>CM066031.1:923730269-926278349 GCA_033557465.1 Ichthyophis bannanicus | reverse complement strand
CTTTATGTGTGATCCAAACACCTTGATAGGCCAACCCTACCAGCATTTTAATTTCTTTTCACCTATCAATGCAACCCTAGATCTCCATCCAGGATTGCTATAGGTCAAACTTCATTCAACTGAGCCTGTAAGGCAAGATTTTCATAGTCAAGGGTCTGCGAAAAACCAAAGCTCCCCCTTTATCCTCCTTACAACGCATAAGTCATGGAATAATCAGTTTCCAAGTCCTTAAGAGAAAGATATTCATATCCTTTTTCCATTCGAAAAACGTCGAAAATGAGCCTTTTCCAATCGAGCTAGATCCTGCATAACCAGCGTTTGATAAGTGAACAAAACTGGCTCAAACCGCTGTCCCCGGGGGTATCCACTTTCTAGACAGGTGTAACAACAGACTCATCAATGGAGCTTTGGCTTGCCATGAAAAATACAGGGTTATAGGCAATTTTCAAAAAAAAAACGTTGTGACGCAAACCACGCATGCGAAACTGGTCATAACGAACTGTGGGGACAAAGGAGAGACCAATATTGCAACACTCGCTCCTGTAATTTGTGACAAAGAACGTCCCGCTAGATTAACTACTATTGAAGACGTTGTTTGGATCGTTGTCTGGTTTTCGGAGGGTTCGCCAATCGGTCGTCGCGATAATCCCCGCGATAGCGATGACCCCGAGGGGCCCGCAAATCCGAGCGACCTCGGTTAGTGTTTCATGTCTCCAAATCAGTTGCACCTATCAGCAGGAGCGGCATGAGGACCTATCAAACGTCTACAGGTTTGCGAACATCAATTTTTTCAGTCTTCTCATACAACAGTAATAGACCTTGCCTCCTTCATAATCGGTTCTGTCACGTACACATTTGCAAGATTTCCGTGATTTCAAATAATCAAAAAACCTCTTAATTTTGACGATCAACCTCCTCTATCCTTCAATTTATAGGGGTCCTTCCCCAAGGACTGCCTTCAGGGAAAAGCTGAGCTTCATCAATTTGTTTTTGAATGATCCCTTCCTCCTGTATCATCCGCTCCAAAATAAGAGCAATAAGATCTAAAAACTACATTTATTCAAAATTCTGTTCCATTTAATCGATGAATTCATTATCCCATTTAAACATCTTTGGGTGCCCGGGTCATGGCGTAGACCCCGAGGAATGATCCTCGTTTATTAAATATTGAGTCATTCCTGCACCATGCAATTGTGTCCGCACTAGACGTTTGCAAAGAGCTTTATAAGCTTGCACCGAAGACACCAGTTCCCCCCCCCAGATCATCTTCATCAAACCAACATGGACGTTGTTCGGAACTTCTCCAACTGTTCTTCAGAAAAAACGCAAAAGTTATTCACAGCCATCACATCAGAGGTGCACAATAAACGTTAAAAAATTGTTTACCCACTCTGTGACACTAAATACAATAACAAAACAATCAAGTCACCCATTAGAATCCCCTATTCAAAATCACTTTTTGTCGGAGCTAAGCTGTAGGGAGGGTTGAATATTGAAGCACTCAACCCCACACCAGACAGCACGCTACATTTTATTCAGAAAAAAGGTTCACCATCTTATAAACCATAAAGAGCACTTTTCTCATAGAAAACTGTTGTTGTCGTCATAATATCTCCCCAAAAACAAATGTTGCTCTCAAAATGTCCTGTAGCAAATGACGTGACACGTTTTGCAGGTGGTCAACCCTGTATCAAGTGCTTTTCGGTATTCCCACAGATTGGCAACAAGGTTTGAAAAAACGACCGTCCAAATGCTGGCTAGGGACAAGGATTTTTTTTTAAGGCTGAAATGGAAGCGTTTTAAATATGGGAACCCACCAATAGAAAAAAGGGAAACACCGCACCAATCGGGAATCCCTAGTCTAATTGGGGCAAATAGTATTCCACAGCATCCCAATACGTCAAAAGACGCTTAAGCCAATCGATTTCGCGATTGAGGCCATCTGGCCTGCACAGTAATTCAGAGAAAAAATCCATTTTGCTCAAGCCATTGCCAGATGCTTCTCCCAATTACCTACCGCGCGGGTTTAGAGGTACATAATCGATAACAGTCCAGCGAACGATCTTCCAAAAGAATGCTGAATGAAGATGGTAAACAATGAGCCACTACCGGAGCTGTTAAAAGGGCTTCAAGAAGTGGAACGCTATGACATCGAGTCAGAGGCAAATGACGATCCGTACTGTCTGACTCAGTTCTTTAGGCTCTCTCTGTCATTTGTTGGCACACAAGGACAGGAAATGGGTTGATGCTTCAGGCCCCAACACATTGAGGACACCAGTCATTATTTGTCAGTGACCTGATCTTGTTACCCAGAACACTTGGGACACTTTTTGGTAAACCCACTAGTTTGCTTTCACTATACCTCGAAAAATGGTTTTTGTCTTCAGGATGAAGACAAGGCTATGGATGCCTAAAAAGGGCCTACCTAGTGTAGCAGTGATGAAAAAACACCATGTGAAAGAAAATTAAAAAGATTTTTATCAGGACCGTGTGCCTGATTCAACGGACCGACATCAACCGGTTAACGGCAGAAACATTGATGATCCACACAAAAAGATAAAGTGTTTTCAGAGTGGTGACAGAATGACAAGTCCCTTGCTGGCTCCTCGGTAAAACAAAGAACTGAGGTAAAAGGAGTTGGCGAAGGCAAGGCAGTTTGGCAGGGCCACACAGTGGAGGGGCCTCCCAAAGGCTTTCCTATTGGACACTGTGGAGCGTTCCCATGGGTGCGGGCTTCATCGTGCCAATCACCCATATGTGACAGGACTGCAGTTCCTCGCTTGTTCCTGGACGGTAGTAAAACATGCAGAAGCATCAGCAAACACTTGGGGGGTGGTGGTGGAGGAAAAGGGGGACCAATCCAAACGCTCACATCCCGCTCTCCCCGCATACCTAGCTTGCTGTCGGCTGAGTGAGTAAGTAAAAGTTAGTTCAGGCTATGGTCACAGTGGTGGACCATAACCCTGGTTTCCACCACACTGCCCTTGCAACAATGTGTGCCTTCGAGTTCAGTCCCTGACGTCCTGGCGACCCAGAAGAGCTCCTGGGTTTTCTTGGTACAGTGTCACCGGAATAGTAGATTGCCAGGTCTTTCTTCCGAAGGCAAGTGGAGGGTTAAGGACTTGCCCAAGGCCCCTACACAAAGATATTTTTTCGCATGTTGAAAATTGTGAAATCTGGGCAGCATAACTAAAGTCTCAGACTATGCTCTCTTGTAGAATGAGAACTCTGCTGCCCCTCTGCTGATCAGAGGAGACTCTTATGCACTGGTCCACAAGCCAGAGGTCTCAGATGTTGATATTATTATGGGCTTTAGCAACCACTCCACATGTTTTGATAAGTCACTATTCATTCACATGCAAACGTAAAGCCCAAACTCTGCCCCGCCAACATCTGCTTCCAGCAAATGCCTACCGTATAATACACCATAAAAGCATAGTCTGTTGGATCACTGCCTGCCCATATACTTTATTTGATTGTAAGCTTGAAGAGCAGGGACCATCTTTATCATTTTTTGTGGTTACTGGGCAAAGCTCTGCCTATTAGAGTTTATTGTTTTTCTTTTTCCCAGCTTTTCATTCAGATGAGTTGAGCTTTTTGAAACCACTAACACTCATCAGGTGTTAGAATCCCACCCACCCATGTGAGGAATTCTTGCTTTATAGGGAAACTCCCGACAATTAGCTACACATAGGGGACATAGAACAGTGACTGTTAGAAAGAACACATCATAAAAGAGGGTTCAACCTGCTTTTTCTCTGTAAGGGATTGGGCTGAGGAAAAAGTTAGGGGCATGTTTACTAAAGTCCGCAAAAGACGCGGCCGAAACCCGCAAAATAGCGCAACTGCAACCGCGGCACTGAAACGCGCATAAACGCGTTTAAACAAACCTGCCGCACACGTTCGTGTTCACCCCCCGCACAGGTACGCGGCATACTAACGGGCCCCGAACAAGTGCTGGCAAACCAAAAGGCAAATGTCCGATAGAAGGCGTGGAACGGCTAACGGAGGGCGGAGGAAGGCACTACTGAGAGGGACGGGAGGGACAGGTCCAATTTGGTGGATAGTGGGAGGGGAGAGGCTCCCCGCCCAGTATCGGGCCCGAATTTGAAGGTAAAAATAAGCGCGAGTGAAACACTCGCGGTAAGAGGGTATTTCAAGGGAAGAAAAACCATGTCCGTCCGCAATGTACAGCCGAACCGGGGAACGCGGCACAACTGTGAGCAATGTTGATACATTGTGTACAGCACAAAAGTGGCCAGTTAAAATAGAAAATGAGCACCACAAAAATATGGGGAAGATTATGTCTACTGTGGAAGCAGGGATAGGTAATGTTGAAAAAGAAGAATACACACCCAGGAAAGGGAACAAAAAAAAATTGCCTTTTTGGGGGAGGGGGTTTGTGAACGTGTGTCGTGGAGCGGAGAGTTGTAGCCCAAAAGCATGCCTTTACTTTGCAGCTTTCCGGGGAGTTTTTGCAAAGGGGTGGCCAGGTAATATGCACTTGTTGCTCATGCTTGGTGTAGATGTTTGTCCCCAGTGTGGTCGTGTTGGCCGAAACCTTTGTTGGTATTTGCACGTTTGGTCGGCGCACACAGCAGGTGAAGGATCCGCACAGTAGCTATTGCGCATACGCAGGGGGTGTGGGGGGGGTGACTCCATCCTGCTAGGTGTACTATCTCCAACAAGGGATTGGGCAAAAGGTCTCGTGGTAGGTCAGCAGTAAGGGGAAAGAAGGTGGGGTGCAGGCGTACAGGACTCGGCGTGGTACCTCAAGGACCAGTCTAGGTTCAGGAGTTCAAATCCCAGATGGTACTTGGGTTGCCAGCCTAGTCCCTGATATTTTAATTCCACCACTAAACAAAGGATATGAGGCAGTACAGCGGCCCATGTATTTGCAGGGAAGCCGTAAGCATTTGGAAAAAACCCCTATGTTACCGCGCACCGACACACCGACCACAGCAACAATGGTCATCACCTTTACAGCCAAGGTCCCCAAAGATGCCAGTGTCCTGTCTTATGCCGACCGCGTGCAATCAGGTAGGTATTTGTTTTTCTGAGAGAAGTACATGCCACCGGGATTTTTGCCGACGAGTACATTGGGGTGCAGGAAGGAAGCATTGGCTGCCTGCCCCACAGAACAGTGGCCTAGCCATGTGCTGCTTGCTGGGCACCGTTCACTGGCAAGAGGCTAGGCCCTGCTGTTGCACAGGTATCATGAACCGCCCATGGAAATCACCCAATCTTTGGTGCGTCGACAAGTGGGTGCAATGCACACAGCGCAGAGCATTACGGCAAGAACAGAAGGGTCACAGGTTCAAAGGCCCCGCGTGGGCCCTACTGCTAATGCCTGCCCCTGATGTTACCCACGCACTAAACACAGATAGTGAGTCGACTCCTCCTGGATTGCAGAGTACAGTAATCATTGTTTGCCAGACACCATTGATTGTTACCTAACGCCGTGGTCCAACCCCCCGCCCGGCCTCCGCCCCCACAAGTGGCCATTACCCGTACAGGCACGTTCCTCGGACACCTCATGGCCTGGGAGTGGCACAATGGCATCAAGCTATATGTGTGTTTTCCAGATAGGACCTGTCGTCAGGTTGTGTAGGTGTACAGGTGCTGTAGGGGTCAATGGGCAGCAAGCCACACCATGACAGTGCCCTAGATCGGTGTGTCGGCTGGCCCTCCCAACCACAACAGACAGGCCTCTATTGGATGGACAGCCATGGATTCCCCAGGGCATGCAGCCACAATGTGGCAAAACTGTGGTGGCAGAGATTGCACACAGTCGGTGTTTACATACATCCGAGAAGGAGGTCACAGGTTCAAATCGTGTCGTGTAGCCCCTGCCAAACGATCCCCCAGTAGTGGAACCCCTCTGAAACAATGGCATGTAAGGCTGAACCTTTGGGTTGTCATGATAGATCAATAATTGGTGTGAGGATAAATGGTTTCGTTTTGTTTGGCCCGTGCGCGGGGTGTCAGATGCACACCAAATAAACATGTGCAGTGCCCCTACAGCGGAGATGCGGTCTGAATGCGACTCCTGGAGGTGGTTCCTGATCGTTGCACTGTTGGATTTGCATGTGCCGAATATAGATGCGCGTATTGGTGAGCATGGTTGATGGTGGCCGGGGGTAACTGGTAGCGAGCTGTTGCACGGATCACACCATGGCCTCTGCCGTTTATTGAGTGGGGCGGCTTTGGCACTGCAAGTGTACATGGGTGCGGTCTGACAAACAGCCATTTATTCCCTTGGGGATGCACTGCCCCTGTGACTAAGACTGGTGGTGCAAAGCACACAGTCATGGCCTACAGGAGCAGAAAGTCGACAGGTGTCAAATCCCGTGTGTGTCCGCTCAGCAAACACCGAGTCCCCAAGCAATTGTCTAACCATGCCATATTGTTAAAATAACAGATCCTGTAGTGCAGATAATGCACAAACCCCACGGGGTATACAGCTATTATTTGCCATGAAATTTGTACATAAATGAGAAAGAACAATCTGCCATTAACATACAGCAGATTACCCAAATGCAGTCCTGGAGTGCCACAAAATCAGATACCATCTTATGAGGTGGGAAATAAAGATGTGTCTCTCCAATGTCCAAGGATGCTGGTCCAGTGTATGCAGATGTATCTCATGCATATTCATGGAGCACATAGTTGCCAAAAACATGATCAGTGTTGTGGGAAAGACAGGACTTGACCAGTATGGGGACCTCTGGCTGAGATTATCATGCCAGACAGGAGCATAAATGGTGCATTTGTAGACGCATGCGTCCGTTACCCAAACCCTACTGGACGAGTCATGATGAAAGTGGGCCTGTTGGTCGTACATCTCAAATAAAGTAGTACTTTCCAACCTTAGGCACTGGTCACCATAAACCTGGAAAAACAGTCACCTTTTTTGTTTATAGTCAACATGTGGAGGTGTGAAAATTCACATATATCAATTCCAACTGGTCAAGCACAATGAGGTTGGCTGAGTCGTTAGAATAGCCAATATGTCATTGTTTGTTGGAGTTGTGGTCTCATGTGCTGGTGCAGTGGACCGGAATTTTCCGCGCGCCCTGTGGTGTGACAACCAGCAGTATTCCAGATACCTTGGCCAGATGCCCGCGAGCTTGGGTACCAGGACTGCTTAGGAATGTTCCGAGACTGTAGCTTAAGCTAGCTATGATTGTTGCAGACAGGTTATGGGCGATAGGTGTGTGAATGTGTGGCTGTACTGGAATGCCCTTGTGTGAATTTGGTTGAAACATCTTACTCATCGCGGACCAATGTTTGCCCTCTGGTTCCGATGTTAAGCTTGGCCGAATTGGTGCATCAGTGAGGAGCAATGGTATGTGTGCCGTGATACCTCAGACAGGCTGCCTTTGCCCGGATGCATGCGGGACAGATCCGATTAGGGTCAATGTATTGGGGACATTGTAGTGTGGGCGATCCCATTCATGCATCACATGGACAGGGGTAGCCCCGCCTGCATTGTATGCTGGAAGTTCACCTTCACACCACTAACTGCGCGAGTTGACGCAGTGGGCATGGGGCTAGGTGTCCCCGCCATAGTGTCAACGAACATCTGCCTACAAGTGATATGTATGGGTGATCCTTATGGTGGGGCCCAGGTCACTAGCTATAGGGCTGCTTGGTGAGTGTGCCAGACATCCCAGTTTTGGGTGCACAACATATTCTCCAGTACTATGCACAATGGACGAGATAGCAGACTGCTGCCACCTAGTATGTCCAAGGCTGCCCACACCTTGAAGGGTGCAGTGTTTGTGTGTTTGCGGCTGGTGAATGTCCGCGGTGGGTGGTCTGCTGAGCATTTCCAGCCTGCTGTATGGTCTGGATGTGCCCATAAATGCATGGACCCTCTTATCTGGTGCTCCACCAACAGCTGGAGCCAGGTTGACATTTCCTTCCAGTACCACCATTGTTAGTGAGGGGGAATGTGGATGTGTGCTGGGTGATCATGAGTGTACTGCTCAGTGTTGGTGTTGTACCATAATCTGTCTATGTATTTCAACCCCCTCCTCCCCCCCTTCACTCTTCTAACCTAATTAATGTGGTGATGGGCACCCCACAGAATATGTCCAATGTGTTATCAGGAACTTACAGAATGTATACACATCACACACAAATAAGAGATGGACACAACTGTAGTTAGCAATGGATCTAGAAGACCCACCCATCAGACACAGTCACTGATGTGGACACACAACATAGACTAGCTTAGCTAATCCTGTTGCCGTGGACATGGTGTTGTGTGTCCCCTCACACTCTCAGTGAGACCAGGGTCCGAACAATGTGATGCTCAGTATCAACTCTGTGTCAGTAATCTACATGCTCCTTATAAATGATCAGGATGAGGTGTTTCCGTGCCCTCCTAACACATCTGAATGTTATGTCTAGACTGCTGTTTTACATGTGCAGTGCAACATGGGTATGTGTGGTTTGAGCCTATCATTGTACAAATGTAAAAAAGGTCATGTGGTGGCCCTCAGTCCTACTGTATGCAGCCAGGGGTGTGTTAGTATCTAGGGCAGTGTTTCCCAACCCAGTCCTCGGGGAACGCCAGGCAGTCAGGTTTTCAGGATATCCCTAATGAATTTGCATGAGATATATATGCATTAGAGATAGCTTGCCAACCTGGCCTACAATATTTTGGTGGTGGTGAGAAGTCCGGAGGAATGGGGACACGTTCTATCTACCCTTTCGATGTCTAGGACATCTGTACCTTGCCACTCACAATCTTAAATGACAGAGGTGTAAGGCAGGGGTCTCTAAATCCATCCCTGGAGGGCCACAAACCAGTCAGGTTGGCAGGCTAGCTCTAATGCATATATATCTCATGCAAATTCATTAGGGATATCCTGAAAACCTGACTGGCCTGGCGGTCCCGAGGACTGGGTTGGGAAACCACTGATCTAGAGCATAGGCTCAGAAACAATCACACCTGAAACCCTAGGCAGGTCGGGTGTTTAGTATAGGCCTAATGAAGATGCATGAGACATATATGCTTCCAACATATCATACGAATGTGAGTGCTGAGTGGCTCTCCAGGGCTGTATGTCAACCCCTTAGCCCTACACCTCTGTCAGCAATGATTGTAAGTGGTGAAGGTGCAGATGTCCAAGACATAAACACGTGTTGATACAATGAGTCACATGCCTCTTTGCTTCTCACCACCACCATTACTAACATATTTTAGATGCTACCACGTCATGGTTATGTTGACAATTGAGGAAGTATGTGACACATTCCATGTATGCTTTTCCAGTCTAAGACATCTGCACCTTGCACACTCACACCCCGAAATGAAAGACGTGTAAGGCAGGGGTCCCCAACTGCAGACCTAGAGGGCCACAAGCCAGTCAGGCTGCCAGGATAGCCCAAATGCATATAGAACTAATGGATATTCATGAGGGCTATCCTGATCACCGCACTTGTGTAGGGCGCCAAGGAGAACTGATTCATAATCACTCAGCTATGGAGATGTTGGGCACTTGTGACATCACAGCGGTTACAGTCTTAAGTCATAGGTCTGATCCCACAGTGGAGTAATGTAATATGGCTGTCAGAGGCATTTCACATTACCTAATGTCATTTGTCCCTGCCACCAACAACACCGTCAGTGCTGTAGCCTGAAGGTTATTCCAAATACTCAAAAAGGTGTGTGAAAATGAATGTTAGAAGGTGCTGTGGTGGACACTGCACCTCATATGCTCTCTCTGGAGTGCCTCCCAGGGTCCCTGATGAGACACCCTAGGTCCATTGCATTGTCCCAGTGTGTTTGCTCTCATAAAAAACAAACCTTTCAAGGTCCCCACAAAGAAACAGCTGATCTTAGGGAGTGATGTGCCAATCAAATCATAATGATGAGGCTGCCTGTGTGAGGGAAAACACTAGCTCGCTTAAAAAAGGATGTATGGCAAATAATGTGTCACACCACATCCACTCTCTCTGTATGTCAGCACACCTATCGTAAGAGAACTGAGCATGTTTGTCACATGCAAACCTCCATCAGCTCCGTATGTGTGTCATGAAAAATAATGTGGATGTAGACTGTCCACATACCAAGGCCCCACATTCATTGCTTGGCTCACATTGAGATGACCTACTGAACATGATCTATTGCAACACATATCCCCATATAACCACGGTGACTGGTAGGCCACGTAGATGTGCTCTGTGGACCCTGTGGATAGGGAGGTTTTGTTTTCTCCATTAAACACACACAACCATATCACCAGGGTGACTCACAGCCCCCTGTGATGGGCTCTCTTGACCTGGTGTGGATAGGGAGGCTGTATAAATGGTGTAAGCACACACAAACATATCACCAGGCTGACTGATAGCCCACATTGATGTTTTCGCAACACACATTGTTGTTTTATCTGTGTTATTGCCAGTCATTGCAATGTGAGAGCCATAGCACATCACATCATACAAAAGCCTAAGAACCATTGTCTAGGTGTTGGGAGGTTCAACTCCCAAATGTGTATACACAATAACATTCTAAAATGGGTCTCTGGTGTTTTAAATAAATGACACACAGCAGTTTATATGTAATGTGTGTTGCGCAAGTCTTTGCGTCAATTTTTCTTTGTGCATTTGCGTGGCGCAGTTGCACGTGCAATACCGGCAACATGCGCCAGCTGCGTAGCCCACATGCACGTACTGCGTTCGGCCCGCACATGGACGCAATACGTTTCTGACCTGCGCCACTGTTGCACGTAAATCATCGCGCAAGTTGCACTGCGCATGCGCGTGAAGCGCGCTGCGTGCAATCAGGTGATAATTGCTGAAAATGGCGCCCAGAACATAGAAGCCCTCCTTCACCCTCCGTGAGCTCAGGTACCTGTCCCGGCGCATCGCACCACGCCAGCATAAGCTCTTCACTGGGAAGACCGGCCACAGGGACAGCGCCAAGGTCCTTAGGGCATGGCAACGTCTACAAAGACGTTTCAATAGAGAAGCAGACTACCCAAGGGAGGTAAGTGTATAGGGCCAGGTCCTAAAAATCATATATGTAGCCTGTACTCATTGCAAATGTCCATGCTGTTGTGTTGAGGTACTGTGAGTCAATAATGTGCAGAAGATGAGAAGACATACCATAATGTATCTGTATCATTTGTGACTGGGTTGTCCTGCACCCAGGTGTTGATGGACATGGTCAGAGAGGTCACGATGCTTCCCTTGTGGCATGTCAGCTGCTGCTGTGGCTGTGCCTCAACATACTGTAATTAAGTAAGACCTTAGATCAGCAGATGTAAATATATACAACAACATATGGATATGGTGTGAATTGTACCTTGAACAAAACACCGTGGGTCCAGCACAAGGAAATGTGAAAACATAACATTAATGGTATGTCACCCACCCAGGTGATATGGGCCGTGTTGGCATGATTTCCAATACACACGCCTATCTGCATGGGTTCTCAGAGCCCATCACAGTGGGCTTGCTGTCATCCCTGTGATATTGAACAGTGTGCTGTCAGAGTTGCAAAACATTCCCCCAGTCTGCAGGGGTCCAGACAGATCATCCCAGTAGGCCAGAACCCACCCTGGGGAAATGCTTGTGTGTGCCCACCCAGTATCACACATCCACCCTATCACCAGGAGGACAGAGAGCCCATCACAGTGGGCTTGCTGTCATCCCTGTGATATTGGTCAGTGTGCTGTCAGAGTTGCAAACAGTCCCCCAGCCTGCAGGGGTCCAGACAGATCATCCCAGTAGGCCAGAACCCACCCTGGGGAAATGCTTGTGTGTGCCCACCCAGTTTCACACATCCACCCTATCACCAGGAGGACAGAGAGCCCATCACAGTGGGCTTGCTGTCATCCCTGTGATATTGGTCAGTGTGCTGTCAGAGTTGCAAACATTCCCCCAGTCTGCAGGGGTCCAGACAGATCATCCCAGTAGGCCAGAACCCACCCTGGGGAAATGCTTGTGTGTGCCCACCCAGTATCACACATCCACCCTATCACCAGGAGGACAGAGAGCCCATCACAGTGGGCTTGCTGTCATCCCTGTGATATTGGACAGTGTGCTGTCAGAGTTGCAAACATTCTCACAGCCTGCAGGGGTCCAGACAGATCATCCCAGTAGGCCAGAACCCACCCTGGGGAAATGCTTGTGTGTGCCCACCCAGTTTCACACATCTACCCTATCACCAGGAGGACAGAGAGCCCATCACAGTGGGCTTGCTGTCATCCCTGTGATATTGGTCAGTGTGCTGTCAGAGTTGCAAACATTCCCCCAGTCTGCAGGGGTCCAGACAGATCATCCCAGTAGGCCAGAACCCACCCTGGGGAAATGCTTGTGTGTGCCCACCCAGTATCACACATCCACCCTATCACCAGGAGGACAGAGAGCCCATCACAGTGGGCTTGCTGTCATCCCTGTGATATTGGACAGTGTGCTGTCAGAGTTGCAAACATTCCCCCAGCCTGCAGGGGTCCAGGACAGATCATCCCAGTAGGCCAGAACCCACCCTGGGGAAATGCTTGTGTGTGCCCACCCAGTATCACACATCCACCCTATCACCAGGAGGACAGAGAGCCCATCACAGTGGGCTTGCTGTCATCCCTGTGATATTGGTCAGTGTGCTGTCAGAGTTGCAAACATTCCCCCAGTCTGCAGGGGTCCAGACAGATCATCCCAGTAGGCCAGAACCCACCCTGGGGAAATGCTTGTGTGTGCCCACCCAGTTTCACACATCCACCCTATCACCAGGAGGACAGAGAGCCCATCACAGTGGGCTTGCTGTCATCCCTGTGATATTGGACAGTGTGCTGTCAGAGTTGCAAACATTCTCACAGTCTGCAGGGGTCCAGACAGATCATCCCAGTAGGCCAGAACCCACCCTGGGGAAATGCTTGTGTGTGCCCACCCAGTTTCACACATCCACCCTATCACCAGGAGGACAGAGAGCCCATCACAGTGGGCTTGCTGTCATCCCTGTGATATTGGTCAGTGTGCTGTCAGAGTTGCAAACATTCCCCCAGTCTGCAGGGGTCCAGACAGATCATCCCAGTAGGCCAGAACCCACCCTGGGGAAATGCTTGTGTGTGCCCACCCAGTATCACACATCCACCCTATCACCAGGAGGACAGAGAGCCCATCACAGTGGGCTTGCTGTCATCCCTGTGATATTGGTCAGTGTGCTGTCAGAGTTGCAAACATTCCCCCAGTCTGCAGGGGTCCAGACAGATCATCCCAGTAGGCCAGAACCCACCCTGGGGAAATGCTTGTGTGTGCCCACCCAGTATCACACATCCACCCTATCACCAGGAGGACAGAGACGCCATCACAGTGGGCTTGCTGTCATCCCTGTGATATTGGACAGTGTGCTGTCAGAGTTGCAAACATTCTCACAGCCTGCAGGGGTCCAGACAGATCATCCAGTAGGCCAGAACCCACCCTGGGGAAATGCTTGTGTGTGCCCACCCAGTATCACACATCCACCCTATCACCAGGAGGACAGAGAGCCCATCACAGTGGCTTGCTGTCATCCCTGTGATATTGGTCAGTGTGCTGTCAGAGTTTCAAACATTCCCCCATTATGCAGGGGTCCAGACAGATCATCCCAGTAGGCCAGAACCCACCCTGGGGAAATGCTTGTGTGTGCCCACCCAGTATCACACATCCACCCTATCACCAGGAGGACAGAGAGCCCATCACAGTGGGCTTGCTGTCATCCCTGTGATATTGGTCAGTGTGCTGTCAGAGTTGCAAACATTCCCCCAGTCTGCAGGGGTCCAGACAGATCATCCCAGTAGGCCAGAACCCACCCTGTGGGGATATGCTTGTGTGTGCCCACCCAGTATCACACACCATCACCCCTATCACCAGGAGGACAGAGAGCCATCACAGTGGGCTTGCTGTCTCCCTGTGATATTGGTCAGTGTGCTGTCAGAGTTTGCAAAACATTCCCCCAGTCTGCAGGGGTCCAGACAGATCTCCCAGTAGGCCAGAAACCCACCCTGGGAAATGCTTGTGTGTGCCCACCCAGTATCACACATCCACCCTATCCCCAGGAGGACAGAGAGCCCATCACAGTGGGCTTGCTGTCATCACCATGGGTGATATGGAACAGTGTGCTGTCAGAGATTGCAAACATTTCACAGCCTGCAGGGGTCCAGACAGATCATCCAGTAGGCCGAACCAACCTGGGGAAATGCTTGTGTGTGCTGGGCAGGTTAAGACATACACCATACCCTGGAGTCCAGGAGGGGCCATCCTTGTGGCCCATCTAGCACCATGGGGTTATGGTTTTGTGTTACCTAACAGTTTGCGTTTGCTCCCTATCCCCTGGAGTCCGGAGGGCCATCCTTGTGGCCCATCTGGCACCATGGGGATATGGTTGTGTGTTACCTAACAGTTTGCGTTTTGCTCCCTATCCCCTGGAGTCCAGGAGGGCCATCCTGTGGCCCATCTGGCACCATGGGGATATGGTTGTGTGTTACCTAACAGTTTGCGTTTTGCTCCCTATCCCCTGGAGTCCAGGAGGGCCATCCTTGTGGCCCATCTGGCACCATGGGGATATGGTTGTGTGTTACCTAACAGTTTGCGTTCTGCTCCCTATCCCCTGGAGTCCAGGAGGGCCATCCCTGTGGCCCATCTGGCACCATGGGGATATGGTTTTGTGTTACCTAACAGTTTGCGTTCTGCTCCCTATCCCCTGGAGTCCAGGAGGGCCATCCCTGTGGCCCATCTGGCACCATGGGGATATGGTTGTGTGTTACCTAACAGTTTGCGTTTTGCTCCCTATCCCCTGGAGTCCAGGAGGGCCATCCCTGTGGCCCATCTGGCACCATGGGGATATGGTTTTGTGTTACCTAACAGTTTGCGTTGTGCTCCCTATCCCCTGGAGTCCAGGAGGGCCATCCCTGTGGCCCATCTGCCACCATGGGGATATGGTTGTGTGTGCCTAACAGGTAATATGCATTCTCCCTATCCCCAGGAGTCCTGTGAGCTGCACAATGGGTCCTGTTAGTCACCCTTTTG
This sequence comes from Ichthyophis bannanicus, assembly GCA_033557465.1. NCBI lineage: Eukaryota > Metazoa > Chordata > Amphibia > Gymnophiona > Ichthyophiidae > Ichthyophis > Ichthyophis bannanicus. Next base: position 926,263,328 of record CM066031.1, on the reverse strand, counting down.
CTAAGGTGTATGCAGCTGATGATCTGTGGTAGGACACCCAACCCACAGGGGGCCAGATCAACAATTGCTATGGTGGGTATGTCAGTAAGATAATGTGGTTGTTCATGGCAGGTAGTTTGCACCTACACCATAGTCTGTGCGGTGAACATCTCAGCACATGTGTGTGATGTCTCCGGATGATATGCTAGCTGCAGAGGTTAATGTGTGTAACAGCACCCCATCCCATGAGCCAGTACATGTGTTAGCAAAACCCTGTAGCGGATCCATGTCCCCATACCGTCATGAAGATTCAGGTTTAACACCTTGCCACCTAATATAAATCCAAAACCATCAGACACATGCACATCACTGATGGTGTATCAATGATACATGCAACTGTTGTGGCTGGAGAACACATACATAAACCCTCAAATTAGCACTGTTGCGAAGAGCCGTTATGTTGGTTTGGCCCCTGTCGATATTGCTGTCAGAAAACACCTGCTGTCAGCCTAGCTGAGCCAGGTCAAATGAACATAACAACATAACATAGCCCATAGAGGGACAATACCTACCCCCCCACACATTATGCTGTCAGCAACTGTGTCCAACGTAGGTTGGACATAGCAACCAGGATCCCCATAAGACACACCTCACACAATGGAGCTAGTGGTGCAATCATAGATATCGTGGGCCCTGTCAAAGGTGAAAGGTAATGTTATTGGCCCCTGCCAAGGTCACTAGGGCCTCCCACACAATGTGTCAGCTAACTACACACCGCCCATGATTGGTGGCATATCAGGTTGCCATTGGGGGTGAGTAACAGGATGTCTACAGAGCATCTGAACATATATGTGTGGAACACAGCACATGCTGTGTAACTGTGACTAGCATGGACACCATCATGTTCAAACAAACTGTGGCATGTTGTGTCAAGGTCATGCAAGGGGGCGACAGGGTAGTTCAAGGATGTGCTGAGGGTGCCAAATACACCGGGTACAGGTGTCAGTGCACACATGTGCACAGACAAAGCAACAAATGCAGGTGGTACTGTGACCACAAAACTGTGCTATAGAAAAAAGGATGTAGGCCTGCCATGTGTGTCTAAATTGATGACAACACAGGATGCATGAAAACACTCCCCAGTGTAGAGTTTTGATCACATCAGAAGCAAACTGATGTGTATGTTGTGTGGTGATGTTGCCTGTGCAAAATGTCTCCTCCAAGGTCAAGCAGTGGCACACATCGAACATGTCACTGTGGCTGTTCTGGCATGAAATCAGCTATTGTAGTGACACACGTGTGGCATTGTCTATCGTGATGTGTGTCTTATCATCTATATGCCACAATGTACACAAATGGACGTTTCACAAACACCCACACACGTGAACCATGACCAAAAAAGGTGCATGTCACGTTGTAGGACTCCCCCTGGTTGCCAATAGGCCATAATTAGATATGAATACGCAAGACACATTCCTAGTCTTCCCCTCACGCTCCATGTAAGCTTGCTCGAAGGCCCTTCCAGGCATGCCCCGTTTGGTCCGGCTGGTTTGCCCCACACCCAAAATATGTCACCCACTCCTATCTGGCACTCACACAGGATGCTATAGAAACATGTGGGGAACAGGAGGCCAGCCACAGTCCATCAGCACACGTGTAAAAACACACTAGCATTTACATATACGGTGCTGCCAGATGTTTGACCATGAGTTGTGTGTATCTGGAGACAGCATAGCTAAACCCCTGTCAGAGGTGTTCTGCCGGAACAGCAGCATCAGGATGTCCCAACCCACCCATCCCCCCCTGTGGGGGGGTGTCTCTCTCTGTCCGTGTCACGCTCCCACTATGTTTCTCATAGTTAGTCCCTGTGTAAGCTGTTTACGTCACTGGAGAGAGACATGTTCGACAGGGGGGAGGGCAGCGCATTCACACCGTGGGATGCTGCCACACACCGTCACAAGGGATGCGGGTCAGCTGTGACACACATGCTCCCTTGCCACCAACATTATACACATGTCATGACATATGCCTGTTGCCCATGGGAATGCCTACTGACAGGTGATTAACTATGCTGTACATGACACACACACACACAGCAGTGCCAGGAGCAGTAAGACTCTGTGCACACTGATGGGGGGGGGGCAAAGTAGCAGAAGGTGACCAGTCACTAATGCCCCACCTTTTCCTTGCATATCCACAGATTGAGGATCTCCGGAAGAAGGGCAGGGAGCTGCGCCTCCACCATGGTACCTACCTCCAGCGCCTCCAGGGTGAGACCTCACAATAGGGTGATGTACAATAATCAGGAAGTCACGTATCTATAACCAATGTTCCATTATCCCAGATGCCTGTGTGGTGCCTGCCTATGTACATGTTCTATATGTGTGACAGACAAACGTGCTGATGACTGTTATGTTCCACAGATGGTGATGTCACTGAGGATGAGGCCACCACCTCTGCAAATCTGTTCAGGCGGACACCAACACCACATGATGCAGAGGTGGTGGTCCTGGACACGACAGACGAGGAGGTGGAGGAGGAGGAGGAGGAGGAGGTGGATGAGGTGCATGAGGAGGTGGTGGAGGCGCAAACACCTGGATCCCCGGCAGAAAGGACACCGGAGGGCCAGAATGGACATTGGGAAGGGTTGATTGGGGGGGAGCCAGCGTTGGGAGAGGGTGCAGGTGATGTGGAGGGGGGGGATGTGTGGAGGGCCCAGGCGGGTAGGGTTTCCCAGAAGGGTTGTGGGAAAGTGACGTGGAGGACAGGGCATCACAGGCCACTGTGGCTTCCCCCCAGCCACAACAGTTGCCTCCACCATCCAGGGCCACACACAGGCCCTACGCAGATGCCACCACACAGACAACATTTACACCTGTCTGTGGCCGTGGATGGCATGGAGCAACGTATACACCAGCTGTCTCACTCACAGCAGTGGCTGGCCACAGTGATTGAGAGGGTGGTTGCCGAGGTGGTACATCTTCCATGTCGGCAACCCCCCCCTCAATGGCGTCACTGGCGTCAGTAATTGCGCTAGTGATGTCACTACATGTGCCCTGTGATGCCCTGTCCTCCATCACTGGGCATGCTGGGGGAGGGTGGGGCTCACGTGTGGGTTGTTTTTGTTGTGTGTGTGTATTATGTGCGGGTGGGCGTTTGAGGGGAGGGGAGGATGGGGGGGGAGGGTGATGGTATTTTCCCCCTTCCCACATTGTACATAGTTTCCCAATGTTGTTTTTTATAAATAGTAAATATCATTTGGAAAGGAACTTGTAATGCTCATGTGTCTCACCTAGGCTAAGTGTGAGGATGTCAGCATGGGATATGTGTGGCGGCACATATGTTCCTGTTGGGTAAACATGGGTCTGAAAATGACATTGTCAACACATTAAGGTGTTCTACAAGTCCATGTGTGTAGGTGTATTCAACTAGGGTTCTGCATTAACTGTTGCAACGTAGCAGCTTTCCCACTGATGTACATGGCACAGGGATGGTCCTATGTGAAACAAAGATCTGCACATATTTGAGTCTCCAACATAGGCATGACACCCATTTATGCCTCTGACACAGGCATCCCTATGGTGGGGTGGGAGGCACGTGATTATTGATGTGGTCAAGGGCAAGGGTCACACATATGCCACCAATGTGTAGTATATGATGGATTGCACACGGTGATGAGTATGTCAAGTAAACCAGCCATTGACAACATAGTCCCCCTGTGACCACATGGATGTCTGTGCACACTGTGCCGCTGCAGCCCCAAGGCTGTGGCGAAACAGGGTGCACATGACACATTACATATGTGTGTAGCATGACAATTGTAGCTGCCTCTGGCAAAGTATATGTCACAGGGAACCTGTGTGTGGGTCATATAGTGCACCCAGCACTATATGACCTGGGTGCGGCTCATATAGGGTTCCCACCCCCAAACACCGAGATACACATGGGACAACATGGACACTCATTGTACACACACACTGTATGTATGGTAAGACAGCTGTTTATTGTTGCAGCTTTACCCTCAGATTTAGGTTACCATATAAACATGTATAGTTACATGTTGTTGTGTTACAAAGAAAAGGTTTAGCTGACAGACACACAACATATGATTAGCATATGTCATCTTTTCACATTTGACACATAACAAACACTCTGAAATATGTTTAACTGGATACATACGTTCTCCAACTGAGCATAGCAACATAGAGAAATATAGGATAGTATCAGGATTATGCATATATATTACTCTACCGTTATTGGCGACGTGGTCGCCCACGCCTGACACGTCGGCCCCCCACCCCCCTTCTCCCCCGGCCATGACCCCCATCTGGAACCAGTGCTGGTGGTGGTGCAGGTGCAACATCGTCGCAGAACCTCAATTATGCCCTCAAGGGCCTCACATATACGAGGGACGGCCATGTTTTGTACAACGTCACGTAATTGCCGCTGCTCAGCACACACCTCCCTTGTGTTCTTCTCCACTGCATGGCGTATACGGTCCAGACTGCGTCTACTGCCTGTGCATGGGATACAGGGTGCTCTATTAGATACGTCTCCACTACTCGAGCGCCATACACAAACATGTCATGCACATCCCACACGATTGGTGATGTGATACGGCAGACAACATCACACAGATGGATAGGGGCAATATACATCATGACCACAGTAGTAGATGTCAGACTAACCCAGAGGACACATCTCACGACGTAGATGTGGGATGCCATCACAACGATATACAGGCTGTGCAGACACACCCACATACTACTGTTGTGGCAACAGGATTGGCCAATGAGAGCTATCACATATCCATCGTGTTGGTGAGGTGCAGCATGCACTAGACACAAATATATCAGCTGGACACCAACAGTGATTAACACAGGACGGTTGACCTAATCCATCACAATTGGGGACACATGTGGAGGGATAAACACAATTACTGCCATGGAACATTTGTTTGTAAATGAAGCTATGCGATGTTAGGTAAGCGCAGAGATAACACACCTTACCTGCACATGTGCCCCTCTGCTGCACATATGTGACAACCTGAGTGATACATATGCACCTTCACTGTTACACAGAGGAGGGTTACATAGCTGTATATATGCTCATTACTTTGGCAGACTATGGGTTAGCTGTCATCCTGCTGTTCACAAGACATTTGGGTGTCTGCAGAGAGGCAGGATGTTGGTTTGCCAATTTCAGTATCTATTTATGATGTCAGAATGTGCTGGCCCGTCATAAACATTCCTCTTATGTCTGCATCTGTGTGTATCAACCTGACCTTACACTATTCTACTGTGGGACACAATAACATCATTTAATGTACCCCGCAACCTTTTGTTCTCACACATCTCATACATGTGAGCGTAACATGTAACATGTGTGTAGGTAATGTTGGGACAGCCACCACACATACACCAACCATAGACTACTGGTGTCTGTGGTGTGGTTGTGACAGTCTTTTGTCACCCACCTTCAGCATTGCGATGTGATGATGCACCATAGGCCCTCAACTCCCCCATCATCATCTGCGGGAGAGGTGTATGTGCGTCTTCGGCTGGCATTGGTTGTTGGCTGCCTTCTATTTCTGCTTCCACCAGTGGTGTCCTGGTGTGCATGTGTGGCTCCAGGGACTCATCATCAGCAATTGTGCTGCCCCCTGAGACAGCAGCCTCTGCCTCCACCAGGCTCATTGGGGCTGTGATGTTGACCTCCACCTCCTCCACCACCGCCTCCTCCTCCTCCTCCTCCTCCTCCTCCTCAGCACCCATTTCTCTGTAGTCACCTGCATTGGGAACAATCAAAGAGAGAGACACATATGTTTCAGGAATCCACATATGTATACGTGTGTGATACAGAAAATGGAGCAGCAGATAAACATGCACTAAATTACACCAGTAGTGTTTTCAGGGATCCAAGCCAGTTTACTGTGCACATGCTCAGACACTAATACATTTCAATATGGCTGAGCCCCGTACTCTGGCAAAAGAAAATACGTTTCTTGACATATCCTCCATTCCAGGTATAGAAAAACATTTCATTGGTCCCGCTAACCTACCATACCCCCCGTACCCCTTCTATTGGTCCTGTTACTGATATGATTATCCAAATATTTCTTTGGAATGGGCTCAGCACCTGCTTTGTCCCCCTCCTAGTCACAAGTACAATGGGCAGTTATTCAGCTTGTTACTTTAATACTTCCAAGGCCATTGAGCCAATTTGTGTGTGTAGGGTAGCAGGGCTCAGCAGCCTTTGTGTCAGCAGTATCATTTAGATCCCTTACAGCTGCATTGTCTTATCAGTCGGCATTTAAACATATTTCTCCCATTACTGAAATTGTACTTGTCTAGGTTAATGCATTGCTTTTAATGATTTAAACGTCTACAGCAGCATATAGGGGGATGTGCAATTCCTATAGGCCTCTTCACAGACATCATTTACAGGGCAAGCTTGTTAGGCCTGTCAGCTTAGTTCAATTAGCATGGGGCATAGGCCATCGCCTACCACAAACACACAGACAGGATGGGTTGCCTCCATCCATGTGTGCGGCATGCCGGACACAGGACACACTCCCAGACGTGTTTGTCCGCACCATGTAGCTGAGTCTGGACCACATGTGTGTGCTGTGCCCATGCACAGATGGCAGGTTGCTCTTGTTCATGTTCATGGTCACATTGCACATGTTTGCCCATAGCATCCCGTTCCTCAGCTGTGCAACAAATGTCCGCACATGCGTGTTCCTGCCCCCACCATCAAACCTGGTTTTGCAAAACACTACATGTGTGTGTGCGATTCTGAGTATGGTTCATATTTGTATGTCAGCTTATCTTATCATTGCTCCATGTGACTCACAGTGACCCATTGTGTAGCGGATGGCAACTAGACAGCACCTTTGGCCCACTAAGCTGCACATGCAGCACTTTATTGATGTAATGTCATAGGAACATGCCTTGGAAATGACCAGCACAGTAATAGAGTGTATGGCAATCACAGGTGTGTTTGTAGGCTAGCGACTCGTGTCTGTGTGTGTGTGTGCTTCACAATCCCAGATTATTTTGAGGATGGGTTGAGGAGCTACGTTAGGATGTTGACCACAGACATGTCAACATAAGAGGTGATGTACGGATATATCACACACATGTTCCACCAGGATAGGGACATGATGAGGATTGGGTGACACATATGGGAGTATATGTGCATATGACTGTTCTGTATGAAATGTTGCGATTATACGGGACACACAAAAGAGCAGTTAGTGTACATACCTGCATGTGGATGTGCGGTATCAAGGGCCTCAGGCAGTCCACGAAAGTAGATGTCTCCCAATCGTGTTGCGAGTTCTTGTTCGAGGGGCGTGAGTGTGGGTATGAAGGGGCCTCCGCCACCTGTGCCCATAGCATGTTGTTTTTCAGCAACCATGTGCTGACGGACACCTCTCTTGATGTCTGAAAACCTTTTTTTGAGGCTTTCAATATCACGTGCCGGGCCCCCTACCTCAGACATTGCAGCACGCGCATCCTCCCACACGGCCATTCTGTTTGCCACAGTTGTGCGTGTGCTCATTCTGCCAAATAATACATCATAGTTGTCTATGACATATGACAGTAGTATATGGTTTTCCCTGTCACTGAACTTTACTGCTCTCTTCCTCTGTGTTGCAGGCAGAGGGATCCTTTTTCTTTTGGCTGTTTGGCTGTAATGTGACTGCTGTGGCACAGCAGATGGCCCTGCCTGTTCCTGCCTAGCCTGTGCAGTCTGTGCCATGGGTGACTCAGCACCAACTGGCTGGCCCACATCCTCCACCACCTCACCCTGACCCTCTCTGTCACTGTCCCTCTCCATCTCCCTCTTGGGCACAGGCTCCTCTCACCACACGCACACTCACCTACACACAGCAGGACAGAGCACACAAAACAAATAACAGGGACACTACACTACAGGACACAATACAGTACACTCTAACACAGGTGACCTGTCACGTAAATAAGCAAGGGGACAGGGATAATACACTGACCGTATGTTGTTATCCTCTCCCTCTCTCCTGTGCCGTACCCCTAACACAGCCTCTCTCCCTCAGACTCTGTCTAGCTCTCTCTATCTCTCCTTCCTCTGACTTACTCCCACCACAGCCTCAATCCCTATTGCACTCTGTACCTGTCTGTCTCACTCCTTCCTGTGGACTACCACTAACCTAGGCTCTGTCTCTGGATGTCTCTCTATCTCTCTGTCTGTAGGTGAAACTCCTCTAACAACCCTCAACTTGTGCCACGTGTTCAGGCCTATTTATATTCTTTTTTTCCCCTTTTGTTTCGGCACATGCGCATTTGTGCAGGCGTGGCGCTCTTGCGTCGCGCTCGTGCGTCGCGCTCGTGCATCGCGCTCCTGCGGCGTGCGCGTGCCGGCTTACGCATGGGTGTCTGTACACGTGAACACCCACATGCGCTGAGAGACATTGTAGGACAACGCATGCGCATTACGGTGAGTGCCGCATGGGCGTCTGTGTCCGTTTTGCGCATGTGCGAGGCAATGCGCATGTAGGTGTCACCACGCACATGCCGACACCCATGCGTAGAGTCGCGCATGCGCGCGACACAAGATTGTCGTCTGCGAGCAATTGCGCATGCGCATTGCCCGTCAAGGCAATGAAACAACATATATAAGTGAAGGAGTACAGCTTGTCCACGTTGAGGGTTCTAGGCGGAGAAGAGTAGGAGTGTGTTTGCTGAGAGACAGGAAGGGAGTCTACACAGGTATATGTGTAGATTGTTTTGGTATTGTTTGTACTGGGGATTGTATTGTCTTGTGTGTGTATAGTCCTCTGTGGTGTGTAGTTTGTACATAGCTTAGATAGGTTTTTGTGTGTGACAGCTTTGTTTGGTTTAGTTTGCCGGGAGGAGTTTATGGCGCATATATATGTTTCTGCATGTGTCCTGTGTAGTGGGCAGATGCTGGGGTTGCCGGACAGGGGAGATGGTGTCGATGGGGCTGTGGAACAGGGCATGGGTATAGTCCCGCAGCAACTAAGACCTGCAGCTGTGGGGGTGGTCCGGCCAGGTGCTGTGCGTGCACGGCGCAGAAGGCGTGCCGAGGTGCAGGCTCGGCAGCCACGCCTCTACAGGCCCCGACCCCAGCTCCATGACATGCGAGAGGACCAGGTCATCTCCCTTTACCGACTGAGCACAAGGGCTATTAGGGGTCTCTATGAGGATCTAAGACCTGACCTCGAGCCCCTGACTGATCGGTCCCATGCAATACCAGGTTTAGTCAAGCTCCTTGCTGCCTTACATTTCTTTGCCTCCGGCTGTTTCCAGTCATCTGTGGCCGCAGTGGGTGGCATGAGCCGCCCCACCTTCTCACGATGTCTCCACCAAGTACTGCGTGCCATGGTCAGCCGGGTGGGGAATTACATAGCCATGCCCCACACTAGGCAACAATGGTGGACCCTGAACCAGGCCTTTGAGGCATTAGCCGGGATACCACACGTGATGGAAGCTATTGATTGCACACATGTTGCCCTGGTCCCGCCTAGAGACAGGGAGGTAGCGTACCGCAACCGCAAACACTACCATTCCCTGAATGTTCAGGTTGTATGTGATGCAGATCTGCATATTCTGAATGTGGTCCCTAGGTTTGCAGGATCCACCCATGACTCCTATATCCTGCATCACTCGGCACTATTCACACAATTTGAGGAGGGGCGATATGCCGAATGTATATTGCTGGGTGAGTATGTCAGAATGTGTTATCTATGTATGTCTTTCTACATGTCTCTATGTGTACTCACAGATGCTGATGTATTATTTTGGAACACATGCACTTCACATATGATAGATGTTATCCACAGGACTGGTGTCAGTATACATGATGACAGGTGTCTGTACGTCTACTAAGACCACAGACATTAACCGCAGATCATAATGCTCTTAACAGTATATGATCTTAACATGCACATGTTGTACATGTGCATACACCACAGTGGATATGTCAATGTTGTTGATGCTTCCCTCAGAGTGCATGTTGTTAACATATGCACACATGGGATGGGGGGTGGGGGGTTTTGTCCATCACATACTAATGTGATGATGATTAAGTGTTGCATAATGTTTCGAGGTCATTTAACATTTATTTTTTGGGCAATCCGTATAACTACACACGTGTCATGTGTGTTTTAGTTTCACACACGCACTCTGTGATGGGGTTGTCACCCAGGGGTCAATAGCTAACATGAGTAGGTGTATAATAATATCTCATGGATGATGTTGAGCTTTCCAGCAGGGAATGAGACGTGTGCATATCTCTGGCCATACATATTGGCTATGTCACAGCAGGCTTGTAACACTATATAGGGTTTACAGTATCTTTTGCCACTATAGATGAGCGTAAGTTACTGTCAACTTGTCTGCCCATCCTCACTTAGCCTCACATTGTGGAGAGATTACAGTTATAGCAGGGGGACTAAGTGGGTACATACAGGGAGGTATTGGAACCAGCTACACAGGACAGTAATGTGGCTATGCATGTGTTTTGTGGGCATACTAATGAGGGGTACAGTGTGCATGTTGGACGACTGTACCTTCAAAGGGATGTGTACAGGATGGGGAATGTGCAGAGGATGGCAATTACAGGGATTGGCAAGCAGCACTACACAGCATATGTTGGCTGACTAACAAATCTTGATATGCTGACCTTCATCAACAGGATGTATATAGGTGATATGTTTTTCATTCTTACATACCTCCATGGCATACATGGTGTATATGTGTGGCTCTCGCAAATGGCTGTGTGTTTTTTCTCGGTTAGTGATGAGACATACCCTTTGATTATGTGAGCATTGTATTGCTGTTGTGGTCTCACAGTTGTGGTGTTGCAGATGTGGACAGTAACTGCATTACCATACGCATGTTGCACACACACACACACACACACACACACACACACACACACACACACACACACACACACACACACACACACACACACACAAGCTAAGGGTGTCTCTGGAACCTTTTTAATATTTTCTAGGTGTTTACAGGCTGCATAGGCCATGTGTTAATTTTATGTCATCATATGTATATCTGTTAGAGCTGCACAGTTGTTGTGCTGTATATTAGTGTCATCATGTTTTGTGGGTTTGTATTTCATGTCTACACAGCTGTGAGGAATGTTTCACATGGACCCCTGCATTTACATGCAACATTTCTTTCTGCAGGTGATGCAGGATATGGTTGTCGCCCCTGGCTGCTGACTCCTGTTCGTCAGCCACGGACACGTGCAGAGCAGAGGTACAATGAGGCCCATGCCTCCAGCCGCTCAGTCATAGAGCGCACCTTTGGCGTTTTGAAGAGTCGCTTCAGGTGTCTGGATAGGACAGGTGGGGCCTTACAATATAAGCCACGCAGTGTTGCAGAGATTATCATAGCCTGTTGCATCCTGCACAACATTGCTCTCAGGCACGATATCCCTGCAGAGATTAATGCGGATCTTGAGGAAGATCCAATGTGCCCCCCTGTACGTGCCAGTGGTGACACACGGGAGGGCTCAGCGGTCAGGCGGAGGCTGATTGCAGAGCTGTTCTCATGTACGTATTAATTATCTTACCACACGAATGTGCTATACAATGTGTGTAATGGTTATTGGGCTATGTTTTATGTACATATTGCATGTGTATGCAACACTGCATTAACAGTTGACTCTCAATGCGAACATCACATAAGTGCCTGGGTGTGGCACACATAATGTGGGGAGTGCACAACAACAGTTGGTTGCAGATGATGTGTGGGTTTGTTGGTATCTCTGTGGGATGTTTGGCGGGTGACATTCCCAGTTAGTGTCGGTCTGTGATAGCAGCAGCTGTTGTCAGACCACAAGGTGCTTTTTTACATTATATGGCTGCCGCACAGTGTCAGACATATGTTGCAATGTTCACGTTGGGCGTTTACTCCCTGTTTGTGGACATTGTCCATTGTGTTGCATTTACATCAGACACATTTGTGATGCTTTTGTTGGTATTAAGCTCCTGTGCGATGCCTATGTTTGAGTGCTCCTCATGTGTGTGGCAACATGTCACACAAAGCACTATAGACATAGTTAGTGCTAGTATGTGAGGATTGTATCAACAATGTGTGTGGTTTGTGGATGTCAACCGTGACGTGTGTAAAAATGTGTAGGTGAGCAGGTAGCCATGACATGGATATGTCTAGGGGGGGGGGGGGGACCTGTGCACTGTCCAGCAAGGGGGTTTTACTACAACATTTGTACCTTGGTGAGTCTACCTTCACTGCAGTGATGGATATCTACACACATCGTGAGATGTATTAGGCAGAAACATCAAGGGGTGGTTTACAGTAGCCAGGTGGTGCACAGAATGGGGGTCTGTCTTGTGGTATAGCAGGTATTTCATGGATTAAATGGCGTATCTCGCTGATGCTGTGACAACATCTGCCATCATGCGTCTGATACAGGCTGTGTATGTGTGTAGGTCACGAGAACACAGACCATAGGAACAAATTTATTGCAGACACAAGCAAGCGAGGATTACATTGGCTTACATACACAGACTTAGGTGCCAGCTATTTATCAGAGTTGCACATGTAGGGTATGCATGTTTTGACGTGCTGACTAACACACATTGGGATGGCATGCAGCCCTCAGGGGTTTGTCACATGCAGACATGGGGTGGTGTTTTTTTACAACATGTAGCACATTTTGAATGCTATTTGTGCATATCATCAGCACATAGCTGCCAATATTACAGAAGATATGAGATGTACAAACCAGGATATGTTTTTGATACGTGGATACATGAGGTGGAGGTGCATATTTCCAGTGCGTTTTGCCAATTGCCAGTGGGTTAACATACAACTTTGGGAGAACATTCAACAGGTAGAGGGGTCCTTTCTGCCAAACTGGTGCTACAAGGGGTATATTGCAATCTGGGAATGAGACAAAAGCCTGGTGTACGCATCCACCTCTATTGCTCTGTGCGTACAAGGACAGGGAGGTAAGGGAGGGGACAGGGACACTACACACACCTGTAGATCGCCTGCAACACCTCCATGATGCCTTTGACATGTATGAGATATGTACATTGTGATAGGGAGCAGTCTGTAATTGTGGGCTGTTGTGGGGTGTGACAGCTGATGACATGACGGTGCAATGTGTGATTCACAGCTATAACATTACATTTGTTTGCTTCTCTTATGTCTCCAAATGCAGAGGACATACTTTTTTCGGATGCTGTTGGGCTGGTGCATTGTCATGTGTCTGTACATCAGCAAATATGCATTTGGTTTTGGTAGGTGGATGTACATAGACATTGTGTGTGCCTGCAGTAATTGTGTTTACTGATCTGTCATATTGCACAGATGATTTGGTTTCCTATTTGTTAGGTTTAGCCTCGGTAACCCATCTCTTGATGTTGTCACTCATATTCCCTTGTGTTTTGGTTCTGCATGTTGTCACCACTCACCCTCCCAGAGGTAATTAGCATAGGTAGGGCAAGTGGGTAGTTGTGTTTCTTGGGTGGTAAAACTTAAAATGGAGGTGTAGAAAGGCCTCCTGGGTAATGTAGTCCACCTACCATGAAAATGAGTACACGTTGTGCACGAGTGGTTTAAGGAAATTAGGATTTATTTCCCCTCCCGGGGTTAGATGTTGAAGACCAAGAATAAGGACTATTTACACCGAAATTATACTTCCAGTGATAACAAAAATATTGCTTACTTTCAGCTGTTATACAAAACCAAAACAATAAACAGTTCCTTCCAAAATGTTTCTTTTGGCTGTTTCTTTCTCCTTAGTAAAAGCCAATATATTCAGCACAGAGACTGCACATTATCCGCCACCATAAAAGAACAGTCCATCATATATTCTGACTCAGGAGGTTGATATGGGTCCCAGTGCATACAGTCAGTTTCTTCCTGGAAACCTTTTAGAACAGGTTCTTCTCTTTGCCAGGCAAACTGTTCTCTTTCACTCACAGGGTTTCCTTCCCCCAACCTGCTTGGTGAGTCTAAATGCTTGCTCTCAGGTGCAAACAGCTCTCTGTAGTTAAAGGGTAATACGTTTCCCTCTTCAGCTTTATAACATGGAATTCTTCCTTTGCTTTTAACACTACTTCCTCTCAGGATTCTCCCTTGGCTACCACACGGAAAACAAAACTCCTCTCCCCCTTCTGATATATATTTATAATCAGGGAAATTGACTTTACCTGGAGTCTGCCTTTTGTGAACCCAGCGTGGCTGTCTTTTCTGCTTTTCAGCATAAATGTCCTTGCTTCCTGAGCAATAGAAATCCTCTGTGCCTCCTATGTTTAAGCACTGCTCCCTGTGTCCTGGACCTGAATGTCCTACACAGCTCTTGTCCTTTGAAGAGTATCTCCAACTAGGATTGGGATTTCTTTTACCTTTTCCCACGCTTGCTGTATCTCTCTCCGTGTCGGAGACTGAGCTTCCATCTGAGACTCTCCCCTTGTCTCTGCTCGTATCTTTGCCCGTGTCTGTGTCTGTCTCCGTCTCTGTCTCTGTCCTATATTTTACTAGAGGGTTTTTATCTAGCTTCCTTCCCCCGTTGTATTGAGCCACACCCCCCCCCAGGTGTTCACAGTTCCCTGATGAGGTAGGAGCTAGCTCAGGGGATGGGCGTTCCCTAGCCCTCTGTGACGAGGTTTGTTTATGGTTTCCATGCCAACCCTCCATGCTTGACTCAGCACTGACAGCTTTGGTTTCATTTTCCACAGAAACCTCTGTTTCCATCGGTTCTGAACCTTGCACTTCACGACAATGTCCACTGCCACACTTTCAATGTGACATGTACAGCAGACCTGCATGTGTGTGTAGGATGTTGTTTCCTGTAGTTTGCCTACACTTTCTCTGTCCCCAAGCAATGTACTATCAGACAACAACAGGGTATCTTTGCATGTTCACTGGGCCGTTATATGTACAGATATACACCTGTGCTCATACAGGCCATGTGTTACAGATGGCAATTTTACATTTGCATACTGTTTGTGTGGCTGTTTCTCGGTTGCCTGTGTGATGACGCATTGCTCATACATCATACATTATCATGTGCTGTTATGGGTCTGTGCCCCTGGGTGTCTGTTGTGACTATGCTACCTCTTACATAGTGGCGTTTACGTTGTCAACATTAGGGTGATGTGTTGTGTGCATTGAGAGGACATGTGTATTGTGTTGTGATTAAGCACTGGTGTGTTTTTATTTCTTTTTCCAGATATGCACATAATCTGGCCAGTCATCAACAGTGGCTTGACATGCTGATTCTCCACCTTCTGTTGACATTGTCTCCCTTCAGGTGTACCTGATCTTGTTGTGTAGTGACTCAAGCGATTGGTGCGATACACCTGATGCACACACACGGTATGTCTATGTGTTTTCTTTTGGGATCATTACATCTGTCTTTAATTGGTGATGATTTGATGTTGTTGTGATGGTCATGTAACATTTCCTCTATGCTCACATGGACAGCTGCATATGGTGTGTAGCTGCAACACACCTGTGACTGGAGCATGGACATTAACATATCCATGTGACACCCATGTCTGTGTTGTGGAATAATGATGTTGGCCACAAGGTTATGTTT
The DNA here is from genome assembly GCA_033557465.1 of Ichthyophis bannanicus. Classification (NCBI taxonomy): domain Eukaryota; kingdom Metazoa; phylum Chordata; class Amphibia; order Gymnophiona; family Ichthyophiidae; genus Ichthyophis; species Ichthyophis bannanicus. The sequence goes on along the minus strand of CM066031.1, from coordinate 926,247,746 downwards.
AATGTTGCTATCAGGTCATGTTTGCCTTTGTATCCCTTTCTTCAGCATATCCAAAGCTGTGACGTTATGACATTTTTGTTTATTTTCCAGGGTGTCTGACGATAACATACTTCCCCTCTCCTGACACAGGCCAGACGACAGACCAGACACATGTCTTACACTGCAACCGTTGTCAGCACCACCCACCTGTTTGAGGACAGACCACCATGCAAGTCTTTGCTATGACATTTTGCCATTGGATGTTTTACCTCTGAGAGTGCAACACATGACTGGGATGGACATTATTGATCTTTGACTACTGAATTCCCCATGACAGAGGTGTCGATGGCACTGCTGATGCAATTGTTTGGCAGGAAGTGCTCCTCATTGTAGGGGACACACATGCACTTTGAAGGACTGTGGTATATTGAACACAGACACTTGACTATGCATGGCCAGAGCTGCAAAAACAAATTTAACATGAGTTGTTGGATTGCAGATACAATTCTGACGTTTTACAATGATCCCCCCTTGTGCAGCAGCAACTGACATGGACATTGTAGGTGGTACATTTTGCCACAGTTGTTTTTCGCTGTGTTTTGACCATGGCTGTAACATGGCACCAACGATATTCGCATGTTTTTCTTACAACACAAGCATACAGGCCATGTATTTGTAATGTAGCCAACGATGGGATGCTCCTATTATCTACGTCCACCTATTTTCCACCTGGACATGATCCCTATTTTTACTCCACAATGCTTTCACGCACAACAACATCTTGGAATGATGTGTTCAGTGACCCAAGGGTGCTTACATGCATGTGTGTCATCACTATATCATGTTGCAATGTGGCTTGTGCTTGTGCAACTGACTGACTATGTTTCTGAGACACAACATGTGGACATATGGCTTCTGTGTGGATCCCTGTAATATGTTTGTCCATTATTTCCTTATTCATATGCTGCTTCTTGTGTTGGTTTACTGTGCATAAATGACAGTCAGCATGTCTGTACACACCTTGCATTTCCCATCCTCACGGTCATGATTATGGCTTGTGGTAGCGACACTCACATTGCCACATTATGTTTGGAGTGTGGCTGTGTGCCTGATCATAGGACTTCGTAACTTGAGAATTCCATGTATCCTGGTATATGTGACAAAGCACTGTTTCCCCAATACAACAGTGCATGTTGACCTTCTTGATGGTGTTATATGTGCATTTTTCTTCTGGTTGTTGGGTTGGTATTATGTCTGTGTTCATGTGCATGTGGTACCTGTTAGCAGATGCTTATTGTGATTTACATGATTGTTTGTGTCCACAGTGGTGTAGCGTGTAATGCAATATCAGGCATTGGGATGTGAGCGTCACCAATACTTTTATTGCATGTTTTTTGACATTCACAAACTTTGACCAAAATATCTTTTAGGAGTTAGTCTGACCCCTGTTTGGACATATGGATATTTTCTGAGGGACAGATGAGGTATGTTGGGTCCTCAGCATGCAGCATCTACTCTGTACATGCACTCATATGTGGGTGACACATTTGCGACATTCAGCAGCAAGGGGGGGCTGGGGGGGGCTGGTGTGAGGTGCAGAGCATGCACCTGATGCCCATTCTATCTGTTGTCGCTAATTTGGTGTCAAGCAAGTGACCTTTGTGTAGGAGGTGGCTTTGTGACATGCTAATGGTTTTGAGCGCTTTCCAAAGGGATGCCGTCAGCCCTCATATTATGATGGCACTGTATACACTATTTGTGATGTGCAAACCAAATAAAGTTATGTATTTAACCAACATTTGTCTCGTTTGCTGATTGCATTTCAGGTCTGTCACCATGATCAATGTGTGCCTTTGTATCTGTCATGGCTCCTTGTGAGGCCGGGAATCCATTTTCCTCCTGGCAATGTCACAGCATGTAGATGATGTTGTTGTTGCTAGGTGATGGAGGGTTACATAACCTGTCGTAGGCCACATGGGGTGCTGGTGTGACTTGTTCACTGGTTGTTTGGGGTGCAAGCCATGTTTCACTTCACTATGTTAGTCCTCCGTTATTTGAGCATACATCCCCTTTATGTGTTCCTGTGCTGTTCATGTACATGGGGCACATGTGCTCACATCCTTGTACAGTGCCAGCTCTGTATGTGACAGCCACATGGCACATCACTGTGTATGAACGCTTGACATACACACCATCCCTTTGCGATATTTGTGCTAGAATGTGCTCATTGTCGTGTTTTTGGTATTGGCTACAGTCATGTGTTTGAACTCTGTTGTATGCATGTCTTTTCCACACATGTCATCTTTTTTTTGTTTATTCCACTGGGCTAAGTGGACCATGAGGTACCACCAGGTTCCTCACCTCTACACACACCCTTCCCTTTCATCACTGTAGAAAACGGTGCATCCTGTGTGCTGCCTAGCCATGACATTTGTTTTGTTATAGCCGCCTCACACTTTAGGGTCTTTACATCCCATTGCATGTGGGCCTTCATTTTTGCTGTGATTCAGGTGGTTTGTGTGCTACACCTGATTGCATGTTGAGCTGTCTCGTGTTCTTATCCAGATTATTCACCTGATCCAGGGAGCATCCTCTGATACCCTTGTGCATAATTATTTCCTTGTTTTGCATGCTGTAGTCAGTGCAGGACATTTCATTGTGTTTGTGCAGGTGTCGGTGTTGCAAAATACAGAGAGCAATTAGATCTGTACATGGGGGATCAGCATGTGCATTTGCTCCAGATTTGTTTTTTCTGTGGTTGTTTGACTTGACAGCCAGCAGGCGTTTTGTGTACTGGCATGCAGTTTTTGGTTAAGCAGCCTTTGCTGATGACCTCACATGGGCGGTGTTGCTTACCGGTTTAGCCATTGCCATTTGTGCTATTGGTCGTCGTTGTGCTTACTGTCTACTCTGTTGGGTTTGTATGCTTGTCCTGCATATGTGCTTTTCATTCGTGTGACAGTCATATGTGTGCACATCGGTGGCATGACCACATTGTACCATTACCTTAGTTGTGAGACACCCTTCCGTCCATCCTTTCTCTGCCAGCTATGTGCCATCCTACCCTGATGTGCATGCTGCTGAACCACGTCGTGGACTACCACAAATTCGTGCATTGCATCTCAACCTGCTTGCCTCTCGTGTGTGTGCTCTGCCTAGCACTTGTACTCCACCATCATCCTGATATTTCACATATTCCTCTGTTTCTGCCTCCCCTGCTACACACATCTTCCCATCCTCTGTCACACACTGTCAGTATAGCATGTTACATTACCATCAATCTGTGCATGGATTTAGCTGCCGACGATATGTTTTTCACATTTTAGGGGTGTCACATGGCCTGCAGCTACTTACTGCAGCCCATCAACTTATGTCAGTCCTTCATTTACTTTGGTATTGTCTGTGGTCTCTGCTCTGTGCAGTGTTTGTGTTATGTGTGTGTTTGGCACATACCTCTGTTTGCATTCAAATTGGGAGATGTAACTGTTATCAGCTAAGCCTTTTGATTTCACCTATACATCCTTAGCGCATCTTCTGGCACACCTTTGATTCAGACAGCTTATGGGGTGCCTACGATAGTGGCCTGGGAGTGGACAGCCTTTCAACAGGGCCTCTGGGGAACACTTACATTTCCCGTTTGCTGACAGCGTATGTTTGTGATGTTACGTGTGCTGCACCATGAAAGGTGCAATGATATATGGCACAAGGGTGTAGTTGTCTTACTATGCCAGGAATGCTTGCTGTGCACTTGCTCACAGAGAGGGGACATACCTCAGCCACCCTTATTCACTGGAAAGAGCAAACCAGGACCCCTGCAACATCATTGGTGTATTCACCAGTTTTCAGCATTCATGACATAGGGGTGTGTGTATTTTCAACAGACCATGGATGCCATGGAGCTGTGTTAGTCCGGGGATTTCAGTCTCCAGAGGTAATAGGGCAGTTTAATCGATGATATTGACTCTGATTCCATGTTGATATGAGTCACCAGGTCCTGTCTACAGCCCCACCTTGGTATATAAATAAGGCCTGACCCAGGTCTGCCATTGCTGATTTCACAGCGACAGGCTGCAGGCAGGCCCAGACAAAGGATTGCAATATGAGATTAACTCTGACACCCTGTTGATATCAGTAACCAGGGGCTGTCTGCAGTCCCTCACTGCTACATCACGTATGCCAGACCTGTGTCAGCACACCTACTTTATTTTACCATACGTTACAATGCACAGTGCTGCCAGCAGAAACAGTGCTGTGACCTTTCCCTGCCTCATAGGGCACCCTATATGCCGCACCCTCGGCCACTCTTTCAGCAACATTGTAGGGTGGCGTGGCAGACACTGCATTTAGAGATGTGTCCTCTGGGGTGACTTCAGGGGCACGTTATGTTACAGTGCTCTGAGAGTACATTTGCTAGAAAACGATTATTGCACACATATGCAATAACACCCTCCTGAGGCAATCTTCCCCCTTACAGGTACTGCCTCTGCCAGACATGTTCATTTGCCATTGTGGGGGATTGCACCCCTGATCCCTGCACCATTGCACAGCGATTGTGTTTGTGTGCTTGCAAATCAGCACACCACCATATGCCTGTCCAACATTATTATGCCTCCACAACCATTGCCACACACCCTTATGACCAGCACCACAACCCCTTATGCCACCAAGTTTTCCTATGCCTCAGCCAGCTGTCTTCAGTGTACAAACCCCTGCTCCCTGCAGTATTGGTCATTGTTCATACCATCATGCTGTGGCTCAGTTCTTCTGCTTTCCCATCATTGCGCGACTTATGCCTCCCAGTATTCGTAGCCCTCCAAAACCATTCGTGCGACGCTTTACGCACAGCAGCGCAAGCACTTCTGTCGGCCATGATTTGTGTGGCTGCGAAAATAATGACACAGACAACTGCTTTCAGTGTGCATTGGGGGGGATTGAACCCCTGCTCCCTACATCATTGGTCAGCGTTCTAACCATCATGCTGTGGCTCAGTTCTTCTGCTTTCCCATCAGTGCGCGACTTATTCCTCCCAGTATTCGTAGCCCTCCAAAACCATTCGTGCGACGCTTTACGCACAGCAGCGCAAGCACTTCTGTCGGCCATGATTTGTGTGGCTGCGAAAATAATGACACAGACATCTGCTTTCAGTGTGCATTGGGGGGGATTGAACCCCTGCTCCCTACATCATTGGTCAGCGTTCTAACCATCATGCTGTGGCTCAGTTCTTCTGCTTTCCCATCAGTGCGCGACTTATTCCTCCCAGTATTCGGAGCCCTCCAAAACCATTCGTGCGACGCTTTACGCACAGCAGTGCAAGCACTTCTGTCGGCCATGATTTGTGTGGCTGCGAAAATAATGACACAGACAACTGCTTTCAGTGTGCATTGGGGGGGATTGAACCCCTGCTCCCTACATCATTGGTCAGCGTTCTAACCATCATGCTGTGGCTCAGTTCTTCTGCTTTCCCATCAGTGCGCGACTTATTCCTCCCAGTATTCGGAGCCCTCCAAAACCATTCGTGCGACGCTTTACGCACAGCAGCGCAAGCACTTCTGTCGGCCATGATTTGTGTGGCTGCGAAAATAATGACACAGACAACTGCTTTCAGTGTGCATTGGGGGGGATTGAACCCCTGTTTCCTACATCATTGGTCAGCGTTCTAACCATCATGCTGTGGCTCAGTTCTTCTGCTTTCCCATCAGTGCGCGACTTATTCCTCCCAGTATTCGGAGCCCTCCAAAACCATTCGTGCGACGCTTTACGCACAGCAGCGCAAGCACTTCTGTCGGCCATGATTTGTGTGGCTGCGAAAATAATGACACAGACAACTGCTTTCAGTGTGCACTGGGGGGATTGAGCCCCTGCTCCCTACTTCATTGGTCAGTGTCTTCACCTTTGTGCTGTGGCTCTGTTCTTGTCTTTGCACTTCGGCGCACCGCATTCTGCCTCCCAGATTTTGACTGCCTCCTAAAATATATTCCTCCCCATAATAGGTACTGCCCGAGACAGCCTTGTTCATTGTGCACAGTGGGGGTTTGAACCCATGGCCCTTGCACCATTGCTCAGTGTCTTCACCGTTGTACTACAGCTGTGTTCGTTTGTGTGGCCAGCAGCGCGCCACTTGGCCTTCTGACGCGCTAATGTGGACCCCGCACACTTGCGCCCCACGCATATGTGCGATCGCTTTATCCCGTTTCATTTTCCTTTTTCTGCCTGGCCCGCCCACTCCTTATATGGCACACGCACACTAACGGGGACCCGCACAGCAACGGTGTTTAGTAAACATCCCCCTTAGTGTATCTTACCATATTCAGGTTCCCAGTTTTGTGATGTTCTTTGTTTTGATTAGATCTGTGAGCTCTGATGAGCAGGGACTGTCTCTATATGTAAAGTTCTGTGTATGCTTTGTAGCACTATACAAATTATAAGTAGTAAAGGTAAAGACAAAATTGCAGACATCAGGCAGGAACATGGAATATGTCAGGTATGTAATCTTAGCTGTACTCTTTCACATCTCCATCAATGCTTTTCCATCTCATATTTGGGGAGATGTGTTGATGCCAGCAGGCTGATATACAGAAAGGCACAATAAGGTAGCACTGCTATCCACTGGAAACTGGAAACATGACTTTGTGGCATTCAGGAAACACTATAATCAAAGCCTTGCCAAAACTGCATAAAATGAAGAAATATGATGTGTCCATACACATCACCATAAAAAAGCATTCAAATTCTGGTATCACCTCAGTAGCAGCTACGTAACATCACTGCCTGGCGCATTGCATAATACAAAATATGCTTAGAGATGTTCTGGCTGGTCTGCTGAAGGTCTATTGAATAGATTTTTGCAGGTGGGTTTGATTCCTTGGGGCTGGAGATAGATATTATTCCTTTTCATATTGTAAAGAACCAGAGAGGAGGTTGGGATCTACATGCTGGATAGTCTGAGTGATGGAAAAAGGAATGGAGACATTACTGAAAGAAGAGACAGTAAGGGATCTAGAATCCAGTAGATTGTAGGATCCAAAGCAGCATGTTTTAACCAAAGTTGAGGTCATGACAAACATCTGATCCAATTCTCTAGTCATACAATCAAAGGAATTGATCAAGAGCATCTGCTGGGTGTGGTTTACCTGGATTTCAGGAAAGCTTTTGATACTGTTCCACATAGGCTTGCAAGCAAACTGAACAGCCTGGAGATAGGTCTCATAGTAGTGGATTGGATTAGAAACTGGTTTTAGTAATAAAAAAACAGAGTGTGATAGTAAATAGAATTTAGTGTAAGGAATAAAGGGGTATGTTTACTGATTAGTGCATGGTAAGTGCACAATAATGGCACCATGCCCTGTGCTAATAAACTCATGCTGCTCGGCTAGCGCTTATGTGGGCGGTGACTGGCAGGGCATGGACGTTCCCACTGCAACATGGACTTTGAAAGCCCATCCTGCTGGCACTTGGAGGGAAGCAATTACTGCTAGCACAATAGGTGGTGTTAGTGGCGAGCCGTGCTAAATTCAGTGGGATGGGATGTCCCTTCCCAGGGCCCTGCATCAGGCACGGTACCCCACATTAGTAATGCGGCCCAAAATCTGCATTACTAGCGTGGAGCTTAGTAAACATGCCACAGAGGTAATTAGCAGAATACCTCAGGGATCGGATAGGGGGCTAGATTTGTTCAGTATCTTTGTGAGGGATATTGTAAGGGCCTTAGACAGTTCTTTTTTGCAGATTACATTAAGATCTGCAAAGGAGTGGATATCCTTTAGTGTAAAGACAGAATGACTTGATTTAAGAAAGCTCGAGGAGTGATCGAGTGCACGACCTTTATTATTCAAAGCAAAAACTGCAGAATCTTGCATTTGGAGTACAAGAATCTAAGGGAAATCTACATGTTCGGGGATGAGAAACCATTGTGCACCAAGCAGGAAGATGGTGGATGCATGGAATGAAATCCCTATAGAAGGAATCGAGACAAAATGGCAACAAAATTCAGGAAAGGATGGGATAAACACAGAGAATCACTAGTGGCAAAGAGCTGAGGGGACAGCCAGAGATGGTTGGAGTCTATTATATTATTCCAGGCTGGTATCAGCAGAATAGAGACGCCCAAGTGATCTTTACTTTCTGTCATATTCTGTGGTACTGTTAGGAACAGGGTTGGGTAATACAATATTGCAAACAAACCTCTCATTCCCTCAAATACAGAGGCAAGAGGGGTGGTGATGAAACAAAAGGGCAGAGAATGGAAGTGTGACATAATGATATTGTGGGCCATTGAGTAGCTGGTTTGGTGCCAACAGGCTATAACTTACCAGAAACAGCTTGGTTAGTACCTGCAGGTTAGTGGTGGCTAGCTACCATGCAGTAGACCCACAGATACCTGGAGGGCTGGTTTTGGTCACTATTTGGATTGTTGCAAAACTTGATGGTCAGACATAAAGGGGAATGTGTGGAGGCTGAGCATTGGATTAAATATGGTATTGTGTATGCTTATCTAGGCAGGATAGTATTGGTATTCTGCGGTAATGTGCCCGCTTATGTGAATGTGTTGGGGTAACCTGCATGGAGCAGCAGTTACAATCCTATGTGGCAGCAGCATGGCGTCTTGGGCTTTCAGGGAAGTAAGTTAAAGCCCCAACTTTAATAACCATGGGGAGGACAAATATTATTGGATAACAGCCTTATTCATTTTGATGACTGGGGGAAGGAGGGGAATATTATAAAACTTGGTAATAAGGCATGGAAGGGTTAGCACAATGTTAACCAGGACTACCTACAATCCAGGAAGCAAGTAAAAGCTTGGCTTTTCCTTTTCAGAAGGACCTTAATAGTCTGGCTGGACTGAAATCATTGGACTCAGGGTTTCTCTCTTCCTTTTCCCCTCTACATACTCTCTGCCACTTAGTTCTCCTGTCTCCCTTGTTTTACACAGTTTATGCAAGATGTAAAAATATCTCTGTATGTGTATAGTCTGTGTCTTATCATTTTTTTTATGATTGCTACTGCTAATCATTTGTTTACTGTTACAAGGCATACATAGCGCTGTACATAAAGATGTAAGACACAGTTCCTGCTCATCAGAGCTTACAGTCTAATCAAGGTGAAAGAAACATCTAGTGGTCTATTCCAACGTGAATAGCGAGGAAGGATGTCCCATTGGACATCCATGCCCGCTATTTGCCTCCATGCCATCACCGACAAGAACATAAGAGCATAAGATATGCCATACTGGGTCAGACCAAGGTCCATCAAGCCCAGTATTCTGTTTCCAACAGTGGCTAATCTAGGTCATATGTACCTAGCAGTTTCCCCAAGGGACACAGGTTCCACAATGCTTGTATTGGTTCAAGCATTGATATCCTGGGTCCCTTCTTAATAATGGTTTATGGACCTTTCCTCCAGGAACTTGTCCAAACCTTTTTTAAACCCAGCTACACTAACAGCCTTTACTACATCCTCCGGTAACAAATTCCAGAGTTTGATTACACGTTGAGTGAAAAAATATTTTCTTTAATTAGTCTTAAATAGTTTACCCTGTAGCTTCATTGCATGTCCCCTAGTCTTTCTATATTCTGATAAGGTAAACAATCGATCTATGTTTACCTGTTCCACTACGTTCATTAATTTATAGACTTCTATCATATCTCCCCTCAGCCGTCTCTTTTCCAGGTTAAAGAGCCCTAACCTTTTTAGCCTTTCTTCATAGGAGTATCCTTCCATCCCCTTTACCATTTTGGTGGCTCTTCTCTGAACCTTTTCTAAAATCGCTATATCCTTTTTAGATACGGCGACCAGAATTGCACACAATATTCAAGGTGCGGTCTCACCATGGAACGATATAGAGGCATTATAATATCTTTTGTTTTATTTTCCATTCCTTTCCTTATCATATCTAGCATTCTATTTGTTCTCTTGGCCGCCGCTGCACATTGGGCCGAGGGTTTTAACATGGTATCCACAATGACGCCTAAATCTTTTTCCTGGGTGGTGGAACCTTGCATCGTGTAACCAAAGTTTGGGTTGTTCTTCCCTAGGTGCATAACCTTGCACTTGTCCACATTAAATTTCATCTGCCATTTTGATGCCCAGTCTTCCAATTTATCAAGATCCTCTTGCAATTTTCCACAGTCCTCTTGGGTTTTAACAACTTTAAATAGTTTTGTGTCATCTGCAAATTTGATAACCTCACTCGTTATTCCACTTTCCAGGTCATTTATGAATATGTCAAAAAGCAGCGGACCCAGCACAGATCCCTGGGGTATACCAATATTCACCTTTCTCCATTGGGAAAATTGGCCATTTAGCCCTACCCTATGCTTTCTATCTTTTAACCAGTTCCTGATCCACAATAGTACACTGCCTCCTATCCCATGACTCTTTAGTTTTGCCAAAAGTCTCTCATGAGGGACCTTATCAAAGGCTTTCTGAAAGTCCAGATACACAATATCAACCGACTCACCTTTGTCCACCTGTTTATTCACTCCTTCAAAAAAACATAACAGATTAGTAGGACAAGATCTTCCTTGTCTAAAGCCATGTTGGCTGTCTCCCATTAGGTCATGACTATCTACATACTGAGTAATTTTATTCTTTATGATGGTTTCTACCATTTTCCCCCGTATCACCCCTGGAACCCTTTTTAAAAATTGGTGTTACATTGGCGATCCTCCAATCTTCAGGTATTAGAGATGATTTTAATGATAGTTCACAGATTACTAATAGCAGGTCTGCTATCTCATATTTCAGTTCTTTCAACACCCTTGGATGTATACCATCCGGCCCAGGTGATTTGCTACTCTTCAGTTTATCTAATAGTTGTAAGACATCTTCCCGATGTATCGATATTTTCTTCAATTCTTCCGCACCTTTAAATACCACTTCAGTCATGGGTAACATCCCTACATCTTCCTCAGTAAAGACCGAAGCAAAGAATTCATTCAGTCTCTCCGCTATCGCCTTGTCGCCTCTTAGTGCTCCTTTAACCCCTTTATCATCTAATGGACCAACTGACTCTCTCACAGGTTTTTTGCTACGAAAGTACTTGAAAAGGTCTTTACTTCGCGTTTTTGCTTCCGCAGCAAGCTTCTTCTCAAATTCTCCCTTTGCCTGCCTTATCAATGCCTTGCATTTGACTTGCCAGTGCTTGTGCTGTTTCCAGGTTTCGTCATTTGGCTCTTTTTTTTCCATTTCCTGAAAGATGCTTTTTTGGCAACAACAGCCTCTCTGACCTCACCTTTAAACCATGCTGGCAGTTTTTTGGACTTCCTTCCACTTTTCTTAAAGCGTGGAATACAGCTGGTCTGGGCTTCCAAGATAGTATTTTTCAACAACAGCCAAGCCTGATGTGCGTCTTTAACCTTTGCAAATGCTCCTTTTAGTTTTTTCTTAATTGTTTTCCTCATTTTATCATAGTCTCCCTTTCGAAAGTTAAAAGGTAGTACTGTGGATTTCCTTACTATCCCTCCTCCACTAATTAAATCAAAGGCGATCATGCTATGATCACTATTGCCAAGTGGCCCCAACAACCTTATCTCTTGCACTAGATCTGGTGTTCCAGTAAGGACTAGGTCTAATATGGCTTCCCCTCTGGTCGGTTCATGAACCAGCTGCTCCAAGAAGCAGTCATTTATTTCATCTAGGAACTTTATCTCCCTAGCATGTCCTGACGTGACACTGACCCAGTCGATACCGGGGTATTTATTTATTTATTTATTTATTTATTTAGCAAGTATTTGTATCCCGCTCCTTCCAGCGATCAGAAGCGGGTAGGATTATATTGAGAAACTGCCGAATCAAGGCAGGTACAATTTTGTATGCATACAGATTGGTTATAGAAGCAGATCACACAGAGTTAACAATTCTTAGTTATGGGGAAGTCATTTACAGATCACACAGAATTAACGTTTCTTAGTTATAAGGGAAGTCATTTACATATGTACATCATTTACAGATCACACAGAATTAACGTTTCTTAGTTATAGGGGAAGTCATTTACATATGTACATAAGCCTTTACATATTACATTCATACAAGATAGGCTTCCTGTGTTGCATACGTGGGATTAGATCAGATTGAAATGGTTTCGGAATATGTGTGTTTTGAGCTTTTTTCTAAAGTCTGTCAGATCACTGCTAGCTCGTAGCTCTGGTGGGAGTTGGTTCCATAGTGTTGGTGCTACATATGAAAAAGCCCTGTTGCTGGTGCTGGCTTTGGAAGATCTAAAGTCAGGTGGTGTGTGGAGGATGTTGGCGTAGGCGGTTCGTCTGTTTCTGGTAGGAGGTTGTAAACCGACTAGGGTGGTGAGGAAGGATGGTGCTAAGTTGTGGATGAGTATGAAAGTAGTTGTCAAAATTTTGTATTTTGTACGAGCTGCTATGGGTAGCCAGTGTAATTGAATTAGTACTGGTGTGATGTGGTCACTTATGTTTTTCTTCATAATGACCCTGGCAGTTACATTTTGTGCCATTTGCAGTATGTTCAGATTTTTATTAGGTATTTTTTATTTATTTTATTTATTTAGCAAGCATTTGTAGCCCGCTCCTTCCAGCGATCAGAAGCGGTAGACCTTGAAGGATGGCGTTGCAGTAGTCAAAGTGTGGCATGATGAGTGCTTGAGCCACGGTTCTGAAGTCCTGGGGGTCAATGATGTTTCGAATGGGATGAAGAACTCGCAGTTTGTGGAAAACTGCTCTGTTGGTCTTTCGGAGGTGTTTCTCCATTTTTAGGTCGCAGTCGAATGTGACTCCCAGATACTTTATTTCATTTTTTGTTTGGTATGTGTTGTTGCATAGTGTTATTGAAGAGGGTGGGACAAAATTCGGTGCTTTGGAGATATACATTACTTAGGTTTTCTTGTGGTTAATTGACATGCTGCTTTGTTTTAACCAGTCTTGCATCTCCCCTATGCAAGTCTCAAGTGGGTTGTAGTCTGGGTTTTGAGAGTCGAGTTGTGAGTATAGCATAATGTCATCGGCATAGATGTGGTATTTGATTTTGTGCCGTGTAAAAATTTTGCAAAGTGGTTGCATGTATATGTTGAATAGGAGTGCTGAGAGTGCGGAGCCTTGGGGGATTCCTTGTGTTTGGGAGAATGATTCTGCTATTTCGCCGTTGAATTGAACCTGTTGCGTTCGGTTTGAGATGTATGATGAGAACCATTTTAGTGGAGTACCTGATATTCCTATTGATTTTATCCTGTCTATGAGGGTTCCATGGTTAACTGTATCAAAGGCAGCTGAGATGTCAATGAATACAAGTATATACATTTTCTTTTTGTTTTCAAGGCCTTTAAGGAGGTTGTTAAGTAGAACTAGTAAAAGTGTTTCTACTCCATGATGTTGTCTGAAGCCATATTGCTGGTCATCTGGAGGAGCACTGTCGATCAGGTGGTCTTGGAGTTGTAGAAGGACCACCTTTTCAATGATCTTCGCTAGAAATGAAATACTTGATATGGGGCGGTAGGAGGCTGGGTCTTCCCTGTTGAGTGTATTGTTTTTTAGAATTGGTCTTATAACTGATTTTTTTAGTTCTGAGGGCATGATTCCTTGTTGTAGAGATTGGTTGACTATGTGTGAGATGTGTGATGTTATGTGTTGTTTAACCGCCTTGATCCAGGTTGCAGGGCAGGGATCTAGTGGGGAGGTGGTGCTGTTTATGCTTGTGATAATGGTTGCTATTTGTTGGGTACCAATTTTATAGAAGTGATGCCATAGCTGTTTTTGTGTGATGATGGTTTCACAGTTGTTTAGAGGAGTTTGTGAGGTTGGGCCTATGGGGGGTGAGGGACTAGGGGCCGTCAGTTTGGTTGCGTAATGGGATGCCAATGTTTGGGCCTTGATGGAGTTGTTGAGGCTGTCGTTCTGGTCTGTTTTGGTTAATGATTTGACTAATTCGAATAGTTCTCGCGGACAGTTTATCGCCTTGTTTAGGAGGTTGGTGTGGTGCACCTTCTTGGCGTTGTTTACGTCATTTTTGTATTTTGCAAGAAGGGTCATGTATTTGGCTTTGAGCTCGGTGGATTTGATTTGTCTCCACTTTCTCTCTGTTTTCCGGAGTTCCCTCTTTGATTTTCTTAGAGTTTCTGTGTACCAGGGTTCCGAGTTGTGCTTACGTGAAGTAGCTGAGTGTTTTGATGTTGGGTTAGATGCACTTTGAATGCTTGCATTCCACTTTTTCGTTAGCTCAACGAGGTCAGTGTTATCAAGGTCTATGTGTGATGAGATGGTGTTTATGAGGTGTTCTTCGTTGAGTTTGTTGAACTTCCTGATTGGATTGGGCATTCTCATTTCCTTTGCGTTTTTGGGTGGGCATTGTAATTTAATCTTGCAATTGATTTGGTGGTGGTCAGACCAAGGTACTTGGGTTATATTTATTATAGGTGCCTCGTTGCTTGGTTGCAGATTACTAGGTGTGAAAATCATGTCTAGGGTATTTCCTTTATCGTGGGTGGGGTCGTTCACTATTTGTTGGAAGCCTAGTTGGCCCATGGCTTCAAAGAAGGACTCTGAGTGGGTTGTGGGTATTGTCGCTAGGTTCAAATCTCCCAGAATGATTTGGAATTTTTTACTTTTAGTGGAGGTGATACTTTCTAGTGCTGTATCTAGTGCTTCGTGTTGAGGTGAGGGGGGTCTGTAGATTAGGCAGATGGATAATGTTGTGTTCTCAACTTTGAGTAAGTCGAGATCGGGATTAGTGATCATGGCTGTGTTAGTAAGTTGAAGGTTGGTTTTGGCTGCTATGAGGACTCCGCCTCCTCTTTTGTTAGTGCGTGGGCAGTTGTAGAGTTTGTAGCCGGGTTTCTGGATTTGATTTAGTGTTGCTGGGTCAGTGTCAGTGAGCCATGTTTCTGTTATGCATAGGATGTCTGGTTGTTCATCAGAAAGAATGTTGTGGATGATATGTGTTTTGTTCCTTACTGACCTAGCATTAATAAGGATAATGGTACATGTGAGATGTGCTGGGTGTGATGCCTGTGAATCCCGTGTGGGATGTTCTTGTGCTCTATTGTTGCTCTTTGATTTGGCTTTAGTGTGCTTCAAGGAGTTTGTATGGGGAGGCTTAGATGGGAGTGGGAGTCGCAGAGGCAGGGTGAAGGCAGGCACAGGATGGTCCGCAGCCCCAGATGTACAGGGCCGATTCTGAAGTCAGCCCTGTATATCTGGGGCTGGCAGAGGGACTTATTCAACCTCAGAGATGGAATAAGCCCCCCTGGACATCAGGCCCCAGGGCAAGGGAGTGCCCTGCAGCTCAACCCTGGCCATGGGAGGCCAGAGCAGGGATCGGGCTGCAGGGAAAGGAACAAGTAGCCAGTGATCACAAGTCCTGAATGGAGCTGCAGTGCCATGGCAACATTCAGGAGCCTGACTGAGTTAGCCAGGGCAGGCCATTTTAATCAGGTCCCAGCCTGTACATACAGGCCCAGACCCAATTCCAATCCCACAGGGCACATCTAGCCACTGCACAATCGGAATTGGGGTCTGCCTCTGTGCATCCTGTTTCCAATCCAGCACACAGGGGCCTGGATAGCCAACTTTGAATATACCTCCACAGGTAAACACATAGGAATGTCCATGCATGAGGTTTATGTATCCTGTGTTCCACCTATAAGGCCCTAACAACATGACCTTTCCTGCTGAACAGGCTTACATATTGCTTTTCTACATATATAGTTTTCCCTTGTCCCCAAAGGGGCTCATAATTTATGGTTTTTTTGTACCTGAGGCAATGAAGGGTTAAGTAGCTTGCCCAAGGCCACAAGGAGCACCTATGAGACTAGAAACCCCAGTCCTTCCAGCCCAAGGTTGCTGTCTTCTAGTGGGATTTGAACCCCCAGCCCTCTGACCTGAGACAACTTGCCTCAACCACTAGACCACTCCACCCTTGTTTAAGCTGTATCCCACCGTTGGTGAATTATCTTTCAAAAGAGTAGCAAGATATCAGTAAATTAACATTATGATGTGCTGGCATAAAAGTATATTTTTATCTTCTTGGTGATATGTCTCTTGTTATGGTGTGGTCTTTTCACTATTGTACATTGTAATTTGTTATTAAACATAAAAATAAGGTTGAAAAAAAAGTTGAAGATGGCAAGGCTTGAAATGGTTAGGAGATGTGGTGAAAGCTACCTAGGACTTTTAACAGATTTTGGGCAAGCTTCGGATAGATGTGGAGAGCAGTGGGAATGGAAGACTTGGGGGGGGGGGGGGGGCGGAATCTGGTTTTCTGTTGTGTGGGAATATATATGCTCTTCTACCCAAAGTGTACAAATCTCAAAGGGAAGACTGAATTAGCTAACTTAAGAGCCCTTTGACTAAATGCCGCTAATCATATAATGTGCTTTTTAGTGTGTGATAACTGGCCACAGTGGATGCTAACGCACAGGCCAAAATACATGTTAACCTGCAATTGCATGCTAATGAGGAGCGTGAGCAGGCTAGGGGCAGATACTGTCACCGCCTCCCTTGCCTAGGCGGTTGCCTAAGGCTTGGGGAACGGGCAGTCAGTATATTTATTTGTTCTAAGTGCCTATTTCTTGTAGTTGTGTAATAATCCAGCCTAGATGGTAATTATAGGCACACAGGATTTTTATTATTTTCAGTCAAAGGAACTTTAAAGATTCCAAATATCAGGATATGGTAAGGATATTTTCCAACAGCATCAAACAAAGGCAAACTTGCTTCTCTTCAGCTTTGGCACTTAAATTAAAACACAGTATTTCCTCATACTATAACCAAATACAGCACTGAAACTCTGGTGCAAAAAGAATTAGGAAAAAACCCCATCTTCTTTCATAGCTTTAAAACAAACAGAAGTTGTTACATTTCCAAGCAGGCAAACTTCTGTTACACATTGGTTTTTCTTTCCTTTCACCAAGTAATTCCTTCAGGTTGTTGTGTCTCAGGCTTTCCACTTTCTAGCATACAAATGCTCACACACTCAGCTACGGCTTAAAACTTCAGGAACCTTATTTGCATATTTCCCAGCCGTGCTCTCTTGAAGGAGCAGCTACCAGGTTTAAAGCTTCTACAAATGTTCTAGCCTCTCTCAATGCCTAGAGGCTACTGAACATTCCATTTCCTCATCAGAATTCTCCTCTATTAAACCGGGCATCTCTATCTCCATACTCTCCAGGTCAGAGTCTGCTTGAGAAACACAGGATTCAGACTCAAAACTATCTGGCTTTAATCCCTTCAGGATTTCTAAGACTTTAGTCAAGGCAGTGTCCTTCCTTCTCTGAGGAATAGTATAGCAGTTAGAAAGTCTCTTAGCTTTTGAGCAGTTAATAGAAGGCTTTAGGCTGCTTACCTTATCTTTTGGAATCAAGCACTTAACAGGCTTTATTGTTGAAGGCTCATGCTGCATGCATACTTCGGGGGAAGGGCTTCTGCTGCCAACATGGCTGACCAACTCCCCTGGGTAAGCTTTCCTTCTAGAAGTATATCTCCTGTCTCCCTTACAGGGCCCTGGGTTAGCTCCAAGTCTTCTGGCTGGCTCTGCCCTTCTCCCAGAGGTTTCCAATGAAGCTCCCTTGACTCCCCGGGTACCTTCTTTGCGTGGTTCTCCAGAGCTTCTAGGACCTCCTCCCCTCCTGGGACGTTCTGACCTGTTCCAAGCTGCACTGGAACCAGAACTAGGAATCCTCGTCAAGCGTTTCCCTTCACGGTTCTCAGACCTCTCTCTGAGTTCAGGCTTCCCTCTGAAGTCAGACTCCTCTCTGTCCTCCTCTGCTGCTTCCTCTCCCTTGAGTTCACTCTCTGGCAGTTTATATGAGTGCCTTCCCCTTCGGCTTCCTGGCCCCACCCCCAGCTGTCCCTCGTGAGCAGGGTTGGTAACCATGGAGCTGGGGTATGTCTCCTTGCTACCTGCTTTCTGTGGAGAGTTTTTTTCTAGTTCAAAAGTTTTAACCCTTAAACTTCTGTTTTTTTTCCTACTATCTGGGGAAAATGCCTGTTTTTTCCCTCTTTCTCTATTCTCTCTGCTTTCTGCGCCATCACAATACCTAACGGATACCTCTATGGGCATCATTAGGTGCACCCATGTGAATTGCACCACATGTTAATGTATGCCTTCACTGGCTGTGAACTGACGGCTATTTGATTGGTGATGACAGTTTGACCTGAAGCAGGGCGGATTGAAGTGAGAGCCCGAAACGCAGGACTGTGTCATGTGTTTTCCACCTTGATTATTTGGTCGTGGCAGTTAAGTTTATTATTATATATTTCTCACTGCTGGTTTGATTAAAACGGACTATTACTTACCAAGGTCTGTGAGTCTGTTCATCATGACCCCGGTACAGGGTATTATGTTGTCCAACAAAAACTAATGTAAGAACTGTTGCTCTTCTCCTTTGTGTGAACATTCACTCATTACCTGCCAGAAACATGCTGGCCACTTCTCCAATAGTTAATACAGCGACTATAATGTGTCTTTATTGCAAAACCTTAGTGGGATTTAGTAAAGGGCACCTTCGACTTTATCTGCTAGTATTTACTATATTACTCTATACATTTTGGGCCCGATTTTCAGTTGGGCAGGTTATGTGCCGTGTCGGCACATAGCCTGCCCACCGACCCCCTTAACCCGGATTTTCACTTCTGTGGCAATGAAAGTGAAAATCTGTGTTTGCTTGGAAATGATGGCAGCCGCCGAGGCAAAGTGGGTAGCAGCGATTTTTGATGCTAACCGCTTAGTCCCTGTGCCTGAAAGATAGGTGAGGAAAAAATTTGCCTATCTTTAAGGCGCAGAGGGCTGAACGGGTAGCAATGAAAATCACTGCTTAGCCCTTTCCTCCAACCCCGCTCTGTTCTGGAACGCCCGCAACATGCCTGATGCTAACTGCAGAGCATCTGGGCGTGTTGGGACTTAGCTGGGATTTTCTAAAGGCACTACCCATATAGGTGCATTTGGAAAATCCCGGTTAAGGCATTTACATGGTTAGCTAGGGCAGTTACTCGTGTAATGCCTTAAAAAATGGGGCCCTTTATTTCTTGATTGTTTAGTTAAAAATATTGTTACATTATGCATTTTTTAATACTTTGCATTGTAGTTAAGTCCTTTTTTATTTACATTCTCTTATATACCATGCTATTCTGCATCAGTGCGGTTTACATTGAACAAACTGAAATTACATTGAACAGGGCATTATAACTTGGAGATAACTATTTTACAGGGAACATGGGCTATGGAGGGTTAAGTGGCTTGCCCAAGACCACAAGGAGCACCTGTGGGACTAGAAACCCCAGTCCTTCTGGCCCAAGGTTGCTGTCCTCTAGTGGGATTTGAACCCCCAACCTTCTGGCCTGAAGTACCTTGCCCCAACCACTAGGCTACTCCTCCTTCATTTTACAATATATTTATTCATTTATTGCTATATTTATGAGTTGTGTAAGTCAAATTAATGCCCCTGACATGTACAATATACTTAAATAATGCATGCATATATTTAAGAAAAAGTGATTTTCAACACAGGGTGCAAAATCATTATAGCAGTCAGTCCATCTCACTTTCTGCCATCCATCTGGAGACTGATATTCAAAGGGTTTGGGCTCTTAAGGGAGTTAGACTCCTAAATTGGTGCATTTGAAAATATACTGGGACTGAGTTCTTAAACCTATGCTCCATGTTTTCAATAGACTCCTAAATTCAGGAGCCTAAAGAGTGGGTAGCAACAGGGGTGGGCTTAGGACAGGGGAAAAAGGTTAGGATTTATAGCACTAGGCCCCTAAATTAGCCACTAAATCTAGGAAAATGAATAGGGGGGGGGGGGCATATTCAAAACAATTAATGTGGTTAGTAGACGCAAACCTCATTAATTGCGGTGAGTGGGAAATTCAGCAGCAAATAGTCGTCTTGTGCCACTGAATATACCCCCTAACCCTGCAAAATGCCCCGATGCTAACCATGTAGATAACCAAACAGTGGCTGAATTTCACCACTGACCAATTATCATAAACTGGCTAAAGGTAGTCATTTTAAAGTCTGGCCTAACTTTAGCTGGTTTAACTAACCAAGCAGTGACTGAATTGCCTGGTTAGCTAAAACGCTATCTGGGCAGACTGGACATTCAGTGCCGGTGGCCGGCTATGACTCCACCATTGAATATCTGGGTCTGTGATAAAGCTGCTTTAGATATGCTGGCCACTGCCTCTGAATATTGGCCCCAGCATGTATAAATTTTACAGCATAACGTTTAGGCTTCTAAAGTGATGTGAATTTTCAACTGAGAACTTAGGCTTCTAATTTAGCTGAAAACAGGGGACTAATTTGAACACCTCACTTAGGGCATGCTTACTAAAATGCATCTTAGCCCATGTGAAGAGGCAAAAATTAGTACAAGAGGTGAAACAGACACACTTGATCTGTTGGGGTGCATTTCTGCATGTTCCTCTGCAGTTACTTCAGTGAGAAGCACTTCACTGTGCTAAAACTGCAATCTTATTTAACGTGGGTGCATGTAACACCGCCCATTGAGGTGGCAGTAAGTGCATCCATGCTAATTGCAACAGTGATAGCGTGCGCTATTCACCCCACGCTAGCCACAATATGCCGTCAATACCTACTCTTCAATCCTAAGTGGCCCACTTCTTGCCATCGTACACTAAGCAGTTAGCGTGTGATTTTTAGTGCTCTGGCTGCTTTAGCTGCTTTAGTGTGCAATAGCAGTTACCGTGGTTCTGCACTGTTCAGTGTGCGCTTTAGCATGCGGTAAGCATTGGTGCTCTTTAATAACATGGCCCTTAGATCCCTAAGTTTAGGAGCTCAGCTTTTTTTGAATATCAGGCCCAATAGCATCCACTAACCTGTACTGATTGGCTTGAAATTTGGCTGCAGCTATGGGAGAGCGCCCTCACGATCCTCACTTTCAGCTGGTGACTGGACTTGATGTACCATGTCCAGAAAGCACTGGGTTTTCAGAAGCCCTAGCGACTGATAACTCCATAGTGGTTGAGTCGGGCCTGAAGCACATAAAGAGCACCAAGACTGACTCCTCAGTGCCTCCAGGAAGGCTAGTGGGAATAAAACCCTTGATTTTCTGGGTATGAGGCAGTTGCTCCAACCACTAGGCTACTCCTCCACTCCCTTATTATCTTACTCTATGTTAAATTACTAATTTAATGGTAATTTAATGCTAAAGGAGCATTATATAAGTTAGGGATGTGCATTCATTTGAAACGGCATGGGGAATTTCAACATTTCCCATGTTGTGCCATCATTTTTAACAGAAAGCAGGGAAAACCCTAAACTTTTGTTTTATCCTTTGTCATCGATAGTGTATATCACAACCAGGAGAAGCACTACAAAGAACACCAAGGAGCAGGTTTGCTAAAGCTTAACGTGCGTTACGTTCTGCCACTGCCCATTTATTTCTATGGCCATTGCAGCACATAACACACATTAACTTTTATTAACGCACGTTAACCTTTAGTAGACATGCCCCCAAGGGCCCTGAGCCTAGAACATACATGTTCACTTATAACAGCCCCCTTTCTATTTGGGTTGAGCCCTCCAGTACCCAGAGTCTACCTGGACTTAAAGCCCAGTCTTAACGTCTTCCCCATAGCGTAAGCCTAGAATCTGGTTGCCAGCTTGTAAGAAGAGCAGAGAGGGGTGCAGGAGTGCTGGACCAACATGGCTAGATTCACCAGGGCAATCCCAGTAGAGCAGGAACATACAGAATCAGCAGGCAGCAATGTGGTCAGTAACAGGCTTAGGCTGGCACTGGTAGAACAGGATCACAGCAACATGTAAACTTAAGCCTGCAAGAGTAGATCATCAGGAAAAGTAAGACATCCAGGAACTCCCATATGAGACCTATCTAAAGACAAGGGAGTACAGGAGTTCCCGGGTCTAAATAGGTGCAGGGGACCAATCAGAGAAGATGCATTTTGAAAGAACCAATTAGGCCAAGGCACATCATCAGAGGACCAATCAGAGCAAGCCACATCAAAATGTCTCTAAGGACAGCATAAAAGGCAAGAAGAAGAAATGAAGAGCATCCTGGGGGGTAAATACAGGATGGTGTGTACTATTGCTGAATAGGGGCCAATAGAAGTGCTCAATAGGTGCTTTTTGAAGAAAAATGCTCAATATAGTTCAATAGGTGCCTATCAAAGTCCTTAATAGGTGCTTATTGAAGAATAGCGCACCTATTAATACAATTACCTAGAAATGAAAATTAAAAAAGAAACAAAGAAAAAATTGCAAACAACAGAGGAAATTAAGCAAAATGAACATTTTTGTCTGTACACCTTAATGTAAGTAACTGGTGAGTTGCTTTCCTAATGTGTGTTATCATATGGAGTGAGGTGTGATTTGGATTACTTAAGGGTTAGAGCCTGAATATGGAATTTTTAAATGTGTACTGTGATCTCCTAGTTGAAGATTGGCTGGAAATTAATTGGAGTGTAATTTTCTTAACTCAAGAACCATATTCCAGCTATGTAAGAGAGCGGAGACCTTACTGAAAGTTAAAGTATGTTTAATATTCCTATCTTGGAAGACTGGGAATATATGTGGAAGAAAAGTATTTTCTGATAAGGATAACCAAATATGCCTGATAACCAAATATGATAACCAAATATGCCTCTTACAGAATATGTAACACAGACCATATAGAATTGTACTCCTGCATGATGTACTTTACTGTAAATAGAACACCATCACGATATCTGTTCAAATGTAAATAGTTTCCCCCAGTTCATATCCATGTTACGTTTCCTGTTATCTGTAAACTTAGGTCAGGTCTTAACTGTCTGAGTAACATATTGTTGAATGTAAACCGCACTGATAACAAAGAGCACGGTATATAAGAGCTGTTAAATAAATAAATAAATAAGGCGTTGTTGATGTCCCTGCAGCCTACTTATTTTTGGAGGGCTCTGTGGCGTGCTAATTCTAATTCATTACTAATTCTGCAAAAAGCGATCATGTCACTCCAGTGCTTCAGAGCCTCCACTGGCTGCCTATACAAGCTCGTATAAAATTCAAAGCTACATTGAATATTTTTAAAATCTTCAATAATAACTCAGCTAATGTCCTTCAAAACCTAAAATTAAACATACTAGCTTGAGACCACTTAGAAACAGTATGGACAACAGAATTGCTATTCCATTTGATTTCCATAAAACAAATCAGGCAACATCCAGAAGGGCTCCATCATTATATGAGCCCGAACTATGGAATACTTTACCTGATTGCATGCGGGCAACAAGAGACTTAAAAGACTTCAGACAAATGCTTAAGACTTTTCTATTTATACAATTTTATGGTCCTACTTAGGATTTAGCATAAGCATGTACTTATACAATTTGTATCCCTGTTTTGTGTATTCTTCCTATGCCCCCAATACCTTTCCTTGCTTTTACCTGTATGCCTTGTCTTGTAACCACTTTGATTGAAGGTTAAGGTGGTATATAAAACTGGTTAAATAACTAAATAAATGTGTGTACTTCACAATTTCTGAAGAGAGCTCTGTTCCCTTCCTAACACACACGGAAATGGTAATTCTCCTATGGTTATTGATACCACTTTACAGAAGCCTATGGCTGGCTGCAGGTCCCTAGACCTGTAATATGCAGTTGCAGGTACAAATTGTTGCATTGTCTAGTCTAAAACAAGCTCATGAATTGATGGATGAAGCTGTAGTTTGACATGTTTCTTTCTTAGGAAGAATTAACTAAGCTGGCGACGTGGAGGGTAATTTTATAACAGGTCAAGTATGTGTGAAGGCCACATAAGCCTATTTTAGCCTATTTTATAAAGACACATAGGCACCTATGTGTTTTTATAAAATTCTAGCACAAATCCTGAAGAAATAGAACCTAGATTGAAGGTGCAGACATTTATGCCTGCAAATTTACCCTCCACATATATAGCGATGATTTGGCTGCTATACATACATCTAATTGGCTTAATTTAGGACA
Source organism: Ichthyophis bannanicus (assembly GCA_033557465.1). Classification (NCBI taxonomy): domain Eukaryota; kingdom Metazoa; phylum Chordata; class Amphibia; order Gymnophiona; family Ichthyophiidae; genus Ichthyophis; species Ichthyophis bannanicus. The sequence goes on along the minus strand of CM066031.1, from coordinate 926,223,849 downwards.
ACATTGTTTCTGTACTAACTTAAACCACTTAACTATATGGACAATGGTCTTGCGTATGTCGCTTGAGCACTTGAGCTTGGATACACTCCAAATTGCTGCACATTCTTTCAGGATCGGTATTGCTATGAGTGTGGCGGTTGCCTGATCGAGAAATATGGCTATCCAGCAGATAGGCAGGTGGAGTTCTGGGGCTTTTGTTGGTTATATTCGACCAGAGGGTGATGTTTCTTCGCAAGATTAACTCCTTGCAAATCGTAAATGGCCACAGAAGCCCGTCTGGCTAGTTGGCCATTCATTTATCTATTGAGCCGGGTGCATTTAAATGCATATTTCCTTCTAACTGAAGCTCAGACTTATTATTTGTTATTTATAAATGTTGACACAACCTTCAGAGGAGTCTTCTCATTCTTTAGGCCTTCTACCTGCTCAAACAAGACCTTATTGTGTCTTTTTTATCCACCTCAGATTGAGAGTAAGAGCTTGCACGTTTACTGCCTTCCTCCTCTCCAGTGTCTTTCTTTCTATGTCATATAGAGGGCCTTTTAGATCCTTTTTGTGCACAACTACCCTCTCCAGATAACTTGGAGGAGAGTTCTACGGGAATTCTATCTGACCCTTCTCCTATACTACTGAGGAATGACTCTTCACATGACATGACATCTCTTATCTTTAAACCTCTTCAGAAAATGACCAGGGGAGTTCCCATTCTGCTGCAGTATGATGTGAAATCAAAAACAAGAGGTCTTCAGCTTTCTCAAATATATAGAAGCTCCCAGACTGTAATATGCAGTTGCCTGCTCCAACACCAGCAGTTTCTTATGTGGCAGAATCCACTTACTGTTCAGACTCTTTAAAAAGTTGGATATAAGATATAAAATCCAACCTGCTTTAGGTTTGAATAAGGTCTAATTATCCCACTTTTCAGCCCTCATACTTCCCACTCCTGCCCTTGCCCTTAGTGCCATTGCCACTATCATATTTCCCAAATCCAGTGGTGATGGCAGCAATGGGGATACAACAGAGAAGAAGCACACTGTGCAGGGAAGCCTCTGAAACCCTGTGCACTGCGCTCGGAAAATGCAGCTGATTTGCCCTGACACACAGCGGAAATCTGCGTTGGACGGGAGGGGGGAACTTCTGCACTTTCAGAGTGCAGCGTGCGGGCGTTTGGTGACTTCCCCCCATGTTGCATGTCTTTACTGTTGTATCACCATTGTTGCTGTCACCGCTGGACCCAGGAGATTTTGCAGCAGCAGCAGTGGTAAGAACGAGGGCCAGAGTGGGAGATTGGAGGCTGGAACCTTTTGCCACGGTGCAGTAATGCAAAGTATGTCAGTCTAGGTGACTGCCTAGTTCATCTAATGGTAGCACCAGCCTTGGTTGAAGCAGCCATGAGGAAGGACAAGAACTATAGAGATTGCTCCAATACTCCTCTGGGAAAAGCCCCCCCCCACCCCCCCAAATGTTGAATCATTTGGGGAAGAAAGTCTTCCAGAGAGCCATTTTTTCTACACATTGGGGCCCACCAATGTAAGAACATAAGATATACAATACTGGGTCAGACCAAAGGTCCATTGAGGCTAGTATCCTTTTTCTAACAGTGGCCAATCCAGGTCACAAGTACCTGTCAGGATCTCAAAAGGTATACTGCCTCCTATCCAATGACTTTTTAATTTCCTCAAGACTCTCTCAAGAGCCTTGTCAAAGGCTTTCTGAAAATTCAGATACACTATATCAACTGGCTAACCTTTGTCTATCTGTTTATTCACATCTTCAAAAAACAGATTTAGTGAGACAAGACTTTCCTTGACTAAATCCATGTTGGCTGTGCCCTATTAAACCATGACTATCTGTAAGTGCAGCAATGTTGTTTTTTATATAATGGTTTCTACCATTTTTCCTTATACTAACATCAGGCTCACTGGTCTGTAGTTTCCCAGATCACCCCTGGCCTCTTTTTTAAAAATTGGCATCATGGTCACACTCCAGTCTTCAGGTACCACAGTTAATGCTCAAATTTGGTTAGCTGCCATGCTAAAATAGGTTGATGAGTGTGGTACTCATCTTATACGGACTGCATATAATATCTTTGAGACCCCCGCCAGAAATTTTGCTTCTGCAATTGTGGCCAGATGCCTTGTGTGTTAGGAGCTTCTGGATTGCATGAAGATGTTCATTCAAAATTGACCAATGCCCCTCGTACTGGAGACTCTCTGGAGATAAAAGTAAAATAAATAGTTGATGTGAGATAGGACTACTGCTTTATGTATCAGCACCTCTCCACACACCACCCTTCTTCATCAGGCTCACTTTGCAGGAGTACCTCCTTCAACCAATATGGCAGAGGCTTCTATTACCTAAGAAGTTCTATTACCTGAAGCATCCTCAACAATAGCAGTACCCTGTTGTGCAAAAGCCATGATAGAGGAAAAGGACTCAACTTAAACCTTTCATTCCAGCTCAGTTCAAGCAGCAGCCTTCTTCTTGACTATTGTCGAAGCCTCCTGCCTTCACAGAACATTTATCCTGTTCTTCCTGGGGATGGGGGTTTGGTTCAATATTTTCTTCCATTCTGGCAGGAGATCACAATGGACTCCTGGGTCCTCAGTATAGACTGAGATGGTTATTGTCTCAGGTTTCTCAGCTGATCCCCAGATTGGCCCTTATCCTGGACCCATCTTTCCTCCTCCAATAGCATCCTGTTGGAAGAAGTGCCCTTTTTTTCCAGTCCAATGCTACAGATTGGAGTGGAGGAGTGGCCTAGTGGTTGGGGCAAGGTACTTCAGGCCGGAAGGTCGGGGGGGTTCAAATCCCACTAGAGGACAGCAACCTTGGGCCGGAAGGACTGGGGTTTCTAGTCCCAAAGGTGCTCCTTGTGGTCTTGGGCAAGCCACTTAACCCTCCATAGCCCATGTTCCCTGTAAAATAGTTATCTCCAAGTTATAATGTCCTGTTCAATGTAATTTCAGTTTGTTCAATGTAAACTGCACTGATGCAGGATAGTGTGGTATATAAGAGAATGTAAATAAATAAAATAAATAAATAATACAGGACCCATGCTGCCAAAGGGAAGAAATTGGGATTTCTGCTCCAGGTAGTTTCTCAGCCCAAAGATGAGAGGGGGCTTGCTCTCCATCCTGGAACTCAGAGAACTCAACCAGTTTCTTCACAGAGAAAATGCCAGATGGCCTCTTGCCTCCATTCTTCTGCTTCTAGATGTGGGTGACTAGCTGTGTATTCTGGACCTCAGGAATGCATTTACACACATCCTATTGCACCTGTTTTACAAGCAGTTCCTCAGGTTTGCTCTTCAGTTCTACTATTACTAATTCAAGGTCCTTCTCTTCAGGTTCTTGCCAGCCCCCAAAGTATATACAAAATGCCTCATAGTGGTGGCTGCCTACCTATACAACAGGTCACCTGGGCATTCTGTACCTAGACAATGGATTTCTGGTGGCCTCCTCAGAAGCACAGACCCTGACTCTCATGGACAAGATGATTACCCTACTCCAGTCTCTAGGTTCTTATCATCTTTGAAAAGTCTACATTGCACCCAGTGAATACCATTTTGTTTATAGGTAGAATCTTGGTTGCTATTCAGGTTAAAGTTTTTCTATCAGAATACAGAATCTGGACACTCAATGCGCATTTTCAAGCCATGTAGACAGCACCCAAGTCACAGCCAAGGCCTATCTGCAGATGCTGGGAAATATGATGCTGGCAGTTCAAGTAGTCCCCCTGGCCTCTTGGCATAATGGGACCTCAAGTTCACTGGAATCAATGCTCGCCAGCTCTCTCATCAATCCTCTTCCTAACACTTCGGCTCTGCTTGATTGTACAGTGATAGACTCACAAGCCCAACCTTTCATCAGGAACCCTTTTATGCCTTAGAAGCAACAGTTCGTCCTGACTACAGATGTGTTGAACCCAGGTTGGGGGGCTCATCTCAACAATCATCATTGGAAGGGGATGAGCTCCAAATTGATATAAAGACATAGCAACATAGTATATGATGGCAGATAAAGACCAGTATGGTTCATCTAGTCTGCCCAGCAAGGCGGCGAGAGTAGGTGCACTTGCCGCTCCGTGCAGGTTACCCCTCCCCATGCCTTTGTTTAGGGGTGTACCCACCGCTCCATGTAGGTCACCTCTATTTGTTCAGATATAAGAGATAATTATGCTTATTTTGATTTTATCCTGTTGCTATAAAGGGATCCACTGTGTCTGTCCCATGCCATTTTGAATTCTGTCACAGTGTTTGCCCCCACCACTTCTATTGGGAGGGCATTCCAAGCATCCACCACCCTTTCAGTGAAGAAGTATTTCCTGATATTGCCTTCCAGTTTACTCCCTTGCAGCTTCATGTTATGCCCTCTAGTTTTACAGCTTCCCCTCCTTTGGAAGAGGTTTGTTTGTCCATTCATACTCTTTAAATATTTAAAGGTTTGAATCATATCTCCCCTGTCCCTCCTTTCCTCCAGAGTGTACATATTTAGGTCTTCAAGTCTCTTTTAATAAGTCTTCTGATGCAGGCTCCAAATCATTTTGGTCGCCTTTCTCTGAACTGCTTCCAGCCTCTTTATATCCTTTGCGAGATACAGTCTCCAAACTTGAACACAATATTCCAAGTGAAGCCTCACCAGCGACTTATACAGTGGCATTAGTACCTCTTCTTTTTTGCTGGTAATTCCTCTCTGTATGCAACCGAGTATCCTTTTGGCTTTTGCCACCACCTTGTCACACTGTTTCACCACCTTGAGATTGTCAGAAGCAATCACACCGAGATCCTTCTCTTGGTCCGTGCACACCAATCTCTCGCCTCCTATTGCGTACAATTCCCCTGGATTTCTGCTTCCCAAGTGTATGACACTGCACTTCTTCACATTAAATCTTAACTGCCAAGCATTAGACCTTTCTTCCAGCTTTTGTAGATCTTTTATCATGTTCCCCACTCCCTCAGGGGAGTCTACTCTGTTGAAAATTTTTGTGTCATCTGCAAAAAGACAGACTTTTCCATTAAGCCCTTCGGCAATATCACTCACGAATATATTGACAGTACCGGTCGAAAAATCAAACCCTGGTGCACACCGCTAATCACCTTCCTTTCATCTGAGTGAGTTCCGTTACCCTTATCTTCTGTCGGCTGTCAGTCAACCAATTTCTGATCCAGTTTACCATCTTGGGACCCATCCCCTAGCTGTTGAATTTATTGATAAGCCTCCTATGAGGAACAGTATCAAAGGCTTTGCTGAAATCTAGGTAGATCACATCCATCGCATGACCTTGATCTAGTTCTGTGGACACCCAATCAAAGAACTCAATCATATTTGTTTGGAAAGATCGTCCTTTGGTAAAACCATATTGCCTCAGATCATGCAACCTGTTGGTTTCGAGGAAGTCCAGTATTCGCTCTTTCAGGAGTGCCTCCATTACTTTTCCTGCTACCGAAGTAAGGCTTACTGGCCTGCAGTTTGTCACTTCTTCCCTATTACCACTTTTGTGGAGAGGTACCACATTAGCCCTTCTCGAGTCCTGTGGAACTTCTCCTGTCTCCAAGGATCTATTAAAAATATCCTTTAAAGGCCCTGAAAGAACCTCTCTGAGCTCTTTCAGTATCCTGGGGTGTATCCCATCTGATCCCATAGACTTGTCCACTTTCAGTTTTGCAAGCTGTTCTAACACTTCATCTTTTGTGAATGGTATTGTATCTACTCCATTCCCATTTGTATATTTGTCAGTCACAGGTGGTTCTTCTTCAGGATTTTCTCTAGTGAAAACAGCAGAAGTATTTGTTTAGCATTGTCGCTTTTTCAATGTCACTTTCCACAGATCCGTTCCCAGCACTTTTGAGTCCTGGAATTCCACCTTTGATTTTCCTCCTCTCCCGAATATACCTGAAAAAAGTCTTGTCGCCACACCTCACATCTTTAGCCATCTTTTCTTCTGCCTTTGATTTTGCTATCCTTATTTCTCTTTTTGTCTCTTTTAGTTTTATCCTGTATTCTTTTCTGTGTTCCTCTGTTTGCGAACTTCTGAATTTTGTGAAAGCTGTGGTTTTTGCCTTTATTTGTGCAGCCACTTCTTTGGAGAACCAAATAGCTTTCCTTTTTGTCTTGTTTTTATTTTCTTTCCTTACATATCTATCTGTTGCCCCTTTTATTGCCTCCTTTAGTTTAGCCCACTGCAGTTCCACTTTCCTTAACCCCTCTCACCCTACCAGCTCCTCCTTAAGGTACTTGGCCATATTACTGAAGTCAGTGTTTTTGAAGTCTAAGGGCTATGTTTACTAAACGTGAATAACGCGCGTAGTATGACGTTAACGACCGTAAGTGCCGTATAACGCGCGTACCGACGCGCTAACGACCGTTAACGTCATACTACGCGCGGTAACCGTAGTTAACGATCGTAAAGCTCCGCGGCGCGTTAAAACAGCGCAGAAGGTGGAGAGTGGGCGGAGAGAAGGGGTCAATGGGCGGAGAGTGGGCGGAGAGAGGCTCCCCTCATACTAACGCGCGGAGTGTCAGAGTTCACCTCCAACGCAAATGAAAACCTGTCGTTAAAGGCATTTAAAGGGAAGAGAAACCATTTACGTCAGCAATGTACAGAAAACCGGAGAAACCCACAAAACGTGAGCAGTGTGATACATGTGCACAGAACAAAATATCACATAAAACGTTAAAAATGACCACAAGAAACATTTTAAAAAGCAGAATTCAGCTGGGCAACAGTGATAGCAATGGGCAACAAGGAACAACACTCCCTGGAAAGCACCAAAATAAAAGGAAATGATGTGTGGAAGGGTCTACGCTCCGCAGACCCTTGCAAAGAGCATTACATTGTAAAGGAGCTGTGCTGGGTGTGTGGTGTAATGTTTCCCAATGATATCATTGTTGCCCAGCTTGGTTATGGGTGTGTGCCCCTTTTGTGAGGTCATTTCTGCGGTTTATGTGCACCTTTGTCTGCATACAAGGTAAATGAGGCCACAGTAAACCTGTTGCAGAGCAGGGTTTCTGACTCGTCAGGCCGGTTTAACTAACTCCAGGGACTGCACAGTCTCTGTGGCCACAGTGTGGTGCAACAGACACAGCCAGTGCCTGTAAGACCAGAGGGTCACAGGTTCAAATCCCAGTTGGGGCTCCTGCCAACCCAGTCCCCATAGTTCTACCCACCACTAAACAGTGATAGTAAAGACACTCCTGTAGTGCAGAGAACATACGCATGGCCTATATTTTACCACACCAGAAACAGGCACATTACCTATAGCAGAGTCCCGCAAATGCAGTCCTGGAGGGCCCCACAACATTCCGGTGTCATGCTGCCTCTAATAAAGATGCCTGTGCTGCATAGCTATGCACCACCCCCATGGTATGCAGATGTAGCTCATGCATATTTATGAGAGACAGCATGAAAACCCGAACAGTGTGTGGAACACCAGGACTGGAGTTGGGGAACTCTGCCGTAAAGCAGCAGCCAACAGGGCCACACACCCACCCACAGGCCCCATTGGCCAATGCCAGCTGGAGAGGCAAGACATTGGGCCCTGCCTGTATCTCCCAATACTAGCAGTTGCATACCTTAGCAATGCCACCCTACACCTGGGTATATGGTACACAGCTATCAAACGTTTCCTCTGATAACTGGCAGATATCAATTCCTACGTTAAGCACATTTTGCTCATTGAGCTCCACCATAACAATCATTCTGATGTCTGCGGTGTGTGCTGCAGGTCTGGTCTCTGACAGTGTTCACAACCCTGGGGAGTGACCCCCCAACAGTCTTGTGTACCATATCCATGCCTGTACTATGCCCAGGACTGGTGTGGTGGTATGGCTGCTGACCACCTCTATAGTAGCACAATGCTGGCATAGGTGTGGGGGTGGCTGTCTGTCTATCCAGTGTGTGTTGGCTGCAAACACCTTCAACAGCCCACACTGCCAGCACTGTTGCCAGTATTGGGCTGCCAATGTGCATAATGAGGAGCAAGGTACCATGGGTATAGGCCGGACAGGGTGGCCTGGCCAGGGTGCATCTGCACAGGGCATAGGGCAGTGACAGGCACATTGTAGTGCCCGGCCACCAACTACACAGACAGGGTGACCTCAGTATATCCTGCTGAGAGATCACTCTCACCCTGACTGTGCAGTGACCACAGCATGGCTAGGCACTCTCATAGTGCTATCTAGTATTTCTCTCATGTGATACATATGGGTTTCCTTCTGGGGCCCAGTCACTGATGTATCTGCCTGCTGTGTATGCTGACATCCCAGTTCTGGGTGCAGGCATCTCCACTGGGCACTAGCAGACTGTTTGCAGCTGGTAGGTGTTGTGATGGAGTGGCTTGCAGGGTGCAGTGGCTGATGGCTTGCACCAGGGGAATATCAGATAGTGGTGGGGTGCAGCATACCATATCCAGGCCTAATGTCTGTCTGCTATTGTGTTATGGCTGTGTACAGAGCTGCATTGACTGCCCTGTGGGGTGTCTGTTCCCCAGCAGGACTGGGGTTCATGTTCCCCTCTACTGCCACCGTTGCAGCACGGTAGACTGTGGATCTTTTGATAGGAGACCCTGTTTGCCTCCCTCAGCCCTGGGGGAGGGGTGTGGTGGTGGTGCATGGGGGCTGTACCTGACTGAAACAGACAGAGATGTCCAAGGTGTTCCTGCAGAAACTACCTATCTCACACAGTAACACTGCTTTGGACCTGTGCCATGGCCGGTGCTGTGGACCTAGTGCTGGGCGCCTCACTGCACCCTCAGGGTGAGCACAGTACCCGCACAATGTGACGGTGTGTAGCTGCTCTGTGCCAGTACAACACACAGTCGGTACCCCCTACCAGGCCGAGGTGCTGTGGGGGTGCATTCCCCATGGTGTGTATCTGTGGACAGCTGCTTTGCATGTGCAGTGCATCATGGGTGTGACTGGCCCAATCCAACCCTGTGAAACACCAGCACCTGCTCACAGGCTCTGATAAGCCATAGGCCATCACACGTACATCTGTTAGCATAATGCATAGGTGCAGGACGCCCTACAAAGTCTGTAATATAAGATGCCCACACTGGTAAAAACACACGTACCCACGCACGTAAGCAAACACGTACCCACGCACGAATGTACGCGCGTCGCTACGCACGTACCAACGTACGTGGCTAGGCACATTCCGAGGGTGTTTTTCTGACACCAATACTCAGCGTAACGACAAGCATGCCTCCTCTTTCCTTCTGTAATGTACAGGGTGATGCCTGAGATAGCCTTCTGTGTTAGGCACACTGGGGGCTCGAACCCATGCTGCCTGTAACAGCGGTCAGTACCGTAACCATTGTGCTACAGCTCTGTTTCAGTGCTTTGTGTCTGTACGTCTTCTTATGATTAACGCGCAGTAACGTGGCACGGCGCCCGGTAGCGCTCGTTAATTTTGCTAACGCGCGGTAGTGGTAACGATGTACCGCCCATGTCCTTATTTGGGGTTTCTTTCACTACCGCGGCTCCTACCGCGAACTGCACTAATGCGATTTAGTAAACATAGCCCTAAGACTTTGAGTTTGCTGTGATTGGATTCCACCTTGGCTTTTATCTCAAACCACACCATATGATGATTGCTGCTGCTCATATGGGCACCATCTGGATATTTGACACTCTATCTCCGTTGGTGAGCATCAAATCCAGCACGGAGTACTCCCTGGTCGATTCCATCACCATTTGTTTAAGTAACACATCTTGGAAGGCATCCACAATTTTTTTACTTCTTTCCAGATTTGCAAAAGGATACACTCCAATCCACATCGGGTAGATTAAAGTCACCCAATATGATCACTTCCCCCTTCATGGCTATCTTTGCAATACCAACAATCAATTCGCTATCCATTTATTTGGTTTGAGTTGGAGGCCTATAGACCACACCAGTATGGATAATAGTGCCATCTTGTCTTTCTAACACAATCAACAGCGCTTCTTCTTTTCCACACGTCCCCTGCATTTCAGCAGCTTTAATATTGCTACAGGGCTCCTCCTCCTCCTTTTCTACCCTCTCTATCTCTTCTAAAGAGATTATAGCCAGCTATGGCTATATCCCATTCATGTGACTCATTACATGTATTGTATTTTGATCAGAAGGCAACTTACTATGCCCTGAAAGTGTTCCTTAATCTTCAGCAATCGTCATTTCTAATTCAGATAGACAATCAGATGGCAATGATTTATGTAAGCAAACAAGAAGGCATGGGCTCTCTTCACCTTTGCTAAGAGGCAGCCAGGATTTGGGACTTTGCTTTAGCCATTCACATCCAGACAGAAACTGTCTACATTTCAGGTCCACACAACCAATTAACCAACAGGCTCAGCACAGTTCTTTGACCTCATGAGTGGTTCCTGGATGCACCTCTCCTGAGATTCATTTTTTAAGAGTGAGGAACACCTCAAACTGATCTTTTCGCTAGCAGTGAAAATGCAAAGCTTTCTTTTTATTGTTCTATCCTCTTTTCCTTGGTGTCCAACTCAAGATACTCTAGTGATACCATGGACCTGATGCTTTCTGCATGCATATCCACCAATTCCTCTTATAGTGAGAATTCTGCATAAGTTCTAGTCAAGCTGAAGCACCATAATTCTCAGTGCCATATTAGCCTCGATAGAATAGTTTTTGTCTTTTAAAAGACTTCAGTTCTACCTTCATGAAAATTTGACTGTTTCCCTACCTTAACAGGAGAGATCTTTTTTTCATCCAGACTTTCAGTGTCTAACCCTCATAGTGTAGAAACTGAGAAGCATCTTGGCTTACCAGAGCCTATTCAACACTTCCTGATTGTGGCTAGGAAACCATCTACTAGACACACAAACACTTTCAACTGGAAGATATTTTCCAACTGGTGCTTCACAGATCGCCACAACATTGCCACGTGTCTCCCTTCTACTATTCTTCAATATCTATACCATTTTTAATTATCTAGGCCTTCAGACCTCCTCCATTAGAGAACATCTCAGTGCTCATGCTGCTTATCATGTTCTGATAAATAACCTTCCAGCATCTCAGTGTCATCTTATTGCTACTACTGAAGAGGGCTTTAAACTAGATTCATTGGGGATGGGTGAAGAAAGCCTCCAGGTAAGTAAAAGCCCTCAAGTAAGTAAAGCATTTGATATAAATGTTTGCTAAATAAATAAATAAATACCTCTGTAGAAATGGGTAAAAGGGGCAACATCTGGAAAGCGGTGTGCATAGATGCCCATAGTATAGGAAATAAGATCCCAGCTGTTGAGGCTTTAATGGAAAAGACTGACACGGATTTAGTGGCAGTTATGGAGACATGGCTCATGGACAACCATGACTGGGATATAATTATACCAGGCTATACTTTATTCAGGAAGGACAGGATAGGAATAAGGGGAGGAGGAGTGGCACTATATGTAAAAAATAATATTAAAGCTATAGAATTACAGGGCTTAAAATGGAGCGAGGCGGTACTGTAGGTTAAACTAGAAAAAGGTAATGGAAAATCCATTTGCATTGGGGTGATATATGGATCTCCTTCACAGTAAGAAGAAGTGGACAGAGATTTAATAGAAGACATACACAGTATTGCCATGAAAGGAGAAGTGCTACTGATAGGTGATTTCAATATGCTGCATGTTGATTGGCACATCCCTGCTGTGATGTCATTTAGAAGTAAAGAGATCTTGGATTCTCTACAGGGAAAACTATTCCAGCTACTGGTAACAGAACTCACACATGAAGGGGCCGTACTGGACCTGGTGCTTACCAATGGGGAAAGTGTTTCTGATGTTATAGGGGCAGATCATCATGCATCCAGTGATCACAAGATGGTGTGGTTCAGTATTAGCAATAGGGCTGATAAAGTCCATTCAGAAGTGAGGGTTTTAGACTTTAGGAAAATCAACTTTGCCAAGATGGAACAATATCTCAAGGAGTCATTAGCAGGATGGGAACTGCTGGGGATGTAGAAAAGCAATGGGCAAAACTGAAAGGGGATAGTTTAAGGGCAACAAAATGTTTTGTTAGAAAGGTAAATAAATGTAAAAGGAAAAGGAGGCCACTATGGTTCTCAAAAGAGGAAGCTGAAAAGGTAAAGAAAAAGAGAGTGGCTTTCATAAAATACAAGAGATCACAAAAAGAGTAAGACAAGCATCAATATTTGGAAAAACTTAGAGAAGCTAGGAAAGTAGTCAGGAAAGCAAAGATACAAAAAGAAGAAATAGCCAATGCAATAAAATGGGGAGGGGGGATATGTGTATGGAGGGGGACAAAACATGTTTCAGATATATTAGTGAGAGGAGTAAGTGGAAAAGTGGTATTATCAGACTCAAGGGTGAAGGGGAGGAATATGTAGAAGCTGATGAGGATAAAGCAGAATTGCTGAACAAATATTTTTGTTCTGTATTCACAAATGAAGGACCAGGAGCAGGACCTCAGTAAATTCCAACAAATAGGAACAGAAGTGAAGGGGATCTTGAACAATTTTCAGAAGACTGTGTTCATGAGAAATTAGCTAAACTAAAAGTAGACAAAGCAATGGGACTGAATAGGATACATCCTAGAGCAGCGATGGCGAACCTATGACACGCGAAGGCCTTGCAGCTGGCACGCGGGAAGGTCTGCAATTAAAATATGCGGCGCGGCGGGAGGTGAGTGTGCTTTCCTCAAAATTACATTTAAAAAAAAGCTGGCTCTCTGGCTGCTGCTGCTGTCGCCGCGGCAGAATGCAGTGTCCCGTGGGGCCCCCTCTGCACCGGCTGAGCCCTCTGCCCGGCTTTCAGATTCGCGAAGGGAGAGTGTCTCTCCCTCGCGTCTCTGTTAAGCCCGCAGGGGGTAATGGGAAATTTCCCATCAGCCCCTTTAGACGCGAGGGGTTGATGGGAAATTTCCCATTAGCCCCTGCGGGCTTAACAGAGACGCGAGGGAGAGACACTCTCCCTTCGCGAATCTGAAAGCCGGGCAGAGGGCTCAGCCGGCGCAGAGGGGGCCCCGCGGGACACTGCATTCTGCCGCGGCAGCAGCCAGAGAGCCAGCTTTTTTTTTTGGACTCCTAATGGGCTGGGCCTGGGGCTGGGGCTGGGGCTGGGGGGCTGTTAGGACTGCTAATGGGCTGGGGCTGGGGCTGGGGCGGGGGGGGGGCTGTTAGGACTGCTAATGGGCTGGGGGGGTGGGTTAGGACTGCTAATGGGCGGGGGGGGGGGGGGGTTTTGGACTGCTTATGGGGTGGGGGGGGTTGGGTAAGGAGTGGAAATGGCGGGGGGGGGGGCTGTTAGGACTGCTAATGGGCTGGGGGGGGGGGTTAGGACTGCTAAGGGGCTGGGGGGGTTAGGACTGCAAATGGGCTGTGGACTGAGGGGGGATGTCTGGAAATGGGGAGATGGGGGTGTTAGAACTGCTAATGGGCTATGGGGGGTGGTTAGGACTGATAATGGGCTATGGGGGGGGCTAGGACAGGAAATGGGCTGATGGGGAGGGGTTAGGACTTGAGGTGGGCTGATGTGGTTAGGACTGGTAATGGGCTGTGGGCTGATGGGGGGGGTTAGGACGGGCTGTGGGCTGATGGGGGGGTTAGGACTGGCAATGGGCTGATGGGGTTAAGACTGGCAATGGGCTGATGGGGTTAAGACTGGAAGTGGGCTGATGGGGGGGTTAGGACTGGTAATGGGTTATAGGGGGGGCTTAAACTGAAAATGGGGTGATGGGGGGGTTAGGACTGGAAGTGGGTTGATGGGGGGCTAGGACTGGTAATGGGTTGGGGGGTTGCTATGACTGGAAATGGGCTGAGTGGAAGGGGAGGCTTGAATTGCAAATAGCTGATGGGGAGGGAGCTTGGAATGGAAATGGGCTGTGAGGGAAGGGAGCTAGGACTGAAAATGGGCTGATGGAGCAGCTAGGATAGGACTGGAAATGGGCTGTTGGGGGGAGCTAAGATTGGAAATGGGCTGTGGTGGGGGCTTGAATTGAAATGGACTCATGGAGGGGCTAGAACTGAAAGTAGGCTCATGGGGGGGGGCTTGGACTGGAATTGGACTGAGTGGAGGGGAGCTATGATTTGACATGGGCTGATGATGGGGCTAGGAAATGACTAGAAGTGGGCTGATGGGGGGCTAGGATTGGAAATGAGCTGATGAAGGGACTCAGACTGAAAATGGATGGGGGAGCTAGGACTGGAAATGGGTTGATGGTGGGCTAGGACGGGAAATGGGCTGATGCAGGGACTAGAAGGGAATGGATGCTGGGTGAGACTGGAACTAGAAGGGAGCTGATGTTGGGGGAGGATTAGAATGGGATGGGGCTGGGAGAGTAAAATGGAGAGGGGAAAAATATTTTGTGTGGGAGGGATGAAAAATCTACAATTGGCCTGGTATTGGGAGAGTAAGTGGGGATTGAGCATGGAGGGGTAAAATTTGTGTGGATGAAATAGGAATGAGGAAAGAGCAAAAGGAGAAAGATTAGTATGTTAAAGCAGATGTAGAGAGAGAGAATGGAAAAAAACTAGAAGAGAGAAGAAAGAACAAATGGACAGCAGACGATGGACAGTTAGCAGAAAACATGAAGAAACCAGAAGAAAGTGGCTGGAGCAATTGCAACTGAAAAAAAATGCACAAAAGGTAGAAATATCTCTTTATTTTGAATTTATTAACTGGAATATGAAACCTCTGGGAAATGTGCATCATTAACGTCTGTGCTTTGTTTGGTACAAGAGGAAATTAATTTATAGTTTTATTTCTACAGTGTTGTTGTACATTCCAAGTTTGGCTTTTGGGGTTCCCAGTTTAATTATTGCCTTCCTGTTTCTAAATTGAATGAAATCATTAAAACATTATAAATTGCCAATAAATTGAAATGAAAACCAAAGGATTGTGAATCAAATTGATTCTCTGACAATACAAAGATTCCAACCTTTACAAATGATGTTACATAGTTCAGGCAACTTTATAAAGAGTTTTTAGATACTAAAATCTTGTTGTTAAGGTTTAATTGACGTGCTGGCACTTTGAGGAAATTCTTTGGTTTTGTGCGGCAGTTTGGGCACTCGGGCTCAAAAGGGTTAGCCATCACTGTCCTAGAGTATTGAAGGAACTTGGGGAAGTCCTAGTGGCTCCATTGTCTGACCTTTTCAATTCTTCTTTAGAGTAGAGAGAGTTCCCAGAGGACTGGAGAAGGGCATATGTGGTCCCTTTACACAAAAGTGGAAGTAAGGATAAGGTTGAGAACTACGAGCTGGTTAGTCAAACCTCTATGATGAGTAAATTAATGGAAATGCTGCTAAAAGGGAGGATAGTGAGGTTTATGGAGTCCAAAGAATTGCAGGATCTGAGGCAGTATAGGTTTACCAGAGGCAGGTCTTGTCAGACAAATCTGATTGATTTCTTTGACTTGGTGACCAGAGAGTTGGACCAAGGGAAAGCCCTAAATGAGATACGTATACTTAGATTTCAGTAAAACCTTTGGTACCATTCCACACAGGTGACATAAATAAATTGAGCACCCTGGGAATGGACCCTAAAGTGAATGACTTCTCACCTCCCAGCACCAGCTATACCATTTTAAAGCCACTAACCCAGGCACGCCCCCAGAGACCTGCAGCTCACTGTTTCTCACCGCCAGCCCTCCGAATGCTCAGTCAGCTCACCAGGACCCCTCTCCAGCCCAATCTTATTGAATTCAGTGGATAGAAGCAAAGGCAGCTGAACTGCATGGAGGTAAGTTCCTGCCACTGGCTAATATCACCTTCCAGTGCTGGTTACACCATTTTAAAGCTGCTAACCCAGGGGAGAAGCAAGCATTTTGCTACTTGGGAGCTTGGAGGTGAAGGCGCTTGGAGGAACTCCTTTTGCTGATTTCTGTCTTGAAGGACTAGAAAAGGGGACTGTTACTTCTGGAGAGAGATCTGCAATTGTGAGTATATACTTCTGGGAATTTTCTGAAAGGAATTCTTTCTATTAAAGCTAATTAATCTGTGAACCCACTATTTTTTGTTAAATCAGTCAGGGCCTAGTAGCAGCAGTTTAAGTTTAAATTTAAAACACTGAAGAGAACTTTCTGGTTACATTTCATACCCAGCAGAGAGCTTGTAGTTTTAATTTAATAGTCACTCAGGGCCTAGCATCAGCAAAGTACTTTTAGTTTAAATTTAAAACACAGAAGAGAGCTTTCTGGTTAAATTTGGAACCCAGCAGAGAGCTTGTAGTTTAAATTTAATAGTCACTCAGGGCCTAGCATCAGCAAAGTACTTTTAGTTTAAATTTAAAACACAGAAGAGAGCTTTCTGTTAAATTTGGAACCCAGCAGAGAGCTTGTAGTTTAAATTTCATAATAAGTTAGAGCCTAGCAGCAGCAAAGAGATATAATTTAAATCAAATAAGAATATAGCTTACCTCAGCAGCACAGGACAGGGTACTGTGTAAAAGCCCTCTTTTAATAAGTGTTATTTCCCTCCTTCCCTCCCCACATCCACCCACCCCTGGGATAATCGTAGCTTTATAGGTACTTGCACATCTTAAAAGACAGGAGGTGCTCTCAGGTGAAGCTCGTTACCCAAATCAGTCATACACTAAGGACCTGAGATTAATTAAGCTTCAGGTGAACAAGGTATATTAAACGTATTAGGTACAGTTTTATTGGTATAAATATCCATAGCAACCCTTAGTAAGTAAAGAACTTAAAGATTTAATCAAAAACTTAAAACTAAGATGCAGACAGCAGTCCAGCAGTGAGATGGGGGCTTTCCAGTCTTTTGCATTGAGTGTCACATGTATGATTTTCTCCCAGTTGGTGAGAGGTCCTACGTGTGCACTAGGTGCAAGGAGCTCTTTGCTCTCAGGAAACGAGTCCGTTCTCTAGAGGCTAGAGTAGCAGACTTGGAAAACATAAGAAAGACAGAGAGGTACATAGACGAGACCTACAGGGATATAGTCCTGAAGTCCCACCTCCAGTCTGGCAGCATCCCTATTTCTATGGAACATAAGAACATAAGAACATAAGATATGCCATACTGCGTCAGACCAAGGTCCATCAAGCCCAGTATCCTGTTTCCAACAGTGGCCAATCTAGGTCATACGTACCTAGCAGTTTCCCCAAAAGACACAGGTTCTGCAATGCTTGTACTAGGTCAAGCATTGATATCCTGGGTCCTTTCTTAATAATGATTTATGGACCTTTCCTCCAGGAACTTGTCTAAACCTTTTTTAAGCCCAGCTACACTAACAGCCTTTACTACATCCTCCGGTAACAAATTCTAGAGTTTGATTACACGTTGAGTGAAAAAATATTTTCTTTTATTAGTCTTAAATAGTTTACCCTGTAGCTTCATTGCATGTCCCCTAGTCTTTCTATATTCTGATAACATAAACAGTCAATCTACGTTTACCCGTTCCACTCCATTCATTAATTTATAGACTTCTATCATATCTCCCCTCAGCCGTCTCTTTTCCAGGTTAAAGAGCCCTAACCTTTTTAGCCTTTCTTCATAGGAGTATCCTTCCATCCCCTTTACCATTTTGGTGGCTCTTCTCTGAACCTTTTCTAATAATGCTATATCCTTTTTAAGATACGGTGACCAGAATTGCCCACAGAATTGGAGGAGAGAGGTCACGTGACAGGACAGCATCACCCTGGTGTGGCAGAAAGTGATCCTATAACTAGGACCTGTCCTCCAGGTGATGTAAAACCCTCTCGCACCGAGGAAGTTTCTCCAGGGCCATGTGCCCATGAGGGAAGGGTTAGGACAGCCGTTATAGTTGGTGATTCGATCATCAGGCATGTAGATAGCTGGGTGACTGGTGGACGTGAGGATCGCCTGGTAACATGCCTGCCTGGTGCGAAGGTAGCGGACCTCACGCGCCACCTAGATAAGGTCTTAAATAGTGCTGGTGAGGAGTCTGCTGTCTTGGTACATGTCGGTACCAATGACATAGGAAAATGTGGTAGGGAGGTTCTGGAGGCTAAATTTAGTCTTTTAGGTAGGAAGTTGAAATCCAGAACTTCCAGGGTAGCGTTCTCTGAAATGCTTCCCGTTCCACGTGCAGGACCCAAAAGGCAGGCAGAGCTCCGGAGTCTCAATGCGTGGATGAGACAATGGTGCTCCTATGAAGAAAGGCTAAAAAGGTTAGGGCTCTTTAACCTGGAAAAGAGACAGCTGAGGGGAGATATGATAGAAGTCTATAAATTAATGAATGGAGTGGAACGGGTAAACGTAGATCGACTGTCAACGGGAGATTCTGTTTCTTCCTCAGTTGTCCCTGAGAGTAGTGGGGATGGAGGAGTGATTTCCATTCTAGCTGCCTCCCCAAAGCCAAAGTTTTTTGCCGTTGTTTTGGGAAGTGAGTCCTCATTACCTGTCACTCCCCCGAAAGAGGTTACTAACTTAGAAATTTGTCAAGTGATGGCTAAGATGGAGGGCACGCTTTCTAGCTGCTTCTCACAGCTTTGTAAATTTTCTGGTGAAACTATTCTTAAATTATCATCTCTGGAGGAGATGATATCTCAAGAATCCTTCCTCTCTGCATTACTACGAGTATTCAACCTATACCTTCAACTAATCTGCTATGTCATCCAACCACACAACATTTTGTATCACATATATGCTGATTACCTAATGTTATATAGAAACTCACTATACCAAGGCCTCCCCCAGCAGACTATTCACCCACTTCAAATGGTGCAGAACACTGCAGCATGAATCATCACGGGCACTACAAGGTCTGAACACATCACCCCCGTCTTACAACAACTACACTGGCTACCAATAATTGCAAGGGAAAAATTCAAAACAATCTTGAACATCATCAAGATCTTTCACCACTGCTCAGCAGATGCGCTCCAGGATATAATAACCAGGGATGTCAGCAACAGACCTAGAAGAATCAACAATGGCAACAGGATCAGCACACCCGCAGACTATCACAAGACCAAGCAAACAACATCTAAGATAGCTCCCTTGCTACTGGCGCCGGCACTATGGAACTCCCTCCCTATGGACTTAAGGAACTTAAACAACACCAAAGACTTCCATAAAGCACTCAAGACTCTTCTCTTTACTGAGGCCTATGAGTAACCACTCTAAGTGCCCACTACTAGATTCTACCCAGTTGGCCCAACAACTACCTACACCACGTGGTCCTAACTAACCACTCCCATTTAGACGTACAAGTACATAGTATTTGCGTATGTGAGTCATATCCCCTCCTGTTAAATGCATCCCTCCAATTGTGTTGTGACCACTTTGATTGAAACGTAAGGTGGTATACAAAACTGTCTAAATAAATAAATAAATATGCCCCCTTTTCTACAAAAGCCCCAGTCCACACAACCATAAAAAATGCTTCAAGGCAGTTACAGGCAGGCTAATCGACCACAAATTCTCAATGAACTACAATAAGACATAAGTCCTCCACATAACCAAAGACCTATCTTACATACACTAAAACAAATTAAGATTAATGACATCAACCTCAAAGTAAAACCGGAAGTTAAATACTTTGGAGTCACCCTAGTTCAGTGACTAAACCTGCAAGTTCATATCAAGAAAACCACCACAACAGCCTAATATAAAATCCCAACCACTTCTGTATGCCAAGCTATAATAACCCCTCACCTGGACTACTGCAACTCAATCTTCCTAGGCCTTCCAAAACATAACTCCTGCACTCAAGAATCTCTTCTGGCTCCCTTTACCAGCATGCGTTAAATACAAAGCAATAATTATGACATTCAATACCATATATAACCAATCAGTGGACTGCCTACAAACCCTAATACAGATGACCCCCAACAACAGATCAAGAAGACAACCGAAACAAAAGGTTCTCAGGCCACATGCAATAGAACCTTCTCCATATACAGACCATTAATCTGGAACATACTACACAGTAACCTAAGAGCCATTGATGACATAACTGAATTCCGCAAAAAGCTAAAAACCCATCTCTTCCAAGAATTCTTTGGATCTGACACCTAAAATAGGTTTCTCTTCCTAAGGTATCACAACCCTTCCCCCCATCAAACCCAGCAACAACAAACCCCATTCAACACCTTACCTTGAGTATGCTCCAGCTAACACCAAAGTCATGTTAATTGAATGCCTATTATGTATTATAAGTTATCTTGTATTATAAGTTCCAATGTTCACCCCCATTCCCTCTATCCTAATGTTCATTGTAATCACGGAAGTTAATGTTCTTTGTAAACCGTTTTGATATTATGAAAAGCGGTATAGAAGAAATGTTAAATAAATAAATAAACTGGGGGCTCCACTGGGGTGTTACCCTACTTTACCTTGATGTTATGTGTATCATGGGTGGCTGAGTTACCTCAGGTAAGCCATCAATGGAGACTCCCAGAGAAAATATTCTTTTATTTTTTCTACAATACACTTTAAGTTTCATGAACCTCAAATTCAAAGCGGAACTTACCAAAGGATGAGAACTCTCCCACAATGAATCACATAAGTAAGTTTAACTTTTGAAAAATATTCCAATTTTAATTTGAAAAAGTGTCAATTCAATTTTTGTAAACAATCAATTACAGTTTTATAAAGTTTCCAAGTAGATTCAGTTTCTACAGCAATCAGTCTTCACCAATACATTAGTACACTGGATTATAATATAATATAGTCAACTATATTCTATTAGCAATTCTTAAAATGGTTCTATTATTCAACAGTGTTATAAGATGGACCCTTTTAACAACAGGCAAGTATTAGTTAATCTGTTTAAAGGCTTTAAGTTTCTTTACTCTATAATAGATGAAAAGTTCTAACACTGTCCTTAACTGTAACCTTGCAGACGAAAGGGTGTTATCCTTCAGGTATGGAAACATTTTATTTCACAAAAGATTTACTAGTGCACTAGTGTATCAGACACTTATCTCAATTTTCTTTTCAGGTCTTGCTGCTTTCTTGGACTTGGGTGCCTTAAGAGCCCCTCTGCTCAAGCGATGTCCAGCAGCAATCAGGATACCTACTGCCTATCTTTAAAAATCAATAATAAGAAACTACCTCCCAAGCTATGGGGTATGTTTACTAAACCGCTCACACGTGCGTGGCGCACAAGAGCGGACACTAATGATGCACTTAAGAGCTCTATGTGCGATAGAGGCAGGGAAACGCTTACGGAGGGCGGAGGAAGGCTCCCGAGGGGCGGGGGGACGGGGTCAATGGGTGGAGAGTGGGAGGGGAGAGGCTCCCCGCACAGGAGCGGGGCTGAATGTCGGCATTAAAAATACCGCGAGTGAAACCCTCGCGTTAGAGCCGATTTAAAGAGAAGAGAAACCATTTCCGTCAGCAATGTAAAGCAAAACCGGGGAAACCTGCAAAACGTGAGCAGTGTGATACATGTGCACAGAACAAAACAGCAAATATAAATGTAAAATGACCACAAAAAATTCCAAATAAATTACACCCCAGCTGGGAAACAGTGATATTAATGGGCAACCATAAAAAACACTCCCAGGAAAGCTCCAGAAAAAAGAAATGATTTTTGGAAGGGTCTACGCTCCGTAGACCCGTTCAAAAAGCACTGCATTTTAATGGAGCTTTCCTGGGAGTGTGTTTCATGTTGCCCATTAATATCACTGTTGCCCAGCTTGGTATTGTTTTTTTCCCCTCTTTTGGAGGTCAGTTTTGAGGTTTAATTGCACCCCTGTCCCCAGACAAGGTAAACGAGCCCACAGTAAAATTGTGCAGAGCAGGGTGTCTGACTCGTGCGGCCAGGTTCCCTATCACCAGAGACTGCACTGTCTCTGTGGCCACAGTGTGGTGCAGCAGACACAACCAGTGCCTGTAGGACCAGAGGGTCACAGGTTCAAATCCCAGCTGGGGCTCAAGCCAACCCAGTCCCTATAGTTCCACCCACCACTAAACAGTGATAGTACAGACACTCCTGTATGGCAGAGAACATAGGCATGGTTCCAACACCTATATTTTACCCTACACCGCACACAAACCATAACAATGGGCATTACCAACAGCCGAGTCCCCCAAATTCAGTCCTGGAGTGCCACAACTCAATCAGGTCATATGCTTTTTGCCAGATAGGGACATGTCTGCATGTTGGCGGAAGGGTACAGGTGGTGGAGGGGGCAGTGGCTGCAAACCACAGCAGACAGTGGCCTAGGCCTGTGCAGGCTGGCACCGTCCACCGCAACAGACAGGCTCTGTCGGATGTACAGTCATGGACTCCCCAGGGAACACAGCATATCTGTGGCAACATGGTGGTGCAGTGCACACAGACAGTGTGTGTGTAGGAACAGAGGGTCACAGGTTCAAAGCCCAGCTGGGGCTACTGCCAATCCAGTCCACATATATTTCCTACAACTAAACCGTGATAGTACAGACAAACCTTTATTGCTGAGAACATACGCATGGTTCATACGCCGATAATTTACCACACCAAACACAGACACCATAAACAGCCGCTTTACCTAGAGCAGAGTCTCCCAAATGCAGTCCTGGAGGGCCCCCACACCATTCAGGATCCATGCTGCCTCTAATAAAGATGCCTGTGCTGCATATCTATGCACCACCCCCATGGTATGCTGATGCAGCTCATGCATATCTATAAGGGACAGCATGAAAACCCGAACAGTGGTTCGAACACCAGGACTGGAGTTGGGACACTCTGCCGTAAAGCAGCAGCCAACAGGGCCAGACATACCCACACACACCCCCACAGGCCCCATTGGCCAATCCCTCATGGAGAGGCAGGACATTGGGCCCTGCCTGTATCTCCCAATACTAGCAGTTGCATACCTTAGCATTGCCACCCTACACCTGGGTATATGGTACACAGCTATCAAATTTTGCCCATGATAACTGGTAGATATCAATTCCTATGTTAAGCACATTTTGCTCATTGATCTCCACCATAACAATCATTGTGATGTCTGCGTTGTGCGCTGCAGGTCTGGTCTCTGACAGTGTTTACCACTCTGGGGAGTGACCCCCAACAGTAGTGCGTACCATATCCATGCCTGTACTGTGCCCAGGACTGGTGTGGTGGGTATGGCTGCTGGACTCCTCTATAGTAGCACAATGCTGGCATAGGTGTGGGGGTGGCTGTCTGCCTATCCAGTGTGTGGTGGCTGCAAACACCTTCCACAGCCCACACTGCCAGCAATGTTGCCAGTATTGGGCTGCCAATGTGCATAATGAGGAGCAAGGTACCATGGGTATAGACCGGACAGGGTGGCCTGGCCAGGGTGCATCTGCACAGGGCATAGGGCACTGACTGGGACATTTTAGTGGCCGGCCACCACCTACACAGACAGGGTGACCTCAGTATGTCCTGCTGAGAGATCACTCTCACCCTGACTGTGCAGTGACCACAGCATGGCTAGGCACCCGCATAGTGCTATATAGTATTTCTCTCATGTGATGGATATGGGTTTTCTTTTGGGGCCCAGTCACTGATTTATCTGATTGCTGTGTATGCTGACATCCCAGTTCTGGGTGCATGCATCTCCACTGGGAACATGCACTGTGGACTAACTAGCACACTGTTTGCAGCTGGTATGTGTTGTGATGGAGCAGGGTGCAGTGGCTGATGACTTGCTGCAGGAGAATATCAGATAGTGGTGGGGGTGCAGCTCACCATATCCAGGCCTAATATCTGTCTGCTATTGTGTTATGGATGTGTATAGAGCTGCATTGACTGCCCTGTGGGGTGTCTGCCCCTCAGCAGGACTGGGGTTGATGGACCCCCTCTACTGCCACCTTTGCAGGGAGGTAGGATGTGGATCTATTGATGGGAGACCCTGTTTGCCACCCTCAGCCCTGGAAGGGGGGGGGGGGTAGTGTTGCATGGCCCACCTAGGAGTCCATGGGGGCTACACCTGACTGAGTCAGACAGAGATATCCAAGGTGTTTAGTGCAGGAACTACCTATCTCACACATTAACACTGCTTTGAACCTCTGGCATGGTCTTTTTCAGCCATGGAAAGTGTTGTGGACCTGGTCCTGGGCGCCTCATTGCACCCTCAGGGTGAGCACACTATCCGCACAATGTGACGGTGTGTAGCTACTCTGTGCCAGTAAAACACACGGTCAGTACCCCTACCAGGCCGAGGTGATGTGTGGGTGCACATGGTCACTTCCCTCTAACGGGTCGAGGTGCTGTGGGGGTGCATTGCCCATCTTGTGTTAATCTGTGGACAGCTGATTTGCATGTGCAGTGCATCATGGGTATGGGTGGGCTAACCCTATCCTGGTGACCACAGCAGACTGTCTGTGTGGTGACGTGCATGCTCTCTGCAGCCAGCCAGGGGCTTGCTAGCAGCTATAGAGCTGTAGCCCAATGGTTACTTCACTGTTTCTGAAGCTAGAGGTCATGGGTTCAAACCCACAGTGGGGTTATTTGATAGGGTTGTCCAATACATCTTTTTTAATGTACATATTTTGATGCCAGCAAAAACACCCTCAGCGTACTGTACCCATAAGGTGCCTCTGAGGGTGCTTTATAGGGCGCCCTATAGGGCACCTTATGGTTCCCATCCACATAAGGTGCACTATACAATATCCTGTGACACAACCTATAGGGTACCCTATAGGGGGCATTTCAGGGTGCTGTGGCGGACAGTGCAATTTCTAATGTGCCCTATGGAGTGCCTTATAGGGTGCCTTATATGGCACCTTCAATTACGGCACGTGAGGGCGTGTTTGCTGGCAGCAATTAATAACATAAAATTAAAGTGCTGCAGGCCAAAATATGTACAATGCAAAGCTGATGCCACAGCCAGCCTTACGTATTAGGCACACTGGGGAGCAAACTCATGACCCCTGTATCAGCAGTCAGTGCCTTAACCATTGTGCTCCACTGCTGCTCCTCCTTGCCTGTCAGCGCACCTACTTATGCATTTCATTCCTTAAACTGCACAGTGCTGCCATAAAAACCAGTACACTGACCTTGCGGTACCTCATACGGCACCCTCTAAAGCACCCTAGAAGCAACATGCTAGGGTGCCTTGGCTGACAGTGCACTTTAAAATGTGCCTTATAAGGCACCTTATGTTAACATGCTTTGGGAGTGCGTTTGCTAGTAGTGATAATTAAAATATGAATAAAATGCCTCCTAAAGCAATCTTCCCCTTAATATGTTATGCCTCAGCCAGCCTTGTTCATTGGGCACTTTGGGGGATTGAGCCCCTGATCCCTGCACCATTGGGCAGTGTCTTAACCATTGGGCTGTGGCACTGCTTTTCTTTCTGCCCATCAGCGCGCCACTTATACCGCCCAGTATTATAATGCCTCCAAAAACATCAGCGTGCCGCCGTATGCCGCCCAGTATTAATATGCTGCCAAAAATATTAGTGTGCTGCTTTATGATGCCCAGTATTTCTGTGCCTTCTAAATTGATGCCTCAGCCACCTGTCTTCATTGGGCACTGTGGGGGATTGAGCCCCTGATCCCTGTGCTATTGGGCAGGGTCTTCACCATTGGGCTGTGTTTTGGTTCCTGTGCTTGCACATCAGCGAGCCGTCATATGCCTCACAATATTATATTGCCCCCAAAAACATTAGCGTGCTGCCTTATGCTGCCCATTATTTCAATGCCTCCTAAATTAACACCTCAGCCAGCTGTCTTTAATGGGCTCTGTGGGGATTGAACCCCTGATCCCTGCACCATTGGTAGGTGCCTTAACCATTGTGCTATGGCTCTGCTCTTCTGCTTGCACATCAGCACGCCACTTATTCCTGCCGTGCAGACATCTCATGCGATAATGTGCGGGGAGCATATGGGCGCCACGCACCTTAGCGCATATTTAAATTCCGGCTTTTCTTTTTCAGGACGAACCACCCACTCCTTATATGGCACCCGCACTCTACCGCGGCCCGCACTTTACCGGGGTTTTAGTAAACATACCCCTATGTGTGCAATCTAGAAACATGTTCCTGTCTTTTTCTTTATTTTATACTTCTATTTCTTGGAAGGCTTGCTATTCCCCAAAAAATAAAAGATAGGCAGATTCCATCTCTTTCCCTCCCACAGAATTCTCTGTGCTAAAACCAGTTTTTTTGCTTGTGTTTGTGTGCCAGAGCCGATTGCCGATTAAATCCAGTTCTCTTAAACCTGGCAATGGTGTTCCTCTTTCCTTTAAGAATACATTCACTCCTTCTCTGTCTCACATCAACACACTTCTTACTGAAACAATTCAAGTGCTCAGTTTTAAAACAGCTTACTTTCAAAACTTTCCTCCTACTTCACTGGTAGTTTCATACCTTCAGCTTTATTTTCTTTACAGTTCTTGAAGGACTCCAGTGTTCTTGAAAACAAGTCTCATACACTGTTGAATGTTTACTCAAACCAATGCTCAAATCAAGTTCTCTCGCCAATAAATCACTTCAAATCCTCACTCTCTGATAAATCAATTCAAATACTCATTCAGCTTGGGTTTAAAACCGCTTGAATGAGTTTCAGGGCTCCCTCAGCCCTGTTCCAGTTACCAAGGAAAAAGCTTCTCTTACTCAAAATTAAAATTTCTCTCCAGCTTTCATTCTGGTCTCTTCTAATACATTCTCAGTTACTCACAGTTCTGTTATCGCATAAATTCTTCCACACTTCTTCCACACAGATACTTGCTCTGGCACATCTTACCCCATCTAAGGTCTTCTTCCTCAACCTCTAGCTAAAGTTTCAGCATCAGTATTATATCTTCACTGTACAAGTGTTCTTCCACCTAGCTATGTTTGAAAATAGTCCCCTCTTTCTAGCTTTATGTCAACTCACAAAGCACTCTTTTAGTGTTTTAAAGTCTCTAACAGACCTTTGCACAAATAAAAGAAATGTTATAGTCACATAGTAACAAAGTAAATGACAGCAGATAAAGACCAGTATGGTCCATCTAGTCTGCCCAGTAAGATGGCAAGAGTAGGTGCACCTGCCGCTCCGTGCAGGCCACCTCTCCCCATGTCTTTGTTTTAGGGGTGAACCCATCTCCCCGTGTAGGACACCCCTGCATGTTGAGAAATTAGTTAGTGAAGTTTATTTTCATTTTATCCTGTTGCTGTAAAGGGATCCACTGTGTCTGTCCCATGCCATTTTGAATTCTGTCACTGTATTTACCCCCACCACTTCCATCGGGAGGGCGTTCCAAGCATCCACCACCCTTTCAGTGAAAAAGTATTTCCTGACATTGCCTTTCAATTTACCCCCTTGCAGCTTCATATTATGCCCTCTAGTTTTACAGCTTCCCCGTCTTTGGAAGAGGTTTCTTTGCTCATTTTTTCACTTTAAGTATTTAAAGGTCTGAATCATATCTCCCCTGTCCCTCCTCTCCTCCAGACTGTACATATTTAGGTCTTCAAGTCTCTTTTCATAAAGCTTCTGACGCAGGCTCCAAATCATTTTGGTCGCCTTCCTCTGAACAGTTTCCAGTTATGAGCCATTTTCTTTAAATTTTGCTGAGTATCTGTATGATTTATTTAACTACATCATGAGTATAGTCTCCTGTGAGCTCTTCCCACTTGTCTACATTTTCAGCTGATTGCCTCTATCAACTCTCCCTCTGAAGCTAGCAATACTCTGCATGTGGACACCATTTCCCAGCACAACTATAAACACACTTACACATGCGCACCCATTAGCAATTAATAAAGTGTACTTTCATTATATATCTCTTTTTTTCAACCTTTTTTTATATTTTTTTTATATCTTTATTTATAAAGCAAACCACATCCAACAATAACATGCCTCTGACACCGGTTGACTCTTATCCGTGTCAGAGGGGACATGACCCATATAGCAGGTGACATAACAAACATCGTACAGAAATCACAACAGATAGAATGTTTTTTCTTTTTATTCCTAAGATATTCTAACCCCCCTCCCCCGCCCAGTCGCATATCTAGCACCCTCTGTCACCTCAACTCCCTATCCTCAGGTCCTCTCCCCACCCCACAGCCCTCTATTTATCGTGCTATGATGACCTTACCCTAGAGGCCCACATTCATAATTTCATTACGGCAGAACGGCCCCAGACTCTGAATGTAGGGTTCCCACAACAACATAAAGGTGGACCATCTCTGTACGTTACCCCACGCCCTCCAACGCTCTGCCAACATTAGTTGATGGAAACTATTTCGCCATTCCCAGAAGGATGGCAGTTCCTGCATACGCCATCTACGAAGGATTGGGCCTTTCCCCACCAGACAGGCCTTACACACCCACAACCGTGCCCAACTCCCTACAGGGAAGTCCCGATGTAATTGATCCAAAACTACCAGGGGACCCGACCAAAGGACCCTCTGGTGCAATCGCGCTGCCAACCAGTTACTGATCCGTAGCCAGTATGGTCTAATGTGCTTACAGTCCCACCACATATGCACTAAACCAGCCAGAGGCTCCGCACATCTAGGGCAGCTCCCATCTACCGTAAGATGACTACGCAAAGCTCTCCTAGGTGAGAAATGCCGGATCTATTGCAATTCAGAAAAGCCTTGAAACACCACCTCTTCCTCTTGTATTACCCAGTAACCAATGCAGACACCTCAACCACCTCACAGTTCTCCCAAAACCCCTAAGACATGAAACAAGAAGAGTTCATGATTATGTTATAAATTGTAAATAGTTACCCCGTTATCCAAGTTGTCTATGCCTGTTCAACTGTAAACACAAAGTACCATCGGAAATGTGTAAATTCTTTGTTCACTGTAAACCGCGCTGATGCTGAATAGTGCGGCATAGAAGAGACTATAAATAAATAAATAAAAATAAAAATGCGCTCGAGTGATACATTTAAATTGAATTTCTCTCCAATGTGCCCCCTCTGCCAGCTCAGTAATCCTCCCCAGCGCCAGTTTAAGAGAACCCGGAGTAACCTCCCGGTTCAGTTCTAATGCCCATGCCCTCTCCACTCCACCATACTCCAGTGCGACTCTATAACATTCCAACCATGCCTTCAACTGAGCTATAGACGGGGGACTATCCCCACCAATATCGAAAAATTCTAATATCTGAGCAGAGCGTTCTACAGAGAGCTCTTCCACCGGTAATCCGGCCACGTAATGAGCCAGCTGCATATATGCAAAATAATGGTTCGGCCGCAACTCATATTCCCCTCGCAACCCCGGAAAAGACCTGCATTTCCCGGCCCGGTCAACCACATGTCCTAAGTTCCTGATCCCCTTCTCTTTCCAGGCCCAGAATACCCTTGTCTCCGAGCCCGGAGTAAAGCATGCGTTACCCTGTATCAGCAACCAACTCAAAACCATCCAGTTGCGTTGCCAGTACAGATTTATTTGTCTCCACGTGCGATGCAAGGAGCTCACCAACCCGCTCCCTGTAATACTAGTCGGAAGCTTAGCACCCTCCATATGTAGCACCGCTAAAACCATATGGGGGGCCACCAAGGCCTCCTCCAGTGCTCGAGGTGTATAGTTCTCCGTCCCCCCTAGCCAGTCTCCGATGTGCCTTGCCTGACATGCCAGTGCATAGAGCCAAAGATCCGGGAGCCCAACCCCGCCACTCTTCCAGGCACCCACCATGCGAGACAAAGGTATACACGCTCTAGACCCTTTCCACAAGAACTGTTGTATCTCCTTTTCTATATTACGTAGGTCCCTCCTTAACAACCAGACCGGGAGGGTTTGCAGCCAGTACAAAATCCGTGGTAAAACCACCATTTTCACTGCCGCCACTCTCCCCAGCAAAGACAGCGGGAGGGGATACCAGGCTCTCAACTGGTTGCGCAATCAGGACATCATTCTCTCTAAATTACACCGATAAAGCTCTTGAAGCGAACTTGTCAAAACAATACCCAAATAAATGAATTGGTTCATGGCCCATTTCAAAGGGAAATTCCCTTCCCAATTTCCTTGCAGTTGTCCTGAGATATCTAATGCCTCCGACTTGTCTTTGTTAATACGGAACCCGGCAAAACTGCCAAAAAGCGTGAATTCCCTTAGCAATCGAGACAACGACTCCTTCGGGGTCAATAGATGAACCAGAAGATCATCTACGAATGCTGAGATCTTAAACCCCTGCCCACCTATACGCACGCCACAGATTCTATTGTCCAGTTCTATCCGGCGAATCAAGGGATCCAGTGACAACACAAACAGAAGCGGGGATAAAGGACAGCCCTGCCTAATGCCCCGCTCCAGGGGAAAGGACTCTGACAACACCCCATTACAGAGAACCCTAGCCGTCGGATTTATATACAGGTTTTTCACCAAGTCATAGAAAACAGGGTCAAACCCATAAAGCGGCAATAAGTATTGTAAATATCCCCAGCTAACCCTGTCAAACGCTTTTTCGGCATCAAAACTAACTAACAGCGACTGCAGGTTCTGCTCTTGAACCCACTGCAATGAGGCCAATATTTTACGTAAATTACGCACCACGTATCTCCCCCTAATAAAGCCAACTTGTGAATCATGTACCAGCTCTCCTAGCACTTCAGCTAAACGTTCCGCTAGAATCTTAGCCAACAATTTGGAGTCAAAATTCAATAGCGAAATAGGCCGATACGATACCGCCTGGGTGAGATCCTTACCCGGCTTAGGGATCAGCACAATGTGTGCCTGGTTTCCACCCAAGCGCATAGAGCCCGTTTCCCTTCTTTGACCAAACATAGCTACCAATAGAGGGCTTACCATCTCTGATAATAATTTGTAAAATTCTGCCCCGAACCCATCGGGGCCGGGTGATTTGTAACAAGTCGCCTTCGTGATAACTTGCTGTACTTCCAATAGAGTAATTGGCTGCCCCAGACGCCTACTCTGTTCACTACTCAATTTGGGTAGGGTAAGACCCCGCAAATAGTCCATCATTTCAGTGGGAGCTTCCGCTTCTGCACTATACAACCTTTGAAAGAAGTCTTTAAACACTGCCACTATTTCCCCTTTCCCCTTCCTAAGTCCCCCCTGCGCGTCATAGATAGCTGCCACTGTCTTCCCCCCTCCCCCCCGTGGGCCCCTTAAGCATCGCCCAAGTAGTTTACCAGGCTTATCACCAAAACAATGAAGATTATACCGGTAATACAGCAGCGATTTCTTTGCTCTCTGATGCAATAGCTCATTTAGCACCACTTGTGTTTCCCACAATTCCTTCCTATTCTGTGCTGTGGGTTGAGCCCCACTTATACGCCTCATCCGCATTACCCGCTGTTCTAATCGGATAATTTGCTCTGCCAACAACCTCCGCCTCCTTGCAACATAACCGATTATATCTCCTCTTAAAACCACTTTGGCAGTTTCCCATACTAATTCCGGATCATCCTGGTGACCATGATGATTCGCCTCAAAATCCTGCCAACGTTGACGCAGGAAATGAAGAAATTGCTGGTCTTTGTATAGTTCTATGGGAAACCGCCAAATATGAGTAAATTCCATGTCCCCTCTCCACCCCTGGAGTTCCAACCAAATCAGAGCGTGGTCGGAGATCTCCGTAGGACCAATCTGCACCTCGCCTGTAGATGCAAAGAGACTCTCCGATATCAATATGAAATCAATCCGCGCACTGGTACCATGTGCCCTAGACTGATGCGTGAAGTCGCTCTCTAAGGGGTGGAGCAATCTCCACGGGTCCACCAGCCCCAGCCTGGTCCGAAATGATTGCAATACTCGCACTGTCTGACTCCGTTCCCTAGACCCTGACCCTCTGGAAGTATCCATGTCTACGTCCAGGACCCCGTTGAAGTCTCCCCCTAAAATCAACGGGAGATCATCCAGTTGCTCCACTTTTGCTGCTATACGATTATAGAAATCCTGATCTAATGTATTGAAACTATATAAATTTCCCAAAATTACCTCCTTACCCTCTAACATTCCTTGCAGCAGCACAAAGCGGCCACTGGGGTCAGTCA
The DNA here is from genome assembly GCA_033557465.1 of Ichthyophis bannanicus. NCBI lineage: Eukaryota > Metazoa > Chordata > Amphibia > Gymnophiona > Ichthyophiidae > Ichthyophis > Ichthyophis bannanicus. Next base: position 926,192,062 of record CM066031.1, on the reverse strand, counting down.
CCTCCCTGACTAGTGCAAAACGAACTCGTTTATGGATTAGAATGGCCACCCCTCCTTTCTTACCTACTGCCGGGGCTCTCCACACCTGGCCCACCCAATCCCTACACAATTTGCGGTGCTCATCGGCTGTCTGGTGGGTTTCCTGTAACAGTGCAATATCGCACTGTTGTCTGGCCAATGCCTTCAAGATTTTATATCTCTTCACTGGGCTTCCCAATCCACAAACATTCCAGGAGCTGATCTTCAGAATAGTAACAGAGTATCAGATCTTATCTTCGGCACTAATTTCCTTTTAGTGGAGAGAGCCCTCCCAGCCTGGAGCCTCCCCCTAGACACACCATTCTGATCCAGAACCTGCCCTTTTCGAGCATCTAGTATGCGACTATCCCCCCCCACAAACCCTTGCTCCCCTCCCTCCCCATACCCCCTCCCTCAATCCGACCTACTCCTCCCCCCCTCTTCCCACGTTCTACTCCCATAACCCCCCCCCTTCTCCCCCCATCTTCTCCTTGTCCCACCTCCATTGTCCACTCCTTACTACCCTGTCACCTTGATGTGACTGGGCTCCCCCGCTCCCTTCCCAGATAATTTCTCCCCCCTGACACCTTAAAAGTCCACAACATTAGCACCCCAGATTGTTATCAAAATATTTAACAAGGTAACATTGATACACATTAAAAACAAAACCACATTTCTGTCCACAGGTACAAATCCATAAATCCCCCCCCCGGTGCTTTCTTCCATTTGCACAAGCTATATAGAAAAGCTAGGCACCATCTCCGTAGGCTCCTTGCGGCTGCCAACTTCTCTGCACCTCCCTCCCACCTTCAGCTCCCTCCATTCAGGATATCCTAAGGAGAACTAGATAGGCCATGTGGTCTTTTTCTGTTGTCATGTTTCTATGTTTCTATAGGATCTCTAAGGGTAAAAAGGGGACTGCTGTAATTGTTATGGAAGGACAGACTAGATAGGCCATGTGGTCTTTCTCTGTCGTCACATTTCTATGTTTCTAGAAAACACTTCAAGTTATGCACTCCCATAGACAATTCAAAATATGAAATATTGCTAGCATTAACATAACTATAAAACGATATTCCCACAACCATGAACTCAGAGGGCCTTCGCTGTATCACATCCCCGTGAGCACGACCCCTCGGGAGGTGAATACAGCTTTCCCCAGGCACCCTCCGAACTCTCCAATTGCTGTCCAGGCAGAGTTCCTTCCATAATATCACGGCATGCTTGCTGACCCGCTGCCCGATGTCAGGGCCTGCCTCTCGAGTTGTTCCACATACAACGCTGCTTCCTCCGCTGAGCCGAACACCCTCTGCTTCCCCTCGTGAAACACATGTAGGCGCGCTGGATACTGCACGGAAAACCTGATGTTTGCAGTAATGAGTCTCTGGCAGATTGGTGCGTACGCCTTTCGCTGCTTACTCACAGCCGCTGAGTAGTCCTGCATAATTCGGAGCTTAATGTTGTCTCGTTCAACAGTTCCACGTCTCCGGGCCTCTTGCAAGACGGCCTCCTTTTGCTGGAACTGTAAGTATTTAGCCAGCACTACCCTAGGCCATGGATCATTGGAGCTCTTGGGGCCCACTCTATGCGCCCTCTCGATCACAACCTGAGAGATTTGTCCTTCCTCCCCCATCAACGAGGCAGATAGAGAAGCTATGTAGGCTCGAAGGTCCTTATCTCCCACCGAGGCCAGTACCCCCAAGAACCGCAAATTACTACGCCTCGAGCGGTTCTCGAGGTCCTCCAATTTCTCCTCTTGGGCCTTCAAGATGGTTCGTGTCTGCACCAGCTCTTGACTCAGTCTCTCCACCTCCTCCTCAGCCTGCGAGAGACGGGCCTCTGCCTGCTGCATGCGAGCCCTGATTGCATCCACCGAACTCTGCACCGCATCCATCTTACTCCGTAGGGATTCAAATTTAAGTGATAGGGCACTGGAGACCGCAGCTGAGATCTCCGCTACTGAGGCCCCGGGGGCAGGTACAGGCAATTCTCCCGATTTTGGAGGTGACTCCGCCATTTTGGAGGCCCCAACGACTCGGTCTTTATCTCTCCTCCCGGTTTGCGCTGCCGCTGCCGCCATTCGCTTCCAACTCCCCCGGACAGGTTCCTCGTGTGTTCAGCACTTGGGGAGGACTAAGTACCGGCAGTTGCACCTCACAAATAGGCACTATTGCACCGATTCAGAGCAAGGGGAACCCGGAGCTCAAGACAGATGCGACTTCCCGAGCTCACCACATCACGTGACCTCTTTGTAATTTTAATTTATCTTGTTTCTGTCACTTTGTTTTTCATTCTTTTTCATTTGTCTTTTTTTCTTTAAAAACTGCCCCCGAAAGTTGGGCTTGTCTCCTCGACCTGATTCCGGTCCTTTACCAGCTTGTTTTTTGCTTTTATTTTAATGTAATTAAATTTAATTCTCGGCTTTAAAAGTTATAACTAAATATTGAAATGCAGTTCTTTCTTGTGTGGGTAACTGGTGTAATTTAGTTAATGCAGAATGGGCAATTTTTCTTTTTTTTTATTCTTGTGATACTACGTGCTGCAGCATTTTAGATAATATGCATTCAATACAGCCATTTAAATGAAGACCCATATTATCATGCATTGCAATAATCCAACACACTATCCAGATAATTGTAGCTCTTATCCAAATAATGACAATTTTCAGCCTTTATCTGAATAAGTTATCCAGATAGCAATTTAGGCCACTTATTTCTATGATCCAAGCTATATGGATAACTTAGCTGGATAGTGGCTGAAAATGATCCCTATCCTGATAGATGTTGCGATTATCTGGATAGTGGGTGCTGCGCGTGGACCACCCCTCTTCTAACTGGATACTGTCGAGGAGATCTATGGAGAAATCCAGTGGCAATATTTGGATAGTGCTGCTGAACATTTCTCTAGAAGCCATTCTCCAGAAAACCTCTGTGGTTATCCAGAAAAGGACTTTTGAAAAATGTCCCTTAATTGTTTAATTTAGTCCTACTGGAGTATTTTGTATTTAATTCTTGTTTTGAATGTCCGACTTAAAACCTAATCTAACCAGATTTGAGAAGTCACATAGCTCTTAAGAGCATGTTTACTAAGATGTGTCAATGTTTTGCAGGTGTTGCTTATTAAGAGTAGAAACCGAGGTGCAGTACGTGCAACAGTTGTGCGCTACCTGTTGGCAGCATGTACCGCATATCCCCAGCAGATACTGCACTGATCTGAATCCTAACATGTGCCTATGGTACTCTCACTTAATATGAACACACTTAACTCCACCCAATGAGGTAATGTTGAATGCGCCTATGCTAACTTTAACAGTAATGATGAACCCGCATAACCAACTCCCATTCTAACTGCAATGTGCAGTCACGCACACTCTCAGCTCCTATCCCACCCATTTCCCTCCTCATTGCATGCTAAGGGGGTCCATTTAGAAGCTCTGTTCATGAGCCGAATGTGCAAATTATGAAGATGTCCCCGAAACCATTTTAGAAAGCCGGGTATACAGATGTCCCTAACATGAACATGTCAATGTAGTACAGGGGTGTGATGGAGGCATGCCTTGGGCGGAGCAAGGAAGTTGCATATCATGGTGTGATTTCTGAATGGCTATTGTGTCCATGTCTACACCTGCTCTTGACCACAAATAAGGTGCAAAAAAAAAAGGGCTCATTTCATGGCTGCAACACTTCCAGGGCGAAGAACAACATTTGCTTACATTGTAGCGGTTACTGTTTCCTAGCCAAAGAAACCCGCCCAAAACTATATATTCCAAAACATTTACTGGCCTAATGTTGCATATCTGAGTATATGAAATGACAGGGCAGGATGTACTAGTCTCATAACTTATATGCCCCCTTTCTGAACTATCTAGGCCGTAACGTTCAAGTACTTGGTTCCATGGGCGTGCACTTCAGAAAATGTCCACATTTGTAAAATGGCCTACACCTGTGCACTTACCCAGCTTTGATATCTGTACAGGGCCCAGCTCCAGAACCGGTTACTGTGACGCAGCACCATACCGAGCCCTGTGTGAGCGGTGCAGTCGCACAGGACACAAAGACTTAGGAGGTGCATTTCTGCTGCCTGCTGTTGCCCTGTCACTGCCACCTTTTGTTCTCTCAGTGGCGGCGGCACCAGCAACAGCTGAGGAGTCTTAATATAAAACCCCCCCAAACCATGTGCATCTTTCAGCAGGTTTGGTCCCTCCCTCCTCTGACGCGAAGTAAAAGCAGGGAGGGATCAGATCTGTTTAAAGTGCGGAGTCGAAATACCCGTGTGTTTGGGTTTTTTTTGACACATTTTAAAGTTAGATCTGCTCTGTTGCTGATGGCACTGCTGCTGCAGAGTGGCAGCAGCAGCAGGTCAAGAGCAGGCAGCAGCTGGATGGAGCCATGAAGGTATGTGTGAGGAGGGGCGCGCCTGATGTGCAAGTTGCACAGGGCGCAATTCTGGCTTGGTACGGCCCTGCTGGGATGTTCATTTCTTGAGGTAAAGATGGTGTGAGTTCAGAAGGCACTGCTGCCACTCCCCCAGTTTTTCGATGCTCTGCTCTGGGCATCCCAGATTCTTCCTACATATCCTTTCTAAAATGCCTCTTCATATAGATACTGTAGTGCAGAATTAAACACGTGCTGTCTGTTTTGCATTTGCACTAACTATTAATGTCAGTTAGTCACAATACCTTGATATTTCTCTTACAGGAGCTAGGGACAGAAAACAGAGCATTGGATTGGTTCTAGTCCTATCTAAGAGGACGCCATCAACAGGTAAAAATAGGGTCACGCTCTTCAGCCACATACAGTCAAATACAAGGTGTCCCACAGGGATCAGCATTATCCTCTCTGCTTTTTAATCTCTACATTGAGCCTATATCCTCTCTAATACAACCCATTGGCATACATTACCATGTTTACACAAACAATATTATGCTACATGCACCTTTCTTCATGGACAAACCCAACTACACCAAATTGATCCTTAGAAACAGGAGAGGTTCCTCAGGACTGGAGAATGGCTGATGTAGTACCTCTATACAAAAGTGGGGACAGGGAAGAAGTGTCAAACTACAGGCCCATGAGCCTTACCTCGGTGGTGGGAAAAGTAATGGAGGCACTCCTGAAAGAGCGAATAGTGAACTTTCTCAAAATCAACAGGTTGCAAGATCCGAGGCAACATGGCTTTACCGAAGGACGGTCATGCCAAACAAATCTGATTGAGTTCTTTGAGTGGATGACCAAGGAACTAGATCAGGGGCATGCGATGGACGTCATCTACCTGGATTTCAGCAAAGGCTTTGACACTGTTCCTCATAGGAGGCTTGTCAATAAACTCAGTAGCTTGGGGATGGGTCCTAAGATGGTAAACTGGATTAGAAATTGGTTGACTGACAGACAACAGAAGGTGATGGTACATGGAGCTCACTCAGATGAAAGGAAGGTGATTAGCGGGGTGCCCCAGGGTTCGGTCCTGGGCCCGGCACTGTTCAATGTATTTGTGAGTGATATTGCTGAAAAACTGAATAGAAAGGTCTGTCTTTTTGCAGATGACACAAAAATTTACAACAGAGTGGACTCCCCCGATGGAGTAGATAACATGAGAAAAGATCTACAAAAGCTGGAAGAATGGTCTAATGCTTGGCAACTACGATTTAATGTGAAAAAGTGCAGTGTCATGCACTTGGGTAGCAGAAATCCAAGGGAAATGCACGCGATAAGGGGCAAGAGGTTGGTGTGCACGGTTCAGGAGAAAGACCTTGGTGTGATTATCTCTGATGATCTCAAGGTGGCAAAACAGTGCAACAAGGCAGTGGCAAAAGCCAGGAGGATGTTGGGCTGCATACAAAGAGGGATTACCAGCAGAAAGGAAGAGGTACTTATGCCACTGTACAAGTCACTGGTGAGGCCTCACTTGGAATACTGTGTTCAGTTTTGGAAATCGTATCTTGCAAAAGATGTAAAAAGATTGGAAACTGTTCAGAGGAAGGTGACCAAAATGATTTGGAGCCTGCGTCAGAAGCCTTATGAGAAGAGACTTGAAGACCTAAATATGTACACTTTGGAGGAGAGCAGGGACAGGGGAGATATGATTCAGACCTTTAAAGACTTAAAGAGAAATGATGAACAAACAAACCTCTTCCAAAGACGGGGAAGCTGTAAAACTAGAGGGCATAACATGAAGCTGCAAGGTGGTAAATTGAAAGGCAATGTCATGAAATATTTTTTCACTGAAAACGTGGTGGATGCTTGGAATTCCCCCCCGATTGAGGTGGTGCGGCAAACACGGTGACGGAATTCAAAACGGCATGGGACAAACACAGTAGATCCCTTTACAGCAACAGGATAAAAACAAAATAAACTGAACCATCTAACTTCTGAACCATCTAACATCTCAACAAATAGGGGTGTCCTACACGGAGTGGTGGGTTCACCCCTAAACAAAGACATGGGGAGGGGTGGCCTGCACAGAGCAACAGGTGCACCTACTCTTGCCATCTTGCTGGGTAGACTAGATGGACCATGCTGGTCTTTATCTGCCGTCATATGCTATGTTACAATGTTACTATGTTACTATGATAGATTGCTTCAAAACAGTCTCTCAACGGCTCACCAAGCACAACCTTACTGTTAACTATAAAAAGACCGAAGTGCTGTTCTTAACTAAAGACTGAGCATTCATCCCACCATCAACTTTAAATGTAGGGAAAGCAGAACTCTGAGGTAAAACAGGATATTCACTACCTTGGAATCACCCTAGACCAGTGACTAAGCATGCAATCCCACATCAACAATACCTCTAAAGCAATATATAGTAGAAACATTAAAACATGATGGCAGAAAAAGACTACATGGCCTAACTAGTCTGCCCTTCCATATGAAATACTAAAGTCTCTTCTTTTCTTTTAGAGATCTTCTGTGTTTGTCCCATGCTTTTTTGAATTCAGTTACTGTTCTCGTCTCTACTACCTCCACTGGGAGATTATTCCACACATCTACCACTCTTTCTATAAAGAAATATTTCTGCATATCACTGTTGAGTCTATCCCCTTTCACACTCACCCTATGTCCCCTCATAGCAGAGCTTGCTTTCTAATTGAAATAGGCTCTCATCGTGTGCATTTATGCCACAGAGGTATTTAAACTTCTCTATCATATCTCCTCTATTCCGCCTTTCCTGTAATGTATACTTATTAAGATCTTTAAGTCTGTCCTCATATGCTTTATAACAAAGACCACTAATCATTTTAGTAGCCACCCTCTGTACTGACTCCATTCTATTTATGTCCTTTTGATGATGTGGTCTCCAGAATTGCACACAATACTTCAAATGAGATTGTACCAGAGACTTATACAGAGGCACTATCACCTCCTTTTTTCTGCTGGCCATTCCTCTCCCTATGCACCCAAGCATCTTTTTGGCTTTCACCATTGCCTTTTCTACCTGTCTAGCCCAGTTCTTGCTCTTCTTTTGTGGACAGAAGCACTTTGCCCCCTACACTGTACTACTCCCTTAGATTTTTGCAGCCCAAATGCATGACCCTGCATTTTTTAGCATTAAATCTCAGCTGCCAAATTCTTGACCATTCTTCAGGCTTAGCTAGATCCCTCCTTATGTTATCTACTCTTTCCTGGGTGTCTACTCTATTGCAGATTTTGGTATCATCTGCAAAGAGGCAAATCTTATCCGACAGCCCTTCCGCAATATCACTATAAATATATTAAAAAGAATCAGACCAAGGACAGATCCCTGGGGCACACCACTGGTAACCTCCTTCTCCTGAGAGCAGCTGGTTAATTCCATGCTATCTGCTTAGTGCATGATGGGGAGGGAAACGGACGGGGTAGGGGCAGAGATTGGGCGTGGACGGCACATTGTGGTTAGTCTGGAGGTTAGTAATACGCTTTCATCGCCAATGTCACAGCCTGAGTGCTCTCAGTGCTGCCTCAGTAGGTGGTGTTAAGTGCATCTGCATTTAGTGAGAATGCTGCTAGCGAACATTAGGGTACTTATCAGTGAGGAATCTACAGGAACTATGCTGTACGTGCCCCTAACAAGTAGCACATGTACCACATGCTGATATTTACTCTCTACATGCGTTATCTGACAAAAATTAGCGCAATGTAGTAAATATCTCCCTACGTGTGTGTTAATGCATTTTCTTATATAGGCTCCTAGAATATACTGTACATTTATATAACTTTTTTTCCAAAATGAGGAAGTGTAATGGATGTGAATCGATTTCCTGAAATATTAGGAACATTCATTGCTCTCCTGAAATCTGAACAAAGGAAAGGAAGGCTTGGACTGTAGTCTGTTCTCAGGCCACAAGATGTCACTTTGTTACCATCATTTGTCTACCAAATATATACTGCACTTCAGTTTTTGTTAAAGCATAAGAATGGAATCCAATAGGGTATTCCATTAGCAGGCAAAACAAAAGGTAAATTCACGTTCAACACTTGGTGACTGGCAGAACTCACAGAGTGGAGCAACATTTTCTGCTTCTCTAGATATCCTATGGAAACATTGTCAGCTGAGCAAAACCTTTGTTGCCATTGACAATGTCAGTCGTCAGAAGACTGGACAAGATAATGTGGAGGCTAATTTTATAGAGGCACTTTAATGTGGATATGCCACTTTACGTGTAAACTATATTCTTATAAAATGAACCAGCTCATGCAAATAGGTACGGACATCCTTTTATGTGACTTCGGTGTAAGCATGTTTGTGGGCGGGATTTGGATGGAGCATTGATGGAGCTGCAGTATATATGTATACTTTATAAAGTGCACTTAATCATATGTACACCAGCTGGTTCCTCTTACCCACGATTTCTGCAGGATTTTTGCTAGTATTTTACAGTATAAAGAATCATAGGCACCTATATGTCTTTATCAGATAGGTTAAAAATAAGTACCCCCTTGCCTTCTTAGCCTAGCTGACATTTTCTATCTATTAGTGTATTGCAGTTTCAAGCACATACGTAGAAAATTGAAGATCCAAAAGGACCTGTAGGGAGAAAGGGTTATGATGGGCTTTGACTATGGATCCTGCTAACACAGAACTGGTCCCCGATATTCAAAAGTACTTGTCCAGATACTGCCAGTCATGATCCAGACAAGTGCCCTAGCAAGATATATCTGTGGATTTTCAGTGACCCTATCCATATATATATATATTGTGCTGCTGAATATCCTTACACCGCCCGCCTCAGTGCTATCTGGATAGTGCTAGCCTAGAGTGAGGACACAAAGCCACTACTATCTGGAGAGCAACAGTGCTTACGCCTCTATATGTGCATTTCACCATGAACGCTATCTGGATAGTGGCACTGCATATACTATGGTCAGTTTAAAAAAAATGCTGACCGCAGCATTTGAATATTGACATGATAGAGTATGAAGGCAGAAAAAGATCATACAACCTATCCAGTCTGCCCATCCACACCAAGTACCGAGTTCTACAATCCCTTCCTCTGCCTCAGACATCCTCTGTGCATGTTCCAGGTTAGGGACTTGGCATTAGGCCATGGGTTGGCACTGTGGAGTGTAGCAGACACAACTAAAATAGTTCCTGTATGGATCCTGCTGGCGGAGGTGAAGATCTTGCTCATGAGGACCCTGATTGATTTCTAGGGTTATTAAATGGGTTGTTGAGAACCTATCATCAACTGGAAAGTTGGAAATGGACAAGGAGGGACCCAGATCAAGAGACCTGTTAGTCTCTAGTGGAAAATAAGTGGTTTAAGTGCACTTAGCAAAGCGAAACTTTTTAACAGTCTTCTAAACACAATCAGGTCAATATACAGCTGTGTGGTGAATGTCTAATGAGAACTATCTGACCTAGATTTTTTCAATTTTTACCTATATTTAGTAGTGCTATCCATTTAGGTGGAGCCATTGAATATATACAAATGTTGTTGTTAAGTGCCATCGAGTCAGAGTCGACTCATGGCGTCCCTCTGGATAGCTATCCTAAATTGTGTTCGGTCTTCAGTCAGGTGACTCATTGTTGACAGACTGGTACCCGTAGCTGCTGTTATTGTATCGATCCATCTCATTGCTGGCCTTCCTCTTTTGCGTTGACCTTCTATCTTGCCAAGCATGATGTCTTTCTCTAATGATCTCTCTCTTCGCATGATATACAAATAACTTAATCCATACTGTATATTAGATCTTTCATTGTAACATAGCAACATAGTATATATGATGGCAGATAAAGACCAGCATGGTCCATCTAGTCGGCCCAGCAAACTGCCAAGAGTAGATGCACCTACTGCTCCATGCAGATCACCCCTCCCCATGCCTTTGTTTAGGGGTGTACCCACTGATCCATGCAGATCACCCCTATTTATTAATAGATAGTTACATTTATTTTGATTTTATCCTGTTGCTATAACAGGATCCACTGTGTCTGTCCCATGCCATTTTGAATTCTGCCATTGTGTTTGCCCCCACCATTTCCATTGGAAGGGCATTCCAAGCATCCACCACCCTTACAGTGACAAAGTATTTCCTGATGTTGCCTTTCAGTCTACCCCCTTGCAGTTTCATGTTATGCCCTCTAGTTTTACAGCTTCCCCGTCTTTGAAAAAGGTTTACTTGTTCATTACTACTCTTTAAGTATTTAAAGGTCTGAATCATATCTCCCCTGTTCCTCCTCTCCTCCAGAGTGTACATATTTAGATCTTCAAGTCTCTTCTCATACGTCTTCTGGTGCAGGCTCCAAATCATTTTAGTCACCTTCCACTGAACCGTTTCCAGTCTTTTTATAGAAACATAGAAACATAGAAAAATGACTACAGAAAAAGACCACATGGCCTATCTAGTCTGCCCTTCCATATCAACAACTACAACAGTCCCCTTTTTTCCTTTAGAGATCCTCTGTGTTTGTCCCATGCTTTATTGAAATCAGATACCATCCTCATCTTTACCACCTCCACTGGGAGATGTATCCACTGATCCACCACTCTTTCCGTAAAGAAATATTTCTGCATATCACTCCTGAATCTATCCCCTTTCACCCTCATCCCATGTCCCCTCATAACAGAACTTGCTTTCAATCGAAAGAAGCTCTCCCCCTGTGCATTTATGTCAGGGAGGTATTTAAACATCTCAATCATATCACCTCTATGCCGCCTTTCCTCTAAGGTGTACATATTAAGATCCTTAAGTCTGTCCTCATATGCTTTATAATGAAGACCACTAACCAGTTTAGTAGCCACCCTCTGTACTGACTCCATCCTGTTTATATTCTTTCGAAGGAGCGGTCTCCAGAATTGCACACAATACTCCAAATGAGGTCGCACCAAAGACTTAAACAGAGGCACTATCACCTCCTTTTTTCTGCTAGCCATTTCCCTCCGTATGCACCCAAGCATCCTTCTAGTTTTTGCTGTCATATTTTCTACCTGTTTAGCTACTTTAAGATCATCAGACAAAACCACGCCTAGGTCCCGCTCTTCTTTAGTGGACAAAAGTACTCCACCCCCTATACTATATTGCTCCTTTGGATTGCTGCAGCCCAAATGCATGACCTTACATTTTTTAACATTAAATCCCAGCTGCCAAATTCTAGACAATTCTTCAAGCTTAGCTAGATCCCTCCTCATACACCTTCCTGGGTGTCTACTCTATTGCAGATTTTGGTATAATCCGCAAAGAGGGAAACCTTACCCGACAGCCCTTCCGCTATATCACTAACAAATATATAAAAAAGAATCGGACCAAGGACAGATCCCTGGGGCACACCACTGGTAACTTCCTTCTCCTCAGAGTGAGCTCTATTTACCTGTACCCTCTGTCACCTCCCACTCAACCAATTTCTAACCCAAGCAATAACTTTAGGGTCCATCCCTAGGGTGCTCAGTTTGTTTATAAGTCGTCTGTGAGGAACGGTGTCAAAGGCTTTACTGAAATCTAAATACACCACATCTAGGGCTCTCCCTCAGTCCAACTCCCTGGTCACCCAGTCAAAGAAATCAATCAGATTTGTCTGACAAGACCTGCCTCTGGTGAATCCATGCTGCCTCGGATCCGGTAATCCGCTGAACTCCAGAAACCTCATTATTTTCTCTTTCAGCAACGCTTCCAATAATTTTCTCACCGCCGAAGTTAAACTAACCAGCCTGTAGTTTTCAACCACATCCTTACTTCCGCTTTTGTGTAAAGCCACCACATGAGCCTCTCTACACTCCTTTGGCACTACTCCCGACTCCAACGAGGCATTGAAAAGGTCGGTCAGTGGAGCTGCTAGAATGTCCCCAAGTTCCCTGAGTATTCTAGGGTGTATCCCATCCGGTCCCATCGCTTTGTCTACTTTAAGTTCAGCTAGTTTCTCACGAACACAGTCTTCTGAAAATGGTTCAAGATGCCCCTTGCTTCTGTTCCTGTTTGTGTGTGTTTTCTGAGGTCCTGTTCCTGGTTTTTCATCTGTGAAAACTGAACAGAAATATTTATTTATTTATTTATTTATTTAACTGTATTTCTATACCGCCTTATCATACAATCAAGGCGGTCCAAAACAGACAAAAATTAGTGAGAGTGATAGATATACAGTGAAAGAAGTTAATAGATTTGTAAGTAAAAGTATAAATTCTTAAAATGTAACGAAGTATAAACATTAATCATTAAAACACAGCACATTAATCATTACAGCACAATGTGAGCAAAACTACAAAGTTATATACATTAAAAATATCATGGGACAATGTAAAGTACTTAATAGGTTTTGAAGGGGTGAGTACGTAGATCAAATGATTAAGTGATAGGACCATAATATTCGATGAAAAGCAATGTTTTCAGCTGCTTACGAAAGTCTTTAAGGTCCGTTGATGATCTCAAGTCATCTGGGAGTGAATTCCAAATTATTGGGGCAGCCAGGGAGAGTGCTCTCTCTGTTGTATCCTTTCGCGACGTTCTGAAGTTACTTGAAGAGTTGACTCTATGGGAAGTTCCCCTTCTTCTTGGTTGGGTACTGGGGTCAGAAAAAATGAGGAAGTTCAGACTGTTGGCTGAAATATGATGTTTAATTTTGAATATATTAATTATTGTTTTATATTTAATGCGTAAGTGGATTGGGAGCCAGTGAAGATCCTTTAGAACTGGAGTAATGTGGTCATGAATAGATGTTCCAGATATAATATGGGCTGCAGTGTTCTGAGCTAATTGAAGAGGTATGAGAGATTGCATCACTAACCCAAGGAAGATGGGATTGCAGAAATCCAGTAAAGGAGTGATAAGCGCTTGACACACGGTACGAAAAAGATCAGAGGCAAGGAGCGGTTTTAGTCTTCTTATAATTCTCATCCTGTAATATGCATTCTTGATTGTTTTATTAATGTGTGCTTTAAGATTTAATTCACTGTAAAGAGTAACACCAAGGTATTTAACTTCTACTTTCATTGGAATGGTTGTGTCCGCAACTCTGATGTCCTGTGGATGTAAGAATTCAGGGTTACGAGTGATTATTAGGGCCTCCGTTTTGCTATAGTTGATTGAAAAGTTATTCTCCTTACACCATCTTGTCATTTCTGTTAAGCAGAGTGAAATATTGGTGTATACAGGGTTGTCAATAGAAAAAGACGTGAATATCAGAATGTCGTCTGCATAAATAGTGTATTGGATGTTATGTGCTTTCAGTATATCACAAATTGGTTGGATGTAAATGTTAAATAGAAGAGATGAGAGGGCGGACCCTTGAGGGACTCCTTGAAGTACCTTTATGGGTTGGGAAGTATTATACCCTACTTTTACTCAAATCTGCCTGTCGGAAAGGTACAATTGAAACCATTTTAGAGTAGTACCATGAATCCCAATCTTCTTTAGTCTTTCCAGGAGAATTAGGTGGTCAACTGTGTCGAATGCTGAGGAAATGTCTACAAAGATCATTAGAATACCTTTTTTGTTGTTGTCTATTACTCGGAGGATGTTGTCAAAGAGGTAGATCAAAAGAGTTTCGACTCCATGATTAGGATGAAAACCATGTTGGTTATCATCTAGGGGGGCATGATTGTCAATGTGATCCTGTAATTGCTGCTGTACTGATTTTTCTATGATTTTTGCTAGAAATGGTATACTGGAAATTGGTCTGTATGCAGCAGGATTACTTTTGCTGAGAGTTGTTTTCTTTGGTATTGGTCGAACTGTAGCTTGCTTTAGTTGTACTGGCATAATACCTTGGGAGAGTGAGTTGAGCACAATGTTGTATATGTAGGGGATCAAGCTTGATTTGGTAGCTTTGATCCAAGAAACTGGGCAAGGGTCCGTAGGAGCGGTGCTTGTATTAATTGCTGAGATGATATGAGAGAGCTGATCAGTTGAGGGAGAGCAGAAATTATCCCATGATTTAGGATGAGAGTCTTGCAAACTTGTAAAGCTGTGCATAGTTGCCTTTGTGGAGTGAAATTTTTCCTTGATGTAATCAGCAAATTTTTGTGGATCAATTTGGACATCCTCATCTGTACTTTGCTCTTTTGTGAGGATCTTCACTATTTCGAATAATTCTCTGGGCTTGTTTAAGGAGGTGTTTATCATATTTGTGTGGAATTCCTTCTTGGAATGATTGATGAGATCCGTGTATTGTCTTTGCTTTTCTAGGTATATCTTCTGGATATATGTTGCCTTGTATTTCCGCCATCTTCGTTCTGCCTTTCTGAGATCTCTTTTTAACTTCCGTAAGTAAGTAGAGAACCAAGGTTTGTTTTGTCTCCTGTTGTAATGGAAATTCTTTGGGCCGCTAGAAGGTGCTGAGGCAGCATTAGATAATGTGTTGTTCCAGTTGAAAATTTGAGCCTCAAGATTGTTCGATTCTGTATTCAGATGTTCTATAGTATCCAGTAGGAAGGCGTCTCTGTCAAATTTCTTGAAACGCCTTTGTGAGAGAGCGTTAACAGACTGCTTGTTTAACATATTCTTCTGTAGAAGCAGCTTTATCTTAATTACGTAGTGGTCTGACCAAGGTACTGGAATGATTGTAGGAGTTGATAAAAAACCTCTTGAAATTAGGTAGCTGGTTGCAAAGATAAGATCAGGTGTAGAGCCATGACTATGCATTGGGACATCAATGATTTGGGTGAATTTAAGAGAGGACATTGCTTGGAGGAAGGCTTCTGCATCTTTGAGGTTGGTGGACTTAAGGTTGAAGTCACCTAACAGAAGCGTGGGTTTGTTCTTTGCGGAAATGGCACATATAGTTTCAAGCGTAGATGCTAATTCATCAGGCGGGGCTCTGGGCGCTCTATAAGTCAGGCAAAGTGCCATATATTTGTTCACAATGCTAATTGTGTTACCATGAGGAGTGTCAGAGAAGCTTTGTGTTTTAAACTTTAGGAACTTCTTTGCAATTATCAACACTCCTCCTCCGCGCTTATGAGATCGTGGGCAGTTGTAAGCTATGTAGCTGTCTGATACCAATTGATTAATTAGAACATTATCGGTGGAATGGAGCCAAGTTTCTGTGATGCAAAGAATGTCCGGTTGATGGTCTTCTATGAGAATCTTGTTGCAAACAGATCTTGCATTGATGAGCTCAATAGTTACAAGCTCCAAGGGTACTGACGTATTGTGTGAATTCTTTGAATGTTGTGAGCAGGATTGAGATTTGTGCGTGTTGTTTTTTCTTGACATAGAGGTGTTGTGAGAGGTAGAGTGAGACAATTGTGGTTGTAAGAAATAATAGAAGGTTGGTGGTATCCAAGGTGGGAAAAAGTATGGGAAGTAGAAGTGAGGGTTTGGAGGTATGAAGTATATGAGGAGGAAGCTGAAAGGAACGAACAATGCTATGTACATATTGGCTTGCTGTAAGGTTTTGTGATTAAAGACGAATTTACCTTGTTTTTTCATATGTGGAGCTGTTAGCGTTGATCGTAGCCTCTAATCGCCTTCGTGCCACGCCTAAGGGCCACACCAAAGGGCCCTCTGGCGAGGCCCTCAGGCGCGGGCCCGCAAGGCGCGCGCGTGCCCCGGCAACGGCGGTTTTAATGCCGATTCGATCAGCTGTGGAATGTTGACAATTAGGCTTGGGGAAAGAAGGGGGAGCTCCTGCTCTCACCCCGTTAAAAATGCCGCTCTTCTGCAGCCCCGGCAACGGCGGTTTTAATGCCGATTCGATCAGCTGTGGAATGTTGACAATTAGGCTCGGGGAAAGAAGGGGGAGCTCCTGCTCTCACCTCGTTAAAAATGATGCTCTTCTGCAGCCCCGGCAATGGCGGTTTTAATGCCGATTTGATCAGCTGTGGAATGTTGACAATTAGGCTCAGGGAAAGAAGGGGGAGCTCCTGCTCTCACCCCGTTAAAAATGCCGCTCTTCTGCAGCCCCGGCAACGGCGGTTTTAATGCCGATACGATCAGCTGTGGAATGTTGACAATTAGGCTCGGGGAAAGCAGGGGGAGCTCCTGCTCTCACCCCGTTAAAAATGCCGCTCTTCTGCAGCCCCGGCAACGGCGGTTTTAATGCCGATTCGATCAACTGTGGAATGTTGACAATTAGGCTTGGGGAAAGAAGGGGGAGCTCCTGCTCTCACCCCGTTAAAAATGCCGCTCTTCTGCAGCCCCGGCAACGGCGGTTTTAATGCCGATTCGATCAGCTGTGGAATGTTGACAATTAGGCTCGGGGAAAGAAAGGGGAGCTCCTGCTCTCACCCCGTTAAAAATGCCGCTCTTCTGCAGCCCCGGCAACGGCGGTTTTAATGCCGATTCGATCAGCTGTGGAATGTTGACAATTAGGCTCGGGGAAAGAAGGGGGAGCTCCTGCTCTCACCCCGTTAAAAATGCCGCTCTTCTGCAGCCCCGGCAATGGCGGTTTTAATGCCGATTCGATCAGCTGTGGAATGTTGACAATTAGGCTCGGGGAAAGAAGGGGGAGCTCCTGCTCTCACCCCGTTAAAAATGCCGCTCTTCTGCAGCCCCGGCAATGGCGATTTTAATGCCGATTCGATCAGCTGTGGAATGTTGACAATTAGGCTCGGGGAAAGAAGGGGGAGCTCCTGCTCTCACCCCGTTAAAAATGCCGCTCTTCTGCAGCCCCGGCAACGGCGGTTTTAATGCCGATTCGATCAGCTGTGGAATGTTGACAATTAGGCTTGGGGAAAGAAGGGGGAGCTCCTGCTCTCACCCCGTTAAAAATGCCGCTCTTCTGCAGCCCCGGCAATGGCGGTTTTAATGCCGATTCGATCAGCTGTGGAATGTTGACAATTAGGCTCGGGGAAAGAAGGGGGAGCTCCTGCTCTCACCCCGTTAAAAATGCCGCTCTTCTGCAGCCCCGGCAACGGCGGTTTTAATGCCGATTCGATCAGCTGTGGAATGTTGACAATTAGGCTCGGGGAAAGAAGGGGGAGCTCCTGCTCTCACCCCGTTAAAAATGCCGCTCTTCTGCAGCCCCGGCAACGACGGTTTTAATGCCGATTCGATCAACTGTGGAATGTTGACAATTAAGCTTGGGGAAAGAAGGGGGAGCTCCTGCTCTCACCCCGTTAAAAATGCCGCTCTTCTGCAGCCCCGGCAACAGCGGTTTTAATGCCGATTCGATCAGCTGTGGAATGTTGACAATTAGGCTCGGGGAAAGAAAGGGGAGCTCTTGCTCTCACCCCGTTAAAAATGCCGCTCTTCTGCAGCCCCGGCAACGGCGGTTTTAATGCCGATTCGATCAGCTGTGGAATGTTGACAATTAGGCTCGGGGAAAGAAGGGGGAACTCCTGCTCTCACCCCGTTAAAAATGCCGCTCTTCTGTAGCCCCGGCAACGGCGGTTTTAATGCCGATTCGATCAGCTCTGGAATGTTGACAATTAGGCTCGGGGAAAGAAAGGGGAGCTCCTGCTCTCACCCCGTTAAAAATGCCGCTCTTCTGCAGCCCCGGCAATGGCGGTTTTAATGCCGATTCGATCAGCTGTGGAATGTTGACAATTAGGCTCGGGGAAAGAAGGGGGAGCTCCTGCTCTCACCCCATTAAAAATGCCGCTCTTCTGCAGCCCCGGCAACGGCGGTTTTAATGCCGATTCGATCTGCTGTGGAATGTTGACAATTAGGCTCGGGGAAAGAAGGGGGAGCTCCTGCTCTCACCCCGTTAAAAATGCCGCTCTTCTGCAGCCCCGGCAATGGCAGTTTTAATGCCGATTCGATCAGCTGTGGAATGTTGACAGGCTCGGGGAAAGAAGGGGGAGCTCCTGCTCTCACCCCGTTAAAAATGCCGCTCTTCTGCAGCCCCGGCAACGTCGGTTTTAATGCCGATTCGATCAGCTGTGGAATGTTGACAATTAGGCTCGGGGAAAGAAGGGGAGCTCCTGCTCTCACCCTGTTAAAAATGCCGCTTTTCTGCAGCCCCGGCAACGGTGGTTTTAATGCCGATTCGATCAGCTGTGGAATGTTGACAATTAGGCTCGGGGAAAGAAGGGGGAGCTCCTGCTCTCACCCCGTTAAAAATTCCGCTCTTCTGCAGCCCCGGCAACGGTGGTTTTAATGCCGATTCGATCAGCTGTGGAATGTTGACAATTAGGCTCGGGGAAAGAAGGGGGAGCTCCTGCTCTCACCCCGTTAAAAATGCCGCTCTTCTGCAGCCCCGGCAATGGCGGTTTTAATGCCGATTCGATCAGCTGTGGAATGTTGACAATTAGAAATATTTGTTAAGCAATTCCGCTTTATCCTCATCAGCTTCTACATATTCCTCCCCTTCATCTTTGAGTCTGACAATACCACTTTTGCCCTTCTTCTTCTCACTAACATATCTGAAAAATGTCTTATCCCCCCATTTTATTGCATTGGCTATTTCCTCCTCTTTTTGAATTTTTGCTTTCCTGACTACTTTGCTAGCTTCTCTGTGTTTTTCCAAATATAGATGCCCGTCTTCCTCTCTCTGTGATCTCTTGTATTTCCTGACGGCTTCCCTCTTTTCTTCACCTTTTGAGCTACTTCTTTCGAAAGCCATAGCGGTCTCCTTTTCCTTTTACCTTTATTTACCATTTTGCACCATTTTAACAAAAAGGTTGGCTGCCCTTAAAATATCCCCTTTCAGTTTTGCCCACTGTTTTTCTACATCCCCCAGCTGTTCCCATCCCGCTAACGACTCCCTGAGATTTTGGCACATTTTGGCAAAGTTAGTTTTCCTAAAGTCTAAGACCCTCACTTTTGAATGGATTCTAACAACCCTAGCCCTAATACTGAACCACACCATCTGGTGATCACTGGATGCAAAATGATCTCCCACTATAACATCAGAAACACTTTCATCATTGGTAAGCACCAAGTCCTGTATGGCCCCTTCACTTGTGGGGTCCATTACCAATTGCCTGAATAGTTCTCCCTGTAGAGAATCCAGGATCTCCTTACTTCTAGATGATGCTGCAGCAGGAATGTGCCAGTCAACATCTGGCATATTGAAATCCCCTATCAGTAGCACTTCCCCTTTTCTAGCAATGCTGTGTATGTCTTCAAGTATCTCTCTGTCCACCTCTTCCTCTTGTGAGGGAGGTCTGCATATCACGTCAATGCAAATAGATTTCTCTTTCCCTCTTTCTAGTTTAACCCACAATGCCTCCTCTCTCCCCTTTAAGCTCTGTAATTCCAATGCTTTAATATTATTTTTTACATATAGTGCCACTCCTCCTCCCCTTCTTCCTACCCTGTCGTTTCTGAATAAAGTATAACCTGGTATAGTTACATCCCAGTCATGGTTTTCTGTAAATCATGTTTCTGTAACTGCCACTAAATTCAAGTCAGCCACTCCCACCAAATCTTCAACATCAGGGATCTTATTTCCCATGCTACGGGCATTTATACACACTGCTTTCCATGTGTTACCCCTTAAGTCTCCCTTAAGAGAGTCTGCAGTGCAGAGAACTGGCTTGTGGAGGCTTATTTAACCTGCTGGGACAGGAGTAAGCTGATTTTGTTTTCCCTGAACTGCTGTCTTCTCGGGGTTTTGTTTTGTGGAGGTGTAACAAGCTGGGGCAGAATAAAAACTGCTTTTGTTTTCCCTGAACTGCTATTTGGCCTGTGTTTTAAAGAAAACTCCTTCCTATCACATGCCACACTACCACATCCACATTAAATTTCATCTGCCATTTGAATGTCCAGTCTTCCAATTTATCAAGGTCCTCTTGCAATTTTTCACAATTTTCTAGTGTTTTAACAACTTTGAATAATTTTGGGTCATCTGCAAATTTGATCACTTTACTCGTTATTCCCATTTCCAGGTCATTTATGAATATGTTAAAAAAAACAGTGAGCCTAGCACAGATCCCTGGGGTATTCCACTATTCACTTTACTCCATTAAGAAAATTGGCTTTATTTAGCCCTACACTCTGCTTTCTATCTTTTAACCAGTTCCTGATCCACAATCGTACACTGTCTCCTATCTCATGACTTTAATTTGGCCCAGAGTCTCTCATGATGGACTTTGTGAAAGGCTTTCTGAAAATCCAGATAAACTATATCAACCGGCTCACCTTTATCTTCCTGTTTATTCACACCTTCAAAAAAATATAATAGATTAGTAAGACAAGACCTTCCTTGGCTAAATCCATATTGGCTTTCTCCCATTAAACCGTGACTATCTACATGTTCAGTAATTTTATTCTTTATAATGGTTTCTACCATTTTTCTCAGTACTGGCATCAGGCTCGCTGGTCTGTAGTTTCCCAGATCACCACTAGAATTCTTTTAAAAAATTGGCATTATATTGGCCATTCTCCAGTCTTCCGGTACTACAGTTGATTTTAATGATAGTTCACAGATTACTAATAGCAGATCTGCAATCTCATTTCAGCACCCTTGGATGTATACCATTCAATCCATGTGATTTGCTACTCTTTAGTTTATGTGTATTCCCAGTTTCATGTAGGGAATAGACATGTTTGACTGAAATTGTCCAGGTTGGATTTTACAGCCAGGGCCGGGCCAACCATGCAATCTAGTTGGACCTCTACGTGGCTGTTTCTGGGGGGCAGCAAAAATAAGGCATTAAAATCTAAACAATAGATTCTGACAGATGGGGGTGGGGGGGGGGGGGTGGGCCATAAGGCTTAAAGTTTACCTGCGGCACCAACACCTTCAATGAACTCTGGAGCCAGCTTTGTTTACAGCTTCTCTATCACATGACAAGATCATGGAATCCCTCTTCTAATTCAGCTTCACTGGCTACCAATTACAGAACGTATTCAATATAACTTGGCCCACAATGTTCTTCATCACAATGCACTGGATTACTTGTCATGTCTAATCATTCCATACTGTCCCACCCAATCTCTGCATTCACTGCATAGCAACCACTTTTGTCAACTTTCCCCTATCAGGTCGCACTGCAAATCTACCAGGAAATCTGCCTTTTTTTGTTTCGGATCCTTATTTATGGAATTGCCTCCCTTCCTATCTTTGTCTCCAGAATTCATATGTACAATTTAAAACAGATCTTAAAACATATCTGTTCAAACAGACCTTTGATTACCCTAACCGAAATGTGATGGGTAAGCCCCTGGTACCTGAATAGTATATATGATGATCTGTCTATGATTGAGAATAATTTGCTTGTTGTTTGACTGTATGGCTCTTCTCTATTATTTTTCCTTTCTTTTCTATCAACATTTGGAGTTCCTTTCACTACTTTTTTAAATTTTTTAATTTAGAATTGTGAACCGCTTTGTATGCTTTGAAAAAGGTGGTATATCAAATTGTAAATTGTACTCCCTGGCACATATTGGTTTTTAAAAAGTGCTAATTTTGGCCAGGCCTTTACAGCAAGGATTATGGGGTTATCCTCATTAATCCCTCATTGTTTGTTTATTTTCCCCTCCAAATTGCAATTAGATAAAGATAGAGATACCTGTAGTTAATTGGCAGCATTTATACATGTACATAAGAACATAACTCAGACCAAGGTCCATCAAGCTCAGTATTCTGTTTCCAATAGTGGCCAATTTATGTCACAAGTATCTAGCAGCTTCCTAAAAAGACACACAGGTTCCATAATGCTTGTATTGGGGCAAGCAGTGGATTACCTGGGTTCTCTTTAATAATGGTATATGGATCTTTCCTCCAGGAACTAGTCCAACCTTTTTTCAACCCAACTACACTAACAGCTTTTACTACATCCTCTGGTAACGAATTCCAGAGTTTGATTACGCATTGAGTGAAAAAATATTTTCTCTTATTAATCTTAAACAAGTTACACTGTAGCTTCATTGCATGTCTCCTAGTCCTTCTAATTTTTGATAACATAAAGAATAGATCAACGTTTACCCATTCCACTCCATTCATTAATTTATCAACCTCTATCACATCTCCCCTCAGCCGTCTCTTTTCCAGGGTGAAAAGCTCTAATCTTTTAAGCCTCTCCTCATAGGGGTATCCTTCCATCCCTTTACCATTTTAGAGGGTCTTCTCTGTACCTTTTCTAATTCTGCTATATCCTTTTTAAGAGATGGCAACCAGAATTGCACTCAATATTCATGGTGCGGTCCCCCCATTGAATGATACAGAGGCATTATAAAATCCTTTGTTTTATTCTCTATTCCTTTCCTTATGATTTATAGCATTTTATTTGTCTTCTTGGCCACCGCTGCACACTGGGCGAAGGGTTTCAATGTGTAATCCACGATGACACCTAAATCCTTTTCCTGGGTGGTTGTTCCTAATGTGGAACCTTACCTCGTGTAACTATAGTTTGGGTTTTTCTTTCCTAGACGCATAACCTTGCACTTGTCCAGATTAAATTTCATCTGCCATTTCAACATCCAGTCTTCCAATTTATCAAGGTCCTCTTGCAATTTTTTACAATCCTCTTGGGTTTTAGCAACTTTGAAAAATTGTGTGTCATCTGCAAATTTGATTACCTCACTCATTATTCCCATTTTCAGGTCATTTACAAATGTTAAAAAGCAGCGGACCTAACACAAATCCCTGGGGTACTCCACTACTTGCTTTTCTCCATTATAAAAATTGGCCATTTAGCCCTACCCTCTGCTTTCTGTCTTTTAACCAGTTCCTGATCCATTATAATACACTGCCTCCTATCCCATGATTTTTTAATTTCACCGAGTCTCTCATGAAGGACATTGTCAAAGGCTTTCTGAAAAGCCAGATACACTATATCAATTGACTCACCTTTGTCAACCTGTTTATTCACACCTTAAAAAAACCCAATACAGATTAGCAAGACAAGAACTTCCTTGGCTAAAACCATGTTGGCTGTCTCCCATTAAGTCATGACAATTTACATACATGTTCAGTAATTTTGTTCTTTAAACAGGATACTGGGCTTGATGGACCTTGGTCTGACCCAGTATGGCATATCTTATGTTCTTATAAACCATCATTAAGAAGGGACCCAGGATATCAATGCTTGACCTAGTACAAGCATTGCAGAACCTGTGTCTTTTGGGGAAACTGTTAGGTACGTATGACCTAGATTGGCCACTGTTGGAAACAGGATACTGGGCTTGATGGACCTTGGTCTGACCGAGTATGGAATATCTTATGTTCTTATGTTCTTATGATGGTTTCTACCATTTTACCCGGTACTGATGTCAGGCTCACTGGCCTGTAGTTTTTGTCAGATCATCCCTGAAACCCTTTTACCCTTGTCCCCTCTTAGTGCCCCTTTTCCAACTGAGTCTCTCACAGGATTTTTGCTATGAATGTACTTGAAAAAGTTTTTATTATGGGCTTCCAAGATAGTATTTTTAAACAATGCCTATGCTTGATATAAATCTTTACTCTTTGCAGCTGCTCCTTTTAGTTTTTTCTTAACTGTTTTCCTCATTTTATCATAGTCTCCCTTTTGAAAGTTAGAAGGCAGTACTGTGGATTTCCTTGCCATCCTTCCTCCATTTATTAAAATCAAATGCGATCATGCTATGATCACTATTGCTAAGTGGACCCAACATCATTATTTCTTGCACCAGATCTTGTGTACCACTAAGGACTAGGTCCAAAATGGCTCCCCCTCTTGTTGGTTCATGAACCAGTTGCTCCAAGAAGCAGTCATTTATTTCATATAGAAACTTTATCTCCCTAGCAAGTATTGCCATGACACTGCCCAGTCGATACCAGGGTAATTGAAATCACCCAGTATTAATACTGTTTTGTAACTTTTGTTAGCTTCCCTGATTTCTTTGAGCATTTCAACATCCATATGTTCATTTTGGCCAGGTACTTGGTAGTACACCCCCACTGACATTGCCTTCTCCTTTTTACATGGAATTTCAATCTATAGAGATTATACAGTGTATTTTGTTTCCTGCAACACTTTAATACTGTGTGACTAAATGCCCTCTCTAACAAAGAGCGCAACTCCTCCACCAATTTGATCTGCTCTATCATTGCGATATAATTTATACCCAAGTATCACAGTGTCCCACTGGTTGTCCTCCTTCCACCAGGTCTCTGAGATACCAATCATTTCTAACCACTCATTTAGTGCTGTATATTCTAACTCTCCCATCTTATTTTTTGGACTTCTAGCATTTGCATACAAACATTTTAAAGGCTGCATTTTATTCATATTAATCTGGCTATTGGTAGGCAGGGATAATTTGGAATCTTTAAGCTCTGTATGCTCTGTACTTAAGGGAATTTGGGTTATTTTTGTCTTTATTGGTATCTCTCTATCCATATGCCCTAACTTCAATCGTTTGTTAGTATCCTTCATGGATACATCCTTCCGAACCATGCGCTCCTGGGCGACTGTCGGCTTTTCCCTATTATCTAGTTTAAAAGCTGCTCTATCTCCTTTTTAAAGGTTAATGCCAGCCGCCTGGGTCCATCCCGGTTAAGGTGGAGCCCATGTAGGTTTGAAAATGTTCGACTTGCATGTGTAAGTTGTGAAATACCAACTTCCCCATTTAAGTGCAGATGTCTACTCATAGGAGTTGCCAGCTTGAGAAGATCTGTGAGAGCACCGTTGTGAAAACAGTGAGAGAACAACTAAGATAAGTAGCAGTTCTGATCTTTCTGTTTGGACTTCTGCACAGTTTTTTACAAGACCACAGAATAGTTTGGTTTTATGTAGGTGGCACTTATTTATGGTGTTTTACCTGTGTTCATACAGCTCCAAAGTGGCCTCATTAAAATTTGAGCAAAATGGAAGTATAGCTTCGAGAGGTGAATTAACCTCATGGCTGCTCTTCCGACAAAAATGCATACACGCTAGCTTACATAAAAAATTATTTTCACTCTATTTTTGGTTTGATGTTTCCTTATTTGACATTTGGAAAGTGGTTTCTGAGACCAGTGTTTTGTTATCTGGTTTTATTGATCAAACTGTGAAGTTTTCTCAACAGGTTGTTACTAAGTCCCGTGAGGTGGAGACTAGGATTGCTGCTTGCTCCGAGCGATTGGATGATGTGGATAAACCTTTGGGTTTATTGCAAGAGTGGGGTCATGTGGGAGTGAAAAATAGTTATGTGTTGCTTAAACACATTGAAACCCTAGAAAACGCTCATCGGGCAAAGAATTTAAGGTTACTTAATTTTCCTAAGACGCAATTGCTGTCTCCATTAATATTATTTAGGAAATATTGCAAAGAGATTTTATTAATTTCTGATTTTGAGTCTATTGCGGTTTTTGATCTTTATTATCTGCCTACTTGATTAGTGACATGTGATGATGACGTTGACCATGTTGAGACACAATCTTATTTGGATCTTACTGCTTTTTTGGAATCTTCCAATGAGGAGATCTCAGCTCGGGCAACGTTAATCATGTCCTTTTATGCTGTGGCTGATAAAGTTAAAATCTTGAGGGCTTATTTCTTGAGAAAAGATTTCCTGTATTTTGGATATAAGGTTTCTGTTTTTCCAGATGTGGCAAGGTCAACTCAGGTGCATAGGAAGTGCTTCCTGCAGCTTAGATCTTGTGTCTTGGCTGCAGGGGGGACTTTCTTTTTGAGATTTCCTTGTAAATGTTTAATCACTTGGAATAAGGTTAAGTATTTGTTTACTGACCCTCTTCATTTGGAAAATCTTTTGACAAACAAGTAGAGTCTTACAGAGGTTTTGTGTTATGGTATATAATTTTTTAAACTTTGTTTAGTGGTTTATTTTTGTATTGTCCTGTAAGATTTTGTTTGCTTCTGCTGGTTAGAAGTGATTGTCCTCCCTTAATGTGGGCTAGAAAACCTTTTCTTTTTCTTTTTATTATTCTTTCTTTTAATTATGTATTTACTAAAAGGTGTTTTCATGGTGTTATGCTTGATGAATATACCTATAAAATTCGCAATAAAAATAAAAAACAAAACAAAAATAACATAATTACAAAAAAAAAAGAAGCAGAGCAAAGATAAATATCCACAGTTTTATTTTAACCACAACTTCTGTAGGATTTGTGTTATAGTTTATAAAGACACCCATTGTTTGTTAGCCCTGAGAAGAAACTCTATAATTATGGCTCTTAATTTTAAGTTTTATCCAATAAATCTTGATAAAACAATTTGGTAAGCACTATCAAAATACCCCTTGCCCTAGTTCTCTCTCATCCCTCCCCTTGCCAGCTGTGGATCCTCCACTCAGTTTCTGTGCCTTTTCCATGAGGATGACTCATAGGGGTATGTTCACTAAACTGCGGTAACGTTACATAACGCGCGTTATGTAACGTTATCGTTACTTAATGATCGTAGACGTTCCGCGGCGCAGTAAAACACCGCAGAAGGTGGAGAGAGGGCGGAGTGAAGGGGTCAATGGGTGGAGTGTGGGCGGGGAGAGGCTCCATTCACACTAACGTGCTGATCTGAAGTGCTGAATCCTAACGCGATTGAAAACCTGCTGTTAGATGCACATTTGCAGGGGAGAGAAACCATTTAAGTGTCAGCAATGTACAGCATAGGCAGGGAAATTAAAAAGGTGATAAGAGTGATACATGTGCACAGAACAAAAAGGCACATAAACATTGAAAATGACCTCAACAAACTGGAAAAAAACCTAACCAAGCTGGCCAATAGTGATAATATTGGGAAACAGCAAAAAACACTACCGAGAAAGCTCCCAAAAAAAGATATTAAGCGTGGAAGGGTCTATGCTCTGTCCCCCGACAAGGTGAATGATCCCACAGTGAAATAGCGCTGATCAGGGCTTTCCCTTGTTATTGGACAGGTGTCCTATGGCGTGCACATGTCTCGCAACAGCAGGATGGGCATGTCGGAATGGGCAACTGGACAGATGCCGGAAAAGGGGATACAGAGGGCCGCAGGCGGCACATGCTGTGGTGCAGCTAGGCCACAGTGCGGACTAGGGTGATGCCTAGGTGGCCCATACGAATGCTGAAACAGCAGAGCAGCCAGACAACAAATGATGAAGGCCCAACATGGGCACGACTGTGTTTCCCACAGTGTCACAGGGGATAGTACCCAGCAGCTACCCCCAAGGGCACAGAACAGTGGCAGGCGGTGCTGGGGGGAAGCGTGGACGTAAATGCAGGCACACCTACCCCAGAACCCGCACCATAGGCAGCCGCCTACCCACACACTGGATGGCCTGAGACTGTGCACCACCAGCACCACCAGCAGAAGGGCATGGCAGCATGGTGGTGGAGGGGTGCTGGTGGCGGAGGGGGCAGTGGCATCTGGCCGCAGCAGACCATGGCCTAGCCCTGTTTAGGTGGGTGCCGTGCTGTTTTTCTAATAAAATGGATGGGCTGCAGTGGTAAGGGGGTGGAGTCCTCCATACTGTGACAGCTTTTCCGACAAAAATGAACAAAAAGTGGTGATTATTTCTTTATGACTTGGTGGTTTTTTGCAAGTTATACCAGGCTTTTTTTATGAATTCACATTTTTGACCTGGTTGGGTATCCTTTTATTGTTTTGTGCAGTGACTACGGCATGTCTGGGTTCCCCCATAGTGCTATGCAGTGTTTCTCTTAAGTGATATATATGGGTTCTGTTTTCTGGGGCCCAATCACTGACTTATCTGCTTGGTGGGTGTGCTCACATCCCCTCCAGGAACATGCACTATGGTCTAGCTAGCAGACTGTCTGCAGTTTGTATGTGTGTGGCTGGAAGACCTTGCAGGGTGCAGTGGCTGATGACTCACTGTGCTTGCTGCTGGAGAATGTCAGATGGTGGAGGGGGGCAGCTGTGCATTTCCAGGCCTACTGTCTGTCTGCCATTGCCTTATTTATGGATGTGTACAGATCTGCATTGACTGCCCTGTAGGGTGTCTATTCCCCAGCAGGACTGGGGTTGATGGTCCCCTCTACTGTCACCATTGCAGGGGGGTAGAATGTGGATCTGTTGGTGGGAGATCCTGTCACCCACCCTGAGTCACAGAGGGTGGGTTGGGTGGTGGTACGTAATCCGCCTGTGGGTCCAAACACCCCCCTTCACTTAAATCATGTGACCATGGCACCCACACAGGGTATGCACTTTTCTGGGTGCATCATAGTCCACAAGGGCTAGATGTGAAATACAGATGGACACAGACATATCCTAGGGGTGTTTGCAAGGACTACCTATCACACATTGGCACTGATGGGGACCTGCAGCATAGCCTATCTCAGAAAAGCCAGGTGCTGCGAAAATGGTGCTGGGCACCCCACCTCACCTCAGGGTGAGCACAGGACCCACACACTGTGACGGTCTGTAGCTACTCTGTGCCACTAACACACACCGTCGACACCCCCTACCAGGCTGAGGTGCTGTGGGGTGCATACCCCATCTTGTGATCATCTGTAGACTGCTGATTTGCATGTGCTGTGCATCCTGGGTACGGGTGGGTTGACCCTATCCTGGTAACCACAGCAAAATGTTTGTGTGGTGCCGTGCAGTCCTCCTGTAGCCAGCCAGGGGTTTGTTAGCGTCTGTAGCCCACTGATTACTTAACTGCCCATAGAGCCAGAGGTCATGGGTTCAAAACCCACATTGGGGTTCATTGATAGGCCTGTCTGAGGCATTGTCTATTTTTAATGTACATTAGTGCTGCCAGCAGAAACACCCTCAGAGTACTGTCACCTTAGGGTGCCTTATAAGGTGCCTTATACGGCGCCCTAAGAACCGCCTTATAAGGTGCCTTATACGGTGCCCTATAAAGTGCCTTATAAGGTGTCCTATGGGGACATTATAGGGTGCCTTGGAAGACAGCACACTTTATAATGTTCCCTATGGAGTGCCTTCTAGGGTGCCTTATGCGACACCTTAGGTTACGCCACTGTGAGGGTGTGTTTGCTAGCAGCACTAATTAAAGTAAAACTAAAATTCCTCACAACCCAATACTTAAGCATAATGCCTCAGCCAGTCTTATTCATTGGCACACTGGGGATTCAAACCCATGACCCCTGTACTATCAGTCAGTGCAGTAACCATTGTGCTACAGCTCTGTTCCTGTGCTTGCATGTCTGTGCGCCTTCTTAAGATTAACGCGCGGTAACGTGCAACGGCTCCCTATCATGTAACGATCGTTAATTTATGGCGCCTTGTAACGCGCGTTATCGGTAACGATGTACTGCCCATGTCCTTATTTGGGTATTTCTGCCTCTATAGCAGATCCTAACGTGAATGGCATTACCGCAGTTTAGTAAACATACCCCATAGTTGTGCTAATGTACAGCATTTGATTCAATTGGAAAAGAGACCCAGCAATAGTATCTGTGCTGCAAAAACGCTGATAAACATACCCTCAAAGAATCCCCTAAGTAACTAGAAAATAAACACCTACATTTACACCTAAAAATAAATAGGTTGATGTTCCGCAGCACTATCCATAGAACAGTATTTGCTATACAAATAGGTGCTGCTTACCAGGATATTCAGTGACATTACCAGTATAGTGTCTGGGCAGTCCATGAACAGTGGCAAATTTATTTAACAGGATTTTTTATAACATTTCAGTCACAGTGGTTTACATTGTAACTTAAACTGAGTAACGTACATTAAACAGTGACATCGATAACTTGGATTTTTTTTCTGAGATAATGGAGGGTTAAGTAACTTGCCCAAGGACACAAGAAGTGCTAGTGGGAATCAAACCTTAGTTTCTCGATTCATAAGCCAGTGCCCCAAACATTAAGCAACTCCTCCACTCTAAATGGTCTACATAGTGTTAGTTTTCAGCACCTCTATATGAATAACTGTCCACATAGCTTAGGATAGAAAGAAAGTGTCCTAATGGCTTTCCAGATAGTCTTTCTGTACAGTGATTCTGAAAATCTCTTCTATAATGATAATTTCGGCACTGGCTGCATTGCCCGGATATTCAATGTCAGCCATTATCCAGATACCGGCATTAATGCTAACTGCCATGTCTGAATTTTTTTTTAGTGCCATAAAGTCACAGTCCTGTATATAATGCACATTCAGACAGCCTAAGATTGGATGATGTACTTAAGGAACCAGCAGTGGAAAGTGCAGTGGAGAGTAGCAAATGTTACAGAATACAGATCTAGAGTTGGCCCAAGGGCACCTGATGTCCTAGGTGAAACTTTGTAAAATATTGGTCTTCTTATGAACGTACAACCTCTCGGTAAAACAACAAAATGAGGGAATATTCCCTAAAAATAATACTCTCTTTTCCTCTTGTTCAACACTGTAAACTTCGCTGAAATTTCTGCCAGGAGGTCTCAGACTAGCACCTATTCCTTAGACTGGTCATTTACATAGGAATATATGTGCTATATCACATCAACGACCTCCACAATGGCATACTGAACAGCTGTCGGGTATGGCAAATCATTCAAAATTCCCTGGGGTCCCTTCAAAACTACTTTTCTTACAGATGAAATCTATGTATCAGATGGTATCGGGTATACCCCTCTGCAACTATCAAGTGCCAACCACAAAGCTGTAAATCACATCTAAGTTACTCAATGATCCATGTTACTCAATGATCCCGACGCTTCCCCCAGCGCCTTCGAGCGTTTCTCCAATTCGGGTTCTTCAGGGGATCTGTTATGGATCAAAAATGCTGCCCGCGTCCAATACAAAACGTCTCCTCTTTTCTCAAATGCATCATGTCTCATATTAATGAAAAGACAAGAGGAAAAGAGAGTATTATTTTTAGGGAATATTCCCTCATTTTGTTGTACTGAACGTGTGTGCGTTGTTTTACCTAGGTGAAACTTTGGCCATGTGCTCCTGTCCCATGCATAGTCCAGCAACAACCCTTCCCAACTCCAGCCAGTCCTCCGGCATCTCCTCTTCCCTGCTCCCTCCCCTCAGATCTCCAGAAGCTCCCCCCCCCCAAGATATTCCATATCCAATATCTCTCTCCTTCCCACTCAGGTATCGGTATCCAGTATCTCTCTCTTGCCCTCAACCCCCTCAGGTATCTCCTTCCCTCCCCCCACATCGTATTCAGCATTTCATCTCTTTCCTCACCCCAGGGTGTCCAGCATCTCCTTCCTTTTTCCTTCCCACTATCACCAACAATGCTATCTCCACTACCCCACCTCCATGGCTTGGGGGGGGGGGGGACAGCACAGCACGGCCTATTAAAGACACTGTCAGCAGTGGCAGGACCGGCCTCGCTGCCCCCCCTCCAGCTGCCATAACCACCACCCTCCCCCCCAGCTGCCACGGATTCCATCTTAGGAGGGGAAGGTGGGCAGCGGCAGTGGCAGTATTTCCAAAAGTGGCGGCAAAAAGCAGCTGCTTTTGGAAATACTGCCACTTCCACTGCCCGCCTCCCCCCAAAATGGAATCAGCGGCAGCTGGGGGGGGGGGGGGGGGTGGGGGGGCAGCATGGCCTCCCATGAGTACCGCTGCCTCTGCCCAACCAGGCCAGCATCCATATGGCCACCTAGCTCGCCTAGTGGACGGACTGGCCCTGATTGGTGAGTCTTCCAGTATCTAAGCACATGCACCCACATGCTCAAGGCCTGCTTCATTCAACATCAGGGTGGGACATGGAAGGACTTGATTACACATGCCTGCACATGCCCAGAGACTGAGAAGCCTGCTGCCGAGAGCAGTTTTAAAGGGCTGTACCACCCTGCAGTGTCAGTCACCAATGCTTGATTTTTTTTTAAATTCCTGCAGAGGCAGGTTGGTGGCAGGGTGCCAGCAGAAGTGGTAGAAGGAGAGGAAGAAGCGGGAGATGCTGCACTGCTGCCCTCTGAAGTCTGATGCCTTAGGCTGTTGCCTAGTCTGCCTAGTGGTAGGACCAGCCCTGTGCAGAACACCCCCTGCTATTGTGAAAATGTGTGTTTCACCTATCTTATACACTTCTAGGTAAATTACAGTGTGCATGTTATGTTAGAAAGAGAAATTGCTCGGGTGGATCCAAGCACATGTGGGAAAATGACCTGGATCCTTTGCGACTTCATGGGCTATTTGACATTTACTCCCATCGTGAGCAGTATGACTACTGAGCTTTGGCGGCAAGGTTTTGTAAGATCTGTACACATGAAGGCAATGCTTCCCAATTCCACTTTAGCACTCAGAAAAAGTCACATGACTGAAGTATCTATCTTCTGACTCTGGGCTTCTTTCCCACTCTGCATCTGCTCCAGGCCAGTCCCTGCCTTCTGTTTATGCTTATGTTCATGAATTTGCTTACCCGCCTTTCAAGACTATCAAGACTACTCTAAAATAACAGACTGCCTAACACAAATGACAAGATGGTGTAAAGACAACAACCTCGCCATCAACTACAGCAAGACAGAGGCACTAATAATCACCCGCAACCCAGACTTCATCCACCCACCGGACATCAGAGTACAAAACACAACCATACCATTGAAATCAGAAGTAAAATACCTTGGAGTGACCCTGGACAACGAACTAAATCTCAAGACACACGTAAGCAAGACAATCCAAAATGTATACCACAGGATAAGAATCATCAGAAGACTCAAACCCCTCCTCACCACAGAACACTTCCGTAACGTATGCTAAGCTCTAATTACTCCCCTACTGGACTTCTGCAACCCCATCTACCTTGGGCTAACAAAACAAACACTCAAACCACTACAACTAGCTCAAAACACTGCAGCCCGCATAATAGTTGGTTCAACAAGACATGAACATATTACTCCTGTTCTGAAAGACCTACACTGGCTTCCAGTCAGTTCTCGCATCAAATACAAAACAATCATAAACATATTCAAAATCAAACACCACACTTCAGCCAACAGCCTGCACACCCTTATACAACCAGACACCAGCACGCACCCAAGAAGAAAAGGGACCGCCAACAGAGTAAGCACCCCGAACGACTTCAGAAAAACCCGCAAGGACACCACTGAGAGAGCCCTCTCCCTGGCTGCCCCAACAATATGGAACTCCCTCCCGGACGAACTGAGATCGACAGATGACCTCAAAGACTTTCGCAAACAGCTGAAGACAACGCTGTTCATAGAACACTACAGACATGTTACTTAATTATACCAACAAGAGCCACCTCCTTCCCCCCCAACCGTGATAAGAAAATGTTCAACGGCACATGATATATATTAAACCCTAATTACATAGAACAATGTATTATAG
Source organism: Ichthyophis bannanicus (assembly GCA_033557465.1). Classification (NCBI taxonomy): domain Eukaryota; kingdom Metazoa; phylum Chordata; class Amphibia; order Gymnophiona; family Ichthyophiidae; genus Ichthyophis; species Ichthyophis bannanicus. The sequence goes on along the minus strand of CM066031.1, from coordinate 926,158,653 downwards.
CTCACAATGTACATAGTATAGAACAATGTATCATAGCTCATGCTGTACTATAGCTCACAATGTACCTAGTTCAACCTAATCTGTTACACTACCCTCTTACACGCAATTCATGACATTTATCACTGCATGAAATACCCTTCCACTAATATTGATTGTATTGCTGTGACACCGCCTTGATTGAATGATAAGGCAGTATAGAAATACCGTTAAATAAATAAATAAATAAATATCAAAGTGGGTTATGATAAAAATAAAAAGCAGAGGAAATAAGGATAAAAATAGTTAGAAATTGTTTCTTTATAGGACAGCAGAAGAGGACATTTAGCTGCAGGGGAAGATATAAGCAGGTCATCCTCACTCTCAGAAGCCACTGAATGCTTGTTCAAAGAGAAAGGTCCTCAAATGTTTTCTATATGTCTCAGTGGAAGCCTCCACTCAAAGTATGAGGGGGACTGTTCCAGAGAGTGCATTTACAGCAAAAGAAAGCTAAATGATGGGTGAGTCTGAGAGGGAGCTGTGCAGCCCAAGTTGTAGCATGGGTGTGGCATGTGCAGGCTAGTGTTGTCGCTGTCCTGATCCTAAATGAGGATTTTGTACCCATTTAGGGTCATAATCTACATTTTGGCAATAGGCTACATTAAGGCCTAACATCTGGGTCAAAGTTAACCCAGCACTCCATTTTCTTAGTTCCATTGCCCAGTTTCTATTGTTATTCCTGTTATGGGAAGGGTTTTTCTGCCGTGACTCTTTAGGATTCAAGAAAATGTAATGGGAGAAAATCTGGATGGCTGCCTGAATGTAGTTAGAAAGAACAGCTGTTCGCTAATAATGCTGTTTTAGCTTTTCTAACAATGCTATTAGATTTTAGATGCTCATGCTTTGCTTGTCTGCTCAAGCCTGGATGCCAGATCTAGCAAGGCTCCTGATGCACAGGTACAATGTTGCCAGGATATGTCAGAAGAATATGAACAAACAACATGATAAGCCTGAAATGCAGAATTTTTATTGGAGATCCAGATGACTTTTCATAGTTGTTCTGACACCTGTGCTCATTTATTGCACTTTTCAATCACGCAAGGCACAGTTCTTTGCTATTCTACGTGGAATTCAACACCAGCCAGTTCTTAAGTCTCCATCAGAGAAATGATGTCAAACAATGCCCGACATGTAATTATCTACTGGCTGCTTTTCAGCTGGACTGGTGTATTATTTACTTGCTGAATTTTTCACTTTTACCCTTCTGCTCTTTATCTGTACACAATATTTCCAATAACTCATGCCTTTCTCAGAAGTTCAAAACGAGTTACATTCAGGTACAGTAAGTATTTTCCTTTCTTTGGAGGCTTACAATCTAAGGGGTATATTTACTAAGCCCCACACTGGTTACACGAGTTTGGACCATGCTAATGATGTGGGACTTCGTGTTAACTGCAAGGGGCAGGTACAGCCATCCACTTGCAGTTACTGCGGGTGGCCACAGTAAACTCACTGTGGTAGCAAGTAATGCCACCTAATGAGGAGCAGAAGGAATGCCCCGTCCCACCCAATTGCCACCCAGATACACACTACCCAGGTAGTGTGGGGTACCATGTTACTTTTTAGCATGCCGCTAATACCATGCTCTACTCCCAAGCTACCTAGGTAGTGCACATTTGTAAACATGCCCTACCAATACCTCTGGGAGTAGACCTGGAACACCTCACATCCCATCCACCTAGGTCTAACATTCACCCTCAGCAAGCACAGTCAGACTGCACCTGCTGTCCACCACTGGGTTTTCCAGCCATGCACATACCAATAGTCTGCTGGTTAGTACACATTGCATGTGCACAGAGTGACCATATGCACCCAGGGTTGGGATATACAGCATTGACACCCAGCAGTTGGATCAGTGATTAGGCCCCCAGGACAGGAAGTGCACTTGCATCACTAGAGTCAGACACTATACAGCACTATGTGGATATATAGCCATGGCATAATCATTGCTCGGCCAGAGTAAGAGTGCCTTCCTAGCAGGGCCGTACGGAGACTGAAATGCGCCCTGTGCGACTTGCACATCGGACACGCGCCCCTCTCCCGCACCTCCATTTAGACACTTTATGGGGGTGTGGGGGGGGGGGCACTCGCCCGATCTGCAAGTTGCCGGCACGCTAAGCAGGTCTGGTCCCGGAGAGACCAGACCTGCTTAGTGTGCTGGCGCGAAGACTTAAGGGGTGCATTTCATCTCTCTGCTGCTGCCTGCCACTGAAAAAGTGGCAGCGGCAGGCAACGGCAGAGAGCCGAAATGCGCCCTTTAAGTCTTTGTGCTCTGTGTGACCACACCGCTCGCACAGGGCTTGGTAAGGTCCTGCCTCCTAGCATGACATGCTGTGGTCAGCTGGCCCATGCAGGTGTCAGTCAGGCACTATGTTGTCCCAGTCATTGCCCTACCCCCAATGCAGTCACGCCCTGGCCAATCCGCCCTGTTCAGACCATACCCACAATACTTTGCTCCTCATCATGCACATTACAGGCTAACACTGGAAACAGCTTAAGCACTGTGAGGCTCAGTGAGGTGTAGAAAGCCAGAAAACAATGGACACACACACACACATACACACTCACTCACTCATTCACATCGATGCACTGTGCAAAAATGGGGATGGTTGACATTCCTGCCTGCCACTCTGGTCCCAATCTCAGCTCAGGCATTGTTAAGGTGTTATCATTGTGCAGGAGCTAGTAGTGCGCTCTGATGTTACCAGCTGTTCAGTGTGCTGGTGCTGTCTGCCTGACTCCCCATCCAGCTGAGGATGGTGGAATCTGTCTGTGTGGGTGTTTGTACCCTTGTTGCTGATTCATTGGGGGTTGCACATGGAGAAGCACTACATGATCCACAGCTGGAACCCAAACCTGTGACTCTCTGCTACATATACACACCAACTGTGTGTAGTGGCACACAGTGCTGCCATATGGCTGCAACAGTCCCTAGGGATGACATTCTTCTCTTCAGACAGACCTTGGCACATGTTGCTCTGTGCATGGTGCACTGGATCAGAGCATGGCCTTGGTCTGCTGCAGGCGGGTGCTGCTGCCCCCCCCCCCACAAACACCCCCCATGCTATGCTGACATGCCCATGTGCTGTCAGTGTTGGTGGTGCAGTCCCAGGTCAGCCAACATGCAGGTTGGCAGGTGCCTAGGGCGCAGGTTCTGGAGGGGGAGCCGGAGGCATACACAGACAGCCACACATCCCCCCCATAACCATCTGCCTCTCCAGGGATCCCGGGGAAGAGACGGCTGAGGGATGTTATGTTAGAGGTCTAGAAATATTGCCTGGAATGGATTGGGTAAATGTAGATCGATTGTTTATGCCATAAAAATGTAGTAAGACTAGGGGACATGCAATGCGGCTACAGTGTAAGCCATTGAGGACTACTGGGAGTGAATGGTTTCTTAGTCAATGCATATTCAAACTCTGGAATTCATTTCTGGAGGATGTCGTAAAGGCTGTTTGTGTAGCTGGGTTTTAGAAATGTTTGGATAGGTTCCTGGGGAATGGTCCATAAACCATTACTAATGAGGGTCCCAGAACATCCCCTGCTTGCCCCATACATGTATGTCTTTTGTGGAAACTGCTAGGTACCTGTGACCTAGATTGGCCACTGTTGGACACAGGATACTAGCCAAGATTGACCTTGGTTTGACACAGTCTGACATATTTGCAACTCTTATGTTCTTATGTGCCACCTAGGCAACTGCCTTGTCTGCCCTGTGCACCAGCGGCCCCCACTGCATGACCTACATGCACCCTCCATTGCCCCATTTGCCCCATCAACATAGTGCCCTTTCATACTTGGGCACTATGCTGTTGCTGCTAATGGAGCACTACTATCACTCTCTTGGGCTCCCCTGTCTGTGCAGCACATTGCAGATATTTAAATAGGCTCTCTCTCCTCAAAATACATCCTTTCCACGAGGTTTTGCTATGTGTTAGGGTTCCTGATGTTAAGGTGCCATCATTAAGGGAGCAAGCCTTGTTCCCTCCAACTCCCCGCCCATTGACTACCACTCTCCACCTACTCTCCACCCACAGAGCGCTTTACTGCTGCTGATATTGTTAGCGCATGCTAAAGCAGCATTAACACATGCTAATGGCACACTTGCTCCTTTAGCGTGGTTTAGTAAACATACCCCTTAATGTGAAACCTAGCACTGTGTATCTATAGTTTGTGTTATTCTTCCCTACATGCATCACTTTGTACTTGTCCATATTAAATTTCATCTACCATTTAGATTCCCAGTTTCCCAGACTCACAAGGCCATCGTGCAGTTTTTCACAATCTGCATGCAATTTAACAACTTTGAACAATTTGGTGTCATCTGTAAATGGAATCACCTATGTTGTTCTCAATTACAGATCATTTATAAAAGTTTCCACTACAAATCCCTGGAGTAGTTTATTATTTGGAGTGGAGGAGTAGCCTAATGGTTAAGAGCACTGGCGTAGGAACCCAGAGGCTAGGGTTGGATTCCCACTAGCATTCCTTGTGGCCTTGAGCAAGTCACTTAACCCTCCATTGCCTCAGAAAAATCCAAGTTATCAATGTCCCTGCTTAATCTACATTGCCAAGTTTAAGTTACAATGTAAACTACTTTGATTGAAATGATAAAGCACTATATAAAACCTGTTAAATAAATAAATATTCACTTTCCTCCTTTGAGAAAATTGACCAATTATCCCTGTTCTGTTTTCTATTTCTCAATCAGGTTCCATTCTATATAGGACATTTCCTCCTATGCCATGACCTTTTACTGTCTCAAGAGTGGAGGAGTATCCTAATGGTTAAAGCACTGGCTTAGGAGCCAAAAGGCCAGGGTTTAATTCCCACTAGCATTCCTTGTGGACTTTTGCAAGTCACTTAACCCTCAGAAAAATCCAAATTATCATTGTCCCTATTAAATGTACATTGCCAAGTTTAAAGTACAATATAAAGGGCTTTGACTGAAATGAGAAAACAGTATAAAAAACCTGTTAAATACATAAACCTCGGATGTGGGACTTTGTAAAATGCTTCCTGAAAGTCTAAATAGACTATAACTTACGTGTGTTCTTGAGAAATCTACACAAGCCCTAGGGCTGGTATAAGTGGATTTGCCTTACATATGTGGCAATTGTGTCTATTTTATAAAGTCAGGTATGTGGATACTTATTTTTATCAATTAGGGACCTAAGTGGTGGGATAAACACTTAGGTCCCTAATTGATAAAAACAAGTATCCACATACCTGACTTTATAAAATAGACGCAATTGCCACGCGTTCAGTTAGGCATACCTTATAAAATTACCTTCCACATGTGCAAGGGGCAGATTTTAAAATCTGAGGGGGGATATTCAAAGCGATTAATGAGATTAGCAGACCTGCTAACCATGTTAATCCCGGTCACTAGGATATTCAGCAGCACAAACGTGGTTAATGCCGCTGAATATCCACAGGTGCCATTGTTGCAGGCCCCAGTACAGTATTAGACACGCGGGGCAGGGGTGGTACCCGGTGATAACTGAGCAGTGCCAGTATTGAGCTGCTTCCAGGTTATCACTAAGTGGTGAAAGTTAGGCACACTAAAGGCAGGCTTAACTTTCACCACAGACGCCAACTGGGCAGCAGCTGAATATCACTCCAGCCCGGTTAGCTTCACTGCTATCAGCTGATCTGTATATTCGATGCCGATGGCCAGATATGGTCCCAGCATTGAATATCTGGATCTAAAGTTGAGCGGTGAGGGTTAGCAGCTTGAGTAGTGTTAGCCACCGCCACTGAATATCCAGTTCTATTTGTCCACGGGGACCTGATTAAAGATTGTCCTCCAAAGCTCGATCGTTTTACAGTTTGACGTCATTTTGAATCCCAGAAATATAAATCTAATGCCCCCCTCAAGCTCTCCTTCAAAGCCCAGGTCCAAAAAAGAAGTTTTGCTGACACTTATATGAAATTCAAAGCAGGAGGAAATGCTGGTGAAGAAAATTTCCAGGATATACATGCACTGACATTGTAAAATATTAACTATATGGAATACTTTGGAGGACCACCCAAACCGTCCCCAGAATATTCCTCCTTTAAATTTCAGCATGTCACTGAGGTTATGTATAACTAGCACCTGTTATAAAAGACTGCTTGCAGTATATCTACATGGCTGCTTTACATGTGTCAATACACTTTTGGGGGGTAATTTTGTAAGCATTTGCCTAGAATTAGGTGGCAAGAATGCACGCAATGTCATTTATGTGGGTAAGCGGGCATTACTGAACACTCGCACTGTGCTCCATTCTATAAGTATGTATGTAAACGCAATGGCACATTAGGGACTGGGTTGCGGCAGGGTGTGGACGAGGCACAAAGTTAGACATGTAAATTATAAAATATTATATCTTACATGTACATTTTAGAAATCTAGATACAGGTATTTACACGAGCTCTAGGGGTGCTGTAAGCGATTGCATCTTTAATTTGCACACATTTTAACCACTTATGCTACTGTTTTATAAGAAAATGTAGGTCAGCGCTGAACCATAGACTCGGATATTCAGTGCTAGGGCCATATACGGTCACCGGCATTGAATATTTGGGTCAGTTGTAGAACCCGGAAGCTAACCAGGTAGCGGCGATATTGAGCCTCTGCCTGGTTAGCTTTGGTGGCAAAAATTAGGACAACCTGTTTTTTGCCTAACTTTCACCAACAAGGGATAACAGGGCAACGGCTCAATTTTGCCACCCCCAGTTACCATTGGGGGATGTACAACAACAGGAGCCACAGATATTCAGTGGCAATAGCCGTGTTAGTACCGCTGAGTATCCTGTTCACCAGGATTAATGTAGTTAGTAGCTTTGCTAACTGCATTAATAGTTTCAAATATCGGGCCCAGGAGTGTAAGTAGGTACCTTATTTGACTCATACATTGTTGACTAACTTTCAGCATCTAAATTCCCTTATTCAAGTCAAAATAGAATGAGCAAAGGTTGACAGTGCTATAATATATATAATGAATCATTAAAGTCTTTTGATGATAGTCTGAAGAGGGAAAGGCAGGGGAGAGAAAGACAGAAGAGATCGATAGGTAATCATAAGGTGACAAAGTAGAATTTTATGGTTTATAAAGTGTTAGAAACTCAGATCTTTGTCAAATCCTCTCTTGTTAGTTTTAAAGGATCTCATCATTTTAATTTCAGAAGTCTTATATTCCAAGACAGTTTTAAAGCCTCTTTTAACATCTGTATCATAAAGTCATTGATGCAGTTTTCTGATCTCAAGAAGTGCTCCCCCATAAAGGTGTCACTTTCGTTTGTCTCAGGAGCATTCTCTCCAAAAGTGTTAGCTTTGATCATACTATGACAGTAATAAACCTCACTCCTAAACCAGGGGATTTGTTTGTTTCAGAACAATTTCTCCTAATGGTTCAGATGATAGTTATTAACCTCACTTCTAAGCCAGGATATGTGGAGTATGATCTCACACTCAAATTTACTGCCAAATCTCAGCATAGTACTTACATCATGCCAAAGAGAGCCTCCTTATGGAGTTCATAATCTGTAACATGTATGGGTAATTTATCAAGGTGTACTTGGAAGTTCTTCTTAATCAAGCCTGTGACATCCAACATGATGGGAAATAACTTGCTAAATTTCTGCCAAATTTTGTTGGTCTCATACGAACATAATATATGCCATACAGGGTAAGATCAAGGGTTCTTCAAGTCCAGTATCCAACAATGGCCATTTCAGGTCACAAATACCTATCTGGCTCCCAAAGGTATATATACATTCTGCGTTGCTTGTCCCGGGTAAGTAGTGGATTTCCCCAGTCCTCTTTAATAATGGTTTATGGATGTTTTCTCCAGGAACTTGTCCAAACCCTTTTTAAACCCAGCTACACTAATAGTTTGTACTACATCCTCCGGTAACCAATTCCAGAGTTTGATTACATGCTGAGAGAAAAAATATTTTTTCTGATTAGTCTTAAATTTGCCACGTTGTAGCTTCATTGTATGTCTCCTAGTCTTTCTACTTTTTGAAGGAGTAAGCAACCGATCTACATTTACCCGTTTCACACCATTCATTATTTTATAGACCTCTATCATATTTCCCCTCAGCCGTCTCTTGTCCAACTTGAAGATCCTTAACCTTTTAAGCCTTTCCTCATAGGGATATCCTTCCATCTCATTTTCCATTTTGGTAGCGCTTCTCTGTACTTTTTTTAAGATTTGGTGATCAGAATTGCACACAATATTCAAGTTGCGGTTACACTATGGAGTGATACAGAGGCATTATAATATCCTTGGGTTTATTTTTGATTCAGTTCCTTATGATTCCAAGCACTCTATTTGCTTTCTTGGCCACAGGTGCACTCTGTGCAGAGGGTTTCAATGTACTATCCACGATGATGCCCAGATCCTTATCCTGAGTGATGATTCCTTAGTTGGAACCTTGCATCGTGTAACTGTAGTTTGTGTTGTTCTTCCCTAAGTGCATAACTTTGCACTTGTCCATATTAAATTTTATCTGCCATTTGGATGCCCAGTCTCCCAATTTTTCAAGGTCTTCCTGCAATTTTTTACAATCCTCTTGTGTGTTAACAACTTTGAATAATTTTGTGTCATCTGCAAATTCAATCACCTCACTCATTATTCCCATTTAAAAAACAGTGGGCCTAACACAGATCCCTGGGGTACTCCACTATTCACCTTTCTGCACTGAGAAAAGTGTCCATTTAGCCCTACTCTTAGTTTTCTATCATTTAACCACTTTCTAATCCACAGTAGTACACTGCCTCCTATCTCATGACTTTTAATTTTGACAAGAGCCTTTCATGAGGGACCTTGTGAAAGGCTTTATGAAAATTTAGATACACTATATCAACCAGCTCACCTTTATCTACCTGTTTATTCACACCTTTGAAAAAATATAACAGATTAGTGAGACAAGTCTTTCCTTGGTTAAATCCATGTTGGCTTTCTGCCATTAAACGATGACTATCCACATGTTCAATAATTTTGTTCTTTATAATGGTTTCTACCATTTTGCCCAGTAAAGATGTCAAGCTCACCAATCTGTTGTTTCCCAGATCACCCATGGAACCTTTTTTAAAAATTGGCGCTACATTGGCCATTCTCCAATCCTCAGGTCCTACAGATGATTTTAAGGATAGTTCAAAGATTACTAAAAGTAGATCTGCAATCTCATATTTCAGTTCTTTCAGCACCCTGGGATGTATGCCATCTGATCCAGGTGATTTGCTGCTCTTTAGTTTATCAAATATCTGTAATTCATCTTCCCGATTTATTGAGATTTGTTTCAATTTTTCTGATACATTAACTTTGAATATCATTTCTGGCATGGGTAAGTTTCCTACATCTTCTTCAGTGAAGACTGAAGCAAAACATCAATCAGTCTCTCTGCTATGGCCTTGTCCTCTCTTAGTTACCTTTTTACCTCTCTATCATCTAATGGTCTAACTGGTTCTCTCACATGTACTTGAAAAAGTTTTTATTATGCACGTTTGCTTCCATGGCAAGCTTCTTTTCAAATTCTCTCTTTGCTTGCCTTATCAATACCTTGCATTTAACCTGCCAGTACTTATATTGTTTCCTGTTTTCATCATTTGGCTATTTTTTTTATTTCCTGAAAAATTTTCTCTTAACTATAACAGCCTCTTTGACCTCACCTTTAAGCCATGCTGGCTGTCATTTGGCATTCCTTCTACGTTTTTTAAAGCATGGAATACATCTAGACTGGACTTCAAAGACACTATTCAGTAAATCATGTCCAGGCCTGATGTAGTTGCTCCTTTTAGATTTTTTTACACTATTTTTGCCATTTTATCATAGTCTCCATTTTGAAAGTTAAATGCTAGTGCAGTGGATTTCCTTGCCTTTATTAAATCAAATGTGATCATGTGCGCATGAAATGAGAGTCAGAAGCTGTAAAGATGTCTTACACATTGGAACATGGAACGTACGAAGCATGAACCAAGGGAAGTTGGAGGTGGTCAAGAATGAAATGGAACGTGTACAACTTGATCTGTTGGGTGTCAGCGAACTGAAATGGACTGGCATCGGGCACTTTGCATCAGATGATCACATGGTCTACTATGCTGGAAATGAAAGACAAAGAAGAAATGGTGTTGCATTTATAATAAAGAAGAAACTTGCAAGAACTGTAATGAAATACAATGCAGTCAGCGAACGCTTAATCTCTATTCGTCTACGAGGATTGCCTATCAACACAACTATAATTCAAGTATATGCCCCAACAACAGCTGCAGAAGAGAATGAAATTGAAGAGTTCTATGAACAAGTACAAGCTGAAATTGACAGAACATGCAAACAGGATATCCTGATAGTCATGGGTGACTGGAACGCAAAAGTTGGCAACAAAGAAGAAGGCAAAGTAGTTGGAAAATATGGACTTGGCAACAGAAATGAAGCTGGAGAAAGATTGATAGAATTCTGCAAGACCAATGATCTATTCATCTCAAACACCTTCTTCCAGCAACACAAGCGACGACTGTACACATGGACTTCACCCAATGGATTGTATAAAAATCAAATTGACTACATCTGTGGAAGTCAACGATGGAAAAGCTCTGTAACATCAACAAAGACAAAACCTGGAGCTGACTGTGGTACAGATCATCAACTACTAGTATGCAAACTCAAGCTAAAGTTGAAAAAGAGCAAACCACTCATGAATGCACCAAAATATGACCTTGAGAATATACCACTGGAATTTAAAGACTGCCTGCAAAATCGATTTGCTGCTTTAGATACAAATGACAGAGCTCCGGAAGAGTTATGGAATGACATCAAGAAGGTTGTGCTGGAAGAAAGCGAGAAGTCTCTACAAAAGGTGAAAAAGCAAAAACGGCCAAAATGGATGACGGAAGAAACTCTGAAAATTGCCCAGAAACGCAGAGAAGCTAAAGCCAAAGGAGAAAGAAAGACAATCGCAGAACTCAACAGAGATTTCCAACGTGCAGCAAGACAGGACAAGGAAAAGTACTACAATGACACTTGCAAGGAAATAGAAGCAGAAACTATTAGAGGAAGAACAAGATCGGCTTTCCTAAAGCTGCGAGAGTTAAAGAAAAAGTTCCAGCCCCGAATTGGAATGTTACAAGATGCTCAAGGTTCTATGTTGAATGATGCTGAGAAGATCAAGAAAAGGTGGAAGGAATATACAGAGTTTTTATATGATAAAGATCAAGTGGACCAACAGCCGTTTCAACCTATACCTTATGATCAGGAACCATTGGTGATGAAAGAAGAAGTTGAAGCAGCATTGAAAGCCTTATCAAAGAACAAAGCACCAGGCATTGATAGCATTCCCATAGAAGTATTGCAGCAATCTGATGCAGCTGTTACCGTACTTACAAGGCTCTGCCAAGAAATATGGAAGACAACATCATGGCCAACTGACTGGAAAAGATCTGTGTTTATACCAATACTAAAGAAAGGTGATCCAACTGACTGTGGAAATTATCGCACAATCGCTCTGATCCCACATGCCAGCAAGATTCTACTGAAGATTATTCAAAAGAGACTACAGCCATACCTAGAACAAGAACTACCTGAAGTGCAAGCAGGGTTCAGGAAAGGGCGAGGAACGAGAGACATCATTGCGGATGTGAGATGGATCCTTGAAAAGACTAAAGAATACCAAAAGGATATCTATTTGTGCTTTATCGACTATAGCAAGGCTTTTGACTGTGTAAACCATGAGAAACTCTGGGCCACATTAAGAAGCATGGGTATACCAGAACACCTGATCGTTCTCTTGCGTAATCTGTACATTGATCAAGAAGCAACAGTTCGAACGGAACAAGGAGAAACAAAATGGTTTAAAATAAGCAAAGGTGTAAGACAAGGCTGCATACTTTCCCCCTACCTGTTTAATTTATATGCAGAACAAATCATCAGAGAAGCAGGACTGTATGAAGACAACAGAGGTGTGAAGATTGGTGGAAGACTCATCAACAACCTTCGCTATGCTGATGATACCACATTACTGGCTGAAAGCGAAGATGATCTGAAACATTTGCTTCTCACAATCAAAGAACATAGTCTCAAAATGGGCCTGCACCTTAATGTAAAGAAGACAAAGATCATGACAACTGGCATAATCAACAGGTTCATCGTTGAAGGAGAAGAAATTGAAATTGTGAACAACTTTAACCTACTTGGATCAACTATCAATAAAGAAGCAACAAGCAGTCAAGAAATCAGACGACGCATTGCTCTTGGCAGAATGGCTATGAAAGACCTAGATAAGATTCTCAAGAGCAGAGATGTGTCTCTCCATACAAAGATTCGACTTGTTCAAGCCATGGTATTTTCAATAACATCATATGGATGTGAAAGCTGGACAGTGAAAAAGACAGACAGGAAGAAAATTGATGCCTTTGAATTATGGTGCTGGCGGCGAATACTGTGTATACCATGGACTGCCCGAAGAACAAACCAGTCGGTACTAGAGGAGATCAAACCTAAGCTTTCTTTAGAAGCTCAGATGACAAGACTTCGGCTTTCATACTTCGGACACATCATGCGAAGAGAGAGATCATTAGAGAAAGACATCATGCTTGGCAAGATAGAAGGTCAACGCAAAAGAGGAAGGCCAGCAATGAGATGGATCGCTACAATAACAGCAGCTACGGGTACCAGTCTGTCAACAATGAGCCGCCTGACTGAAGACCGAACACAATTTAGGATAGCTATCCAGAGGGTCGCCATGAGTCGACTCCGACTCGACGGCACTTAACAACAACAACAACATGTTATGATTGCTGTTGCCAAGTGGCCCCAACACCATTATCTCTTGTAGTAGATCCCGAGTTCCACTACTAAATAGATCTAAAATAGCTTCCCCTCGAGTTAGTTCCTGAACCAACTGCCCCATGAAGCAATCATTTATTTCACCTAGAAACTTTATCACCCTAGTATGGCCTGATGTAACATTGACCCAGTCAATACTGAGATAATTGAAATATCCCACTATTACTGTGTTGTAAACTTTGCAAGCTTCCCTAATTTCTTTTAACATTTGATCATCTGTTCATTCTGGCCCGGCGGGTGGTAGGACACTTCCACTGCCATTCCCTACCCCTTTTTACATGGAATCTCTATCCATAAAGATTCTACAGTGTATTTTATTTCCTGTAAAACCTTTATCCTGTTTGACTCAATGCTCTCTTGGGCCCTCTGCATTTCTTGGAACTTGAAGATCTGTTTGTTCGGGACAGTTTCTCCAAATGGTTTAGTTTTGCACATACCACGACAGTCATGAACCTCATTCCTAAGTCAAGATATGTGGAGTATGATCTCAGTCCCTCAAATTTACTGCTAATATTCGGCATAGTACTTGCATTGTGCCAAAGAGAGCCTTCCTCCGGAATTCATAAGGTGTTATGTGTATGGGTAATTTATCAAGTTATGCTTGGAAGTTCTTCTTAATTAAGCCTATGGCACCCAACATGATGGGAAATAATTTTGGTATCTTTCTGCCACATTTTCTTGGTCTCTGACTGCTTTTATTGTTACTTGAAGATTTTCTCCATCTCAACACAATTCACAGAATAGTCACTTGGAACTGACACCTCTATAATCAATGCTGTTCTGGCATTCTTCTCCTTTACCACTATATCCGGCTTCCTTTCATCCAGCTTCTTATCGATTGGAATGGGAGTATCCCAGGTGTTCATTCTCGGTAATTCTTTTAGAGTTATGATCCCAGTGCTTTTCAGGCACAGTGTAGTGTTTGGAGGCAGTTTCTCCAAATGGGCATTTGCTTTGTGGTGGCTGATGTGATGTTTGTGTAACTTATTTTTTCTTTAAGATCTGGCCTATCTTTCTAGCACAACATCATTCTTTATGGTGCAACCCCACATTGAATACTATGGGGTATGTTTACTAAGCAGTCTTAACGTGCGCCCGGCGATAGTGTGCAGGCTGCCATAAAAGGAGTGGGCATGTCGGTCTTAACGTAGCAAAACGGGAGTTTTGTGCGATAACGTGCGCTAAGCACATTATCGGGCGAGAAGCCGCTAAGCACGTTAACGCGCGCTAATCTTAAGTAGGCGCGCTGACTTGCAAACAGAGCAACAGAGGTGTACCACAATGGCTAATACACTGACTGAGAGTACAGGGGTCATGAGTTTGATCCCCCAGTGTGCCTAATGAATAAGGTTGGCTAAGGTGTTACCCTTTATGTTCAAGTACTACTTTTTGAGGCATTTTAGTTTTATTTTAATTAGTGCTGCCAGCAAACACACCCTCACAGTGCCGTAACCTAAGGTGCCGCATAAGGCGCCCTATAAGGCACTCCAGAGGGCACATTATAAAGTGCACTATCCGCCAAGGCACCCTATAATGTCCCCTATAGGATGCCTTATAAGGCCCCTTATAAGGCGCTTTATAGGGCGCCTTATAAAGTGCTTTATGGGGCGCCTTATGAGGCACCTTAAGGTTACAGCACTGTGAGGGTGTTTTTGCTGGCAGCACTAATTTACATTAAAAATAGACAATGCCTTGGACAGGCCTATCAAATAACCCCCCTGTGGGATCAAACCCATGATCTCTGACTCCACAGACAGCAAAGTAACCAGTGGGCTACAGCTGCTAACAAGCCCCTGGCTGGTTACAGAAGGACTGCAGGGCAACACACAAACTGTCTGCTGTGGTTACCAGGATAGGGTCAACCCACCCGTACCCATGATGCACTGCACAGGCAAATCAGCAGTCTACAGATGATCACAAGATGGGGTATGCACCCCCACAGCACCTCGGCCTGGTAGGGGGAACTGACCGAGTGCACCCCCACAGCACCTCAGCCTGGTAGGGGGAACTGACCAAGTGCACCCCCACAGCACCTCAACCTAGTAGGGGGTGCCGACGGTGTGTGTTAGTGGCACAGAGTAGCAACAGATCGTCACATTGTGTGGGTACTGTGCTCACCCTGAGGGTGAGGTGGACTGCTCAGCACCAGGTCCGCAGCACCTTCCATGGCTGAAATAGGCCATGTTGCAGGTACCCATAAGTGCTAGAGTGTGTGATAGGTAGTTCCTGCAGACACATCTAGACTGCATTGTTGTCCATCCAGTCTAGCCCTTATGGGCTATGATGTACCCATAATAGTGCATATTCTGTGTTGGTGCCATGGTAACATGATGTAAGTGAAGGGGGTGTGTGTGGACCCATAGGCAGATTATGTACCATCACCCAACCCACCCTCTGTGGCTCAGGGTTGGAGACAGGATCCCCCACCAACAGATCCACATTCTACCTCCCTGCAATGGTGGCAGTAGAGGGGGGCCATCAACCCCAGTTCTGCTGAGGAACAGACACCCTACAGGGCAGCCAATGCAAAGCTGTATGCAGCCATAAGGCAATGGCAGAAAGACAGTAGGCCTGAAAATGCTCAGCTGCCCCCACCACCATCTGACATTCTCCAGCAGCAAGCACAGTGAGTCACCAGCCAATGCACCCTGCAAGGTGTTCTAGCCACACACATATAACTGCAAACTGTCTGCTAGCTAGTTCACAGTGTATGTTTCTGGAGAAGATGTGTGCACCCAGAACTAGGATGTGAGCACACCCATCAAGCAGATAAGTCAGTGATTAGGCCCCAGAAGAGAGAACCCATAAATATCACTGGTGAAAAGTACTGTATAGCACTATGGGGGAACCTAGCCATGACATGGTCACTGCACAGTCAGGGTGAGAGTGCCCTCCCAGCAGGACATGCTGTGGCCACCCTGTCTGTGCAGGTGGTGGCCAGGCACTACAATGTCCCAGCCATTGCCCTATGCCCTGTGCAGATGCATCCTGCCCAGGCCGCCCCGTCCGGGCTATACCCACAGTACCTTGCTCCTCATTATGCACATTGGCAGGCTAACACTGGAAACAGTGCCAGCAGTGTGGGCTGAGTAAGGTTTTGGTAGCCACCACACACTGGGTATACAGACACACACTCCCACACCTATGCCAGCATTGTGCAACTATAGAGGCTTTGGGCAGCCCTGGCCACCGCACCAGTCCTGGGAACAGTGCAGGCATGGCTATGGTACACAATACTGTTGGGGTCACTCCCCAGGGTGGTAAACACTGTCAGACACCAGACCTGAAACACACTCCACAGACATCAGAGAGGTTGCTATGATACAGCTCAATGAGCAGATTGTGCTTAACTTAGGAATTGCTATCTGCCAGTAATCATAGCAACCATTTAATATATGTGTACTGTATTCCAAGGTTTAGGGTGGCATTGCTAAGGTATGCAAGTGCTAGTATTGGGAGATGCACGCAGGACCCAACATCCTGCCTCTCCAGGAGGCTTTGGATAATGGAGCCTGTGGGTGCGGGTGTTCATGCTGTTCGCGTTTTCATGCTGTCCCTAATGAATATGCATGAGATACATCTGCATACCATGGGGGTGGTGCACAGAAATGCAGCACAGCCATATTTATTAGAGGCAGCATGGAACCTGAATGGTGTTTGGCCCTCCAGGACTGCATTTGGGAGACTCTGCTCTAGGTAATGCGCATGTTTATGGTGTCTGTGCTCTGTAGGGTAAAATGTAGGTGTTTTGGGCATGTTTACGTTATCTGCAATAAAGGTTCTGTCTGTATTAGCAGTGGGTAAAATATGGGGACTGGGTTGGTAGGAACCACAGCTGGGACTTGAACCTGTGACCTTTTGCTTCTGAACATACTGGCTGTTTGTACTGCACCACCGTGTTGCCACAGAGACCGTGTATTCCCTGGGGATAGCATGACTGTTCATTAGACAGGGCCTGTCTGTTGCAGTGCATGGCACCCACCTACACAGGGCTAGGTCATGGTTTGCTGTGGGCAGCTGCCACTGCCCCCTCCACCACCAGTACCCCTCTGCCACCATGCTGACATGCCCTGGTGCTGGTGGTGTGCAGTCTCAGGCCATCCAGTGTGCTGGTAGGTGGCTGCCTATGGTGCGGATTCTGGGGTAGGGGTGCCTGCATAGCTGTCCACGCTTCCCCCCAGCACCGCCTGCCAATGTTCTGTGTCCTTGGGGATACCTGCTGGGTACCATCCCCTGTGACACTGTGGGAAACACACTTGTGCCCATGTTGGGCCCTCATCAGTTGCTGTCTGGCTGCTCTACTGTTTCAGCATTCCTATGGGCCACCTAGGCATCACCCTAGTCCGCACTGTGGCCCAGCTGCACCACAGCATTTGCCGCCTGCAGCCCTCCGTGTCCCCTTTTCCAGCATTTGTCCAGTTGCCCACTCCGACATGCCCGCCCTGCTGTTGCGGAACATGTGCATGCCATAGGAAACCTGTCCAATGGAAAGGGAAAACCCTGATCAGAGCTATTTCACTGTGGGATCATTCACCTTGTATGGGGACAGAGCATAGACCCTTCCAAAATTAATATCTTTTTTGTGGAGCTTTTTTGGTAGTGGTTTTTGATGTTTCCCATTAATATCGCTATTGCCCAGCTTGGTTATGTTTTTGTTACATTTTCTTCTGGTCATTTTCAAGGTTTATTTGCCCTTTTGTTCCGTGCACATGTATCACACATCACTTTTTTTAGGTTTCCCTGGTTTTGCTGTACATTGCTGACGGGAATGGTTTCTTTTCCCTTTAAATCTGCTCTAACGCCAGGGTTTCACTGGCGTTAGTTTTCAGCCCCGGAATCCACAGCGTTAGTGTGCAGGGAGCCTCTCCCCTCCCACTCTCTGCCCATTGACCCTCTCTCTCCGCCCCTGGGGAGCCTTCCTCCGCCCTCCGGGAGCCTTTCTCCACCCTCAGCACTCATTTGCGCTGCTGTGCACATTATCGCGCGCTAAGGTACCTTATCGCCCGGTAACGCGCCTTCATCAGGCAATAAGGTACCTTATCGCCCGATAACGTCGCCGGGCGCATGATAAGACTGCTTAGTAAACATACTCCTATGTATAGTTCTGGTCACCATATCTTAAAATGGACATAGCAGAAATAGAAAAAATACAGAAAAGAACAAACAAAATGATAAAGGGAAGGAAGGTTACCGTTACATGGAAAGACTTAAAAGGTTAAGGCTCTTCATCTTGGAAAAAAGATAGCTGAGGGGAGATATGATAGAGATCTATAAATGAGTGGAGTGAAAAGGCGGGATACAAAACTTGTTAAATAGATAAATAAATAAATAAATAACAAGTAGAAAGACAAGGGGACACACAATGAAGTTACAATTAGCACATTTAAGACTAATTGGAGAAAATATTTTTTTCACTGAATGTGTAATCAAACTTTCAAAATTGATTTTGGATAAATATGTAGACAGATTTGCAACCACTATTTGTGTTGGTGTTTTTGCCTTAAAACTTGCATGCATACTTTTGGAAACCGAACAGTATGTATGTAGTAAGTGCAGTCTCTACTCGAACTCCAACCGTAGGAATGTCTCCTCGATAC
The DNA here is from genome assembly GCA_033557465.1 of Ichthyophis bannanicus. NCBI lineage: Eukaryota > Metazoa > Chordata > Amphibia > Gymnophiona > Ichthyophiidae > Ichthyophis > Ichthyophis bannanicus. The sequence goes on along the minus strand of CM066031.1, from coordinate 926,140,190 downwards.
ACATATGGGCAATTTTGAAAAGTCCCATTTCAGCATACATGTCTCTGCTTAATGCATAGATATGCTTCTGAAAGTTGTCTTCAAAAGTACTTAATAGGGGCACTGTCTGTCTCACCCATTCAGCTATAGATACACTGTAAATTTTTGCTGTCTCGTCTTTATCAATCTTCCCTTCCACTTCCGTTCCCTTTGTAATGGTAGCGTAACTTCTGTTTCTTCAGTGACCTGACGAGAGAGGATAACTCTCACAAGCTAGATACAAATGTATTATTAATCCAGTATGAAAGTATCACCTACAATGTGTGTATTGACACTTATTTCTACATAGACTGTTTTGTGTGCATTAAACTATATAAATCTTGCTATTGTGATAGGGCTGAAGCTAGTGAAGCTCTGGATTTGAAAAAAAACGCTGTCTTTCACAAGGCAGCTGACTTGCAGGAGTTGCAATTGCATAGCAACACAGCTAGAGGGAGCAGGCACGAACCTGCAGAGGCTGAGCAAACACACCCAAGTACTGATTATGCAGGAACTAAATAGATGCACCTGAAGAGCAGGCCAGGAAACTCAAGGGGAGAACGGCTTTATAAGCAGAGAGCTGCAGCCAGACTAAGGAGGGAAGAAAGAGGAGAAGAAGCCAGGATACAAGGGAGAGAGACACCAGGAGAAGCCAGGATCCAAGGGAGAGAGACTCCATGCCTAGAGGGAGGTCTGAGCTCACCAGAAGGATTGAGAAAGGAACTTAAAGGTACTGGAAGGAAAGGTCCTGACAGTGGAATTCCCCATACTGAGAAACAGAGAGGCCTGGATTCATTACCTGGCCGTCCCAAGCTTCAGGGACGACAAGCAGTAGCCAGGAGACTCACAGAAACATCTGTAAAGGAGACCGTATCCAAGGAAGGGTACCTGGTGAGGAAAATACCAGCAGCACCAACTTCAGGAAGCCAAGGTACAGTGGTACTTTAATTCTAAAAAGAGACTTAGCTCCTAGAAGGGCTTTTGAATCAGATAACCATTCTGAGAGGAATGAAAGAAGGCAGGAGTTCTGGAAGCCACGCCATAGAGGCCTAAGAACAAGCCATGCTTCCTACTTGAAAAACTTTGAATAGCCCAGCTGGAGGATAGGTGAAGGAAATACTCATTTGCACACTATAGCAGCAAGGGAGAGCTCAAATACAGGAGAAAGCACAGATGAGCTGGAACCCATGCAAGTGGAGCCTGAGGATTTAGAAGCATTGTCACAGGAGGAATTAATGGACTGCTCTATTTGTGTTGCAGGAAGCCTTGAGTCACTCCCAGAGCTATAGTTTACCAGAACATGCACTAACAATGATTTTGCTTACATTGAGCTAAAGGAGAGCTGGTTTATTTGTTTCACTCTGAAGTTTAGAAAACCCTTCATATTCTACAAGGAACTGTGAAGCCTGTAACAGTTTTACTTGTTTAATAACACTTTGGCACAAACCTGAAAATAAGGAAATCTTTACTTTTGTTACTTAGCGAACCTCAGTGCTAAAAAGGGAAATAAAAGCTTTTTGTTTACCCTTTTTGTTTACTTGGCATCCACATCTCATTTCTATAAGGAGAAAGGACAAGGACCAAGGTGCATCTGGCCCAAAAGAGTCTTTTACTTCTACAATTGATTTAAATGCACAACCTGCCCCTGCGGCCCGGCCACTGGGGGGGAGGGGTGTGTGTGTGACATTAATGGCGTAGTTTTACGGATTTTTGGCTAAGAATTGCAGAAGAAAAGAAAAGAAGAAAAGTGCCAAACTTCAAGAAAAACACAGAGTGGAGGACCAAGCTGTTGCTATCAGCCGTGGCGGAGTGCTACAGGACGGAGCAACAACATCCTTTAGGCAAAGTCTGACTCAACACCTGCAGCAGGTAAAATGTAAATAAACATAACCTGTGCTGGATGTGGGTATGAGGTTAAAAAAAAAAAAAAAAAAAAAGGAGAGGAGGAGAAAGGGGGGCTGATTTGTTATCAGTACCGCACTTGGTTTTCTCTCTCTAATTCTTTTTCTAGGTACACCATCACCAGGGACCCGAAGGAGATACTTCCATGGATGGCCATGCAGTTTGAAAAACAGCAGGAAATGGCCTGCCAAACGCAGCAACAGGCAGTACTGGCAATGCAAGAACAGCAAAAACCCATACTGCAAATGATGGAGGCTTGGTTAGCCCAACAAAAGATGCCACAAGAAGTGGCTTCTACACCTCAAGGACAGAATCCTGGACTCAGTAGCGGTGCGGTAGGACAATGGTCATATGAGACCTTAACTGTGGTAAAGTTGGCAGCCACTGATGATATAGATGACTTCCTGGACTCATTTGATAGAATAGCCCAGTCAGTAGGCTGGCCAAAAGAACAGTGGGCCATACGCCTGGCAGCTTCACTCACAGGCGAGCCGCTGTCAGCATATAGGGCTATGCCCACGGCACTAGCAAACGATTACACAGAGGTGACCAAGGCCATAAGGGATCGCCTAGGCCTGACCCCTTTTGTGTATAATTGCATGCTACGAGCTAGTCATCTTAAAGCTGGCGAGACGCCAAAAGGTTTAGGTCACAGGCTTAAAAGGTTAGCATTAAAATGGTTAAGGCCTGAGGAAAAAACTGTGGACACAATAGTAGATGTTGTCGTGTTAGAACAATTCATGTCTGCAGTGCCTAAAAGCGTGCAGAGTTTCCTTATACTGCAGAACTGCCGGACCACTGAAGAAGCTATTGTATTAACCGAGAGATATTTGGAGGCAGAATTGGCCACCCAACAAATTAGTGAAACTTCAAAGACGGCAGCTGGGGCAATGATGCAGTCATTAGGAAGTCTCTCACGATATAAACCCAAGGGTTTGAAAAACATTATACCTGTAACAAGAAATCACTCTAAGAGATGTTTTATGTGCGGGAAAATAGGACATGTACAGAGTGAATGTCAATCACGGACAGCACTGATAAGTGAAAACACCAAAGTGTTACGTGAGGGGTTTCTGTTGGAAGTGACAGTGCAAGGGGTAACCGCAAAGGCTCTTCTCGACTCGGGTGCAGATCAGAGCATGATCTCGCGGAAGCTCTGGTCTATGATTGAGGAGCAAGCTGGATCCGCACCGAGCCGAGCGGAAGGGAAAGTAAAGATAAAATGTATTCATGGCACCTCTTCATTTTACCCTGTATACAACCTAGTGGTAAGAGGTTTAGGGATCGAGAAAGAGATGCTAATTGCAGTGGTCCCCAAATTACCCCAGGATTTGGTGCTAGGCAGGGACTGGCCCCAATTTAGGAGAGGTTTGGAAAAGGGCCTAGCACCCCAGGAGGTTTTTGTTTCTACACGCACCCAATCAAAAGCTGCAGAAAAACCCTCTGACGCCCAAGATGCAACTCTCGGTGACTTGCCCTCTCACGAAGACTTAATAACTGCCCCGGTTTGAAAAGATAGAAAGCCTAGAGCAGAAAAGCGCCGGGAGAGGAGACGCCACTCTCAAGGCAGAGCCGAGTTAGAAGCGGGACGAGGATTGCGCTGGGTTCCCCCAGAGTTAGTAGAGAAGTTCCCTTCCTTCACAAAGGAGCAAAGAGCTGACCCCACGCTAGCGCGCGCGTTCGAGCATGCCCAAGTAGAAAAGAATACCTTTCCAAGATTCATCATTGACAAAGAGGTGCTATACAGAGAAAGTATGGACCCCCAGTCTAGGGATGTCCGTAAGCAGCTAGTAGTGCCCAATACCTTTAAATCTTTAGTGCTGAGGTTAGCTCACGACCACCCAGTAGGAGGTCACAAAGGGGTACAGGGGACCCTTAACCAAATACTAGCTCGGTTTTATTGGCCCGGAGTTTTCAAGGAGACCTCATGTTTCTGTGAGTCTTGTTCCTCCTGCCAGCGAGTAACCTCTGTACGGCCGCCTGGGGAACCCCTACTTCCGATGCCGCTGATAGCGGAACCCATCAGGAGACTAGCAATGGATATAGTGAGACCACTAGTAAAGACACCTAGAGGGTTTCAATACATACTGGTCATAATGGACCAGGCTACATGATTTCCGTGGGCTGTTCCCCTAAGGAATGTATCAGCCAAATCTATAGCCACCGAAATAATAAAGCTATTTTGTGAGGTAGGGTTCCCTCAAGAAGTATTAACTGATAGGGGCTGTAACTTCATGTCCAAGTACTTAGCCCAGGTGTGGAACGCCTTTGGCATTCAACACCTTAAGACAGCCGCCTATCATCCACAATGTAACGGTTTGGTGGAAAGGATGAATCAAACCATAAAGCAAATGCTAAGACGTACTTTGGACGGGGAGATGGCTGAGTGGGACACCATGCTCCCGTTTGTACTGTACGCTTGCCGTGAACGAACGCAGAGTTCCTTAGGCATATCCCCCTATGAACTCATGTACAGAAGTTCATCAAGGGGAATTCTAGACATATTACGTGAGCAATGGGTTGAACCGGTTGAAAGGGAGCTAGGAATACCCAATTTTTGCAAGACCTAAGGAGTCGTCTACAACAAGCCTCTCATTTCGCTGAGGAAAAGTTAAAAGACAGGCAGCGAAAACAAAAAAAATACTATGATAGAGACACGAAGCCCAGACAGTTAACAATAGGCGAAAAGGTGATAGTCTTAGTATCGGGGGCTACCCCGAAATTCGAAGCTCAGTGGAGGGGGCCCTATACAGTGTTCAAGCCACTGGGTCCAGCCACATACATGGTACAAAATAAAAAGGGGCGTAAGCAAGTATATCACATAAATGCCCTTAGACAATGGCATAAAAGGATGGCCCTAGTCACTTCAGTAGGAGAGGTGTCAAAGAACATGGCATTACAACCCTATGAATATAAGGTCGAGCATAGAGCAGGGAAGCTACACTCTAATGCAGACACAATGTCCCGAATTACGTGCTGTGAAAAGGATGAAATGCCAGCCTGTAATATTTTAAGAAGGGGGATTTGTGATAGGGCTGAAGCTAGTGAAGCTCTGGATTTGAAAAAAAACGCTGTCTTTCACAAAGCAGCTGACTTGCAGGAGCTGCAATTGCATAGCAACATAGCTAGAGGGAGCAGGCACGAACCTGCAGAGGCTGAGCAAACACACCCAAGTACTGATTATGCAGGAACTAATCAGATGCACCTGAAGAGCAGGCCAGGAAACTCAAGAGGAGAACGGCTTTATAAGCAGAGAGCTGCAGCCAGACTAAGGAGGGGAGAAAGAGGAGAAGAAGCCAGGATACAAGGGAGAGAGACTCCAAGAGAAGCCAGGATCCAAGGGAGAGAGACTCCATGCCTAGAGGGAGGCCTGAGCTCACCAGAAGGATTGAGAAAGGAACTTAAAGGTACTGGAAGGAAAGGTCCTGACAGTGGAATCCCCCATACTGAGAAGCAGAGAGGCCTGGATTCGTTACCTGGCCATCCCAAGCTTCAGGGATGACAAACAGTGCCCAGGAGACTCATAGAAACAGTCTGTAAAGGAGACTGTATCCAAGGAAGGGTACCTGGTGAGGAAAATACCAGCAGCACCAACTTCAGGAAGCCAAGGTACAGTGGTACTTTAATTCTAAAAAGAGACTTAGCTCCTAGAAGGGCTTTTGAATCAGATAACCATTCTGAGAGGAATGAAAGAAGGCAGAAGTTCTGGAAGCCACGCCATAGAGGCCTAAGAACAAGCCATGCTTCCTACTTGAAAAACCTTGAACAGCCCAGCTGGAGGATAGGTGAAGGAAATACTCATTTGCACACTATAGCAGCCAGGGAGAGCTCAAATACAGGAGAAAGCACAGATGAGCTGGAACCCATGCAAGTGAAGCCTGAGGATTTAGAAGCATTGTCACAGGAGGAATTAATGGACTGCTCTATTTGTGTTGCGGGAAGCCTTGAGTCACTCCCAGAGCTATAGTTTACCAGAACATGCACTAACAATGATTTTGCTTACATTGAGCTAAAGGAGAGCTGGTTTATTTGTTTCACTCTGAAGTTTAGAAAACCCTTCATATTCTACAAGGAACTGTGAAGCCTGTAACAGTTTTACTTGTTTAATAACACTTTGGCACAAACCTGAAAATAAGGAAATCTTTACTTTTGTTACTTAGCGAACCTCAGTGCTAAAAAGGGAAATAAAAGCTTTTTGTTTACCCTCTACTTGGCATCCACATCTCATTTCTATAAGGAGAAAGGACAAGGACCAAGGTGCATCTGGCCCAAAAGAGTCTTTTACTTCTACAATTGATTTAAATGCACAACCTGCTCCTGCGGCCCCGGCCACCCGGGGGGGGGGGGGGTGGTGACACTATATTGATACCATTCATGCAAAACTGAAGTGTTGAAGATAGTCTGAATGAATGAAGCTATATAAATGCAGAAAATTGCTGTCCTGAAACTACTGCCTTCTTATTTGGGTCTGAGAGTTAGGGGAGAAAAATAAATGGTGCAATTTGGTGTGCGAATCATTCTGGAAGGTAGGTCTTTGGGGAAGTAGAAGATGTTTGGGGAATCACTGTGGTGCCTTCTTCACCTGCCTTTACTTACTTACTTCCTTTCCTTTAAATATGATACTTGCCTTTTGCCTTCTGTTGCAGTTAAAAATAACTTGGATGAATTGATGCTCTAGTTGCCAACTTTCAAGATGTTCCCAGTGCAAATACTTTGCTTCATTTTACATATCCATATAAAATTAATAAAGTTTTAACATAAGCCAACATTCTCTTTCTGCCTCCTTGTTATTTATTTATTTATTTTTGCATATCAATTAATTTTCTGATATAGAAAACTGACTGAGAAAATGTTTCCCTAAACATGGGAGTGAGAGACAATTTAAAGATCCCATTTTTTTTTCGGTTTTGCATCATCTAGGTTATATGGCCTGTGGGTGTTTTCACTTATGAAAGTGCTGAATTAACCAAAAAAAATAAATTAATAATACTCTCACAATAACTTATTCCATCTGCACTGCTGCTATTCTCCCTTTCCCCTGGAGAACGTGTGCTTTGAAAATGGGTACAGAGTCAGCAGAAAAAGCTGATTACAAATGGCTCTCCCCTTAGGGGAAAAAGGAAAGCAAGGATAGTGCGTAAGATATGCCTGTTGTAGGGCAGGTGTGAATACTTTGTCCAGCTTAAGAACATTGAAGAGTGGGACCTTTCCTGTCTGCCTTCTACTTTATTTTCACACTGTCAAGATGCCCTCATCTTCTCTTGGTTGTATTAATGAGATGGGACTGGCCTTATGCCCCAGCAGAAGTGCTATACACTCTATGCAGGTAGCTTAGGCTCAGTTTCCAGATCCAGACTCTTTATTGGGCACTAAACAGCAATTAGTGCTATAGTACTACAGATTGTGACACTTCAGCTCTTTGCTGACATAAGCCAAAGCAAGTACATTTTGCTAACACTGGACTGCGCATTGGTTGTCTTTTGGTCAAATGATACAGGACAAGGGTTTTAACTAAACTGCAGTAAAAATGTGCAGCTATTGCGTGTTAATTGCAGAAATCACCACACAGTAACTTCAAAGCCTCTGTAGTAATTACTGGAGGTGTGCCCAACATGATCCCATACAGTGAATATTCAGAAAAAACATTTACCACACATGTGGAGGCCAATTCCAAACGGTGCATGCCTGGGCCATGTGCATGCCAAAAACTTGGAAAGGGCCAAGCTGGACCTGATTCCACAACCGCGGGATCTACAGTATACACACTTGCAATTGTGGAATTGGGAAGATAGATGTCCCAGCATGCACCGTATTCCAATGTGGAAGACATCTCCGAGGCTGCCATCCCCATCACACAGCGCTCTGGCTGGCATGCTTGAGTATTGGTGTCACATTGCCATGGCACTGACATGTCCATCTGGCAGTACAGAATTCCATGGCCAACAGTGGCCCTTGCATACTGCTGTATGACCATCAGTGGAGACCTCCAAGGCCTGGACCAGGTGGAAGGTGCTGCAGTGCAGCATCGCCATTGGATACAGGGGGCTGCAACCCTCCAACTGCACAGTGCCAGCACTTATTCCACCATCAGGGTGGAATAGGCTGGACATCCATGTTGGTGCCAGGGTTCCTACAGAGGTCTTTCCTGAATAGCCTCTGTACATCGCAGCACCTGGCCACTCCTCACTCTGCCCCCTTCCTCCCATGTACAGCGCTCCCTGCACAAACGCTGTGTACGTGCAGAGAGTGCAGGCGGCAGAATAGGGCTGGGGTGCTGACATCCAACTCGCACGTAGAACACCATTATTTGGCGTTCAGATTGACTCCCTAAGTGTATTGCAGCCAATGCGGATGCACTTAAGCCACCTACTGAGGTGGCATTATATGATCTGTGTAATCTGGTGTGGTCACAGTTATTGTGTGGTAAATTACTGTGTGTTAACTACAAGATGCTGTCCATGCCTATTCCCTGCCTACTTTCTGCCAGTTTCCATGCTATGCACTTAACAGGTGAATTAGTGTATTCAAAGTATCATCAAGCCGCTACAGTAATTGCTGCCGTAACCATGTGCTAACAGCATGCACTAATTCATGTGCTAAGTGCTTGGTGCATTTTAGTAAAATGGCCCCTGAGTGTGTCAATTAACTCTTACAATTTGGGATTAGCTGAAAGATATCTTCTAAATAGCCAGTGGCATTCTATATACATCATGGACTGAGAGAGTGGATCTTTCTTGGCATGAAGACCTCGCTACCATACTTCTGGTCCTACAAAGACCTCCTCCGCCAGCAGACTCCCCCATTCCTTGATCCCCATCTCTGGCCTTGTCGGAGGCCCCATTGTCTAGAGGAGCAGGAGCAATCCCAACTCACTACTGCTCAGTTGGCCATGGGCTTCAATATGACACTTGAGACCCTTAAAAAAGGTTTGGACAGGTTCCTGGAGGAAAGGTACATAAACCATTATTAAAGAGAAACCCCCTCACTTGGTTTGCAGCTTGTCGTGCTGTGAGGGCTTGTGTGCATTAGTGATGCAGATAGCTAAGCTATCAGTAGTTCTACTAGCAGGGTCTCCCAAGATGGACAGGTCTCAGCTGAGGTACCAGACCAAGACAAACCACCCATCTGGGCAGCAGTAGAATGGGACAGTGTTGGCAACGGAGGATCACATTTCTGTGACAACAGCAACAACACTAAACTTAAACTGTGTGGAGGAAAGGTCTGGCAATCTACTTCTGTATCTTGCCATGAAAACCCAATGGATAGTCATAACAAAATAAATTTCACTATAGTGCTGGAAGATGAGACCCCAGGTCGGAAGGCATTCAACTAGCTACTGGGGAGGAGCTGAAGACTTTTCAGAGTAAAGCCAGCATTTATGCTGTGGTTGGATCAAAGCCCTTGGGATGTCTGACTGCTGATATAGCTGTGCATGAAATGAGAGTCAGAAGCTGTAAAGATGCCGTATATATTGGGACATGGAACGTAAGAAGCATGAACCAAGGGAAGTTGGAGGTGGTAAAGAATGAAATGGAATGTGTACAGCTTGATCTATTGGGTGTTAGAGAACTGAAATGGACTGGCTTCAGGCACTTTGCATCAGATGATCACATGTTCTACTATAATAGAAATGAAAGACAAAGAAGAAATGGTGTTGCATTTATAATAAACTTGCAAGCACTGTAATGAAATGCAATGCAGTCAATGAATGCTTAATCTCTCTTTGTCTACGAGGAATGACTATCAACACAACTATAATTTAAGCACAGTATATGCCCCAACAACAGTTGCAGAAAAGGATGAAATTGATGAGTTCTATGAACAAGTACAAGCTGAAATTGACAGAACATGGAAACAGGATATCCTGATAGTCATGGGTGACTGGAACGCAAACGTTGGCAACAAAGAAGAAGGCAAAGTGGTTGGAAAATATGGACTTGGCAACAGAAATGAAGCTGGAGAAAGACTGATAGAATTCTGCAAGACCAATGATCTATTCATCTCAAACACCTTCTTCCAGCAACACAAGCGGCAACTGTACACATGGACTTCACCCAATGGATTGCACAAAAATCAAATTGACTACATCTGTGGAAGTCAACGATGGAAAAGCTCTATAACATTAACAAAGACAAAACCTGGAGCTGACTGTAGTACAGATCACCAACTACTAGTATGCAAACTCAAGCTAAAGTTGAAAAAGAGCAAGCCACTCATGAATGTAGCAAAATATGACCTTGAGAACACACCACTGGAATGTAAAGACTGCCAGCAAAATCAATTTGCTGCTTTAGATACAAATGACAGAGCTCCAGAAGAGTTATAGGGGTATGTTTACTAAACCATCTTAATGTTACCGGCGTTAGTTGCAGTCTTACTGTGATGAATGCCATATAAGGTAGTGGGCGTTCCGGTCTTAAGGTAGCATTTCGGGTTATTGTGCAATAACGTCCGTTATCACGATAGAGGGAGCCGTGGCACGTTAACGCGCATTAGCCTTAATTAGGCGAGCTGACCTGCAATCACAGCAATAGAGGTGTAGCACACTGGTTAATACATTGACATTGACTGCTGATACAGTTGTAATGAGTTCAATCCCTCAGTGGGCTCAGTTAAAAGGCTGTCTGAGGCAATCCCTTTTCCTGCTTGCAACAGTCAGACACATCCCAACAATCTGCACTGCCAGTCAAAAAAGCCTCACCCCAGTGCTGCAACCTAATGCACCTTTTAGGGTGCACCATAAGGCACATCATAAAACACCACGTCATCCAAGGCAGGTCATAATGTGCCCCAGAGGGCGGCAGGAAAGGTTGGCACCCTCCAAGGCAGCATATAAGGCGCCACATAAGCTGGCCAAACCTAAGGTGCTGTGAAAGATGCCCCGGGATGCTAAGGTGACACAGGATTTGGTGCCCAAGGGCACAAAGGTGCCCCAAGGTCACAAACATGAAATGTATGGCTCAAACACAGATGTAACCATAACACTGCATAGAGCACCAAGGAAAGGCAATGAACAAGTGATGGAAGGAAGTTGATGATGGAGCTCATGGACCAGCCAAATCTGCGTGCAGCCCATGTGGCAGCAGATAAAGTGGACAAACATATCGGGGGCAGCTGTACCGATGTACAGGGTGATGGTAATGTACAGTGCAACAATGACGGTGTGTGGCAGAGGATGGGGATACTGTCCACCAGAGGAGGTAGAGGTGGCAGGATAAGTGCAATGACAGGAAGTTGATTGCTCCTGTTCATTGTAATGACCTGACTCTTGTTTATTGTCGGATACTGTTTGTTTTATGTAAACCGCGCTGATCATAAATAGTGCGGTATATAAGAAATGTAAATAAAATAAATAAATAAAATAAAGACAGAGGAGAGCAGTGCCATGCAGAGCAGACACAGGAGAGGCAAGCATGAAGAGCCACAATGCAGAAAAGTGTGCCAGTGCAGGACATGGGGTAGCAGCCTGCACAGTAGGGCAGGATGCCCAGAGCTTGCAGACACAGATAGACTAACAGAAGGATGTTTGGCAACAGTGATGAGGGTATAATGTGCCAGCAGCAAAGATCGTCACAGATAGGACTGTAACAGGAATGCAAAGTATGTGTGGACGAGAGGCATAAAATAATTAGAACAGAGAGGAATTGAACCCATGACCAGTAGCACAAATGGCAATGCACAAACCGATAGGCTACAACACCAACATGAGTGTCACAGCAAAGGCTGCATACAAGAACACTGGAGGGCACCACACCAAAACACAGCTTGCTTCCAGGATAGGGCAATCCCAACAGTCACGAAGATGTAATGCACATGCAGAACCAGTGTGTACAGCTCATATCACAGTCAGTAATTGGAACGATCTGTGCTGCCAGCAGAAACACCCTTGCCTCATTGCCATCACCTACTGAGCCCTATAGGGCAGGGGGATGTCTGGACCCACATGTGGATTGGGGGCAGCGCCTACAGACCTGCTCTCTCGGGGCCAGGGTGGGGGGACAGGATCTGCCACCAACAGCCCCACACTCTACATCTTTGCAATGGTGGCAGTGGAGGGACATGATGAAGGACTGTGGGACTAGCTACCCTGGTCCTGCAGGGGAGAGGTCGCCCTCCAAAGCACTGGATGCAGATCTGTTTGTATTAAACAGGGCACTGGCAGACAGGCAGTAGGCCTGTATACACTCAGATGCCCCCCACCACCATCTGACATTGACCAGCAATGGGCACAATCAGCCTTCACCCTGCAAGGTGCTCCAGCCATACACACACTAACTGTAGACAGTCTGCTAGCTAGTACATAGTGCATGTTCCTGGAGGAACTGTGTGCACCCAAAAAATGGGATGTGAGCACACACACCAAACAAGTATTCAGTGATGGGACCCCAGAACAGGGAACACATAGATATCCCCTGAAAGAAAGACTGTACAGCACTATGGGGTAACCTAGCCATGCCATGGTCACTGCTCAGTCAGGTTGAGAGTGACCGTCAGGTTGAGAGTGACCTCACAGCATGACATGCTGTGGCCACCCTGTCCATGCAGGTGGTGGTCAGGCACTACAATGTCCCAGTCATTGCCCTATGCCCTGTGCAGATGCATCCTGCCCAGACTGCCCTGTCCTGGCCATACCCACAGTACCTTGCTCCTCATTATGCACATTGGCAGGCTAACACTGGAAACAGTGCAAGCATTGTGGGCTCAGTAAGGTGTAGACAGCCACAGCACACTGTGTAAACATATAACCACTCCCACACCTATTTCAGCATTGTGCATGGATAGAGGTGGTTGGCAGCCCTGGCCGCCACACCAGTCCTGGGCACAGTACAGGTATTGCTATGGTACTCAATACGGTTGGGGTCACTCCCCGGGGTGGTAAACACTGTCGGAAAAAAAACACTGAACCACAATCCACAGATATCAGAAAGGTTGCTATGATGAATCTCTGTCAACAAATTGTGTTTAACATAGGATGCGTTATCTGACATTAATCAGAGCAACCTTTTGATATATGTGTAACGTGTTCCCAAGTTTAGGATGGCATTGCTAAGGTATGCAAGTGCTAGTATTGGGAGATGCTAGTCTGCGCAGGGCCCAACAGCCTGACTCTCCATGAGGCGTTGGATAGTGGAGCCTGTGGGTATGGGTGTTTGTGCCGCTGCTCTAGGGCAGATGTTCCCAACTCCGGTTCAGGTGGGCCGAACACAGTTCAGGTCTTCATGCTGTCCCTAATGAACATGCATGGTTACATTTGCATACAATGGAGGCATGGCATGTAATTACATCTCATGCATATTTATTAGAGACATTCTGACAACCTGAATGGTGTTTGGCCCTCCAAGCATGCAACACTCTGCTCTAGGGATTGCACATGTTAATGGTGTCTGTGCTCTGTAGGGTAAAATATAGGCGTTTATGGCATGTTTCATTTATCTGCAATAAAGGTTCTGTCTTTCTTACCATGGTTTAGTACTGGATAAAATGTAGGGACATGGTTTGCAGGGGCCACAGCTGGGAATTGAACCTGTCATCCTCTGAACACACTGGCTGTGCGTACTGCACCACACTGTTGCCACAGAGTCAGATCATTCCCTGGGGATACCATGACTGTACATCAGACAGATCGTATCTGTTGCAGTGCACGGCACACACCTAAACGGGGCTTGGCCATGGCCTGCTGTGGTCAGCTGCCACTGCCCCCTCCACCACCACCACCTCTCCGCCACCATGCTGACATGACCTTATGCTGGTGGTGCGCAGTCCCAGGCCAGCCAGTGTGCTGGTAGGCAGCTGCCTATGGTGTGGGTTCTCGGGTGGGTGCCTACATGGACATGCGCGCTTCCCCCCCGGCACCACCTGCTAATGTTATGTGCCCTTGGGGGTACCTGCTGGGTAATATCCCCTGGGACACTGTGGGAAACACACTCGTGCCCATGTTGGACCCTCATCAGTTGCTGTCTTGCTGCTTCACTGTTTCGGCATTCCTATGTGCCACCTAGCATCTGCCTAGTCTGCACTGTGCCCCAGCTGCACCACAGCATTGCCGCCTGCAGCCCTCTGTATCCTATTTCCAGCATCAGTGCAGTTGCCCTTTCCTACGTGCCCACTCTGCTGTTGCGGCACATGTGCACGCCATAACAAACCTGCTCAATATAAACGAGACAATACCCTGATCACCGCTATTTCAATGTGGGATCATTCACTTTGTAGAAGGACAGAGAATAGACCCCTCCAAACATGATATCTTCTTTTTTATGCATTGTCAGTAGTGTTGCTTTATGTTTATCATTAATATCACTATTGACCAGCTTGGTAATTGGGATTTCAAATGTGGTTCTGGTCATTTTATCTGTTTATTTGCCTTTTTGGTTCCTGCACATGTATCACTACTATCACGTTTTTGGGTTTCCCTGCCTTTGCTGTACATTGCTGACTGAAATGGTTTCTGTGACCTGCAAATGTGCCTAGCGCGAGGTTTTCACTGGCGCTAATTTTCTGAGCTTCATTTCACGGCGTTAGTGTGCAAGGAGCCACTCCACGTCCACTCTCCGCCCACTGACCCCTTCTCTCTCCCATAGAAGTATTACAGCAATCTGATGCAGCTGTTACTATACTTACAAGGCTCTGCCAAGAGGTTTGGAAGACAACATCATGGCCAACTGACTTGAAAAGATCTGTGTTTATACCAATACTAAAGAAAGGTGATCCAATTGACTGTGGAAATTATGGCACAAGCTCTCTGATCCCACATGCCAGCAAGATTCTACTGAAGATAATTCAACATAGACTACAACCATACCTGAAACAAGAACTACCTGAAGTGCAAGCAGGGTTCAGGAAACGGCAAGGAAGGAGAGACATTATCGCGGATGTGAGATGGATCCTTGAAAAGACTAAAGAATATCAAAAGGATATCTATTTGTGCTTTATTGACTACAGCAAGGCTTTAGACAGTGAAAATCATGAGAAACTCTGGGCCACATCAAGAAGCATGGGTATACCAGAACACCTGATCGTTCTCTTGCACAATCTGTGCATTGATCAAGAATCAGCAGTTCAAACAGGAGAAACAGAATGGTTTAAAATAAACAAAGATGTACGACAAGGTTGCATACTTCCCCCTACTTGTTTAATTTCTATGCAGAACAAATCATCAGAGAAGCAGAATTGTATGAAGACAACAGAGGTGTGAAGATTGGTGGAAGACTCATCAACAACCTTCGCTATGCTGATGATACCAAATTACTGGCTGAAAGTGAAGATGATCTGAAACATTTGTTTCTCGTGATCAAGAAACATAGTCTTAAAATGGGCCTGTACCTTAATATAAAGAAAACAAAGATCATGACACCTGGCAAAATCAATAAGTTCATCGCTGAAGGAGAAGAAATTGAAATTGTGGACAACTTTAACCTACTTGGATCAACTATCAATAAAGAAGCAACAAGCAGTCAAGAAATCAGACGACGCATTGCTCTTGGCAGCATGGCTATGAAAGACCTAGACAAGATTCTCAAGAGTAGAGATGTCTCTCTCCATACAAAGATTCGACTCGTTCAAGCCATGGTATTTTCAATAACATCATATGGATGCGAAAGTTGGACAGTGAAAAAGACAGGAAGAAAATTGATGCCTTTGAATTATGGTGCTGGCAGCAAATACTGTGTATACCATGGACTGCCTGAAGAACAAACCAGTCAGTACTAGAGGAGATCAAATCTAAGCTTTCTTTAGAAGCTCAGATGACAAGACTTCGACTTTCATACTTTGGATACATCATACGAAGAGAGAGATCATTAATGAAAGACATCATGCTTGGCAAGGTAGAAGGTCAACACAAAAGTCATGTTATTGCATGACTTGTGTCTGGCATGGATTGTCATAAAGTGAACTGTGGCTTCAGCCATTTGCTCCAGTCTATTGCACTATGAGATTTGGAACATCTGTATCTTATATGACCACTGGAGTAAAGACAGTTCTGAACAGCTGGTTAAAATTCTACGATTATTCTTAAAACAGCTTATACTACAAGTACTGCAGAAATAAGAACTAGAAGTTAATTTGGAGGTGATATTCTGAGAGGTATATGGCATGTCATTCAGTGCCACTGTTTTAATCAACTGAGCAATTGCAAAGGTATATTTATGATAGCAAAGTGTCACAATAATTCATGTAGCGGTTTTCAAATCAGTGCTTTTATAAGGCTTGAAGATTTAATTAATTTTGTAAAGCCTAGAGTTTAACTATTTTCTATTAAAGTTTCATCTCTGTTTTTGCTCAGAATTTGCTTTTACACTTACAAAATGTCGCTACAGATAAGGCTCTGCTTTCAAGTGGTGGGATCCTCCATTCTTCCAGCAGGTATGGGGGGTGTGTATAAGTGTAAGGGTGGGGGGAAGGGAAGCGGATGAGGGAAATGTGATTTATCCCTGAGCGTTAAGGCTTAGGCTTATTTGCAGAGAGAGAGCTCAGTTCTAACAGGCATAGTGCTCCTGTTTAGTAGGTTGTGATCCTTTTAAAAGGCAAAACAAGTAGATGTTGTAGTACATGAGCTTTTCAAACCACCCAGGTCCTTTTTAGATGTCTCCTCTGCTAAGCAGGACAGATACACCCAACACTGATTGATAACGAAAATTTTGATTTCTGTCTGTGACTTTGTTTTTCTGCCCCTTCCTGAAACTGTTTGCTGCGGAAGGTGGACAGTCTAACTAGCGCAATTCCCCGCTGTAAAGATAATACAAACATGGCGGCTAAGATTTCAGTCCGAAGGCAGAAGGCAAAGAATGCAATATTTGTCCTAAGATTTGCTAACTCCCTGAAATAAGCGATAAAAACTTTCTTGTTTGTATATGAACTGTTATAACCTTTTTGAAGCAGGATAGAGACTGCACAAAGGGCCTAAATGCATAAACCTTTTAGTCTGTCTCCTTAATTCGGATTGCCAGCCGTATAGACCCTTCCCTCTAACTCTTCAAGCATGTGCCTAAAGGTTGAATAACGAGGGAGACAGAGCATGCTATGCACTATAAAATCTTCCTATAAACCCTCTGAACTGTTTAATTGTTTTCCTTTTATAGCATCCTTTTCTTTTGCCACCGAACCTACCTTAAACATTTTCTGCATTTTTAACACTTCAGATCAAATCAGAGTTTTGGTTTCAATTTGATTTTATCTCTATGAAATGAGACAAGTGCCTTAGAATAGAGAATAAAGGGAGACACCATGAAAAACATATTTAAATACCTCAAAATTATAAACAATGCACAAGAATAAAGCATTTTGTTTTCAGGAGAATATAAGATGAGAACAAGAAAACATGACATTAGGCTTAAACAAGACAGAGTCAGGAGGAACATTATGAAACATCACAGAATAGGTGGTGAATGCATGAACAGCCTTCCAGTGGAACAAAAGAACATAAGATATGCCATACTGGGTCAGACCAAGGTCCATCAAGCCCAGTATCCTGTTTTCAACAATGGCCAATAATGACCATAAGTACCTAGCGGTTTCCCCAAAAGACACAGGTTCCACAATGCTTGTATTGGGACAAGCAGTGGATTTCCTGGGTCCCCTTTAATAATGGTTTATGGACCTTTCCTCCAGGAACATGCCAAAACCTTTTTTAAACCCAGCTACACTAACAGCTTTTATCACATCCCCCAGTAATGAATTCCAGAGTTTGATTACGTGTTCAGTGAAAAAATATTTTCTCTTATTAGTCTTAAATAGGTTAAACTGTAGCTTCATTGCATGTCCCCTAGTCTTTATATATTTTGATGGCGTAAACAATCAATCTACGTTTACCTGTTCCACTCCATACATTAATTTCTAGACTTCTATCATACCTCCCCTCCGCTGTCTCTTTTCCAGGTTGAAGAGCCCTAACCTTTTTAGCTTCTCTTCATAGGGGTATCCTTCCATCCCCTTTACCATTTTGATGACTCTTCTCTGTACCTTTTCTAATAACGCTATATCCTTTTTAAGATACGGCAACCAGAATTGCACACAATACAGACAATACAGAAGCATTATAATATCCTTCGTTTTATTCTCCATTCATTCCTTATGATTCCTAGCATTCTATTTGCTCTCTTGCTGCTGCACACTGGGTGGAGGGTTTCAACATGCTATCCACGATGACACCTAGATCTTTTTTCCTGGTGGTGGTTCCTAATGTAGAACCTTGCATCGTGTAACCATAGTTTGGGTTGCTCTTTCCTAGGTGCATAATTATGCACTTCTCCACATTAAATTTCATCAGCCATTTGGACGCCCAGTCTTTCAATTTATCAAAGTCCTCTTGCAATTTTTCACAATCCTCTTGGGTTTCAACAAATTTGAATAATTTTGTGTCATCTGCAAACTTGATTACCTCACTCATTATTCCCTTTTCCAGGTCATTTACAAATATGTTAAAAGCAGTGGACCCAGCACAGATCCCTGGGGTACTCCACTATTCATCTTTCTACATTGGGAAAATTGGCCATTTAGCCCTACTCTCTACTTTCTATCTTTTAACCAGTTCCTGATCCACAGTAGTACACTGTCTCCTATCCCATGACTTTTTGGTTTCGCCAAGAGTCTCTCATGAGGGACCTTGTCAAAGGCTTTCTGAAAATCCAGATAAACTATATCAACTGACTCACCTTTGTCTACCTGTTTATTCACACCTTCAAAAAAAACATAACAGATTAGTAAGACAAGATCTTCCTTGTCTAATGCCATGTTGGCTGTCTCCCATTAGGCCATGACTATCTAGAAAATTTTGTTCTTTATGATGGTTTCTACCATTTTTCCCAGTACTGATGTCAGGCTCACCAGTCTGTAGTTTCCTGGATCACCCCTGGAACCCTTTTTAAAAATTGGCATTACATTGGCCATCCTCCAATCTTCAGGATGATTTTAATGATAGTTCACAGATTAGTAATAGTAGGTCTGCAATCTCATATTTCAGTTCTTTCAACACACTTGGATGTATACCATCCAGTCCAGGTGATTTTCTACTCTTTAGTTTATCAAATAGTTGTAGTACATCTTCCCGGTGTATCAATATTTCTTTCACCTTTAAATACTCTTTCAGTCATGGGTAACATCCCTACATCTTCCTTAGTAAAGACCAAAGCAAAGAATTCATTCAGTCTCTCTGCTATGGCCTTGTCTCTTCTTAGTGCCCCTTTTACCCCTCTATCATCTAATGTTCCAACTGACTCTCTCATATGTTTTTTTGCTATGAATGTATTTGAAAAAGTCTTTATTATGCATTTTTGCTTCCACAGCAAGCTTTTTCTCAAATTCTCTCTTTTCCTGCCTTCTCAATGCCTTGCATCTAACTTGCCAGTGCTTATGTTATTTCCAGTTTTCATCATGTGGCTCATTTTTCCATTTCCTGAAAGATGCTTTTTTGGCAACAACAGCCTCTCTGACCTCAGCTTTAAACAGTGCTAGCAGTTTTTTGGACTTCCTTCCACTTTTCTTAAAACATTGAATGCAGCTGGTCTGGGCTTACAAGATAGTATTTTTAAACAATATCCATGCTTGATGGAAATCTTTAACCTTTGCAACTGTGCCTTTTAGTTTTTTAGATAACAGATGCAAAAAGTGGAGGTTGGAGATGTTAAGGCATATTTTACAATGGATGCTCAAATGCTCTCTAGATGTCCAAGCCTGAATGTCCCTAAAATTGGCAAGCACATCCTAGTTCCAGCACAATTTCACAAACATGGACATGCCCGATATGGACTTCTGCAAGGGCGTCTACATAGTTATCCTCAGTATAGCATTTAATACCAGTGATTCCTGCGTGGCACGCATCAGTGGTGCAAACCCAAAACAAGTTTCCCAACCACGTACATTGCACTGTCATTGTGAAGAGTACTAAGGATAATGTAATGCCAACCTCTCGACATAGTTCAGAGAATTTAGTACTGAAACAAGCACTTTTCTAGTGCCTTTTGTATTCATTCCTGTGCAGATCTAACTTTGTAAACAAGTGCAGACATCCCCAAGTGTTCTAAGATCAATTGCCTCCATTACAACCCCTGTCTATTTAGATGTCCCCACAGCAGAGATATCTAAAAACCCTCTGTGCAATTGCTCTGGGGGTGTCTCTGTGATTTGGACACCCAAGTGCACGTTTTGGACATCCAAATCATGTCTAAGCGATTTAAAATGGCCTCCATTGGCAAGAACAGCGGAATTTTACATTAATCCCACAGCGCTCCTGCTCTTCACAGTTATTTAATTTCACTGATGGGTAAGGATGTGCATTTTCAGTTTTCTTCCACTTTAACACACGCTACTTTGTTCATTGTTGTTGTTAAGTGCTGTCGAGTCGGGGTCGACTCATGGCGACCCTCTGGATAGTTGTCCTAAATTGTGTTCGGTCTTCAGTCAGGCAGCTCATTGTTGACAGATGGTACTCATAATTGCTGTTATTGTGTCGATCCATCTCATTGCTACCCTTCCTCTTTTGCATTGACCTTCTATCTTGCCAAGCATGACGTCTTTCTCTAATGATCTCTCTCTCATGATGTGTCCAAAGTATGAAAGTCAGTCTTGTCATCTAAGCTTCTAAAGAAAGCTTAGGTATAATCTCCTCTAGTACTGACTGGTTTGTTCTTTGGGCAGCCCATGGTATACACAGTATTCGCCGCCAGTACCATAATTCAAAGGCATCAATTTTCTTCATGCCTATCTTTTTCACTGTCCAGCTTTCTCATCCATATGATGTTATTGAAAATAACATGGCCTGAATGAGTCAAATCTTTGTATGGAGAGAGACATCTCTACTCCTGGGAATCTTGTCTAGGTCTTTCATAGCCATTCCTCCAAGAGCAATGCGCTATCGGATTTCATGACTGTTTGTTGCATCTTTATTGATAGTTGATCCAAGTAGGTTAAAGTTGTCCACAATTTCAATTTCTTCTCCTTCAGCGATGAACTTATTGATTTTGCCAGTTGTCATGATCTTTCTCTTCTTTACATAGGCCCATTTTAAGACTATGTTCCTTGATCATGAGAAACAAATGTTTCAGATCATCTTCACTTTCAACCAGTAATTTGGTATCATCAGCATAACGAAGGCTGTTGATGAGTCTTCCACCAATCTTCACACCTCTGTTGTCTTCATACAATCCTGCTTCTCTGAGGATTTGTTCTGCATATAAATTAAACAGGTAGGGGGAAAGTATGCAGCCTTGTCGTACACCTTTGCTTATTTTAAACCATTCTGTTTCTCCTTGTTCCGTTTGAACTGATGATTCTTGATCAATGTACAGATTGTGCAAGAGAACATTCAGGTGTTCTGGTATACCCATGCTTCTTAATGTGGCCCAGAGTTTCTCATAGTTTACACAGTCAAAAGCCTTGCTGTAGTCGATAAAGCACAAATGGATATCCTTTTGGTATTCTTTAGTCTTTTCAAGGATCCCTCTCTCATCCGCGATTATGTCTCTCGTTCCTCGCCCTTTCCTGAACCCTGCTTGCACTTCAGATAGTTCTTGTTCCAGGTATGGTTGTAGTCTCTGTTGAATAATCTTCAGTAGAATTTTGCTGGCATGTGGGATCAGAGTGATTGTGCGATAATTTCCAGTCAGTTGGATCACCTTTCTTTGGTATTGGTATAAACACAGATCTTTTCCAGTCAGTTGGCCATGATGTTATCTTCCAAATTTCTTGGCAGGGCCTTGTAAGTATGGTAACAGCTGTATCAGATTGCTGTGATACTTCTATGGGAATGCCATCAATTCCTGGTGCTTAGTTCTTTGATAAGGCTTTCAATGCTGCTTCGACTTCTTCTTTCATCACCAATGGTTCATAGTGCACTGTTTTGTGTTAGTGCATGCTAAAATGGAAGGCAAGAAGGCAATTTTATAAACTCTCATGGAATTAATGCTCATAAGCATGCATATATTTGAAGTAAATTTTATAAATTAAGCTATGTGTGTACTTTATAAAATAGGGGGCATAGCAGCACTTGTCAAACTAGTCACAGCAGATACTCTGATCTATGTCAGGTGTAAATGCCCATGTTTAGATTCTTTTAAGAACTCAATAAATTATAGTATTTCACAACTTACAAGCATAAATTTGCATTCTTCCCACACTCTGTCCAAACTCTGCCCTTATGCATGCCCATATTGAAAGTATGCGTGATAGGATTTATATGTGTGCTTACAGAATAGTGATCACCGAAAGGATGCTCATAAGTGCCCATTCACATGCAAAATCCTTGAAAATAGGTGACTAACGCATGCTAATGGCACATATCTTTACAAAGCTCCTTACACAGTAAAATCAACCCCAAAATGTCCAAAATTAAAAAGAAACAAAACAAAATTAAAAAGCAAGAAGAAACGAAATAATAAAATGCTAATATTTCCCTGCATACTCCTATCAATGGGGTGGTATCCTGGCTTATACATTTAGTGAATTTTCTTTACATTATGAGGATATTCTCAGCTTTTAAAGAAAGGAGTATTATGTCCCATCCAGGAAAGGCACTCATTTGATCTTGGGGTATTATCTTTTCAAAAGGGTTAATTTTGCACATACATAACAGGAATGAATCTTACCCCTATGCCAAGGCATACTGGAGAGGATTTCAGTCTCTCAGATTCACTGCTATGTTCGTCTCAACCCTTACATTGTTTAAAAGAGATCCTCTTTCTGGAATTCAGAAGATGTAATATCTACAAGTAACGTGAGGATTTCACTTAAATAGAGACTTCAGTCCTTGTATATATTTAAAACTGACATAAAGAGATACTCCTTTCAGATATTTCTGCCTTTAAGGACACAAATCCTGGTATGGATGCTTGTTACAAGCTTTGAGAATTGCAAACCTGAGCATACAGATTGGTAACAGCAAACCGCAAAGTGGAGTATAATGAGCAAACGTTTTTAAACTGTTAGAAAGTTCAGACTAATTTTTAGTCAGCTTTTGCATCAGACTACAGCCCTCTGTGATTGGTTGAAACCTTCTGATTTTTTTTTTAATTGAACAGTTGTTTGCTGACCAGTTTTTCGCTAAGAAGCACCAAGGGGCTGCTTTTAGCTTTGAGAGAGAAAAACCTAGGAGTTGAGCTCCAACTCTCCTCCAGAGTTCCAAACCTTGGGATCAGACTTAAGAAAAAACAGCAAGGATTTATTCTGCCTTAGCTCTTAATTCAGAAGGAAAAGATTCTGCATTTCCTGACAACTCTGTAACTTCAAGGTTCCCTTGGGAACAGGTTGAGCTTTGCAATTGCCAGAGACCAAATTGAATTGCCATCCAGTGGTGGGGTCTAACTGTAAATAAACTAAAGAGAGTCAGAATTTTTCCTAGCAGGAAAAGGTATCAAGGATTTGGATGGGACTGGATTTTATCCAGATCCAAACAAAATGAATGGTACTTGTGCAACATTCTCACAATCATTGGGTTTCAGTTACCAAATTGACTAGTCTAGCTGAGTTAAAAAACAAAACTGCCTTGATTTCTGTTGTCAGCCAGCAGTGCAAACCTTTAATTTACATATTCTGCCAGTTTGTCTTAATTGCTGATTCATTTTGTAAGATATTGCTATTTAATGATTCTATTTTTGTCTTTGGTTTGCTTTGGTAAAATCTGTATTGTAAAAGATTTGGTTCAAGTATTTTTCTGTCTGCTTTTATTCTGAACATGGTACATTACATCAGAGGGCTTAGTACCCACTATTTCATTAGAGTTAACCAATCTCACTGCGTCTGATACAAGTCCTTTGAAACCTGTATTTTCCAGGGGTAGGCGCGCATATCTGAGCACAAAAATCTTCAGTCTCCTGAAGGTGTCTCAGGGCTTGTCCTATAGGTTTTAAGCAACTACCAGACAGTCAAGGCAGCCCCTGGTTACAATATCAAGATGCGCTTGTGAATTCTTTTTAGCCAGACTCTGGTGGCACCCAATACAATTGAGACAATCATTGTATATTTCTGCCACATTTTCTTGGTCTCTGACATATGTTGATATTTCAGGATCTTCTCTGTCTTCACATGTAGTCCAGAATAATCACTTGGCACTGACAGTTCTATTAGTGATGTTTTCCTTGTACTTTCCTCTTACCACAGTGTACAGTTTTCTTGCATCAAGCTTTTTATCTGTGAGAATAGGAGGTGATTACAATGTCTTCCTTCACAATTCTGTCAGGATTGTGATCCCAGTGTTTTTCTAGCACAGAAATGCTATAGTGTTTACATTGATTCTGGTGGATGAGATATGTCTATGTCTCTTTCTGTATACAGTTTTTCTGACATCAGCACATCATACACAGTGAACAGATGTGTAACCATTTCTAACTCAGTGATGCAGAATCTGCATTTACCTGTCTTAGTGTTCTTTTTTCTACATTGGCTATAAAATATTGTACTATCATTCACTATCCTGTGCTATAATTATCAGCCTCTCATCCTTAGCTTTAAATTAACCACTCCTTAATCATTTCTAAGTCAAGCTTTGATCTGGTTGTGATTGCTGAAATAACTCTAAGGAACTAAGGAAAACCACTGCACAAGCATTTAACTTTCAGAAAAGAAACTATGATACAATTTAAAAAATGGTCAAAAAATCTTAAAAGGAACAGCTGCAAAGATTAAAGGGATCATTTCCAAAGCTCCATTCATGAGTTGGACACCTGAAAATGGGCATTCAGATATCCTTGGCATGAGCATGTTCATTAGGATGGGATCATGGTAGAAATGTTGTCTGGACGGAGCAACAGAGATGCACGTTGCTGTGCGATTTCAGAACAACACAAGCATATCTGGCCCTGGTTGTTGAGGCATCCATGCCTATACCTGCTCCTGACCATGAATAAGATGCAAAAAAGTGCTCATTTCATGGCTGCAACATTTTCAAGGGGGAAGAGCGAAATGCACTTTCATTGCCACAGTTACTGTTTCCTGGCTAAAGAAACCTGTCTGTAAATACATACACCAAACATATTATTGACCCTCCATCGCACATGTGATAATCTGAAATGGCTGTCCAGGACATGCAAGTCTCATAATATAGTCATTCTTCTTCTTAAATACCTTGGCCAATATGTTCAAGTGCCCACTTCTGAGGCTGAGCAATTTGAAAATGTCCACATTTATGAAATGACCTATACCCGGCCTGGCTATCTACACTAGCCAGATGCTAGAACCAGTTACTGGAATGTACATTTTTCTGGGCAGAGATGGAGCTATTTCAGAAGGTACTTATACATGCCTCCATTCACTGTTGTTACTCTCCCAGATTTTTGGTTGTTATGCTGTGGATGTCTCAGATTCTTCCTGGATATCCCTTCTAGAATCCCATTTTAAGAGTTTACATCATGCATGATGTCGCGTCCACCCCTTATATAGGCGGCTGCCTAGTGGGAGTGGGCGGACCACATATTTATTTGTATCCCTTTAAGTGCTGCGGTCTCTGTTCCTTTGTAGTTGTGGCACAGACTGAGTCAGCAAGGAATAGGGTTAACAATAAGTTTTATTGTTATTGTTGCACAAGTGTTCACCTACTATCCCAATAACAGAAATAAAGGATACTTCTCCAAAGCAAAGTCTCTTTAACTGAAACAGGAATATTCAGTTTCTAACCATACAGGCATGTTCCTTTCACAGCACTGTATTCCCACTTCTTCCTGATATAAACATTTACTGCTTTCTCCTTTAGCAATGAAAATGCCTCTTTAAAACACCAAAAGCAGTAATGCTCTTTCCTTCCAGCTTTTGCCTAATTGGCCTGGCCTTTTACACTCCAGCAGCTCTCTGCTTCTTCCCGTGTAAAAATCCTCCTGGCACAATGTCAGGCTTCTTCCAGCACTTACAATTAGTATCACAGTTCATAGATTTTACCCTCTCTGGCAAAATGCACAATCAGTTTCCATATCAGAATCCTCACTAGCAACACCAGCTTCTTCAAACTGCATGGGCTCTCCCTCTGAGTCTGATATGCTTTCTTCCAATACAGGCTTCTCTTGTACAGGCTTCCACTGCTCTAATAAAGCCTTTAACTGTTTCAAACGGGACTCTTCTTTAGTCTGAGCTGTGGGGGAGGAACATAAAACACCAGACTCCTTGAGTACTGCCTTAATAGAATCAAAAGGGCTCACCTTCTTCCTGGCTTTCCGTACCCTTTCTGGCAAACTTACAGGTAACCTCTTGTCCCCAGACTGCTTCCTTTGCTCCCGGCTGTTCTCCTGCTCAACAGGGTCTGACTCTGACTCCTGTCTCCAGAGCTCCCAATCAGCCACTTGCTCATATGCAGCTGTGCTTCTCTCTGAACCAGAGCTACTCACACGTTGCCTGCAATCAGAGTATCTGTGCAGCCTTTCCCTTGGAACTTTGCTCCTGCTTAAACTCTCATCTCGGTTCCTCTCACAGGTCCCCTCAGAACACTTTTCAGGGTCTATTCCAGAACTCTTACAGCTCCTTGCTGCCGACATTCTTCCTGAGCTTCCTGTTCCTGTCCTTCCTGACTTCTCTCTAACTGTTTCCTCGTGGCTAAATGTTTGGGGCTGTCCTATTGGCTTTGACTCCGCCCCCTTCCTCTTACGTCAGCTCCCTTGGTTGTCATGGAGCTGAGGTGTGGCTCCCTCTCCTGCTTTCTGAGCACAGGGTTTTTTTCATTAGTAGAAGGTTTAACCCTTTCTCTGCCTGCACTGCTCTTAGCTACAGGGGAAAAAGAGTGATTTCTGCACCTTTCACTAGCGTTTAACCCCGCTGCGCCATCACAATGAACATTGTTTAAAAATGCCATCTGGAAGTCTAGACCAGATGTATACCACATATTAATAAAGCTGGAAGAAAAGCTAAATGACTGTTGGCATGATTAAAATGAAAATTTGAAGAGGCTGCTATAGTCAAAAGAGCATCTTTCAAAAAACGGAAGAAAGGATCCGAATGAAGACGAAAAAGCACAAATACTCACCAATTAGATGCAAAGCATTGATCAGGCAGGAAAAAGAATACGAAAAAGAGCCTGCATAGAAGCAGAAACTCATTATAAAAAATTTTACAAGTACATTTGAACAAAAAAGTCTATGAGGTAGCTTTTCATTTAGACAGTTTTGTGTACCACCTTATCCTTCAATCAAAGTGGTCACAATGCAATTAAGGGGATACATTTAACACAAGGGGATATGAGACACATACACTAATAATTACAGGGAACATGGGTGGTTAAGTGGCTTGCCCAAGACAACAAGGAGCACCTGTGGCTGCCCTTCCAGCCCAAGGTTGCTGTGCTCTAAGGGGATTTGAACCCATGACCCTCTGGCCTAGAGGTACCTTGCCTCAACCACTAGGCCACTCCACCTCCAATTGGTTGGATCATAAGATTATTGAGGGTTAAAAAGGACAGTGAGAGTGAATAAAAGCATAGAAGGAAGATTTGGGGGCATGCTTAATAAAGTGTGCTAACAGCTAAAGCTATAAGAGTTAAAGAAAACGTTCCAGCCTTGGATAGGAATATTACAAGTGTCACAGAGCAGACTCTCTAGAGCCCCCTGTGGTGCTAAAAAACACTACTCCTCAAGTAAACACTGACGTAGGGAGAGAGCACATGACACAAGGGTATCAGAAGGAGTATAAGGGAATGAGGTCACAAACCTGGAATTATCACCCAGCCAGTAGGGAAGCAAGGAAGGTCCCACCTGACCCCAATAGGCTAGGGTGTGGTGCAGCTGGGGATTACGTAAGTAATCAGCACAGCTCACAAGAGGAGCTACGGGGGAAGGCAGAGAGAGCCGAAGGAGCTAGGAGAGGAGCTGAGGAACCTCAGAGACGAAGGAGATATCCAGACTGGGAAGGATACAGATATCCCAGGTCTCCACAGCAAGGCAGGCACTGGCTGAATGAAAGTCTGAGTGAGTCTGATGAACATTTAAGTGAAATAAGCGAGCAGCTGAATTCAGACAGGGACAGTGTATGCAGCAGCCTTGATAGAAGCTATGCCTTAAGACACAAGCAACAAGCTAGGAAAAGCTATTCTGAACCAGATAGGAGAAATGCTAAGCTGATCTATGAGAGGCATTTGTATGAAAGACAAAAGCCTTATAATGCTAATTTAAGGAAAGCAGGAAAGCTCCAGAATCTGGGTTACAAACAGAATAGGGAACAAAGCTTGTTACCTTTGGGAGAGAATCCTTCAGAGGAATATAGTTGGCACAAGCCTTCACAGAAACTGCCGTTGGAGACAACAGCTGTTTACAAAGCTCCTGTTAAAACAAAACCCCGTGCAAAGGTTCCACTCTCTGATAGCTGGGCAGCTGACTGCTTTACTCTGCCTAATTACCAGAGGCAGAGGAAAGGCTCCTGGCTAAGCAACTCAAGAGAATACGGTAAAGCCAAACAGATACCTGCTATAGAAAGACGAGTACGTCACAAGCTGGAAAGTTTGTTAAGCAAGTTACCTCAGAAGAGAAGTAACGAAGCCTCTGTATTTGACAGTGTTCCCATGCAATGTGAGCCTTATGAAATTGAGGACAACGCTGAATTGCCTGTTGAACAAATGGACTGTAGTTTTATAATAGCTGACCATATAGAGTCTCTCAGATAGAAGGCTGAACTATTCCTGAGAAGCCTTCATCTGGAAAGCTGACAAGCTGTATTTCTGTTTCATTCCTATTTTTGTTTGCTGAAAGGTAAAGCTATTTTTGTTATAGTTCTTTTGTTTACCCGAGAAGGGTTATGTTTATTTGACTGTTATACTTTTGGAAAAGAATCCTACGGGACGGGGAATAAAACCCAGTTAAACCGATTTCGGTGTCACAACTTCTTTACATACTGGCAAGGACTATAAGTATTGAAAAGGCCAGTAGTTTACACCCGGGTGCAGTACCAACTGTGACCATCAGGAGGCGCTGCACAGCAAAGGGGTGACATAATGGCGTAGTGTTTTAGGATTTTGATACCACGTGACTTCCCCTGGAAAAAGACAAGTACAGAGCAGTGCTGGAAGAGACGGCTCACCCGGAAGTACTTGCTGAGAGAGGATTTTCGCTGGCAGGTCGGCCAGAAAAGGAAGAAAAGGAAAAAACTTTCTCACACGCTGGAATCTACACAAAACTCAGGTAACAGTTACCTGGGAGAAACTGTAGATGTATAAGTGAGAAAGAGGGCACTGTTCCTAAGTGGGAATTTAAAAAAAAAAAAAAAAAAAAAAAGGTGCCGCACTTGGTGTGTTTTTCTCTTTTTTTCCGCAGGTCTTCAAATGACAGGAAGAATGGATGTGCGTGATGTTCAGGCGTGGATGCAAACGCAGTGGAACGAACAAGCCAAGCTTATGCAACAAGTGCAGAAACAGTATATGGACGCTATGCAGGAGCAACAGCAACCGTTGGTGGAAGCATTGAAGGCTCTGGTTACCAAACCTCAGGACAATGAGGCAATGACTGTGCCAATACTGACGCAAGTAGCCATGAACCATGCTTCTAATTTTTCTGTAAGACAGTTAACACAGTATGATGACATTGATGATCATATTGAATCGTTTGAGAGGATGGCAGCCACCCTCAAATGGCCGCCAGAGCTCTGGGCCAGGCAATTTACCTTAACTTTGACCGGAGATGCTCTGTCAGCCTTTAGAGGGATGCCTGCTGATTTAGTTACGGATTATACAGAGATTAAGAAGGCCATAAAAGATAGGCTGGGTTTTACACCCAGACAGTATAAGCACCAATTTAGGGAGGCACGCATACAACACAAGGAGACTCCCCGAGCCTTGTATCAAAGGTTAAGAGGTCTCGCATACAAGTGGCTTAACCCTGAAGGGAGATCCATAGATTCCGTTATGAAAGATATTATAATGGAACAGTTCATGCATTCAGTATCTGATGATTTGAGAACTTTTCTCATGTTACAGGACTGCCATGATCCTGAGGAGGCTGCAAACATGGCAGAAGCTTATTTTGAAGCCAGGGGGGCTGATGCCTTAAAGACTGGCGGGTTAAAAATAAATGGACAAGAAAGTCCAGGTGACATGAGAAAAGGGGACAGGAATGCTACGGGTAAAAGAAGTGTGCATGATAATATTGGTGAGGCTGTGGCTAAAAATGTGAGATGTTATAAATGTGGTAAAATAGGCCACTATAAGAAAAATTGCAAAGTAAAGTTAGTCTTTATGGTTGGGGTTAAAGGTCAAGGCACAAAAGGGATTTTTCTCCAAGTTTTAGTAGAGGGAAGGAATGTCCTGGCTTTAATGGACTCAGGCGCGGAACAGAGCATGGTCTCTCTAAAATTATGGGAGATCCTGGAGCAAGCTCGTTCGGCTGCCTCCAAGCCAGAAAATAAACAGGTACAAATACAGTGTGTGCATGGAACCCAGGTTCCATATCCCCTGCATAAGATAAGGGTTAAGGGGATGGGCATAGAACGTGAAATTCAAGTAGCCATAGTTCCTGGGCTATCCCGAGACCTTATCCTAGGGCATGATTGGCCATCATTTAGGAGAGGGTTAGTGCAAGGTGCAGATACAAAATCAGGTTTTGTTCTGACCAGATCACAGGCTAGTACCTCTGAAACTCAGGTCCCATCTGCTAAAAGAACAGAGGAACCAGAAAAGAAAAATGATGAGGCGAAGCCCGAGGAAAAGGGAGAGGAGAGAGGAATTAATGTAATTCCTAACCCTGATGAGATAGTTCAAGCCCCAAGTAAGGAGGAGGAGACTAAGGTACTTCCTGATCACGATGAGTTAGTACAGGCCCCTAATAAAGAGGAGAAGAAACCCAAGAATAAGAAGCGCCAAGAGAGAGGGAAAAGGGCGCAAGGAAGAGCAGAGTTAGAAGCAGGAGAAGGGCTACCGTGGGTGCCAGAAGCCCTAGTGAAAAAGTTCCCTTCGTTCCCAATGGAACAACGAGCGGACCCTGGGCTAAAAAGAGCGTTCGAGTGGGCACAAGAAGTTCGGCTCACACTCCCCAGGTTCTTAATTGATAAAGACATATTATACCGGGAAAGTGTAGAACCATATACCGGGGCGGTTAGGAAGCAAGTGGTGGTGCCAGTGACATTTAAGGCTGTCGTGTTACGGCTAGCACACGACCACCCTATAGGGGGCCACAAAGGTGTTCAGGGAACACTTGATCAAATCCTGGCCAGGTTTTATTGGCCTGGCGTTTATAAGGAAACAAAAAAATATTGTGACTCCTGTCCAGCTTGCCAGAGGGTTTCCATAGCGCGCCCAAAGGCGGTACCTATGATACCCTTGCCCACCATCTCAACACCCATTAGACGCTTGGGAATAGATATAGTGGGTCCTTTGATAAGAACACCCCGTGGCTATCAGTATATGCTGGTAATCGTGGACCATGCGACACGTTTTCCGTGGGCGATTCCCCTACGGAATATTTCTGCCAAAGTGATAGCCCAAGAACTTGTAAAATTATTTTGTGAGGTGGGGTTTCCCCAGGAGATTTTAACAGACCAGGGGAGTAACTTTGTCTCACAGCATTTAGCAAAAGTCTGGGAGGCATTTGGCATTCGCCATCTAAAGACTGCGGCATACCATCCCCAGTCAAACGGTTTAGTTGAGCGAACAAATCAGTCGATTAAACACCTCTTACGGAGAGGTTTAAAGAAAAATGAAATGGCCGAGTGGGACACGTTGCTCCCATTCGTTTTGTACACCTGTAGGGAGCGAATCCAGTCATCCTTAGGGGTGTCCCCATTTGAGTTACTGTTTGGCCGGGCCCCGAGAGGTGTATTGGACATCTTACGTGAGGAATGGGTGGAACCCGAGGTGCCAGAGGTAGGCGTACCCCAGTTTTTGACCAACCTACGAACACGCTTAGAAAAGACATCTAAGGTGTCCATAGATAATCTCAAGATGAGCCAACAGCGTCAAAAACAGCATTATGATAAAGGTACACAACCTAGACATTTGGAAATAGGGAGTAAGGTCCTGATCCAGGTAGCGGATCCCGGTCCAAAATTTGAGTCCCATTGGAAAGGGCCAGCGACAGTAATCAAAAGAGTGGGGCATGTCTCGTACCTTATAGAGAATGATAGAGGACGTAGACAGGTCTACCATCTCAATGTGTTGAAGCCCTGGAAGGAGAGAGAGGCTCAGGTCAATCTAGTGCATAAGGAGTACGGTAGGAGCGCTAGGAGTATGCTTACGTGCTGTCCGTGTAGTGTGGCGGCAACACGTAAGATTTTAAGGGGGGGAATATGTCACAGAGCAGACTCTCTAGAGCCCCTGTGGTGCTAAAAAACACTACTCCTCAAGTAAACACTGACGTAGGGAGAGAGCACATGACACAAGGGTATCAGAAGGAGTATAAGGGAATGAGGTCACAAACCTGGAATTATCACCCAGCCAGTAGGGAAGCAAGGAAGGTCCCACCTGACCCCAATAGGCTAGGGTGTGGTGCAGCTGGGGATTACGTAAGTAATCAGCACAGCTCACAAGAGGAGCTACGGGGGAAGGCAGAGAGAGCCGAAGGAGCTAGGAGAGGAGCTGAGGAACCTCAGAGACGAAGGAGATATCCAGACTGGGAAGGATACAGATATCCCAGGTCTCCACAGCAAGGCAGGCACTGGCTGAATGAAAGTCTGAGTGAGTCTGATGAACATTTAAGTGAAATAAGCGAGCAGCTGAATTCAGACAGGGACAGTGTATGCAGCAGCCTTGATAGAAGCTATGCCTTAAGACACAAGCAACAAGCTAGGAAAAGCTATTCTGAACCAGATAGGAGAAATGCTAAGCTGATCTATGAGAGGCATTTGTATGAAAGACAAAAGCCTTATAATGCTAATTTAAGGAAAGCAGGAAAGCTCCAGAATCTGGGTTACAAACAGAATAGGGAACAAAGCTTGTTACCTTTGGGAGAGAATCCTTCAGAGGAATATAGTTGGCACAAGCCTTCACAGAAACTGCCGTTGGAGACAACAGCTGTTTACAAAGCTCCTGTTAAAACAAAACCCCGTGCAAAGGTTCCACTCTCTGATAGCTGGGCAGCTGACTGCTTTACTCTGCCTAATTACCAGAGGCAGAGGAAAGGCTCCTGGCTAAGCAACTCAAGAGAATACGGTAAAGCCAAACAGATACCTGCTATAGAAAGACGAGTACGTCACAAGCTGGAAAGTTTGTTAAGCAAGTTACCTCAGAAGAGAAGTAACGAAGCCTCTGTATTTGACAGTGTTCCCATGCAATGTGAGCCTTATGAAATTGAGGACAACGCTGAATTGCCTGTTGAACAAATGGACTGTAGTTTTATAATAGCTGACCATATAGAGTCTCTCAGATAGAAGGCTGAACTATTCCTGAGAAGCCTTCATCTGGAAAGCTGACAAGCTGTATTTCTGTTTCATTCCTATTTTTGTTTGCTGAAAGGTAAAGCTATTTTTGTTATAGTTCTTTTGTTTACCCGAGAAGGGTTATGTTTATTTGACTGTTATACTTTTGGAAAAGAATCCTACGGGACGGGGAATAAAACCCAGTTAAACCGATTTCGGTGTCACAACTTCTTTACATACTGGCAAGGACTATAAGTATTGAAAAGGCCAGTAGTTTACACCCGGGTGCAGTACCAACTGTGACCATCAGGAGGCGCTGCACAGCAAAGGGGTGACACAAGATGCTCAAGGTTCTATGTTGAATGATGCTGAGAAGATCAAGAAAAGGTGGAAGGAATATACAGAGTTTTTATATGATAAAGATCAAGTGGACCAACAACCGTTTCAACCTGTACCTTATGATCTGGAACCACTGGTGATGAAAGAAGAAGTTGAAGCAGCATTGAAAGCCTTATCAAAGAAAAATCACCAGGCATTGATAGCATTCCCATAGAGGTATTACAGGCATCTGATGCAACTGTTACCGTACTTACAAGGCTCTGCCAAGAAATATGGAAGACAACATCATGGCCAACTGACTGGAAAAGATCTGTGTTTATACCAATACCAAAGAAAGGTGATCCAACTGACTGTGGAAATTATCGCACAATCGCTCTGATCTCACATGCCAGCAAGATTCTACTGAAGATTATTCAAAAGAGACTACAACCATACCTGGAACAAGAACTACCTGAAGTGCAAGCAGGGTTCAGGAAAGGGCGAGGAATGAGAGACATCACTGAGGATGTGAGATGGATCCTTGAAAAGACTAAAGAATACCAAAAGGATATCTATTTGTGCTTTATCGACTACAGCAAGGCTTTTGACTATGTAAACCATAAGAAACTCTGGGCCACATTAAAAAGCATGGGTATACGAGAACATCTGATTGTTCTCTTGCACAATCTGTATATTGATCAAGAAGCAACAGTTCGAACAGAACAAGAAGAAACAGAATGGTTTAAAATAAGCAAAGGTGTACGACAAGGCTGCATACTTTCCCCCTACCTGTTTATTTTATATGCAGAACAAATCCTCAGAGAAGCAGGATTGTATGAAGACAACAGAGGTGTGAAGATTGGTGGAAGACTCATCAACAACCTTCGCTATGCTGATGATACCACATTACTGGCTGAAAGTGAAGATGATCTGAAATATTTGCTTCTCATGATCAAAGAACATAGTCTCAAAATGGGCCTGAACCTTAATGTAAAGAAGACAAAGATCATGACAACTGGCATAATCAACAGGTTCCTTGTTGAAGGAGAAGAAATTGAAACTGTGAACAACTTTAACCTACTTGGATCAACTATCAATAAAGAAGCAACAAGCAGTCAAGAAATCAGACAACGCATTGCTCTTGGCAGAATGGCAATGAAAGACCTAGATAAGATTCTCAAGAGCAGAGATGTCTCTCTCCATACAAAGATTCGACTTGTTCAAGCCATGATATTTGCTGTGTAAACCATGGACTGTCCGAAGAACAAATCAGTTGGTACTAGAGGAGATCAAACCTAAGCTTTCTTTAGAAGCTCAGATGACAAGATTTCGACTTTCATACTTTGGACACATCATGCGAAGAGAAAGATCATTAGAGAAAGACATCATGCTTGGCAAGATAGAAGGTCAACGCAAAAGAGGAAGGCCAGCAATGAGATGGATCGATACAATAACAGCAGCTACGGTACCAGTCTGTCAACAATGAACTGCCTGACTGAAGACCGAAAACAATTTAGGACAGCTATCCAGAGGGTCGCCATGAGTCAACTCCAACTCAACGGCACTTAACAACAACAGTGTACATTTTAACATACATTCACCACCTGCTCATGGTAACCATGTGCTAGTGTGGTAAATATCCTGTGCTTACTGCTTGCAGTGGGTTTGGTTGGAATTGGGGCAGGTTCAGGGTCGAGAATGGGCATGGTGGCCAGTGACAGCTAGAGTGCAGGATGGTACCATGCACTTACTAGCTGTCACGACTGCTGATAGTTTGGCTGCACTTAATTCCATCTCAAGAGATTACCACTTAGGAGTCAGATCTGTCATTTTGAATCTGGGTGGCAACAGAGTAGAGCAGATGAGATTGATCCAGCTCCATTGACTAGACACCAGAGAATTTATCTTGGTGAGCAGTTCAGTAGGTTGGTGACAGGAGGGGTTGGGATTTGAATGGAGGGGGTGGTAGCTTTTTGGGGGCTGTCCCCAAATGGCCACAACTTCCTCTTAATGGAGGGGCTACAGCTAAGGGGGCTACTCCTAGGTGGTCTTGGTTTTGGAGGTGTCTGTGCTGGGGGTTTTCCGCAGGCAGGGGTATTTGTGCTGGCGGGAGTTGTTTGGGGGAGTCTATGTTGAGGGATCTTTGTTTGGGTGGGTCTCTGCTAGGGGGTTTAGCATGTGCCACACCATAGGACTTGTCCTTTCAGTACTTTTTTCTCCTGTTGGGGTCCATATTCCGTGGCTTAGCAGTTAGTACAGGTGCTACCTGCCAAGCCAGGGAATGTGGGCTCTTGTGTTGTGTTTTCCCTGTACGGTAAATGCAGGAATGATGCTGGGTAATACTCCCTGTACTTACTGCAGAGGCTTTGTGCTTACTGTATACTAATTTTTGCTTAAAACGCATGGCAAGTGCAAAAACCTCTCATATGTAGCAAACATGCTCCTAAAGGAATTCTCTGCTTCATTCCTCATTGAAGAAGATGCTGACCAATTCCAGAAGTGATATTTAATGGTGATGAGTTAGAGGAAAGGAAGTAAAGCACAAACAAACCTGGAAGATGTAACAGCAAATTAACAAGCTAAACAATAACAAATTAACTGCACCAGATGGCATAAATTCCAGAGTAGTGAAAGAACTAAAAAATGAAATTGCAGACATGCTATAAATGCAATTGAAGACATGCTATTAGTAATTTATAACCTATCATTAAAATTCCTTCTGATCCCTGAAGACTGGAGGGTGGCTAATGTAATACCAATTTAAAAAAAAAGTTTCTAGGAGTGATCTAGGGAACTATTTATTTTTATTTATTTATTTATTTATAGACTCTTATATACCGCACTATTAGGCATCAGCGCGGTTCACAAAAAACAGTGAGATACACAATTCAACAGTACTTTGTGTTTACAGAAAACAGGAGAATATAACTCGGATAACAGGGTATATAATTAATAAACATAGTCATAATATCATCATGGCTTCAGTTTTGTGTGTATGTGGTCTGTGGGGTATCTGTATTGTATGTGTATGAGTGGAAGGTCTGTGGGTTGGTTGAGATGTCTTTATTGTTTACTGGATAAGATAAAAGGAAGAGGTAGTGTTTCAAAGCTTTGCGAAACTGCAAAAGGTCTGGTATTGCTCGGATGTTTTGAGGGAGGCTATTCCAACACCTTGGTGCACAGAATAAAAAGGCCCTGTCTGAAGTAGTTTTGGTACACTGTGATATTGATTTAGGGACTAACAGAGTATTGAGTGTTACTGACCTTCTGTCTCTATTGAGGGGTGGTGTTTGGATCAAGTCTGATATTGATGAAGATGAGAGTTCTTTGAAGGCTTTGAATGTAATTAGTAAAATTTTGAAAGTGAGTCTACTTTGAATTGGGAGCCAATGAAGATGTTTTAGAATAGGTGAGATATGGTCTTTCCGGGAAGCTCCATGAAGGACTCTAGCTGCAGCATTCATAGCCATTTGAAGTGGGTGTAAGGTGGTTTGTGGAAGACCTTGTAAAATTGAGTTCGCATAATCAAAATGAGGTATGATTAGCGCCTGATAGATGGTTCTAAAATCGTCTGGCTCTAGCAAGGATCGAAGGTGTCTAAGGGAGCGTATTTTGTGATATACTGCTCTTACAATATTACTAATATGTGCTTTCATATCTAATTTCTGGTCTAAAGTGACACCGAGGTATCTGATGGTGGTCTTGGTCTGGAGGTTAGCATCATTCACTTAAAAAAAGGATGGAGCAGTGAAATTTTGGTTACGTGTAATAAATAACACCTCCGTTTTCTTGTGTTGGATCCTTAGATTTTGGGATTGTAGCCAGTTGGATACTTCATTTATGCAGTTAGTTAATGGATTGAGATCAGGGTTCTCAGTTGTATAGATAGATGAAACTAACATCAGTGCATAGTAAAATGATAGAAACTATTTTAAAGAACAAAATTACTGAATAGATAGCCATGGTTTAATATCTATTATTATTATTTATTTTATTTGTTTTTATAGACTGCTTTATCTTATAAGGAAAGTGGTTTACTTATAATGATAATGATTTAGAAATTACATATAACATTGAACTCATAAACTAAGATATAATAAAACTAAAGAATATTTATCAAATCTTTGTGTGCTACATGGCTTTCTCTGAGGGTGGCTATATTAATCTACTTTTGCTATAAGTCCTTGGTTGGGTGTACAGAGGTTAAGGGGCATGTTTACTAAAACGTCTTAATGTTCCCGGCGCTAGCTCCAGCGATAATGTGAAGAATGCCATAAAAGGAGTGGGCGTTCTGGTCTTAACGTAGCAATCGTGGGTTATTGCGCGATAAAGTGCGCCGTGCACATTATCGCGCGATAGAGGGAGCCGCGCACGTTACCGCGCGATAGAGGGAGCCGCGCACGTTACCACGCGTTAACCTTACCTTTGTGTGCTGACCTGCAATCACAGCAATAGAGGTGTAGCACACTGGTTATTGCAACGACTGCTAAAACAGGGGTCATGAGTTTGATCTCCCAGTGGGCCTAATGAATAAGGTTGGCCAAGGCAGTTACTTTTCCTGCTTGAAACAGTACAACAATCTGTGCTGCCAGCTAAAAATACCCGCACTCCAGTGCCATAAATTAATGCACCTTTTAGGGTGCACCAGAAGGCACATCCTAAACCACAACGTCAGCCAAGGCGGTTTATAATGTGCCCCAGAGGCCATGTCGAAAGGTTGCCAACTCCCAAGGCACCATAGTAGGCACCCCATAAGCTGGCTGAATCTAAGGTGTGGCTTAAGATGCCCCAAGGATGTATAGGTGACCCCAAAAATGTTGGCCAGGGACAGTAAGGTCCCCCAAGTTGAAAAGCAAGAAAGGTATGGGCCAAACACAGATGTAACCCTAACACTGCACAGAACAACAAGGAAAGACACTGCACAAGTAATGGAAGGAAGTAGATCTGAGCTGATGGACCAGACAAACCTGCGTCCAGCCCATGTGGCAGCTGGAAAAATGGACAAACATATTGGGGGCAGCTGTAGCGATGCACAGGGTGATGGCAATGTACCATGCAACAATGACAGTGTGTGGCAGAGGATGGGAAGACATGTCCAGCAGAGGAGGTAGAAGTGGCAGGATAGGTGTAATGACAGGAGGACAGAGGAGTAGCAGTGCCATGCAGAGCACACACAGGAGAGGCAACCAGGGAGAGCTGCAATGCAGAAATGTGTAGCAGTGCAGGACGTGGGGTAGCAGCATGCACATCAGGGTAGGATGGCACACAGCTGGCAGACATACATAGATGGACAGAAGGATGGTTGACAACTGTGATAAGGGTACAATGTGCTAACAGCACAGATTTGCACAGATATGACTGTCACAGGAATGAAAAGTAGCTGTGCAGGACAGACATACAAATGAAAGAGAACAGAGAGAAATCAAACCTATGACCATTAGCACAAATGTCAATGCACAAAGCGGTAGGCCACACCACCAACGTGAGGTCATTAGCAAAGGCTGCATACAAGAATACTGCAGGGCATCACATAAGAAGCCTTCTGGCTGACAGGATAGGCAAACCTCCAACAGTAACCATGATGAAATGCACATGCGGATCTGGTGTGTACAGATCAGATCACAGTCTGTAATTGGGACCAGAACCACATGTAACTACATGCACACACACAATTAAATGTTATGCAGTGGATACAGCATGCAAAAGAGGAAAGAACCTAAACCCAAAGGGCAGCAGGGGATGCTCTGTGGAGCAGGGCAAAACTTGGAACAGAACAGGAGAGAATTGAACCTGCAAACAGGTGTGCCACAGAACAGCTGAACCAGAGCAATGCCAATCCCCAAGTGGACTGCCATGTAAACACTATAAAGAAAGAGACATATGTAACAGCTAATATGTGATGGATAGGCAGCACAGAGGGCACACTTTGGTGTACAGTGAAGAGATGGAAGGGTGTGTGCATAGGTGATGAACCTGCAAGTACCTAATGGTCATGTTAGCACAACAGGAAAAAAAAGCAAACCCCATGTGGGGATCAAACCTGCAACCTGTGGTGTTATAATACATGTCTGTAATCACTATCCCAAAGAACCACACTGAGCACAGTGCAAAAATAGTACCTCAAAGGGAAGGTGTGTATGGGACCCTGTAACACCCAGTGATGTGGCAAACGGCTGGCAGATAGACAGCTGGCACCATACAAGGATGTGAGCACAGATGGGCCAAGTACATGACCAGGAAATCATTAAATACAAGTGTCAGTGCGATCAAGCAGCAGCAGAGAGAAATGTACGTCAAACAGATATGTTTATTTTGGCTAATCATCACAGATAGTGCAGATACCGTCATCATAATATCAAGGTGAGTGGATCCCAGGAGAAAAACGGAAAACACATTTTGCAGGGCAGCAACCCACATCTTACAGAAAGGTCACTGGCCCGTCTACAAATGATGGGCAGGAGAGATAATGTGCATCAGGTGCATGGTGTGCAGTATGCATGAGGCCCCCACCCCCCACATGCTGCTGCATGCCCCAAATGTGTTAGTTACATATGTGTGCATGTAGACAGTAGGCGGTGCATGATGAGGGCCCAACACACTTCAATCATGATCTGTTCCTTAAAACATATCTTTCTGCCAACACAGGAGGCACACAAATGAAAAAGCATATGCTGTTAAAATGTTGAAAGTTTAAACACACTTGCTGTGCTGGTGCCAGGGGATGCCGAGGGGCCAGAGGCTGCTGAGTCCGGGGATGCAGACGGCACTGGCGGGGAGACCCCAGGTAACATCGTACCGGCCGAGGCAGAGGACTGGGCGGTGGATGCTAACACACAGGTGGGGGCCAGTAACAGCAGCACACGGGCTATGGAGGACGCAGAGTCATAGGGGAGTCCCCACAGGATGAAGGCACCAGGAACATCACACACGCAACACACCAGCATGGATATCATCCTTGCAGAGCTGTGGGCTCATACTGCCTCTGCAAAGCACGATGTGGAAGGTGGGTAACAGAATACACAACAAGCCCCTGGGGGCTGACGGAACATCCACAATGAGATTCCATGTGCCTCCTGATCCTAGGACACCATAGCACATAGTTCTGTATGTGTAGTGGGGGTGGGTGCCATGTGCACTCCCCCCCCCCTTGTATCATGTGCCATCTGGTGTCATCATGATAATGGGCCCATACATCTGCCTATTATTCACCACAAAATACCTCATGGAGACGTACAGTGGTACACACCTACCCCAGATCACCTATACAGTTTACCCGTCGAACCCCTCTCCCTGGGTAGTGGTACGTAGCAGAGATAGTCAGGGTACTCAGTACTGTGCGTCAGGTTTAGAGTGAACAGCCCCCACAGATATCTATCTGTGTGCTGTGAATTCCCACATTATCCAATCTATCCCATACGACCAGTGCACAGATACAGCAGTGACACAATGAAGTGAGACACAGTATCATGTGTCATATCTGTGATCATGATGACCCCCTGCGGGATCATTTGCTGGCCTGTGGATGGGTCATGGGACAAACAGATGTAAACATGGTACTG
This sequence comes from Ichthyophis bannanicus, assembly GCA_033557465.1. Lineage (NCBI taxonomy): Eukaryota > Metazoa > Chordata > Amphibia > Gymnophiona > Ichthyophiidae > Ichthyophis > Ichthyophis bannanicus. Next base: position 926,099,157 of record CM066031.1, on the reverse strand, counting down.
CGCTGCTAGCCGTCACATACATGGTTGGTCTGCAGACTGGTGTGTTTGGATACGCCGGACATTTGCATGAGTCACGGTGGGGGGGTGCAACACATGTCTCACACATCACCTTGTGTCTCACCTACAGCCACTCATCAGGTTCTGATGGGCATTCAGGAGAGGATGGACCAGATGCATGCCACAGCTGAGGTGATGGCAGCAGTGCTACTGCAGATTGCAGATGCTCAAGAGGCCATGGCTGGGCGTTCGCAGCAGCCAGCCACAGCCCCAGAGGCAGCACCAGCGGAACCACAACAACGGGGTTGCATGGGCCGTGGTTGCTGTGGACGTGGGCGACCACGCAGGTCCTGATTGGGGGGATTGGGTCACTGTGTGCCAATAAAGAAGACAAAACCTGATTATACCTATGTGCCCATTTCCGGTGTTTGACACTGTACTCCCCTGAGTACCCTGTCCCCCATATTGTCAACATGGTCACATGTGCCTCCCCAGCTCCCTTAGGGGTGTGGCGTATGCACTACCACCAATCAATGCACATAACTTATACCATGCCCTGTGTGCCAGGAACCATCCCATGTGTGTACCCTTCTACCTATGTATGGGGGTATATCCTACCTCTCCAGTTAGGCAGTAATATGTATATGGTGGTACATGTATGTTTTACGGATCAGCCAGTCTCTCACACTCCATGTCCTCTCCAGTGCCCCACCCACATGTGTGCCATTCCCTCTGAACCACACCAGGGCCTACGTGACTGTTTAGCTGTAGATGTTTGTGTAAGACACAGGCAGACATAGGTAACTAGCTACAGTCAGTTGTTTACTCTCCCCCTGCACCTGTGGTGAGCCTCTACTCCACCTCCAGACCAACATCCGCCTGTCTTGATCTCACCAGCTATCCCCCTGGGCAGCTCCTGGGTACAGCGGTCCATCTCATCCTTCCTGCCACATACCTGCTGCTGGCCATCCCCACTATTCCCCTACGAGCATGGTGCATCAGATATGGTGCCCACACATCACAGGCCGCATGCATATGACCATAGCTGTCGGGACACACTGCACATTGGCACATCATGGGGCACCATGGGACACAGACGCCTACGCACATGGGCAGCCCCCACAACTGCATATGGAGACGGTACATGTATGTTACCCATGTCTACCATGCATACACATAGTGATCTACACACATGTCCCATGCTTACATCCACAGTCTGTCTGTAAGGGAGACACATGACCATTGTGATGTAGTAACACAACTGTATTTAAAAACTATTTACAACAGGTATTATATACCAAAGCCCACATGTTGGGTCCCGGGAGACAGGACAGCACAGGACACATGTGTGGGCACCACATGGGCCATCACATACTCCTGGGACACCCATCAGGGAATGGCTGTCGAGATGCAGCACCCCTACACACCACACACTGCATCTCAGCAGCCATCCACTGAATGGAGCCTGCCAGCCACCGGATGGTGGGGTCCTGGGCCCGCAGACGTTGCACCATGCCTTCCATTGCCACATACAGGTCCTGGATGCACCTGCCACCACATACACACAAGGTGCCAGGTGTCGGTGTAGTGGCATGTGCGTGGGCCCTGTCTGTGGCAATGGGTGGCGTAGCTACACCCTGATGGGCACCATCGCCACACACATGCAGCAGCTGGCAGGGACCCACAGTGCCCTGTGCTGTCCTGTGTTCCCTCCCCCCCTCCACACCCCCTTCCTACCCCCCTCCTCTCCCCCTGGCACCTCCCCCCACCCTCGCCACTCTCCATGCTCTCCTCCTCCTCCTCACCCCCAAAACATCACACACACTCTCACCCTCCCCTCCCCTCCCACCCCACCCTCCATCCCCTCCATGTCCCCATCATCCTCTTCCGCCTCCGCCGCCTCTGCCGCCTCCTCCTTCTCCTCCTCTGCCTCCTCTGTTGTGCTGTGGGGCGTGTTCTTGTGTGCCCTGATGTTGAGGGGCCCTCACCAGCAGGAACATCCTCTGTGGGGGATGACAGTCATTAGCACACTATCATGTGAGTCACATACCACATGTACATAGTTTGGCCGTGCACAGCCTGATGGGCCACTGTGACATTCTGTACTGAGCTGCAGAGGCCACAACACTCACCTCCACTTCGTACCATCGCCCCCCTCTGGAGGCGGGCAAGGACCTCCGGGCAGTGCAGCTGGAACTCCCGACCCTTTTTCCATAGGTCCTCTTCCTGGGAGGGAAAGCAAAGGGTGGGAGCATTAATAACCATATATTTCTGGTGGGAGACCAACACATATCACACATCTCTGTGAGCAGCTTCGTACTGCTCTTGCTCCTCTGGCCAGTGTGTCCTCTACTAACTGTTGCCAGTGCCACCTGCATCTGTGGCTGTGGGCCTGGCCATGTGTGCAGTGCCACCTATGTGTACTGTGCTTAACATCCCGGACACCCCATACCCTGTTCCTACACTCTCCTTGCATGACATGGGAGCACTATGCCATGTGTGGTTTGGCCATGCTGGTGTCCAGGGGTGGTCTTCCCTAATTCCCTGTGTGGTCTGGCAAACACATCTGTGTTTGCCTGACCTACACACATCATCCGACACACCCGCCACGGCACCATGATATCCTACCACGCATGGGTGATGTGTTCTGACATAGAGCGGAAGGTGGGTGGCCCTGAGCACCTTGCCAGGTGCCAATACCATGACACTTGGCTTTCTACTATACCTCTATGGTCATGACTAGGGCCTCCTGTGATTAGGGCAGTTGTGGCTGACTACAACAGGAGCATGGACCACCACACCTAGCTGGCCTATTAACATCTGTGCTCCTGTCTGGGGTTATGGCAGAGCTGTGAAACCCCAACAGGTGCGTGTACCCTTACACCAGCATCTATAATGTTCCTCTGCGATCAGATATGGGACTCCTGGGGAGTGGGCAGATGTGTGACCTGAAACTGCGTACACTTCAATGATATCTGGATTTGTTACAGACCTTTGTAATCAGGTATCAGGGCTCCTGGGGGTGAGGTGGTTTAGAGCACATCCACAGCTGCACCTACCATACCATCAGGATCCATAACAGACGTGTGTAATGAGGTCTGGGCCTCCGGGGAATAGGGCAAATGTGTGACCTAACCCGGCATAACCTACCACAATATCTAGATGCCATACCCACCTTTGCAATCAGGTCTCAGGACTCCTGGGGGTAGGGTGTCTTATCACACTTCATCAGCAACATAAACCATATCACCAGGGTGACTGACAGAACACTTTGAGCAGGTCTCAGGACTCCTGTGGGTAGGGTGGATTATAACACATCAACAGCAACATAAACCATACCACCAGGGTGACTGACAGACCACTTTGATGGAATCTCAGGCCTCCTGGGTGTAGGGTGGATTATAACACACCAACAGCAACATAAACCATACCACCAGGGTGAATGACAGACCACTTTGATGGGGTCTCAGGACTCCTGGGGGTAGGGCAGATGTTTAAACCTGCAAATGCATACACAACCATATCACCAGGGTGACTGACAGATCAGTTTGATGGGGTCTCAGGCCTCCTGGGGGTAGGGTGGATTATAACACATCAACAGCAACATAAACCATACCACCAGGGTGACTGACAGACCACTTTGAGCAGGTCTCAGGACTCCTGGGGTTAGGGCAGATGTTTAAACCTTCAAATGCACACACAAACATATCACCAGGGTGACTGACAGACCACTTTGATGGGGTCTCAGGACTCCTGGGGGTAGGGCAGATTTTTAAACCTGCAAATGCACACACAACCATATCACCAGGGTGATTGACAGACCATTTTGAACAGGTCTCAGGACCCCTAGGGGTAGAGCAGATGTGTGACCCTGCAACTGCAGAACCTACCATATCAGCATGCTATTTACCAGACCTGTTTAGGCAGATCTAGGGGCTCCTTGTGTTAGGGTGTATTTAAACACATCAACAGCAGCAGCTGCCATAACACCAGGCTGACAACTGGACCTCTGTGATCAGGTCCTTAGCCTCCTGGGGTTAGGGCAAACCACTTTGATGTGATAAATAGATGGTATATCACGTGAGTTTAAATAAAAAACATAAATGAGATAGAATGCCTACACACAGCAGCATACACAGCTACAATCAACACTGGATATGTATATGGATATACTGACCTGTCCCCATACACTTACCTCGCGTGGGTAGTCAGCAAGACGATTATAATGCCTGGTGACACAGTCCCAGGCCCTCCTTACGTGCCCGAGGTCCTGCCGCTTGGAGGAGGCAGGGAATAGTTTCCTCTGCCTAGTGCATATCAGCCCTGCAAGGTGTCTCAGCTCCCTGCGGGTAAAAGCAGACTTTCTTGAACAAGTTGCTATTTTCAGCAATGCCTTCCTCACGCACACATGCATGCCTCAATGCGCATGGTGTGGGTTCTCGGGTAGGGGTGCCTACATGGACATGCGCGCTTCCTCCCCCACACCACCTGCCAATGTTATGTGCCCTTGGGGGTACCTGCTGGGTAATCTCCCCTGTGACACTGTGGGACACACACTCATGCCCATGTTGGACCCCTGTCAGTTTCTGTCTTGCTGCTTTACAGTTTTGGCATCCCTATGTGCCACCTAGGCATCTGCCTAACACGCACTGTGCCCCAGCTGGACCACAGCATGTGCCACCTGCAGCCCTCTATATCCCATTTACAGTATCAGTACAGTTGCCCTTTCCTACATGCCCACTCTGCTGTTACTGCACATGTGCACACCATAACAAACCTGCCCAATATAGACGTGAAAAAACCCTGATCACCACTATTTCAATGTGGGATCATTCACTTTGTAGGGGGACAGAGAATAGACCCTTCCAAACATGATAGCTTATTTTTTGAGCTTTGTCAGTGGTGTTGCTTTATGTTTATCATTAATATCACTTTTGGCCAGCTTGGTTATTGGGCTTTTAGATGTGGTTCTGGTCCTTTTATATGTTTATTTGTCTCTTTGTTCACTGCACATGTATCACAACTAGCACGTTTTTGGGTTTCCCTGCTTTTGCTGCACATTGCTGACATAAATGGTTTCTCTTTCCTGCACATGTGCCTTAACGCGAGGGTTTCACTGGCGTTAGTGTTCAGACCCAGATTTCACAGCATTAGTGTGCCTGGAGCCTCTCCCCTCCCACTCTCCGCCCATTTACCCCCTTCTCTCTGCCCTCTGGGAAGCCTTACTCCATCCTTCAGACCCGGATTTCACAGCGTTATGTGCCTTAATGCCGCTGTTGCATTATCGCGCACTAAGTGACGTTATCGCACGATAATGTTACATTATCACGTGATCACATCACTTATCGCGTGATAATACCACCACTGCGACGTTAAGACGGTTTCGTAAACATACCCCTAAGTGTCATTTCCAAAGTGTTCTCCAATAGGATAAAGTCTACATGGATTTAACCAAGGGAAATTTTGCCTCAGTAATCTGTTATATTTTTTGAAGGTATGAATAACATGTGGATGAAGGCCAGCTAGTTGACAAGAAGACCCATTTTTCAGAGACTATTGAGGTGGGAAGTGAGAAGTTCAAGTCAGGACATTCACAATTCCTCCAGTATTTTACAAAAAGCTCTGCTGAACGCAGAAGATTTTTCTAGAATACTGTAAGGATGTGCAGGACTGATGTGTATTTGCCAGCATGTCCAGCATCTCTCATGTCCGTTTCCACACCACGTTCAAACTTTTAACTACAGACCTATAAGTGCCTTCTTTCGGCTGCTCCTTACTAGCTTTCCTCTTATCTCTCCCTACGCCCCTCCTCGGGAACTCCACTCTTCTGGCAGATCCCTTCTATCTGTGCCCTTCTCTTCCACTGCTAATTCCAGACTTTGATCTTTCTGTCTTGCTGCTTATGCCTGAAACAAACTACATGAGTTGGTACGTCAGGCTCCATCTCTGGCCCTGATCAAATCCAGGCTAAAAACTCACCTTTCTGAGATTTTTGGATCCTGATCCCCTCAGCCTTCTGTTCACCTCCTATGTGTTTCCTTACCATTCCCCTAGATATATCCTAGTCCCCCACTGTTGTGTTTGTCTTGACTAGACAGTAAGCTCTAATGAGTAGGGACTATCTCTTACTTGTGTCTGTACAGTGCTGCTTATGGCATGTAGCGCTACACAAATGATCAGTAGGAGTAGAGCAGCGGTTTTATAAAGCCGCATATGAGAAAAAAGAACATCTAGACAACATCGCTCTCCATCATTCCCAAAACACCCCGCCTCAACAATAGCATATGTTCCCTCCACCCTTGCTACACCCTTAAGAGCAAGAAGAGTCCTCCTGATCACACCCTGGACAGGAAGATAACACCCCCCCCCATTGGATCCCCTAGCAGACAACTCCCTCACCCCCCCCCCCAATTCCACCCCTGGCCCTTACCAGGAATCTCTGCTAGTCTAGGGGGAGCAGGAACAATCCTCAGTCATTCTTGTTTTGTTTGGCTCTGTGTTCACAATGGTGCCATTAACAACTAGTGGTAATTTAATGGAACTACTGCTAGGGGTCAAAGGCACCATTTTGCATCCAAAGCCAAACACAGCAGGAGTGATTGGGGATTGCTCCTGCTCCTCCTAGATCACAGGGATCCCTGTTAAGAGCTTGGGTTGGATAGGGTGATGGAGGCATGTCTGCTGAGGGGCCAAACGAGCTAGTGGGTCTGTATCTGGGGAGTGATTGACGGGGTCCTCTGGCTTTTAGGGGCGTGATGGAAGATTTCAGGGGGTGGGGTCTAGTGGCATCAGCCTTTGCACCTTCTCCTTCAAGCTCTTCCACTGCTAGTTCCATATGTTTTTCATTCTTGCTGCACCTTATGCCTGGAACAGACTACCTGAGTCAGGCTTCATCTCTGGTCCTATTAAAATTCAGACTAAAACCGACCTCCTCAAGGCTGCGTTCAGAGCCTGACCCCCTTATTCTCCTGTTCACCCCATGTGTATTTTAACTACGTCCCCTTAGTTTTACCCCAGTCCTCTGTTTCTTGGGATTGTCTGTCTTGAATAGACTGTAAGCTCTGTGGAGCTGGGACTGTCTCCTACATGTATGTGTACAGCACCATGCATGCTTTCTAGCACTATACAAATGATAAGCGGTACTAGCAGTAATAGTAGCAGTAGTAGAGATAGGTCTGGCTTCTTAGCAGATAGATCTGTCGACTGTGGATTATTTCAGACTCTAAAGACTTTCCCTTGGAGGTAGGGAGAATCTAAGATTAAATGGACAAACTAGCAAAGCAGTGACCTTTTCGAGAAGGAAACATAGCATAAGCGGTCAGGGTTTTCTGGCCAAATTTACTCGTATTGAAGGGTATTCACCTGTCAAATGTGGGGACAAGAGTTTTTTGAACACCTTTCACAAGGTGTTATCGGATCTGGAATTACCAATCACAAGGGACAGTCACAGCTTTGTGTATTCTCCTCCCTATATGCAGTAGGCCCATCAGAATCTTGGGGGGGGGGGGAGAGGTGGGGGGAGAGGTAAGCATGTACCAACCCTATAGTGGCCATTAAAGTCTCTGAGGGGAAAGGGGGGGGCTGAAAAGGGACTAGCATGGTACAAATGCATTGGTGGTGGTCTAAAGTAAGGAACCCATGAAAGACTAGTATTGGCTTAGATCACAACATCAATGCCGTGTGGTTCAACATGTGTCCGATGATAATGCTTACGGGAGGGGGGGGGCCTTGTGAAAGAAGGCAGGTTTGGAAGACTACAGGACGGCTGGATCAAAGGATGGGGGGGGGGGCTATTAATACCAGTATCCCTTCTGGAATATCTGCTTGATAAGCAACTTCGCTGGTCCTCAAAGGCTACTATCACCAGGAAGTTAGGCAGGGGTAGGTCAGGGAACTGAGTGTCAGGAAAGATAAGCTCAAGCACAGAAAACTGTGACCATTATAGCCAATGTCAAAGGGTATTTGCGGATGGGTGGGGAATAGTGGGGGCTGACATCATGGTTATATGATTTTTGCCTCTATAATCCATAAAATGATGAATAATTTTAAGTGCATCAAGTTGATATATTTTTTACAATATCTTTGCTTGCCACCTCTTGTATTACAAATGGCCAGTAGGAGCATTTGGCTTCTTCTGCACTCCAAACCTGATGGACGATTGTCATGATGCAAACAAAGTTATGGCGACAAGAGATTTGGGCCTTTAACCCCTCTCCATAAACACCTTACCCCCACCCAGGCACCCCAACTACCAGCAACTTGATAAAAATTTCAGTTTGCTGTGTTTTCATACATGCACTTCAAAGGTTCTTTGATTGCTAGTTATTATTTTAAGTTAGAATGAATATGCATTCTCATTATCTCAACTCTGTCATGTCACAGTGGGAGATAAATGCTCTAATGCAGTTTCTCTTTCTCAAGAGACACCAATTTTTCCAAGACGTTGTTGGAGCTCCCTTATGATTTCTAGTCACGTTGGTAATAAATGGGAGGGAGGGGGACTCACTTTCATCTAGGAAGTAGAAACAATTACCTGAATATTTTCTGTGACCCTTTGGCAGATATGATATATTTTCTTATTCTAAAGAGCAAGGTATTACGTTGTCTTTTCACTCCTGTTTTATCATGCATGCAGACCCTTGTAAACTGCATTCAAGGTCATAGATGCGGCAGTTAAGGGACTGTGAATAATGCACATTTATTTATTTGTGAATGGTGAGATTAGCTTATTGCACAGTGCCCAGTCAGTGGTGTATAATGAATGGTTTCACCAATCCTGTGTATTTTATGTTTCCCTACTCTTTCTAAATCAATAAATCTAAGATGATATTACTATTTTCAGCAGGATTTTATTCAACATAGAGTACAATCCCAGTGCTATCAAATATTCGAATGTGGATTTGATTTTTTACTGATTGTTCGAGCCAAATATTAATGAAGTATGTAGCTTTCGCACATGATAACCTTGCAAAGCACTTTCACTCTATTGCTTCATGGGCCAATCTTTTGCAATAGCAGTTAAGCGTGAGCCATTAATTCTGAAGTCACTTTGTAAATTAATGCACAACTCGCAAACTACCTCTGTTAGCTGCATTAACCAATGCTATCTAATTTTTGCTGTCTGATCATATTTACCTTGGAGTTTATATAATATGTATAAGTCCCTAGATAGGTCTGCAAGGGGAGCCAAACCAGGAGGAAAAGCATTTTCAGAAGAGGTTGATGACTGGTAAATGCAAACAGGAATTGATTACTGTTTTACATACACCATCAGCAGCTGTAAGGGGAATATCAAATCAGCCGTAATTTACTGAAATGGATCCAGAGTTACTTCTGAGGTCTGAATTGTTTTAAAATTAAATTAAATTTTTGTCAGTGTGTGCCTTCACATTGACCCCTAAATATATAGTGATTGAGGAATTGTGATGAGTACGCCATTTATTTTTTTTCTTTGTTTATACTGAAGTCAGTGTTACTGACCTACTGCTTAGTGTTTCATTAAACACAATGCAGTTTGTTCAGATAGCTTCAATAAAATGATATTAATATGCATGAGGCACACTACAGAAAGGAAATCACAGCTGCTAATGTAAGCATGAGCTGATTACGTTGTATGATTATTCTCCATCCAAATCCATGAGACCTAAAGGCAAAGGACTGTTTTTCTAGCAAACCGCAAATCTGCAGCTAGAGTATCATGTCCTGTTCATTTATGGCAAACAAGTGCGGGCAGGCTGAGTTTAAGGAAGGAAAGACAATATATTGGATCAAAGCTAATCTGAAAACAATTTGAGTGCTTATTTTTGATTATGTGAGGCCTGTCAAAAAAAGATGCAATGTAGGATGTTGTCTAGAATAACTGTGGAAAGCAGGAGATGGTACAAAGGCTGACTGTCGCTGGGAAAAGCCTGTGGGTTTGCATCCATTTTTGTTTAGGGGATTAAACATCATATAGAGGGTAATTTTATAGCAGGGCACCTAGGTTAAGGTAACCAAAATGCATCTATTTTAAGTTTATTTTATAAAGACGCCTACTTGCCTTTATCAAATACTAGCATAAGTGTCAGAGATTGCACCTTAATTTCGGGTATGGATATTTGTGCAAGCTTTTTCGTAAGAAACTGAAAAGTTGGCTTTTCAAAAGTATTTGTTATAAGTAGAAGGCTTTCTTTTAAAGGCTAGCTGGGAAAGCTTTTCTTGGCTAAGTTTTAATATTTTATGAATATGTACTTTTAACTGAATTGATTGGAACTGAGATATGCAAGATTGAATAGTGAGCTTTTAAGATGATATATGCGATGCGCCTTGAATCCATATCGGAACAAAGCAGAATATAAATGCCAATTAAATTAAATTAATGTACACAAAGTATTCAAGTACATATGTAAATTAAGGTATTTTATAATCAATGTGTTGTCCATACTCCACCCAGACCACATCCCTAGCTATGCCTACTGGCAAAGTACACTCCTTCATGCCAATGCAAGTACTTTTATGCCGGTCAGCATTTTATGAACTTACCTCTATGGTGCATTGCAAAATTTTAGGGTTTTTTTGGCCAGCCTTAAAAGAGTAATGTCCCACTGGGGTTTATGCATTAAGAGGAATGTTTAATAAACTGGGCTAACTGCTAGCACCAGGTTTAGTGCATGGTGAGCACACCATGCTAAAATTTAGTGTTGGTCCCCACACAAAAATCCCATGTTAAATAGTTAGTGTACAAATGGGTGAAGACACAGTGGGTTGGGTGCATAACATGAGGCATTGATGGCATGTTGTATTTTGTATGGGTGCTTTAGCTGCATGCTAGCCATGATTGTTGACGTTAGCACAGGGGCATTTAAAGCCACCTCAATGGGTGGCATTAGATGCACCCGTGTGCTGGATTACTGTGGAGCTATGTGTTATCAATGCACCAATGGCAGGGGGACAGACACACAAGACTCTGAAGTTGACTTCCTTGTTGGCATTGCAGTCTGACCTCATGCTACTGGCGCCTGTTTTTGTAAACATATGCTTATGTTTATGTTTATGTTTATTTTTTTTGATATACCGCTCAGGCCAGAGGCATTAGAGCGGTTTACAATACTATATCATTTGAGGAAAAAGGAAAAGAACGCCATTTATATGATAGGACAGAGAAGAGGACAGAGACAGTCAAACAGATAGGAGAAGAAGAGGAACATGGAACAGCACGTTACCACTTTACCTGCTGCTTCATCACATGAGAGGGTAGGTGGAGAATTTGAAGAATGTGATTAGGAAGCCATGTCACCAGCACTACTGAAGGAAAGTCCAGGGTGTGTTGTACGTACCCCCATCTCAGCACCCCAGACTTTAAAAATGCTACCTATCCAGGAAGAAGAGGCAGTGAGTGTACCCCAAACCTTCCATTGCATCCCTCCAACAGCCTCCATACAGATCCATCTCAGACTCTCCCCCCCTACTGTGTTTCTCCATCAGATGCCCACAAAGAATATTTTCTTACGTGACCAAACCATGCGGACATAAATTTCCAAAGTTATGCAGAGCAGTGAGGAGCACTGAACAGCAGCTTAATGGCTGAGTTTTCATGGATTTTCATCCAAATTAACCTAATTCTAGTTGGATAGATTTAGATGTGTTATTTGGCTGACCAAACCTAGGGCCAAGTTTGCTAATGCTTAGTTGGTGCTAACAGACATTAGTGTGTGCTAAGTGCCGGCGTGGCCATAGGGATTAAATGGGCTACCGTGGCAGTTAGTGTGCACTAACATTCTTAAAGCACACTATGGGGCCCTTTTACTAAAGTGCATTATGCAGTTAGCACAGGTTTCAGCATGTGCTAACCATGGTAGCTGTTAGTGCGCAGCTATGAAAGTTCACATATGCCGATTTCTGTGCTCACTGTGCCTCGCATGCAAGACTGGAGAATGGGCAGAGTAGGGAGTGGTGGGAGTGGAGAGCACTGCGCCTTTAGCATGTGAGTACACACTGCACACTAAAGGTGTGTCTTGCCATTAGCATGTATGCAATTACCTCCACCTCAATAGATGAAGCTAACTGCACCTGTGGTATTCCTGACCCATCTTAATGAATGGCACTGTGCATTACCTATCAGATACTACTAATGATTTGTATAGTGCTACAAGGCATATGCAGCACTGTACATATACATATATACATATGCTTGGGTGCATACGGAGAGGAATGGCTAGCAGAAAAAAGGAGGTGATAGTGCCTCTGTATAAGTCTTTGGTGCGACCTCATTTGGAGTATAGTGTGCAATTCTGGAGACCGCACCTTCAAAAGGATGTGAACAGGATGGAGTCGGTGCAGAGGGTGGCTACTAAAATGATTAATGGGCTTTGTTATAAAGCATATGAGGACAGACTTAAGGATCTTAATATGTACACCTTAGAAGAAAGGCGGGATAGAGGTGATATGATTGAGATGTTTAAATACCTCCGTGGCATAAATGTTCAGGGAGAGAGCCTCTTTCAATTGAAAGCAAGTTCTGCGACGAGGGGACATGGGATGAGGGTGAAGGGAGATAGATTCAGGAGTGATATGCGGAAATATTTCTTTACGGAAAGAGTAGTGGATCCGTGGAATAGTCTCCCAGTGGAGGTGGTAGAGATGAGGACAGTAACTGAATTCAAAAAAGCATGGGACCAACACAGAGGATCTCTAAAGGTAAAAAGTGGACTGTTGTAGTTGTTGTTATGGAAGGACAGACTAGATAGGCCATGTGGTCTTTTTCTGTCATCATGTTTCTATGTTTCTATGTTTCTAGATGTAAGACACAGTCCCTGTTCATCAGAGCTTATAATCTAATCAAGATGAAAACCATCCAGGGTCTAGAGTATAGCAAGATACACAAGTGTGGACAGGAGAATGAGGAGCACTAGGATCCAAAAGCAGCCTGAAAGAAGTGAGTCTTCAGCCTGATAGGGCCAGAGAAGGAGCCTGATGAAGCACCTCAGGTAGTTTGTTCCAGGCATATGGAGCAGCAAGGTGGAATGAATGAAGTCTGGAGCTGGCAGTGGCAGAGAAGGGCACAGATAAAAAGGATCTGCCAGAGGAGCGGAGGAAAGATAGTGAGGAGCCACAGAATGAATGCGCTAGTGGGTAAGTGGGTAAGTAGAAGTTTGAAATGGAAAGGGAGCCAGTGAGGTGACTTGAGAAAAGGGGTTACATGAGCATAGTGATAAGCCGTGCAGTTGAGTATTGAAAAGATTGAAGGGGAGAAAGATGATTCAGAGGGAGATCAGTGAAGAGCAGGTTTTTTTTTTTTTTTAAATTTATAGACATTTTTCAATTTACAAAGAAAACAATCATGTAACATAACATAATTTGTAATAATAAACCATTAAAGAAATACATCAAATGATAGACCACTTCAAGGAGGGGTGCTGCATAATTAAACAAAACCTGAATGGCTCCCAGAGGAATCTAAAACAATGCTGCAAAAAGAGACTCTACTCAACTTTATCCCTAAGAAATTCAATCAACTGCTTAGGATCAAAAAACAAATATCGATTGCCCTGAAAGATGATAAGGCATTTACACGGAAATCGAAGGTGAAAAACCGCGCCAGCGGCCAACACACGCGGGCGCAACTCTAAAAAAGCTGTGCGCCGCAACTTTGTGGCCCTTGACACGTCAGGGAAAATTTGGATTGTTTGACCACAAAACATTTCAGACTTTTTAGGAAAATAAGCCCGCAATATTTTATCTTTATCCAATTCAGAAATTAAGGAGACCAATAAAGTAGCTCTAGAGGGGATATCGTCAGAGGTAGTTTCCAAAAAAGCTGAGATATCTAAAGTAGAAGAAAGAACTTTTTCAGTACTAACTTTTTCAGATGGAAAGGGAACTTCCCCTTCACCCCCCAATTGTTGATTTAAATTCCTCAAAGGAACATAATAAATCTTAGAAATGGAAGAAGCTTGAAAATCAGTGATCAACAATATCTCTTTAAAATATTTTTGGAAAAGAATCATAGGAGATAGATAGTGTGTGGAAGGAAAATTCAATAACCGAAGATTCCTAGATCGCATCAGATTCAGGTACTTCAGGCCGGAGGGCCGGGGGTTCAAGTCCCACCTGGGGATAGCAATCTCAGGCCGGAGGGACTGGGATTTCTAGTCCTACAGGCACTCCTTGTGGTCTTGGGCAAGCCACTTAACCCTCCATTGCCCATGTTCCCTGTAAGTATTAGCGTATGTGTCTCATATCCCCTCGTGTTAATGTATCCCCCAATTGACCGCTTTGACCCGGTGAAAAGCGGGATATAAATACAGCTAAATAATAAAATGATAATAATTCTCTAAAACCTCATCTTGACGGTGTAAGGAACTAAAATTTGGAACAAAAGAAGCTTACACATCTTTATTAGCAGAAACATCAGCCTCAAGAGAAATAGCTCTTCGTTCAACAGACATCATTCGTTTATCATGGTCTGCGAGTTTCTGGACCGTTGCCTTGGAGAACTCAGAAACACGCTGCAGAGAAGTCCCCGGTACTGATTCAATACGAGAAGTAACCATCCATATATCTTTTAGGGACAAATCTGCAGGCGGAATTTGAGGTTCCCCAGGCAATGTGAAAGACACCACAGAAGGTAAAGGAGGAGGAAGCTCACTTTCTAAATGCAAAAAAGAACCCAAAAGCATATCAGTCTCCTCAACATCACACTTTTTTTGCATACTGGACGATTCTAAAGCAGGCAATTGCTTAGCCTCTTGAATGGGAGGAGACAACCCCATTCCTCGGGAATCATCGCAGGAGGAAACAGTACTTACAGATAGAATATTCTCAGCTCCAACGTCCAACAAGGCAGCTGAAGAAGACAAAGCAAGATTATGTCCCATAACAACATGGGCATCCATCGGGCCTACCACTTTTACTGCCTTAGATTGGACCAATTGAGAGAAGTGTTTTCGTCTCTTCCCCATCACGGAGATTCTCCTGCGCCAAACTAGCGCCGAAGGGGCGGACCTGCCCCTTTGGTCACGCCCCTTCGGGCACGCGCCCACGGGGCGCATCCCGCGAGCAGGGCAAGCTGAAATAGCCCTTGTAAGGCTCCGCCCACCGCAGGGAGCGGCCTCCAACCTCCGGGAACCAATCAGAGAGTAAGTAGTAATTTCAGGAACCAGACAGCACTCCTCGGCGTCCCGCGAGCAGGGCAAGCTGAAATAGCCCTTGTAAGGCTCCGCCCACCGCAGGGAGCGGCCTCCAACCTCCGGGAACCAATCAGAGAGTAAGTAGCAATTTCAGGAACCAGACAGCACTCCTCGGCGTCCTGCGAGCCGGGCAAGCTGAAATAGCCCTTGTAAGGCTCCGCCCACTGCAGGGAGCGGCCTCCAACCTCCGGGAACCAATCAGAGAGTACGTAGCAATTTCAGGAACCAGACAGCACTCCTCCAGTGAAGAGCAGGTTATAATAATCAAGACAGGAGGTGACTATTGAGTGGATGAGGGTCTTAGGAGCGTGTGTAGAAAGGAAAGGACGAAATTTGCCAACGTATAGAGAAAGAAGCGACAGGTTTTAGCTATCTGTTGGATGTATGCAGAGAGAGTAGAGTCAAAGATGACCCCAAGGTTGCGAGCTGAGGAAACAGGGAGTGTAGTGTTATCCACAGAAATAGAGAAGGGAGGAAGGAGGGAGGTGGGTTTAGGGGGAAAGAAAAGGAGCTCAGTTTTGGCTATGTTCAGTATCAGATAGCGGTGAGACAGCCAGGCACCAATGTCAGATAAGAAAGTAGAGATTCGGGCATGGATTCCTGGAGAGATTTCAGGTGCAGAGAGGTAGATCTGAGAGTCATACTAAAAACCATGGGAGGAAATAGGTGCACCAAGGGACTGAGTGTAGAGAGACAAAAGTAGAGGTCCCAAGACAGAATCCTGAGGTACATCAACTGAAAGCGGGATGACAGTAGAGGAGGATCCACCAGAACATACACTAAAAGTGCGATGGGAGAGATAAGAACATAAGATATGCCATACTTGGTCAGACCAAGGTCCATCAAGCCCAGTATCCTGTTTCCAACAGTGGCCAATCTAGGTCATACGTACCTAGCAGTTTCCCCAAAAGACACAGGTTCCACAATGCTTGTACTGGGTCAAGCATTGATATCCTGGGTCCCTTCTTAATAATGGTTTATGGACCTTTCCTCCAGGAACTTGTCCAAACCTTTTTTAAACCCAGCTACACTAACAGCCTTTACTACATCCTCCAGTAACAAATTCCAGAGTTTGATTACACGTTGAGTGAAAAAATATTTTCTTTTATTAGTCTTAAATAGTTTACCCTGGAGCTTCATTGCATGTCCCCTAGTCTTTTTATATTCTGATAGCGTAAACAATCAATCTACATTTACCTGTTCCACTCCGTTCATTAATTTATAGACTTCTATCATATCTCCCCGCAGCTGTCTCTTTTCTAGGTTAAAGAGCCCTAACGTTTTTAGCCTTTCTTTATAGGAGTATCCTTCCATCCCCTTTACCATTTTGGTGGCTCTTCTCTGAAACGTTTCTAATAACGCTATATCCTTTTTAAGATACGGTGACCAGAATTGCACACAATATTCAAGGTGCGGTCTCACCATGGAACGATATAGAGGCATTATAATATCTTTTTTTTAATTTTCCATTCCTTTCCTTATGATACCTAGCATTCTATTTGCTCTCTTGGCCGCCGCTGCACACTGGGGCGAGGGTTTTAACATGTTATCCACAATGATGCCTAAATCTTTTTCCTGGGTGGTGGTTCCTAATGCGGAACCTTGCATCGTGTAACCATAGTTTGGGTTGTTCTTCCCTAGGTGCATAACTTTGCACTTGTCCACATTAAATTTAATCTGCCATTTTGATGCCCAGTCTTCCAATTTATCAAGATCCTCTTGCAATTTTCCACAATCCTCTTGGGTTTTAACAACTTTAAATAGTTTGGTGTCATTTGCAAATTTGATAACCTCACTCGTTATTCCACTTTCCAGCTCATTTATGAATATGTCAAAAAGCAGCGGACACAGCACAGATTCCTGGGGTACACCACTATACACCTTTCTTCATTGGAAAAATTGGCCATTTAGCCCTACCCTCTGCTTTCTATCTTTTAACCAGTTCCTGATCCACAATAGTACACTGCCTCCTATCCTATGACTCTTTAGTTTTGCCAAAAATCTCTGATGAGGGACCTTGTCAAAGGCTTTCTGAAAGTCCAGATACACTATATCAACCGACTCACCTTTGTCCACCTGTTTATTCACACCTTCAAAAAAACATAACAGATTAGTAAGACAAGATCTTTCTTGTCTAAAGCCATGTTGGCTGTCTCCCATTGGGCCATGACTATCTACATGCTGAGTAATTGTATTCTTTATGATGGTTTCTACCATTTTTCCCGGTACTGACATCAGGCTCACCGGTCTGTAGTTTCCCGGATCACCTCTGGAGCCCTTTTTAAAAATTGGTGTTACA
The DNA here is from genome assembly GCA_033557465.1 of Ichthyophis bannanicus. NCBI lineage: Eukaryota > Metazoa > Chordata > Amphibia > Gymnophiona > Ichthyophiidae > Ichthyophis > Ichthyophis bannanicus. The sequence continues at coordinate 926,081,694 of CM066031.1, read as the reverse complement.
TTGGTGATCCTCCAATCTTCAGGTATTAGAGATGATTTTAATGATAGTTCACAGATTACTAATAGCAGGTCTGCAATCTCATATTTCAGTTCTTTCAACACCCTTGGATGTATACCATCTGGCCTGGGTGATTTGCTACTCTTCAGTTTAGTTGTAATACATCTTCCCGATGTATCGATATTTCCTTCAATTCTTCCGCACCTTTAAATACCACTTCAGTCATGGGTAACATCCCTACATCTTCCTCAGTAAAGACTGAAGCAAAGCCATGACAGAACAGAGCCCCTAAATTCAAGCGAGGACAGGGTATCGAGGAGAAGGTGGTGATCAACAGTGTCGAAGGCAGCAGAAAGGTTAAGAAGGATAAGAATTGAGTAGAGGCCTTTGGATTTGGTGAGGAACAAGTCATTAGAGACTTTGGCAAGGGCTTTCGTAAATGCTGTCCACATCCTTGACAAATAACATGGTGGCTTTGAACTTAACATGCTGCAATTTCACATGCTATTGGTATGTTAGGTACAAAATCACAGCACACTTTAATAAAAGGACACCTATGTGTTCATAAACACGGCCCTTAACCTCAGAGATGGTCAATTTTTAATCACCTAGTGAAAATAGATAGCTATATTCAGCAACTCTGTGGAATAGAATGTTCTACCCTGCTGGATCATCTTATTTAGGGGTAAATTTATTAAGGAGCCCTTTTAAGAGTATACTTTAGGTTTTTGTACATAAAGCATGTTTAGCACAAAATCTAGTATGCATTAAGTGCAAAGTCTCTGTGGTAACTGTTTGGGATGTGATCAGCTTGTTCTTGGTAGTTAATATATGGATACATACGCTAATGTATGGCACAAGTTCTGTGGGTTCACCTAATGTCACTTATTGTAGTGGCATTAGGAGCATCTATACTAATAGCAATATTGACAGCACACAATATGTTCCCTTGCCATAACTGCAATGTGTTCTCTACTCTACACCCCTAACCCACCCAATACCCCAATACATGAGTAGCAGTTAGCATGCAAATCTGTGTGCGGTAACTGTCATACCCCCCTGGTAACAGTTACTCTAGGCCCGAGCTACTATGGGGTATGTTTACTAAACCGTGTTAACGTAGCAGATGATACGTAAACACGCGTAAGGTAAAGTTAACGCGCGTAAATGTCACGTTAAGGTGCATTAACGTCACCTATCTTGCGGTAACATTACATAATGTGCGTTAGCGGTCGCGGTCGAGGTAAATCCCGCAGAGGGTGGAGAGAGGGCGGAGAGAAGGGGTCAATGGGCGGGGCGTGGGCGGGGAGAGGCCCCTTCCACACTAATGCGGGGAACTGAAGGGCTGAATCCTACTGCCATTGAAAACCTGGGGGTATGTTTACTAAACTGTCTTAATGTTACCGGCGTTAGTTGCAGTCTTAATGTGACGAATGCCATATAAGGTAGTGGGCGTTCCGGTCTTAAGGTAGCATTTCGGGTTATCTCACGATAAAGTCCGTTATCGCACGATAGAGGGAGCCATGGTACGTTAACGCGCGTTAGCCTTAATTAGGCACGCTGACCTACAAACACAGCAACAGAGGTGTAGCACACTGATTAATGCAATGACTGATAAAATGGGGTCATGACTTCAATCCCCAAGTGGACTTAATGAGTAAAGCTGTCTGAGGTATTACCCTTTACTTTAAATCAGTGCTGTCTGAGGCATTTTCTTTTTTAATTTAAATTAGTGCTGCCAGCAAACACATCCTCACAGTGTCGTAACCTAAGGTGCCACATAAGGCGCCCTATAAGGCACTCCAGAGGGCACATTATAAAGTGCACTGTCCGCCAAGGCACCTTATAATGTTCCCTATAGGGCGCCTTATGAGGGACCTTAAGGTTACAGCACTGTGAGGGTGTTTTTGCTGGCAGCACTAATTTATTATTTATTTATTTACATTTTCTTATATACCGCGCTATTCTGCATCAGTGTGGTTTACATTGAACAAACTGAAATTACATTGAACAGGGCATTATAACTTGGAGATAACTATTTTACAGGGAACATGGGCTATGGAGGGTTAAGTGGCTTGCCCAAGACCACAAGGAGCACCTGTGGGACTAGAAACCCCAGTCCTTCTGGCCCAAGGTTGCTGCCCTCTAGTGGGATTTGAACCCCCGACCTTTCGGCCTGAAGTACCTTGCCCCAACCACTAGGCCACTCCTCCACTCCATTTAAAGTAAAAAAGGAAATGCCTCAGACAACCTTACCAAATAACACCACTGTGGGATCAAATACATAACTTCTGCTTCCATAGTCAGGGAAGTAACCAGTGGGCTACATCTCTATAGCTACTAACAAACCCCTGGCTGGCTACAGAAGGACTGCAGGTCACCACACAAACTGTCTGCTGTGGTTACCAGGATAGGGTTAACCCACCCGTACCCATGATGCACTGCACATGCAGATCAGCAGTCTACAGATGATCACAAGATGGAGTATGCACCCCCACAGCACCTCGACCTGGTAGGGGGAACTTACCATGTGTGTTACTGGCACAGAGTAGCTACAGACCGACACATTGTGGGGGTACTGTGCTCACCCTGAGTGCGAGGTGGGGCACCCAGCACCAAGTCCGCAGCACCTGGCTTAGTTGAGATAGGCTATGCTGCAGGTTGCCATCAGTGCCAGTGTGTGATAGCTAGTCCTTTAAAACACACCTAGGATACACCTGTGTCCATCTGTATTTCCCAGTCACGTCTAGCCCTTGTGGACTATGATGCTCCCAGAATAGTGCATATTCTGTGTGGGTGCCATGGTCACATGATTTAAATGAAGGGGGGTGTTTGGACCCATAGGCAGATTAGGTAGCACGACCCAACCCACCCTCTGGGGCTCCCACCAACAGATCCACATTCTAAATCCCTGCAGTGGTGGCAGAAAGGGACCATCAACCCCAGTCCTGCTGGGTAACAGGCATCCTCCAGGGCAATCAATGCAGATCTGTACGCATCAAGAAGGTAATGGAAGACAGACAGTAGGCCTGGAAATGCTCAGCTGTCCCCCCACCACTATCTGACATTCTCCAGCAACAAGCACAGTGCGTCTCCAGCCGCTGTACCCTGCAAGGTGCTCCAGCCATACACATACTAACTACAGACAGTCTGCCAGCTAGTCCATAGTGCATGTTCCTGGAGGAGACGTGTGCACCCAAAACTGGGATGTGAGCACACACACCAAGCAGATGAATCAGTGATTAGGCCCCAGAAAAGAGAACCCATAAATATCACTTGAGAGAAATACTATAGAGCACTATGGGGGAACCTAGCCATGCCATGGTCACTGCTCAGTCAGGGTGGGAGTGACCTCCCAGCAGGACATGCTGCGGCCACCCTGTCCATGCAGGTGGTGGCCGGGCACTACAATGTCCCAGCCATTGCTCTATGCCCTGTGCAGATGCATCCTGTCCGGGCTACACCCACAGTACCTTGCTCCTCATTATGCACATGGGCAGGCTAACACTGGAAGCAGTGCAAGCAGTGTGGGCTGAGTACCCCCCGACATTAGAGCCATTACCAATCTATATCAGTTCAGAAAGGCTCTCAAAACATACCTTTTCCGCCAATATTTCCCAGACAGCAACTGAACCAGATATCCCCTCCAAGAAATAACCCAATCTAGAAATGCCCGCACACTGCAGTGTAGATAGATTATGTATATAGTTAACCCAGTTATCCAAGTTTGTACTCCTGTTCAATGTAAAACCTGACAGTTTGTCGTAATGGTCGTTTTGTTATGATGTAAACCGCGCTGATTCTAAATAGAGCGGTATATAAGAAACTGTAATAAATAAATAATAAAATAAATAAGGTGTAGGCAGCCACAACACACTGGATAGACAGACACACACACTCCCACACCTATGCCAGCATTGTGCAAATATAAAGGCTTTTGGCAGCCCTGGCAACCACACCAGTCCTGGGCACAGTGCAGGCATGGCTATGGTACACAATACTGTTGGGGCCACTCCCCGGGGTGGTAAACACTGTCAGAAACCAAAACTGAAACACACTCCACAGATATCAGAAAGGTTGCTATGATGCAGCTCTATCAGCAAATTGTGCTTAACTTAGGAATTGCTATTTGCCATTAATCATAGCAACATTTTGATATATGTGTAATGTATTCCCAGGTTTAGGACGGCATTGCTAAGGTATGCAAGTGCTAGTATTGGGAGATGCTGCTGCACGCAGGGCCCAACAGCCTGACTCTCCATGAGGCTTTGGATAGTGGAGCCTGTGGGTGTGGGTGTTTATGCCCCTGTTGGCCGCTGCTCTAGGACAGAGGTTCTCAACTCTGTTCCTGGTGGGCCAAACACTGTTTGGGTTTTCATGCTGTCCCTAATGAATATGCATGAATACATTTGCATACCATGGGGGCGGCACATACAAATGCAGCACAGGCATATTTATTAGAGACAGCATGAAACCTGAATGGTGTTTGGCCCTCCAGGACTGCAGTTGGGAAACTCTGCTGTAGGTATTGCACATGCTTATGGTGTCTGTGCTCTGTAGGGTAAAATATAGGCATTTCAGGCATGTTTATGTTATCTGCAATAAAGGTTCTGTCTTTACTACCATGGTTAGTACTGGGTAAAATATGGGGGCTGGGTTGGCAGGAGCCACAGCTGGGACTTGAACTTGTGACCTTCTGCTCATGAACACACTGGCTGTGTGTACTGCACCACACTGTTGCCACAGGGGGCAGTTTATTCCCTGGGGATACCATGACTGTTCGTCAGAGAGACCCTGTCTGTTGCAGTGCACGGCACCCACCTAAACGGGACTAGGCTATGGTCTGCTGTGGGCAGATGCCACCGCCCCCTCTGCCACCAGCACCCCTCCGCCACCATGCTGCCATGCCATTATGCCGGTGGTGCTGGTGGTGCGCAGTCCCAGGCCATCCAGTATGCCTGTAGGCAGCTGCCTATGGTGTGGGTTCTCGGGTATGGGTGCCTACATGGACATGCGTGCTCCCCCCCCCACACCACCTGCCAATGTTATGTGCCCTTGGGGGTACCTGCTGGATAATCTCCCCTGTGACACTGTGGGACACACACTCTTGCCCATGTTGGACCCCTGTCAGTTGCTGTCTTGCTGCTTTACAGTTTCAGCATTCCTATGTGCCACCTAGGCATCTGCCTAACACGCACTGTGCCCCAGCTGGACCACAGCATATGCCACCTGCAGCCCTCTATATCCCATTTACAGCATCAGTACAGTTGTCCTTTCCTATGTGCCCACTCTGCTGTTACTGCACATGTGCATGCCATAACAAACCTGTCCAATATAGACATGAAAAAATCCTGATCAGCACTACTTCAATGTGGGAACATTCACTTTGTAGGTGGGACAGAGCATAGACCCTTCCAAACATGATATCTTGTATTTTGAGCTATGTCAGTGGTGTTGCTTTATGTTTATCATTAAAATCACTTTTGGCCAGCTTGGTTATTGGGACTTTACATGTGGATCAGGTAATTTTCTATGTTTATTTGCCTTTTTGTTCCGTGCACATGTATCACTACTATCACGTTTTTGGGTTTCCCTGGCTTTGCTGTACATTGCTGACTGATATGGTTTCTCTTTCCTGCAAATGTGCCTTAACACAAGGGTTTCACTGGCGTTAGCGTTCAGACTCAGATTTCACAGCGTTAGTGTGCCTGGAGCCTCTCCCCTCCCACTCTCCGCCCATTGACCCCTTCTCTCCGCCCTCTGGGAAGCCTTACTCCACCCTTCAGACCCGGATTTCACAGCGTTTGTGTGCCTTAACGCCACAGCCACGTTATTGCATGCTAAGTGATGTTATCGCGTGATAATTATCACGTGATAACGTCACTTATCACGTGATAATACCACCGCTGTGACGTTAAGATGGTTTAGTAAACATACCCCCTGTGGCGTTAGCACACATTTGCAAGAGAGAGAAACCATTTCAGTGTCAGCAATGTACAGCATAGTCAGGGAGCCCAAGAAAAGTGATAGTAGTGCTCCATTTGCAGCAACAGCATAGTGCTCAAGTATGAAGGCCACTATGGTGATGGTGCAAATGGGGCATAGGGGGCTGCAGGTGGGACATGTAATGGGGGCAGCTGAGGCACAGTGTGGACCGGGCAGTCACCTAGTTGGCACATAGGAACAGAGAAACCGGACATCAGCAAGACAGCAGCTGACAAAGGCCAAACACAATCCACCTACATCTACCTTGTCCAACCTAGCTAACAGTTGCTAGGGCACTGACCTGACATCCCTCCAGCCAACCCTCCCCCAAATGGAAGGGACATAATATTGGCAGATGGTGATGGGCGGATGTGAGGATGCCCATGTATGCCCCCCACCCTAGACCCCGCTCCCTAGGCAACCGCCTATTCACACAGTGGATGGCCTGGGACTGTGCACTACCAGTACCGACAGCATATGGTCATGTCAGCATGGCAGGGGTGTGTGTGCCCGTGCTGGAGGGGGCAGTGGCACCTGCCTGCAGTGGCCTAGGCCATGCCCTGTACCAGTACGTGGTGTGCAATGCAACATAAAAGGTCTGGCTGAGGAACAGTACAGGTAGCTCCAGGGACTATTGTGCACCTGTGGCAACAGTGTGGTGCAGTACACACAGCCAGTGTGCTCAGAAGCAGAGAGTCACAGGTTCAAGTCCCAGCTGTGGATCCTGCAGAGCATGTCCCTGTATTTTACCCTGCAATGCAGATACAACAGCAACATGTGCAAAGCCCAAAGCAGCGGTGAACAGGGGTACAAACACCCACTCACATAGGCTCCACAATCCAAAGCTGCATGGAGAGTCAGGCTGTTGGCCCCAGCACGGAGCTTCAGTTATCACCAGAGCATTATTACTACCTCCTGCATTGTTTATCAATATCTGCACTGTGATCAGGACCAGTGTGCACATGTTACAACTCTAACAGAAAGTATGGGGTAATCTGCACGGAGCAGCAATTACAATCCTAAAGAAAATGCATGGGGCTAGCTTGCACAGAGCATCAGCTACAGCTCCTACAGAAGACAAAGGATAACCTGTACAGAGCAATTAAAAATTCAAAACATCGCACTAAGCAAACGGGAGAGGTCTGTTTGAGCTTCATCTGCTGTCATTTATTACGAGGGGGGCTGATAAGTCTCTGGCCTTGTAATGAAATAGAAAGCTACAAGCCTAATTCAGTTCAGGTGATCTGAATGCAAGTTCTTTTTATTTGGTGCCCATAGCTTTCTGTTTCATTACAAGGCCAGAGACTTATTAGTCCCCCTCATATGTTGCTACATTCCGTGCGTATTATGACAGAAACAGGAAACAACAACCACATGTGACTCTTCTTGTTGAGGGTCATTCTCAGAGCCATTAAAGTGCTTTTCTAGGGCAAATCTATCCTAGTAAGACTAAATCATAATGGAGTTCATTCAAACCCTGGACTTTTTTGGGTTGAAATCCAGTGGCCTCCTCCTCCCACCTGCCCCATACCAGCCTGCAGCCCCCTCCTCTCAATCCCATCCTCCATCTTCTAGTCCCAGCATCAGACTCTTATTCGGCGGGGGACAGCGGGCCCGGGGCACAGAAGAGGCAGGAGAGGGCAGAGGACATTCCCCATGGGCCGACCCTGGCCTTGGGAGGCCAGATCAGGGGTCAGGATGCAAGGAATGCACTATTTGAGTCGGCGGTCGGTAATCGCAGCTTTTCAATGGAGCCACGGTGCCATGGCAACCAGACGCTATGGTGCCGTGGCTCCATTGAAAAGCTCTGATTAGGCTAACCGGGCAAGGCCTGTACCTGCAGGCGAGACTGAATCGGTGTTCCAGCCTGCACATACAGGCCTGGTCTCGATTCTAATCCCGCAGAGCTAGACGTGCCCCACAGAATCAGAATCCTGGCTAACTATGTGCGTCTAGTTCCGACTGGATGCACAGAGGACCAGGACATCGATGTCAGAATCACGCCCTTAATAAATAAAGCGTTAAATTTATATCTCAGGCAATGAAGGGTGACGTGATTTGCCTAAGGTAACAAGGAACATAAGTGGGAAAATAGGTTTCAAATCCTAGTTTTAGAGTTCATACCCTATTGCTTTAACCACTAGACTATTCCACAATTTGTGCTCCTTAACATCTGTGGGCTTTAATTTATAGAAGGGTAGGAAAGAAACGGTAGGTGTGCCAATAGGAGACAAAGGGACTGATTTAGATAAAGATTGGATGAGTTAAGCTTTGGAACTCATTGCCAGAGGATGTGGTAAAAGCAGGCAATGTATCTGGTTTAAAAAAGGTTTGGACAAATTTCTGGAAGAAAATTCCATAAGCCATTATTAAGATAGTCCAAGAGAAAACCACTGCTTATCCCTAGGGATAAGCAGCATGAAACTGGCTACTTTTGGGGCACTTGTGACCTGGACTGGCCATTGTTGAGAACAGGCAGGGGCAGCTCTATAATGAGGCAAAGTGAGGTGGCTCCCTTAGTCGGCAAAGTTATGAGGATGGCAAAAAATGCCCCCAAAACAGCCGCCTCACTTTGCCTTCAAAAGTTAAAAAAAAAAAAGTGCACAAGTTGCTTCCGCTGCCGAGTCCGCTTCTCAGCAGTGGCAAACTCACCCTCTCCTTTTCCTTGCAGCCGCAGCTCCTGCCTCTTAGAACCGTAGTTGAGCTGGTGATCTGCAGTTTAAATAAAAGGCAAAACAATGCGGAGCCTTCCCATCTCCATGAAGGACTCCATGCATCTTCGTCCCACCCCCAAAGGAAGTTACAGTGGTGTGCAAAAGTCTGGAATCACTTGTGAGTTTTGCGTTTTGCGTTTTTCGTACTTTCTTTATATTTTTAACATTTTGCGTTAGCCCAGCATATTCATCTTTCTACCACATTAAAAGGGATACATTTGGCTATTAGAGTTGACTTTTTTGCATTCCTTGCTTCCAATTTAAATACTTTACAGACACTGGGAGATAGCTACTGTGATTTTTGTGGATCCTGTGTCAAAACTGGATCGAGATTATCCAATATGCACACATTATTTCTGACCAATCAGGAGGCTGGTTTCACTAACCAATCACAATGCAGATATCTAGCCAACAGTGCAGCTATAAAAACGCGTGGAATTTTTGAATTTCATACGCTTTCTGGGTCGACCATGAAGATGACTCGGACCCTGATGTTGGAGGAGCGTGTTCGTGTGTCCTTTATGAGCGAGGAAGGATTTTCAAGCCGTCAGATAGCCAGGAAAGTTGGCTGCAGTCAGAGTGCTGTTGTTAAGATTGCACAGAAGAAGAAAGAAACGGGTTCAGTGGTGGACAAGCCTCGTTCAGGTCGTCCATGTGCATCAACATCACGCCAGGACCGCACACTATGACGCATTTCACTGACTAATCGCAAGTTGACCTCTCTTCAGCTACTTCGAGAGTGGTCAGACAAGAGTGAGGTCAGTGTCAGCTCATCAACAGTTCGTCGCCAGTGCCTGCAGTTTGGTCTCCGGGGCTGCAAAGCACGGAATAAGCCACTGATGACTGACATACAAAGGTGCAACCGGATCGTGTGGGCGAGAAAGCAATCAACTGGTCAACTGAAATGTGGGAAAAGGTGCTATTCAGTGATGAAAGCACCTTCTGCCTGTTTGGTAACCAGGCCCACACCTATGTGAAGAGATTTCCTGGAGAGGAATTCAAGCCTGAGTGTCTCAACCTCACTGTGAAGCATCCTTTGAAGGTCATGGTCTGGGGCTGCATGGCTGCCAGTGGCATTGTACGTCTTCACATCATCAATGGAATGATCAACAGGGCCAAGTACATCACCATACTGCAAAAGTGCATGGTGCCATCAGCACACCAGCTGTTTCCTGGCCAGTTCCTGTTCCAAGATGACAATGCATCCTGCCATCGCTCCAGACAGGTGATCAGCTAGAAGCAGCGGAACAACATCAAGTCAATGGACTGGCCTGCCCAGTCTCCAGATCTGAATCCAATCGAGAACCTGTGGCACAAGGTGGCCTTGGAAATATCCAAGAGGCATCCAACATCAAAGCGTGAGCTGATTGAGTCACTCATTGCAGCTTGGAACCGCGTTGTCACCAACGATCACCTTGTCAGAATGGTTCATTCAATGCCGACCAGGTGCAGTCAGGTGATCAAGAACAAAGGGCGGCCCATCAAATACTGAACCATCACTGACACATAAAAATGGCCTTTTTCAAGGCCACATACATTAATTTGAAGGAAACCTGGCGTGCGTCCATAATATTTTAAAGCATACTTACAATAATATATCATTGGCCAATGATGTACATTACGCGATTTTCACAGAAAACCTATCAACAGGACAATTATGGGGAACAAACTCAGAAAATAAGGGCCAAACCAATACTAAAAGTTGGCCCTAATAGCCAAATCTATCACTTATCATGAGATACACAGAAAAAGCCACTGGGAGGAAAAAGAAATTAAGATATAAGGTCACGAAGTTGAAAAAACGTCAAATTTAGAAGTGATTCCAGACGTTTGCATACCACTGTACATGTTACTTCCTTTGGGGGCGGAACGAAGCTGCACGGGGTCCTTCAAAGAGGTGGGAAGGCTCCGCACCAGTTTTGCTTTTTATTTAAACTGCAGATCACCAGCATAGCTGTGGTTCTAAGAGGCAGGAGCCACAGCTGCAAGGAAAAGGAGATGGTGAGTTTGCAGAAGGGGGGCTAACATGGGGGAAGGTGGGGGCTGGTAACAGGCTGGCATGAGGAGGGGGCTGGAAGGGAATTGACATGAGGGGAGGGGATATCTGCAATGGGATTGACCCGGGGGGGGGGGGGAGCTGGAAGGGAATTGACCAGGGAAAGGTGGGGTCAGCAACTGGGCTGACATGGGGGGGGGGCTGGAAGGGAATTAACATGAGGGGGAGGTGAGATCTGCAATGGGGATGACATGGGGAGGGGGGAGGGAGGAGGGGGCTGGAAGGGAATTGACAAGGGAAAGGTGGGATCTGCAACAGGGCTGACACGGAGGGGGGGGGGGTATGTAAGAAAATTTACAAGAGGGGAAAGTGAGGTGAGATCTGCAACAGGGCTGACATAGGGTTGGGAGAGGGTGCTGGTAGAGAATTGACAAGGGAAAGATGGGTTCTGCAACTGGGCTGACACAGGGGGCTGGAAGGAAATTAACATGAGGGGAAGTGAGATCTGCAACAGGGCTGACACAGGGGGGCTGGAAGGAAATTGATATGAGGGGAAGGTGAGATCTGCAATGGTGCTGATATGGGGGGAGGAGGGGGCTGGAAGAGAATTGACAAGGGAAAGGTGAGGTCTGCAATTGGGCTGACACGGTGGACTGGAAAGGAATTAACATGAGGGGGAAGTGAGATCTGCAATGGGGCTGACATGGGGGGGAGGGGGCTGGATGGGAATTGATAAGGGAAAAGTGCGGTCTGCAACAGGGCTGACATGGGGGACTGGAAGAGAATTGACATGAGGGGAAGGTAAGATCTGAAACATGGGAGAGAAGGGGGCTGGAAGGGAATTGACAAGGGGAAGGTGGGTGTGCAATGGGACTGACACAGGCGGAGGAGGGGACTGGAGGGGAATTGACATGAAGGGAAGGTAAAGTCTGCAATTGGGTTGACACTGGGGGAGGAGGGGACTGACTCTGGGGGAGGAGGAGGCTGGAAGGGAACGGACAAGGGAAGATGGGGTCTGCAAGGGAGCTGACATGGGGGAAGGTGGGGACTGGAAGGGGGCTGACACAAGGGGGGAAGAGGGGGCTGGAAGGGAGCTGACACAGAGGAAGGTGGGGGCTGACATGAGGGGAAGGAGGGAGCTGGAAAGGAGCTGATACCTGGGGATGGTACTGGAAGGGTGATGATACTAGGGGAGGGAGGAAAGGGATGGAAAGGAGCTGACATCTGTTGATGGGACTGGAGGGGGATGGAAGGGAGCTGACACTTGTGATGGGACTGGTAGGTGGCTGGGTAATGGGGATGGGGCTGGAAGGGAGGGGGCACTGGCACTGGGATGGTATTTGGACTAGAAGGGGCTGGACAGTGGGGAAAGAGGGGGACTGGAAGGGAATGGACACCAGTGGAAGTCCTGGGAATGCAAGGGGTTTGAAATTGGAAGGTACTGGGAGAGGAGAACTGGAAAAGGGGACTGATAATGGGGAGGATTACTAAGGCTGGGAATAGGCTGATGGAAGGAAGTGAAGAAAACAAAAGAAGAGACAAGAAATGGCAGATGGATATAGACCATAGAGAGAGAGCTAAGAGAAGATAGGAAAGCAGAAGCCTCAGATCAGGACCAGCATGATCAGAGAATAAAATGATCAGACAACAAAGATAGAAAAAATAATTTAATTTTCAATTTAGTGATTGGACTTTGCATAATCTTTAAGGGGAACTACATCTCTTATTTATCTGATGTTGAACTTCATGCAAAGTCTGGCTTCTTGGGGATTCAGTTTAATTTTTGCCTACATATTTTTATTTTTACCTTAGATTGTAATCACTTATTCTGTACTTGGTGAGAGTCTGTGTTCTGAGTGTGTGACTGAGTCCATGTGTTCTGTTAACATGGAGTTTGTACATAGGAATCTATACAGTACTATAGTGTTTGATTTGTTCAGCTTTTCAAATAGGTATATGGATGTTCTAGGGATTACAGCAGTATTTATAGTGCATCATTTTTCTGGGTAGGCTCCTTATGTGAGTTTTGGAAGTTTATCCTGGTATGGTATGGTAGATTTGGCCTTGTAGATCTTCAGTGACATTTGTAGGGTTTTATATTAGTTCGCAATATGCCTGGTACTGGAGAATGTTTGTTGTTGAGAAGACCAGAATCTGATTTTTTTTTAATATATTGAGTTCTGTGGATGAATGTCCTGCTTCTGCTTTGCACCCATTGTACACCCATTGTTGAGGGAGAGGTTTCTGTGGATGCAGAATATATATTCAAAAAGAAAAAGCGAGAACCATAACACAGTATATAACAAATGAAAATGTGTTATAATTTGGGTTTGATTCCCACTAGCACTCCTTGTAGCCTTGGGCAAGTCACTTAACCCTCCATTGCCTCGGAGAAAGGCCTACTTCTGGTCACACTGCCAAGAAAACCCAGGAGCTTCTGGGTCGCCAGGAGTCAGCATTAACTCGAAGGCATACATTGCATTGCATTATAAACTGTGCCGTGGTTCTCACTTTTTCTTTTAGCTCCTTGGTGTGCGATCATCTTGTAATTCCTTTGTTCTTTTGCAGAATATATATTTACAATACATTAACACCATATTGGTGTGCAGTTTCAGGAGTTATGATGGGGTTGTCAAGCCCTTCTTGGTTACAAAGTCTCTTGTTTTTCAGAGGGTGGAAAGTGCTGTGTTGGGGCGCCAAGTTGCTCCTGTTTTTGTGGAAATGGAGGTGCTTTAGCGTATTGGTTTGGGGAGGGGGGAGACTGGAATATGTATTGTCTTTGAGATTTGAAGTTTTGTATTCTTTATGCTGCCAGACTGAAATTTAAAATATTTTGTCAGGTCAGATTAAAGGAAATTTCAAATTTTAAGGGAATGTCTCAGTTTAATTTTGTTTAGTAGCCTGATAGCTTCACTGCTGCTGAGTTCCAGACATGTCCATTTCTAGCACAATCCATCCAATGTTTGAATTCATGGCTACCAGGATTAGTTTATTTATTTTATTTAACACTTATTTATATACCGCATCTTCCAGCGATCAGTTGCGGTGTACAATTAACAACAGTTAACAATGCAGAGCTTGTTTTACATGGAACAGATTAACTTTTTACATCGAACATCTTAACATGCACACATAGGTTTAAAAACTAAGCAGAATAATTCAACTAACACAGATTGTGTAACAATTTAAACAAAGTACTGACTCTACCGCATAGGCAGATCATATCAGTTGCAACTATATACAAGTAGTTTCTCATTTTATATCTTCCCTCCTCATCAATAATCTGCTCATAGCAAAATAAATCTGATGTGCAGATTGATGATGGTCTGATGGGGGGGGGGACTGTGTAAGTGGCTTTTCATTAATCAAATTTAATGTTTTTTTGTTATTAGGTGTTGTATTGTAACATCTGTTTTACTAAATGGCATGTATATGTTTGGAAGCCACCTAGGATTTAAGATTGGTAGCATATATATTTTAAAATAAAGCAAGCTAAATTTATGCCGAAAATGCTGCAATGAATCTCCATACATGGCTCTGTATCACCATCATGCTGCTCCTGGGAGGAAGTAGACTGGGGGGGGCGGGCACTAGGAGGTGGAGGAAAGCAGAAACCTCAGATTGGAACACGCATGATGAAGAATAAAATGGTCAGACAATAAAGGTAGAAGAGAATTTTATTTTCCATTTAATGAACAGTGTTGGTGCTATCTTCATAGTTTATAAAGTACAGGGAAATGCATCTCTTTCTATTTCTCTGGCCTTGCATTGTATGCAGAATCTGACTTTTTGCAGTTTCAGTTTAATTTTTATCTATATATGTTTGTTATTAGGTTATGGTCACTTATTCTGTACTTTGGTGAGGGTCTGTGTTCTGAGTTTGTGGCCAAGGCCAGGTGTTCTATTAACATGAAGTTTGTACGTAGGGATCTGTTCTGTAGTAATCTGAATTGTTCAGTTTTTCAAGTACGTGTTTGGATGTTCCAGGGCCCGCTGCAGTATTTACAGTTATGCTTTTTTTGGGTAGGCTCCTTATGTGAGTTTTGGAAGTTGAGCTGGTATGGTATAGAAGGTTTGCTCTACAGATCCTCAGTGATTTTGTTGTAGGGTTTTGTATTAGTTCACAATACGCCTGGTACTGGAGAATGTTGTTGTTTGTGACATGGTCTGAATCTGATTTTTTTTTTTTAAGATATTGAGTTCCATGGATGAATGTCCTTGTTCTGCTCTGAACTCATTGTTGAAGGAGGAGGTTCTGTGGATGCAAAATATATGCTCAAAAAGAAAAAAAGCAAGAACCATAATGCAGTTTATAACAACAAAATAAAAATGAGTTATAATTTGGTGTTATAAACAGTGCTGCGGTTCTTGCTCTTTCTTTTAGTTCCTTGGGGGTATGTTTACTAAACCGTCTTAATGTTACCGGCGTTAGTTGCAGTCTTACTGTGACGAATGCCATATAAGGTAGTGGGCGTTCCGGTCTTAAGGTAGCATTTCAGGTTATCGCGCGATAAAGTCTGTTATCGCGCGATAGAGGGAGCCGTGGCACGTTAACGCGCGTTAGCCTTAATTAGGTGCACTGACCTAGAAACACAGTAGCAGAGGTGTAGCACAATGGTTAATACATTGAGTGATAAAACAGGGGTCATGAGTTCAATCCCCCAGTGGGCTTAATGAGTAAGGCTGTCTGAGGCATTACCCTTTACTTTAAATCAGTGCTGTCTGAGGCATTTTCTTTTTTAATTTAAATTAGTGCTGCCAGCAAACACACCCTCACAGTGCCGTAACTTAAAGTGCTGCATAAGGCACCCTATAAGGCACTCCAGAGGGCACATTATAAAGTGCACTGTCCGCCAAGGCACCTTATAATGTTCCCTATAGGGCGCCTTATAAGGCGCCTTATAGGGCGCCTTATGAGGCACCTTAAGGTTATAGCTCTGTGAGGGTGTTTTTGCTGGCAGCACTAATTTAAATTAAAAAAGGAAATGCCTCAGACAGCCCTATCAAATAACACCACTGTGGGATCAAACCCATGACCTCTGCCTTTACAGTCAGTGAAATAACCAGTGGGCTACATCTCTATAGCTACTAACAAACCCCTGGCTGGCTACAGAAGGTCTGCAGGTCACCACATAAACTGTCTGCTGTGGTTACCAGGATAGGGTTAACCCACCCGTACTCATGATGCACTGCACATGCAGATCAGCAGTCTACAGATGATCACAAGATGGGGTATGTACTCCCATAGCACCTCGGCCTGGTAGGGGGAACTGACCGTGTGTGTTACTGGCACAGAGTAGCTACAGACTGACACATTGTGGGGGTACTGTGCTCACCATGAGGGTGAGGAGGGGCGCCCCTCACCAGGTCCGCAGCACCTGGCTTAGCTGAGATAGGCTATGCTGCAGATCGCCATCAGTGCCAGTGTGTGATAGGTAGTCCTTGCACACACACCTAGGCTACACCTGTGTCCATCCGTATTTCCCAGCCACATCTAGCCCATGTGGACTATGATGCACCCAGAATAGTGCATATCCTGTGTGGGTGCCATGGTCACATGATTTAAGTGAAGGGGGGTATTTGGACCCATAGGTGGATTATATAGCACCACCCAACCCGCCCTCTGGGGCTCAGTGTGGGGGACAGGATCTCCCACCAACAGATCCACATTCTACATCCCTGCAATGGTGGCAGGAGAGGGGACCATCAATCCCAGTCCTGCTGGGGAACAGGCACCCTACAGGGCAGTCAATGCAGATCTGTACGCATCCATAAGGCAATGACAGACAGACAGTAGGCCTGAAAATAAGCTGCCCCCCACCACTATCTGACATTCTCCAGTATTGAGCACAGTGAGTCTCCAGCCGCTGCACCCTGCAAGATGTTCCAGCCATACACATACTAACTGCAGACAGTCTGCTAGATAGTCAATGTTCCTGGAGAAGATGTATGCACCCAAAACTGGGATGTGAGCACACACACCAAGCAGATAAGTTAGTGATTGGGCCCCAGAAAGGGAACCCACAAATATCACTTGAGAGAAATACTATATTGCACTATAGGGGAACCTAGCCATGTAGTGGTCACTGCCCAATCAGGGTGAGAGTGACCTCCCAGCAGGACATGCTGTGGCCACCCTGTCCGTGCAGGTGGTGGCTGGGCACTACAATGTCCCAGCCATTGCCATATGCCCTGTGCAGATGCATCCTGCCCAGGCCACCCTGTCTGGGCCATACCCACAGTACCTTGCTCCTCATTATGCACATTGGCAGGCTAAAACTGGAAACATTGCAAGCAGTGTGGGCTGATTAAGGTGTACGCAGCCACAACACACTGGATAGACAGACACACACTCCCACACCTATGCCAGCATTGTGCAAATATAGAGGCTTTTGGCAGCCCTGGCCACCACACCAGTCCTGGGCACAGTGCAGGCATGGCTATGGTACGCAATACTGTTGGGGTCACTCCCCGGGTTGGTAAACACTGTTAGAAACCAAAACTGAAACACACTCCACAGATATCAGAAAGGTTGCTATGATGCAGCTCTATCAGCAAATTGTGCTTAACTTAGAAATTGTTATCTGCCATTAATCATAGCAACCTTTTGATATATGTGTAACGTATTCCCAAGTTTAGGGCGGCATTGCTAAGGTCTGCAAGTGCTAGTATTGGGAGATGCTGTTGCGCGCAGGGCCCAACAGCCTGACTCTCCATGAGGCTTTGGATAGTGGAGCCTGTGGGTGTGGGTGTTTATGCCCCGGTTGGCCGCTGCTCTAGGGCAGAGGTTCCGAACTCCAGTCCTGGTGGGCCAAACACTGTTCAGGTTTTCATGCTGTCCCCAATGAATATGCATGAGATACATTTGCATACAATGGGAGCGGTGCATACTAATGCAGCACAGGCATATTTATTAGAGACAGCATGAAACCTGAATGGTGTTTGGCCCTCCAGGACTGCAGTTGGGAAACTCTGCTCTAGGGATTGCACATGTTTATGGTGTCTGTGCTCTGTAGGGTAAAATATGGGCTTTTCAGGCATGTTTATATGATCTGCAATAAAGGTTCCATCTTTATTACCATGGTTTAGTACTGGGTAAATTTGGGGACTGGGTTAGCAGGAGCCACAGCTTGGACTTGAACTTGTGACCTTCTGCTCCTGAATACACTGACTGTGTGTACTGCACCACACTGTTGCCACAGGGACAGTTCATTCCCTGGGGATACCATGACTGTTCGTCAGACAGACCCTGTCTGTTGCATTGCACGGCACCCACCTAAACGGGGCTAGGCCATGGTCTGCTGTGGGCAGATACCACTGCCCCCTCCGCCACAGCACCATTATGCCGGTGGTGCTGGTGGTGCACAGTCCCAGGCCATCCAGTGTGCCGGTAGGCAGCTGCCTATGCTGTGGGTTCTCGGGTAGGGGGATTTATCGCGCAATAACGTCACTTATCGCACGATAATACCACCAGTGCGACGTTAAAATGGTTTAGTAGCTAAACAGGTAGAAAAGGCGACGGCAAAAGCTAGAAGGATGCTTGGGTGCATACGGAGAGGAATGGCTAGCAGAAAAAAGGAGGTGATAATGCCTCTGTATAAGTCTTTGGTGCGACCTCATTTGGAGTATGGTGTGCAATTCTGGAGACCGCACCTTCAATAGGATGTGAACAGGATGGAGTCGGTGCAGAGGGTTGCTACTAAGATGATTAGTAGTCTTCATTATAAAGCATATGAGGACAGACTTAAGGATCTTAATATGTACACCTTAGAGGAAAGGCGGGATAGAGGTGATATGATTGAGATGTTTAAATACCTCCGTGGCATAAATGTTCAGGGAGAGAGCCTCTTTCAATTGAAAGCAAGTTCTGCGACGAGGGGACATGGGATGAGGGTGAAGGGAGATAGATTCAGGAGTGATATGCGGAAATATTTCTTTACGGAAAGAGTAGTGGATCCGTGGAATAGTCTCCCAGTGGAGGTGGTAGAGATGAGGACAGTAACTGAATTCAAAAAAGCATGGGACCAACACAGAGGATCTCTAAAGGTAAAAAGTGGACTGTTGTAGTTGTTGTTATGGAAGGACAGACTAGATGGGCCTTGTGGTCTTTTTCTGTCATCATGTTTCTATGTTTCTATATCCCTTGGTGTGCAAACATTTTGCATTTCCTCCACATTATATAATCGGCTTTTTGGTTTGGTTCAGTTCCTGACTGGAGTTTTGAGAAATTCACACAACCCCACTCCGGCAGGGGCACCTTCTCATCCCTTGCCTCAGACAGCAGATTGCTTTGAGCCGTCCCAGGGAACAGGACACTGAGCTTGATGGACATTTGGTCTGACCCAGTATGGCATTTCTTATGTTCTTTTAATTCATTTCCCACACATATAGAGGAAACTCCCATGGAACATAGAAGACTGGAGATCAGCCACTCACTTTTTTCTCTGCCTTCATTTATCCACCAGCATCCTCAGATCTCACCACTAACACTTCTTATTGCAGGACTATTAGGCATAAAGTATGGGCAGCAATATCTGGACTGTCTGGGTCATAGTGCTGGCAGAGAAGTGTTGCGGAGGAGGTAGAATGGGGCAGGGCATGAACTAGGTTGGGACTCGGGAGGTGGACTCAAGATCTCCTGCTTAAAAATCATTTCCTCTTGGTATCTCTGGGGCAGATGTGTTGGGGATCAGTATAATGCTGGTGTGTGTAAGGAAGGCTAGCAAGGGGCCAGGATTTTTTTTTAATATTTCTTGCATTTTGGCTTTGGAGGAGGTGCCTATAGGGCTGCATACCTCTTTGAATCTGCCTGCTTGGTCATACAGGGCCAGCCCCAGAGTTTGTTCAAGTTGTTGGTGCCCTACGCAGATCATAAGCTTTACAGCACACATACACACACACCTCCTTGGCTGTCAAAATCTGTTTAGCATTGAATTCCCTACTCTTTGCTGCCCCCTCCCCCACAGAGGTTGCCACCCTAGGTGGCTTCCTGGATTGCCTAATGGTTGAGCTGGCCTGAAGCCATGGTTATGCATTGCCATAGACAGATATGTACAATTTCCCCAGCATTGGATAGTAAATTTTCCCCTTATCTTGCTAGATCCCACAGAATATAATGCCCATAATTAAATATACCTCTCTAATTTACTTCTAGAAATTAAAATTGAATATCCCAAATTAATTTTGCTGAGCCGTTCTGGTCATATTTTTGTTGAATTTAAAAAATCATTCATACTGAAAATTAAATGACACTGAGTTACTTTTTTATTGATTTCCTGCTAGTCTATTTAAACAATTAATATACTAGATTGCTTTTCTAATTTTCTTTCAGCTTGCCAGATACTTCATTGTTTTAGGACATAAAGATTGATACGCAGACTGAGCACTGAAGAGGAGCCCCGATCAGCGCCGGCACCACATCCAGCTCAGTAAGTCAACCAGCTAGAGCGAGGAGGTAAGCTCCTCCCTGCTCCTCTCTGGAACTCCCCGGCCATTTAAATTCAAGGGCACTTCAGGCGCGCCCACGCCTGGTGGGCCCACACCTGATAGAGACCACTAAACACGAAAGAAACAACCCAGGACACCACAGCTAAACCCTCCAAGCAAGCAAGACTTAACAATCTCCCGACAAAGCCTCAGACACCAGAACAAGCACCACCTTGCCACAACAATCCATACAGACAAAGACCCCTAACCTACAAATGAAGAGATACCACAAGGAAATATCCTGCAACATATCTACTTACCATATCATATTTCCCACCACTCAACACTATACACCCATGACCCACACAAATCCTATACTACTACAAAACTCACACCTCAAGAACACAACCTAAACATGGCCCCACTAACCATACTACTCAGCCTGATATACCTAACCTTATACATAGCACTCACAACTTTGCAGCCACCCTCATCCACTTACATTCCAACTATATACTCACGCTCCTACCATCCTATACCATTTCCCACCGCCAGACCTAGACTTAAACCATATTATCATCTTATTTGAATCAAACCACAACACTCCTCAACCTTAACACTCCACCACAAAACTCTAAACAATACCCAACTCCTCAGGGGGCACACTCAATAATGCACACTTGGCATGCAACAAAATACAACTAATCACCGACTACCTCTCTGGCAACAATCTAGATGTTATGTGTGCCACCGAATCGTGGTTCAATGAATCTGACACTGTGCTCATTAATCAACTACTTACTCCAGCTACAACATATTCTCCTTTCAAAGAGCCAAGCACTGAGGTAGAGGAGTCTTTATCATAGCCAAAAAGAACCTTGATTTCCACCACTGCAATAGCAGCATGGACAGAGGCCTAGATACCATATCCATTACCAACATCATAACCCTACAACTGGCTTACAGATGTCCAAATACACACCCAGACAAGCTAGCAGCTCTACTAGAAGTGGTATGCAACCACAAGCCACACTCTAATCATCTGTTCCTCCTGGGTGACCTCAAACATGCTTCTAGTGCTCCTAAAACCACAAAAACCTTCCTAGAGGCCACGGATGCCCTAGATTACAAACAACTCATCATCCAACCAACACACAGCAAAGGAAATACCCATGACCTAATATTTGCCCCTCAGCAAATGCTCAGAACGAATAACCTCCCTGCACCTACAACATCCATGGTGGTCTGGTCTGAACATAAAACAATTCACTTCCTCATCCCATATGGACAACACACCCAAAAAAACCCTTCACACACAAACCACAACTTGCAGATTCCACCACCTGGAAAATAATAAATTCCTAGTCAAAATCCTTCCTCAACTCCAACATAATTCAGAAAAAATCAACAAACTCATTCAAAACTGAAACCAAGCTATAAGCAATATAGCCTTAAAACCAAACACACCTACAACCTGTCATAGAAAGAATACAGCCACCTGGTACACCTTACAGCTAAAAGGCATGAAACACAACCTCAGACAACTAGAAAGAAGATGGCGACATAACAAATCCAATGACAACCTCACCACCTACATGGCAAACTTACAGGAATACCAAGTAGCAACAAACAAAGCAAAAAAGGAATACTTTTCCAGACTCCTACAAAGCTCCCTAAGCAAGCCAAGAGAGCTTTTTTATATAGACAAATCAATGGTAAGAAACCCAATGCAACAAGACAAAGAGACAAACCTATCTCCTCAAATCATGGCAGACATTTTTCCAGAGCCAAACCCACCCACAAAACAATAACACAAATGCAACCACAACATATACACTTCAAAACCACAAACAAAACAAAGTCACATGGACTTATTTGCAAACACCTCACCCTAACAGCTGGAAAGAATCATCAAAAACATTAACACTGCCTTGTCACCTTTGGACCCCTGCCCCTACTGGATCCAAATGCCCAAGCAGGACCAATCCCCACAATCCTCAAAATCACAAACTTCCCACTCCACCAAGGTTACATGACATCAGAACTCAAGAATGCCTCCATTCATTTAATAAAGAAAGGAACAGTGACCGAGGAAAACCAGCCAAACTCATACAGACCCATCACCAGCTTATCATTCCTGGCTAAAGTAATAGAAAATATCATCCAAACCCAACTACAGGACCATATCATCTCTCATTCCCCATTAGACCCACAACAATATGGGTTCAGACCCCATCATGGTGTCAAAGCCCTTCTAACTGCTCTCACTGACAACCTAATAAAAGGCACTGACAAAGCCAACAAAGGATTCATCATGATCTTCCTCAACATCAAGGCAGCATTTGATTCCGTCTCACATAATATGATCACCCAGTGCTTCTAGCCAATAGGACTACACGGAGCCACCCTAAAATGGTTCAATTCCTACCTCACACAGCAACAACTCCAAGTAAAAATGGACCCCAAAAAATCAACACTATATAAACAACAACAAGAAGTCCACCAAGGCTCTGCTTGCTATTCAACATCTTCCTGCAGCCAATATGTGCAATCATGCAAACTTATAACATACTCTACCACATGTACACAGATGATGACATGATCTATATCCCAATCTCCACAACCAACACAACAATCTTGCCTATAAATAAATCCTTCACATACATCACACAGTGGCTCTCTGACCATAAACCACAAGAATACAGAGGTACTATACATCACCAAGGATGACCACTTCACACCACCCACCACCATAACCTCGCTGGAACACAATTGAAAGTGAAGTCTGAAGTTCGCTACCTTGGAGTAACACTAGATCAAGGCCTAACCTTCATCCCCCACATCAGCAACATCACGAAAACCATTTATTATAAGCTCAAAACAATGCAATTCCTCAAACCATTCTTAATCTCCTAGGACTTTCTTACAGTTCTTCACACACTTATAGGGGTATGTTTACTAAACCGTCTTAATGTGTGCCTGGCGACGTTATCACGCGATAAGGTACCTTATCACGCAATAATGGCGATTTATCGGGCGCAGAGGCACCTTAGCGCGTGATAACACGCACAGCGGCGCAAACGAGCGCTGAGGGTAGAGAAAGGCTCCCGGAGGGCGGAGGAAGGCTCCCCAGGGGTGGAGAGAGGGGGTCAATTGATGGCGAGTGGGAGGGGAGAGGCTCCCTGCACACTAACGCCGTGGACTCCGGGGCTGAAAACTAACGCCAGTGAAACCCTCGCGTTAGAGTAGATTTAAATGGAAGAGAAACCATTTACGTCAGCAATGTACAGCAAAGCCAGGGAAACCTACAAAAAGTGAGAAGTGTGATACATGTGCACGGAACAAAAGGGCAAATAAACATTGAAAATGACCTGAACAAAATGGAAAAAACCATAACCAAGCTGGCCAATAGTGATATTAATGGGAAACAGCAAAAAGCACTAGCAAGAAAGCTCCAAAAAACAGATATTAATTTTGGAAGGGTCTATGCTCTGTCCCCATACAAGGTGAATGATCCCACAGTGAAATAGCGCTGATCAGGGATTTCCCTTGTTTTTGGACAGGTTTCCTATGGCATGCACATGTTCTGCAACAGCAGGGTGGGCATGTCGGAATGGGAAACTGGACAGATGCTGGAAAAGGGGATACAGAGGGCTGCAGGCGGCACATGCAGTGGTGCAGCTGGGCCACAGTGCGGACTAGGGTGAGGCCTAGGTGGCCCATAGGAATGCTGAAACAGTAGAGCAGCCAGACAGCAACTGATGAGGGCTCAACATGGGCACAAATGTGTTTCCCACAGTGTCACAGGGGATAGTACCCAGCAGGTACCCCCAAGGGCACAGAACATTGGCAGGCGGTGCTGGGGGAAGCATGGACATCTATGCAGGCACCCCTACCCCAGAACCCGCACCATAGGCAGCCGCCTACCGGCACACTGGATGGACTGAGACTGCGCACCACCAGCACCACCAGCAGAAGGGCATGTCAACATGGTGGCGGAGGGGTACTGGTGGTGGAGGGAGCAGTGGCTGCTACCACAGTAGACCGTGGCCTAGCCCTGTTTAGGTGGGTGCCGTGCACTGCAACAGACAGGCTCTGTCTGACAAACAGTCATGGTATCCCCAGGGAATGAACTGTCCCTGTGGCCACAGTGTGATGCAGTACACACAGCCAGTACACACAGCCAGTGTTCAGGAGCGGAAGGTCACAGGTTCAAGTCCCAGCTGTGGTTCCTGCCAACCCTGTCCCCATATTTTACCCACTACTAAACCGTGGTAATAAAGACGGAACCTTTATTGCAGATAACATAAACATGCTTCAAATGCCTATATTTTACCCTACAGAGCACAGACACCATAAACATGCGCATTACCTAGAGCAGAGTCTCCCAAATGCAGTCCTGGAGGGCCAAACACCATTCCGGTTCCATGCTGTCTCTAATAAAGATACCTGTGCTGCATTTCTATGCGCCGCCCCCATGGTATGCAGATGTATCTCATGCATATTCATTAGGGACAGCATGAAAACCTGAACAGTGTTTGGCCCACCAGGACTGGAGTTGGGAACCTCTGCCCTAGAGCAGCGGCCAACAGGGGCAGAAACACCCGCACCCACAGGCTTCATTATCCAAAGCCTCCAGGAGAAGCAGGATGTTGGGCCCTGCGTGCATCGCCCAATACTAGCACTTGCATACCTTAGCAATGCCACCCTAAACCTGGGAATATGGTACACATATATCAAACGGTTGCTATGATTACTGGCAGATAGCAGTTCCTAAGTTAAGCACAATCTGCTCATTGAGCTGTATCATACCAACCTCTCTGATGTCTGTGGAGTGTGTTTCAGGTCTGTTGTCTGACAGTGTTCACCACCCTGGGGAGTGACCCCAACAGTATTGCATACCATAGCCATGCCTGCACTGTGCCCAGGACTGGTGCGGTGGCCAGGGCTGCCAAAAGCCTCTATAGTTGCACAATGCTGGCATAGGTGTGGGAGTGTGTGTCTGTCTATCCAGTGTGTGGTGGCTGCCAACACCTTACTCAGCCCACACTGCTTGCACTGTTGCCAGTGTTAGCCTGCCAATGTGCATAATGAGGAGCAAGGTACTGTGGGTATAGCCTGGACAGGGTGGCCTGGGCAGGATGCATCTGCACAGGGCATAGGGCAATGGCTGGGACATTGCAGTGCCCAGCCACCACCTGCACGGACAGGGTGGCCACAGCATGTCCTGCTGGGAGGTCACTCTCACCCTGATTGGGCAGTGACCACTACATGGCTAGGTTCCCCTATAGTGCAATATAGTATTTCTCTTGTGATATTTGTGGGTTCCCTTTCTGGGGCCCAATCACTGACTTATCTGCTTGGTGTGTGTGCTCACATCCCAGTTTTGGGTGCACACATCTTCTCCAGGAACATGCACTGTGGACTAGCTAGCAGACTGTCTGCAGTGATATGTGTATGGTTGGAACACCTTGCAGGGTGCAATGGCTGGTGACTCACTGTGTTTGCTGCTGGAGAATGTCGAGGGTGGTGGGGGGCATCTGAGCATTTCTAGGCCTACTGTCCTTCTGCCATTGCCTTATGGATGCATACAGCTCTGCATTGGCTGCCCTGTAGGTTGTCTGTTCCCCATCAGGACTGGGGTTGATTGCCCCCCCCTCTACTGCCACCATTGCAGGGAGGTAGAATGTGGATCTGTTGGTGGGGGATCCTGTCTCCCACCCTGAGCCACAGAGGGTGGGTTGGGTGGTGGTATGTAATCTGCCTATGGGTCCAAATACCCCCTCTTCACTTAAATCATGTTACCAACACTATTCTGGGGGCATCATAACCCATAAGAGCTAGACCTGATTGACACAAATGCATCCTAGGTGTGTCTGCAAGAACTACCAATCACACACACTAGCACTGATGGGTACCTGCAACATGGCCTGTTCCTGCCATGAAATGTGCTGCGGACCTGGTGCTGGCCGCCCCACCGCACCCTCAGGGTGAGCGCAATACCCACACAATGTGACGGTCTGTAGCTACTCTGTGCCACTAACACACACCGTCAGCACCCCCTACTAGGCTGAGGTGCTGTGGGGGTGCACTCGGTCAGTTGCCCCTACCAGGATGAGGTGCTGTGGGGTGCATACCCCATCTTGTGATCATCTGTAGACTGCTGATTTGCATGTGCTGTGCATCATGGGTACAGGTGGGTTGACCCTATCCTGGTAACCACAGCAAAATGTTTATGTGGTGACATGCAGTCCTTCTGTAGCCAGTAAGGGGTTTGCTATTAGCTGTAGCCCACTGGTTACTTCACTGCCTGTGGAGCCAGAGGTCATGGGTTTGATCCCACAGTGGGGTTATTTGATAGGGCCATTTGAGGCATTATCTATTTTTAATGTAAATTAGTGCTGCCAGCAAAAACACCATTACAGTGCTGTAACCTTAAGGCACCCCATAAGGTGCCTTATAAGGTGCCCTATAAAGTGCCTTATAGGGCGCCCTATAAAGCGCCTTATAAGGCATCCTATAGGGGACATTATAGGGTGCTTTGTCGGACAGTGCACTTTATAATGTGCCCTCTGGAGTGCCTTATAGGGTGCCTTATGCGTCACCTTAGGTTACGGCACTGTCCGGGTGTGTTTTCTGGCAGCACTAATTAAAATAAAAATAAAATGCCTCACAAAGCACTGCTTAAACATAAAGGGTAATGCCTCAGCCAACCTTATTCATTAGGTGCACTGGGGGATCAAACCTATGACCCCTGTACCGTCATTCAGTGTATTAACTATTGTGCTACACCTCTGCTGCTCTGTTTGTCCGTCAGTGCGCCTACTTAAGATTAACGCACGTTAACGTGCTTAGCTCCTTCTCACACGATAATGTGCGCAGCACGCGTTATCGCGTGATAATCCCGGTTTGCTACATTTAGACCGGAACGCCCACTCCTTTTATGGCATCCTGCACATTATCGCCGGGTGCACGTTAAGACGGTTTAATAAACATACCCCATAGACTTCCTTAATCTCCTTTTTCAAGGTCTCCCCAAAGGTACACTTCATCCACTCCAATTATCACTAAATACAGCCGCAAAGATACTCTATAATGCCTCTAAAGCCGAACATATCACCCCACTTCTCAAAAAACTACATTGGCTGCCCATTGCAGAGCAGAGAAGATATAAATCCCTGTTCACAATCTTTAAAGTCGCACATGGTTTATCATAAATCTGCCTCCAGTCACTAATACAGAAGACATCCAACAACAGACTCAGAAGATCAAACTATCAACACACTACACACCCCCACAATAATCACCAAAACCAACTACACAACATCCAAAACGGCCTTGTCCCTCTTTGCCCCAACACTTTGGAATGCACTTCTGGATGACCTTCGAGCTACTGATGACCTAACAACCTTCAGAAAAAACCTGAAAACACACCTTTTTCTCAACGCTTTATGGATCAAACATAGCACCTCAGACATAAATGACCCTGCGAACCTTGCAACTGTAACCATTCCGCCCTCCCTTCTACCTGTTTAATCCCATTACTCTACCCCGCCTTTAGTCTTCAGCTAATAGATAACATGTTCCTGTTCTACATTATATGTAATTAATTTGGTAATGTTACACTATAAGTTCATATGTTACATGTACAATACTACATTATTATGTTTTATGTAAAGCTGTTTTAGGACATAAAGACTATTACATTGCTATGTCAGCTTTAAAAATGTACATTTCTTATATTTTGTTCAATTCTCCTTTTTCATTGTTCCACGGGTCACAGAGTCTAGTTTCTTGGGTTTTCCTTTTAATTTTCTGCCTGTATATTTGTTTCTTAGGGGTATGTTTACTAAGCCGTCTTAACGTCGCAGCGGTGGTATTATCGCGTGATAAGTGACTTACCGCACGATAACATAGCGGCGGCGTTAAGGCACACTAACGCTGTGAAATCAGGGTCTGAAGGGTGGAGTAAGGCTTCCCAGAGGGCGGAGAGAAGGGGTCAATGGGCAGAGAGTGGGAGGGGAGAGGATCCACGCACACTAATGCTGTGAAATCCGGGTATGAACACTAACGCCAGTGAAACCCTCGCATTAAGGCACATTTACAGGAAAGAGAAACCATTTCAGTCAGCAATGTGCAGCAAAGGCAGGGAAACCCATAAAAGTGATAGTTGTGATACATGTCCAGGGGCAAAAAAGGCAAATAAACATATAAAAGGACGAGAACCACATCTAAAATCCCAATAACCAAGCTGGCCAATAGTGATATTAATGATAAACATAAAGCAACACTATTGACAAAGCGTATAAATTAAGATATCATGTTTGGAAGGGTCTATGCTCTGTCCCCCTACAAAGTGAATGATTCCACATTGAAATAGTGCTGATCAGGGTTTCTGTCTTATAGATTGGGCAGGTTTGTTATGGCATGCACATGTGCAGCAACAGCAGAGTGGGCACGTAGGAAAGGGCAACTGTACTGATGCTGTAAATGGGATACAGGGGGCAGCAGGCGGCACATGCTGTGGTCCAGCTGGGGCACAGTGCGGGCTAGGCAGATGCCTAGGTGGCACATAGGAATGCCGAAACTGTAAAGCAGCAAGACAGCAACTGATGAGGGTCCAACATGGGCATGAGTGTGTGTCCCACAGTGTCACAGGGGAGATTACTCAGCAGGTTCCCCCAAGGGCACATAACATTGGCAGGCGGTGCAGGGGGGAAAGCGCGCATGTCCATGTAGGCACCCCACCAGAGAACCCACACCATAGGCAGCTGCCTACCGACATACTGGATGGCCTGGGACTGCGCGCCACCAGCACCACCGGCATAATGGCATGGCAGCATGGTGGCAGAGGGGTGCTGGTGGCGGAGGGGGCAGTGGCATCTGCCCACAGCAGACCATGGCCTAGCCCCATTTAGGTGGGTGCCGTGCAATGCAACAGACTGAGTCTGTCTGACGAACAGTCATGGTATCCCCAGGGAATGAACTTTCCCTGTGGCAACAGTGTGGTGCAGTACACACAGCCAGTGTGTTCAGGAGCAGAAGGTCACAAGTTCAAGTCCCAGCTGTGGCTCCTGCCAACCCTTTCCCCATGCATTACCCAGTACTAAACCATGGTAATAAAGACGGAACCTTTATTGCAGATAAAATAAACATGCCTGAAACGCCTACAGAGCACAGACACCATAAACATGTGCAATCCCTAGAGCAGAGTTTCCCAACTGCAGTCCTGGAGGGCCAAACACCATTCAGGTTTCATGCTGTCCCTAATAAATATACCTGCGCTCCATTAGTATGCACTGCCCCCATTGTAGGCAAATGTATCTCATGCATATTCATTAGGGACAGCATGAAAACCTGAACAGTGTTTGGCCCACCAGGACCGGAGTTGGGAACCTCTGCCCTAGAGCAGCGGCCAACAGGGGCATAAACACCCACACCCACAGGCTCCACTATCCAAAGCCTCATGGAGAGTCAGGCTGTTGGGCCTTGCGCGCAGCAGCATCTCCCATTACTAGCACTAGCATATCTTAGCAATGCCGCCCTAAACTTGGGAATACGTTACACATATAACAAAAGGTTGCTATGGTTAATGGAAGATATCAATTCCTAAGTTAAGCACAATTTACTGATAGAGCAGCATCATAGCAACCTTTCTGATATCTGTGGAGTGTGTTTCAGTTTTGGTTTCTGACAGTGTTTACCACCCCGGGGAGTGACCCCCAACAGTATTGCATACCATAGAAATGCCTGCACTGTGCCCAGGACTGGTTTGGTGGCCAGGGCTGCCAAAAGCCTCTATATTTTCACAATGCTGGCATAGGTGTGGGAGTGTGTGTCTGTTTATCCAATGTGTTGTGGCTGCCTACACCTTACTCAGCCCACACTGCTTGAACTGTTTCCAGTGTTAGCCTGCCAATGTGCATAATGAGGAACAAGGTACTGTGGGTATGGCCCGGACAGGGTTGCCTGGGCAGGACGCATCTGCACAAGGCATAGGGCAATGGCTGGGACATTGTAGTGCCCAGCCACCACCTGCATAGACAGGATGGCCACAGTATGTCCTGCTGGGAGGTCACTCTCACCCTGACTGAGCAATGACCACGGTATGGCTAGGTTCCCCCATAGTGCTATATAACACTTTTTTCAAGTGTTATTTTTGGGTTCTCTTTTTTGGGGCCCAATCACTGACTTATCTGCTTGGTGTGTGTGCTCACATCCCAGTTTTGGGTGCACGCATCTCCTCTAGGAACATGCACTATGGACTAGCTAGCAGACTGTCTGCAGTTAGTATGTGTATGGTTGGAACACCTTGCAGGGTGCAGTGACTGGAGACTCACTGTGCAATTTTCCACAATCCTCTTTGGTTTTGACAACTTTAAATAGTTTTGTGTCATCTGCAAATTTGATAACTTCACTTGTTATTCCCCTTTCCAGGTCATTTATGAATATGTTAAAAAACAGTGGACCCATCACAGATTCCTGGGGTACACCACTATTCACCTTTCTCCATTGGGAAAATTGGCCATTTAGCCCTACCCTCTGCTTTCTATCTTTTAACCAGTTCCTGATCCACAATAGTACACTGCCTCCTGTCCCATTACTCTTTAGTTTTGCCAAAGGTCTCTGATGAGGGACCTTGTCAAAGGCTTTCTGAAAGTCCAGATACACTATATCAACCGACTCACCTTTGTCCACCTGTTTATTCACTCCTTCATAAAAACATAACAGATTAGTAAGACAAGATCTTCCTTGTCTAAAGCCATGTTGGCTGTCTCCCATTAGGCCATGACTATCTACATGCTGAGTAATTTTGTTCTTTATGATGGTTTCTACCATTTTTCCCAGTACTGATGTCAGGCTCATCGGTCTGCAGTTTTCCGGATCACCCCTGGAAACCTTTTTAAAAATTGGCATTACATTGGAGATCCTTCAATCTTCAGGTATTACAGATGATTTTAATGAAAATTTACAGATTACTAATAGCAGGTCTGAAATCTCATATTTCAGTTCTTTCAACACCCCTGGATGCATACCATCCGGCCCAGGTGATTTGCTATTCTTCAGTTTATCTAATAGTTGTAATACATCTTCCCGATGTATCGATATTTCTTTCAATTCTTCCACACCTTTAAATACCACTTCAGTCATGGGTAACCTCCCTACATCTTCCTCAGTAAAGACCGAAGCAAAGAATTCATTCAGTCTTTCCGCTATCGCCTTGTCGCCTCTTAGTGCCCCTTTAACCCCTCTATCATCTAATGGACCAACTGACTCTCTCACAGGTTTTTTGCTACGAATGAACTTGAAAAGTCTTTATTTTGCATTTTTGCTTCCGCAGCAAGCTTCTTCTCAAATTCTCCCTTTGCCTGCCTTATCAATGCCTTGCATTTGACTTGCCAGTGCCTGTGCTGTTTCCAGGTTTCGTCGTTTGGCTCTTTTTTCAATTTCCTGAAAGATGCTTTTTTGGCAACAACAGCCTCTCTGACCTCACCTTTAAACCATGCTGGCAGTTTTTTGGACATCTTTCCACTTTTCTTAAAGCGTGGAATACAGCTGGTCTGTGCTTCCAAGATAGTATTATTCAACAACATCCAAGCTTGATGTAAGTCTTTAACCTTTGCAACTACTCCTTTTAGTTTTTTCTTAACTATTTTCCTCATTTTATCATAGTCTCCCTTTCGAAAGTTAAAAGGTAGTACTGTGGATTTCCTTACTATCCCTCCTCCACTAATTAAATCAAATGCGATCATGCTATGATCACCATTGCCAAGTGGCCCCAACACCCTTATCTCTTGCACTAGATCTGGTGTTCCACTAAGGACTAGGTCTAATATGGCTTCCCCTCTGGTCAGTTCATGAACCAGCTGCTCCAAGAAGCAGTCATTTATTTCATCTAGGAACTTTATCTCCCTAGCATGTCCTGCCGTGACACTGACCCAGTCGATACCGGGGTAATTAAAATCACCCATTCTTATTACTGCTCTGTAACTTCTGTTAACTTCCTTGATTTCTTTGAGCATTTCATCATCCATTTGTTCATTCTGGCCAGGCGGTCGATAGTACACCCCCACTGCCATCGCCTTCCCCTTTTTTACATGGAATTTCAATCCATAGAGCTTCTACAGCTAATTTTGTTTCCTGCAAAACTTTAATCCTTTATGACTCAATGCCCTCTCTAACATAGAGCGCAACTCCTCCACCAATTTGATCAGCTCTATCATTACGATATAGTTTGTACCCAGGTATCACAGTGTCCCACTGGTTGTCCTCCTTCCACCGTGTCTCTGATATTCCAATCATATCTAACCTTTCATTTAGTGCTATATGTTCTAACTCTCCCATCTTATTTTTTAGACTTCTAGCATTTGTATACATGCATTTTAGAGACTGTATTTTATTCATATTAATTTGGCTATTGGTAAATCATGGGTGGAGTCAGGACTGACTCGAAGGCACACGTTGCATTTGCAAATCATGGGTAATTTGGGATCTTTAAGCTCTGTCTGCTTCATACTCGAGGGCATTTGGGCTACTTTACTCTTTTTTGGAACCTCTCTGCTTTTGGTAGTATCCTTCAAGGATACATTCTTCCGAACCATCCGCTCTTGGGCGACTGTCGGCTTTCCCCTATTATCTAGTTTAAAAGCTGCTCTATCTCCTTTTTAAAGGTTAATGCCAGTAACCTGGTTCCATCCCGGTTAAGGTGAAGCCCATCCCTTCGGAAGAGCCCCTCCTTTCCCCAGAATGTTCCCCAGTTCCTACCAAATCCAAAACTCTCATCTCTGCACCATTGTCTCATCCACGCATTGAGACTCCGGAGCTCTGCCTGCCTTTTGGGTCCTGCGCGTGGATTTCTGTGGGGTGACTGTAAGCAATGGGGGGAGTGTAAGGAATAATAAGAGTTGAAAGGTATGCTGGAGCTGCATTATGAAGCGCTTTATGAGTGAGGTAAAGAATCTTATACTGGATGTGATGTGATATATGAAGCCAGTGGTGATGGATAAGCAATGGGGTTACATGATGATACTTCCTAGCCTGGGTAAGTAGACAGATAGCTGTATTCTGAATAGACTGGAGTCTCTTCATTTGGAAAGAAGGTAATCCTGCATAAGGAATGCTACAATAGTCAAGCCGTGCAATGACTGTATCTAGAAGAAGGAAAATTTGGACAGTGGAATCAAGAATGGGATGTATAGCGCAGAGTGCTGCAAAGACAGATTGGGTTAGTTTACTGATTTGGTTTGAGAGTGAGAGCTCATTTTCAAATAGTATCTCTAAGTATTTGAGAGAGAGTATTAGGGACAAAGGGGTATTTGCCAAAGGTGGGGCTAATGAGGGTGCTAAAGGTGAGGATATTATCCACATAACTGTGGATTTTGTTAAGTTAAACCGCAAGGCGTTCTCCTATAGTCACTCAGCTATTTTGATCAAGCAATTATTTATTGCCAATAGATCAGGAGAAAGACTATTGGTCCAGGCCAGAAGAAAGATATTGTCTGCATAAAAGTAACAAGAGAAACCAAGAGACTGGATAAGTGTGGCCAATGGAGAAAGAAAAATGTTAAGGAGTAGCGTGGAATAGACCAATCATTGGGAAATCCTACATTGTAATTCTTGGGGGGAGGAGAGCACATAATTTGATGTGATTTGGAAGGACAAGTCAGAGAGAGAGGAAACAAACCAGAATAGAATCTGGCCGCCAAAGCTGATGTTGTAAAAATGCTTCAGGAGAAGATTATGATCTACTAGATTGAAGGCTGCAGTAACATCTGATGTGATAGCCAGAAGAACTGGCCTTGGTCTAGTGCGGAGTGGGCTTCACCAAAAACTGCAGAGATAATTGTCTCAGTAGTATGGTATCAATGGAACCCAGAATGCTGAGGATGTAAAATGTAATCATCTACTATGTGGTCTTCTAATTGAGACAAGACAAAGGGGTATGTTTACTAAACCGCGATAACGTCGCAGCAGCGCAGTTAGCATGCCATACCTAATGTTATTGCGTGATATGTAACGTTATCACGCCATACGTAACTTTATCACGCCATACGTAACATTATCACGCCATACATAACGTTATCACGCCATACATAATGTTATTGCATGCTAAAGTAACATTATCGCGCGATAGCGCGAGGTTTCGTGTGATAACATCTCCTGCGGCATTAAGGCACACAGAAGGTGGAGTAAGGCTCCCCAGAGGGCGGAGAGAAGAGGTCAATGGGTGGAGAGTGGGCAGGGAGAGGCTCCAGGCACACTAACGCTGTGAAATGAAGGTATGAAAAGTAACACCAGTGAAAACCTCGCGTTAGAGGCACATTTGCAGGAGAGAGAAACTATTTCAGTCAGCAATGTACAGCAAAGGCAGGGAAACCAAGAAAGGTGATAGTAGTGATACATGTGCAGCAACAGCACTCTTGCCCCCCCAGCCTTACCTTGTGCCCTGGAGCTGAACAAAAGAAACATCCAGAGGGTGTAATGACTTCCCCAGACATTTCACCGGCCCTGCACGTACAGGATTGACATTAAAATCAGCCTTGTACATCCAGGGCCGGCGACCACCCACTGCCCACCCACTCCCCGCCCCTTTCTAACTTCCCCGCACAACTGGCAGGGAAGTTAGACAGGAGGATAAAGCCGGCATGAATAGAGGAGATGATGTTGGTGCTGCTATAGAAAATGCCCTTGTACATGTTGATTGTTTGCTTCTTGTTTTGCTTTTGGGGACTAATAGGTGTTTTTTGCTATTGGCTCTCTTTGGTCTGAAATGCACGTAGGGGTATGTTTACTAAACTGCGGCAATGTCACCCGAATTAGGTTCCACGGTAAAGGTACAGATGCCCATATAAAGGCGTGGGCAGTGCATCGTTACAGTAAGTCGTATCAGCTAACGCACGTTACAAGGTGCCTTAGACTAATGCGTGTTACAAGGCGCCTTACAAGGCGCCTTATAAGGCGCCTTGTAAGGTGCCTTATAAGTAAGGTGCCTCATAAGGCGCCTTTTAAGGGGCCTTGTAAGGTGCCTCATAAGGCGCCTTTTAAGGCGCCCTATAGGACTGCTTAGGCTAAGCGCCGTATTAGGCACCTCTGGACAAGGCACCGTAGAAGGCACCCTGGACTATGGAACCATAGGTTAAGGTGGCCTAACAAGGTTACGGTGCCCTAGGTTAGTGTGCCCTAAGGGCTGCAAGGTGCTTCAGGATGACATGCATGACCTTTGAGGCACAGAGACAGATGTAGCCCTAACACTAGATAGAACACTGAGGAAAGGCAATGAACAGGTGAGTGAAGGAGGGACAGCTGGGAGCTGCTGGACCTGCCATATCTGCGGGCATCCCATGTGTCTTCCAGTACTGTTGACAAACATGGTGGGGGCAACTGTACCACAGCACAGGGTGTTGGCAGTGTAAAGTACTGGAAAGACAGTTAGTAGCAGATGATGGGAATACGTATCCCCCAGTGGAAGCGGAGGTGGCAGGATAGTTACAATGATGGGTGGTCAGAGGAGTGGTGGTGCCATGCAGATCAGGCACAGGCGAGGCAAGCATAAAGAGGCGCAATGCAGGAAAGGGTAGCAGCACAGGACATGGGGTGGCAGCCTGCACAGGAAGACAGGACTCTACACAGCTGACAGATGCAGAAAGATGGACCGAAGAATTGTTGGCAATAGTGGTGAGGGTAATATGGGCTGGCAGCACGGATCTGCAAAGATATGACTGTTACAGCCATGCAAAATATCTGAGTTGGATAGGCATGAAAAGAGGGAACAACGAGGAACCAAACCCATGACCACTGTTTAGAACGTCATTGTATTGACCAGTAAGCTATACCTCTATGGCTTGTTGCATAGCAATGTCTGGGTACTGAAGGACTGCAGATCACCGCACAAACTGTCTGCTCTCAGGATAGGGTAACCCCACCAGTACCCATGACGCAATGCACATGCTGAATAGCTGTCTACAGTTGATCACCAAATGGGGTCTGCACCTCTCCGGTACCTCAGCTTGGAAAGACGAACTGACAGTGCATGATACTGGCACAGAGTAGCTACAGACCATGCCATTGTGCATGTTCTGTGTTCACACTGAGGGATAGGATGGGTGCCCAGCACTAGGTCCACAGTACATATGGTGCTAGAGATAGGTCCTGCTGTACATCCCCATCACTACCTCTTTATTTATTTTATTTATTTAGTGTACACTTATATCCTGCTACTTCCAGCGATCAGCAGCGGTTTGCTATACATAACAGTATGGTTGTACAGGCCATGGATTAAAACATACATAAAGATTCAGTACAGGACACAAACATTCAGATTACAGGTTTACACTTGATTGCAAGACATTGATTACACATGTATGTACATATTTACAGGTTGGCGGAGTCTATAGGTGTTTGACGTGTAGTGCTCTTTCCTTGTGCATGGTGAAAGAGGTTATGTGGGATTGAAGTGTGTCTGGAAAAGATGCGTCTTTAGCTTTTTTCTGAATACCAACAGGTCACAGTGTGACAGGTGTTCTTTGCAGTACATCTGAAGATAATTTGGTGTCCATCTGTGTTCTGCAGTCACATGTGGCTCTCTGGGACCAGACACCACC
Organism: Ichthyophis bannanicus; assembly: GCA_033557465.1. Lineage (NCBI taxonomy): Eukaryota > Metazoa > Chordata > Amphibia > Gymnophiona > Ichthyophiidae > Ichthyophis > Ichthyophis bannanicus. Next base: position 926,044,975 of record CM066031.1, on the reverse strand, counting down.
AAGATTAGTGCGTACCCAGTGTTAGGGTCTGGCTAACATGGGGGCACCTGTTATCAGAGCAGAGGGGTTTCTAGACTTGCAGGACATTTGTGTAGCAGTGCCCCTACAGGTCAAAGTGGTATACACTCTATACCCCAAAGGGACCACAATCACCCTTGTTGTAGGTATGGGACAGATGCCTGAGTCCTGGTGAAGCAACTTCCATCCTGCTGGTTTAAAGCAGCCCTCCAGGGTTGGTGGGCCAGAGCCATACCTGTGACTGGGGCAGACCAACACTAATGCTGGGGTTAGAACTAAAAAACCTCAACTGCCTCACACCACAATCTGCCAATCATCAGCAGATAGCACAATCAGACTGCACTTGCAGTACTCTATAAAGTGTTCTAACCATGCACAGATCAAGCAGGTATCTCAGTGATAGAGCCCCAGCATCAGAAACACACAAGTAACACTGGCGATAGACAGGGTAGAGTGCTATGTGGGAACCTAGACATGCCATGGTCACTGCTCGGTCAGAGTGAGAGTGTCCTCCCAGCATGACATGCTGTACCACCCTATCCATGCAGGAGGTGGTCGGGCACTACAGAGTCCCAGCCATTGCCCCACACCCTGTGAAGATGCATCCTGGCCAATCTACCCTGTCTGGGCCATACCCACAATACCTTGCTCCTCATTATGCACATATTCAGGCTAATTCTGCTAACAGTGGGACATTGTGGGCCCAGTGAGGTGTGAGCAGCCAGAAAACAATGGATAGACATACACACACACACACTCCTATTGCAGCATTGTGCACAGATAGGGGTGGTTGCATCCTGCCCAGGCCACCCTGTCCGGGTCATACCCACAGTACCTTGCTCCTCATTATGCACATTGGCAGGCTAACACTGGAAACAGTGCAAGCAGTGTGGGCTGAGTAAGGTGTAGGCAGCCACAACACACTGGATAGACATACACACACTCCCACACCTATGCCAACATTGTGCAAATATGGAGGTTTGTGGCAGCCCTGGCTTGCACACCAGTCCTGGGCACAGTGCGGGCATTGCTATACTGGTGGGGTCACTCCCCGGGGTGGTAAACACTGTCAGAAGCAATAACTGAAACATACTCCACAGATATCAGAAAAGTTGCTATGATGAATCTCTATCAACAAATCATGTTTAACTTAGGATTTGTTAGCTGACATTAATCATAGCAACCTTTTGATATATGTGGAATGTGTTCCCAAGTTTAGGGCGGTATTGCTAAGGTATGCAAGTGCTAGTATTGGGAGCGCAGGGCCCAACAGCCTGACTCTCCATGAGGCTTTGGATAGTGGAGCCTTTGGGTGTGGGTGTTTATGCCCCTGTTGTCCGCTGCTCTAGGGCAGAGGTTCCCAACTCTGGTCCTGTTGGGCCAAACACTGTTCAGGTTTTCATGCTGTCCCTAATGAATATGCATGAGATACATTTGCATACAGTGGGGGCGATGCATACAAATGCAGCACAGGCATATTTATTAGGGACAGCATGAAACCTGAATGGTATTTGGCCCTCCAGGACTGCAGTTGGGAAACTCTGCTCTAGGGATTGCACATGTTTATGGTGTCTGTGCTCTGTAGGGTAAAATATAGGCATTTCAGGCATGTTTAATTTATCTGCAATAAAGGTTCCGTCTTTATTACCATGGTTTAGTACTAGAAAAATTATGGGGACAAGGTTGGCAGGAGCCATAGCTGGGACTTGAACTTGTGACTTTCTGCCCCTGAACACACTGGCTGTGTGTACTGCACCAAACTGTTGCCACAGGAGCAGATCATTCCCTGGGGATACCATGATGTTCATCAGACAGACCTTGTCTGTTGCAGTGCACGGCACCCACCTAAATGAGGCTTGGCTGTGGTCTGCTGTGGGCAGATGCCACTGCCCCCTCTGCCACCAGCACCCCTCCGCCACCATGCTGCCATGCCATTATGCTTGTGGTGCTGGTGGTGTGCATCCCAGGCCATCCAGTGTGATGGTAGGCAGCTGCCTATGGTGGGGGTTCTCGGGTAGGTGTGCCTACATGGACGTGCGCACTTCCCCCCGGCACTGCCTGCCAATGTTATGTGCCCTTGGGGGTACCTGCTAGGTAATATCCCCTGTGACACTGTGGGGCACACACTCATGCCCATGTTGGTCCCTTGTCAGTTGCTGTCTTGCTGCTTTACAGTTTTGGCATTCCTATGTGCCGCCTAGGCATCTGCCTAGTCCGCACTGTGCCCCAGCTGGACCACAGCATGTGCTGCCTGCAGCCCCCTGTATCCCATTTACAGCTTCAGTACAGTTGCCCTTTCCTACGTGCCCACTCTGCTGTTGCTGCACATGTGCATGCCCCTAACAAACCTGCCCAATATAAACGACAAAAAACCTGATCACTGCTATTTCAATGTGGGATCATTCACTTTGTAGGGGGACAGAGCATAGACCCTTCCAAACATGATATCTTCCTTTTTACACTTTGTCAGTAGTGTTGCTTTATGTTTATCATTAATATCACTATTGGCCAGCTTAGTTATTGGGATTTCAGATGTGGTTCTGGTCATTTTATATGTTTGTTTGCCTTTTTGGTTCCTGCACATGTATCACTACTATCACTTTTCTAGGTTTCCCTGCCTTTGCTTACATTGCTGACTGAAATGGTTTCTCTCTCCTACAAATGTGCCTCTAACGCGAGGGTTTCACTGGCGTTAGTGTTCAGACCCGTATTTCACAGCATTAGTGAGCCTGGAGCCTCTCCCTACCCACTCTCCACCCATTGACCCCTATCTCTGCCCTCTGGGAGGCCTTACTCCACCCTTCAGAGCCGGATTTCACAGCGTTAGTGTGCCTTAACGCTGCTGCCGATGTTATTGCATGATAATGTTACGTATCGCGTGATAACATTACGTATCGTGCGATAATGTTACGTATCGAGCGATAACGTTACGTATTGCGCGATAACGTCGCCGCTGCTAAATTAAGACGGTTTAGTAAACATACCCCTATGACTATCTACATTTGCCATCATGGCATGTTTTGTTATACCTGTTTAGTTCAATTTACTTGTTCCATGTCAACCTGTTCAATATAACGAGTTGTTATCTGTAAACCATGCTGATTTAAAATAGAACGGTATATAAAAAAACCCCATATAAATAAATAAATTAATGAATAAATAAATAAATACATGTTCAGTAATTGTATTCTTTATAATGTTTTCTACCATTTTGCCCAATACTGATGTCAGGCTCACCAGTCTATAGTATCCCGGATCACCCCTGGAACGTTCTTTAAAATTTGGCGTTACACTGGCCATTCTCCAATCTTCAGGCACTACAGATGATTTTAATGATAGTTCACATATTACTTATAGAAGGTCTATAATCTCATCTTTCAGTTCTTTTAACACCTTCGGATGTATATCATCGGGGCCAGGTGATTTACTACTGTTCAGTTTATCAAATTCTTGTAATACATCTTCCCGGTTTATCGATATTTCCTTCAATCCTTCTGATATATCACCTATAAATACCATTGCAGGCATAGGTAACTTATGTACATCTTCTTCAGTAAAGACCAAAGCAAATAATTCAATCTCTCCACTTGTCCTCCTTTAGCGCCCCTTTTACCCTTCTATGATCCAATGGTCCAACTGACTCACAGTTTTTTTGCTACAAATATACTTGAAAAAGTTTTTATTATGTGTTTTTGTTTCCATGGCAAGCTTTTATTAAAATTCTTTCTTTGTCTACCTTATCAATGCCTTGCATTAAACTTGCCAGTGCTTATGTTATTTTCTTTTTTCATCACTTAGCTTCTTTTTCCATTTCCTGAAGGATGCTTTTTTGGCTACAACAGCCTCTCTGAGCTCACCTTTAAACCATGCTGGAGGTTTTTTGTACATTTTTCAACAAAAACGATCACTTTTCAGATGTTCGTTTGTGCCTGGAGCAGGTCTAACATTAAATGTAATGCTGGATGTCTATGACATTTCTGAGATCAGGCAGGGATGTCCAGGATTCTGGGAATGTCCCAGCCATGCCACATCCATGCCCCTAACTGTCCTTGTGCTCTGGAGAGATCTCTAAGCCTGTTTTCAGAAATCCAAAGCATGAATAGAGCTTCTAAATTGACCCCCATTGTGACTTAATGAAAGACATTATTCAGCTTCAATTTAACTGCGTCTGCCTGGGATAATGATCTAAACACAGAAACAAACAGAACTAAATATCACTACTCCAGTGTTTGAAAAAAATGTCATTCATGTCAGCATCATGCCTTTATATATGTGAGGGGTATCAATATAAATAAGGCAGGTAAAATCTGAACAGAAGCAAGCAACAAAGAAAATAATCTTTGACAGCAATCAATATATTCAGAGAATATCCTAGCACTCAATTCACTGTTGGTCCTGTCATGAATTTATAGTGGAAAAGTGGAAAAAAACTGCTACCTTTGAATGCAAAACTGAAGGTTTCCCATTTAGGTGACGTGAATGATAGGCCAGCACATATGCAGATAATGAACAGCTTATATAAATGCATGTATAAATCACTGTACAGCACACCTGCAAAGAAAATGAGTAGATCGAGTTAGCTAAGATAGAACTGCTGAATATGTTATCTTATTGAACATTTAAGAGAGATTTTTTTGATGAAATTGCCAGGGGCATATACATAAGCAAGAAAGCAAATGCAGTCCAATAAATCCTCGTGCAGACACCTGGAGCCACTAAATCTTTATTTTAATTTAAATTTCTAGATCTGTCAAAGCAAGTGTACGGACCTTGTGAAAAATTATATTCCTTTAGGTCATTTTTCATGGAAGACCCACTGTTAGATTTGCCTTTTCTAACACTGCAGTCTCACTGTTTGCATGTATTTGCATTAAAAGTTGCATTTTACCTTTGTGGCAAACATGTTGTTTTGCATAGAGCATGGGGCAAGCATATTATAGAGGGAGAACTTAGGGTTGAAAATTCAATTATACAGTAAAAGGATTCTTCAAACTGCAGAAGGCAAATGGTGTGCTGGAACCCTTTTTAAAGGGATGCAGCTGGAAAGGCAATTGTAGAGATACAATTCACACCTGATCTTTCCTAAATATTGAGGTTGATATTCAGTGAACTTATCTGGCTAACTTTAACCATACATCGAAAGAGAACTAGTTAAGTCACCATTACTCAATATAACCAAATATAGATAACCAAATAATTTATCAGTTTCTTTACTTCTGCCATACAGCATCTGAGTACAAACTTGTAACCAGTAATTTTAAACAGATAGGGTTGACTTTCAGTATTGTTTAGTTAAGGATTTGGCTGTGGCCATCATGCCTCTCTTTCAGTAAGGATTAGATTGGCTAACTTTTATAACCGGGTACGGCGGACCCGTCGCTTCAAGCCCTTACTCCCACCCCCCCTCCCTTTCAGGGACTTCTTAGTACATCCATAAAAGACACTTATACTTCTTTGGACTCAAACTGGTCGCAGCTTTATTAACTTCCAACAATAACCAATTACAATCCAACATATTAACTTAGCCCCCCCCTCCCCCAGCAGAGTGAGTCATCACCAGCCATATTATTAGCAAGTTGACGCCGCTTCCGCTTCCGCCGGGTACAGGCCCAGAGTAAATCGCCTCGCCCTCCCTCTTCCGGCTTCGCCATATTATTAGCAAAAACCTGAGGGATTGTCCGGGTCGGGGTTCCCCACCCCCGCCCTAATGCTTTCATCCGGCTCCGGACCCCGGAAACCTCCGGGATCCTGCCAAAACCCCCTCCAGCTGCAACACCCCAAACCCACAACCTATGACCCCGTGCAACAAGGGGGGGAGGGCGGGTGACCAGCATCTATGGCAGCCGACCAAAAGAGGCCGGAGCCACGCCGCGTCCCCCACAAAACCCCGCAGCAACCGCTCCATCCTTCCCATTGGCTCCCGAACCGCCACACAATTACCGGGAGCCAATAGGAACACCGTACCACCCCACGATCCGCCCCCTCGCTCTGTCGCTCACGTTGGCCGCCCCCCCGGTTAGTGCCAGCCGCGCGCACGAGGCTCCGCGGCCTTGCTATAACCGGGTATGGCGGACCCGTTACTTTAAGTCCTTACTCCCACCCCCCCTCCCTTTCAGGGACTTCTTAGTACATCCATAAAAGACACTTACACTTCTTTGGACTCAAACTGGTCGCAGCTTTATTAACTTCCAACAATAACCAATTACAATCCAACATATTAACTTAGCCCCCCCCTCCCCCAGCAGAGTGAGTCATCACCAGCCATATTATTAGCAAGGTGACGCCGCTTCCGCTTCCGCCGGGTACAGGCCCCGAGTAAATCGCCTCGCCCTCCCTCTTCCGGCTTCGCCATATTATTAGCAAAAACCTGAGGGATTGTCCGGGTCGGGGGTACCCCACCCCCGCCCTAATGCTTTCATCCGGCTCCGGACCCTGGAAACCTCCGGGATCCCGCCATCGGCTCAGGCCAACCTTGACCTGAGCCACCCCCCAAAGTGTAAGCTGCGACCAGCACGTATCCCTGACATAATACCCTCCAAGGCCTCCTGCCAGTCGTTGAGGAGCAAGTCCATCCCAACCGGGGATAGATGTACTCCGTCCGACCGAAACAGGCCTGCGCAATCGACATCAACCCATGAGTGCAAAATTTGGCACCCACCCCGCTCCACCACCCATCTGCCAATTTGGCGATTAACTTTTGTCAGACCCCTGGACCACCGCCGCTGAACCTTGCAAGCGGGCCTTGGAATGATATCAGACCAAACCACAACTAAGCCAGTGAACATTGCCAATACCGCCCCCCAAGTCCTTGTGCACAGCACGAATCAACTGCCGACAAGTCCAGGACATCACATCATTGCCTCCCAGATGAATCAACAAAATATCCGGCTTCTTCCTTAGGCGCTCGTGGTGCCGCAGCAAAGGTAAGAGCTGAATCCACCGCAGGCCGCGCTCCCCCAGCCATGAGACGGTCACCTCCGAAGCGTCCAATCCAAGATTCAGGCCAATAGGCCGTGTCGCTGCTCACCGACCAGCCCAATAAACAAACGAGTGGCCAATCACCCAACAGCGACACAGTCTGTGGACTACATCTGAAACATAAAGAAAATGATAATGTTAATCACCCCCCACCGCCCCTATAAACGCACGTAGCTTCGGAACGCCTGTGACCTCCATCGGCCAATCCGCCGGATGTCGCGCTCCGACAGCCCTTCCGCCGCCGCACTGGTAGCCGCCCCAATCCGGAACAAATGCAGAGCAAACCGCGCAGGATCCTCCCCTATCCGCTGAAGTGACAACCGCAGGACCGCCGTAAACTGAAAACACGTAAGCACGCGCGTATCCTCATGTACAAAAAGACTGCTTGCACCAGCCGGCCGGGCACACAAGTATGCTTTCAGCAACGTAACCGGACACGTAGGAGTACAAAACACCTCTCACAACACCACCCACTTACCTTTCCCCATCTGATCTGTTTTAGACCGCGCGAGATGAATGCGGACCCCGCCATCCACCAGCGTCACTTGATGGACCTGCAATCCTCTGCCCCTCGAGCATCTGCCCGATTCGGCCACCAATTCTCCCACCCGAAAAGCACCAAAGAATGCCACTGAAAACACCGCCCGAAAAAGCAGGCCTTCATAACCGGACGAAACCACCTGCGGTAAAGCCTCACACAGCCGACCCAAAAAGTCATGCGTTATAGGTTGCCGCCCATCACCTGGCGATGGAACCGACCGCTCCCATCCTTGCAACAGCCTGCGTGTCAAACCCCCCCCCGCAACCCCCCACCCCACAGCCCTCATGAAAAATGCAAACCCCGCCAAATTCCTCCGCACCGTGGACCGTGACAACCCCGCAACTTTCGCTGCCATTACATACTGACCCAGAAGCAAATCCGATGCTGGGCCCTGCCGCCATCCCTGTTCCTCCAGGAAAGTCGCCACACTGCTACATCCTCTCTGGTACGCCTCCCACGTTGCAGACGACACAGAATTCCTCAGCAAGTCCATCAGGTCCCGAGGCCAATCTGCCATAAGTGCTCTGGGACCAATGCCCCATACTCTTCGGCTTCCGGCGCCAATGTCCGAAACAGCTCCCACTTAAAACGGGAAAGAGCATCAGCAATCGTGTTAGTACGCCCTGGAATATTTATTTATTTTATTTATTTATTTAACTGTATTTATATCCCGCTTTTCACGGGGTCAAAGCGGTGGGACATATAACCGGGGGGGCAAATCAAATGTGGGGGGAGGGCCATCACCGGGGGCTCAACATTGATGATTTTTGGGATGAACATATAGACTGACAAGATAGCATAGTTACTGGTTTGGATTTCTTGGAGAGAAATAGGGGGGATGAGCTTTAATCACTACATTCAATCGCAGGAAGGCTAAGACCACCTGCCGCATTAAGTCGGCAACTTGTTTGCATCTCGGGGCATAATTATTCAGCACACTGACCACCGCTGCATGTCGCACCACCACACTATCTGGCGGTTCTTTAGCCTGTCTGGCCACACTGATAGCACTACCAAAATCGGGAACAATTCCAAAAAAGTTATGTTACTGGTAAGGCCGGCATTGCGCCAAGACTGCGGCCACCCTGCCGCACACCATGAGCCCCCGCAATACACCCCCAAGCCCGCCCCCCCAGCTGCATCAGTATATATCTGTAACTCTTCACTGGACACCACCCTTTCCCGCAACACTGTGATACCGTTGAAATCCCGCAGAAATTCATCCCAAACCCTTAAATCCGCACGTATGCTCAGGGAAACCCTGATCCGATGATGCGGCCGAAAAACACCTGCCGTAGCCGCTGCCAGGCGCCGCAAAAAGACTCTGCCCATGGGAATCACCCGACATGCAAAATTAAGGGAACCGATGAGGGCCTGCATCTCCCGCAGCGTCATCTTCTTGGAGACCATCACGTTCGCCACCAACACTCTAAGCCTCATGACCTTGTCCGCTGGTAACCGTGCTATCATTAACTCGGAATCCAGCTCCACCCCCAAAAAAGTAATACATGTAGCCGGGCCCTCAGTCTTCCCGGCTGCCACCGGTACCCCCCACTCCTGCGCCAACCTCTGGAAACCATCCAACAAATTCCGGCACTGCCCAGATTGAGCCGTCCCTACAAAAAAGAAATCATCCAAGTAATGAACTACCCGTCCACCACCCATGAGCTGCACAAGAGCCCAATGCATGAAGGAACTAAACCGCTCGAAATAAGCGCAGGATATCGCGCAACCCATGGGCATGCTCTTGTCAAAATAAAATTGCCCCTCAAATCGAAATCCCAACAAATGAAAAGCCGACGGGTGTACCGGCAACAAATGGAAGGCAGATTCAATATCTGACTTCGCCATGAGGCACCGCAGGCCACATTCCTTCACGAACGCGACGGCCTCGTCAAAAGAGGCATATCGCACCGCACACAAGTCCTTGGGGATATGGTCGTTGACCGACGAGCCCGCGGGGAAGGAAAGATTATGGATTAACCGATACTTTCCCGGCTCCTTCTTCGGTATTATTCCCAAGGGGGAGACCACGAAGACCTTGAATGGCTGCTCTGCGAAAGGGCCAGCGACCCACCCCATCCTGATCTCCCCAGCCAGCTTATCCCTCACAATAGGGGCAAACCGCCGAACTGATGGCGAATTCCGAGCCTCACCGGCAGTAACCTTTCCAACAACAGGAATCGGAAACCCACTCTGAAACCCCTTTTCCAAAATTGTACTGTCCTTCCGCCTGGGATAACTCCGCAACCAAGGACGCAAGGCCTCAATCCTAATAGGAGTATGAGCCAAGCTCCTCAAGCTCCTATTGTTAGAAGGGGGTGGAATGGCTCCAACCGCGCCTTTTCTAACACACTTGAGGGCTGAGTGTCCTCCGCCACAGATCGAGCAAGCGTGCCGGAATTTACAGTCCGGAAAGGAGCACGAGGACTTGTTGAAGCGCCAACAGATATCCCCAGCGCCCCCCCCGAAGTTCTCTGCACTGTCGGGGGCACGCCCGCACGAAAGGGCTTCGCCGCACCCGCTGCACTGGCCAGCACCCCTTTTTGCTCAACCCCAGGTCTGACTGCCATCTGCGTCAGCCACAGATTAATATCTTGCGTCCCCCATGACAACCTCTGGTTCTCTTCCATCTTATCACGGAATTTCTCATCATAGTTGAGCCACGCCCAACTATCGTGCGTCTGGGACGCCTCTAAGATGGAGTCTGCGTAGGCCAACAGCATACCGTACTGCTCCGGCTGCACTTGCCCCCACACACTAGCTAGCTGTAAAAAGGCTCGCGTCCAATTCACCACATTACGAGCGACTCTCTGTACCCTACCGGCTTTTTCATCCTCTTTCCTCTTCCTCCTACTATCCCCTGACCGCTTTCTACCCTCCAGCAACCTATATAGCGCCTATATAGCGCCGTTTTTGGATTTTCCACCACAACTTCCTCGGCACACCCTCCCATAACTCCGAGAACGCCGCTACTGTAGGCATTGCCCCGCCCAAATTTTGGTTCCCCGCCGCCAACCCGTGGTCTTGACACTTGTTGCCCTCCTCCGAGGTTGAATCGGACGACGAGACGGAGGACGACGTGGAGGAAGATTCCGATCTCCTACGCCTATGACAAGAATGTCTCCGCTTCCGGCCTTTTTTCTTTTTTCCTTTACCGGCCATACCCGTGCCCTCCCCAGCCACCGCAGGTTGGTCAGCTGCCTTCTCACCTGTAGCGCTCTCCACTGCTCCAGTTGAGACATCCATCTCCTGACTCTCCGGCACCGTCTGCACCGCTGCTGCCGACTCGCCGTCCACTCGTCCCGCCGTCTGAAATCCCGCCGAGTTCCGCAGCGAGCCATCGCCATGATGCGACTCACTCCACCAAGGACTCCCCGCATACTGCCAAACAGGAGGTACGTGCAGAGAGAAAACAGGAAAAGGCAAAGAGACACCTGGTGCAGACCATGGTGGCTGCCAAGCCCCCAGCCACTCTGCCCTTGAGGATCCTTGACCCCCGCCCTGCCAATGCTCCCAGGCTGGTGAGACCCCGCCTCTAATATCCCCTTGCCAACCCCCCGTACCCGCTAACCTCCACCTATCACTATCCCCCACCGCACCTAACCCCCTTTCCGAGGGAGCTGGCCCACCACCAGAGCACCTCTCAGACCCCTGCCCCGCCCCACCCGAAGTACCGCGAGGAGCCCGACCATCAAGCCGGGGCTCACCCACCTGTACGTCACCAGCTATCTCGCTCTGTGCCTGGGCCGACCCCACGTTTGCCCTGCCGCCCCCTCGCCCTCTGAGTTCTTTGCTAGACCCCCTAGCCTGCCTCTTGCCCCTCCGCCCCACACTTGCCCTGCTAGCGGTTCCGCCCTTAACCCCCCTCGCCCCGTCTTCCCACGAGCCGCAGCTCCTCGCTGCCCACCCCCCCCGCCCTAAGGTGAATCCACCACCCTGCTCAGCATTACTATCAGGTCCCGACAGGCCCACATCCTCAGCTGCCCTATCCCCCCTCCTCCCCTTGCCTGGCCCTTTTCCCTTTTTTGCGCCCCCTGCTTTACCCATGCTTCAGCGCAGTTGCTCTATAGTATTATTATTATTTTTTTTTTTGCACAGAATAAGGCCTGTATAACTTCAAAGGTATTGGAGCACTGCTCACTCAACCGCTTCAGCCTCCCACGTGAGCTGCAGTTCTCAAACTTCTATCCACCTCGCGCTCAGCGTACCGGCCAAAATGCCCTCTGTTAGCTGGAGAGGGTGCTCCTCATAAGGAGTACTATTAGCCCCTTCTTCCTCTCACAAAATTAATCGCAGCCGCGCACAAAGAGCGCGCCGGGCTCAGCTACCACCTTTCTCCTGTCTCCTCAGGAGAGCGCTCCTCGCCGCCCGCTCCCGAACTACCTGCTGACAGCCCGCTAGTCTAAAATCCTCAGACCACCTGATAACTCTAGGCCTACCGTTATGTGCTCCAATGAGCTCCTCAAGCGACCAGCGTCTATGGCAGCCGACCAAAAGAGGCCGGAGCCACGCCGCGTCCCCCCACAAAACCCCGCAGCAACCGCTCCATCCTTTCCATTGGCTCCCGAACCGCCACACAATTACCGGGAGCCAATAGGAACACCGCACCACCCCACGATCCGCCCCCCTCACTCTGTCACTCACGTTGGCCGCCTCCCTGGTTAGTGCCGGCCGCGCGCACGAGGCTCCGCGGCCTTGCTATTATTATTAACTGGTTTTATACAACTTTATCATTTTTTAGTCAAAACAGTTCACATTGCAACTTAAACTTGGTAATGTACATTAAACAGGGACATAGACAACTTGGACTTTTCTGAGGTAATGGAGGGTTAAGTGACTTGCCGAAGGCCACAAGGAGTGATAGCAGGAATCCAAGCCTGGTCTCTTGGTTTTCAAGCCAGTGTTCTAATCACTAGGCTGAATCTCCACTCTATTTGCTTGCTGCTTCAGCTTATCTGGCCAAATGTTAGCTAGTCTGCAGGCTACAATTTTCGAAACAAGTTATATATTAGGTTAATTCCCAAATTTAACCAGATAAATGGATTTGAATATCAACCCCATATTCACAGAGCATATAAATTGTCTAGTAAGCTGTATTTCTAACATGATTCTTTTCATGAATGATTTAATAAGTAGCAAAATAAATGTTAAAACATACAACTAGTGTGAAAATAAGGTGACAGTATTCAAAACAAATAAAAAAACACTGGCACACAACAGCCTATGCAATAAATATTGTGGAGCAATTGCACTCAGAATTAATTTTGATAGGATCACGTCGTGGTGAAAGAAAAGGATTATGCATGATCGGTGAGCACTCTGCATTCCAAGAACAGGAATCAACAGCAGCAGGACATTTGGCCTCCAAGGCTAAGGGGGATGTTTACTAAAAACCGGAAATGTGCGCGCCGCAAAATAGCGCATGGAAACGCGGCATTGAAACGCGCATAAATGCGTTTAAACGCCCCGCACACGTGCGTGTCACCCCCGCACAGGTACGCGGCAGACTAATGGTGGGAGGAGTAGCCTAGTGGTTGGGGCAAGGTACTTCAGGCCGGAAGGTCGGGGGTTCAAATCCCACTAGAGGACAGCAACCTTGGGCCGGAAGGACTGGGGTTTCTAGTCCCACAGATGCTCCTTGTGGTCTTGGGCAAGCCACTTAACCCTCCATTGCCCATGTTCCCTGTAAGTATTAGTGTATGTGTCTCATCCCCGCGTGTTAAATGTATCCCCCAATTGTGTTGTGACCGCTTTGATTGAAGGATAAGGCGGTATACAAAAACTGTCTAAATAAATAAAAAAAATAAAACGGGCCCCGTACAAGTGCCGGGCCGCAAATGTCCGATAGAGGCGTGGAACGGCTAAAGGAGGGCGGAGGAAGGCCCCGGAGGGGCGGAGAGACGGGGTCAATGGGTGGAGAGTGGGAGGGGAGAGGCTCCCCGCACAGTACCGGGCCCTAATTTGCATGGAAAAATAGCGCGAGTGAAACACTCGTGGTAGAAAGCATTTAAAGGGAAGAGAAACAATTTACGTCAGCAATGTACAGCAAAACCGGGGAAACCTGAAAAACGTCAGCAGTGTGATACCTGTGCACAGCACAAAAGTGCAAGTAAAAGTTGAAATTGATCACAGGAAAAATATTAAAAATAGTAACACAGCTCCAGAACTGTTGTAGTAATGGCCTAAATCTAAAAACACACCCAGGAAAGCCCCCCAAAAAAAGAAATTAATCATGGAAAGGTGTACGGAGCGGAGACTCATCCAAAAAACATTTCCCCTTTTTTGTAGCTTTCCTGGGAATGTCTCCCATGTTTGTTCAATAATATCACTGTTTGTTGGTAATATTTTATCGCCCCTTTCCGTGGTCATGTCTGGGTATTATTTGCATGTTTGTCACCGGACAGGGTGAAGGAGCCCACAGTAAAAATGTGAAGAGCAGGGTGTGGGACCCCATCCTGCCCGGTTTATCATCTCCAGGTACTGCACCATCTCTGTGGCCACAGTGTGGTGCAGTGGACAGAGCCAGTACCTGTAAGACCATAGGATCACAGGTTCAAATCCAATCTGGGGCTCATACCAGCTTAGTCCCAAAATCTTACCCACCACTAAACAGAGATATGAAAGACACCCCTTTATTGCAGAGAACATAAGCATGTTTCAAACATCCATTTTTTACCCTACACCGCACACACACCAGAACAATGGGCATCACCCACATCCGAGTCCCCCAAATGCAGTCCTGAAGTGGCTCCACTCAATCAGGCCATATGCTTATGCTAAGATAAGGACATGCTAGCATGTTGGCGGAACTGTACAGATGGTGGAGGGGGAAGTGCCTGCTAGCCACAGAAGACAGTGGCCAAGCCATGTGCAGGCTGGTACCGTCCACTGCAACATACAGGGCCTGATGGATGTACAGTCATGGACCTTCCAGGGAACACAGCCAAGCTGTGGCTACACAGTGGTGCAGTGCACACAGACACTGTATGCAAGTGCAGTAGGTCACAGGCTCAAAGCTCAGCTGTTGCACCTGCCAACCCAGTCCACATATTTTAAACACCACCAAACGCAGATAGTGAAGACACCCCTTTATTGCAGAGAACATAAGCGTGTCTCAAACACCCATAATTCACCCCACACCACACACACCCCATTACAATGGCCATTACTGACAGCCGAGTCGCACAAATGCAGTCCTGGAGTGGCACAACCCCATCAGTTCACATGTTTGCCAAGATACGGACATGCCAGCATGTTTGCGGAAGGGTACAAGTGGTGGTGTGGCTAGTGGCTGCCAGCCACAGCATACATTTGCCTAGCCAGGTGCAGGCTGGCACCGTCCACTGTAACAGACAGGCCCTGTCGGATGTACAGTCATGGACGTCCCAGGGAACTGAGCCAATCTGTGGATACACAGTGGTGCAGTGCACACAGACAGTGTATAAAAGAACAGAAGGTCACAGGTTCAAAGCTCAGCTTGGGCTATTGCCAATCCTGACCACATATTTTTCCAACAACTAAACCGTGGCAGTAAGCACAAACCTTTAAGGCTGAGGACATAGGCATCGGTAAAACCCCTAACATTTACCATCCCAAGCACAGGCACCATGAACAGGGGCATCACCTAGAGCAGAGTATCCCAAATGCAGTCCTGGAGGACCACACACCAGTCAGGTTCCATGCTGCCTCTAATACAAATGACTGTGCTGCATATCTATGCACCACCCCCATGTCATGCAGATGTAGCACATGCATATCCATGAGGGACAGCATAAAACCTGAACAGTGTTTCCCACACCATGACATGATGTGGGAAGGCCCGATGAAAAGCACCAGCCAACAGGCCCTGACACACCCACACCCACAGGCCGCAGTGGACAATGCATCCTGGAAAGGCAGGACAGTGGGCCCTGGCTGTAACCCCCAATAGTAGCAGTTGCATACCTCAGCAATGCCACCCTACACCTGGGGATATGGTACACAGCTATCTAATGTTTCCATTGAACTCAGTGAAATATGGATGTATATGCTCAGCAGATTTTGCCCATTGAGCACCACATAACAATCATTCAGATGTGGGTTATGTGTGGGGCAGGTCTGGTGTCTGACAGTGTGTACATCCCGGGTGAGTGACCCCCAACAGTCATGTGTAACATATCCATGCCTGTAGTGTTCCCAGGACTGGTGTGTTGGCCAGGGCTGCTAAACCTCTCGATTGTACCACACAAGATGACCAACCTGGGTAATGGTCACAGCAATGTGAAACATCGACATACACTCACAAGAAAGGTATGACAAAAATATATGCATGTTGGAAGGTTTCCCGGCTCATGCAGCATAAAACGTGAATGATCCCACATTGATGTAGGAGAGAGCAGGTTTCCACACACCAATGGGCATTTCCCCTATGGCATGCACATGTTGCACAACAGCATGTTTGAGTTGGGGGGAAGTGTGGAGGAGTAGGTAGTCACCCCAAACCCAGAATGCACAGCATAGGTAGTTGCATACATGCACAGTGGATGTTCAAAAACTGTGTGGCCCCAGCACCAGAAGGGCCTGCAGCATGTTTGCTGAGGTGTACTGGTATCAGAGGGGGCAGTGGCAGGTGGCCAGAGAAGATGGAGCCAGAGCCCCTGACACGTGGGTGCAGTGGACCACAACAGAAAGGCCCGCTATGACAAACAGACATGCTATCTCCAGGGTCTACATTGACTCTGTGTCTGCAGTGTGGTGCAGGGGACACAGCCAGTGTGTTGGGGAGGCAAAGATAACAAGTTCAACTCCCAGCTGGGGCCACCAGCAACACAGTGCACATATTTTACCCACCAGTAAACCGTGATAGGGAATAAAAACCCCACTTGCAGAGAACAAAAGCATGTTCCGAGGATCTCTATTTTACCATAAGGAGCGCATACCCCTCAGAAATGTACAACACCTACAGCAGAGTACACACAATGCAGTACTGGAGGGCCACATGTCAGTCAGCTGTGCTGCTGTCCCCAATATAAGCCCATGTCATCATTGTGGTGGATGTCTACTGTTGGCAGAGGGTGCAGTGGCTGCTGCACCACAGCAGATGCTGGCCTAGCCACCCTCATGTGGCTGCAGTCCAATCCAACAGACAGGCCCTGTGTGACAAACAGCCATGGACTCCCCCAGGAATGTACTGTTGCTGTGCTAAGACGGTGGTGCATTACACATAGCAAGTGCCTCCAAGAGCAGAAGGCCCCAGGTACAAATCTCAGCTGGGGCACCTGCCATCCCACTCCCCATGTTTTTCCCATGCACGAAACCTGTTAGTAAAGACTGGAATTCCCCTGCTGAGGACAAAAGCGTTGGTCAAGATAACATATTTTACAATAAACAGCCCTCACCACAGAAACATATGCCTCACCCACAGCAGAGTCCCCCAAATGCAGCCATGCAGGGTCAAAAATCACTCAGGGTCGCTGATGTATTCAATAAAGATGCGTGTGCTGCAAGTTAAGTGAACACCACCATGGTATGCATCTGTATCAGAGGCATATTCATCACGGACATCATGAAAACCTGACCAGTGTTTGCACCACATTGACTGGAGTTGTGAACATCTGCCCTAGAGCTGTGGCCAACAGGGGCAGAAACACCTGCACCTGCAGGCCCTATTATCCGAAGACCAATGCAGTGGCAGGATGTCGGGCCCTGTGTGGCCCCCACAAAAACTAGCATGTGCAGACATTACCAATCCCACACTACACATGGGGATACGTCACACACATATCAGAAGCCTGGTATGAGCAGTGATTGATAGAAATGCCTATGCCAAGCACAAGCAGATCATCGAGCTGTAACATATCAATGTCTCTGATGTATGTACAATGTGTGTTAGGTCATGTCCCCTCCAGAGACTAGCAGCCTGGACCATATCTTCAAAAGTGTACCCCAACGTTGCCATGCCCGCACTGTGCCCATTACTGTTGCGTTGGTAAGGGCTCCCAAATAACACTACATCTGCTCAATGATGTCCTAGGTGTGGGGAGTGTGTGTCTGTCTATCGTCTATCCAGTGTGTGCTGGCTGCCAACACCTCCCACAGCACACACTGATAGCACCGTTGCCAGTATTGGCCTGCAAATGTGCATAATGAGGATCAAAGTACTCTGGGTATAGAACAGACAGGGCGGCAGGAGCAGGATGCAGCTACACAGGGCAAATGTGCATGCCTAGGACCATGTTGTGCCTTGCCATCACCTCCACAGACATGGTGTCCATAGCATGCCCTGTGTGGAGGTCACCCTCACCCCGAACGATCAGTGACCACGGCATGGCTAGGTTCAAACATATTGCCATACAGTAGTTCTCTCATGAGATGTTTATGGTTCCTGTATCTATGGGGCCCAATCACTGAGTCAACTGCGTGGTGGTTGTGCTCACATCCCAGTTATGGGTGCACAGAGTTTCCCTGGTAGCATGCAGCATGGACTGCCAAGCGGCCTGTCTGCAGTTACCATGTGTCTGGCTGGAACACCTTGCAGGGTCAGTAGCTGGGCACACACTGTGCCTTCTGCTGCAAAATGTCCGATGGTGCTGGGTGTCCCTGGCTCTACTGTCTGTCTGCCTGATCCAGAAATATGTATATGTTCAACATTGCAGAGAGTGACCTGTAGGTTTTCTGTACCACAGCCGGAATGAGTCTGCTGTTGCTGGCAGCTGCTAGCATCGTAGTTGGGATATAGAATGTGCATAATCATAATATTGGGGAAACTGTGTTCCACAGGAAAAGTTAGGTGGTCAGACACACTCCGCCTATGTGTCTGGAAATCTCCCTTACACCCACACCCCCTTCACATATATCATGAAGGGCAGGGCACCCACACAGAATATGCACCCTTCGGTGAGCATTGTAGCCCACAAGGCCCAGATGGGTCTGGGAGATACAGATACTTTAAGGAGGACTGTAAGTGTGTCCGATATGTCAATCTATCAGACATCGTCTGACAAGCTGATATTATGTATAGGCCATCTCAGCCAGGACAGGTGCTGTGTGTCTCACCTCATACTCAGGGTGAGCACAAGCCACACACACTGTGATGTTCTGTACCCACTCTGTACCTGCAACACAGAAGGTCAGTGCCCAAAAATAGGCCTAGGTGATGTGGGGTTGCACACCCTATCGTTGGACCATCAGTAGACTGCTGCTTTGCATGTGCAGTACATCATGGGTGTGAGTGGATCGACCCTACCCTGTTAACTGCAGCACAAAGTCTGCATAGGTTATATTGCAGACAGCCAGATGGCTCATCACAGCCACAGAGCTGTAGTCCACTGGTGACTGCAATACCTCTGAAGCAAAAGGTTGGTGGTTCAAATCCAAAGTGTGGTTGTACAAGCAAAGTATTTTATATATTGACATTGGCCCATAGACTCCGCCAGTGCGGGTAAAATTTCAGAAAATCAACATACATTGAACAAGGCAGTGTCACATTGAGCAAATGTTTTTCAAGGTTCATGGGGGCTGTCAGGCCTGGAATGTGTGTAATGTCCTGTAGTACTGGCAACTTAAACACCATCACAGTGCATTAACCCAAGTCCACCCTATAAGGTGGCCTGTGGAGCACCTGCTGCTGACAGCACTGTGAGGATCTACGAACATCCACCAGTAGTTTACAGTCAGGGAGCTGTCATTGGCTGCACTCACCAATAACCCCACTGTGTATGGAAGTACGCAACCTCTGGCTCCACATGCAGCAAGGTTAGGTGTGGGCCACAGCTCGATTGCTAAGAACAGATGACTGGCTGGCTAAAGAGGCAATCCTGCAGACTGTGTGTTGTCGTTACCAGGGGTGCGGTGCTCCATTAGTGAGAATGGTGTACGACACATGATGTATGCAGCAGTGTGAGTGTCTTGCCACATGTAGAAAGGGTTCTGGGGCAAGTAATAATGTTGCAAAGTATGAAAATATATGCCATGCGCAGCATAGATGTACATGGAAAGCACCATGGCCAATGGTGTAACAAAGTATGATAATGTGTGCTGCCTGAGACAGGCACTCCAGAGCGCAAATGGAAGATGTAACCCATGATGCCTGGTTAAGCAGTCAATTTATCAACCATTGCGCTAGATCCCAGCCACCAGGACTGTATGCCAGCACACATACCAAAGGTTAATGTGCAGTGTGGTGACATGCTGACCACATCGCCCCCTAATGTCCAACACACAACCTAATTTGCGTGTGTAATGCTCATATATGAACCCCCGCCAAACCCCTATGGCAACCACCACATCATTGCTGTCTGTACATGGTGATTCACCACAGAACATAGCCCACTAACACACATAACCCCATATCACCAGGTTGCTTGACCCCTGACGCTGATGGTCCGGCTGCACCCATTGCTATCAGTGTCAGAGCACTACCTGCTATGTGACACACATAGCACACCTCATCTGACAATGCCCCAGGAATCAGTGGATATGTGTCCAGAGGTTCAAGACCACACTGTGTGAACAAGGGTAATCCACAATATTTAGCGTTTGTTATAGGGACATGAGAGACACCTCGTAGCTATGTGAGTATGCTGAGAACATGAAACATATTTGTATTAAAAACATAAACAATGTGTATGAATGCTGCGTGCCGGTAATAATTGCACTTTTCTGCCGCGCAGCAATGCGGAACGCAAGGGCAAGCATTGATTATTGGCGCAGCCATGTGGCGCGCACGTGCGTGATCCGATACGCGCAAATGCGGAAGTTGCGTTGTTAGCGTTCGCGCGTCTACACGCCCAGAAATGGCATCCAGAAGCAGGAAGCCCGCCTTCAGCCACCGTGAGCTGTGCCACCTGGCCTCCCTTATTGGACCAAAGCAGAATAGGCTTTTCCCAGGGCTCTCCAGGAGGAGAAACATGGGGAAGGTCCTGAGGGCCTGGGAGAGGTTGACCAGGCGCTTCAACCGTGAGGCAGACCACCCACGTGAGGTAAGTGAATGGCCACAGGTCACAACAAACATATACAAAGGGTTGATGTCAGCTGTCCATGCTGTTGTGTGTAAGTAGTCCAGATAAGTTAAGTGTAGCAGGGGAACCACATGCCATCTGCATTGTGTATCACATCTGAGTGGTTGGCCATGTAGCCAGGTGGTGATGGATGTGGCCACAGAGGGCATGATGACCCCCTTGCGTCATGACAGCTGCTGGTGTAGATGTAGTACAGCCCACTGTAACACAGCTAGGCCATGCATTTGCTTAAGGAGCGTCTAGAAACATCATGTGCTGATGGCGGTATCTGCATCTGGAGGGTAACACATAGGGGCAACCATCAGGGGTCGTGGAACCTTCAGCACATGGGCCCTCAGCCACACAGGTGCTCAGGGGTAGTTTCCAAATGTTGTATAATACATCCCCTTCTCCTCAGGGGTCCAGAGAGCCCCTCAAAGTGTGCCCCGGTCACCCTGGAGATATGGTTGTGTGTCCTAATGTAGTTTGAAGCATACCCCCTACCTCCAGGAGTTCAGAGAGCCCATCCAAGTGGGATCTCTATCACCCTGGAGATAAGGTTGTGTGTCCTAATGCAGTTTCAAGCCTTCCCCTTACCTCCAGGAGTTCAGAGAGCCCATCCAAGTGGGTTCTCTATCACCCTGGAGATATGGTTGTGTGTCCTAATGCAGTTTGAAGCATTCCCCCTCCCTCCAGGGGTCCAGAGAGCCCATCCAAGTGGGTTCTCTGTCACCCTGGAGATATGGTTGTGTGTCCTAATGCAGTTTGAAGCATCCTCCCTACCTCCAGGGGTCCAGAGAGCCCATCCAAGTGGGTTCTCTGTCACCCTGGAGATATGGTTGTGTGTCCTAATGGAGTTTGAAGCCTACCCCCTACCTCCAGGAGTTCAGAGAGCCCATCCAAGTGGGTTCTCTATCACCCTGGAGATAAGGTTGTGTGTCCTAATGCAGTTTCAAGCCTTCCCCTTACCTCCAGGAGTTCAGAGAGCCCATCCAAGTGGGTTCTCTATCACCCTGGAGATATGGTTGTGTGTCCTAATGCAGTTTGAAGCATTCTCCCTACCTCCAGGTGTCCAGAGAGCCCATCCAAGTGGGTTCTCTGTCACCCTGGAGATATGGTTGTGTGTCCTAATGTAGTTTGAAGCATACCCCCTACCTCCAGGAGTTCAGAGAGCCCATCCAAGTGGGTTCTCTATCACCCTGGAGATAAGGTTGTGTGTCCTAATGCAGTCTCAAGCCTCCCCTTACCTCCAGGAGTTCAGAGAGCCCATCCAAGTGGGTTCTCTATCACCCTGGAGATAAGGTTGTATGTCCTAATGCAGTTTCAAGCCTTCCCCTTACCTCCAGTAGTTCAGAGAGCCCATCCAAGTGGGTTCTCTATCACCCTGGAGATATGGTTGTGTGTCCTAATGCAGTTTGAAGCATCCTCCCTACCTCCAGGGGTCCAGAGAGCCCATCCAAGTGGGTTCTCTGTCACCCTGGAGATATGGTTGTGTGTCCTAATGTAGTTTGAAGCATACCCCCTACCTCCAGGAGTTCAGAGAGCCCATCCAAGTGGGTTCTCTGTCACCCTGGAGATATGGTTGTGTGTCCTAATGTAGTTTGAAGCATACCCCTTACCTCCAGGAGTTCAGAGAGCCCATCCAAGTGGGTTCTCTGTCACCCTGGAGATATGGTTGTGTGTCCTAATGTAGTTTGAAGCATACCCCCTACCTCCAGGAGTTCAGAGAGCCCATCCAAGTGGGTTCTCTGTCACCCTGGAGATATGGTTGTGTGTCCTAATGTAGTTTGAAGCATACCCCCTACCTCCAGGAGTTCAGAGAGCCCATCCAAGTGGGTTCTCTGTCACCCTGGAGATATGGTTGTGTGTCCTAATGTAGTTTGAAGCATACCCCCTACCTCCAGGAGTTCAGAGAGCCCATCCAAGTGGGTTCTCTGTCACCCTGGAGATATGGTTGTGTGTCCTAATGCAGTTTGAAGCCTGCGCCGTACCTCCAGGAGCTCAGAGAGCCCATCCAAGTGGGTTCTCTGTCACCCTGGAGATATGGTTGTGTGTCCTAATGCAGTTTCAAGCCTTCCCCTTACCTCCAGGAGTTCAGAGAGCCCATCCAAGTGGGTTCTCTGTCACCCTGGAGATATGGTTGTGTGTCCTAATGCAGTTTGAAGCATCCTCCCTACCTCCAGGGGTCCAGAGAGCCCATCCAAGTGGGTTCTCTGTCACCCTGGAGATATTGTTGTGTGTCCTAATGCACTTTGAAGCATTCTCCCTACCTCCAGGGGTCCAGAGAGCCCATCCAAGTGGGTTCTCTGTCACCCTGGAGATATGGTTGTGTGTCCTAATGCAGTTTCAAGCCTTCCCCTTACCTCCAGGAGTTCAGAGAGCCCATCCAAGTGGGTTCTCTGTCACCCTGGAGATATGGTTGTGTGTCCTAATGCAGTTTGAAGCATCCTCCCTACCTCCAGGGGTCCAGAGAGCCCATCCAAGTGGGCTCTGTGTCACCCTGGAGATATGTTTGGTTGTGCAAGTGTTGGCTAATACATCCACCAATCCCCAGTTGTCTCGCAAGCCCATCAGAGTGTGCCACAGTCACCCTGGTGATATGGTGCAGTGTGATGATGGCGTTCAGTCAATCATCCGTACCTCATGCAGTCCTGATACATGCATATGGCGTCCAGGGTGTCACCATGGTGCAATGCTGTATCTTGCTGATGACGTGCCCTAGGACACCCAAGTCCCTGGTGGCTGAGAGCTGATTGTAACGGAGGGTATGTCAGTCAGATCTGTCACATAGGGTATAGTGGTCTGGTTGCACCTCACACTCAATCTATGGGGCACATAGCCCAGCACACACACATACGGTAGATGCAGATATGGATGTGCGTCAGCAAAAACTATCACACAGTAGCCTCGAGATGGAGGTCCAAAGCCCTGCAAGAGGGACATGTCCACAGCTATGTATGCAGAGTCAGGTCGCACATCCCCACAGCCCCAAGCCACAATGCCCCTTTCTGTAGATGTACCTCACAGATGCCCTTGAGGGGTTGCATACACCCATTCAGGTTGCACACAACAGCCTATAACGCACACATGTACAGGGGCGGAAAAAGCACATACCCGTGTAATGTGTCCTTGCCCGTAGTGTGTGCAGTCACATCTCATATAACCCTCAAGGACACAGGTCAGAGGGACATAACAACACCCGATAGGCCGGAAGGTGACAGATGCATGTCCACCATGACCAGTATGCTGTGTCTAACAGTTGCCAAGGTAGGTCTGACGTAGCTATCAGTAGCCCTACGACATACTGGACACACAACTCATGTAGTGGTTCAAGTAATGACATCCATGGCCTTGTAGAAATCCACGTGTCATGGACCTGTCCCCTGCCAAGGTGCATAGGGCAAACCACTCAATGTCACATATATGGTAAAACAAACATGTTCGCTGGTATATCCGGGTGCCAGTGCATTTGGATTGCATGACATGTGCAGATAATGTGACCACACATGTATCTAAAGTAATACCTAAAGGGTTAAAGGGCTCAGCATGGACATCCACATTGCCCAACCAAATGTGGCATGGCAATGCCATGTCTGTCAAGGATGCCAAAGGAAAACGGTCCTGTGCGTTCAGGGAGACACGCTCAATGCACATAGGTGTCACTGCACACATGGCCACACCCACATTTATGCATGTATGTGGCACTGGGGACAGATAATCACCTAGAACAAGCATGAATGACTTGACCCATTTTTGTCTGAGATGCAGTGTTTAAGTCATCATGTGACCGCTCCACACCATCCAGTATAAAAGCATATGGGAGTACCCCACAGTTCCTGTGGTCTGCCCTGATGCAAACCCCAACTGCTGCTCCCCAGTTCATCATTTACCGCCAAACTGCCATCTCTGTGTCCCTGTAAGTGCAATACACCTGCATGTTAGAGCCGCCCCTGTGTGTGTGTCTGCCGAGGTCCCCACTAACGGCGACACTGGTGTATCTGAACCCCCATCACTAGTAGCTGTGTGGACATGATCCAAAAACAATACGAGGGGAACATTGAGAATGACCCTATCACGTCCCTCCACTATGTATGCATAGGCCCAAACCACACCACCAGCACGGAAAACACACCATGTGCCAGAGGACAAGAGCCAAGAGTGCCAATCACTCCCTGGTCACTGTCAGCCATGCCTAGTGTGCTGAATGCCAAGGGCCCACAGGGGTGGTGGCTGAACCGAGCAGCCAAGCCCAGCGCCCCCTCAATCCCCCAATGTGGCTGTGGTGGTAGCCATGTCCCCTGTGGAGCGCCATGTGTCCTGTGGATGACATTTAGACCAACATACTGTGGCATGGTCCCAAAGGGCCACAAACCCCACAACTTTGGGATGCCCCGGCAGTGGCACTGAGAAATGCACTCTGTCCAAACAGCCCTGGTGTTACCACCAGGCCAAAAAAAGCGAGTCAGTATCCAAAAAAACGGTGGGGAGTCGGGACATGCGTCATAACCCCCGTGCCGTGCATTGGGGCATGGGATGTGTCCGTTACAACTACACAGGCATAGCAGGTGTCACTAGCACACAGAATGCTGGGCCAAAGACGCGGGCCTGCAGCCATCCTTGCCACACCAGGGCACCTGACACCACCCCAGGCCACACTTAGCGTGACATTGCCACACACAAAGGTTTGGGGCACAGCATGGACATATGGACCATCAGTGCATATGGTTAGTGTGTGGGACCCATTGGTACGACGTCACCTCTGGTACTACGCACCTGTGTTCCAGAACCGCACTCTGCCGCAAACCACAGGGACAATATACGTCCAATCCACCGAGGTGCCTAGTGAATGTGACAGCTCAGAGTATATCAATGTAAATTGCAAGGGGGTGCCTGCATGTCCCAAAAGGTAAATGGTCTCGCCCTAAGATCAGACCCACCAGGGGCTGCCCTGACCTGTGGCCATGCTCCACTCAGTTGCAGTACCAACTGAGGTACAACACAGGACACATGAGGCTGACAATCATCAATATCCACATACGCCAAGGGAGGGTGCCACCCTGGCAGGACATCAAAACATACAGGATATCCCCCTGAACAGGATGGGATACACCTCCCAACAACCCCCCACATGCCACATAGCGAGATAATAACTATGCAGTGTTAGACGTTGCCTGCGTTGCCAAATGGAAAGCCCCCTGAGCACCCCATTGTGGTGTAGTCAGTTATGCTCAGAACACAATGTCACAGATGACATGTCGTCAGACACTCTGTTAGGGACGTATGAACAGTGCTGCCTCGGTTGCCGTGTGTGCCATGCATCCCTGCTGTCACCCAGGATACTGTCCAAAACAATTTTCGCTGGGGATGGGGTGGATGGAGTTTGCAGAACATTTAGAACACCTATATGCGCCCCTCCCATATGACAGGAGGAAGGTATAGGTAGCGCCTGTCAGGCATGCTTGTTGTGAGGGCAAATGATGGCAACAGGGTATCATTGGACTGGTGTGGGAACATAGGCTGAGTCCCTGACCTTGCCATTGTGTCATGGACACGTGTGTGCCAGATGCCGCCTACATGGACATGTCTGTCACACGATATTGTGTGATAAACCCACTGTATGTTTGTCTTACTGTCACGGACAAGGTGCCAGCAAGGATCCATAAGGTGGATGCTGACAGGCCCATCCTGGCCAGTGTGGCCGAACAGTACCACACAGCAACTGGAGGCCCAACAATGACTACACACTGTGCAGCACAAACGTATGCCATCAGTCATATGCCCAGCATGGACCACCCCCAGCTCAACCTGATAGAACTGTAAATGTCCCACAGAACACCACATCTGGGAGACACCCAGCCGTAGCTGGTACAGCAGCAAAAGCACCCAGAGGACCTCAAAGCACCTGGTGAGGTACATCCCCCCCTGCAAACCACTGAAACATATGTGGAACAGCTGACTCCATGTCCCCGCATGCATGTGTGGTGCGACAAACCATAGGAGGCCTGGATACTGTCAACCATGGGAGGTGGCCCAGGCGACCCCCCCAAAAACCCACACCCCTCACAACACAACGTTGGGACATTTCCCAGGAAATGACACCAGCAGGCTCTCTGGGAAATTTGCAAACTAGCTCATGAGGGGTACAAGTGGGGGCACCTCAACAGGTGGGTTGTGTGTTACACAGTCCCTATCTGTGCCTAACTGAGACTACAGGAGGGCACAGACACATCTGGGACTGCACAGGACTGGGCAGGGCTATCCCCCTGAGAGATGTACATATGTCACAACATGCCAATGGCATCGCCATACCCCCACAGGCCTCACTAACCCCCCCTCCACAGATCAGAAGGATGCCTACAACCATGTGCACAGCCACCAATCAGCCCGTATGTCCCCAGTGTATCCGCTATCAGGGGTAGGCCATCTCACCCCACATCTCACAACCTGGGCCCAGACACAGCACACACAGTATGCACAGGGTGCATGGCTGTGGGAACTGCCTATCTGGGTGGCAGGGGGACCTGTGTATAACCACACCTGGACGTGCAGCCCATCTGTACAGGGCCATCGACAGAGGTCCTGTCTGCTCCCCCTCCCACACACCAGGTGCATGACAAGATGTATGTTGTCCCAGAGATATTATGGGAGATGACACACATCCCCACCCAATTGCTCTTGGTCACACGAGCAAGACAACGTCGCAGACTGGCCACAACACATCAGCTGCAGCCTTGCCATCCTTGCATTGTGCAAATGTGAACACGGGCACTGCAGGTAACTCACCTCTCTGACCAATACATGCACCAGCAGGTGGGGAACATGGATGCCTCCCGGGCCCCATGCTATTTTGTCTGTGTGAATGGCATCTGACGAGTAGCTACATGGTGGCCTAACGGGAACATCACGGGCCAGTAACGCTCAGCTGGAGGCCCACATAGGGATGCTATGTGTGATGATGATGCTGTGAAACACCAATTACAAACATGGCCGTCCCTGAGGCAACACCCATAGGGGGGGACCTAGATGCCTACTTTGTAGGTGAGCTGCCCCACAGGGGACACCCACTATGGTGTTCATACAGTGGCAATGGTGTCGATTGGGTCACCTCCATTGGTTACCATGTCCCACCTGTTCCAGGTGACATCAGACACACACACCTTGGACAGCTGCTGACATTGCACAGCAGGGATCTGTCCTGCAATGAACACCATGTCCCCTAGGTGATCTGTCCCCCCCCTCATCCTCTCTGTCTCTGTGACGCCCCACCTGTCCCCACTCGTCCCCACCTCTGTCTCTCACTGTCACTCCCACCATTCCACCGTTGTGGTGTGGTGTGGTGGTGATATGGGGGGGGGGACAGCATGCATTCACCTTGTGATGCTGTTGAGTGCTGCCCTACATGACAGTGCAGGTGGATGGATGCTAGGCTCAGTTGATACCGCTGTGACACCTATGTGCTAACCTATTCCCACATTTCAAAGGGATTGACTGCTGGAGGTGTGTTACTATGCTCTATATGCCACAAACAGCAGGGGTGGGGGACCAGCAAGATGCGGGCCACACAAGGCATAGTCATGTTTCCCATAGCCCCAGTGACAGGTGGTATGTGTTGACACCAGACAATGTTTGCATATCCACAGGTGGAGGATCTGAGGAAGAAGGGACGCGAACTCCGACAGTACCACCCCGAGTTCCTTGCACATGCCTGCAGAGAGCGGGAGACCCACCACGATGGTGAGTATTGGAATGGCCAAGCCACAGGTTCAGGTGGGCCATTGGACCACCAGCCTGTGTATTGCCTGTATCTTCACATTCTGTATGTGTCACACATGGACGTGCCCTGATGTATGTCATCTTTCACAGACAGCGATGCCAGCGACGAGGCCCCACACACCTCTGCCTACTGTCTCCGCAGGCCCACTACCCGGCGCACAAGGGAGGAGGAGGACCCCTCAGGGATGTGGCAGCAGCCGGAGCAGCAGGATCCAGCCCAAGAGAGGGCGGAGGTGGTGGTGTTGTCCTCCAGTGATGTGGGGGAGGACGATGCGGATGTCACCACCCATACCCCTAACCAGGGGGAGCAAGAAGATGGGACAATGGGGGGTGCAGGGGACAGGGGCACCGGGGGTGGGGGTGTGGGCAGGGAGGGGGGAGTGGGGGTGATTGCCTGGGCAGGGAGGGTGGAGGGTGGGTGTGGAGGGAGGGGTGGGAGGTGGGTGGAGGGGAACACAGCCCAGCACAGGGCCAATGGGGCACCAGTCAGACACTGCAGGCACCGTCACAGCATGGGCGTCAGCACGATCCTGCGGCATCCAGGGCCACTGGCACACCTCATGCAGATGCCAGCAGACAGACCACAGCCACTGTGTGTCTGTGTGCTGGCAGGTATATCCACGATGTGTTTGTGGCCCTGGATGACGTACGACGGGACATCCATGTTGTGTACCACACGCTGAAGTGTCTGACTGGGGCTGTTCGGCAGGTGGCCACTGATGTGGTGCATCTGGCATGTGCCCTCTGCTGCGCTGTGTTCCCCCCCCCCCCCCCACATGCGGCATTTGATGTTGGGCATGTTGTCCATTGTATGTTCTTTGTTGAATAAATGGTTTGGTTATGACATTGCCTCAATGGTCACGTGTTTACCTCACACACACAACATGTATGCAGGCATGGGATAGGTCAATACACCTGGCTGGACATGTAACGTTGCCATGGCCATCATAATGGTAACAGCACCACATGCGTAGCTGTGTGATAAACATGTGTGCAGGGAATGGGACATGGGTAGCCACAGGTTATGTTGCTTTGCATATTTCCCACCTACTCATTCATGTCACAGGGATGGATCTGTCGCAACACAAGTTGCTGGTGTACAGCAGCATAGTACATACGCATGACACCCATGTGTGTCTCTGACACATGTGTGCCATGGAGGGGCGGGACAGGCATGTCACCCCTTCCAAGGACAGGGCCAATGGCCACACATATTCCCCCAATGTGCACAGTAGAAGGGGATGGGAAAGGTGACTGGTCAAGATATTGTTGCTGTAATCTTGGAGATGGCCGACATGTGCGATTGGGCCTATGTGTAAACCTGTCTTTTGCAGCCAAGGGGCAGTGAACAGATCGTGTGCATGTCCAGAATGCCAGGTAATGGCATGTGTGCAGTAAGACCTGACAGTCAGAACAATCCGGCAACAACGGTCCTGGTCTCAGCTCATCTGGCCATGGTCAAAGCATGCATGTGCACACAACCTAAGGTATAAAAGGGTCACACATTGAACTGAGACTTATTATGTATGCTATGTCACCCTTCTATTTACAGCTCTATTGTCGACGGTGTGGCCTCCCACGTCTGCCATGCCGCAATATATATCCCCCTTCAGCTGGCCCCACCAGGTCATCTGGTGCCTGTGGCGGAGGTGGTGGTGGTGGTGGCGTTGTTGGGGGGGTTGGTGGTGGTGGGGGGGTGGCAGTGGTGCCATCCTCTCCAGCGCAGCTTGGATGCGCTCCATGGCCACACACATCCTCCCAAACGGCATGTCATGTATTTCGTGTCGCAGATGCACCACTTCCTGTATGAGATGGGCAACAGTGTGCCGTAGAGCTGCCAGTTCCTGACGAATGCCTGTGTGGGGAAGAGATGGTGGTCTGTGAGATACCTCTGCTGGGTACAACTGTCAGACACAACTAGGCAACACATCTAACACATGAATCTCCTTTGCATGGTACAAACTGTATCGGTCATGTAAATACTGTGATGTAAGGAAACATTGTAAGAAGGTATAGTTTAAGCCCACACACAGGGTATGCACAATGTACGTGACGTGAGGGACAGACACAGGGATACACCGTCTGCGCAAAAACAACAACGTCCAGCAGATGTACCAGTACTCCCAGAGACACATAGCAAATGACTGTACATTGTGTGGGTGGCTGGAGGGTGTGTGAGTGACTGCAACAACACCAGGGGATACACAATGAGTAAGAGAGTTGGGATGAAAACAGGCAGACCATGTTGGGGCAGAGTTGGGGGATACACACACCATGGCCATGTGACCAGTGCAGTGCTCATGACAATGAGGGATGGGGTGTGAGCAGCAGATCCCAAACCATCACCTGGGCTGGACCACAACTGCCACATGTGTCTGACAGCAAAGGTGTTCTCACCCCCCCCCCCCCCAGGGGGTGACTCCAGTGGTCAGATAACAGTGCATGTACACCTTTGGACACGTGTTGCGTGCTCACAACGGTCATGGTGATGATGGAATGCTGCAGCACACGGAGCCAGACTGCAGACGTACATAGACAGGGGTATTCTAAGCATGCAACTGCTGATGGCACGCCTTAGAGATGAGTGGTGAGCCCCAGATATAGGGGGGTGGGGCATCCCTGAATGTGCCTGGCAGCAGGCGTGGCAGCAGTGAGGTGTGCATTGGTTTACAACACATCACGGGCCCTATTGATAACTGGTGTTCCACGGTGCGATATTAGCAGCCATGCAAATGTACACCTCAGTGTTGCATATTGTGGTGATGCGGGTGCCACATAGCCCTGGAAAGGGAGGGGGAGAAAGGGTTTACCCATACATGGGGGATGGCCTCACCTAAGCATAGATCCCAAAGGGAACATAGATCACAAACACACACTTCCCAGGCTAGCCTGCAGGCACACCCAGTCACCACAACAACTGTAGGGAGAGAGAAGGTGTGCCCAGCGAGAGAGGCAACATGCCAGGCATTGAAACTGTGTCATTCAGCAGGTGAGGGTAGCCAAGGGGGTGGACCAACTAGGAGACAAGGGAGTGTAGAGGCAAGAGCCAAATGATCCCGAGGAGACAGGGACTCCAAGGAGTCCAGTAGTGGAAACAGCAATGCAGGGCTCAGACATCTTGGTATCCCGAAGGGGATAACCAGAACCTACAAGGCAAGTGGCAGGGCCAGAGGGGAGAATGGAACCGGGGAAATGTTCAACAACTGCAGCTGTCACTCGGAGACCACCAGTCCAAACCACGAGCAAGGGACAGAACATTTTAAATGGCCTAAGAATGGAATGATGGCAGCAAGCACATTAAAACACACGTCACCTCTGTATGATCCCTCAGGGGGAAGAAGGGCAGTTGTCTGTGACACAGTTCCAAAGGGAGGAGGAAATCCCCAGTGGGCGTATTATCATTTCGGTCGTATCAAACGTCAGGCCAGATATCCCTGTATGTGTCCCACCCCCTGCGTCCCACAGCACAGAGGGGTAACTAGCAGTTGCATTTGGCACACAAACATCAGTATCCCCTGGTAAATCCATGGAATGTGCCTTTGCCATGAGCAATGTATATAATCTGTAGTGTTTGCTGTGAGGCAAAATATAAGAGGTGTCTCTGCCTTGTATATGCCATTGTGAAAGCCAGGGGAAAGGGAGCACAACCTCACCTGTCCATACAGCCATTAGTCAAATGCTGGACATGTATGAGACTGCTGTTCACTTTCCTGACTACCATGCCGCATGGCATCACAAGCTGTTCCCGAGCGGCTGTGAGCAACTGTAAATACGTGCTGGACTGAGCATGTTACAGTGAGTGTGAACTGCTTTGTTCCAGTGAAAGGACTGGAACTGCAAAGACAAGAGGGTGAGGAATCGTCCTTTGCTAAAGCAGTTTCCCGTTTGCTTTGGAAAATGTGTTGTTTGGATGAGACGTCCTTTGTCTGTTCGGGGTTAAGGTAACCTATACCAGGTCTACCTGTGAACCTGCTGACGCCAAAACACAACTTATTATCAGCACATGTTACCTGTGTGATGCCATACCATCTGGACTGCATTTAGTGTCCCCCACAACCACAGAACCTGATGGCCTCAGCCACTACGCTGAAGCAAGGACACGTAATATGGCATGCCGCCCCTAATGGCCACCCGCCTCAGACGGCTGTGCCGCAGGAATGTACATGTGCGGAACAGCATGACCACTCTGTATGTCACACAACCAACCCTAGTTGTGGGCATGCACGTGACCACAGGGTCCTGTAACCCCCCCCCCCCAACCAGGGGAACAGTAGATCTGACCCTGTCCTGTCTGGAAATAGTAATCTATGTGGGTAAGAGGCACTGTGAACGATAATGTCATATATGATGCTGGGTGGACACCTGGTGATACAGGCTGTGTGGGATGTGGCCATTATGACGTTGCATATCAAACGTAGGTTAGGCATGTGTATGTCAACCCTGATCCCCCCTGCCCCAGTGGGCAGTTGCCACAATGAATCACTGGCACATGGCTGTGCTACTGCCATGAGGCTTACGTTGTCCTGTTCTATGTTCATCATTTGGTTTTGCGTTACAAAAGGAGGCACCTTACACATCAGTACTGTTACGTCTGCATCTGTAGGTGTGAACACCCTCTAGGCTGTCAGGGTGTGTGTAACATTGACATTAGGCAACAGAGGCCCAAACATTCTGTAACGCAAATGTGTACAGTCTAACAGAGACACACATGTCACAGCTGCAGAGGGTATGTTGTCACATACACCACAGACACACCCCTGAGATGGACCAGTGGTGTGTGTGTTATGGCTGTAACGGTCACGTCCCTCCACATCTCCCTCTCAGCTGTGCACATGTGTGTGGGCAAACACATTGCACAGCAAACATAGGTGATGTATAACCGGAGACAGAAAAGTAGCTTGATGATTCAGCTCAAACACAACAATTGTGTGTCATGATATATAGGTTGTTGTGCATGTGTGGCTCACACTTTGGTTTCACTGCAAGCAATGTGTTGCACATACTGCACGCTGACGTGTCTCACACTGATAGATTGTGTAACCCCTAGTGTCTGTTTGTGGCATTTAAAACATTGACAGTCCTGCCACAGGCTGCACACCTGATAGCCTATGTACACACAGCATAGTGATGAGTCATGGAAACATTGTTTATTACCCACCTTCAGTGTCGCGTTGCGATGCGGCACCATGGGCCCGCAGTTCTGCCAGTAGCACATCCTCCCCTGCTTCGTGCCGCCCTGGTGGTGGTGCTGCAGCTCCTCCTGCAGATAACATTGGTGGGGTGGGGCTTCGTGGCGGCTCCATGTGGCCCTCCCGGGGACCAGGGCTCTCCCCCTGGGGCAGCAACTCCACATCAGCAACAGTATCAGGGCCCTCCGTATCAGCTGCCTGCCACACCTCCTCGTCCCCCTCCTCCTGCTCCTGCTCCTCCTCCTCCTCTGCATGTGGCGGCACTGTGCTGTAGTCACCTGTATTGTGTGCAAACACAGATAAAACACATATGTTTAAGCTAGACTGCTACATCTACGTGTGTGATACAGACCACACATATGTGATGTTGTAGGGACTCTGCATGTGTGCGGCATACAGAGACCCCTACATACTCACATACCTATCACTCAACACCATGTACCTGTGTCAGGGGAACTGGTGTGTGCTTCAGCCCTGCACGCCCTGTGTGTCCTCCATGTTTCACCATATGCTCATATGTGCATTTATCCAGCAGTCCATCTTCCACCCCATCTGGCCAACGTATGTGCACACAGGGCTACATAGCACCAACAGGTACACCTTCCTTGATAGTCTCTGTTTGAGTGTGCATGCCATTGCATAGGGCATATTCCCATGGGACATACTGTCATCCCAGTGCTACATGTGTTTGCCACGTACCTACAATGTAGGGAGCCACTACTGGAGATGATCCTGTGACAATTGACAGGCACATGCAGCACTGTGCGTAGAGTATGTCAGATACAAAAGAAACTCTCACAGACAAATGCACAATGACAGATGAGGTGACGCGGGGCAGTGATGGTGTTGTAGGTCAGGGGCTGCTACACCATGACATGTCTGGAACTGGTTCGGCCAATGCTGGGATGTGTGACACATGTTGTATGTGTCCCTGGATCCTGACAGGGGGCCATGGGGAAACACGCCCCTACAAGGATATCTGCAGCTGTGAGGGTCCACAACATATCTCAGTGAGGGCATATGTCATAGTCACAACACAGGTCATGTTTTACTGCATCCACAGGGTCAGGGGATGGTTGACACATCTGCCCTTAGGCCTTGCGAATACGTGTATGGACACACCTGGGCAATACATTGTCTAATACATGTGACAGGGAATCTCTATTCACGCACTGCTGTACTGGCTGCCTGCTGTGCTGCCAGGTGTAGATACTAGGCTACCCATGACGCAACTCCACCCATACACTGTATATTCCCCGTCCCCCACAACAGTCATATTTGACCCCATTTGACTGACCGTGTACCTGTGTGACTGTGAGGTTGGGGAGGGTGATAGCACAGTCACAGATTGAACGTGTTTGGGGATGTGCATTACCTCTACACATGCCATAGCTGCATTCCCCAAATGATGCATAGTCCTGGGGAAACTACCCTCTCAGACGCTGCTCGGGATGTGTGTGAAAGGTGTTTGTTCTCTGAAACTTTGGGGGTAGTGGAGCAACGTCAGAGGCCGTTCATTGGCCATACGGCTGACAGCAACTCCCAGCCTATGTTGGGTACGTGACATCTGTGTAACACACAGCTATATATCTGTCCCTCTGTGTATCGCATCTCTTGGTATTTTTGTGCTGTGGCCTTTGGGGGGGGGAGGTTGTGACGTGATTGCACACACAAATACCATGTGGACAGATGGCGTCCTGGTGTAAGGTATTGTTAATGCAGGTGGATGCAGCCATTTATCTACTCACAACACGGAACACATGGCCAATCAGCTAACACAGCACACCACGGGAGAAGGGGACGGCTGGGCCACTGATGGAACACGGCCCATCAGGGGGCGGACCGCCCAATGGAGAGGCAGCTTGCTAAACAGAGAGAGACAGAGAGACAGAGGGAGAGTGCCAGGGAGGCAGGGGAGCAGAGGACGGGGGAGGGAAGCAATGTGAAGGCCAGGGACTTGCCTTTGTTGCAGAGACATTTGACTTTGTAGGAGAAACATTGGCCAGCAGCATTCGTAGGGCAGGGTATTCCCAAAAACAGAAGCAGTTACCAGGGAGATTCATTGACTGACATGACCATCTGGGAACAAGAGAGGTGTGGGCACTGAGAGACACAGGGATGACGCCTAGGCCTTTGGGAGTTACAGCTGACCCGTGGGAAGGTGGGCAGAGTGTCCACAAATATGCGTACAATCCCCACGACAAGATACCTGGTGTCCCTCATCTCAGTGACATATTTTAGTTGCAGCCAGGTAGGCTGACCGCTGTTTTTGGAAAAAGCCCACACTCAGGCATTATGAGGGCAGTTGGCTGCAGGCTGGCGTGGGTTAGAACAGACCCAGCTATTCTCAAAGGACAGCTGGGATATTTACCATGTAGTCTGGTGTGCGGGACACAACAGATCTATATGGGGGAGATATAATTCGGGAGGAATCTGAGAGTCGTAAGTGTGAGGCACGGTTTAGGGACTCTCCTCATACAACTGACCTGTGTCACCCACCACTTGCTTACACACACAGGTGGGAGAGAGGTACCAACAGTGCATGTCATGGATGTTCAAACAGAGATGACATCATGTGTTTCCCTGATGTAACGTCTGCCAGCAATAACGTTCCCAAGAGGGAGTGAGACCTGCAAACAGTCCAGCTGTACAGCAGGCATAGTTACTCCTTCATGAGCTCACATATCCCATAGATGCGGGAGAAATACATGACCCAAGGTTGGTGCAACCATGGAAGACTCCTGAGGTTGATATACCCTTGGCTTCCCATTGGCCAATGATTGTGTTGCATCAACAAAGGTTTGCGGAACCTTTCTGACTGACAGAGATTGGTGAGGCAAGGCCTGACTGTTCATCCTCTATCCTAATACGTATGCTGTGTGGGCACCTGCCTGCAGAGCTTATGACAATGGAAACATTAAGCTGTTGGGTAACTGGGTTACAGTACAGGAACATTATAGTCTCTTCCCCATGTTTACAATAATGTATACAAGAAGGTCACATGACGTAATGTGAAATACACTTTGGAGGGACATTTCCGTATACTGCATTTGCGGTGACCGTTCCCCTTTGCCCCTACTCTGGCTAATATAGATTCCTTTACACCTGTTCCATGACACCATGCGGTGGGAGACATAAATCAGCATGTACATAGTATTACCTGGCCTGCCTTATCATTCCACCTTCACGGATACAACCACAAACACAGGGCGCAACACACCTCAGGCCTTCAAGGTTACGGAGCTAGTGGTGGCACTGTGTGTATGTGTTGGACACCACAGGGTATGATGGGGTGGTGCACACAACCTCAGACACCAGCCTAGGGACATTCTGGGCCTGTGGAGATAATTATGTGTGCATTTGCAAATGTAAGCTGTATACACATTGGTCATATCAGGGAGGTAATGAGATGTGATGGATATGCGTGACATACATACCTGCATGTGGATGTGCAGTATCCAGCAGCGCAGGCAGCCCATAAGTGTACACGGGACCCAGCCGTTCGGCCAGCTGCTGCTCCAGGGGCATCAGCATGGCTGGTAGGGGGCCCCCGCCACCTGTGCCCCTGGCATGGTGTTCCTCAGCACACATGTGCTGCCGTACACCTCTTTTGATATCAGAATATCGTTTTTTGAGGCTATCTATATCCCGCAGGGGGCCCCCTGCCTCGGCAACCCCTCGCCGGACCTCCTCCCACACCGCCTGACGTCCTGCTGTGCCTGTCCGTGTGCTGTGGTGGCCGAACAAAACCTCATAGTTTTCGAGGACCATTGAGAGGAGGTTGTGGTTCTCTGCGTCTGTGAATCTGGTTGCCCTCCTCCTCAGGGCCTCAGGCACAGGGACACGCTTCCTCTTCCCAGTGTGCCTGCTGGGAGCAGGCTGGGCAGGTGCTGATGGCCCTGGCGCTGCCTCCACCTCCACAGGGCCCTCAGTCCCCACAGGCCCTGCCACCAGTGGCACTGTAGGCACCACCTCACCCGCACGCAACCCAGACTCACCCTCCCCCACCCTCAGCCTCCCTCTCTCCCTCTCTCTATCCCTCTCTCTCTCTCTGTCCCTCCCTCCCTCTCCCTATCCCTCTCTCTATCCGTCTGTGTCACCCTCTCTCTCCCCCTCTCCCTCTGGCTCCGACTCTGCCTCTCCATTGCCCTCCTCACACCTCTCTGCTCCCCACTCGCCTCCCCACCGCACCTCACCCCCTCTGCCCCTCCCACAACAAGCACTGGACAGACACAACAACCAGGACCCCAGCACAAGGCACACAACACAGGAACGGAACAGTAAACAACACAATACACAGACACATTAACACACGAAACGACGGACTACAGATATGACTACTGATAAGACAACAGGCAATAAATGGCTACACAAATAACACATACCGACCTCTCACTACACCACCTCTCATAACAACCACCTCTCTCTAAACTCGTTCTCACTCCTCAAACAACCCTCAACGTTTACCTGGTGTTTCGGTGTATTTGTAGTTTTTTGGACGGCGCATACGTTGCGCATGCGCCACTGTGCGACGGCGCTGCTTGTGCGCGGCGCCTATGTCGAATGGCGCATGGGCGTGCGTTTTTCTCTAAGGTTGTGTGCGCGACGCGCATGCGCAACTCTTAGCACATGTGCGTTTGTGTGTGCATCATGACGTCGACGCAACGCATACGCCCATGCGTAACGAGCTGCACATGGGCTCTGCGCACAGACAAGCGCATATGCGCCTCAATTGGCACATGCGCGTCGCACTCATACACACGCACACGTGCCAACAGTTGCACATGCGCGCCACGCACAGACAGACGCCGATGCGTAACGTCTTGCACATGCGCAAATTGATGCGCATGTGCACCGCGCACAGGCGGCGCTTTCGCGCTGTACGGAACTACCATTAACCTGTATAAAATGATGCTGGTGATTGGGCAACATTGAGGGTGTTTTTGTAGGCGCGGCGTGGGTTTGTTTGGAGAAACTGAGAGCAGCTGTTGTGAATCATATTGTGGGAGTTGTTTGTTGTCTTTGGGGTTTGTTGTGGTTTGTACGTTGTCCAGTGTTTAAGGAAGTGTGTGTGTGTGTGTGTTTTTGTGTGTGTGTGTGTGTAGCCACAGAGGACTGTTCATGGAGGAAATAATTGTTGTTGCATGTGCCCGAAGACATGGGCGGATGCTGCGGTTGCTGGATAGGGGAGATGATGTCCATGGGGCTGTGGCACAAGGCATGGGAGTAGACCCGCAGCAACTCAGACCTGCTGCTGTGGAGGCTGCCCAGGGAGGTGCTGTGCGGGGACGGCGCAGACGGCGTGCTGAGGTGCAGGCTCGGCAGCCGCACCTCTACAGGCCCAGGGCCCAGCTCCAGGGCATGCGTGAGGACCAGGTAATCTCCCTGTACCGACTGAGCACAAGGGCTATTAGGGGGCTCTATGAGGATCTGAGACCTGGCCTTGAGCCCCTGACTGACCGGTCCCATGCCATACCAGGTTTAGTCAAGCTCCTTGCTGCCTTACATTTCTTTGCCTCTGGCTGTTTCCAGTCATCTGTGGCCGCAGTGGGTGGCATGAGCCGCCCCACCTTCTCACGCTGTCTCCACCAAGTACTGCGTGCTATGGTCAGCCGGGTGGGGAATTACATAGGCCTTCCCCACAGTAGGCAACAATGGGGGACCCTGAACCAGGCCTTTGAGGCTTTAGCCGGGATACCACACGTGATGGGAGCTATTGATTGCACACATGTTGCCCTGGTCCCGCCCAGAGACAGGGAGGTGGTGTTCCGCAACCGCAAACACTACCATTCCCTGAATGTTCAGGTTGTATGTGATGCTAATCTGCATATTCTGAATGTGGTCCCAAGGTTTCCAGGGTCCACCCATGACTCCTATATCCTGCATCGCTCAGCACTATTTAGGGAATTTGAGGATGGACAGTACGGTGACTGTATATTGCTGGGTGAGTATCCAAATATATTCTGTGCTTATGCATATATGTATGTGTTTCCGTAACATCTCCCATGTGGTGCAGCGTTTGCCCACTGTGCATTACGAAAATGAACTCACATTCAGCAGACTGATGAATGTTGTGCGTTTACATTATTACAGGACTGTAGACGTTGTTTAACAGGGGACATGATTATCCATGTCACATCCGTTTCAAAGCCATATGTGACGTAGAGATGCTGGTGGTGTTAGAGGACATATGAACTTTTTCAGATGTGTGTCCTGGGTGTGTATTGCTACTTGTGTCTGTATTCCATCTGGCCACAGGGATTGGGGGGGGGGGTTGCCATTCTCACCCACCTGTGCATGCATGGGTTTAGAGTGTACCTGTGTTAGGTCGTGTAAGATGTGTGTTATTGACAATCCATGCACCTAGTGCTTGTCATGTGCAAGTGAGGGCCACACACTCACTCAGTCCTGGGTTTGTTAGCCGTTGATTGGTGGACAATAGGGGGGGGGGTTTGACCACGTATGATGCATGTTCCTTGCCTTTGCAATTGGGTGTACATGTTTGCATAGTTGTGGTAATGCTTTTGGCCTATGCCATTACAGGGGTGGGAACAAGTCTAGGGTTAGCATTACCTTTGGCCACTGCACATGTGCAGTACCTAGGCGTCATTGTCCGTGATTCGCCTGATGTGACTCATCATTTGGGAGAGGTGACAGCAAGGGCATGGGCCCATGTTGTGGCCAGACATAGAAGTATGTGTGGGACATACACAGGAACGTAGTCATACTCAGTAATTGTGATGTTTTACAGATCAT
This sequence comes from Ichthyophis bannanicus, assembly GCA_033557465.1. NCBI lineage: Eukaryota > Metazoa > Chordata > Amphibia > Gymnophiona > Ichthyophiidae > Ichthyophis > Ichthyophis bannanicus. The sequence continues at coordinate 926,004,740 of CM066031.1, read as the reverse complement.
GTGGGCTACAGTGTTAAATTCAGTGGAGCGCAGCTTAACAAGGATGGAACGATGATGGTACAGTGGCCAGGGTGTCTACTGAGATGGTTGGTGGACAGCAGTCAACAGCATCTGGCGTCAGACTGCTATATGTAGATATGTAGACCTTTGAGGACACGGGGTTTCAAGGTGATATTGTGTTGATCCTGGCTGACATCACGGTCATACATGTTCTTTGTGTGCACCTACATTGCCTCAGCACACATTATTGTGGTGTTTACTTTGCATACATATATTGTTCGTATGTTTCATGTGTGTTGGTCGCGTAGTCTACCATTGGTGGTGATGATGTCGGAGATGAGAACATGAACCCCATAACAAGGCACATGTGCTACACATAGGGGATCTTTGGAGGACAAGGTGGGATTGTGTTGTTCTTTGGCATGTCTTTACAGACTACAGAGGGCATTTGTTGTATTTCTATCACCATAGGTGTTTTTTTGTCTGGTGGATATTTGTGATGTCAAATATGTCTGTCCTGATGTGTTGTGGGTTGCTTCTCACGTCTATACCTCTGTTAATTGATGGTGGCATGCGCTCATTTATTCACATGCAACATTTTTTTCTGCAGGTGATGCAGGGTATGGGTGTCAGCCCTGGCTCCTGACACCTGTGCGTCAGCCACGGACACATGCAGAGTGGAGGTACAATGAGGCCCACGCCTCCAGCCGCTCTGTCATAGAACGCACCTTTGGCGTGTTGAAAAGTCGCCTCAGGTGTCTGGATAGAACAGGTGGGGCCTTACAATATACGCCAATGACTGTTGCAGAGATTATCGTAGCCTGTTGCATCCTGCACAACATTGCTCTCAGGCATGATATTCCTGCAGAGATTAATGAGGATGTGGAGGAGGATCCACCGTGCCCCCCTGTACGTGCCTGTGGTGACACACAGGCGGGCACAGCGGTCAGGCGGAGGTTGATTGCAGACAGATTCACTGGTATGTATTGCACATCTACCCACATATATGTGCTGTTGTGTGCGTGTGATGTTTATAAAGGGTGATGTTTTTGACCATTTAGCATTCAGATCCAACACTGCATTGTCCTTTTGTTAAACATCCATCATAAAATGTAGTCATGGGTGTGTGATGGACAATGTGGACAGGGCACAGCAGTAGCTGTTGGTGTATTGTGTGGGTGGGTGTTGCTACACCTTTCAGAGCTTTTGGGGGTCACAGTACCAGTTAGTGGTTGTTTGTGATAGCAACTGCTGGACAGACACAGTTATTTGGTGGTCTTGTGTGTGAGGAGCCCGGTGTCAGGCATATGGTAAGGGGTTTAGTGTGGTAGGGGGGCCCATGTTTGTGGAGAGCTCTCATGCGGGCTCTTTGTTTGTGTACTACAATCTGTGGGTGCTTGTGTGTGGGTGTTCTGCTCCTGTGAGCAGGCTATGTCTGTATGTTTGTTATTTTCAATACAACATGTCAGACATAGCACAGTACACATGCGCCTGACAACGTTCCCATGGTGGGGTTATTGTTAACGTGTGACGTGTATTGCTGCAACAGCACAGTGTGTGGTAAGGTATGCCTCATCAGGTGTCACAGACATGGATGTGGTGAATCATGTGGACATGTGCAGTGTGCAGCCAGGGGGCCATATGATTGCTACAGTTCATTTGAGGTGGAGTCATTCATTGCATTATTTTACATGTACACACATACAGATGTGCAGTGGGTCAGATCATCAACGGGTGGATTTTATTAGCCAACTGTGACGCAGGATGTGATGGACCTTGTGGGTTTTTGGCGTTTACCATTTTAAGAGTGGCATAGGTAGTTGAGAGTATCTCTACATCTGCCTCATGGCTCAGGGACATGCTGTGTGTATGGCAGGATAGCACAGTACAGAGCCACAATTACCTTGAGGACACTAGCAAGGGATGTTATATCCACATACACACACAGACCTATATGGAGGTTATTTGGGGCAGTGAAACATCTATGCTATCCATGGGTGGACATTCTCACAGTTACACATTGGGTTGACATGCAACCATCATGTTCAGGTGACATACAGACATGGGGGATATTTTGGCCAGACATGGTGCTGACATTGCCATGTATTTCGGCACATGATCAACACAACTGTCAATATTCTGTGCTGTAGGAGATGTACACTGCATAATATGCATCTATACAGTGGATACAGGTGGTATTGAGGCATATTTCCAGGTGTCACAGGTATTTACACTGTGATACAAGACAACATTGGGAGAGTACTACACACAGAGATGGGGTGTTGGTGTCAACATGGGAGACACAGACTAATGGTGTGACCTTGGGATGCGTCACCAACATGGTGTGTCCATCCACCTCTTTCGACACGTGTGTGGGACAACAGGGGGGGGGGAGGCATATGAGGGATGTGGGGGGCCTTGGAATTAGCATCAAACATCTACATGGTGCCTCTCCCATGTGCGAGATGTGTGCAGTGTGAGGGTGAACAGTCCGTTGTTGGGTCATGTTGTGGTGTATGACAGTTGGGGACAGTACGTTGCAGTGTGGGCTTCCCCGCTGGAACCTGACAAGGTTTTTTCATTTTTGTTTTTTCCACTACACAGGACATACGTGATGACACTGCTGTCGGTGTGTATCATTGACACATGACAGAACATCAGCCGAGATACTGGAATCCAGGGTAGGTAGATCTACAGATACATTGTACGTGTGTGATGTCAGGGCGACAACATATTGCCTGTTATGTATCATATTAGGCAGCTGGTGTTGTTAACGTATCTTCTGTATGCCTCCCTCACCCATATTTTGCTGTTGTCACACATCTCCCCATGTGTTTGTGTCCAGTATGTTTGCTGGAAAGGCTTTTCTGCAATATTTACACCAGATCCACATGTGAGTGTGGATTGGCTTGTTTGGCGGAACCTACACTTGCTGCCTCCACCATCTTAGTTTGATAAGCCTTCAACAGGGTATCACTGCATGTGAGTCGGCCATTATGTGCACAAATTAGCACTTGGGCACAGACAGGCCATGTATTACAGCTGTCCCACTGTACTACGCATATTGTGTGGGTGGGTGTTTATGGGTTGACTATGTGGTGCTGCATTGTACAAGCATGATACATTATCATGTGCGTTGATGGGTGTGGGCACCTGGGGGGCATTGTGGGGTTTGATACTTCTATGGTAGTGCTGTTCACCTTTTCATCATGGCCCACATTTGTGGTGAGCAGAGCTGTGTCTTGTGTTTGGTGGGACTGGTGTTGAACAACATTTCTTTCTCTCTTACATAGGCATGATGTGGAAATCCCTCATGTGCGAATTTACATGGTGATTCTACTGGTTGGCCTGACATCGTCTCCGTTCGCTGTGACCTGGTGTGGCTCTGCAGCAGTTGAGGGAATTGATGAGGGACACATTATGCGCACATAGGTTAGGTTCCACCTTTGTTATTTTGTGATTACATCTGGCTGAACCTGTTGTGGAGTATCAGTTCATCTCATGGACATGTAATGTTGCATCTCTGTAGACACAAACAGATGCATATAGTGTGTAGCTGTGAGATGCCCGTGTGACATGGTATTTAACACAACCATATCCATGTGACACCTGTGTCTGCAGCAACATGTAATGTTTGTTCAAAAGTGTGTTTTATTTGATGTGCATATCCTCTAATGTTTGCATTTGCATCCCTTTAGTCTGTATTTTGTGCATTGTGAATCGTGCCAATTTGTGCTGTTGTTGCAAGGTTTCTAACATTGGCCATACGTATCCTTTCTTTACACAGGGCAGTGAACATAACGGACCCATTTCCTCCAGTGCATCTCGGCACCCCATCCAACACCTGTTGTGTGACAGTCCACCATGTTATTGTTTCAGGGGAACTTTGCCATTTGATGTTTGACGTATGTGAGTGGAACACAGGTCTGTGCTGGACATTATTGCTCTTGGACTGCTGGTTTGCCCATGACAGACCTGTACAACACACAGTTTGTGCCATGCTGTGGCTGAGAGTCCTGCTGATTGCAGGGACACAGATGATCTTCCAGGGACTGTGTCATATTGGAATGTGACACTTTACTATGCATGCCCATGTTTGCATGGGGTGTTTGTAAGTGATCTTTTGGATGTCAGGGACCCTTTGTTTTTGGGACAGTGTGCGCATCAGGGACTGACATTATCTGTGTATTTTGGACATTCCTCACCAGTTCTTTAGTGTACAGCTTTGGGCCATGTGTGTGACATGGCACCCAGGATACGCTAATCTGTTTGTTTCAACTGTAGCATACAGCCGTGATTGTGGCAGGGGGGAACAGTTACAGCATTCCAATTGTCTATGTCCACCTGCCACACACCTGGACATGATACATGTTTTGCCAATAACACACGTTCATGCCCACCACCATCCTTGATTGATGTGTGGAGGGGGCAATGGGGTTTACATTCATGTGTGGCATCACTGTACCATGTTAGTGTCCGGCTGGTGCTTGTGCTTCTGACTGACTATGTTTGTGAGCCACAACATGTGGAACTATGGCCTCGGTGTGGTTCTCTGTGAGATTCTTTTCCATCCTTTGCATATTAACATGCTGGTTATTGTGTTTGTTTGATGTAAAGACATGGCACTCTGCATGTATGGCCACACCTTGCATTGCACATCTGCACAGTCCTGTGTTACCCCCTGCATTTACAACACTCGCATTAGGACATTATATTTGTGGTGTGTTAGTGTGGGTGTCGATTTTCGTACTACTCATCTGCATTCTATGGACCATGCTATATGTGGCCAAAGACTGTCTAACCAACAAACAATGCAAGGGGACCTCCTGCATGGTGTTCTGTCTGCACATTTCAGCCGGTTGTGTGGTTTGTAATCACTCTGTGTTCATGTGTCCCTGCTACCTGTTAGCATATAGTCAGTAAGCTTGAGGTGATATTTGGGGTGTACATTGACTCATTGCTGATGTGGTGATCATCCATTATGTGGGAGTTGTGACATTACTTTACAGATGTGTTTGTCACATTACAACATCTTGGCAGCATATGTTTATTTCATTTGGTGACCTCCTCTGTTGCATGAGGGCTATGTTTGGGGGGACATGTGATGTGTTTGGGTTTCTCATCCTGCAACACCTGTAGTCTACATGCACTCATATGTGGGTCACACATTGGGGGCATGCAGCAGCTGCTGTGGTGTGTGGTCCTGCTACCCAGTGCATATCATGCACCTGATGCACATTTTATCTCGTGCCATTCTGTTTTGCTCTGGAAGTGACCTTTACGTGGCATGTGCATTTTGACCTTGCTGACTGTGTTCCCATCATTCGCCAGGGTGGGACCCACCTTGCAATTCTGGATACACTGTGTATCGTATGTGTGAGCCGTGTTAAAAATAAATATGTGTATTTTACAGACATTTGTGTCTTTCTCTGCTTTATCTTTGTGACATACATGCAGTACAATGTGTAACTTTCAATCACACATGACTCCTTGTGACCTTGAGAATCCAGGGTTTCCTTGCACATGTCCCTCCAGTGACTTGCCCAGGGGCGCATGGTGTGCTGTTGTGATATGATGCGTGGTTGCCTTGTGTGCAAGACATTTTTTGGAACACTAGACTGCTCCTCCACTCGTGGACCACATTTACACGTGTGTCTATGGATTTGCTGGTAATGTCCATGGCCCCCTGTGCTCACATTGGTGTACGATGACAGCTGTGTATGTGTCTGCAATTTGGCACATCACTGAGTAGTACACGTCCCCATACAGACCCTCCCTTTGGAATATGATGTCTGGCTTTGCCTCAGTATGTTGTTTGTGGGTATGGTTGGGTGCATGTTTGTTAACACAGTGATTAGCAGTTTGTCTCCCAACATGTTTTTATTCTTGTTTACAATTTATGCTAACTGGACCATTATTTAACAGCTGCTTCATCACCTCTACACACACCCTTGTCTGTCGTCAGTGTACAGCAAGGTGTTCACTCTGTGCTGCCTAGCCAGCACATATTAGCTGTTACATAGGTCTCTTTCATAATGGTGTTTGCACAGCACTGCACCTGGGGGTGTGGTAGTCTTGAGGTTGAGCAGGTGTGTGCTGCGCCTTTTTTCATGTTGAATTTGCTCCTGTCCTGTCCGCGATTGCTGGGCAGCTCCAGCACGCATCCAGCGTTGCCCTTGTTGGTTGTTTGCTTTCCTCTTGTTATGTCTTTATTTATGTATTCATTTATGTAGGTGTATATTGATGCAACTTTTCCGCGGGTCATAGCAGCATTACATTAAAAGGGGGGGAGGGGGGGTTGTTTTACGTGTAGGGCAGGGCCATCCCCAGGGAGGCTACATTGAGGATTTCCACAGGGCACATAGGACATACTATGGACATTGACAAATTGTGGACAGTGTCTGATTCGTATAGGGTTGGTTATGTGTAAGGGTTGAGGTATTCCTGGTACTGGATGGTTTTCAGCTGTTTTCTAGAATATAATTGGTCTGTGTTGTTTCAAGGGCAGCTTGGTAGGGTGTTCCATAAAGATGGGGCATACAGTTCAGACGCTCGATGTCACGTCCATTGCACGCATTAGTTTAATTTCAGAGGTACAGTGAGGGGGTTGGAGGCGGCTTGTCTGGTAGTTCTTCCGTGTGCTTTTCATAACAGTAGGGTGTTGATTTGGTGTTTCTGTGCTTGATGTATGGCTGTGTGGGTGGGTAGGATGGCTTTGTATTTAGTCCTTGCTTCGAGTAGGAGTATGTGTGGGTCTTTCACGATTGGGATGATGTGGTCTGTACCTTTTGCATGCTGTATCCACTGTATAACATATCATTGTGTGTGTGTGCATGTGTCCCTGGTACCAGATACAGACTGTGATGTGATCTGTACACAGCAGATCAGCAGGTGCATTTGTTCATGCTTTCTCCTGTGGGTTTGCTTGTCCTTACAACCAGCATGCGTCTTGTGTGGGGGCCTGGACTATTTGTGAATGCAGCCTTTGCTATGACGTGGACGTTGTTGTTCTGTCCTACCGTTGGTTGCTTTTTAATTTGTGGTAGTGGTCATCGGTGTGATTCGTCTCTGTTCTCTTGGATCTGTATGCTTGTCCTGCAGATGTCATTTCCATTTCTTTTACAGTCATATGTTGGCAGGTTTGTGCTGTGAGCACATTGTACCCTCATCTGAGTTGTGAGCCAGGGTTCTGTCCATCTTCTGTCTGCCAGCTCTTGTGTCATCCTACCCTGATGTGCATGCTGCTACAACCCATCCTGCACTCCTACACCTTCCTGCATTTCATCTCTCCATGGTTACCTCTCGTGTGTGTGCTCTGCATAGCACCGCTAGTCCACTATCATCATGAGATTTCACCTGTCCTGCTATTTCAGTCTCATCTGATGGACACATCGTCACATCCTCTGTCGCACACTATCATTATAGCATGGTACATTACCATCACTCTGTACATAGCTACAGCTAGCCCCAATTTGTGTGTGCATTTCTGTAGATGCCACATGGCCTGGATGTCATTTTTGTACTACTGCACATGTGATCTCTGTGGTTATTTCTGTTCTGCCTTACGTTTCCTTTCAGCTCTGTGCAGTGTTTGGGTTACATGTGAACTCGCCTTGACTGACATGGTTGTTTATGATGTGCATTCTGTTGCACCCTAAAAGGTGAAATACTCTTGAGCACTGGGGTGGGCTTGTGTTTAGCTGGCAGCACAGATTTCTGTCCAATTGCATGCTGTACACAGATGTAGGTAAGCCAGGCTTAGCTACTGCTCATTTAGAAACATGACCCCTTCACGGTCAGTCAGTGCCCTGACCATTCTGCTACACTGCTGTTCCATCTTGCATGTCTGCTCACCTACTTTGGATTCCCATGCGTTACAATACACAATGGTGCCAGCACTGACTGTGTTTGGTCCATGTCCTGCCTCATACGGCAAACAATACGCACCCTATACACAACATTGTGGGTTTCGTTGGTGGACAGTGCACTTTAAAATTTGACCTCTGAGGTACCTTGATGGGCGCCTTATGCATTACCTGCTATTACAGTGCTTTCATAGTGCATTTGCTAGCAGTAGTAATAACAATAAAATATACCATGGCTCCTAGCTCACTATTCATCATGACAGGTGATGGCTCAGCCAGCCTTATTCATTGGACACAGCGGGGGATTGAGCACATGATGCCAGCACCATTGGGGGGTGTGTTAACCATTCTGCTGTGGCTCTGTTCGTTTGCTTAGATATCAGTGCAGCACCTGATGCCTCTAAAATATTATGTAGGCAATAACTTAATGTGCCTCCTCTGGCAATATTACCTATGACAGATGATGCATCACCCAGCCTTTTCTATTTCTGCACAGCCGTGTATTCAAACCCTGTTCGACGCACCATTGGTCAGTGTCATCATCATTGTGCTGTGGCTCTGTTCCTGTGCGTACCCATCAACGCGCCACTTCTGCCAGCTACTATTACAGTGCCTCCAAAAAAATATTTTGCACCGCCTCATGCCCATCAGCGCACCGCCTTATGCTGAACATTCGTTCTATGACCCCTAAAATACTGCCTCAGTGTGCCCGAACACTGTGGGTGATTGGAGACCTGCTCCCTGCACTATTGGTCATTGTCTTCACCATTGTGCTGTGGCTCTGTTCCTGTGCGTGGACATCAGTGCGCCGCCTTATGCAGCGCAAAATAACTGTGAGCCGCCCAAAATAACAGTGCGCCGCAGTAAATTAATCTACCTCCTATTGCACATTTATCCATTATGGTTCATGCCTCAACCAGCCTTTATCCTTGCACACACTGGGGGATTGACACCGTGGCACCTGCACCATTGGTTGGTGTCTTCATCATTGTGCTATGGCTCGGTTCCTGTGTATGGACATTTGCGCACCGCCTTATGCAGTTCACAACTAACAGCGCGACGCCTACTGCTGCCAGACCCGCACAAGAGAGACAGCGCACGGACTGATGCCACCCACATTTCCAGCACATCGCCTCATGCCCCCCACATCTGCCAGCGAAATGCATAATGACGCTCAAAATTAGTTACTGCCGCCCAAACGTTAAAGCGCGACGCCTAGAGCCGCCCAAAATTAGTGTGCCTCCAAAAATTTATTGTTAACCATTACTATTCATGCCTCAGCCAGCCTTTTTGGATTGCACACAATGGGGGATTGAACCTGTGGCCCCTGCACCATTGGCTAGTGTCTTCACCATTGTGCTATGTCTCAGTTCCTGTGTGTGGATGTTTGCGCACCACCTTATGCCGTCCACAACTAACAGAGCACCACCTAATGCCACCCAAAACGCAAAAGATGTACAGCGCACAGCCTAATGCCGCACAAAACGCAGCCGACGTACAGCGCGCCGCCTAATGCAGCACAGATTTTACAGCGCAAAGCCTAATGCCGCAAAATATTAATTACTGGCGCACAAACGTAACAGCGCAACACCTACAGCCGCCCAACTGTGGTATGCCTCCTAAAAAGCTTTTTTAACCATTACTATTCATGCCTCAACCTGCCTTTTTTGGTTGTGCACACTGGGGGATTGAACCCATGGCCCCTGCACCATTGGTTATTGTCTTCACCGTTGTGCTACGGCTGTGTTCTTCTATGTGCCCAGCAGCGCCCCACTTAGCCTTCCCACGCGCTAATGTGGGCCCCGCACATTTGCGCGACGCGCACAAGTACGGTCCGGTTTTTTTCTTTTTTCTGCTTGGCCCGCCCACTCCTTATATGGCACCAGCACACTAACGGGAACCCGCACAGCAACGGTGTTTAGTAAACATGCCCCATAGTCTCTATAGCTTGTAACATCTGCAACTCTCTTCAGACATGATGAGTAGATATGAGTCTTACTTTTTAAAAATATTGGCTATGTAATGTTTCTGTCTCTCATGATTGTCTTTAAAAATAGGAGCAGAAATCACAGGGTACAAATAAACTCTCTCTTACAAAAAGAAGACAGCAAAGAAAGTTAAAAGGTATGACGTTTTTAATTTTCCAACAGCTATTCTCTTTTATAATGTGTCTTATGTTTTTTTTTTTAATATTAAAGACCAAGAAGCTGCTACAAAACAAGGCGACCAGCCTAATCAACAGACGGCACCTTACAGAAAGTCAAAAGACAAGCAGAATAGTGAGTATTCCGGTTTTATCCAGCACCTAGATTTTAAGGTCGCTGTAAAAGAAAAAAGTATTAGCCCCTACATTTTCTTTTTCAGATCGAGGAAATGTTAGAAAACCAGAAACCATGGGAGAGAAGTCTAACAGGAAAAGATCACACAGCGAAAGTTTTTCTGATGGTGAATCTACACACGCCGGTACAGAAGAGCAAACAGCTCCATACCAAAAACCAAAAGAAAAGCAGAATAGCGAATATTCTGGTTTTATCCAGCACCTAGATTTTAAGGCGGCTGTAAAAGAAAAAAGTATTAGCCCCTACGTTTTCTTTTTCAGATTGAGAAAATGTTAGAAAACCAGCGCCTATGGGAGAGAAGTCTAACAGGAAAAGATCACACAGAGAAAGTTTTTCTGACGGTGAATCTACACACACCAGTACAGAATACGGCGAGCATGGTGAAAGCCGTGTCTCTGATCACAGTGTTTCAGAGGACAGAGTAAATAATCTTGCATTAGGCCCCGCTGAAGAATCAGAATCAGCTAGCTATGTTCAGTTTGTGAAAAGGTGGGATTGTAAATTGGACAAGTTTAATGGTGTAATTTATTCAGAGGAATTTCAGTTTATTAATTTAGACAGGGTAACATCATTATCTGAGGCTCAATTCGGCATTCAGCAAGGTATTCAACATATTCTGGATGAGGTTAGCAGCAGGGTTTCACCCAGTGATTATGTACAGGTGCATCTACACTCATCTCTTTTTCAAAATTACTTGTATTCTGGAAAGTTAAACCCAGAAGCATTAGACGCTGACGATTTCTTAAATCAGATCACTAAACTCCTTCAGAGTCACAGAGAAATCCAGGTTTGTGATATATTCCGTGTTGTTGTACTTGTCATAAGAAATCAGGATGGAGGAGCTCGTAGGGTCTTAAAGACTATACCATTTTGCCATATTATTCATAAGAAAAGGATGTATTTGATAGACTTGAATAACACTGATAATAACCTGTGTTTTGCAGGTAGCCTCACAGCCCTCATGTCACAGGTAAAAATGACAGATGTCGAATTGTTAGAAAGTGCTAAAAAACTACATAATGAATTGGGGTGGCCGGTACATAGAAAAGTCATGCTCGATGATGTAGCAATATTTGAACAGCATTTAAAGATAAACATACGCGTTGTGCTTTACACAAATTCATGGGTTTGTTTTAAGACATCAGACAGACCTGTGTTCCCTAAGACTGTGTTCTTGTTGCTACACGATGACCATTTCTATGGTATAACCGATGTCAAAAAATTCTATGGGGAGCGCAACTTCTGTAGTTACTGTCAGAAACCGCACAGCCACGATCATAATTGTACATTGTGGTGCCGTCTTTGTTTGACACTGTGTGCGAATAATGTTGGTGTACAACAGAGATGCCCTAAATGCAAACTCTTTTGTCATTCTAAAGAGTGTTTAGATAGACACACGTATTTGGCTCTGAAAAAAGAAGTGACGTGTTTATCTAAGATACTGTGCCAGAAATGTGAGTCTTATGTGGACAAGAAACATAAGTGCAAGGGCCGGCATTGTAAACTATGTCGTGAAACCCTAACCGGGGATGGCGTACACTTATGTTTTATGACCCCTATTGGTAAAACTGAAACATCTGAAAAGTATATTTTTTATGATTGTGAATGTATGCAAGAAACAGGCTGGCATGTCCATAATTACATATATGCGACGGACTTAAATGATGAAACTGGGAATTTAAGGGTCTCTAATGTATTTCTGCCTTTATAAAGATTTTTTGTGACAAAAAATTTAAAGGTTACACCTTCATAGCCCATAATTCCAAAGGTTATGACGGGTATTTTGTTCTTAAATAACTGCTTAAGGAAAAGATGAACACAGGGCTGCTGGTTCAAGGTGCTAAACTTTTACAAATTACCATTGAACCTTTAGCTATCCGTTTTATAGACTCTCTAAATTTCCTGTCTATGAAACTTAGCAAACTTCCACAAGCCATGGGTTTTACAGGCAGCAAGGGGTACTTTCCGCACTTTTTTAATACTTTGGAAAATCAAAATTATGTGGGCCCCATGCCAGGTGTTGAACATTACGGTGTGGGTAACATGTTGCCTGAAGAAAAAGAGTAATTTTTACAATGGTACAAGGGCAATCAGCATAAAACTTTTAATTTGCAAAAAGAGTTGGTTTATTACTGCCAGCAGGATGTATCTATTTTGCGGCAGGCCTGTGTTCTCTACCGAGCTGAAATCATGAAAATGACAGAGAAAGAAGTGTTTGTAGAGCAGGGTGACATCTCAGAAATTCTAACAAGGTGTTTAGACCCTTTCCAATATATAACCCTTGCATCTGTATGTATGGCTATGTTCAGATTAATGTTTTTAGAACCCAAGACTGTGGCACTCATTCCACCAGATAACTATCACCGGCAGACAAAGAGATATTCATCCCCCTCTATTCAATGGCTGTTGTATGTAGAGGACAAAGAAAATATACAGATCACACATGCTCTGAAAGGTGGCGAAAAAAAGGTGGGGTCTTATTTTCTTGATGGCTATGCCGTGATCGATGGGGTAGAAACAGCTTTTGAATTTAATGGTTGTTTTCATCACGGCTGTCCGAGTTGTTATAACGATAAAGACCAGAAACCTGTAGCAGCCACGACTTATGGTTTTCTTTATTACAAAACACAGCTAAAAGCTGCTTTCCTGGAAAGCCAGGGGTTCAAGGTCATAAGTCTATGGGAGCACGAGTGGAAGCAGATGGTAAAAGAAAATGATGGGGGCTGTGTAGATTTCCTGGCTGACTCCGCATTACCGCAACCTCTTATTCCACGAGATGCCCTTTTTGGGGGTAGAACAAATGCCATTTGTCTGTACCACAAAACAAGACCTGGGGAAAAAATACACTACTATGATTTTACCAGCCTATACCCTTTTGTCAATAAAACAAAGGAATATCCAATAGGCCATCCACAAATAATTTATGACAAATTTGGTCCCCCTACAAAGTACTTTGATTTTATAAAAGCAAAAGTATATCCACCACGAAAGCTCTTTTTCCCGGTGTTACCCATACGGTTGGGCGGCAAGCTTATGTTTCCACTGTGTCATACGTGTGCTGACACATGGCAACAGGAAATGTGTGCCCACACGGATGAGGAGAGAGCTTTTGTGGGTACTTGGTGTATGGTGGAGATGAATTTAGCCATTGCAAAAGGGTATGTGGTTGTTGAAATCTATGAAATCTGGCATTTCGAGCAAAAATCTGATAATCTCTTTTCCGAATACATCAAAATGCACCTCCGTCAAAAACAAGAGGCTTCTGGCTACCCTCAATGGTGCAATGATACTGAAAAACAAAATGTGTACATAGCTGATTTCTTTAGAAAAGAGGGTGTGTTTGCGTGCAGACCAGATTAATGTAAACCCTGCTAAGCGTCAAATAGCAAAACTTTTCTTAAATTCCCTGTGGGGTAAATTTGGTCAAAGAACAAACCTGCCTACCACAAGCACTGTGAGAGAACCTGATGATCTCTTTAAATATCTGTTTTCTCCTGAATTTGAGGTTTCATCATGCGATTTTATTGATGATGAAACAGCCTGTGTGTCTTGGAGGCACTCAAAAGACCGCTGTATATTGTCGGGTAGTACCAACGTCTTCATTGCCTGTTTTACAACGGCTTATGCACACCTGGAGTTGTACAATCTTCTAGATAGTTTGCAAGAGCGCTGTCTGTACCATGATACAGATTCTGTGATATTTCTAAGTCGAGAGGGTGATTGGAACCCATCTTTGGGTGATTATTTAGGTGCGCTCACAAGTGAGATACCCTCAGATGAACATATCATAGAGTTTGTAACAGCGGGGCCTAAAACATATGGTTACAAGCTGTCAAGCAGGAAGACCTGTATGAAAGTGAAAGGGATTATGTTAAACGTTGAAAACTGCCAGAAAATCAATTTCACTAGTTTGAAAGATCTAGTTTTGGATTACAAGCCTGGGGCAGCAGATTTATCCCAGAAAAAGAAAGGAGTACAGCAACCTGGTATTATAAGAAACAAAAAGGGTTGGACAATAGAGACTGGTGTGATTAAAAAAACACAAAAGGTTGTGTATGACAAAGGGGTGAAGTTGGAGGATGGCTTTAGCACATTACCCTATGGATACTAGCGTAGTGGATGTGCGCTGATCACATCCTTTTTCTTGTATTTTAGCTGGGCAATCCAATTCAGGCAAGAGCTTCTTTGTTAAAAAGCTGTTAGAACACGCGGGTCGTCATGCCTAACAATATTGTGTGGTGTTACAGTTGCTGGCAACCTTTGTATAAAGAAATGTTAAATAAATATCCTTTTATTACATTTATGGACACTTTGCCTGATACTTTTAATGATGAATGAATGTTTCCAACCAATAAAGTAAACTTGGTTATTGTTGATGATCTAATGGATTCTGCCTGTAAAAGTGATGAAATAGAGAAAGCCTTTACCAAGTATGTGCATCACAGAAACCTGAGCATCATATATATTGTTCAAAATGTTTTCTGCCAAGGCAAAGCAAGCCGAACTATAACTTTAAATACCAAATACATGGTGCTTTTTAAGAATCCTAGAGATAAGTTACAGATTGCCATTCTAGGCAGGCAGATGTACCCTGGAAAATCAAAATTCTTTTTAGAAGTCTTCGAGGATGCCACCAGAAAGCCATTTGGTTATCTCGTTGTGGATTTAATAACACAACGCCTGAGGCTTACAGACTGAGGACGGATATCTTACCGCCAGATTGGACTACAGTATACTGTGAAAAAAACACAAATCTCACATAAAAAGAAATGAATATGTAACCAGCCCTTCATACATGCTTGTGTGTCTCAGACAACATGTCTCAACATGTAAAGAGAAACCTGCCCCTTTTAAAACTTTTGGTTCAAGCCTCTCCGCAGCACAGAAGAGCCATCCTGAATACAGCTTCTAATGATTTGGTAGCCGCTATAGTTGAAATCGCTCTCAACACCCTAAAAGGTAACAGTCCTCTTTCACAACAACAGATAAAGGTTTTAAAAGGAAAGCGTCACGCCATAGTCTGTGCGATAAAAGACTACCCATTAAAAAAAAAAGAAGCAGTTGGTAAGACAGTCGGGTGGATTTATCGGGCCCCTGTTAAGTTTTGCATTACCATTGATAACGGGGCTTCTGACAAACTGCTAATGCAGCACGCTGAAAAAATGTACATAGTCCCTAGTCAACAACTCGAGCGCTCGACAAACCCGCCAGATCGGGATGAAAATATTAGAATCACGACCATTCAAAAGTTAGATGAAGAAATGAAAAACATCCTGCAAAGCATTGGTATGTCTGAACACGAAAAGGCTAAATGTTACTCAGAAGTGTTACAGCGCTATCTCGTGCTTAACAGACAAAGGGATATGGAAAAAGAAAAAATAAACTTGTATCTACAGGCACCAGATGAAACATCAACGACAGCATCTCTAGAAAATATTATACCTCCAGACCCTGTAATACAAGAAGTGTTAAACAGCATCAATATGCGCTATAGGAAAAATGCTGAGTTGCTGCTTAACAAACTGTTAAAAAACAAGGATGTGGCATCCTGGGAGGGAAATGGAACATTTGTATACCGGGGAAACCCTGTCAATGGCTCTAACCTACATGACCTCGTTTGTGGGGCTACGCAGCCCCAAGCTCTTTCACAACGAAGAATACCCAGGGGCTGGGAGGAGTTCATGCAAACCCTAGCCGAATTAAATATGCCCTCTACGGTGATGGGTAATGCAGCCAACAGAGATATACTGGCACGCCTCAAAGAGAACCCGTCTGTGAAGGCTACTAAAATGTACACGCATCCAATAAAGAGCAAAGAGCTACTCCCTCACAAAAAACGTAAATTATCCCACTGATTGATTGAGTGTGTAAAAATGTATTTTCAATAAAATGTTTAAAAACAAAAATAAAAGACTAAACAGTGGTTTCTTTCAAAAAACCTCCTTAGAGGGGTTACTTTTTATTTAGAAGCAGCAAAACATTCACGATAGGAAACACACACTTGCTGGTTATGAAACAGATTTCTAAAAGATCTACACAAAGTTTGTTTGTTGCGTTTTACAAAATGTAACACCATATCATCATTTTGCATTAAATCTTCAGAATACATTTCTAAAATATTTTCAAAAGGCACCCCTTTACAGCGGTGGTGCAAGAAAAATACACAGTGATAGCCACAAGCCGTAGACATTGGGTGCTGTAATTCTCTGTTGTGGTTACCCTGCTTGTTGAAAAAGCTCATAATGCTGGCAGGAAAGAATAAGCTATCAGGGGGTTGTCCATGAGAATCAAAAAATTCCCCTGTTCCATCTCCACATATATAGATGGCTAGCCAGTGTTCTCCAGGTAGGTGTTGAGGGTGTGTATTTACCACCAAACACAACGGCTTCCTTGATATTTGTACATCTGCTAACCAGTCGCTGGGTAGCACATCTAAAAAGAAATCTGCAACACAGGGGTCCTTCTTTAAAATACGGTAGATCTGCAGGGTGTTCATATTCACGAATGATCAAAAAGAACATTCCTTCTATGATTAATTTCTATCACATTGTCAAAAACCCCATAAACAATCATGTTAACTGTATGGGGTAAGGCGCTGGAAAAACATATCTCATCCCGCAGGTTACCAGTTTTAATCAGCGAGTAATGGTCTGCACACTCCTGATCCGGTGAAAGGTCAAACGCCAACAGGGTTTGTAAAACCTTTGTAAAACTCCTGACGGTCAATCAGCAACGCTGTGTCTTTCAGATGTTTGCCACTTGCTTGTACCAGTTGCATATATTTTCTTACACAACATCCATTTTGAAAGTCAGGTTGAAGAGGTTTCCCAGGTACTTGTTCACCATCCACATATAGAGCGGCAAAATTAATATCATAATGTTTAAAATTGAAGGAGTTTTTAGCATAATTACCGCTGAAAGCATCATTATCCACAAATCCCAGCACAATGAGTTTTGGTAGCTGCCCCAAAAAGAGATTTTCCTGGTTAGTCACACGGGCTCCGGCTGGTATGCTAAACACCTTCAGCCCCACACGGTCAATAGCATACTTGACATTAGCTTTCAGCAGAGCTTCTGCATGTCCCAGGCGCACTCCGGGGGAAACTTTAACTCTCTTTACAAAGAGCGCAGCATTTAGGATAAGGATTTTATAACTTTCTTCAGCATCACCGCTCATTAAACAGAAAGAGTTTTTGTTGCGGGTCAATTTAATTTTGAGATCCACACCATTAATCAATAGCTTTTCTTGAAAAAATAGATCACTATGTAAATGCCCCAATAGCTCTACCTTGTGGCTAGAGGCCGTAAATTGGGTCCTTTCAGTAAAGCCGACGTTGCGAGATCCTATCTCTCTCACTTCATGCTGCCCGGCTGTGTCTTTATAAAAAAGTCCACTTGTAAACTGTGATTTGAGGGATCCTTCAACATAATTGAGAAGCAGCTCTATGAGGGCTCTGTAGGGGTAGCAGTTGTTGCTCTGGCTAATGAGTTGGTCTCCCAGGGTAACATCCAGCTGGCTAAACAGAGCTACGATTGGGTAGTTCACCAGCGCTACTTTGGCTGCCGGATCGATGTTCGAGCCATCTTCTGCCACAATTTTACAGGTCAGGTGCAAAGGTTTACTATTTAAATCAATGTAGTCTTCACCATGACCTGCGATATAGAAGTCCAAAGCGGCTGTTTCCGACAAAGCCGATAATGGCGGAATTTCCACATAAATACTTTTTTCGATACTTGTTTGGGTCGGCGCTAGTTGAAACAGGTCCAGTTCCGATTAACACACTCTTCAGAGCCGTGGTGTACAAAAGCCATGGTGCTTTTTAGAATATATCTCGCTGTCTAGAGCTAGTGCTTCTCTTCTTAGGCTGGCAGTTAAGCTTCTGTCACCAACGGGTTTCTTTCTTTTAAAAAGCTTGGGCGGTCCTTGTGGTAACTCCCGAGACTCGGTTCTCTTTCTTTTAACAGCTCTTCTAATCATAGCCAGTCCTGATCCTGCCTGTTCTGTAGACTGGTTCATTTTATTTAGAACAGCCGTTGTGACATGACTCATGACATCCTTGGCTATGTTTTTTGCGGCGCCTTTCATGTGTGGTTTAATAATTTCAAAACCCCTTCTCAAAAATGGCATAGCTTTTCTGAAGAGGCTGTGAAAAACACCACCTACACCAGCCCCGTACATGACCGGTACTCCATGATATCCTGAAAGCCCATAGCCGGCTTGTGTTGTATAATAATGCCTGTATGCTTTGGGGTCTCCGTAGTCTTTAGCCACAACCATTTTAAAAAACAGTCACCCTCCGGGGGCACAGATGAAGCTTAAGGATCACCTTCCCGTAACGAAATGAGACGTGGCTGTCCTGATCCGTCTTTATTTCAAATGTGATGGTATCAATATGCTGTTTGTTCACAGGGACATAGTGCGGCTTATCATAAGTTAACGTGATAAACTCATCCCTAACCCCCTTAGTTGGAACACAGCGCAGCAGTAGCACAAAATGGTCACCTACTAACTGGGGCTCTACAATATCTGTTTACAGGTAGAGGGTATTAAAACTGGCCGTGATATCTGCTGTGTATTAACGTAAGCTTCTATTCCCAAAATGGTTGCCAAATCACCATACCCATAAATAGTAGACCTATCTTCCGATTTTATTCGGATTCTTCGTGCATAGGGTTCATAAATGATTAGTGGTACCATCGGTTTATAGATGTTGCTAATGTCCTGATTCATGGATTCCACTAAACTCTGCATGGTCGCGTAATCTCCTCTCCTGACTATAAGGTGCTGTATATTTCCTGCTGCGGAAGTGACAACATACTTATGATCTTCCTTAATATTCTCCCAGGTGTTGGGATATTGTATTTCCATGAGCCCCACTTCCCATTGTCCTTGTAAGTCCAAAGGCCTTGCTAGTTGTATGGTAAAATTAGAGCTGGTATTTCGGGGAAACACACCTGCTGAGGCATTGCTAGGCAGTGTGATATAAAAGCCACCATCATTCATTTTAAATTTTATTTTAATGCTGCTTCAAAAGAAAGAAAGAAATCAGATGTCTTTAATCTCTGATGCTTTAACCCAACTGTTAAATTTAACAGGCCATCCCCTCCATTTCACGAGGTAGAATCTGTTCCTGCCACATCCTTTTACCTTTAGAACCTTTTCGATATGGTATATTCTGTCCTGTTGCGGGGTGACTTTTAACAATTCTTCAGGATAAAAAGAACCTTGTATGGCTTCACCATCATAATCATGTAGCTTGTATGTCGCTTTCTGTCCCCTGTTTAAAATGTCCATTATTATAAATACCTCGTCAGTCCACGTTTGCTTGTAACCTTTTTCAAATTTTCCTTTAGTTTTTGAAAGTCTTACATGATCTCCTTTCTTTAAGGGATTCTTGGTGTGCTTACGCTTGATGCTATCACCGTAGACTCTTTTCCAGATCTGCAGAGAATTTGTGTATGTCACATCTACAGGCCTCGTCTTTATTGTTCTGTGAAAACTATGATTATAGCTGTGCACAAAAACCTGCAATATGTCTTGGTACCTAAAGGTGTTGTGTGTAGTAAAATAACGCCACATTTTGGATTTCAAAGTCCTGTTAAACCTTTCTACTGTAGTAGCAGATAAGCATGCAATAAATAAAACCAGGAGTCGTTTCAAGGATCCAAGCCAGTTTAATGTGCACATGGCTCAAGCAATAATCAAATTCAAAATGGCTGAGCAATGGCTGTTAGTAAAACAACAACTTTTATAGCGTTCTTCTCCATTCTAGACATAGGCAAACTTTTCATTGGTCCCAGTAACCCCTCTCACCCATCTATTGGTCCTGGTACTGATATGGCTACCCAATCGGGACTCTGGTCTGGGCTCAGCACCTGGTTGCCCCCCTTCTAGTCCCAATTACAATGGTCAGTGTCTCTAACTTGTTACATCTCTCCTCCAAGGTCGCTTAGCTTGTTAAAACATATGGGAAGCAGGGCACTGTAACCTTGCTTTTTGCAGAGTTAATTAATTCCATAGAAGCTGTGCTCTCTTATCAGTACCAATTAGAGCTGTTTTCTGTCTTTTATAAGTTTCGTTTCTGCTTAGCTATGTTCAGTTAAACTGAGTTAAGTTTCAATTCTATGGTGTCATCATTCAGGGGGGTTTTCATTCCTCTGGGCCTAACTACAGGCTTCAGTTACAGGTCAAGCTGCTTAGGCCTGTCTGCTTAGTTCAATTAGCATGGATCATAGGCCGTCGCCTACCACATTCCCCCCTTTGATTATTCTCACCCGCATGTTAATAAGGTGTGAGAATCAAATCACATAATACTAGGTAAAGGTATCACTCTGTGGTATAGGGTAGTAAGTTCACATAGCTAATATCTTTGTAGCTGCCTTATGCTCTACAGTGTTATTAATAACTGAAGTTATCATTCGCAAGCAAAGTGGCAAGGAACAAGGGAGCAACAGGCAGATAGTCAAAGTCCATAGTTTGGCAAGAGTGGGAAAAAGAACTAAAGGATTAGAAGGTTCAGTTGCATCTTTGTTGTGCTGTCGTAAAGCTTCTGATTTAGACAGACCAGCTGTCCATCCTTCGTAGTAGATTGTGGTCCAGTCCGAACAAAACACAAACTGTCAACAATGGGGTGGGCCAATACCCACTCACTAGTAGTATTATGTAAATCAGTCTGATTGTATAGGATAGAATAGTTCAGTTCTTGCGTCTCCCAGGGCCACTGATCTCCCATCTTAGTTCCTCCACAATAGAAACAGTCAGAAGTGTGGAGACTAGATGCTATTGCTCCAGCAAGTTCAAGAAACAAGTTCTGGTGGTGGTATGAGGAATTGCAATGGTGGCTTGCGTAGCCTTGTAGAAAGTCAAGATCTAGAACAACTTTTGGATTGGAGAGTATACCAATGCAAGTATAGGAAGAATGATAAAACAAGGTCTGAGTGACCTTCGGTCCAGTTCATGTTGTACTTATACAGGCTGCCCAGGGAGATAAGGCAAAAGTCATTTCAAAGCACTCCAATACTGTTGCCAGAATAAAGCAATAATAATAATTCATAATGGGCATAGTCTCTGGAAAATTGGTGGAACTGTCGACTTCCACAACAGATAACAGATGTAGGGTTGATTGTAGCTCCTCAAGCTTCTGCCGTACGTAGACCTACCAGCTTTTTTGCAGGAGTAGGGCTGTAGATTCCAAAGTATCACTGTCCTCTGGGATGTCTCAATTTCTTAAAATATCATAGCATAGTCTCTTAGGCTATTATTGCTTCCTTAGAGCAGTTCACTCTTTAGAAGATCAAAACAGTCTTTTCAGAGTATTTAAACACAGTCTCTTAGAAGATTCAATTTCTTAACACAACACAGTCTCTTTCTGATGATTGCAGGTTGTTTTTTTTTTTCCAGATGCGAAGCTTACTTTCAGATAAACAAACAGTCTTGAAATAGTGCAGTTTCTGAGGGACCAATAAGTCTTAGGTCCGTGGTTGTTGTCGTAGGGTGAGGTGCAATGGAGTCTCAGGATGCTATACAGTAGTCCAGTGATCAGGTTCAAGAGCAGCTGCTGGCTTCCCTTGATTATGATGGATCCAAGGTTCAAATTCTGCGACTTTTACTGCAGTTGGAGTTGACAAGATGACAACATAGGGTCCCCTCCAATGCAGGGCTAACAGTATCTTTTTCCACTCTTTGATCCACACCGAGACTCCAGGCTTGAAAGGATGCAGGGGTGCAGGCAAATTGATGGGTAATCGATTTTGTACTCAGGTATGAAGACTCCTGCAAAACAGAACTTAAAACCAATAGTTCATGTCTAATAATTTCAGATCCTATCTGTCTCATATCTCCTTTTATTTCCTATACAATAGGCAGGGGTTGCCCATACAGAATCTCAAAAAGGGAAACTCCTAAAGACTTAGCAGGGGCTAAGTATATCCTAAGAAGGGCTATGGGAAGAACCTGGGGCCACTTCAGGTAAACCTCTTGGCAAAGTTTGGACAACTGAGATTTCAGGGTTCAATTCATACATTCTACTTTTCCTAAATTCTGAGATCTATAGGCAGTATGTATCTGTTAATATCAATATCTTGGGGCTATACTTAATGGACTTGCTTCCTAAGGTTATCCACCCTCATTCTTTGTACAGGGCCCCATAGGCATGCAAGGTTGTAAGGGCATACTTGGAATCTGGGTACACATTTAGACAGGGCTCTTTTCCTATTGTTAGTGCTCTAGTGAGGACTATCAGTTCAGCTTTCTGTGGTGAAGTTTCTGGGGCCAGGGCTGAGGACTCAACTACCAAATCAGGGGTCACCACTGCATATCTAGCACAACAATGTCCATTGATGATGAAACTGCCTTCAGCCACAAAGAAAGTCTGTTCAGGGTTCTCCATAGGGACATCAGTCAAATCCAGGCGGCTTGAGAATACAGTGTCCATAATTTCTAAACAGTCATGATCAGGGGATCAAGACTAACTGATAACAACATAGCAGGATTGAAAGCTTGACTGACCCTTCAGTTGTATCTGGGGTTTTCACACAACATACTCTAATACTTCAACATTCATAGATTTGTTAGCTAGTAATTTCCTTTGTATTTCATATTGGTTAGAACAGAGTGTGGTACAGTAACTTGAAGATTCTGTCTCAAAGGGATTTTTCTTTTAGTTTTTGCTTACTAGGAAGGCTGTAGCTGTAACAGCTTCTCAAATAAGGTCCAAGAGATTGAGTCAACACTCCTAGAACATTTCCTTGTGACTCATGAACATAGAGACTGTAAGGTTTTCTGGACATCTGGTAGACCCAGAGCTGGTGATAACATCAGCGTGGTTTTCAAAGATCAAAAGACTGCATTCCTATTCAAGTCCCCATTCCAATGGAGACTTTTTCATTCCTTTAGTAGCTTGATACAATGTGATACAATGGTTTTGCTAGCAGCGCGAAATTGGGGATCCATATACAACAGTACCCTGTGGCACCCAAGAAGGCTCTCACTTGCCTCCTGGTGGTTGGAGTAGGAATACTGCATACAGCTGCTTTGCGTTCTGGTAAGGGTTCCAGGCGTCGAATTCCGCTGGACAACTGGAATCCTAGGTATTTAACTTGTTTGACATAATTATGCTTTGGCTCTTGAGACTTTGTATCCAGCCTCATTAAAAAGGTGCAAGAGTTCACTGGTGGCTTGTGGACATTCACTTTCTGAGTTGGTGGCTATAAGCAAGTTGTCCACATACTGGAGAATAATTCTTTCTCCTGGAATTACTGGATAACTTGTCAAATCTTTTTGCTGAGTAAGGCGAGTTCTTGAATCCTTGAGGTAATCTTGTCTAGATGAGTTGGCCCCCCCTCCTTGTAGTGGGGTCTTGGGCTAAGCGTATGCAGAAAAAGGCATCTTTTTAAGTCCAGAATGATGAAATGTATAGCTTCAGCAGAGATCAGTTCCAAGAAAATATAAGGATTTTGGTACCACTGGTTGTATAGTTTCAGCTGCATCATTCATTCTTCTTAGATCCTGCACTGGGCGGTAATCACCTGTCCCAGGCTTCTTGACTGGCTTGAGGGTGACAATGACAGGAGCTATGTTCTTCGCTAGGCCAAGTGGGTTATCTTCTGCCCATACTTTAGGTGGGGCTATGAGGTTGGTAAGTGTACAGTTTGTTGCTTTGGATGCAGGTGAATAGAACCGCCATTCTTCTTCTTGGGGGACAGTTAACACCATCAGGCCAGCAGATTTTGAGTTTCATTTTTCCCCCTTCAACAAAGGATATCTGTGCTTGAAGCTTTGCAAGCAGGTCTCGGCCCAAAAGTGGAATAGGGCATTCAGGCATATACAGGAACTGGTACATTATTATTATTATTTTTTTTTTAGTTCACACATGCGGTTCTGCAAAAAAGGCTTTGTGGCCTTAGCCCCAGTAGCTCTGATAATGGTGATGCATCTAGAAAAACACAGGGGCTACTGGCTTTAGTATTCTGCTCCTGTATCCCCCATAAAAGTCCATATATTGGTCCCCTATTTTTCAGACTGACTCCTGGGGACCCAGGGAAACTGGAGAGTCCGGTCTGGCCTAGTCTTCATCCATGCTGTAGCCCTCTTCGGCTGCCACTCACGCTATAGCTGCTTCACTCTCGTGCTGAAACACTGTGCTTGGTTTTATTCTATGACTCTGCAATCAAGTACTCCCTCCTCCCCTCCTGGGGTGGAGTCAAGATACGGGCATTCACTTCTCTAATGTCCTTCTTTTTCTATAATGGGTGCACTGATTTGCACCCAGTGGAGGCCTGCTACTTCTGCGGCCTCTTACACGTTCTCTGGTCCTTTGATTAGGAGAATCTCCTCCACGTCGTTCAATGAAAGCAGCACCAAGCTGATCTGCTTTCTCCTTATTTTACATTCACTTTCTCTGCCACATTCAGTCTTACATTTCACATACTTTCAAATCAACTCTTCCAGTAACTATAATGTCCGCAAATCCATCCAGTTTCATTTCTGTTTTTATATCTCTCTGGGACTGACTGACAAAAACACAACTTCTCCTGGGCTACTGGTCTGCATTATACTGTTCATTAGTTCAATCAAATCCTAAGGCTTCTCAGTGTATAATGCAGTTTTTTCAGTTCTAAACAAGTCTGGTCAGCTGACTTTCACTTCTGGTCCACTGTGGGCACATTAGTTCACGCCCACCGGGGGGGTGACATCATCGGTGGACTGGGCTCCATCCCCCCCTTAAGCACTCTGAACAGAGCTACTTACAGAGAGAGAGAGAGAGAGACGAGACAGGATATCTAGAGATTCTGGGGCAAAATATAGTGAACTAAGGAAATATAACTAGCAGAAGTCACTCCCTTTCACATAGCATTCCTGATTGGGACAGAGACATTTCATAGGGGCTTGTTTACAAAGCTGCGGTAGTGGTTCGCGATCGCGATCGCAGCCGCGGCTCCATTGAAATCAATGGGGCCGCGGCTCCGATTACGATCGCAAACTGCTACCGCGGCTTTGTAAACAAGCCCCATAGTCTTCAGTAAATCCCTTACTGAAATTCTTGATCCTACTTGAAAAGACACTTATTTCTGTAAACATAGGGCAGGCAGGAAACACTTAGATTGAGCACATACATCCATTATGCTTACTGCAACTTATTCCAAACAGGAATAATTTAGATACAGTTCTTAAAATATCTTATAGAGAGAACTATAGCTATCTGTTACGTATGACTAGAATAAAAATAACTAGCTGCCAGCCGTAATCAGCATGTCTCTGCAAAAGAAATTATTACTTTTTTTAGTTCAGGAAGCAAATATTCAAAAGACATTCCGGATATTTTTCATAAAGTACAGTACACCTTTCCCTTTTTTCAAATACAGAAAAACAGCTTACAGTTTGGGGAAGCATGCATTCAAATGACTTATACTTGTTCATAAAAAGGTTAGTGCAAACACTCCGCAAGATAAACTTTTTTTTTTTTAAAACTTTGATTGAATGAATCCTTTATTCTAAACAAGCAAGAGAGACTGCTCAATCGGGAACGGCTGTCTCATTCCCTAGTAAGCTGTGTGAGCCACACCCCTTCGCTCACTGGAAACGAAATAATCACAGTTTCACACACACACACACAGAGACACAGACAGAGACATGCCGGCATTCGAATAAGAACTTAACCCTTTCCAGGCTAAGTACCAAAAACTATCGGGACCCACAATCCTGACTAAACATTCTTATTAAATGATATATAAATGATATATATATTACATAACCATAGCAGAACAGGTACAATTGTCCTGAAATAAGCACAAACTAACAGCATTGAGATTTAAGCCTGCACAGGATTAGAAAGACGACACTGTACATTCTTTCCTTCAGACACGCCCCCTGTCAGTTTTTCACACTGCAGTAGAAAAACGAACTGGGTCAGACCAGCTTTTTGATTTCTAAAAATGACTGTAGGTGTTTTGGGTCTTCATTCTGCTCTATTAATACAATTTCTTAATCAGTGAACTGTCACAAATTACTCAACAGAATAATCTCACATTTATAACAGAAGGGAAACTCGCAGTTTCAACAGATAACAAAAATCAAATACACAGGACGGACAATACACCAAACACTTCATCCGTTTCGCGACCTAGATGCAGTCACCCGACTAGGAACTGCGCTAGTCCAGAGTCCACTCTCGCTTGGTCCGTGCTGCCAGACCTCTCATTCACACTTCATTCACACAATCATGCTAGCAACGTATCTCAGAATGCATTCCTTTCTATCTATTCTGACTAGTCTTATCCAATTTCCCAATTACAAAAAGGATGGGGGTTTCACCCGGCGAATACCCATGCGGGGTTACTCGGCCCTTCCTTGAGAGGTGATCATGCTCTCTTACCAATTCCCAATATCTCGAGATTACAAATTCCAAGTTCCTGTCTGTTCTGACTAGGCTGAATCATGATTCTCTATAACAGCTGTACCTCGCGAATACTCATGCAAGGATTTTCAAACAAAGACTTAAGTCTTACCAAACAAGAAGGACGATAGCTTCGCCTTGCGCATACTCATGCAAGGGTAATAGGACCGGCCTTGAGAGGGGATCAGTGCTCTCATTACCAAATTCCAAGTTCCAAGTTCTCGAGATTACAAGTTACAAGTTTCAAATTCTTACCAAAGTTTCACACTGCAGTTCTAACTCATCTGTCTAGACAGGTTTTCAAAACTATACTTACCAGATCTGGTTCCCAAGCTTCTGAGTTGGATCCTGGACTCCCCCGGGTCGGAAGTGTTGGCCAGCTGGACTCAGTGCCTGCCGAGGCCAGGCAGAACCCCCTCCGATTCAAGAGGATCGGTGGGCCCAGGGAAATTCCCCTGCATCGGATTGGCATGGTTCCAACTGGACCAAACCTCAAGGCGAATTACGTGGATTTATTCACTTGAACACCATCCACCACTCGCACTTCCAGGCCAAACGCACCAAGAAATGTAGTAGCAGATAAGCATGCAATAAATAAAACCAGGAGTCGTTTCAAGGATCCAAGCCAGTTTAATGTGCACATGGCTCAAGCAATAATCAAATTCAAAATGGCTGAGCAATGGCTGTTAGTAAAACAACAACTTTTATAGCGTTCTTCTCCATTCTAGACATAGGCAAACTTTTCATTGGTCCCAGTAACCCCTCTCACCCATCTATTGGTCCTGGTACTGATATGGCTACCCAATCGGGACTCTGGTCTGGGCTCAGCACCTGGTTGCCCCCCTTCTAGTCCCAATTACAATGGTCAGTGTCTCTAACTTGTTACATCTCTCCTCCAAGGTCGCTTAGCTTGTTAAAACATATGGGAAGCAGGGCACTGTAACCTTGCTTTTTGCAGAGTTAATTAATTCCATAGAAGCTGTGCTCTCTTATCAGTACCAATTAGAGCTGTTTTCTGTCTTTTATAAGTTTCGTTTCTGCTTAGCTATGTTCAGTTAAACTGAGTTAAGTTTCAATTCTATGGTGTCATCATTCAGGGGGGTTTTCATTCCTCTGGACCTAACTACAGGCTTCAGTTACAGGTCAAGCTGCTTAGGCCTGTCTGCTTAGTTCAATTAGCATGGATCATAGGCCGTCGCCTACCACACTACCATCGCTGCTTTAACATCGTTATTGGTTACAAAATCACGAACCCCTCTTTGTTTTAATAAATTCTTCAGGGACCTATTTAAAAATTCTTTACCCTTGTCTATCTGTATTTTTTCAGGTATACGACCTAGATTAAATATTTTTTCAAAGGCTTTAGCAACTTCATGACCGGTTTTCGATTTTAAACTTGCAGCCCATGCATATTTTGAGAGGATGTCTACCAATGTTAATATGTATTTGTAGCCTTTGTTATAATGGGACAAGGCTGCCATATCAACTAAATCAGCCTGCCATTGCGCATCCACATCTGACACGATCGTCTTGTTTCTTTTAAAACGGACCCTAGCAGGTCTGTGTAAAGTATAAGCATCTTGTCCGGTAGCCCATCTAACTACATCATTTCTGTTGACTGTTTTATCCTGCTTTTTAGCAGCTTGAAGTAGAGGATTAATGCCCCCAAAGCTCCCTGCTGCTTTGGGGTCATAGTAAATGTTCTTCAATAAGGTTTCCTTCATGATTGCCATGCTTTGACTATTCTTTTTATTTTGCCAACATCTTCAGAATGGATTTATTCTACAAACCCTATGTGTTTTAAAGTATAGCCTGTTCTTTCTACCAATCACACGCTACTGTATCCTAGAGGCATGTTCAGAGTTGTCTCTCCTTGAACCCCTGATAATTCATGTTCAGGCTCTGCAGGACTCTCCTGTAGTTCAAATGTATTTTCAATCGGTGGATACCCCTCTGCTGTGGCATCACAATCCTTAAGAAAGTAATTAATGTTGTGTGCCCTGCTGGAAATTCTGCTTGTTGTTCCAAAAAGAGACATGTTTTTCTTTTTGAATCTCTGTGTTAAAATGTTCACCTACACTGGACACGCAGCCTTACACCAGGAGCATGCTCAGAACAGGCCTCTTGTTTCAACCAATCACGTGTTACCACACCCTAGAGAGGCATGTTCAGACTTGTCTCTCTGTATTTTTTTTCAAAGCCACTAAAAAATAGCTGTCGTAGTGGGATTTGAACACAGCTCTCTCTCAAAAAAAAATAGCTGTATTAGTAGTAGCAGGATTTCAGCTCAGCTCTCTCTCTCTCTCTCTCTGTATTTCAGTCTGAACTACACTGTGTTTGCCAGAATACTTCTCTCTAACCATGTGGTCTTAAAAGCAAAATTCTATCACATGGACAGCACTGTTTTTTCTAACAAAAGGATGTGTTAATTGAGGTTTAACATTTGGAAAGAAAAGCTTCTGCCCTGTCTGTGCCTCTGTGAAAAGCCTGTATACCCCTGTGCTAAGGATCAGTTTTTGTGAGAAAAAAGAACAGGGGCAGTGGGAGAGAGAAAGTATTTTTTGTTTTGTTTTCCAGGGTTCCTGCTTTTTGCAGATGTAAACATTAACCAGAAGCAAAACACATTTCCGGAGTCAGTCACTCTGCTTCCGCTGATGTCATCAGAAAAGCGACAAAGCCCTTTTCTGATGACACCCTGTTTCCGGTGATGTCAGCAAAAAGCGACAGTCCAATTCTGATGACACCCTGTTTCCAGTGATGTCATTTCCGGTGATGTAAGCAGGGGCGTGGTTGAGGGCGGGAGGCTGTGGGTGTGGCACAAACCCGGAAGTGGGTGCTGATTGGCTAATGCCAACATTGTGGGGCGGGGCGTGGGTGTGGCACAAACCCGGAAGTGGGCGCTGATTGGATGATGTCATCCTTGGGGGCAGGGGTGGGGGTGTGTCAAGGTGGGGGTTGTGGCCACGCCTGTGGGCAGGAGTGGGCGGGGCTAGATCACATTCACTTCTATGGGAGGGGGCGTGGCCTAAGGTGGGACATACATTGGAAGTGAACGCTGATTGGCTCCTGTCATCCTTACCTCACCTGTCAATCAGTTTGACAAGTAGTGTACCCATTATACTACTAATGTACTTGATAAAGTATTTATTTCGCGTTTTTGCTTCCACAGCAAGCTTCTTCTCAAATTATCTCTTTGCCTGCCTTAACAATTCCTTGTATTTGACTTGCCAGTGCTTGTGCTGTTTCCAGGTATCGTCGTTTGGCTCTTTTTTCCATTTCCTGAAAGATGCTTTTTCAGCAACAACAGCCTCTCTGACCTCACCTTTAAACCATGCTTGCAGTTTTTTGGACTTCCTTCCACTTTTCTTAAAGTGTGGAATACCAGCTGATCTGGGCTTCCAAGATAGTATTTTTCAACAACACCCAAGCTTGATGTAAGTCTTTAACCTTTGCAACTGCTCCTTTTAGTTTTTTCTTAACTATTTTCCTCATTTTATCATAGTCTCCCTTTCGAAAGTTAAAAAGTAGTACTGTGGATTTCCTTACTATCCCTCCTCCACTAATTAAATCAAATGCGATCATGCTATGATCACTATTGCCAAGTGGCCCCAACACCCTTGTCTCTTGCACTAGATCTGGTGTTCCACTAAGGACTAGGTCCAATATGGCTTCCTCTCTGGTCGCTTCATGAACCAGCTGCTCCAAGAAGCAGTCATTTATTTCATCTAGGAACTTTATCTCCCTAGCATGTCCTGCCATGACACTGACCCAGTCGATACCGGGGTAATTGAAATCACCCATTATTTTTACTGCACTGTAATGTTTGTTAGCTTCCTTGATTTCTTTGAGCATTTCATCATCCATTTGTTCATTCTGGCCAGGCGGTCGATAGTACATACCCACTGCCATCGCCTTCCCCTTTTTACATGGAATTTCAATCCTTAGAGATTCTACAGCAAATTTTGTTTCCTGCAAAACTTTAATCCTTTCTGACTCAATGCCCTCTCTAACATAGAGCGCAACCCCTCCACCAATTTGATCAGCTTTATCATAATGATATAGTTTGTACCTAGGTATCACAGTCTCCCACTGGTTGTCCTCCTTCCACCATGTCTCTGATATTCCAATCATATCTAACCTCTCATTTAGTGCTATATAGTCTAACTCTCCCATCTTATTTTTTAGACTTCTAGCATTTGCATACAAGCATTTTAAAGACTGTATTTTATTCATATTAATTTGGCTATTGATAGATATGGGTAATTTGGGATCTTTAAGCTCTGTCTGCTCCAAACCCGAGGGCATTTGGGCTACTTTACTCTTTTTTGGAACCTCTCTGCTTTTGGTAGTATTCTTCAAGGATACATTCTTCCGAAACATCCGCTCTTGGGTGACTGTCAGCTTTCCCCTATTATCTAGTTTAAAAGCTGCTCTATCTCCTTTATAAAAGTTAATGCCAGCAGCCTGGTTCCATCCCGGTTAAGGTGAAGCCCATCCCTACAGAAGAGCCCCTCCTTTCCCCAGAATGTTCCCCAGTTCCTAACAAATCCAAAACCCTCATCTCTGCACCATTGTCTCATCCATGCATTGAGACTCCAGAGCTCTGCCTGCCTTTTGGGTCCTGCATGTGGAACGGGAAGCATTTCGGAGAACACTATCATGGAAGTTCTGGATTTCAACTTCCTACCTAAAAGCCTAAATTTAGCCTCTAGAACCTCCCTACCACATTTTCCTATGTCATTGGTGCCGACATGTACCAAGACAGCAGACTCCTCCCCAGCACTATCTAAGACCTTATCTAGGTGACGCATGAGGTCCGCTACCTTCGCACCAGGCAGGCATGTTACCAGGCGATCCTCATGTCCACCAGCAACCCTGCTATCTACATGCCTAATGATCGAATCACCAACTATAACGGCTGTCCTATCCCTTCCCTCATGGGCACATGGCCCTGGAGAAACTTCCTCGGTGTGAGAGGGTTTTAAATCACCTGGAGGACAGGTCCTAGTTACAGGATCACTTCCTGCCACACCAGGGTGATGTTTCACTGTCACGTGATCTCTCTCCTCCATGGCAACAGGGATGCTGCCAGACTGGAGGTGGGACTTCAGGACTATATCCCCGTAGGTCTCATCTATGTACCTCTCTGTCTTTCTTATGTCTTCCAAGTCTGCTATTCTAGCCTCTAGAGAACGGACTTGTTCCCTGAGAGAAAAGAGCTCCTTGCACCTTGTGCACACATAAGACCTCTCACCAACTGGGAGAAAATCATACATGTGACACTCAATGCAAAAGACTGGAAAGCCCCATCTCGCTGATGAACTGCTGTCTGCATCTTAGTTTTAAGCTTGTGTTTAGATCTTTAAGTTCTTTACTTACTAAGGGTTGCTATGGATATTTATGTCAGCATACATGTCATAGGAGTCATGGCTTTTTTCCCCAGACCTTGGATTTCATGCAGCTGTGGTACTCTGGTGACTTCAGTCTCCAAAGGTAATAGGGCAGTTTACAAAATGAGATTAACTCTGACCCCCTGTTGATATCAGTCTCAGGGCCTGTTGAGAATGGTCTACAGCCCCTCCCTGCTAAATCAAGAATAGCAGACCTCAAAGGGAGTGGCTAGAAGCAATAGCAGACCTCAAAGGGAGTTGCTAGAGAATTCACTATAAAGGCCAGAAACACTTCCTCTCTCTCTCTCTCTTCCACTATTCATTGGACATGAAGGACAGGAGGCTCTGATAATCAATTCTCTTCACCCCTCCCCCTCTCTCTCTCTCTCTTCCTATTTTCATCGGACACACCTTGCCATGAGGCTCTGACCCACATGTTCTTACCTCTCTCTCTCTCTTCTTCATCGGACAGGTTTGGACACTCACTCCTTCTTCCTATTCATCAGACCATGAGGCTCTGATAATCACACCTACTTCTCTCCCTTCCCCCACTTTTTTCTCTCTCTCACACTTCACACATGCACACACACACACACACACAGATTCATTGAGGCACACTGAAGCAGCTCTGTAACAATCACTATATACCTCTGTTCAATACCTATGTAATAAGCCTATTTCTACATAAAAAACCCTTCTCCAAGCCACACCTGTTTGGTTGTCTTATTACAAGCCCTACTGCCTCTGTGAAGTGAAATGAACCCAGGACCTACAGGAGAGTAACCTGACCACATCTTACATTTTATGGGGGCTCGCCTTCTCAGCAGATCTCCAGTTGGGTAAGTAATAATTTTGTATAATACATTAAGTAGATTTCAGACAGGTGAGACAGAATCAAAAGTCCTTGTGACCATTTACAAAAAGTTCCAGTGATAAGTTTGTTTTGTGGGTTAGACAAGGTGAGATTTTTATTGTCAAAAGGCTCTGTAATAATCTAGAATTTTAAGGACATTACACAGAGTGGCTTGCAATTGTCTTATTTTGATGTATAGGCTTGCTAAAGATTTTTCTATAGTACTTGAGCTGCTAAGAAAAGACAGAGAGATAGTCCAGATTTAGTTTGGAAGTGGTACACAGGTAAACAGTCCCTCATTGAATACAATATACATCTTTCCTGATAAAGCTATTACCTCCTGTCCCTTTTAACTTTTATTTCTCTGTCTCCTGTCAGTAACTATCTTAGTGAGAGCAGGCTTAAAGCTGGCTGCAATTGATACAATAACTGGACAATTCTGTTAATCTCCTAATACCCTTCTTACTATAACTTCACCCTAAACTTCTACCCTGTTAAAAAGGTGATAAGCACTTTTTATTCAAGTATAATTTTAAGGTGTGGTCTTTATGCCAGTACTCTTTACTGAACACCCATAAAATTTATACCATTCCAACTATAATTCTAAGTCTCACTTCTTCATAAAAGTGAGCATTCCTCCTTCCAAGGTTGCACATTATTATAGTCTCATAAAACAAATAAAAACATAAGCGTAGGCCCCTGTACCAACTCTTTTCTGCAGTATCAAATATGGAAGCCTTTGATTTTAAAGAACTTAAAGAAATTGTAGTTTCATACTGTAAGAGGGAAGGTGGTCCCTTTGAAGGTGAATTCCCTGAGTCATCATGGTATAATATTCAAAGACAAATGTTAAACCATGATCAAGAATTCAAAAAGAAAACAAATAAAAGAAAATGCCTTTTTATCCAAGGCATGTGCAGGGGACTCATTAGCATGAAACAGGACAACTCTGAACTGACTTCTCATTGCACACAATTAAACAAAGACCTTGAGGAGGCACAAATTTGCATTTCTATGCAAAGGGCTCAAGTGATCCAAGCCACAAATTATTTTATAACTGTTAGTGAGCAATTAGAAGCACTTAAACTTGAATTGAGACACGTTAAGGATCAATTGGCCTCTGATAGACAAAAGAAATATACGCCCACTTCTCCCTCAGCCCCTTATGCCTATGACACACCCTATCAGCCATGCATACAAGCTATTGAGAAACAAAAGAATAAATATACACCCATTTCTCCCTCAGCCCCCTATGCCTATGACACACCCTATCAGCCATGCATACAAGCTATTGAGAAACAAAAGAATACTAAAGTATGCATAGCTGGACTTAGGAATGCAAAAAATAAAGCTGAATCAGAGGAAGAAAATCCTGATAGTTTATCTCAGCCAGAACAGAGCAATAATCAGGATCTTTGTAAGGAGGATAATTCAGATGACTTAGACATGGCACCCAGTACTGAACTCAGAGCACCAGTTAAAGTAATGCTGCAGGACAATTTAAAAGACAGAGGCATGGAAAAAATAGTTGAGAAAATTGGCCCTATGCCTTTTAATGTTAATGACTGGTGTAAATGGGTGACTGATATTCTGATTCACTGGGGTCTAGGGAAATACAGAAGAAAACAATCAGACTTTGATAGACTTATGCATTTGGCTCTGGGGCCACACTATTATAGAGTTGGCTCTCTCACTCACCCATACCAGTTGGTTAAAAGGGGTATTGAGAAACTATTTCACTGTTCCCCAATGCAAGTATTTAAAATTATTTCACCTCTACCAAATGATACACTGGAAGAGTTTGCATATAGAGCCTGGATTTTAAAAGCAGTTCTTAATGAGCAGGAGTCCTGGCCCAATGCAGAAGATTATGGGGAGAACAAGCATAAGGCATTTTTATTAGAATTGCTATCCCCTGAGATTACAAAACACCTTCTGTTATTTTCTGAAGATCCTGAAGCAACCCCTTTTGATACTTTAATGCTCAGAATTGGGTCTGTTTGGAAGACACAGCCCTCGCAGGTCATAACAGTATCAGAAGCACGGATGTGGCAAGCTGAGGGATCCTCCCAACACACAAAAAACACAGACAAAGGATACAGGGGACAGACACCTTGGAGAGGACAAAGCAGAGGTACTTTTAGAAATTCCTCAAGTTACATTTCCTTTCAAGAGCTCAAAGCACAGACAGATGGATTAGAAAAGGAGAAAATTAAATGGGAACAGGACAGATACATACTGCAGATAGAAATAGATAAATTAAAACAGGACTTACAAGCAGCACAGGACAAACACAAGGCTAGTGCATAGGGGTGTCCTGACCTCTTGGGTTCAGATATCAAAATGTCTCAAGCCTTCATAGCCCAGCCTGCCTCCATTCTCTCAGCAGAGGACTCAATTCCAGAGCCTCTGGATGATGAAACAGACACAGGCCCAGAAAACAGTTTAAGGCTTGTAACATCCTTGATACTGGACTCTTGTGGATGCCCCAATGTTATCAGTAGAGTAGGGGGTCAGGATAAACTAGCTTTGATTGACACAGGGGCTGGAATTAGTTTTACTAACAGAGCTTCTCCCACTGCAGATCAGAAAAATATGGAAATTTATGAAATTCAAGGAATTAATGACACAGCTTCCAAATGTGTGGCTATCCCAGTTAAATGGGGTATCCCTGTGCACAGTGAACAAAACAAGGAAATGTTGGAAACCACTGCCTCCACTATAGTGAACAAAGAAATAATTGGAATTGATGTTCTCAACCAGTTAAATTTGGTGGGGATGGCTAATCTTAAATTGTGGCAGTATTCAGGAACTTCAAGTGCTTCTAAAACTTTAGTGCAGGAAGTCATTCCCATGCAGTTAGCAACTCAGTGCACCAAGGCAGCTCAACAGTATGATCTGTGTGTAATTCCCTCAGACAAGTTAGATTGTGGGAAAATGCACACAGAAATACTGTTGGAAGGTGAGGATCCTCCACCACAGAAGCAATACCAAGTACCTCATCAGGCTATAGAACCAGTGACTAAAATTGTGAAGATACTGGAGGAGAGGGGTCTGATTAGACCTATTTCTTCCACATGTAATTCACCAGCCTGGCCGATAGTTAAACCGGGGGGTTCCTTCAGGCTCACTATGGACTTCCGTGCCCTGAATCAAGTTTCAAAATCTGTAGTGCCCGTGGTAGCTTCATACCCTGAAATGATCTCTAAACTGAACCCAAAATTTTTTCTTTAGACATATCCAATGGGTTTTGGAGTCTGCCCCTGGCCCTTGAATGCCAGTACAAAACAGCCTTTCAGTGGCTGAATAAACAATATGCATGGACTGTGCTTCCACAGGGATATAAGGATTCCCCCTCAATATTTCATAAATAAATGCAGGAAGTCCTATCACTAGTGTCTTGCAGAGATGAGACCTAGACCAAACCTCCCCTTTCGAACTGCACAGTGGGAGGGACCGTACTTAGTTACTGATATCTTAGGCCCAAGCCTATACCAGATCCTAATGCCTGACAACCAGCAGTACTGGAAACACATC
The DNA here is from genome assembly GCA_033557465.1 of Ichthyophis bannanicus. Classification (NCBI taxonomy): domain Eukaryota; kingdom Metazoa; phylum Chordata; class Amphibia; order Gymnophiona; family Ichthyophiidae; genus Ichthyophis; species Ichthyophis bannanicus. The sequence goes on along the minus strand of CM066031.1, from coordinate 925,968,362 downwards.
ACCCAGTTAAAACCATATGGGTAATACGTGTTTTATCAGTCTTTGTTTTCAGATACCACCTGAAGACGGCACGGACAGCTGCTTTCTGAAGACAGCACGGACAGCTGCTTTCTGAACAAAAGTCGCTTGAGGACGGTAACTATTTACTTCTGCTGTATAGTTGACATGTGTTTAATAGTTATGTAAATAAGTAGTAAAAATTATTATTATTATTATTTTTGTTTTGTTTTGTTGTTACATAGTATAAGTGGGGAGCATTAGTTTACTCCCTAGTAGAGTGAAACAAGTTAGCTTTTATTATGTCTCGTTTTCCTGTTGTTCTTGTATCTGCTCTCTTCTACTCAAGTCTCATTACAGGAACTATTATCCGAATATGCACGATTGGCTGGGCTAACTCCACAGGTGGAGTGTATCGCTACCAAGAAATACCGCCACCTTTCCCGGAAGGAAAGGATCTGGTCATCCTGAGTTTTTGATCGGTACAGGACAAGCCAGTGTTCTATTCATTAAACATCACTCAAGTACAGTGGGAGCCACCAGTTTCCACTTCTCTAGAAAGGACACAAGAATTGAGGGCACGCCCAGAACGTTACTTTCTAGGTCCTCCTGCTTTGATTTTGTACAATATCTCCTGTCAGGACAGAGGTACCTGGAAAATAACTTATACATGGGTTGTGAGTGATCAACAGCACATCACTGAGACTTCATTCCTTTTGGATGTATCTTGTTTACCTACCACCCCTCATCCCACCCCTCCCACCACTTCTGCTCCTCCTGTACTCTACCTTTCTGATATCCACCCATTTCAGGAAGGACATCCCTTTCAGATTAAATATGATGCACCACACGATGTTTTATATGATGTGGAATACCATTTTCTTACTTGGCATCTATTTCCCAAATTGTTTCTAGTTACTCACAAATATCCAAATTGCTCTCAGTTTGTTGCCAACCACATACAAATGCTCAATACTTGGTTTGATATGCAGTCAGTAACACCCCGAGCCAAGCAATTTCGACACAAGCGTGAATTAATTGATACAATTTTAGGTGGCACAGGGACTGCACTGGGTGCCCTTAATATAATTGATATAGAGGTGCTCCGTAATAAAATGGGATCCACTGCTCAGCATGCTGCTGATGGTTTTACCTCACAACATATTATTAATGAAGCTTCCTCTAAACTGTCCAATGTAGTTGTAGATACCTTTGCTCTTATATCTCCCATTATAGAACAGAAAATTGTTACCTTAGCACATGCAGAATATAGATTGGGAAAGAATATTTCCTGGGCTCTTGCCTGTGATCAAGTACAGATCAAGCTTATTACTATACTAAAGGAAATTCTGATCACTGCTAAGTTAGGACACTGGCCACCATCTCTCATCCATATGGCTAGTACCAAAATACCTGAATTTGCTATAGCTCACCTTGATTGGTGGACAGTTAGTGTTCCCATTTGTTCACCACAAGGCTGCTCTATCTGTACTTTGATCCCATGGTCAGGACAACACACAGTTATTTATCCTATTGTTAATATTGGGGTGCAGTTTGATAATATGCTTATGTATCCTGTGGACCATCTCAAATGGGTGCAGCCAATGGACGACACCTGGACTTCATTGAAGCCAATGGACCCCAGTTTGTGTGAGCAGACTACATTTCAGTTCAAGTGTCAACCTCACCAGTTTAAAGAGGCTGACACATCCTGCTGGAACAATTCCTCCTCTTGCTCCCTGACTGTTAAGCTCTCATATTCCCTGACTACCTCACACAGTTTGTATTACCTTGGAGCTGGACACTTTTGTTTTCATCTGTTCTTTCCCCAGAATGTTTCTTTTTCGATTGCTCCCAGAATACATGACATTCGCCTTCCCAAGAACACTTTGTTGTACAGTTCAAACTATTTACCAAACAATACCTGGTGCAGTCATACACCACTGGTCTCCCTCACCATTAATGGGACAACTTATTCCACACCACTGGTTACCAATGACTCTATGGACATTCCAGACTTTATCTCATATGCTGTGCATCCATTACCACTTGGCATGGGAGAAGAGACACTACATAAACTGCTCAACTTTACAGAACTCCATGCCTATATTGATCACCTTAAAACAACATCCATTGAAGTGAATCACACCATCGCTTATGAGAATGGACACATTCAACAAACTGTTGGACACTTGCTACAAGATGCTCATGTGTCTGTGTGGGAATTGTTATTTGGTTACTCACCTACTGCTGATCATGTCTTTAATGTTTTTATTCACCCTATTATTATTTTAACTGCTGTACAAATACTGCTATGCATTATCATAATTTTCCTGTGTTGTAAAATGAAGCAAATGTACATATCCTTGCAACGCATGTCCTACAGAACAACAACATTTTAAGGTAGTTACACTGAATTTCTCTAGCATCTACCCCTACATCCAGGCTCATTTGGCCTGCTAATTTGGCTAATTTGGCACTTCCTATTACACTGAATACCAGAGTCAGCTGCAGTCTAGTATTGCTTCCTATCCTCACTCACAGCATCCTGGTACCTTTTGGCTTTAACCTCCTCAAAAATTCCTGCAGCCCTTATGCACTGTTCACTCTCTCTAAGACGGGCATGGAGGTAGCATATTGGGTCCCCCCCCCCCCCAGTAGTGGCTACCCTACCTAAGACATGAGGTTTGGACTCATAAGGAGACTTGTTTATCTCTAAAACACTAGAGACAGTATTGTGCAGGACAGGGGACTTGCTTGACATAGCAAGGTATTTAATACAGGAGGTATTAGACAAGCTGCCTACTATCATGTAATCTTCCAAAATAAACCTAAAAGAGTATCCCACATCTATATCCTACCTAACAAAAGAGATCACTCAAACAAAAAGAAATTTTTGTCGGAGCTACTGCCATGAAAACTTACGCTCTCTCGAGGCAGAATGCTCCTTTTAATCAGAAATTTTTAAAAGGGATAGCAACACCCCAAAATACCCAAAAGGATATGAACAACCCATAGGGTACAAAACCGAATGTGAAAATGAGTCCTATGATGTATAGCCTACACTCCACAATATAGCTGCCAAATATTAACCACGGGTACTTAGCTCAAGTCCAGGCTCCCGTGGGTCCATCAAAAAAAGTTTCAGAAGCAGCAGGAGTATCGTCTTTGACGAGGGGGACTTTCCACCACCGTCAAGAATCTGTAGTCCAAACTATTGCGTTGGTAAACAGTATGTTGACACAACGTTGCGTTTCGGGCGTATACATTTCTCAGCCCTTCTTCAAAACCATAGCTGACGTAAAAAGAGGGAAAACCCCAACGCAATTTAAAATGTCATTGAATCAGCTGATCACATTCGTAACCAATAGGAACCCGGCCAAAATTTAAAGGTATATTCCTTCAAAGAATACTCCACCAATCTAATGAGGAGTTAAGACCCCCCGGGGTTAGTGACTGTAGGAGGAAAATCCAGCGTTGCTCATGATAGAGAAGAGCTGCCCCCCGGTCACCTCCCCGGGATCTTTCAGGGATGTAATCCATAATCCGCCAACGTAAGTCCGAGAAAGAATGTTGAAAATCAATGCAATGTTGAACCACCGGGGCTGTTAAAACCCTTGTAGTTATCCGAGACCGGTGCTCCTGAAGACGTTTCTTCATGGGACGAATAGTCTTCCCTATGTAAAATTTTTCACAGGGACAAAGCAATAGGTAGACAACAAAACAGGATTGACAGGTGGTATGCCACTGACTATAATATGTATGCTGCGTGTTCGGGTGAGTCCAGCCCACCCCCTCTAATGTAGATGAACAAAAATCACAGGATTGGCAGCCAAAATGTCCCACTATCTCAGGGGTAGACGGGCGATCTGTAGTATGTATCAAATAGTCTGCCAAATTCCTACCTCTCTGAAAGCCCAACATCAAAGGTTTATCAAAACATGAATGAAGAGATAAGATGGACCAATGTTTCCGAAGAATGTTAACCACATCCCGAGTACGGGGCATGAAGGGTAAAACTCCCACAAACGGTGAACGGAATCCCGAACCAACCTCCCGTGTTTTAGTTGTATCGCGCCACCACTCAGGATGGATGAAACAGGCCCTACAATAGGCCTTTTGAATGACAAGCTCAGGATATCCCCGCTGTCGAAGCCGAAGCTTTAAATCTTTTGCTTCCTTTTTAAAATCCTCCAACGTGGAGCACAGCCTTCGCAACCGGATAAATTGGCCCACTGGAAGCCCCCTACGAAGGGAGCTGGGGTGATAGCTCTGAAAATGTAGCAAAGTGTTCCGCTGTACAGCTTTCCGATAAAGCGTAGATCTAACTACCCCACAATCTTTAAATAATTTAAGATCCAAAAATTCAAGGGACCAAAAATCATATTTCGGGGTGAACTGTAAATCAGTTGAAAGGGAATTTAGCCAATCGAAAAACAACAGTAATTGATCCTCAGTGCCCGTCCAAAAGAAAAAAACATCGTCCAAGAATCTCTGCCACATGCGGATGTAAGTATACCACCTTGATGGATAAATATGTTGGACTTCAAACTGGTGCATATAGAACGTGGCTATCGAGGGGGCCACTGTGGCCCCCATGGCAATCCCATAAGTCTGTTGATAGTAAATGCCCTCAAACCGGAAGAAATTTTTGGTGAGTACCAAAGATAACAACTCCAAAAAGAAAGTAGCGATTCCTCTGATTCAGGGGGGGCGCAACAATCTCGGACCACTTTTTCGTCAAATTTTCATCGGGGCCGCCCTCAGATGCGCCGGCCTTATCAGTCCGATGGGGAGGGTCGGAGGGGACCTGTTACCCGATCCCACACTCGACAACAGTGATCAATTTATCTACTATTGAATTGACATCAGCGGAAACTACAGTATTAGATCTGGGTCTTTCGTTTGTCCCTTCCCCCCGATACGACCCATTTAGGATGCGGGTGGCTCTTTACCGCTTTTTTCGAAAGCTTCAGGTGGCTCACTATTTTCAGGGAAATGCTTCTCAAGTTGAAGATGAGTTTGTTTCCATGATTAAAGTCCATTCGCGATGGCTTCCACCTGGACAGATTAATGCAACGATTGAAACCTACCAACGTTTGGTGTTGCGTGATTTGGGACTTTTAGAACTGACTAGTCCTAGAAAGAGCTTTTCCAATTTGACACGATCCCAATATGGGGCAGTGAGATCATTGAAAGACCGCCGGGATATTTTCATACATCGAGCGGACAAAGGGGGCGCCACGGTGATTCAGGACGAACGGATTTATCGGGAGGTGGTCTTGACTCATTTGAATGATAGAAAATATTATCGACCTTTAGCAGCTGACCCCACGGCTTTGCTCCAACAGTTAATAAATATTTGCACTTCACAAGCATTACAACAGAAGTGGATAACAAAAAAAGAATTTAAATTTCTGAACAAATCATTCCCGGTTACGCCTATTCTTTATATGGTACCGAAGGTACATAAAAGTTTGGACCGCCCTCCCGGCCGTCCGATCGTCTCCTGCCGGGAGTCTGTCCTAGAACCCTTATCACAGTTTTGTGATATGTTTCTTCGTCCCCTGTTGCCCACCATAACTTCTTATGTGCGGGACTCCTTCCAATTTTTATCTACTTTGCATTCACAAGAGGGTGATATGTCCACTTGGTATTTGGTTACCCTGGATGCTCAAGTGCTCTATACTAATATCAACCAGGAAGCTGCAATAGCAATGGCCGGGTCTATCCCGTTGAATTTGCCGGAGAGATTGCCAAAACCTTTCTTTTTGGAGTTGTTATCTTTGGTACTCACCAAAAATTTCTTCCGGTTTGAGGGCATTTACTATCAACAGACTTATGGGATTGCCATGGGGGCCACAGTGGCCCCCTCGATAGCCACATTCTATATGCACCAGTTTGAAGTCCAACATATTTATCCATCAAGGTGGTATACTTACATCCGCATGTGGCAGAGATTCTTGGACGATGTTTTTTTTCTTTTGGACGGGCACTGAGGATCAATTACTGTTGTTTTTCGATTGGCTAAATTCCCTTTCAACTGATTTACAGTTCACCCCGAAATATGATTTTTGGTCCCTTGAATTTTTGGATCTTAAATTATTTAAAGATCGTGGGGTAGTTAGATCTACGCTTTATCGGAAAGCTGTACAGCGGAACACTTTGCTACATTTTCAGAGCTATCACCCCAGATCCCTTCGTAGGGGGCTTCCAGTGGGCCAATTTATCCGGTTGCGAAGGCTGTGCTCCACGTTGGAGGATTTTAAAAAGGAAGCAAAAGATTTAAAGCTTCGGCTTCGACAGCGGGGATATCCTGAGCTTGTCATTCAAAAGGCCTATTGTAGGGCCCGTTTCATCCATCCTGAGTGGTGGCGCGATACAACTAAAACACGGGAGGTTGGTTCGGGATTCCGTTCACCGTTTGTGGGAGTTTTACCCTTCATGCCCCGTACTCGGGATGTGGTTAACATTCTTCGGAAACATTGGTCCATCTTATCTCTTCATTCATGTTTTGATAAACCTTTGATGTTGGGCTTTCAGAGAGGTAGGAATTTGGCAGACTATTTGATACATACTACAGATCGCCCGTCTACCCCTGAGATAGTGGGACATTTTGGCTGCCAATCCTGTGATTTTTGTTCATCTACATTAGAGGGGGTGGGCTGGACTCACCCGAACACGCAGCATACATATTATAGTCGGTGGCATACCACCTGTCAATCCTGTTTTGTTGTCTACCTATTGCTTTGTCCCTGTGAAAAATTTTACATAGGGAAGACTATTCGTCCCATGAAGAAACGTCTTCAGGAGCACCGGTCTCGGATAACTACAAGGGTGTTAACAGCCCCGGTGGTTCAACATTGCATTGATTTTCAACATTCTTTCTCGGACTTACGTTGGCGGATTATGGATTACATCCCTGAAAGATCCCAGGGAGGTGACCGGGGGGCAGCTCTTCTCTATCGTGAGCAACGCTGGATTTTCCTCCTACAGTCACTAACCCCGGGGGGTCTTAACTCCTCATTAGATTGGTGGAGTATTCTTTGAAGGAATATACCTTTAAATTTTGGCCGGGTTCCTATTGGTTACGAATGTGATCAGCTGATTCAATGACATTTTAAATTGCGTTGGGGTTTTCCCTCTTTTTACGTCAGCTATGGTTTTGAAGAAGGGCTGAGAAATGTATACGCCCGAAACGCAACGTTGTGTCAACATACTGTTTACCAACGCAATAGTTTGGACTACAGATTCTTGACGGTGGTGGAAAGTCCCCCTCGTCGAAGACGATACTCCTGCTGCTTCTGAAACTTTTTTTGATGGACCCACGGGAGCCTGGACTTGAGCTAAGTACCCGTGGTTAATATTTGGCAGCTATATTGTGGAGTGTAGGCTATACATCATAGGACTCATTTTCACATTCGGTTTTGTACCCTATGGGTTGTTCATATCCTTTTGGGTATTTTGGGGTGTTGCTATCCCTTTTAAAAATTTCTGATTAAAAAGGAGCATTCTGCCTCGAGAGAGCGTAAGTTTTCATGGCAGTAGCTCCGACAAAAATTTCTTTTTGTTTGAGTACTATCATGTAATGGCAGCTGGGACAGGTACCACAGGCTTGCTTCCACCATTTCCAGGCACAAATAATAAATAAAAATAAAAAAGGTATGGGAGATGTTAGCATACATGACATAGGAGTCATGGCTTTTTTCCCCAGACCTTGGATTTCATGCAGCTGTTTTACTCTGGTGATTTCAGTCTCCAAAGGTAATAGGGCAGTTTACAAGATGAGATTAACTCTGACCCCCTGTTGACATCAGTCTCAGGGCCTGTTGAGAATGGTCTACAGCCCCTCCTTGCTAAATCAAGAATAGCAGACCTCAAAGGGAGTGGCTAGAAGCAATAGCAGACCTCAAAGGGAGTTGCTAGAGAATTCACTATAAAAGACAGAAACACTTCCTCTCTCTCTCTCTCTTCCACTATTCATCGGACATGAAGGACAGGAGGCTCTGATAATCAATTCTCTTCACCCCTCCCCCTATCTCTCTCTCTCTTCCTATTTTCATCGGACACACCTTGCCATGAGGCTCTGACCCACATGTTCTTACCTCTCTCTCTCTCTCTTCTTCATCGGACAGGTTTGGACACTCACTCCTTCTTCCTATTCATCAGACCATGAGGCTCTGATAATCACACCTACTTCTCTCCCTTCCCCCACTTTTCTCTCTCTCTCACACTTCACACATGCACACACACACACACACACAGATTCATTGAGGCACACTGAAGCAGCTCTGTAACAATCACTATATACCTCTGTTCAATACCTATGTAATAAGCCTATTTCTACATAAAAAACCCTTCTCCAAGCCACACCTGTTTGGTTGTCTTATTACAAGCCCTACTGCCTCTGTGAAGTGAAATGAACCCAGGACCTACAGGAGAGTAACCTGACCACATCTTACATTTTATACTAATAAAACTGTACCTAATACGTTTAATATACCTTGTTCACCTGAAGATTAATTAATCTCAGGTCCTTAGTGTATGACTGATTTGGGTAACGAGCTTCACCTGAGAGCACCTCCTGTCCTTTAAGATCTGTAAGTACCTATAAAGCTACGATTATCCCAGGGGTGGGTGGGTATTAGGGAGGGAGGCAGGGAAATAGCACTTATTAAAAGAGGGCTGCTACACAGTACCCTGTCCTGTGCTGCTGAGGTAAGCTATATTCTGATTTGATTTAAATTATAGCTCTTTGCTGCTGCTGCTGCTAGGTTCTAACTTATTATGAAATTTAAACTATAAGCTCTCTGCTGGGTTCTAAATTTAACCAGAAAGCTCTCTTCTGTGTTTTATATTTAAACTAAAAGTTCTTTGCTGATGCTAGGCCCCGAGAGACTATTAAATTTAAACTACAAGCTCTCTGCTGGGTTCGAAATTTAACCAGAAGGCTCTCTTCTGTGTTTTAAATTTAAACTTAAACTGCTGCTACTAGGCTCTGACTGATTTAACAAAAAACAATGGGTTAACAGATTAATTAGCTTTAATACAAAGAATTCCTTTCAGAAAATTCCCAGAAGCATATACTCACAATTGCAGATCTCTCTCCAGAAGTAACAGTCCCCTTTTCTAGTCCTTCAAGACTGCCGACTTTCCTGTATTATCTAGTTTAAAAGCTGCTCTATATATTAAAGCATAATAAAATATAATAAAACAAGAATAAAAGATGTGGTAGTCAGGATACCAACAAATTAAAAGCACTAAAAATGTTTTAATATAGTATTGAAAACAATAAATAGTTAAAAAGACCAGTGTTAAAACCACAATTAAGTGCAAATGCTTCAAGAACTCTTGTTAAAAGCCAAACATGTTTCAGAATAAATCCTACATCAGGGGCATAAATACAGTATACACTTGTACAAAATAATAAGCATTATTAGTGCTTTTATCTTTATCTTTATTTGCAAGGCTTGATATACCTCTCGTGCATAAGCGTCAGAGTGGTGTACAATAAAATGCAGGCTGCTAGAAAGGCAAAGAGAGAAAAGAATGCCATTAACTACAGGAAAGAGAAGATACAGACAGGGGGAAAAGAAAGAGAGAGAGAGAGACCAACAAAAGACATCTAATATCAGGTTGCAGGGGGAGAGGGAGGGACGGAGGGGCAAGGAGCTGTTATGGGTGCTATGACAATCACAGCCTGGAGCTAAGGGTGAGTTAAGATGCTCTGGGGCAGAGGGGAGGTCAAAGGCTTGGCAGAAGAGATGTATCTTAGGAAGGGCTTTGAATCGAGGAAAAGAGAGCTCTGTGCAGGTGAGTGAGGAAGTGAGTTCCAGAGGGCTGGGCTGAGGAAGAAGAAAGCAGAGTGGCAAGTGAGTTCAAGGTGGGCCTGGGACGGAGCCGGGAGAAGGAGACGGTTGCCATGTGTGGAACGGAGAAGATGTGGGGCGGGCTGGAGGTGGATGAGATTGGCAAGGTACTGGGGTGTGCCAGTGTGAAGGACTCGGTGGGTAATGATGAGCAGCTTATAGATGAATCGGACCTTGACGGGAAGCCGGTGAAGGTCAAGGAGGAGAGGAGTGATATGAGCGAAAGAGGGTGAGTGAGTGAAAAGGCGAGCGGCAGTGTTCTGAACAAGCTGAAGATGTTGTAACTGATACTGTGGAAGGCCTGCGAGAGCGGAATTGCAATAGTCTAAATGGGAAACCACGAGGGGTAAGACAAGAGTAGTGAGAGAGGAGGAAGGAAGAAAAGACCGAACAGCACAGATTCTGCGGAGATGAAAAAAGGAACTTTTAATTTGTTAGTATCCTGACTACCACTTCTTTGGTGATTGTCTATTTATGTATTCACTAACAAAAACATGATTGCCTCTGAGAGAGTATAATTATTCATTCATATGGAATATTCCCAGATTACCAATAAAATTCTATCAACAATGGGTTCAAAACAAAAGTAGGGTGTTTCCCTTTACAGCTTAATATATACAAAAGATTCTCTTCACATTCTGTTATCACAGTAATTGTGACACAAACTCCCTCCACTGCCAGATACTAGGTATAGTATGGTAGAGAAAGGCTGGTAGTGCAGAAGGAGCCAGCAAAAGCATTCCTGTCCCTATTAAGAAAGAGTAGATAGACAATAAAGTACAGTTCCTTTTAAGGACTGGGGGGCAGGGTGGTTCTACTCAGCTAGGTGTAGGAGTAGGGCCAGGGAAATGAAACACCTGAGTAAGCAGGTGGAGTTCCCTGGAACCACATAACGTTTGCCTGGGAGCTCATAGTGGAAAAGATGCGTCCCCTAACTAACCAGGATGAATTTGACTGAACACCCAGGAAGCAGCCAGAGAAGATGGAATGGCTGCTGACTTCCCCACCAGCAGAAAGCGATGAAATTGCCATGGACATGGAATAGCAAAAGCCTGACAGTTTCAAATACACTATTTTGATTGGAGAAATGGCTGTGCTTTATCTGCCAATGTCAGCTCAGAAGAGAGACAAGTTTGGGGGGGGGGGGGGGGGTCAGTGAAAGTAACTGGAAAGTTAGAATGACAGAGCCCTTTACTCCTTCTAACTGTTTCTTGGAGTATGGAATCAGAGCTGCAAGACAATGGTAAACGTTAGAGCTACTAAGCTGTTTATGCTAGAGTCAAACCCTGGACTGGATTAGCAGTTACTTTGAATTCAGAGTTACATGGGAGCTATGCTGGGACTTGAGTCACACTGTGTTACAGAACCAAAAGAAGCAGGGGAGCTGAACTTTAGGGACTGACCTCTGTGCATACCGAAGAGCAGGAGAGGAGGGAGTATTCCCTCTCCTGCAGCAGGGAATCTCTGCTAATGTAAAGGCAGAGCCTGCTGGAGGGAATCAGGCCTGTGGACATTTGAGCTTGAACAATAAGAGAGAGGACTCCTATGTCTTGGTTTCCTTTTTCTTTTCTTTTGAGTACACCTTTTCGGAGTTATGACAAGGACTGGATGGTAATAAAGCCTGGAAGACACATCCAGCCTAGTTTGTTGAATCCAAGAACTGAAGGTTGTGAAGCATCAGACTCCCTGCACCTAGTCACTCCCTGATGGTCACAATAGTAACACAAAACTGCAAATAGTCAAAAACGTACCACATCATACTAGTACCAAGTTCAAAAATCTAACTGCACCACCCCTACCTATGAAAAGTCAACACTGCAAATATTCTAGAACAGTGGTGCCCAACCAGTGGTCCCTGGACTTTTGGGAGTCTGTAAAGCACAGAAGAGATAGAGAGGTCGGAAGATTTGATGGAGGGGCTAGAGAGAGACTGGAGGAACAGGCTAGCAGAGGGAGAGAGAAAAGCAGACTGGTAGGGACTGGCTAGAGGGAACGAGAGAGATTAGTAGACAGGATGAAGAATAAAGATAAACAGAGCTAGTGGGGAAGTTTAGTGCTAAGGGGATGGGATACAGGAAAAGTAATATGGATGAAGTGGGGGGTATCTCAACTTTTTGGAGATTAATAAGGTTGTTCACAAATCAAAAAGGTTGGAAACCGCCAGTTTGGAAAAGTGAACAAGACAGACTGCTAAAGAACACAAAACCTATATGCGAACAAAATCCTTCGCCTTGGTTACACAAAACTTGAGAAAGCATCCCCTAATAAAGAATATGATATTATAAATGAGAAAAAAATATGCATTAAAATAAAACAAAATGGAAAATCCAAAAATAGACTCTGTGTGAGCTGTGGAGCACTGAAGAAAGAGAAACAGAAATGGATTTCCTTCAAAACTACAGTATAAGAAATGCACAATTTTCAAAGCTGAGAAATTTCATTCTTTAAAAGCTGACATGCTTTTGTAGCTTTGATTATTTTATTTGGTCTCTTTTTATCACAGACGTTTGGCTTTCTACTAATTTCTTTTCCAGGATATCATTTTCATTTTCTATGTCTTCACTCTCACAGTTTTCTTCCCTCCTTCCCTCCATCTATCTTGGAAGTTGATCCTTCTGGTCATCTGTTTTTTTTTCCATTTCTCTTATTTGCCTTTTTTACCTAGCTATAGCCAGGGGCGGTTCTTCCATTAGGCCACCTGAGCGATTGCCTCAGGCGGCACTCCAACACCGGCATTCTGGCTCTGTTTTAAATTTAGATTTTGCAGCCTCTCATCCTTCACTGGACCAGCCTATTTCCAGTCCCAGTAACCCTTCCCAGTTTCATCCCCTTTCCAGTCCTCCCTCCCAATCGCTTCCAGTCCCATTCTCCCATCCCCCTGCATCAGCTCATTTGTAGCCCTAGCCCCCAGTTTTCTTCCAGTGCCAGCTTATTTCCAGTCCCAGTAAGCCTTCCCAGTATCAGCCCCTTTCCAGTCCTCCCTCCCACTCCCTTCCTGTCCCATTCTCCCATCCCCCTGCATCAGACCATTTGTAGCCCTAGCCCCCAGTTTTCTTCCAGTGTCAGCAGCTCTATCCCCTCCCCACTATCAGCCCATTCCAGTCCTAGCCCCCACCATCATCCCATTTCCAGTCAAAGCCCTCCCAATCAGTGCTAGCCCCCCCACTTCCAGTGCTAGCCCCCCATCAGCCCATTTCCAGTGCTAGCACTACCTCAATCCCATTACCAATGCTAATCTCCCAAATCAGCCCATTACCAGTCCTAGCCCCCCGATCAGCCCATTTCTAATGCTAGCTCCCCATCAGTCCATTACCAGTCCTAACCCCCCCATCAGCCTATTACCAGTCCTAGCCTCCCCTATTCAGCTCATTACCAGTCCTAGGCCCCCTCCCCCCCCCCGTAATCGGCCCATTTCCAGTGCTAGTTCCCCCTCAGCCCATTACCAGTTCTAGCCCCCCTAATCAGCCCATTACCAGTCCCAGCCCCTCACCCTCGATCATCCCATTCCCAGTCCTAGCCTTCCCTAATCAGCTAATTATCAGTCTTAGCCCCCCTAATCTGCCCATTTTCAGTGCTAGTTCCCCCATCAGCCCATTACTGTCTGATGTTGCACCACCTGCGGAGTCTGGATTCTTAGGGTTTCAGTTCAATTTTTATCTACATATTTTTATTTTAGGTTGCAGTCACTTATTCTGCACTTGGTGACGGTCTGTGTTCTGAGTGTGTGACTGAGGCCAGGTATTCTGTTAAAATGGAGTTTGTACAAAGGGATCTATACTGTACTGTAGTAATCTGGCTTGTTCAGCTTTTCAAACAGGTGTATGGATGTTCTAGGGCCTGCTGCAATATTTATGGTGTTGCCCTTTTCTGGGTACACTCCATGTTGTGTGAGTTTTGGAAGTTAGTGCTGTTATGGAATAGTAGATTTGCTCTATGGATCCTTTATTCTGGGTTCTTGGTGAGGTCAACTGTAGGGTGTTGGTTGGGGGGAGGTACTGGAATATGTGGTGTTTTTGAGATTTGCAGTTTAGCGTTCTTTACGCTGCCAGACTGAAATTTAAAATATTTTGTCAATTCAAAATTACAGGGAACATCTCAGTTTAATTTTGTTTAGTAGCCTGCTAGCTTCACCGCTGCTGAGTTCCGGACTTTTCCAGCTCTAACACAATCCAATCCAGCATTTGAATTCATGGCTACCAGAATTAGTTTCTTCCCTCCTCATCAATAATCTGGTTATAGCAAAAAAATCTGATGTACAGATACTTATAATGGTTTGATTGGGGGGGGGGGGGCTGTGTAAGTGACTTTTCATTATTCAAATTTCATGTTTTATTATTATGTTTGTTTTATTGTAACATTGTTTTATTAAATTGCATGTGTATGTTTAGAAGCCGCCTAGGATTTTAGATGGGTGGCATATACATTTTAAAATAAAGTATACTAAATTTATGCAAATGATGCCACAGTAATTCTCTACACCTGGCCCTGAATCAGCCTCGTGCCGTCTCTGGAGGAGAGTAGACAGGAGGGTGCACTTGGAGACAGAGAAAAGCAGAAAGCTCAGATTGGGACCTACATGATCAGAGAATAAAATGGTCAGACAACAAAGTTAGAGGAGACTTTTATTTTCAATTTAATGACCAGACGGTGTTATTTTTATATTTTATACAGTACATGGAAATGCCTCTCTTTCTATTTCTCTGGTATGGCACTTTATGCAGAATCTGGCTTCTTGAGGTTGCAGTTTAATTTTTATCTACGTATATTTATTTTTAGGTTACGGTCACTTATTCTGTACTTGGTGAGTGTCTGTGTTTTGAGTGCGTGACCAAGACCAGGTGTTCTGTTAACATGGAATTTGTATGTAGGGATCTGTACTGCAGTAATCTGAATTGTTCAGCTGTCCAAATAGGTGTTTGGATGTTCCAGGGCCCACTATAGTATTTACAGTGATGCTTTTTTTTTGGATGACCAGGGAGCTGGACAGAGGGAAAGCTCTAGATGTGGTATATTTAGATTTCAGTAAAGCCTTTGACACTGTTCCTCACCGGCGGCTTATAAACAAACTGAGAACCCTAGGGATGGACCCTAAAGTTACTATTTGGGTTAGAAATTGGTTGAGTGGGGTACAGGTAATGGACCTCACTCTGAGAAGAAGGAGGTTTCCAGTGGTGTGCCCCAGGGATCTGTCCTTGGTCCGATTCTTTTTAACATCTTTTGTAGTGATATAGCGGAAGGACTGTCGGGTAAAGTTTGCCTCTTTGCCGATGATACCAAAATCTGCAATAGAATAGACACCCAGGAAGGTGTAGATAACATGAGGAGGGATCTAGCTAAGCTTGAAGAATGATCTAGAATTTGGCAGCTGAGATTTAATGTTAAAAATTGCAAGGTCATTCATTTGGACTGCAGCAATCCAAGGAAGCAATATAGTATAGGGGTGAAGTACTTTTATCCACTAAAGAAGAGCGGGACCTAGGCACGATTGTGTCTGATGATCTTAAAGTAGCTAAAGAGGTAGAAAGGTGACAGCAAAAGCTAGAAGGATGCTTGGGTGCATAGAGAGAGGAATGGCCAACAGAAGAAAGGAGGTGATAGTGCCTCTGCATAAGTCTTTGGTGCGATCTCATTTGGAGTATCATGTGCAGTTCTGGAGACCATACCTTCAAAAGGATATAAACAGGCTGGAGTCAGTACAGAGGGTGGCTACGTCTTCATTATAAAGCATATGAGGACAGACGTAAGGATCTTAATATGTACATCTTAGAGGAAAGGCGGGATAGAGGTGATATGAATGAGATGTTTAAATACCTCCGTGGCATAAATGCACAGGAGGAGAGCCTTTTTCAGTTGAAAGCAAGCTCTGCTACGAGGGGACATGGGATGAGGGTGAAAGGGGATAGATTCAAGAGTGATATGTGGAAATATTTCTTTACGAAAAGAGTGGTGGGTCTGTGGTATAGTCTCCCAGTGGAGATGGTAGAGATGAGGACAGTATCTGAATTCAAAGAAGCATGGGACAAACACAGAGGATCTCTAAAGGAAAAAAGGGGACTATTGTAGTGGTTGATATGGAAGGATAGACTAGATAGGCCATGTGGTCTTTTTCTATCGTCATGTTTCTATGTTTATGTGAGTTTTGTAAGTTGGTGCTGATATGGTATATTATGGTATGGTAGATTTGCTCTATTGATACTCCGTGACTTCATTGTAGGGTTTTGTACTAGTTCACAATATGCCTGGTACTGGATAATGTTTGTTAGTTTGTTTAAAATAGGGAAGGTTTTTCCATTAGGCCACCTGAGGCGATCGCCTCAGGCGTAACTCCGACGGGGGCAGCACTCCCGACACCGGCACTCCAGATCTGTTTTAATTTTAGATTTTGCAGCCTCTGACCTGCCTCTGATTTCCCGCGTGGAAGCAGGACAGAGACTGCAAAATCTAAAATTAAAATAGAGCCAGAGTGCTGCAGGCATTGGACAAATCAGCCTGATCGCTTGCAACTGCAAGCGATCAGACTGATTTGTGCGGTGGCGGTAGCACTCCGGTTGTTTTAATTTTAGATTTTGCCACTTCTGCCCTGCCTTTGCCTTCCTGATGCTTTTTTTTTTTTTTTTTTGCTGCAAGCATTTCTTGAGGAAAAAAATGTGGTGGGAAGGCAGAGGCAGGGCAGAGGCGGCAAAATCAAAAATTAAAACAACCGGAGTGCCCCCTCCATCGCCGGATGAGAGGTGCAGGTGGAAGGAATTGGGACAGGAGGAAGACAACAAGGAGAAACGAAGGTGAGTGACAGGGGGGACAAAAGGGGAGACAGAGGACATACTGGACAAAGGGGGAGAAGGGGACATGCTGGACAAAGGGGGAGACAGGAGACAAGTGCTGTACAAAGGGGGAGATGGGGACATGCTGAACAAAGGGGGAGACAGGAGGACAGGTGCTGGACAAAGGGGGAGACAGGGGACATGAGGCTGGGCAAAGGGGGAGACAGGGGACAAGTGCTAGAGAAAGGGGGAGACAGGGGACATGCTGGAGAAAGGGGCAGATAGGGGGACAAGTGCTGGACAAAGGGGGAGACAGGGGACATTCTGGACAAAGGGGGAGACTGGGGGACAAGTGCTAGACTAAGGGGGAGACAGGGGACAAGTGCTGGACAAAGGGGGAGACGGGACATGCTGGACAAAGGAGAGAGACAGGGGGACATACTGGACAGACGGGATAAATGCTGGACAAAGGGGAGAGACAAGGGGACAAACACTAGACAATGGGGAGAGATAGGGGAGAAAATGCTGGAAAAAGGGGAGAGACAGGGGAACATATTGGAAAGACAGGGGATAAATTCTGGACAACGGGGAGAGACAGTGCGGGTTAGGATTATAATGAGCTGATGGTGGGGGCTAGCACTGCTAATGGGAAGATCAGGGGGGGCTAGGACTGGTAATGGGTTGTTTAGGGAAGGCTAGGACTGGGAATGGACTGATCGAGGGGGGCTGAGACTGGTAATGGGCTAATGGGCTAATGGGGTGGGGTAGGACTGGTAATGGACTGATGGGGGGCTAGCATTGGAAATCAGCTGATCGGGGGGGCTAGGACTGGAAATGGGCTGATTAGGGAAGTCTAGCACTGGTAATGGGGTTGAGGGGGGACTAGCACTGGAAGTGAGCTGATCGGGGGGCTTCGACTGGGAAGGGGCTGATGGTGGGGAGGGGAGGATGGAGCTGCTGGCCCTGGTAGAAAACTGGGGGCTTGGGTTACAAATGGACTGATGTGAGGGGATGGGAGAATGGAACTGGAAGGCAGTGGATGCTGAGAGCGGCTGCCATGGAATTTGGACTAGAAGGGACTAACAGTGGGGAAGGAAGAGGACTGGATGGGAATGGACACCAGTGGCATTCATAGGAATGCAAGTTGACATTGGAAGGTACTTGGAGGGAGGACTGGAAAGGGGCTGATACTGGGAAGGGTTACTGGACTGGAAATAGGCTGATGGAAGAAAGTGAAGAAAACAAAAGAAGAGATAAGAAATGGCAGATGGATCATAGACCACAAAAAGAGAGCTAAGAGAAGACAGGAAAGCAGAAGCCTCAGATCGGGACCAGCATGATCAGAGAATAAAATGGTCAGACAACAAAAAAGGTAGAAAAAATAATTTTATTTCATTTTAGTGACTGGACTTTGTGCTATCTTTATATTTTACACAGTATGGGTGAACTGCAGCTCTTATTTATCTGATGTTGCACTGCAAGTGAAGACTGACTTCTTGGGATTTTAGTTTAACCCTTTCCAGGCCGAGCCCAAAACTCTTGGGATCCAAACTTCTGACTAAATATTCCTATCAAATGGTACATAATACATGACTATAGCAGAAGGAAAATCATTATTAGAACATATTGAATAAGACGGGTGCAATTTTCCTGAAATATGCAAAAATTAACCCGGCTGCAGAATGTGGATTAAAAATTTAAAGTAGGCCTTGAAAGGGTTAAATTTTGTCTACATATTTTTATTTATCCTTTAGATTGTAAGTCACTTATTCTATACTCAATGAGGGTCTATATTCTGAGTGTGTGACTGAGGTCAGGTGTTCTGTTAACATGGAGTTTGTACATAAAGATCTATACTATACTTTAGTAATTTGACTTGTTCATCTTTTGAAATAGGTGTATGGATGTTCCAGGGCCCGCTGTAGTATTGGATGGGCTTTTTTTGGATGGGCTTCTTATGTGAGTTTTGGAAGTTGGTGCTCATTTGGTATGGTATGGTATGGTAGATTTGCTATACAGATACTCAGTGACTTTGTTGTAGGGTTTTGTATTAGTTCACAATATGCCTGGTACTGGAGAATGTCTGTTGTTAGTGAGATGATCAGAATCAGATTTTATTTTTTTCAGATATTGAGTTCTGTGGGTGAATGTTCTGGTTCTGCACTGCACCCACTGTTGAAGAAGGGGGTTCTGTGAATGCAAAATATATGTTCAAAAAGAAAAAGCAAGAACCATAACACAGTTTAAAACAACAAAATGAAAATGAGTTATAATTTAATTTTATAAACTGTGCTGTGGTTCTCACTCTTTCTTTTAGTTCCTTGGTGTGCAAACTCTTTCATTTCCTTCATAAAATCTAATCAGCTTTTTGGTTTGGTTCAGTACCTGACTTGAGTTTTGAGAAAGCTTTCCCCCTCCCCCTACCACGGGGGGGGGGGGGGGGGACACCATAGCATCCCTCGCCTCAGGCAGCAGATTGCCTTGAGCCGCCCCTGTCTCTCACCAAAATATAATCTCTACCAATCCAAGTCCCTACTCTCCCATATCCTCTTGTCCCTGGGACCTGCCCTCTTGCTTCCTACTCTTCTTCCCCAGCACCCACTCATTTTTTTCTCCTTGACCTAGCATCCATACATACATCCTTCCCTCTCAACTTTACCTTGTATATGACATTGTTTCTATCTCCTACACACACACAATATTGGTCCCGTCTCCCTTCTCACTCTGACCCCACTTTGACCCGTCTGCAACCACCAGGCCTTTTCCAGTCCCAGTCCCCTTCAGCATTAACACATTTCTAATCCCAGTCCCCTACCACCAACATCAGCCATTTCTAGATCCAGCCACACACATTAGCCCACTTCTAGTCTCAGATCATTTTTAGTCCTATTTCCCCCAGCATCAACCCTCTTCTGGTCCCAGTTGGAGCCCTCCTTCACCATCATCCACCTAGATCCACTTTTCCCACCATCAGCTCTCTTAGATTCACAGTCTGGAGTCCCTTTCCAAGCCCGCTTTCCCCAGCATCAGCCAGTCCCAGTCCCCCCCCCCCCCCCCCATCACCATCAGCCACCTCTAGTCTCAGGAACCCCATATTCACCATCTCAAGTCCCAGCCTCCCCATACTCACCATCAGCCCATCTCCAGTTCCAGCCAGTTACCTCCTCTATTCTGCTTCCCCATCCAACATGCAACCACATTTTTATTAACACAGCCTTGGAGCATTTCTCTTCACTCCTACACTGTGCTTCAAGTGCCAGCACTGTAGTGTTTTTAAAAGTTAGAATAGAGACACTTCCTGTTTGTCACAAGAAACAGGAAGTACTTCTGCTTAGCTCTGAGGAGCACAGCATTGTCAGCAGGGCCGTACCATCCCTTGTGCGAGAATGTTGTTTGCACAGGCCCCGTGCTTCAGAGGGCCCGTGCAAACTTCATTCTCACATGGTGCTTTTTGAAATGCCGACTCCAGTGAGAGCCCGGGAGGCCTGCCTGAGGCCCCGACTCACATCTGCACAACCCCCAGTGTGAAGAATGGTGTTTTCCCTCATACTGGCAGCTGTGTTCTTGTGAAATGCAGGAGAGCTGGGAAATGCCCTTTAACCTTTCCCGGAATTCAGCACGCCTCACTAGAACACAGCTGCCAGCATGAGGGAAACGCTGCTCTTCATGCTGGCGGTTGTGCAGAGGTGAGCTGGGGCCTCCATGGGCCTCCCGGGCTCCCTCTGAAGCCGCTTAGACAGATGCGGGGTTCTTTGGGGAGGTGGTGGTCTAGGAAAGGACTGAAAATGGCTGATGGGGGGGGCTAGGATTGGAAATGGGCTGCTGGGGAGGGGGCTTGGACTAGAAATGGACTGATGGGGGCTAGGTTAGGATTGGAAATGGGCTGATGGGGGAGCTTGGACTGGAAATGGGGGGCTTGGATAGGGTTGGAAATGGGGGGCTGGAATAGGACTGGAAATGACAGATGGGGGGACTAGGACTGGAAATGAACTGATAGGGGGTCTAGGACTGGAAATGGGCTGACAGGGGCTAGGATTGGAAATGGGCTGATGGGAGGAGTTTGTACTGGAAATGGGCTGATAGGGGGCTGGAATAGGACTGGAAATGGCTGATAAGGGGGCTAGGATTGGAAATGAGCTGATGGGGAATGGCAGGACTGGATATGGGCTGATTGGGGGCTAGGATTGAAAATGGGCTGGTGGGGGGAGCCTGACCTGGAAATGGGCTGATGGGTGGCTAGGATAGGACTGGAAATGGCTGATGGGGGGCTAGGACTGCAAATGAGCTGATGGGGGGCTAGGTCTGGAAATGGGCTGATAAGAGGGCATGGGAGAATGGGACTAGAAGGAAGAGGATGCTGGGTGGGGCTGGAACTAGAAAGTAGGTGATGTTGGGGAAGGAGTAGAAAAGGATGGGGCTGGGGGAATGAGGATGGAGAGGGGAAAATATATTTTGTGTGGGAGGGAAGAAAAATCTACGATTGGCGGGTACTGGGAGAGTAAGTGGGGATTGAGGATGGAAGGGTGAAATTTGAGTGGATGATAAATGAATAAAGAAAGAAATGGAGGAAAGAACAAAAGGAGAAGATCAGTATGTAAAAGCAGATGTAGAGAGAGAATGGAAAAAATCTAAAAGAAAGGACAAATGGACAGCTAGCAGAAGACACGAAGAAACCAGAGGAAAGTGACTGGAGCAATTGCAACTGAAAAATAAAATGCCCAAACAACAAAAGGTAGAAAAATAATTATTTTGAATTTATTAACTGGAATATGTCAGCTCTGGGAAATGTGCATTGTTAACATCTGTGTTTTGTTTAGTACAAGAGGAAATTAATTTTTAGTTTTATTTCTCCAGTGTTGGTGTACATTCCAAGTTTGGCTTTTGGGGTTCCCAATTTAATTATTGTCATCCTATTTCTAAATTGTGATCCCTTGTTGTTTGTTTTGTGACGATATATGTTCTGCATGTGTAATTGAGCTGAAGTATTCTGTTCATGTAGTTTCTATTTGACAGTGCCACTTGTTCTTTTTCCCTAGTAGGAGATGTATTGGTACTCTCTGAGATGTATTGGTTTAATATTTGCAGTGCTGCCTTTTGATAGGTAGGATTTGGTGCTTTTTGAGTCCTGGTAATGCTGTTATGATACAACGGGTTTGCTATGGGTTCTAAATGGGCAGTGTTTATAGTACTTGCTAATGTGCCTGGTGGTTGGCACTGGAATATAGTAATGTAGAAATCTGGTAGTCTTTCTTTATCAAGACACTCATTAAGAGGCATATTTACTAAACATTAGTGCATGTTAACATTATGCAATGAGTCTCCGCACATGGCCTCGCACCCCCCTTGGGCCGCCCCTGGTCATCAGTGTTGGAAGCACAGCACCGCTGCAGGAGAAAAACAAAAATCTCCCATGGCTGTGAAAGGTTGAACACTGAGGCAGGCTTTGGACACTCTTAATGCTTGTGTGGTCTGAACCAGTGCATCTTTAGCTCATGTCTTAAGCCAGCTCTGAAAGGAGACCTACAGGTACATAGTAGAAAAGTTCCATTTCCAGTTTGGCAGCCTCAGTGTTGCCTTGAAGGAGAGAGGTCACCTAGAAGGAGAGCATCACCTTGATATGGCAGGAAATGAGCCTGTAGCTAGGATTTGCCCTCCAAGCAATGCAACATCCCTTTGCACTGATGATATGTCTCCAGGGTCTTCTCCCCAGGAGGGATTCTTTTCTTTGATATCCTTTACCTGTTCAAGTTAATGATGAAATTGAAAGACAGATCTTAAATAAGACATGTAGAGGGAAATTTCCATGTCTGCCAAACATAGAGCCTCTTGTAAAATAGGTACATACTACATGTTGATCTCTATCTATAGCCAGTGGGAGCAGTCATTTTAAGAAGCTACATATGGGAAAAATGTACACATATCATTCACATATGCATAGAAACAGCTGCTTAAACATTTGCTGCTCCTATTGTACACAAAACACCCCAAGCCAGAAGCACTATTTCTCAACCTCTAACCACTCCCAATCTTGATCCCTTCCCAGATGACTTTCAAAACCATCTGATCCCATTGCTGATCATTCGATAGGTGATTCCCCCGAAACACAGCTGATTCCACCTATCCCCCAAAGCATCTGATTACCCCCATAAGCAACTCCTCCTGCATGAAGACCACCCCACCCAACTTCCTGGCAACAAAGACTCCATGTGGCCCCCCAGCAGACCCTCCCAATCCCCTAATCCCTATCCCCAGATTTACCAGGAGGTAAATCAGGTAGTGTTTATTAGGAGCAGAAATTATCTCACTCCTGCTTTTCAGTGCTGGGTTCCAAAATGGTACATGTGACCCCTAACTGTAATCTTGCAGTGCTGCGGTTGTACCACAAGATTACTGCTAGGGGTCACTCGTGCATTTTCGAACACTCTGCTGACTGGACATTGTGAACATAAGAACATAAGATATGCCATACTGGGTCAGACCAAGGTCCATCAAGCCCAGTATTCTGTTTCCAACAGTGGCCAATCTAGGTCATACGTACCTAGCAGTTTCCCCAAGGGACACAGGTTCCACAATGTTTGTATTGGTTCAAGCATTGATATCCTGGGTCCCTTCTTAATAATGGTTTATGGACCTTTCCTCCAGGAACTTGTCCAAACCTTTTTTAAACCCAGCTACACTAACAGCCTTTACTACATCCTCCGGTAACAAATTCCAGAGTTTGATTACACGTTGAGTGAAAAAATATTTTCTTTTATTAGTCTTAAATAGTTTACCCTGTAGCTTCATTGCATGTCCCCTAGTCTTTCTATATTCTGATAAGGTAAACAATCGATCTACGTTTACCCGTTCCACTCCGCTCATTAATTTATAGACTTCTATCATATCTCCCTCAGCCGTCTCTTTTCCAGGTTAAAGAGCCCCAACCTTTTTAGCCTTTCTTCATAGGAGTAGCCTTCCATCCCCTTTACCATTTTGGTGGCTCTTCTCTGAACCTTTTCTAAAATTGCTATATCCTTTTTAAGATATGGCGACCAGAATTGCACACAATATTCAAGGTGCGGTCTCACCATGGAACGATATAGAGGCATTATAATATCTTTTGTTTTATTTTCCATTCCTTTCCTTATCATACCTAGCATTCTATTTGCTCTCTTGGCCGCCGCTGCACACTGGGCCGAGGGTTTTAACATGGTATCCACAAGGACGCCTAAATCTTTTTCTTGGGTGGTGGTTCCTAATGTGGAACCTTGCATCGTGTAACCATAGTTTGGGTTGTTCTTCCCTAGGTGCATAACCTTGCACTTCTCCACATTAAATTTCATCTGCCATTTTGATGCCCAGTCTTCCAATTTATCAAGATCCTCTTGCAATTTTCCACAATCCTCCTGGGTTTTAACAACTTTAAATAGTTTTGTGTCATCAGCAAATTTGATAACCTCACTCGTTATTCCACTTTCCAGGTCATTTATGAATATGTCAAAAAGCAGCGGACCCAGCACAGATCCCTGGGGTACACCACTATTCACCTTTCTCCATTGGGAAAATTGGCCATTTAGCCCTACCCTCTGCTTTCTATCTTTTAACCAGTTCCTGATCCACAGTAGTACACTGCCTCCTATCCCATGACTCTTTAGTTTTGCCAAAAGTCTCCCATGAGGGACCTTGTCAAAGGCTTTCTGAAAGTCCAGATACACAATATCAACCGACTCACCTTTGTCCACCTGTTTATTCACTCCTTCAAAAAAACATAACAGATTAGTAAGACAAGATCTTCCTTGTCTAAAGCCATGTTGGCTGTCTCCCATTAGGTCATGACTATCTATATGCTGAGTAATTTTATTCTTTATGATGGTTTCTACCATTTTTCCCGGTACTGATGTCAGGCTCACCGGTCTGTAGTTTCCCGGATCACCCCTCGAACCCTTTTTAAAAATTGGTGTTACATTGGCGATCCTCCAATCCTCAGGTATTAGAGATGATTTTAATGATAGTTCACAGATTACTGATAGCAGGTCTGCAATCTCAAATTTCAGTTCTTTCAACACCCTTGGATGTATACCATCCGGCCCAGGTGATTTGCTACTCTTCAGTTTATCTAATAGTTGTAGGACATCTTCCCGATGTATCGATATTTCCTTCAATTCTTCCACACCTTTAAATACCACTTCAGTCGTGGGTAACATCCCTACATCTTCCTCAGTAAAGACCGAAGCAAAGAATTCATTCAGTCTCTCCGCTATCGCCTTGTCGCCTCTTAGTGCTCCTTTAACACTTATTAAAAAAGTGCTGCTACACAGTACCTTGTCCTGTGCTGCTGAGGAAAACTATATTCTGATTTGATTTAAATTATAGCTCTTTGCTGCTACTAGGCTCTAACCTATTATGAAATTTAAACTACAAGCTCTCTGCTGGATTCTAAATTTAACCAGAAAGCTCTCTTCTGTGTTTTAATTTGAAACTAAAAGTACTTTGCTGATGCTAGGCCCTGAGTGACTATGAAATTTAAACTACAGCTGTCTACTGGGTATGAAAGGTAACCAGAAAGTTCTCTTCTGTGTTTTTAAATTGAATCTTAAACTGTTGCTACTAGGCCCTGACTGATTTAACAAAAAAAATAGTGGGTTCACAGATTAATTAGCTTTAAAAGAAAAAAAATTCCTTTCAGAAAAATTCCCAGAAGTATATACTCACAATTTCAGATTTCTCTCCAGAAGTAACAGCCCCCCTTTCCAGTCCTGTGTGACAGAGAGATTGGCCTCCGTGCTGAGGGTATGTTTACAAGGGTGGATTGGATGCTTTTATTTATTTATTTATTTAAACGGATTTCTATACCGCCTTTCCTACAATCAAGGCGGTCTACATGGCAAACAATCAACCAATTACTGTGTCTAGTGTGTGCATGCAGTGAGCATTGAGTGCGTGTGTGTGTGTATATGGTTGTTGATTCTTGGTGAGCTATTTACAGTGTGTGCTATTTACAATATTAGGTACATCAGGACTTTAATTCAGTACCATAATCGAGTCGTGAGGGGAGGGTGGTTGATCTGGGGAATTGAAGCATTACTAATATTCAGAGACCAAAATTTCAATCCGCCAGACAAGCTCACATTACATAACACTGAAATTACCATAAAAAAGGAAATCAAGTACTTTGGTATAACTTTTGACAGCAACCTCAACATGCTTGCACACGTCAAGAATGCAGCTAAATGCAGCATACTGGAAACAGACTCCTCAAACCTCTACGCCCTCTTCTACAAGACGACTTCAGATCTGTTTTTCAAGCCGTCATTACACCCCACCTTGACTACAGTAATATCCTCTATCAAGGGCTCTAAAAACATGCACTATACCTACTCTAGCTAGTACAAAACACTGCCACCAGAATCCTAACAGGCAGATCAAATTGGCAACACAACTCCAATCCTTAGAAGTCTGCACTGGCTTCCATTTGACGAACGGATTTGGGAGGTGGTAGGAGGATCAGATGTATTTGGGGGGGGGGGACTGTTTTCAGGGGGGGTTGGAGAGGGGATTGGATGGTTTTGAAGGCCATTGGGGGGGAGGGGGCAAGGTCAGGTGGTGATTGGAGTGAGCAACAATTACAACTGCCCTTTCCTACAGGCATTTATGTGCCTTGGGGCAGTTATAAATAATGACATCTATCTTTTTTTTTAATATGGATTCCTCTCTTGAAATGGGGAATCAAAACCTATATTACAAATCTGCTTAAACCGCTACCTCTTCCTGCACTTACCATGCCTTTAGGAAATGTAAACATGGTAAGCCTCCCTACACATATACATGCTAATCTACATATATAAATGCTACTGTTTAGATGTGGGGATGCATTTAAAATAACCTTTCAGATGTCAGGCCTTCCAAAAAAACCCAGGCTTTTTTATTTATTCCAGCTTTTGAGGTTGTTGCTTATTAGGGGCTCTTAATCTGCTACTTGTTTTGGCTATAAATATTGGCCTGATTATTTAAAAGCATTTATCTGGAGAGCAACAACCTTTATCCGTATAAATGTCACTGACTGGTGCTAGTCACTGATCTAGCCATTTATCTATTATCTGAATAATGCCACTTGAAAATCATTGTAGACCACTGAGTACTATCCAAATAGTGCTAGGGTGATCCGGGGATGGAGTCATGTTGTATCGTCAGCTTATCCATATAGCGCTGATTTTTAGCAATGCTATCCAGATAACTAGCCACATAACGTAGGACAGCAAAATAACTGTCCTAAGTAATCCAGATGGCTAGCCAGAAAAAAAGCACTGAATATTACTTTTATCTGGATAATGGTGTAGGTTAGTGGTATACTCATGTATTGAGTGCATCTATCCAGATAGCAGTTGGTGATGAATATTTGGTTAGATTTTTAAATGCCATGGACAGGATTGAAAGGGAAAGCCAGCCATGGAGTTTAAATATTATCCCCCTTTTAATTTTATTGTAATGCATTTGTATAAATTTTTGGAATTAGCATATAGAAATTTCATAATTAAAAAGTTCTAATAAATAAAAGACATCTCATTCTAGCGAATGTAAATCCTGTGAGTTTATATACAACCAAAGAGTATGCAATAAATTATTTCAGCATTTATTGTATATGCAGGATTAGAGCCTCAGCAGTGGATCAAGTTCATTCTCAATTTGGAGTGTCTCACTTTTAAACTTCCTTCAGGGAAGGGTTAATTATCAGATGACTACAGCCATTAAAGAGCTTTAGAAAGCTTGCAATCATGGTGTCTCAGGTCTGGATTAAGAATTTGCCTTGAGCTAGCCATGCTGGAAGAATCTTCTCCCTAATGCTCACTTTGATTTTTCATCAGTCTTGGCTTTATTTTTTTTTATTCTTCGCTTTACTAGTTGGCAGCTGCTCTGCTCTTTAATCTGTTAATGCCACTCTCTTTTCTTATTATGCCAACACTTTCACACAGCTTTATACTCAATTGCTGGACACAATTTTCAGTATACTGCCAGTGTTTATTATTATTGTGTTAATGATTTGAAGTTCTAATTTTTTTTATTCTGCCCTAAATAAATATTTTAAAAGTGTCAATTCATTTCCATATCACAATCTGTATTTCCCTAAAGTTTCCGATACTGTGGAACATCTATGTTTTTGAGTTTCTAGTATTAACAGCAGGTCTATGGCAAAATTTCCTCTTTTAGCTTTAAAAAACTCTCAAAGAATGTTGTGCAAGGCCATACCTTTTGATCCTCATCCTATCAGGAAGCTATTTGGCACAAATTCCTGTATTTGCATAAATTCTTTCTACATCATCTATCCCATAATACACTGAATTGTACAATTTTCAAAATAATTTAGCTGGTTGTGGAAACTGCCATTCACTGAGCAGCTAAACAGAGCCACCAAGTTCAAAGGAGAGGTACATAGGGTGCTTTCCTTTGAATTCTGCCTTCTCTGACCTCACTAACCCAAATTGTCATTTCCTGCCCTTTTTATATGGATTTTTTGAAATGCACAGTTAACATCTCATAGTTTTACTAAATTGGACACAGTAGCCCCTATCTTCAATTACAGTCCATATATTAATCTATATTTTATACTAAGGGGTCAATAATCCTGAGGCGAAGTATGAAAAAGGCGTGCCCCCCCCCCACCTTAGAGGGGGTGGGGCTTTTTCAGAAATCCAATCAGAGACTGAACCAAACCAAAAAGCCAATTAGATTATATGGAGAAAATGCAAGATGTTTGCACACAGGGCCATATCGAGCTGCAATCACACCCTGTGAGACTTGTAGCTCGGGCGCATGCCCCCCCCCCCCCACCCCATACCTCCGTCCAGCACTGACTGCTCTTTCCCTGCTGCTGCTGCCCTCTGTTTTTTTCATGGAGGCGCCAGCAGCAGGGAAAGAGCAGGCATGGGGAGGAGAAGGGGACATGCGCCCGATCTGAAAGGCGCCGGCACTTTAAGCAGATCTGTCCCTCCTTGACATCGAGTCGGAGGAGGGAGGCACCAGACCTGCTTAAAGAGGCTTGGGGAGCGCATTTCGGCTGCCTGCTATTGTCCTGCCAGCGGCGGCAGTGCAACAGCAGACAGCCGAAATACGCCTCCCAAGCCTTTCCGCCCTGTGCGGCTGCATCGCTTGCACAGGGCTAGGTATGGTCCCATTTGCACACCAAGGAACTAAAAGACAGCAAGAACTAACAGCACAGATTATAAAACTAAATTATAACTCATTTTTATTTTGTTGTTATAAACTGTGTTATGGTTCTTGCTTTTTCTTTTTCAACATATATTTTGCATCCACAATAGGTGCAGAGCAGAACCAGGACATTCACCCACAGAACTCAATATTTTAAAAAAATTCTGATTCTGATCATCTTACTAACAACAACAACAACCACTATTCTCCAGTACCAGGCATATTGTGAACTAATACAAAACCCTACAACAAAGAACAAACCTACCATACCATATCAGCACAAACTTCCAAAACTCACATAAGGAGCCCATCCAAAAAAAGCATCACTGTAAATACTACAGTGGGCCCTGGAACATCCATACACCTATTTGAAAGGCTGAACAAGTCAAATATAGATCTTTATGTAGAAACGCCATGTTAACAGAACACCTGAACTCAGTCACACACTCGCAACATCAACCCTCACCAAGTACAGAATAAGTAACCACAATCTAAAGTAAAAATAATAATATGTAGACTAAGGGGTATGTTTACTAAACAGCGCAATTGTGCGGGGTGCACTTGAACGTGCGCTAAGGTACCTTAGCGCACGCTAATAGTGCGTTTTTGGTGCCCCGCACGCGTGCGCTCCGGCCGCACACGTGCGCGCCGCCCGCAAACGTGTGCGGCGCGCTGATGTGCGATAGAGGCGTGGAAAGGCATTTCGAGGGCGGAAGAAGGCTCCCGAGGGGCAGGGGGACGGGGTCAATGGGTGGAGAGTGGGAGGGGAGAGGCTCCCCGCAGAGGAGCGGGGCTGAATTTCGGCAAAAAAAATACCACGAGTGAAACCCTCGCGTTAGAGCCGATTTAAAGGGAAGAGAAACCATTTACGTCAGCAATGTACAGCAAAACCGGGGAAACCTGCAAAACGTGAGCAGTGTGATACATGTGCACAGAACAAAATAGCAAATATATTGATAATGACCACAACAAATTCCAAATAAATTATGATCCAGCTGGGCAACACTGATATTAATGGGCAACCATAAAAAACACTCCCAGGAAAGCTCCAAAAAAAGGAAA
Organism: Ichthyophis bannanicus; assembly: GCA_033557465.1. Taxonomy (NCBI): domain Eukaryota; kingdom Metazoa; phylum Chordata; class Amphibia; order Gymnophiona; family Ichthyophiidae; genus Ichthyophis; species Ichthyophis bannanicus. Next base: position 925,938,490 of record CM066031.1, on the reverse strand, counting down.
TGATTTTTGGAAGGGTCTATGCTCCGTAGACCCTTTCAAAAAGCATTTCATTTTATTGCAGCTTTCCTGGGAGTGTTTTTTATGGTTGCCCAGTGTTATCACTGTTGCCCAGTTTGGTCATGGGTTTGTGCCCCTTTTTCTGAGCTCATTTCTGAGGCTTATTTGCACTTTTGTCTCCGTACACGGTAAATGAGCCCACAGTAAAATTGTGCAGAGCAGGGTTTCTGACTCGTCCAGCCAGGATCCCTATCTCCAGGGACTGCACTGTTTCAGTGGCCATAGTGTGGTGTAACGGACACAGCCAGTGCCTGTAAGACCAGAGGGTCAAAGGTTCAAATCCCAGCTGGGGCTCCTGCCAACCCAGTCCCCATAGTTTTACCCACTACTATACAGTGTTAGTAAGGACACTCCTATATTGCAGAGAACATAAGCATGGTTCAAACAACCATATTTTACCCTACACCGCACACAAACCATAACAATGGGCAGTACCTACAGCCGAGTCCCCCAAATTCAGTCCTGGAGTGCCACAACTCAATCAGGTCATATGCTTTTGTCCAGATAAGGAAATGTCTGCATGTTGGCGGAAGGGTACAGGTGGGGGAGGGGCCAGTGGCTGCAAGTCACAGCACACAGTGGCCTAGGCCTGTGCAGGCTGGCACCGTCCACCGCAACAGACAGGCTCTGTCGGATGTACAGTCATGGACTCCCCAGGGAATGCAGCACACCTGTGGCAACACGGTGGTGCAGTGCACACAGACAGTGTGTGCAAGAACAGAAGGTCACAGGTTCAAAGGCCAGCTGGGGCTACTGCCAATCCTGTCCACATATTTTTCCCACAACTAAACCGTGATAGTAAAGACAAACCTTTATTGCTGAGAACATACGCATGGTTAAAACGCCTATATTATACCACACCAAACACAGACACCATAAACAGGCGCATTACCTAGAGCAGAGTCTCCAAAATGCAGTCCTGGAGGGCCCCACACCATTCAGGTTCCATGCTGCCTCTAATAAAGGTGCCTGTGCTGCATATCTATGCACCACCCCCATGGTATGCAGATGTAGTTCATGCATATTTATGAGGGATAGCATGAAAACCCGAACAGTGTTTGGAACACCAGGACTGGAGTTGGGGAACTCTGCCGTAAAGCAGGAGCCAACAGAGCCAGACACACCCACATACACACCCACAGGCCCCATTGGCCAATGCCTCCTGGAGAGGCAGGACATTGGGCCCTGCCTGTATCTCCCAATACTAGCACTTGCATACCTTAGCAATGCCACCCTACACCTGGGTATACGGTACACAGCTATCAAACGTTTCCCATGATAACTGGCAGATATCAATTCCTACGTTAAGCACATTTTGCTCATTGAGCTCCACCATAACAATCATTCTGATGTCTGCGGTGTGTGCTGCAGGTCTGGTCCCTGACAGTGTTTACCACCCTGGGGAGTGACCCCCAACAGTCTTGCGTACCATATCCATGCCTGTACTGTGCCCATGACTGGTGTGTTGGCCAGGGCTGATAAACCCCTCGATTGTAGCACAAAATATGACCAAGCTGGGCAATGGTGACAGCAATGGGAAACATCAAGAAACACTCCCAATAAAGCCCTGACGAAAAGATATGAATCTCGGAAGGGTCCACGCTCCTGCACCATACAAGCTGAATGATCCCACATTGAAATAGGACAGAGCAGGGTTCCCCTCTCCAATGGACAGGTCTCCTATGGCATGCACATGTTCCACAACAGCATGGTGGAGTTGGGGGGAAGCGTGGACGACTATGCAGGCACCCCAACCCCAGAACGCGCAGCATAGGCAGTCGCCTACTTGCACACTGGATGGCCTAAAACTGTGCACCACCAGCACCATCAGCAGAAGGGCATGCAGCATGTTGGCAGAGGGGTACTGGTGTTGGAGGGGGGCAGTGGCAGCTGCCCAGAAAAGACGGTGGCATAGCCTCCTTCACGTGGGTGCAGTGCACTCCAACAGACAGGCTCTGTCTGACAAACAGCCATGGACTCCCCAGGGAATACACTGTCGTTGTGCTAAGACAGTGGACACAGCCAGTGCCTTTAAGACCAGAAGGTCACAGGTTCCAATCCCAGCTGGCGCACCTGCCATACCAGTCCCCACATTTTACCCATTAAGGAAACATGGTAGTAAAGACGGAACCTTTACTGCTGAGGACATAAGCGTCGGTGAAAAGCTCATATCTTACCTTAAACAGCACACACCACATAAACATATGCATCACCTACAGCACAGTCCCCCAAATGCAGTCATGGAGGGTCCCAAATCACTCAGGTTGGATGATGTCTCCAATAAAGATGCGTGTGCTGCAATTTAAGTTACCGCCCCCATGGTATGCAGATGTATCATAGGCATATTCTTCAGGGACATCATGAAAAACCGGCGAGTGTTTGGGCCACCTGGACTGGAGTTGGGAAACTCTGCCCTAGAGCAGCGGGCAACAGGGGCAGAAACACCTGCACCTGCAGGCCCCATTATCCAAAGACTAATCCAGAGGCAGGATGTTGGGCCCTGTGCATCTCCCAATACTAGGATATGCATACATTAGCAATCCCACACTAGACACGGGGATACGGTTCACAGATATCAAAAGCTTGTTATGATTACTGGCAGATAGAAATGCCTAAGTTAAGCACAATCAGCTCATTGAGCTGTACCATACCAGACTGAGGTTGACGGCGCTGTCTGCTGCTACCACCATTGCTGGGATATAGAATGTGGCTCTGTTGTTGGGGGAACCTGGGTTCCAGAGGGCAGGTTTGGTGGTCCGCCACACACTGCCTATGTGTCCAAACAGCTCCTTTCCTCGCACACACACCGCACATATATCATGTGGGCAGGGCACCCACACAGGATATGCACTATTCCGTGAACATTGTAGTCCACAAGGGCTAGATGTGACTGGGAGATACAAATGGTCAAAGGTGTACCATAGGTGTGTCTGCTGGGACAACCTATCACACATCAGCAGACATGTTGACCTGACGTATAGCCCATCTCAGCCAGGACAGGTGCTGTGCGTCCCACCTCACCCTCAGGGTGAGCACAGGTCATACACACTGTGACGGTCTGTAGCCACTCTGTACCAGCAACACAGAAGGTCAGTACCCACTACTAGGCCTAGGTGCTGTGGGGGTGCACACCCCATCTTTGGACCATCTGTAGACTGCTGCTTTGCATGTGCAGTGCATCATGGGTGCGAGTGGACTAACCCTACCCTGTTAACTTCAGCACACAGTCTGCAGAAGTTATATTTCAGCCAGCCAGACCTCTCTTCACAGCAATAGAGCTGTAGCCCACTGGTGACTACAATGCCTGTGAAGCAACAGGTTGGTGGTTCAAATCCTTAGTGTGGTTGTCCAAGAAAAGTATTTTAGATATTTACATTGGCCCATATACTGAGCTTGTCAGCATCAGGACTGTTCACATTGCACAAACTGGACATACATTGAACAGGGCAATGTAACATGGAGATAACTATTATACAGGGTACATGGGTGCTGTTTGGGGCAGTATGTGTGTAATGTCATGTACTACTGGCAACAGAGACAACAACACAGTTGTGTAACCTTAGGGTGCATGATAAGGTGGCTTATAGGGCACCTGAAGATTACAGCACTGTGAGGGTCTTATAGCTGCCACCACTAATTTACATTACAAAACCTGCCATCGGATGCACTCACCAATAACCCACTGTGGACAGAAACTCACAACCTCTGGCTTCACAGGCAGCAATGTAACCTGTGGGCCACAGCTCCATAGCTGATAAAAGATGCCTGGCTGGCTAAAGAGGCAATCCTGCAGACTGTGTGCTGCGGTTATCAGGGTTGTGTTGATCCATTAGTAACAATGCTGCACTGCACATGATGTATATAGCACTGTAAAGTTGTTTCTCCTGGCAGTACGGCTGTAATGTAGAAAGGAGACTGCCGCAGGTAACACAGTTGTGACGTAAGAAGATGTATGCCCCACGCAGCACTGATGTACTTTAAAAGCACTATGCCCAATTTGGCACTGCTGTATAACAATGTGTGCTGCGTGAGACAGGTAATCCAGAACCCCACTGGAGGATTAAACTCATGACCCCTGGTTCAGCAGTCCATGTCTCAACCATTGTGCTACACCTCTGCCACCAGGACTATATGTCAGCACACATACTAAAGGATAACGTGCATTAAGGTGACATGCCGACCTACATCGCCTCATAATGGGCACTACGCAACCTATTGTGCATGTCCAATGGTCAGATATGAAGCACCCCCCTACCCCCCTATGGCAACATCCACATCATTGCTGGGCACACATCGAGATGCACCACTGAACATACTACAGTGGCACACACAACCCCATATCACGAGGGTGACTGATAGCTGACGCTGATGGGCTGTCAACACCCCCTGTTGTAAGTGTCTTGGCAGTACCTCCTATGTGACACACATAGCACACACCATTAGACAATGCACTAGAAATCAGTGGATATGTGTCCAGAGGTTCAAACCCACACTGTGTAAACAGGAATAATTCATAACAAGCTAACTGATCTTTTGTACATGAGAGACAAATAGGTGCTATGTGTGTCAGAGGAGATTCTTAGACATACTGTTGGTGACCCCATAACCTGTGCGGCAGAAAGATGTGTTCATTTCCAATTTTACCTCGCGCAGCAATGCGGAACGCAAGAGCTAGATTGTGTCTGTCGCGCAGCCATGCGGCGCGCCTGTGCGCGAGCTGATATGCGCATGTGTGGAAGTTGCGTTGCGTGCGTCCGCGCGTCCAGATGGGCATACAGGAAGATGGCGACCTGAACAAGGAAGCCTGCTTTCAGCCACCGCAAGCTCTGCCACCTGGCTCCCTTGATTGGGCCCAAGCTGCACAGGCTGTTCCCTGGGGCCTCGAGGCGAAGGGACATGGGGAAGGTGAGAAGGTCCTGGGAGTGAGTCACCAGACGCTACAATCATGCGGCAGACAACCCACGGGAGGTAAGTGTATGGCCACAAGTCATAATACCCATATATACAGACAGGGTTGATTGCAGCTGTCCATGCTGCTGTGTGTAGGTAGTCTATATCATTAAAGTGCAGCAGGTGAAACCACATGCCATATTGTTTCTGTATCACATCTGAGTGGTTTGCCCTGTACCCAGGTGGTGACGGATGTGGTCACAGAGGCCATGATGCTATCCTGGGGCCATGGCAGCTGCTGCTGTAGATGTGCTACAGCACACTGTAACACAGCTAGTCCATAGATCTAAGGAGCTTCCAGAAACATCATGTGCTGATGGTGGGATCTGCATTTACAAGGTAACACATATGGGCCACCATCAGGGGTCATGAAACGTGCATCACATGGTCTGTCAGTCACCCTGGTGATATGGGGTTGTGTGCCAATGTTGTCCAATACATCCTCCCTATCCCCAGGAGTCCTGAGAGGCCATCAGAGTGGGCTCTCAGTCACCCTGGTGATATGGTGCAGTGTGCCTAGACTGTTTAATCCATTCACCCTATCCCCAGGAGTCCTGAGAGGCCATCAGAGTGGGCTCTCAGTCACCCTGGTGATATGGTGCAGTGTGCCTAGACTGTTGAATGCAATGACCCTATCCCCAGGAGTCCTGAGAGGCCATCAGAGTGGGCTCTCAGTCACCCTGGTGATATGGTGCAGTGTTCCTAGACTGTTGAATGCAATCACCCTATCCCCAGGAGTCCTGAGAGGCCATCAGAGTGGGCTCTCAGTCACCCTGGTGATATGGTGCAGTGTTCCTAGACTGTTGAATCCATTCACCCTATCCCCAGGAGTCCTGAGAGGCCATCAGAGTGGGCTCTCAGTCACCCTGGTGATATGGTGCAGTGTGCCTAGACTGTTGAATGCAATCACCCTATCCCCAGGAGTCCTGAGAGGCCATCAGAGTGGGCTCTCAGTCACCCTGGTGATATGGTGCAGTGTGCCTACACTGTTGAATGCAATCACCCTATCCCCAGGAGTCCTGAGAGGCCATCAGAGTGGGCTCTCAGTCACCCTGGTGATATGGTGCAGTGTTCCTAGACTGTTGAATGCAATCATCCTATCCCCAGGAGTCCTGAGAGGCCATCAGAGTGGGCTCTCAGTCACCCTGGTGATATGGTGCAGTGTGCCTAGACTGTTGAATCCATTCACCCTATCCCCAGGAGTCCTGAGAGGCCATCAGAGTGGGCTCTCAGTCACCTTGGTGATATGGTGCAGTGCACCTAGACCATTGAATGCAATCACCCTATCCCCAGGAGTCCTGAGAGGCCATCAGAGTGGGCTCTCAGTCACCCTGGTGATATGGTGCAGTGTTCCTAGACTGTTGAATCCATTCACCCTATCCCCAGGCGTACCTGATACCTGCGTATGGGGTCCTGGCAGTCACCCTGCTGCTATGCTGTATGTTGCTGATGATGTGTCCTAGGACACCCAAACCCCAGGGGGCCTGAGAGCTGATTTCAACAGAGGGTAGGTCACTCAGATATGTTCTTACGGTATGGTGGGTAGGTGGCACATCTCCCACAGTCCATGAGGTCCACAGCTCAGCATACACACCGTTGATGTATCCAGATGATGTGGTAGGCGCAGATGTGGATGTGCGTAATGAACACCTCACCCACATTAGCTATGAGATCAAATTCCGAAGGTCTGTAACTGAGACATGTCCCCAGATATGCATGCTGAGTCAGGTCACACATCTGCCTATCCGCCAGGAATCACACACGTGTTTGCAGATGAGCATCACTGATGCTGTTGGTAGGATACATGCACCTGTTTAGGTTGCACACAACAGCCTGAAACACACACATGAGCACAGGTGGCAAAAGCCCATACCCGTGCAATGTCCCCTGCCCCTAGTGTGGGCAGCCACACCTGCCATACCCATTCAGGGCCCAGGTCAGAGAAACATACCACCATCACATAGCCCAGAATGGGACAGATGCAAGTCCACCGAGACCAGTATGCTCCGTGCAACAGACAGACAGGTCACACAACGCTTGTAGTTTGTCAAACATTGCTATCCATGGCCTTGTAGAAAGTCACATGTCACGGACGTGGCCCCTGGTAAGGTGCATAGGTCCACCCACCCAACGTCACATATATGGACACATCACACATGTGTGCTGTTTTATGTTTATGTTTTATTGCACTTGATATACCGCTATTACATTTAGAACATAGCGGTGTACAGTAAAGCTGGGATATAATGTTGCCAGTGGGTGTAGGTCGGATGACATGTGTAGCTAATGTCAACACAAATGTGTGAAACATACCACATACAGGGTCAGGGGGGGTAGCCTGGACATCAGCATTGCCAACCCAACAGTGCTACGGCCGTGGCATGTCATTGAAGGGGGTCACAGAGGAATGGAATGGTGTGTTCAGGGTGCCACGCACAATGCACATAGGTGTCACTGCACACATGCCCAGACCCACAGCCATGCATGCAGGTGGCACTGGGAACAGTGAATCTCCAGGAACAAGCAGGGATTAGTTATCACATGTTGCTCTAGTCTGCCCTGTCGCAGCCTGCGTATGACCGCTCCCCAGCGTCCAAGAGGAGAGCATATGGGGCCATCCCACAGCGCCTGCGTGCTGCCCTGATGCCTCTCCCAAATGCTGCTCCCCAGTACATCATGTCCCACAGAGTGAGCAGGTCATTGTCCCTGTCAGCACACAACACCTCTATGGTATTGCCATTCCTGTGTCTGCACCTGCTGATGTCTCCCTTACCGGTAACACTGGTGTACTGTAACTCCCATCTGTAGAAGTTGGGTTGAGCTCACCCAAACAAAATAACACAGGAAGAGTGAAAACATCCTTGCACATCTACCCTTGGTTTGTGCATAGGCCCTAGGTCCCCCGGCATCATGGAAAGGCACTCCCTGTGTCAGAAGACATGCTCAGATTGTGCGTGTGGCTCCACTGTAACTTACAACCATGCTTGCTGTTCCGAATGCCTAGGGCCCATTCACTCCATGTCTGACTGTTTGGCCTGTGGGATGCTATCGAAGAGGGGATGCCTGAAAATAACAGCCACGCTCAGTACCCACCACCCCACCGACGTGGCCGTGGTGGCAGCCATGTCCTCAGGGGACCTATTTACCTCCTGTGGATCCCATGTATCTAAACATAAAGCTGGCCATTTCTGAAAGGACACATCCCCCTCCAAACATCGGGATGCCCTGGTGTTGGCCCTGAGGAACATACTCTGGCCAAACTGTCCTGGTGGGATTCCCCAGCCTCCACAAGCCACCTTGTGGCTACAGCAAGGTCTTGAGGCCGCAGCCTCCACCGAAACCCTTGGGCCGTGCTTTGGGGTACTGGATGTGGCCATTACCGATACACAGGCATAGCCAGGGTCACTGGACCAGAGGATGGTGGCCAGCAAACACAGTCTTGCGGCTATCCTTGTGGCATCAAGGTCCTCGTTACCACCCCAGACCCCACACATTGCGTCACCGGTACCCACACACATTGTGGTCCCAGCATGGGCAACTGGACAATCAGTGCTGATGGGTGCCGTCTCCAACACACTGGTACCAGGTCACTCCTGTACCCACGCTCATTGATACCAAAACCACACGAAACCTGAGCCCCCAGTGACAATATACATCCAATCCTATGAGGGTTCTGGTGACTGTGACAGCTCAGAGGGTAGTAATGTACCTCTCCAGGAGTGGCCTGCATATCCCAAGAGGAGATTGCTGCCGCCTGAGGATATGTCCCACCAGGATATGATCAGACATGTAGTCAGGGTCCTCTCTGTTCAAGTGTCAACTGAATCTGAGCACAGCCCACAGGAGCCAGTCAAGCACCAACATGCCCAAACGCCAAAGGAGGCACCCACCCTGCTCAGACATCAGAACGTACAGGAGCCTCTCCTGAAAAGGATGGGACACAACTCTCACAACCTCCCCATATTCCCAATAGCAGGATACTATATACCCTGAGCCCTCTGTTCCCTGCCTCTCAAACAACATAGCTCCCTCAGCACTCCATTGTGGTGGAGTCTGATATGGTGCAAATATAATGCCACAGATGACATGCCATCAACCCGTCTGTTAGTGGCGTAGGAACGTAGATGCTTTGGGTTGCCATGTCTGCCATGCATCCATGCTGTCAGCCAGGATATTTTCCTATATCCTGTACATGGGAAGGGTTCTGATGGAGTTCCCAGTACATCTATAACTGCTAAGTCCGCCTCTCATGTATGACAGAGGACAGGTATATGTAGCACCTGTCAAACATGGCCAGAAGAGGGCAAACGTTGTCAACAGGGTAGCAGTGGACTGTTGTGACGGCATAGGCTGAGTCTCCGCCATTGACATTGTGTCAAGGACGCGTGCCTGCCTGTAAGTCACCAACCTGGAACACTGCTTACAGGGTAGACTGCGCAAAATCCCCTGTACCCATTGAAACCTGTCAGGGACAAGGTGGCAGCAAACATCCAAAGTATTGGATGCTGACAGGTACACCCTGACCAGGCTGTCCGAGATCTGTGATCCTGCAAATAGGAAAGCTGTCAAACAGCAGTCTATGTCCATAATGAATGGATACCAGCAGTCATATGCTCAGCATGGACCACCTTCCGGCTAAGCTGATAGAAAGGGTCAACAATCTAAGAAGCCAAGACATCAGATAGCCACCCAGCCGCAGCAGACCCAGCAGTGGCAGCCCACACAGGGCCTTTGAGTCCCCGATAGAGTACATGCCCCCCCTGCCCATCCACATAAAACATCTGTCGAAAATGCCAGAAAGTTTATGTCACTGCATCCACGGATGGTGGGACACAACATAAGAACCCTGGACTCTGTCCATCACTGAAGGTGGTACAGGCCACATTTCCCAAGCCTGCCTCCCCCCAGAACATTAAGGGAGGGCAGTTCGCACAAACGCATGCCAACTGGCTCCAGAGGTAATGCGTACCCTAGCTCATGTGGAATACAGGTTGTGTGTCTTACACACCCTATTACCACATAACAGAGACAACAGGAGGTCACAGACACATCTGAGATCCCTGAGGACTGGACAGGTTATGTGTCAAACAGAACTACAAATGTAAGTACATAGGAAACGTACCTCTGCAGCCCCACAGCCCGGACTGGCCTCCTTCCCCAGATCACACGGATGCCTACAGCCATGTTCTCAGCCACCAATCATCCTGTAAGTCCCCTTGGGTCTGCTATCAGGGAGGGCACTATCACTACAAAGCTCTCCCCCTCGGCCTAGCCTCAGCACCCAGAGCATGCACAAAGTGCATGGCTGTGGGAGCTGCTCTTCCCTGTTTATTGTTTATGTTCATTGTTTATTGTAAACCGCGCTGATGCTGAATAGCGCGGTATAAAAGAGACTTTAAATAAATAAATAAATGAATAAATATGTGTCTAACCACACCTGGACGAGTGGCCCATCTGGACAGAGTTACAGTCACAGGAGCAGGCCTCCCTCCCACTCACACACTGGTTGTACGCCAATATGTATGCCGTCACAGAGGTCTCAGGGAATCCCCAGACTCCCACGCACTTGCTGGAGTACAGACGAGCAAGGCAAGATAGCACACTGACACCCACCTATCTGCTGCAGCCTCGCTGTCCGTGCATTGTGCAACTGTTTTCCTGAGCACTGCAAACAATTCACCTCTTGGACAGAGTGATGCTCCAGCAGCTGGGGCACATGTCAGCTACGGTGCATGTGGTCCCCCATGCATGTCTGCACAGGAGAGTGGCCCAATGGTCCCACCCCACCCAGTGGAATCATGTAACAGGCTGTCACTCAGAGCGGAGAATGTTCTCAGACCGACCCACCCAGTCCCTGGACTTGTGGCGTTCAGCACACGAATGTTAGGAGGTGCCAGCTGTCGTGCAAACCTCACCTCTGATCACCTTAACAGCAGATGCTGTCAATGTGGGGTGGGGTGCTCTTCCACTGAACACCTCAGCCCCAGTCACCTGGAGGTCCAGGGGTGTCATTCACGCACAAATATGTAGGAGCTCGCATCAATGCGCCTGTCACCCTAGGTATTACATACCCCTTGACAGGGCAACACACTACTAGGTCACGCAGACAATCAGGTAGCCATGTTATAGGTGTAGAAATTAGTGGAAAGAGCCTCTCTGTCAGTTTGCAGCAAAGCACGTCAACTGTGGGCGTTTGACAGAGAGCATCCGACCCATCTCTGGCCGGTCTATGCCCCTGGCAAACTCAATTATTGTCCAGACAGAATAATTAGTGCTGTGCTTAGCAAAAACTGGTCCCTACACATGGACCACCTCCCCTGAATATCTGAACTGTAGGGAAACTCACATATAGACTGCTCTGCAGGTTTATCAAATGCCACAAGTACACAGTTCAGAGCACTCATTCTGGCTCATGGCTGCCAAACCAGTGATGCCTTCCACACACCTGGGGTCTTGACCCCCTATATGCCCCGTCTGACGTCCTCTGGATTGCCAAGACACTATGCAAGCTGCAGGGGGACATAGACAACATTGTCCACATAGCCCCATGTTGGCAACGCTAGGTGTGGTGCCCTCTGCAACCATGTCTGTCACAGGTATCACACCTGGACATTTGGTCTGCCACAGACCTACTGCCGCAGGGGGTGGGAACACTATGTCAGCAAAACCCCTAGTCTGCATACCCCAGAGCCTGGTTATGGATGACTGAAATGTTTATGCCTCAACACCTCACCCAGGATGTGTGATATGTCCTTTATGCTCCCAGGAGACATGCCACAAGGCATTTCCATGCGTTCAAGTGGAAGTGCGTCACCAGCTGTTGCCCACTAAAGGGAGTAGACCCCAGTGCCATCCCTCGAGAAGCATTGTTGGGTTACCACTGTATCCTATCAAACACTGGTCTACAACGGAAGTCAGTCAGAGACCTTTGTAATGCCATTGCTGCACCATCTCCACCCATCGATGGGCCAACCGGTTCCTCCCATCCGCTCAAACTATGCGTTGTGGAGGGTCTGCCCCTAATGACACCTCCCCAGGAACCAACCCCAGTGGCATGGGGTTGCAATCATGTTGTGGGCCAGCTTATGCAGGGGCTCTCATAGTCCCTAGCCACCACGTCCATAATGTTGCTTTCCTTGATGGTAACACTCATTAGAGCAATCACATCAGCAAGGCGTATCAGTGAGGTGCTTGCTCTAGTGGCTGATCCACCATACCCAGGGTGTCAGCATGATAAGGTCCTCCTACAGACACAGACACATGTCATGCCTATGGTGGTTGCGTACATTCATTTGAACACAGAGCTTCAGCTATCGGTATCCGTCCCACAGCCCCATGCCCCAGATGCAGGGAGGAATCAGTATACTGTGCAGTGTCCAAGAGCCATGGGTGTCTATCTGCAGGGGACCCAGCAACAGATACGTTCCCCTCAGACATCCCCACACTCTGTTCCATCCCATGTGAGTACAGCAGTTTCACAGAAAGCTGTATCCTACCGGTCGCTAACGGTCCCACATACATCTGTCATGCCAAACCACATGCACTGCATGCCCATGTCACCACTCACAATGTGAGAGCCATGGCAGCCTCTAGGGGCCAATGACATACTGCCTGTGTGAACGACACCTTATGAGCAGTTACCTGGTGCTGGGTTTACACCTTCACGGCCCACTACTGCTCAGGTGGAGGCTCCCACAGGGATGCTATGTTTGTTTAGGCCGCTGGACAACACCTCTCCCATACCGACCCAACTCAGACACGCCCCCCATAGGGGATGCCAGAGATCCATGGTGGGTAGTGAAACCCCTCCACAGGGCCCCAACACTCCGGGGACCCGTCCCTGCCATCTACAACTGGGGGGCCCCACCAGTGAGGACTATGTCCTGCTTGTTTCTTGTGATTGCACACTTACCCACCTGTATCAGGTGATGTCAGGGAATAGCAGAAATAGGTCCTCACAAACAAACCATCTCCCCTAGGGGATGTGTTACCCTCCCTCACCCTCTCTGCCTCTCACACTCGCCCTCTCTCTCCCTCTCCCTCTCTCTCTCTGTCTGTCTCTGTTTGTCCCAGCATTTCACACATGTGTAGAGGAAAATAGGTGATATGGGGGGCAGCATGCAGGCGCTGTGCGATGCTGCTAGCTGCTGTCCTATTGAGCAATGCCTGTCACTCCCACACAGGCTCTGTTGTTGCCGCCATGACACACATGTGCAGACCTATGCCCACATTTCACAGAGACTAGCTGTTGCAGGTGGGTAACTATGCTCTTCATGCCACACACCGAAGCGGAGAAGGATCAGCATGTTGATGGCCACACAGGGGTAGGGTTATGTCGTCCACGCACCTGAGATACCCGTTCATTGCTGACCGCACCCATTGTTTGCATATCCACAGGTTGAGGATCTGCAGAAAAAGGGGCGTGAGCTGCGACAGTACCATCCAGAATTCTTGGCACGGTATGAGAGAGGTGCGCAGCCACGCCCTGATGGTGAGTATTGCCAGGCATGCGTGTCAGGTTCAAATGTCATATTACGACACCAGTCTGTGTGTTGCCTGCATATGTACATGTGTTATGTGACACACATGATAGTGTCCTAATGAGTGTATTTTTCCACAGAGGGTGATGACAACGGTGAAGAGCCACAGCCCACAGCCTACTCCCTTAGGCGGCCCACCACACACCGTGGAAGGGAGGAAGAGGAGGTGGTGGTGATAGAGGATGATGGGGAGGAGGAGGAGGAGGAGGAAGAGGAGTAGGAGGGGGACCGTCCTCGGTTCTCCCCGGAGGAAGAGGAGGACAACGAGGCAGCAATGGGGGATGTGGGGGAGGGGAGGTCAGGGTTGTGGGGGCCTGTGGGCCATGTGGAGGTGGGGGCTGTTACTGAGGGCAGGAGGGTTTTGGAAGGGGGGAGAGGGGAGCGGGGGGGGGAGGGTGGTGGGGAACACAGACCAGCACAGGGCACTGTGGTCTCCTGGCAGACACTGCAGGTGTCGTCAGGGGATGGGAGGCGTCCTCTCGGTGCGCCATCCATTGCCACACACGTCGCGTGTGCACATGCCAGCACACAAACCATGGCCAGTGTGTGTTTGTGTCCTGGCATGTGCATACATGATGTGATGGAGGCGGTGGATGGCGTGCGGAGGGACGTCTGTCTCCTAATGTACACCTGCCGTTGTCTGACGGCAGTCGTTGAGCAGGTGGCCAATGAGGTGCGGCAGGCGCCCCGTCGTCGGCCATCTGCTGAACGGCATCACAGGAGGCCGTGATGGCACCTGTGACAACCACATGTGCCCTGTGCTGGCCTGTGTTCCAGCCAATAATAAAAGGGGCAGGGGTTTGCTGTCATGTTGACAGCATGTTTTTGTAACAAGTAAAGTTTTTTCTTGTTTGACGCAATGGTCAAGTGTTTCCCTTACCCACTCACTATGGATGCAAGCATGGGATATGTGTGTGAACCTGCATAGGCAGTAAACGTAGACATGGGTATCATATGTGGACTAGATCCACATGCAGTCATGGGGGCTACACATGTGTGCGGGAGCACGGGACCAGGGTAGGCGCATACGATGTTGCATTGTAAGGGGTCCCCGGGAACATCCATGTCACAGGGATGGTCGTGGTTTAACCAAATGTGTTTGTGGACATCAGCATCGGACATACGCATGCCACCCATGTCTGTCTGTGCCACATTTTATTATTTATTTATTTACATTCTCTTATATACCACGCTATTCTGTATCAGTGCGGTTTACATTGAACAAACTGAAATTACATTGAACAGGGCATTATAACTTGGAGATAACTATTTTACAGGGAACATGGGCTATGGAGGGTTAAGTGGCTTGCCCAAGACCACAAGGAGCACCTGTGGAACTAGAAACCCCAGTCCTTCCGGCCCAAGGTTGCTGTCCTCTAGTGGGATTCAAACCCCCGACCTTCCAGCCTGAAGTACCTTGCCCCAACCACTAGGCCACTCCTCCACTCCTCCACATGCATTTCAAAGGGGGGGGGGTCTGGCATGTGATCAGTGTTACTGACAGGGGCAATGGTCACACATATGCACCCAATGTAGGGTGTATAAGGGGGTGGAAATGGTGATGGATCTGAATAGGGACCATGCAACCTCAGAGCAGTCACCCTGGCGCAACATGGGTGTCTGGGTAAACCGGCCCACTACAGCCAAGGGGCAGTGTACACACACTGTGCAGGTCACACATGGCATGTGCTGGCATCTGTGCAGTACTACCTGCCAGTGCAAACAACCCACCAGCGATGGGCCTGGGTGCAGGTCAGATGGTCAGGAATGAAACATGCATGTGCACACTACATAGGGGACCACAGGGACACACATTGGAAACACACGTTGCATGTACGTTTTCATACCTATTTATTAACACAGTTATTGATGACGGCGTGGCCACCCACGTCTGCCACACTGCAAACCCCCCCCCCCCCCGGAGCTTCACCCTCCTCCTGTGCTGGTGGTGGTGACAGTGGTGGTGGTGGTGGTGGTGGCGGTGCTGCTCATTGCATCACTGCAAGCATGCCCTCCAGGGCCACACAGATCCTGAGGAAGGGCAGGGCCCTGAGCTCCTCCCGCAACTGGCGTATCTCCTCCCAGACCATGTTCACCTGCTGTGTGGTGGCATCAACTGAATGGCGGATATCCTGCAATGCCTGACGATTGGCTGTGGGTAGAACAAAGGATGGTCTGTGAGATACCTCTCCAGTAATCAACCATCACACACAACAATGTCACACATATCCCACAAGATTGTCAGTGTGATTGGACAGACTCTAGTAGACACATGGATAGGGTTAAGAGACCCTATTGTCACAGTAGTATATGTCACAGCCACTCACAGGACATGGTTCAGTTACGTGATGTGGAAGGCAAACACAAGGATACACAGGCTGCGCAGACACACCCACGTACTGCAAACGTAGCAATAGGCTTGGGGACAGATAGCAAACACATGTCCATTGTGTAGGGGAGGTGGAGCCTGAACGATGGACAGTAACCACACCTGGGGAGCCGCATTGGTGAACAGAGGTAGGTTGAGAACAGCCAGCCCAAGTGGGGCCACAGTTGTAGGGATACACGCAGCCTGGACAGGTGACAGGTGCAGCGCTATTGACTCAGAGGGATGGAGTGGGAGCACCAGCATAACAACCCTTACGTGGGCAAGTGCACTGCTGCTTCACGTGTCTGATGGCAGAGGGGTTCACATACACCTAGTGGCAAAAGAGGAGGGGTCAGAGAACAGTGCGTGTACACCTTGATACACATGTGGAGGGTTCAGACAGAGCATGGGGGGCAACAGAGGGTGAAGCAGAGGGGGACAGACCACAAAAGTGCACAGACAGGGTTATACTGAGCAATCCACAGCTGGTGGTAACCCCTAGGGAAGTGTGGTGAGTCCCAGAGCTAGGGGGGGGGGGAGTTCCCTGATCCTTGTTGGCAGCAGGGGTGGCACCTGTGAGGTGTCGAGCCTTTCCAAACACAACAGGGGGCATAAGCTGACCTGTGTGATCAGCTGGGTGGGTCACAAACCATGCAATCGGGAGACTCATTGTCAGAGATACAGGAAGGGGCATGTTGATGGCCCTGTCTGTATGTCAAGCAGCCTATCTTAGTTGTGGACATACAGGCAGTCTCGAGGGACCTGTACCTCTCCCAAACCATCAGTACATGATCTTTGACCCTGTCAGTTCTGTAAATCATGGTATATGGGTGTCTGAACGCATTTTTACTGGTAATTTCATATCCTAAGATTGTTTTACACCTGGAGATGCAGACTGTAGGGAATGGGTGCTGTGTGACGTTTCATGACATACAATCTTTAGGTTTGTGGATGTCAGCTCTGATTGTCCAAGAACTATGGGACAGGTGGCATCCTTTTCTCTGCGAGACGGCTGAGCTTCTGCCATGACGCAGACTCTTGCAAGTGCAATGCTTGTATTTATGTATTGGCTAACAACATGCTGTACCTTAAACAGCATGCCTCTAATGTCTGCATCCATAGGTGTAAACTCACCCTAAGCTGTTCTGGTGTGTGTCACACTAACATGATCTAACATATGCCATACCCTATTGTTTTCTCAAATGCATACCGTCTATGGGAGCCATACATGCCACAGCTGTGGAAGGTATGTTGTCACATCCACCACACACACACCCCAAACAGAGACTAGTGGTTTGTGCGTTGTGGCTGTGACAGTCTGTTGTCACCACTGTTCCCTCTCAGCTGTGTGCATGTGTGTGCGCACACACCTTGCCAAGCAAGCGCAATTACATTATGACAGAGCGCACAGAAATTATGTATCTGATTCTGATCAACACCAACAAATACGTGGTCTAATTCAGAGGTTATTGTGTAATTTTGTTTTCCAATGGATCTAAAATATTTTGTACTGCAAACAATGTGGAACACATACTGTATTCTGACATGTAGTCAAATTTTAACGTATATAACCTCGAGGGTCGTTCTGTGGAGTAGACCAAATTAACGTTCCTTTCATAAGCTGCACAGCTTATATCTTATGTGCACAGCGCATACAGAACATTGGAGGTAACATTGGTTGTCACCCACCTTCTGCATCGCGGCATGCAGATGTAGCATGTGCTCGTAGCTCTGCCATCAAAGCATCCTCTGCACCTGCTTCCTGCCTGTGTGGTAGGCTGGCCCCAATTTCTGCAGCCCCCAGTGTTGGTCAGGTGCTGATGTGTGGCTCCTGGGACCCCTCGGCAGAACAGGTGCTGCCCCCCGAGACAGCAGCCTCAGGCTCCTCCATGATGTGAGGGACCAACAATTCATCCTCCTCCTTCTCCTCTTCCTCCTCCTCTTCCTCCTCCCCATGGGTCCCCATGGAACTGTAGTCACCTGCATTGTGAGCAATCAGAGACAGCACACATATGTTTACACACTCCAGCAATGTATACGTGTGTGCTGCAGACACCCCATACATGATGGGGGGGGACCCTGCATGTGTGCTGCATACAGGATCCTCTAAACCCTTTGATCAGGGCATATTTCCATGGGACATACTATCATCACTGTGCTACATGTGCTTGGCAGTGACCTACTATGGAGCGGGCTGCGACTGTCAATCACCTTGGGCCCACTGCCAAGCACATGCAGCACTGTGCGGATACTATGTCACATATAACATGCCCTGAACACAGGCCCTCACAATAATACAGGGGATGGCAATCACTGTTGTGGGGGTAGGGTAGGGGCTGGTCCACGTGGACATGTGTGGGACAGGTGGGGAGAGGGATGGGATGAGGGACATATGTTGAATGTGTCCCGGGAACATGGCAACAGAACAGGGTGAACCAAGCCAATACCAAGACGTGGAGAACTCCGAAGGGCAAATAAATATTTATTTAAAAGACATGTGCCACTGGCCCGACACAGGCCGTGTTTCGCTGCCTTCTTCAGGGGCCACAAGTGGACCTAACAGCTGCTATTATTCCTTGAACATACGTGTAATACTACACCTTTGCAATTCAATTTCCAAAGTGTGTGAGAGGGAAGTTTCCCATACACTATGCAGCAATTGGAGAATGCTTAAATGCCAGGCATAGATGCAATGCAAATCAAAAAAATCCTTACGTCTTTAACTGTGCTATCTCCTTCCTTCACTTCAAAGTCACATCTGGACAAAGGTTTTGGAAGTTTGTTCAGATTTGACTTTGAAGTGAAGGAAGGAGTTAGCACAGTTAGAGACGAAAAGCGTTTTTTGATGTGCATTGCATCTTCGCCTGGCATTTAAGCATTCTCCAATTGCTGCATAGTGTATGGGAAGCTTGCCTTTCACACACTTTGAAAATTGAATAGCAAAGGTGTAGTATTACACGTATGTTCAAGGAATAATAGCAGCTTTTAGGTCAACTTGTTGCCCCTGGTGAAGGCAGCAAAACACGGCCTGTGTTGGGCCAGTGGCATATGTCTTTTCAATAAATATTTATTTGTCCTTTGGAGTTCCCCACGTCTTAGTATTGGCTTGGTTTCCCCTTCGGCGTGGGCTCGTGCCTTAGTGTTGAACAGAACACGGTGTGCAGGGGTACAGCACACACCTGTGACACCAGGATAGGTACATGATGGGGCTTGTGAGAGAGGTATGGGAGGGTTATTGCAGATGTCTGCTGTCTACACAATGGGGATTGGGGATTTCAGGCAAATCTTGGAGGCTAAAAGGTGTACTTTGCATACTTACCTGCATGCGGATGCACTGTGTCTAGGGCCGCGGGCAGACCATATATGTAGATCGGCCCCAGTCGTTCAGCGAGCTGCTGTTCCAGGGGCGTGAGCATGGGGGGGAGGGGGCCCCCACCACCTGTGCCCCTTGCATGTTGTTGTGTGGCAGCCATGTGTTGCCGCACCCCTCTTTTGATGTCGGAGAAGCGGTTCTTCAGGCTTTCGACGTCGCGCGGTGGGCCCCCTGCCTCAGCAACTGTCCCACGGACCTCCTCCCACACCGCATTGCGTCCGGCCACAGTTGTGCGGCTACTGAGCCGCCCATACAGAACATCACAATGTTCCAGCACCATTGCGAGGAGGTTGTGGTTCTCTGCATCAGTAAACCGTGTGGCCCTCCTCCGCTGTGTTTCCGGCACAGGTATACGTTTGCGTTTAACTGTGTGGGTGCATTGTGCAGCTTGTGCCCCTCTGGATGGGCCTGCTGCTGGCTCAGCCTCCATAGTTCCTGCCTCCCCAGCAATAGGTGGGGCCACCTCCTCCACCCCCTCACCCTCACCCTCACCCTCACCCTTCCTCTCCCTGTCTCTCTCCCTCTCCCTCTCGCTCTCCCTCTCCATCACCCTCTCCTCTCCTCTCCCCACATCCCAGCTCACCTCACCTCACCCTTTCTCCCTCACCTACACACAACACAACACAGACCAAACAACTCAGACCAGACTACAAACTACACTACAAACAACACAACACAATACACGGCACACTACACAACACAATACAGACCCAATAGACTACAGTACAATACAATATAATGCAATAGAACCTCCACAACCTCAACACCAGCTCCACTACTCCCTACTCTCACCTAGCACTCCTCAAACAACCCTCTACGTGGACCAGGTGTGCAGGGTGATTTGTAGTTTTTTTGACGTTACTTACGTTGCGCATGCACTGTTGTGCGATGGCGATGCTTGTGCGTGGTGCATATGTGCAATTGTGCATGGGCGTGTGTGCGTTGTTTGCGCATGTGCGTCTGTCTGTGCGAGGCGCGCATGTGCAACTGTTTGCGCATGTGCGTTTGAGTGCATGCATCTATACGCACATGCGATGCATACACCCATGCGTAACGAGTTGCACATGCGTGTTGCACACAGACAGATGCACATGCGCAAACGGCTGCACATGCGCACCGCGCACAGACAGACGCACATGCACAGTTGCACATACGCACCGTGCACAAGCAGCGCACTTGAACAACTGCGCATGTGCAAGGTCCGCAAACTCAGAAACATGTATAAGACTGCCTGCACACCTGGTCCATATTGAGGGTTGTTTCGTAGGTGAGGTGTGTGTTTGCTGTGAGAAACGGAGAGAGAAAGGCAGGTGTTGGTGTGGATTCTATTGTGTGTGTTGGTTGTATTGTGTTGTACTGTGTGTGTATTGTCTTGTGTGGTTTGTAAGGTGTCCACTGTTTCGGGAGGTGTGTGTGTGTGTTTGAGTGTGTTTGTGTAGCCGCACGGGAGGAGGTTATGGCAGAAATTTATATTGCTGCATGTGTCCTGAGACGTGGGCAGATGCTGCGGTTGCAGGACAGGGGAGATGGTGTCCATGGGGCTGAGGCACAGGGCATGGGTGTAGACCCACGGCAAATCAGACCTGCAGCTGTGGGGGCTGTCCAGGCAGGTGCTGTGCATGAATGGCACAGAAGGCGTGCTGAGGTGCAGGCTCGGCAGCCTTGCCTCTACAGGCCCAGGGCCCAGCTCCAGGGCATGCGTGAGGACCAGGTCATCTCCCTGTACCGACTGAGCACAAGGGCTATTAGGGAGCTCTATGAGGATCTGAGACCTGACCTCGAGCCCCTGACTGATCGGTCCCATGCCATACCAGGTTTAGTCAAGCTCCTTGCTGCCTTACATTTCTTTGCCTCTGGCTGTTTCCAGTCATCTGTGGCTGCAGTGGGTGGCATGAGCCGCCCCACCTTCTCACGCTGTCTCCACCAAGTACTGCGTGCCATGTTCAGCCGGGTGGGGAATTACATAGCCCTTCCTCACACTAGGCAACAGTGGGGGGACCCTGAACCAGGCCTTTGAGGTGTTAGCCGGGATACCACACGTGATGGGAGCTATTGATTGCACACATGTTGCCCTGGTCCCGCCTAGAGACAGGGAGGTAGTGTTCCGCAACCGCAAACACTACCATTCCCTGAATGTTCAGGTTGTATGTGATGCTAATCTGCATATTCTGAATGTGGTCCCTAGGTTTGCAGGGTCCACCCATGACTCCTATATCCTGCATCACTCAACAATATTCAGCCAATTTGAGGACGGACACTATGGGGACTGTATATTGCTGGGTGAGTATTTCCAGATTACTTATTTAGTTATGCATGTATTTATCTGTTTCAGTAACATCTCTTATATAGGGCGCAGTTTTTTATCTTTGCATTTCAAACTTACCTAAAGTTGAACAGACAGACGACTGTTCTGAGTTTACATTGTTACAGGAGTCTAAACGTAGGGTAACGGGGGACCTGATTAGAAATGTAACATCAGGATTGTACCCATATCTGCTCAGACCCTGCTCATGGTGTTAATGTGACTACGCAGGTGTGCATATGTGTGTCCTGGTGGTAGATTGCTACCAGTGTGTGTGTGTGTGCCATCTGCCCATATGGGGGGGGGGGGGGTGTTGACCTTCACATCCACCTGTGATGCCGTTTATTCGTCTGCTAGTTTTGGTATATCATGTAACGTTTATGTTATTGACAATCCATACACCTAACCCTTTTCATGTGTGTGTGAGGTTCACACACTCAGTACTGGGGTAGTCACCCAGGAAACTTTAGATAACATGGGGAGGTGTCTAGCTAAGTATGATGGATGTTCTTGACCTTTGCAACTGGGAGTACATGTTTTCATATGTTTGGTCATGCATTTCGCTTGTGTCAAAGCAGGGGAGAAACAAAGTATAGGGGTTGCATTACCTTTGGCCACTGTAGATGTGCGGGACCTAGGCGTCGTTGTATGTGCTGATCCTAATGTTGCTGAGCATTGTGGACAGGTGACAGCAAAAGGAAGGGGGCTACTTGGGTGCATACAGAGAGGTATTGATAGCATATACACAGGAAAGTACTCTGCCTCTGTATATGTGATTGGTGCAAGCTCATGTGTGCTACAGTGTGCAATTCTGTAGACCACAGCTTGAAAAGGCTGTGAAGAGGATGGAGACAGTGCAGAGGATGGCTACTAAACTGATTGATGGTCAGCAGTAAGCAGCATGTGGAGTCAGACTGCTCAATGTTGATATGTAGATCTTGGAGGACAGGGGGAATAGAGGTGATATGGTTTAGACCTTGCCAGACTTGAATGGCATACATGTTATGGCTGTGAGCCTCCATCGCATGACATCACATTTTTTTGGTGTGTACTTTGCTGACATATACTTTGACCATGTGATCAGTGTATTGGTGGTATAGTCTAACGTTGGAGGTGGTAGAGATGAGGACAATAACTGCAGTACAATGCGCATGTGCCATACATAGCGGATCTCTAGAGGTATAAATGGGACTGTTGTAGTTTTTGCCATGGATGTACAGACTCCATAGGCCATGTGTTTCATTTCTGTCAACATATGTCTATTTTTCGCACATGCATAGTTGTGATGTCATATGTTTCTGTCAGGATGTGTTCTGCATTTGTTTCTCACATCTATACCTGTGTCAATTTGGGTGAACATGAGCTCATGCATTCACATGCAACATTTCTTTCTGCAGGTGATGCAGGATATGGGTGTCACCCCTGGCTGCTGACCCCTGTGCGTCAGCCACGGACACGTGCAGAGCGGAGGTACAATGAGGCCCATGCCTCCAGCCGCTCTGTCATAGAGCGCACCTTTGGCGTGTTGAAAAGTCGCTTCAGGTGTCTGGATAGGACAGGCAGGGCCTTACAATATAAGCCAATGACTGTGGCAGAGATAATCCTAGCCTGTTGCATCCTGCACAACATTGCTCTCAGGCACGATATTCCTGCAGAGATTAATGAGGATCTGGAGGGTGATCCACCATGCCCCCCTGTACGTGCCAGTGGTGACACACAAGAGGGCACAGCGGTCAGGCGGAGGTTGATTGCAGAGATAGTCTCACGTACGTATTGCACATATTCCTACATATATGTGCTGTTATGTGTGTGTGATGGTCATAAAGGTTGATGTTTCTGAAAATATAGCATTCAGATGTAACACTCCATTGTCATTTAACTGAACATCCCAGCGTCACATATAGGCATGAGTGTGTGACCAACAATGTGGACAGGGCACAACAGCAGGTGTTGGTGGATTATGTGGGTGGGTGTTCATACGCCTGTGGGAGGTTTTGTGGGTCACATTCTCAGTTAGTGCCTGGTTGTGATAGCAGCTGCTGTGCAAACACAGTTAGTTGGTTTGATGTTCTGGGTGGAGCATGGTGGCAGGCATATGGTGTGGTATTCACAGTGGGAGGGAGGACCATGTTTGGGGACAGTTGTCCTGCAGGGTATTTGTTTATATAGTACAATTTGTAGCTGCTTGTGTGGGTGTTATGCTCCTGTCAGCTGGCTATGTGTGTATGTTTATTAGGTGTGGTGGCACATGTCATACATGGCACAGTACACATGCTCAGTACTACTTCCCCATGATGGTATTAAATATTTGTGAGGGGTGTTCATGCAATCCCACAGTGTGCCGTAATGTATACTTCATCACGTAGCCCTGACATGGATATGGTGAAGGATGGGTACCTGTGCACTGTCCAGCTAGGGGGGCATATCATTGCTACAGTTTATTTTGGGAGAATAGCCATTCAGTGCAGTGTTGCAAATGTACACACATACAGAGGTGATGCGAGTCAGATCAGCAAAGGGTGGGTTACCGTAGCCAAGTGGTACGCTGCATGTGTGGGTGGATAATGTTTTTTGAGGTTTTTCAAGAGGAACATAGCATATCTGTGATGTACACTGCAGGATATGTATTTGCCCAGTGCATACAGGAGGTGTTCATGCATATTTCCATGTGTTACAGCAATTGACAGTGGGGTACCAGACAACATTGGGACAGCAGTACACATGGAGAGGGTGTATTGGTGGCAACATGGGGGACCCAGACTAATATTGTGACCTTGGGATGAGGCAAAAACATGGTGGGAGCAGCCACCTCTATTGACCAGTGTGTACAACAACATAGAGGTAAGGGAGGTGACAGAGGGATTAAGGACACCTGTATTTAGCGTCTGACACCTCCGTGCTGCCTCTCCCATGTGAGAGATCTGTACAGTGTGATAGTGAACAGTCAGTCAGTTGGTGATGTTGTGGGGTCTGACATCTGGGGACAGGAAGGTGCAGTGTGTGTTGCACAGCTGGAGAACTCACGTTACAGGTAAGTAACTCATATTTCTCCCAGGGCAAGCAGGATGAAGTCAGCCACAAGTGGTGTCTCCCCAGCTATAGAGGCAGCAGCGGGGAACCAATAAAGAACCAAACTCAAGTACCGTAAGGTGCAAGCAGGTTTAATGCGGCCTGACGGAGCAGGCCTGTGCAACAGTAGGATGTGCAAATAACAGGTCTGTGTAAAACAAGTTGAACAAATAAAAACCAAGAAGGGTTTACACAAGTGCAATTATAACCAGATGTTCAACATGAACATAATAATGTGCATAAAACATCACAAGACGTTAAAACCGTTAACAACAGTGAGCGAGAGTTACACTAGTGCAAAACATAGCAGATGTTCAACGTGAACAAATAATGCGCAAGGACAACATCACCAGAGGTTCAACAATGAGCAAGGCATAACAGGGCGGAGCCCATAATTTAACCCTGTCTGTGGCTTAACAGATGTTAATAGTCCTGGGCCTGGGCCTTAGGCAGTCAAGGCACACGGCCCGGCCCTGAGCACACAGACAATACAGATAGGCTGAAAGCCGGTCCGCCATGGTCTGGGCCATCCAGACAGTAATGTCTTTGAAAGGTCTGGACGGAGGACCAAGTGGCGGCTTTGCAAATGTCCGGAACGGGAGTGGAGCGCAGATTGGCGATGGAAGTGGCCAGCGCTCGCAGATGATGTGCTTTGACGCCCGCAGGGGGATCTATTCCAGCGAGCAAGAGGCACAGAGAGATACACGCAGAAATCCATCCTGACAGTGTGCGCTTGGAGACTGGGCGGCCAGGCTCGTTAGGGTTGTAAGAGATGAAGAGCTGCGACCCTCTGCGCACCGCTGCGGTCCTCTGCAGGTAACAGCAAAGGGCCCGGACGCAGTCCAATGTGTGTAGTCGGCGCTGCTCCTGATCGGAGTGGGGTTCGGGGAGGAACATGACATATGTTTGTTTCTCTTGTGTTTTCCACTGCACAGGACATACTTCGTGAGGATGCTGTTG
The DNA here is from genome assembly GCA_033557465.1 of Ichthyophis bannanicus. Lineage (NCBI taxonomy): Eukaryota > Metazoa > Chordata > Amphibia > Gymnophiona > Ichthyophiidae > Ichthyophis > Ichthyophis bannanicus. The sequence goes on along the minus strand of CM066031.1, from coordinate 925,912,871 downwards.
CTGTGGTGCATTGGCACGTGACTGTACATCAGCCAGGATGCTGTGGTCCGGGGTAGGTGGATCTACAGCTACATTGTCTGTGACTGCAGTCAGGGGGACAACATGTCCTCTGTGATGTGTCATATTGTGCAGATGTTGTGGTTCCTGTTTTTTCCTTAAGCCTCCCTAACCCATATCTTGCTGTTTTCACACATATCCCCATGTGTTTGTGTCCAGTATGTCCTCTGCAACACTGTCTCAGGGAAATTTACTGCAGAGCTACATGTGTGTGCAGTTTTTTTCTGGTTTGGGGGAACCTACACTTGCTCCCTCCCCCAACATAGTTCCAGCAGCCATCAACAGGGTATCACTGCATGTCACTGGGCCTTTATGTCCACAAATTGGCACTTGTGCACATACAGGCCATGTATTACAGCTGCCCCGCTGACCTTCGCATACTGTGTGGGTGCATGTTTATGAGTTGGCTGTGTGGTCATGCAGTGTCCAGGCATGGTACATTATCATGTGCTGTGAGGGGTGTGAGCACCTGGGGGGCAGTAGTGACTGTGCTACCTCTACCGTTGTGCTGATTACCTTGTTAACATTCTCAACATGTGTTGTGAGCTGTGACCAGAACTGTGTCTTGAGTTTTGAGGGACCACTGCTGAGCACCTTTTCTTTATCTCAGATATCAGCATAATATGGACATGCATCAACAGTGACGTGACATGGTGATTCTACACGTTTGGCTGACATTGTCTCCCTTCACTGTGACCTGATATGGTTGTGGAGTCGCTCAAGGAATCGATGACGTACACCTGATGAACACACAAGGTATGTTGCACCTTTGTTATTTTGGGATTACATCTGGCTGTACCTGTTGATGAATTACTGTTTGTCTCATGTACATGTCATGTTGCCTCTTTGTTCACAGAAATAGATGCATATAGTGTGTGGCATTGAGAAGCGTGTGCGACATGAGTGTGGACATGAACAAATCCATGTGACACCCGTGTCTGCATTGACATTTCATGATGTCAACAATATGCGTTTCATTTAGTGTTCATATCATGTCATGTTTGCCTTTGCATCCCTTACTTCTGTATTTTCTAAGGAGTGACTCTCTGCAATTTGTGCTGTTTTTGCAAGGTGTCTAACAATACCATACTTATCCTCTCCTGACACAGGGCAGAAGACATACCGGACACATTTCCTACAGTGCATCTGGCATCGCCATCACCCACCTGTTGGGGAACACAACACCATGGAATTGTTTCTGGAGAATTGTGCCATTGGATGTTTGACTTATGAGAGTGGGACACATACCTGGGATGGACAGTCTTACTCTTGGACTGCTGCTTTGCCCATGACAGACCTGTACAACACACTGTTTCTGCCATGCTGTGGCTGGGAGTCCTGCTCATTTCAGGGGACACATATGAACTTTCCAGGACTGTGTCATATTGGAATATGACACTTGACTATGCATGCCCAGGGTTACATGGACAGTTTTGACCTGACCTGTTGGATTGCAGATACACTTTGCACTTTGGACGCTGTGTGCAGCAGGGACTGACATTATCACTGTATGTTGTACATTCCTCCCCAGTTGTGTAGTTGTAGTGTTTTGGCCATGTGTGTGACATGGCACACAGAATACACTCATCTCTTTGTTTCCACATGAGCATGCAGCCATGTTTGTGGCATAGGGGCAACGATAGAGCGTTCCTATTGTCAATGTTCACCTGCCCTCCACCTGGACATGATTCAGGTTTTGGCACAACAATGCTTTCATGGCCACCACCATCCTGGACTGATGTTTGCAATGGGCAGGGGTGTTTACGTGCATGTGTGGCATCACTGTATCATGTTGGTATGTGGATGGTGCTCATGCTTATGAATGACTATGTTTGTGCAACACAGCATGTGGACCTATGGCTTCTGTGTGGTTCACTGTAAGATGTTTGCCCATCATTTCCATCTTAACATGCTGGTTCTTGGGTTTGTTTACTGTACAGACGTGACACTCTGCATGTATGTCCACACCTTGCATTGCACGTCTGCACAGTCCTGTTTATCCCCTGCGGTAACAACACTCTCATTGCCCCATTATATTTGGTGTGTGGCAGTGTGGGTGTCCATTGTCCTCCTTCAATCGTGCATTCCATGTACCACGCTATATGTGCCCAAACACTGTCTACCCAACAAACTGTGCAAGGGGACCTCCTGCATGGTGTTATCTCTGCAGCTTTCTGCAAGGTAGTTTAGTTTGTATTCTCTCTGTGTTCATGTGCCTCTGCTACCTGTTAGCATATGTTCATTGTGCTTTTGATGATTGTTTGGGTCTACATTGTTGCAGTTCTGATTCCTAAATCTGGCATTAGGTGAGAGCTGCAACATTACTTTCAGAATGTGTTTTTCAAATTACAACATTGTGACAACATATGGTGTTTTCATTTGTGTGCCTCCTGTGTTGCCTGATGGCTATGTTTGGAGGGACAGGTGATGTGTTTTGGGTCCTCATCATGCAACGCCTATGGTCTACATGCAATCATATGTGTGTAACACATTTGAGGCATGCAGCAGCAGGTGGGGGGTGGGGGCCTGCTGCCCAGTGCATAGCATGCACCTGATGCACATTATATCTCGTGCCCTTCATTTGTGGTCAAGCCAGTGACCTTTCTGTAGGATGTGTGTTGCTGCCCTGCTAAATGTGTTTCCGTCTTTCACCAGGGATGCACTCACCTTGATATTATGATGGCAGTGTCTACACTATCTGTGAAGAATAACCCAAATAAAGATATGTATTTGACAGACATTTGTCTCTTTTGCTGCATGATCATGGTGACAAACATGCAATACAATGTGTGCCTTTGAATCAGTCCTGACTCCTTGTGACCCAGAGACTCCAGGGTTTTCTTGTCAATGTCACTGGATGTAGATTGTCGAGTCTTTCTTCCAAGGTAATGGGGGGTTACGTGACTTGCCCAAGGCCACATGGAGTGCTAGTGTGAATTGAGCCCTGGTTGCTTGGTGTCCAAGACAGTTTTGTGACCACTAGGCTAATCCTCTGCTCTTTGAGCACATTTACACTTGTCTCTATTGATTTGCTGGTCATGTCCATGGCCCACCTGTGCTCACATCCTTGTACGGTGGCAGCTGTGTATCTGTCAGCCATTTGCCACATCACTGGGTATTACAGGTTCCCATACAGACCCTCCCTTTGGACTATTTGTTCTGCCTTATGCTCAGGTGCTGTTTGTGGGAGTGGTTAGAGGCATGTGTTATAACTCAGTAGTTTGCAGGTTTGATCCCCACATGTGGTTTTTCTTTTTATTTTCTGTTGTGCGAACTGGACCATTAGCTACCAGAAGGTTCATCACCTTTACACACACACCCTTCCCTCTCTTCACTGTACAGCAAGGTGTGCCCTCTGTGCTGCCTAGCCATCAGATATTATCTGTTACATAGGTCTCTTTCATTATGGTGTTTACATGGCAGTGCACCTGGGTGTTTGGTAGTGCTGTGGTTCAGCTGGTGTGTGGTACACCTGTTTTCATGTTGAGTTCTCTTCTGTCGTGTCTATGATTGTTACCCAGCTCCACCGAACATCCTCTGCTGCCCTTGGGGTTTATTCTTTCCTCTTTTGCATGCTGTTTCCACTGCATAACATTTCATTGTGTGTGTGTGCATGTGTCCCTGGTCACAAATACAGACTGTGATCTGATTTGTACACGGCAGATCTGCATGTGCATTTGGTCATCATTACTGTTGGGGGTTTGCCTGTCCTGACAGCCAGCAGGCATCTTGTGTGATGGCCTGCACTATTTTTGTATGCAGCCTTTGCTAATGAGCTCATGTTGGTGGTGTGGCCTACCGGTTGGTGCATTGCCATTTGTGGTAGTGGTCGTAGGTGTGATTTCTCTCTGTTCTCTTTGATGTGTATGCTTGTCCTGCAGATGTGGTTTTCATTTGTATGACGGTCATATGTGTGCAGATCTGTGTTGTGAGCACATTGTACCCTCATCAGAGTTGTGGACCATCCTTTTGTCCATCTTCTGTGTGCCAGCTGTTGTGCCATCCTACCCTGCTGTGCATGCTGCTACGCCACGTCCTGCACTCCTACACATTCCTGCATTTCAGCTCTCCCTGGATGCCTCTCGTGTGTGTGCTCTGCATAGCACTGCTACTCCACTGTCATCCTGATATTTCACCTATCCTGCCATTTCAGCCTCCTTTGCTGCACACATCTTCCCATCCTCTGTCACTCACTGTCATCATAGCATGGTACATTACCATCACTCTGTGCATAGCAACAGCTGGCCCCAATATGTTTGTCCATTTCTCTAGGTGCCACATGGCCTGGGGCTGATTTGTGTAGTCCAGCAGCTGTGATCTACATCCTTCTTTTACTTATGCATTGTGTTTTCTTTCAGCTCTGTGCAGTGTTTGTATTACATGTGTGTTTGGCACATACCTCTGTTGCCCTTCAGATTGGGGGATCTTACTGCTCTTGGCAAACGTTTTTGAGTTGACCTATACATCCTTGGGGCATCTTATGTCACACCTTCGATTCAGGCAGATTATGGGGTGCCTACTATGGTGCGTTGGGAGTTGACAACCTTTCAACATGGCCGCTGGGGAACATTATAACTCGCCTTTGCTGACGTGGTTGTTTATTATGTGCGTTCTGGTGCACCCTAAAAGGTGCATTACTTTATGGCACTAGGGTGGGGTTCTTTTTAGATGGCAGCACAGATTGGTGTACAGTTGCACGCAGAAAACAGACGTACCTCAGCCAACCTTATTCACTGGTGATTTGAACCCATGACCCCTGGACCTTCACCCGATGTCTTAACCATTGTGCTACACTGCTGTTCCTTTTTGCATGTCAGCACACCTACTTAAGATTTCCATGCGTTACTATGCACAGTGCTGCCATCTGACACAGTGCTCTGACCTTGCCCTGCCTCATACGACACCCTATAAGGAGCCCTATAAACAATATTGTGGGGTGCCTTGGTGGACAGTGCACTTTAAAATGTGACCTCTAGGGTACCTTATGGTGCCCCTTATGCAGCACCTTATATTACAGTGCTTTGAGAGTGCATTTGCTAGCAGTAGTAATTACAATAAAAAGTAAAATGCCTCCAAGAGCAATATTCCTCATAACAGGTGATGCCTCAGCCAGCCTTATTCATTGGGCACAGTGGGGGATTGAACCCATGATCCCAACACCATTAGTCAGTGTCTTAACCATTGTGTTGTGGCTCTGTTCCTGTGCTTGAGCATCGGCGCACCGCCTTAGGCCTTCCAACATTAACAGCGCACCGCCTTAGGCCGTCCACACCTAACAGCACAACGCCTTATGCCGCCCAAACCGCCCACACTTAACAGCGCACCGCCTTATGCCGCCCAAACTGAACAGCGCACCGCCTTATGCCGGCCAAAATTAACAGTGCGCCGCCTTATGCCGCACAAAATGAATATGCCTCCTAAAGCACTTTTAACCTAAAAGGTTAATGCCTCAGCCAGCCTTTTCCGTTCTGCACAGCAGGGGATTGAACCCCTGATCCCTGCACTATTGGCCAGTGTCTTAACCACTGTGCTATGGCTCTATTCCTATGCTTACATATCAGCGTGCCATCTTCTGCCTCAAGAAATTAATATGCCGCCTTATGACGCCCGGAATTAACATGGCGCCTTATGCCGGCCAAAATTAACAGCGTGCCACCTAAAATTTAAATGCCTCCTAAGGCAATATTCCCCATAACAGGTACTGTCTCAGCCAGCCTTGTTCATTGGGCATTGTGGGGGATTGAAACCATGAGCCCTGCACCATTGGCTAGTGTCTTAACCATTGTGCTGTGGCTCTATCCCTGTGTTTGAACATCGGCGCACCGCCTTAGGCCTTCCAAAATTAACAGCGCACCGCCTTATGCCATCCACACCTAACAGCGCAACGCCTTATGCCGCCCAAACCGCCCAAACCTAACAGCGCACCGCCTTATGTCCAAAATTTACTGCGCACCGCCTTATGCCGCCCAAACAGAACAGCACACTGCCTTATGCCGGCCAAAATTAACAGTGCGCTGCCTTATGCCACACAAAATGAATATGCCTCCTAAAGCACTTTTAACCTAAAAGGTTAATGCCTCAGCCAGCCTTTTTTGTTGCACACAGTGAGGGATTGAGCCTCTGATCTCTGTACCATTTGGTCAGTGTCTTAACCATTGTGCTGTGGCTCTGCTCTTCTGCTTAAGCATCAGCGCGCCGCCTTATGCCTCCCAGTATTAAAATGTCTCCAAAAACATTGGTGAGCCGCCTTATGCCCATCAGCGCACCGCCTTATGCTGCCCATTATTTATATGCCTCAGCCAGCTGTTTTTAATGGGCACTGTGGGGGATTGAACCCCTGATCCCTACACCATTGGTCAGTGTCTTAACCTTTGTGCTGTGGCTCTGCTCTTCTGCTTACACATCAGCACGCCACTTCTGCCTCACGCGCAGCTATCTCATGCGCTAATGTGCGGGGCGCACATGGGCGCTGCGCACCTTACGGCATATGCAAATTCCGGATTTTCTTTTTCAGCCTGCAACGCCCACTCCTTATATGGCACCCACACACTACCGCGGCCCGCACATTATCGGGGTTTTAGTAAATATGCCCCTAAATTTAAATTGAAACCCCAAGAAGCCAGAGTCCACATGCAGTGCAACATTAGATAAATAGATAAATAAGAGATGCAGTTCCCCAATACTGTATAAAATATAAAATAGCACAAAGTCCAATCACTAAAATTAAATAAAATTATTTTTTCTACCTTTGTTGTCTGACCATTTAATTCTCTGATCATGCTGGTCCTGATCTGAGGCTTCTGCTTTCCTGTCTTCTCTTAGTTCTCTTTCTGTGGTCTACGGTCCATCTGCCATTTTTTATCTCTTCTTTTGTTTTCTTCATTTCCTTCCATTTCCAGTTCCAGTAACCCTCCCCAGTATCAGCCCCCTTTCCAGTCCTTCCCTCCCAGTACCTTCCAATGTCAACTGCCTCGCATTCCCATGACTGTAACTGGTGTCCATTCCCTTCCAGTCCCCCTCCTTCCCCACTGTCCAGCCCCTTCTAGTCCAAATACCATCCCAGATATTAGCTCAGTCCACTCTCAGTGCCACCCTCCAGGTCAGCTCCCTTCCAATCACCCTACCCTCTGTCCATCCCCTTCCAGTGCTATTTGCATATCAGCTCGCTTCCAGCCTTCTCCCCATTACCAAATGACCTACCACTCCTATCCCCAAGTGTCAGCTCCCATCCAGTCCCCCTTCAGTACATCCCAAGTGTCAGCTCCTTTCCAGCCCCCTCCTTCCCCCTTGTCAGCTCCCTTTGTGCCCCGTCCTTCCCCTGGCAGACCCTCCCATTATCTGCTCCCTTCCAGTCCCATTCTACCATGCTCCCGCATCAGCCGATTTGTAGCTCTAGCCCCTAGTTTTCTTCCAGGGCCAGCAGCACTCTCCTCCCCTCCCCCAATAGCCCATTTCAAGTCCCAGACCATTTCCAGTCCTATCCCCCCCATCAGCCCACCTCCAGTCCTACCCCCCATCAGCCCACCTCCAGTCCTAGCCCCCCATAGCCCATTACAAGTCCTAACTCCCCCCATCAGCCCATTACAAGTCCTAACTCCCCCCCATCAGCCCATTACAAGTCCTTGCCCCCATCATCCCATTTCCAGTCCTAACCCCCCATCAGCCAATTTCCAGTCCTAGCCCCCCCATAGCCCATTACCAGTCCTAACCCCCCCATCAGCCCATTTCCAGTCCTAGCCCACCCCCATAGCCCATTACCAGTCCTAGTCCCCCATAGCCCATTACCAGTCCTAACCCCCCATCAGCCCATTTCCAGTCCTAGCCCCCCCATAGTCCATTACTTCCTAACCCCCCATCAGCCCATTTCCAGTCCTAGCCCCCCATAGCCCATTACTCCCCATCAGCCCATTTCCAGTCATAGCTCCCCATAGCCCATTACCAGTCCTAACCTGCCATCAGCCCATTTCCAGTCCTAGCCCCCCATAGCCCATTACCAGACCTAAACACCCCTCATCAGCCCATCTCCAGTCCTAACCCCCCTCATTAGCCCATTTCCAGTCCTAGAACCCCCATAGCCCATTATCAATCCTAGCCCCCCCATCAGCTCATTACAAGTCCTAACCCCCCTCCCCCCCCAGGAAATAAAAAAAAGAACCTGGCTGCTGAAGCCGCTGCGGCAGCAGGAAGTGCCTCGTGGCCGCCCCGGCAGAGCCCTCCTGTCTCCCTCAATGTGGCTTTACAGAGCTGTGAAGGCTGTGTAAAGCCGCTCTGAGGGAGACAGGAGGACTCTGCCGGGGCGGCCACGAGGCACTTCCTGCTACTGCAGCAACTCCTCTCCTCGGGGTTTTTTTTGTTTTTGTTTTGTTTTTTGAAGGCTGGCAGCGGCAAACTCACCCTCCGTTTCCAGGCAGCCACGGCTCCCTGCCTCTTAGAGAACCGTGGCTATGCTGTGACTGCAGTTTTAAATACAAACAAAACCAGTGCGGAGCCTTCTTGCCTCCGTGAAGGACCCCGTGCAGCTTTGTCCTGCCCCCAAAGGAGGAAGTTCCTTTAGGGGCGGGACAAAGCTGCAAGGGGTCTTTCACAGACGCGGGAAGGTTCTACACCGGTTTCGTTTGTATTTAAAACTGCAGTCACAGCACAGCCGCGGTTCTCTCAGAGGCAGGGAGCCGTGGCTGCCTGGAAACGGAGGGTGAGTTTGCCGCTGCTGGATAGGAAATCACTTCATGGTCCTAATGTTTTTTTTTCCAGCACATTACCATTTTCTCAATTTCTATGACCCTGGGAAGAGGACTCAATGCACAGGCCCACTATAGCAGTGATTGCCCTCACTCTTAGCTCTTGATGTCTTGCTGTGATTTTGCCAAATGCTACTCCAGTCACTGCTTCCTGGTCTGTTTTTGCTACATAGAACAAATAAAAAGAGAGAAAAGCTCTTTTTAATTTGTACCTCCCTGTTTCTGGTTCTGTTGCAGCTAATGTCACTGCTTGACTTGTAGGTGCAGCCCATGACTTGCAGGTGTGGAGCCATGTGCGGAGACTCATTATGGGACCTAATTTGCATAATGGACCTCCTTTGCAGAAATATTTGCATAATGTTAACATGCGCTAACTTTTAGTAAATATGCCTCTTAATGAGTGTCTGGATAAAGAAAGACTACCAGATTTCTACATCACTATACAGTACTGCCAACCACCAGGCACATTAGGAAGTACTATCAACACTGCCCATTTAGAACCCATAGCACACCAGCCGTATCATAACAGCACTACCAGAGCTCACTAAGCACCAAACCCTACCTATTAAAAAAGGCATCCCTGCAAATATTAAACCAATACATCTTCTACTGGGGAAAGAGAACAAGTGGCACTGTCAAATAGAAACTACATGAACAGAATACCTCAGCTCGGTTACACATGCAGAACATAGACAGCCACCAAACAAAGAACAAGGGATCACAATTTAGAAATAGAAAGACAATAATTAAACTTGGAATCCCAAAAGCCAAACTTGGAATTTACAACAACACTGGAGAAATAAAACTATAAATTAATTTCCTCTTGTACTAAACAAAAACACAAAGATGTTAGCAATGCACGTTTCCCAGAGCTGACATATTCGTTAATAAATTCAAAATAAAAAAGTATTTTTCTACCTTTTGTTGTTTGGGCATTTTAGTTTTCAGTTGCAATTGCTCCAGTCACTTTCTTCTGGTTTCTTCGTGTCTTCGGCTAGCTCTCGTGTCTGCTGTCCATTTGTCCATTCTTCTCTCTTCTAGTTTTTTTTCCATTACCTCTCTACATCTGCTTTAACATAATGATCTTCCCCTTTTGCTCTTTCCTCCATTTCTTTCTTTATTTCTTTTTCATCCACTCAAATTTCACCCTTCCATCTTCAGTCCCTACTTACTCTCCCAATACCCGCCAATTGTAGATTTTACTTCCCTCCCACACAAAATATCTTTTCCCCTCCCAATCCTCACTCTCCCAGCCCTATCCCCTTCAAGTCCTCCTCCAGCATCAGCTCCCTTCTAGTTCCAGCCCCACCCAGCATCTGCTCCCTTCTAGTCCCATTCTCCCACCCCCCTGCATCAGTTCATGTCCAGTCCAAGCTCCCTCCATCAGCCCATTTCCAGTCCGCCCCCATCAGCCATTTCCAGTCCTATCCCAGCCCCCATCAGCCCATTTCCATTCCTAGCACCTCATCTCCCCATTTCCATTCCTAGCCCCCCTATCAGCCATTTCAAGTCCTATCCCAGCTTCCCATCAGCCCATTTCCATTCCTAGCCTCCCATTAGCCATTTCCAGTCCTATCCTAGCCCCCCCATTAGCCCATTTCCAGTCAAGCACCCCATCAGTCCATTTCCAATCCTAGCCTCCCCCATAAGCCATTTGCAGTCCTGTCCCAGCTTCTCAACAGCCCATATACAGTCCAAACCCTCCATCAGCCCATTTCCATTCCTAGCCCCCCATCAGTCATTTCTAATCCTATCCTAGCCCCCACCCCCACCCCGAAGAGCCTTGCACCTGTCTATGCAGCTTACGAGGGAGTCAAGGATGCCAGAGGCCCCAGCTTGCTTCTGCACAGTGCTGCATGAAAAGCACCATGCTCCCTCACTCGCAGTATGTTCACATGAAGCCTGCTGAGTTCCAGGAAAGGTTAAAGGTCATTTCCTGTTTCCCGGCACTCCACGGGCTTCACATAAACACAGTGCAAGTGAAGAAGCATGCTGCTCTTCACTTCTGCGCTGTGCAGAGTGAGCCAGGGCCTCTGATGTCGCGTCCCCAGCTCCCTCTGAAGCCCTAAAAACCCAGGGGAATGAAGTTCACACAGGGCCCCCTGAAGCACAGTGGAGGAGTGGCCTAGTGGTTGGGGCAAGGTACTTCAGGCCAGAAGGTCAGGGTTTCAAATCCCACTAGAGGACAGCAACCTTGGGCTGGAAGGACTGGGGTTTCTAGTCCCACAGGTGTTCCTTGTGGTCTTGGGCAAGCCACTTAACCCTCCATAGCCCATGTTCCCTGTAAAATAGTTATCTCCAAGTTATAATGCCCTGTTCAATGTAATTTCAGTTTGTTCAATGTAAACCACACTGATGCAGAATAGCACAGTATATAAGAGAAAATAAATAAATAACATTCTCACTCAATGGACAGGCTGGCCCTGTTGACTTGTGCCCTCCAGGACCTGCCACTTCTGGACCTGATCTCTTTTTTCAATGCTTTTGACCTGCTCTTTTGCTGTTAGTAGCATTCTAGCTGCTTCTGCCCAGCATGACCAGCTGCATTGTCACTCTCTTGTTTCCAGTGGGGTGGCTTGTTATTAATGACAATTTACAAAATTACAATTCCCGTAACAAGAATAATAAAAGAAAATTTTGATTCAGTGCCGTTAGAAAAAATAAAACAAATTCAAGAAAAACGCTTCTGAAAAAAATTCTTAAAGTCCATCACAAGAGAGAGGTGTTTTTTTTTCAGTACTAGATTGCTTATATTGTTCGTACTGTGCATGTTATTAACATTACCTGTGCATTCTGAATTTTGTTTCTGAAATGGAGTTTGCTTTATTCTATTAATGTCCTTGTATGATGACATCACAGACCTAGCAATTTGAAAGCAATTAAGCAATGGAAGCTTCCTGCCTCAAGCATCAGTCTGAAAATGGAAATGGATATGTCCAGCTTCTTTGTGTTCCCTTCATGCTCCTATTAGTGCACCTTATTTTGTGTTATATGAGGAGACTGTTAGTTTAATTCCGGTGGAACCTTTCAGTAGTTTTGCTTTCGATATGATGATATGTATTTATTTTAAAACATTTATATACCACCACCATGTACAACATTCTAAGAGGTTTATAACGTTAGTGAAGGCACAATGCATCTATACATCCTTTAATGAAGATTTCTGAAATCACCAGATAAATAATCTAGTTACCTCTGTTCCATATAAAGTTGTTAGATTTGTTAGGTAGCTGTTGATGGTCTATTTAGTCAAAGCTTGCTCTGCGTGACCCAAATTTGAAATTTTACATGATATTTTTATAAGGAAATGAAGGGTATTGGTGCTTGGTGACTTTCTTGTGAGGGATACTGAGGCATCCATTTACTGACCAGATTTGATGTCTTGGAAGGTGTGTTCTCTTCCAAGCACCAAAATCCAAGATATTATGGAGAGTTTGCTGAGACTAATCAGGCCTAATGACTATTATCTGATGCTACTCATCCATGTCGGCATGAATAATACTGTTAGGTATCCCTCCAAGCATATCAAGAGTGACATCATGGCTCTGGGAGAGATGGTGAAGGAGATGAGGCACAGGTGATACTTTTCTCAATCCTTCCTGTTAAGGGTAGAAGCTTGCATCTAGAGATGACTGTAGGTTGCATGAATGGTGTCATTAAGAGCGTTTTGGTTTTTTGGACCATGGGATGATTTTTCAAGAGCTACTGAGCAGAGATGTTGTCCACCTATCCAAGAAGGGTCAAAATGTCTTCTGCAGCAGCTTGGCTAACCTACTGAAGAGGGCTTTAAACTAGATTAGTTGAAGATGGACAAAGAAAGCCCTCAGGTAAGTAGAACATTAAATATCTCTGCAGAAATTGGTAAAAGGGGCAATATCTGGAAGGCAGTTTCCATCAATTTACTCACCATAGAGGTCAGCTTAACCTGCCTGCAGTTCCCAAACTCATCCTTACGTCTGCTTTTATGTATAGGGACCACATGCACCCTTCTACAGTCCTCTGGGACCATTCCTAACTCTAAAGAATCATTAAAAAAGTCAGAGAGTGGAGTTGTTAGAACTTTCCCTAAATTCCTTCAATACTCTCAAATGTACTCCATCCCACCCCATCATTTTGTCTATTTTAAGTTTAGCTAGCTCCTCACCAACACAATCTTCTGAAAATCTTTCAAGATCTCCTTCGCTTCTGTTCCTATTTGTGGGTGTTTTCTGAGGTCCTGCTTCTGGACCTTAATCTGTGAACACAGAGCAAAAATATTTGTTAAGCAGTTCTTGTCTTCCTCTTTCTGTGATTTCTTATATTTTATGAAGGCCACCATCTTTTTTGTCACCTTTTTGGTTATTTGCTTTCCTAACAAAAAAGATTTGCTGCCCTTAAAATATCCTCTTTCAGTTTTGCCCATTGCTTTTCTATATCCCCCAGCTGTTCCCATCCTGCTAACGACTCCTTGAGGTATTGTCCTATCTTGGCAAAGTTAGTTTTCCTAAAGTTTAAGACCCTCGCTTTTGACTGATTTTATCAGCCCTTGTGCTAATATGAACCACACCATCTGGTAATTACTGGATACGAGATGATCTCCCACTCTGACATCAGAAACACTTTCCCTATTGGGTGAGGTTGATTTATTTTGCAAACTACCCTGATGTATTTTGCATTTGAAGGGCTGTTAAGCAAATTTGAATAAATATTATTAATTGGCGGGAGAATACAAAAGCAGCTGGAAAGTACAGGAAGGATCACCAGAAGAGGGTCAATAGGGCACCCAGATTGACTGGAAGGACCTAAATTACCTTAAGAGTGCCAATACAGCAGCAAAATAAGATGGAAGGACCTACAGTACTGCACATGCAGAGTGCCCATATAGCAGCAAGATACACTGGAATAACCCAGGCAGTGGGAATGAAATTAGGTCAGCTAAGCTGTGGGCCTGGAAGTTAGAGGACTGGGCACTGAGGACTTTTGTCCCAGCACAGGAATCTGTGATGAAGATCCCTCTTGGACTTCATGGGCTATTCATAGACTTCATGGGCTATTCAGAACAACAACATCCTAAGTGATTTAGGTAAATATCAGAGGTTGTGATGTGGTAAAGGCCCAAAAATTGGTGGCAGTGTTTGAAAGGGGTGATAACAGTGTTATACAGTCAGGGCCTTCAAAAGATTTAGTAAATCCCCCCGCCCTGTGATACGCTGGTTTTCTTTTTTCTTTTTTTGGAATGCTTTACTCCTGTGCAGTTTCTAAACAGATACCAGGAAGCGGTGACAACTCACACTTGCTTTCCTCCCCCCATGGCACCATGTCACCCCCAGTGTGCTGAAACCTCCCTGCAGCCAATCTGCTGCAGAAGACATTTTGACCCTTCTTGGATAGGTGGATAATATCTCTGCTTTGTAGCTCTTGAAAAATCATCCCATGGTCCAGAAAAACAAAACACTCTTGATGACACTATCCACGCAACCTACAGTCATCTCTAGATGCAAGTTTCTCTGCCTGTGCCTTTACCCTCAACAAGCAGAGTAAAAACACAGCAGCTGCACATCGGGCTGTGTATTCTTCCTCTGCGTCCTAGCACTGACTGCTGAGTTTGAACCAGAAGGGCTCTATGGTGTCCCATGGAAAGGTGTGACCTAAATACTTCTAAAGAGAGCTATATAATAAGTTTTGGGTGCATACCCAGCATGTGACCTTTAAGCTCTCATTTCAAAGCAGGCCACTGCTGATAGTATGGTTGCAGCTGCACTATCGGCAATGCACAAGTAAAAAGGTCACCTAATTTGGCAATTGTATGGAGGGAGTGGTGGTCTAGTGCTTAGGACAAGGTACTTCAGGCTGGAGGGCTGGGGGTTCAAGTCCCACCTGGGGACAGCAATCTCAGGCTGGAGGGACTGGGATTTCTAGTCCTATAGGCACTCCTTGTGGTCTTGGGCAAGCCACTTAACCCTCCATTGCCCATGTTCCCTGTAAGTATTAGCGTATGTGTCTCATATCCCCTCGTGTTAAATGTATCCTCCAATTGACCGCTTTGACCTGGTGAAAAGCGGGATATAAATACAGCTAAATAAAATAATAAAATAAATAAAATATTGCCCTCCCATCCAATAACTTTCCTGACATTGACTGCTAACCTCTCCACCCCTGCCATTGAATTCTGACTCCTCATCCCAATTCCCTCCGACACCTAAACCAAATTGTCCCCATTCCCCATACCCTTTCCAAATCCCAACATCCCACTCAACTCCTACAGGCAATCCCTGGTGTTTAGTGGGCAACAAGAACTATTCCCAGTTGCTCATGAAAGTCCTGACTTCAAAATGACAGCTTGAACTCTCAGTAATAGTCTCATGATGCTACTGGTACTAATGTCAGAGGTGTTGGATGGAGGTATCTGGGGTAGAGGGTCAGTATTTAACACTAGAAGCTCCAAAGTGTGTCAATTGATGCAAATGCATCTTCAAAGTTGTATACCAGCACCACTGCTAGAACCATATCAGTCATGTTCCATGACTTTGTTAGCAAGGTCAGGATGTTCAAATATGTGCATTGAAAATTAATGACAGATGCACCACCTAGCGGGAAAATGAATTTATACCTAGAAGCCCCAAAGCACGTCAATTGACGCACTCAATTGTCTTGGATGCGTCAATTGATGTACTTTGCAGCTTCTAGGTATAAATTCATGTTCCCACTAGGTGGCGCATCTCAATCACTGTTTACAGTTTTACTCTGACATTACAAACAATAAACACATGATGACGTCATGTAATGACGTCATATACTGCACGTATTTAACAAATAAGTAACTTCACATTAATTCACATCTGCATTTCATGCTAAACGCAGTCATTGTGATAATGCGTCAATTGACGCACTTTGGGGTTTCTAGGTAAAATTCCTTTTGGGGCTTCTAGTGTTAATGTTAAGGAAGGTACTATGGGATTTTGGTGATGATTTGTATGCATCTACCATGTGGTAGGTACATTGGGTTTCGATGACTGCACTTACAGCCATCTCAGAGGAGGCAATAAGTGCAGACCTGCTAAGTGTGCAAGAGGCAGTTAGTATATGCTGACGTCGCATTCGCTAACTGCTCTGTGCAGTACATGCCCACTCTGTCCAATGTCCCCAAACAGGGCATGCAGTTAGCATGCAAATTATCACACACAAACTGTCATGCTAATGCAATAACGAGTCGCTGTGCTTGTATGCCAACTGCGTGCTCAAATTTACATGCTACCTGCTTAAAACACTTTAGTAAAAGGACCCTTTAATGATTTTATATCTAAGTTCTGAGTTAGCTCATTTTGGGTAATCTACCACTGACGTTGGGCAGCAGTCCCAAAGAAACCATCTCCAAGAAAAACTGAAGTCAATATGGCATTCTAATACTGTCAACAAGTTTTGAACTCTTTCTTCAAAGTTCTTTTCAAATTTCCATTATCTTACCTGTTGACTTTGTCCTACTTTGAAACTATAAGGGGTATGTTTGCTAAACGGCGGTAAAGTCACCAGCAGTAAGGTCAGTGCTAATGTTACTGATGTCATATAAGGCTATGGACAGGTGTGAGCGGGCCGGCGTAAAGGGAGCCATAGGCCGTGTAACATGTGGAACAGGGTGCCCTGACCATTTACCGCATGAAACATGGTGACCTGACCATTTACCGTGTGGAACAGGGTGCCCTGACCATGAACCGCAGAGTAACGGCATCAAGGTGACACGCGTGAAGGTCCCCGAGGGTTACAAGGTGCTGCAACGGAAGGCACCCAAGGTGAAAGCACCCTGAGGAGTCAAGGCACCTGTAGGCAAGGTGCTCTGAGGGGTCAATGTGGCCAAGGTGAAAGAGCCCTGAGGGGGAAGGTGCTGGATAACGGAGCATCAATGGAAGACAATCAGAAGGTGAGGGATGGACAGAGAGGCAGTAGTTTGTAGACCAGATGATCCCTGTCCATCTGATATTATAGTCAGTAAGTGGGATGTGGGCCACAGCTGTGCTGCACACTTCGCCTGTCTGACAGGATGGATTAAAAAGAGCATGCATAATGTAGCTCACACAGAATAGAATCAAAGGTGCCTGGGGCCGTGCTGAACCTGTATCCCTTTTGGATGGTCCTTGCACCTGTCAAGAACAAAATGAACAGAAAAACCATCAGCAGAAATTGAACCGGTCCTCTGGGGTATTCAAACACATTGCCACAATCACTATGCTAAACCTACAAGGCATCAGGTATGGCAGGGATTACCAACAAAGGGAACATATGTATCCGTCTGCAAAATACAAACAGGTGGAAAGATCCACATCACCTCTGTAGGATGTGGCTGCATGTCCATTATATATGTGATGGAGGCTTCCACTAGCCCCTACAGATAGCCACCAGTCTCTCAAGCCTGTCCACTGTATGGGTCATGCATCAGCTACGGTCACATGACGAACACTCTCCAGTGGTCCACAGCTACTACTACTACTACTACTGAGCATTTGTATAGCGCGACAAGTCGTATGCAGCACTGCACAGACATGTAAGAGACAGTCCCTGCTCATCAGAGCTTACAACCTAGTCAAGACAAACACAGAAGGTGTAGGTAGGGATAAAGCAAAAGGAAAGAAAAAGGAGATCAGATGAGTCAAGATCCAAAAGCAGCAGCAAAGTGGTGTGTTTTCAGCCTGGATTTGAAGAGGGTTAGAGAAGGCGCCTGGTGTACAGACACAGGTAGTTTGTTCCAGGCGTAAGGCGCAGCAAGGTGAAAGGAGCAAAGTCTGGAGTTAGCAGTAGAAGAGAAGGGCACAGATAGAAGAGCGGAGTTCCTGAGGGGGGTTGTGAGGAGAGATAAGAGAAGAAAGGTAGTGAGAAGCCACAGAATGAATGCATTTATAGGTCAGCAGGAGAAGTTTGAACTGAATGCGGAAATGGATAGGGAGCCAATGAAGTGACTTGAGGAGTAATATGGGCATGACGAGGCTGGCAGAAGATTAGCCGCGTGGCAGAGTGTTGAACAGATTGAAGGGGAGAGAGATGATTCAAAGGGAGACCAGCAAGGAGTAGATTACAGTAGTCAAGACGGGAGGTGATTAAGGAGTGGATAAGCGTTTTAGTAGTGTGTTCAGAAAGAAAAGGGCAGATTTTGCTGATGTTATAGAGAAAGAAACGGCATGTCTTAGCTATCAGATGGATACGTGTGGAGAAAGAGAGAGAGGAGTCAAAGACAAACCCCAGATTGCGGGCTGAGGAAACAGGAAGGAGTACAGAGTTATCCACAGAGGAGGGGAGGTTTTAGGGGGAAAGATAAGAAGTTCAGCTCAGGCCACGCACCCTGCCTATCTGACAAGATGGATTGAAAAGGGCATGCATAAAATAGCTCACACAGAATAGATACAAAGGTGCCTGGGGCCATGCTGAACCTGCACCCCTTTTGGATGGTCCTTGCACCAGCCAAGAACAAAATAAACAGAAAAACCACCAGCAGGAATTGAACCGGCTCTCTGGGGTGTCTAAACACAGTGCCACAACCACTATGCTAACTTTACACATCACTTGCTATGGGAAGACCTACTAATAAAGGAAATGCTTGTAAGTATGTATGTATCTGACTGTAATATATCAGCAGGTTCCAGCTCAATCTCACCGGACATATCTGCTGTGGTTTAAAGTATCTGAGGACATGGCTTGGATATCAGACATGACTCATATTAAATGCATGTGTCAGACATCTGCTGCTCTCACACCAACAACCCTGTGCAATCTCCCAAACCCCATCCAAAACTAAAATGGCCTCCAATGCATGTCTCTGCCCTCTGCATGTTATGAAAGAGATCATGGGAAAGGACTTTTGTTGACACATATATACAGATGCAGCAGGTTGTCTTGCACTGCATGCAGTTGAGTCAGTCGCATGTTGCATACCAACAGGTATACTTCCCACTGGGTTGTGCTGTGTACAATGACAGTGCAGGAGCCCTGATGCTAGGCCCCTGCAATGTTTAACTGTGGGAAATCAGCAAACAATGCAATAGCATGTGCCTGCCTGCAATGTGTGAGCATGTAGGCATCTCCCCATGTCATTAGTTGATGGGCCAATGTGTAGTGCAGAGATGGGAAAGACACAATGTCTGTTACCAACAGGTCTCATGTACATCCAGTGCTCTGTCCAAAGCTCACCTACAGGACAGATGCTGAGTAGGAGCTGCATTATGTGCATTGCGCTGTATGGCCCTCATTGCAGTCCATGGTCCGTAGGCCCAAATGTTCAGTGCATGTGTATAGACAGTATGTTGCCAGTTATGAGTCACCAACACTTATTATGTATGTCACGTCCTATATAACATCCCTGCCTATAATGTTAACCATGACAATCCAGCACATGCATACCATGCAACAACAGTGGAGGTGTATGTAGAGCCCCAGATGCGGTAGGTATGGTGTGTGTACCATAAGGTGCAAGTGGGGGCTGTTTGTTACCCATCAACCTAGATAGCCAGTGCCAAATATGTCATTGGCCATCTATGTCCCTAATGGGCCAGTCAGAAGGGAATGTTAACTTGCCAACAAGTTGTCCTAAGTCATCCTGCCTGGGGGGAAATATATGTGACAAATTGAAAACAAGACAGGAAGGGATGCAGGAGCCAATGTGCAGCTGAACGCTGTCTATGGGCCAGCATAGTGTGGCTCTGGCAGCATGGCAATAACAATGTTGTTAGTTGGCCTGGATAAGAGCACCATAATGGTGCTGCACAGACATGGAGACACAACCAGATGCAATTTCCTTGGACATTATGGGGCCCTGCTGCATCAGCTATGAATCAGCTTGATGTGGACCTCATGAAGATTGTGCCATGGAATGCCTGTTGAGTCTGTAAGGCTACATACTGTACATGTGCATACAAAGTACACCTGTTGTACCACTATTGCATCTCTTGCAGTATTGCCCAATAAAGAGTGGCTGTACAGGGTCTGGATGTGTAGCATGCATTGAGTAGCTATGTGCAAACACAACACAATATGAGGGCAGTTAGAATAACTAATGTGTACAGTGATGTTGTTAAGCAATCATGTAGATGATGCATCACTTGCCCCTCCATGATATCTGGGATAGTACCCAAAAGTCTATTGTATGGGCAGTTAATGTATGTACATATGCAGTGGCCATCTGCAAAAGGGCTGCTGCTGATAATCACACATGTGTCACAGGAGCTATAGACCATGTGAAAGAAATAGTAGGCTCAGCTAAATATGAGCATACTGTATACATGTCACCCATGCTTCAGACACTTAATTAACTGACAACATTTGCTATTAAGCATGGGATGTCTCAGTGAACTACAAGTCAGATAGCAGTAATCAGGTCTCTGTTGGGGGTATGATTTGGCCAGATATATATGAATCTAAAAGCTATCTCTGAGAGATGACCAGCTGAAAGAGAAATGGTGTACCTCAGCAATGGCTGTGATTGTGTGAACCAACACATTGTGCACACATCTGAACATTAGAGCTGTGCACCTTTATACATATGTACTGTCTCACAGAGGTCTGAAACCAGTCCAATGCGTGATTATTGTAGGAAAGACAAAGTTTATTTTCAATTATTTGTCCATTACCACCCGACACAGGCCGTGTTTCGATTACCCTTCATCAGGAGTGGAACTGGTAAATACACTATAAACATAAAAACATACATTAAAAAACAAAATAACAATGAAGCCACAATAAGAACAGATGCCAGTATGTGACCAGTATAAAATAAAACTTGTTGTCAAGCTATAAACATAACCAATAAAAAGATAAATAAACATATACATTAAAATACATCATAAAAAACATATATATGAAATCATGTATATAAAATCATGTAAGATAGCAAGAGAAACCAAAAACATAGCAGGAGCGAATGAGGAAGAGGAATCTACATGTGTTAGATGGACCATTTTAGCAAAGGATAGGGCAAAATAAACACCATATAAGGTGTCTCCTCTCTCAGAGGTGCATCTGTATAAAAATTATAAACGATCACTTAAAAATGTAACCAACTACGTTACTTATTTTTAACCTCCCAAATTGCCAATAGATCATGACAGGACTAAATAAAATTATACTGACATCTCAACTTCTAAAAATGTTTGAAAAACAAAGGGGATGACCAGCAAGAGGAGGATTATCGCCACTCCGCGCATAATGCAATACGATCTTTTGCATCTCACATCGATGATTCATATTCTCTAAAATCATTAGGTTTTGAAATTATAGCAAATCAGACGACACCTTTGTATAACTCACATAACATCTGAGACATTTGGAAGAGGACGCCGGCTCATGCGCATTTAAAATCAAAGAAGAAAAGAGCGGGAAGGAAAAAGGGGGACCAGAGGGCGAGACCAGGGACCAGAAAATAGCGGAGAAACAAAAACCATTTCTATGGGGATCAAATTATAAAAACCATTTCAGATTTTATAGGGGAAATCATAATTGCACAGCAAACATTAAAATGTATACAAACCACACGTATGTATAAAATATAAATTACTGGCTATATTAAAAACATGATCGCACCATTCAAAAAGTGTTCAGTGATGCAGCACCCTATCCACAGAGACGTTACCATCATCCACCTAGGAAAATTACTAAAAAACACACCTAAGAGCATATAAAAATGGCGGGCCACAATAAATAGGTACAAAAAATAATAATAAAACCATATAATTATAACTTAAAAACATGATTCATTAACAATAAATAGATACAGAAAATAAAAACATGTAAATATTACTTAAAACATGAATAGCAGACAATAAAAGCCATGATTCATTACATGGGATTGCCATACATTAAACTAATAGCTGGATTCAACCAGCATCTAAAATGGGCAGAACCATATTGCAAAAAATCAAATTATTGCTCACTACAAACCATCAGAAATTACAATGATAATATAAATAGGTACCTGCCTAATAAATAATAAAAATAAAAATACAATGAACAGACTAAACAATATATACATATGCACATGTGGATAATATGTAATTTATGTGAAAAAATTTGTATAATGATTATGATACAATCAAATTAGCTAAAGGAAAACAGAAAAATCCCTATCTACAATTGAGAGCATTGGGAATCAAAGGGGTATGTTTACTAAACTGCGCTCAAGTGCGCGGCGCACAATAGCGTGTGTAAGGTACCTTAGTGCACGCTAATGATGCGTTTTTGTGCCCCGCACACGTGCGCGCCGCACTAAAATGCCCGCTCATGTGCGCGGCGCGCTGATATGCGATAAAGGCGTGGAAAGGCTCTCGGAGGGCGGAGGAAGGCTCCCCAGGGGCGGAGAGATGGGGTCAATGGGTGGAGAGTGGGAGGGGAGAGGCTCCCCGCACACGAGCGGGGCTGAAATTCAAGCAAAAAAATACCGCGAGTGAAAACCTCGTGGTAGAGCCGATTTAAAGGGAAGAGAAACCATTTATGTCAGCAATGTACAGCAAAACCAGGGAAACCTACAAAAAGTGAGCAGTGTGATACATGTGCACGGAACAAAAGGGCAAATAAACATTAAAAATGACCCCAACAAAATATAAAAAAATCATAAGCAAGCTGGGAAATACTGAGAGTAATGGGAAACATCAAAAAGCACTCACAACAAAGCCCCAAAAAATAAATATGAATTTTAGAAGGGTCTACGCTCCATCCCCATACAAGGTGAATGATCCCACAGTGAAATAACACTGATCAGGGTGTCCCTCTCCATTGGACAGGTTACCTATGGCATGCACATTTCCACAACAGCAGGGCGGGCAGGTCGGAATGGGCAACTGGACAGATGCTGGGAAAGGGGATTCAGAGGGCTGCAGGCGGCACATGCTGTGGTGCAGCTTGGGCACAATGCGGACTAGGCAGATGCCTAGATGGCACTTAGGAATGCTGAAACTGAACAGCAGCCAGACAGCAAATGATGAGGGCCCAACATGGGAATGAGAGTGTTTAGCACAGTGTCACAGGGGACAGTACCCAGCAGGTTCCCCCAAGGTCACGGAAATTGGCAGGCAGTGATTGGGGGACGTGCGGACAGATATGCAGGCACCCCTACCCCAGAACCTGCACCATAGGCAGCCGCCAACCCGCACACAGGATGGCCTGAGACTGCGTACCACCAGCACCACCAGCAGAAGGGCATGTCAGCATGGTGGCACAGGGGTACTGGAGGTGAAGGGGGGCAGTGGCAGCTACCCAAAGCAGACCATGGCCTAGCCCTGTGTAGGTGGGTGCAATGCACTGCAAAAGACAGGCCCTGCCAGACAAACAGTCATGGTATCATCAGGGAATGCACTGTCTCTGTGGCAACACGGTGGTGCAGTGCACACAACCAGTGTGTTTGGAGACAAAAGGTCAGAGGTTCAAGCCCCAGTTTGGGCTCCTGCCAATCCAGTCCTCATATTTTACCCACAACTATATCGTGATAGTAAAGACGAACCTTTATTGCAGAGAACATAAGCATGGCTCAAACACCTCTATTTTACCCTACAGAGCACAGACCCCAGAAACATGCACATTACCTAGAGCAGATTCCCCCAAATGCAGTCCTGGAGGGCCACAAATCCTTCAGGGTTTATGCTGTCTCCAATCTAAGGATGGAGCGGTACTGGTGGTGGAGGTGGCAGCAGCTGGTGGCAACAGCACACAATGGCCTAGGCCTGTCCAGGTGGGTGCCGTGCACTGCAACAAACAGGCCCTGTCGGATGTACAGTCATGGACTCCCCAGGGAATACAGCACATCAGTGGCAACACAGTGGTGCAGTACACACAGACAGTGTGTGCAAGAACAGAAGGTCACAGGTTCAAAGCCCAGCTGGGGCTACTGTCAATCCAGTCCACATATTTTTCCCACAACTAAACCATGATAGTAAGGACAAACCTTTATTGCAGAGAACATACGCATGGTTAATACGCCACCGAGCACAGACACCATAAACAGGCGCATTACCTAGAGCAGAGTCTCCCAAATGCAGTCCTGGAGGGCCAAACACCATTCAGGTTCCATGCTGCCTCTATTAAAGATGCCTGTGCTGCATATCTATGCACCACCCCCATGGTATGCAGATGTGTCTCATGCATATTCATGAGGGACAGCATGAAAACCCCAACAGAGTTTTGCACACCAGGAGTGGAGTTGGGAACCTCTGCCGTAAAGCAGCAGCCAACAGGGGCAGACACACCCACACCCACACCCACAGGCCCCATTAGCCAATGCCTCCTGGAGAGGCAGGACTTTGGGCCTTGTGTGCATCTCCCAATACTAGCACTTGCATACCTTAGCAATGCCACCCCACACCTGGGTATACGGTACACAGCTATCAAACGTTTGCTATGATTACTGGCAGATAGCAATTCCTATGTTAAACACAGTTTGCTGATTGAGCTCCATCATAACAACCTTTCTGATGTCTGTGGTGAGGGGACCATCAACCCAGCAGGACCAGGGTTGATGGTCCCCTCTACTTCCACGATTGCAGGGAGGTAGAATGTGCATCTGTTGATGAGAGACCCTGATTACCACCCTCAGCCCTGGAGGAGGAGGGTGGTGGCACATAATCATCCTGGGGGTTCATAGGGGCTACACCTGACTGAGACAGACAGATATATCCAAGGTGCTTCTGCAGAAACTACCTATCTCACACATTAGCACTGCTGGGGACCTACAGCATGGCCTATTTCTGCCATGGAAGGTGCTGTGGACCTGGTGCTGGGCGCCCCACTGCACACTCAGGGTGAGCACAGTACCCGCACAATGTGACAGTGTGTAGCTACTCTGTGCCAGTAACACACACGGTCAGTACCCCCTACCAGGCCAAGGTGCTGTGGGGTGCATACCCCATCTTGTGTTCATCTGTGGACAGCTGATTTGCATGTACAGTGCATCATGGGTACGGGTGGCCTAACCCTATCCTGGTGACCACAGCAGACTGTCTGTGTGGTGACGTGCAGTCCCTCTACAGCCAGCCAGGGACTTGCTGGTAGCTATAGAGCTGTAGCCCACTGGTTACTTCACTGCCTGTGGAGCCGGCGGTCATGGGTTCAAACCCACAGTGGGGTCATTTGATAGGGCTGCCCAAAGCATTATCTCTTTTTAATGTACATTATTGCTGCCAGCAAAAACACTCTCTGCGTACTGTACCCATAAGGTGCCTCAGAGGGTGCTTTATAGGGCGCCCTATAGGGCACCTTATGGTTACCGTCCATATAAGGTGCACTATACGTTATCCTGTGGAGAGACTTATAGGGTGCCCTATAGGGGACATTTTAGGGTGCCATGGCAGACAGTACACTTTATAATGTGCCCTATGGAGTGCCTTATAGGGTGCCTTATGCGGCACCTTCAGTTACGGCACGTGAGGGCGTGTTTGCTGGCAGCAATTAATAAAATACAAATGAAGTGCTGCAGGAAACAATACATACATTGCAAAGCTGATGCCTCAACCAGCCTTATGTATTAGGCACACTGGGGAGCAAACTCATGACCCCTGTATCAGCAGTCAGTGCCTTAACCATTGTGCTACACTGCTGTTCCTCCTTGCATGTCAGTGCACCTACTTCAGATTTCCATGCGTTTAAATGCACAGTGCTGCCATCAAACACAGTGCTATGACCTTACTGTGCCTCATAGGGCACCCTATATGGCGCCCTATAGGCCACCCTTTCAGCAACATTGTAGGGTGCCGTGGCGGACAGTGCACTTTAAAATGTGCCCTCTGGGGTACCCTATGAGGCGTCTTATGCAGCACATTATGTTACAATACTTTGAGGGTGTGTTTGCTGGCAGCACTAAATAAAATAAAAATAAAATGCACCCTACAGCAATATTACCTAGAACAGGTAATACCTCTGCCAGCCTTCCTCATTAAGCACAGTGGGAGATTGAACCCATGACTCCTGCATCATTGGTCAGTGTCTTAACCATTGTGCTACACTGCTGTTCCTGCTTGTATGTCAGCGCACCTACTTATGATTTTCATTCCTTAAACTGCACAGTGCTGCCATCAAAAACAGTGCTGTGACCTTGCGGTACCTCATACGGCACCCTATAAAGCGCCCTATAAGCAACATTCGAGGGTGCCTTGGCGGACAGTGCACTTTAAAATGTGCCTTATGGGGCGCCTTATGTTAACACGCTTTGAGAGTGCGTTTGCTAGTAGAGATAATTAAAATAAAGATAAAATGCCTCCTAAAGCAATCTTCCCCATAATAGGTAATGCCTCAGCCAGCCTTCTTCATTGGGCATAGTGGGGGATTGAATCCATGATCCCTGCACTGTTGGTCATTGTCTTAACCATTGTACTGTGGCTCTGTTCCTGTGTTTGCACATCAGCGCGCCACTTATGCTTTCCGCGCAACTTTCTCATGCGCTAATGTGCGGGGCGCACATGAGAGCAGTGCACATTAGCGCATGATTAATCCCGGTTTTGCTTTTTTCTGACTGAAACGCCCACTCCTTATATGGCATCCGCACACTAGTGTGGCGCGCACCCTAACAGGGTTTTAGTAAACGTACCCCAAAGTGTCTAATAAAAATATATATCGTCGTTCTAGCCTCATAATAGTTTTATTATTGTCCCCACCTCTCCAGTTAATTTTCTCCTTTTTTATAATAAAAAACTTCAAATCCATAATCTTGTGCTGATTTTCTTGCCAATGAACAAGGGTTTTTTCTAATAAACCCCTGCTAATACTACTTTTATGCTCTATAATTCTAGTTCTGATATTGCGAATGGTCTTCCCAACATATAGGGGTATGTTTACTAAACTGCGTTAGTTTGATTCGCGTTGGGAGCCACGGTAGAGCCAGAAATCCCAAATAAGGACATGGGCGGTACATCGTTACCGATAACACGCGTTACAGAAATTAATGAGTGTTAGAGGGCACCGTGGCGCGCTACCGTGCATTAAACTTAAAAAGGCTCACAGACACAAAACACTGAAACAGAGCTGTAGCACAATGGTTACTGCACTGACTGATAATACAGGTGTCATGGGTTTGATTCCCCAGTGTGCCTAATGCATAAGGCTGGCTGAAGCATCACCCTGTACATTTAAGTAGTGAATGAGGAGTCATTTTACGTTTATTTTCAGTAGTGTTGCCAGCAAACACACCCTCACAGTGGCGTAACCTAAGGTGCCGCATAAGGCACCCCATGACGCACTCCATAGGCTACATTATAAAGTGCACTGTCCGCTGAGGCACCCCACAATGTCCCCTATAGAACGCCCTATAAGGCACCTTATAGGGCGCCATATAAGGTGCCTCATGAGGCGCCTCATGAGGCACTGTAAGGTTACAGTACGCTGAGGGGTTGTCGCTGGCAGCACTAATGTACATTAAAAATAGACAATGCTGCAGACAGCCCTATAAAATAACCCCACAGTGGGTTTGAACCCATGACCACTGGCCCCACAGGTAGTGAAGGAACCACTGGGCTACAGCCCCATAGCTGCTAACAACCCCCTGGCTGACTACTGAAGGGCGTCAGGCCACCACCCAAACTGCCCGCTGTGTTGGCCAGGATCTGGGTCAACGCACCCATACCCATGGTGCACTGCACATGCAGATCAGCCATGTACAGATGATCATATGTTGAGGTGTGCCCCCCCCATCACCTAAGACTGGTGGGGGGTCCTGACCATGTGCAGCCCCACAGCACCTCGGCATGGTAGGGGGAACAGACCATGTGTGGCACTGCCACAGAGTAGCAACAGACAGTCACATTGTGCGAGTACTGTGCCCACCCTGAGGTTGAGGTGGGGCACCCAGCACCAGGTCCACAGCACCTTTCATGGCTGAAATATGCCATACTGCAGGTCTCCATCAGTGTGTGATAGGTAGTTCCGTTAGACACACCTAAGATACATCGGTGTCCTGCTGTATGTCTCGGTCATGTCTAGTCCCTATGGGTGATGATGCACCCAGAATAGTGCATATCCAGTGTTGGTACCATGGTTACCTGCTGTAGGTGAAGGAGGGGGGAGGGTGTATGGACCCATAGGCAGATTATGTACCACCACACACCCCACCCTCTGGGGTTCAGGGTGGGAAACAGGAGCACCCACCAATAGATCCACAGTCTACCGCCCTGCAATGGTAGCAGTAGAAGGACCATCAACCCCAGTCCTGCTGGGAAACAGACAGAGCGCTACACATCCATAACGCAATGGCAGACAGACGGCAGGCCTGGAAATTCTCAGCTGCCCCCCACCATTATCTGACATTCTCCAGCCGCTGCACCCTGCAAGGTGTTCCAGCAAGACACATACTAGCTGCAGACAGTCCGCCAGCTAGTCCATAGTGCATGGTCCTGGGGGAGATGCATGCACCCAGAACAGGGATGTCAGCAAACACACCAAGCAGATAAGTCAGTGATTGGGCCCCAAAAGAGAACCCATAAATATCACATGAGAGAAATGCCATATAGCTCTATGGGGGAACCTAGCCATGCAATGATGTCATGGACTAGTTTGACGTGCTTCAGTTTGGTGGTAATTTGCTGTTCCATGTTCCTCTCCTTCTCTTATCTGCCTAACTGTCTCTGTCCTCTATTCTGTCCTATCATATAAATGGCGTTCTTTTCCTATTTCCTCAATTGATATGGTATTCTAAACCGCTCTAATGCCTCTGGCCTGAGCGGTATATCAAATTTAAATAAACATAAACATAAATGGTCACTGCTTAGTCAGGGTGAGAGTGACCTCCCAGCAGGACATGCTATGGCCACCCTGTCCGTGCAGGTGGTGGCCAGGCACTACAATGTCCGAGCCATTGCCCTATGCCGTGTGCAGATGCATCCAGGTCAGACCACCCTATCCAGGCTATTCCCATGGTACCTTGCTCCTCATTATGCACATTGGCAGGCCAATGCTGGCAACAGTGCTAGCAGTGAGGGCTGTAGAGGGTGTTGGCAGCCACCACACACTGGATAGACAGACACACTCTCCCCACACCTATGCCAGCATTGTGCAACTATAGAGGTGTTGGGCAGACCAGGCCACCACACCAGTCCTGGGCACAGTGCAGGCATGGCTATGGTACGCAATACTGTAGGAATCACTCCCCAGATTGGTAAACACTGTCAGACACAAGACCTGTAGCACACTCCACAGACATCAGAAAGGTTGCTATGATGCAGCTCACTCAGAAAATTGTACTTAACCTAGGAATTGCTATCTGCCAGTAACCTAGGAATTGCTATCTGCCAGTATAGATGTGTACCATATTCCCCGGTTTAGGGTGGCATTACTAAGGTATGCAAGTGCTAGTATTGGGAGATGCACGCAGAGCCCAAAGTCCTGCCTCTCCAGGAGGCTTTGGATAATGGGGCCTGTGGGTGCGGGTGTGTCTGCCCCTGTTGGCTGCTGCTTTACGGCAGAGGTTCCCAACTCCAGTCCTGCGGTGCCAAACACTGTTCAGGTTTTCATGCTGTCCCTCATGAATATGCATGAGATACATCTGCATACCATGGGGGTGTCGCATAGAAATGCAGCACAGGCATCGTTATCAGAGGCAGCAGGGAACCGGAATGGTGTTTGGCCCTCCAGTACTGCATTTGGGAGACTCTGCTCTAGGTAATGTGCATGTATATGGTGTCCATGCTCTGTAGGGTAAAATGTGGGTTTCTTGGGCATGTTTACGTCATCTGCAATAAAGGTGCTGTCTGTATTAGCACGTTGTAGTAGTGGGTAAAATATGGGGACTGGGTTGGCAGGAACCACAGCTGGGACTTGAACCTGTGACCCTCTGCTTCTGAATACACTGGTTTTGTGCACAGCACCACCTTGTTGTCACAGAGTCATCACATTCCTTGGTGATACCATGACTGTTCGTCAGACAGGTCCCATCTGTTGCAGTACACGGCACCCACCTACACAGGGCTAGGCCACGGTCTGCTCTGGGCAGCTGCCACTGCCCCCTCCACCACCAGTATCCCTCAGCCACCATGCTGACATGCCCCTCTGCTGGTGGTGCTGGTGGTGCGCAGTCTCAGGCCATCCAGTGTGCAGGTAGGCGGCTGCCTATGGTGCGGGTTCTGGGGTAGGGGTGCCTGCATAGGTGTCCACGCTTCCCCCCAGCACCGCCTGCCAATGTTCCGTGCCCTTGGTGGTAGCTGCTGGGTACTATCCCTTGTGACACTGTGGGAAACACAGTCGTGCCCATGTTGGGCCTTCAGCAGTTGCTGTCTGGCTGCTCTGCTGCTTCAGCATTCGTATGGGCCACCTAGGCATCGCCCTAGTCCGCACTGTGGCCCAGCTGCACCACAGCATGTGCCGCCTGCGGCCCTCTGTATCCCCTTCTCCGGCATCTGTCCAGTTGCCGTTCCGTCATGCCCGTCCTGATGTTGCGGGACATGTGCACGCCATAGGAACCCTGTCCGATGGTGGGGAAACCCCTGAGCAGCGCTATTTCACTGTGGGCTCATTCACCTTGTATGGGGACGGATTATAGACCCTTTCACGATTGATATCTGCTCTATGGAGCTTACTCGGGGGGGAGGGGTTGATGTTTCTCATTGCTACCACTATTGGCCAGCTTGGTTATGTTTTTTTCCAGTTTGTTGGGGTCATTTTCAGTGTTTATGTGCCCTTTTGTTCTGTGCACATGTATCACACTTATCACTTTTTTTAGGTTTCCCTGCCTGGGCTGTACATTGCTGACACTTAAATGGTTTCTCTCCCCTGTAATGTGCATTTAACGGCAGGTTTTCATTCGCATTGGAATTGAGCTCTTCAGATCAGCGCGTTAGTGTGAAGGGAGCCTCTCCCCGCCCACTCTCCGCCCATTGACCCCTTCTTTCCGCCCTCTCTCCACCTTCTGCAGTGTTTTACCGCACCGCGGGGGTTTACGATTGCTAACTACGGTTAACGCGCGTAATGTAACGTTAACGATCTTCGCACATCATAACGCACGTTATGACGCGCAAACGATCGTTAATGTTACATTACGTGCGTTATGTACCGTTACCGCAGTTTAGTAAACATACCCCATAGTTTCCTACATGGACACTGTATGACATAAATCACATTTTGTGTGTCACAATTAGAGAAATCGTTAATATGAAACTTTTGGTTTGTTGTTGGGTGAATAAATGTATCTCTAACAGGAAGAACATTCAAGCATACTGAACACTTACCACATTGGTATTGTCCTTTCTGTTTGGATAAAAAACTTTTTTTCTGTAAGAGCGGAAGGAACCAGAAGATTGTGCAAATTAATATTTTGCTTATGTGCTATCGTTAGTTTGACACCTTGAAAAACTGGCAGAGATTGAATGAGGTGCCATTCTTTCTTAAGTATCTTGATGATACTACTAGAGTGTTGCGAATATAAGAGGGGACATACAAAACCAATATCATCTTTTTTTATTTGATTTCAAAAGTAAATCCCTGGATGAATCTTTTGCTCTTCTATAGGCCTGTTCTATGCATGGTGCTGGATATTTTCTAGCTAAGAACTGTTTTTTCATATTTTGACATTCTCTTTCAAAATCATGTGCATTTGTACAAACCTAACTCTCAAAAACTGGCCCACCGGGAGATTCTTCTTCAATGATGGATTATGAAAACTATTGTAATGCAAAAAGAAATTCCTATCAGTGGGCTTTCTATAAAGTGTAGTAGAAAACCCATTGCTATCTTTCTTAATTAAACGATCCAGATAAGATATCTGATGTGTGCGTGGGGCGGAGCTAGCCGCGGAGAAGAGATGGCCGCTTAGTGTGTGGCTCCCTCCCGATATCACAGAATCTGGAGTATTTCTCTGTGTCAGGCGATTTTGTTATCGTGCTTTTTTTACTTGGGAAACAGTAAAGCATGACTGCACTGAAACCAGCGAGATTAGAATTCCCATCGGCGTCAGGTCAAGCTAATAAGCGAGCTAAGCAAGAACTTCCCTCCCCCCAAAAAATGGCAGCGGAAAAACCAGCGTCGGAGGGGGTGCGTGAGATATTGCAAGAGTTGCGCTTGGTTAAAGACATGATTGCAACCAACTCTGCGACGCTGGTTCAGGTGCAAGAAGATCTCCACGAGGTAAAGGAGAGGTTGGGGGACATGGCAAAGCATATGAATGATGTAGAAGCTGAATTGGACCGGCAATCCTCTATGATAGCGCAATTGGGCCTGCTGACGAAAAGGGTGACTGCCTTGGAAGCGCAAATGGAAGACCAATCCAATCAGGCTCGGAGGAATAACCTACGAATTATGGGAATACCTGAAGGCCGCGAGGGGATAGATCCTATTGGCTATCTGGAAAAATTAATACCGGAGCTGTTAGAAATCACCTTTTCACGTCCGCTGGAGTTGGAAAGGGCCCATCGGGTCCCATCACAAGTAAAGCCTCCCGCTCAGAGACCACGTCTATTTGTCGTCAAAGTTCTCCGATACCAGCACATTCTACAGATTATGCAGGCAGCCAAGCGTCGAACAGGGTTGCAGATAGATGGTCAGAAAGTTGCCTTCTTTCCGGACCTCAGCAAGCAGACGGTTCAGCGTCGGAAGGAACTCCTGGCCTGTAGACCCATGTTACAGCAAGCTCAGGCGAGATATGGGCTTTTCTACCCCGCGCGTATGCGTGTGACTTTAGATAACAGTACCAGAACATTTGCGGATGGGCCTGCTCTCCGATCCTACCTGCAAGAGCGTACCCATATGGAGATGGGCACTTGAAAGAGACTGGGCCTAAATGCAATGCTTCATATTGTCATGTATGTCATATCATGATGGAGGGTCTTAAGGAGGGAGGAAGTGGGCACAGTGGACCTACTTATCTGTCTGTAAAGTGGGCTGTTATATGATATGATATGATGTTCTGTTACGGGGAGACGTGTTTATTAATGATTAGTTGGCTATGACAAGATGTCTTTGCTGTCTCTAAGTGGAGCAGGGCCTGACGCTGAGGAATACTCGCAAAATACTTTTTGTTTATCTGTTAGTGGGGGGAGGGGTGGGCGGGATATGATGGGTGGTGGGGACTTCACCATACAGGTTAAGGAAGTTAATGATATGGGACAGGCAGGGGGGTTTAAAATTGTGTTCATGAACAATCTATGTTTGGACCCGGGGCAGTTGACTGCGAATGCTACTATTTGTGGGCTATACAAATCAAAATATGGCTGATCTCAAGCTGAGGGTGTTATCCCTTAATGTTCAAGGTATTTCTAACCCCATTAAGAGGAAGAAAATATTGACTTATTGTAAGCATCAAAAAGCAGATGTCATATTTACAAGAAACCCATTTATCACTCCCTGAATCTTGTAAAGTTGCAGATGCTACCTACCAAAATATTTTGTTGGCTCCTGCCCTCAAAAAGAAGGGGGGTGTTATCATACTGGTCAGGAAGACCTTACCGATAGTGGTTCAGGAGACTAAAATAGATCCAAATGGACGGTGGGCCAAAGTGAACGCACGATTGAAGGAGGATATGTTTACTTTTATGACGCTGTATGGCCCCAATTCTGATGATCCGCAATTCTATGCCCAGGTCACTCAAGAGCTAATGATAGCTGGCTCTTCGCATATAGTGCTGGGTGGAGACTTCAACTTAATACAAGACCCGCTGCTTGATCCGGCTCCATACAAGCCGCAGCACAAACCTATGTCCAGCAAGCTTCTGCGGAATATGGTGGAAACACTGAGTCTGGTTGACCCCTGGAGACTTTTTTCCCCTAAGGGCAGAGAGTACTCCTTCTACTCCCTACCCCACAATTCACAAACTTGTATTGATTATTTTCTAGTCTCCAAGACATTTCTACCCATGATTGTAAGTGTGGACATGCTGGCCAGAACAGTCTCGGACCATTCCGCGGTTGTCTTGGAATTTGAAGCAGGACCGTCAAAGAGTACCCAGATCCGATGGTATTTTGACAAACACTGGCTGAGGGATGAAGAATTTTGCAAATATATTGGGTTGGCCATCAAAGAATACTTCGCCAAGAATCTGTTTGGGGATACTCCTACGTGGGCTTGGTGGGAAGCCTTTAAGGCCTATATCCGTGGCTATATAACAACTTACCGGATACGTAAGCAAAAGGCTGATGCCCAGAGAAGGGTAGAGTTGGAACAGGAGATCCAAGCGGGGGAGAGACTCCTGGCAAGGTGGGCTGATCCGCTGGTCCTTATCCGGTTACAGAAGCTCAGATTTCAATACAACTCTCTTTTACATGAGGAAGTCAGTAAGGTTGTTAAAGCCCAGCAGGGGCGGTATTACCATGAGAGTAACCGGGCGAGTGCTCTACTTGCTAGCACCTTGAAGACTAAAAGAGTGGTGACACGGATAGCTGGCCTAAAGGACTCAGCCGGCCGGCTAAAGGTGGCGGATGAAGAAATACTGATGCTGTGTGAGGCATTCTATTCCAAACTCTATCAATCGGAGGTTGAGTGTGAAGAAATGGCCTTCAATAACTTTGTCTCCAATATGGTAGGGCCCAAGCTGGCGGCGCACCAACAGCACTCTCTGGATGCAGTCATCACGAGTAAAGAGATCAAAACAGCTATGAAGCAGCTTGCGAAAGGGAAGGCCAGCGGCCCAGATGGATTGCCTGTAGAATTTTATGAGGCGTTCTCGATACAACTGCTGCCGTAGTTAATGCTGTACTATTCGGGACTCAAGGAAGAAAGCCCGGCTGTTGGAGCCCTTGCGGCTGCTACGATTGTTATTTACCCTAAGCCTGGAAGAGATCCACAAAAGGTCGAGAACTACCGACCGATATCACTATTAAATGCGGACTATAAAATTTATGCAAAGATCTTGGCCAATCGTTTGATACGTGTTATGGGGACCCTAATCCATCCGGATCAATGCGGATTTATGCCCGGAAGATCAACAGTCGATAATGGACGTTTGTTAGCCCACGTTTTGCGAAGAGTACAGCAAGTAGACTAACCTATTGTGGGCCTTGCGTTGGACGCAGAGAAGTCATTTGATAGGGTCGAACTACCATATCTTTTTCAAACTATGCGCTGGTTTGGTATACCTGAAAGTTTCCTGAAAAGTGTCCAGCTGCGCTATGCTAAGCCGATAGCCCGGGTGTTGGCGAATGGTGCATTATCGCAGGAATTTCAGCTCACCAGGGGCACCAGGCAGGGCTGCCCCCTATCACCTCTGTTGTTTAATTTGGCTTTGGAGCCTCTAATCTTAAAAATACGTCACCATCAGAGTATTCGCAGAACCCAACTAGAGGGATACCACTGTAAGCTCTCTGCTTATGCCGACGATCTTCTTCTGTTTCTGGAATTAACTTCAGTAGGAGCAGCTTTAAAGGTCATCGAAGACTATTCAACCATCTCAGGATATAAACTAAATTTGTCTAAAACCATAAGCATTCCCCTCACGGCCAATGTCTCGGAGAAGGAACTATCACAATATCCGTTCCTGGTGGAGAAAACCTCGTTCAAATACCTGGGGGTAACATATGGAGTCACTCTTCAGGATACAATTGCCCTCAGTATGGACAGCTGCAATAAAGTGCTTCAAGAATATGTGAATAAGTGGTCCCCGCTGATTTTGACCTGGTGGGGCAGGCTAGAAACCATAAAAATGGTCATTGTTCCTAAGATAACTTATATTCTGAATATGATCCCGATATTATTTGACCGGAAGTTTTATACTAGCATGGAGAAAGTCTTGCTAGCCTTCCTCTGGGGGAAGAAAACCCCAAGAATAGCGTCTTGGAAGTTGAAGCTTCCTAAAACACAGGGTGGGGTCCACTTTCCAGATTTCTATTGGTATCACATGGCCGCACTATTGAAGCAAGACTCCTGGTGGTCGGAGGAGATCGTGACCCCTGAGGCCCTGATCTGGCTTCTAATAGAAGAGAAAATAAGTGAACCAATTCCGTTAAGGTTGCGTATCGGAGCAGATGGGGTCCATATGAAGCTGGATGCGATTTTCAAGGCCACCCAACTAGCATTTTCATATGTGCTGCCACTAATTGAGGCTGATCAGGGGTTCACAACGGCCACCCCACTCTGGTTCAACTCACGATTTAAAATAGGAGGGAAGTGCATTGTCTGGACTACATGGTTACAGCAAGGAATATGCTACTTGGGTCTGCTGGTAAGCGGGCAGAAGTACAAGCCTTTTCCAGAACTGCAGCAAGAATATCAGCTCCCACAGCGATGTTTTTTCCAATGGTGCCAATTGCGGAATTGTTTGAGTAAAGCTGGGGTAACGCCAATTTCTTTAGGGACTGGACAGCCACTCTACCTCCGGATACAGGAGATCAAACATGGAACTCAGCTAATATTGAAGTTCGTGGAAATTATTCGAAATGCGGGTGATCGTAGACCTAAAGGAGCTCAATTGGTCTGGGAGGCTGAAGTGGGAACCCTCATGACTACAGAGATGTGGAACACTTTTTTGGGGCACACAGATACGGATAACCAGAGCTGCCTCTCTTACGCAGACGTCCTATTTCCTCGCCCATCGTGCGTACTTGACACCAGTGAAGATAGCCAAGTGGCAAGTGCAAGAGGGAGATAAATGTTGGTCTTGTGGCTCCAGGGCTGGAATGCTGGCACATATGTTATATGACTGCCCCCTGCTGCAGCTGTTCTGGCAGCGGGTATGGGAGCGACTCACACAGTTGCTTCGGATGTGTTCACCCTTAACATATCGGGTAGTTGTATATAAATCGTTGGCTGGGGTTCCAGATTTGGATAGACGATTTCATGCTATCTTTGACCTTCTACTAAGCTTGGCACTGAAGGCAATATTAAGCCACTGGAAAAACTTTGGCTCCCTGAATGTGGAATATTGGTGGAACCTTGTATGTTATCATCATTCTTGTGAAATAGCATATGTGAATCAGAATCCAACATCTAGTTATCTTTTGAAAAAGTGGGATACCCTTGCATTGACTTAGGTTATACCACGTTCAGTGATATTTTGGTGCACTGGAAGTGTAGCATTCGCGGTCCTACCCCCAACTTGATAGCTGTTTGTATTGATAAGATGTGTACCAGCCTGTCTTTGCCATTTCAGTTATTAATGTTAATATATTTGTTTGATTGTTCTGTTCAATGGTTGATGTTTTGAAAACTGATAAATAAAGTTTAAAAAAAAAAAAGATATCTGATGTGGGTCATATGTCATATGAAATCGTAAATTAGGATCCAGCTGGTTTATCCATCCATTGAAATCAGAGAGGTTCTTTATTGTACCTTTCCAAATAATAAAAACATCATCAATGGAAAACATTTTCACTAAAAGGATACTTCTTCAAAAAACTTTCTTCAAAATTAAACATATTGTGATAAGGAGAGCTGTGTGGATCGAATGGAATGGAAGAAAAGTGAGGAATACACCTTTAAAAGCAGAGGTAAACAAGGTTCTCATAGAAACCACAAGCTACCGAAGCATGCAGTAGCTAGATCTAAGCCCTGCCCTGGCAGTGACGAAAGAGCTAGTTTGAGCCCTAACAAATCTCACATGTGTAGCAAGGAGGGTGTGGCTGGAGAGAAGCACCATTTTAAAGTTGCTTCAGAGTTTTGTAGGGAGGAGCCCGGCAGAGACACAGGTACAGTCTCTGAGCTTACCAGAGACATAGTGGAGAGAGAAGGAGAAGTGGAGACTGCTGATTCTTATTCTCAGAGAGCACTGGAACCAAAGCTGAAGCTTGTGCCAAAGCACCCCAGAGAGGAGAAACTGGAAAGGTTTGACTCCAGGTGGGGAAACAGCTCCGATAGCAAGGGAAGCAATATACGTTGGGTAGGTACGTTTGCTTCAGTTCCTAGCAGGGGCTGTGCTGAGGACGTTGTCAGGGAGCTGAGGTTAAGCGCTGAACAGAGTACTGGCAGAAACGCAGTGAAAGCAGCTCCAAGCAGAAGTAAAAGGAATTCAGTTAAGTCCAATGAGACAGCACTAGAGGCTGTGGAAAAGCTGTTGCAAGAGAGAAAGGCTCATTCCCTAAGTAATGTGGGTGCTGACCAGAAAGAACAGTTTTTAGGAAAAACTTCAGAAGCTTCTGCACAATATTAAGTTTAAACCCTGTGATAAAGGCTCCTAGGAGGAAAACCCAATTGAACCTTGTGAAGACATGCAAGTAGATGTTTATGAGACACCTCTTGATAATGACGTAATTGAAATGGATTGCTCGTTTTGTAAAACAAACAGCTTGAACATGTGCTAGGCTCATGCTGTGAGAAGAAGTTTGCATAGCCTGTGTGTTAAGTTGAAAGGGAAAGAACTGTTGCTGAAAACTTTAAGTTTACCTGATGTAATAACCAGCCGTAACTGTGAAGGGCATTTATCTAAGAGGAGCCTGAGAACAGCTGCTGTGTAAAGAATACTTCTGAGTTTGATGTTTCAGCCTAATTTGTTCCTGATATCCTTTACTTTGGAGAAAGAATCCTTGTCTTGTGTTGCGCTATGAATTTGATGCGAGGGGGAAACCCAGAATAAATATATTTGTTTGCCTTAAACACCCTGTGTGGTCAAGCTACTTTGTCTGAAGTGATAGAAACTACAAGTCCCAGCATCCATTGCTGGAAACCAAGGGGTATGTTTACTAAATGGCGCTAATGATGCATTTTTGTGCCCTGCACACGTGCGCGCCGCACTAAAGTGCCCGCTCATGTGCGCGGCGCGCTGATGTGCGATAGAGGCATGGAAAGGCTCCCGGAGGGCGGAGGAAGGCTCCCCAGGGGTGGAGAGACGGGGTCAATGGGTGGAGAGTGGGAGGGGAGAGGCTCCCCACACAGGAGCGGGGCTGAAATTCAAGTAAAAAAATACCGCGAGTGAAATCCTCGCGGTAGAGCCGATTTAAAGGGAAGAGAAACCATTTATGTCAGCAATGTACAGCAAAACCAGGGAAACCTACAAAAAGTGAGCAGTGTAATACATGTGCAAGGAACAAAAGGGCAAATAAACATTAAAAATTACCCCAACAAAATATAAAAAAATTATAATCAAGCTGGGCAATAGTGATAGTAATGGGGAACATTAAAAAACACTCCCAAGAAAGCCCCAAAAAATAAATATGAATTTTAGAAGGGTCTACGCTCCGTCCCCATACAAGGTGAATGATCCCACAGTGAAATAGCACTGATTAGGGTTTCCCTCTCCATTGGACAGGTTACCTATGGCATGCACATTTCCACAACAGCAGGGCGGGCAGGTCAGAATGGGCAATTGGACAGATGCTGGGAAAGGGGATACAGAGGGCTGCAGACGGCACATGCTGTGGTGCATCTGGGGCACAGTGCGGACTAGGCAGATGCCTAGGTGGCACCTAGGAATGCTGAACTGAACAGCAGCCAGACAGCAACTGATGAGTGCCCAACATGGGCACTAGAGTGTTTAGCACAGTATCACAGGGGATAGTACCCAGCAGGTACCCCCAAGGGCACAGAACATTGGCAGGCGCTGATTGGGAGACGTGCGGACAGATATGCAGGCACCCCTACCCCAGTACCCGCACACAGGATGGCCTGAGACTGCATACCACCAGCACCACCAGCAGAAGGGCATGTCAGCATGGTGGCACAGGGGTACTGGAGGTGGAGGGGGGCAGTGGCAGCTACCCAGAGCAGACCATGGCCTAGTCCTGTGTAGGTGGGTGCAATGCACTGCAACAGACAGGCCCTGCCGGACAAACAGTCATGGTATCATCAGGGAATGCACTGTCTCTGTGGCAACACGGTGGTGCAGTGCACACAACCAGTGTGTTTGGAGAAGAAGGTCACAGGTTCAAGCCCCAGCTGGGGCTCCTGCCAATCCAGTCCCCATCTTTTACGCACAACTATATTGTGATACTAAAGACGAACCTTTATTGCAGAGAACATAAGCATGGCTCAAACACCTCTATTTTACCCTACAGAGCACAGATACCAGAAACATGCACATTACCTAGAGCAGATTCCCCCAAATGCAGTCCTGGAGGGCCATAAATCCTTCAGGGTTTATGCTGTCTCCAATCTATGGATGGAGCGGTACTGGTGGTGGAGGTGGCAGCAGCTGGTGGCAACAGCAGACCATGGCCTAGCCCTGTCCAGGTGGGTGCCATGCACTGCAACAAACAGGCCCTGTCAGATGTACAGTCATGGACTCCCCTGGGAATGCAGCACATCTGTGGCAACACGGTGGTGCAGTGCACACAGACAGTGTGTGCAAGAACAGAAGGTCACAGGTTCAAAGCCCAGTAGGGGCTACTGCTAATCCAGTCCACATATTTTTCCCACAACTAAACCATGATAGTAAGGACAAACCTTTATTGCTGAGAACATACGCATGGTTAATACGCCTATATTTTACCCCACTGAGCACAGACACCATAAACAGGTGCATTACCTAGAGCAGAGTCTCCCAAATGCAGTCCTGGAGGGCCACACACCATTCAGGTTCCATGCTGCCTCTAATAAAGATGCCTGTGCTGCATATCTATGCACCACCCCCATGGTATGCAGATGTAGCTCATGCATATTCATGAGAGACAGCATGAAAACCCGAACAATGTTTGGCACACCAGGACTGGAGTTGGGAACCTCTGCCGTAAAGCAGCAGCCAACAGGGGCAGACACACCCACACCCACAGGCCCCATTGGCCAATGCCTCCTGGAGAGGCAGGACATTGGGTCTTGCGGCAATCTCCCAATACTAGCACTTGCATACCTTAGCAATGCCACCCTACACCTGGGTATATGGTACACAGCTATCAAACGTTTGCTATGAGTACTGGCAGATAGCAATTCCTACGTTAAGCACAGTTTGCTGATTGAGCTCCATCATAACAATCTTTCTGATGTCTGCGGTGTGTGCTTCAGGTCTGGTCTCTGACAGTGTTTACCACCCTGGGGAGTGACCCCCAACAGTATTGCGTACCATATCCATGCCTGTACTGTGCCCAGGACTGGTACGGTGGGCAGGACTGCTAAACTCCTCTATAGTAGCACAATGCTGGCATAGGTGTGGGAGTGTGTGTCTGTACAGTGTGTGGTGGCTGCAAACACCCTCCACAGCCCACACTGCCAGCACTGTTGCCAGTATTGGCCTGCCAATGTGCATAATGAGGAGCAAGGTACCATGGGTATAGCCCAGACAGGATGGCCTGGCCAGGATGCATCTGCACAGGGCATAGGGCACTGGCTGGGACATATTAGTGCCCGGCCACCACCTACACAGACAGGATGACCTCAGGATGTCCAGCTGGGAGATCACTCTCACCCTGACTGTGCAGTGACGACAGCATGGCTAGGCACCACCATAGTGCTATATAGTATTTCTGTCATGTGATATTTATGGGTTTTCTTTTGGTGCCCAG
This sequence comes from Ichthyophis bannanicus, assembly GCA_033557465.1. Classification (NCBI taxonomy): domain Eukaryota; kingdom Metazoa; phylum Chordata; class Amphibia; order Gymnophiona; family Ichthyophiidae; genus Ichthyophis; species Ichthyophis bannanicus. The sequence continues at coordinate 925,871,805 of CM066031.1, read as the reverse complement.
TCACTGACTTATCTGCTTGTTGTGTATGTTGCCATCCTAGTTCTGGGTGTGTGCATTTCTACCAGGAACATGCACTATGGACTAGCTAGCAGACTGTTTGCAGCTGGTATGTGTCTTGATGGCGTGCCTTGCAGGGTGCAGCGGCTGAAGGCTTGCTGCAGGAGAATATCAGATAGTGGTGGGATGCAGCATAGCATATCCAGGCCTAATGTCTGTCTGCTATTGTGTTATGGATGTGTACAGAGCTGCATTGACTGCCCAGTAGGGTGTCTGTTCCCCAGCAGGACTGGGGTTGCTGTTCCCCTCTACTGCCACCATTGCAGGGAGGTAGAATGTGGATCTGTTGATGGGAGACCCTGTTTACCACCCTCAGCCTTGGAGGAGGAGGGTGGTGGTGCTGCATAATCCTCTTAGTGTTCCATAGGGGGCTACACCTGACTGAGACAGACAACTATATCTAAGGTGTTTCTGCAGAAACTACCTATCTCACACATTAACACTGCTTTGGGCCTACAGCATGGCTTATTTCTGCCATGGAAGGTGCTATGGACCTGGTGCTGGGTGCTTCACTGCACCCTCAGGGTGAATACAGTACCCGCACAATATGACGGTGTGTAGCTACTCTGTGCCAGTAAAACACACGGTCAGTACCCCCTACCAGGCCGAGGTGCTGTGGGGGTCCACATGGTCAGTTCCCCCTACCAGGCCGAGGTGTTGTGGGGTGCATACCCCATCTTGTGTTCATCTGTGGACAGCTGATTTGCATGTGCAGTGCATCATGGGTACGGGTGTGCTAACCCTATCCTGGTGACCACAGCAGACTGTCTGTGTGGTAACATGCAGGCCCTCTGCAGCCAGCCAGGGGCTTGCTAGCAGCTATAGAGCTGTAGCCCAATAGTTACTTCACTGCCTGTGAAGCCAGAGGTCATGGGTTCAAACCCACAGTGGGGTTATTTGATAGGGATGCCCAAAGCATTATCTCTTTTTAATGTACATTATTGCTGCCAGCAAAAAACTCTCAGCGTACTGTACCCATAAGGTGCCTCTGAGGGCGTCCTATAGGGCACCTTATGGTTACCGTCCATATAAGGTGCACTATACGTTATCCTGTGGAGCGACATATAGGGTGCCCTATAGGGGACATTATAGGGTGCCGTGGCGGACAGTGCACTTTATAATGTGCCCTATGGAGTGCCTTATAGGGTGCCTTATGCGGCACCTTCAGTTACGGCACGTGAGGGAGTGTTTGCTGGCAGCAATTAATAAAATACAAATAAAGTGCTGCAGGAAACAATACGTACATTGCAAAGCTGATGCTTCAGCCAGCCTTACGTATTAGGCACACTGGAGAGCAAACTCATGACCCCTGTATCAGCAGTCAGTGCCTTAACCATTGTGCTACAATGCTGTTCCTCCTTGCATGTCAGCGCACCTACTTAGGATTTCCATGCGTTTAAATGCACAGTGCTGCCATCAAGCACAGTGCTCTGACCTTGCTGTGCCTCATAGGGCACCCTATATGGCACACTATAGACCACCCTTTCAGCAACATTGTAGGGTGCCGTGGCGGACAGTGCACTTTAAAATGTGCCCTCTGGGGTACCCTATGAGGTGCCTTATGCAGCACCTTATGTTACAATACTTTGAGGGTGTGTTTGCTGGCAGCACTAATTAAAATAAAAATAAAATGCCCCCTACAGCAATATTACCTATAACAGGTAATGCCTCAGCCAGCCTTCTTCATTAGGCACAGTGGGGGATTGAACCCATGACTCCTGCATCATTGGCCAGTGTCTTAACCATTGTGCTACACTGCTGTTCCTTCTTGCATGTCAGCGCACCTACTTATGCTTTTCATTCCTTAAACTGCACAGTGCTGCCATCAAAAACAGTGCTGTGACCTTGCGGTACCTCATACGGCACCCTATAAAGCGCCCTATAAGCAACATTCTAGGGTGCCTTGGCGGACAGTGCACTTTAAAATGTGCCTTATGGGGCGGCTTATGTTCACACGCTTTGAGAGTGCGTTTGCTAGTAGAGATAATTAAAATAAAAATAAAAAGCCTCCTAAAGCAATCTTCCCCATAATAGGTAATGCCTCAGCCAGCCTTCTTCATTGGGCACAGTGGGGGATTAAACCCATGATCCCTCCACCATTGGTCAGTGTCTTAACTTGTACTGTGGCTCTGTTCCTGTGCTTGCACATCAGCGCGCCGCTTATGCTTCCCGCGCAGCTTTCTCATGCGCTAATTTGCGGGGCGCACATGAGCGCCGCGCACATTAGTGCATGATTAATCACGGTTTTGCTTTTTTCAGACTGAAACGCCCACTCCTTATATGGCATCTGCACACTAGCATGGCGCACACATTACCGGGGTTTTAGTAAACATACCCCCAAGTCTTAAAGGGACTTAAAGGCAAATAAGGCAGCCCTTTTGCCTACCAGCCCTTGGCCTAGGCAGGGGGTCACGACAATATATAAATTCGCTATGTCTGGTGCCATAGCAGAGCCCATGGCTACCCCTTTTATTTGTTTATAAAAAAAGTTGCCTAAAACAGAAAAAGTTCTCAAATAATGCTATTTGTGCCAAGGATAAAAGAAATGCTGTAGGAATGCACTTATGTACAGTCCTTCTAAGGAGACATTGCCCAATGATATCTAAAGCTTCCTGTTGTGGTATATTTGTATAGAGAGATTCTACATCTAATGTAACCAATATGGTGTCAGCTTCATTTTGTTTGAAAGAAGACAAAATTTCTATAACATGTGAAAAATCTCTTACGTATGACCACATATCAGTTATAAAAGGACACAATAATAAATCTAAAAACTTCAATATAGGTTCTAAAAGCGAACCAATAGCCGAAATAATGGGACACACCGGGGGATTTTGAAGAGATTTATGAATTTTAGGGATGATATAAATCATAGGGATAACGGGCGCATTAACAATGAGAAAATCATTTTCTTTTTCAGTAATATAGCCGATTTCAAAGGCGGTGATAACGAGATTATCAGCACTCCTTTTGAGATTGGCCTTTATTGTGGCCCGCCATTTTTATATGCTCTTAGGTGTGTTTTTTAGTAATTTTCCTAGGTGGATGTTGGTAACGTCTCTGTGGATAGGGTGCTGCATCGCTGAACACTTTTGAATGGTGCGATCATGTCTGGCATCCTCTTCCAAATGTCTCAGATGTTATGTGAGTTATACGCAGGGCCGGCCCGTCCATTGAGCGAGAATGTTTTTTGCAAAGGGCCCCGCGTTTCAGGGGGCCCCGCGCAAAAAACATTCTGATCATAAAGTCAAATTAAAAAAAAAAAAAAAAAAGCTGTCTTCTCCCGCTGCCGGGGCCGCCGCGGCAGAATCGAGTGTGCCGCGGGGCCCCCCCTGCCCAGCAGAGCCTGCCCTCCCCTGTATCCGCTCTCTCGTACAGCTGCCTGCAGTCTCACACGCCGACTTTCAGAGCGCGAGGGGAGAGTTTCTCCCTTGCTGCTCTGTTAAGCCCGCGGGGGCTGATGGGAAGTTCCCATCAGCCCCCGCAGACTTAACAGAGCCGCGAAAGGGAAACTAGTCCCTTCGCGCTCTGAAAGCCGGCGCGTGAGACTGCAGGCAGCTGTACGAGAGAGCGGATACAGGGGAGGGCAGGCTCTGCTGGGCAGGGGGGGGGGCCCCGCGGCACACTCGATTCTGCCGCGGCGGCCCCGGCAGCGGGAGAAGACAGCTTTTTAAAAAAAAAAATTTGGCTGGGCTGGGCTGGGCTGGGCTGGGGGGGGGGGTGGTTAGGAGTGCTGATGGGCTGGGGGGGGGTGGTGGTTAGGAGTGCTGATGGGCTGGGGGGGGTTAGGAGTGCTGATGGGCTATGGGGGGCTGGGGGGGTTAGGAGTGCTGATGGGCTATGGGGGGCTGGGGGGGTTAGGAGTGCTGATGGGCTGGGGGGATAGGAGTGCTGATGGGCTATGGGGGGCTGGGGGGGTTAGGAGTGCTGATGGGCTGGGGGGGGTTAGGAGTGCTGATGGGCTATGGGGGGCTGGGGGGGGTTAGGAGTGCTGATGGGCTATGGGGGGCTGGGGGGGTTAGGATTGCTGATGGGCTGGGGGGGTTAGGAGTGGTGATGGGCTATGGGGGTTAGGAGTGATGGGCTATGGGGGGGCTGGGGGGGGGTTAGGAGTGGTGATGGGCTATGGGGGGGCTGGGGGGGTTAGGAGTGGTGATGGGCTATAGGGGGCTGGGGGGGTTAGGAGTGCTGATGGACTATGGGGGTTGGGGGGGTTAGGAGTGCTGATGGGCTGGGGGGGGTTAGGAGTGGTGATGGGCAATGGGGGTTAGGAGTGGTGATGGGCTATGGAGGGGCTGGGGGGGTTAGGAGTGGTGATGGGCTATGGGGGAGCTGGGGGGTTAGGAGTGGTGATGGGCTATGGGGGGGCTGGGGGGGTTAGGAGTGGTGATGGGCTATGGGGGAGCTAAGTCTTTATGATGGGCTATGGGGGGCTGGGGGGTTAGGAGTGGTGATGGGCTATTGGGGGCTGGGGGGGTTAGGAGTGGTGATGGGCTACTGGGGGCTGGGGGGGGTTAGGAGTTTTGATGGGCTATGGGGGGCTGGGGGGGGTTAGGAGTGGTGATGGGCTATGGGGGGGCTGGGGGGTAAGGATTGTTAATGGGCATGGGGGAGCTAAGTCTTTATATGTGCTGATGGGATTAGGACTGGAAGTGGGTTGATGGGGGGTTAGGACTGCTAATGGGCTATGGGGCTTAAACTAAAAATTGGGTGATGGGGGATTAGGATTGGAAATGGGCTTGTGGGATTAGGACTGGGAGTGGGCTGATTCGGAGGTTAAGACTGGTAATGGGGTATGGGGGGGCTTAAACTGAAAATTGGGTGATGGGGATTAGGATGAAATGGGCTGATGGGGGGGGTTAACACTGGAGGTGGGCTGATGGGGTGAGGACTGGTAATGGGCTGTGGGCTGCTGGGGGTTAGGACTGGTAATGGGCTATGGGGGGGTTAGTACTGATAATGGGCTATGGGGGATCTAGGACAGGAAATGGGCTGATGGGGTGGGGTTAGGCCTGGAGGTGGGCTGATGGGGTTAGGCCTGGTAATGGGCTGTGGGCTGTTGGGGGGGTTAGAACTGGTAATGGGCTATGGGGGGGTTAAGACTGGTAATGGGCTGTTGACTGATGGGGGCTGTCTGGTAATGGGCTATGGGGGGTTAGGACTGATAATGGGCTATGGGGGGGCTAGGACAGGAAATGGGCTGATGGGGAGGGTTTAGGACTAGAGGTGGGCTGAGGGGGATAGGACTGGTAATGGGCTGTGGGCTGATGGGGGGTTAGGACTGGTAATGGGCTGTGGGCTGATGGGGGGTTAGGACTGGCAATGGGCTATGGGGGGCTGACTGGAAATGGGTTGATGGGGTTAGGACTGGAAGTGGGTTGATGGGGGGCTAGGACTGGTATTGGGTTGGGGTTGCTAGGACTGGAAATGGGCTGATGGGGGGCTAGGACTGGAAATGGGCTGATGCAGGGACTAGAAGGGAATGGATGCTGGGTGAGGCTGGAACTAGAAGGGAGCTGATGTTGGGGGAGTATTAGAATGGGATGGGGCTGGGAGAGTAAAATGGAGAGGGGAAAAATATTTTGTGTGGGAGGGATAAAAAATCTACAATTGGCCGGGTATTGGGAGAGTAAGTGGGGATTGAGGATGGAGGGGTAAAATTTGAGTGGATGAAATAGGAATGAGGAAAGAGCAAAAGGATAAAGATTAGTATGTTAAAGCAGATGTAGAGAGAGAGAATGGAAAAAAAAACTAGAAGAGAGAAGAAAGGACAAATGGACAGCAGATGATGGAGAGTTAGCAGAAAACATGAAGAAACCAGAAGAAAGTGGCTGGAGCAATTGCAACTGAAAAAAAAATGCACAAAAGGTAGAAAGATATCTCTTTATTTTGAATTTATTAACTGGAATATGTCAGCTCTGGGAAATGTGCATCATTAACGTCTGCGCTTTGTTTGGTACAAGAGGAAATTAATTTATAGTTTTATTTCTACAGTGTTGTTGTACATTCCAAGTTTGGCTTTTGGGGTTCCCAGTTTAATTATTGCCTTCCTGTTTCTAAATTGTGATTCGTTGTTTGGTGATGGTCTATGTTCTGCATGTGTAACTGAGCTGAGGTATTCTGTTTATGTAATTCCTATTTGACATTGCCACTTGTTCTCTTTCCCCAGTAGGTCATGTATTGTTGTTCTCTGAAATGTATTGGTTTAATATTTGCAGTGTTGCCTTTTGATAGGTAGGGTATGGTGCTTTGTGAGTCCTGGTAGTGCTGTTAGGATACGGCGGGTTTGCTATTGGTTCTAAATGGGCAGTGTTTGTAGTAGTTCCTAATGTGCCTGGCGGTTGGCACTGGATTATAGTAATGTAGAAATCTTTTAGTCTGTCTTTATCCATACACTCATTAAGAGACATGTTTACTAAAAGTTAGTGTATGTTAGCATTATGCAAATATTTATGCAAATAAGGCCACTTATGCAAATGAGGCCCCGCACCGAGTCTCCGCACATGGCCCCGCACCCCCCTTGGGCCGCCCCTGGTTATACGAGGGTGTCGTCTGATCAAGTAAGGAATGGATTATGTTATTTTTCTTTTATTGATTTGCTATAATTTCAAAACCTAATGATTTTAGAGAATATGAATCACCGATGTGAGATGCAAAAGATCGTATTGCATTATGCACGGAGTGGCGATAATCCTCCTCTTGCTGGTCATCCCCTTTGTTTTTCAAACATTTTTAGAAGTTGAGATGTCATTATAATTTTATTTAGTCCTGTCACGAACTATTGGCAATTTGGGAGGTTAAAAATAAGTAACATATTTGGTTACATTTTTAAGTGATCATTTATAATTTTTATACAGATGCACCTCTGAGAGAGGAGACACCTTATATGGTGTTTATTTTGCCCTATCCTTTGCTAAAATGGTCCATCTAACACATGTAGATTCCTCTTCCTCATTCACTCCTGCTATGTTTTTGGTTTCTCTTGCTATCTTACATGATTTTATATACATGATTTCATATATATGTTTTTTATGATGTATTTTAATGTATATGTTTATTTATCTTTTTATTGGTTATGTTTATAGCTTGACAACAAGTTTTATTTTATATTGGTCACAATTTGAAGTGTCCTCAGTATTCAACACTGAGGTATTTACTGCTCTAATATACATATCTATTTGTCACATTCTTGGATATCATTATAGAGTCATATATAAATGTTTGAAATACGATTTTATGAATTATGATTCTTGCATAGTCATATATAAATGTTTGATGATATGATTTTATGGTTTATAATTTATTCATTATGCTGTGTTTAATTACATTTTAGGGATGATACAATTACCCTCATACAACCAGACACCAGCACACGTCCAAGAAGAAAACAAACACACAACCGAGTCAGCACCCCAAGTGAATTCAAACACACACGCAAGGACACAACAGACAGAGCACTCTCCATGGCTGCTCCAACAATATGGAACAAACTCCCGGACGATTTGAGGGCAACAACAGACCTCAAAGACTTTAGAAAACAACTGAAGACCATGCTGTTCATAGAACACTATGGACACATCACATAACCTCAGAGTATGTATAACAGCACATGATACCTCCAAACACTGTATGTATAGAAAATGTTTCATAGCCCCAATGTATATAGCGCACATTGTACATAGCTCAAACTAATCTCGCACACATCACAACATACACTCAAGTCAATGTTTCTCCCTCACTGCATGAATAACACGCTCACTTTACCCGATTGTTTGCTGTGATACCACCTTGATTAATAAGATAAGGCGGTTTAGAAATACTGTTAAATAAAATAAAATAAATAAATACATTTTAGGCATCTGTTCTTATTGTGGCTTCATTTTTATTTTGTCTTTTAATGTATGTTTTTTTTTTTTTTATATTTTTTATTGAGTTTCAACAAACAACACACACCAATGACATCCATACTGACAATTTGCCCAACCCTCCCACCCTCCCACCACCCAGCCACACCCCCCTCCCCTCCCCACGCCCAGATTACCCCCCCCCCCCGCCTCCTTGTGGATCCCTTCATCCCAAGAGAACAAATGTTAAAACTAGCAGTGACCCCACCACAGTCATGTGAGCACCCAACACCGCTACCCCACTCGAGCCCTAGAAACATAGGCATCAAGATACCACCATTTACTTTTAACTGAGTCCATAGACAGGCTGCCAGCCCCTTGTCCAGTCCGCGCTCCCAGAGTAAAGCGCTGGGTTCCGGCAGACTCATGCACCTGTTCATATTTGGCAAATGTACATACAAGATTCCACCAGAGGTGGCTATCCAGCTGCGAGAAGTCCTTCCAATGATTCAATATCACTTTTAAGGCCACTGCCATCAAAAAGTTAAACAAAAAACACTTCTCTCTGGTTACTCCTAGTAAATCAGCTTGGGAACGAAGAATCACTGCCTTCCAAGACAACATATCCTGCATTTCCAAAATATTTTGAATCTTGCCCCAGACCTGTGCCCAGTAATGCTGAACGTGAGGACAGTCAAAAAACATGTGTTTCAAAGATCCCGGAGACTGACCACAAGACCAACACCTATTTCCAACTTTCGGGTCCCACTTAGTGAGCCGAACAGGGGTAATACAGGCCCTGTGGGTCAAAAAAAATAGAGATTGAGTCAACGCTGCAGCACGGGATACCCTGCTTACCCTGGACCAGACTTTTTCCCAGACAGCTTGAGGAATCTCAGAGCCTAGCTCCTCTTCCCATTTTGCCTTCACCCCTCCCAATTTAGAAGGAATCCGTTCCCTTAACCCCACATAAAAATTAGATGCTACCCCATTCTGGCTAACACAGCTGTCCACCGCCCCCTGGAGTCCCCAACCCGAATCCAGAAACTGAGCCGTTACCCCAGCTTTAGCTAAACAATACCTCAGTTGGATCCATTAAAACTGACAGCACCCCGGCAACTTAAACTCGCGCTGCAAATCACCAAACGATTTCCAAGTCTGAGCCGAGACTAGCTGCCCCACTGTCCAAATACCCAGCTTCTGCCATCGCTCCCACGAAATTACTCTCATTAATTTTAAAACGGGGATTATGCCACACAGGCATTAACAACGAGGGGGGATTGTCCTTCCCTAAGGCATGCACTAATTCCTGAAAAGCATCCTGAGTAGCCACAATCACACTGCCCGCCAGGAATGAATCAGAAAATCTCATACCTGCCACTAGCCCTATAGGGACTGGAGCCACTCTCCGCTTTTCAACCTCCAACCACACAGGGGGGACATCACCATCATCCCCTGCCATCCAACGGGCCCCTTGTTTAAGCCGAAACACCAGATGATACAGTTTGAAATCAGGAAACTGAACCCCACCCCTCTCTTTGGTAGCTTTTAACTTGCAAGTGGCAATTCTAGGTGGTTTACCATGCCAGAGAAAGTTTATCAACAGCCTCTCAATGGAACTATATATCGTTGACGGAAGCGCGACCGGGAGCATCTCCAGCACATAATTCACCTTAGGAACCAGCACCATCTTTATGGATTCCAACCGACCCCACCACGAAAGAAACAAGAGGGACCAGCATATCGTGAATTCCTGTACCACCCCCCGTAGAACGCTGGAATTTACCCGCACCGTTTCCTCCAAACAGGGGCAGTATCGAACCCCCAAGTACTTAACCCCAGATGAAATCCATTGAAACGGAAAAGGCTCTAACAAATGCTGACCAGTCAGCTTATTCATTGGAAACACCACCAACTTTGACCAGTTAATTTTGTACCCCGACAATTGGGAATAGCTATCTATTAACTCCAGTACCTGACCGACGGAGTCGGGAAGAACAAATAATAGAAGATCATCCGCATAAGCGGAAATTTTGATCTGCAAATCTGCCACTTCAATCCCACGCACCCCATTGGATTGCCGAATCAGCAACGCCAGTGGCTCCAAAGCCAAGTTGAAAAGCAAGGGGGAAAGTGGGCACCCCTGCCTAGTGCTCCTAAATAACTGCAATGGCTGAGATAAGACCTGATTGGCCCAAATTCGCGCCGACAGATTAGCATACAAGACCTGCACCATTCGAATAAACTTGTCTCCAAAACCAAACCACGTCAAAACCCGAAATAGAAAAGCCCATTCTAACCGATCAAAGGCCTTCTCAGCGTCCAATGAGAGGCCTACCACCGGGTAATCACAGCCATCCACTACACCTTGCAAATTTAATAGGAGACGAGCATTATCGGCAGTAGAACGGCCAGCCATGAAGCCGCATTGATCAGGGTGTATAAGATAAGCCATCACCTTTGCAAGCCTACGGGCTAGAATGGAAGAGTAGATCTTATAGTCCGCATTCAATAACGAGATGGGACGGTAGTTTCCAACCTCTATGGGATCTCTCCCAGGCTTCGCTAACACAATGATTGTGGCCTCACTAAATGAACCCACTGTCGCCCCCGGTACAGATAGGAGGTGGAAGTATTCCAATAAGTATGGAGCTAACTCCCTTCGAAACATCTGATAAAATTCAGCGGGAATACCGTCGGGACCGACCGCTTTGCCCTTTACTGCCACCTCGAGAGCTTCAAGTACCTCTGAGCATGCTATCTCTTTTTCCAACTCTGCAAGTTGAGGGGAAGAAAGAGAAGGATGGATTATTTCTCCTAGCAGAGACTGAAAACCCCCCTCACTAGCTGAAATGTCAGATGAGTAGAGTTTAGCATAAAAAGCACAAAACTCCGCAGTAATCTCCGCATTATCAACCAAAACCTCCTTCTTACCATTCTGCAACGCTGCAATCCTAGCTTTCGCAGCCCTAGGCTTGAGTGTGTTTGCTAACAATTTCCCGGCCTTGTTACCCTCCAAATAATAGGCCGACTGCTGCCCCCACAAAAGCTGCGCTGCTTCCTCATGCAGCAACTGATTGTACTGAAACCTCAGCTTTTGTAAGCGCAGCAGCACATTCGGGTCAGCCCTTGCCGCCAACAGCCTTTCTCCTGCCTTAATCTGGACACCATGGGCTTCCACCTTCGCTCTATTTAACCGCTTCAGCTTAATGGAATAGCTTGTGATTCTTGCCCTCATAGATGCCTTAAAGGCTTCCCACCATGCCCAGACAGGGGTATCGCCCACTCTATTAAAATCGAAAAATGCTTTTATTTCTTGCTTTACATATGCACAAAAATCCACATCAGCCAGCAGTGTCCTATCAAAAAAAAAAACATGGATTCACTTCTTTTTCCACCGTCCCTGCCAGGGTCACTGACACAGCTGCATGATCTGAAATATGCATAGGGCTTATATCAGCCACCTCAACTACCAGGATTAAAGACTTGGAAATGAGCAGGTAATCAATTCGTGAATGCGACTTGTGAGGGAGAGAAAAGAAAGAATAACCTCTTTCCTGGGGATGTAACAATCTCCAGATGTCCACAAGCCCCTCAGCCTCCATGACCGATGCAACCACCGAAGCGGCCCGCTGTTGCCTCCGTCTTCTAAAAGGGTGGCAGTCAATCAATGGATCCAATATGAGATTAAAATCCCCTCCCAAAATTATGTCCTTATTAGCAAACCCATGGACCACTTCAGCTATTTTATGGAAGAACCCCACATCATCTGTATTAGGAGCATAGATGTTAATAATCGCTAGCGTCCTACCATTTATTTGCACCAAGGCCAACGCCCACCTACCATCCAAGCTCGCCTGGGAAGATACAATAGTCGGCGTCAACGCCTTCCGAATCAAAATAATTACCCCATTCTTCTTCTGCCATGCAGCTGCATGACTAGCAACAACATATCCTTCTGAACCCAATTTGAGGGCCTCCGCAGAAGACAAATGAGATTCTTGCAAAAGAACCACATCCGCCCTTTCCTTCTTGCAATAAACCAAGATCTTCTTTCGTTTGATTGGGCTATTAATTCCCTTCACGTTCAGCGACATCACTTTAAGTGTGTTCATGGAAAGAGCTTATAACAGGGCACAGGTCTAATCGAGCAAGGCAGTGCATTCTCCGAATCCTTAGTACACACACATTACCCAGTACATTACCCCACGGGACCCAACAAGGAGGCAACCACATAACCTAACATGGGACACTCATTGGGTGAGCCAATGCTAGAAGAAGCCCCCAATCTCCCACCCCGCCCTCCCATAACAACATACACCCAACATTGCCCACCTGCCCCAACAAACCACCAATTTACCCCCACACCCAGAAACCGTACTCAGCGGGGCAGGATGCCAATCATACACCCAGCCACCCCCCAATCCTAGAAAAACCCACACGTCCCATCTATACATAATCATATTCCAATTCCCCACCCACGCCGCCCCCCAAAATTACAAACATGCACAGCAAACAGACTCCCTATCATACTTTCAGCATACAGCCACTGCAACCCCACAGAATGCCACCAGCCAAGGTAACAAACACAGTTCAGCCTTCCTGAGGCAGGCTCATCGCATTACAGCAGCCTCTTGCTCTTCAATGAAGGCCCGCAAAACAGCTGGATCCTCGAAGGACCTGGTTTGGTTGTGCAGGGTGACCCTGAGGCGAGCAGGAAAAAGTAAGCCGTATCTCGCCTGCAAAAGCAAGAGCCGCGGCCGGAACGCCAAAAGCTGTTTCCTCCGATCCACCGTTGCTTTATGAAAATCCGGGTAAAATCCAATCTGCTGCTCATCCAGTTTTACCGGGGCTGCCACCCTCACTGCCGCTAAGATCTGCGCAGCTTGAGTGTGCCTCAGCACACATATGATGATTGGGCGCGGGACTCTCACATTGGGGCCTGAATAGGATGGTATCCGGTGGGCCTGCTCAATCTCAAATGGCTGGCTGAAAGTGAGCTTCAACACTTTAGGTATCACTTGCTCCAGGAACAGTTTCATATTTGTGCCCTCCGCCCCCTCAGGAACACCAACAATACGAACATTATTTCTTCTGGACCTATTGTTTAGCTCTTCCAGGTTCCTTTCCAAGGCCAGAATGCGCTTGCGATTGGCGGAGACTTCCCTGAGTCGCTCCTCGTGCACCTCCACCTTCACTTCCAGGCCGGAGAGCTTTTCAGTAAGCCCAGCAATCTGCCCTTTTAATTCTTTGAGCTCTCCGAGATCAGCCTGCACGCTACAAAGCGAATCCCCGTTGGCTGCCACCATATCTCGCACTGCTCGTAGTTCCGCCAGCAATTCCTGCATAGACGGAGGGGTTTCCCGGGAGGCCGCCATTTTTTGCGGCGAGGGGGGGGTCCGGTTTCTGTCTTTTAACACCGGAATTCGCTCCTGAGCAGTATTCCAACCGCGTGGGTTTACCACTAGACATCTCCTACCATGATTAACCCCACTCAGGGTTGGCTGGCACTCCTAGAAACAGGGTACAGACAGGATTAAACCGCCGGGTAGGACGAGGAAAGGATTTAAGCGGCCATCTTCCTTGCTGTTGGCTCCACCCCCTCTAATGTATGTTTTTATGTTTATAGTGTGTTTACCAGTTCCACCCCTGACAAAGGGTAATCAAAACACGGCCTGTGTCGGGTGGTAATGGGCCAATAATTGAAAATAAACGTTGTCTTTCCTACAATAATCACGCATTGGACTGGTTTCTGTGTTTCTAAGTGATTATCTGCTTTTTTGTGGTACATTTCTCACAGAGGTCTGAGCCATGCATAGCACATTTGGAAAACTGTGCTTCCACATATATGTGTGTTATATATCTCCACAGTGACCAGTGAGGACATTGTTGCTCCAAGGATGTCAGTGTGGTAAGTGAGTTGGAAGGCATGCAATGATGTGTCCTGCATCATCCCCGGAATTTTCATGGGACATATGGGACATGGCTGATGTTTCAACATAGTAGTTGTGAATATGTGCGCATATATGAATGCCATGTGCAAAAATACATGGTTCACAGTTTTTCATCTGAGTGGTGCACAGTGATATGTCGGTGCATTGAATGACTGCCATCTGCCTAACCTTGATGTGAATGATGTGGTCATATGTGGCCTGCCTATTGAAAACCAGGGTCCACACACACAAACGAGAGGGAGCAGGATCTAGCCAGGTATTACAAAATTAACTGCCATACCACAGAGACCCTATGCCGGAAAGTTAGCTCAGGAGAATCAGTGCTAAGGGATCATGCACAGATGGATATGTGTGTTGCCTAGAAAAGTATGCCCACCTGCCATCCATGTTTATCTGCTCATGTGTTGCCACACATCACCTTAACACACCCTGATGCCACCCACACAACAAATGGGTGTGTTCAGGAGCTACATAGCATCTCAGAGGGCCAGCACCTGAGTAGGTACTGTGCCAAAACTATCCAGAAGTCATGTACACAGATAACTATGGCAGTCACCTCTATAAATGCCTTCCACCATCTGACTTATGATCTACAATTTTGAGATGGAGCTAATTATGATAACCATATGTGCTGGCACAGTAAAAACCATGTCCAGCATAGGCACAGACTCAGCAAAATAAAATAGCTTTGGGGTGTCACTGTATTCCCCTATGTCCATGAGGTGAACAGGTCTGAGATTGTGCATGCAATACACATTGTAAACCATGTGAGAGAATACAGATAAGCAGATCATTAAATGCGCCATACCATGTGTTTGGCACATCATCATAAGAGACACAGGATGGAGTACACATGTGACTGTGTAAGTTGTAAACATATCAAGACGTTCCAAGCTTTATTAGGAGATAAAAGATCAACATGGTTTGTAACCCGGCCAAGAATGAAAACCATGGTACAGTAACTTTTTCACAACATATATCATCTGATGTCACTGTGTCACAACATATTCATGCACACAAATATGCACACTGCAAATCCACAAATGTCACCGAAACACCCTGTAGCACACTTGGATATGGCCAAACAGACATGACACATGTTGTAGTGGTTCACCTTGTGGAGGATGTGCAACAGCCTGCCATGGTGAAAATGGCCAACTCAATGTGACAAAGAAATAACACACCCCATATACAATGTGCCTCTGCTGCTACACAACCACTGTGAAGCTGTGTCCTGCAAAAACAGTTGTTGTCAATCATGGGGCCATGGCAGTGACATGTTAAAACAAGCAAAATGTAAATAACAGTCAGGAGTGCCAGACCGCAGTTGTCAGTGCTGCTGCTGCTTGACTGTGTCCTGAAAATTGTCTGTCTCCCTGGCTGTAATGTCGTGTGGAGCATCACAGCTATCTTCAAGTCATGTCCTGCAGCCATGGGTGTTGACAGTGAGATCCAAGGTTTGCCGATGATGAAGGCAGAATCATAGTAAGGGATTGTGACAACTAACGTGTGCCAAGGAGCCACTCGGCACAAGCAGTGGATTGTCCTCTGGATGCACCAATCCGCCACTTGAATAGCAACGACCAGCATTGACATGTGCTCCACAACAAAATCTCCTTTACTGTTTGCTACCCCTTTTCAGCCATCATCTCCTATTGTTGCTGTCTCATCCAACCTGTGGACGGTGGTGACTACAGATGCACTGTTGGGCCCATATGCTGTGGGAGGTCCATGCTCTGTGAAAAATATAATAGAAAGGGTGGCATGTCTGTCATCACATGTCATGAGTCAACATCCCAGTGTCTGCTAGTTTTACATGTCAATTTGGAAAACTGTAAACATGAAACCAGCACATTGCCATAATACAGCTACCATTGAAGGTGCAGGACATTCAAACTGAACAGTACAGATCATGTTCACATCTGCCCAGCCACATAAACATGTCCATGGCCATGTGGAATGAGTGTGCAATAGGTCCCCATCATATCTATCAGTGCAGCATGACAATGAAGTCTCAATGTTGTCTAAGTACCAAACCTCTGATGTACTTCATGAAAGTAAAACGTGACTTATAACTTGGCTGCTGCCATTCCTACCTTACTATATCTCACTAATTCTTATAATAGCAACACAGGTCTCAGACTCTCTGGGCATCAAAATGTTCAGATGTTTTTTAGCGACCTCTGAATTATGCCCCAATTGCATCAATGACCTTTTATAGTTGCCTTGAGTCCAGTATTTTAGAAAAATTGTAAGAAGAAGTGCTTAGCTTAGCTTGCAGTGTTATCCCCAACGCCACCTTCCATGCTATTTTTGCGTTTCACCCGGATTTGGTTTCTTCAGGGGGTCACTCTGAAAGCACTGCAATGCAAACAGACACACTAGCTCATTATGTACACACTTTCCTGCTAGCTGTCGAATTCATAACCTTTCGTAGACAACATCCTTCAAATGAAACCACATACCTTTTATTCAACAATTTCTAACTTGTGAACAAGAGAGTCTTCCACCATCTTTTAATCCTGAGCCTGCCGGCTTGCCTAAAGATGCCGTGCATGCGGGCTAGTCTTTTAAATTCCTGCCCCAAGGTGAGAATCCTCAAATTAAAGGTGGGGGGGACCACAAGGAAGAATCTGGATTCAATAAAAGAAGAGGTGGAAAAGATTATCACTAAGTACAAAGAACAGGAAACGGAAGAAAATTTTACTAAACACATGGATGACATACAAAAACAAACTGTTACACTCCGAGAAGAAGTGAAAAAAGTGAAAACAAAAAAATTACAACGTGATTATGAGGACTATACTACAGGGTATGTGTACCCCTGGATGAATGTGAAAAGGAAAGATAAAATACGGAAGCCACAAGTTAGCTTTGAGAATACGTCTGAAGACACAGATTCTTCTGATTCAGGAAAGCGGCCCAAGGGGGATTTTTTGGACAATACAAGAAAAAAGAAAAAGAAAGACGACAATTGGGTAAAACCCCAATGGAGAGAAAATCTCCGACGGAAAACCTAGGAAGTATAGATGAGATATCAGATCAAACTAGTTCTTTAGTGCTTAACATTTCGGGTCATGTTCTACCTCCTGAACAGATTCAGATTTAAAACAAAGGCTTGTCGTTTGTTCCGGAAACTCGTTTTGATGCTTTTCAGTTCAGGTTGGATTTAGAACATTTGATACGGAAACTTAGTTTAAAGATATATTTTGGATCTCAATTATTTGATACGGAGAAAGCAATGGATGTAAATGTAAACCGAATGCGACTTCCATTAAAATCAGCTTGGTCTCCACCGGGCCCTTTACATCCGTCATTGGTTCTATATAGAGAATTAATTTTAAATGATGTACAATCTTTGGAAAAGATGAAATGAGGTACGTTGAGTACAATTACAAGAACGGAGAAGAAGGGATTGGAAGCTTTAAAATAACAGTCAACACTCGTCATTAGACGAGCGGATAAGGGGGGTGGTATAGTCATTCAAAATCGAGATCAATATTTGATGGAAGCCCGTAGACAGCTGTCGAATGTCAGCACTTACGAAATTCTACAGGCTGACCACACAAATGAGCTGAAAAAGAAAATAAAAAATACTACATCGCAGGCTTTGGAGGCAAGAATTATATCAAAAAAGGAATGGCCTTTTTTGAATCCCTTAAATCCGACGATCGCAAAATTCTACTTGGTACCCAAGATTCACAAGGACATACAAAACCCACCTGGTAGACCCTATAGTATCTACGGGGCTCATTGTTAGAGCCCCTGTCGATGTTTATTGATTCATACCTGAGACCACTTATGATTACGATTCCATCATATATAAAAGACACCACCCATTTTTTGCAGATCCTAATTGGACATATCCAGTTAGCAGCATCACCAGATATTATTTTGGCCACTCTGGACATAACATCTTTATACACAGTGATTCCACAGTCAGCGGCACATGATAGTGTGATGGAAGCTTTAAAGGCCAGAGGGGATTTATCGGATAGTTTGTTAACATTTTTATCAGATATAACAACTCTAACAGTATTTAATAATTTTTTTGTTTTTGAGGACACCATATACCATCAATTATCAGGGGTGGCCATGGGAGCCACATGTGCCCCCCTCCATAGCCAATTTGTTCATGAAACAATTTGAGCAACAGTGGGTAGATGCCTCGCCTTATAAAAACAAATTGAGGCTATGGTGTCGATATATTGATGACATTTTTCTATTATGGGAAGGGACAGAGATAAGTTTACAGGAATTCATTCAGTGGATTAATAGCAGAGATGGATGAATTAAGTTTACTTTTACCCAACATATGGAGTATATGACTATTTTGGATATCACCGTTAGGAAAGGAGTGGGGGGTTGGCACACTTCTATCCATAGAAAAGACAAAGACAGAAATACCTTTTTGCATTATAGTAGTGCGCACCCCATACAACTACATGATAGTTTACCACTGTCACAGTTCATATGTTATAGGAGGAATTGCATGGATGTTCAGGAATTTAAAAAACAATCTAAGATTTTGAAACAT
Organism: Ichthyophis bannanicus; assembly: GCA_033557465.1. Lineage (NCBI taxonomy): Eukaryota > Metazoa > Chordata > Amphibia > Gymnophiona > Ichthyophiidae > Ichthyophis > Ichthyophis bannanicus. The sequence goes on along the minus strand of CM066031.1, from coordinate 925,853,413 downwards.
AATTTTTATAATCATGGTTATCCACCACGAGTTGTTGATAAAGCTTATAAGAGAGCATTATTTATCGATCGGGATTTATTATTGCACCGAAAGAATAATATGGCTTCAATAACTGACCCAAGTTCACATATTAATTTAGTCACTAAATATTCGCCATATAGTTCCCAATTGAAACGGATCATACAGTGTCATGCCAGTGTTTTAAATAGTATTCCTGGCTTAGAGGACAAAATGGTTCGCTGCGTCTGGCAGCATCACAAAAATGTGAAGGAATTAATAAGTCCAGCAGTATTGCGACCTTTACATACACAATCAAATTCACTGCTGAATGGGCATAGAAAATGTGGTGATTGTGCAATATGTAACATTACCAGGGAATTGACGGAATTCCAATATCATGGAAGAACTTATCATTTATCTAATCAAACATCTTGTACGTCTACCTATGTGGTTTATTGCAATGTCTGCCCTTGTGACCTCATTTACGTGGGAAAAACTATCCGAGAGCTAAAAGTAGATTGAAATGTCAGAAACATGAGGCACCCATAGTAGATCATTGTCTCCAGTTTAACCACACTTTTGAGGAGCTTCAATGTTTCTGTATTGATCAGGTTTCAGTTGAAAGAACAAACCCTGCTGTAGTATGAGCAACGCTGGATCTATAGGTTGCGATCTGTAATCCCTGAGGGACTAAATGCGCACATAGAATGGAAAGTTTGCGCTTGACATAAGAGAGTTCATAAGTGAAGAGGTCCCCCCCTTTAATTTGAGGATTCTCACCTCGGGGCGGGAAAGATCGGACTTTCTTGAATCTTTTAAATGATCTCTCCCTTCAACAGCATGTCATTGGTCCCACCCATGTAGCCGGTCACATTCTTGATTTGGTTCTCTCACCCCCTACCCTGCTCCCTTTGCTTTCCACCCCTGTTACTCACCCAGTCCCGTAGTCAGACCATCTTTGTGTCTCATTCTCTGTATCTCATGCTTCTTCTGGCCCTACTGTGGTGTCGATACCTCAAGCTCCACCTACCTTGTATTGTCACCTTACTCCAGAAACGCTTAGTGCCTTCCCGCCTTCCCGCCTGCCCATTCCCTCTTTCCTTCCAATTTTGCTTCCTCTTCACCTGACATCCAAGCTTCTCTATGGAATTCGGTTCTTGCCGAAGCTCTGGATAATTTAGCTCCTCTCTGCCTCAGCTCCAGGGCCCCTCATCAAATACACGCTCCCTGGTATCATTTCGGTTTGTGCCTTCAGCGTACTCAACTCAGACAGGCGGAGCGTCACTGGTCCAAACATCCATCGCAGGAGACGCTCAGTCAGTTTAAACAGCTCTATGCCACCTATCATGCAGCTGTCCAGGCTGCCAAGCGTTCCTTCTACTCTACAGCCATTGCTGAGGCAGCTCATTCCTCCAGGCAACTCTTTACAATCTTGCGTCAGCTTTCTTCTACCTCTGTATCTTCCCATTTGTCTACTAAAGCCCCAGCGCCGCAAACGCTGGCTACTTTTTTTGTTGACAAAATTCTGAACCTCTGCTCCTCATTCCCTAGCCCCCCTCCCTCACCTCTGACATCATTGTCTGATTCTTCCTCTGCCTCAGCTTTTCCTGACAAGTTGTCTTGCCCAGGGCACATTGAGTCACCGCCCCCCCCCCCTTCCAATCGGGCCCTTGCCCATGTCTGGTCCTCCTTCTCCCCTATTTCCTCTGCTGAGCTGTTACAAATTCTCTCTAAATCTAGAAAGACAACTTGCCGGTTGGACCCTATTCCATCACACTGGCTGGCTGAGCCAACCTTAGAACTTATTCCTATTATGGTTACAATTATAAATACTAGTTTATCTACGGGTATCTTTCCCTCTGTTTGGAAGTCCGCTATAGTCCACCCTCTCTTAAAACAGCCCTCTTTGGACCCCTCTGTACCTGCCCACTGGCGGCCTGTATCAAATCTCCCTTTTTTGGCCAAACTGCTTGAACGTTTTGTTTTTCTGCAACTCACTTCGCATGTTGAAGCAACTAACACTCTTCATCCCCGACAAGCGGGTTTTCATCCAGGACATAGCACCAAGACAGTTCTTCTGGCCGTTCTAAATGAAATTCATGTGGCTCATGACCGAGGAAATATCACTCTAATTGTGTCTTTAGATCTGTCTGCCGCATTTGACTTAGTAGATCATCAAACTCTTCTTTCCCGCTTGCATGATTCTGGTGTTCGTGGTGTGGTGTGGGACTGGTTCCATTCTTTCCTCACAGCCCATTCTTTTACTGTTCATGCCAATAATCAGTCTTCCTCTTCTTTGTCTCTTCCCTGTGGAGTCCCACAGGGCTCTGTTCTTTCTCCACTGCTGTTTAACATTTTTCTCTCTCCACTTCCACTCCTGACCCAACAGTTCCCTGTTTCTACTTACATATATGCTGATGACATCGTTTTTCTTTTTCACACTTCACCTGCTCAGTTGGACCTTTCTGGGTTCAACCAATGTCTTTCTCATGTTGCGTCTTGGCTCTCTTCTAACTTCTTGCACTTAAATCCCTCTAAGTCCACTGCAATGTGGGTTTCTCTAAGTGGCTCCTGTGCATTAATAGCACCCTCGATTGATCAGACGCCGATCCCTCTTGTCACCTCTTTCCGTTATCTGGGAGTGGTCTTAGATTCCTCGCTTTCCTTTCATGCTCATATTTCAACTATCACCCGCCATTCTTTTGCCGCACTACATCGGATCAGAGCTGTTCGCTCCCTCCTTCCCACTAGTTCCTTGATCACTCTGGTGTTGGCCTTAATCACTAGTAGGCTGGACTATTGTAACATCTTCATGGCTAATCTACCAGCTTATCAGCTGCAACGTCTTCAGCTCATACAGAATACCGCTGCTCACTTAATTACGTTTGCTCGTCGCTTTGACCATGTCTCCCCTATTCTCTATCATCTTCACTGGTTGCCTCTTCGTTTCAGGTTTCAATATAAATTTCTCATTCGGATTCATAGAGCTGTTCATACATCTACCCCACTGTACTTATGTAACCTCATTTCCCTCCATACACCGTATCGTCACTTGCGTTCCTTACATGCTAATCGTTTGTCTTTGCCGTCACCATCCCAGGCACATCTTGAACAAACCCGTCACGCAGCTTTCTTTTTTCTTAGCCCGGTTCTTTGGAATGCCCTTCCTACTTCCCTCCGTCTGGAACCCTCTTATTCAAAATTCAAAGAGCTATTAAAAACCCATTTATTTCAACAAGCTTTTGATCTGCCCATTACCGTCCCCTCCTGAGCTTGGTCTTGTTATGTTTGTGGTATTCTACTGTCTGTCTGCACTGTCCTTTTTCCCTCTATCCTATTTTTATTATGGCGTTCTTTTTCTATAGTTAGGGAGCGTAGTCTTTTTTATTATTGTAAACCACTTACATGTTTCGACCAAAGCGGTATATTAAGTTTGGGAATAAAGATAAAGATAAAGAATTTAAAAGACTAGCCCGCATGTGCAGCGTCTTTAGGCAAGCCGGCAAGCTCAGGATTAAAAGATGGAGGAAGACTCTCTTGTTCACAAGTTAGAAATTGTTGAATAAAAGGTATGTGGTTTCATTTGAAGGATGTTGTCTACAAAAGGTTATGAATTTGACAGCTAGCAGGAAAGTGTGTACATAATGAGCTAGTGTGTCTGTTTGCATTGCAGTGCTTTCAGAGTGACCCCCTGAAGAAACCGAATCCGGGTGAAACGCAAAAATAGCACGGAAGGTGGCATTGGGGATAACACTGCAAGCTAAGCTAAGCACTTCTTCTTACAATTTTTCTAAAATACTGGACTTAAGGCAACTATAAAAGGTCAATTGATGCAATTGGGGCATAATTCAGAGGTTGCTAAAAAACATCCTCTCACTTGGTTTGCAGCTTGTCATGCTGTGAGGGCTTGCGTGCATCAGTGATGCTGAGAGCTAAACTATCGGTAGTTTAACTACTGGCAGGGTCTCCCAAGATGGACAGGTCTCAGATGAGGTGCCAGACCAAGACAAACCACCCATCTGCGAAGCAGCAGCAAAATGGGATAGTGTTGACGGCAGAGGATCACATTTCTGTGACAATGGCAACAACACCAAACTTAAACTGCGCGGAAGAAAGGCCCGGCAATCTACTTCTGTATCTTGCCATGAAAACCCAATGTATAGTTACAACCAAACGAATTGTGCTATGGTGCTGGAAGATGAGACCCCCAGGTCGGAAGGCACTCAACTAGCTACTGGGGAAGTGCTGAAGACTTTTCAGAGTAAAGCTAGCATTTATGATGTGGTTGGATCAAAGTTCTCGGAAAGTCTGACTGCTGATGTAGCTGCGTATGAAATGAGAGTCAGAAGCTGTAAAGATGTCTTACACATTGGAACATGGAACGTACGAAGCATGAACCAAGGGAAGTTGGAGGTGGTCAAGAATGAAATGGAACGTGTACAACTTGATCTGTTGGGTGTCAGCGAACTGAAATGGACTGGCATTGGGCACTTTGCATCAGATGATCACATGGTCTACTATGCTGGAAATGAAAGACAAAGAAGACATGGTGTTGCATTTATAATAAAGAAGAAACTTGCAAGAACTGTAATGAAATACAATGCAGTCAGCGAACGCTTAATCTCTATTCGTCTACGAGGATTGCCTATCAACACAACTATAATTCAAGTATATGCCCCAACAACAGCTGCAGAAGAGAACAAAATTGAAGAGTTCTATGAACAAGTACAAGCTGAAATTGACAGAACATGCAAACAGGATATCCTGATGGTCATGGGTGACTGGAACGCAAAAGTTGGCAACAAAGAAGAAGACAAAGTAGTTGGAAAATATGGACTTGGCAACAGAAATGAAGCTGGAGAAAGACTGATAGAATTCTGTAAGACCAATGATCTATTCATCTCAAACACCTTCTTCCAGCAACACAAGCGGCGACTGTACACATGGACCTCACCCAATGGATTGTATAAAAATCAAATTGACTACATCTGTGGAAGTCAACGATGGAAAAGCTCTGTAACATCAACAAAGACAAATCCTGGAGCTGACTGTGGTACAGATCATCAACTACTAGTATGCAAACTCAAGCTAAAGTTAAAAAAGAGCAAACCACTCATGAATGCAGCAAAATATGACCTTGAGAATATACCACTGGAATTTAAAGACTGCCTGCAAAATCAATTTGCTGCTTTAGATACAAATGACAGCGCTCCGGAAGAGTTATGGAATGACATCAAGAAGAAAGCGAGAAGTCTCTACAAAAGTTGAAAATGCAAAAACGGCCAAAATGGATGATGGAAGAAACTCTGAAAATTGCCCAGAAACGCAGAGAGGCTAAAGCCAGAGAAGAAAGAAAGACAATCGCAGAACTCAACAGAGATTTCCAACGTGCAGCAAGACAGGACAAGGAAAAGTACTACAATGACACTTGCAAGGAAATAGAAGCAGAAACCATTAGAGGAAGAACAAGATCGGCTTTCCTAAAGCTACGAGAGTTAAAGAAAAAGTTCCAGCCTCGAATTGGAATGTTACAAGATGCTCAAGGTTCTATGTTGAATGATGCTGAGAAGATCAAGAAAAGGTGGAAGGAATATACAGAGATTTTATATGATAAAGATCAAGTGGACCAACAGCCGTTTCAACCTGTACCGTATGATCGGGAACCATTGGTGATGAAAGAAGAAGTTGAAGCAGCATCACACACTATGTACAACCATACCTGGAACAAGAACTACCTGAAGTGCAAGCAGGGTTCAGGAAAGGGTGAGGAACGAGAGACATCATTGCAGATGTGAGATGGATCCTTGAAAAGACTAAAGAATACCAAAAGGATATCTATTTGTGCTTTATCGACTATAGCAAGGCTTTTGACTGTGTAAACCATGAGAAACTTTGGGCCACATTAAGAAGCATGGGTATATCAGAACACCTGATCATACTCTTGCACAATCTGTACATTGATCAAGAAGCAACAGTTCGAACGGAACAAGGAGAAACAGAATGGTTTAAAATAAATAAAGCTGTAAGACAAGGCTGCATACTTTCCCCCCTACCTGTTTAATTTATATACAGAACAAATTATCAGAGAAGCAGGATTGTATGAAGACAACAGAGGTGTGAAGATTGGTGGAAGACTCATCAATAACCTTCGCTATGCTGATGATACCACATTACTGGCTGAAAGTGAAGATGATCTGAAACATTTGCTTCTCACAGTCAAAGAACAGTCTCAAAATGGGCCTGCACCTTAATGTAAAGAAGACAAAGATCATGACAACTGGCATAATCAACAGGTTCATTGTTGAAGGAGAAGAAATTGAAATCATGAACAACTTTAACCTACTTGGATCAACTATCAATAAAGAAGCAACAAGCAGTCAAGAAATCAGGCGACACATTGCTCTTGGCAGAATGGCTATGAAAGATAAGATTCTCAAGAGCAGAGATGTCTCTCTCCATACAAAGATTTGACTTGTTCAAGCCATGGTATTTTCAATAACATCATAGGGATGTGAAAGCTGGACAGTGAAAAAGATAGACAGGAAGAAAATTGATGCCTTTGAATTATGGTGCTGGCGGCGAATACTGTCCATGGACTGCCCGAAGAACAAACCAGTCGGTACTAGAGGAGATCAAACCTAAGCTTTCTTTAGAAGCTCAGATGACAAGACTTCGACTTTCATACTTTGGACACATCATGCGAAGAGAGAGATCATTAGAGAAAGACATTATGCTTGGCAAGATAGAAGGTAAACGCAAAAGAGGAAGGTCAGCAATGAGATGGATCGATACAATAACAGCAACTATGGGTACCAGTCTGTCAACAATGAGCCGCCTAACTGAAGACCGAACACAATTTAGGATAGCTATCCAGAGGGTCGCCATGAGTCGACGCCAACTCGACGGCACTTAACAACAACAACAACAGAAAAAAACAGAATTCCGGGTAAATTCTAGGTGTGCAACAGAGGGAGGAGGCAGGTACATGTGATTGACATGGATTTGACAAAGTTTACGGTGTTGCTGCAGAAAACATGTTAGAGTATGGCATCAGGCATGCACATTGGTTGTGAAAAGACCCAGTAAAGCATGGAGGCATGATTAGCATGGACAATGGGGTTATGCAACACATGTCACTGTGTGCAGCTGGTGGAGTATAACATGTCTCTAGGTGCGAGATGCTACATTTAACATTCACATATGATTGCCTCAACCTTCCTAGTACTATGGTGAATGTCAGGGTTCCCTGTGATCCACTGCCCCACAGACCTCATTGTGCCAGTATCTGGTGCACAACAGTGTGGTATGTTGTGTGTCTATGACTGTGTCTCAGGTGCACCCTGGTGTCCTGTAGCTGAGACACTGTGTGACTGGTATTAGGCATGTGTGCTGTAGGATGGGTGTTATATGTCCTGTCCTGACTTGCCACATGATGGTGCATACAGCAGTGATGTTTGCCTTTCATGAGAAGTGCATAATATTTATTTATTTATTCATTTATTTGCAGTCTCTATTATACCGCGCTATTCGACATCAGTGCGGTTTACAATGAACATAAGAGTTGCACATCTCAATTTCGTGATTTGTGCTTACAGTGAAACAGGTATAATAACTTGGGTATACATTAAACAGGAAAATTAAACTTGGGTATGCATTAAGCAGGTATAACAGGTAAAATAGGGTATAAATAACCAGTCCCTTAACAAGGAGACACGATGAATAAATACAGTCTACTTTATGCAACAATATGATGAGTTATGCGGCACTGCATAGGTTTCTCATGGTGGTTGGAGGGGAAGGTGTGATTGCGAGTGATCAGTCTGGGAATGTGACGTGCATGAGTTTGAGGTGCTGCATTGAGATGTGAGAGTGGGTGAGTGTGGGGAGAAGACTGCATCATCGTAGTGATGAAGAAAGAGGTGCCATTTCAGTGCCTTCCTAAATTGGGAGAGTTCACTGATGGTTCTGATAGTTGCTGGTAGTGCGTTCCAGCAGGATGGAGCAAAGAAGGAGAAGGCTCTGGATCTAGTGAATTGAGAACACTTCGTGCTTGCCTTAGGTAATATGAGAGTATTTGCGGCATTCGATCTCCTTGCTCGATTGGGAGGTGTGATTGAAATTAGATCAGTAATGGCAGTAGTAGCAGGGTATTTATTGATGGCTTTATGGGTCATAATTAGGATCTTGAATGAGATCCTGGCTTGTATGGGTAGCCAGTGCAATTGTTTTAGTATTGGGGTAATATGAGAACTTCTTGAGGCTCCATGAAGGATTCTTGCAGCTGAATTCATTGCAAGTTGTAAGGGGTTAGTCGTGCACTTAGGTAGACCATACAAGATCGCATAGGCATAGTCAAAGTGAGGCATTATTAGGGCCTGAAAGACAGTTCGGAAGTCATCAGGTTCTAACAGTTGACGCAAATTGCGGAGGGTCCGGATTTTATGGTACACCGACTTTGTTATGTTTTTGATATGAGCCTTCATATTAAGTTGCTGATCAAGCGTTACACCTAGGTATCTTACTGTAGTCTTGCATATGATCTCTGCGTCGCGAACCTTGATAGACAGGGGTGGAGTAAAAGCCGAATTCCTGGTTACGAAGAGGGCTTCTGTCTTTTTGAAATTTAACATAAGCATTTGTGCATTTAGCCAGTCTGTGACAGCGTCAAAGCACCTGATAAGTGGGGATAGTTCAAGATGTTCTGTCGAAATTGACATGTACATCAAGACGTCGTCAGCATAGACCAGGCAGTTGATATTAAATGATTGGATGAGATCACAAATGGGTTGCATATAGACATTGAATAGCAAGGCGGATAGAGATGAGCCCTGTGGAACACCTTTAGTTTGGGGGAAGGAATCGGAGTTGGAGGGGCCAGAACGGACATGTTGCCAGCGATCAGTGAGGTATGAAGCGCACCATGACAAAGCTGAAGCTTGAACTCCCTTCTCTCTGAGGCGTAGCAGGAGAACTTCGTGGTCTACGGTGTCGAATGCGGCAGCAATGTCAATGAAGATCAGTGCAAAGCCTTGTCTGATGTTATCGAGACCTAAGGTTATGGTGTTGAATAAGGTTGTGAGTAATTTTATTTATTTATTTATTTAGCTGTATTTATATTCCGCTTTTCACTGGGTCAAAGCGGTCAATTGGGGGATACATTTAACATGAGGGGATATGACACACATACGTTAATACTTACAGGGAACATGGGCAATGGAGGGTTAAGTGGCTTGCCCAAGACCACAAGGAGTGCCTATAGGACTAGAAATCCCAGTCCCTCCGGCCTGAGACTGCTGTCCCCAGGTGGGACTTGAACCCCCGGCCCTCCGGCCTGAAGTACCTTGTCCTAACCACTAGACCACTCCTCCCTCAGTAATGTTTCAACACCATGTGCTTCGCGAAATCCATGCTGGCAGGGATGCAGGGGTGCATTAGTATCTATGTGATCTTGTAATTGGCATTGGGTAATCTTTTCAATGATTTTCGATAGAAGAGGTATGCTGGAGATAGGCCTGTAGGATTCCATCATCGAAGGGTCCAACTTACTGTTTTTTAGGAGTGGTCTGATAGCCGTCTGTTTCAGGCTTCGAGGAAATATTCCAGTAGAGAACGATACATCAATCAATTTGGATAGGAATGGGCTGAGCTCGGCACGCAGGGCCTTTATCCAGGGAGCTGGACACGGATCGGAGGGTGCTGTTGTAGTGTTTATGTTTAGGATAGTGTCTTGAATGACTCTGTCAGATGGAGTAGAAAATGATGTGATAGTGTGTTGGGACCCACTCAAGAAATGACCAAGAGGAGATTGTGGGATGGAGAAAGGTAGGCTGGCTGGTATGGGGGGCTTAGCAGTGTGGGCAAGCTGATTACTTTTCTTACGCAAGTAATAAGCATATTCTTGTGAGTCTGGGTAGGGTAAGTTCTCTTGAGATGGCTCCTTTGCTAGAGATTTCACAATTTGGAAAAGCTCGTGGGGTTTGTTCAAGGAGCGTTGTAGTCTTTTTGCATGATATTGTTTCATACTTGATGCTACAGATAACTGATGTTTTCCTAATTGTGCTGTGAATGCCTCATGGCTCTCAGCTGTTCTTGATCGTCGCCAGCGTCTCTCAAGTCGTCTGAGTTGAAGGAGCGAATTACGTAGTTCTTGGGAGTACCATGGGGCATTCTTTTTCTTATGTGGTGCTTTGTTCGTGGTAGGTGAGTGGATCACGGCATCTAGGCTTGAGTTCCAAGCGGCGACCATGTCATCGAGGCTTTGAAGAGGAGGGTCAAATAGATTGTGTGTCCTCTTTAGAATATCTTCTCTGTTAAAAGGGTGGAAGCGCTTTAAATGTTCTGATATGGGTTTATCTTCAGGTATGGATTGGAGGAGTTGGTGCAAATTGGAATCTGGAATCTTATCAGGAAGTGATCCGACCAGGGAACTGCACTTACATTTAGGTGAGACTGGTGCAAATGTGTGAGGGCTGTTTGTGGTGCAAAGATAAGATCAAGTGAGTTGCCTTTTATATGGGTAGGGGTATCAACAAGTTGAACATAGCCTAGATCACTGAGAGCATCAATAAAGGCATTGGTGTGGCTGTCCTGAATGACTGGGAGGTTGAGGTCACCTAATATCCAGTTTAGAGTATGCAAATTCGTGGTGTTGCAAGCAAGATCAATTATTGTTGCTAAGTCATCTGGAGATGAAGATGGAGTTCTATAGAGCAAGTTAATAGTGATTTGCTTATTTGTAATGGTAACAGAGTCAAGGGTAGAGGTGCTGCTTGAGGCGGCAAGCCGAAATTTGAGGTCGGCTTTCGTTAGGTTAAGTACTCCTCCGCCACGGCAGTCAGCTCTGTGACAAGAGTGGACTGAGAAATTAGGCGGGACACACTGGTGAAGGATCACGGCGTCAGCGGCTGAAAGCCATGTCTCGGTGACACATAGGATATCAAGGTTATGAGCTGAGAGCATATCAGTTAGTGCTGGCCATTTTTTCCTTATTGATCGTGCATTTATTAGTGCACATTTAAGGTCAGGGGGATGGTGGGACTGTAATTGTCGAGATAGATTTTGCTGCTGAAGGTCCACATAGATAACATGTGGGCCTGGTGTGCGCCGAAGTGTTTCGTATTGATGGTTGGGGGAGTCAGGAAATCTCCAACAAGATCTATGGAGGACTGGTATAGTGTTCTGAGATGAAGTAAGGGCTAGGGTGTAAAAGGTCAGGGCTATTAAAATGTAGCACATAGCAAGGGTAAGGGGGTATGGGAATACCCAGTGAGATAACATGATGACTAATGTATATAGTAGATCCAGGAATGTTGTTAGCTATAGTTCAACAGACCCTGGAGGATGGTTGTGGGCCAAGCTGGTGTGCACCAAACATACCATTGTTAGCTAGGCCTTCATCATTATACCTGTCATGGCAGCATTGAGTCTGTGATGTGTCACATTTGTTGGTGGTCACTGTTGTCCTGATGATGTATGGCATATGTTTGAACCTATGCTCCAACAGCTGCACCGTTATGTGGTAAAATGTACCTATCAGGGTGCATTGTGAAGACACTGATGGCCATGGGGACCTGGGCAAAATGTACATGAGCATAGGGTCCAGTGCAGATCAGTGCATGATGCCCTGGTGCAATGCCATTGGTGCTAGGGGTGTCTTGGTCATGTCATGGTCACACTGTCAGGACAGGTGTGTTGCACAGCATGTTGGTCCTGTACACAACTTATGCCATATAGAGTGGCTTATCTCTGACACAGATGAGATGGCCGTATGTGCGTTGGGGTGATGTCGATGGAGTTGTGCCACAGAGTCAGGCCTTGCTCTGGTATGTGTCCTGTGGTAAGAGGACTTGTGCTGCCATAGTGACTGTGTTATGATAGGTCACAAGATGACAATGTGACATGGTAGACCCCATAGTTTGCTGTCAAAGTCCATGTTGTAGGATCACACCATCAGACTGGGTATCATGTGGATGGCAGAGCTGGGGACATCAGTGCCCACATCTGCTTGCTGAAATGCATTGCATGGATATGGATGGCCAAAAGATATATGTGTGGTCTGCACATGCCACTGTGTGTCTGCATGGAATAGTGACAGGTAAATTGTTTGGTTTCTGTAGTAGTGCGAGTGTATGGATGATTCTGCACAGTAACACCACTTAACAGCCCAGACATGGCTCTGGGACCCATTGACACGCCACACAGGTGCACCAACTTTGACCATGTGGTCATGGCAATGCTGTGCCCATGCCTTTGCATCCCACACCCCAGATCTAGAAAACCAAGGAACCTGGCCCACCCAGTGTCAGCACCACCAACATACCCCCATCTGCACATGGCTAATTGCAGACATAGTCACATGGCCATGGTCACCACAGTCCATAACATAGCCACACATGTTATAGAATCTTTGCAACACTCTAGTAGCTGCCGATGTCCCTGCACCAACCTGGCTGATGTTGTGAAGCACATACATCCCCATCCACCCCCTTTCACATACCAACATGTAGCCAGTGCCATGGTGGGTCTGCAATGTCCCTCCATGCATTCCCTGGCCACACCAAAGCGAGATGGTACCAAGCAGTTACACACTGTGCCCCTCTGTCCCATACCCTGCATACTTATCACCACACACCTGTGTCTCTGTGACTGACACCATGCCTTTGTGTCCCTGTATGCACCAATGTGGACTGGCCTGTGGATATGGTGCATGTGACTTTTGGCCAGTAAATGATGCACCAGTGTGATGCGCATAGGCAACGTGTATATACAGTGCATTGCTACTGTATCCATCCCTGTGTGTAAGTCATGTCATGTCACAGCACAACATGGAATCTACATGCGTGGGGGGGTTGACACCATGTGCTGAACACAACATACCAAGATGTGTTGAGGAGTGTGACATCCATCATTAAAACATAGAAAAGGTGTAGGACTGTGAATACATGACAGCAGTACTATCACAATATGTGCACCCAACAATGTCATTACAAAGTGAAAACACCATTTGCTGCACTGACAGCTGCAACTGTCTTGAGGACAGGTACTGTTGGGCCTGCACATCTGGGCACTAGGATGTCACCGCAGTCCCCAGGCAAGCCTGCCCCAAACAATCTATTGATGGTATGTGTTGGTATACAGCACTCCTGCAGTCATGGCTTGGATAATAGTAGGAACAAGTTGTGCTCTGAGCCAGCATCACACTATGCCATTCCTCTGTGTCAGGTTAGGGAGCCTTTAGTGATAGATGTGGGGGTCTATGTCCTGATCTCCAATCTCTAGTAGACTGATACAGCTTATCCATGATCAATGCTGCATCTTTGATGGAAATCATCATTCCAAGATACCTGTCCACCTTTCATGTCCCTGATGATAACATTGTCAGCACAGCATGCAGCACCATAGCCATGTTTCACTGTGGGAATGTTTTCCCAGGTGTGATAGTATATGTATACATTGTCCAACACATGGTGCTGCCCATGATGGACAAAGGGTTATTGTTTCCATCACATCTGCCCTCATGACCGACAGCCATGGAGAGGGGGGCACACATGCTCTCTGGCAAATGCAAACAGGTTGTCCTATGTCTCCATGTGATTAATTGCTCTCTCTGGGACACTGTTCCACATGGCCCCACTCTGTGAGATGTCAGGTCTATGGTGGTGCTCAGACACATATCCCAATATTGGCTGGTGACCTGTGCAGCTCCCTCTTTACTATCCATAGTGTCTTTAAAGCATCTCTGGCCTAGTGGTTTGGGCAAGGTACTTCAGGCCGGAAGGTCGGGGGTTCAAATCCCACTAGAGGACAGCAACCTTGGGCCGAAAGGACTGGGGTTTCTAGTCTCACAGGTGCTCCTTGTGGTCTTGGGCAAGCCACTTAACCCTCCATAGCCCATGTTCCCTGTAAAATAGTTATCTCCGAGTTATAATGCCCTATTCAATGTAATTTCAGTTTGTTCAATGTAAACCGCACTGATGCAGAATAGCGCGGTATATAAGAGAATGTAATAAAATCATAATAATAAAATTAACCTCCTTGGCTTATCTTTGGCTTGGGGTGGGCAGCCTGTCCTATCAGGTTGGTAGGGGTGGCACATTCCCCCCATGTTGGCACTATATCTATCAGGGTGTTGGATGGTATCATTGCCAATTGGGAAGATCTGTTGGAGCGCCACTATGAGCTAGGTATGCCCTCAACCATGTATTTGACCTGACTTGTGAAGGCCTTGCTGTTCATGTTGGCTGCTTGATGATGTTGCCCAGTCATGGCCTTCTTGGAAAGCACAGTTACTTACCTGTAACAGGTGATCTCCGGAACAGCAGAAATTAGTCTTCACATATGGGTACGTCGGCGCCGACGGAGCCCGCACGGAAATTCTCCCCAGCATCCAAACAGAAAGCTTTTGGGAGCATCCCCCGCGCCTGCGCGGTGACTTCCCGCCTTTCCCACTGTCTCTCCCCAGTTGAGTTTCATAGCTGAGACAGAAGGAGAGAAAAAGGAAAGAAAATAGATAGATACAACTCCTAGGGGAGGTGGGTGGGTTGTGAAGACTAATTCCTACTGTTCCGGAGATCACCTGTTACAGGTAAGTAACTGTGCTATCTCCAGGAACAAGCAGGAATGAGTCTTCACATATGGGGACTCCCTAGCTGTGGGTGCCAGGGGAGATCCCATAAAATGCGCATCCCTGGAACAGGACGGCATTTCCCAAACCTGGATCTCCGGCATCCCCTGGGGGATGGAGGGTAGGAGTTGAATAGAGCAGAGCTGTAGAGGGACAGAGAATCTAAAGACTACAGGGAAAAAAGTCTTTAGAAGGTATGTCAAGTATCATCAAAATATTTAATGAACTAGCACAATATAGAGCTTACCTACTGGATTGTAGGAAGTAGACTATAGATGCAGTAGCGGAATCTTCAAGGTGACTCCACAGCAGTGAGGAAGAAGTTCCAACCTGGAATGGGCAGGTGACCCAGGTGTCAACCGGGGCAGGAGAAGATCGGCAGGTCTTCAATGAAAAGCTTTATGGGAAAAGCTGAGAACTCATTTAGGTACAGAGTCATAAACATTGAGGACTAAAAGAAGAAGACTGACCGATCTGGAAAATTAGCCCAGTCCAGGAGGGAAGAGAGGGTATGTAAAGAAGCCCCTATTCCCAAGGAGAACAGAAGTGTACTCAGGAACACTGAAGATGTACACTGTCCTTCCTAGCTGTTAAGCGATAGGAAGACATAGAAGTTTGAGACTGCACAGATAGGGAGATGTATAACAAAAATAGAAGCTGTTGACGTCACAGCAGCAATGGTTAGCATAACCCGTCCCAGTCACTGAGCCGTATGATAATAGGCAAGTTGACTGTCTGGACCCCATAAGAAAATAAAAACCTAAGCACCGACAGTCGGGGAGATAGGTAGACATAGGGTGCTATGGACATTTCCCAATATGCGTATGCCTATATACAAATATATATATGTATATCCGGAAGACATACCTATCTAGACCTATGAGAATATATGTATGTAGACAATTTTTTTTAATATATATCTACATATAGGCATGTAGATAGACATATGTATAGGTAGAGGTGGGATGGCTGACGCCCACCCAGGGTACAAAACATGTATGCCCCCATACATAAAAATAATGTTTCAGAATACATGCCTGCAACTGAGCCACAGAAAAAAACACTCACATGGGGAATGTGATGGGAAAAAATTCACCCAATAATAGGGGGTGAAACCCACCTGAAAAAATATAGAGAATCGATTTCTGTGGAGCAGGAATGTAGGTTAGTGGAAGAACCAGTATGGTTGCGTGAAAAACAGAGGATAACAGCAGTCTGGTAAGAGTACTCAGCAGTACTTTAGGACTCTGATCTGTCCAAAGGACAAGAAAAATGCATAGACGAAGATACCAGAGTGACCCCCCAAGGGGTTCAGGGGTATCATGTATGATAAAGGAGTATGCGTCGTCCAGTGGAGTAGAAAAACATAAAGCCAAGCTGTAAGGAACAGGAGCATATTCCGGTCAGATTGGGAACTCCGTGGACATTCACGCAGAAAAGCTTGTCTGCTGTATATGAAAGACCCTCAGAGACAAAGGTCAATGCTCTGTGGTAAGGGCCCAGAGTAGAAGCTTCTCTGAAGGTTGCCGAGAGCATTGTGCAGGAGAATTATAAGATAAAACTGACAGAAGTCAGGCGTGTTGCCACATCCGAGGAAAGGATATGGCTAGAAGAAGATAAGCTGCAGTGAATAGTATTATGCAAGATAGTTGCAAGCAGCTTGCAATGAGCATTAATCACTGGAACTCCCACATATACAGCAACTGAACAAAACGCCAGAGGGGATTCTCCTGTAGAAAACAGAGAGAAAAAACAGACAAAGGCAGCGGAGAGCATCTCCGTCCCTGTCCGAAGAGTTGTTCAGAGCACGCAGTGAAGGAAAAAACAAACAGGCTACACTGGAAGAAAAAAAGCGTTCCAGTATGGCACCAACTCAAGCAGGGGAAACCCTGGAAGAGAGGGGGTTGGAAAGTGACTTACCCTAGGGTAAGGCAGCTGAAGGAAAAGATGTCCATATGGGGACAGAAACTATCATGGGATAGTTGTGACCTCCCTTCGTGGTAGGAAGAATGGGAGCATTCTGCAACCCATGGACAAAAGTATCCGAGGGCATAGCATACTGGAAAAGAAACCAGTGTAGAGTTTGAAGAATAAACCTCTGCTAAGGGGAAGTTAACTGTAGATTGCAATACACAGGAACCTATGGTTGCTGGTTATGAGCAGACCGGGTAGAGTCTGGAGACTTCAGACTAGGATGAGATGTCCCTTGCTTGGGTACACCGGAAGGATGGGCAGAAGAAGGATGAAACTCTCTCTTCTTCGGGAAAGAAGGTTTGGCAGGACATTTCCCACGTCCTGGGGAAAAAGAGGGCTTAGGATGGTTTCCAGAACTAGGAAAGTCAGTGGAGCAATGAGCAACCTGACGTAAAGCTTCTCTATCAAAAAGATTGTCTCCAGTACAAGGAGAATTACCCAGTGTATGTTTAGCCCATCCGCTCAAGTCTGAAGCCTGCAGCCACGCTGTACGATGCGCTCCAATGGCAATAGCAGAGGATCTGCTAACAGACTCAAAAGAGTCTAGAGAAGCACGAGAAAGGAACCAAGAGATATTCCTGCTATGATTAAGAAGCAAGGAATAGTCAGAGGCCTTGGGTTCGGACAAAAAAGGAGACAAAAGAGATAACTTCTCTGTGACCTCCTGAAGTGTGAGACTCATATAAAAAATATATGAAATAATTCTTGAAGCCAACATAGAAGTTTGGAAGGTTTGACGTCCAAAGGCATCAAGTGCTTTAGATGCACGACCTGGTGGGAAAGAAGAATGCTTCTTCTTGCTTCTGACCTTCCTCATAGCTGATTCCACTACAATGGAATGATGCGGAAGTTGGCTTTTCTGAAACCCCGGAGAGGGAGGCACCTGATACAGAACATTCATGGCTGTAGAAGGCGCAGGAACCTTTAAAGGTGATTCCCAAATCCTCAGAAGAAGGTCCTGCAAAGACTGATGCAAAGGAAGCATTATGGTTTCCTTTTCTGCAGGATCTTGGTCAAGAGTAGGACCAGGAATAGGAATGGCAAGAAAGGCTGCCATGTCAAGAAGAAATGTCTGAAAAGAAGGATCTCCCAGAGGAACTATTCCTGGGCAGGCTGAGGTTGAATGAGCAGCGTGAACACCAGAAGACCTACTGGACTGGTGCATAAAAAGAATCCTGCTAGATGGAGAACGATACTGATCGTTCTGATTCGAGGCAGTTAGTACTGCGTCATCGGTTCCCGGTATCGATTCCAAGCTAGGCATAGAAAGGATCGATGGCACCAATGAAACTGCAGGAAACGACATCGACACCGGTACCGGCATCGGGGACGGTAACCAAGGCGGTACCGAGGTAACCAGAGAGCTTTGGTGATCATCCCCGGTACTGCGTAGTCGGAGGCGACATGGATCGGCTCCGAAACGCGTCGGGACCAAGTCATCTAGACTGGATATGGATTCCAGACTGGGCATCGAACCGAGCGTCGGTGGTGGAATCGGCGATGCCGCTACCTGAAGGTCAATCAGAATCGTATCGATCGGTACCGAAGGCACCGAGGACGTCCGAGGACGATACCCGGTGAAGAGAGGAACACTCGACACCGGCGCTGATGTCGGGGTATCGGTACTGCTTGAATCCGGTACCCCCCCAAGCATGGTATAGATAGAGGAAAGCCCCTCCGGGGCGCATCGGTCGGCCCCGAAGGTACCCAGGGCACCAGATGACGATCCCCGGTGAAGAGTGGAACACTCGACACCGATGCCGATGCCGGGGCATCGGCACCGCTCGACGCCGGTATCAACCCCGCAGTAGGCTGGAATACAGGAAATCTAGACTGGGTCATATCAATCGGTCCCGAAGGCACCGAGGACTCCCGACAACGATCCCCGGTGAAGAGTGGTGCACTCGACACCGGTGCCGATGCCAGGGGATCGGCACCGCTCGAAGCCGGCACCAGCCCCGCGCATGGCTGGGAAGCAGGAAAACCAGTCTGGGTCGGGTCGATCGGTCCCGAAGGCACCGAGGACACCAGACGACGACCCCTGGTGAAGAGTGGAGCACTCGACACCGGTGCCGATGCCGGGGGAGCGGCACCGCTCGAAGCCGGTACCAACCCCGCGCATGGCGGGGATGCAGGAAAGCCAGTCTGGGTTGAGTCGATCGGCCCCGAAGGTACCGAGGACACCAGCTGACAATCCTCGGTGAAGAGTGGAGCACTCGACACCGGTGCCGATGCCGGGGGATCGGTACCGCTCGAAGCGGATACCACCCCCGAGCATGGCTCAGGTATGTTCTGTGAGGAGTGAACCCCAGGAACAACCTGAAACCCCGTAAATGCTTTGGAGCCTGAAGACTCCCGCCGGGGTCTTACTGCCAATGGGGTCTTGAGGGAAAGGCCAGAGCCATCATCATGCTGGGCATGAGACCTACCCATCAAGAATTGGTCAGTCTTAACAGACTTTTTGTGGGTTACCTGATCCTGGAGAGAAGAATAAACCCATGTCCTCACCTCAGGAGGAAAAACGGCATCGAGGGATACCCAAAAAAGAGAGGGTCTTCTCCCGATACTAAAGCCTGATGGACCCTGAGAAAAGGGGTCAGGACCCAAACAGGATAGACACCAGGCACTGGAGTCTAAAAAGAAAACTAAGTCTCCGCAGTGAAGGCACTTCTTCGGGGAAGAAGGCTCCATGTTCGAAAGGCCTGTTAGGCCTCGATTAGATAAAATGAAAAACCAAGGAGAAGTTATTTATCTAAGTTTGAAAAGAAAAGAATAAAGCACCGGCGGTGCCGGTATTGGCGGGAAAGACAGCCGCGACCACACGAAAACAAGAAAATAAGGATTTTAAAGAAAAAAGTTTCTGCGGTGACAGGAGGTACGTCCTGTTGGCTCCGCGGAAAAACGAAAACTGGGAAGAGACAGTGGGAAAGGCGGGAAGTCACCGCGCAGGCGCGGGGGATGCTCCCAAAAGCTTTCTGTTTGGATGCTGGGGAGCATTTCCGTGCGGGCTCCGTCGGCGCCGACGTACCCATATGTGAAGACTCATTCCTGCTTGTTCCTGGAGATTATGCAGGTTCATGAGGGTAGCCTATTCACAGATCAGGTGATGTAGATTGCATACAGGTGGACTCTTCCCAATTCATTAGGTGGTGTTTGTGGGCCAGATGTGCAGCTGAATCCTATGTTGGGGTTTGCGGACAACAGGGATGGTAACAGTTGCACACACACACATTCATTGGTGATGTATGTCTTGCATATCAACAAGGGGCAACATTGTTTGCACACCCCCACAACATGGCAGACATTGTTGGCGCCAAGACCAGATATCAAAATGACCATGCATCTTCAGGCCATCATGTGCATGCTGTAATGTGACAGCCCATATACTGGTGATGAGACCACATTAGCACAGCACTGAACATCATCCACATGTCTGGGAGTGGGCATCTAACAGGATGTGAATAGTTATGTCTGTTTGCTGTTCCTCCACAGGTGACATACAACAGACACAGGAGGAGGTGGGGGATTCCAATGATGGAACCATGTTAGAGTAAGGGCCAGGTAAGAGCACCGAAGGGGGCCCAGTCCATGGTGAAGAGTCACTACACCCTTGTGACATGGGGCTGAGTGATCCAGATGGGGCTCTGGTGTGTATCAGTGTGGTGCAGTGGGAGTCTGAGCTGAATGATGGAGGGGAGGAGCAGGAGAATGACATCAGCCTCTACCTGACAGCCAGTAGCAGTGGAGAAGATGTTACAGGCCTCTGCACCACACCAGTGCCACCTGAGCTATAGAGTGAACCAGGCCCTGCACCAACCATGTCTGCACCCAGAACATTTGCCAGCCTGTCCTATGAGTTACTACAGGATATGAAGTGTGGGTTGGCAGACCACACAACATCAACCCATGAAGACCTTTCAGGTGCGTGACAAACCACCATGTGGCATATAGTATTGTGGCACATGGTGTGATAGGGTGAAGTTGACAATATGTGGGGAGGGGGGTATGGAATGCACATGCTACTGTCACACCATGAGCGGACCTGTCACCCTTGACAGCTACAAACAGCATATGTTGCCAGGATGCCAGGTCTCTGTCATCCCTGAGCCCCATTTGCATGTGTTTTCAGGGCAGCCTCACTATTCACAACCATCATTCCACAGGTATCTGCCAGGAGCTGCAGGGCATCCGCCAGGATCTGCAATGAATCCAGGAGGTGCATCTGCTGTATGTGCAGGCCATGTCAGCAATGGCAGAGGGCCTGAAGACACAGCAGCAATAAATAGACAGACAGACTTCCAGGCTGGTATGGCAGGCAGGCAGCAGCCACCAGCACCAGTGCCGGCACCACCAACAGCAAGGGGTTCTCAGGGACCAGGACAACATGGGAGTGGGCAGCCACAAAGGCAGTGAACATGGCCAGAGGGATGACAGGCACTAGCCAAAGCAGTAGCCTGTTGACACACCCACAATTAAAAACATGCACACCTGTCTGTCTGTGTTTTTCATTACCACAGCAAGGAACCAGTAGAGACTCCTACCTGATATGGGTTGGAGCGTGCACCCACCTAGGTTGACATGTCATGGATACCCCTCCCCTCAGGTATCCAACATCACACCTCCACCTGTCACTCCCATATATGTCCCATACCCTCTCCACCGATTCATGCAAAATGACATGAACATGCAGTCCATTGCTGTTGTGTGGCCACACAGTCATCATCTCCATGACCTCTGGGATCCTCCCCATAATGGTATGTGTCCCACACCTTCAATGTGTACATCCACTCAGCTGTTCCTAACACACCCACAGCCCATACTCTATGCACCCCCTTCCTGACCTGTGCACTGTGTTTGGCAATTTGTCCCTCACCCTTCCCTTAGGACCGTGTAGGTGGCTGGTGTTACAGGCTCTGTGCAGAACATCTTTACCCGCTGGGTCACCCCTCACCATAGCAATAGATATGCTCATTGAACCTCAGCTACCCTGGCACACTCAGTTCTGTTGTTCCGCGATTCTGTCACATGTCTGTTACCATTTTGCCCATGATGCCACGTGTGTACACATGGACATGTCCTGGTCCCCAGGCATGTGGGTCAAGTGGGCAAGACATGGTCCCCAACATGTCCCCTGCTGTGCCTGGGAGGGTGGTCCCAGGAGGTTGCAAACAGCGCCACACATACTATACCTACTGTCTGTTGTTTGCACTGGACCATGTGTGTGACACGTGTGCCTGTCACATACCCAGGGAACCAGTGCTATATGTGCACCAATGTGCACATTGGTGACAGAGAAGAACACATGACCAGGCCAAAGTTATAACAAAATAGGAACGTCTGTATTAAACAAAATAGGGCATGCGTTAACATTATTTACATGTACGAAGCTGTCAACAGGACAGTGCATGGTACACAGTGTCTACATTGCTGGCAATGGCTGGTCCCACCACAGAATTGTCCTGGCCATTAGGTGATGGCAACACCTGGAACTCAGGAGTGCAGAGGGCTAGATTGTACCCAAACCCACTAGGGGCACTAACCCTCCTGGAGGCCTCCATGGCATGATGGCTCATGCCCTACAGAGGCTCAGTCCCCATCCCTCAGCCTCTGCAGCTCATGAGTCATCATGATCATGGCATCTACCAGCTGCCTCATGGTTTCTGTCTCTACACACTGTGCCTGTGCATCGGCCAGCAGTGTCATACCTAGGGTGCGGTCCCGGTACCCTGTCCCCAGGCCCCATGTATATAGGATCTGGGTTGTGGCATCATTGCACACCCTGGCTGTGGCACTGATTGGAACCCCAGGGAATGTCCCCACCTGTGCAGGTGGACATGGGGCATCTGGCAGGGCTTCCCTGGGCCCTCTGCAATCATGGGTCCCAGGTGTGTATGCACATGTGGCCATACATTGCAGGATGGATCCCTGGAGGTGTAGGGATGCTGCCCCTCTGCTCCAGCCTCCTTCTCCTCCTCCTGTCTCACACACTCCTCTTCCCCCTTCATATCCTACACCTCCAGGGGCTCTTCCTGCCCCTCCTTCTCCTCAGACCCCACTATCCCCTCTTCTTCCTCCCCCTCTGCCTCCTCCATCTCACCCTCCCATTCCTCCTGCTCCCCCTCCCCCTCCCCCCTCCTTCTCCTCCTCTCCCACATCTCAGGCAGTGCTTTTCATGTCCTCCACTGTCATGGCCTCTTCAAATTCTTCCACCACCTCCCTGGCCTGGAGGGCTGCACCACTGGCACCTTCCTGGCTTCCCAGAGCATCTCCACCATCTACAGGCTCTGTGAATGGGAACAGAGAGTTCCACACCAGCCACATGTTCTCTGCCAACAGGGCAGTTGTCAACTGCTGCAAGGGCTGCAAGCCTTGTACATAGCTAATGGCCCACCAACTATGTAGCAGGTGAGACATGTACAGCAGGACATGCAGTCCCCCCATATAAAACAGGATACCAACTGCACAGGTGTGATGCATCCAGGGGGTGTGGACATGACAGACAAGGGGTTGTGAGTTGACCAACCTGTGTAGGCAGCTGCAGAGAGGGCTGACTTCCCACCTTTGTCAATGTGGCTCAGTGGGTACATGGCCTACCACCCCTAGATGCCAACCCAGAAAGCAGGAGTCCTGGGTCACCTGTACTGCCTGCACAGATTAGTGCAAAGGTGAGGCCAGACACCAGCACTGTATGGTATGCTCTGGGGGTGAGGGTGTTTGACCCACAGTGTGCACCATCAGGTTGGGGCTGACATCCATTTGTTGAGGTCTGTGGGAAGTGTAAGGTGACCTGGCCAAGGTGTGCTACCAGCATGCTGGGGACAGCAGAGGAGACTGCCACATCAGGGGTCTGTGCAGACCATTGGGTTTACTGCTGGACCATAGGTGCTATACATCAGCGAAGGGTGGGTACATATATCGACCTGGCTGAGTGACCAGGGCACATGTAGGTGCCCCAATGCTATATTTGTAGTGGTATGTGTGGCTGCTCAGTGAGTCAGTGGGACACAACAAGCAAGTCATAGGTGAAAGTTGGATGTATGTTGCCATGGAGAGGGTGGGTCAGTAATGTTGGCAGGTTGGCATCATGGCAGGATGTGGAGGGGTGGATGGCCTGGAGTGGCGGAGAGTATCAGTTCAGGGGTGCATCTTTTGGCTGCAGCAAGGTTCATTTTCAGGCAGCTGCTACACATCCCAGCAGCAATGTACGGCAGCCAAGCAGCAACCTTAGCATGGAGTGAGAGTGCATGCACACATATGTTCAGATAGGTCAGGGTGACAACAGCACAATTTAGTCCCCCAGAGACATCTGAAGGGGTGTGTGCACCTGAAAAATGTCTGCTATGTGGGCAGGGGGGGGGGGGGAGGATAGGGCATGCCTGCCTTACACCTACTACAATTGTGTGTAAAGCAGAGGTGTGCTAACACAGACATGCCTGATTGGTGAATGGGTGGGTATTGATGAGTCACTGGTGGACTTGAGCCCTTATGGCTCCTGTGGTCCCTCAGTGCCATCTTGTATTTCTGCCAAGGATGTGTCAGGGACTGTTGGGTGGCTCTCAATTCTACAGACCACAAGTCTGCACCCTTGATACAGACCTGTGGTACCATACATCTTATGGCAAACTGTGCCCTCTATCTGCTTGATATGGTGTCATTCACATATGTGTGTGATGTTGACCCTGGGAAAGGTGTGATGCTGCATAAAACATATATGCTGTGACATCCCCATCTTTGTAATGAGTAATTGTTGCATGCCCACAGCAGCCATTCACATGGTGAATCACCACATTCCTATATGTGTTGACTGGAGGATGACTGGCAGGTCCATATGATGCATCTGGGACAGCATGTCAGCCCATGCATATTTGGGTATACCTCTATGTGGTCTGGGTAGTGCCCCATTCCCCCACGCCAGGGATGCTAGCACATACATGAGTAAATGTGCAGGCAATATCCTGTTTGGTGCATGGTGAACATAAGAACATAAGATATGCCATACTGGGTCAGACCAAGGTCCATCAAGCCCAGTATTCTGTTTCCAACAGTGGCCAATCTAGGTCATACGTACCTAGCAGTTTCCCCAAGGGACACAGGTTCCACAATGCTTGTATTGGTTCAAGCATTGATATCCTGGGTCCCTTCTTAATAATGGTTTATGGACCTTTCCTCCAGGAATTTGTCCAAACCTTTTTTAAACCCAGCTACACTAATAGCCTTTACTACATCCTCCGGTAACAAATTCCAGAGTTTGATTACACGTTGAGTGAAAAAATATTTTCTTTTATTAGTCTTAAATGGTTTACCCTGTAGCTTCATTGCATGTCCCCTAGTCTTTCTATATTCTGATAAGGTAAACAATCGATCTACGCTTACCCGTTCCACTCCGTTCATTAATTTATAGACTTCTATCATATCTCCCCTCAGCCGTCTCTTTTCCAGGTTAAAGAGCCCCAACCTTTTTAGCCTTTCTTCATAGGAGTATCCTTCCATCCCCTTTACCATTTTGGTCGCTCTTCTCTGAACCTTTTCTAAAATCGCTATATCCTTTTTAAGATACGGCGACCAGAATTGCACACAATATTCAAGGTGCGGTCTCACCATGGAACGATATAGAGGCATTATAATATCTTTTGTTTTATTTTCCATTCCTTTCCTTATCATACCTAGCATTCTATTTGCTCTCTTGGCCGCTGCTGCACACTGGGCCGAGGGTTTTAACATGGTATCCACAAAGATGCCTAAATCTTTTTCCTGGGTGGTGGTTCCTAATGTGGAACCTTGCATCGTGTAACCATAGTTTGGGTTATTCTTCCCTAGGTGCATAACCTTGCACTTGTCCACATTAAATTTCATCTGCCATTTTGATGCCCAGTCTTCCAATTTATCAAGATCCTCTTGCAATTTTCCACAATCCTCTTGGGTTTTAACAATTTTAAATAGTTTTGTGTCATCTGCAAATCTGATAACCTCACTTGTTATTCCACATTCCAGGTCATTTATGAATATGTCAAAAAGCAGCGGACCCAGCACAGATCCCTGGGGTACACCACTATTCACCTTTCTCCATTGGGAAAATTGGCCATTTAGCCCAACCCTCTGCTTTCTATCTTTTAACCAGTTCCTGATCCACAATAGTACACTGCCTCCTATCCCATGACTCTTTAGTTTTGCCAAAAGTCTCTGATGAGGGACCTTGTCAAAGGCTTTCTGAAAGTCCAGATACACAATATCAACCGACTCACCTTTGTCCACCTGATTATTCACTCCTTCAAAAAAAATAACAGATTAGTAAGACAAGATCTTCCTTGTCTAAAGCCATGTTGGCTGTTTCCCATTAGGTCATGACTATCTACATGCTTAGTAATTTTATTCTTTATGATGGTTTCTACCATTTTTCCCGGTACTGATGTCAGGCTCACCGGTCTGTAGTTTCCCGGATCACCCCTGGAACCCTTTTTAAAAATTGGTGTTACATTGGCGATCCTCCAATCTTCAGGTATTAGAGATGATTTTAATGATAGTTCACAGATTACTAATAGGTCTGCAATCTCGTATTTCAGTTCTTTCAACACCCTTGGATGTATACCATCCGGCCCAGGTGATTTGCTACTCTTCAGTTTATCTAATAGTTGTAATACATCTTCCCGATGTATCGATATTTCCTTCAATTCTTCCGCACCTTTAAATACCACTTCAGTCATGGGTAACATCCCTACATCTTCCTCAGTAAAGACTGAAGCAAAGAATTCATTCAATCTCTCCGCTATCGCCTTGTCGCCTCTTAGTGCTCCTTTAACCCCTTTATCATCTAATGGACCAACTGACTCTCTCACAGGTTTTTTGCTACGAATGTACTTGAAAAGGTCTTTACTTTGCGTTTTTGCTTCCGCAGCAAGCTTCTTCTCAAATTCTCCCTTTACCTGCCTTATCAATGCCTTGCATTTGACTTGCCAGTGCTTGTGCTGTTTCCAGGTTTTGTCGTTTGGCTCTTTTTTCCATTTCCTGAAAGATGCTTTTTTGGCAACAACAGCCTCTCTGACCTCACCTTTAAACCATGCTGGCAGTTTTTTGGACTGCCTTCTACTTTTCTTAAAGCGTGGAATAAAGCTGGTCTGGGCTTCCAAGATAGTATTTTTCAACAACAGCCAAGCCTGTCGTACGTCTTTAACCTTTGCAACTGCTCCTTTTAGTTTTTTCTTAACTGTTTTCCTCATTTTATCATAGTTTCCCTTTCGAAAGTTAAAAGGTAGTACTGTGGATTTCCTTACTATCCCTCCTCCACTAATTAAATCAAAGGCGATCAAGCTATGATCACTATTGCCAAGTGGCCCCAACAACCTTATCTCTTGCACTAGATCTGGTGTTCCACTAAGGACTAGGTCTAATATGGCTTCCCCTCTGGTCGGTTCATGAACCAGCTGCTCCAAGAAGCAGTCATTTATTTCATCTAGGAACTTTATCTCCCTAGTATGTCCTGACGTGACACTGACCCAGTCGATACCGGGGTAGTTGAAATCACCTATTATTATTACTGCACTGTAACTTTTGTTAGCTTCCTTGATTTCTTTGAGCATTTCATCATCCATTTGGTCATTCTGGCAAGGCGCTCGATAGTACACCCCCACTGCCATTGCTTTCCCCCTTTTACATGGAATCTCAATCCATATAGATTCTACAGCAGATTTTGTTTCCTGCAAAACTTTAATCCTTTCTGACTCAATGCCCTCTCTAACATAGAGAGCAACCCCTCCACCAATTTGATCAGCTCTATCATTACGATATAGTTTGTACCCAGGTATCACAGTGTCGCACTGGTTGTCCTCCTTCCACCATGTCTCTGATATTCCAATCATAACTAACCTTTCATTTAGTGCTATATATTCTAACTCTCCCATCTTATTTTTTAGACTTCTAGCATTTGCATACAAGCATTTTAGAGAATGTATTTTACTCATATTAGTTTGGCTATTGTTAGACATGGGTAATTTGGGATCTTTAAGCTCAGTATTCTCCATACTTGAGGGCATTTGGGCTACTTTACTCTTTTGTGGAACCTCTCTGCTTTTGGTAGTATCCTTCAAAGATACATTCTTCCGAACCATCCGCTCTTGGGCGACTGTCGGCTTTCCCCTAATATCTAGTTTAAAAGCTGCTCTATCTCCTTTTTAAAGGTTAATGCCAGCAGCCTGGTTCCATCCTGGTTAAGGTGAAGCCCATCCCTACGGAAGAGCCCCTCCTTTCCCCAGAATGTTCCCCAGTTCCTAACAAATCCAAAACCCTCATCTCTGCACCATTGTCTCATCCACGCATTGAGACTCCGGAGCTCTACCTGCCTTTTGGGTCCTGCGCATGGAACAGGAAGCATTTCGGAGAATGCTACCCTGGAAGTTCTGGATTTCAACTTCCTACCTAAAAGCCTAAATTTAGCCTCCAGAACCTCCCTACCACATTTTCATATGTCATTGGTACCGACATGTACCAAGACAGCAGACTCCTCCCCAGCACTATCTAAGACCTTATCTAGGTGGCGCGTGAGGTCCGCTACCTTCGCACCAGGCAGGCATGTTACCAGGCGATCCTCACGTCCACCAGCCACCCAGCTATCTACATGCCTAATGATCGAATCACCAACTATAACGGCTGTCCTAACCCTTCCCTCATGGGCACATGGCCCTGGAGAAACTTCCTCGGTGTGAGAGGGTTTTACATCACCTGGAGGACAGGTCCTAGTTACAGGATCACTTCCTGCCACACCAGGGTGATGCTCTCCTGTCACGTGACCTCTCTCCTCCATGGCAACAGGGATGCTGCCAGACTGGAGGTGGGACTTCAGGACTATATCCCTGTAGGTCTCCTCTATGTACCTCTCTGTCTGTCTTATGCTTTCCAAGTCTGCTACTTTAGCCTCTAGAGAACGGACTCGTTCCCTGAGAGCAAACAGCTCCTTGCACCTAGTGCACACGTAAGACCTCTCACCAACTGGGAGAAAATCATACATGTGACACTCAATGCAAAAGACTGGAAAGCCCCCATCCCGCTGCTGGACTGCTGTCTGCATCTTAGTTTTAAGTTTGTGTTTAGATCTAAGTTCTTTACTTACTAAGGGTTGCTATGGATATTTATACCAATAAAACTGTACCTAATACGTGTAATATACCTTGTTCACCTGAAGCTTAACTAATTTCAGGTCCTTAGTGTATGACTGATTTGGGTAATGAGTTTCACCTGAGAGCACCTCCTGTCTTTTAAGATGTGTAAGTACCTATAAAGCTATGATTATCCCAGGGGTGGGTGGGTGTGGGGAGGGAGGGAGGAAAATAACACTTATTAAAAGAGGGCTGCTACCCAGTACCCTGTCTTGTGCTGCTGAGGTAAGCTAAATTCTGATTTGATTTAAATTATAGCTCTTAGCTGCTGCTAGGCTCTAATGTCTTATTAAATTTAAACTACAAGCTCTCTGCTGGTTTCTAAATTTAACCAGAAAGCTCTCTTCTGTGTTTTAAATTTAAGCGAAAAGTACTTTGCTGTTACTAGGCCCTGAGTGACTATTAAATTTAAACTACAAGCTCTCTGCTGGGTATGAAATGTAACCAGAAAGTTCTCCTCTGTGTTTTATATTTAAACTTAAACTGCTGCTACTAGGCCCTGACTGATTTAACAAAAAATAGTGGGTTCACAGATTAATTAGATTTAATACAAAGAATTCCTTTTAGAAAATTACCAGAAGTATATACTCAGAGTTGCAGATCTCTCTTCAGAAGTAACAGTCCCTTTTTCTAGTCCTTCAAGTGGACATGTGTCTGCATGTGCAGTCCAATGTTGTCATTTGGCCAGGGCCATTGCATCACTCATGCTGTTGTGTCACACACATGCTACATTAATCACTATCTGCAGATTCCCACATCTCCTCCTGCAGCTGCAGGAGAAAGTCCGCTTGCCTCCGGCGCATCTCCTGGCCCTTTTTGTGCAGATCCTCCACCTGAGGGAATATGGATAGCTGTCATCTGTGGTGTTCCAAACATACAAGTGGCAACCGTACCATAGAATGCTCATGGGTATGTGTTTTGTCATGGTATTCTGGTTGCAGGCTACAGCTATCTGGCCCCTTTGAAGTTGCATAGTACCTCCCCCTTCCCAGCCACACATCCATCACTGCTGGCCAGAGCCTCCATGGCATCATACTGGCATGTCATGGAGATGCCGTTGTTACCACATTTGTGCGTGTGCCTTGGGTCCCACCTTTGCAATGCATGCTGTCTTGTCACAAATCACTGTGAGGGTATCACGTGGCACATGATGTGACCCATGTCCCACAGCATGTCTTCAAAACATCGTGTGCACCTGTGTGCCCTGTTGATACAGACTAACCTTACATGTTCTATGACAGTCATCCATGGCCACTACCTGTTTCAACCCTGTGTTTGTGTTCTGATGTGAGGTGGCATTGATCACCATTTATTGGAGTTAGGTAGATTGTTGGTTTTCAGTATTTTTCAATACTGTGTGTCAGTCTGGCAGGACAGACTATGAAATGTGGGCACATGTTTGCACTGTCAGCATATGCATGTGGCTACATGTTGAGATTCCAGACATGGTATGGCTGTTAGGAACATCGGACGGATGTCGGTGCATTTGGGGACAAGGCTGACATTCATAGGTGGTGAGTCATAGACTGTGGATACACCTGGTCAGCAGTGTTGCACTGTGCTGTGGGTCACTATCTGTATATGCAGTCCATTATCGGGTCATGGTCCAGCTTGGTTGAAGTTTTATGGAGATGCCAGCACAGCAAGATTTGTTGATTTGGGATGGGTCTATGCATCTTTGCTATAGCCTGGGGTGGTACTGGTGCACTGTCAGAGTTAGAGTGCAACAGGTTTAATGTGCACTACTTAATGTATGATGTCTTCCACCTCGGCCTGTGAGGTTGTTGTTCCTGTAGTGGATTCATAGGGGTAGGGCTGAGGGAAGCGGCCAGAGGCAGAGCCCTTTGGTCGGACTTCTCTTTGTCTTGTCGTGGAGGGGGTGGCTGCCATCCAGGCGTTTTCACGATCCCTTGCTTTGCTATTGTACATATAGTTGTTTGTAATCTTCTTTGACGGTCTGTGAAAAAGGATTGCTTATGTGTTGACGGTGGCACTGATGTTAGTGGAGTGGTGGACCATCTTTTTTTTTTCCTTAGTGCTTCTCGGTGTCCCGCCTAAGGGCCACGCCAAGGGCGAGGTCCTTAGGTGCGGGCCTGCCAGGCGCGGGCCGCCTGGGCCATCTGTGCTCTTTAATTCGGCCTCTGCCGCGATGATTGGGCTTGCCAGTGGGAAGTGGGGAGGAGCTTACCTTCCCGCTCCCTGCAGGGACGTTGAATCGTCGCGGCTGCGGTGGTGGAAAATGGCTCTGCTTCAGGTCGGCTGTGCTCTTTAATTCGGCCTCTGCCACGATGATTGGGCTTTCCAGTGGAGAGCGGGGAGGAGCTTACCTTCCCGCTCCCTGTAGGGACGTAAGTTAGTAGGGGGACATGGCTATGGAGCAAATTGACAGTAAGTGTGAAGAAAAAGACAAAACAGCACACAAGATGGTTACAAAATAACAATGCAAAAGCTTTAAACCAGAATAAGTGACATCATCTCAGTCCTTAGGGGGCCATGGCAGCAGAACAAATTCGCTGAAGCTGCAGCTGGTGGCAAAAATCATAGAAATATAGAAAACAACAGCAAATAGCATACGGTCTATCCAGTCTGTCCATCCATGAGAACTATTAAGTTCTACAAGTCCATTCCTCTCCCTCAGAGATCCTCTGTATTTGTACCATGCTTTCTTGAATTCAGATACTGTTCTTGTCTCCACCACCTTTATTAGGAGGCTGTTTCACACATTCACCACCCTTTCCATAAAAGAATATTTCTTCAGATTACTCCTGAGTCTATCCCTTTTTACCTTCTTTCTCTAACCCTCATTCCAGAGATTCCTTTCAAATGGAAAAAGGCTATCTCCTGTGTTTTTATACCATGGAAGTATTTAAATCTCTCTTTCATAACATTATTTATTTATTTATTTATTTCTAGCTTTTCTATACCGCGCTATTTGACATCAGTGCGGTTTACAGTTAACAATTTCGCACAGGCAGGGGGAGGTGCTACGTGCTTACATCGAACAGGAAATAGTAACTTGGATTCATAACATTGAACTATTTACATCTAAACAATGACAGAATACTAGTGTCGCTTTTACATTATTAATGCTGTTAGGTGGTTGTGTTGGTACAAGGTGTAGAGGTGCAGTTGGATTGCAGGTAATATAATAGGAATAAATGATGTTTAATGGCTTTCCTGAATTGTGTAAGATCTTTGATTGATATGATATTGGACGGGAGATTATTTCAACACCTTGGCGCGTAGAAGGAGAATGCTCTGCTTCTAGTTGTTTGCGTGCATTTCGTCACTTCAGTCGGGATTACTAGTGTGTTGGCGCCTGTTGACCTTCTTGACCTATTGTTGGGGGTGTGGGTAATGAGTGCAGTGATGGATGAGGGGGATATCCCATAGATGGCTTTAAACGTAAGGAGTAGTGCCTTGTAAGTGATTCTGCATTCTATTGGTAGCCAGTGAAGGTCCTTTAAGGTAGGGGTTATATGGTTTCTTCTTGAAACTCCACAGAGGACACGTGCCGCGGCATTCATCGCAAGCTGCAACATGTTTAAGGAGCTCTTGGGAAGCCCATGTAGAACGATTTTATTTATTTATTTATTACAGTTTCTTATATACCGCGCTATTCGGTATCAGCGCGGTTTACATCATAACATAACTACCATAATGACAAATTGTCAGGTTTTACATCGAACAGGGATACAAACTTGGATAACAGGGTAAACTATATACATAAGCTATTTACACAGCAAGGATAGTTAAAAATCAGATAATGAATATGAGGGCATTTCTAGAGTGGGTCATTTCTTGAGAAGGGTATCTAGGTTCAATTGCTGGCTGGGAAGTATTGGAGGAAGAGGTAGGTTTTGAGTGCCTTCCTGAACTGATATAGATTGGTTATGGCCCTAATGTCAGGGGGTAGGGCATTCCAGCATTTGGGGATATAGAAACTGCACGCCCTGTTTGTGGTTGTCTTGTTGCACTTTGTCGATGCCTTTGGTGTGATTAGCAGGTTGACAGCTGTTGCTCTTCTGGACCTGTTGGGGGGTACAATGTGGATAAGATGTGTAAATGAGGAGGAGGAAATGCCTTTGATTGCCTTGAATGCTAATAGGAGTGTTTTGAAGGTGATCCTACCATGAATAGGTAGCCAGTGTAGTTGTTTGAGAATGGGAGTCACGTGGTCGCTTCTGGCTGCTCCGTAGATGACCCTGGCTGCGGCGTTCATGGCCAGCTGTAAGGGGGTTAGTGTGGATTGGGGGAGCCCTTGTAAGAAGGCATTTGCAAAGTCAAAATGTGGCATAGTCGAAGTGTGGAATTAACAGGGCTTGGAATACTGTCCGGTAGTTTTCATTTGCTAGCATTGGTCTTAGATGACATAACATCTTGATCTTGAAATATATAGCCTTGACAGTGTTGCTTATATCTGCTTTAACGTCAAGACGTTGATCAAGCGTAACACCCAGGTAGCGTATCGTGGACTTACTTGGGGGCTCTGCGTCTCTAACCTTTAATGTTTTAGGTGGGGAAAAATTTCTGTTCTTTGTGATGAACAATACCTCTGTTTTCTTGAAGTTTATCCGAAGGTTCTGTTCGAACAGCCAGTCCGTGATCATATTGAAACAGTTAACTAAGGCAGTGAAGTCTGGATGCATGATGTCGAATGGCGTAAACATGAGGACATCATCTGCATAGATCAGGCAGGAGATTCCAAAGGATTGGATGATCTCACATATGGGCTGCATGCAAATGTTAAATAATAGTGCAGATAGGGATGAGCCTTGGGGTACTCCTTGGGTTTGTTGAAACGGTTCAGAGGAGTTAGCTCCCATCCTTACATGTTACCAACGGTCATCTAAGAACAAAAGAACATAAGAACGTAAGATATGCCATACTGGGTCAGACCAAGGTCCATCAAGCCCAATATTCTGTTTCCAACAGTGGCCAATCTAGGTCATATGTACCTAGCAGTTTCCCCAAGAGACACAAGTTCCACAATGCTTGTACTGGGTCAAGCATTGATATCTTCGGTCACTTCTTAATAACGGTTTATGAACCTTTCCTCCAGGAACTTGTCCAAACCTTTTTTAAACCCAGCTACACTAACAGCCTTTACTACATCCTCCGGTAACAAATTCCAGAGTTTGATTACAAGTTGAGTGAAAAAATATTTTCTTTTATTAGTCTTAAATAGTTTACCCTGTAGCTTCATTGCATGTCCCCTAGTCTTTCTATATTCTGATAACGTAAACAATCGATCTACGTTTACCCGTTCCACTCCGTTCATTAATTTATAGACTTCTATCATATCTCCCCTCAGCCGTCTCTTTTCCAGGTTAAAGAGCCCTAAGCTTTTTAGCCTTTCTTCATAGGAGTATCCTTCCATCCCCTTTACCATTTTGGTGGCTCTTCTCTGAACCTTTTCTAAAATCGCTATATCCTTTTTAAGATACGGCGACCAGAATTGCACACAATATTCAAGGTGCGGTCTCACCATGGAACGATATAGAGGCATTATAATATCTTTTGTTTTATTTTCCATTCCTTTCCTTATCATACCTAGCATTCTATTTGCTCTTTTGGCCGCCACTGCACACTGGGCCGAGGGTTTTAACATGGTATCCACAATGACGCCTAAATCTTTTTCCTGGGTGGTGGTTCCTAATGTGGAACCTTACATCGTGTAACCATAGTTTGGGTTGTTCTTCCCTAGGTGCATAACCTTGCACTTGTCCACATTAAATTTCATCTGCCATTTTGATGCCCAGTCTTCCAATTTATCAAGATCCTCTTGCAATTTTTCACAATCCTCTTGGGTTTTAACAACTTTAAATAGTTTTGTGTCATCTGCAAATTTGATCACCTCACTCGTTATTCCACTTTCCAGGTCATTTATGAATATGTCAAAAAGCAGCGGACCCAGCACAGATCCCTGGGGTACACCACTATTCACCTTTCTCCATTGGGAAAATTGGCCATTTAGCCCTACCCTCTGCTTTCTATTTTTTAACCAGATCCTGATCCACAATAGTACACTGCCTCCTATCTCATGACTCTTTAGTTTTGCCAAAAGTCTCTGATGAGGGGCCTTGTCAAAGGCTTTCTGAAAGTCCAGATACACAATATCAACCGACTCACCTTTGTCCACCTGTTTATTCACTCCTTCAAAAAAACATAACAGATTAGTAAGACAAGATCTTCCTTGTCTAAAGCCATGTTAGCTGTCTCCCATTAGGTTGTGACTATCTACATGCTGAGTAATTTTATTCTTTATGATGGTTTCTAGGTATGATTTACACCAATCCCACGCCAAGCCCTGAATTCCCTTATCCTGGAGGCGTATGAGGAGTTGAGTGTGACTGACAGAGTCAAATGCAGCGGCAATGTCAAGGAAGATCAGTGCAAATCCTTTCTTGATGTTGTCTATTCCTCTGGATAAGGTATTGGTTAGTGTGGTGAGTAGTGTTTCTACGCCGTGAGCTTCTCGAAACCCATGCTGGCAGTCATCTAAAGGGGCTGTGTTGTCTATGTGCTGGTGAATCTGTCTTTGGACATTTTTCTCAATTATTTTGGCAAGTAGAGGGATACTTGAGATCGGTCAGTATGAATCGACCTTCTGTGGATCTAAACTATTGTTTTTGAGGAGTGGGCGTATGGATGTGTGCTTGAGAGAAGAAGGAAATGTTCCTGTTGAGAAAGATAGGCTTGTGATCCTGGCTATGATAGGGCTGAGTTCTGTTCGCATTGTCCTAATCCAGTACGCTGGGCATGGGTCGTTCGGTGCGGTAGTAGTGTTGATAGATGCAATAATGTTTTCGATATCTCCCACAGAGGGAGAAGTTAGTTCTGTAAGCAGTGGTTGTTGATCGGGAGTATTTCTTGGTGTGGTTCTCGGGGCTATGTCTGTTTTGATGGCTTTTGATTGGAGGTGGTCGGCATACAACTGGGGTTGTATTGGTTCATGGTGAGGGGAGGAAGCTTCCTTGGTTATTGATTTCACTAGGTTGAAAAGGTCCCTGGGCTTGCTTAGGGAGCGGCGAAGAATCTCAGTATGGAATTCTTTCCTTTTGGAGTATGTTAGTTCACGGTGTGCTGATAAGTATGTTAGATAAGCTGCTTGGTCCTCTGTTGAGTGTGAGCGTCGCCATCTTCGTTCCAGTTTCCTTAAGTGGTGAAGAGACACCCTTATCTCTGCAGAAAACCATGGATCAGATTTCCTTTTACAGGCTGTTTTGTACATAAGAACATAAGAAAACCATTCTGGGTCAGGTTCCCTAAAAGGTACATTTATTTAACATTTTTTATATACCACCTTTCATGATATCAAGGAGGTTTGCATTGAACAAACTGAAATTACATTGAACAGGGCATTACAACTTGGAGATAACTATTTTACAGGGAACATGGGCAATGGAGAGTTAAGTGGCTTGTCCAAGACCACAAAGAGCACCTGTGGGACTAGAAACCCCAGTCCTTCTGGCCCAAGGTTGCTGTCCTCTAGTAGGATTCGAACCCACACCCTTATGGCCTGAGGTAACTTGCCCCAATCACTAGGCCACTCCTCCCTCCACAATTCCTGTCTCAGGGTAAGCAATGGATTTCTTGGGTCCTCTTTAATGATCATTTATGGACCTTTCCTGCAGGAACTTGTCCAAACCTTTTTTAAACCCTGCTACACTAATAGCTTTTACATAGTCACACAAAGGTGTGACTCTCTAATTGTATATAGTTACAGTTCTATGTAATAGTTAGTGTTATCTACCTGTTCCATTTATAAGAGTTAACTGTTCCTTGTATACCTGTTTCATGTAATATTGAACTTTGTTCCCTGTAAACCACACAGATCCTTGGAAATGCGGTATAAATAAATAATAAGATAAATACTACATCTTCCAATAACGAATTCCAGAGTTTGATTACACTTTGAGTGAAAAATTATTTTCTCTTATTAGTCTTAATTTAAATTTTTTATTGATTTTGAAAAACACATTCCAGTTCAAAACAAGAATGGTAAATAATGGTACTTCAGTCTCAAGAAAAGGATAAAGATAACCCCCCCCCCCCCCATAGAATAATCATCACCATTCATTTAGACCACAATAAAGGTAAATATACAGGGACACCAAGTAAAAATAAAACATGGGAAATAAATAGCTATCCCAAAGAAATCGTAACATTATAGCAGGGTGAGAACTTATGCATCAGCCATATCAGATGTAGTATTAACCACAATTTCCTATTTAGTGGTCAGGAATTCTAGCAGTTGTCCAGGTTAAAAAAATAGAAAAACCTTATAAGTAATTATACAACGAGAAGGAAACCTCAAAACAAAAGTCCCACCAAGGGAAAGGATCCTAGGTTGAAGACCAAGGAATTCCCTTCTCCTCAGTTAGATATCATGCGACATATCAGGAAAAATACGCACTTTAGAGCCTAGAAAAGATACATAAAAATTCCTGAAATAAGAACGAAGAATTATAGATTTATCCGGTTTCAAGGCCAGGGTCATAAGCAAGGTGATTCGCTCAGTAACCACCTCAAGGGAATCCTCCAGGAGCTCAGTCAGGTCCCTAGGGCCCTGAGGTGAGCACCCTGAAGCAGAACCATAAGACCCGGCACCCAAGAACAAATACTGAGCTCTAGTGATGGTTGGCAAATTATCCCCAGGATAAATATCTCCTGGAAATACTTGCGCACCATCTCAGAAGTAGACACAAGAGGAAACTTAGGAAAATTCAACAGTCTCAAATTATTCCTGTGGACATGGTTTTTCAGGGATCATGACTTTTGAATGGAGGCACGGTGCCATGGCAACCGGACGCCGGACCAAAATTGGGGTCCCAGCCTGCACATACAGGCCTGGACGCGATTCTAATCCCGGGGCTAGACATGCTCCGCGGAATCAGAATGCTGGCTAACTCTGTGCGTCCGGTTCTGATCGGGCCAATTTCAATGTCAGCCTTGTACGTCCAGGGCCAGCTGCCTGAACAGGGAACTTATTCCACCTCTGAGATGGAATATGTTCCAGTAGTCGGGTGAATCAGGCAGGCCCGGGGCCCAAAGGAGGCAGCAGGTGGTAGGGGAAATTCCTTGCAAACCGACCCTGGCCTTGGGAGGCCAGGTTGGGGGTCAGGCTGCTGGGAATGTACTTTTTGGTCCAGTGGCCGGGGATCACGGCTTTTGAATGGAGCCACGGTGCCATGGCAACTGGATGCCATGGCGCCGTGGCTCCATTCAAAGGCCCTGGCTAAGTTATCCGGCCAATCCTCAAGTATAAATCCCTCAACAGAAATGATCCAGCATCATACAGACCAATTTCCAGAGGAAACCATTAATGGCAAAGATCACTGAAAAAGTGGTCCAATGGCAGCTATAGGTCCACCTACACTTGCATATTCGTCTGGACCCCCACCAACATGGATTAAAATGGTTTCAATCATACTTCAGAAACAGGCAACAATAAGTCAAATTTATTTTTTTTATTTTTATTTATTTAAAGTTCTATACCGCGCTCTTTCTCATCAGCGCGGTTTACAGCAAACAAAGTGCTCACAGATAGCAACATGCTGTCGTGAGCTTACATGTAACAGGGTATCTAACAGGGTTCAACTTAGGAAAACTTTGTACATCTTAATTATACAACTATATACAATGGTATATTTCTTGTTATACAGAAGCGATGGATCAGATTATACAACTATGTACAATGGTAGATTTCTTGTTATGTAGAAGAGATGGATCAGATCGATTTTGGTTTATAGAGGGGGCTTAGGAAAGTTGAGAGGGTAGGAGATGGTAACTGGTGTTGGGAGAAGTGTAAGAGGAACAGGTGGTGTTTTATAGCTTTTCTAAATTGCTTGAGGTCCTTAATTGCTCTTATGGAGGGAGGAAGGTTGTTCCAGCATCTAGGGGCGAAGTATGAGAAAGCTCTTTCCGTGGTTGCATTTGAACGCTTTGTGGAGTCGGTTGGGATGGTTAGGGTATTGGTTGTTGCAGATCTCCTGGATCTGGTATCAGGGGTGTGAGTGAGGAGTGTGCAGATTGCAGGGGGCGCTAAGTTATTGATGGCCTTAAATGTTGTAAGTAGCGCTTTGTATGTAATTCTGTGAGGGATTGGGAGCCAGTGTAACTCCTTTAATATAGGGGTTATATGATCACTCCTTGAGGCTCCATGTAGGATGCGAGCAGCGGTGTTCATTGCTAATTGAAGCGTGTTTAGGGTGCTTTTGGGAGGCCGTGGAGAACTATGTTTGTGTAGTCAAAGTGGGGAGTGACTATCGTTTGAAAGATGGTGCGGAAGTTGTCAGGATCGAGCATGTTTTTGAGGTGTCTGAGGGTTCTAATCTTGAAGTAGATGGTTTTCACTGTTCGGTTTATGTGCTCTTTGAAGTTTAGGCGATGGTCCAGAGTTACACCTAGATATTTTATGGTGGTTTTGACTGGCAGTTCGGCGTCCCGTACTTTTAGGGTAGATGGGGATGAAAATTCCTTATTCTTGGTGATGATTAAAACTTCGGTTTTTTTGAAGTTTATTCTCATGTTCTGTGTGAGAAGCCAGTCTGCTATTGCATCGAAGCACTCTACTAGTACCGTGAAATCTGGTCGAGTGATGTTGATTGGTGTGAAAATGAGCACATCATCTGCATAGATTAAAGAGGATACTCCGAATGAACGAGTGATCTCACACAACGGCTGCATGTAGATATTAAAGAGTAGCGCCGAGAGGGAGGATCCTTGAGGGACTCCTTGTTTCAACTGAAATGATTCTGAGGTGTTTGTTCCCATACAAACATGTTGCCAGCACTCTTCTAGGTACGATTTACACCAATCCAGTGCTAACCCCTGGATCCCTTTGCATTGGAGTCGGGTTAGGAGTTTGTTATGGTCCACTGAATCAAATGCTGCGGAGATGTCTAGAAATATTAAAGCAAATCCATTTTTGATGCTGTCGATTCCAGTGATGAGAGTGTTGGTTAATGAGGTCAGCAGTGTTTCGACTCCATGAGCTTCCCTGAAGCCATGTTGACAGGGGGTCTAGTGGAGATGCGGTGTCTATATGTTGTTGGATCTGGATTTGTGTTATCTTCTCGATTATTTTAGCTAGAAAGGGGATGCTGGCAATTGGACGATATGATTCTTCCTTTGTTGAGTCTAGTTGGTTGTTTTTTAGAAGAGGTCTTATGGAGGTCTGCTTGAGAGCTGATGGGAAGGTACCTGTTGAGAATGATTGGTTTATGATTTTCGATATGCACGGGCTGAGTTCAGATTTCATTGCTTTTATCCAGTGTGCTGGACATGGATCATTTGCTGCTGTGGTTGTGTTTATTCTGGTGACAATGTCTTCAATATGTTTTGTGGAGGGGGGTACGAACTTGTAGAGTGGGTTCTCAGGTACATGAAATTGGGAAGGTATCAAGGGGGGGGCTAGTGATGTTTTGATGGCTTTTGATTGGATGTAGTTGGCGTACTTTTGGGGGTGTATGGATTCTTGCTGTGGCGGGGATGATTCTGTGGTTAGTACTCTTACGAGGTTAAAGAACTCTCTTGGCTTGTTTAGAGAGCGGTTGAGGAGTTCTGAGTGATAGGCATTTCTGGTGAACCAGACCGCTTCACGGTGGGTTTTTAGATGGGTTAGGTATAAAGCTTGGTCAGAGGAGTTCTGGGATTTACGCCATCTTCTCTCTAGCTTTCTCAAAAGAGTGAGGGATTTCTTTAGCTCTGGGGTGAACCATGGTGCCGATGGTTTCTTATCCAAAAGGTTATCCAGAGTTGGGTGGCTATTAGCTGTGGATAATTCCGAGTATTCCTTGAGGGTGTTGTTCCAGTTGTCAACCATGTCGTTGATGTTGTCCGATGGTCGGGTCAATTTTGGGAAGACAATGTTCATGATTTCTTCCTTGTCAAATGGTTTGAATCATCTGTGGTTTGTTGGAGCCCGTTTTATAGTGTGGTTGACTGATTTTTGCTGTACTGGTATCTTGAATGATAGGAGTCTATGGTCGGACCAGGGAACAGGGGTGATTGAGAGATCGAAATTGTAGTTGGAGTCTGAGTAGGTGGGTGGGGTGAAGATGAGGTCAAGAACATTTCCGCATTGATGAGTGGGGCTGTTTATTATTTGTGTATAATTGAGGTTGGACATTGCTTCGAGGAAGGTGCAGGCTACAATGGGCTGGAGTGAGGCGAGATTAAAGTCACCTAATAGCCAGTTCGGTTTGTCTGGATTATTTGGATTGCAGACTAGGTCAATGATGATCGATAGTTCTTCAGATGAGGTACTTGGTGGCCTATAGATCAGGTTGATTGTGTTATAGTTATTGTAGATAGTAATTGTAGATAGTAATGACATCCAAATGCGGCATGCACAAATCTGCCCCTTTCACCCTCAAACAGGGCATTCCCCAAGGATCATCCATCTCGTCTATGCTATTTGACATCTACATACAGCCAATTTGTAATATAATCAAGTGTCATAACATACAGTTCCGATTATATGCGGATGACATTATGGTTTTCACTCCGATTGAAATCTACAACCCTCATTTCCTACCCATAACTAAATGTGTGGAAGAATTGGTTAACTGGCTTGGCAATAACAACCTTACAGTAAACTACAATAAAGCAGAGGCGTTATTCATCACACGAGACTCATCATTCAATATCCCATAAGAAGTCAACCTATTTCACAGAACCATTAAAGTACAAAAAGAAGTCAAATACTGTAAAATGAGATGGATGATCGTTGGGGAATGCCCTGTTTGAGGGCGAAAGGGGCAGATTTGTGAATTCCGAATCTGACTTATTGTTGCCTGTTTCTGAAGTATGATTTAAACCATTTTAGTGTGGTTCCATAGAGACCGATTTCCTGGAGGCGTTGTAACATAATAGTGTGGGATACTGTGTCGAAGGCTGCAGATATGTCCATGAATATGAGGATGTATCCTGATTTGATGTTCTCAATTCCCTTGA
The DNA here is from genome assembly GCA_033557465.1 of Ichthyophis bannanicus. Taxonomy (NCBI): domain Eukaryota; kingdom Metazoa; phylum Chordata; class Amphibia; order Gymnophiona; family Ichthyophiidae; genus Ichthyophis; species Ichthyophis bannanicus. The sequence continues at coordinate 925,811,707 of CM066031.1, read as the reverse complement.
TGGTGGTGTCGAGGAGAAAAGTCAGCAGTGTTTCAACATTATGGTTTGGTTTGAATCCATGTTGGTGGGGGTCCAGACAAGCATGCAAGTCTACGTGGTCCTGTAGCTGCCGTTTGACCATTTCTTTCAATGATCTTTGCCATGAATGGTAGACTGGAAATTGGTCTGTATGATACTGGATCATTTCTGCTGAAGGATTTATTCTTGAGGATTGGACTTATGATAGCATGCTTGAGTGAAGTTGGCATATATCCTTGGGTGAGAGTTGTTGTTACTATGTTGTGTATAAAGGAGCTGATTCAGTCCTGGACGTCCCGGCCCTCTGTGTGCCCAATCAGAACCGGACGCACAGAGTTAGCCAGCATTCTGATTCCGCGGTGCATGTCTAACCCCGGGATCAGAATCGCATCCAGGCCTGTATGTGCAGGCTGGGACCCCGATTTTGGTCCGGCGTCCAGTTGCCATGGCACCGTGGCTCCATTCAAAAGACATGATCCCTGACCGCTGGACCAAAAAATACATTCTCCGCAGCCCGACCCTCAAGGGTCGGGCTGCAGGGAATTTCCTCTGCCCCCTGCCACCTCTTTTGGGCCCTGGGCCTGCCCGATCCACCCGACTAGAGGAATGTATTCCAGCTCAGAGGTGGAATAAGTTCTTTGTTCAGGCCGCCGGCCCCGGACGTACAGTGCTGACATTGAAATTGGCCCTGTACGTCCAGGTCCAACGACAGTCCAATGCCTGCCCTAACTCCGTCCCTTCTCCGCCTCTTTCCCACCCCCATCTAATTTCCCTGTACAATGTGCAGAGAGGATAGTAGGGGTCAGAAGAGGGACCAAATAGCAGGGATGGACGTCCCAACGGGCCATCCATCCCTGCTATTCGTGCCTCAGAATGACCCTGAAAGTGTATAAGCTGTTCCTTTGCTGATTTTATCCAAGCTACAGGGCAAGGGTCAAATGGAGAGGTTGTGGTGTTGAGAGAGGCAATAATATGCTCAATTTGATGGCAGCTTGGCTTATGAAATCCACCCCATATAGCAGTGAATGAAGGCTCCCGGTGGCCAGTTATGGGCAGGGAGATGTTCAGACTTAGTTGCCTGTTTTTTGTCATCAGGTGGTTTGCTAAATTTTGTGGGTATATTTCAGGGATTGATAGATGTGCAGCGACTTTGGTAAGTGATCGAGTTATTTCAAATAGTTTGCGTGATTTACAGTATTAGCTGATTTAAGAATGAGGTTGGTGTGGAATTGTTGCTTGGATGCGTTTATTAAGTTATTGTATTCTTGTTGACGATGTCTGTATTGTTGAAGGGTAATAGGAGAATTTGTCCTTCTCCATTGTCTCTCCATTTTCCGTAGTGTCCGTTTAGCTTATTTGATTTCAGAGGAGTACCATGGGTTTTTTTTTAATATTTTCTTGTATTTGTGTGGATCCTTTTTGGAGCTGACAATCTTCTACGAAGATTGTTTGGATCCAATTTTCTATTGCAATGTCCAGATCACTTATCTCATGGTCCAGGAAAGGGGATATTTCTTGCAGAAAGTTTTCCCTATGGAAACTTTTGAAGCGTCTCTCAGTGTGTTGCTGGGGTGTGAGGCCAGAGATGTTCTCAATATGCAGCTTGAAGGTTATAATGTGATGGTCTGACTGATATAGGTGTAATGTGGTTCTGTTCGGTTCTGTTTTTTGGTACAAAGATGATGTTGAGTGTTGTACCTAGCTGATGAGTTGGGACATTGACAATTTGGTTGTATTGAAGTGAATCCAATGCTCTCAACAATGACTTTGCCTCATTAGTATGCGCTGGGCTGAGGTTGAAATCACCCAGGTTGATGAGAGGTTGTGTGGTATGTTGTAGGAGCAAGCAAGGTCGAGAATGGTGGAGAGCTCATTAGTGTTGGCATTGGGAGCTCTGTATGCAAGGCATAAACTGAGTGTGCAGGTGATGTATGTATTATGTATCTAGTATGGGGTTGGTATGTATGGATGTGGCAATAGGATTTGAGTGATTTGTATTAATCTGTGTGGTTTTTGGGTAGATTGGTTATTGGGTTTGTTGTGGATGGGTGGCTATAGGGAGAACCAGTATGTTTGAGTTACTGTGAGCTGCCCCTATGTAGTGAAGGAGTAAAATGTATGAGTAAGAAGAAGTAAAGATGAGTGTAAGTATCAAACCTCATGGGGTTTTTTTTTGGGGGGGGGGGAGGGGCATTGCTCCAACTATGATAAAATTAGGAAAATAGTTAAGAAAAAACAAAAAGGATCAGCTACAAAAAGTTAAAGATATACATCAAGCATGGGTGTTGTTTAAAAATACTATCTTGGAAGCCCAGACCACATGTATTCAATGCTTTAAGAAAAGTGGAACGGAGTCCAAGAAACTGCCAGCATTTTATTTATTTATTTATTTAAAGTCTCTTTTATACCACGCTATTTGAAATCAGTGCGGTTTACAATGAACATTAAACTACACATATCAGTTTGGTGATTTGTGCTTACAATAAACAGGTATAGTAACTTGGGTATTGTCACAAGGTAGACCTAAGGCAGCCCGAGAAAATGGAGATCAGCACGAATGATCAGAGGAAAAATGACAGGGTAAACAAAATAATGTCAGATGGTTGCTACAGACAACCCAGGCACACGTGCACAAGGGCCAGGAAGACACACCCAGGTAGCGAAGAAAAGGAATTTGCTTTGCCTGATAGGGATCAGCTGGGTAGAGGTGGAGCCCAAAGACACAAGGATAAAATATGCTCCCAAACAGATAGAAAGGGAGAGGTGTTGAAGCAACAAGGGTCACAACCAGAGAGACCGCGGCGAACACAGCTGAAATCGTGGAGAGAATGGACTTGGAATGAGAGAGAGAGTGAGAATGAGCTATTGGAACAGCAAGGGAGCCAACGTAAAGGTCTGAAAGAATCCAGAGACCTGTATGAAACATTGGAAAGTCAGCAGCCTGATAGCGTGTATGTGCATGGAAGGCACGAGAAACGTGGGAAGACTGCCATAGCAGGTACCAGTGCAAGGAATGAAAGTAGAGGCTATTTGCTACCTAAGTGGGTAAAACCCCAGAGTAATAGAAATAGCCACACAAAGACAAGCTGTAGAGAAGCTGAGAATAACTTTTCCCCTTGTCACAGAAACCCTAGGAGAAGAGAGGTTTCCTTACCTGAAGAAGCTGAAGATTTTCCTAGTAATTGTGAGCTCCCAGCTTTTGGTAAAGTTCCGTCTAAACCTTTGCAATCTAGGTCAGCTGAGTTACGAGAGCTAGACCTGAGCAGGCTCAGAGCCTACCATAATTACCCTACTAACAGAGCAAGTAAGGATTTGAGTTATCTACTGGGATACCAGCAGGGGCAGAGTTTTGGCAAGCTCAACTCAAAGCCATACGGTATTTCCCAGAAAGGCATTAGTTCAGAGGGAGAAAGAAACTTCCTGTGTGACGGAGCAAGCCAGCCGTACTCTTATCCAACAGCTGATACTAAGAATATAAATGCATGTGAGCCTGAATTAATGGAATGTGAGAATTCAGAGATATCTATAGTTCCTGAACCGATGGATTGTTCTTTAACTGTGATTGAATCGGAGTTCTCTCTAAGATAAATGCTTGATTGTGACCAGAGTTCCAGTGCTGTAACCTGTGTGCTAATTACACTTACTCTCCAACAAACAGCAGACGTGAGCTGTGCTATCAGCAACAAAAGGAGAAGCCTGTATGTGACAGTAAGGCTGTTTATTCTTTTCTTTTGTTTGATGTTTGGAAGCTGAAGTAAGCTATTTGTGTTATCCATTTGACTTTTGTTATATGCCAAAGTTGGCTCTTATTTGTGTTGCCAAAAAGGAAAGAAACCTCAGGGACGGGGAATAAAGCCCTAAACTTGGAATGAAACTTGTTATGTGATTTATACGAAAGAAGGCACAACTATCACCCTCAGAGAGCCAGGCAATACCGGTTCCTACCGATAGGGCTACGGGGGTGTGACATAAATGGCGTAGTTGGCAGGATAATTTTTTCCGGTGGCATAACACTGATTTTCCTGGAAAAGTAAAAAGTACATTGCTGAAAAGCAAGAAAAGTTTGGATCCAAGGCACCATCTGAAGAGGATTCGGCTGGCAGAGCGGCCAGTGGCTGGAAAAGACCTTTTCTCACATGCTGAAGTCTGCCAGGAGACTAAGGTATTAGTAGCCTGGGTGGACGGGTACGGGATACCAGTGAGAAAAGAGGGCGCTATAGCAGGGATAAGAAAAAACCCTTTGTAGGAAGTACCGCACTTGGTGGGTCTTTCTTTTCTTATCTTTTTCAGGTGCAGAGAAAAAGAAAAAGGAAGATGGATCCACAGGATATGCTAGCCTGGATGAATGAGCAGCAGGAGAAGCAAGCAAGGTTGTTACAACATCTACAAGAGCAATACATGACGGCTATGCAAGAACAGCAACGACCATTGCTGGAGGCAATGACTGCGCTACTGAAAAAATCGCAAGAAGAAGGAGCAGCAGTACCGCAAGTAGAAATGAACACGGGTCTTGCCTTAAGACATTAAAAACAGGAGGACAATCCTGATGACTTTATAGAGGCATTTGAACGCATAGCTGGAAACTTGAAATGGCCTGTAGAGCAGTGGGCGATGCGATTCGCCATGACCTTGAGTGGTGAAGCTCTGTCTGCTTTTAAGGCCATGCCAGCTAGCCTTGCAAATAATTATAAGGAGATTAAGAAAGCGGTGAAAGACCGGCTTGGTCTTACACCGAGACATTATTAAAGGTTATTCAGAGGGGCATAGATGTTTGAGAATGAAACTCCTAAAGCCTTATGCCAGAGACTTAAAAGTCTAGCATATAAGTGGTTAGACCCAGAAGGTAGAACACTTGAGTCTATTCTAGATGAAATTGTTTTAGAACAGTTTTTGCTAGCAATACCCCCTGAGATGAAAACCTTCCTAACATTACAAAATTGTTCTAACACAGAGGAGGCAGCTAAAATGGCTGAAGTATTTAAAGAAGCCAAACATGCGAACACCTCCAACATGAGCCTCTTAAAAGTAGCAGGGGTGACAGGGATAGATGAATGCAAAAAGTATGCAAGAGTTAAAATGTATGAGTATGACCCTGGTAAGGATGAGAGAGGTAGAAATACCCGGAAGTGTTATAAGTGTGGCAGACCCGGTCACAGCATGAGGGAATGTAGAGTTAAGACTGCCCTCATAACAGGGTCAGAGGAAATAATACCAGATGGGTTTGTACAAATGATCCAGATAGAGGGGATACAAGCCTTAGCTCTACTGGATTCGGGGGCCGATCAGAGTATGGTCTCTCAGGACTTGTGGGAAACCATAGAAAAGTGTCGGTCGTCTCCCTCGAATCCAGTAGAGGGCCAAGTTCGCATAAGATGCGTACATGGGGAAGCTTCTCACTACCTATTACACGAAGTAGCCATACAAGGTTTGGGATCCCTCCGTAAAATATTAATAGCGGTGGTACCAAAACTTCCGTATGCAGTTGTTTTGGGACGTGACTGGATCCCTTTCTGTCAAGAGATGGAGAAAGGCCTCCAAGAGATATTGATCCCGGCGCCCACACAACCCCCAGTAGTAGCAGAGGAAGTAAAGATAGAAGCCATAGCGGCTGCTATCCCCAGTCCCCTATTCGTGAAACCACCAAAAAGAGGATCTCCGCCTCAGGAACTACCATTAACGGGGAAACAAAAATTTACCCTGCAGTTTTGCAAGAATACGCCCCAAGCAAAAGGTCCAAAAAGGGCTTCTGTAAGGGCTGCGGGATATGACCTCTTTAGGGCGGAGAATGCTGTTGTAGAAAGAGGAGGAAAAGCGCTGATAGATACGGGCATCCGAATTAAAGTCCCGGAGGGATGCTATGGGCGAATAGCGCCGAGGTCAGGTCTAGCAGCGAAATATTCCATAGATATTGGCGCAGGGGTTATTGACCCCGATTATCGAGGTCCCGTGAAAGTCTTATTGTTCAATTTCGGGGATAAAGACTTCAAAGTACAAACGGGAGACCGGATTGCACAGTTAATCTGTGAACGGGTAGGGTTCCTGGCGGTGGAAGAAGTATCGTCATTACCATCCACTGAGAGGGGAGAGAGCGGGTTTGGTACTACAGGGACGAGAGAGGTGAAAAGTTTAACAGCCCTTGGGGAGGAAAGGACCGAGGAGGATCTAGGGCCCCAGGTGGGGGATTGGGAAAAACAAACTTCCCCTAAGGTAGGTTCTGAGTTGAACCCTCAGCAACAAAAAGAACTAATGCACCTATTAACGAAATTTTCGGATGTCCTAACCACTTTACCCGGGGAAACTCATCTCGTGGCACATGAGATAATTACAACACCCGGACGAATCATACGACAACGTCCCTATAGAATGCCCGAGACGAGAAAACAAGAAGTTATCACCCAAGTTAAGGAAATGCTGGCCATGGGCATCATAGAGGAGTCTCGGAGCCCGTGGTCCAGCCCCATAGTGTTGGTCCCAAAACCAAATGGAACCTTAAGATTCTGCATAGATTTCCGCCAGGTCAATGACATATCGCAGTTCGATGCATATCCTATGCCGCGCATAGACGACCTGCTAGACCGTTTAGGACAGGCGAAGTATCTAACCACGTTGGATCTCAGTAAAGGATACTGGCAGGTTCCTCTAACCAAGAATTCAAAACCCAAAACGGCTTTCTCCACGCCAATTGGGCTATACCAATTTAGGCGGATGCCGTTTGGACTACACGGGGCCGCGGCTACATGCCAACGTCTCGTAGACCAGGTTCTGAGACCCCACCATGAATACGCTCTCGCGTACATGGACGATATAGTAATATACAGCACAACCTGGTCACAACACCTTACGAGGGTGGAAGCAGTCCTTAGAGCGTTGAGGAGGGCAGGCCTTACACTAAACCCGGAGAAGTGTTTGTTTGCTACAAGGGAAGCAAAATATCTGGGTCACATGATAGGAAGGGGCCTGGTAAAACCACTAGCTAGCAAAGTGGAAAGTGTTCGAGAATTCCCCAGGCCCGTAACAAAAAAACAAGTGCGAAGTTTCTTAGGTTTACTGGGGTATTATCGTCGCTTTGTACCCCGTTTTGCAGAGGAAAGCCTTCTCCTCACGGAAATGCTGAGGAAGAACGCACCAAACCAGGTCCGTTGGACCCCTGAAGCAGAAATAGCTTTTGAAACTCTTAAAGAGAAGTTGTGCAGCGCCCCCGTATTACGGGATATAGATTTCAACTTACCGTTCATCGTACAAACGGATGCATCGGACACGGGGTTGGGGGCGGTCATGTCCCAAGTATTCGAGGGGAGTGAACATCCAGTAGCTTACCTAAGTAGAAAACTCTCGCCGGCAGAGAAAAATTATGCCACGATAAAGCGCGAGTGTTTGGCTATAAAATGGGCCGTTGAGGCTCTACGTTTTTACCTTACGGGAAGAAAGTTTTTATTAGTAACCGATCATGCTCCATTAAAATGGCTTCATTTGATGAGAAATAACAATGCCCGATTGACCCGCTGGCATTTAGCACTCCAAGCTTTTAATTTTGTGGTTCAGCATCGAGCGGGGAGAATGCATGGGAACGCGGATGCGCTCTCCCGGATTACATGCTGTCCGCCAGAAAGTACGGCAGCAAGTAATATTTTAAGGGGGGGAATGTGTCACAAGGTAGACCTAAGGCAGCCCGAGAAAATGGAGATCAGCACGAATGATCAGAGGAAAAATGACAGGGTAAACAAAATAATGTCAGATGGTTGCTACAGACAACCCAGGCACACGTGCACAAGGGCCAGGAAGACACACCCAGGTAGCGAAGAAAGGGAATTTGCTTTGCCTGATAGGGATCAGCTGGGTAGAGGTGGAGCCCAAAGACACGAGGATAAAATATGCTCCCAAACAGATAGAAAGGGAGAGGTGTTGAAGCAACAAGGGTCACAACCAGAGAGACCGCGGCGAACACAGCTGAAGCCGTGGAGAGAATGGACTTGGAATGAGAGAGAGAGAGAGTGAGAATGAGCTATTGGAACAGCAAGGGAGCCAACGTAAAGGTCTGAAAGAATCCAGAGACCTGTATGAAACATTGGAAAGTCAGCAGCCTGATAGCGTGTATGTGCATGGAAGGCACGAGAAACGTGGGAAGACTGCCATAGCAGGTACCAGTGCAAGGAATGAAAGTAGAGGCTATTTGCTACCTAAGTGGGTAAAACCCCAGAGTAATAGAAATAGCCACACAAAGACAAGCTGTAGAGAAGCTGAGAATAACTTTTCCCCTTGTCACAGAAACCCTAGGAGAAGAGAGGTTTCCTTACCTGAAGAAGCTGAAGATTTTCCTAGTAATTGTGAGCTCCCAGCTTTTGGTAAAGTTCCGTCTAAACCTTTGCAATCTAGGTCAGCTGAGTTACAAGAGCTAGACCTGAGCAGGCTCAGAGCCTACCATAATTACCCTACTAACAGAGCAAGTAAGGATTTGAGTTATCTACTGGGATACCAGCAGGGGCAGAGTTTTGGCAAGCTCAACTCAAAGCCATACGGTATTTCCCAGAAAGGCATTAGTTCAGAGGGAGAAAGAAACTTCCTGTGTGACGGAGCAAGCCAGCCGTACTCTTATCCAACAGCTGATACTAAGAATATAAATGCATGTGAGCCTGAATTAATGGAATGTGAGAATTCAGAGATATCTATAGTTCCTGAACCGATGGATTGTTCTTTAACTGTGATTGAATCGGAGTTCTCTCTAAGATAAATGCTTGATTGTGACCAGAGTTCCAGTGCTGTAACCTGTGTGCTAATTACACTTACTCTCCAACAAACAGCAGACGTGAGCTGTGCTATCAGCAACAAAAGGAGAAGCCTGTATGTGACAGTAAGGCTGTTTATTCTTTTCTTTTGTTTGATGTTTGGAAGCTGAAGTAAGCTATTTGTGTTATCCATTTGACTTTTGTTATATGCCAAAGTTGGCTCTTATTTGTGTTGCCAAAAAGGAAAGAAACCTCAGGGACGGAGAATAAAGCCCTAAACTTGGAATGAAACTTGTTATGTGATTTATACGAAAGAAGGCACAACTATCACCCTCAGAGAGCCAGGCAATACCGGTTCCTACCGATAGGGCTACGGGGGTGTGACAGTATACATTAAACAGGTTTCTTAACAGGGAAAAACATAATAACTATATACAAGCCACTTTATGCAGCTATATAAAGGGTTATATGAACTGCACAAGCTTCTCATGGTGGGAGGAGGTTAAATGTGTGATTGCGAGTATTCAGTCAAGAGTGTGAGATGCATGAGCTTGAGGTGCTGCATTGAGGTGTGAAAGTAGGTGGGTGTGAGAGGGAGACTGAGACATCATAGTGAAGGAGAAAAAGGTGATGTTTCAGTGCCTTCTTGAATTGGGAGAGATCACTGATGGTTCTTATAGTCGCCGGTAGAGCGTTCCAGCAGGATGGTGCAAAGAAGGCAAAGGCTCTAGATCTGGTAACTTGGGAGCACTTAGTGCTTGCCTTAGGTAGAAGGAGGGTATTTGAAGCATTCGATCTCCTTACCCGGTTAGGAGGTGTGATTGATACTAGGTCGGTAATGGCAGTGGCCGGGTATTTCTTGATGGCTTTATGGGTCATAGTTAGAATCTTGAAAGAGATCCTGGCTTGTATGGGCAGCCAATGCAACTGTTTTTGTATTGGAGTAATGTGGGATCTTCTGGAGGCTCCATGAAGGATTCTTGCAGCTAAATTCATTGCAAGTTGTAAGGGGTTGGTCGTACTCTTTGGTAGGCCATGTAATATCGCATTGGCGTAATCAAGGTGAGGCATTATTAGGGCCTGAAAAACAGTTCGAAAGTCTTCAGGTTCTAACAGCTGACGAAGATGGCGGAGGGTCCGGATTTTATGATATACCAATTTTGTTATGTTATTGATATGAGCCTTCATATTAAGCTGCTGATCAAGTGTAACTCCCAGGTATCTTACTGTAGTCTTGCATATGAGCTCTGCGTCACAAACTTTGATGGACAGGGGTGGAATAAATGCTGGTTTAAAGGTGAGATCAGAGAGGCTGTTGTAGCCAAGAAAGCATCTTTCAGGAAATTGAAAAAGGAGCCAAATGACAAAAACAAGAAACAACATAAGCACTGACAAGTTAGATGCAAGGCATTGATAAGGCAGGCAAAGAGAGATTTTTAAAAAAAGCTTGCTGTGGAAGCAAAAACACACAATAAAACCTTTTTCATGTACATTCATAGCAAACAACCTGTGAGAGAGTCAGTTGGATCATTAGATGACAGAGTGGTAAAAGGGGCACTAAGAGAGGACAAAGCCATAATGGAGAGAATGAATGAATTCTTTGCTTTGGTCTTTACTCTTTAACAATGGTTTATGGATCTTTCCTCAAGGAACTTGTCTAAAAAAGGTTTTGACAAGTTCCTAGAGGAAAGGTCCATAAACCATTATTAAAGGGGACCAGGTAATACACTGATTGCCCAAATATAACCTTTATTGACCCGTTGTGTCTTTTTGGGAATCTGCTAGGTATTTGTGACCTGGATTGACCACTGTTGGAAACAGGATACTGGGCTTGATGGACCTTGGTCTGACCCTGTATGGCATGTCTTATGTTCTTATGAAGAAGATGTAGGGAAGTTACCCATGCCTGCAATGGTATTTAAAGGTGATGTATCAGAGGAATTGAAACAAATTTTGATAGACAAGGAAGATGTATTATAATTATTTGATAAATTAAAGAGTAGCAAATCACCTGGATCGAAAGGTGAAAGAACTGAAATATGAGATTGCAGACCTACTATTAGTAGTCTGTAATTATCATTAAAATCATCTATAGTGCCTGAAGATTGGAGAATGGCCAATGTAATGCCAATTTTTAAAAAAGGTTCCTGGGGTGATCTGAGAAACTACAGACCGGTGAGCCTGACATCAGTACAGGGCAAAATGGTAGAAATCATTATAAAGACTAAAATTACTGAACTTGTAGATAGTCATGATTTAATGGGATAAAGCCTACATGGATTTAGCCAAGGAAGATCTTGTCTTACTAATCTATTATATTTTTTTAAAGGTGTGAATAAACAGGTAGATAAGGGTGAGCCAGTTGATGTGGAGCCTGATCCTGGAAGGGGCACATCTGGACTGTCCACACATCCCAGACTAGGACGGGCTCCATTGTACCTGATCCTGCACTGCGGGAGCAAGATGCTCGCATGGTAGCAGGATCGGGCAATAGGATGGCCCAATGTGTCCCATCAACAGCCATGGGAGATGTACAGTTGACAGGATGACCAGGCCTCCCCCCACTCCCGCTGCTGTCCTGATGCTGGAACCCCCCAGACTAATGATCCCACTGCCCAACCCTCGGTGGGTTTGCCGGGGCCGGGACTGGGTGGCGGCAACTTACCAGCACCTGATCCTGGCCTTGATGGTTGCTCTGAGGCCCAATTGCTGACCTTGCCGCTGCTTATTCCACCTCCTCAGTGGTATAAGCAGCACATCTGACCCCCACCCGCAGGACATACAGGACCATGACGATATCCTACTCTTCACACCATTCTCTACAGAGCATCTGAACCTCTCCCCTCTTATAGAATGTTTCGACGCAGTCTCCGATTGGCTCCAATCCCAAAACCTCCATATCCAACACAAGAAGACGGAGGTGCTAGTCATCTCAAGGGACCACAATTTCACCCCACCACCCCACATAAGCGTTAAAGAAGCAGAACTTCAAACAAAATCCACAATACAATACCTGGGGGTTACGTTGGATCAGCATCTTGATATGAAGACGCACATAGGTAACATAGTAAGAGCAGTTTATTTCAAGATCCGGACTCTCAGGCATTTGCACTCCTTACTAGATCCAGAAGATTTCAGGACAATTTACCAGGCGTTAATTCTACCGCATTTTGACTATGCCAACGCAATCCTACAAGGCCTCCCACAGTCTACCATTAACCCTCTACAACTCGCCATGAATACTGCAGCGAGAGTCCTTCAGGGCACCGCTAGAAACGAGCACATGACGCCTATCTTAAAGCAGCTCCACTGGCTCCCCATACATGAAAGGCTCGTTTTCAAGACCTTATTGTTGACCTTCACGGCCATCAACGGTCTTTCATCCTCCTCACTAACTGAACTCATTCACGCCATTCCACCTAATAGATCCAGAAGACCGACAGCAAAAAACACACTAATAATTCCGAAAGCAGTAACAAAATGCGCCCAGACAACAGCAAACAGGGCATTCAGATTTTGCGCCCCAAGATGCTGGGATGCTCTACCATCGAACATTCGTGCTATCACCGACTTAACCCAGTTCAGGAAAGTACTCAGATATCACCTATTCCTCAAATACTACCCACTCAGCAATACCCCAATCCAATTCCACCAACAAAAATAGCCACACCTTCATTATTAGATAGCCTCATCAACTTTCTCAGTACAATATCTAAGATCACTGTGCATTGTCATGACACCTGTATATAATTAATACTTGTAAATAGTTACCCTATGTTACCCAAGTTTTTACACCTGTTCTCTGTAAACACAGAATAGCTTGTTATTCTGTTGATTTTGTTTTCATGTAAACCGCGCTGATACCGAATAGCGTGGTATATAAAAGATTGTAATAATAATAATAATAATAATTGGCCCTGTACGTCCTGCTGCCTCAGCCTGCCCCCACTCCACCCTCCCGTCCTCACTTCAGCTCTCCCTGCACTGTGGCTCTAGGCATGTGGGGAAAGTGTGTGGCGGAATATGGCTGGGACGGTGGAATATGGCTAGTGGGGCCTTGAAGAATTGGGCCCAATGTGTTTTCTGGATTTTCAGAAAGCCTTTGACAAGGTCCCTCATGAGAGATTCTTGGTAAAATTAAAAAGCCACGGGATAGGAGACAGCATATTATTGTAGATCAGGAACTGGTTAAAAGACAGAAAGCAGAGAGTAGGGCTAAATGGCCAATTTTTTCAGTGGGGAAAGATGAATAGTAGAGTACCCAACAGATCTCTGCTGGGCCAACTGCTTTTTAACATATTTATAAATGACCTGGAATTGGAAATAACAAATGAGGTGATCTAATTTGCAGATGAAACAAAATTATTCAAAGTTGTTAAGATACAAGAGGATTGTGAAACATTGCAAGAGTAGATTGACAGACTGGATGTCCATGTAGCAGATGAAATTTAATCTGGACAAGTGCAAAGTTAAGCACCTAGGAAAGAATAATACAAACTACGTCTACATGATGCAAGGTTCCACATTAGGAAACACTACCCAGGAAAAGGATATAGGCTTCATCATGGATAATACATTGAAACCCTCCACCCAGTTTGTGGCGGCAGCGAAGAAGGTAAATAGAATGTTAGGAATCTTAAGGAAAAGAATGGAGAATAAAATCAAGGATATTATAATGTCTTTGTATCGTTCCATGGTGCAACTGCACCTTGAATATTGTATGTAATTCTGGTTGCCATATCTTAAAAACGGTATAGCAGAATTAGAAAAGGCACAGAGAAGAATCACCAAAATAGTAAAGGGTATGGAAGGATATCACTATGAGGAAAGGCTTAAATGCTGAGGGTTCTTCAACTTGGAAAAGAGACAGCTGAGTGGAGATATGATAGAGGTCTATAAATTAATGAATGTAATGTAATGTGTAAATGCAGATTGGTTGTTTACTCCATCAAAAAGAACTTAAATATGAGATTACAGACCTACTATTATTAGTCTGTAAACTATCATTAAAATGTTACCAATGCCTGAAATAGTATTTAAAGGTGATACTGCAGAAGAATTGAAAGAAATATTGATACACTGGGAAGATATATTACAACTATTTGATAAACTGAAGAATAACAAATCACCTGGACCGGATGGTATACACCTGAGGGTATTGAATGAACTGAAATATGAGATTGCAGACTTACTTTAGTAATCTGTGAACTATCATTAAAATCATCAGTAATACCTGAAGACTGACGAATGACCAGCATAACGCCAATTTTCAAAAAGATTCCATGGGTATTCCGGGAAACTACAGACCAGTGAGCCTGACGTCAATACCGGGCAAAATGGTAGAAACCATTATAAAGAAAAAAATTACTGAACATGTACAAGTACATTCGTAGCAAAAAACCTGTGAGAGAGTCAGTTGGTCCATTAGATGATAAAGGGGTTAAAGGAGCACTAAGAGGCGACAAGGCGATAGGGGAGAGACTGAATGAATTCTTTGCTTCGGTCTTTACTGAGGAAGATGTAGGGATGTTACCCATGAATGAAGTGGTATTTAAAGGTGCGGAAGAATTGAAGGAAATATCGATACATCGGGAAGATGTCTTACAACTATTAGATAAACTGAAGAGTAGCAAATCACCTGGGCCGGATGGTATACATCCAAGGGTGTTGAAAGAACTGAAATATGAGATTGAAGACCTGCTATCAGTAATCTGTGAACTATCATTAAAATCATCTCTAATAGCTGAAGATTGGAGGATCGCCAATGTAACATCAATTTTTAAAAAGGGTTCCAGGGGTGATCCGGGAAACTACAGACCGGTGAGCTTGACGTCAGTACCAGGAAAAATGGTAGAAACCATCATAAAGAATAAAATTACTCAGCATGTAGATAGTCACAACCTAATGGGAGACAGCCAACATGGCTTTAGACAAGGAAGATCTTGTCTTACTAATCTGTTATGTTTTTTTGAAGGAGTGAATAAACAGGTGGACAAAGGTGAGTCGGTTGATGTTGTGTATCTGGACTTTCAGAAAGCCTTTGACAAGTTCCATCATCAGAGACTTTTCGCAAAACTAAAGAGTCATGGGATAGGAGGCAGTGTACTATTGTGGATCAGGAACTGGTTAAAAGATAGAAAGCAGAGGGTAGGGCTAAATGGCCAATTTTCCCAATGGAGAAAGGTGAATAGTGGTGTACCCCAGGGATCTGTGCTGGGTCTGCTGCTTTTTGACATATTCATAAATGACCTGGAAAGTGGGATAACGAGTGAGGTTATCAAATTTGCAGATGACACAAAACTATTTAAAGTTGTTAAAACCCAAGAGGATTGTGAAAAATTGCAAGAGGATCTTGATAAATTGGAAGACTGGGCATCAAAATGGCAGATGAAATTTAATGTGGACAAGTGCAAGGTTATGCACATAGGGAAGAACAACCCAAACTATGGTTACACGATGCAAGGTTCCACATTAGGAACCACCACCCAGGAAAAAGATTTAGGCATCATTGTGGATACCATGTTAAAACCCTCGGCCCAGTGTGCAGCGGCTGCCAAGAGAGCAAATAGAATGCTAGGTATGATAAGGAAAGGAATGGAAAATAAAACCAAAGATATTATAATGCCTCTATATCGTTCCATGGTGAGACCGCACCTTGAATATTGTGTGCAATTCTGGTCGCCGTATCTTAAAAAGATATAGCGATTTTAGAAAAGGTTCAGAGAAGAGCCACCAAAATGGTAAAGGGGATAGAAGGATACTCCTATGAAGAAAGGCTAAAAAGGTTAGGGCTCTTTAACCTGGAAAAGAGACGGCTGAGGGGAGATATGATAGAAGTCTATAAATTAATGAACGGAGTGGAACGGGTAAACGTAGATAGATTGTTTACCTTATCAGAATATAGAAAGACTAGGGGACATGCAATGAAGCTACAGGGTAAACTATTTAAGACTAATAAAAGTACATATTTTTTCACTCAACGTGTAATCATACTCTGGAATTTGTTACTGGAGGATGTAGTAAAGGCTGTTAGTGTAGCTGGGTTTAAAAAAGGTTTGGACAAGTTCCTGGAGGAAAAGTCCATAAACGATTATTAAGAAGTGACCGAAGATATCAATGCTTGACCCAGTACAAGCACTGTGGAACTTGTGTCTCTTGGGGATACTGCTAGGTACATATGACCTAGATTGGCCACTGTTGGAAACAGAATACTGGGCTAGATGGACCCTGGTCTGACCCAGTATGGCATATCTTATGTTCTTATGTTCTTATGTAGATAGTCATGGTTT
Source organism: Ichthyophis bannanicus (assembly GCA_033557465.1). NCBI lineage: Eukaryota > Metazoa > Chordata > Amphibia > Gymnophiona > Ichthyophiidae > Ichthyophis > Ichthyophis bannanicus. The sequence continues at coordinate 925,795,677 of CM066031.1, read as the reverse complement.
AAAGGGAGAAAGCCAATATGGCTTTAGCCAAGGAAGGCCTTGTCTTACTAATCTGTTATATTTTTTTGAATGTGTGAATAAACAGGTAGAAAAAGGTGAGCCAGTCGATATAGCTTGTCTGGATTTTCAGAAAGCCTTTGACAAGATCCTTCATGAGAGTCTCTTGGCAAAATTAAAAAGTCATGGGATAGGAGGCAGTGTACTATTGTGAATCAGGAATTGGTTAAAGGATAGCATGCAGAGAGTAGGGCTAAATGGCCAATTTTCCCAATGGAGAAAGATGAATAGTAGAGTAACCCAGTGATCTGTGCTGGGCCCACTGCTTTTTAATATATTCGTAAATGACCTGGAAATGGGAATAAGTGAGGTGATCTAATTTGCAGATGACATAAAATTATTCAAAGTTGTTAAGACACAAGAGGTTTGTGAAACATTGCAAAAGGAGGTTGACAAATTGGAAGAATGGACGTACAAATAGCAGATGAAATTTAATGTGGACAAGTGCAAGGTTTTGCACCAAGGAAAGAACAACCCAAACTATGGTTACACGATGCAAGGTTCCACATTAGGAACCAACATCCAGGAAAAATATTTAGGCATCATGGTGGATAACATGTTGAAACCTTCCGCCAAGTGTGTAGCGGCAGCCAAGAAGGCAAATAGAATGCTAGGAATCATAAGGAAAGGAATGGAGTATAAATCAAAGAAAATTATAATGCCTCTGTATCATTCCATGGTGTAACCGCACCTTGAATATTATGTGCAGTTCTGGTCACCGTATCTTAAAAAGGATATAGCGGAATTGAAAATGTACAGAGAAGAGCCACCAAAGCGGTAAAGGGGAAGGAAGGATACCCCTATGAAGAGAGGCTTAAAAGGTTAGGCCTCTTCAACCTGATAAAGAGACAGCTGAGGGGGGATATGATAAAGGTCTATAAATTAATGAATGGAATGGAACAAATAAACGCAGATAAATTGGTTATGCCATCAAAAAGTAGAAAGACTAGGGGGCATGCAATGAAGCTACAGCGTAACCCGTTTAAGATTAATAAGAGAAAATATTTTTTCACTCAACGCATAATCAAACTCTTAAATTCGTTACCAGAGTATATAGTAAAAACTGCTAGTGTAGCTGGGTTTAAAAAGGTTTGGACAAGTTCCTGGAGGAAAGGTTCATAAACCATTATTAAAGAGGACCAGGGAAATCCACTGCTTACCCCAGTACAAGCATTGTGAAATACATGCTTCTTTTTGGGAAAGTGCCAGGTACTTGTGACTTGAATTGGTCACTGCTGGAAACAGAATACTGGATAATGGACCTTTGTCTGACCCAGTATGTTCTTATGTCAGTATGGGGGCGTGTGCCCATGAAATGTAAATATCTGAGAAATCATACAAGGGGTTACACTACTTCTAAATTCCAAAGCTCTACAGGGTTACAGAATGCTGTAAAGACACATAAATCCAAACTAAACCTAACAAAAACTTCTCCCCTTTATACAATCCCACATAAAGACACATAAAGACACATAAAGCAGAGACTATCCCTCTTCTGTAGAGTTTTCAATCTAGTTTGATAGCATTAAAGAAGGTAAGGCAAGTGAGACCAGCAGCGGCACAAATGCGAAGAAAGAGGCAAATTATTCTAGAAGTATGCTTATGACTTCTTTTAGTCCGTCTACTAAACTAAAGAGAGATTTCCTTAAGAGGAAAATAGTAACAGCTGCAACTTCCAGGGCAACCATGAAAGAGCAGGTTTCAGGTCTCATCTCCACAGCAGAGCAATGGAAGGCAGAGACAGTGCAGAGTAGGGGGACAGGAGAGAATTAGCAGGTAAAACCAACAAAGCAGAAATGCAAGTGCAATGTATTCCTGTGGTATAGTCTGGCATGCAGTGACACATGAGTCTTAAAATAACAGGCAAGCAACAGTTAAATACAAAACAAAACCCCTTTTTAAGCTCCCACTGTTCAGCATTTCATGTCCCCAGCTTGTTGACTCCACAAGGCTGTTTTTCAAGGTCCTTCTCTTGGCCTACAATTTAAAGTTCAGTCAAAGTTCAAAATAAAATTCACTCACTCACTTGGGATTTGGTTTTGGTGAATATAGTTCCCAGCCACACCCCAAACAATGCAAGGTTAAAGCAGTCTTCTCAGACAACTGACCTCCTTTCTTAGTACAAGTGCTGCCCTTGGATCTGACTCCAGTCAGATCCTAACCTGCCAAAGTGAGATAATTCCCTCGTTTAAATCCCCTACCTCGCAGCAGGACTCCTCTGCCCAGCCTTGCTTGGAAGGGGTATTTATCTCCAAGGACCTCTCTTCCCCTTGTGCACACAGCTAGATTCTTAATCCTTCTGTCTGAGTCACACCCTCCCAGCCCTGAGTTCTGAGCTGTAGACCCTTTTAAGGTGCACTGCTGATAATCCCTTTGGAGAGGGATGGGTAACTTCCTATATACACCATCATGATTCCCTTCTGAGACCTGTATGCAACTGGTTTGGGCAGATACAAAATCTGATAAATCCTGATAGGTGAAATTTGCATCAGATTAATCAGATATTGAATGTCTTATGGCTAAAGAGTGTCTTGAAGATCTTGGTAGCTTGCTAAATCGTGAAGAGGTAGGAATTGATACTGGCATTGCCAAGGCCCCAGTTAGACAGTAGAGGGCGGGAAGGAGACTCCTGACCTTTCATCCTCTCCACTATGCTAAGCCCCAGATCTAGAAGAAGCAGCATCACAACAGCACCCCCAATAAAGGTAGAGAGGAAATCTAGTAAAATTTCAGAGGTGTGGAAGGATTTTAAAATGCTTACAAATCTGTGACATTCAGAATGTAATTACAGTAGTTAATGTTAATAGAGGGAAGCTGATGGACCATGTTACCAACAGTGGCATGCAAAGTCATTTGCAGAAACAGCACTCTTTCCAGCTCAGTAAAGAGAAGAGACTAATCCTAGACTGGACACCTGATCTAGCAGTGGAAAGAGCAACAGCAAAAAAAAATATGGACAAAAGGAAATCTGATTTACAAGTGGAACTCCTAACCTCTACCCAAAGTGAGGTAGTATGCCAGTGTGCATCAAAGCAAGTCACCATGGAGGAGATGGAGTGATGTTCATGTGCCAAACAAAATTGCCAGTAGTGACATAGTGCATCAGGGAACTGATTGCCTTGAATGACCAGTCACTTTAGGTGGGACTTAAACATGGGGTTTAAGGAGAGCATAACCTTGGTGTAGCAGGAAGTGATTCTGTAGCTAGGACCTAACCTCTAGGTCAGGGGTCGGCAACCCGCGGCTCCGGAGCCGCATGCGGCTCTTTCTCACCTTTGCCGCGGCTCCGGAGCACACTGCCCGCCCGGTATTAAAACGTGGCGTTATGGGCTCCCTCCATTCTTCTGCAGCCGCGGCTCCCTGCCTCTTAAGGAACCGCGGCTGTGCTTTTAAAATCATCTCGGAGCCCTTCCTGTCTTGACGGGCTCCGTGCAGCATTGTCCCGCCTCTAAAGGAAGTTTTGGAGGCGGGACAATGCTGCACGGAGCCCGTCAAAACAGGAAGGGCTCCGAGATGATTTTAAAAGCACAGCCGCGGTTCCCTAAGAGGCAGGGAGCCGCGGCTGCAGAAGAAGGGAGGGGGGCTGACATGGAGGGAGGGAGCAGATATGGATGGATGGAGGGAAGGGGGGCTGACATGGAGGGAGGGGGGCTGACATGGATGGATGGAGGGAGGGGGGCTGACATGGAGGGAGGGAGCTGATATGGATGGAGGGAGGGGGCTGACATGGAGGGATGGAGGGGGCTGACATGGAGGGAGGGGGGCTGACATGGAGGGAGGGAGCTGATATGGAGGGAGGGGGGCTGACATGGAGGGAGGGAGCTGATATGGATGGATGGAGGGAGGGGGGCTGACATGGAGGGAGGGGGGCTGATATGGATGGATGGAGGGAGGGGGGACTGACATGGAGGGAGGGAGCTGATATGGATGGAGGGAGGGGGGCTGACATGGAGGGAGGGAGCAGATATGGATGGAGGAAGGGGGGCTGACATGGAGGGGGCTGACATGGAGGGATTGGGGAGGCGGGCTGACATGGAGGGAGGGAGCTGATATGGATGGAGGGAGGGAGGGAGGGAGGGGGCTGACATGGAGGGATGGAGCACTGGTAATGGGGTTGAGGGGACGAGCACTGGAAATGAGCTGATTAGGGGAGGCTAGGACGGGTAATGATTTGATGGGGGTAGGACTGGTATTGGGCTGATTAGGGGAGGCTAGCACTGGTAATGGGGTTGAGGGGGGATTAGCACTGGAAGCGAGCTGATTGGGGGGCTTTGACTGGGCATGGGCTGATTGTGGGGAGGGGAGGATAGAGCTGCTGGCCCTGGAAGATAACTGGGGGCTAAGGCTACAAATGGGCTGATATGAGGGGATGGGAGAATGGAACTGGATCTGAGAGGGGCTGCCATGGTATTTGTACTAGAAGGGACTGGTCAGTGGGGAAGGAGGGGGACTGGAAGGAAATGGACACCAGTGGCAATCATGGGAATGCAAGTTGACATTGGAAGGTACTGGGAGTGAGGACTGGAAAGGGGCTGATATTGGGGAGGATTACTGGGACTGGAAATAGGCTGATGGAAAGAAGTGAAGAAAACGAAAGAAGAGATAAGAAATGGCAGATGGACCATAGACCACAGAAAGAGAGCCAAGAGAAGAAAGGAAAGCAGAAGCCTCAGATCGGGACCAGCATGATCAAAGAATAAATTGGTCAGACATCAAAGGTAGAAAAAATAATTTTATTTCATATTAGTGATTTGACTACAAAATCATCATCATTTTGAAATCAAATATTGTTACTTGTTGTTGTGATATTTTCTGGCGTATTTTTTTTGGTGTGCGAAGGAAGAGGGGTAGTCTTATACGGCGAGTATAGGCCAAACACCTATATTTTAACAGGAAAAGTAGGGGGTCGTATATAGCATTAAGGTAAGAAACAATATATGCAGTGTTAGATTTGTTTTAAATGTCGCAATGGTTTTGCGGCTCCCAGTTTTTTTTTTTCCTTCGGAAACGGGTCCAAGTGGCTCTTTATGTCTTAAAGGTTGCAGACCCCTGCTCTAGGTGATATAATACCCTCTTGTACTGAGGAGGTGTCTCTAGGGCCATGTGCCCATAAGGGAAGGGTTAGGATGGCCGTGATAGTTGGTGATTCAATCATTAGGCACGTAGATAGCTGGTAGACATGAGGATCACCTGATAACTCGCCTTCCTGGTGCGAAGGTGGTCCTGGGAAGAAGCCTGATATTTTGGTACATTTGGTACCTATGACATAGAGAAATGTGAGAGAGAGGTTCTGGAAGCCAAATGTAGGCTTTTAAGTAGAAAGTTGAAATTCAGAACTTCCAGGGTAGCATTCTCACAAATGTTTCCCATTCCATGTGCAGAACCGAAGAGGCAGGAAGAGTTCTGGAATCTCAATGCATGGATGAGACGATTGTATGAGGAAGAGAGTTTCAAATTTGTTAGGAAATGGGCAACATTCTGGGGAAAGGGGGAGCTTTTTGTAAGAATTGGATACACTTTAACCAAGGTGGAACCAGACTCCTGGTTTTAATCTTTAAAAGGGAGAAAGAGCAGCTTTTAAACTAGAAAAAGGGAGAAGTTAACTGTCACCCAAGAGTGAATGGTTTGGAATGATGTATCTTTGAAGGACCCTAGTAAAACAAGGAAGTTAGGGCATCCTAATAGAGAGCTTCCAAAAAAAGGTAAAAGTGACCCAGGTGCCTTTAAGTAAAGAGCAGACAGAGTTGAAGGATTCCAAATTACCCCTTTCAACTGATAACCAGATTGCTGATATGAAAAAAACTACAAACTTTGAAATGCCTGTATGAAAATGACAGAGGTTTAAAAAAGAATATTGGAGAGTAAGAACATGTAGCATTAAATGGCATGTTAGATATAATATAGATCAAATATAGGTGGTCAAGCCCAGGCCACAGTTCATCCGTGCACCTTGCCGCAAAACACCCTTGCTCTCTTCCCTGCTGCAGATATTTTGTTTCCTGCAGATTTCCATTCCCTTCCTCTTATGGATAGGATAGAGAGATGGAATATTACTCTTTCCTCCACACTAACCTCTTTATGCTCTCAGAATATTTCTCAATATTCCAGAAAGCATCATCACCCCTGATTTCACTTTGGCCTCCACCTTGCAAAATGTCAACTTCAGCCTGCTGAACATCATTGGCGTAAGAATAAAAATCCTGGAAATCTTAAACTATTCAAGGTTAACTGCCTACTATCATTCTGAACTTCAGACTGCCAAGAAGAGCTACTTCTTCAGTCGCATTTGTGCATCACTGAACAGACCAAAGAAATTGTACTTTTATTTCCCAGCTAACATTATTCAATGCTACTACCATTCAACATGTGTGCGTGCATGTGTGGGTAGGTGGGCAGGCCCCTCTCCCCCCCCCCCCCGAAGTTTTGGCCTCTTTCTTCTTTGACAAAATTAGTCTCATTTGCCAATCCTTTCCAAGCAATTCAGATCCACAATCCATACCTCCTCCAATGCAAAACTTGTTATCTAGTCATACTTGGCCCACCTTAGCCCCATCTCCCTGACTTCTTTGTCCAAGGTTGTCTCCTTCTCATGTAAAACAACCTGCCTCCTTGACCCCCTTCCTTCAGCCTTGATAGGACATCCTTCTCTTGCTTTCCTTCTGTTTATGCCTTCAATCATATCATATTATCTCTCCAGTAGTTCAGTTTCTGCACCATGGAAAAAGGCCATTATTTAGCCTTCATTAAAGGACAGTACTTTGGATCCTTCTAATTATTGCCCCATTTTCAAACCTTCTGTGCCTTTCCAAAGTAAACATAAAAAACTGATTTCCTTGCAGCTATCAGATCATCTTGAACAAACAAATTCCTTGCACCCCCAGCAGTTAGGATTTTGTCCAAGTCACAGCACTGAAACAGTTGTAACATCACTTCTAAATGAGATCTATTCATCCTTGGACCATGGAAACAACACTTGCTGTATCTTTGTATCTCACAACTGCATTTGATGCAGTTGATCACTCAATTCTTGACAGTCGTCTGGCAGATTTTGGCATCTCTGGTTCGGTATTCAACTAGTTTTCTTCATTTCTCTCAAATCATTCTTTTCAGGTACTTGTTAATACTGTCTACTCTGACCCCCTACATCTCTCCTGTGAAGAAGAGGTCTATGTTTGCCCCAATTCTTTTCAATATTTTCCTTACTATTACGCTGATGAGATCTTACTACTCTATCATTTAGACTCTCTCAGGCCTGATTTCTCTTTCATTAATCACACACTTAATCTCATCACTTCCTGAGTTTCACACCAACTGACTTAAATTAAGCCCCAGGTGAACATCAGCCACCTGGTTCACTAGAGGTCTTCACTCCCATCATTCATGCCTTCTGTCGACCATTTACCTGTTCAAGCTGTCTCCACCCTGAAATATCTTGGCACCAAACTGGACTCTGATCTGTCTTTCTCACAACACAAACTCAGTCGTGAAAAAGTCATTCTTTGCATTGCTAAAGTGTTGTACTGTTTTTCTATTTCTCAATTCTTCTGCTTTGGCTTCTCTGTTGCTTAGTTGCTTTATCACTCACCTTTTTTAAAAGTTTCTATAAAATGATGGTTTTAAACTGATGTTTCCGTTTTTCCAGAGATAATTGATATTGTAAGCCTATCTATGAAAAAATCCCCTGAAGAAACAAAGAGACTGTGAAACGCAGAGGCGCCCGGTCTGGCGTTGGGACATTGAAGATAAGTCATAAGATACGCTTGATTATTATCATACGTTATACTATCCAACTGGATTTTTGAAAAAAGAAAAAAACGTTAAGAAAAAGTCATATTATCTGACTGGATTTTGAAAAAAAACGTTAAGCAAAAGTTATAAAAAGAATTATAAAAAGAATTTAAAAATGGGTCGTTGATGCAAAGAAGGAGCACTACGTGATATTTATCACAAATTGTTGCCCACGAGTCTGAGACCCGGTTAGAAACAGAAGAATTGATGTTAGTCTAAGCTGTGTATTGAGCAATTTATTGAGTCATTTAATTAAGGAAATATTCACGGGTTGGAGTAATTGGATATATATTGGCTGAACAGTGACATTACTCTAAAGTTTTTGGATCTACAACGTTTATCACTCACCTAGACTATTGTAATTCCATTTATGCTGGTTTGTCTCGTTCATCACTAAAGCGCCTTAAAGCAGTTCAGAACACAGCTGTTCGCATACTATCTTTGGCAAGAAAATTAGATCATGTTACCCTACTTCTCAAATACCACCATTGACTACCAGTATCAGCTCATGTTCATTACAAGTTACTGATCCTTGCACACAAGGTCCTTTCAACTGATTCCCCTTCTTACCTGTCTTCTTTCCTTATGTTCTACACTCTGCTTATGGTTCTCCATTCTCTACATGATAATAGATTACACATTCCAAGTCCATTTAGAATCTATGTGCTGCTTAGTATTTTATTTCTGTGTACCCACATCATGGAATTCCTTGCCCGATCCCTTCATCTCAAACCCTCCTTTACTTCATTTAAAGCCCAACTTAAAATGCACCTTTTCTCTGGGGCTTTTAGAACCTAGACTGTCTAGGACATAAGCTAATCTCCCTTCCTTTCCCCTCCCTACCCATTCTCTACTATTACTATTATCTCTTCTCTTGTTTCCTCTTTCCTATCAGTTTATAGTGTCCCTTTCTTTCCCTTTATATTTGTTAACTGCTTTGTCTCTGTACAGAAAAGCGGTATATAAAGTCTCAGATAAACATAAACATATAATTGGCATCTCGGGGACCTGGTAGAAGGAGGACAACAAATGGGACACTGTGGTACCTGTGTACAAATTATATCACAATGATAGGACTGATCAAGTCGGTGGAGAACTTGCTTTACATGTTAAAGAGGGCATTGAGTCAAACAGGATAAACGGTTTACAGGAAAAAATACACTATAAAATCTCTATGGATAGAAATTCCATGTAAAAAGGGGAAGGGAATGACAGTGGAAGTGTACTACCATCCACCTGGCTAGAATGAACAGATGGATGATGAACTGCAAAAAGAAATTAAGGAATCCAACAAAAGTTACAACACAGCAATAATGGGCAATTTCAATTACCCCAGTGTCAACTGGATCTAAGTCACATTTGGACATGCTAGGTAGATAAAATTTCTAGATGTGTAAATGACTGTGTCATGGAGTAGCTGGTTCAGGAACTGACACAAGGGGAAGCTATTTTAGAGCTGGTACTTAATGGAATGCAGGATCTGGTACGACCATGTTGGGACCACTTGGCAATAGTGATCATAATCATATTTTATTTAAGAAGTGAAGGGAAGACAGCAAGGAAATCCATGGCACTAGCATTGAACTTTCAGAAGGGAGACTACGATAAAATGAAGAAAATGGTTAAGTGAAAACTAAAAGGAACAGCTGTAAAGGTTAAAGTTTTACAACAAGCCTGTGTGTGGTTTAAAAATACTATTTTGGAAGCTCAGACAAGATGTATTCCATGCTTTAAGAAAGATGGACTAAACGATTGCTGGTGTGGTTTAAAGGTGAGGTCAGAGAGGCTTTTTTAGTAAAAAAAGCTTCCTTCATAAAAGGGAAAAGCAGCCAAATTACAAAAACAAGAAACAACATAAGCACTGGCACGTTAGATACAAGGAATTGATAAGATAGGCAAAAAGCGAATTTGAAAGGAAGCTTGCAGTGGAAAGAGAAACTCTCAATAAAATCTTTTTCAAGTATATTCATAGCAAAAAAAAAAACTATGAGAGAGTCAGTTGGATCATTAGATGACAGAGGAGTAAAAGGGGCAGTAAGGGAGAACAAGGCCATAAGCCAATTAATCCTCAAAATCATCATCACTCTATCCACATCCACTCTAAACTCCATAACCCTGGAAAGCAAAGACCTAATAATATGCCCAATTTACAGAGCTCCCACATCTGACCCGGATGACCTCTCATCTATGATTAAGCTGGCAACCAGCCATACCAACAAAGGCAAACTACCAATAATCCTAGGCAACTTCAATTTGAACTCCCTATCCTCAGCTCAAGCTACCGCATTCCTTGATGCCTTAACCTCTTTGGATCTCTCCCAAATCATTGAAACTCAGAAACACATTAGTGGAAATACCCTTGACCTGGTTTTTGTACCATCCATCCTCCACTCCCTCAATTCTCGAATCTCCTATCACGTAACTCCTGTACCATGGACATATCACCATATGATATCCTTTAACCTTAAGAACATAAGAACATAAGATATGCAATACTAGGTCAGACCAAGGTCCATCAAGCCCAGTATCCTGTTTCCAACAGTGGCCAATCTAGGTCATACGTACCTAGCAGTTTCCCCAAAAGACACAGGTTCCACAATGCTTGTACTGGGTCAAGCATTGATATCCTGGGTCCCTTCTTAATAATGGTTTATGGACCTTTCCTCCAGGAACTTGTCCAAACATTTTTTAAACCCAGCTACATTAATAGCCTTTACTACATCCTCCGGTAACAAATTCCAGAGTTTGATTACACGTTGAGTGAAAAAATATTTTCTTTTATTAGTCTTAAATAGTTTACCCTGTAGCTTCATTGCATGTCCCCTTCCTATCAATGCCCCACAGCCTAGACAGCATTACTCAAACTCCCACTGACGATTCAAAGAATTTGATAAGGACACACTACTCGATCAAATAATCCCCAAGCTCGAAACTAGCTCCACAGACCTCCCTTCATTGATAGAGAACTAGAACAACACCTTATCACTAGCTGCCATTGTACCATCTAAGCCAAGAGTTTCTAAACATGAAAACAAAGCTCCATGGTATTCCCCGGAAATCAAACAGACAAAGATCACCTTAAGAAGGCTTGAAAGATTATGGAGGAGATCCAAAGCGCAACCTGATCACCAAGAATTCTTAACAAAACAGCAACAATACGATGAGCTAATTCTTAACCGCAAGAAACAACATCACACAAACATCATCATGAGTTCTCTAAACCGTCCCAGAGAGCTATGCTCCATAGTGAAAGAACTATCAAGAACTCCACAAAGCCAGGACATAGATGCATTAACTCCAGAAGCCTATGCAACCTATCTCCGGAACAAGCTCTCCTGTTCACAAAACCAAACTCTTATATCTTCAACTGAACAAGATCACCCAAAAATTTGGACTTCATTCTACTCAGTCACTGAGGATCTTTGCACTAAACTCCTAAAATCCTTGAACATGACCACTTTCCCTCTTGACCCCTGCCCAACCTCTGGATAAAGATAATAGCACAAGACTTAGCACGGGCACTCTGCAAAATAATAAACTTATCCCTCTCACAAGGAATCATGCCACTTCCACTGAAAATCTCTTCCATAAGACCAGTATTAAAAACAACACAACCAAACTAACCTCTCCTGCCTCATAATCGCCCTATATCCAGCATCCCGCTCCTTTCCAAATTAATTGAAAAGACGGTCCAACGTCAACTATAAGACCATGTTTACTCAACCTTCCCACTCGACCCTTAATAACACGGATTCTGAGAGCTTCACGAGGTGGAAACTTTATTAACATCCCTACTGAACACGGTGCTTAAAGGAATTGAAGACATCAAGAAAGGCTTCATATTCGTTTTCATAGACATAACATCTGCCTTCGATTCTATAATTCACTCCATACTTCTGGATAGGCTAAGCGAAATAGGAATAGGTGATACCCCATTGTCATGGTTTCACTCCTACCTATTGTTGAACTCTCACCCTCCTAGGGTCTGAAATCCTTCACATAAACCTGGATTCTTTTAGTTATCTGATACCTCTTAACAGGAAAGAAAAAACAAGACACGATTGATCACTTAAACACTAAGGAGCTCTGTACGGTAGAAACATATGGAGTCTAAGAACAGACATATCCATCAGAGTTTCTTCAAAGATGGCTCCACAGGGCTCCAGCTTTTATTGTAAAAATATAAGCTGACACAGTTAATTTTTAATTAACATCTGGTGCTTTCCAGGTTACAAAAGTGCACATAAAATTTGCTAACATCTGCAACATGTCATATAAAAAGAAGAAGTTACACTTCATAACTATATTCACTAGACTCAATAGTTGTCACTGTGTTTCTACTATACAACAGAAGCTAATTAGTTACTTATGATATTTGCTGATTTTCTACTATTTACGCAAGCTTTGTTTACTGTTGACCTAAGGCCTAGTTCCTAAAAGCAGTTCATCCTGACCCAGCTAATTCTTTAGCCTATCATGTTACAGAAAAAGAGGATGTACTATTTGTTCTACTTAATTTTAGAGAAGTTAGCCTGACCCAATAACTATGTCCACATAAGCTCTATTTGCTAATTCTAATGTCCTACAGAAAAGCAGAAGTACATTTAAATAGACAGCTCTACTGCAGTTTAGACCTGTAATTTTCTATGGCCTATAGTTAGGTTCTACAATCCAGTTTCATGTATAGAACAACTGCTAGCACTTCCTATCCCTATGGATAGTATAGATCCAGAATCACTGTCTGTTCCTGAGTCTATTAAATCCAGATTCCCGTATACTGGGTGAACCATAGTGACATAGGTTCATGTGTCAGAAGCTGATTCATCCAATTCCCTAATCGTATCCAATTTGGTTTTCAAGCCTGGCCTAGTTGGCCCTTTTCCACACTTATCTGATAGAAGATCTCAAGTCAAAATAAAAAGCAACACTTCAAGACCTTTCCCACTAAAGCAAGGTCTTCCCCAAGGCTCAGCACTCTCCGTTCTCCTCTTCAACTTTTACATACAGCCAGTTTGCAAAATCTTACAAGAACACAACATACACTACCACCTATACGCAGACTACCTAATGATATATTCCACTCTTGACATCAGGAATCCCGACTACTCCGCCATCTCATCCTGCATGACAGCAGTCACAGAATGGCTAGCACAACGCAATCTGGCAATCAATTACAATAAATCTGAGGCTCTCATAATCATGAGGGACTCAACATTTAACCCCCCGCATAACCTACCAATAGGAAGCCAAACAATCCCTGTGAAGAGTGAAGTAAAATACTTAGGAATACACCTTGACCAGAGACTCAATTTCCAATCCCACATCAACAGGACAATGTCCAAAGTCTACTATAAATTGAAAATTCTGCAAAACCTCCGACCCTTACTCAAACAGACCCACTTCCACTCCCTATGTCAAGCACTAATCACCCTGTAGCTTGATTACTGCAATTTAATTGTACATGGCCTATCCAAATGTGCAACCCAAGCTTTACAATTGACTCAAAACACAGCAGTCCGATTAATCACAGGAACATATAAACAAGCTTGTATCATCCCCATATTAGAATCCCTCCATTGGCTCCCCATTCAATCACAAATACAATATAAGGTAATAATGATGGCATTCAAAATATTACACAACCAATCAGCTGGATGTCTAAAAGACTTAATCAGAAAAGTCGCAGACACCCGATCAAGGAGGAAGCAACACCAAAACACCCTCGCAAATACCACGATATTTATGTGCACCTCTCAGAATGCACTCCACAGAGTGTTTGAACTTTACACCCCATCACTAAGGAACTCTCTTCCACTCCACCTGAGAACAACTACAGATTTTGCTGACTTCAGAAAGTTCTTTTTTTTTTTTTTTTTTTAAATTGGTTTCAAAAATTGCATTCAAATAATACAATAAAGGTAGATCAAGAAATATCAACTACATCAGATGAATAAACATCGACAAATAAACCCAAAACATTGATACAGCCCACATCAAGGAACTCAACTGAACATTAGAGTCAAGTCACACTCAAGAAAATAAGACACAAGGCCCACAAAGGGAGGCAACAACTTATTCTTGGGTGCTCTGTGCTTCACTAAGTGCCTTCTGCTTCTCAGACAAGAAACTTTCCAATTGGGTGACTTCAGTAAAAATATATGAAACCTCTTTCCAAGTGATTACACACTTACATGGAAAGCGAAGGAAAAAAGAGGTTTCACCCAAAGACAAAACCTGGGATTTTAAAGCCAGGAACTGCCTACGTCTAAGCTGGGTGCTGCGTGCAACATCAGGAAAAACATTTACGAGATGGCCACAAAACTTTACAGTCTTGTGTTTAAAGAAGGCACGCAACACACATTGCTTAGTATCTTTAGTCAAAAATGTCACCAACAAGGTAGAAAGTTCTTAAAAACCCATCTATTTATGGAGCACTTCGACACCATAGAAGTAACGTAACATTATCAATAAATCCCCCGACCAACCCGCCTCCAACAGGTCACCTCAATAGACAAATCATCAATCCTCTGTAAAGAGTTACAAAATGTTGTAAGAACGTATACTCAGTAGATAGTTACAAAATGATGTATGAATGTACCACTGTTAATTGTTATTGTAAATAGTGACTGATGAAACGTTCCATGCAAAGTTATGTTCTTTGTAAACCGCTTTGAGAATTTGAAGAGCGGTATATAAAAAAAATGTTAATTAAATAAATAAATAAATAAATAAATAGTGGAGAGACTGAATGAATTCTTTGCTTTGGTCTTTACTGAAGAAGACGTAGAGAAGTTACTCAAGCCAGAAATGCTATTTAAAGTACTACTACTACTATTTATCATTTGTATAGTGCTAAATGGCATACGCAGATCTATAAAGAGACATGTAAGAGACAGTCCCTGCTTATAAGTGCTTACAGTTTAGTCAAGACAGATAACACAACAACTGGGCACAACAATATATCAAGGGAAATGGTAAGGAAACAGAGGAGGTGAAGAAGAGACTAAGGAGATCAGGATCCAAAAGCAGTCTCAAAGATGTGAGTTTTAGTCTGGATTTGAACAGGACCACAGATGGAGCCTGATGTACTGATGCAGGTAGTTTGTTCCAGGCAAAAGGATATTAAATTGATCCCTAACACACTAATACACCTCTTGAGAAAACAGAACAAATAGGGTTCTCTACACAGAAACTACATGGCAGCAGAATACATTACCTCAGTCACATATACAGAACATAGAGCCTCACGAAATACAAAATAAGTGACCACAAACTATAAATAGAAATATGTGATGAAAAACTAAACTAGAAACCCCAAGTAGCCAGACTCTAGTGCAACACTGAATAAATAAAAAAATAACTACAGTCAAACCTCGGTTTTCATGATTAATCCGTTCGAAAAAGTCTGACTAAAACCGAAACGTATGAAAACTGAAGCAATATTTCCTATAAGATATAATGTAAATCCAATTAATCCGTTCCAGACACCCAAAAATATTCACAAAAAATACATTTTATAGAGAATAACTATATTTTTACATACAGAAAACAATGAGAAATAAATATAAATGACTAATGAAATGGATAAATGAACATTTAACATCACTGAAAGCACGCTAAGTACAGTACTGTACAGTACAGTATGTTAACATCTGGCCTTAGCCACCCCTGACAATCTGCTGTGCCCAGCTCTCTTCGGAATCACATTGGATTCAGTCCATTAAAATACCTTTACATTATCTGCTCAATGCTTCAGAATGGCAGAAAATCTTAATGATATAGCTTCAGACGTACCCTGCAAGAGAAAGAACTGCCTCCCACATTCATGCAACATCTCCTGCTTACGTTGACAGCTTTTCTTCCCTGCTACCTCCGAGCCTGAGGGGGCGCTCCAGAGAACGGGCAGGCTGTGGACGAGATCGGGGCCTTCCTCTCTGCGCAATCCTTGCCTCTCTGACTCTGACCAGGCTCAAGGATGTGTTTCATTTACGTGCTCAGCTGGCTTTCGCTTCTCATCATGCTGGCGATCAGTGAGTCCGGGGGCAGTGCTGCCGGGACCGGGCGGGCGTTCTGGCAGTGTATACAGACCGGTGTGCAGCGCGAGAGTGTATGTATTTACAGTACTGTACTTTATGAAAACCGAGGCGATGTACGAGAACCGGGACAAAATCTCAGTCAAAAGACGTTGAAAACCGAAGCAATGCATGAAAACCGAGACAAAATCTCAGTCAAAAAAGACGTTGAAAACCGAAGCGTATGAAAACCGGGGCAAATGAAAACCGAGGTTTGACTGTACTTTGCTTCCTGTATCCAACCCTTCCTAATCAATGTGGTAAGGCACAAAGACAAATGCTGCCTTAATGCTATTGCTACTGCTGCCAATATGGAGACGTGATTCAATGACTGCCATCACTGGGATACAAATACAATCATATCATGCACAGAAGCAGACTATAATCTGTATAGGAAGGATAGGGCAGGCAGTAAAGGGTTAAGACATGGAACTGAAATGACTATATAAATCCAGAGTCATGATCAATATAATCGTTTATGATAAATGAACAATAAAAAATAAACATAATAAAAATAAACATACATATTTCTGCCTTTTGTTTACATGTGAAGTGACATGTTAGAAAGGGCGTCCAAGTCAAATCTGGGATGTCCAGGGTGAAACATGCAGAAAAATGCCAGGGATGTCTATGTCGCCAGCCAATTTTCACATCATGGATGTTCCTGATTGTAAAGGGTTTGTTTCTTGTTAGTCACTCCAGGCCAGGGAAGTCCCGAACCCTCATCTGCGGTGTGCTGCTCCAGCTGGCTGGAATCCAGGGGAATAAAACTCACAGACCACACAATAGGAAAGTATGCAAGTTTGGGCCTGCATAGGCCCACTATAAGAGCAGCCTAACAATTTACTACAAAATAACTAAACAGACATTATTAATGGAACATCTGTATGTGGCAGCTCAGGTACATCAGCCACCATAAAAGCAGGAGTATAGGAATACATAAAAGTGGTAGAGCTTTGTAGGGCCTTTCAACAACAGCCAAGAACAAATGAAAATATACAACAAAAAAGAACAAGAATTATAAAACCGCTCAATAGGGCAATAAGCAGTCCTTTGAGACCACCCCAAAGAAAGATACATAGAAACTTCCCTGTAGTTGAAGAACAGTATAGAACAGTATTAGACAGGCAAAAAGCAGAAACAATAAAACAATCCGTAGCATTAAAACTAGAGACAATTTACAATGGGCAAGGGACCTAGTCATATCCCAAAGAGGGGCGAGTAACACCAATGTTATACAAGAAAGTAGAAAAAGAAACATGGGCTGGGTGCAGTTTAAATTATCAAGTACAGTAAACTTCTGCATTTCACACAGATTAGAAGGTACAGTAATGAAACATGTTGAGAGAAAAGCTCCAGTTTGTAGCGAGCTGCGCACACAAAAGGTAAGGCAGTCTGGGCAAGTAGTATTGCCGTATTAACAGTTCCCGAAATGGACTGAAGGAGGCACCACATGAGTGGTAGGAGGAGTCAACACAGTCTTGTGCGTGATGGTCAGGAGGCTGGAACCGAAGATGTCAGTGGAGACGATACACGCTTGATTCTTGAAGCATGGATCCACGAAGGGGAGGAGTCACACAGGATGGCTGACCATGTGATGGCGATCACTGTAGTTTGGAGGTCCGTAGAGCGGGTCTAAGGTACCGTGCTTTTGAGGTGCTCTGACCTGTCACCAACCTTGAAGGGATATATTGGTTCGGTACCTCTAGGCCGAAAGCTGCTTTTCTTCAGGAGTCTTCTCCTCTCCTCTCCCGTTGCTAGGGCCTTGGCTGCCCCGGCGTCAGCTACTTCTCATCCTGGTCCTGAAGCCTGATCTGTATATGGAGAATGTTTCCAGCGAGGGCAATAGCTTCAGGATCTTTTAGCCGCCACCTTCACTGCAATCGGTGTTATCAGAAGAACTTGGAACGGTCCCATACTGGAAAAAGGGGCTTGAACCATGTGCTGGTGGTATGTCTTTACCAAAATCCAGTCTCCGGATTGAAAGAAAAGAGCTGAGTCATCCAGCAGAAAGGACTGGACCTGCTGAGCATACCTGTGGAGGGAAGAGAGATGCCTCTGCTGCTAGGAAATACAAGAGATCAAATGTGAGGCTCAGGAGTATAAAAAATAAGCAGTCTTCCATATAACAGTTCAGAGGGAGAAAAAGTTCAGTCTACTCCCTTAGGGCAATTTTTTTTTTTTTTTGAACAGAGTCAAAGGCAAGACAGTTTAGGTTTCTTTACAAAGTTTTTTTTTTAACTTTTCCATCACTCCGTATATATCGTTGCAAAATACCAAATCTTCCTCTTTGCTGAAATACTTCAAAAATTGTGTCTCGCGGTTGCGGTACCAATAAAAAGTTGTTCCTGGTGACAATAGATTTTTCTGTTTAAGCCGAGAACCTAGCAGTTGGGCAGCATCTTTTGGGAGTCCTAAATCCCGGACTAAATCATTCAATTCAGCTTGAGAGAAAAGTTCAGGTTTCGGATCTGGTTCAGTTTCAAACTCGGAAGTACTGGACTCATCGGGAAAAGCCATCTGATGAGTCTCATCATGATCAGAACCGTCCACACAAATATGATCCAAAGATTTTGGTGGTTCAGGCACAGGTACTTCGTTGCTATGAGGCATAGGCCTAATTGCTGAGGGAAGGTTGGGGTAACTTATTACGTTCTTATTTTTTAAGTTGTATCCCTTCACAATGCAAGAGCAAAAATAGCAGTCACTGCTGTGGTCTCTTTGTTCACGCCATATTATGAGGGAGTGTTTCTAGTTAGTTAACCATTACAACCTCTATTTTGGGCCAAGAAAATAAACTGCAGTCGGCTAAAAAGAAATTATGTGAACATTCCTTATATGGGTAAGAAATCTAATTTTGCAAGAAAACGTGACGTGATGGAACATTTTGGCTATTTTTCCTGGATTCAGCACCCCAAAATCTATAGGAATCAGTTGCAAAACTGGAGGCAGTTTTTTGGTAGTGTACCCGTGTTATTATTACTGTGCTGTAACTTTTGTTGGCTTCCTTGATTTCTTTGAGCATTTCATCATCCATTTGTTCATTCTGGCTAGGCGGTCGATAGTACACCTCCACCGCCATCGCCTTCCCCTTTTTTACATGGAATTTCAATTCATAGAGATTCTACAGCAAATTTTGTTTCCTGCAAGACTTTAATCCTTTCTGACTCAATGCCCTCTCTAACATACAGCGCAACCCCTCCACCAATTTGATCAGCTCTATCATTATGATATAGTTTTTACCCAGGTATCACAGTGTCCCACTGGTTGTCCTCCTTCCACCATGTCTCTGAGATTCCAATCATATCTAACCTCTCATTTAGTGCTATATATTCTAACTCTCCCATCTTAGTTTTTAGACTTCTAGCATTTGCATACAAGCATTTTAGAGACTGTAATTTTTTCATATTAATCTGGCTATTGGTAGACATGGGTAATTTGGAATCTTTAAGCTCTGTCTGCTCCATAATCTAGAGCATTTAGGTTACTTTACTCTTTTTTGGAACCTCTCTGTTTTTGGTAGTATCCTTCAAGGATACATTGTTCCGAACGATGCGCTCTTGGGCGACTGTCGGCTTTTTTAAAAAGCTGCTCTATCTCCTTTTTAAAGGTTAATGCCAGCAGCCTGGTTCCATCCCAGTTAAGGTGAAGTCCATCCCTTCGGAAGAGCTCCTCCTTTCCCCAGAATGTTCCCCAGTTCCTAACAAATCCAAAACCAACATCCTTGCACCATTGTCTCATCCACGCATTGAGACTCCGGAGCTCTGGCTGCCTTTTGGATCCTGGGCGTGGAACAGGAAGCATTTCTGAGAAAGCTACCCTGGAAGTTCTGGATTTCTACTTCCTACCTTAAAGCCTAAATTTCACCTACAGAACCTCCCTACCACATTTTCCTATGTCATTGGTACCGACATGTACCAGGACAGCAGACTCCTCCCCAGCACTATCTAAGACCTTGTCTAGGTGGCGCATGAGGTCCGCTATCTTCGCACCAGGCTGGCATGTCACCAAGCGATCCTCACGTCCACCAGCCGCCCATCTATCTGCATGCCTAATGATCGAATCACCAACTATAATGGCTGTCCTAACCCTTCCCTCATGAGCACTTGGCCCTGGAGAAACGTCCTCAGTGCGAGAGGGTTTTACATCACCTGGAGGACAGGTCCTAGCTATAGGATCACTTCCTGACACACCAGGGTGATACTCTCCTGTCACGTGACCTCTATCTTCCAAGGCAGCAGGGATGCTGCCAGACTGGAGGTGGGACTTCAGGACTATATCCCTGTAGGTTTCATCTATGTACCTCTCTGTCTTCCTTATGTCTTCCAAGTCTGCTACTCTTGCCTCTAGAGATCAAACTCATTCCCTGAGAGCAAAGAGTTCCTTGCACCTTGTGCACATGTAAGACCCCTCACCAACTGGGAGAAAATCATACATGTGACACTCAATGCAAAAGACTGGAAAGCCCCCATCCCACTGCTGGACTGCTGTCTGCAGCTTGGTTTTAAGATTGTGTTTAGATATTTAAGTTCTTTATGTACTAAGGGTTGGTGTAGATGCTTATACTAATAAAACTATACCTAATACGTTTAATGTACTTTGTTCACCTGAAAATTAATTAATCTCAGGTTCGTAATGTATGCTGATGAGAATGAACAGCTGCACCTGAGAGTGAATATGGCACCTCCTTTCCTTTAAGAGGTTTAAGCACCTATAAAGCTACGATTATCCCAGTGGTGGGTGGGTGATGGGGAGGGAGGGAGGGAGGGAAAAAAGACTTATTAAAAGCTGGCTGCTACACAGTACTCTCTCCTGTGCTTCTAAGGTAATCTGTAACCAATCTCCAGAGGTAGTCCCACAGCCCTTGCTTGGATAGAGGTAGTCTTTGGTTCTAAATTTAACCAGAAAGCTCTCCTCTGTGTTTTAAATTTAAAGTCAAACTCTTTGCTGCTACTAGGCCCTGCTTGATTTAACAAATACACTTGGTTCACAGATTAATCAGCTTTAATCTAAAGAATTCCTTTTTCACCAAGATTTAGGAAAATTCCCAGAAGTAATACAATTGCAGATCTCTCTCCAGAAGTAGCAGTCCCCTTTTCTAGTCCTTCAAGACTAGGAAGGGTTAGGACAGCTGTTATAATTGGTGATTCAGTCATTAGGCATATAGATAGCTTGATGGCTGGTGGGTGTGAGGATCACCTGGTAACCTGCCTGTCTGGTGCGAAGTTAGCAGACCTTAACGTGCCACCTAGACAAGGTCTTTTTTTTTTTTTTAACTTTTATTTTCATTGCTCCGGGGTCAAAGTCACATGCAATTCTCTCTCCCATGCTTTCTGCGCTATAGGGGTATCTCTAGTTATAGCATTACATAAGGTTTTGTAAAAATTGGATGCTACACCCGGTGAACTACCGATAGATCGGATAGCCTCCGACCAACCTTGTGTAGGGGATGCCGATGGCGGGAGCACCTTAGCACTCCGAAGGCAATGCTGAAGTTGCACCAACTGAAAATAGTGTTTCGCTGGGAGACCAAATTCAATTTGCAATTCACTAAAAGTTTTCCAGCGACCTTCATGGAACAACTGGCTAGGAATCCAAATGCCCCTAGTGTACCAGGGGCTCCACGCCATCGGCTTATTTTGTATTCGAAATCGAGTATTGTACCAAAGCGGGAGCCTGTCTAACGGACAGAGTCGGGAGTCTAAAGATTGCATAAGAGTATTAAAGGCACCTAAAGTGTCTAAAAGCATTGGTGGATAGTGGGAGTCTGATGGGAAAGTCATACCAGGGAGAAAAGTAAGAGGAATCGGTTTGCAAAGGTCCTCTTCTATGTCTAGCCACACAGGTCTATTCGGTACTGGATCTTCCAGCCAACGAGCGCCTTGTTTGAGAAGAAAAGATTGATGGTACTTCAGGAAATCAGGGAATCTGACACCCCATTTTCCTTATCTGCTTGCAGCTTATGTTTCGCTATCCTAGGTGTCTTGTTTTGCCACAAGTATCTAGTCAGAAGGCCCTCTATATCTTTATATGTACGTCGAGGTAAGAGACAGGGCAACATTTCTAAAATATAATTCACTTTCGGAACAATCATCATTTTTATGGTTTCTAAGCGACCCCACCAGGTAAGTGTTAAAGGAGTCCAACGGTGAGTAAGCGCCCGGACCTTAGAGGTTAAGTCTTTGGCATTGAAGGAGATAGTGTCTTCCAAAGGAGAACAATAGTGAACCCCAAGGTATTTGACCATGCGAGGTTGCCATAAAAAGGGGAAGGGTTGCATATCTGCCTGATGAAGCAAAGGATTTAATGGAAAGGCTACCGACTTGGTCCAATTTATCTTATAACCGGACAGTTGTGAGTATTTACCAATTTGCTCTAGGACAGCCGGTACTGAGTCTATAGAGACAAAAAGCATAAGGTCATCAGCATACGCTGAAATTTTGATTTCCCTATGGGAGAAGGGGACTCCGTGAATCTCCTCCGATTGCCGGATTAGTAAAGCCAAGGGTTCGAGTGCAAGATCGAAAAGAAGTGGAGACAGTGGGCATCCCTGGCGAGTACCGCGTTGAAGGGGAAAAGCTGAGACTTTAAAGCATTGGCACATATACTGGCTGTAGGCTGTGCGTACATGGTGCGAAGACAACGGAGAAAACCTTCCCCGAATCCGTACCAGCGGAGGACTGCAAACAGGAAGGGCCACTCTAAACGATCAAAGGCCTTCTCAGCATCAAGTGAGAGGCCAACAAATGGGCGATCAAGATGAACTGCGGTAGTCAGTACATGGCATAGAGTCCGAGCATTGTCAGCAGTTGATCTACCAGGAATGAAACCGCATTGATCTGGGTGTATTAAGGTAGGCATCCTATCAGAGAGCCGGGTGGAGAGAATGGTGGCAAATATTTTATAGTCCGCGTTTAGGAGGGAAATTGGACGATAATTAGCTGTGAGTTGCGGGTCTCTCCCCTCTTTCTCAAAAACTACTACATTAGCCATTGAAAAGGACCCAGAAGGAGAACCCTCCTCGGCCAGAGCAGAAAAATAAAGTTTCAAAACTGGAGCTAAGTCAGCGTGAAAGGTTTTGTAGAATTCAGCAGGGAGACCGTCTGGGCCTGCGGCTCGACCTGAGGCACATTTCTTGATAGCAGAATGAATTTCTGAGACAGTAAATGGTGTGTCCATGGCCACTCTATCTTCGTCAGATAGGGTCGGTCTTTGTACCCCTGAAAGTAAGCGTTCAAATACTTCTGGCTCAAAATCACATTCAGATTGATAAAGCCGAGTATAAAAATCACGAAAGAGTTCTAAGATTTCTGTATCTTTAGTGACCAAGCCCCCCCCCGACGGATTACGGAGGGCGGTAACACGCTTGGCTTCTTTTTGACCTTTTAGGGCATTTGCTAATAATTTGCCAGCACGGTTATTTTCCCGATAATATAGCCCTTGTTGTGATTCAATATTTTTAACAGCAGCAGTGTACAAAAGCTGATTGTATTGAAAACGCAAGCGTTGTAAACGGAGTAAAATACATGGGTCAGTACGGGACGTGAGGAGACGCTCCCCAGCTTGTATCTGCTGTTCTAGAATCAGTAAGTGTTGCTTTCTTTGTTTCCCCTGCCGAATTTGATAGCTAGTTATAGTTGCGCGAATAGATGCTTTAAAACCCTCCCACCAAGCCCAGCTCGCTGTGTCATGGGGTGAGTTAAAATGAAAATAATCTTGGATAGCGGCCTTTATATCAACCTGAAAATCTTTCTGACCTAGTAGGGATCTATCAAAAAACCAAGCTCGGGGAGAATCGTCCCGCGCAGTGAGATGTAATGATAAAGATATGGCAGCATGATCGGAAATATGGAGAGGATGAGTCCTAGCCGTGTCCACTTGAGAAATCAGTGCTTTGGAAATGAGAAAGAAATCTATTCTAGATTGGGAGTGATGGGGGGCAGAAAAGAAAGTAAACTCTAAGTCGGAGGGGTGAAGCAGCCTCCATATATCTACCAGCGCAAGATCTTGCATCAGAGCTGTAAGGGTAGCAAGACTCTTGGGTGGACTACTCGTTCTAGGCGGCTGTCTATCTATCAGAGGGTCTAACACTTGATTAAAATCACCACCAAGTATTAATGGAGCATTGGCAGAGGCCTGTGCCAACTGCGCAATACTTGCATAGTAAGCAGGGTTGTCCACATTCGGGGCATAAATGCAAATACACGTGAATTCACTATCTCCAACCTTAAGGTGTACACGGGCCCATCTACCCTCCTTGTCAGCGCTAGTATCAATTACAGTAGCTTGCAAAGATTTCTTAACCAGAATGGCTACCCCGCACCGTTTGGAAACGGCGGGAGAATAGGCAGCCACCATGTAAGGCTTAGCATTGAGCTTCAGTGTTTCAGCAGAGTTGAGGTGCGTTTCCTGAAGAAACGCTAAATCAGCATGCTCATGGCTAAGATAGCTAAGGATTTTCTTTCTTTTGATTGGACTATTAATGCCTTTTACGTTGAGTGATAAGATTTTACATAAGGCCATTCAGAAAAGTTAAAAATTCTGAGCATGATAGCGCACATAATTTCACAATGTCCCTCATATTGACTGTATCTGGCTGTACACATGGCATAAAAGAAAATAAGCTAATATAATACAATGAAGCGCCCCACATTAAAAAAGAAAGACCGCAGTGCGGTAGAGAAGAAGCAGAACCCCAGAAATTACTGGCGACCATGTGTCTGCGGGGAGAAACCCCAGAGAAGGCCGAAATTAAAAAAAAACACATAACCTGTAGGACTGTGCGTGCTCCGAATCCGACCGAGGCACACATCATGGAGGGATAGGAGACCAAAAACCAAAAGGTCATATAGAGAAAGAAAGAAAGTCCAGGTAGTCTCTGTGCTTGACTATGACCGCCGCCTCGGGCCCTTCAAAATGGCGGACAGAGCCGGCAAATAAAAGTCCAAGTCTTTGGATTAGCGCATCTGCTCTGCTTCTTTGGAGTCTAAAAATGTTGATAGTAGATCAGGATCTTCGAATGTCCTGGTTTGGTTGTGGAGAGTCACTCGGAGCTTCGCTGGATACAACAGGCCAAAGCGAGCCTGTAGTTGTTGAAGTCGAGGGCGAAAAGCAAGGAGTCTCTTCCGATGGTCTACGGTGGGCTTCGCCAAATCAGGGAAGAAGGAGACTTTATGACCTTCAAATTCCAGATGATGATTCGCCCGGGCAGCATTTAAAATTTGTTCCACTTGTTGATATCGTAGCAAGCGAAAGATAATAGGCCGGGGGGTCGTTCGGTTGAGCGCCATGTGGGTAGGAACACGGTGTGCACGATCGATTTCCAGTTCTCTATGAAAAGTGATCTTCAGCAAGGAGGGAAGAGTTTTGAGCAGGAATTCTCTCATATCTCCTGCTTCCACCCCCTCCGGTATTCCAATGAGCCTCACATTGTTGCGACGGGCTCGATTATTGCTATCTTCTAACTCCTTTTGAAGATTCTGTATCTGGCGCTCAGCCTTGTCCAGTTTGCCCAAGCGCACCTCGTGCGAGTCGAGGACCCCCGCCATATTGTCCTGCCGTGATGAGAGACTTTCAAGTCGGTCCTGGAGCACACCAAAGTCTTCTCGCAGGGCTCGAAGCGCTTCTCCATTAGACTGCACCAATTCCTTCACGCCGCGTATTTCCTCCAAAATCTCCAGGTGCATTTCGGGGTTTTCCCGAAATGGAACCATCTTCTGTGGGGAGGACACTTCTGTTTTGGAGCGTTTTCCGTGAGAAGAAGAAGGAGACCCGAAGTCCAAGCGCGCTGGTTTATGGGCCGCCATCCCCCCCGAGGTACCCCGGTCAGCCCGGAGCGAAATAGTAAGTTTGTATAGGTATTAAGTCAGGATTCTAAGTAGGCCTCTCGGGAGCTTCAGCGCGAAGCGTCTTACCCGCTGGACATCAGGCTCCGCCCCCCTAGACAAGGTCTTAAACAGTGCTGGGGAGGAGTCTGCTGGTTTGGTACATGTTGGTACCAATGACATAGGAAAGTGTGGTAGTGAGGTTCTAGAGATTAGGCTTTTAGGTAGGAAGTTTTAATCCAGAACTTCCAGGGTAGCATTCTTTGAAATGCTTCCCATTCCACGTGCAGGAACCAAAAGGCAGGCAGAGCTCCAGAGTCTCAATGCATGGATGAGACTATGGTGCAAGGATGAGTGTTTTGGAATTGTTAGGAATTGGACAACATTCTGGGGAAATGAAGGTCTTTTCAGAGGTGATGGGCTCCACCTTAACTAGGATGGAACCATGCTGCTGGCATTAACATTTAAAAGGAGATAGAGCAGCTTTTGAACTAGATAATAGAGATAAGTTGACAGTCTCCCAAGAGCCCATGGTTCGGAAGGATATATTCTTGAAGGATACTAGCAAACAATTGAAGTTAGGACATATCAACAGAGAGGTTCCAATAAAGACAAAAGTAACCCAAATGCCCTTAAGTACAGAGCAGACAGAACTTAAAGATTCCAAATTACCCCTGCCTACTGGTAACCAGATTAATATAAATAAAGTACAGTCTCTAAATTATTGTATGCAAATGCTGTTGTTAAGTGCCTTCGAGTCGGTGTCTACTCCTGGCGACCTTCTGGATAGTTGACCTAGAAGTCTAAAATATAAGATGGGAGAGTTAGAATATATAGCACTAAATGAGAAGTTAGATATGATTGGTATCTAAGAGACATGGTGAAAGGAGGACAACCAGTGGGACACAGTGATACCTAGGTATAACTTTTATTGCAATAATAGAGTAGATCAAATTGGTGGATGGATTGCGCTCTATGTTAGAGAGGACATTGAGTCACACAGGATTAAAGTTTTGCAGGAAACAAATTACACTGTAGAATCTCTATGGATTGAAATTCCTTGTAAAAAGGGGAAGGCGATGGCAGTTTTCTTATGTTCTAATGACAGATGTTGGAGGCCTCAGGTAACAGTGGAATGCTGGGTGACTACCTCCACAGATGTAACATCTATGCTAGGACCTGTAAATGGGTGGGGCACATGAACTGAGGAGTGACCCAGACATCCCGCTCCCAAAGTAAGTCAATGCTGACACTGCTGAGCTGGTACGGACACCACTCCCGAAAGAGGTGAATCCACCACCAGCAGCCCCTCACCACCACGAAACTGCTGTAAATCCAAAAGGCTGTCCAGAGGCACAAAAGGACAAAGGTCAAACTAGTGTCATTTCAGACAGTCAGATATCAACATCCCTAAAACCCCAAGCATTTGGCTTGTCCTTCACCAAACACTTCCGAAACTGGATAATTTAACCAAGCACAACCACCATATATATGAAAGGCCCTCAAAATCATATCAGAATAATTCAGAAAGCCAAGATACAAAATAGGTTTTGTCTCACCCAAAATAGCAGCCATAATATTAAACCCTAAATCCATTTATGAATCCATTTATGAATGGATTTTACTACCTTAGTCTTTACTTCTTCCCATTATCATTAACCTCCTCATTTTATTTTGCCTTGAACCGCTCATGATCTCTAATGAAAAGAAAAAATATATCCACATAGTTTCCTCACAAAATCTTACACCTCAGCTTCAGAGGAACATGATTCCACAATGCAGCAATAGCACTGAATAAGTGACCACTCTAACTCGGCAAAGAACTCAGACTATGCTCCGGAAGCTGAGACGCCATACCATGAGCAATAATCCCAAACCAACCTCCAGCTCTGAATCAGAAGAACCAGAAGAGGAATCTGGTATAATGGAAGACTCCATAACCCCCAATGGAGAAAAGCCCATATTCCTATGCTTCCATTTCTCAGAATCTAAATGTTTCACTAAATACCTCAAGCTATGCATAGATTTCTTATCTTTCAAATGCTTGTGCAAACAACCCCCCCCCCCAGCATCAACCCTGTCATCCACCCTTACCTCCATAAGAATGCCCCCAGCAGACAAGAGCTCACCCACAATATCAGAATACTGACTGTCAGAAAAAGCCAAATCAACCTGCTGAGAAGACTCAAGTTTACTGCTGACCATGAAGAATCCAAAACTATTTTTGTTTTAGAAGACTTAGAACCTGCAACCCCCACCCTCTTCCCACCCCTTTCCATTGCACCTGAACACCATTCTGCCCCTGTGGTGGTCTACTAACATAAGAACATAAGATATGCCATACTGGGTCAGACCAAGGTCCATCAAGCCCAGTATCCTGTTTCCAACAGTGGATAATCTAGGTCATACGTACCTAGCAGTTTCCCCAGAAGACACAGGTTCTGCAATGCTTGTACAAGGTCAAGCATTGATATCCTGGGTCCCTTCTTAATAATGGTTTATGGACCTTTCCTCCAGGAACTTGTCCAAACTTTTTAAACCCAGCTACACTAACAGCCTTTACTACATCCTCCGGTAACAAATTCCAGAGTATGATTACACGTTGAGTGAAAAAATATTTTCTTTTATTAGTCTTAAATAGTTTACCCTGTAGCTTCATTGCATGTCCCCTAGTCTTCCTGTAATCTGATAACGTAAACAGTGGATCTACGTTTACCGGTTCCACTCCATTCATTAATTTATAGACTTCTATCATATCTCCCCTCAGCCGTCTCTTTTCCAGGTTAAAGAGCCCTAACCTTTTTAGCCTTTCCTCATAGGAGTATCCTTCCATTCCCTTTACCATTTTGGTTACTCTTCTCTGAACCTTTTCTAATAACCCTATATCCTTTTTAAGATAAGGCAACCAGAATTGCACACAATATTCAAGGTGCGGTCTCACCATGGAAAGGTATAGAGGCATTATAATATCTTTTGTTTTATTTTCCATTCCTTTCCTTATGATACCTAGCATTCTATTTGCTCTCTTGGCTGCCGCTGCACACTTAGCCGAGGGTTTTAACATGTTATCCACAATGACGCCTAAATCTTTTTCCTGGGTGGTGGTTCCTAATGTGGAACCTTGCATCGTGTAACCATAGTTTGGGTTGTTCTTCCCTAGGTGCATAACTTTGCACTTGTCCACATTAAATTTCATCTGCCATTTTGATGCCCAGTCTTCCAATTTATCAAGATCATCTTGCAATTTTCCACAATCCTCTTGGGTTTTAACAACTTTAAATAGTTTTGTGTGATCTGCAAATTTGATAACCTCACTCGTTATTCCACTTTCCAGGTCATTTATGAATATGTCAAAAAGCAGCGGACCCAGCACAGATCCCTGGGGTACACCACTATTCACCTTTCTCCATTGGGAAAATTGGCCTATCCCATGACTCTTTAGTTTTGCCAAACGTCTCTGATGAGGGACCTTGTCAAAGTCTTTCTGAAAGTCCAGATACACTATATCAACCGACTCACCTTTGTCCACCTGTTTATTCACACTTTCAAAAAAACATAACAGATTAGTAAGACAAGATCTTCCTTGTCTAAAGCCATGTTGGCTGTCTCCCATTAGGCCATGACTATCTACATGCTGAGTAATTTTATTCTTTATGATGGTTTCTACCATTTTTTCCGGTACTGACATGAGGCTCACCGGTCTGTAGTTTCCCGGATCACCCCTCGAACCCTTTTTAAAAATTGGTGTTATATTGGCGATCTGCCAATCTTCAGGTATTAGAGATGATTTTAATGATAGTTCACAGATTACTAATAGCAGGTCTGCAATCTCATATTTCAGTTCTTTCAACACCCTTGGATATATACCATCCGGCCCAGGTGATTCGCTACTCTTCAGTTTATCAATATTTCCTTCAATTCTTCCGCACCTTTTTAAATACCACTTCAGTCATGGGTAACATCCCTACATCTTCCTCAGTAAAGACCGAAGCAAAGAATTCATTCAGTCTCTCCGCTATCGCCTTTCCGCCTCTTGGTGCCCCTTTAATTCCTCTATCATCTAATGGTCCAACTGACTCTCTCACAGGTTTTTTGCTATGAATGTACTTGAAAAAATCTTTATTTCACGTTTTCCTTCCGCAGCAAGCTTCTTCTCAAATTCTCTCTTTGCCTTCTTTATCAATGCCTTGCATTTGACCTGCCAGTGCTTGTGCTGTTTCCAGGTTTCATCATTTGGCTCTTTTTTCCATTTCCTGAAAGATGCTTTCTTGGCAACAACAGCCTCTCTGACCTCACCTTTAAACCATGCTGGCAGTTTTTTGGACTTCCTTCCACTTTTCTTAAAGCGTGGAATACAGCTGGTCTGTGCTTCCAAGATAGTATTTTTCAACAACACCCAAGCTTGATGTAAGTCTTTAACCTTTGCAACTGCTCCTTTTAGTTTTTTCTTAACTATTTTCCGCATTTTATCTATAGTCTCCCTTTCGAAAGCTAAAAGGTAGTACTGTGGATTTCCTTACTATCCCTCCTCCACTAATTAAATCAAAGGCGATCATGCTATGATCACTATTGCCAAGTGGCCCCAACACCCTTATCTCTTGCACTAGATCTGGTGTTCCACTAAGGACTAGGTCTAATATGGCTTCCCCTCTTGTCGGTTCATGGACCAGCTGCTCTAAGAAGCAGTCATTTATGTCATCTAGGAACTTTATCTCCCTAGCCTGTCCTGCCGTGACACTGACCCAGTCGATACCAGGGTAATTGTAATCGCCCATTATTATTACCGCGCTGTAACCTTTGTTAGCTTCCTTGATTTCTTTGAGCATTTCATCATTCATTTGTTCATTCTGGCCAGGCGGTCGATAGTACACCCCCACCGCCATCGCCTTCCCCTTTTTACATGGAATTTCAATCCATAGAGTTTCTACAGCAAATTTTGTTTCCTGCAAAACTTTAATCCTTTCTGACTCAATGCCCTCTCTAACATAGATTGCAACCCCTCCACCAATTTGATCAGCTCTATCATTACGATATAGTTTGTACCCAGGTATCACAGTGTCCCACTGGTTGTCCTCCTTCCACCATGTCTCTGATATTCCAATCACATCTAACCTCTCTTTTAGTGTTATATATTCTAACTCTCCCATCTTATTTTTTAGACTTCTAGCATTTGCATACAAGCATTTTAGAGACTGTATTTTATTCATATTAATTTGGCTATTGGTAGACATGGGTAATTTGGGATTTTTAAGCTCTGTCTGCTCTATACTCGAGGGCATTTGGGCTACTTTACTCTTTTTTGGAACCTCTCTGCTTTTGGTAGTATCCTTCATGGATACATTCTTCCGAACCATCTGCTCTTGGGCGACTGTCAGCTTTCCCCTATTATCTAGTTTAAAAGCTGCTCTATCTCCTTTTTAAAGGTTAATGCCAGCAGCCTGGTTCCATCCCGGTTAAGGTGAAGCCCATCCCTTCGGAAGAGCCCCTCCTTTCCCCAGAATGTACCCCAGTTCCTAACAAATCCAAACCCCTCATCTCTGCACCATTGTCTCATCCACGCATTGAGACTCCGGAGCACTGCCTGCCTTTTGGGTCCTGCACGTGGAATGGGAAGCATTTCGGTGAACGCTACCCTGGATGTTCTGGATTTCAACTTCCTACCTAAAAGCGTAAATTTAGCCTCCAGAACCTCCCTACCACATTTTCCTATGTCATTGGTACTGACATGTACCAAGACAGCAGACTCCTCCCCAGGACTATCTAAGACCTTATCTAGGTGGCGCCTGAGGTCCGCTACCTTCGCACCAGGCAGGCATGTTACCAGGCGATCCTCACGTCCACCAGCCACTGAGCTATCTACATGCCTAATGATCGAATCACCAACTATAACGGCTGTCCTAAGCCTTCCCTCATGGGCACAAGGCCCTGGAGAAACTTCCTCGGTGCGAGAGGGTTTTACATCACCTGGAGGACAGGTCCTAGTTACAGGATCACTTCCTGCCACACCAGGGTGATGCTCTCCTGTCACGTGACCTCTCTCCTCCATGGCTACTAGACTGGAGGTGGGACTTCAGGACTATATCCCTATAGGTCTCGTCTATGTACCTCTCTTTGTTTCTTATGTTTTCCAAGTCTGCTACTCTAGCCTCTAGAGAACGGACTTGTTCCCTGAGAGCAAAGAGCTTCTTGCACCTAGTGCACACGTAAGACCTCTCACCAACTGGGAGAAAATCATACATGTGACACTCAATGCAAAAGACTGGAAAGCCCCCATCCCGCTGCTGGACTGCTGTCTGCATCTTAGTTTTAAGTTTTTGTTTAGATCTTTAAGTTCTTTACTTACTAAGGGTTGCTATGGATATTTATACCAATAAAACTGTACCTAATACGTTTCATATACCTTGTTCACCTGAAGCTTAATTAATCTCAGGTCCTTAGTGTATGTCTGATTTGGGTAACAAGCTTCACCTGAGAGCACCTCCTGTCTTTTAAGATGTGTAAGTACCTATAAAGCTACGATTATCCCAGGGGTGGGTGGGTGTGGGGAGGGATATAATACATATTAAAAGAGGGCTGCTACACAGTACCCTGTCCTGTGCTGCTGAGGTAAGCTATATTCTTATTTGATTTAAATTATAGCTCTTTGCTGCTGCTAGGCTCTAACTTATTATGAAATTTAAACTACAAGCTCTCTGCTGGGTTCTAAATTTAACCAGTAAGCTCTCTTCTGTGTTTTAAAATTTAAACTAAAAGTACTTTTCTGATGCTATGCCCTGAGTGACTATTAAATGTAAACTACAGCTCTCTGCTGGGTTCTAAATTTAATCAAAAAGCTCTCTTCTGTGTTTTAAATTTAAACTAAAAATACTTTCCTGATACTAGGCCCTGAAGGACTATTAAATTAAAACTATAAGCTCTCTGCTGGGTATGAAATGTAACCAGAAAGTTATCTTTTAAATTTAAACTTAAACAGCTGCTACTAGGCCCTGACTGATTTAACAAAAAATAGTCAGTTCACAGATTAAATAGCTTTAATAGAAAGAATTCCTTTCAGAAAATTCCCAGAAGTATATACTCACGATTGCAGATCTCTCTCCAGAAGTAACAGTCCCTTTTTCTAGTCCTTCAAGACTGAGGATCACAGAGCTCTGGTTGAGCTATTTATGCCTGTGCTGCTGAGGTAAGCTGTCACCAACTTCCTGGATGATTAACAGTCCTTGCTTGGATAGAAGGAGTCTTTCAAAATGGCCTTTTGAACTGCCACCTGGTGTTAACACCTATTGAAAAAGTTTCACAGATCTCTTTCCCCCTAGGTAGAAGGCCTCTTTGTAAAGGTCTCTAGAAGACTTTATTTGCTGCTCAAAGAGTACTGACCCTGTTTGCCTTTTGTGCTAATCTATATTCTTATTTGATTTTAAAATTATAGCTCTTTGCTGCTGCTAGGCTCTAACTTATTATGAAATTTAAACTACAAGCTCTCTGCTGGGTTCTAAATTTAACCAGAAAGCTCTCTTCTGTGTTTTAAATTTAAACTAAAAGTACTTTTCTGATGCTAGGCCCTGAGTGACTATTAAATGTAAACTACAGCTCTCTCCTGGGTTCCAAATTTAATCAGAAAGCTCTCTTCTGTGTTTTAAATTTAAACTAAAAATACTTTGCTGATACTAGGCCCTGAGTGACTATTAAATTAAATCTACAAGCTCTCTGCCGGGTATGAAATGTAACCAGAAAGTTCTCTTTTAAATTTAAACTTAAACTGCTGCTACTAGGCACTGACTGATTTAAGAAAAAATAGTGGGTTCACAGATTAAATAGCTTTAATAGAAAGAATTCCTTTCAGAAAATTCCCAGAAATATATGCTCACAATTGCAGATCTCTCTCCAGAAGTAACAGTCCCTTTTTCTAGTCCTTCAAGACTAGATGAGGACACTCACCTTTCAAAACTCCAGACTACTTGGGAACCTTGTCCCCAGTCCCAGAAGCATCAGCCAAATCCAGTCCATATTGAGACTGCCTCTTAGGTGCCATCTCCACAACTCCACTAAACCCATCCCAGGTCCACAAAACTTCCTTTATGAACTCCCACCTGATGTACACACTTTGATATAAAAGAAATATAAAAGAAATATAAAAGAAACCCAACAATCTTATTACCACCAGAACCCTTCAAACCCCCCAAAATTTCACTAGATTAAAAGAAATTAAACCTGAAGAGAAACAGAAATGAGGTATTCTGTTCATGTAGTTTCTATTTGACAGTTCCACTTGTTCTCTTTCCCTAGTAGGAGATGTATTGGTATTCTTTAAGATGTATTAGTTTAATATTTGCAGTGTTGCAGTGTTGCCTTTTGATAGGTAGAGTGTGGTGCTTTGTGAGTCCTGGTAGTGCTGTTATGATACAACGGGTTTGCTATGAGTTCTAAATGGGCAATGTTTATAGTACTTCCTAATATGCCTGGCGGTTGGCACTGGGGTATAATGATGTAGAAATCAGGTAGTCTTTCTTTATCCAAACACTTATTAAGATGCATGTTTGCTAAACGTTAGTGCATATTAACATTATGCAAATATTTATGCAAACGAGGTCTCTTATGCAATGAGACCCCACAATGACTCTCTGCACATGGCTCCGCACCCCCTTTGTCTCTCCCCTGACTGTGACAAAAGGAAAAACAGCATAACCAAGAGGCAGACACCCCTCCCAATCAGGGACCAGCTTCAAACCAGTGACCTTTGCATTAGAAAGCAGCTATCTTGCAGGAAAAGCTACTACAGCTCTGTAAAGCAAAGAAAACCAGGAAGGAAAGCAACCCCATAACTGGAACACCTCAGCCCACAAACTCCAACATAAACCCAGGTAAAGGGCTTTCCTACCCAGTGGTCACTTTCCTCTGACTGGCCATTCCCTGAACCCTTTATACAGCCAAATGGTGCAACTCGGCCTGTGTTATTTAGCTCCAGTTAACTCTGGAGCTCCCCTTCTTGTAGGTCTAGGCTTAGTTCAGACTTTTCTTGAAGTACATTATACATTAATCCTAAATCTAAAACAAATTCTACAGATGTTTTTAATTTGGGTTAAGCCCACATTTTCTTCCTCTTCTTCTTCCTCCTCTCCTTCTAGGACTGCCTAATCAGCATGTCGTGTATTCAGTGCAATAACTGTGCTGCTTCCTTAGCATCCTTCCAGTCTAGTCCCAGACCTCTGGGTTTAGGCACGTCTTGTAATGCAGCGAGGGCTGATGAAAGCCCAGAGGAGAAAAAAGAAGCTGTTTTTCAGAGGAAAAAAGATGTGCACAAGTTGCAATATTCGCAGGAACCAGCTAGAGGGAGCAGGAGAGCATTCAGAGAGACTGAAGGGCCACGCCCAGCTGGTCACGAGGAACTGACAACCAGCTCCCAATCCTCAAAGGCAGGAGTGCTTTATAAGGGGAGAGTGGAAGACTGGAAGGGAGAGAGGGAGAGGTTAAAGTGGAAGCCTGATTCCTCCGGAGCTAGAGGATCACCAGGAGTGAGAGGTGACTCACCAGGAGCTGAGGAAGGACCTAAGGAGGGACCAGCTCAAGCTAGAGAGAGAGCTGTTTGCCCGAAGAGGCAAAAGCACTGCCCTAATTGCGAGCAGAAGCCAAAGGAGAATCAGCTGGGGAAGCTAAGCCACGCTGAGCAGGATAGCCAGGATCTGGGCTTATGAAGAAGCAGGCGCTTACCAAGAGCATGGGTTCAAAGGCTGCAAGGTAAACCAAACTTTTAAGGAAAAGGATTTCATCAAGCTGCTGACTGTGAGAGGCAGCAATTGAAGAAAGCCATTTACCTGCTTGTTGCTGCAATACAAGATATGATAAATATATGCCTATGAAGAAAGCCATAAATGTTAAAGACTATGGTAAAGCTGCTATAAAACCTCTAAGAAGAGATAACACATTTAATCCTAATACAGCACGTGGCCGACGCCCTAGGCTAGGCCAAGGACATTGGCAAGTACTGCAAGAGATATACAAAACCCCTGGAGGTGTTTCCCAAGAAACTAGGGATACAGAGTCAGACATATCTGATTATGAGCCAGTGCAAGTGGAACTGGCAGGAGAATTATCAGACCAGGAAATGGATTGTACTCTCTGTGTATCTGGTAGCATAGAGTCTTTGCCAGACTTGTGAATTGCTTGAATTGCTAACCGAGCATTCTTTAATTGACTAAGCACTGCTATTCCTGTGAAGTTCAACAATTTTGCTTTAAACCTGAGTTTTCTTTCTTACCTGAATTAAGGACATTTACTTTGAGTTGTAACCCAACAATTGGAACCACTGTGTAAAGGGAATAAAAGCCTTCTTTTTCCCACCACACTCTGTTTTAATGGTTTCTTTAAAGATTGGAGCTAAAAACTACAAGGACCAAGTGCCTTTTGGCCCTTAAAAGACTCTCCTATCTTAATATTAAAATTTTTATGTCCCACCTGCCCTGGCGTCCACTGGCCACCAGGGAGGCGTGCCGACATAAATTGCGTAGTTGTTTGGATTTTTTTTATTGGGTTCTTACAACTGGAAAAGGAAAAAGACAGAAAATAATCTCCAAGGTTTAAAAAGTAAAACCCAGAGTGGAGTAGCTGAAAACCGGATTGAAAAAGTAAAACCCGGAGTGGAATAGCTGAAAACCGGATCGGAAGGTAAAACCCGGAATGGAGTAGCCAGAAACCGGACTGGAAGGAAAACCCGGAGTGGGGCAACAAAAGACTGGGCCGGAAGGCGGAAATCCAGAAGGGGGACACCTGGATCAGTGGACCGGAGGATCCTGTTGCTGACACTAAAGGTGGAGAACTGCAGAGTGGGGCAGCAACGGTCATTCCAAAACTGAGGCGACACGGATATCAGGTAAAATGTAATTACACCTGACCCGTGTTGGATATCATAGTGAAGCTTGAAAAAAAAAAAAAAAGAGCTCATTTGTGTAGACTCAAATAAACGATCCCACACACTAAATACCTGGGTTCTTATCTTCCAGTACTTTTTCAACAGAAATCTGCATATGCCAGTAAATACCTCGACTCCACCCACTTCTCAGTTATAGATTTAAGCTCTGCCTACTACTCCATAGCAGTGGGGGAGGAGTCGAGGTATTTACTGGCATTTACGTTTGAAGGGCGCCAGTATACCTGGACTACCCTGTCTCAAGGCTGCACGGAAAGTCCTGCTTATTTTTCACAGGCCCTAAAAGCTGCTTTAAAAGACTTGGCGTTGGACAAATCTGTGCTGATCCAGTATGTAGATGATTTACTTATTTGTTCTCCATGTTATGATGCTTGTATTGCTGATACTATGTTAGCTCTTGTACATATTTCTCGTCTAGGATTGAAAGTAAACCAATCAAAATTACAATTTGCTGTACCACAAGTGATCTTTCTAGGTGTATGCCTTTCTTCTGCTGGGCGCTCTATTACTGCTCAGAGAATTGGCCCTATAATGTCAATGCCTTTTCCTGCTACTGTACCTCTAATACGCCGCTTTCTAGGCCTTCTGGTGTTCTGTCGCCAGTGGATACCAGATTTTGCTGAACTTGCTGCTCCACTCTATGCTTTGCTTGGCCGTGAAGCTCCGGAGGGTATCATTGTTCCTACTGAAGCTCAGCACAATGCTTTTCATTCTCTACGACAAGCGCTGCTAAAGTCACCTTGTCTCTCATTTCCAGATTATAACTTGCCTTTCCGCCTTTATGTAGCCACATCTACTAAGGCTGCAGTATGTGTTCTAGCACAACGTTTTCCTTCTGGACTCAAGCCTCTAGGCTATTTCTCTCAAGCTTTTGATTCTGTTGTTGCTGGCATGCCACCTTGTTTTCAGTCTTTAGCTGCTGTGGTATTTGCAATACAGACTACTGACTTCCTTGTTCTCCAACATGAACTGCATGTGTACACATCTCACTCAGTAGCTAGGCTATTGCATTTAGCTAAAACTCAACCTTTATCTAGTTCCCGTTTACTGTTATTTGATTTGGCTATTTCTCAAGCACATGTAACCTTGCATGAAGTTTCCTTGTTACAACCAGCTCAAATTTTGGCTTCCTTAGAGCCCTTGTTACATTTGTCTGACCCTGATGGAACTCATGATTGTCTCTCTTCTGTAACTGCCTATTCAAAGGCTAGGCCTGATTTATCTGCTGTACCTTTGTCAAACCCTGATTGGGTTCTATTCACTGATGGTTCTGCTTTCCGTGATGAACATGGACATTTACTTGTGGGGTATGCTGTAACTACTGTTGATTCTGTACTAGAAGCAGGAGCGTCGCCATTTGCAAGTGCCCAGTTGGCAGAAGTATTTGCTCTCATTCGGGCCTTGGAGATGTCTACGCATTTGGTTGTTAATATCCATAGTGACAGTAGTTACGCAATCGGAATTCTGTGGGATTTTGGAAATATTTGGGCTCAGCAGGAGTTCCTGACGGCTGCCCATAAGCCCATCAAGCATGCCCGCTATATTGAGTGTCTACTTGCTGCAGTGCTTATGCCAGCTCAGGTGGCTGTATTGAAATGCAAAGGACATGATCTTAATGGTACTCTGGTGTCACAAGGCAATCAGTTTGTAGACCAAGCTGCTAAAATTGCAGCAGCAGGACCTGCAGTTCCACCACACCTTTTATTAACTCTTCGTTCACCTGTAGCTTCTACTTCTGGCTCAATATCTTTGGACTTGATGCGTTCCCATCAGGACTCAGCGGACTTCACTGAAAAGCAGAACTATGATTTAAAGGAATAGATTCAAATGCAATCTTGACCTGTTTTATTAGGCCTATACTGAGCTAGATTATTATACTTTTGTGTCATGTATGGTTTCATGTGTAGCTGACTTTGGTTTTATTCCAATCGAGATTATTGAGCCTGATCTGCTGTCTGTTCCTATATCTGAATCTGAGTCTGACATGTCCAAATCTGCATATCCAGGATAAATCATAGGTGTATAGATTTGTTTATCAGCAGTGCTCTCATCTACTTCATTAATTACATCCAACTTACATTTGGGGCCTAGCTGGGGTAGACCACGCCCACAGTTTGTGTTTGTGAGCCACACTTGGTTTTTTTTTTTCTCGTGTTTCTTTTCTATAGGTGCAGCATGGAGCAGAAAGAGCTCTGCGCATGGATGGCTCTACAGTTTGATCGTCAAGCCGAGTTTGCACGCCAGAACCAGACGCAGGCCCTCCAAGCTTTGCAAGCACAACAGAAGCCGGTCCTGCAAGTCATGGACGCGTGGTTGGCCCAGCAGAGGGAGATGCTGGAAACGGCCAACACCAAGATGCAACAGGTGGCTGGACCAAGTAATCCGATGGAAGGACAATGGACGTGCAATGCCCTATCCGTGGGGAAGTTAAGCGCTACTGATGATGTAGACGACTTTTTAGATTCCTTTGATAGAATCACACGTTCCGCTGCCTGGCCAAAAGAGCAATGGGCCATTTGCCTAGCAGCGTCCCTCACAGGGGAACCGCTGGCTGCGTACAAGGCAATGCCCCCTGCTCTTGCTAATGATTATGAGGAAGTAATTAAGGCTATCCGGGATCGCCTGGCCTTACACCTTTCTTATATAACCGAATGTTTAGAGCCACTTCTCTCAAGGCAGGCGAAACGCCTAAGGCCTTAGGCCATAGGATACGCAGTTTAGCGACCAAATGGCTAAAGCCTGAGGAGAAGGCAGTAAGTACGCTAATGGACGAAATAATACTAGAACAGTATATGTCTGCAGTACCAAAGAGGGTGCAGAACTTTCTCATTCTGAAGAGTTGCCGCACCACTGCTGAAGCAATAGCTCTTACCGAGCGTTATTTGGAGGCAGAGATGGTCACCCAGCAAAAGGTGGGGTCTCCAAAATGGGCAGTCGGTATGGAGACGCAGATGTTAGAAAGTGTCTCACGACCTCTACAGAAAGGTTTGAAAAATCCTACTGTTTTGTCAAAAGAAACTGCTAAAAGATGTTTCTCATGTGGTAAGAAAGGGCATTTGAAACAGGAATGTTACTTACGTACTGCTCTTGTCGGAGAAAAGCCAAAAGCAATACGTGAGGGATTTGTGTGGAATGTAAAAATACAAGGGGTAAATGCAAAAGCACTTTTAGACTCTGGAGCTGACCAGACTATGA
Source organism: Ichthyophis bannanicus (assembly GCA_033557465.1). Taxonomy (NCBI): domain Eukaryota; kingdom Metazoa; phylum Chordata; class Amphibia; order Gymnophiona; family Ichthyophiidae; genus Ichthyophis; species Ichthyophis bannanicus. The sequence goes on along the minus strand of CM066031.1, from coordinate 925,755,820 downwards.
TTTCGCAAAAATTATGGTCTGTGGTCAGGGATCAAGGCGAGTCAGTGCCAGATCAGCCAGAGGGGAATGTTAAAATAAAATGTATACACGGTGCTGCTACTTGTTATCCAGTATATAAATTGTGGGTCAAAGGTTTGGGTATTGAAAAAGAAATGTTAATAGCGGTTATACCTAGGTTACCACAAGAGCTTGTACTAGGCCGAGACTGGCCACAGTTCAGGAGAGGGCTAAAAGAGGGCTTGTCTCCGCAAGAAGCTCTGGTATCCACTTGCATTCGCTCTAAGGATAGTACAATTCCTAGCCCGCTTTGGGAAAAGCCAAACCCCCCCCCCCCCACCCTTAAAGTATAGGAAGACTCACAAAAGGAGTTTGTACTAAGATTTTGCAAAACTTCAGAGCAAGCTCGCAGTCCTCAACGGGCATCTGCACAGGCGGCGGGCTATGATCTGTATAGCGCTGAGGATCAGGTTGTCCCGAAGCATGGACATACACTAATCAATACTGACCTCCAGGTGGAGCTACCCCAAGGGTGCTATGGGCGTATAGCACCATGGTCCGGGCTTGCTTCCAAACACTTCATTGACGTGGGTGCCGGTGTAGTCGATCCGGACTATAGAGGCCTACTTAAAGTCCTTTTATTTAACTTTTCAAATGAAGACTTTAACGTCAAAGTGGGGGACAGGATAGCACAATTGATATGCGAATGGGTGGGCTTCCCAACTCTCGAAGAGGTCGCCATGGTAACTCCAACGAGTCAGGGAACTGGAGGTTTCAGCTCTACTGGGAAGAGAGACATGGAAGGCTTTATTGCTATGGGGAATGACCCCCCAGAGGAAGATCTTGGCCCACGACTAGATGAGTGCAAAGGTTGCCCTACACCAAGGATCAGTGAAGAGCTCTCCTTAAAGAAGAAGCAGGATTTGACCCAACTGCTAGAAAAGTTTAAGGACGTGCTAACTCCTATACCAGGAGAGACAGCCTTGGTGGCACACAAAATAATTACCCCTCCTGGGAAAATTATAAGACAATGGCCATACCGATTGCCGGAGGCCAAGAGGCAGGAGGTTATCGATCCAGTTCAGGAGATGCTCCAGATGAACATCATTGAGGAATCGCACAGTCCATGGTGCAGTCCAGTGGTATTAGTACCTAAGCCCGATGGTACTATGCATTTTTGCATAGATTTCCGCCAAGTGAACGCAGTGTCTACTTTCGACGCGTATCTGATGCTTCGTATCAAGGAATTGTTAGACAGGCTAGGGCAGGCAAAATTCATCACAACTTTAGACATGACAAAAGGCTACTGGCAGGCGCCCCTAACACGAGATGCTAAACCCAAAACTGCCTTTAGCACTCCCCTGGGCCTGTTCCAGTTTAGAAGAATGCCCTTTGGGTTGCACAGGGTGGCTGCAACATGTCAGCGCCTGATGGACATTGTTCTCCGACCGCATCAGAGTTTCGCAACAGCCTACATGGATGATGTGGTGATCCACAGTGCCACGTGGGAAGAGCATCTACTCCAAGTGGGAACAGTGCTGGAAGCCATGAGAAGAGCGGGATTAACATTAAACCCGAAAAAGTGCACGTTCGGCGCCAAGGAAGTTAAGTACTTGGGTCACCTTGTGGGATGAGGCACAGTGCGCCCATTACTGGATAAGGTGGAAAGCGTGAGGAACTTTCCCGTCCCTCACCATAAGAAGCAACTGAGAAGTTTTCTTGGGCTCATTGGCTACTACCGCTGCTTCATACCACATTTTGCGGATGAAAGCGCTATATTCACTGAGATGTTAAAAAAGAATGCGCCGAACGCAATACCATGGTCATCGGAGGCGGATGAAGCCTTCCAAAACTTAAAGGAAAAATTATGTCGAGCCCCCATACTGCGAGGCGTAGATTTTAGACAACCCTTTCTATTACAAACGGATGCCTCGGAGACCGGTTTGGGTGCTGTTCTCTCACAGGTACAAGAATGCGCAGAGCACCCCCTAATGTTCCTAAGTAGGAAGCTGTCACCTGTGGAGAGAAAGTATTTGACTATCGAAAGGGAGTATCTCGCAATCAAGTGGGCAATCGAAGCATTGAAGTTTTACTTGACAGGAAGGAAATTTGTCCTCATTACGGACCATGCCCCTCTAAAATGGTTAAGCAGTATGAAGAATGACAATCACCGCCTAACCAGGTGGTATATGGCTTTACAACTAGAGTGGAACACAGAGCGGGGAAGCTGCATTTTAATGCTGACGCAATGTCCCGTATTACGTGCTGCGTGGAAGAAGGTTCCCCAGCCCGTAATATTTTAAGAAGGGGGATATGTAATGCAGCGAGGGCTGATGAAAGCCCAGAGGAGAAAAAAAGAAGCTGCTTTTCAGAGGAAAAAAGATGTGCACAAGTTGCAATATTCGCAGGAACCAGCTAGAGGGAGCAGGAGAGCATTCAGAGAGACTGAAGGGCTACGCCCAGCTGGTCACGAGGAACTGACAACCAGCTCCCAATCCTCAAAGGCAGGAGTGCTTTATAAGGGGAGAGTGGAAGACTGGAAGGGAGAGAGGGAGAGGTTGAAGTGGAAGCCTGATTCCTCCGGAGCTAGAGGATCACCAGGAGTGAGAGGTGACTCACCAGGAGCTGAGGAAGGACCTAAGGAGGGACCAGCTCAAGCTAGAGAGAGAGCTGTTTGCCTGAAGAGGCAAAAGCACTGCCCTAATTGCGAGCAGAAGCCAAAGGAGAATCAGCTGGGGAAGCTAAGCCACGCTGAGCAGGAAAGACAGGATCTGGGCTTATGCAGAAGCAGGCGCTTACCAAGAGCATGGGTTCAAAGGCTGCAAGGTAAACCAAACTTTCAAAGAAAAGGATTTCATCAAGCTGCTGACTGTGAGAGGCAAGCAATTGAAGAAAGCCATTTACCTGCTTGTTGCTGCAATACAAGGTATGATAAATATATGCCTATGAAGAAAGCCATAAATGTTAAAGACTATGGTAAAGCTGCTATAAAACCTCTAAGAAGAGAGAACACATTTAATCCTAATACAGCACGTGGCCGACGCCCTAGGCTAGGCCAAGGACATTGGCAAGTACTGCAAGAGATATACAAAATCCCTGGAGGTGTTTCCCAAGAAACTAGGGATACAGAGTCAGACATATCTGATTATGAGCCAATGCAAGTGGAATTGGCAGGAGAATTATCAGACCAGGAAATGGATTGTACTCTCTGTGTATCTGGTAGCATAGAGTCTTTGCCAGACTTGTGAATTGCTTGAATTGCTAACCGAGCATTCTTTAATTGACTAAGCACTGCTATTCCTGTGAAGTTCAACCATTTTGCTTTAAATCTGAGTTTTCTTTCTTACCTGCATTAAGGACATTTACTTTGAGTTGTAACCCAACAATTGGAACCACTGTGTAAAGGGAATAAAAGCCTTCTTTTTCCCACCACTCTGCTTTAATTGTTTCTTTAAAGATTGGAGCTAAAAACTACAAGGACCAAGTGCCTTTTGGCCCTTAAAATACTCTCCTATCTTAATATTAAAATTTTTATGTCCCACCTACCCTGGCGTCCACTGGCCACCAGGGAAGCGTGCTGACAGTCTTCCCGCAGCTTTGGAGACTGAGCATATCACATTCTTTAGTAACACCAGAATAAGTAATCAGGGACCGCCTTCCCGATCCAGTAATCTCAGTCTCCAAGGCAGCTGGAGGAGGCGTCAGCCTAGAAGTCAAGGGCTCACTGAAGGAATGATTAAGGAGGCGGTAGAATTAGAGAGTTAGAAAAGTTTAAATTGAGAGCATATATTACTTTAAAAAAAAAAAAGAGTTTGGTATCAGCAGTCTTTGGCTGGAGGGTACTGTTTGGAAGCATCCAGGATGAAAGATCCCCCCTCTCTCCCCCCTCCCTGGAGGCCTGGTGATCAGGGAAGCGTGCGGGAGTGTTGATGGGGCCTCCGGCTCCCGAACCCGTGCAGCGGGTAAGGAGCCGTGGAGGAGTGTTGCTGTGTGTCCGGCGGCAGTGAAAGAGGCCTGTTCTCGCACTGCAGAGTTCTTCATGTGGGTGGAAGGGAGACGGCTCGGTGCAGCGATCCGTGCTATTCTCGGCAGCATTTAAGGTGAGCGGGGCAGTAGGCAACGATCGGCAAGGGGCTGGCTTCCCCGGTGCGGTGGCAATCGGAAGCAGTTTTTAGGACGCGTGCAGCCTGTGTGCAAACGGCACGGTTGTGAGAGGGAGTTGGCGGATGCTAGCAAGCAGGCCCCAGACACGTGGGAGTCACGCAGGAAACTGAAGGGGTTTCCCTTTTTCTTCAGATTTTGGGTCTGCAGGTTTCTGGAGTGTGTTTTGGGCTTCAGTTAGTTTAAAAAACAAACAAACAAACAAAAAACAAGGTTTTCGGTTCTCCTCAGGCGGCTGCACTATCTGTGTAGTTTGGGGCTGTGCTGGTGTCAGGATGCCTGCTAGACCCCAATGCATGTTGTGTGGGGCCAAGAGGGCATCCGTCTCTGCGGAGGGTGTCTTTAGAGATTGTATCCAGGAGGCGGAGGCAGGGAGAGATGAGGCGGAAGCACAGCTTAATAGGGAGGAAGCTGTGGAGTCTCCGGAGCCCTTGTCCCCTACCGGGCTTCTTTTGGAGGCGGCGCCGGGACCTTCTAAGATGCCGGAGGCAGTCGGTTCCCAGTCTGTATTGCAGGGGGGGCTGGCGGCGATTTTCTCCCAGGACTTTATGGCACTGTTTCAACAGGCTCTGGGAAAGCAGGGCGTCGAGGCAGCAGAGAAGGACAGGGGACGGAAGCGCTCAGGAAATCTCCTAAAAGGGGGAGCGGATAGTGTCCCTTGTAAGAGGAAAAGATTAGGGGGAGATAAGGCGGAGCAGGCCGGGGGGTCGCTCGACCTTCCATAGTCTTGGATGATTCGGATGTAGATATGGATTTGGAGGAAGGCGAGATAGTGGAGCCGTAAGATCAGGCGCGGGTCATTAGGGTCTTCAGGCAGGAGGAATTGTCAGCGCTGATTTCAGAGATGCTGAAGGCACTTAACATGCCGGTATCGGAAAAGGCAGCGGATTCCTCTTTGGAGGACCCTCTCTTGCAGGCGGTGCGGAAGTCTCAGAGAGCTTTCCCCATCCACAGAGTGTTTAGGGAAATGATACAGGAAGAATGGGACACGCCAGAAGAAGGGCTTAAAGGGTCCAGAGTGATGTCGTGCCTCTACCCGCTGCAGGAGCCGGATAGGGAGATGTTCAAGTCTCCTAGGATAGATGCAGCGGTGTCGGCAATTACGAAGAAGACCATGATTCCGGTGGAGGGCAGTTTTGCCTTGAAGGATGCACAGGATAGGCAGTTAGATACGTTGTTGAGGCAAGTCTTTGAGGTCAATGCGATTTCCATGCATGCGTCCATCTGTGGAGCATGGGTGGCAAGGGCGTGTCTGCGTTGGTCCAAGAAGATAAGAGGGTCTCAGGAGGCAGAGGCGTTGGAGGAGGCGGCCCGAATGGAATCAGGGACTGCATATCTGGTAGATATGCAGTATGACCTCATTCGCGTGCTGTCAAAGAGTATGGCGTCGGTGGTGGCGGCGTGCAGATATCTGTGGCTGCATAACTGGGCAGCAGATGGGCTTCTAAGGCGAGGCTCAGTAAGCTCCCTTTTTGAGGTAAGCTTCTTTTTGGGGAAGACTTAGATAAGTTGGCTAAGGACCTTGGGGAGTCTAAAGGTGGAAGGCTGCCGGAGGATAGGCAGAATCAGGCTTGCCCTCAGGCGCCTTCTAAAAGCCAGCAGAGGGAGTTTCATAGGTTTCGGCTGGTGCGGTTTGTTCAATTTCAAAGGGGGCGGTTCCCTTACAGATCCCAAGGATTTTGAGGTTCAGAGGAGCCGATAGAGGTTTTGCAGCCTCCTCCTCTTCCTCAAACCTCAAGAAATCGCAATGAAGCGAGGAGGGCCCAGGCGGGGGTAGTGCCCGTGGGGGGGCGGCTAAAGGAGTTTTATCCTGCCTGGGTCCAAATCACATCGGATCAGTGGGTGTTGGAAGTGATTTAAAGAGGTTATGCCCTAGAATTTTAACGACCAGTGCACGAAGCGTTTGTTCTATTTCCTTGCCGGACAAAGTCAAGGCTGCGAGCAGTTCGAGAGACTTTGGAAAACTTGCTAGCTCTCAAGGCGGTGGTACCGGTCCCAGAGAGCCAGTGCGGTTTTGGTCAATGCTCCATATATTTTGTGGTGCCAAAAAAGGAGGGGTCCTCAAGGCCGATTCTAGACCTCAAGGGTGTAAACAGGTGCCTAAGGGTCACGCACTTTCGCATGGAAACACTGAGGTCGGTCATAGTGGCGGTGCGGCGGGGAGAGTTTCTCACTTCCCTAGATCTCTTGGAAGCATATCTGCATATACCGATCCGCTTGGAGCATCAACAGTAACTCCGTTTTGCCATCCTCATGGGGCTCTTTCCGTTCCAGGCATTACCGTTCGGATTAGCAACGGCGCCACGCACCTTCACCAAGGTAATGGAGGGCATCTTGGTGCACCCTTATCGGGACGATTGGTTAATTTGATCATAGTCGAAAGACGAGAGCGAGAGGGTGACCCTCCGGATGGTACAGTTTCTGCAGAGTCTAGGATGGGTAGTGAATGTGGCGAAGAGCAAATTGGTGTCGTCTCAGGAGTTAGAGTACTTGGGGGCGTGTTTTGATACAAGAAAAGGCAGGGTATTTCTACCAAGTTCCAGGGACCTGCGGCTAAGACAGTTGGTGAGAAATTTCTTGGAGAAAAGGGCTCCATCGGTGTGGCATTATTTGCAGCTGTTGGGAACAATGGTGGCCAAACTGGAGTTGTTGCCATGGGCGAGAGCGCACATACAGCCCTTGCAAAGAGCTCTTCTCAGGAGATGGTCACATCAGTCCGATTGCTTGTCCCAGTGACTAGTCTGTCCGGGGCACACAAGGCAAGCCTTGAGGTGGTGGCTGGCTCTGGGGTGGCTAGAGAGAGGAATGCCATTGGAGGCACCCGAGTGGAAACCATTGACAATGGATGCCAGTCTGTTCGGCTGGGGGGCACCCTTTGAGAGGCAGTTTGCCCAAGGGCAGTGGAGCGATCTGGAGAAGACATGGTCAATCAACAGGTTAGAATTGCGGGCGGTCACGCTAGCACTCAGAGAGTTTCAGCAGTTGATGCAAGGGAAAGTGATATGAGTGTTGTCAGACAATGCCACGGCAGTGGCATACATCAATCGGCAAGGGGGCACAACCAGCGTGGCTCTTGAGGAGGAGCTACTCGGTTGGGACGAAGTACACCTGGAGGCGTTATCGGCGGCATATGTGGCAGGAGTGGACAATGTGGCAGCTGATTTTTTGAACAGAGTCAAGGTGGACCCCGGAGAGTGGGTTCTGCATCAGGAGGTCTTCGAGTCACTGGTGCGTTGTTGGGGGCCACTGGTGATGGACCTCATGGTGACATTTGAATCCGCAAAGACAGACAGGTTTTACAGCAGAAGAAGGGAAAGGATGACCGAGGGACTGGACACCCTGATTCAAAGGTGGCCGGAGGATCAGCTCCTATACGCCTTTCCGCCGTGGGTGCTGGTCGGTCGAGTTCTGCAGCACATAGAAAGGCACAGGGGCCTTGTGATCTTGGTTGTTCTGGATTGGCCCAGGAGGCCGTGGTATGCCGATCTGGTGCGTCTCCTCGTGGAGCCACCATGGAGATTGACGGTCAGGGACAATCTACAGTTGCAGGGTACATTAAGTATGCCTCAGGTGGATCAGTTTTCGCTTACGGCTTGGCTCTTGAAAGGGTAAGGTTGACGGCCAAGGGTTACTTGACGGCAGTTATTTCGACCTTACTGAGATCCAGGCATAGGTCTACCTCAATGGCATATATCCGAGTCTGGCGCATCTTTGAGTCGTGGTGCGCAGATAGGCGTTGCCCTTGAGGGCATCTATTTCACAGATTCTAGCCTTTCTGCAGGATGGTTTTGATAAAGGCCTTGCGGCGGCTCTTCTACGGGTGCAGTTAGCGGCGCTTTCTTGTTATCGTGGGAAAGTACAAGGGGTAGTGCTCGGAACTCATCCGAATATTAGAAGATTTTTAAAAGCAATGACTCTTTTGCGACTGCCATGTAGGACTTCGGTGCCGACTTGGGATCTCAACTTGGTATTAGATGCATTGATAGGGGTGCCATTCGAGCCATTGGCTAAGACGACTGTGAAGGATCTCACCCTTAAGGTGGTATTTTTAGTGGCGATTTCGTCGGCAAGAATAATTTCAGAACTACAGGCATTGTCGTGTAAGGAGCCTTTTTTGTCCTTCCATGCTAAGAAGGTGGTTTTGCGTACCATTCCTTCCTTCTTGCCCAAGGTGGTGTCCATGTTTCATGTGAATCAGATGGTGTCCTTGCCAGTGTTTGAGAGAGGGGGCAAGGATAAGGCTAAAAGTCGATTACGTCGGTTGGACGTCAGTCGGGTGTTAAGAGCGTATGTACAGCGGACGGCCTTGTTTCGGAAGACGGATAGATTGTTTGTCTTGTTTGGAGGACCAAAGCGAGGGGAGTCAGCGTCCAAGTCTTCTATTGCGAGATTATTATTTATTATTATTTAATTGCTTTTCTATACCGCACTATTTATTATCAGCGCAGTTTACAGGAAACGTATTTGTGCAAAGAGGGCAGTTCAATGCACTTACAATAAACAGGGTAAATAAACATGGATAACAGGTTAACAGGTAACAACTATTTACAATTAGGTATGCAGGCTTATACACCTATCTCGTCGGTAAGTACAGTTGATGCAGCAATGACATTCTAACAATTAAATAGAGGTGGGTTCGGAAACTAATAGTGTCGTGGGCAGGGAGCTCGTGCGGAGAGAGTTGGACATGAGGGATGGTGGCTGAGAGCTGTCATTTGGGATGGAGAAGTGCTGGTAAATAGGTGACGTTTCAACGCTTTCCTAAATTAAAGAAGGTTGTTGATGGCGCGGATATCAGGTTGGAGAGCATTCCAACAGGAGGGTGCGTAGAAGGCAAAGGCACGGTTGCTCGTAGTCTTGGAGCATTTAATGATTGCTTTGGGAAGGATGAGAGTGTTAGTAGCAGCTGATCTCCTTATCCTGTTGGGGGGGGTTATCTGGACTAAGTCAGAGAGGGAGGTGGACATGCAATTATGGATGGCCTTGAAAGTCATTGTTAGAATCTTAAATGAAATCCTGTAGTGGACGGGGAGCCAGTGTAGGTGTTTTAGTATGGGGGTAATGTGTTCTCTTCTGGAGGCTCCGTGTAGAGTTGTTGCTGCAGCGTTCATTGCCAACTGTAAGGGATGTAGGGTGCTCTTCGGAAGTCCGTGCAGTATGGAGTTAATGTGGTCGAGATGGATCAAGGAAGCGATTGCGTCGGCATATATTTTGAAGGGCAAGGCTATTCCGCAGGGCTTGCGAGCACATTCGACTAGGGCGCAGGCGGCTTCCTGGGCAGAGTGCAGTTTGGTACCTGCGGTGGAAATTTGTAAGGCGGCTACATGGTCATCGTTGTTGTCCTTTGTTAGGCATTACAGGCTTGATGTACAGTCTGAGGGGGATACGAGGTTTGGATTGGCGGTGCTTCAGGCTGGTCTGGCAGGTCCCTCCTGTTAAAGTGTTTACTGCTTTGTTACATCCGCAGAGGTCTGGTACTATTTATTTATTTATTTATTTATTTATTTACATTCTCTTATATACTGCGCTATTCTGTAATTTCAGTTTACATTGAACAAACTGAAATTACATAGAACAGGGCATTATAACTTGGAGATAACTATTTTACAGGGAACATGGGCTATGGAGGATTAAGTGGCTTGCCCAAGACCACAAGGAGCACCTGTGGGACTAGAAACCCCAGTCCTTCCGGCCCAAGGTTGCTGTCCTCTAATGGGATTTGAACCCCCGACCTTCCGGGACTAAACTGGAGAGACGCTAAGGAAGGTGAAATTAGACTTACCTGCTAATTGTGGCTCCTTAAGGAACTCCAGTCTAATCCCATATCCCTCCCAATTATAAGGTGGTGGACAGTAGCCTGAAGTATGATGTCAGTTGTCACTCAGTTACGGCTGGGGGGGGGTAGTTGGCTATGGTCTCCGAATGGGGGAGAAGGGACTTCATGTCTTTGCGACGTGGGTCTAAACAGGATCCTGCTTACGACTGTCTGGTAAGTGGGCACATACCAAAGGTGAATAAGAGTTCATTCAGTTATGAAGTTATTTAGTTATATGCCTTTTGGATAATATTTCTGCTTACTTATTGCTCTGGTGAGTCTGCTTTGTTAATTGGTTACTGGATCGGGAAGGCGGTCCCTGGATTACTTATACTGGTGTCACTGAAGAATGTGACATGCTCAGTCTCCAAAGCTGCGGGAGGAGGTGCTTAAACCCAGAGGTCTGGAACTAGACTGGAGTTCCTTAAGGAACCACAATTAGCAGGTAAGTCTTATTTCACCTTTCATTCCAAGACAAATCATTTGGAGCCTAAGAGCTTGTCCTATGTGCCTCAGGTCAGCTGCCATACATAAGGAATTGACTCTACTAAGGGAAGACCTAGCTGCCATGCATAAAAAAAATGACTCTACTGAGGGAGGAACTGGCTGCAATGAAACGCACCTCTTCTAGGATACAAACTGAACAAAGTCCATCACCGCTCCCACAAAGAATCAAACACCCCAGAAACAAATGGATCACAGTGGGTTCTGGTAGATTGCGAACTGTAACGCAGAGACATCCTATACATCAAGAGATATCCCTGCATAATGCCTTCTCTGCCTTGGCTAATGAGGATGCCCAGTCCATGGAAACTGAAGGGCCCTTAAATGAGGCAGTCAATGCCCAATCTCCTGCTAAAGCACCAAATATGAAGAAAAACTCACCAAACAGAAAATTACTACTACTTGGAGATTCCATCATCAGAGGCACCAACTTGGGAACACAGTTCAAAGGAGAGAAGATAAACAAATGCCTCCCAGGCTCTTCAGCCAGCAGGAATTCAAACCAAATTGTTGATGTACTTAGCGCAGAAAGTGAACACTCCAACCTTGATGTTGTCATCCACCTGGGTACAAATGACCTGGCTAGAAACAGTGCCTCTGCAGTTCAAAGGGACTTCCAGACTCTGGGAGAGAAACTCAAGCCCATTGTTAACACTATAGCATTCTCAGAAGTTCTACCTGTTCTTGGTAAGGGGGCAGAAAGGCTGCATTACGTAGCTCCAGACCTGGTGCGAACGAGAAGGATTCAGATTTATTGGCGAATGGGGAAACAGATGAACCAACAAGAGACTGTACTGTGCTGATGGACTACATCTCCCTGTCACAGGGAAAAGAATCCTTAGTGAAAAATTCAGGCAGTATGTGGATATGCATTTAAACTAGATAAAGGGGGTGACGGATGGGGAAGGACAAGTTCAGGACGTCACTCCCAGCAAAAGCAGAACAATATCAGAAACAGCCACACTTATAAACCACACACCAAGAACAAATGGGAAGAAGTGGGCAGAACAAAATCAAAGCAAAATACATGCAAGCCAGTTAAATGCTGGAAAGCAATGTGCACAACTGCTCGAAGCTTAGCTAACAAAGTTCCGGACCTGGAAGCCCTAATGGTGGAAATGGAATTGGACATTGTGACCATTACAGAGACATGGTTTAATGAATCACATGAATGGGATATAGCCATTGCTGGCTACAATCTATTCAGAAGAGACAGAGAAAGTGGAAAAGGAAGAGGAGGAGCCTTGTATGTAAAAAGCAATATTAAGGCTACTGCAATGCAGGGGGCATGGAGAAAAGAAGAAGCGCTCTGGATTGTGTTGGAAAGAGGAGATGGCACTGTCGTCCATACTGCTGTAGTCTACAGACCTCCGACTCAAATCGAAGAAATGGATAATGAATTGATTATAGATATTGCCAGGATAGCCACAAAGGGGGAAGTGATCATATTGGGTGACTTTAATCTGCCCAATGTGGATTGGAGTACTCCTGCAAATCTGGCAAGAAGCAAAAAAATTGTGGATGCTTTCCAGGATGCATCACTTAGACAAATGGTGATGGAACCAACCAGGGAAAGGTCAACGCTGGATTTAGTGCTCACCTACGGTGATAGAGAGTCGAATGTCTGGGTGGGTGCCCCTGTGAGCAGCAGCGATCATCACACGGTGTGATTTGAGATAAAAGCCAAGGTGCAGTCCAATCATAGCAAATTCAAAGTCTGAAACTTCAAAAACACTGACTTCAGTAAAATGGCCAAGTACCTGAAGGAGGAGTTGGCAGGGTGGGAGGGCATAAGGGAAGTGGAATTGCAGTGGGCTAAACTAATGGTGGCAATAAAAGGGACAGCAGATAAATATGTAAGGAAAGTAAATAAAAACAAGAGGAGAAGGAAACCTATTTGGTTCTCCAAGGAAGTGACTGCTCAAATAAAGGCAAAAAAACACAGCTTTCACATAATTCAAAAGCTTGCAAACAGAGGAACACAGAAAGGATACAGGATCAAACTAAAAGAGACAAAAAGAGAAATAAGCAAGGCAAAATCAAAGGCAGAAAAAAAGATGGCTAAAGATGTGAAGTGTGGCGACAAAACTTTCTTCAGGTATATTCTGGAGAGGAGGAAAATCAGAGGTGGAACTGCAGGACTCAGAAGTACTGGGAACGGACTCATGGAAAGTGACATTGAAAAAGCGAAATTACTAAACAAATACTTCTGCTCTGTTTTTACTGGAGAAGGACCATCTGTGACTCCCAAATATAAAAATGGGAATGAAATAGATACCACGCCATTCACAGAAGATGATGTGTTAGAACAACTTGCAAAACTGAAAGTGGACAAGGCCATGGGACCGGATGGGATACATCCCAGGATACTGAAAGAGCTCTTAGAGGTTCTTGCAGGGCCGCTAAAGGACGCTTTCAATAGATCCTTGGAAATGGGAGTAGTTCCTCAGGACTGGAGAAAGGTGGTTGTGGTACCTCTTCACAAAAGTGGTGACAAGGAAGAAGTGACAAACTACAGGCCCATGAGCCTTACCTTGGTAGTGGGAAAAGTAATGGAGGCACTTCTGAAAGAGCAAATAGTGGACTTTCTCAAAACCAACAGGTTGCATGATCCGAGGCAACATGGCCTTACCAAAGGACGGTCTTGCCAAACAAATCTGATTGAGTTCTTTGACTGGGTGACCAGAGAACTGGATCAGGGGCATGCGATTGATGTCATCTACCTGGATTTCAGCAAAGCCTTTGATACTATTCCTCATAGGAGGCTCATCAATAAACTCAGTAGTTTGGGGATGGCTCCCAAGGTGATGAACTGGATCAGAAATTGGTTGACTGACAGACGACAGAAGGTGATGGTAAATGGAGCTCACTCGGATGAAAGGAGGGTGATTAGCGGGGTGCCCCAGGGATCAGTCCTGGGCCCGTCACTGTTCAATGTATTTGTGAGTCATATTGTGTAAGGACTGCATGGAAAAGTCTGTCTTTTTGCAGATAACACGAAAATTTGCAACAGAGTGGACTCCCCTGAGGGAGTGGATAACATGAGGAAAGATCTACAAAAGCTGGAAGAATGGTCTAATGATTGGCAGTTAAGATTTAATGCTAAGAGGTGCAGTGTCATGCACTTGGGAAGCAGAAATACAAGGGAAATGTACATGATAGGGGCGAGAGGTTGGTGTGCATGGACCAGGAGAAGGACCTTGGTGTGATTATTTCTGAGGATCTCAAGGTGGCAAAACAGTGCGACAAGGTGATGCAAAAGCCAGTAGTATGTTAGTTTGCATACAAAGAGGAATTACCAGCAGAAAGGAAGAGGTAATAATACCACTATATAAGTCGCTGGTGAGGCCTCACTTGGAATACTGTGTTCAGTTTTGGAGACCATGGAGCTTGTTTACAAAGCCGCGTTAGCGGTTCGCGGTCGTTATCGGAGCCGCGGCCCCATTGAAATCAATGGGGTCGCGGCTCCAATAACGATCGCGAACCGCTACCGCAGCTTTGTAAACAAGCCCCCATATCTTGCAAAGGATATAAAAAGACTGGAAACGGTTCAGAGGAAGGCGACCAAAATGATTTGGAGCCTGAGTCAGAAGCCTTCTGAGAAGAGACTTGAAGACCTAAATATGTACACTCTGGAGGAGAGGAGGGACAGGGAAGATATGATTCAGACCTTTAAATACTTAAAGAGAAATAATGAACAAACAAACCTCTTCCAAAGATGGGGAAGCTGTAAAACTAGAGGGCATAACATGAAGCTGAAAGGGAGCAAATTGAAAGGCAATGTCAGGAAATACGTTTTCACTGAAAGGGTGGTGGATGCTTGGCATGCCCTCCCATTGGAAGTGGTGGGGGCAAATATAGTGACAAAATTCAAAATGGCATGGGACAGACACAGTGGATCCCTTTACAGCAACAGGATAAAACCAAACTAAACTTATCGAATTTTCCTACATACAGGGGTGTCCCACACGGAGCGGTGGGTTTACTCCCCTAAAACAGACATGAGGAGGGTGGCCTCTTACTGGGCAGACTAGATGGACCATACTGGTCTTTATCTGCCGTCATTTACTATGTTACTATGTTACTATGTTCTTAATACATGTTTTTCTCTTTCTTGTTTCTTGTACAATCCTTCTTAGCTTCTTCAAAATGAAGTACTAATGCTTCATAACTGTACTGCAGGAACTATTCAAAAACTAGACGCTACCCAAGGGGTGATTAAAATTCTTCCAATTTTAAAAAGTTCCATTTCCAGTGTATTTGCATACAATTGTAATTCTGCCATTTTTAGGTGATGAATGGTACAGCACACACAGCGTATCAATGAATGATTTGAATTTATTAATTCTTGAAACAGCTTTTACAACATCTTGGACTAACAATTCTAATTCGTGGTTAGCACAGTACCATTCAATAACTGAGGGAAATTTGTCTTTTAATAATTTCTTAACTCTACCTTGAGCTCCCTACATTGAAGCTACTCCATCACAAGCAAAAGAAACTAAATAATCCCACAAGTATTATTCTGCCATACACATAGACTGGGAATGATAAAGCAAAGAGCTGAAATTCTGCTTTGGTTTGGAGGTGTAGATGCCAGTACAAAAAATGCTGACATCTACTAAACAAACATGGCATGCACCATGCAGGCACCTAGCATGAGTTACAGTTTGTCCTCAGCTGCATAAATGCAAGCAGAGCACACTGCATGTTGGGAAGGTGGTCAAAAAAAGTTTCAGTCAATGTTACCACTAAGCAGCTTTGAGATGTGTGGGAGTCTTCTGCAGATGTTCCTGCCAGCAAGAGGTAGTACAAAGCGATCGTGCATTGAATTGTGAAGGGCAGACAAGTCAATGCACCATCACACTGTATTATCTTCCACCAGCAGGAATACCAGTGGAGGATTCCCACACAGATAAAAGCTGCTTAACAGGAACATTGGTTCCGATACAGAGTACGGCACATATTACCTGAAAAAAAGCCTTGAACATAATCTATGTGAGGTTACACACACATTGCAGTACTTTGAATACTTTGATTTGTGGCCTACAAAGTCCAAAAGACAGTAACTTTAATCTCTTGACTACAGGCCAGGGAAAGCCTACCACCTGAATCAATAGAAGAATCATATCAACTGTAGCCCTTCCAGTATCACTTATTGCACAGGTAACACTAACGAAGAATTGATTTTACCACTTCATTTCTTTGGAATTCTGAGGTGAATGATTACCCCTTAACATTTTGGTAGTAGTTTTGCAGGGTAAGGGCTAGGACAGTGTCATTTTTAAATAACAATACCCTGCCCCTCTATTCCCTTGGAAATGTTCACAACATCGGGGGAGAACAGGGTAGGGAGTCCATGGAAACTCATCCTTTCTGGTGATTAGAGTCTATCAATATGTATTATCCATCTCAAACAATAGCTTTTCATCTCAGCTTCTTTAACACAATTTTTTCTCTTTCATTCCTCTTTGAAATATGCCAGGAAACAATTAATTTCTGAGAGAGAGGGAGAAAAAGAGAATTCAACAAGGATCTATTACTTCTCTAAGCCACTACTGCTGGAATGAAAATCTATTTCCCTTTTCTATTGTGCCCCATAGAATTTAATGTCCATTTTATTAATGGCCTCAAATAATTACAGAACCTTTTGTCATTTTCAAGTATGTTTCATTTAATTGTGCAATAAATGTCTAATCTCCACCTCCATCTTAAGCTATTATGGCGTTAAAATTAACAATTATACAGCAATGTGCCCAAGCCCATAGAAATAATTCCAGATAACAAGACATATATAAATCATTCATGAGCAGAGAGAAGGGGCAGAAGAGAAACTGTAGTGTCAAAAACACTAAAAAAGCAAAATCCTGGCTAGATAGAGGAAATATGCTGTCTCTTCCCCTCCCTCTCTCTCTCTCTCTCTCTCTCTCTCTCTCTCTCATACACACACACAGAAACATGTACATATATGATTCACATCTTTCTCTGTCATAAGACTATAGCATATATGTTGCCTTCACGTCTCTTTTCTACAATTACATTTTTCTAAAATTCAGTCTCCCGTTATCCCCTTTTCCTAACAGGCACACACACTATCAGGATCCCCTACCTTCCTAGGCTAGAATCTTCCAGAATTAATTAACTTTTCAGAGGATAATATGATCAAGCTCCTTTTTTATTCCTGTTCTTTTTTCCCCCCCTTCATTTTTTCATTGGACCAGTGATTGTGTACTCTGCATTTCACTGTAGGTCCTGATGGGAAAATGCTTTCCATTTCACACCTTCTCATTTCTAGCCCCTTCCTTTTGTTAACTTTAATAGTCACTGGCTAATGGGAGTGTTATCACCTAACAGGTTACTTTTGTTGATTCAGCAATTTATAGGGTGAGCTGGGAAGAAAGAACTCATGAATACAGTAATTCTTTAGAAGCCTCTCCTCTGCTCTGACTTTCAAATTCAGACCGGGAGGTTTCTTTCTTTCTTTCTTGAAGTAGATAGGGAAAAAGTGAGCACAGAACAGGTTCAAATTTGGGTTGAGATGACTAAAAGTCCTCCAGTAACAAAAGTGATATTGTAAAAGTTAAACTCTGGATGATTTATATTTGACTTTCTTGAAGCATCTGATCAAATTACTAGTAAAGATACTTGCTGTTAAATCCAAAGATCTTTAAATTAATATTCATCTGCTACATTTGATATTTTTTATAAACCAGCCATGTTGATTAAATAAAATACCTGGGGCTGATATTCATGGACAACGGCCAAGCGCATTTAAAGCACCTGGCCACCACTCATTTAACTAAACTGAATATTCAGCACCAGAACTTATCCGGCATCCAGCACTGATTACCTTGTTTTGCTGGATAACGAAAACTGGTTAAAGTTAGGATAGGCATTGACGTGTCCTAACCATCTAATTTAGTTGTCCAATTAGTGGCTGAATATTGCTGACTGGATAATATCAAAGATCACCCCTGATTCACCCACAGACTACCCCAGTTTTAACTGGACATCTTGTCTGGGGTCTGTGGTTTCAGCGGCACCATTCAGATGCTGCTGCTGAATATTAGGATTTCCATAGTTTAGCAAGTTAGAGGTCTGCTAACCAACTAAACCACTTTGACTATGACTCCCATGTATTCAGCACTACTACCCAGAAAACTATCTGGATAACCTAGAATAACGTTTTTACTGTCCTAAGTTAGCTGATAGTTTATCCAGATAGAGAGAGCTGAATATTGTTGCTGTCTGGATAATCCCTGAATGAACCTAATCTTTTCTGTTTTCAGAAGTTAAGCAGGGATGGGAGATCACATGTTGGCTTACTGTATGGAAGAAAGACCTAGCAATCTATTTACAGTTGCACCCTACCAAGAAAACCCAGGGGATAGGTCACCAGGAGTCAGCATTGACTTCAACGCACAGAACTGGATAATTATGGGATTGTCCACATTCAAATTTTATGTTTAGACTAAATTCTTTGTTATGCACATATTTCACACCTATTTTATAAAGTCAAGTATGTGTGTACTTTATAAAAAACAGGTTTAAGTGGTTGAAAGCATATGCAAATTTGAGGTGAAAGCCCTATTTTTGATATAAATGCCCACACTTAGATTTTTCAAGAACACACATACGTTATCGTATTTTAGAATTAGCACATGTAATTTTGTGCTCCACCCATGCTCTATACAAACTCCACTCCTGTAGACATCCACAGTAAAGTAAGCGCAATTGGCCTGATGCGTGTGCTTTCAGGATGACCACTGTGTCATATATGCACTTATATGCCCATTTACATACATATATGATTAAAATGCCTAGATTTATGCATGTTGTTCATTTAAAAAGCTAGGCAGGTTTCTTTTTTACAAGATAGACCTGTTATTAAGTTAAGGACAAAATGTCCTAGTTAAATTATAAATGTAAATAGTTACAGTTCCATGGAAACATTATTTAACTTCGTTCTATGTACACCACTTTGCCGCAGTGAACAGTGGTATAAATATATAAATAAATAAAGAAAATTACCCTGTATGGATAGTGCTGAGATGGCCAGTATGATTTTCAGTAGCACTATACAGGCCTAGCTGGTGGCACTTAACCTGATAATAGAAAACTTAGAGCCTGATATTTATTTAACAGGTTTTTTTGTAAAATGTTATCATTCTAGTCCAAGCAGTTTACATTGTGACTTAAACTTGGTAATATACATTAAACAGGACACTGATAACTTGGAACTTTCTGAGGCAAGTGACTTGCCCAAAGAACCTGATCTCTTGATTTCCAAGCCAGTGTGCTAACCATTAGGCTATGCCTACATGCTCAAAACCTCTAACTTGGCCTCTTTTAAAATTTACTAGGACTGAGTGCCTAAATGTATTCACTAAATAAGAAGAGAAGAGGAATTGGATACCTACGGCTAGATTGAGATCATTTGTAAGGAGTACCAGCAGCTATAAGAATTTTGAGAAGAGTGTGATCCTGCAGACATCATCAGAGCATGACCATTCAGAATATTTAACCCTGGCTCTCTCACATCAGTATCAGAAGAGAGGAGAAATTGGGTATCTGTGACTGAAAAGAGAACATAAGAACATAAGATATGCCATACTGGGTCAAACCAAAGTCCATCAAGCCCAGTATCCTGTTTCCAACAGTGGCCAATCTAGGTCACAAGTACCTAGCAGTTTCCACAAAGGACACAGGTTCCACAATGCTTGTATTGTGGCAAGCATGTGGATTTCCTGAATCCCTTTTAATAATGGTTCATGGACCTTTCCTTCAGGAACTTGTCCAAACCTTTTTTAAACCCGGCTACACTAACAGCTTTTACTACATCCTCCGGTAAGGAATTCCAGAGTTTGATTATGCGTTGAGTAAAAAAAAAAAATCCCTTATTAGTCTTAAATAGGTTAGCTTCATTGCATGTCCCCTAGTCTTTCTATATTTTGATGGTGTGAACAATCGATCTATGTTTACCCATTCCACTCCATTCATTAATTTTTAGACCTCTATCATATCTCCCCTCAGCCGTCTCTTTTCCAGGTTAAAGAGCCCTAACCTTTTAGCATCTCCTCATAGGGGTATCCTTCCATCCCCTTTACCGTTTCGGTGGCTCTTTTCAGTATCTTTTCTAATAACGCTATATCTTTATCTTTATTCAAACACGAAGGAGGCGGAGCCTGATGCTAAGTGGGACGGACGGCTAGAGCGCAGCTCCGGAGGGGTTCATCATAAATCCTGGAAGACTGCTGTCAAATATTGAAATAAGCTGCCTAGGTCACGTAGGAGTGAAAGTGTGAAATGTCCAGACCTAAACCGACGTGATTAGAATTCACGGCCACACAAAATAGTAGCGCTAAACGCTCCAAAACCCAACCTTTCTCCCTGCAAAAAATGGCGGCCGCTCGTGAACATCCAGAGGCCTTACAGGAAATACTGGCTGAGATAAGAGGGACCAAGGAGATGGTGAAAGCCAATGGTGAGTCCCTGGCATCAGTAAGAGAGGAGATCGGGGCATTGAAGAGCAGTATGGAAATGCTCTCAGTGCGGCAGGAAAAAGTAGGACAAACCATGGTGGTGCATGAAGAACGGCTGCGGGAGATGGATTAACAGGCCAGGCAAATCCATGCGCTGCAAAGAGAGCTTGAAGAAGGCAACAACCGGGCCCGCAGGAACAACGTCAGAATTGTCGGTGTGCCGGAGGGAGCAGAGGGAAGAGATATGTTTGCTTTTCTGTACAAAGGGAGAAGGGAGGAGTAGCCTAGTGGTTGGGGCAAGGTACTTCAGGCCGGAAGGTCAGGGGTTCAAATCCCACTAGAGGACAGCAACCTTGGGCCGGAAGGACTGGGGTTTCTAGTCCCACAGATGCTCCTTGTGGTCTTGGGCAAGCCACTTAACCCTCCATTGCCCATGTTCCCTGTAAGTATTAGTGTATGTGTCTCACATCCCCACGTGTTAAATGTATCCCCCAATTGTGTTGTGACCGCTTTGATTGAAGGATAAGGCAGTATACAAAACTGTCTAAATAAATAAATAAATAAATAAAAAAATGGTCCCAGTGGTGCTTAAGCTCAAATTTGAAATGCCTCTGGAGAAAGATCAGGTACAGAGTCACCTCGCAAATGCAGCCCCACAAAGACTGAGGCTGATCATCTTGAGAGTCCTGTGCTATCAACAGGTTGCTCAAATCATGGAAGCGGCACATTCCCGATCCCCGTTGGAGTTTGAGAGCCACAGGCTGTTTTTCTTTCCTGACTTTGCCAAAAGCACTGTGGATCGATGCAGGAGTTTTTGGCACTGCTACCTCAATTACAGCAACTACAGGCAAGATTTGGGCTCATGTGCCCAGCTAGAATGCGTGTAACACTACACAACCAGATGGAAACATTTGACGATCCTGAAGCCCTACATTTGTATCTGGAGGATAAAGAGTCGTCTCAGATGAGGTGAAGCTTAAAAGGAGCAAATGATTTTTTTTCCTGTCTTGTGGCGGATGGCTGTGGTCGGCGTGGAACCTGGTTGTGGAAAGTAACCAGCAAAATCAAGAGGAGCGGACAGTATAATAGAAGCTGTCTTAATAGTTGATAGAAGGGAATGTTTTCATGTTATGTTGCAGTACTGTTTGTATTATCAGCAATAGAGAAAAGTGAATAGGGGAAATGGGCAGCGAGGGGAGACTGCACTTATAGGTAATGGAAGAGTAGACATACACATATTAGGTATAACCAAAAACATATGGGAAATTGGCTGCAGAGATTGATGGAGAGGTACAGCCCTTCTGGGCCCGTCCTGCTCATCTTGGGCTCACCAGTTAGTTTTTCGGATAGAGGTTTTCCTCCGGGGCTCACTGGGATAATTACTTAACGAACGGTATAGAGCTGCTGGCTGTAAGAGGAAGCAAAAAGGGAATAAGACAAAATAGGAATATGCATGAATATGAGGCTATGGAGCTTCCTACATGGAGACTTAGGTGCTGGAACATAAGAAAGTCTTTATCAGAGGTGGAATCAGTCCCCAGTGGCAATACCAACAGACAGACCGGTATAAGATTGTTAGATAGACAGTATGGCCCCTTTTAAAGTTCTTTCATTGAAAGTTAAAGGCATTAATAATCCTATAAAGAGGAAAAAAAAAATTATATATGGACGGCAAGAAAAAGCGGACAGCTTGTTATTACAAGAGACCCATTTAAATATGAAGGAATCCCTGAAACTTAATATCAAACCCTTTATGCTAGTGGCTATTCTGCTGCAATTAAAAAGCGCAATTGGGTGGCCATTTTAGTCAAAATGTTCCTTGCTCCAAATGTTTTGCAAATCCGTTCAGACAAGGAAGGGAGGTGGGTAAAAGCGATACTTAAAATGGGAACCTTAGATTTGACTCTCATTAATATATACGCCCCTAATGGGGATTGTCCAGAATTTTTTAACTTCTTAGCAAAAGAGGTGCATATGGTCATGGGAGATCATTTAATCCTAGGGGAAGACTTTAATCTAATTCTGGACTCTCTTATCGATAGGAGACCACCCAAAACTTCCAGACCCCCCCAAGGCACAGATAATACTCTCCTCTATGATCCGTGAGGCGGGCTTGATGGATGTTTGGTGGCTGCAACATCCTACAGAGGTGGATTTCACTTTCTTTTCACCCCCGCACTAATACCTATTGCGAATAGATCTGCTTTTAATCTCTAAGACGCTGACGCCAAATATAGTAACAACAAGTATACATGTGGTGCACATTTCGGATCATGCAGCAGTTTCTATCATACTGGATGATGGGTTGATCGCCCCTAGCTCTTCAAGATGGTTTTTTGATAGGGCCCTATTAGAGATTGTAGATTTTTGGTTGAAAATTCAGGCCGCAATCGCCAAATAGTTCCAATTCAACTCCCCCCAGGACACAGCGGGTTGGGTCTGGTGGGAGGGGTTTAAGGCCACCATAAGAGCCACCATCACAGGTTTTGGCATTTTACGGGCAAGACAATGTAAGGAGCAATTGGGAGCCCTTGAAATGCAGATAAAGATTGGTGAATGTATTCTAACTAATCGATCAGACTCATGCATCCTGTTGTGCCTGCAGCGTCTGCGGTTTAAATATAATGAGCTGTTTGCAGATGAAACAACGCAAAATATTAAAGTACAAAAAGGAGTTTATTACTGGGAAAGCAATAAAACTGGGTGACTGTTATTTATTTTAATTCTCTTATATACCGTGCTATTCTGCATCAGTGTGGTTTACATTGAACAAACTGAAATTACATTGAACAAGGCATTATAACTTGGAGATAACTATTTTACAGGGAACATGGGCTATGGAAGGTTAAGTGGCTTGCCCAAGACCACAAGGAGCACCTGTGGGACTAGAAACCCCAGTCCTTCTGGCCCAAGGTTGCTGTCCTCTAGTGGGATTTGAACCCCTGACCTTCCAGCCTGAAGTACCTTGCCCCAACCACTAGGCCACTCCTCCAATCCAGTTAGCCAGTGCACTGAAGTCTCATAGGGAAGCTGGCCGTATTGCAGCGATACGGGACCCAAAAGGACAGAAACTCCTAGTGGAAGATATAGAAATTGCGGAAACTTTTAGATCCTTCTTTGCACATCTTTATAAGTCAGAAATGGAATTTGAGCAAGATGATTTTGATAAGTTGGTAACTGAGATTCAAAGACCAACCTTAAAAAGAGATGATTCTGAACTGCTGGATAGCCCAATTTCAGTATTTGAAATTTGTCAGGCCATAGATACATTGACTGCGGGGAAAGCAGTGGGCCCAGATGGGCTGCCTGTGGAATTTTTTATGACTTTCTCCAAAGAACTAGCTCCCTATATGCAACAGTACTTTCAGCTATTAGTGGGTGAGACCTCTCAATTAGGCGCCTTTGCATCGGCGAATGTGATAGTCCTGGAGAAAGCGGGAAGGGATCCCAACAAGTAGGTAACTACCGTTCAATATCCCTATTAAATGCGGATTATAAGATCTACGCGATGGTTTTCTCGCTGCGCCTATCCAAGGTGATTCCTCAGCTGATTCATCCTGATCAGTGTGGGTTCGTAGAGGGGCGGTCGACAGCTGACAACATAAGACTTCTTTGTCAAATACTATCAGGAGCAGAAAATATGGATAGTCTATTGGTAGGACTCTCCTTGGATGCTGAAAAGGCATTTGACTGATTAGAATGGCCGTTTTTATTTTCTGCTGTTAGATGGTTTGGTATTGGAGACGGGTTTCTGAGGTTACTCAAAGTAATGTACACCCAACCGATAGCTAATATTTGCTTAAATACTACCCAGTCCCGAGATATACCATTAGGGAGAGATACCCGTCAAGGATGCCCTCTCTCCCCGATATTATTTAATTTGGCTTTAGAGCCTTTGGCTCTTATCTTACGCCAATGTTCAAAGATTCAGGGAGTTTTAATAGCCAATATGGAAATTAAACATTCAGCATATGCCGACGATCTTCTGTATACCACTCCAGACTCAGTGCCATGTGTGTTGGATCAAATAGATAAATACTCGCAGTTATATGGATATAAGATCAACTGGTCAAAATCAGTGGCCTTTCCACTTAACTTACAAGTGCACAAAGAGGATATGGCAGGATTTCCATTTATGTGGGAGTCAAAAATGGTCAAATATCTAGGGGTGCATTATTGCTATCCACTTGAGGAAATGATTAGTTATAATGCCAATGCATTATTAACCAAAGTTTGTAGCATGACTACCAAGTGGTCCCCCCTAGTTTTGTCCTGGTGGGGCTGATTGGAGACAATCAAAATGACTATTGTGCCAAAGATAAACTATGGGGAATGTTTACTAAATGGCGCTAATGGCGCAGCTGCGACATTATCACACGATACGTGATGTTATCACATGATAATGGCGCATTACCGTGCGAGAACGTCACGTATCATGCGATAACGTCTCCTGCGGTGTTAAGGTGCGCAGAGGGTGGAGTATGGCTCCCCATAGGGTGGAGTAAGGCTCCCCAGGGCCAGAGATAAGGGGTCAATGGGTGGAGAGTGGGCAGGGAGAGGCCCCATGCACACTAATGCCGTGAAATGAAGGTCTGAAAATTAGCGCCAGTGAAAACCTCACGCTAGAGGCACATTTGCAGGGGAGAGAGACCATTTCAGTAAGCAATGTGCAGCAAAAGCAGGGAAACCAAGAAAAGTGATAGTAGTGATACATGTGCAGCAACATCATAGTGCCCAAGTACGAGAGGGCAATACGGTGAGGATGCAAATGGGGAACAGGGGGCTGTAGGAGGGACATGCAGTGTGGCAGCTGGGACACAGGGATGGGCAAGGCAGATGCCTAGGTGACACACAGGAATGTGAAGCGGAAAACCAGCAGGACAGCAACTGACCAAGGACAAACATGGCCACGAGTGTGTGTCCCACAGTGTCCCAGGGGATAGCACCCAGCAAGTAACCCAAAGGGCACATAACATTGGCAGGCGGTGCCGGGGGGAAGCGTTGATGTCTATGCAGGCACCCCTACCCCATATCACGCACCATAGGCAGCCATCTACCAGCACACTGGATGGCCTTGGACTGCGCACCACCAGCAGAAGGGCATGTCAACATGGTGGTGGAGGGGTGCTGGTGGTGGAGGGGGCAGTGGCATCTGCCCACAGCAGACCACGGCCAAGCCCCGTTTAGGTGGGTGACGTGCACTGCAACAGACAAGGTCTGTCTGACGAACAGTCATGGTATCCCCAGGGAATGATCTGCCCCTGTGGCAACAGTTTGGTGCAGTACACACAGCCAATGTGGTCAGGGGCAGAAGTTCACAAGTTCATGTCCCAGCTGTGGCTCCTGCCAACCTTGTCCCCATATTTTACCCAGTACTAAACCATGGTAATAAAGATGGAACCTTTATTGCAGATAAAATAAACATGCCTGAAACGTCTACATTTTACCCTACAGAGCACAGACTCTATGAAACATTTGCAATCCCTAGAGCAGAGTTTCCCAACTGCAGTCCTGGAGGGCCAAACCCCATTCAAGTTTCATGCTGTTCCCTAATAAATATGCCTGTGCTGCATTTCTATGCACTGCCGCCATTGTATGCAAATATATCTCATGCATATTCATTAGGGACAGCATGAAAACTTGAACAGTGTTTGGCCCACCAGGACCGGAGTTAGGAACCTCTGCCCTAGAGCAGTGGCCAAGAGGGGCACAAACACCCACACCCACAGGCTCCACTATCCAAAGCCTCATGGAGAGTCAGGCTGTTGGGCCCTGCGCGGAGCAGCATCTCCCAATACTGGCATCTGCATACCTTAGCAATGCCATCCTAAACTTGGGAACATGTTCCACATATATCAAAGGGTTGCTATGATTAATGTCAGCTAACAAATCCTAAGTTAAACATGATTTGTTGACAGAGATTCATCATAGCAACCTTTCTGATATCTGTGGAGCGTGTTTCAGTTTTTGCTTCTGACAGTGTTTACCACCCCAGGGAGTGACCCTAACAATATGATGTACCATAGCAATGCCCGCACTGTGCCCAGGACTGGTGTGGCGGCCAGGGCTGCCACAAACCTCTATATTTGCACAATGCTAGCATAGGTGTGGGAGTGTGTGTATGTCTATCCAGTGTGTTGTGACTGCCTACACCTTACTGAGCCCACACTGCTTGCCCTGTTTCCAGTGTTATTCTGCCAATGTGCATAATGAGGAGCAAGGTACTGTGTGTATGGCCTGGACAGGGTGGCCTGGGCAGGATGCATCTGCACAGGCAAAGGGCAATGGCTGGTACATTGTACTGCCCGACCACCACCTGCACAGACAGGGTGGCCACAGCATGTCATGCTGGGAGGTCACTCTCACCCTGACTGAACAGTGACCACGGCATGGCTAGGTTCCCCCATAGTGCTATACAGTATTTTTCTCAAGTAATATTTATGGGTTCCCTTTTCTGGGGCCTAATCACTGACATGCCTGCTTGGTGTGTGTGCTCACATCCCATTTTTGGTGCCCACAGTTCCACCAGGAACACGCACTATGTACTAGCTAGCAGACTGCAGTTAGCATGTGTATGGCTGGAACACCTTGCAGGGTGGAGACTGACTGTGCCCTCTGCTGGCGAATGTCAGATAGTGGTGGGGGGCAGCTGAGCTTTTCCAGCGTTCTGCCTGTCTGCCATTGCCTTGTGTGATGCATACAGATCTGCATTGACTGCCCTGTAGGGTGCCCGCTCCCCAGCAGGCCCGGGGTTGATGGTCCCCTCTACTGCCACCATTGCAGAAATGTAGAATGTGGATCTGTTGGTGGGAGATCCTGTCCCCCACACTGAGCCACAGAGGGCAGGTTGGGTGGTGCTACATAATCTGCTTTTGGGTCCAAACACCCCGCCTTCACTTATAACATGTGACCATGCCACCCACTCAGGATATGCACTATTCTGGGTGCATCATAGTCCACAAGGGCTAGACGTGACTGGGAAATACAGATGAACACAGGTGTATCCTAGGTGTGTCTGCAAGGACTACCTATCTCACACTGGCACTGATGGGGACCTGCAGCCAAGCCAGGTGCTGCAGACCTGGTGCTGGGCACCCCACCTCACCCTCAGGGTGAGCACAGGACCCGCACAATGTCACGGTCTATAGCTACACTGTGCCAGTAACACACACGGTCAGTTCCCCCTACCAGGCCGAGGTGCTGTGGGGGTGCATACCCCATCTTGTGATCAGCTGTAGGCTACTGATCTGCATGTGCAGTGCATCATGGTACGGGTGGGTTTACCCTATCCTGGTAACCACAACAGACAGTTTGTGTGGTGACCTGCAGTCTTTCTGTAGCCAGCTAGCGGTATGTTAGTAGGATATAGAGATGTAGCCCACTGGTTACTTCAATAACTATAGAGGCTGAGGTCATGGGTTTGATCCCACAGTGGTGTTATTTAATAAGGCTGTCTGAGGCTTTTCCTTTTAATTTAAATCAGTGCTGCCAGCAAAAAACCCTCACAGTGCTGTAACCTTAAGGTGCCTCATAAGGTGCCCTATCGGATGCCATATAAGGTGCCCTATAAAGCACCCTATAGGGTACATTAGAAGGCGCCTTGGCAGACAGGGCACTTTATAATGTGCCCTATGGAGTGCCTTATAGGGCGCTTTATGTGGCACCTTATGTTACGGCACTGTGAGGGTGTTTTTGCTGGCATCACTGATTTAACTTATAAAAGGAAATGCCTCAGACAGCACTGATTTAGATTAAAATGAATTGCCTCAGACAGCCTTCTTACATAACACCACTGCAGAATTGAACCCATGACCTCTGCCTCCACAGTCATTGCAGTAAGCAGTGGGCTACATCTTTACAGCTTCTAACCCTGCGCTGGCAAGAACTTAGGGTTATTTATTTATTTATTTAGACAGTTTTGTATACCGCCTTATCCTTCAATCAAAGCGGTCACAACACAATTGGGGGATACATTTAACACGCGGGGATATGAGACACATACACTAATACTTACAGGGAACATGGGCAATGGAGGGTTAAGTGGCTTGCCCAAGACCACAAGGAGCATCTGTGGGACTAGAAACCCCAGTCCTTCCGGACCAAGGTTGCTGTCCTCTAGTGGGATTTGAACCTCCGACCTTCCGGCCTGAAGTACCTTGCCCCAACCACTAGGCTACTCCTCCTCCATGGAGCCCACTATCACGTGATACCTTGCTGCTGGAACGCCCACTCCTTATATGGCATTCTTCACATTATTGCTGCAACTAGTGCTGGTAACATTAAGACGGTTTAGTAAACATACCCCTATATATTGGAAATGTTACCCTGTTATATGCCGATACATATATATCAACAGATAGAGAGGCTGTTAACACAATTTTTGTGGAATAACAAAACACCCAGAATAGCTCTTAAAAAACTTAAGCTTTATAAAGAAAAGGGAGGAGTAAAATTTCCAGACTTTCAGTTATATCACAAGGCGTTCCTGTTAAAGCAGGGACCTAGCTGGTTTGAGCATTGTTCAGACCAGAGACCAGTTTGTCTAGAAATAGAAGAGGCATTAATGGCACTTTCCCAATGAAGTTTCTCCCGAGCATGCTAATCCCAGAAAGTAGTGGTTTCCCTCAAATGATAATTGATACACAAAGGGCCTTCTGTGCATTGACTTATAGTAACGGCTCCGAGGGTAAGGAAGTTTCGGATCTCCTCCCTCTGTGGTACAATCCCCTTTTCAAAATACAACAAAATACGTTTGCCTGGAGTCAATGGTACTCCAGAGGAATCTGGTCTCTTGGGCAGCTGGTAGAAAATGGTAACTGGAAGAAGTTTGCTAGACTGCAACAAGAGTATGGTCTTCCGGGGACACTTTACTTTCAATGGATGCAGCTCATACACTGTATTAAGAGATCTAGGATTGATATTAAATCTCTGAAGGAAGAGGGCGGGATTATTGGTATAATTCAGAGGGCCACACAAGCATCGGAGGGGCCTCCTATTATTATAATCTACTGGGTCAAGATTCGCAACCCCAGGGGTTAGGTGTCCAATGGGTATGGGAGCACGACGCGGAGATTAACCTTTCCCCACAG
Organism: Ichthyophis bannanicus; assembly: GCA_033557465.1. Taxonomy (NCBI): domain Eukaryota; kingdom Metazoa; phylum Chordata; class Amphibia; order Gymnophiona; family Ichthyophiidae; genus Ichthyophis; species Ichthyophis bannanicus. Next base: position 925,726,772 of record CM066031.1, on the reverse strand, counting down.
AAATGGGAAAAATTCTGGACAAAACAAGTGAGGATATCAAAATCTGCCTCGATCACTCAGACGTTATATTTTTTTGTTCATAGTGCCTACTATACCACTGTCAGGGTTAGTAAGTGGGACAAGTATATGAACAGTCAATGTTGGTCTTGCCAAAGAGAGAGGGGCAGACGGGCACCCTTGCTCATACTGTACTTGAATGTTCATGTGTACAAACCTTTTGGTTCACGGTCTGGGAAAGGATACAAAGAATTCTGGGGTTTAGGACCCCTCTTACTTGGAAGATCATAAGCTTCCGCTCAATGGTGGGTGTTCCTTCTCTGTGTAAGGAATGTTATTTCCTGTTAGATTTTATGTTAGGTATTGCAGTATACTTAATAGTGGTTAACTGGAAATATACTTATGACGTTAGCTGGCAAATATGGTGGAACCAGATATGCTTGTATAGCAAGTATGAGCAATTGCCCAGAAAGGGGATAACTCTGGGGAGTTCCAACGCACTTAAATGGAAGGCTTTGAAGGACTTTGTAGAAGTTACCCATAGCACATAAATGCAGATTTTGTGCCAGTCATGTTTGTATCTTCCATCACATTTTCATGCCACATGGAGCAATTCACAGGTATAGGACGTACCTAGCTCTAGGCTTGTAGCTTCCCATTGGGCTTCGTAGGTTGGGGGGGTGGAGGGGAGGTTAATAAAGTTGACAGCGCTCTGTTTGCACTGCGATATGTTCATTTTTTGATGTGTTGTGTATGCAATTTAAAAATTAAATAAAGATATTTAAAAAAAATCTTTATTCAAACATTTGCTATTCCGCTTAAATCAAAAGACATAAAGCGATGTACAATACAAAAACGAAATGACTGCTGAGAAAGAAGAAAGGAACGACAATAATCAATAGGAAAGGAAAGAAGAGTAATAGGGAAAGGAGAGAACGAGAGGGAAGAAGGGGTAAAAGAAGTTAGGGAGGAGTGTGGGGAGGATTAAAGGTGCACTGAAACAGATGCGTCTTTAAAGCAGTTTTGAAGCTGCATTTTTTTAAGATACTGTGACCAGAATTGCACACAATATTCAAGGTGCAGTTGCACCATGGAATGATACAGAGGCATCATAATATCCTTTGTTTTATTCTCCATTCCTTTTCTTATGATACCTTTCCTTATGATTTCTAGCATTCTATTTGCTTTCCTGGCCGCCGCTGCACACTGGGCGGAGAGTTTCAACATGTTATCCATGATGACGCCTAAATCTTTTTCCTGGGTAATGATTCCTAATATGGAACCTTGCATCGTGTAATCATAGTTTGGGTTGTTCTTTCCTCGATGCATAACTTTGCACTTGTCCACATTAAATTTCATCTGCCATTTGAAAATTCACTCTTCCAATTTATCAAGGTCCTCTTGCAATTTTTCACAATCCTCTTAACAACTTTGAATAATTTTGTGCCATCTGCAAATTTGATTACTTCACTCGTTATTCCCATTTCCAGGTCATTTATGAATATGTTAAAAAGCAGTGGACCCAGCACAGATCCCTGGGGTACTCCACTATTCATCTTTCTTCATTGGGAAAATTAGCCATTTAGCCCAACCCTCTGCTTTCTAACTTTTAACCAGTTTCTCATCCACAGTAGTACACTGCCTCCTATCCCATGACGTTTTAATTTTGCCAAGAGTCTCTCATGAGGGACCTTGTCAAAGGCTTTCTGAAAATCCAGATATACTATAGCAACCGACTCACCTTGGTCTACCTGTTTATTCGCACCTTCAATAAAACATAACAGCTTAGTAAGACAAGACCTTCCTTGACTAAAGCCATGTCGGCCATCTCCCATTAAACCATGACTATCTACATGATCAGTAATGTTGTTCTTTATAATGGTTTCTACTGACGTCAGGCTCACTGGTCTGTAGTTTCCCGGGTCACCCCTGGAACCCTTTTTAAAAATTGGCGTTACATTGGCCATCCTACAATCTTCAGGTATTACAGATGATTTTAATGATAGTTCACAAATTACTAATAGTAGGTCTGCAATCTCAGATTTCAGTTCTGTCAACACCCTTGGATGTATACCATCTGGTCCAGGTGATTTGCTACTTTTCAGTTTATCAAATAGTTGTAATACATCTTCCCAGTGTATCGATATTTCTTTCAGTTCTTCTGCAACATCACCTTTAAATACCATTTCATTCACTGGTAACATCCCTACATCTTGCTCTGTAAAGACCGAAGCAAAAAATTAATTCAGTCTCTCATAAATACATAAGAACTTAAGATATGCCATACTGGGTCAGATCAAGGTCCATCAAGCCCAGCATCCTGTTTCCAACAGCAGTCAATCTAGGTCACAAGTACCTAGCAGTTTTCCCAAAAGACACAGGTTCCACAATGCTTATCCCCTCTTAGTGCCCCTTTTACCCCTCTATCATCTAATCATCCAACTGACTCTCACAGATTTTTTGTTACGAATGTACTTGAAAAAGTCTTTATTATGTGTTTTTGCTTCCACAGCAAGCTTCTTCTCAAATTCTCTCTTTGCCTGCCTTATCAATGCCTGCATCTAACTTGCCAGTGCTTATGTTGTTTCCAGTTTTTGTCATTTGGCTCCTTTTTCCATTTCCTAAAAGCTGCTTTTTTGGCAACAACAACTTCTCTAACCTCATCTTTAAACCATGCTGGCAGTCTTTTGGACTTCCTTCCATTTTTGTTAAAGCATAGAATACAGCTGGTCTGTGCTTCCAAGATAGTATTTTTAAACAACACCCATGCTTGATGTAAATCTTTAACCTTTGCATCTGCTCCTTTTAGTTTTTTTTCTTAACTATTTTCCTCATTTCATCATATTCTCCCTTTTGAAAGTTAAAAGGTAGTACTGTGAATTTCCTTGCCGTCCTTCCTCCATTTATTAAATCAAATGTGATCATGCTATGATCACTATTGCCAAGTGGCCCCAACACCCTTATCTCTTGTACCAGATCTTGTGTTCCACGACGGACTAGGTCCAGAATGGCTTCCCCTCTTGTTAGTTCATGAATCAGCTGCTCCTAAAAGCAGTCATTTATTTCATCTAGAAACTTTATCTCCCTAGAAAGTCCTGCTGTGACACTGACCCAGTCGATACTGGGGTAATTGAAATCACTCATTATTATTACTGTGCTGTAACTTTTGTTAGCTTCCCTGATTTCTTTGAGCATTTCATCATCCATTTGTTCATTCTGGCCAGGCGGTCGAAAGAACACCCCCCTGCCATTGCTTTCCATTTCCAATTTTTACATGGAGATTCTACAGTGTATGTTGTTTCCTGCAAAACTTTAATCCTTTGTGACTCAATGCCCTCTCTAAAATAGAGTGCAACTCCTCCACCAATTTGATCTGCTCTATCAATATGATACAGTTTGTACCCAGGTATCACAGTGTCCCACTGGTTTTCCTCCTTCCACCATGTCTCTGAGATACCAATCATATCTAACTTCTCATTTAGTGCTATATATTCTAACTTCCCCATCTTATTTTTTAGACTTCTAGTATTTGCATACAAGCATTTTAGAGGCTGTATTTTATTCATATTAATCTGGTTATTGGTAGGCAGGGGTAACTTGGAATCTTTAAGCTCTGTCTGCTCTTTACGTAAGGGCATTTGGGTTACTTTTGTCTTTATTGGAACATCTGTCAATATGCCCTAACTTCACTCTTTTGCTAATATCCTTCAAGAATACATTGTTCTGAACCATGCACTCTTGGGCGACTGTTGGCTTTCCCCTATTAGCTAGTTAAAAAGCTGTTCTATCTCCTTTTTAAAGGTTGATGCCAGTAGCCAGGTTCCATCTCAATTAAGGTGGAGCACATCCCTTTAGAAAAGCTGTTGCCCAGTTCCTAGCAAATCCAAAACCCTCTTCCTTGCACCATCGTCTCATCTACACTTTGAGACTCCAGAGCTCTGCCTGCCTTTGGGGTCCTGCGCATAGTATGGGAAGCATTTCGGAGAATGTTACCCTGGAAGTTCTGGATTTCAACTTCCTACTTAAAAGCCTAAATTTGGCCTCCAGATCCTCCCTACCACACTTTCCTATGCCATTGGTACCATCATGTACCAAGACAGCAGACTCCTCCCCAGGACTGAGACCTTGTCTAGATGGCGCATGAGGTCTGCTATCTTCGCACCAGGCAGGCATGTTACCAGGTGATCCTCATGCCCACCAACCGTCAAGCTATCTATATGCCTAATGATCGAATCACCAATTATAATGGCTGTCCTATCTGTTCTCTCGTGGGCACATGGCCTTGGAGAAGTCTTCTTGGTGGAGAGGGTTTTACATCACCTGGAGGACAGGTCCTAGCTACAGAATCACTTCCTGCCACACCAGGGTGATGCTCTCCTATCACGTGACCTCTCCCCTCTATGACAACAGAGAGAGGTCAGACTGGAGGTGGAACTGCAGTACTACATCCCTGTAGGTCTCGTCTATCTACCTCTCTGTCTTTCTTATGTCCTCCATGTCTGCTACTCTAGCCTCCAGAGATCGGACTCCTTTCCTGAGAACAAAGAGCTCCTTGCACTTAATGCACAAGTAAGACCCCTCATCAACTAGGAGAAAATCATACATGTGACACTCAATGCAAAAGACTGGAAATCCCCCTTTCAGTACATTCTGCTAGACGAGTCCAGACAAGTGGGTTTAGTCCCCCTACCAGCTGATGTTGGAGACAGAGACAATTAAAAAAATACCAGTAGCCTTATAGGCTGTTCCCTGGTAATATCTAGCTACCCCCAGTAGAGGGCACTCCAGTATTTTTCTGTCTCCAGCAGATGTGGAGTGTAGGTTTTTTTTTTCTCTCTGTTCTTTTCTTTAAAACCTTTTATTATTTCTTGCTGGATTCACCCAAGGCGCACTAGAGGTGCCCCTCTGGGTTCCCCACCCGCATACATATATATATAAACTATCTATATACCTAATCAGCATTTACACCCTCAAATTACCTTTTCTATTATGTACAATTTAATGCTCACTGTAATTTCAATTGTTTGAATAAGTTTCAATGTAATGTTCAAGTTTTGTTCTATGTAAACCGCTTTGATTTTTCTGAAAGGCGGTATATAAAACCGTTCAATAAATAAATAAATAAATATTTAGATTTATATACTGTATATAATATATATTGAATGCAGGCAGATTGGGGTTGAGCTCCTGGTCAGGAGGATCAGTTGAGTTTCCCTCTCTGTAGGGGAGAAAACCTGCATCAGCTCATGAGGAGCTGTGCAGCCAGTCATCGCATCGGGGAACCTGCAGTTTTTTTTCTGATAGCTTTATCCCTCCTCTTCTGTGACATGTCTGCCTTGGCTTCTCTGCACTGCTTCTGTTCCAGGCACAGTGAGTTGATCTTCAAAGTCCCCCTCCCCCCCTCCCAATTTTCATCGGGACAATCTGGGGCCAGTTTGTGGGAATAAGCACCATATTTAGGTTCCTTAAAGCCCTAGCTCCTCAAATCTATTCGTTTTGTAATTTTTCTGTGTGTTTTAAGGCTTCAGGGAGCTCTTTTTCTCAGCTGGATTTTTAGCAGTGGCCATTTTGTTTCAGCGGGAATTTTACAGCATAGCTCCGTTGGATCCCCCTGCTCAGATTCCTTAGTCTGCTGCCACAGCTTCCCGCAAGCGCTCTAGGCCAGAGGACATATCCAAGATAGATACTCGGTTTCCTAAGGAAATTTCCTGGGCTACTACCGCTTGGCCAAAAGCCCCGGAGGACGGCCCGTCCTCTGGTGAGGAGAGTGATGGCTTGTCAGACCGGAAGGATGAGGAAGGGTCACCCTCAGAGTTTTCTGTGGTAGGCCAAGAAGAAGCGCAGGATATTCGCTTGTTTCGCAAAGAGGAGTTGCCGGCATTAATTGTTCAGGTGGTTGAAGCCCTACGTTTGAGGGATCAACAGGAGCAGCAAGATCCACAGTCTGCTGCTACTTCTCAGCCAGACCCAATATTACAAGGCATTCACAAGACCTCTAGAGCCTTTCCATTCCCGGCAGAGCTAAGAACATAAGAACATAAGATATGCCATACTGGGTCAGACCAAGGTCCATCAAGCCCAGTATTCTGTTTCCAACACTGGCCAATCTAGGTCATACGTACCTAGCAGTTTCCCCAAAAGACACAGGTTCCACAATGCTTGTATTGGTTCAAGCATTGATATCCTGGGTCCCTTCTTAATAATGGTTTATAGACCTTTCCTCCAGGAACTTGTCCAAACCTTTTTTAAACCCAGCTACACTAACAGCCTTTACTACATCCTCTGGTAACAAATTCCAGAGTTTGATTACACGTTGAGTGAAAAAATATTTTCTTTTATTAGTCTTAAATAGTTTACCCTGTAGCTTCATTGCATGTCCCCTAGTCTTTCTATATTCTGATAAGGTAAACAATCGATCTACGTTTACCCGTTCCACTCCGTTCATTAATTTATAGACTTCTATCATATCTCCCCTCAGCCGTCTCTTTTCCAGGTTAAATCCCACAGATGGTGTTGCGGGAATGGGACACTCTGGATATCCCCCTCCGGTCTGCCCTCACAAGAGGAAAGGTGGACAGAGAGTTAATTGAAGACATGCGCAGCATTGCTAGGAAAGGGGAAGTGCTACTGATAAAAGATTTCAATATGCCAGATATTGATTGGCACATTCCTGCTGCAGTATCATCTAGAAGTAAGGAGATCCTGGATTCTCTACAGGGAGAACTATTCAGGCAATTGGTAACAGACCCACACATGAAGGGACCATACTGGACTTGGTGCTTACCAATGGTGAAAGTGTTTCTGATGTTGTAGTGGGAGATCATTTTGCATCCAGTGATCACCAGATGGTGTGGTTCAGTATTAGGACTAGGGCTGTTAGAATCCATTCAAAAGTGAGGATCTTAGACTTTAGGAAGACTAACTTTACGAAGATGGGCCAATACGTCAGGGAGTTGTTAGTTGGATGGGAACAGCTGAGGGATGTAGAAAAACAGTGGGAAAAACTGAAAGGGGATATTTTAAGGGCAACCAACCTTTTTGTTAAAATGGTAAATAAAGGTAAAAGGAAAACGAGACCGCTATGGTTTTCGAAAGAAGTAGCTGAAAAAGTGAAGAAAAAGAGGGAGGCCTTCATGAAACACAAGAGATCACAGAGAGAGGAAGACAGGCATCTGTATTTGGAAAAACTTAGAGAAGCTAGCAAAGTAGTCAAGAAGGCAAAGATTCAAAAGGAGGAGGAAATAGCCAATGCAATAAAATGGGGGGATAACACATTTTTCAGATATACTAGTGAGAAGAGGAAGGGCAAGAGTGGTATTGTCAGTCTCAAGGGTGCAGGGGAGGAATATGTAGAAACTGATAAGGATAAAGCGGAATTGCTTAACAAATATTTTTGTTCTGTGTTCACAGATGGAGAACCAGGAGCAGGGCCTCAGAAAACACCCACAAATAGGAACAGAAGCAATGGACATCTTGAACAATTTTCAAAAGACTGTGTTCGTGAGAAACTATCTCAACTTAAAGTAAACAAAGCGATGGGACCGGATGGGATACACCCGAGAATACTGAGGGAACTTGGGGACGTTCTAGCAGCTCCACTGACTGACCTTTTCAATGCCTCGTTGGAGTTGGGAGTGGTGCCAAAGGACTGGAGAGAGGCTCATGTGGTGCCTTTACACAAAAGCGGAAGTAAGGATGTGGTTGAAAACTACAGGCCAGTTAGTTTAACTTCGGTGGTAAGTAAATTATTGAAAACGCTGCTGAAAGAGAAAATAGTGAGGTTTCTGGAGTCCAGCGGATTACAGGATCCGAGGCAGCATGGATTCACCAGAGGCAGGTCTTGTCAGACAAATCTGATTGATTTCTTTGACTGGTTGACCAGGGAGTTGGACCGAGGGAGAGCCCTAGATGTGGTGTATTTAGATTTCAGTAAAGCCTTTGACACTGTTCCTCACAGGCGACTTATAAACAAACTGAGCACCCTAGGGATGGACCCTAAATTACTGCTTGGGTTAGAAATTGGTTGGGTGGGAGGTGACAAAGAGTATAAGTAAATGGAGCTCACTCTGAGGAGAAGGATGTTATCAGTGGTGTGCCCCAGGGATCTGTTCTTGGTCCGATTCTTTTTAACATCTTTGTTAGTGATATAGCGGAAGGGCTTTCAGGTAAGGTTTGCCTCTTTGCGGATGATACCAAAATCTGCAATAGAGTAGAAACCCAGGAAGGGGTAGATAACATGAGGAGGGATCTAGCTAAGCTTGAAGAATGGTCTAGAATTTGGCAGCTGGGATTTAATGATAAAAAATGTAAGGTCATGCATTTGGGCTGCAGCAATCCAAGGGAGCAATATAGTATAGGGGGTGAAGTACTTTTGTCCACTAAAGAAGAGCGGGACCTAGGTGTGGTTGTGTCTGATGATCTTAAAGTAGCTAAACAGGTAGAAAAGGCGATGGCAAAAGCTGGAAGGTAGCTTGGGTGCATACGGAGAGGAATGGCTAGCAGAAAAAAGGAGGTGATAATGCCTCTGTATAAATCTTTGGTGCGACCTCATTTGGAGTATAGTGTGCAATTCTGGAGACCGCACCTTCAAAAGGATGTGAACAGGATGGAGTCGGTGCAGAGGGTGGCTACTAAAATGATTAGTGGTCTTCATTATAAAGCATATGAGGACAGACTGAAAGATCTTAATATGTACACCTTAGAGGAAAGGCGGGATAGAGGTGATATGATTGAGATGTTTAAATACCTCTGTGGCATAAATGTTCAGGGAGAGAGCCTCTTTCAATTGAAAGCAAGTTCTGCTATGAGGGGACATGGGATGAAGGTGAAGGGAGATAGATTTAGGAATGATATGCGGAAATATTTCTTTACGGAAAGAGTAGTGGATCCGTGGAATAGTCTCCCAGTGGAGGTGGTAGAGATGAGGACAGTAACTGAATTCAAAAAATCATGGGACAAACACAGAGGATCTCTAAAGGTAAAAAGGGGACTGTTGTAGTTGTTATGGAAGGACAGACTAGATAGGCCATGTGGTCTTTTTCTGTCATCATATTTCTATGTTTCTTTGCCCGCCGTCTAGGGCAGCTTTATCTCTGGACGTTGCCGGACTTAGATAAATGGCTAACATACCCCAAGGTGGATGCTCTTGTGACCGGGGTAACAAAGCACACTACCATTCCCGTGGAGGGCGGTGCAGCACTTTGTGACCAACAAGATAGAGAGTCTTCTCAAGATGGCCTTTTCGGCTTTGTCTTTATCTTTCCAGACCTCTGTTTGCGGGGGTCTAGCGGCCCGAGCCCTTCTCAGGTGGATTCAGCATCTGCCGGAAGATCCAGCTTTGGCCCATCTGGAATCAGTCACAGCGTTTTTGGCGGATACCTTTTATGATCTCTTGCACCTCTCGGCGAGAGCGGTGGCGGCGGTCACAGTATCTCGCAGATGGCTCTGGCTTCGGCAATGGTCAGCAGACTCGGCATGTAAAGCACGCCTCTCCAAACTTCCCTTCAGAGGGAAGCTTCTTTTTGGGGAGGACGTGGACAAATTGGTCAAAGACCTGGGGGAAGTTCGACCCCAGTGGCTCCCGGAAGATAAGCCTAGGTTTGCTAGTAGGCGTTCCTCTCAGTGGTATTAACCTATGTCGAGACACACCTCCAGATTTCACCTATGTCAAGACGCACCTCCAGATTTCTCAATGCTCGTTGCTATCGCCCGGGTAAGCCTTTCTCCTCTTCGACTTTTGGACGTTTTGGCCCATAAGGGGTGCCCGTAAGGGATCTGAAAACTACTCGTCATCTTCCAAGTTTGGCCTGGCCTTGGCTCCGTGCACCTTTTCAAAGGTCATGATAGTAGTTGCAGCAACTTTGCGCAAACAGGGAATTCGAGTACATCCTTACCTGGACGACTGGTTGATTCAAGTGGACTCCCTGCTGGAAGCGCATCGGCAATGACTCAAGTGGTTTCTTTCCTTGAGAAGCTCGGCTGGGTGGTAAATGTTGCCAAAATTCATCTTCAACCGTCTCAGCAACTCAAGTTTATAGAAGCGTGCTACGACATGGCGAAGAGAAAAACCTTTCTAACACAAGAAAGGCTTCGAAGGTTCACAGCCTTGCTGCGTTTGTTCCTTCTTCAGATAGCCCCAAGAGTCTGGGATTGCCTACAGATTCTGGGGACCATGGCGGCCACTATCGAGATCGTGCCTTGGGCCAGAGTGCACATGAGGGGACTCCAAAGGGCTCTTCTTTTGCGCTGGTCCCCTGTGTTGGAAATATGCCGCTCCTCCCGGAGACCCGATGCAGCCTGCAGTGGTGGCTGGCGCCCCATCATCTACTCAAAGATGTTTCTCTGGAGACTCCTTGTTGGTTTCTAGTGACAACAGATGCAAGTCTCTCCGGGTAGGGTGCTCTCTGTCAGCATCAATCGGCACAGGGGACGTGGTCGACTCAGGAGGCGCAATGGTCCATAAATCGACTGGAAGCGCTGGCGGTTCACCTGGCTTTGCGGCATTTTCTGCCTCTTCTCGAGGCACAGGTGGCACGAGTTCTATGCGACAATACAACAACAGTGACATATATCAACCGCCAGGGTGGCACCAAGTACCTAGCAGTATCGAGGGAAATGGCCCTTCTCCTTCCCTGGGCAGAAGCACATCTGCAGGCTCTCTTGGCGCAACACATCGCTGGGGTGCACAACTTGCAAGCCGACTTCCTCAGCTGACACAATCTCGATCCCGGAGAGTGGGAGCTAGCCCCTTGGGCTTTTCAGAGAATTGTCCGAACATGGGGGCAACCGATAATGGATCTAATGGCAATGGCAGCGAATTCCAAAGTACTGGTCTTTTTCAGTCATAGGAGGGAGTTTCAGTCCTTCGGACTGGATGTCCTGGCTCAACCGTGGCCGCAGGAGGAGCTACTATACATGTTTCCTCCATGGGTTCTCTTCGGCAGAGTACTCCGGAAAATTCTGTCACACCGGGGGATTGTGATCCTGGTAGCTCCCGACTGGCCTCAGAGGCCTTGGTATGCGGACCTCGTTTGATTAACTAGAGTACCACCGTTGCAGCTGGGTGCTCGTCGGGGTCTACTACTTCAAGGCTCAATTCTGATGGATGACCCAATTCGCTACTCGCTTACGGCCTGGCTCTTGAATGCCAATTCCTAAGCGATAAAGGTTATTTGAGTAGCGTGGTCGCAACCCTTCTAAAGGCGCACCATCCATCGACTTCATCAGCGTATGCCTGAGTTTGGCGCGTTTTCGAGGCTTGGTGCATACAGCGGAGTATCTCTCCTTGGAAGATGGGAATCCTGAAGATTCTTACCTTCCTCCAGGAGGATCTGTATAAAGGGTTAGCGCTGGGGTCCCTCCAGGTGCAAGTAGCTGTGTTGACTAGTTTTCGGGGGCCTGTTGGTGGTCGCTCTATAGCGTCTCATGCGGATGTGTCCCGTTTCCTTAAGGCGGTTAAGGTGGTTCGTCCTCCGGTTCAGCCTCTGGTATCGGCATGGGATCTGTCTCTCGTCTTAGGGGTTTTGATGCGGGCTCCTTTTGAGCCGCTTAAGCACATCACCGTGAGAGATTTAACGCTTAAAACAGTGTTTCTAGTAGCAATGACTTCGGCACAGAGAGTATCCGAATTACAAGCACTGTCCTTCAGGGACCCTTACCTTTCCTTCTCAAATGAAGGGGTCCTCTTGCGTACTGTTCCTTCTTTCCTTCCAAAGGTACTTACGTCTTTTCATGTCAATGAGCCGATTTTCCTACCGTGTTTTTCGAAGGATCAGTGTGCGGGCGAAAATAAGGGATTCCGTTATCTGGATCTTGGCAGAATCCTTCAAAGGTATCTTTGGGTAACCAATCCTTTCCATGTCTCGGATCATCTTTTCGTGCTTTTTGCTGGACCCCATAAGAGTCAAGCTGCTTCCAAGTGCACAATCGCTCGGTGGTTGTGGTTGGCAATTGAATCGGCGTACATACTTAAGGGGAAACCTGTTCCTATCGGTCTCCGAGCGCACTCTATGTGAGCGCAAGCTACGTCTTGGGCGGAGTGCTTTCAGGTTCATCTTCTTGATATCTGTTGGGTGGCCACGTGGTCCTCCCTGTCCACTTTTGTGCGTCACTATCGACTCGATACTCAAGCTCGGGAAGAAACGCAGTTCAGAGCAAAGGTTGTCTCGGCGGATGTGTCTTCCCACCCAAAGGGCAGTTAGCTTGGGTACTTCCCACTTGCCTGGACTGGTCTAGCAGGATGTACTGGAAGGAGAAATGTTCACTTACCATTAATTTACGTTCCTGGAATCCTGCTAGACCAGTCCAGGACCCTCCCTATTCTATCTGGTTCAGAGGTGTATTGCGGAGCAGCCAAGACTTTGCAGCAGAGTGCTATTACCTCTTGTAAATATTAATGTTTGGGGTTTTTTGAATTTTTTGCTTCATGGTTTCATCTGTTTTCTATTATGGCTTGTTACAATACTGGAGCGCCCTCTACTGGGGTAGCTAGATATTACCAAGGAACAGCCTATCAGGCTACTGGTATTTTTTTATTTGTCTCTGTCTCCAACATCTGCTGGTAGGGGGACTAAACCCACTTGTCTGGACTTGTCTAGCAGGATTCCAGGAAAGGGAATTAACAGTAAGTGAAAGTTCTCCATCTCACTGTTGGACTGCTGTCTGCATCTTAGTTTTAAGGTTGTGTTTAGGTATTTAAGTTGTTTACTTACTTAGGTTTTGCTGGGGATACTTATACTAATAAAACTATACCTAATATGTTTAATGAACTTTGTTCACCTCAACATTAATTAATCTCAGGTCTTTAATGTATGCCTTTCCTTTGAATTTAAGTCAGTGCTGCAAGCAAAAACACCCTCACAGTGCCGTAACCTAAGGTGCCGCATAAGGCGCCCTATAAGGCACTCCATAGGGCACATTATAAAGTGTCCTGTCTGCCAAGGCACCTTATAATGTGCCTTATAGGGCGCTTTATAGGGCGCCTTATGAGGCACTGTAGGCTATGGCACTGTGAGGGTGTTTCTGCTGGCAGCACTGATTTAAATTAAAAGGAAAAGCCTCAGACAGCCTTATTAAATAACATCACTGTGGGATCAAACACATGACCTCTGCCTTCATAGTCAATGAAGTAACCAATGGATTACATCTCTAGAGTGTCTAACACACCACTGGCTGGCTACAGAAAGACTGCAGGTCACCACACAAACTGTCTGCTGTGGTTACCAGGATATGGTAAACCCACCCGTACCCATGATGCACTGCACATGCAGATCATCAGCCTACATCTGATCACAAGATGGGGTATGCTCCTCTATAGCACCCCAGCCTGGTAGGGGGAACTGACCGTGTGGGTTACTGGCACAGTGTGGCTACAGACTGTGAAATTGTGCGGTTCCTCTGCTCACCCTGAGGGTGAGATGGGGCGCCCAGCACCAGGTCCGCAGCGCCTGGTTTGGCTGAGATAGACTGTACTGCAGGTACCTATCAGTGCCAGTGTGTGATAGGTAGTCCTTGCAGACGCACCTAGGATGCACCTGTGTCTGTCTGTATTTCTCAGTCATGTCTAGCCCTTGTGGACTATGATGCACCCAGAATAGTGCATATCCTGTGTGGTTGCCATGGTCACATGTTATAAGAGAAGGGTGGTGTTTTGACCCAAAAGCGGATCATGCTGCAGCACCCAACCTGCTCTCTTTGGGTCAGGGTGGGGGACAGGTTCTCCCAACAACAGATCCACATTCTAGATCTCTGCAATGGTAGCAGTAGAGGGGACCATCAACCCCAGTCCTGCTGGGGAATAGGCACCCTACAGGGAAGTCAGTGCAGATCTGTACGCAACACATAGGGCACTGGCAGACAGGCACTAAGCCTGGAAAAACTCAGCTGCCCCCACCACTATCTGACATTCACCAGCAGAGGGCACAGTCAGTCTCCACCCACTGCACCCTGCAAGGTGTTCCAGCCATACACATGCTAAATGCAGAGAGTCTGCCAGCTAGTACATAGTGCATGTTCCTGGAGGGATTGTGTGCACCCAAAAACGGGATGTGAGCACACACACACACACCAAGCAGTTACGTCAGTGACTGGGCCCCAGAAAAAGAAACTCATAGATATCACTTGAGAGAAGTACTGTATAGCACTATGGGGGAACCTAGCCATGCCATGCCATGGTCACTGCTCAGTCAGGGTGAGAGTGACCCCCCAGCATGACATGCTGTGGTCACCCTGTCCGTGCAGGTGGTGGTCGGGCACTACAATGTCCCAGCCATTGCCCTATGCCCTGTGCAGATGCATCCTGCCCAGGCTGCCCTGTCCGGGCCATACCCACAGTACCTTGCTCCTCATTATGCACATTGGCAGGCTAACACTGGAAACAGTGCAAGCATTGTGGACTCAGTAAGGTGTAGGCAGCCACAAAACACTGGATAGACATACACGCACTCCCACACCTATTTCAGCATTGTGCAAATATAGAAGTGGTTGGCAGCCCTGGCCGCCACACCAGTCCTGGGCACAGTGCAGGCATTGCTATAGTACTCAATACTGTTAGGGTCACTCCCCGTGGTGGTAAACACTGTCAGAAACAAGAACTGAAACACACTCCACAGATATCAGAAAGGTTGCTATGATGAATCTCTGTCAACAAATTGTGTTTAACTTAGGATTTGTTAGCTGACATTAATCATAGCAACCTTTTGATATATGTGGAACGTGTTTCCAAGTTTAAGATAGCATTGCTAAGGTATGCAGGTGCTAGTATTGGGAGAAGCTGCTCCGCACAGGGCCCAACAGCCTGACTCTCCATGAACCGTTGGATAGTGGAGCTTGTGGGTGTGGGTGTTTGTACCCCTGTTGGCCGCTGCTCTAGGGCAGAGGTTCCCAACTCCGGTCCTTGTGGGCCAAACACGGTTCAGGTTTTCATGCTGTCCCTAATGAATATGCATGAGATACATTTTCATACAATGGGGGCGGTGCATACAAATGCATCACAGGCATATTTATTATGGACAGCATGAAACCTGAATGGTGTTTGGCCCTCCAGGACTGCAGTTGGGAAACTCTGCTCTAGGGATTGCACATGTTTGTGGTGTATGTGCTCTATAGGGTAAAATATAGGCATTTATGGCATGTTTATTTTATCTGCAATAAAGGTTCCATCTTTATTACCACGGTTTAGTACTGGGTAAAATTTAGGGACATGGTCTACAAGAGCCACAGCTGAGACTTGAACCTGTGACCTTCTGCCCCTGAATATACCGGCTGCATGTACTGCACCAAATTGTTATCACAGTGGCAGATCATTCCCTGGGGATACCATGACTGTTCATCAGACAGACCTTGTCTGTTGCAGTGCACGGCACCCACCTAAACAGGGCTTGGCCTTGGTCTGCTGTGGGCAGATACCACTGCCCCCTCCACCACCAGCACCCCTCTGCCACCATGCTGACATGCCCTTGTGCCGGTGCTGCTGGTGGTGCGCAGTCCCAGGCCATCCAGTGTGCCTGTAGGCGGCTGCCTATGGTGCGTGATATGGGGTAGGGGTGCTTGCATAGAAATTCATGCTTCCCCCTGGCACCGCATGCCAATGTTATGTGCCCTTTTGGGTATTTGCTGTGTACTGTCCCCTGGGACACTGTGGGACACACACTCGTGGACATGTTTGCCCTTGGTCAGTTGCTGCCTTGCTGGTTTTCCGTTTCTACATTCCTATGTGTCACCTAGGCATCTGCCTAGTCCACCCTGTGCCCCAGATGCCCCACTGCATGTCCTGCCTGCAGCCCCCTGTACCCCATTTGCAGCCTCACTGTAGTGCCCTTTTGTACTTCGGCACTATGCTGTTGCTGCACATGTATCACTACTATCACTTTTCTTGGTCTCACTGCCTTTGCTGTACATTGTTGACTGAAATGGTTTCTCTCTCCTGCAAATGTGCCTCTAACGCGAGGTTTTCACTGGCATTAATTTTCAGACCCTGATTTCACAGCGTTAGAGCCTCTCCCCGCCCACTCTCCGCCAATTAACCCCTTCTCTCCACCCTCTGGAATGACTTACTCCACCCTCTGTGCGCCTTAACGCCGCTGGAGACATTATAGCGTTATACGTGACGTTATCGCGCGGTAATGTTACATTATTGTGCGGTAATGTTACATTATCGCGTGGTAATGTTACATTATCGTGCAATAACATCACTTATCGCGCATTAACAGAACACCTGACCTCAATCACACACTCACAACATCGACCCTCACCAAGTACAGAATAAGTAACCACAATCTAAAGTAAAAATAAAAATATGTAGACAAAATTTAAATTGAAACCCCAAGAAGCCAGAGTCCACATGCAGTGCAACATCAGATAAATAAGAGATGCAGTTCCCCAATACTGTGTAAAATATAAAAATAGCACAAAGTCCATTCACTAAAATTCAATAAAATTATTTTTTCTACCTTTGTTGTCTGACCATTTTATTCTCTGATCATGCTAGTCCCAATCTGAGGCTTCTTCTTTCCTGTCTTCTCTTAGCTTTCTTTCTGTGGTCTATGGTCCATGGTCCATCTGCCATTTCTTATTTCTTCTTTTGTTTTCTTCACTTCCTTCCATTAGCCCATTTCCAGTTCCAGTAACCCTCCCTAGTATCAGCCCCCTTTCCAGTCCTCCCCTCCCAGTACCTTCCAATGTCAACCGCCTTGCATTCCCACAACTGCCACTGGTGTCCATTCCCTTCCAGTCCCCCTCCTTCCCCACTATCCAGCCCCTTCTAGTCCAAATACCATCCCAGGTATCAGCTCAGTTCCACTCTCAGTGCCACCCCCCCAGTCAGCTCCCTTCCAGTCGCCCTACCCTCTGTCCATCTCCCTTCCAGTGCCATTCACATGTCAGCTCCCTTCCAGCCTCCTCCCCATTACCCAGCCACCTTCCACTTCCATCCCCAAGTGTCAGCTCCCTTCCAGTCACCCTTCAGTGCATCCCAGGTATCAGCTCCTTTCCAGTCCCCTCTGTCCCCTGGTGGACCCTCTCAGTATCTGCTCCCTTCCAGTACTATTCTACCATCCCTTCCCCTGGCAGACCCTTTCAGTATCTGCTGCCTTCCAATCCTATTCTACCATCCCTCTGCATCAGCCCATTTGTAGCCCTAGCCCCCATTTTTATTCCAGGGCCAGCAGCACTCTCCTCCCTTCCCCCATTAGTCCATTTCCAGTCCCAGCCCATTACCAGTCCTAACCCCCACAATAAGTCCATTTCCAGTCCTACCCCCCCAATCAGCCCATTTCCTGTTCTAGTCCCCCCCGATAGCCCATTACTAGTCCTAGCCCCCTCCCGATCAGCCCATTTCCAGTCCTAGCCCCCCTGATAGCCCATTACCAGTCCTATCCCCCTCCCGATCAGCCCATTTCGAGTTCTAGCCCCTCACCATAGCCCATTACCAGTCCTAACCCCCCCATCAGCCCATTTCCAGTTCTAGCCCCCCCATCAGCCCACTTCCAGTTCTAACCCCCCATCAGCCCATTTCCAGTCCTAACCCCCCCATCAGCCCATTACCAGTCCTAACCCCACCATCAGCCCACTTCCAGTCCTAGCACCCCCCTCAGCCCAGGGAAATTAAAAGAAAATAGAACTCCATTTTCGGAAGCTGCTGCCGCTGCTGCTGCTGCAGCAGCGGCAGCTTCCAAAGACGGAGGGTTTTTTAAATTTTGAAGGCCAAGTGAGGCAGTCTATTTGGGGGCAATTTTTGCCGCCCCCAAAATGTTGCTGCCTGAGGTTACCGCCTCACTCGGCCTCATTATAGAGCCGCCCCTGGTCCCCAAACCAACTTCATTCGCTTGGTGCTCGGTTTGCAGCGCTGGCTTCAGAGAGAGCCGGGGAGGCGTGAGGCCCTGGCTTATCTCTGCACAGCCAACAGAGTGAAGAGCAGCATGCTCGTTCACTCTGGCATCTATGTTCTCGTGAAGCCCACTAGGGCTCTGAGTGCCGGGAAACAGGAAATGCCCTTTGACTTCTGGTGCACCAGCAGGTTTCACGAGGACACAGCTGCCAGAGTGAAAGAACAGGCCACTCTTCACTCTAGCAGCTTTTCAGAGGTGAGCAGCTCATAGAAACATAGAAATATGACGACAGAAAAAGACCACATGGCCTATCTAGTCTGTCCTTCCATATCAACAATTACAACAGTCCCCTTTTTTCCTTTAGAGATCCTCTGTGTTTGTCCCATGCTTTTTTGAATTCAGATATTGTCCTCATCTCTACCACCTCCACTGGGAGACTATTCCATGGATCCACCACTCTCTCCTGAATCTATCCCCCTTCACCCTCATCCCATGTCCCCTTGTAACAGAAATTGCTTTCAATTGAAAGAGGCTCTCCCCCTGTACATTTATGCCATGGAGGTATTTAAACAGCTCAATCATATCACCTCTATCCCGCCTTTCCTCTAAGGTGTACATATTAAGATCCTTCAGTCTATCCTCATATAATTTATAATGAAGACCACTAATCATTTTAGTAGCCACCCTCTGCACCGACTCCATCCTGTTCACATCCTTTTGAAGGTGCGGTCTCCAGAATTACACACTATACTCCAAATGAGGTCGCACCAAAGACTTATATAGAGGCTTTATCACCTCCTTTTTTCTGCTAGCCATTCCTCTCCGTATGCACCCAAGCATTCTTCTAGTTTTTGCCATCGCCTTTTCTACCTGTTTAGCTACTTTAAGATCATAATCTTCAAAGGCGAGACCAACTAAATAAACTAATAATACCAAAGGAATTTATAAAGGCCAAAAAATCAACAAACAAGAAAGCATTCTCACATGCTGCCCCTATAATTTGGAACAACATTCCATCGGAATTAAGATCCTTACCGCAAATCATGGAGTTCAGGAAAAAACTTAAAACACATTTATTCTCAACATACTACGGATCCTTGTCGAACTCACCTATTCAACAAGAAAAAGGATAGTTTCACCAAGCTGACATAACCCATCTCCGAACTGGAATAAGTGATAAAACCCCAAACCGATGATTTTGAAAACATATATACCTTGTACATAGTTATAATCTGGTCTCTTGTATATAGTTTACAACTGTTAATTGTAAGATTGAATTTCTTTGTAGTTTCACATTGTTATCTATAAAAACAACATTGCCTTGTTTACTGTTGTTCCATGTAAACCGCAACTGATCAATGGAAGGTGCGGTATATAAAAACTCGCTAATTAAATTAAATTAAATTAAATCAGACACAACCATGCCTAGATCCTGCTCTTCTTTAGTGGACAAAAGTACTTCACCCCCTATACTATATTGCTCCCTTGGATTGCTGCAGCCCAAATGCATGACCTTACATTTTTTAACATTAAATCCCAGCTTCCAAATTCTAGACCATTCTTCAAGCTTAGCTAGATCCCTCCTCATGTTATCTACACCTTCCTGGGTGTCTACTCTATTGCAGATTTTGGTATCATCTGCCAAGAGGCAAACCTTACCCGACACTATATCACTAACAAAGATGTTAAAACAGTCAAACAGGTGCGGAGCTCTTCAGGGGAGGTGGGTTTAGGACTGGAAATGGGCTGATGGGGGGCTAGGACTGCAAATGGCAGATAGGGGGGCTAGGACTGGCAATAGGGTGATTGGGGGGCTTGGACTGGAAATGGGCTAGGTTTGGAAATGGGCTGATGGGAGACAGACTGTAAATGGGCTGATAGGGGGCTGGAATAGGACTGTAAATGGGCTCATAGGGGAACTAGGACTGGAAATGAGAGATGGGGAGGCTAGGACTTGAAATGGGTGAATGGGAGGCTAGGATAGGCCTGGAAATGGCTGATAGGGGCTAGAATTGGAAATGGTCTGTTGCAGGGGGATGGAAGAATGGGACTAGAAAGGAGAGGATGCTGGGTGGGGCTGGAACTAGAAGTGAGCTGATGTTTAGGGAGGACTAGAAGGGAATGGGACTGGAGAAGTGAGGATGGAGAGGGGGTAAGATATTTTATGTGCGAGGGAAGAAAAATCTATGATTGACTGGGTATTGCGAGAGTAAGTGGGGATTGAGAATGGAGTAGTGAAATCTGAGCGGATGAAAAAGGAATAAAGAAAGAATGGAGGAAAGAGAATAAGGGGAAAGATCAGTATGTTGGAGCAGATGTAGAGAGAAAATGGAAAAAACTAGGAGAGAAGAAAGGACAAATGGACAGCAGAATATAGTGAGTTAGCAGAAGACACAAAGAAAACATAAGAAAGTGACTGGGGCACTTGTGATGAAAAAATAAAATGCCCAAGCAACAAAAAAAGTAGAAAAATACTATTTTATTTTGAATATATTAACTGGAATATGTCAGCTCTGTGAAATATGCATTTTGTTTAGTACAAGAGGAAATTAATTTACAGTTTTATCTCTCCAGTGTTGTTGTATATTCCAAATTTGTCTTTTGGGATTCCCAATTTAATTATTGTCTTCATATTTCTAAATTGTGATCTCTTGTTCTATGTTTGCTGACGGTCTATGTTTTGCATGTGTAACAGAGCTGCAGTATTCTGTTCATATAGTTTCTATGTGACAGTCTCACTTGTTCTCTTTTCCCAGTAGGCGATGTATTGGTATTCTCTGAGATGTATTAGTTTAATAATTCCAGTGTTGCCTTTTGATAGGTAGGGTTTAGTGCTTTGTGAGTCTTGGTAATGCTATTATGATATGGCAGGTTTGCTTTGGGTTCTAAATGAGCAGGGTTTATAGTACTTCCTGGCAGTTGACACTAGAGTATAGTAATGTAGAAATCTGGTAATCTTTCTTTATCCTCATTGCCCATGCAAATGGTATTCAGCCACTCATTAAGAGGTATGTTGAAAAGTTCATGCTCATTCACAAATGTTAAAGTGGTTCTAAGTGCAGGAACACCCATTTATTTCTATTGGTGCAGTGGCACTTAACGCACATTAAGATTTAGTAAACGTGCCCCTAAGTCATAACCAGGACAAAAGAGAGGCTTGTGAAGAGCTTCCTTGAAAGCCACCTAAAATTTTAGTTGGCAACATTTTAAAATAAAATTAATTAAATTTATGCAAATGAGACCCAGGGGATATGCAAATGAGACCCTGCAATGAGTCTCCGCACATGGCCCCGCACAACCGTTGGGCCGCCCCTGCCTAATACCCTAATTGGTGAGGACTCAACTGCCTTATTGTCTAGAGCTTTCTTAAGCTCTGGAGTCCTACTCCATCTCTGTACAAGGACTCTGATTTATACAAAAAAGCTTTCGGTTTACTGAAAAATGTGATTCAGTCTTAATCAGTAGTAACCTTCTAGAATCTTCACCACTGATGACTATGTTACTGTATTATAAGAAAAGGTCAAACTGATTTGGGTATCCCTGCTTAGTAAAGGGTACTATCCCCTGGAACTGGTTTAGGATCCTCATCCCCAGAACTGCTAAGGCAGGTACAGACTTCTTTTCATAAACTGAGTCCCTTCAGTATCAATCATGCTTGTCATAGTGTATTTTCATCCTTTAATTTACTCTTTACTACATCCATTAGGCAAACCTCTTAAGTCTACAACAGCCCTTACAGACCCATACCATTTTATCTTATTAAAGAACTTGCAGATCTATTATCGCTTAAAATTCTCTCTATAGTCACCACCAGCCTCATACAGAGCAAGATACCAGATCAACTAAAACAAGATACTGGTCATCCTCTTTTGAAGGATTCCATATTGGATCCTAAAATGGCAGAGACTTATATTCAGTGGTGACGACTAGCACTGTTAAAGTGGCTGGCTATTGTTGCTTTAACTAAGACCCGGATATTCAATGCAAGGGTCATATCTGGTCACCATCATTGAATATATGGGTTAGCTTGATAGCAATTCAGTTAAACAGGCTGTTGCCTGGTTAGCTAACGTGGTTAAAGTTAGGACAATCTTTTTTTGCTTCCTAACTTTAGCCACTTTAAGATATCCAGCTAATGGATGAATACCGCGGCTGTCAGGTTATCTTATGCGCCACTCCCAGAATTCCTAAATACTACACGGTTAGCATTGGGATGTTTAGCAGGGTTAGGAGGGGATATTCAGTGGCACAAAATGGCTATGTGCCACTAAATATCCCACTCACCACAATTAGCACAGTTAACAGGTCCGCTAATTACGTTAATTGCTTTGAATATGCCTCCCACAATGAATTAGCATTTTATTTCTAACTTACCTGTTCTTATCCAAAGTTCAGGAAAAAAGTTTCAATTACATATTTTTCTAGAAAATAGTAATATATTTCATATTAGACAAACTGGTTCTCATGTCTTTCATAGCACTGAAGTGATCCTCATGGGTTTCACTGATTTTATTCATACAAATTTTGATGCACGACATATGCCTTTGAACTGGTGGATCACCATTTGCTTCTTAGGAGACTAGAGGCTTAGGAGACTGTTGGCTTAAGAGAGATAGCATACCTGAATCAGAAGACTTTTAGGGTTTCATGGAACAATACATTATCACCATTACTTGAATACCTTATGAGGTTTCTCAGGACTCCATTCTGGTACCTACCCTATTTAATATTATCTTAACATCATTGGCTGCCTTAGTTTAATCACTTGGTTTCACGGCATTTTTATATGCTGATGCATTCAGCTTTTATTTTCATTTGCATTTCTTAATGATCAAACAATTCAATCTATAACAACATTAACCGATTGGATTGAATATAATAACCTTAGCTATTATTTTTTTGAACCATCCTATTGCTGCCCTATCAAATATTCCTAAATTACTAGGTACCCCAGTCTTATTAAAATAATGAACAGATGTTCTTGGCATTATTCTGGACTGTCAGCTAAACTTTAACCAACAAATTTTTGTTTAAAGTTAAGAAACCATTCTATAGTGTATACAGTACTTTGGCTTATATGCTCAGTATGGAACATTGTGGATGATAAAGGTCTTTGTACATTAACTCATGACCTCCTTATCTCAAGATTAGATTACTAATATGCCTTTTATCAGGGCTTGAATTAATATCATATTAAAAAAATCACAACTCCTACAAATATAGCAATACAACTCATTGTAACGCTGGGAAGTTTGATCAAGTGACATGAATATTAATTCAATGCCACTGGCTCCTAGTATCATTGGATATTTATATAGGTCTCCCAACCCTCACAGCTAGTCTCATAATTCCCTGCACATCTGCGTGAACTTTACATTCACTATTTCAGAATCTGTTAGTGATTCCAACTTATTATAAATTGCTGTTAAATGCCGTCAGATGGACCATCATTGGTGCAATCACACATACCTTCTGGAATGATTTGCCTCTTGAACTTAGATTAGAAGGTGGGCGTTTCCAAGATGGTGGTAGCAGCAGTCAGCCTCATCTGAGTGCATTCTGATGGGGAAGAAGAGAAAGGGGAAATCAGGGCTGTTGCCCTCACAGCCCTCTTGTACCTCTTCGCCAATTGCTTCGGTGGTGGGTCCTCTTGATCCTTTCCTAATTTGCGCCAATCGAGCTTCGGAGGGTACGGCTGGAGTAAGCCAGCTAGCAGTTTCACCGGAGTCAGTGTGCTCAGCGCCTGCGTCGGCATCATTTCTTTCCCCCGCTTTGAGTCTGGCGCCAAAACGCCTCCGCAGCCAACCTTTGCTGAAAGGCTTCCTGGAGTTGGCTTCTCCTCCGGATTCAGGCGGAGTGAGTCCCTCGAGAGGGCCAGGACAGGCTGAGTGTGTGGAGTTAGAGAGTGCTGTCTTGGGACAGCCCAGTTTGAAAACTACTTCGGCGTCTATGGGAGAGGTGTGTCCTGGAAAGGTTATTCCAGCCATGCAAGGAGAAGAGTTGGTGGTGTTTATGGAGCCAGTGCTATCTCTAGCTGAACCAGAAGTGGCCTTTTCGCTACAGCGACCCAAGAACTTTACTTTGGAGTCTATATGGAAAGCCATTGTATCTTTGGGAGAAGCTTTGTTGTCTCAGGTATCCTCTTTGGCTACAAAATTGAGCTCTTCCACGGTGGCAGTGAGTGCGTTGAAAGGAAAAGTTTCTGCTATGCAATTGGAGTCTGAAGAAATACGCAACAAGATTGTGAATCTTGAGGAACATTCTGACAGTTATAGTAAGAGCTTTTTGTCACTTCAAGTGAAATTGGAACATTTGGATAACTTATCTAGAGCGAATAATTTGAGAATTATTAATTTTCCAAGGTTACCATCAGTCTCGCCTAGAGACATGTTTAGAAAGTATCTAGTGAAGATATTGGGAGTTTCTCCTGAGTTAATACCACCCCTAGTTAAAATCTATTATCTACCTAAAGCAAAGTTAACTCCGGGTTTGGGTGAGCCGGGAGGTGGGAATTCTCAGGAGAATATCTTAAATGTTACAGATTTGTTAGAAAACTCAGGTTACGAATCTTAGGTTCCCTCGACTCTCCTAATAACATTTGCTTTGTTATCTGATAAGGAATGGCTGTTAAAATTATTTTTTCAGAAGCGGAAACTTTTATTTTGAGGTTTGTCTGTACGTATATACCCTGATTTGGCAAGAGATACCCAGAAGCAGCGCAGAGAGTTTCTTCTGCTTTGCCCTGGGATTATACAACTGGGAGGGCTCTTTTTTCTTAAGCATCCATGTAAGTGCTTGGTGAAGTACCAGTCAATTTCTTATATTTTCTATGAACCCTCCCAGCTGTTGGCTTTCATTAATGCCAGATGACTGGAAGCTTCTATCGATCCCCCTTAGACTCTTATGGATATAGCTCTGAATGATGACTGTTTGCTTTGTTTTCTTTTTATGTTGTGTTATAGATGGGAATTGGAAACTACCCCCTTTTGTGGGCTAGGTTGAGCAGGCATTTAGTATTTTCCATTTGGTAATTCTTCGGGTTTAATTTCTGTTGTTTGTATTCTGGTTAGCTGAGTACTTTTCTTTTTGTCTGCTCTGTTTCTGCAAGAATGGTTTATGTAAACTTTCTTGACTTGTTTGTAAAATTTCATTAAAAAAAAAAGAACTTAGATTAGAAGAACTATTTTAAAACATTAAGAGCCCAATTCCATAACATGCATGCCTGGCATGCGGACAAGCCTAAATTGAAAACAGGCCCTGTTTGAGCCCAATTCTGCATTTGTGAGTCTAGACATGCTCACGGCCATGCACCGGATGTGTGCAGCTGGCCCATGCATGCATCCAGTGCATGGCCCACACATGGATGCAGGCACAGATCATGCGATATAATGGAGAAGTCTCCCGTCAATATTACGGGACACAAGTAAATGTTTTGGATGTCCCCATGTCCACTGTATTCTGAAAAGTTGCACGTTTCGGATCCTGCCCATCTCCGGGATGTACCTGCAGATTCCATGCCTCCTCAGCAAAACGTGCATCTCCTAAGCTGCTCTTCACACTGACAGTAGTATGCTGATACAAACTGGACATGAATACCAATGAGAAATTACTGAAGCTGCAACCTAGACCATAGTCCAGTCCTGTTCAGGCCCTGAAAAGTGCTAGATAATCCCAGTGCACCCTAATATGGAATAAGAGAATGTAAATATGTACATGTATGTCGGGACATACCTTACATCAAATAGTACATGACATAAAACGGCCTCAGTGATCCCTGTTTTGGTCATCTCAACAAACATGCTTTAAACTGCTAAAAATGGACCCTTACCAAATGCACAAAACCCAAAACTAACATTACATAATATTGCTGAACAACAAATGTATGTCCCTTTTTGTGCCTCTGGCCTATGAGTGCACTCATTCTGCTGCTCTGTACTACTGTTCCTTTCTTATTTCTCCCTACATCCCTCCTCGGGAACTCGTCTCTTCTGGCAGACGGCTTATTTCTGTGGCCTTCTCTTCTACTGCCAACTCCAGACCGCTCCTTCCCTTGCTGCTACCTATGCCTGAAACAAGCTACCTGAGTCTGTACATCAGGCTTCTTCTCTGGCCCTTCTCAAATCCAGGCTGAGCGCTCACCTCTTTATTGTTGCTTTTGGATCTGATCCGCCTAATCTCCCTTGTGTTTCCTTACCATTCCCCCTATATCCATCCTGTCTTCAGCTGCTGTGTTGTCTGTCTTGACTAGGTTGTAAGCTCTGCTGAGCAGGGACCATTTTTTACTTGTGTCTGCAGTGCTGCATACACCTTGTAGCACCATATAAATGATCAGTAGTAGTAGTAGTAGTAGAAACATAGAAACATAGAAATATGACGACAGAAAAAGACCACATGGCCTATCTAGTCTGCCCTTTCATATCAATAACTACAACAATCCCCTTTTTACTTTAGAGATCCTCTGTGTTTGTCCCATGCTTTTTTGAATTCAGTTACTGTCCTCATCTTACCACCTCCACTGGGAGACTATTCCCCTGATCCACTACTCTTTCCGTAAAGAAATATTTCCACATATCACTCCTGAATCTATCTCCCTTCACCCTCATCCCATGTCCCCTCATAGCAGAACTTGTTTTCAATTGAAAGAGGCTCTCTCCCTGAACATTTATGCCATGGAGGTATTTAAACATCTCAATCATATCACCTCTATCCTGCCTTTCCTCTAAGGTGTACATATTAAAATCCTTCAGTCTGTCCTCATATGCTGTATAATGAAGACCACTAATCATTTTAGTAGCCACCCTCTGCACCGACTCCATCCTGTTCACATCCTTTTGAAGGTGCGGTCTCCAGAATTGCACACTATACTCCAAATGAGGTCACACCAAAGACTTATACAAAGGCATTATCACCTCATTTTTTCTGCTAGCCATTCCTCTCCGTATGCACCCAAGCATCCTTCTAGCTTTTGCCATCGCCTTTTCTACCTGATTAGCTACCTTAAGATCATCAGACATAACCACGCTTAGGTCCCGCTCTTCTTTATTGGACAAAAGTACTTCACCCCCTATACTATATTGCTCCCTTGGATTGCTGCAGCCCAAATGCATGACCTTACATTTTTTAACATTAAATCCCAGCTGCCAAATTCTAGACCATTCTTCAAGCTTAGCTAGATCCTTCCTCATGTTATCTACACCTTCCTGGGTGTCTACTCTATATTGCAGATTTTGCTATCATCCGCAAAGAGGCAAACCTTACCCGACAGCCCTTCCGCTATATCACTAACAAAGATGTTAAAAAGAATCGGACCAAGGACAGATCCCTGGAGCACACCACTGGTAACATCCTTCTCCTCAGAGTGGGCTCCATTTACCTGTACTCTCTGTTGCCTCCCACCCAACCAATTTCTAACCCAAGCAGTAACTTTAGGATCCATCCCTAGGGTGCTCAGTTTGTTTATGACCTTCTGCCTATGGCATCTGATTCCCACATATCTGGGATACTGACATTTCTCAGAGCAGCTACACCTGTCCCATCATAGCGTATGTCGGTCTGTATACATCCACTATCTGTGGGGCTACCTTGTCTGCCTTCCCAAGTCTGTTTTGTGGCACTGCTCCCCTGGTTAGGCCTTTGGGGACATGGAAGAGGTGATCCCTGTGCCATCATACCCAGGTAGCCAGCTTCCAAGTATATCACCACTCTCGCAGCTTGCATAGATTATGGACTGGGGAAGGATGTAGGCCTCATGGCACAATCTGGGGGATATTGGCACAACATCAATCATGTCTCCCAGTGCCTGGCACAGCTGAAGAATGGCTGTTCTATCACATTGGCACCTAGTGACACTGCGGTCATCCATATAGTCCAGGTACCGACCAGCCATTCATGGGCTCCCTGAATTGCAGATCAGCACACCAGATCCTCCAGTGCTACTCCCATACCACACACTCTCACTTGCAGTCACAAAAGACATCATTCTGTCAAATCAAATCTATCGCTAACAGCTGCTATATCATAATGGCATGACATCACAGGACTACACAAATGATCTCCCTTTCTCACTCCATGATTTGTTTCCAGACTCATATACTATTTGTAATATCAACAGTCCCAGTTTTCAGAACACAGGATTTGTTAGGATCCCCTGGATTAACTCTTTTGACATAAAGAGCACATTTCAGCATAGCCAGAATAAACACTATTGTTCTTCTTAATATTTCTGTAAGAGTGTTTATTGTTTCTTTACCTTACAACATCCCCTCCCCTCTGCTTTCTGTTCTTTGTAACTGTATCTTGTGTTTTTCAAGATTGCAGTCACACCAGTTCAGCACATACTTGTCACAAACATTCTTCCATATGGGACAGAGTGCAGAGCACAGCAGAATATTTTCTAAGTCCTGGCCTTATTCCACATTTCAGCAAGAATGACGTGGATGTCTGCGAGCAATACTTAAAATGTACACGGGCCTTTCCTGAATATGCTTTATATGTCTCCATGGCTGACCATGCCCTCGTTCCATCCCTTCTGGGCATGTTCTGAGATCCTTGTGCTAGTGCCGTGGACGTGCACAACAGCAGTGGTTCAGAATATGGTCGGAGACATTTTCCCACATAAACATCCCTGCTGCATATTGTTCTGGAATCACTTCCTAATGCTGGGCTGAAGACTTACCTGCTCAGATTAGCATTTTTACTTGATCTTTCATGGTGTGGTGAGTTAGAGGCAGGGGTAACAGCAATGGTGTACTGCTTTATTTAAGGGCCTTATCTAATGAAGGTATTTTTCCCCTTTATTAATTGGACTTAGTTAGACTAAACTATTACATTCATGTTCACTCTATTTTCTTTATATTTTTAACTGTTTTGTAAACCACATAGATATTACCCATAGATATGAGATATATCAAATTGAATACATAAAACAAATAAATGATATGATACCGTGGGCAAAGGTATGAGTCCTGAGCCTTTAAACAAGCAGCCACACTACAGTTCAGAGAAGAAATACGTTTTATTAAATAGTTTGTTTATTTTCAGGCATTTAATAGACTGCCAGCAAGATTTTACTGAAGATTATTCAAAAGAGACTACAACTATACCTGGAACAAGAACTACCTGAAGTGCAAGCAGGGTTCAGGAAAGGGCGAGGAACGAGAGACATCATTGCGGATGTGAGATGGGTCCTTGAAAAGACTAAAGAATACCAAAAGGATATCTATTTGTGCTTTATCGACTATAGCAAGGCTTTTGACTGTGTAAACCATGAGAAACTCTGGGCCACATTAAGAAGCATGGGTATACCAGAACACCTGATCGTACTCTTGCACAATCTGTACATTGATCAAGAAGCAACAGTTCGAACGGAACAAGGAGAAACAGAATGGTTTAAAATAAGCAAAGGTGTAAGACAAGGCTGCATACTTTCCCCCTACCTGTTTAATTTATATGCAGAACAAATTATCAGAGAAGCAGGATTGTATGAAGACAACAGAGGTGTGAAGATTGGTGGAAGACTCATCAACAGCCTTCGCTATGCTGATGAAACCACATTACTGGCTGAAAGTGAAGATGATCTGAAACATTTGCTTCTCACAATCAAAGAACATAGTCTCAAAATGGGCCTGCACCTTAATGTAAAGAAGACAAAGATCATGACAACTGACATAATCAACAGGTTCATCGTTGAAGGAGAAGAAATTGAATTTGTGAACAACTTTAACCTACTTGGATCAACTATCAATAAAGAAGCAACAAGCAGTCAAGAAATCAGACAATGCATTGCTCTTGGCAGAATGGCTATGAAAGACCTAGATAAGATTCTCAAGAGCAGAGATGTCTCTCTCCATACAAAGATTCGACATGTTCAAGCCATGGTATTTTCAATAACATCATATGGATGTGAAAGCTGGACAGTGAAAAAGATAGACAGGAAGAAAATTGATGCCTTTGAATTATGGTGCTGGCGGCGAATACTGTGTATACCATGGACTGCCCAAAGAACAAACCAGTCGGTGCTAGAGGAAATCAAACCTAAGCTTTCTTTAGAAGCTCAGATGACAAGACTTTGACTTTCATACTTTGGACACATCATGCGAAGAGAGAGATCATTAGAGAAAGACATCATGCTTGGCAAGATAGAAGGTCAACGCAAAAGAGGAAGGCCAGCAATGAGATGGATTGATACAATAACAGCAGCTACAGGTACCAGTCTGTCAACAATGAGCCGCCTGACTCAAGACCGAACACAATTTAGGATAGCTATCCAGAGGGTCGCCATGAGTCGACTCCGACTCGACGGCACTTAACAACAATAAATAGACTGCCAATGGCTTTGGAATCATTGTAGCGCTTTACATAAAAAACAAAAGTCTGAAAGAAATAAGTAATAGGCAGGGAGAAAAAGGGGAGGTGGAAGAAGAACCTGTATAACAAGGGGAGAAAGAACAAAAATAATAATGGAGACCATATCTTATTGGGAGGAAGGTGGAGGGAAGGATCAGCTCAGAAGGACTTCAGGGAAGGCACATTGAAAAAGCATCATCAAAGTTCAACTTCAAAACACCAGCAAAAGCCTGTCTTCCCTTACAGGCTATCAATTTAGGTTCAATCCGAAATAAATACAGGTTTAAACAACAAAAAGGAGTTGCCTTCATTGTGTGCCAGTAGTCACTGCTCAGAGAACTCTTTTGAAACTGTCAGCAAACATACACACGAGCCTGTAATACCTTTCTGGCTCTAAATCAAATGCTGGATTACCTTTCTGGCTCTAAATCAAATGCTTAGTAATGCTGGATCCATCCTGGAGGGTCCTATTCTCTGGCTTCCTTAGGCTTTTGCTAACCCAACGCTTTTATATTTCCTAGTTGGGACCCTACCCTTCTGGCTAGATTCCCTTGTTCTGGCTGTAAGGTGGCCCAGTGGGGGAATATATTTAAGGAAGGATAGCTTTCTCCTGTACACTCCATATAGGGCACGTTTGGGCTGTCTGGCACCCAATTTTGCACTGCAGGAGCAAGACGTTCCCATGGATGCAGAATTGGACACTGAGAGACGGTCTGGTGTGTCCCTGCATTGTCGCGGGGATGTCCTCCCCGAGGCACATCCAGCCTGCTGCTGTGGAGACCCCAGTGTTCCCACTGCCTGAACCCGGTGGGCCAGGATCAGGCAGCAGGAACTCACCTGGCTTGCCGCTGTCGCTGCTGGGAGGCTGGCTGGCCAATCCAGAGGGGTGGCCAGTGCTTATTCCACCTCCAAGATGGAATAAGCTGGCCATCTCCTCGATGCTCGCCCATGTTCCACCCACTCTCCGCCCCCATGCCACCCCCTTCCCCCGCAGCATGCACAGCAACTCTGTGCATGGAGGGGAGCTAGGAGGCGACATACAGTGCAGGCGGCTAGCGTAGCTGGACGTCCCGCTGGGATGTACAGCCCACTATCTTCCTTACAGAATCGGGCCCATTATAAATACAGCAAAATTTTATTAAGAACAGAAATTCAAATTCTATACTCTAGCTACATACCACTCATGGAACCCTTCTCTTGTACTTGTGTTTTGACATCTCTCTCTTCCTTAAGCTGTAGAACCTGGAATCTGGTATCTTGTTCAGAAAGTTTTACTTTCTGTTCCTGAGGAAGAAGATCAATAATTTGGTTTATGGTTTCTAAAACTTTCTATAACATCTTTACCATTAAAACAATTAGTAAAAGTGAAAGAAAACTCCATTAAAACAGATAAGAGATAGCAGTAAGGAGGGTTAAGAGGGGAAACAGCAATGCTTATGGCAAAGAGGCATTCCCCGAGACCCAAAAGCTTATTTGGAGAGGTAAGTCTTCAGGGCTGCTTTAAAGCACTTGAAAGCCAGCTCAGGGCATAATTGAGATGGCAAACAATTCCAAGGGGCAACAGTGAAAAATGAAGATTGATGAGTAGATTCATGGCTAGCCCTTGATAGAGAAGGGATAGGCAGGTGGTTGCCATAAAATGAACGGAGTGAGTGAGTTGAGACATATAGAGTAATAAGTGATGAGTGATACAGTAAGTGGGGGCTGCTTTATGGAGAGCTTTATGTATAAAAATGTGAGAATTTGTATGGCGGATACGATATTGGATTGCAAGCCAATGATGTTGCATCAGTAAAGATGTGATATGATCATATTTACGAGCCTGAAAAAGAATACACACCACCGTATTTTGGATGGTCTGGAGACATTTAATTTCATATGCTGGCAAACCAGAGTAAATATCATTGCAGTAATAAAGACATGAATTCTCAGTACCGAGAAGAATGGTGGCCTGGACCTGTGAATCCAGTAAATGTTGAATGGCTTGAAATCTCTGTAAGACTAGAAATGATGATTTCACCACCTGTCCTATATGAAAATAAAAAGAAAGTTCAGAATATAAAATGATCCCTAAATATTTAAAGAAGAATTTGAGTGTTACAGAACCCTCTTCTAAAATGGGAGCTATTATGGAAGGAGAGGAGTTTCCACTGAGCCAGGTGGCCATGGTGTTTTGATTCAATTTAAGAGAATTATCTTTTAACCAAGTTGCTATTTTAGTCAGAAAGCATTAATTCGGGTTATAGCCGGTCTATAAGTGTCTGTACATGTGATACAAGATATTTTCAGCATATACAGTACATATTAGAAATGCCAGCACGGAAGTGTAGCAGAAAACGGATTGGGAACATCCACTCAAAATGTGAGATATTTACTGAATGAAGCAACCAATTCCTCTGATGCCAATGTCAATTTTAGGCAAGAAAGCAAGATGTTGTGAGCTACCAGATCAAAGGCGGAAGATAGATCTAAGAAAATGGCAAGTACTATCTATCTTTCCACAGTCTAAGTGACTGTGTATTTCACTTAATACCGACGTTTTACATAGTTTTACCTTGTTATTCCCAAGTTTACAAATCCCTGTTACTTGTAAAATGCATTTTCAGTTCTATGTATGCATATTTTTGTTCCATGTAAACCGAGCTGATGACAATAGCGCGGTATATAAAAGATGTTAAATAAATAAATAATAAAAATAAATCTGATCATTTGTCTTACATTTGTCCTCAAAGTCTTCCATCTGGAGGTTGGAATCATTCAACTTCTCTGAAGTCCTTAAGGAGTGGAAGAGTAGCCTAGTGGTTAGAACACTGGCTTGGTAACCAAGCAATCTAGGGTTCAGTTCCCACTAGCACTCCTTGTGGCCTTGGGCAAGTCACTTAACCCTCCACTGCCTCAGAAGAAAGGCCTGGCAATCTACTTCCAGTGACACTGCCAAGAAAACCCAGGAGCTTCTGGGTCACCAGGAGTCAGGACTGACTCAAAGGCACACATTACATTGAAGTCCTTATTATCATTTCCACTTCACTGATGCTCTAAGTACTATCAAACACCAACCACAAGGCAGTGAAGATTTCATTGTCAGCCAGGCTCTGGAAAGTATCACCATTAGATGCTTCAAATGTAGTCCCCATTTTTTTCAGTAAACATGACATTGCTGTGGTTGGGAGCAATATGTGGCTTCCAAAATTTGTTGAGTACAATTTTATAACGTTCCACCTAGTTAACACATGATTAACCACACATCAAAAAACAACAAACTAGACCCAAAAGACCCAAACTCATACAGGCCAATAGCTAGCATACCACTCATTGCCAAATAATAGAAAAAACCATACAACTCCAATTACAGGATCATATTGACGAACACAAACTCCTTGACTCACATCAGTTTGGATTTCGCCCCTTCCATGGAGTTGAAACTCTCCTAATCACACTGATGGACCTCCTCATCAGAGGTACTAATGACAACAATCAAGGTTTCCTACTCCTCTTCATAGACCTATCTGCCGCATTTGACAGCATTAATCAACAGACTAGAAAATTTAAAAATAGGAGGGACAGTCCTTGAATGGTTCAAGTCATACATCTCACATAGATTAATATGGGTGCAAATGGGTCAAGAAACATCAGAAAATTTCCCCCAAGGTCAGGGAATACCCCAAGGCTCAGCCCTCTCCGCCCTCCTTTTCAATCTGTACCTACAACCCATTACAAATATATTAAAAAAACACAAAATCAACCATTTTATTTACGCGGATGACATTATGCTAGCCATCCCCATAAACCCTAACAACCCCAACTATGACAACTTACTCACATGCATGAATGAGACCACTACATGGCTCGAAGACAACCATCTAAGCATCATTTATTTATTTTTATTTATTTATTTACATTCTCTTATATACCGCGCTATTCTGCATCAGTGCGGTTTACATTGAACAAACTGAAATTACATTGAACAGGGCATTATAACTTGGAGATAACTATTTTACAGGGAACATGGGCTATGGAGGGTTAAGTGGCTTGCCCAAGACCACAAGGAGCACCTGTGGGACTAGAAACCCCAGTCCTTCCGGCCCATGGTTGCTGTCCTCTAGTGGGATTTGAACCCCCGACCTTCCGGCCTGAAGTACCTTGCCCCAACCACTTAAAAAGACAGAAGCAATGTTCATAACAAGAAAGCCGGACGCCGACTACAACTACCCAGCAACAATCTTAATCAATAAAACACCTATACCTGTTAAAAAGGAGGTAAAGTACCTGGGACTAATATTAGACCACTCACTCACCATGCTTCCTCACATAAAACAGACAGTAAAAACGATATTCTATAAACTTAAAACAATACAACACCTAAGACCCCTACTTGACACACATGATTTTAGATCAGTAGTCAATACCCTCATCACCCCCCACTTTGACTATTGTAATAGTCTCCTGAATGGTTTACCGCTTAAGAGTATCTACCTACTTTGAAGAGCCCAAAACATATGCGCCAAGATGATCACAAAAGCTAAACTAACAGACCATGTGACCCCAATACTGTTAGACTTGCATTGGCTCCCTATAAGTAGCCGAATAAAATATAAAATTCTCCTAACCACCTTCAAACTCCTTAATAACATCTCTCCCTCACATCTGTCTACCCTAATACACCCCCCATCAGAAACTAGAATGCGCAGACAAAACGCAACCCATTCCCTCAACATAGAAACAACCTTCAGAAAAACTAAATCAACTTTGCGGCCCCCACTCTCTGGAACGATCTACCACTAACCTTACGTACGATAAAAGACCTTCACCAATTTAAAAAAGAACTTAAAACCTACCTCTTCACAAACCATTTTACAATCCCCTATCAACAGAGAACCTCTCCCCAACAATCACAAAAACACATACACAGCACTCAAAATAGAACAAACGACTAATACAAAAACTGTACACTACTTACACACTACTTACACAAGTCTTACCCAATCTGTTGCTCTTATAAATAAACATTTTGTAATCTAGTTCGGTTATGTTCTAAGTATTATTACCTGTATATAGTTAAAACCATGTTCCATGTAAAGTATACAGATGTATACAAAATTTTGTTAACTGTTCAATGTAAACTGCCCTTGATCTCTGGAAGGGGAGGTATAGAAGAAACTGTTAAATAAATAAATAAAAATAAATAAATTTACATGCATCTCACTGAAAATAGGTGATTTATATCTATTAGTGGAGTATATCTTTAGCTGGCTCCTTATAAAATTACTCTCTTCCTATGTGCACTCAAGTTCATAGTTATCTATTCCAACAAGAACTGTATGAACAATCCTTCCAGCAGGACCACAAATTGCCATGACTGTATGATCTAATCTATCAATGTTTTTCTCTGGGAATACTATGGCATATTTGTTGACCGTGCCGACATGTGGTTCTCTGTCACTGCACAGAAAACACAAGTGAAAGTTATACCTTCTACTCTATCTGTTCAAACATAGACTTGTTTCCCCCTTGATCTTTGGGAAAGAACATATTTCTGAAGCTTCCTCATTTTGTAGTTTAGTGGCCAATGCCAGAACACTAATGCCATCACTGTTCTTTTAAATCTCATTTTCCCTGACCTGCCGCTCACAAGTCCCTGCAACTTATCCTATGTGATAATAATTGGGAAGTAATTGCCAGTCATATGGGCAGAGAAAAGAACATCTGCTTTACCATCTGGAACATGTTGTGAAATACAGCTACCACTCTATGTATTCCAGATGGTCTTTTCCTCATCTATACCTTCATCATTCTCTGCCTTTTCCAGGAAAAATTGGTCCTGTTCTTCCACATATACATTGTAGAGATTAGCTTATTTCATTGTGTTTTTTTCACTTCTCAGCTAAAGCAGCAACCAGAAAAGATCTTGCTGCACAGCTCTCTGGTTCTTTTGTGGTTAGCAGCTGTAAGCTGTTCTTCCTTGGCCTCCTTTATTAAGTATCAACTATGGCTCCTCAAAGCTTTGAACTGCATCAATTTCATGTTTATTTCTCCATGGAGCAACTTCAGTTGTTGTTCAGTTGTTGTTGTTGATATGGAAGGACAGATTAGATAGGCCATGTGGTCTTTTTCTGTCATCATTTTTCTATGTTTCTATTACTTGCTCTGGATAGGCTACTCTATTCACTTTAGTATAGTTTATGGAAAGAATCAGAACATGGCTGGTAATTTGTAAGGCATATGTAAGGACATTCTTGGCCTTTAATTCTTCCTCAAGCTGTCTTTCCAGATCTTCCATTTGCTGAATAAGAGCTGTTCTTTTCTTATGGACAATTTCACCAAATAGATTGTTTTTTCACATACCTTGACATTTATGAATCTCACTTCTAAGCCAGGGTATGTGGAGTATGAGTTGAGAAAATATTTTCCTTTCTTCTCTTTGATGAGACAGCTCTCCATTTTCAGTCAGAATCTGAGCCTTTTAGTTTGTGAACTTACTAATTAGGTATTGACACTTGTCTGCCTTTGACTAAGCTCACTAAGTTGATCTTCCAACATGCAGTTCCATTCCTCCAGAGTGGCCTTTGATTGAAAATTCTTTTGGTTTATTAAAAGCTTGATATATTGCCTCTCAACCATTAAAGCGGTGTACAACTAAAATCATAAAATATCATAAAAAGGAAAAGAACACTATAAAGTAATAGGACAGTAAAAGAACAGGGATCAAAACAATAGGGAAGGAGGGGGGAGGGAGCAGAAATACTAGCCAGTTGCTAAGGAAAGGGAGAAGGCCTGCTGGAAGAGAAATATTTTTAAGGCAATGGTAAAATGGAGGTAAGAGGATTCTAAGCAAAATTCAGTAGGAATAGAGTTCCAGAGAGAGGGACTAAGAAAATAAAAGTGCAGTGCAACGAGTACTTTCTAAGTGAGCCTGAGACGATGAGGGAAGATGTAGTTGATTAGCATGAATAGACCATAGGACCCAAGGAGATGTATAGGGGATGAGGTATGAAGAGAGATAGGCTGGAATGCGGGTATTTATGATTTTATATATGAGTGTAAGCAGCGTAAATTGAGACCAATGAGAGATGGCCAACCAATGGGATTTGATAAGCAAGGGAGTAACACGATCGGATGGTGGTATGATGTAAAATACGGATTGTAAATGTTTGAGTTGATAATTAGGAAGACCTGAATAAATGATATTACAGTAATTAAGTTTTGACATAACTAATGATAAGAGTAGTTGATGATGGCAGAAATGGGGAGGATAGATTGAACATAACAAATTTGTCGTAGAACAAAGAAGTAATGCCTAGCAATAGTACCAATGTATGAGTCAAAGGATAGCTACAAGTTGAGTGTGACGCCAAGATATTTAAGAGTAGAAATGATGGAAATTCAAAAACCATTAAGAAAGGGTGAACCTCTGGTGGAGAAAGAGAACCCAAGAACCAGAGTGTAGATGTCTTGGCTGGATTAAGACTCACTCGGTTGGAGTGTAACCAAGAAGCTACAGAGGTCAAACAAGAATTAACAGAGGAGAGATCAGGGGACAGAGGGGAAATACAGATCAGCAGCAGGATGTCATCTGCATAAAAACACACTGAGACACCCTGCTGCTGGATCAAAGAGACTAGAGGGACCAGGAAGACATTAAAGAGAAGAGGTGCCAAGACGGAACCTTGAGGAATGTCACAAGAGAGTGGGAAAAGAGGCAAGGAGGAACCCCAAAAAGAGACATAATAGGAACAGGAATAGAGAAAAAAATGGAACCATTGTAACATAGTGGAGCAAAGGCCAGATGAAGAAAGATGAGACAGAAAAATGGAGTGGTTTACAAGATCAGTGGGTAGTAACAACAAAACAAATTGCACTATAGTGCTGGAAGATGAGACCCCCAGGTCGGAAGGCACTCAACTGGCTACTAGGAAGGAGCTTAAGACTTTTAAGAGTAAAGCCAGCATTTATGATGTGGTTGGATCAAAGCCCTCGGGACATCTGACTGCTGATATAGCTGTACATTAAATGAGAGTTAGAAGTCGCAAAGATGTTTTACAAATGATGCTGAATTTATAATCAAGAAGAAACTTGCAAGAACTCTAATGAAATAAAATGTAATCAGAGAATGCTAAATTTCTATTCATCTGCAAAGAATGCCCATCAAGACAACTATAATTCAGGTTTATGCCCCAACAACAGCTGCAGAAGAGGATGAAGTTGATGAGTTCTATGAAGAAGTACAAGCTGAAGCTGACAGAACATGCAAACAGGATATACTGATAGTCATGGATGACTGGAACGCCAAAGTTGGAAACAAGAAAGAAGGCAAAGTGATTGGAAAACATGGACTTGGCAACAGAAATGAAGCTGGAGAAAGTCTGATAGAATTATTCAAGATCAACACTCTATTCATCTCAAACACCTTCTTCCAGCAACAAAAGCAGCGAATGTACACATGGACTTCACCCAGTGGATTGTAAAAAAATTAAATTGAATACATCTGTGGAAGTCAATGATGGAAAAGCTCTATAACATCAGCAAAGACAAAACCTGGAGCTGACTGTGGTACAGATCACCAATTACTTGTATGAAAACTGTAGCTAAAGTTGAAAAAGAGCAAGCCACTCATGAATGTAGCAAAATATGACATTGAGAATAAACCGGAAAGCCGGAGCGGGAGGCCTTCCTCAAAAAAACCAAAGAGGAAGAAAAGTAGCGGAGGGCAAATACCACGGCCAAAACACTTAGGATAAAAACAGAAGAGCTTTATTGTAGACCAAACTTTACAAGTTTCGGCCCTAGACCTTCATCAGGGGTCTAAGAACAGACAAATAAACATAAAATTAAAATATAAATAATCATAACACAAAAAAACCGAAATATAAAAAGAGAACACATAAAAAATAAAATACATTACCAAAGGGAACAAAAAGATACATCTAAGGGGTGGAACAAGCTACTCTTCCCAATCTAAGGTAAATAAACAAATAGATAAAATTAAACACATGGACGGAAGGAAAATCAATTTGCTGCTTAGATACAAATGACAGAGCTCCAGATGAGTTATGGAATGACATCAAGAAGGTTGTGATGTAGGAAAGTGGGAAATCTCTACAAAAGGTGAAAAGCAAACATGGAAAAATGGATGACTGAAGAAACTCTAAAAATTGTCCAGAAAAGCAGAGAAGCTAAAGCCAGAGGAGAAAGAGAGACAATCACAGAACTCAACAGAGATTTCCAACGTGCAGAAAGACAAGACAAGGAGAAGTACTACAATGACACATGCAAGGAAATAGAATCAGAAACTATTAGAGGAAGAACAAGATACGTTTTCCTAAAGCTACAAGAGTTAAAGAAAAAATTCCAGGCTCAAATTGGAATGTTCCAAGATGCTCGGAGATCCATGTCGAATGATGCTGAGAAGATCAAGAAAAGTTGAAAAGACTATACAGAGTTATAATATGATAAAGATCAAGTGGACCAACAGCCGTTTCAACCTGTACCTCATGATCCGGAACCATTGGTGAAGAAATTGAAGCAGCATTAAAAGCCTTATCAAAGAACAAAGCACCGAGCATTGATGGCATTCCCAATGAAGTATTACAGCAATCAGATGCAGCTGTTCCCATACTTACAAGGCTCTGCCAGGAAATTTGGAAGGCAACATAATGGCCAACTCACTAGAAAGGATCTGTGTTTATACCAATATGAAAGAAACGTGATCCAACTGACTGTGGAAATTATCATACAATCGCTCTGATCCCACATTCCAGCAAGATTCTACTCAAGATTATTCAGCAGAGACTACAACCATACCTGGAACAAGAACTGCCTGAAGTGCAAGCAGGGTTCAGGAAAGGGCGAGGAACAAGAGACATCATCATCGATGTGAGATGGATCCTTGAAAAGACAAAAGAATACCAAAAGGATATCTATATGTGTTTTATCGACTACAGCATGGCTTTTGACTATGTAACCAAACAAAATAAACTTAGATCTGTGTCAGAGCTTCTATATGATACTTCATGTGTATAAAAACCAGCTCTACTGATTCACCTCAATGTAGTATTGATCTAATAGCAAAAGCAAAGTGGAGAGGGCAGACCTCAGAAAACTCTCCAAAAGGTACCTTCGACCCCCAAGTGGATCCAGGTATCCATTCAGATTTAGTACATCAACAGTCTGTATAAACCTCCACCACCTTGCTATATTGAAAAGGGGATACCAAACATTCTCACTTAATAAACTTTTCTTTTACATAGCAAGACATCAACAATTTTTTAAGCTAAACATTCACTACTAACATCATACTGTCTTGTATGCATATTATGGTATGTAAGGGGTATGTTTACTATACTGTGTCACCCAGTGAGTGTCCCCAGAGCTGGAGCCTGGGTAATTCACCGGGGCTACTTCAATACTAGCAAAAGTGGATGATTACAATGCCCTCTGGGAGTTGTAGTCCCAATTGCTGAATAAAGAAGGTGAGTCGTGGATGAATAGTAAGGCTTTCAAACAGGACTTTTAATTCCCCTTCCGGGTGGATTTTTAAAGCAATGGGAACAAAAGGCAAAATACCATGCTTCTGGTACAAAAATCAAAAGGAACAAACTGGAACCAAAATGTGCTTATCTTCAGCTGAACTCAAAAGTAACACAAACAGTCCGCTCAAAACAGGTAAGTTTTCCTCACTGCAGTTTGCTTATACTTTAACAGCTTCTTCAACAGAAAGAAGTAATGTCATCTGACATAATTAAAGTACAGTCCATGCATGTATCTGATATTGCTTCTTCATAATCATTACATTGCATTTCCTCTGGTTCCTCCTCTGAATAACATTCTTCAGGGTTATAGAAAACGTTATCTTTAGGCAAACTCTGTTCTCAGTAATTACACTTCCCTTCTTCCTGGTTAAGAGAGTGCAGTGAATAATTACCACCCTCTCTTGAGGGCTCCCTTTGTGAGTCACACAACTCCTTATACATACAGGGCAAATCACTATATTCAAAGGCTCTTCTATTAGAAGGAATTGGCCTACCTCCCAACTGCCTTTTCTCTGAGCTCCTGCGTGTGAGTGAGTTATCAGAGCACTGCTGAGACAGAGACGTTTCTCTGCCTTTCTGTCTTGGCTTTTTCTTAAGCATAAAACTTTCCCCAGGACAGACTTTCCCTCTTGTGCTGTACCTGGTTTTAGGAAGATAAAACTCCTCAGCTTTCCTGAGCCTGGCTTCTGTACCGTAGCTTCTCCTAGCTTTCTGGTAAGTTTCACCGGGCACGTCCTTAGTTGGGCACTGCTCTCTGCAACAGGCTGCTGTGTTTCTTCCCATATACCTTTCAGTTCTGCTGGCTTCTGAACTCTCTCTCACTCCTGTGTCTCTGCTTCTAGAACTGGAACTTGTTCTGCTCGTCGCCCTGCCTCTTCTTCTCTCCTCACTAACCTCAGGTGAGCATGTTTTAACTGCGCATGTCCCTGTGCTTGGTTGGGCTCCACCCCTTCTCAGCCGCCCTTCATTTCCTAATGAATCAGGAACCTGCTTGCTGCTCGGGCGTGTTCTCCCACCATGTGATAGTGTTTGTTTTGGTTGCCTATAGCAACTCTGCTCCATGTGCCGATCTGAGCTGTCATTTTCAGATCTGTTATCATCTGCTCTACCTATTTCCATAGGCTCTGATGACTCTACCTCATGACAACTGCAGTAAGGTAACAGCGGTAACGGTAGCGCATGTTATGTAATGTTAATGCGCATTAACATTACCTAACGCACGTTAGCGTTATCTAACGTGTGCTAGTGTTCCTGTCCACGGTAAGTCCAGAAAATGGTGGAGAGAGGGCGGAGAGAAGGGGTCAATGGGTGGGGAGTGGGCGGGGAGAGGCCCCATCCACACTAACGCGGGGAAATGAAGGGATGAATCTTACTGCAACTGAAAACCTGGCATTAGCACACATTTGCAAGAGAGAGAAACCATTTCAGTGCCAGCAATGTACAACATAGGCAGGGAGCTCAGAAAAGTGATAATAGTGCTACATTTGCAGCAACAGCATAGTGGCCAAGTATGAAAGACAGTGCGAATGGGGCATAGGGGCTGCAGGCGGGACATGTAGTGGGGGCAGCTGGGGCACAGGGCTGACCAGGCTGACGCCTAGGTGACACATAGGAACATAGACATGGGGAATCAGCAAGACAGCCGCTGACCAAAGCAAACCACAAACCACAAATATCCTGACCACATGTGACTGTGGAGCACAGATGGGTACAGAGCTACTATCAGATGCACTGTTATGAAAACCTGTCACACAAGGGTAGGGATGGAGATGTGCAGCAGGACTTATCTCCAGCACCACGTGTACTGCGGACCTAGTGCTGTGCACCCACCCTTACCCTCAGAGTGAACACAGAACCTGCCGAATGACAGGGTCTGTAGATACTCTGTGGCAGTATCACACCCTGGCAGGCCGT
Organism: Ichthyophis bannanicus; assembly: GCA_033557465.1. NCBI lineage: Eukaryota > Metazoa > Chordata > Amphibia > Gymnophiona > Ichthyophiidae > Ichthyophis > Ichthyophis bannanicus. The sequence continues at coordinate 925,684,165 of CM066031.1, read as the reverse complement.
TATACCAAGTTGCGGTAACAGAGAAGTGCAGACCCCATGTGGTGATCAACTGTATAGCGCTGTTCTGCATGTGCAATACATCATGAGTGTTGGTGCAGCTACCCTATCCTGGCGCACACAGAAGATGGCCTGTACAGTGACCTGCAGTCCCCCTGTACCCAGCCATTGCTGCACAACAGGGCAGAGAGGTAAAGCACATGGCTAGTACAATGAAGTTACAAGCAGTGGTCATGGGTCAGTTCTCCGTTGTCACCTCCTCTGATGCCTTGCCAACTAAGATAATTTGCATGCCGCTAAAAGTCGTACCCTCACAGATCAGTACTGCCAGCCCCTAACATCCTCACCACAGTTGAAAACAGTCCTGCAATCCATCCATCTGCGTGTGTCAGCTGTGCATAGTCCTGTCTGCCTGTGCAGGCTGCCACCCCATGTCATGCGCTGGTACCCTGTCCTGCATTGTGCCTCTGTGTGAGTCCCCTGCCTGTGCCTGATCTGCATGGCACCACCACTCTGCTGTCGACCCACCATTGTAACTATCCTGCTAGCACCGCCCCCATCGGGGGTCACATACACCCATCAACTGCCACCCACTGTCTCACAAGCATGTTGCATTGCCAGAGCCCTGTGCTGTGGTACAGTCGCCCACAACATGTTTGTCAACAGTACTGACAGCCACATGGTCTGCCCGCAGATATGGCATATCCAGGACCCCCCAGTCTCCCTCCGTCAATCACCTGTGCAGTGCCGTTCCGCCATGCCCACCCAGTGCCAGGGTGACATCTGTCCCAATGCCCATAGGTGATGCATGTCAATCTGAGGCACCTTGCAGCCCATAGGGCACACTAACCTAGTGCACCCTAACATTGTTAGGGCACCTTAACCATTAGCACCATATCCCAGAGATCCCCCGAAGGTGACCTGTCCAGGAGTGCCCAGTACCGCGCCTTGCCTAGAGAGCCTGAGAAGGTGCCCTATATGGTGCCTCACAAGGCACCATACAAAGCACTTGAGAAACAATACGGCACTGTACAATATGGCTCCCACTAAGGCGCCTACTAAAGCTCCATGTAAGGTGCAGAAACCACAAGAGCCCTAGAACGCCCCATTTTCGGGAGCGTGGTTTAGGGTGCCATATGACGTGTCTTTGGGCGAAGGAGACCCATGACGCGCTCTATAGCGTATCAATGCCAAGGCGTGCTCCAAGGCACTGTAATCAAAGTATGCCTAAAACGTGCATGAGGCCCAGATGGCACCAAGCCTGAGATGCTGTAATGTAAAGTGGCAATGCCCACAAGATCATGGTCAGTCAGAGCATCATAACGGTGTGTGTGTAGCGCAGTGGGAGGCAATATGTCTAACAACAATGTACTTGGGGTTCAAATCCTGGAAGAGAGGACCACAAGTCCAAACGGATGGGAATATGGCACAGCACACCTAGAAAGAACAGTTGTATTTAGATATATAACAGGATACCAGAAGCATAAACATATAGACCAACTTGCGTCACAAACCAAGCAAGGAATGCACTTGACAAGGCGCGTGGGAACGTGCGTAGCAACACGTGTAGCAACGACCGCACTTCTCATGCACGCTTTTACTGCGTCATGGGAGAACTGACCACATGCAGCATACAAGATGGCTGCCAGGTCAAAGAAGCCAGCCTTTTCCCATGCAGACCTCTACCTCCTGGCGTAGAAGATATGCAGCCACCAGGGGCACCTGTTCCCAGGCTCCTTCCGCCGGCAGGACCTCAGCAGGGTGAGGAAGGCCTAGGTACACCTCATAAGGCGCTACAATATGGTGGTAGACTACCCATGTGAGGTAAGTGCATGGGGACAGGCACACCAACCCAGGAGTGCAAAACAATAGCGAGCAACCAACACACATATCAAACACGCACAGCAAAGGAAAAGGACGTGTTTGTGAGTAAAACCAGGAGCAATGTAGGCCGCAATGCTGATGTGTGCAGGTCTGCCCTACCCGCAGGATGCCCCAGGCCGCAATACAGAGGTCTGTGATTCATCCTGGTGTTATGTTGTTTGCTCCTGTTGCGGTTCCATAGCTCTGCCCTACCCCCAGGATGTCCCAGGCCTCATTACAGAGGTGTGTTATCCATCCTGGTGTTATGGTGGTTGCTCCTGTTGCAGTCTCGTAGCTCTGCCCTACCCCCAGGATGCCACAGGCCTCATTACAGAGGTGTGATATCCATTCTGGTGTTATGGTGGTTGCTCCTGTTGCAGTTACATAGCTCTGCCCTATCCCCAGGATGCCCCAGGCCTCATTACAGTGGTGTGATATCCATCCTGGTGTTATAGTGGTTGCTCCTCTTGCAGTCTCTTAGCTCTGCCCTACCCTCAGGATGCCCCAGGCCTCATTCCAGAGGTGTGTTATCCATCCTGGTGTTATGGTGGTTGCTCCTGTTGCAGTCTCTTACCTCTGCCCTACCCCCAGGATGCCCCAGGCCTCATCACAGAGGTGTGTTATCCATCCTGGTGATATGGTGGTTGTTCCTGCTACAGTTACATAGCTCTGCCCTACCCCCAGGATGCCACAGGCCTCTTCACAGAGGTATGTTATCCATCCTGGTGATATGGTGGTTGCTCCTGTTGCAGTTACATAGCTCTGCCCTACCCCAGGATGCCCCAGGCCTAATTACAGAGGTGTGTTATCCATCCTGGTGTTATGGCAGCTGCAGTTGCTGATGTGTGCAGGTCTTCCCCGTCCGCATGTGATCCCTGGACCCCAAACAGAATGTTGCGGCACATCCCCGGGCCACACCCTGATGTGGCTGCCATTGTGGCCAGGGCTCAATGGTGGGTCACATGAACCACACCCCCACCACTGTGCACTGTGGCACATGCCTATGTAGCTTCTGCATGTGTAGGACACGTGTCGCAGCCAGGCCCCTGGGTGTAGGTGACATACTGACACAGTGAATATGTGCGGGCTGGGGCATGTGCCCCGACCCCCCAGTGCCCTGTGCACAAGGCATGCCACCATGACACCATGCAGCCCTCATGGCATGCCACCCGTGGCCCACAGCATGATGTTGGCATGTATTTATTTTATTTATTTAGCTGTATTTATATCACGCTTGTATGGCATGGTGGTGCAGGCCCATGCACGGAGAGGCTGCCGCCTGGGAAAGGGGGCCAGGAGGAGTCCACCCAGGGTGCATAGGGGGAAGGCCAGACATGCACAGCTACAACCGCACACATGCAGGTGGCAGAGGCAACAGCAAGTGGGGACAGACAGCACACATCAGAGGCAGCCAGTTGCTGCACCCAGATATGTGTGCTGAACAGAAGCCAATGGCCAGGGATGCGTGTTCCCTAATGGTCCCACCCATTGCTGTACCCACAGGTGGAGGACCTTCGTAAAAAGGGGCAGGAGCTGAGGCAACGCTACCCCCTATTTCTGCCGCGGGTGCTATGTGATCAACAGGAACAATGTGGCAGTGAGTGGTACAGGCCATGCTGTGTGCCATGGCATGCTCCAGTGGGCTAGCAGCCTATGTGGCCACAGGACATGTGTGCATGATGTGCTAGATGCGTGACCATGGTGCTAATGCATGTCTTACCCCCACAGGGGATGCAGCTGCAGACCAGGAACCAGCAGGGCTGGACACCGGACACGGCTAGCCAGCGCCAGAGGAGGGACGCTAGAGGAGCCTGGAGGTGGCCTATGGCCGCGAGGCCAAAGAGGATGTGGTGGCAGCGGGGAGGGGGAAGGGAGCAGGGAGGGGGAGGAGGGGAGCAGGAGGGGGAGGAGGGGGTGTGGGGCCATGGGGAGGGGGAGGGGGTGGTGGGGAGTGAGGCAGGGGTGTGGGGGCATGAGAGTGGGGAGAGGGATGGGGAAGAAGGGGATGGGGATGGGGAGGGGGTGGAGTTGTGGGTGGAGGGTGGGCATGAGGGCGTGGCCAGTCCAGGGCAGCACAGGCCACCACAGGGTGCTGGAGACCATCTGCCCCACAGTGCCAGGATGTAGCCCGTCTGGGCGCAGGGCCTGCACACATCAGCGCAGGATGACAGACCGCACATGCAGTCACACAGACAAGGGACAAGGTGTGTCTGTACGGGTGTATGTGTGGCCTCCGCATGGCTGAGGTGATGCATGCACAGGCATATGCCCTGCGGGAGCAGAGCCAAGCTGTGGGGCAGATGGCAGTGACCATGGGCGTGGTGGCTGACCAGCTGCGCATGCTGTGCGACATACTCATAGCAGGTGCAGCTGACCAGCCTCCTGACCAGGGCGGCCCCCAGGGGGTGTGAGTTCCAGCCAGACCCATGTCACCCCTGCCCTCTGATGTCCTGTGCCCCAGTACTGCTAGCACTGGCGGGGTTGGGGGTGGCAGGGCCGAGGCTCACATAGGCCCACCGGGAGCATTTGTAACCCCCCAATAAACATATAACCTGTTGTTCCCACATTCACCATGTCCCTGTGTCTCATTTCACAACATGGCAGTGGAGTGTGATTTCCAGGTGTGGGCATGTCCCTGTGTTTCCCCCGGGGGGGGGGGGGTGTACGATACAAGAGGGTATCCCGGTGGTGAGGATGGAATGGCTGCTGGGGACAGGGCAAGGGAATGGCCCAATAATCAGTGGGTGGGGGTAGGAACAGCATGGCAGGTGGACATGCGGGTGGGGGCACAGACCCCAGAGGGCATAGAGAGAGACATGACCCGAGGTGGACCAATGGGGTGGGGGATGAGGAGAGGGGTGGGGTGGGGGGTCAGCAGTGAGGGCAGGGAGAGGGGTGGCATGAGGGGGAGGGGGGCAATGGCAGGGGACCTTAGATACAATACGGTATGCCAGCAGCGCTGGGGCAGGGATGGAGGGTGAGGACAGAGGTGGGTGGGATGACTGTGGGGCAGGGAGAGACCGGTAGGTGGGGCGCAATGTGCATGAGGTGCCAGCAGCGGAGATGCCAGCAGCAGAGGTGCCGCGGTCCGAACACGGGTTCTGATCATCAAGGTGCATAAGGAAATGGTAGAGATGGTGGGGCAGACAGACGTGAAGCAGTTCAGACTGACAGGGATGACACCACCACAGATGCCCTGCCTGGTGTGGGTATCTATAGTGACAGAATGGGCCAGGGTGAACCCAGGGGCGATGGGTACAGTGGGGGGGTAAAGGCGAGGGTGGGGGTGCAGGGGTGCCAAGGGGTGGGGGCTGTGCCATGGCCAAGTTATGTTGCTAATGGCAGGGGAAGAGGATACACATGAGCGGGACACAGAGTATCTGAGGCGGGGACCTGTGTGCAGGTAGTAGCACTGATATGGTGGGGGAGGGTAGAATGGGCAGGACAGGACTGTGTCCTGGGGAGGGGATCAGAGGAGGACGGGCACAGGGGAGGGTGGAAGGTGGTAGGAATGGCCATTCCAGGGGAGGGATATGGGTGTAGGGGTGACGGGGGGGAGGGGGCAGGGGTGACCCAGGTCGTGTCCAGCAGGGATGGATAGGGGAGGGGCACCCTGAGCAAGGAAAAGACAAGGGGCATGTGCCCAGGGTGACCACATGTGTGACAGGGGGAACATGGGGCAGTCAGCTGAAACAATGGACACATGGCCACAGGTTGCACCAGTGCAAACACAATTTATTGTGCACATCTCACCCCCCTGCAATTACACCCTCCCCCATCCTCTACCATGCTGGCCACGTCCCTGTGTACCCCTTGGGGTGGGTGCTACTGCTTCTGCTGGCACTGCTGTCACCGGCTGGCTCATGCATGCCAACATGGCCTCATGCATGGACACCATCCTGGCCATGCTGGCTCCCAATGACCCAGCTGTCGCATTCAGGGCCCACACCTCACAGAGGAGGCCACCCAGCACCAGCCATTGGCATTGCACCTCATGTCGCTTGCGACGCTGTTCCTCTACCACCTCATACAATGCCATCTGTATGCCTGTGGGTGAGACACGGTGCGAGCCGTGAGACATGGGTTGCACATTCCACCTGTACACATGTAACAGCTGACCAGACAGGTCGGACACATGCGCTGCTACTGAGTGGGAACGCATCTCCCTGATCACCTGGCTAATGGCTGCTTGTATGGGCTGTAGTGTGGGACCCAGAGCTGGTGGTCCAGCTATGCCCCTGGCTGCAGCCTCTGCTGTAACATTGTCTTGGCCTGCCTCGGCACCCACCCCGCTGTCATCTGAAAGGAGGGGTGCTGCTCCCTCCTCCACCTCCAGTGCTGTCTCATCCTCCTCAGGCACCTCCACATCTGGTACCACCTCAGACGGGGGCCATGGGCCAGACCCTGGGGGCTCCACCCCCTCTGCCGCCTCTATGGCATGTATGTCACCTGTGGGGGGTAAGGGTGCACACTCAGGTGTGCCGTGCCTTCCCAGCCATGTACATGTACCTGTCCCATCATGACCTGCCAGGCTGTGTGGGCCGTGGGATACGTAGGACAATCGGGGTAGACTTCAGCTGTGTATATGTGGGCAGGGACTGTTCCAGTGCAGGGACATGTGGTGCACCATCGGATATATGTGTCCCTGGTGTCAGCGGTGCCTCACTGGTGACTGTGTGTACGTGCAACTGGGTATGAGCCACGTCAACTGGTGGGACTGCTGGTGTGCTGCTGGGGTTGACAAACCACTGTTGCCTGGGACAGGTATGCTCTGTGGTGGCAGAGATCCATGTGCTGGGGTGCATGCCCGGGGAAGCATGGGGCTCTGGCACTGCGAATGCCATTTGACATTGGGTGGCTATGCAGAGTGGGTGCATGGATATATGTGTGCCACATGGGTATGCACTGGCTGCACTATGCTCCCCACCAATACCACCCCCTGCATGGTGGTGTGCCCCGTGTCTGGCATCCGGAGCTGCCCCCACATCCCCCTCGCCCACCCACCCTCCCCACCTCAGGCCACTCACCCCATTGATTGCCATCACACTTTGCTGCCATCCCCCTATCACCCACTGTGCACACGGATGCAGGGAAACACCATCACCCCCACACTCTACATTCCCGGGCCTTATTCTGCCCTCCCCACCCCTCCACTGTGGCTCTGCACTACATTGATGACCTCCAATCCCAGCCCCTGCCTCTCCCCCTCTGCACTTGCAGCCTTACACCTACCCACCCTCACCCACATATACCATTATCATGTCCCCCCCATGCCCCCTGGTTTCAGTGTGGCCCGGCATCTGCCAGCCACCTCAGCTGCTGCATTGCTTTCACAGGTCCCCAGTGAGCTGTCTCTGAAGTGCCACATGGGCCTTCCCTGTCCCCATCACCCATGGCCTCTCTGCTGCTCCTGTCACTGTTGGCCACATTATGCCTCTTGGTACCCTGTCCATGCTTGGTTCTATGGCTCTGACCTGTCCCCAGCCTCCCCCCCTACTCCCGCGCTGATACACCAGTGTGAGTTGTTGTGGCTGCAGGTCCACCAGTGGCCCGTTCATAGGATGTTTGTCACATGGTCCTGTCTGGGGCCTTCCCCATGCCCTCTGTGTATGCAGTCCCTTGGTGTGCTACCCTTGCCCATGTGTGTAGTGACGGTCCATCAATTGTGCATGCCAGCTGATTGCACAGGGCCACACATGGCAGATGACCACGTGCTGCCAGCATCCACATCTGTGGTCCAGCAAGCAGACAGCCCTCAGAGGGGCCACCAGGGTCATGCCATGGCACATTACGAGGTCCTGGTGTGTGTGGTCCATGGCTCAGGATGGAGCAGCATGCTGAACATTGTTGTGCCGGGGCCACATGGTGTGGGGCTAGGGACATGGCCATGTTGGGGGGGGCAGTGGGGGTGGGCTGTGGTTTCCACCTGAGCCAGGTGTTGGGCATATGTTTCTGGGGACTGTGGGTGGCAGGTCCCACTGTACATAGCTGATTGGGGCTGTGGTCTGGGGTGGGGTGGGCATGGTACACCTCGCCTCTCAGTCCCACCATATATTGGGTGGGACTGGCTAGGGAAGTGCGGTCTATGCATCCCCTGATATGGCCCCCACCCCCCCTGCATCTGGCCCCATGTGTGCTGTGGTGTTGGCTCTCCACAGAACACATTTCTCCATCCCACCTGCACATGGGACCACTGAAGGCCATGAAGGTATATGTGCCCCAGTCTGTCAGCTAGCTGCTTCTCCAGCGGCGACAGGGCAGCTCACTGTGGTGCACCCCCACCTGTCGCATGGGGTGGTGCCTCTCCACAATGGCGCATGCCAAGACTGAGCACTTGATGTCCCAGTAGCACTTCTTTATGCTCTCTGGGTCACGGCTTGGGCCCCCTGCTGCAGCCACTGCTGTTGTGACCTCCTCCCATGTGATGTTGTGTTGCGCAATGGTGGTGGTGCTGCTGAGCCACCCAAATAGCACCTCATACCGCTCCAGGATGGCTGCCAGAAGGAGGTCATTCTCCTACTGAGTGTAGCAAGCTGCCTTCCTCCTGGCATCGGTAGGCACTGGCCTGCGGTGGTGCTTGCCACCTGCCGCACCTCCACACTGTTCGTGTGCCTCCTGGCTGTGGCTGGATAGGCCTGTCTCCCCCCTCAGGCTCCTCTTTGGTGATGGCCGCTGGTGACTGCTGGCTGGTCATGGCACCCACACCCATCTAACTTGCTGCACACTGTGCCATCATGTCCCACCTCTTCACAGTACACCCTTGCCATTACAGGCATGGTGGGCCCGTTTAAGTACCCAAGGCGTGGTTCACCGTGCAGTCAGACTGCGCAATGTGCATTCCTATGCATGTGCAATGCATGTTACCTGCTACCCAGGGCGTGTTTGTTGCACAGGTGTGTGTTGCCTCTGTGTGCCACCTACAGGGGGGTGGCGTACATCACATGCCCCATATGCGTGCAGGGAACCGGCTTGCGCATGTGTCACAATGAGCTGTACGGGCCCTGCCCCCTTCATGTGCTGCTCTGCACAAAACACATGCATGACATGTGTGTGTTGAGTGTAAAGCGCATTCCTACATGCACTACACAATTACGCACCCATGCGCTTAACGTTCTCTATGTTCAGACCTCCTGATGTCACTACTATTGGTGTCTGCCCCTACATCCACAGGTGCTGTGTTCTCTTCCGTATTTGGTGCCACATACCTTCCGTCTCTGGTATGTAGTTTTGCTCTGTGTGCTAGGCCATAGCTGCAGTGCTCTCCACTGCGCTTAGGCACCCTATGTGGTGCATCTACACATACATTGTGCCAGCACACATTATGTAATCTGTACGCACATGGGGACATGTCACATGCCCCTCCTATGTGCACTCCCCAGACCCAATCGCGAGGTGTGCCTGTGTGTTGTGGTACGTGCGCTACTACGCGCACTACAGTGTTCCACTTCCGTACGCACTGTGCGGTTTGTAACACTGTTGCTGGTGTGCGTTGCTGCATCTGTAGCTGTGTTATATTTGTTCTGATTAGTTGCCACACCCCACGCCATATTTAGCACCCTACATCGCTCAAGCTGATGTCCATGATGGCTCAAACCGACCATGTGGGTTGTGCAGTGGTGGTGTTGCTTGACTTGGAGGTGCTGTGGTTGCCTGATAAGGGAGATGGTGTCCTTGGGGCTGTGGCACTGGGCATGGGTGCAATCCTGCTGCAACACAGACCTGCAGCTGTGGAGACTCCACAGGCTGAGGTATGTCCAGCATGGCACCGTAGGTGTGCGGAGGCACACCCTCACCTGCCTCACCTCTACAGGCCCAAGCCCATGCTCCAGGACATGCGTGAGGACCAGGTCATCTCCCTCTACCGTCTATTAGGGAGCTCTATGATGATCTAAGACCTGACATTGAGCCCTGGACTGCCTGGTCACATGCCATACTGGGATTGGCCAAGCTCCTGGATGCCCTACATTTCCTTGCCTCTGGCTGTTTCCAATCCTCGGTGGCTGCAGTGGGGGGATGAGCAGGCCCACCTTCTCATGCTGTCTCCATCAGGTACTGCGGGCCATGGTCAGCCGGGTTAGGAATTACATTATGATTCCTAACAGTGGGCAACAGTGGGGGGCCATGGGCCAGGCATTCCAGTGGATTGCAGGGATACTACACGTGATGGAAGCTATTGATTGCACACATGTTGCCCTGGTCCCGCCCAGAGACAGGGAGGTGGCGTTCCGCAACCACAAACACTACCATTCCCTGAATGTTCAGGTTTTTTGTGATGCAACTATGCGTATTCTGAATGTGGTTCCCTGGATTCCAGGGTCTGTCCATGACTCCCATATCCTGCATCACTCAGCACTATTCATACAATTTGAGGCCAGACAATATGGGGACTGTGTTCTGCTGGGTGGGTATTACCCATCTCTAACAAGCACATGTTGTCCCTGTGTCCTGGGAGCCCTGCACCTCTCACAGGTGGGACAGGGTCACCTTTGGTGTGCCATTCGGGCCTTCTGACTGCATATCCCCTGCAATACACATGACATGGCGTGCTGCATATCAGACATCTTTTCAGAAAACATTACAGACACAGTCCATCAGGCTGTGGCATATCACTGCCCATCCGATGTCTGTTATACGTGGTCCCATTGCCGACTATGACCCCTGCATGTCTCTCCCTGCATTGTAGTTGTACAACACTGACATTGTATGGGGCGGTGTCCTCCAGCACGCCATGTCACCATCACCGGAGACATAGACACATGCGTTTGTGTGTTTCTACACTTAACTATGTCTGCCATATGTGCGTCATTGCTCTTCTGTGTGTCCCGGCACACGTGCGGGTAACACTGTTTCCAGGTACTGCTGCTGTATTGCACAGGTCTTTTGGACAGACATACTCACAGCACATATGGTATTTCCTCCATGGTGGTGTGTGACACAGATTGGTTGCCAACACCTACGGTGCACAGCTTCGGCTCACACACATATGCAAATGTTCATGTGTCTGTCTTGGTTGTGTATCCCTAGTTGACTCTGTTTGCAACGTGTGTGTGTGTGCTACTGGGGTGGGGGGCTGGGTTGGCTCACATATTAGTTTTCCTGCTGTACTGTGTGTTGGGGTTCCAATCTCCATTGACCTCATCTGTGACATCACGTGGCTGGCATTGTGGTGCCACGTTGCATCCCACATGTCTACTCTGTATTGGGCAGCGTTGGTGTATAGTTTCAGCCATCTTGGCTATACCCCTACTGTATATGTTACTGTGACAGCATGTGTGTGTGCACTGTACCATGGCCATCACATTATTGCATGTATGCGCATATCTGCCCCATTCCTGGTGCAATGCCATGTGTGCATCTGCTGCGTTAAGGGATGCCATTCGTGGCTTTTGGCTACAGGTGGTTGGTGATGTGATTGGTCTGGTTACAGTTGATGTGTGTTGCCCTCATTGCCCCTCCCCAGTGTCCTGTATCTCACACCTCCAAATGCTGGCACACAGCTGCCATGTGCCATTATGTGACATCATCTGTGCGTGTCATTGTGTATCTGTTGACCTTTCACATGTAGATGCTTGTGCGTATTTGTGTGTCCACCAGCTCATGATTGACCTTACCACATTTCTGTCTGCAGGTGATGCAGGATATGGCTGTCATGCCTGGTTTCTGACCCCTGTGCATCTTCCATGGACATGTGCAGAGATGAGGTACAATGAGACCATGCCTCCAACCGCTCCATCATCACGTGCACCTTTGGCATTCTGAAGAGTCACTTCAGGTGTCTGGATAGGACCGGTGGGGCCTTACAATACAAACCCATGACTGTGGCACAGATCATTCTGGCCTGTTGCATCCTCCACATCATTGCACTCAGGCACAATATCTGGGTCGACATTAATGAGGATTTGGAGGAGGATCTGCTGTGCCCTCCTGTATGTGGCCATGGTGATACACGTGCAGGGACGGCAGTCAGGCAACGTCTGATCGAGGAGCTGTTCTCATGTAAGTCCTGCATATGTGGGGATATGCATATGTGTATATATGTACATGCTGGGCTCTCTCTGGACATCTGTATGTTTCACTTCTGTCTTTACATCCCCAGGAGTAGCTTATGTTCCTGGCCGTCACTTTGGTGCAGTGGTACTTGTGTGCACGTCATTCAACCTGCAGGTGACTGTGGTGGGTAGACATAGCGGTACCTGTACTGTGGGGCAATGCAGCATAGTACATTTCTGTGGTTCTCTGTCTACTGCACAAATGTTGTTGTGCACCTCTTTGGCCTGCACCTCCCTACCCCATATGTTCCATTTGGCAACCATATGGCCATTAGTTCATGTCACGTTCTTGGTTTTCAACACTGTATTTGTGGAAACTGTGAAGGAGCTGTGTGTGTGTCTGCAGTTGCAGAGTGTGGTGGTGGTGGTCGGCACATACACCCTTCCCTAGCATTGTGCCATTATACAACATCAGTGTCTCCTTGCATGGACTGTGATGCTTGCCTCCACTGGTCTCAGCTTATGCTCACAGGGGCCGTATGCTACTGACAGAATGCTCTCCCCGTCTCACTGTGTGTGTGTGGCTGTGTTTTTGAGATGTGTCTATGTGATGGCACACTCTGCTACCCTTTAGCATTGTCTGGTGATGGGATGTGCCTGGACACTTGTGCTGTGGTGCACACTGCTCTATCTCTAACCCTGTGCTTGTGCCCTGGTGTACATTGTGCACACATATTTATGCATGTCTTCTATGTTTCTGACTGACCTGTCTCCTGTTTGCTGCCAGTCCACTATGCATCAACAGTTCTGTTTCACGCATCTCGCCAGACCTTGGACATGTAGCATTGATGGCTTGACATGCGGACATGGTGATTCCATGCATTTCAACGACATACTCTGCCTTTACTGTGACCTCTTGTGGCCTTTGCCTGACTCAGACAGTCCCCATTGGACACCTGCTGCACACAGATGGTACGTTGCATGTTTGATCTGTTGTGACTCACATCACACTTCACATGTTTCTTATGGGCTGTTTGTTTTGTTGTGGACCTCTGTGGCATCTATGTGCACCAACACTGCTGGACATGCTGTGGCCCACTGGAAAGCCTGTGTGACATGGCCATAGACATGACCATGTCGAGATGGCAACCTGGTCAGCCATGCCATCTCCAGCTGTGGGCAACACACATTGTGCTCTGTGTTGTGATTGTGTCCTGTTTGCATATCTGAGGTCTCATTATGTACATATTGTGGTTTCTCTCTCTGCATTGTGACCTTATGTTATGTACAGCATAATATGACCTGTTTCTCCTCCTTCTAACACAGCACAGCGAACACACACAGCACATTGACTACACTGCAATTGCCATACCTATCACAGTACCATTGGTGGACAGAGCACCTCCATGCAACGATCCCTGGGGGATGGTGCCATTGGGTGATGGGCCTCAGCGAGTGGGACACATGCCTATGATGGACATTATTGTTTGACTGATAACTTTGTGCAGAAGAGGGATGACTAACACAACGTTGCTGCCGTGCTCTGGCCGTATGTCGTGGTCATTGCAGTGGACACACAGAACACTCTGCATTACTATGGCACACTGAGATGTCACACGTGACCTTGCATGCCCATGGATCTGTGACAGTCATAACGGGACATGTGGGGTTGCAGATGACTTTTTCACTGTGGACAATTTGTACTGGTCCATACATGTACAGCAGGACATCACATACTTGCTGTATGTTGTACATCTATCTGACAATGTATTGATGTGTGTGGGCCATGTGTGTGATCTGAAGTGCAGTATATCCACATATGTTTGGGTTAAAAGGTACATGCAGCCATGTGTGTGCCACAGGAGGTACATTCTGTAGACCCTGTTTCTATGTCTGGCTACCTTATACTTGGACATGACACACTGTTTGCCACTACACCACTGTGATGCGTGCTCCCATCTGTGATTGTTGTTTGACCCTTACAGGGGGTGTTACAGTTCATCTAGGGCAGCACTCTGTCATGATTCAACGTACACAGTGCATGTGCATCTGCCTGATTTCGGTTTTGCAATGGTGCATGTGCCTACGTGGATTCTGTGGGCTAGTGCACCATTGTGGACCTTTTATTCTACCTCCACATACATGTTATTGTGTGTGGTTCCTCTACAGATGTGCGCTGTATATTGCTTTACCTACCAATCAATGCATGTTTACCCTAACTTCGTTATGACATGGCATTGTGCCACTCACATTGCACCATTACCTTAGCTGTGGGGCGGTGGGTGTCTCCTTTTTCTGCCTTAGGTTGTGCATTCCATGTTCATTGGCATATATGTGTTGCTCTGTATCCACAGCACCCATTACAACAGGCTTTCTGCATGGTGCTGCCTCTATGTCTGTGAGGTTCAGCTTTGTTCTTTGGCAACATGTGCGTCTCCTACCTGTTTTCATGTTCTCATTTGGCCTTGTGTAATTGTTTTTGCTCCCATTTGTGCATTAAAGGTGTTTCTGTACATGCATACCTGACGTCTGCTGATTCTCAGGCACATCACAGACTGTTGACTGGCCATCTGCACTGCTGTATGACCCACTGATACACACACATATGGTCTACACAGTTGAGGGGTGGTGCTGGGGCATTGGGACATGACAGTTTTGTAATGTTTCTGCATTTGCCTGTGCACTTCAGATCCACATTACTGTATGGCAGCATGGCATTACATCTATGTATCCTCCATTCCTATCTTATCGCCTTGTGGTTATGTGGGCAGCTTGGTGCACCTGCCTGGACCATGCCCCCTGTCAGTTGTGTGTTCCTGTGCTATTCCCATGATGATGAAGACAGCGTACGTCACTGCCATCTGGTTCACTCACATCACTGTGTCGCCAGTTGACCTTTCAGATCATTGCCCAAAGTGTGTATTCTATCATGCACAAAATGTGTGTGGTGTATCAGACGTTGTGCTGCTGCATTCCTGCACACAGATGGTTTCACTGCTGTCCACATAGGTATTCCATTTTAACACAGGTACATTCATCGCTCCCATGTGCCTGTACAGTTGGATGTTGGCTATCTTGGAGCATTGTGGCTTCTTGTGGGTGGGCATCTCTACTACTTGGGCACATGCATGCCCAGGCTGGTGCCTCTACATCCCCACCTGGGATGTGTTTGTCAGACATAGCTGGCATTGGTGTTCATTGGCACTGGTGCTGACAGTGGTGGCGGGACAGATTGGATATGCCCCTGCCTCTTTGTCTACACATCATCCACTTCAGAGATGTTTATATCTTGCTGTGGCACTATGGTTCACACACAATGGTTTGAGTACCTGGGGACCAGGGTTCAATTCCCAATATAGCATTTGTCAGGCCACATTCTCTGCATTGCTCTGACGGGATCCATTTAATCATTGTCACTCTTTGATGTACATTACGAGGTTTATGTTGTCATGTACACTGCTTGCTTGATATCATGGGTAGTCTCTGACACCCATTACATATATATGTGTGTAGACTAGCAGACATCTAGCTGTGTATGCTTTTCGAGGCTTGTGTGTCCTGTATAGCCAGGCACGTATGCCTCTGTGGACATTTCATGACTCCTGTGTGTTTGGTCATCCACATGCAGCACCTACTGTGTACATGTGCACACCATGCATCTCCTTGACATGATCTGTCCTGCTCATCATCTGTTGATGGACCAGTGACTTTGGTGTGACATGTTGGACAGACATTTGTCTCTGCTGCTGCATCACCATACTGACCATCCTGGACCACTGGCAGTTGTCTGTGTGCCAGCCGTCTGCCACCTCACAGGGTGCTGAGGGTTTCCATACACATGTTCCCTTTGTGGAGACATATTTACATTGCATTTGTTGTGGTTGTTTGGGATAGTGGTTCAGAATGTGTGTTGGAAAGCCATTGGTTGCAGGTTTGAGTCCTACATGTTCCTTTCCTTTTCTTGTGTTCTGCTAAGCCTACCAAAGAGTGGCTCTGGCTTCCTCCCCTCTCTGCACACCCTTCCTCTCTTCACTGTGCAGTGCATTGTCTCCTCCGTGCAGCTTATCCATCACATGCTTGTGCCTACATATGGTCCCTTTCTTTGGGATGTTTGGGTGGGCAGTTGGCTCAGTGGTTTGTTATTGGTGTCCCTGACCTGGGTTTGGTCTCCTCCATATATCACACAGGGTCAGTTTCACCTACCAAGCTGAGGTGCTGGGGAGGTGCACTCCCCATCTTGGCACCAGCTTTAGACCACTGCTCTTCATGTGCAGGGCATCATGGTTACCGATGGGTTTACCCTATCTTGGCAAACACAGCAGACAGTTTTGGCAGTGACCTGCAATCTTTCTGTAGGCAGCCATTGGTTTGACATATGCCAGGGAGGGGTAGACCACTGGTTAATACACTGTCCTCATAGCCAGGGGTCATGGGTTAAATCCCCCATCGGTAACATTTTGGTCGGCCTGGCTGACACACGTCCTTCTCATGCCTGTAACAGTCAGACACATATTTGCAATCTGTGCACGCAGCCAGGTACACCCTCACCTCAGAGACCTAACCAATGGGGCCTATAAGGTGCATTAGGCTATGCCGCATTGTAAGGAGCTACAAAGTAAGGTGCCGTTGTCCAATGTGCCATACAACACACCGTAACACATGTGTCACAGGCGGCACATGTGCGTTGGGCACATAGGAACGTTCTTTACCATGCAGACACATTTATATTGTCTCATGTAGTCATGCATGCACTGCACAAGGTGGACAGGTTGCCAGCCAATGCACCAATTCCGGCATTCTCATGTAACAACCTGAACCTCCTTGCCCACCTCATCTGCAACCAGCAGAGGTGCCTGTTCCAGGGCTACACCAGGCGGCACATCCTCAGGAGGAGGAGGGGGGCATGTAGGCACCTCACCTGCCATTTCAATGGAGCTTCTGCCTACCCACATGGGGTATGTGCATATGGACTGTCACACACAGCAAGGGGTGCAATACAGTAGCCAGCAATCAACACACATATCATACAGGGGCAACATGGGTAATGGACAGGTCTGCGGATCATCCTTGACCCCAAGCAGATGAACAGGTTGATGTGCACATGTCTTCCCCAGCCCCAGGTGGCCCCTGGACCATACGGAGAGGTCCATGATACATCCCCTGGACCTTCATGGCTGCGTCTGCTGCTTTATGTCTCCCACACTGGCTGACCACATGTGCCACAGTGCTGCCATGGCCCACTGTGGCATGGGCATATGCACTCACAGCATATGGTCAACACATGTCTTGGGCACATCATATGGTGGTGTAGTCATGGAGATCAGGCACATATGTGTCGGCTGTGACAGATGCCCCAGCCACTCCTTTGCAACACAGCACACAGATAACTGAAACATACAGCACTGCTGGCACATTGAACATGATTTGAACCATGACACAGCCACAATTGCCATGGGGGAACCCATGTCACACAGGGGCAGAATGTCAGGTAGGCATGGGGTGCCTGGGTTGTAGCACACATGACACATGGGGGCCATCAGCACATGGCGTGCCTCACTTGCACACATGCAGGTGGCATTGGCAACAGCTAGCTTTGGACCAACAGTGTATATCAGGGGCGGCACCCTGGTGCCCACATCCATGTGTGATGTGCAACTGCCATTGGACAGAGATGTCTGTCCCCTAACAGTCAATTTCCATTGCTGTACCCCCAGGTGGTGGATCTTTGCAGAAGGGCACTGGAGCTGCGGTTGCATCACCCTTACCTCCTAAGGAAGCTACAGCGGGGACAATGGTCCATGGGGACGGTGAATGATGCAGCCTGTGTGGCTACCTACTATATTCCAGTGATGTAGCTGACACATGGGACCATGGTGATGTCTGCTTTTCCCCCACAGCAGATGCTGATGCTGCCAGGATCCTATTTGGATCAGGGCCACAGCTGCACGGTCCACCAGCACTGGTGGCTGCTGACAATTACGGCATGGTGGGGGACACAGAGGGGGATGCCACCGAGGGGGATAGTGGTTTTGGGGGTGTGGGATGGGGGAGGGGTGGAGGGGGGTGGGGTGGACAGGGAGGGGGGCTGGGATGGGGGTGGGGTCACAGGACAGCACGGGCCACTGGGGGCCCCTGCCACCTGCCCCATGTGTCCAGCAATGTAGGCCGCCTGGGTGCGGCGACACCATACATTGCCACAGACAGGACATCTGCACATATCACCGCACACACACCAGCCACTGTGTGCTGTGGCCTGGGCTCAGCAGGCACAGAGCCACGCCCTGGGGCAAGTGATAGATGCCATGTTGTGGATGGCTGGTGAGATGCGCATGTTGCATGGGGCCATGATGGGCAGTGCAACTCACCAGCCATCCAGTCATGGGGCCCCCAGGGGGTGTACGCACCATGGTGCCACATGACACCTCTGCCCTGTGCTTTCCTGTGATACGGGAACACCACAAGGCTGGGGAAGACCCTGCCACCACATGGGGAGGGATGTTTTGTACAGGGCCCACCTGTGCTCACCACCTTGTACAGTGACAGCTGTCTGCCAGCCACCTGCCACCTCACAGGGTGCTATGACTTTCCATACACACATTCCATTTGGTGGTACATATTAGCATTGTAGTTGCTGTGGTTGTTTGGGCTAGTGGTTAGAGACATCCATTGGGCCACCATAGGTTGTGGGTTTGATTCTAGCATATTCCATTCCTCTTCTTTTCTTGTGTTATGCTAACCTTACCATGCAGTGGCTGCAACTTAGTCACCACTCTGCACACCCTCCTTCTCTTCACTGTGCACCACAGTGTGCCCTCTATGCAGCCTATCTGTCACATATTAGCTGTTACGTATGGTCCTTTTCATTGTGCTGTCCAAGTGAGCAGTTGGCTTGGGGGATTGGTAGTGCTGTTGTGATACTGGTGTTGGACATGGTGTGCAGGTTCAATTCTCGTGTGCTCCTTTTTGGTTCTGTTCCCCATTTTTCCCTTGTCCACAGACCATCCACACGGCTGTCCCCTCTGCAGGCCCCTGACGCCCTTTCTATTTTTGATCTTTGCTCCTTGGCATGTTGTGTTCATGGCATTCCATTTCATAGTGTGTGTGCATATGTTTATCTGTGTTTCCTGTCCCACTTACATACTGTGACATCAGCTGTGGACATCTGTTCTGCTTTTGTGTTGCATCATGGGTACTGGTGGGGTTGCTCTATCCTGGCACACAACAGGCGTTTTGTGTGGTGTCCTGCAGTGTTCTTGCATGCACAAATTGCTGTGGAACTCAACATGGTAGTGTAGCCCTGGTTTGTGCACTAACATTCTGCCCACTGGTCATGGGTTTGATTACTCTTTGTTCTCCTTTTTTATGCCTGTCCTGTACAACTACTTGTCATTCCTTTGGACAGTCATATGTCTGCAGATCTGTGCTGCAAGCCCATAATACCCTCATCACAGTTGCCAACCATCCTTCTGTCTATCTATTTGCATGTGTCAGCTGTGTGGCATCCTGTCTTCATATGCAGGCTGCTACCCCATGGCTTGTGCTGGTACCCTTTTCTGCATTTCGGCTCTTCATGCTTGCCTCTCCTGTGTCTGATCTGCATAGCACTACTACTCCTCTGTCCTCCTATCATTGCACTTGTCTTGCCACCTCTACCTCCACTGGTGGACACGTATCCCCATCCTCTGCCACCCACTGTCATTGTAGCAGTTTACATTGCCAACACCCTATGCATCTGTACAGCTGCCTCCAATATATTTGTCCATTTTACCGGCTGCCACATAGGCTGTACGCAGACTTGGCAGGTCCATCAGCTCCCACCTCTCCTTCCTTCCATCACTTGTCCATTGCCTTTGCTTGGTGCTCGGTGCAGTATTAGGGTTACATCTGGGTTTCAGCCTTACATTTCATGCTTGTCAACTTGGGCCACCTTACTACCCTTACAGCACCATATCTTGGGTCACCTTAACATCATTGTGGCACCTGGACCTGGGGCACCTTAGGTTATGGCACTTTGTGGGGCACCTTGTAGGGCGCCTTATGCTAGGTGCCTTCTATGGTGCTTTGTAACACGCATTATCCCAGGGAACCCTGTACCGCACATTAACTCACACAGCTTGCCATGATGATGCACCGCCCATTCCTTTACATGGGCATCCAGGAGACCTAACGCGGGGAACGTTACCACAAGTTTAGTAAATATGCCCCTAAGTATAGCAATGATTTTATTTTTTTGTAGTTCTATCCCCTGAAGCAGCGAAGGCGAAACGCTGAAGGGACGTCCAGGCGGGCATCAGGGTTGATATCTGAATTACCGGTTTAAAAGGTGGAGGCCTGGCACATATGAAGGAATTTTGAGACTTTTTCATAATATGTATACAAGACAATATGATGTTAGTAGCGAATGTTTAGCTTAAAAAATTGTTGATGCCTTGTTATGTAAAAGAAAAGTTTATTATGTGAGAATGTTTGGTATCTCTTTTTCGATATAGTAAGGTGGTGGAGGTTTATACAGACCGTTGATGTATTAAATCTGAATGGATACCTGGATCCACTTGGGGATCGAAGGTACCTTTTGGAAAGTTTTCTGAGGTCTGCCCTTTCCACGTTGCTTTTGCTATTAGATCAATACTATGTTGAGGTGAATCAGTAGAGCTGGTTTTGACTATGTAAACCATGAGAAACTCTGGGCCACATTAAGAAGCATGGGTATACCTAACACCTGATAGTTCTCTTGCACAACATTTACATTGATCAAGAAGCAACAATTTGAATGGAGCAAGGAGAAACAGAATGGTTTAAAATCAGCAAAGGTGTACAACAAGGCTCCACACTTTCCCCTTACCTGTTTAATTTATATTCAGAACAAATCATCAGAGAAGTAGGACTGTATGAAACTACCGAGGTGTGAAGATTGGTGGAAGACTCATCAACAACCTTTGCTATCCTGATGATACCACATAACCCAGGGCATGCCAGACTGGTTTTGGGTTTTGCTCTGTTCCCCACCTTCCCCACCTTCCCCTCCCCCCCTTACCCCCATCCGTCTGCCACAATAATCAGGCCTGATCCATTATTTTTTAACCTCCTTTTATAGTGAATTTTAAAGGCCACAGCTTGCAGATACACAATTATTGCACTGTAAATATGACAAACGTACATCCTGCACAAAATTATTATTATGCTGTACACACATTATCATTAGCAATAGGCAAGCAATAACCACACAATCACCCAACACTAACCACACCATAACCGAACAATACCCCCTAGGCTGGGTTAAAGTGGAGGGGTACCTCTTTCCCTGCAGCCTGGCTGATGACCCTGGCCTGCCCATGGCCAGCATCCCACCACTTTTCCCTGGCACCAACCGCTCCATGTTGGTGCCTGCATGGCCCATTTAGTTCTCTGCTTCTGGTAACCAGGCCAGGCACCACAACCCATGGTACCTGCCCCCCCGCCCCTGCTACCTGGCCCGGCACCCCCGATTCGGTACCCAGGTCCCCCTTTGTTCCAAGATACCCCTCCCTTCCCTTTTTCCCTTTTGAGAGGTCCCGCTACCAGGAGGGCCCATAGCCCGACTCACCTCATAGTGAGTACCGAACCGATAGACCACTGCAAGCCCTCAAGGAACAGCTCCAGGTCAATGTCGTTTAGGTGGACCCCCATCTACTAAGTACACAGTCTCCCCTCCAGCCAGAATGCCTTAGTGTTCCATAACCACCCCGCCTAAGGCCCAGACAAAAGTCCAGACTTCTTTGTTTAGTTTTCTCTTGCTCCTTTCGATGCCCTCCTGATGGACTTCTCCCCTCCACCTCAGCTGTGGCATGATGTGGTACCAGACAACCCCCACTCCCAGCTCAGCCCGTATCCAGACCATGTCCGCCTTCATCCTGATGATGAGATCCACTCCCTTCATATAGGCTAGATCACTACCCCGAGATGTAGGACTACCCAGTCCGGCAGGTGGCGAGCCTTCCTCCGCTCGGTGAGAGCAGGCCTAAGCTGGTCCTACTGTATCCCTCACTGTCCCAAACAATGTACACGGATGCTGTCAGGGTAGAATCCGAGTAGCTTGCTGACATGTCACCCCGCTGCCCATTGCCAAGCCCAGTAGACATAAGAATGCCCCACAATCCAGATTGAGAAACCTGAAGGGCGAGATGGAAAGCAATATCAGCAAGCGTCATTATTGCCTGATGTACAGTTTATACCCATGTGAGGCCCATCTCCCGATCACCTCAATCTGCCCGGTCCCCATGTTCAGCCCATGCGCTGCTGTTGCTGCACCTATTACAAAGGAATGCAGCATCAGCCCACCGGTTTCAAAACCCACCTCCCTTACTGCCCTCAGCCACAGAGGCCGAAACTGATACTGAGAGAAGCAAGATCCATCCACATGCTGCAGTAGGGGCCCCCCATCGATGGGCGTGCCCGCAAATAATCCTGCATGACTTTGACAGGGCAAAGTGCCCGCCCTGCCGTAGCATTCAGCCATACTTTCTTCCCCTTCCTGACACAGTCTTCAACCGGGCCAGGAACAAATGCACCCTGTCCCCCACTATTGAAGTGTCCTCCACTCACATGGTGTTGCCTGCTATATCACCCTTGGTCCAGGGCAGGATCTTGCTCATGTGCAAAGCCCCGAAGAACATCAGAAGGGCGGCTAGCCTGAACAGTTTGCCCTCAAACCCATTCCTGGTGACCTCGGCTACTAGTTGTATGACCTCCTCCAGCATGAGTAGGGTGACCGGATAGTGCCCATTTGGCTGTGGAGTGGCCTTCCTGGCCCAGCCTTCCATTACCTTCCATACCATGAACTCCTTTATGACGCCTCTGTGCCCCCCCAATTTGAGGAAGAAAGCAACCCCAGCCAGCATCAGCTTAGTCTGCCTGGCCATCACCCCCTCAGCTTGCAGGTGCATCAGGAGCTCAAGGAGGAGGCCCGCTGTACTCCCCACTTGCAACTGGCCCCCTCCTGTTCAGTTGGCCCCATGCTTTCCCATAGACCCTCCAGGTACTGGACAACAGCGATGCCAAGAGCAGTCTGCTGGCATTCCGAATCCAAAGGTCCACATCTCCATGGGCATGCGAGCTGCCTTGGGCAACACCTTCAGGGCAAGCTGCTGGATGTGTTGGAGCTAGAAATGAGAAAGAGCGTCAGCTATCTCATTACTCAGCCCCGGGATGTTCCTGGACCTATACTCAGCAACATCAGCCTCCTGACCAACCTCATCACTCTCTCCGACCTTGCCATTTGCTTATTGATGGCAAAGACCACTGCTGCGTTATCCGAGTGGAAAACTGTTCTCTTGTCTGCAAACTGGTGTCTCCAGATGACCATGGCCACCATGATTGGGAACATCTCAAGTAACATGATGTCCTTGGTTAAACCGCTCTGGTGCCACAAGGCCAGCTAACGTTCATGGCACAACTGTCCCTTAAAATAGATTATGAAGTCCACCCCCCACCCCCCCGCAACATCCGTAAATAGCTCTAGCTCCCTGTTACACAAGGCAGGCACCCTCCATATGTTCCTGCCGTTGTAATGGGACAGAAACTGTTGCCACAGTGCCAGATCCCCCCTCATTGGTGCATTGACCCTGAGGAAGTGGTGTCCTCTGTGAATGCCCTTAGTGGCATCTGACAGCCGCCTTATGAAAACCCGACCCATGAGCATCACATAGAAGGTGAAGTTCATATGCCCTATCAGAGACTGCATCTGCTGCAGAGTGATCTTCCTTGCGTCCATCGCTGTTTGCACAGCGGCCCTCAAGGCTGCCACTTTACTGGCCAGGAGGCAGGTCACCATTTCTGACATGTCAATTTCTATTCCCAGGGAGGACAAACACTGGGCCAGCCCTTCCGTCTTGGCTACTGCCAATGGAACCCCCAGCTCCACGGCTTTCTGTTGGAATACCCCAGGATATGCTGACACTCCTGCTTGTTCCCTGCCATGAACAGAAAATCATCCAGATAGTGTATGATTCTGCCCTGGCGCAAGTCTTTCTCGACCATTTATTAGAGGGCAGAGCTGAACTCTTCAAAGTAGGAACAAGATGTTGAGCATCCCTTTGGGAGGCACTTGTCTACATCATATTGTCCCATGAAGTGCATCCCCAACAGGTGGAAACTATCAGGATGTATTGGGAGCAGCTGAAAAGCTGATTCTACGTACTTCTTTGCCAGCCATGCCCCTGCCCCCAGGTCCTGGAGAAACTCCAGGGCCTGGTCCACGGAGGCATATTTCACTGAGCACACCACCAGGTCCAGGTGGTCGTTCACCAACGTGCCGTTGGGATAGGACAATTTGTGTGTGAGCTGGAACTCACCCGGCTCCTTCTTAGCCACCAGGCTCAATGGGGCAATGATCAAGTTGGGCAGGGGCTTTCTCCCGAAAGGACCTGCCATTCTTCCCAGTTCCCGTTCCTTATTGAGTTTCTGCTGGACCACCTCCTTCCTCTCCAGAGTAGATTTTAAGTTCCCAGCGGGCCCAGAGGGCCATTGTAAGGGATAGAAAAATCCCACAGGAACCCATCAACCAACCATTGTGCTTTTTTACAATTGTATCCCTGCAAATTCCTCCCCAGAGCCCCTACTTTAATGGGCGTCTTTGCCCATCCCAGCCAAAGTGCTTCAATGCACTCGCTGGTGGTTTCCCCCTTGTTTCTTCCTGCAGCAGACCTGAGGGTGCCCTTCCCCGCATGTGGCGCATGCATGCCTGTATTTGCAGGTATTACTAAATCTGTAATTCCCCCCATTGAACAGCTGACATATGCCCCACTTTGTGCCAAGAGAATGGTGGTGTTATAAAAAAATCATGTCTGTTTGGCTCTAATTAAACTTTTTCTAGTCCCCTCCCTTGGCAGGGAAATCACGTTTAGCCCAAAAATCTGGTTCGTACTATAGCAAGGCTCAGATCCCTTGTAGCAGTAGTGGGTCCATCATCTTCAGCAAGGAGATATTGATATTCCTTGCTATGTCTGATACTATGGGTGAGTGTTAGAACCCCGAGGCTTTAAACAAGCAGCCAGAATGCAGTTCAGAGGTAACAGAAGCTTTATTAAGTAGTTCAGCTTAAAAACACAAACAAAAACCTGTCTTCTCTCAAAAATGCAATGTGTGCCTTTGAGTCAATGCTGACTCTTGATGACCACCACCTCCTTGGTTTTCTTGACAGTGTGACTGAAAATAGATTTTCTGGCTTTTCTTCTGAGGCAATGGAGGGTTAAGTGACTTGCTAGAGGCCACAAGGCATGCTTGTGGGAATTAAATCCTGGTTGCTTGGTTATCAAGCCAGTGCTCTGGGCATTGGGCTACTTCTCTCACAAGCTAGCAAATGTGTTTCAAACATAAAGAAACTCAGGTTTAAGCACTAAAAAGGAGATTGCCTTCATCGTATGCCAGTAGTTCACAACTCAGAGAACTATTTTGAAACTGTCAGCAAATATACAAATGTAACCTGAAATGTAACCTGGCTAGGTTGGGTGAAGTACTGTCCAGCACTATCTATGGCAGCTAGAAATGTTTCTTTCCCCTCCAGGGAAGTTTTGTAGCCCCTAGAGCTGTGTGTTTAGTGGGGGAGGTACTGGGATCTCTGCAGAAATCTTTTGAGTGAGCAGTCTTTCTAGAGGGAAACTGCAGAAGCAGAGACAGGGAATTGAAACTGAAAGAAGCAGTTGGGTTTGTTCATGTAAAAGGTGACATGTTTGAGAGATTTCTGAGTGAAAAGACGGCTGAAATGAGTATTTTTGAAGGATGCTGAGTAAAGAAAAGGGTTGAACTGGTGATGATGGAAGTGTGAATTAATTTTCTGGAAACTGAATTTGGCGACCATTTGGAACTTTGGGTGAGTGGGGAGATTGCTGAACGTGGGTGTGTTTGGGTTGCAGTTCATAAGAACATAAGATATGCCATACTGATTCAGACCAAGGTCCATCAAGCCCAGTATCCTGTTTCCAACAGTAGCCAATCTAGCTCATAAGTGTCTAGAAGTTTCCCCAAAAGACACAGGTTCCACAGTGCTTGTATTGGGTCAAGCCATGATATTCTGTGTCCTATTTAATAATGGTTTATGGATCTTTCCTTCAGGAACTTGTCCAAACCTTTTTTAAACCAGGCTACACTAACAACTTTTACTACATCCTCCAGTAATGAATTCCAGAGTTTGATTACACGTTTAGTGAAAAAAATATTTTCTCTTATAAGTCTTAAATAGGTTGTCCTGTAGCTTCATTGCATGTCCCCTAGTCTTTCTATATACTGATGACGTAAACAATTGATCTACGTTTACCCGTTCCACTCCATTCATTATTTTATAGACCTCTATCATATCTCCTCAGCGGTCTCGTTCCAGGTTGAAGAGCCCTAACCTTTTTAGCCTGTCTTCATAGAAGTATCCTTCCATCCCCTTTACCATTTTGGTGGCTCTTCTCTGTACCTTTTCTAATAACACTATATCCTTTTTAAGATACAGCGACCAAAATTGCACACAATATTCAAAGTGTGCTTGCACCATGGAATGATACAGAGGCATTATAATATCCTTTGTTTTATTTTCCATTCCTTTTCTTATGATACCTAGCATTCTATTTGCTCTCTTGGCAGCCACTGAACACTGGGCAGAGGGTTTTAACATGTTATCCACAGTGACGCCTAAATCTTTTTCCTGGGTGGTGGAACCTTGCATCGTGTAGCCATAGTTTGGGTTGTTCTTTCCTAGGTGCATAACTTTGCACTTGTCCACATTAATTTTCATCTGCCATTTGGATGCCCAGTCTTCCAATTTATCAAGATCCTCTTGCAATTTTCCACAATCCTCATGGGTTTTAGCAACTTTAAATAGTTTTGTGTCATCTGCATATTTGATAACCTCACTCGTTATTACCATTTCTAGGCCATTTATGGATATGTTAAAAAGCAGATGACTCAGCACAGATCCCTGGGGTATTCCACTATTCACCTTTCTCCATTGGGAAAATTGGCCATTTAGCCCTACTCTCTGCTTTCTATCTTTTAACCAGTTCCTGATCCACAATAGTACACTGCCTCCTATCCCATGACTTTTTAGTTTTGCCAAAGGTCTCTGATGAGGGACCTTGTCAAAGGCTTTCTGAAAGTCCAGGTACAATATATCAACTGACTCACCTTTGTCTACCTGTTTATTCACATCTTCAAAAAAACATAACAGATTACTAAAACAAGATCTTCCTTGTCTAAAGTCATGTTGTCTGTCTCCCATTAAGCCATGATTATCTACATATTCAGTAATTTTGTTCTTTATGATGCTTTCTACCATTTTTCCCAGTACTGACATCAGGCTCACCGGTCTGTAGTTTCCTGGATCACCCCTGAAACCCTTTTTGGAAATTGGTGTTACATTGGTCATCCTCCAATTTTCAGGTATTACAGATGATTTTAATGATAGTTCACAGATTACTAATAGTAGATCTGCAATCTCATATTTCAATTCTTTCAACACCGTTGGATATATACCATCCAGTCCAGGAGATTTGCTACTCTTCAGTTTATCAAATAGTTGTAATAGATCTTCCAGGTGTATTTATATTTCTTTCAATTCTTCAGCAGTATCACCTTTAAATACTACTTCAGACATGGGTAACATCCCTACATCTTCCTCAGTAAAGACCGAAGCAAATAATTTGTTCAGTCTTTCCGCTATGGCCTTCTCCCCTCTTAGTGCCCATTTTACCTCTCTATCATCTAATGGTCCAGTTTTTTTGCTGTGAATGTACTTGAAAAAGTCTTTATTATGTGTTTTTGCTTCCACAGGAAGCTTTTTCTCAAATTCTCTTTTTGCCAGCCTTATCAATGCCTTGCATTTAACTTGCCAGTGCTTCTGCTGTTTCCAGTTTTTGTCATTTGGCTCTTTTTTCCATTTCCTGAAAGATGCTTTTTTGGTAACAACAGACTCTCTGACCTCACCTTTAAACCATGCTGGCAGTTTTTTGGACTTCTTTCTTAAAGCGTGGAATACAGCTAGTCTGGGCTTCCAAGATAGTATTTTTAAACATCACCCAAGCTTGATGTCTTTAACCTTTGAAACTGCTCCTTTTAGTTTTTTCTTAACTGTTTTCCTCATTTTATCATAGTTTCCCTTTCGAACATTTAAAGGTAGTACTGTGGATTTCCTTATCATTCCTCCTCCATTAATTAAATCAAACACAATCATGCTATGATCACTATTGCCAAATGGCACCAACACTCTGATCTCTTGCAACAGATCTGGTATGCCACTAAGGACTAGATCCAAAATGGCTTCCCCTCTGGTCAGTTCATGAACCAGCTGCTCCAAGAAACAGTCATTTATTTCATCTAGAAACTTTATCTCCCTAGCATCTCCTACCGTGACACTGACACAGTCAATACCAGGACAATTGAAATCATCCATTATTATTACTGTGCTGAAACTTTTGTTAGCTTCCCTGATTTCTTTAAGCATGTCATCATCATCCATTTGTTCATTCTGACGAGGTGGTACATCCCCAATGCCATCGCCTCTCCTTCCCCTTTTTACATGGAATATCAATCCATAGAGATTCTACAGCAAATTTTGTTTCCTGCAAAACTTTAATCCTTTGTGACTCAATGCCCTCTGTAATATAGAGCACAACCCTTCCACCAATTTGATCTGCTCTATCATTACAATATAGTTTGTACCCAGGTATCACAGTGTCCCACTTGTTGTCCTCTTCCACCATGTCTCTGAGATACTCATCATATCTAACCTCTCATTTAGTGCTATATATTCTAACTCTCCCATCTTATCTTTTTGAGTTCTAGAATTTACATACAAGCATTTTAGAGACTGTATTTTATTCATATTAATCTGGCAATTGGTAGGCAGGGGTAATTTGGAATCCTTAAGCTCTGTCTGCTCCATACTCTAGGGCATTTGGGCTACTTTTGTCTTTATTGGAACCTCTCTGCTGTTATGCCCTAATTCATTCTTTTGGTAGTATCCTTCAAGGATACATTCTTCCGAACCATGCACTCTTTTGCGACTGTCGGCGCTCCTCTATTTTCTAGTTAAAAGCTGCTCTATCTCATTTTTAAAGGTTAATGCCAGCAGCCTGGTTCCATCTCGGTTAAGGTGAAGCCCATGCCTTTGGAAGAGCCCCTCCTTTCCCCAGAATGTTCCCCAGTTCCTAACAAATCCAAACCCCCCATCCTTCCACCATCATCTCATCCACGCATTGAGACTCCGGAGCTTTGCCTGCCTTTTGGGTCCTGCACGTGGAACAGGAAGCATTTCAGAGAATGCTACCCTGGAATTTCTGGATTTCAACTTCCTACCTAAAAGCCTATATTTAGCCTCCAGAGCCTCCCTACCACATTTTCCTATGTCATTGGTAGTGACATGTACCAAGACAGAAGACTCCTCCTCAAAACTATCTAAGAACCTTTCTAAGTGGTGCATGAGGTCCGCTATCTTTGCACCAGGCAGCATGTTTCCAGGCAATCCTCACGTCTACCAGTCACCCAGCTATCTACATGTCTAATGATCGAATCACCAACTATAATGGCTGTCCTAACCCTTCCCTTATGGGCACATGGCCCTGTAGAAACTTCCTTGGTGCAAGAGGGTTTTGCATCACCTGGAAGACAGGTCCTAGCTAAAGGATCACTTCCTGCCACACCAGGGTGATGCTCCTGTCATGTGACCTCTCTCCTCCATGGCAACAGGGATGCTGCCAGACTGGAGGTAGGACTTCAGAACTATATTCCTGTAGGTCTCTTCTAAGTACCTCTCTGTCTTCCTTATGTCCTCCAAGTCTGCTACTCTGGCCTCCAGAGATCAGACTCGTTCCCTGAGAGCAAAGAGCTCCTTGCACCTAGTGCACACGTAATATCCCTCTCCTTTGTTTTTTGAATGCATCCACTCCACAGAGTATGGAGGTGTGGAGTGGATGCATTCAAAAAACAAAGGAAGACAGGATATATCAATTGTCCTTTTATTTAATTAGATAGGCAAAGTGTTAAAGTTCAATGCTTCCCTCCCCAAGATTCTTTCTTAAAGGGAAAGACATTTTGCCCCAACTTATAGGATAGACAGGGTTTTCCCTTATTGATTTGTTAAAGGTAGGGAGTAGGAACCAGTGCAGAAGAGGACTTCTGAAGAACCTGGGAAGATCTTCAAGATCTTCCATCCAGTAGTAGAAGGATTCGGAGTCCTGGGCCCCTGCACAAGAAAGAGAACTGGAAGAGGTACTGATGCACCCTGCACAGAGACAAACAGGGAAAATATATTTGAGCACAAATAAAACAGACACTGGGGAAATGTCATCTACCACAACAACCATGACATTGAGGATGTGAAGTGGAAGTAGTTGCAGATGCACCGAG
This sequence comes from Ichthyophis bannanicus, assembly GCA_033557465.1. Taxonomy (NCBI): domain Eukaryota; kingdom Metazoa; phylum Chordata; class Amphibia; order Gymnophiona; family Ichthyophiidae; genus Ichthyophis; species Ichthyophis bannanicus. The sequence continues at coordinate 925,653,953 of CM066031.1, read as the reverse complement.
ACACCTGTAAGAAGGCATGCAGTGTGTGGCCAGATGGTCATGGGGTGTAGCTGACTGATCTGGAGTGGCAGATCCTGCCTACCATTGATTCGGCGACCATGGAAGGTGTCAGTGACCTGGACACCTCATGGATGCTACAAGACCAGGGTATGTGCCTGATGTGTCATGCACCTCCAACATGTGCTCTGTCCCAGATCAGAGTCTCTGGTTCTAGTACCCTCTGCACCTCCCACTGCACCTTTCATATATGTCCCCTCTAGGTGGACATGGGTCACGCATGGACATGTTGCACTGTCACATTTGCCTCTGCTGCCTCGTTGGGGGGCTCTGTGGTTGTGGGTCTGCCCTGTTGTACATGGTTCAATCTCTGCTGCTCCCCCATCTCTGTGGTGCTGTGTCTCTGGGGCCTTTGTACTACACTGCTGCTCATTGGTTTGTGTGTGCTGCATCCATCGGTTAGTGTTGGATTGTCCATTCCTGCTGATGCAGTTGCGGGACCCAACACTGTCCCTATCCCTGCCTCATTGCCATCTGCTCCTCCACTGCCATAGTCACTGACTCAGGCTGCACCCTCTGTGGTGCCACTAGAGGGGGGTGGGTCCCAGCCAGAGGGCCCTGTTTATGTGCCACCAGGGCCTGTTATTGTGGTGGAGCTGGAGGATTCTGCATCAGGGGATAGGGAGGACCGACTTGCCCCATCACCAGAGCCCCCTGGGCAGCAGGGAGGCACCATGCATAGGGAGCAGCCGCATTTCCGCACATTTGTGTGGCTGATGCAGTGTGCCGAGCGCCTGCTCACCCAGAAGAGAGACATGTAGAGTGCTCCTGTATCAAGCTGGAGCTCCTTCGATGCAGTGTGACCCTCCGGGAACAGCAGTTGGCCCTCCAGGAACAGCAGCTTGAGACGACCACATGCCTGGATGCCTCCATATGCTGCCTCGGCTCCCACATTGATCTGTTGATCACCCAGCTGGACAGGTCACATGATGTACCTGTCCACATCGCCATGCCTGTGCTGTCCTCTGTGACCACCTACCCTGTGTCCCCCACCTCCACTACAGTCTGCTACTGCTGTGACACCTGCTGCTGCCAGTGGTCCTGTGCCATCTGCCCTGCCATCCACCAGCTGGGTGTTGACATGTGCCACTGCACGGGTTACATCAGTTGTGGGGATCCATCATCATGGGGCAGTCACACATCTTGGGACCTGTGCCTAGGGGTGTGGGGCCAACAATGGTGTTATCTCCTTTCCATGAGGCTCTTGAGGGGACCAGCGGGGATAGCAGCAGCAGCTCTGATTTAAAGGGTGCACCATACTCCCCACTAGTGCATGTCCTGGCACCAGGAGCCAGCGGTATGACCTCAGGATGGGGGAGGGCAAAGGGAAGGGCAAAGGGGTATAGGAGGCAGAGGTATCCCTTGCCTGCAGGGTTGATCTGTGTGCCTAGGGTGTGGTTGCTGTTGTGTTTCTAGGGTTCGGGTTTGTGGGGAGTGGGTGGGGGTGGTCTGCAGTGGCTGTGGGGGGCATGTGGGTATGTGGTGTGGCCACTGTTGTGTTCTTGGATCTCACATGGGTGCAACTGTGGGGGGTACAGGTCTGTGGGGTGGGCTAGGTTGGGCACTTTTGTGTATTTTGGGTATTTTGTGTGTGTTTGTCCCACTGATGTCAGCACACACATACATTGGTTTCTTCCACACCTGCCTGTCTCCATGTCTCTTTCTGCCTCATTCACCATGGACATGCTCATTTCTATCTGTTTCCCTAGCTCCTTGGCTATATAATGTTGTTGGATTTTTTTTCTATGTCCTGCCCTTATTCCATCTTCCTGATGGTCTACGCTCAGAATAGCACTTAGATGTTCGCATAGCCAGATACACCCCTATCCCACTTCTCTTATGCATGTTTAGGGTTCCCCGTCCACGTGGCCTGTATGTGCACAGGGTTGCCATTGCCGAATATGGGTTTGGACGTCCACATCAGTTAGACATGCCCTGTGCATGTCCATGTACCTTATTTGTGGTTCAGAATGACCCCACATGTCCCCCATACATTTACACTGCACCTGCCTGTAGGACATGACTCCAGCATCAGGGTTGTCCATGCTCAACCACAGCCGCCAGCATCTTGAGTGTTCACAAAAGAAAATCCTAGAGAAAGGCCATGAATGACTGACAAAGGTAACCAGAGGGAATGGAGTTGATGTAAAACCATTCATGGAAGAAGATGTCTATGAGCAGCTCGCAAAACTGAAAGTGGACAAGGCCATGGGACCAGATCAGACACATCCCATGATACAGAAGGAGCTCAAAGGTTTTGGCAGGTCCTTTAAAAGATGTGTTTAAAATGTCCTTGGAGACTGGGGAGGTACTATGGGATTGGAGAAGGGCTAACATGGTCCCTGTTCACAAAAGTGGCAACAGAGAAGAGGTGGCAAACTACAAGGCCATAAGCCTTACCTCGGTAATGGGAAAACTAATAAAGATGCTGCTGAAAGAAAGGATAGTGGTGTTTCAGGAATCCAATGGGTTGCAAGATCCAAGACAACATGGTTTTAGCAATGGAAGATCATGTCAAACAAATCTGAATGACTTCTTTGACTTGGTGACAGGAGAACTATATCAAGGGCATGCAATCAGTGTGGTCTACTTAGATTTCAGCAAAGTCTTTGATACCATACCTCATAGGAGACTTGCGAATAAACAGAGCAGACTGAGAATGGATCGCAAGGTAGAGAACTGGATCAAAAACTGGTTGGTTGAGAGATTACAGAAGCTAGTGGTGAATGGAATTCACTCTGAAGAAAGGAGGGCGTGTAGCAGACTGCCTCAGGGATCAGTCCTGGGACCACTAATATTCAATGTCATAAGAACTCCTTGATTCATGACATTGTTACTCAGCACTCCCTGGATCTATTCTTTCTAACTGAAACCTGGTTGAGGGATAGCGAGGAGCCCCTCCTCAACTGCTGCCTGCCCCCTGGCTATTCTGCCTTGTCTACCACCAGTCGGGGCAGGAGTGGTGGGGGAGTTGCAGTTCTCTACCGCTCCTCCCTCACTCTCCAGGAACAACTGTCTTCCACCCTCCATTATCCAGAATCTTTACTTCTGCGCTTAGGTACTTCCCCTCCTCTGTATTTTCTCCTCATCTATGCCCCTCCCACTCTTTCTGTCTCTCTGTGGGATTTACTCTTGTCCACTATTTCTGAAGCCTCCCTTCTATACCCCCATCTTTTAATCTTAGGGGATTTCAACATTCATGCTGATTCTCCCTCCTCACCCCGAGACTTGGCTTTTCTTACTTTCTTTTCTGATCTTTCTCTCTGCCAATTTGTCTCTTTCCCCACTCACATAGCTGGACACTCTCTTGATCTCCTAATTTCCCCTCTTACCTCTTCATTCTCTCCCTTCTCCCTTTCCTCTCAATCTCTTCCTTGGTCTGACCATTTTTGTCTTTTTTTCTCTCGTACCCTTCCCTCCCCCCATCAAGATTCTCCCTCAGGTTCCCTTTCTAGCCCTGCGTCACCCTCATTCTTCCGTAGAATTAACGCCAGCACCCTTCTCCAGTTTCCATCTTCCAATGTCCTGTTTCCTACTGATTTTCTTTCACTCACCATTGATGCTCAAGTTCATGTTTGGACCTCTACCCTTTCAGCTGCTCTTGACACTCTTGCTCCTCTCCAACCTCGGCCTGTTCGTCCATGCCATCCCCACCACTCCTGGTTCCACTCTGGTCTATTTCTCCACCGAAGATATCTCCGTCGTGCTGAACGCCTTTGGCGTAAGCACCCCTCCTCTTCTAATCTGAACAATTTCCGTCAATGTTTCCGTCATTATCGCTCCCTTCTGCATTCAGCGAAACAGTCATATTATTCCAACCTCATCTCTAACTCTGCCAATTCCTCCCATCAGCTCCACTCTGTTCTTCGTACGCTCTCCATCACCCATGCCTCTCTTTCCTCCTCTTCCCCTCCCAATCTCCCTGATCCCGCTTCCCTCGCTACCTTTTTTGCTTCCAAAATCCTCTCCCTCCGTCTCACCTTTCCTTCTTGTCCCCCTCCTCTTTCCCCTGTCATTGTTTCACCACCCTCCTTGTCTTCCCTTCCTTCCCCCCCCCCCTCCCTCTTTTTCTTTATCCCATCTCTGGTCCACATTTGAGCCTATCTCTCTTTCAGCTTTGTCCAAAGTTTTTCTGTCCACCCGGAAAACCACATGTCTTTCTGATCCTATTCCCTCCCACTGGCTCATGGAACCTTCCTTAGCTCTCTCCTCTTTCAATCTCTCTATTTTCAATTATAGCCTATCCACTGGGATTTTCCCCTCCCTATGGAAACACGCTTCAGTCCATCCCCTTCTAAAGAACAGCTCCCTTGACCCTTCTTCTCTTTCTAACTGGCACCCTATTTCTAATCTTCCCTTTCTTTCTAAACTTTTAGAAAAATTAGTTTTCTCTCAACTTTCTTCTCATCTTGAGGCTTCACTTACCCTTCACCCCCGCCAATCCGGTTTTCGCCCCGGCCACAGCATGGAATCTGTTCTTCTCTCTCTTCTTAATGAATTCCATGCGGCACATGATCGTGGGTCTATCTCCCTCGCTGTCTCTCTTGATCTGTCTGCTGCTTTCGATTTGTTTGATCACTGCACTCTTTTGGCTCGCCTTAGGGAAGCTGGTCTTGCTGGTTCGGTTCTTCACTGGTTTTGTTCTTTTCTCTCCTGTCGTTCCTTTTCGGTTCTTTCTGGATCTTCTTCCTCTCCTCCCACTCCGCTTCCTTGTGGCCTCCCACAGGGTTCTGTCCTTGCACCTCTTCTCTTCAATATATTTCTTGCCCCCCTCGCTCTGCTGGTCCAACAGCATGGTATTTCAGCCTATTATTATGCAGACAATATCTTTCTTTTGTACCACACAGATTCTTCAAACCCTGATATCACCCCCTTCAATACCTGTCTGTCCTCTGTGGCTTCCTGGCTCTCCTCTAACTTCCTTCACATTAACCTCGCCAAAACCTCTGCTATCTGGTTCACTCTTGGGCATGCTTCCTCTTCTTCCCTCACTCCTTTATTTTCTTCCATACCTATCCCCAAGGTTTCTTCACTCCGGTACCTTGGTGTTACTCTTGACTCATCCCTTTCTTTCAAAACCCACATTTCCTCTGTTGTTCAGCGCTCTTTCCTTACCTTGAAGCAGCTCTGCGCAGTTCGCCCTTTTCTCACTTTTTCCGCCTTGTCTACTCTGTTCCTTTCTCTTGTGGTGTCTCGTCTTGACTACTGTAATGTCGTTTTAGCCGGCCTTCCCCAGTCACAACTGTCTCGCCTTCAACGTATCCAGAACACTGCCCCCCGTATTCTCACACATGCCTCTCGCTTTGATCACGTCACTCCCCTGCTTCTATGCTTGCACTGGCTCCCTGTTTCTTTCCGGATTCAATTCAAGTTTCTTATGTTTATGCATAAAACAATTCACACAGGTATTCCCCTTTATCTTGCTGACCGGGTTGATCTTTACACCCCCCACCCCCCCTCTGCAACCTGTGTTCTATTCACTCCAACCGCATGTCACTTCCTTCCCCTTCCCTCGCCCACCTGGAGTCCACTCGTTCCTCAGCTTTTTATTTCCTTGGCCCAAAGCTCTGGAACTCGCTCCCCCATGCCCTCCGTTTGGAACAGTCTTTTATTGCATTCAAAGCTAAATTGAAACCCCACCTTTTCTGTCTTGCTTATTACCTCCCCCCTTGCTCCCCCCCCTTTCCCCACCTCCACGTTGATGTCTTGTCCTTTGTCCCTACCAATCAGAGTCTCTTCCCTTATTCTCCCTGTTGTTCTCTCTCTCTCCTTTGTCTTTTCTTTTTTCTGTTCTTTTCTGTTCTGTTCCTCTGATTTTATGGCGTTCCTTTTCTTTTTCTTTTCTGTAGCATTTTTAATTTTTTTTTTAAATTTTTAAATCTTATAGTCTTATTGTAAACCGCCCAGATACTTGTGTTGTTGGGCCGTATATTAAGTATAAAATAAACATAAACATAAGATATGCCAAACAAGGGTCCATCAATCCCAGTAACTTGTTTCCAACAGTGGCCAATCCAGGTCACAAGTATGTCTCAGGTTCCCAAAAGATATACAGATTCCATGCTGCTTTTCTAGTGGGTAAGCAGTGGATTTCCCTGGTCTTCTTTAATAATGGTTTATGGACTTTTCTTTCAGGAACTTGTCCAAACCACTTTTAAACTTAGCTATAGTACCAACTTTTACTGCATCCAAAGTTTGAATATGCATTGAGTGAAAAAAATATTTACTCTGATTTGTCATAAATGTATTATATTGTAGTTTCATTGGGTGTCCCCTAATCTTTCTACTTTCTAAAGGAGTAAACAACCGATCTACATTTACCCGTTCCACTACATTCATTATTTTATAGACTTCTTATCAAATCTCTCCTCAGCTGTCTCTTTTCCAAGATGAAAGAGCCCTAACCTTTTAAGCCTTTCTTCATAGGGATATCCTTCCATCCCCTTTGCCATTTTGTTCGCCCTTCTTTTGAATTCTGCTATATCCTTTTAAAGATATGGCAACCAGAATTGCACAGAATATTCAAGGTGCAGTCGCAGCATGGATCAATACAGAGGTTTTATTATACTTGTGTTTTATTATCCATTCCTTTCCTTATTGGTCCTAGCTTTCTATTTGCTTTCTTGGTCACGACTGCACACTGGGCAGAGGGTTCAACATATTATCCATGTTGATGCCCATATATTTTTCCTGGATGGTTATTCCTAATGTAGAACTTGCTTCCCTAAATCCATAACTTTTCACTTGCCCACATTATATTTAATCTGCCATTTGGATGCCCAGTGTCCCAGTTCTTTAAAGTCCTCTTGCATTTTTTCACAATTCTTTTGTTTTTTAACTTCTTTGAATAATTTTGTGTCATCTGCAAATTTGATCACTTCACTTGTTATTTCCATTTCCAGGTCATTTATAAATATGTCAAAAAGTAGCATGCCCTGAACAGATCCCTCCCACTATTCGCCTATCTCCATTGAGAAAATTGGCCATTTAGCCCTACTCTCTGTTTTCTATCTTTTAACCAGTTCCTAATCCACAACAGTAAACTGCCTCCTATCCAATTAGTTTTTAATTTCCCCAAGAGTCTCTCATGAGGGACCTTGTCAGAGGCTGTCTGAAATCAAGATACAGTACACTGTATCAACTGGCTCACTTTTATTTCAAAAAATATGAGATTAGTGAGACAAGAGTTTTCTTGGCTAAATCCATGTTGACTTTCTGCCATTAAACCATGACTATCTACATGTTCAGTAATTTTATTTATTTAGTTAGTTGCATTTATATACTGTTTTTTTCCATTGATTTTATTTTATTTATTTATATTCTCTTATATACTGCGCTATTCTGCATCAGTGTGGTTTACATTGAACAGACTGAAATTACATTGAACAGGGCATTATAACTTGGAGATAACTATTTTACTGGGAACATGGGCTATGGAGGGTTAAGTGGCTTGCCTGAGACCACAAGGAGCACCTATGGGACTAGAAACCCCAGTCCTTCCGGCCTGAGGTTGCTGTCCTCTAGTGGGATTTGAACCCCTGACCTTCTGCCCTGAAGTACCTTGCCCCAACCACTAGGCCACTCCTCCACTCCATTGATCAAATGCAGTTTACATTTAACAATAATAATAAATGGTTACATGTAACATTTCTACAACTATGTACAAAAAATTCTGAACAATGAACTTAGGTCTGGGTTAGCAGTCCTATTGTAAACTATATACAATGAACTATGACTTGGGTCTGGATTTGAGATGCAGTGGCGTTCTAAGTACCGATAGTGTGTGTTTGTGATATATGAGTGTGGTTGAGTTCTGTGTATGTTAGGTATGTTATTAGATAGGATCATGGTTGACAGGTTCATATGAGTTTGCAAAGTGCAGTTTTTATTTCTTTACGGAATGTGGAAAGGTCTTTGATTGCTCTTTTATCTTTATCTTTATTAGTACACTTGATATACCGCCCACGTCAGGACATTAGGGCGGTTTACAATAAAAGCAAAAAAAAAAAAAATGCTACAGGAAAGAGGAAAAGAATGCCATTGTATAATAGGAAAGAGGTAGAGGAACAGTATAAGTCAGACAGAGACAGATGGTACAGATGTGTTATCAGTTGGAAGCTCAAATGCCTGTTGGAATAGGTGGGTTTTAAGCAATGTCTTGAATTTCTGATAGGAATTTCTAAATGGAGTGAGGATGGTAACGTGTTCCAGAGTGCAGGGCTGAGAAAATAAAAAGCGGCACAGTGGTTCTGTTCCAAATGGGCCCGGGAAGGGGATGGGAGGGAAAGCCGATTCACATGAAGGGAGTGAAGCTGCCTGTGTGGAGTATGCAGTGAGATGAGATTAGCAAGATACATCGGGGTCAAGGTATGGATTGCTCTATGGGTCAGAATTAAGAATTTGTACTGGAATCTATATTAGAGAGGCAACCAATGGAGATGGAGTAAAAGAGGAGTGACATGGTCATACCGTCCAGCATGGGTAATGAGTCGCACTGCCGTGTTTTGCAATGCACTGAATTTGATAGAGTGGTAGGTTAGCCAATGCCACATTACAATAGTCTAATCTGCTTATAACCAGGGCCAGCAGTAGGGTGATAAGTGAGGCCGGAGGCAGCAGAGAACGGACTGCCCTAATTTGCCTAAGTGCATAAAAGGAGCGATGAGTGAGGATAGATACATGTTCATGAAAAGAGAGGAAAGAATCCAATGTTATACCCAAATAGTGGAAGGAAGAAACTAGGGGGATAGTAGCAGAGGCAAGCTGAGGAGCAATGGTGGGACAGGGAGTACTCAGAGATATCCACATGGCAGAAGACGTGGCGGCATTCAAATAGAGGAAGTTAGAAGAAACACACAAATAGCGAGGGAATTTAGGTGGTCACCAATGCTTTAATAATTAAAATGTGTTTAATAATTAAAATGCGTTTAATAATTAAAACGTGTTTTAATTATTAAAGCATTGGTGACCACCTAAATCCCCTCGCTATTTGTGTGTTTCTTCTGGTATATGCGAGAGGTCGCTCCTCTTGTGGCTCCTTTGGAAGTTAGAAGAAAGCCAGGAAGCAACGTGTGTGAGACAGTCATTAAGTGGTGTGATAGCCACATCTATAGGTGAAGTCTGAAAGAGAAGGACAATGTCATCTGCATAAAGATAAGTGGAGACTGGGTACTGTTGGATTAGAAGAGGCAGAGGAGCAAGAAAGATGTTAAAGAGCAGGAGAGAAAGAATGGAGACTTGAGGGACCCCGCATATTAGGGGAAATGAAGGGGAGGACTGACCATTGTAATGAACAGAGAAAGTGCGAGACATGAGGAAAGAGCAGAACCACTGTAGTACAGTGCCCCGAAGTCCAGAATCATGAAGACGAGAAAGTAAGGTCCGGTGATCTACTAAGTCAAATGCCAAGGATAGATCCAAGGACACCGCCAAGGTGACATCCCCATGGTCATGGGCAGTGTGTAATTCATTTAGGAGGGCAAGAAGTACTGTCTCTGTACTATGGCCCAATCGGAATCCAGACTGTCGTGGATGCAGTGTGTTAGTGGCTTCAACATGGGATGCCAATTGCTGAAACACGAGTCGTTCCAGTATTTTGGCCAGGAAGGAAAGATTTGAGACTGGTCGCCAGTGTGACAAGACAGATGGATCAAGTGAGGGCTGTTTGAGAAGTGGGCGAACAATGGCAGATTTCCAAGGAATAGGGAATAAACCTACAGATAAACTAGTGTTCAAAATAATTAGAATTGTAAGCAGCAACTGAAGAGAGGGCTCAGATATCCAGTCAGAGAGATGGGGTCCAGAGAGCAGTTAGTCTTCCTAGAACCAGAGAGTGTCTTATGTAATTAAGTGGCAGTGATGGAGTGAAATGAAGATCAGGTAGAGCCAAAGCCTGGTTCAGAGGAGAGGAAGGTGAGCCCACTGAAATGAAGGAGGAGATGTCATGGGCGGAAACCGCTGTAGAAGGGGGGGAAGAGGAGAGTAGTGGGCGGGAAGGCGACAAAGGCGGAGGCGGAGGGCTAGAGAAGGACGAGCGAAGGTTGTGAATCTTATCATAGAAGAAGGTAGCAAGCAGTGGCGGAGCTGGTGCTATAATCAGTGAAGAAGAGCTCACGGTGGTAGAAGAAAGCTTGCGAAGGATAGAATAAAGCTGTCTGGAGGAGTTGGCAGCCTCGGAGATTTCGGAGGTGTAATAGGAACATTTGGTGGATTGAACTGATGAATAATAACAAGAGTACAACTGTCTGAAACGTGCTAGAGTATCTGAAGATGGATGCTTGAGCCACAACTGCTCAGCTTGATGGAGCTGTGAACACTGCAGGCACAGACTTGGATGATACCAGGGGGAATGAACCTGATTCGGTGAGGTAGAGGTTGGGTGGAAAGGGGAGAAATTATCTAGGGCAGCAGTAAGAGCTGAATTCCAGGTGTAGACCTGGACATCAGGTGACAGTAAGGCAAAGTCCGAAGGGAATAAAGTTTGTGCAGAAGGGAAAGTACATAAGATAGTTGAGGTGATACGATGCCGTAGACGGAGGGGAGTCTGGGGATCGACAGAACCAGCTTTGGCGACTGACATCACCAAGGCAGCAGAGAGAAGAACAAAATAGTGATTGGACCAGGGGATTGTATGTGTGGAAACGGCTGAAAAAGTAAGATCAGAACTGGAAGTAGTAAGGACCAAATCTAAAGTATGTACTGCACTATGCGTGGGATGGGAAACGTGTTGCATAAGCAACAGGTCATGTAATAGATTTAAGAACACCTGATCACTAAGTCTAGAAGGAGAGTCTACATGGACATTGAAGTCCCCAAGGATAGTGATATTAGAATACGTGAGTACTCTTTCAGAAAGAGTCTGTAATGCTGCTTCCCACCGGGCACGAGAGAGGGAAGGCAGAAGGTAGAGCAGAAGGAAGTAACATGGAGGGGAAAGACTACAAATGAAGGGAAAGGGATTCTGAATAGTGAATGAAGGATGCCGAGACTTCCGTAAAGAGGAAACTGGAGCGATAGAGGAGGGCCACTCCTCCCCCTTCCCTACCCATCCTGGGTGTTGAAAAGGCTGAGAACCCAGGGGGCAGGCAACTACTCAAGAGGGGATCATTACTCTCTTTGAGCCAAGTTTCAGTAAGAAAACAAAGGTCAAGAGAGTGTTGCTCTATGAGGTCATAAACCAACAATGACTTGGCGTGGAGAGAGCGGCAGTTTAATAATGCCAAGCTAAGGGTCAAAGTGGTGACTGCAGAGGGTGGATGGGTTGAGGCACGTTGATGAAAAGGAGAGGCCCCTAGGCGATTACACAGCAGCAAATTAGCAAAGGAGCGAGTATCATAACCCGATAGGTAATTAGCAGAGGGGCCAGGCCGCCACTCCCAGAGAAAAGGAATGGCTGCCATGCACCCGATGAGAAAGACAGCACAACAGATGGATAGCCAACAGTGGAAGGCGAATTGGATCTTACCTAGTCTAGCAGAAGGAAGTAGTTGGAGGGACAGTAATACTGTTAAGATCGTCCTCCAACCGCCCGCAGAGCTGGGACTACAATACTGCACCAATCTACTCTTTAGATCTTTGCGCGCCCAGGACTCGCCCCAAGGAGCTCGTCCAAGGAGCAGGACCTGCTCCTTGGGCACGCTCCTTCATCGTGGGATGTCACAGACGTTTTGTTGATATAGGCTGTGAGTACCTGGAAAGGTCGCGACCGCGGGAACTCTGTTGTGTCACTTCCGGGAAGTGGGAGCAGGCACAATCTGGTGAACAGCTCTGATTTCAGGCACTGGACTTCCTAATTCAGCAGGCAGTTTGTTTCAAAGTATGGGTGCAAAGTGTGTGAATGCTCTGTTGTTTGTGGCTCGACTAGATTTTCTGAAGTGGATGGGACTGCTAGTTTATTCTGTTCTTTATAATGTTTTTAAAGAATTTTATTCTTTATAATGGTTTCTACCATTTTGCCTGGTACTGACATAAAGATTACCAGTCTGTAGTTTCCCAGATCAAACCATTTTAAAAATTGGCGTTACACTGACCAATCTTCATGTATCCAAACCAATGAAGAAGCAGATACGTGTGACAGAACAGGCTCTCTTTTGTGACCAAACCCCAATGCATTTCAGCCAAAGGCCTTCCTCAGGGGGTGCAAAACCTCCATTTTGTCTACTGTCGGCACATTTGGGGTATGCCAGCATTCTTCATTAGACTATATACACACTCTTATTAGATAATGTACATAAGATGTAGGGGTGAACAATTCCCGATGGCCGGATATAATTTACAATTCATACTTTATTATTTTTATGTGAGAGTGCCTATATCTCCTTCCCTCTTTCTGCTATCAGCTGAATGTGATTGGTCTCAATGGGTATGATCCCATGAGTACTGATGAAATGCTTCTATTAATGTTTCTTACCCCCTTTTGGATAAGTTGAAAGCTTTTATTTTACATATTTAATGTCTTTTCTCCCAATGCATATGTAATAAAGATTTTCTGAAGTATAGTTCTGTTTTTATAGGTTCATGTTTTTTGAGAACATTAGTTTACATGGCTCTTCTGAGAAATAGTAGAACATCTATTGACACTATTACAGTGTTCCTTTGAGACTGTTCATCTCAGGTAACATTGCTATGTGTTTGGTCCTCCATTGTTCCTTGTCCTCCCTCTTTTTAGTATTTCATGTTGGTATGAGTTGTCTGTCTTTTTATGTATATGTTTTTATATATATGATATGGGTTTTAAACTGTGTTCATTCATTTAGTTATTTATTCATATAGTTTTATTTATTTATTTACTATATGAATTGTTGTCCCTCATTTTATTATTGTTTATTTAAATACTTTTAATTATGTATTTATTTATTCTATTGTTTATGCTATACATTGTATTTTAGGTTTTATGGGTACTTTGTTCCCCTAATTGATTATGAATGTTTTATATATAGGCGTTGTATCCTGTTTTTATTTATGGTTTCATGTTTTTATTTTGAGGTTTTGCACCCCCTGAGAAAGGCCTTTGGCCAAAATGCATTGGAGTTTGGTCACAAATTTCCAGGGCACGGGCAGGGTCCCGGGGCCCGCCTGTAACCGGGTGCACGGCTCGGCGCGGGACCCTGCTCGTCTTGGTAGTGTCGGGGGCGCGCGGCAGCGTCAGAACGCGGCGCATCGTTTAAACTGATTGGCTCCGCTCGAGGCGTAAGGAGCGGAGCCAATCAGGGGAAGGCTAAGGACATGTGCTCCGTGGCTCTTGGCTGGCTCGGAGCACATGTGAAGTGGGCGCCCGGCAGGCAGGAGCGGAGTTTCGGCGTTGCGGTGGGTGTGAGGCCTTTTCGAGGGAGCGGAGACCCGGGAGAGAGGCCGGTGTAAGGCGGGCGGAGTGCGACGCGGTTCGCGGAGAGCAGGTTTCAAAAAAAAAAAAAAAAATAGCCATAATACTAAATAAATAAATAGCTCCACAAAGCAGCGCCGGGTTCCAGCGGGGGGGGGGGGGGGGGGGGCAAAGGGGGGGGGGCCGGATCGCCGGTAAGGGTGCCGATTAGGGCAAATTAAGCACACTTTAAGTGCTAGGAGCCTGTGTTCATCACTTGGGGCTGCCTGTTTTTCTTTTTAGGTGCTTGGGGCGAGTGGCAGTAAAGGAGTTGCAGGATGGGGCCAAAGAGGGCTGGTGCGAGCCGGGCAGGGGGCAGGGAATCTGCGGTAAGGGGGCATGGCGGGCGGCAGGTTAGGGGGGACGACAGCAGGGGGAGGGGGCAACAGCGGGGCATGGGGCAGGCCACGCTGCAAGGGGAGCGCAAAGCAGTGAAAAGAGGCCTGCAGTAACTCCAGGGGAAGGGAGGGGGGCTAGCAGAGGCCGCTCGGCTAGGCCGCGGGGGGCACGGGCCAGGGGGAGGCCTGAGCCGACTATCGCAGGAAGGGGAGTTGGAGCGAATTTGGATAGGGGCACCGCGGGCGACAGTGGTTTTCCCCCTGGGAATAGCGCAGGGAGTGCGGCAGCAGGTACTTTGGGGCAGTGGGATTGGAACAATTTCTGGGCCAGCCCTGCACGCGGGGGGAGTAGAGGCGGGGACTTTTACAGGGGGTTGGTGCCAACGCCCGGGGGTTGGGGTCAGCAAGGGCTGCAGTCTGCTCACGATCGGTGGCGGGCTGGGGGGCAGGGTTCCTCAGGGATGGAGTGGGCAGGGGCATGGCAGCGGTCCTGGCCCTCGGTTTTCTCCCCTCTGTGTCCCCCTTTTCTATCTCCACAGGTACCATTTTTCGCGGCCCCGTCTGGGGTGCCGCCTGCGGAGGAAGCGGAGCGTCCAAGGCCTATGGAATCCGGAAGCAGGGTGGTTGGACAAGTTGAGGACCCGATGGAGCGGGAGCAGGTCGTCCGTGTGCAATGGCGAGTGGAGGACCAGCGCATAGAGCCGGTAGCAGCGGCCGACGCTGCTGTTGTGGGCGGAGCAGCTGGTGAGTCATCGGGCCAGGGGCTTGGGGGGGTGAGGGTGGGGGTGCTCAGGCGGGGCGCTCAAGGAAGGCGCGTAGGAAGAGGAAGCATGCCTGTAGGCGAAGGCATAGCTCCGACTCCTCATCCTCGTCCTCGTCGGGTAGTTCTGATTCGTCGACAGGGAATGCGCGGGGGAGGGCGGCGGTGGCGGATGGGGGGGCGACTGGGTTGGTAGTGGCAGGTTCGGCTTCTGTAGCCGCCATGGCTGAATTGTGGGAAAGCGTTCCGAGGAAGTTACGGCGGAAGATTGTCAAACGCAAATATATTGATATTTTCCGTTTGCTTGAGGGTCGGAAGCGCTCGGGGGATAGCAAGAAAAAGAGGAGGGCGGATGAGAAGGCCGGGCGGATTCGTGCGGTCTCGCGCAACGTTGTTAATTGGGTCCGATCGTTCTTGAGATTGGCGAGTGTTTGGGGTCATCATTTTCCCGAGCAGTATGGTAGCTTTGCTGGCGTATGCTGACTCTATCTTGGGAGCCTCACAAGCGCACGACGGTTGGTCGTGGCTTAATTATGACAAAAAGTTTCGGGACAAGATGGAGGAGAATACGCTCTTAAATTGGGGGACTCAGGACATTAATCTGTGGTTGACGCAGATGTCCGCCAAGACGGGAGCCGGGGGAGCAGGAGGGGTGCGGGTGGGGCAGGGGGCGTCAGGTGGAGCGAATCGTTCCTTTCGAGGGGGGCCCCCCACGGGGCAGCCAAAGCAGGTCCTCGGAGCTGGGGCCGACCTGTGTTGGAGATACAACAGAGCCACTTGCCCCTTCCCGGACTGTAAGTTCCGGCATGCCTGCTCGGTTTGCGGGGGCGCTCACTCAGCGGCAAAATGCGTTAAAAAAAGGAGTCGTGCCTCTCACGGCTGCGGGAGCCAAGTGAGGTTGCGCTTCGGGAATTAGCTCCTTCGCCTATTCGGGTAAGGGTGCTTTGTGGCTGGCTTAGTCGGTATCCGAAAAAGAAAGATAAGATAGCATTGCAGGTAGGCTTTAAGTGCGGGTTTGTTATTCCTCTTCAAGGTGAGATAGTCACGGGACGGGTTAGGAACTCTACGAGCATTCGGCGTTGGGCGGCTGTGGCACGTGAAAAGTTGGCGGCGGAGGTGCGCTTGGGCAGTATAGCGGGGGCCATTCTGCCAACCGCCATTTCCGAACTTTATTACTTCCCCCTTGGGAGTTATCCCCAAGAAGGAGCCGGGTAAATTTCGGCTGATCCACAATTTGTCTGCGCCCCTCGGGACTTCCGTGAATGATTCTATCCCACACGAGTGTTGTACGGTGAGATATGCCTCCTGCGATAGGGCGGTGGAGATGGTCACAAGGGCGGGGATCGGGGCGTTGTTGGCGAAGGTGGATATAGAGTCAGCCTTTTGATTGCTACCAGTCCATCCGTCGGCGTTTCGGTTGCAGGGTTTTCAGTTTGAAGGTGACTATTACTATGACAAATGTCTGCCAATGGGTTTGTGCGATTTCTTGCGCCTATTTCGAGATGTTTAGTAGCTTCCTCCATTGGATGTTGGTGCAAAGAGTGGGCGTCTCGGAGGTGGTGCATTATCTAGATGATTTTCTGTTTGTAGGTGGGGCGGGGTCGGGGGTGTGCCGAGCACTGCTGGACGGTTTCACGGGGATGGCAGAGGAACTGGGTGTTCCATTGGCGGAGGGCAGGCGGCGCGGCTGCCGCAAGACAAGGTGGTGAAGCTAAGGGTTTTGGTGGCCAATGTCCTGGCCTCGCGGAGAGTGACATTAAAAGAGATGCAGGCATTGTTGGGGTCTCTTACCTTCGCCTGTAGAGTCATTCCTATGGGGCGGGTGTTCAGCAGGCGCTTAGCGGCAGCAACGGCGGGGGTGCAACGGCCGCATCATCGCATTCGAGTCTCTCAGGTTATGCGGGAGGATCTGCGAGTCTGGGATGCCTTTCTGAGGGACTTTAACGGGACGTCTGTATAGCGGGAAGCGGAGATCTCTAGCAGTGACTTGCAACTTTACACTGACGCGGCGGGGGAGTGGGTTTCAGAATCTACTTCGCGGGGGCGTGGTGCGCCGAGAAATGGCCGCAAGCTTGGGCTGACGAGGGGTTGTTGAGTAACATCACTTTCGTGGAGCTCTTCCCAATCGTGGTTGTGTTGGAGTTGTGGCCGGAGAGGCTGGTTAACCGCAGGGTTCTGTGGTGGTGTGATAAGGAAGCTGTGGTCCATGTAGTCAATCGTTATTCGCCACGTTGTAGTCGGGTGGCGGCGCTGATGAGGCGGGTGGTACTGACATGTATGCGTTTGAACATCGATTTGAAAGCGAGGCATATTCCTGGGCAGGTTAATGAAATTGCTGATGCTCTTTCCCGTTCACAGATGGAGCATTTTCGGAAGTTGGCACCGGAGGCGGACGAACTGGGGCTTGGGGTCCCCTTGAGCTTGTGGAGCGCTGGCCTGCAGCGATGAGGCACCTATTGAAGAGCTCAGTTGCTGCTACCACCTGGGATGCGTATCGGCGGGGCTGCGCACGGGTGCAGCACTTTTTGTGTGAGAGGGGATGGCAAAAGGGGGAGGGTGCCGGACGTGTTGCTCGGGCGGTACGTAGTGTGGGCAAAGGAGCAAGGGCTCACGCGGTCGGCGGTGCGCAGTCATCTGGCGGGCTTTGGTTTCTTTGCTAAGGCGGTCGGGTGGGTTATCGGAGACCGAAGCTTGCTGGCTCGACGATTGCTCCAAGGCTGGGCGCGATCGCAGCCTGCCCCGCGGGATCGCCGTCGCCCTATAACGCATGAGTTACTAGTGAGGGTGTGTCAGGAGTTAGAGCGGGTTGCGAGTGCCCCCTACGAGTGTGTGTTATTTCGGGCGGTGTTCTGTTTAGCCTTTTTCGGGGCTTTCCGGGTCAGTGAGTTGGCGGAGGCAGCGGGAAGAGCGGATAGTGGGCTTAGTTTGCGTCGGCAGCATGTTTGGATGGACCACGGTCGTCTACGTATTTTGCTGGCTAAGTCCAAAACGGACCCGCAGGGTAAAGGGCTGTGGTGCAATGCGGGAGTTCTTGGCCATTCGCCCCGATGGCGTGAGCGGTTTATTTGTACATGGGAATGCCTCCCCGCTTACGCGTTTCCAAGTCACGGCAGTATTGCGCTTGGTTCTGCGGCAGCTTGGGGAGGATCCTCGTCTTTTTTCCTCGCACTCGTTTCGGATTGGGGCGGCGACCACTGCGGCGGCAGTGGGCTTGCCGGGAGAGATGATACGAGTATTGGCAGATGGCGCTCGAGGGCTTTCGAGGGCTATGTCCGATTGTGACTATTCGGGTTGGGGGGCTGGGGGTGCACTAATGCTATGTTATTTTTATTACAGATGGGGGTATATGTGTGCAGGATTGTTGGATGCTGGGGCACTCCTTCATCCATTGGGCTGGCCAGCGGGCGGCGCACCGACCTTGCGGAGCGAACCTTGGTCTGGATCCTGCGACGGTGGCGGTGTCATGGCTGGGAGAGCGGGGGCTGCGGTGGACGCAGCTGCTGCCTTTGCTTCGCCACCATGGGCGCGTCAGGGGTCAGCCAGCGATTTTGTTGGTGCATTTGGGGGGGCAATGAGTTGGCGGATTGGACCTGTAAGCAGCTGATTAGGGCTGCCAAGAGAGACTTTTCTGTACTGTTTCGTCTGTTTCCTGGGGTATTGTTAGTATGGTCAGACATTATCCTGAGGCCGGCGTGCTGGGGCCAGCGGCGATGGTCTCGTGGGTTGACCAAGATCAACAGGCAAATTGGGAGATGGGTCTGTGAGCAGGGTGGATTGCAGATTCAGCATCCGTGGGTGGAGGTGGCCTGCTCTGGGTTGTACAGGGATGACGGGGTGCACTTATCTCCAGTGGGAACGGATCTGCTCCTGAACGATTGGCAGGAGGCACTGGAGAAGGTGGTACAGGGCAGGTCACGCTGGTCGCAGCTTGGGGATATGGGGGGCGGCACAAGTAAATTATCCCTTGTGCCGGTGGCGGGATCCCGGAGGTCCGGGGTCCGGAGCCGTGGCCACTGGGGGAGGGGGCGGGGTGCCCTCGACCCGGACAACCCCTGGAAGACTTTTGCTAGTAACATGGCAAAGTCGGATAGGGGGGGCAGAATTTGGCTGCTGGTGGGTACCACGGCCTGAGCGGAGGCGTGGCTGCCTTGCTAGTTGCATGGCAGGCGGCCATCAATCCGTGGGGGGGGGGGTGTTGAATAAATATCTGTTATGGTTAATGAGTTGTTCAAATAAAGCTGCGACCAGTGCTTATCCAATAACTGTGGTATGTGTTGTTATTCGGGGGGCTGATCGGGGTGTGGGGTGGGGGTGCTCAAAGAAGAGTTGGGGGGCAAGTAGAGAGGGTGCGCCGGGTCCGGCTACCCGGTTAATTTCCAGGGCACGGGCAGGGTCCCGGGGCCCGCCTGTAACCGGGTGCACGGCTCGGCGCGGGACCCTGCTCGTCTTGGTAGTGTCGGGGGCGCGCGGCAGCGTCAGAACGCGGCGCATCGTTTAAACTGATTGGCTCCGCTCGAGGCGTAAGGAGCAGAGCCAATCAGGGGAAGGCTAAGGACATGTGCTCCGTGGCTCTTGGCTGGCTCGGAGCACATGTGAAGTGGGCGCCCGGCAGGCAGCCCACCCACCCACCCGCTTGTCAGGCTTGCGGTGGAAGTGCGTCGGGGTGTTGCAGCTGGGGGGGGGGACTGCGGAGGCGGGATCCCGGAGGTCCGGGGTCCGGAGCCGTGGCCACTGGGGGAGGGGGCGGGGTGCCCTCGACCCGGACAACCCCTGGAAGACTTTTGCTAGTAACATGGCAAAGTCGGATAGGGGGGGCAGAATTTGGCTGCTGGTGGGTACCACGGCCTGAGCGGAGGCGTGGCTGTCTTGCTAGTTGCATGGCAGGCGGCCATCAATCCGTGGGGGGGGGTGTTGAATAAATATCTGTTATGGTTAATGAGTTGTTCAAATAAAGCTGCGACCAGTGCTTATCCAATAACTGTGGTATGTGTTGTTATTCGGGGGGCTGATCGGGGTGTGGGGTGGGGGTGCTCAAAGAAGAGTTGGGGGGCAAGTAGAGAGGGTGCGCCGGGTCCGGCTACCCGGTTATAAAGAGCCTATTCTGTCACACGAATCTGCTTATTCGTTGGTTTTGATCCCTGTGCGGGTTCTTTGCTCTTTGTGGTTTCCAATCTTCAGGTATTACAGATGGTTTTAATGATAGTTCACAGATACTAAAAGAAGGCCTGCACTCTCATATTTCAGTTCTTTCAGTGCCCTGGGATTTATGTCATCCTATCCAGGTGATTTGCTACTCTTTAGTTTATCAAACACTGTGGCTTTATTACATCTTCCCGATTTATTGATATTTGTTTCAATTTCTCTGATACATCACCTTTAAATATCATTTCTGACATGGGTAAGTTTCCTATATCTTCTTCAATAAAGACTGAAGCAAAGAATTGATTCATTTTCTCCGCTATGGCCTTGTCCTCTCTTAGTGCCCCTTTTATCCATCTATCATCTAAGGCATAGGTTCCCAAACATTTTTGCCCCGTAGACCACTTGCCGATTTTTTTGTTTTCCATAGACCCCCCTGCCTGCCTAATATTGAATTTTCCTAAACTTATTAACTTCAAATGTGTTTTTGACAGCTGACACAGAGCTGCTCACTTTGATAGGGTTTTTTGTAGAGTGGACAATTGTAAAAAAGAAAAACGTACAATTTTTATTCATACCTTTATTGAAAAGACACAAAATGCAAGTAAATATTTGGATTTGAAATTAAACAAATCAGAACCTAGTAAAATTCTTACATAAAATTAATATACAAATAATGAGAGGGATGAACCTGATGCTCTGATAGCAATTGTTCAATATTTGGCTTCAAATTAGTGAGGTATAGTCTTAAATCTCCACATCCAGTGATTTGCAATCAATTGCTTTTTTTCGTAAGAAGATTGGCAACTGCACTAAAACCCCTTTCCATGAGGTATGAAGATGGAAAAGCTATCAAAAACTCTCTTGCGATAGTCCATAATGCAGGACAAGCAACAGGTATATCTTTCTGAAGCCAGAACTGCTGATACCCCTTTCTGAACTGCACCTTAAGTTCTTCGTTAGTGCTTATTCCGATCAGTTCTTCTTGTAATATGATATCCAATTCTTCAATTTCACCATATGGACTGATAATCCACTGTGAGATTTCCATAGTCAAAACATCCTCAAACCTGGTTTTAAAGTCTGTGTGAAGGACATTTAAATGTTGACTGTAGACCAAAACGTCATCATCCTGAACGTTTGTCAATGACAAGTTGGGTAACTGGGAAAATTCTCTCCGTCCAATGTTTTGCTTCATTAGCTTCATTCTGGCAAGAAAAGCTGCAATGATGGACTTTGTTTTTATTAAATTCAGACTGTCACCTTGTAACTGCAAGTTAACCTCATTAACTTGCAGTTACAACTCATTAACCTCAGTTTGTTCAACGTAAACCGCACTGATGCAGAATAGTGCGGTATATAAGAGAATGTAAATAAAATAAATAAATTAAATTTAGTAAACAAATCTGTTAAATAAGCAATGTCTGGTTTCCATTTGATTAAATTTTCTTTCAAAATGGGATGTTCAGCATCCAAAACCTCTAAAACGGTCTCAAAAAGTGAAAAGATCTTGTCAAACATAAGCCTTTTGAAAGCCAGCGTACTTCAGTGTGAAGGAGTAATCGATGAAAGTCCTCGTCATTTTCTTCACACAACTGCGCAAATAACCTAGAATTCAACATGTTGCTACGAATCTTGTTTACTGCGTTTATGACGAATTGAAGAGATTGATGCAACCTGGCACTCAGATTTTTAGCTACTAAATGTTGTCGATGAATGACGCAGTGAATTGCAAACACCCCAGGTACATTTTGTTTTAAATGGCTTATAAAACCGTGATAGCACCCAAACATGGCTGGTGCTCCATCTGCTGCTGCCGATATTATATTTGATAAAGGGATCACTTTTTCCATGAAATAATCTTTCAAAACATTGAATATTGATTCGCATTTAGTGTCTGTTGTCAAAGTTCTCGCAAAGAGCAGTTCTTCATGGATTTCTTGGTCCATAACAAAACAAACATATGCCAATAATAGTGCTTCATTACCAGGTAACGTTGACTCGTCCAGTTGAATAGAGAAATGGTTCGTTTGCAGATAATTATACAAGAAGCTTTCACCATCATGACTCATTTCATAAATACGTCTTTGAACTGTGTTGCTCAAATGAATTATTTTGAGTATATCATATGCAGGCTTGTGTAGAACAGTTTTTAAAACCTCTTCAACAGCTGGCAAAATCAGCTGTCTCTCAATAGTATGATACTTTCCTGATTTTGCTATGAGTAGTGAGATATTGTAAGACGCCCGCAAACCATCATTGTCTCTTTTTGACGTTGACGTGAACATACAGTCCACCGTGGTTTTCTTCTGAAGTTTTTCTTTCAGTGTTTTGAAGTATGTCAAATCTTTACTTGTTTTATCAGGGTGACACCTTCTCAGATGATCCTCCAGCTTGGATTTATTTATTTATTTAGCTGTATTTATATTCCGCTTTTCACCAGGTCAAAGCGGTCAATTGGGGGATACATTTAACACGAGGGGATATGACGCACATACGTTAATACTTTACAGGGAACATGGGCAATGGAGGGTTAAGTGGCTTGCCCAAGACCACAAGGAGTGCCTATAGGACTAGAAATCCCAGTCCCTCCGGCCTGAGATTGCTATCCCCAGGTGGGACTTGAACCTCCGGCCCTCCGGCCTGAAGTACCTTGTCCTAAGCACTAGACCACTCCTCCCTCCCTGGATGGTTTCATAGCGTCATTACTTAAAACTCTGTTGCACAAAAGGCACATTGGCAGATGTTTGTCCGACAGGGATGGAATGAAGCCGAACTTCAAATAATCAACGCTATACTGCCTACATTTCTTTTTAGTCTGGGCCATGTTGGGTAGAAGTTATCTGTTGACAAAAATGAAGCTATTTAAATATGATAAGACAGAGCAATTCAAAATTGATTCCTGCCTAGACAACACACAAATATTTTAAAAATATTTTAAAAGTATTTTTTAGGAATTTAGGAAAAATCGATTTTACCTAAAGTCGTGATCAACGTCTACGGCTCTACGCAATCGGAGCGACTACAAAAATATGTATAAAATGTTGTACTTACATTTCTTAGGAATTCCTAAAGAAGATGATTTTAATTCACTTTGACTTGTACCTATTTATATTTTTGAACGCATTTTCAAACCACTTTTCTTCTCAAAACTCAGAAAACAAACGAACAGTGTTTGTCTCTAACACTCTTATTTATAATTGATGAATCAAACAAGTCTGTGCAAAGCTTTGGTACAAGTCTGGACAAGTGTTTTTCACTGCACGTATGCGCGCAATGCATTACTTCTGGTATGAAAAGTTGTAAAAACTTGCACATGAACGTAGCACACCACAAAACAGATAGGTACTGATATACTCGGGAGTCACTTCACTGCTCCGTCCCTTTGAATTGGAAAAAGGTTTAAAAGAATTGTTGAACCCATATATTATTTATTCTATCAATTTTTATATTTATGCTTTTAAAAAGGAGTTGACCCTTTTTAACCTCCTTGTTTTTAATTTGGCGATTTTCAGCCATCTCAATATCGCTGGAGAACTTTGGAATGATATGCTTCTCGCATGTTTCCTTTGTATATGAAGCCTCCTTTCCTCTGCTAGTTTTGTCTCCTGTCATAAGAAGGTATATTAAATTTTACCAATTGATCGTATGGTCTTTATATGACAGGTACTTAAACAATTTTATGAAATATAATTTATATATGTATATATATATATAAGTAATTTCTATGTCTATTATAAGTATTATGTACACACAATCTGTGTTAGGTGTAATAAGACATTTACGGAATGCCTAAATGTTGATGATGATCTGCCTAAATGGGGGGTCCGCTCACATGGACCCCCCATTTACATCTCGTGCACCCCCAATTTTTTTTCTCGCTGACATAGACCCCCTGCAAGTCGAAATCGACCCTTGGGGGGTCCATATAGACCACTTTGGGAACCTTTGATCTAAGGGTCCAACTGACTCTCTCACTAGTGTTTTACTACAAATGTACTTGAAAAAGGTTTTATTATGCACTTTTACTTCTATGACAAGCTTCCTTTCAAATACTGTCTTTGCCTGCCTTATCAATGCCTTGCTTTTAACTTGCCAGTATTTATGTTGTTTCCTGTTTTGGTCATTTTGCCCTTTTTTTCCATTTTTTGAAAGATTCTCTCATTGCTATAACAGCTTCTCTGACCTCACCTTTAAGTCATGCTGGCTGTCATTTAGTCTTCCTTCCACCAATCTTAAAGCATGGAATACATCTGGTCTGGGCTTCCAAGATGGAATTACGCCCAGGCCTTATGTAAACTTTTAACCGTTGCAGTTGCTCCTTTTAGTTTTTTCCTAACCATTTTCTTCATTTTATCATAGTCTCCTTTTTAAAGTTAAATGCTAATGCAGTCAATTTCCCTGTTATTCTCCCTGCATTTATTAAATGAAATACCTGTCAGGTACTTGTGGCCTGGATTGTCCACTGTTGGAAACAAGATACTGGCCTTGATGGCTCTTGTTCTGACCCAGTAAGGCATTTTTTATGTTCTTATGTAAATATCAATATGTTATGATCGCTGTAGCCAAGCAGCTCAAAACCATTACCTCTCACACTAGATTCTGTGTTTCATGATGGACTAGGTCTAAAATAGATTCCCCTCTTGTTGTTTGATGAACTAGCAGCTCCATGAAGCAGTCATTTACAGTATTTCATCTAGAAACTTTTGTATCGAGACTTGTTGTGTAGCTACTGTATATAACAAGACGTCGCACCATGATGCTATTAAGCATGCAGTGACCTAGTTATGTGCTCTGCATGTGCTCCTTTTTTAATCACGTGATATTTGGTATCATGAAAAAGCAGTCAGATTTATGATGAGTGCAAAAATTGTATAATGAATTTGCATTAAATTCTGCAACACAATTGTGGCATTCTTAACAAATATGGACAGTAACATCTAAGATTTCTGCTTGGCCACTTTAAGCTTAAACTGATATGTAGGTCTGAGTCATGAGTTGAGGATGGTCCCTTATTGGCCTTTTACTAAGACTGAGAACTTGTATAGCATGGGACTCAGTCCCATTGGAGAAATAAAACTTCATTGATTCTGGCCAAACTGAGAGATTAAACTACTCATAAAAATAATAAGAACATGGAAATATAGAGAATATTCAGCTGTGGGGAAGCCCCAAATTTAATTATTTCCTTATAGAACTAGCAACTCATTTCTATGCCTTCTGAATTTGGCAGAATCAAAGCATTAATGCTTAACAGACACAATTATACATGCTGACAGTAATCATTTCCTCCCTTATTTAGCAACTCAGAAAGCAAGTAAAAAGGAGAAAAGTGTCATAAAGGCAGAAGAAGGCCACAGCTGGCCTGCTTTCACAGCTCTAACAGCAAGCCGTACTCTGCCATGGGAAATGCTCTACTGTGATTTATTAATGATAATCATGAAGAAAGACATTTGTAATATAATGTAGAACAAAGACATTTCCTCACTGAGAGGGAGTGATAACGAGCCATTTAGTAATGTTTAGGCAGTTGGTAATTTAAAGGGTGAATGATCACCTTCTCTGTCTAAATGCTCTGTGCTAGTGATTCTGTGAGTTAGGTTCATTTTTGCTCTGTGGGATAGAAGCTACCTCTTATGGAGGGCCATTTTATTGGACTTTATCTATATGAGTGGACTCCTGGGCTATAAGAAATAGAGTCTGGGTCAGTAGTTATTCTTCATGGTTAGCAGCATAGAATGCAATTAATTCCATAAGCATTAGGACATAAGTAACAAACAATGGCTCTGCAAGTGCTTGGACTGTAACAGTTTTTCTATGCATGTGCTATCATGATGCATGCAACACAATTACCTTAAAATCTGAATTCACAAACAAATAGCCTTTTGTAATAACAGGACAATTGAATCTCACTTCCTATTTTAACTTTTATGGCAGCACTAGTAAAAAATATAGGGATCTATTTACTATGCTGTTAATATAGCACATAAATGTGCCATTTTAACAAGAGCTATTTTCTGTGGGATTTACTAAACTGTACTATGTGAGCACAGCAGTCCTAGTAAATCCTGTGTTCCTGTGGTGGTGGCATAACATATATTCATGGGCTCCTTCAGCCATGATATTTAAATAGCCAGCTAACCTCAAGTATAGCCCCTGGAACCAAATCTCACCACCAAAAGAAAACAACCTTTCCTTACTCCTGCCAACTCTAACAGAGATAGAAGGTAGTCACACCGGCAACCAGGACCAATGCAAGGACTGGAGGTGCCCTAGGCAGGCCCTCCATTTTGCCGCCTCCATTGCTGCCTCCTGCACCCATTGCCACCACTGCTGCCCTTCTCCAGGGCCGGCAGTGACAGCAATGGCCCCAAAACCGTGCCACAGCACTTACCCATGGCTTCTGGGGCTGTGTCGCAGTTTCTCTCGCACAATCTACAATCACTTCCCCCCATCCGACATTGACTTCCAGTTTTTCATAAGCCAGAAGTCTACATCAGAGGGGGGCAGAAGTAGCATATTGTGCAAGAGAGATACCGTGACACAGACCCAGAGAATGTAGGTAAGTGTTGTGTTCTGGTTTCGTAGCTATTGTATCTGCAGCCTGCCCCGGAGAGAGGCAGCAGCGTCAGCAATTGGCAACAGCAGCACACCTGGATGGCTGGCACACTAGGTGACCACAGTCCTGCAGCACAAAGCCCTCTCCCCAGAGACTCTCTGAAACTGCCTCAGGTCCACAAGGAAAGAACAATTAGGGGTATGTTTACTAAACCGTCTTAATGTGCATTCTGTGATGTTATCGCGCTATAAGGTACCTTTTCACATGATAATGGCGCTTTATCGGGCGGAGAGGTACCTTATCGCGCAATAACGCATGCAGCGGCGCAAACGAGCGCTGAAGGCGGGGAAAGGCTCCTGGAGGGCGGAGGAAGACTCCCCAGGGGCGGAGAGAAGGGGCCAATGGGTGGAGAGTGGGAGGGGAGAGGCTCCCCGCACACTAACGCTGTGAAATCCGAGGCTGAAAACTAACGCCAGTGAAACCCTGGCGTTAGAGCTGATTTAAAGGGAAGAGAAACCATTTCTGTCGGCAATGTACAGCAAAACCAGGGAAACCTACAAAAAAGTGATAAGTGTGATACATGTGCACGGAACAGAAGGGCAAATAAACAGTGAAAATGAACAGAAGAAAATGGAAAAATAAAATAACCAAGCTGGGCAATAGTGATCTCAATGGGAAACATAAAAAAACACTTCCAAGAAAGCACCAAAAAAAGGCTATGAATTCTGGAAGGGTCCATGCTCCGTCCCCATACAAGGTGAATGAGCCCACAGTGAAATTGCGCTGTGCAGGGTTTTCCTCTCCATCGGACAGGTTTCCTATGACGTGCACATATGCGGCAACAGCAGGGCAGGCATGTCGGAATGGCCAACTGGACAGATGCTTGAAAATGGGATACAGAGGGCTGCAGGCGGCACATGCTGTGGTGCAGCTGGGTCACAGTGCGGACTCGGCAGATGCCTAGGTGGCACTTAGGAATGATGAAACTGTACAGCAGCCAGACAGCAACTGATGAGGGCCCAACATGGGCATGAGTGTGTTTATCACAGTGTCACAGGGGATAGTACCCAGGAGGTACCTCTAAGGGCACAGAACATTGGCAGGCGGTGTTGCGGGGAGGGGGGGGAAAGTGTGGACGTCTATGCAGGCACCCCTACCCCAGAACACGCACCATAGGCAGCTGCCTACCTGCACACTGGATGGCCTGAGACTGCGCACCACCAGCACCACCAGCAGAAGGGCATGTCAGCATGGTGGCGGAGGGGTACTGGTGGTGGAGGTGGGCAGTGGCAGCTGCCCAGAGCAGATCATGGCCTAGCCCTGTGTAGGTGGGTGCCATGCAATGCAAAAGAAAGGCCCTGCCAGACGAACAGTCATGGTATCACCAGGGAATTTACTGTCTCTGTGGCAACACAGTGGTACAGTGCACACAACCAGTGTGTTCAGAGGCAGAAGATCACAGGTTCAAGTCCCAGCTGTGGTTTCTGCCAACCCAGTCCCCATAATTTACCCACTGCTAATACAGATAGAACCTTTATTGCAGATGATGTAAACATGCCCAAAACACCTACATTTTACCCTACAGAGCACAGACACCATAAACAGGCGCATTACCTAGAGCAGAGTCTCCCAAATGCAGTCCTGGAGGGCCAAACACCATTCAGGTTCCATGCTGCCTCTAATAAAGATGCCTGTGCTGCATTTCTATGCGCCGCCCCCATGGTATGCAGATGTATCTCATGCATATTCATGAGGGATAGCATGAAAACCCAAACAGTGTTTGGCACACCAGGACTGGAGTTGGGAACCTCTGCCATAAAGCAGCAGCCAACAGGGGCAGACACACCTGCACCCACAGGCTCCATTATCCAATGCCTCCTGGAGAGGCAGGACATTGGGCCCTGCGTGCATCTCCCAATACTAGCACTTGCATATCTTAGCAATGCTACCCTAAACCTGGGAATACGGTACACAGCTATCAAAAGATTGCTATGATTACTGGCAGATAGCAATTACGAAGTTAAGTACAATTTTCTGATTGAGCTGCATCATGGCAACCTTTCTGATGTCTGTGGAGTGTGCTACAGGTCTTGTGTCTGACAGTGTTTACCACCCTGGGGAGTGACCCCAACAGTATTGCGTACCATAGCCATGCCTGCACTGTGCCCAGGACTGGAGCGGTGGCCAGGGCTGCCAAACATCTCTATAGTTGTACAATGCTGGCATAGGTGTGGGAGTGTGTGCCTGTCTATCCAGTGTGTGGTGGCTGCAAACACCCTCCACAGCCCACACTGCCAGCACTGTTGCCAGTATTGGCCTGTCAATGTGCATAATGAGGAGCAAGGCACCATGGGTATAGCCTGGACAGGGTGGCCTGGCCAGGATGCATCTGCACAGGGCATAGGGCAATGGCTGGGACATTGTAGTGCCCGGCCACCACCTGCACAGACAGGGTGGCCACAGCATGTCCTGCTGGGAGATCACTCTCACCCTGACTGAGCAGTGACCACGGCATGGCTAGGTTCCCCCATAGTGCTATGTAGTATTTTTCTCATGTGATATTTATGGGTTTTCTTTTGGGGGCCCAATCACTGACTTATCTGCTTGGTGTGTATGCTGACATCCCAGTTCTAGGTGCATGCATTTTCTCCAGGAACATGCACTATGGACTAGCTAGCAGACTGTCTGCAGCTAGTATGTGTCTTGCTGGAACACTTTGCAGTGGCTGGAGACTTGCTGCAGGAGAATATCAGATAGTGGTGGGGTGCAGCTGAGCATTTCCAGGCCTAATGTCTGTCTGCTATTGCTTTATGGATGTGTACAGAGCTGCATTGACTGCCCTGTAGGGTGTCTGTTCCCCAGCAGGACTGCGGTTGATGGTCCCCTCTACTGCCACCATTGCAGGGAGGTAGAATGTGGGTCTGTTGGTTCGAGACTCTGTTTCCCACCCCTCAGCCCCAGAGGGTGGGTTGGGTGGTGGTACATAATCCTCCTATGGGTCCATAAGGGCTAAACCCGACTGAGAAATACAGATGTATCCAAAGTGTGTCTGCAGGAACTGCCTATCTCACACACTAGCACTGCTGGGGACCTGCAGCATGGCCTATTTCTGCCATGGAAGGTGCTGTGGACCTGGTGCTGGGCACCCCACCTCAGCCTCAGGGTGAGCACAGTACCCGCACAATGTGACGGTGTGTAGCTACTCTGTGCCAGTAACACACACGGTCAGTTCCCCCTACCAGGCCGAGGTGCTGTGGGGGTGCATACCCCATCTTGTGATCATCTATAGACTGCTGATTTGCATGTACAGTGCATCATGGGTACGGGTGGGTTAACCCTATCTGGGTGATCACAGCAGACTGTTTGTGTGGTGACATGCAGTCCTTCTGCAGCCAGCCAGGGGTTTGTTAGCAGCTGTAGCCCACTGGTTACTTCACTGCCTATAGAGCCAGAGGTTATGGGTTCAAACCCACAGTGGGGTTATTTGACAGGGCTGTCCAAAGCATTGTCTATTTTTAATGTACTTTAGTGCTGCCAGCAAAAACACCCTCAGAGTACTGTAACCATAAGGTGCCTCAGAAGGCGCTTTATAGGGCACCCTATAAAGCGCCTTCTGAGGCACCTTATGGTTACAGTCCATATAAGGTGCCTTATAAGGTGTCCTATGCCGTGGCGGACAGTGCACTTTATAATGTGCCCTATGGAGTGCCTTGTAGGGTGCCTTATGCGGCACCTTAGGTTACGGCATGTGAGGGTGTGTTTGCTGGCAGCAATAATTAAAATACAAATAAAAAGCCTCAAGAAACAATACTTACATGTCAAAGCTGATACCTCAGCCAGCCTTATGCATTAGGCACAATGGGGGAATCAAACTCATGACCCCTGTAGCATCAGTCAGTGTATTAACCATTGTGCTACACCTCTGTTTTGATGTTTGTATGTCTGGGCTCCTACTTAAGATTATTGCGCGTTAACGCGCTTAGCGGCGCTTCGCCCGATAATGTGCGCAGCAGCACGCGGTTTCGCGCGATAATCCCGTTTTGCTACTTTAAGACTGAAACGCCCACTCCTTTATGGCAGCCTGCACACTATCGCCGGGCGCACGTTAAGACGGTTTAGTAAACATACCCCTTAGTATTCAGCTCTTGAGCTGGCTAGCACTATGTTTAATTTTGGTAATGATAGGACAGGATTGAATAAGCATTTTTCAAGTCCCATAAACAAGTAAAATGACACGTTTGTGATTTAATATACATTGCTAGTTAATAATAATGGGCCTAATATTCAAAAGGCATTTACATGGTTTACAGCCCAGTAAACCATGTAAATGTCTTTAATCGGGATATTCAACGGCATTTACATGGTTAGTGCCATTGAATATTTCCTTCTAACTCTGCTACATGCCCCAATACTATGCGGTTAGCATCAGGGCATGTTGGGGGCATTCTGGGGTGGAGTGGAGGCAGAGACTGTCGCTAACCGGGCAGAGGCAAAATTGTATGCAGCTTGATTAGCAACCTACACCTAAAAGATAGGCGAGAAAAACCCTCGCCTATCTTTAAGGTTCAGGAGTTAACCAGGCAGCATGCAATATCACTGCTGCCCAAATGTCTACTGTGACTTCCAGCATGTGTGGCAATCCCATGATATTCAATACCGGGCCACATATGATCTTGGCACTGAATATCCAGGGTTAAGGGTCGGTGGGCAGGGCTATGTGTATAGCCTGCCCAAGTGAATATTGTGCCCAATTGTAATAATAATAATAATAATAATATAGGGATAAAGATTCTACATCAGACTTACAAAATAACTTTAAAATGGTAAAAAAAATCATTTAAATTTATGCAGGTTTCCAGTAATGCTATATGTACACAATTATTGCCGACTGTGCAGCTGCAAATTCAATTTGTAACTCCTGATGCAGGTAGTGTGTCTACTGAAACACCATGGTACCAGAAACAGAAGGTATCAGCGTTCGATGAAGAAGAGTTGAGCACTATGTAGATGAGCTGGTATGTTCCTATGAAGGAGGTTTTCAGCAACCGGTGTGCTCCAGAAAGCAGAAGCTAAAACCGTACATGCTTTTCATTGGGCTGCACAAGCTAGGTGGATTGAACATTATGTAAGAAATACTGTATTTACTGGTGTGTTGGGATGAGGAATAATTTTGTGGACTTCATTAAAGTTTGACTTGGTAATAGATGTGGGTGGTGCGCATTGGTGTTGCTTACTAAAAAAGTAGCTTGGGGTAAATGATGATGCAACACGCTGAAGGTGTTTAGGACCATTATGTGCAGTTTGCACCAGTAAGGTCCTCTTACAATGCCTAAAATATTGTTTTGATACCCCTGCTACACAATTAATTAGTTAATTTATGATTTGTTGATAAATTCATTACAGAATTTTGGATGGTAGATACGCCTCCTTCCTAACTACCAATACTTATCTGTGACTCTGCTATATTTTTGATGATATTTTTCTAATGCAGAATCATTGAGGTCCTTTTTATGTTTTTGATCATAGATATGCAGCAAGGCTTCTGTGACATAAATAATTAGCAGTTGTTTTCCCTTTCACATAATACTAAGATGAGAGAACACCCTTTGAAACTAATAGGTTGCACATTTAAAACAAATTGTAGAAAGCAATTTTTTTTCAAGGTAGTTAGTATAGTTGGTTTTAAAAAGGGTTTAGGCATGTTTCTGGAGAAAAGATCCAGAGAAAAATTCCCAGCCCTCTATCGTTTACATTGTTGGTTTGTTTTGAAAGTATTGATTGTTGTCATATTCATTTACCCCCCCCCCTCCTTTGTTTCTTGACTTTGTTTGAGATGGGGGTTATTTTAGAAGCCCAATTAACCCTTTAATTGTGGATGTGGTGGCAGAAAAACATGGAAGCCACACCCATGTCTAAAATGCCATTTTGAAAAGGCTGCAAGATGCACATTTCCACACCTAGTACATCAGTCTTTGCACATTTTTGCTGGGAGTGTAACAGGGACATTTCTGGGTGCTGCCTGGGAAGAGGGTGCATCTGTACATCTATGATGTATTTCACACAGGCCAGAAAAGTTCAGGGAGGATTTTTTAAAGGTGTCAATCTACACTTGCTATAAATCATGCATAAGGATAGGACTTTGTTGTCTTTTGGACTGCTTGTGGTGGTAGTGACTAGAGGAGCTTGGCTTGCAAGTTATTGGCATGATTGTCATCTCTGTCCATGTACATGTCTTTTGATCTACCATTTCTACCACTGCAATGTAGCTTATGCCCTTCTCAAACTTATCCTCTTCTCCATTTTCAAGACCCCATTAGATTCCCTCATCCCCTCCCCAGCTGTAATAATTCCAAAAGCCCTTGGTGCATCTGTCTCCCTTCTGATTAGTTCTCTGCTGCCTATGTGTGCCCCAGGGTTATATGCAGCCCCTGTGTGGATCCCTGCACATCTGTGTATAGCCTAGTGTTTGCTGCAGCCTGTGTGTCTGTGTGGGTCCCTGCTTCGTGTATGTGTGTTTATGTGGATGTGCATATGCATATGCAGTGCTATGAGTGCTGGTTATGGGAGTCGCTGTGTGGTGGTAGTGGAAGCCACGGGGCATTGGTGATGTGTGACACAGTGTGGTGGGAGGCAGGAGCCATGGAAGAACAAATTGTTTTCATTGGTCCTACTGCATAATGCCCACAGGGAGCACAAGAGCCACTAAAAGGCACCTATATTAGAGGGTATACAGGTGTAGGGTCTACGGGTCCAGGAACCAATTCCTCAACCTCAAAAATGAGCAATGCCTCACCAGGTTCTGTTTTGACAAGGCAGCCATCCACAGTCTATGTCAGCAGCTAGAGCTACTGCTCCACCCACCACACAGAGGGGCCTGACATACCTGTTCACCTCAAGATCACCACAGACCTGACCTTCCTGGTAGTTTCCAGTCTGTATAGACTGACATTATGGGTCTCAGGCAGTCAGCCATCCTACTGCGCATCTCACAGTTTCTGAGGGCCTTACTAACCCACACTGCTACAGTTTCAAAACTTACTTCTGGCCAAACAAAACCTCTAGAAACAAAGAGACTGATATGTTATAAAGAAGGGATATTATAAAGGAAAATTAGTGTGATAAGTATTTTAGTGTCAACACATAGTACCTAGGTGGAGAGGAAGTAGCACATGAAGTGGAAGGGCATGCAGAGAGGAGAAGTGTAGGAAGGTGTTCAACAGATACTTGCTATGTTCTTGAAAGGCTCTTGATATATCTAGGTCTCCAACCCTCCTCATAGTCTCACCATCAATTGTTTGGAGCATCTGTTGCTGCAGGTCAATGAGGGTATGCAGCTGGCCATCTGGTCCTCTCCCCAGAGCCTTAGACTTGGTCCTTCTCTTGACATCCCTCTACTTCTGTTTCAGGTCCTTGAGTTCTCAGTTTCGATGATAGATTGCGTTCAGTCACTGGCAGATGCCCAGCCAGAGTTTCTGTTTCTGATACATACTCATATGTACCGCCTTGCAGTGCCAGCCAAAAGGTTTCTGCAGCCTCAGCTGTGTCACCCACCCCCCTTCCCCACTGAGCTGTGCCACCCCCCCTGCTGATTCCATCTTTGGGGGGTCTAGGCAGCAGCAGCAGCAGTTTAAAATCAGCGGTTATGTGCCACTGCATTGGTACCCTGGCAAGCCATGCTCTTTGGTGTCCTCTCATGGCCTGCCACTCTTGTCCTCCTCCGATAGGAAGTTGCATCAGAGGGGGGGGGGGGGGAGGTAAAAATGGCAGACAGAAAAGTGGCAAAGCTGCCTTGCCGTCTACCAAAGTCAGCTGCTTAGCCCACCTGGTGGCCCAGGGGCACCTTCTGGTGCTTGAGCACCTTCCTCAACAAAATTTCTACCTCACCCTGGAAGACGTTGATCTTTCTGGTGAGAAATCTTTGTTTTGGTGCCATAACTAGGCTTCCTCCTCACAAGGCTTGCCTGGATGTTTGAGGAGGAGGGTGGAACTGCTCTGGGTGGTGTAAAGTTAGATGTCAGCTGCTAAAAATATTTTTTCTTCTTTCCTTGAAGCTAGCAAACAGGCACAGGGGAGAGTAGGACTCCGGGAAGAGGTGGGGAAGAGGGATGGAGAAGGACTTTTGTGTTTTAACTATGTATATATATGCTCAGAAGGGCCTCCATAGCCTGCTTTATCCTGTACATAGGGGCAGGGAGCCTTGGATCTGCCAAAATTGCCTGGAAACTCCTATGCCTGCTGTGCACTCATGTCTTCCATTGTCATGTGGACCTGTGTGTGTGTATGGTGTGCCTCCATTTTGTCCATAACTTTAATAAAAATCCCACCTACTTCTCTTCTTCACATATGTATGTGTGGTATGTTACAATGCCCCAGATATGATGCAGTTATGACTCCCTCTGCATATGGTTTGGGTACACTGGTTGACTGCCCACTGTGGGTCACTGAAGGGTAGATGGGTGAGTAGCCAATGGCAGTCCAAAGATTTGATAACACCTGCATAGATGTTGAGGCCTTCCACTCAACAAAATACCATAGTAAATGATGGCAGATAAAGACTAGCATGTTCCATCTAGTCTGCCTAATGAGGTGGCTAGAGTTGTAGAGCTGCACCTGCCATTCTATGCAGTTTACTCCCCCTCTATGCCTTTGTTTAAGGTTATACCTGCTGCTCCAAGCAGGTTACCCTAGTCTATTTATGAAGTTATTTATGTTTGTTTTGATACCATCCTCTTCTTATCTAGTGATTCTCTGTGTCTGTCTCATGCCTTTTTGAATTCCATCACTGTTTTGCTCCCACTACCTCTTTCGGGAGGGCATTCCAGGCATCTACACCCATTCCATGAAAAAGTATTTCCTGGTGTTACCTTTATGTTTATCTCCTTGTAGCTTCATTTCATGTCCTCTAGTTCTACAGCATTCCCATCTTTGAAAAAGGTTTGTTCGCTTATTAATATGCTTTAAGTATTTAAAGGTCTGTATCATATCCCCTCATCTCTCCTCTCCTTAAGGGTATACATATTTAGGTGTTCAGTCTTTTCTCATATACCTTCTGACACAGGCCCAATATCATCTTTGTCACTTTGGCCTCCTTTCTCTGAACCACTTCAAGTCTCCTTACATCCTTTTCAAGGTATGGTCTCCAAAACTGAACACAGCACTCCATGTGAGGCCTCACCAATGACCAGAGGCAGTAATACCGCCTTCTTCCTGTTGGTTATTCCTCTCTGTATACAGCCTAACATCCTTCTGGCTTTGGCTACTGCCTTGTCATACTGCTTTGCCACCCTGAGATCCTCAGACACTATCATTCCAAGGTCCCTCTCTTGGTCTGCACACACCAGCC
This sequence comes from Ichthyophis bannanicus, assembly GCA_033557465.1. Classification (NCBI taxonomy): domain Eukaryota; kingdom Metazoa; phylum Chordata; class Amphibia; order Gymnophiona; family Ichthyophiidae; genus Ichthyophis; species Ichthyophis bannanicus. The sequence goes on along the minus strand of CM066031.1, from coordinate 925,618,397 downwards.
TCTTATCCCCTATCACATATAGCTCCTTTGGGTTTCTGCATTCCAAATGCATCACTCTGCACTTCTTTGCATTAAATCTCAATTTCCAAGTATTTTGCAGTCTACATGCAATCCAAAATATGCAAGACCAACAAAATAGTAATTCCGGACCCCCCCCCCCCCTGACGATCAAGAGTACCCAGCATCGTTAACATCCTTCTCTACACCATCAAAGAAACTTATCGAAGATACTATCTTAGCCCTAAACACTACCACCGCACACTCAGATCCTTGTCCGACATTCTGGATAAAAGATCTGCGATGTGATCTCTCTCCAATTATAGCCAACATCATAAACCGATCCTTTAACACTGGGTCTTTCCCCTCTACTCTCAAGCAGACCTCTGTCAGACCTCTTTTAAAAAACACCAAGTTAGACCCCCAAAAGGTAGAGTCTTACAGGCCCATATCTAGTATATCTATGCTCGCAAAAATCATTGAAAAAGTAGTGCATAGGCAATTACAGGATCATATTGACTCTGCTGCCCCACTAGACCCATCCCAACATGGATTCAGAGAGTCACACAGAGTGGAAACACTACTCACAGCCCTTTTCAACAACATAATTTCTGGCGTTGACAACATCCGACATGGATTTGCACTCATTTTTTTAGATATAGCATCAGCTTTCGACTCAGTATGCCATGAGATTCTTCCTTGCTGGCTAAGAGAGAAAGGTATCAGCGGAACGGCGCTCGAATGGTGAAGATCCTACCTGTCTGGAAGATGGCAGCATGTTCGAGCAGATGGGGCTACATCGGAACCATTTCAACAAGGTCAAGGAGTGCCACAAGGATCCTCCCATATCATCCTTGATGTTTAATATATACATCCAACCCATCTGCAACGTCATTAGAACCTTCAATGTCAGTTGTATGATATATGCCAACGATGTTCTGTTATACATGCCAGTATCATTGGATAAACTAGACCTCGCCCCTCTGACCAACTGCTTCAACACCATATCGGAGTGGCTCCTCTCACAAAATCTGCGAATTCAACACAGAAAGACGGAGGTTCTCTTCATCTCGAGGAATCCAAACTTCATACCACCCAACTGTGTGAAGGTAAACTATGCCGAACTACAAGTGAAACCCGCTATACGTTACCTTGGAGTGACGCTGGATCAAAACCTCGACATGAAGAAACACATTGCCAATACCGTAAGAGCGATCTATTTCAAGATCAGATCCCTCAGACACCTACGCCCGTTACTTAATCCATTTACCAAGCCCTGATCATTCCCCATTTCGATTATGCAAACTCCATACTACAAGGGCTCCCCCAATCCACCTTGAACCCCCTGCAACTTGCTATGAACAGTGCAGCGCGGGTTCTCTTTGGGGCATCCAGGAGAGACCATGTAACACCCCTCCTGAAACAGTTACACTGGCTCCCCATTCAAGCCAGGATCAGTTTTAAGACCTTGCTGATGACCTTCAAAGCTGGCAAGGGGCTCTCCTCCTCCTCCCTATCTGAACTCATCCAACCACTTGCACCTAACAGACCAAGAAGAACCGCAGAGTCAAACATGCTAAAAATCCCAAAAGAAATGACAAGATGCACCAAAACAACAGCTAACAGAGCTTTCCGACTCTGTGCCCCAAGACTATGGAATACATTACCGGCACATATCAGGGCAATCCCCAACTTGAGCCAGTTCAGGAAGGCCCTTAAACATTTCCTCTTCATCAAATATCTCACTGACAACACTGAACCTCAGTCCCACTTGAATAGCAAGAACTTCAGCAATAGTAGTAGTCAACCAGGCAAGCCCTCGCAACATGTGTCCCCAACAATGTAAAACACCAAACAGTATCCTTTTCTCGCTACGCTTCTTATGTATATAGTTTACCCTGTTATCCAAGTTCCATATCCTGTTAATTGTAATGAACAGACATATGCAATTTGTCAGATGTTTCTGTTCCATGTAAACCGCGCTGATGTCGAATAGTGCGGTATATAAGAAATGTTAATAAATAAATAAAATAAATAAATTTGATCATTCTTCTGATTTTTGCAGATCTTTTCTCATGTATGCTCCCTTCCAGGTTTCCACTCTCTTATAAATCTTTTTATCTTCTGCAAAAAGGCAAACCTTTCCTTTTAACACTTCTGCATCATCAACCACAACTTCGGGGTGGCGTTCTAAGAAAGTATTCTTGATCTACACGCAGGACCCAAGAAATAGGCAGAATTCCTGAGTCTTAATGGGAGGATGAGACGATAGTGCAAGGAAGAGGGTTTTGGATTTGTTTGGAACTGAGCAACATTCTGAAGGGTGGGGAGGTGCTTTTCTAAAAGGATGGGCTCCTCCTTAACCCATTTTGGACAGCTCGCATATCCTTTCTCTGTTCTGGATGAAGTTTTAGATATGTTACACTCAAAAACTATGAAATACCGGCAATAATAACAAATATTAAAACTGCAGAAAATAGAAGTTTCACATAGTGTATGTTTTTCATATACTGGTCCAATATAGTATATTGTCCGTCTTCAGAAAAGATAGGATTCAGTTCCAATATTCATTGACATAAACATACTGTATGATAGATACTATTGAAACTGCAGTTTTCATTTAAAACACTTTATTATGATATAATATAGTTTGTCAACAGTCCATTCTAACGGCAGAATATGATACACGTGAAAACACTTCTGATGCAGTGCATCGATATTGCACCATTGAAACTACCTAGAACAGAATGCTTGACAGCAATTAGTTTCGACAACATATTAGCCCAGCGTATGAAAAACATACAAGGCCGATATACGCACCAATAACTCTGACACTAAGGGGTATGTTTACTAAACCGTCTTAATGTGCGCTCTGTGACGTTATCGCATGATAAGGTACCTTATCGCGCGATAATGCGTGCAGTGGCGCAAACGAGCGCTGAAGGCGGGGAAAGGCTCCCGGAGGGCGGAGGAAGGCTCCCCAGGGGCAGAGAGCAGGGGTCAATGGGCGGAGAGTGGGAGGGGAGAGGTTCTCTGCACACTAACGCTGTGAAATCTATTTGCGGAGCGTATATCATAAAAGCCTGCATGTGATGGTCGCAGAAGTTGTCTGAGGTCGTGGAGGAGCAGGAGTCCTTGTCAGAGGCCACTCATATTGAATGGGGATCAGCCTTTCTGGCAGATACCTTCTATGATCTGGTCTGGGCATCAGCTAAGAATATAGCATTCGTGGTTATGGCCCAGAGGCTGTTCTGGTTGCACAGCTGGTCTGCAAATGTTTCTTCTAAGGACTGCCTGAGTAGGCTCTCTTTCCAGGGTAAGTTGCTGTTTGATGATGTGTTGGAAAAACTGGTCATGGATATAGAGGAGTCGAAAGCTCCCAGGTTGCCAGAAGATAAGCCTAAGACCACAAAACCTAATCACACAACTTGGGGTGCTCGTTCAGGATTTCCTGAGGTTTCATATCACGAGGTTGGGCCCCCCCTAAAAGACACATTTTCTCCCCAGGGGTGCTCCCTTTCAGGGGGAGGGGTGGCAGAGAGATGGTAGAGATGGGGTAGCTGTAGGCTCTGGTGGCTCTAAGCCTTCACAATGAAGGTTTTGGGGTCCAAGCAGAGTTGGTTCCCATTGGAGGTATTGCCTGGAGGTCCGCAAAAGAAAGCCTGGGATAAAGGATACTGTGCAATGTCTGAGTCAGCTGCAGGTTGTCATCAATGTGCCCCCTCAGGAGCATGGCCGTGGTCACTATTCAATTTATTTTAGAGTTCCCAAGAAGGAGGGAATTTTCAGCTGATACTATATCTGAAAGATATCAACAAGGCTCTGTGTGTCCTGCATTTTTGAATAGAGACTCTGAAGTCTGTAATAGTAGTAGTTCATCAGGGAGAGTTTTTGATGATGCTGAATCTTGCAAAGACATATTTGCATATCCCGATCCAGCTGGACCATCATTGCTTCCTGTGTTTTGCGGTACCTGGCAGGAATTTTCAGTTTCAAGCCCTGCTGTTTGGTCTCACTATGGCCCCCCCAGGATGTTCACCAAGGTAATGGTAGTGGTGGCAGCAGCACTGCGAAGAGAGGGGATCCTGCTGCACCCATATCTGGATTACTGGTTGCTCAGAGCAAAGACTTGCCAAGAGAGCAACCTGGCGACGCAGCGGGTGATTTCATTGCTGCAGCAGTTGGGCTGCGTCATCAACGTTATTTGATTCACTTTTTCACTAGCAGAATCCTTAATCTAGAGAGTGGAGGACTTTTTATTTAGTACAAATATCCCAGGGCACTATATTTTGGCATACTGAGAAAGAAAGGTCTTGTTTAGATGACAGCTGGAAGAAATAGAGATAGCTTGTACTAATTAAGTTGTACACAAGAGTATGAGCTTTAGTTCACAGGACTGTGAGAACTTCTGAATATTTTGGACTTAAATACTTTCATTGTTTGAACTCCTTGATCTGATGTCTATATATTTTTATTTTGTGTGAATATATATTTTTTATGCTGATTTCCTGTTAAACATATTTTTAAATAAAGTGCCTGAATCCCTGTGATTTTTTACTTGTTCTGTGGGTTTCTTTAAGTCGCAAGATAGAAAAAATATTAAATAAATTATTTGGGGTCTCCTGGAGCTTTGGGTGTGGCGGGTCCACAGTGTCAGAGTGACCAGTTATCCTATATTATACAGGACAGTCCAGTATTTTAAAGATTTGTCCCTGGGATCATATTACTTCAGTCGGGATGCCTTAATGTACCCTGTTTTAAAACACGTGTCCTACCTCTCCACCCCTCCACATTTGTACCAGCGGACTTTTCCACTCCAGCTGAAATTTTCAAAGGGAAATTCTATTTATATGAGACTATTTCCATCAGAGAAACAGAAACATATCCACATGCATGTCCTCTGTTGTACTTTAGTCACACACACATGCACATGCATTCATCCACCCCCTCCCCAAAATCAGGTACACACATGCACACTAGCACTTTTCAGGCAGACAGATTCTGTCTCTGTCTACTGGGGCTGTGCTGCTTCTGCACTCCTCTACTTCAATGCCCCCAGTTCTTGCTTTTGCTACCAGTTCTTTTTCTTAGCCTATAATAGCCTCCTCACACTTTATCCCACTCTTCTTACATTTCTACCCTTTCTCAGCAACCCCACCCACCCCGAACAAGAAACCTACTTATTACACTGACTTTCTCCCAGACCCTGTGCAGAAAATCAGCTCACCCTTTCTGTGACTAGTGCAGCCTTTCCATAGGCTGGATCCTACCATTTGCTCTGCACAGTGAAGGGGGAGCACTGGTGAGCTATAGAGCTAAACTCTAAAAAATACCCAGACAATTTAGACATCATCTGACTAAGACAGCTACTTTACAAAGATGTAGAATCCTAAAATATTTATTTATTTAACATCTTTTATATACCGTGCTATTCGTCATCAGTGCGGTTTACATTAAACAAACCTATCTAGACAACATAGTCATAAGATAGTTTACAGATAACAGGGAACTTAACATGGAAGAACTGGGTAAACTATTTACATATTTATTTATTTAAGCTGTTTTTCTATACTGCCCCTTCCAGAGATCAGGGGCGGTTTACATTAAACAAACCATTTTACAGAGAACATGAGATAACTATGTACAGTTACAGAAAAAAAACATTCAACTATATACAATGTATCGTCTTGCCTCCGGACAATTAGGAGGATATCAACAACTATATACATATGGGTAAGGGTTGCGTCTAGACAGGGTGAACAATTTAGATAGCTGGCAATCCTAAATGCCCGAGTTCTCAGCAGTTCTGACAAATCTGGCTCTGCTTCCTCCCCAGGGCCCAGTCAATCATCCTGCCAATAGACTGCAGCAGACACAGCCAGCCAATAGGGAGCAGGGGGAGGTGGGAGTAGTAGCTAGGATACAAAAACCTTCCTTTCTCCCTTGTCTTGCAGTTCTGGTGTATGTTTGTTGTTGGGGTTTTTTGCTACAGATATACAGACCTACAGGAGAAAATATCAGGGGTGCTCAAGCACTCATAGTACCCATAGAGCTGGCGCCTATGATCTTGGGGCCAAGATCAGTATCAGTATCATGGTCAGCGGTCAGCTGATTTCATTGATTCTGTCATTTGTGTAGGCTCTTAGCCTAGGTTATGCATTTCTATTTCGTCTTTAGACTTTATTTTCATTTTTAAAATGCCAAAAAGAAAGTGTAGTTTTGATGACCAACTACAAAATGAATACCCGCTCATTAGGAAACATTCTGGTGATAGCACAGTGTTTTGTAACAGATGCCAGTCTTCCTTTTCAGTTGCACATGTAAGAAAGGGTGACATTGTTCAGCAACTAAGGACGGACAATCACAAGACAGCAGCTAACGGTTAACCCAGGCTATCTGCAACTAGATCCCATTAAATAATATGGGACCTAGTGGCAGATAGCCCGGGTTAACCGTTAGCCTGGTTTAGTAAACATACCCCAAAGTGTAGGCTACAGAAAAAAAACAACTGTATGTAGAGACTCTCAAATGTGTAATGATTGCAAAGTACAATTTTGAGTTGAGATGACAGAAGTTTTTAATTATCTTAGTGGACATGTTGCTATTTTGAAGAAAATTCACTCTGTAGAGAAGTACAACAAGTAGGCCTGATTGCACATTTCTAAGTAAAGTTGTAAACCTAGCCTACTGATTAAAATTTGGGATAAAATTTAAATTGTAATTATAAATATATTTTGTATTGTAACCTGAGGGTTAAAATAAAATAAGTGCTGTCCAGGGCTATCTGTAGAAGCTAGAAATGTTTCTTTCCCCTCCAAGGAAGTTTTACAGCCTCCAGAGCTGGGTGTTTATGTGGCGGAGGTGTAGGAATCTCTTGAGGACCAGCATTTCTAAAGGAAAATTGCAGGGAGAGAGGGAAAAGAAATTGAAAGGAACAGTTTGGAGTTTGTTCATGAAAAAGGTGAGTTGTCTGAGTGATTTCTGCGTGAAAAGAGGGCTGAAAGGATTGTTTTTGAAAGATGCTGAGAGAACCTGAGAAGTGTTGAACTAGTGGACGTCACTCCCTGCAACTAGTGGATGTCACTCCCTGCAAAAGCAGAAACAAACGCACTTTTAAATCACACATCAAAAGCAACTGGGAAGAAGTGGGCAGAACAAAATCAATGCAAAATACATGCAAGCCAGTTAAAGGCTGGAAAGCAATGAGCACAAATGCTCGAAGCTTAGCCAACAAAGCTCATAAGTCCTTAGCAGTTTCCCCAAAAGACACACAGGTTCCACAGTGCTTGTATTGGGGCAAGCAGTGGATTTCCCGGGTTCCCTTTAATAATGGTTTATGGACCTTTCCTCCAGGAACTTGTCCAAACACTAACAACCTTTACTACATCCTCTAGTAATGAATTCCAGAGTTTGATTACGCGTTGAGTGAAAAAATATTTTTTCTTATTAGTCTTAAATGGATTACACTTTAGCTTCATTGCATGTCCCCTAGTCTTTCTATATTTTGATGGTATAAACAATCGATCTACGTTTACCCGTTCCACTCCATTCATTAATTTATAGACCTCTATCATATCTCCCCTCTGCCATCTCTTTTCCAGGTTGAAGAGCCCTAACCTTTTTAGACTCTCCTCATAGGGGTATCTTTCTATCCCCTTTACCATTTTGGTGGCTCTTCTCTGTACCTTTTCTAATACTGCTATATTCTTTTTAAGATACGGTGACCAGAACTGCAGACAATATTCAAGGTGCGGTCACACCATGGAATGATACAGAGGCATTATAATATCCTTTGTTTTATTCTCCATTCCTTTCCTTATGATTCCTAGCATTCAGTTTGCTTTCTTGGTTGCCACTGCACACTGGGTGGAGGGTTTCAATGTATTATCCACAATGACACCTAAGTCTTTTTTCTTGGGTGATGGTTCCTAATGTTGAACCTTGCATTGTGTAACCAGAGTTTGGGTTGTTCTTTCCTATGTGCATAACTTTGCACTTGTCCACATTAAATTGTATCTGACATTTGAACGTCCAGTCTTCCAGTTTATCAAGGCCCTCTTACATTTTTTCACAATCCTCTTGGGTTTTAACAACTTTGAATGATTTTGTGTCATCTGCAAATTTGATCACCTCACTTGTTATTCCCATTTCTAGGTAATTTACAAATATGTTAAAAAGCAGCGGACACAGCACAGATCCCTGGGGTAACCACTATTCACCTTTCTCCTTTGGGAAAATTGGCCATTTATCTCTACTCTCTGCTGTCTATCTTTTATCCAGCTCCTGATCCACAGTAGTGCACTGCCTCCTATCCCATCTCTCTCATGAGGGACCTTGTCAAAGGCTTTCTGAAAATCCAGATATACTATACTTGTTGTGACTGAATACACTTGCCTGAGTTATTGTTATATTGATATGCGCAAAATGTTACTGTGTGTTAAAAAGAATATTTTGGATCGTTACACTATTTTAATATTTTATAAATTGCACTAAAAATCCTTTTGAAAGTAAATGTTCTCTTTGTAGTCCTTTATTACAAACCACTACCTAGCTACAATTAATGCCTATAACATCATCTTGATAGTGGCTTATCCACTTTAGTTTATTTTCCTTTTGCTCTCTATTTGCCTCAAAGTAAAGGGAGAGTAAGATGAGGTTAGTGAATTCTATGAGCTTCCACCCGAAGTAACAGCCAGACTCCAACCACCTGAGCTAAATGACTACATTTAAACATCATCAGTGCTGTTGCACATGAGTCTGATGGTAAGTTCTCCAGGGTAAGGGGGCTACAGAATTATGGAATAGTCAGCAGAATAACACCTTTATGTACCTTAAATTGTATTGGTGGTGGAACTTGCACTCAGAACCTGAAATTTTGAAATTTTGGATCTTTATTGGTTTATGATGATTAGTAAAGACAATTAAAGGGTGTGCCATCTTTCTAAAGCTTTGTTTTGCTAGATGGGGGAGTCTCTGCTTGTGAACCAGTACCCAGTCTCTCATTGGAAGGAAATCATGGAAGAAGTTGACAAGGTGGAAGAAGTACAATGCCAGGTCAACGAATTGAAATAAATAATAGAGGAATTCCTCAGGAGAGTCTCACAAGCACCTATACCAGTGATCAATGCAGTGGTGATACCCCAAGAGAAGTCCATACCAGATTTTTATGGTCCAGATGATTTAGCAGTTGAAGAATGGATAGAAAAAATAAAGTCCACATTACAGATTCTCAGGATTCCGGATGAAGATCAGGTGGAAACTGTAAAGGATTACTTCAAAGGCAAGCAAGAGATACCATCAAATACCAAGCTCCCAGGCAGTGCTGGTCCGTAGGTACCGTTTTTGAGCTTTTAAGAATGTTCCAATTGGGATAAGACTAAAGGAATTCTACGATAGAAGACAACTAGAATGGGAGACTATCCATACCTATGCATACAAACTGCAAGAAAAACTGTCCCTGATTCATTCTAGAGATTGGTCAAGAATAGGGGATGCTGAAGAAACCCTCAAAGAACAGTTCATCTTGGGCCTTAAAGATGACTCCCTCAGGAAGGAGATGAAATGCCGAATGGAGGAAAAACCAGGGTGGGCATTCCAGGATCTTATGAAAGCAGCTATTAATTGGGCCAAAGAAGAGCAGGTGCCATGCAAAACAGATGACACCACTCCCATGAGAATCCTGCAAAGGTACCTAAGTGAGGTGCCTGTACATACCACTACCGCAAAAACAGAGGCAGTAATGCCAGGAATGTCCGACATAGTCAGAATTGAAAAGAAGCAGGGTGAATGGAAGGAGAGCTTTTGTCAGAGAGGAATACAGGAGGACATGTATACCACCCGTAATGCTGAAAGTGGGGGGTTTTGTTCCATATCTCTCAAGGTCACCACCTCTCAGGGACCAGCAAGGAAACCTGGTCTGCTATAACTGTAATGAGCCGGGTCACATAGCCCTTTATTGTAGGAGTGAAAGAAGATTTGATGGGTCCTTGGGTAACCGAAGTCAGTCCAGAAGAGAAGAGAGCCCAAAGCTTGGTCCTAGTTTGGAATGTCTTAGCAGTAGTGCCAAATCAGCAGCTACTCAAGGGTAAGAGAAAAAGAAATATGTTCCTAGGTTCAGGCGCAGACATCAGAGGAAATGTCTGAAGATGTGTGGGATAGTCTTAGACACAAGGCAAAAGGACAGAACCTCATATTAACTTTATCCTCCAACTCGTATTGCAGCCAGCTAGCACAAAGAAAAGCACCACAGAAGATTTAAACGATTTAACAAAGTACACTTCCTTGAATCTGTCATCCCCAATCTGAACATAGACTCTGATGATTTAGATGCTTTCGTAGTCATTTGGAATGAAACAATTACCAACACTGCAGCTGCACATCCATTGAAACCAACTCCTCACAATCCTCATCATCATACACCATGGTACACAACAAATCTAAAAAGGATCAAACAGAAACTATGAAAGCTGAACGAACCTGGAGACATTCTTTCTTTCTTTATTTTATTTTTATTTATTTAACATTTCTTATATATCGCACTATTATCATCAGCGCGGTTTACATGGAACAAAACATATACATACAGGATAACTGTAGTGCATTTACAAGTAACAGGGATTAGAGAACTTGGAAGAAACAAGGTAATCTAAATAAACCATATACAATGAACTATATACAGTAAGTACAGATGAACAAACCAAGAAAAACTACCTTTAAATCCTTAATTCTTACAGAGTCCAATCCAATAAGACAAAGAAAGATTACCACTCCCAAATATTATTAAAATCCCTAAATAAACCCAGAGAGCTACTTGAAATATACAAATCCTTGCTAAAAGAGAACACCCACCGACTGCACAGTCAACTCCAACCCTCAAGCACTTGTGCATCACTTCCAATTCAAACTACAGAATCATTCTCCAGCCACGCTAACAAAGGATTCCCTCAAGCCCTACACTTTTAACTCCATTCATTTACCTCAGTCTCACCTGACCACTTGGTCAACATAATTGGAAATCTGAATCCGACTACATCACCTCTGGATCCTGTCCAGCAAGCTGGATAAAATCAACAAGATCTGAACTTGTTCCAACCATATGCAAGATGTTATAGCTCTCCTTCATGCAAGGGTGCATACCAAATAGACTAAAGACTAACTCGATATGCCCACTGCTAAAAAAACCAAAGCTAGACCCAGCCGATCCAAATTCATACAGACTTATTTCAAGTTTACCTTTCCTCATGAAAATAATGGAGAAAGTGGTACAACTTCAACTACAAAATTATATCAGCCTAAGTGTCCCACTCGACCCATATCAGCATGGCTTCCACCTTAACCATGTAGTGGAAACACTGTTAATATCACTCATCAACCATCTAATCAGAGGAATAGAGAAACCAAGACAAGCCTTCATCCTCATTTTCCTCGATATCTGCGGCATTTGACACGTATGTCACAAGATTCTGCTACAGAGACTACGTTGGATTGGCATCACCGACAACGCACTTAACTGGATCTGATCTTATTTAACTGAACACCTACAATTCATGAAAGCCAATAATAAAAGCTCAAACCCTTTCCCGCAAAACCAAGATGTACCCCAGGCCTCATCCTTGTCATCGTTATTATTCAACATTTACATCAAGCCAATCTGCCAGATCCTCCAGTCACATAATATGTTATTCCATCTATATGCAGATGACATTTTCAACCACACATCCAGAATTCACTCCTATTGTACAGTGCTTTAACTCAATTGTTCTATGGCTTTCCCAGCAAGGCCTTTCCCTTAATTATAGCAAGACAGAAGTACTATTCATATTCAAAGATCAATCATTCATCCCACCAAAATCACTTAAGGTTAATCAAACAGAACTAACAGTCAAATCAGAGGTACGTTAAACTGGAGTAACTATTTACCAACATCTTAACCTGAAGAACCACATCAACAACATGACAAAGTATATCTACAATAAAATAAGGACTTTACAACAGTTGTGCCCTTTTTTCGAACCCCAAAACTACAGGACTGTTTTCCAAGTGACAACACTTCCACACTTTGACTTCTGCAATGTAATTCTCCAAGGTTTGCTGAAATACCATCTGCTCTCATTGCAACTAGCCCAGCACACTGTGGCTAGGGTCCTCACCGGAACATCAAGGAGCTCATGCATCACCCCAATCATGAAAGAGCTCCACTGGCTACCTCTACTAGACAGAATCAAATACGAAAACATTGCTACTATATTTAAAATCCTCCATTATCAATCTTTTGAGTACCTACAGACTATTATAAGAAAACTCCCCAATAACAGACAAAAAAGAAGCATGGCAGAACACCTTCTTGCTTCTCATGCAGACTTCGTGTAGTACAACCAATCAGCATGTGAAAGAGTATTCTCATTCTATGCTCCAACAACATGGAGCTCTGTCCTTGTGAAAATCTGAACAACTATAGACCTTAAGGATTTCAGAAAACTCCTAAAAACGCACCTGTTCCAAATGTGCATTCAAGGTGTAACATAAACATGAAACAACACAACAACACAACTAGATATGACCTTGAGAATATACCACTGGAATTTAAAGATTGCCTGCAAAATCGATTTGCTGCTTTAGATACAAATGACAGAGCTCCAGAAGAGTTATGGAATGACATCAAGAAGGTTGTGTTGGAAGAAAGCGAGAAGTCTCTACAAAAGGTAAAAAAGCAAAAACGGCCAAAATGGATGACAGAAGAAACTCTGAAAATTGCTCAGAAATACACAGAAGCTAAAGTTAGAGGAGAAAGAAAGATAATCGTAGAACTCAACAGAGATTTCCAACGTGCAGCAAGACAAGACAAGGAAAGGTAATACAATGGCATATTCAAGGAAATAGAAGAAGAAACTATTAGAGGATGAATAAGATTGGCTTTTCTAAAGCTACAAGAGTTAAAGAAAACATTCCAGTCTCAAATTGGAATGTTACAAAATGCTCAAAGTTCTATGTTGAATGATGCTGAGAAGATCAAGAAAAGTTAGAAAGAATATACAGAGTTTTTATATGATAACGATCAAGTGGACCAACAGCTGTTTCAACCTATATCTTATGATCAGGAACCATTGGTGCTGAAAGAAGAAGTCGAAGCAGCATTGAAAGCCTTATCAAAGAACAAAGCACCAGGCATTGATGGCATTCCCACAGAAGTATTACAGCAATCTGGTGAAACTGTTACCATACTTACAAAGCTCTGCCAAGAAATTTGGAAGACAATATCATGGCCAACTGATTGGAAAAGATCTGTGTTTATACCAGTACTAAAAAAGGTGATCCAACTGACTGTGGAAATTATCGCACAATCGCTCTGATCCCACATGCCAGCAAGATTCTACTGAAGATTATTCATCAGTGACTACAAACATACCTGGAACAAGAACTACCTGAAGTGCAAGCAGGATTCAGGAAAGGACGAGGAACGAGAGACATCATCGCGGATGTGAGATGGATCCTTGAAAAGACTAAAGAATACCAAAAGGATATCTATTGTGCTTTATCGACAACAGCAAGGTTTTTGACTGTATAAACCATGAGAAACTCTGGGCCACATTAAGAAGCATGGGTATACCAGAACACCTGATCGTTCTCTTGCACAATCTGTACATTGATCAAGAAGCAACAGTTTGAATGGAACAAGGAGAAACAGAATGGTTGAAAATCAGCAAAGTTGGGGCGGAGCCTGGCGCAGAGCAGGTCGGCTGTGTAGAGCGGAGCTCCGGCGGGGCCTAATATTGAATCCGGCGATTGTGCCTAATTTTTGGAGTGCAAACGAAACGCCAACGGCTGTAACGGAACACTGAGATGTCCGTCTCTAAGCCGACCCGCTTGGATTTCACCGCGGGGCAGAGCGGGAGTGTGAAGAGGTCTAAGATGGAGCCGCCGTCTCCACAAAAGATGGCGGCTATGCGTGAGAATCCCGACGCTCTTCAGGAGTTGTTGGTGGAGGTGCGCGCTATCAAAGTGATCGTGACAGCGAATAGTGAGTCACTCTCTGCTGTGCAAGAAGATATTGGCAGGCTTAAGAACAGCCTTGAGACTCTTAATTTGCGACAAGAGCAAACAGAGCAGAAGGTAGCTGTGCACGAGGAACGATTGAAGGCAATTAACAAGCAGGCCAAGCAGATTCAACAACTGCAAAGAGAACTAGAGGATAATAATAATCGATCCCGAAGGAATAACATTCGTATTGTTGGAGTGCCTGAGGGGGCTGAGGGGAAAGATATCTATGGCTTTCTGATCAAAATGATCCCTGCAGTGTTAAAGCTTGTGTTTGAAATGTCTTTCAAAATAGAGAGGGCGCACAGAGTCCCTTCGCAGGTGTTCCCCAACAGCAACAGGCCTCGGCCGATTATCCTGAAGGTATTGCGTCATCAACAAGTTCTCAGAATCATGGAGGCAGCGCGTTCCCGATCTCCTGCTGAGTTTGAAGGACACAAGTTGCTGTTTTTCCCGGATCTCGCTAAAGTGACTGTGGAAAAGCGGAAGCGCCTCCTGGAACTGCGACCCCGACTGCAGCGGCTGCAAGCGCGATTTGGGTTGCTTCATCCGGTGAGAATGAGAGTCACCCTCCATAATAACACGCGTACCTTTGAGGACCCTGATGCTTTGCTGGCTTTCATCGATGAGAGAGAGCAGGAGTTGATGCGTTGATATCTCTGGAGCGCTTGCTCTTTTGTGGACCTTTTGCTGTGGTTCTGGAACTGAGGGCTGCACGGGGGGGAGGTGGGAAGGAGACTCTGTGCGGTCTTGCCTTGTTTGGCTACAGCTGCTGGAGATATATGTTGGGAGTGCTCTGTCTATATTGGGGGTAGTGCGAATGTAACTTGCAGTAAGGGAAAGGGATTTGCAATGGTTTGGAGGGCACAATCCATTAGGTGCTTTAAGGGGGATGGCTCCCCGCACATGTTCTGCCTGCGTGGGTTCACCCGGTTGGTTTTTGGGTTCTCTCCCCTCCCTAAGTTCCACCATGCTTGGGTATGTGTGTAATATTTGGTGGTGGTTTTGCAGTGTCACAATGGGTGTAATAGGCTTTATTCAGTTCTGGAGTGTGATGAGGGCGACGGATGCTAGACGGGTAATGAATGACTGTGTGTGTTTGGTCAGAGAGCTTATTGGGCATAGATATGACAACAACTTGGTACAGTGGGTAAGGATTAATGCATGTATGCTGGGGTATGGCACCTATTAAGATTTTATCTCTTAACGTAAAAGGTGTAAATAACCTTATAAAGCGGAAGAAAATTGTTCTTTATGGTAAGCAGGAGCAGGGAGATGTCTTGATGTTGCAGGAGACTCATCTCAGTGCACGTGAGTCTTTGAAGCTAAACATCAAGCCTTTCTCCCTGGTCGCTTACTCCGCAGCAAGGGGTAAACATAATGGGGTGGCTATTTTGATCCGGAAGTCCCTTAGTTTTACGGTGCTCCAAACAAGAGCGGACCAGGAAGGGAGATGGTCTAAAGCTCATATCAAATTGGGGTCCCTTGAGTTAATCCTAGCAACTGTCTATGCTCCCAACAAAGACTGCCCTGAGTTTTTCCGAGTACTGGCTGAGGAAATGTGTGCAGATCCGGGGATCCCGAAGGTTTTGGGCGGGGACTTCAATTTGGTATTGGATGCCTTGGTTGATAGGAAGCCTCCTAGATCCGTTGGGCCCTCCCGGGCTCAGAGGGTCCTTGCCTCTCTGATTGAAGAGATGGGGCTAGTAGACGTTTGGCATGTGTGTCACCCGGAGGAGTCGGGGTTTACATTCTATTCACCACCTCACAAGTCTCTATCGAGAATTGACTATTTTTTTATCTCCAAATCTTTGACCCCTAATATGCTGGCGGCAGAGATCCTTGCGGCTCATATCTCAGATCACGCTGCTGTGTCAGTGACGATACGGGACAGTGGCTTGGACTCCCCATCTGCTAGGTGGACTTTCGATCGAACTCTGTTACACAGTGAAGAGTTCTGTCTAAGGGTGAAAGAGGCTATTGCGGAATATTTTTCCTTTAACCCCCCTCATTTGACCTCGGGGTGGGCTAGATGGGAAGGCTTCAAAGCTTCCCTGAGGGCGGTTATTACTAGCTTTAGCATAGGGCAGGCTAAGCAGCGTAAGGCACAGCTGCGCGTGTTAGAGACTCAGATAAGGGCTGGTGAGCGTGTGCTGGCCAAACGGACGGACCCGTGTATTCTTTTGCGACTCCAAAGATTACGGTTTAGCTATAATCAAGCCTTGACTTCTGAGGCCTCTCAGAATATCAAAGCTCAGGAAGGGCTGTACTATCGAGAGGGAAATAGAGCTGGTGGGCTCCTGGCTAATACCTTGAAAGCACGTAGAGAGGCTAGCCGAATTGCTGCCATACGGGACCAAGGTGGCCCAACGCTCTTAGTAGCAGATTCAGCAATAGCAGAATCTTTCAGAGATTTTTTTGTGCAGTTGTACGCCTCGGAGACGGACTGCTCACAGGCAGCCTTTACAAGGCTGGTAGACAGACTTCAGCGGCCCAGATTGGAGCCGGCGGTGGCCGCTCAATTAGATGGGCCGGTTTCTTTGGAGGAAATACAGCGGGCGATTGAGGCTCTGGCGACTGGGAAAGCGGCTGGACCAGATGGTTTCCCTTCGGAATTCTTTAAGGCTTTTGCCAAGGACCTGGGGCCGTTTTTACAACAGTATTTTCAAGCGCTATTGGCGGAAAGCCCTCAGGTAGGTTCCTTTGCTTCTGCGAATGTGGTAGTACTAGAAAAGGCAGGGAGGAATCCACAACTAGTTGGTAATTATCGTCCAATTTCATTATTGAACGTGGATTATAAGATATATGCAACAGTGCTGGCAGAGCGCTTGGCGAAGGTGCTCCCGGTCCTGATCCATTCAGATCAATGTGGTTTTGTGGAGGGTCGGTCGACAGCCGACAATGCCAGGCTTCTTTGTCATGTTTTGGCAGGTGCGGAGAACTTGGAGAACCCGCTAGTGGGACTGTCACTGGATGCCGAAAAGGCTTTTGACAGGTTGGAATGGGAGTTTTTGTTCTCTACGCTTAAATGGTTTGGCTTTGGTGATGGCTTTATTAGTTTAGTCAAGGTGCTGTACGCTCGGCCATTAGCACGTATTTGTGTCAATTGCACCCAATCTCAGGAGCTTCTGCTGGGCCGTGGTACTCAGCAGGGGTGCCCGTTATCCCCAATGCTGTTCGATATTGTGCTGGAGCCTCTCGCCCTACTGTTGCGACAGAATCCTCATATTCAAGGCTTTACTATGATGGGTAAAGAGATTAAACTGTCAGCTTATGCTGATGATCTTCTCCTATTCACTACTCCCGGGTCCATCGGGGAAATCTTAGAACAGATTGGTCGGTACTCAGAGCTATCGGGGTATAAAATCAACTGGTCTAAGTCAGTGGCGTTTCCGCTCAATTCTCGTGTGTTTAAAGGCGATTTGGTCCAATTTCCTTTTGTTTGGGAGTCAGCTCCGGTGAAATATCTTGGAGTCTACTATTGTTATCCATTAGAGAATGCAGTCAGTTACAACATTGAAGTTTTATTGTCTACGGTAAAGTTAATGACCACTAAATGGTCCCCCTGATGTTGTCTTGGTGGGGGCGACTGGAAACAATCAAAATGGCAATTGTCCCCAAAATAAATTATTTCCTGGAAATGTTACCTATGTATCTCCCGCTGCAGGTATATCAACAGATGGAGAGACTTTTGAGCGTTTTTTTATGGCAGGGTAAACCCCCTAGAATTGCTCTCAAAAAATTGAAGGCGAGCAAGGCGGCGGGTGGGGTGAATTTCCCAGATTTTTACTTATATCATAGTGCATTTATGATGAAGCAGGGAATCAGATGGACGGAGGGGGTAACTGATCAAAGCCCGGTGTGGCTAAGTTTGGAGGAAAAACTTGATGCCCCCTTTCCGTTGTATTTGATCCCGGGTATGGTCTTTGGATGCTCACCTCTGCGGCCCAAGATGCTAGTGGATACACAGAGAGCTTTTCAGACATTAATTCAAGTTTATAAACCTGGGGCTGAGATTTCTATGACCTTGCCCCTGTGGTACAATCCCCTTTTTAAGATTCAGCATAAAGTTTTTGCCTGGGAGTCATGGTTCAGCAGAGATGTGTGGACTGTTGGCCAATTGGTTGAAGCTGGCAAGTGGAAAAGCTTTGAGAAGCTACAGCTGGACTTTAACCTTCCCGGGTCGGCCTATTTCCAATGGGTTCAGTTGCGACACTGTGTGGTGGGAGCTCTTGGGGATGTCCAGCACTGGAAAGCAGAGGGGGCATTAACGGCCACGATCACGCAAGTGCGGGAGGGTTTGAGCAAGGGTAAAGCCTCGGCCCTGTACAGGGAGTTGAAGCAACACTGTCCCATTCGCCCGGGGAGTTTGGGGGGGGCGTGGGAGAAAGACACCGGAATAGGTTTGTCAAATAAGGGCTGGGAGAAATTTTGGTCCGCCATTGTACGGGTCTCGAAATCTGCCTCCCTTACTCAAACGTTATTTTTTTTCGCCCATAGGGCCTATATTACCCCGGTGCGTGTGAGTAGATGGGACAAGTCTGCTAGTGGTATGTGTTGGCTATGTCAGTCGGACCTTGGTACTTTCTGGCATGTAGCCTATGATTGTGTGAATGTTCAACCTTACTGGCGGGGGGTCTGGGGCCGTATTCATCAGGTACTGTGTCTGAGGGTACCCCTCTCTTGGGAAATCTTAGGCTATCGCTCTGCTCTGGAGTTCCCGTTAAGGTGTCGACAGGATGCCTTTTTGTTAGATTTCATGGTGGGGATTGCTATATGTCACCGTATGCGGAATTGGAAAGACATTGCTGACCTGCACTGGCAAGCATGGTGGAACCAAGTCTGTGTTTATAGTAAATACGAGCTGATGCCCCGAAAAGGTTTACTGCCCTCCCCGACGAGTAGAATTAAATGGAAAACTTTACTAGAGTTTGGGGAGGCGGCGCAATGTTAACCTGGTATCAGTGTGATGATTGTAAACCACTTTGTCAGGGATCTGACTAGCGGGACTGGTTTTGTACAAGTGTCTAGTTGCCCGCTGCTGGTGGTCTTCGGGTGGGGGGGAGGGAGGGAAAGGCGTGGGACTATTGGGGGGTTTTGTTGGTTGTGTTTGCTGGTTATCTGTTCTGTTTATTTGTATTGTTTGCTGAAAAGTTAAATAAAGACCATAAAAAAAGAAAATCAGCAAAGTTGTATGATAAGGCTACATACTTCCCCCCTACTTGTTTAATTTATATGCAGAACAAATCATCAGAGAATCAGAATCGTATGAAGACAACAGAGGTGTGAAAATTGGTGGAAGACTCATCAACAACCTTCGCTATGTTGATGATACCACATTACTGGCTGAAAGTGAAGATGATCTGAAACATTTGCTTCTCACGATCAAGGAACATAGTCTTAAAATAGACCTGCACCTTAATGTAAAGAAGACAAAGATCATGACAACTGGCAAAATCAATAAGTTCATCATTGAAGGAGAAGAAATTGAAACCATGGACAACTTTAGCCTACTTGGACCAACTATCAATAAGGAAGCAACAAGCAGTCAAGAAATCCAATGACGCATTGCTCTTGGCAGAATGGCTATGAAAGACCTAGACAAGATTCTCAAGAGCAGAGATGTCTCTCTCCAAACAAAGATTTGACTCGTTAAAGCCATGGTATTTTTAATAACATCATATGGATGAGAAAGTTGGACAGTGAAAAAGATAGACAGGAAAAACATTGATGCCTTTGAAGTATGTTGCTGGCGGCAAATACTGTGTATACCATGGACTGCCCGAAGAACAAACCAGGAGGAGATCAAACCTAATATTTCTTTAGAAGCTTAGATGACAAGACTTTGGCTTTCATACTTTGGACACATCATGCGAAGAAAGAGATCATTAGAGAAAGAAATCATGCTTGGCAAGATAGAAGGTCAATGCAAAAGAGGAAGGCCAGCAATGAGATGGATTGATACAATAACAGCAGCAACAGGTACCACTCTGTCAACAATGAGCTGCCTGAGTGAAGACTGAACACAATTTAGGACAGCTATCCAGAGGGTTGCCATGAGTTGACACCGACTCAACGGCATTTAACAACAACAACAATAACATGAGTGGCTTGCTGTTTTTCAGCTTTTGCTTGAGTTTGCATACTAGTAGTTGATGATCTATACCATAGACAGCTCTGAGTTTTGCCTTTGCTGATATTATTGAGCTTTTCCATCAATGACTTTCACAGATGTAGTTAATTTGATTTTTGTGCAATCCATTGGGGGCCATCCTTGTATACATTTGCCGCTTGTGTTGCTGGAAGAAGGTGTTTGAGATGATCTTGCAGAATTCCATCAGTCTTTCTTCAGCTTCATTTCTATTGCCAAGGCTATATTTTCAAACCACTCTGCCTTCTTCTTTGTTGCCAATCTTTGTGTTCCAGTCACCCATGACTATCCAGATATCCTGTTTGCCTGTTCTATCAATTCCAGCTTCTACTTGTTCATAGAACTGATTCACTTCTACTTCTGCAGCTGCTGTTGGGGCATATACCTGAATAGTAGTTGTGTTGATGAGCATTTCTCATACACAAATAGAAATTAAGCATTCACTGATTACATTGTATGCTATTATAGTTCTTGAACGTTCCTTCTTAATTATAAATGTAACACCATTTCTTCTTTGTCATTCATTTCCAGCATAGTGTGCCATGTGACCATCAGATGCAAAGTGCCTGATGCCAGTCCATTTCAGTTCTCAGACATCCAAGAGATTGGGTTGTACAAGTTCAATTTCATTCTTTACCACCTCCAACTTCCCTTGGTTCATGCTTTTTATGCTATGGGGTATGTTTACTAAACTGCGGTAGTGTCATTCGCATTAGAATCTGCGGTAGAAACAGAAATGACCAAATAAGGACATGGGCGGTACATCGCTGCAGATAACGAGTGTTAGAAGGCGCCATAGAGCACCGAGCATTACAAAGTGCCATGTAATGTGCCACGCAAGGCGCCCTGTACAGCGCCCATAAGGCATATGATAAGGTATCTAGCAAGGTGTTGAGAGCTGTAGCACAATGATTAATACACTGACTGATGGTGCAGGGGATGTGAGTTCAATCCCCCTGTGGGTCCAATGAGTAAAGCTGGCTGAGACATTAGCTTTTACTTTAAATCAGTGCTGTCTGAAGCATATTGTTTTGTAAATTTAATTAGTGCTGCCAGCAAACACACCCTCACAGGGCCGTAACCTAAGGTGCCGCATAAGGCGCCCTATAAGGTACTCCAGAGGTCACATTATTAAGTGCACTGTCCACCAAGACAACCTATAATGATCCCTATGGGGCGCCCCATAAGATGCCTTATAGGGCGCTTTACAGGGTGCCCTAGAGGGTGCTTTATAGGGCGCCTGATGAGGCTCCGTAAGGAGACAGCACTGTGAGGGTGTCTGTGCTGGCAGAACCAATTTAAATTAAAAAAAGAAAATGCCACAGACAGCCCTACCAAATAACCCCACTGTGGGATCAAACCCATGACCTCTGGCCCCACAGGCAGTGAAGTAACTAGTGGGCTACATCTCCCGTGCTACTAACAAGCCCTGCCTGGCTACTGAAGGATGTCAGGTCACCAAACAAACTGTCTGCTGTGGATACCAGGATTTGGGTTAACCCACCCATACCCATGGTGCACTGCACATGCAGATCAGCAGTCTATAGATGACCACAAGATGGGGTATGCACCCCCACAGCACCTCGGCCTGGTAGGGGGAACTGACCATGTGTGTTACTGGCACAGAGTAGCTACAGACAGTAGCCCAACAGGGTGCCCTATAAGGCACATGAAAAGATGCCCAGTAAGGCATCCAGAGCTGTAGCACAATGGTTGATACACTGACTGCAGGTGTAGGGTTCATGAGTTCAATCCCCCTGTGGGTCTAATGAGTAAAGCTGGCTGAGATATTACCCTTTCCTTTAAATCAGTGCTGTCAGAGGCATTTTGTTTTGTAATTTGAATTAGTGCTGCCAGCAAACACACCCTCACAGGGCTATAACCTAAGGTGCTGCATAAGGCGCCCTATAAGGCACTCCAGAGGGCACATTATAAAGTGCACTGTCCGCCAAGGCACCCTATAATGTCTCCTATGGGGCACCCAATAGGGCGCTTTATAGGGTGCCTCATAGGGCACTTTATAGGGCGCCTGATGAGGCACCGTAAGAAGACAGCACTGTGAGGTTGTTTTTGCTGGCAGCACCAATTTAAATTAAAAAAAGAAAATGCCTCAGACAGCCCTAGCAAATAACCCCACTGTGGGATCAAACCCATGGCCTCTGGCTCCAGATCGGTGGTCTACAGATGACCACAAGATGGGGTATGCACCCCCACAGCACCTCAGCCTGGTAGGGGCAACTGACTGTGTGTGTTACTGGCACAGAGTAGCTACAGACAGTAGCCCAACAGGGTGTCCAAAAAGCGCATGACAAGGTGCCCAGTAAGGCGTCTAATAGGGGTCCTAGGCTAAGCGCCATATCAGGTACACATGGATAAGGCAGTGCAGAAGGCACCCTGGGCTATAGAACCATACGTCAAGGTGGCCGAACAAGGGTATGGTGTCCTAGGTCAGTGTGCCCTAGGGACTGCAAGGTGCGTCAGGAAGACCTGCATGACCTGTGCGGAACAGAGACAGATGTAGCCCTAACACTACATAGAGCACGCAGGAAGGCAATGAACAGGTGAGTGAAGGAGGGAGAGCTGGGAGCCACTGGACCTGCCATATCTGCGGGCATCCCATGTGGCTGCCAGCAGCGATGACAAACATGGTGGGGGCAACTGTACCACAACACAGGGTGTTGGCAATGTAATGTACCGGAAAGACAGTTTGTGGCAGACGATGGGAATATGTGTCCCCCAGTGGAGGTGGAGGTGGCAGGATAGTTACAATGATGGATGGACAGAGGAGTGGTGGTGCCATGCAGATGAGACACAGGTGCGGCAAGCACAAAGAGGTGCAATGCAGGAAAGGGTAACAGTGCAGGACATAGGGTGACAGCCCACACTGGCATACAGGACACCTCACAGCTGACAGATGCAGATAGATGGACCGAAGGATGGTTGGCAACTGTGATGAGGGCAATATGAGCAGGCAGCACATAGCAGCCAAGATATGACTGTTACAGGGATTACAGGTACCAGCGTAGGAAAGACATCAAAAAAAGGAGAACAAAGAGGGCGTGAATCCATGACCACTAGAATGGAAAGCACTGCACAAACCAATAGGCTACACCACCACTCTGAGGCTCACAGCAATGGCTGCATACAAGAACACTGCACGGCACCACAGAAAACACCAGCTGTGTGTCAGGAGAGGGCAACCCAAACAGTCACCATGATGCAATGCACAGTTAAAGCAGGTGTCCACAGTTCATATCACAGTCTATAGGTGGGACGGGAGGCACACAGAAACAGATGCACACACACCATGAGATGTAACGCAGTGTAAACAGCATGCAAAAGAGCATGGGAGTGATACACGAAGGGTGTCAGGGGCCAGCTGAAGGGAAAGCTATGTGGATGGCCCATGGACAAGGGCAATGGACTGAAAAAGGAGCATGTGAAAGACCAACCCGCTCAGTGATGTGGCACAGACCAACCAACAGCAGCAGTACCAATCAACCAAGCAGACCGGCCACATGGTCACCACCAAGAAAAAACTATAGGTAATCCACAAGATGCGGCAGATAGGCTGCAGAAATGGCACACTGTCATGCACAGCCCAAAGATGGAAGGGTGTGTGGAGATGTAATGGGGCTGCAGACAGCACATGGGCAGATAATCAGCAAACATGAAAGGAAAAGGAACAGAACATGTGGGGATCAAACCGGCAACCTATGGATTGGCAATGCATGTCTGTGACCACTATCACAAAGAACCCTAACAACCAAAATGCAAACAATGGTCCACAAAAGGCACCCACTAGATCACAGCAGACATCGTATCCAGCACCCTGATGCACCGTATGCCTTGAATAAACCCACGGGGCCTGTGTGGCTGGCACCTTCACCAACACACATCCAATCCATGTTGCGAGCCCACCTACCTGGTGCCGCCCATGGACCCTAACCACCCTGACCCCACACCACCGTTGTCTCCCCAACTCCTGGCCCTCATTCCGTCACCCATCCCAACTAGACTTTACGATGCGATGAGGAGAGTGTCAGCACGACATGTCCCCACAGCACTGTGTACAGGGGGCATTTACAGACAAAGGTATGGAATCATCTATGTAAGTAAACAGTTTGTCCATCCCACCGTACCCCTTATATGAAGCAGTGGCCAATGTAGGGCCACATGGCGTTGCCAAGGCAATAAGGAGGGGCATTAAGAATGCAAACCCCAGTCCCAACGTTCCTGTCCCCAGGTGAGATGTGAACCCATGGACCCCTGGTCTGAGGTACTGTGTCTGAACCAGTAGGCCACCATCCCTACTGTGCAGGTGTGGTACGTGTGTCAGGGATGAATGTAGTGGGACTAAAATATGTGATGTAACCATACCCAAACATGGTACACATCAGCAATACCTTTACACTGTGGGGATAAAAATGAGTCCCCTCAGGTACCTTCATTACAGGTTGAATGCCGCTTGTGTCAACGTCTATAACTAAGGCCCAAGGAACAGCTTGCTCTGACTTCACCACACTGAAACTGCAAATTCAGCAAAGATTGAGCAATGAAATGAACCCAGACCCTGTCCCAGAGAGCTTACACAATGAGAATCTCTGAATACCATACAGCCAATGAAAGGCTATCACATTGCCAACATGGGCCTCCCAAATGAACAAAGGAAAACATAAACAAAGAAGACAAACATCATTATCCACAGTTTATCTGCAGGACACATGACTCGCAGGTCAGCACACAGCGAGTGAGAACAGGATTCAACAGCCAAAGGTGGAGACAGGATGCGACAGTGAGACATATCGGGAAGCAAAATCTCTATTAACAATTATGCAGAAGAAGAAAATAAAGGAATCAATTTGTCAGCAAGCTGTGGATATAAACATGGAGAAGAATTCCTGATGCATAGACATAGCTGATCTCATTGGAGTGAAGCTGTCCTCCATCTCCAGGACTGACTATACCTAAGCTAGGTGCTGTGGTTGTCATACCATGGATTGGAAATGAAATCTATACCTTACTAAAGCAAAGCTTGTTGTGACAGGCCTGGCAAAATCTAAATAAAACAAATCCTATGCGTCTATGGTGTCATGAACAAATTAATCAAAGTCCTGTAGATGTATGTTGGGGTCGAACACAAACAGCCAAAACATAATATAGGCAATCCACAAAGAAAGTTAGGGGACGCCCAGAAAAGCCCCAACACCACCTACCCCCTCACCCACAGGCCCGCACCCAGATGTCATACCCAAATGACCTTGCATGGATACCCCTGCTTACCACCATACACAGTTCCCCAGTGTGGCTATCAGCACCCATGGCTGGCTGTACCAGGTAGATACTGATGGCCCACAGAGCCATCTACACACACCTGATCCCTCCCCGGCTAACCAAACCATGAGTGACGCCTGTCATGATGACATTGGCGCCTGGATGGCTCACCATGGCCAGAAAGCGGACATGGCCATGACTGTACCTCCCTTCCATTATCGTTATACATCCCTGCCCCATTCACCATTGTTGGTGTCTGTGGATAACTGTGTAACTCCCTCAGTGTCCCCAGCTTGCAATCCGTGGCCATCCATGGACCCCACCCCTGTCCACAACACACAGCCATGTGGTAGCTAGCACCCGCCCCCTCTCCTACAACACCAGTGACACCCGCCCCACCCACCCTGAACTCACCACCAATACTGCCACGCACTGTCCAATTGCATCCCATCGGTACCTCAGTAGTCTGCCCCCTGTATCCAACCATGTTCCATGCCAGTCATGGGTGCACCACCCCCTTGTCTGGTCACGTCAACCCCCCTCCAACCCTTACCAAACCCATGTCAGACCCCCTGTGCAGGGACCAAGATGCAGAGACCACATGGTGACCCACCACCCATCTCCCAGCTCACCGCACAACCACCCCTGAAAACATTGTGCCCAAGCAGGCACCCACCACCTGTGCAGCACACCCCTACTGGCAGCCCCACACTCTGCCCCTGTCTCCATGATTCAACGTATGCCGTGAGCTCACCCCCACCGTATGTACAGCAGTCACCATCCCAAATCTGCCACAGACCCAGGTTGAAGCATGCAAAGTCAACAGGGACCATGCAAAGTCACCAATGACGTATCAATGTTCCACAACAATGCAAAGGTGATCCCCCCCAGCTGCAATCAATGAAACACCCAGCCAGTTCATGGCAGCGATGGTGTGTCAGTCCCCCCAGTGACAGTCAAAATAGCAGGCAAACAATGAGATCCAAAAAAGGCCTGTATCCAACTCGCAGAGGTCCATCTCCCAGTGGCACCAACACCCAGGGACAGATTCACAGAGGTGCCATGTCCAAACACATTTGGCCGATGGGGTCTCCAGATGCAGTGTAGTAGATGTGCATTGTATGTTGGCTGTGTCCTGTGTGAAAAGGGGTAGAAAAAAGGTAAGGGAATGGCACACCCACCATCAGGTCACAAAGGAGACAGTGACATTACAATATGTGCATCATAAATGCTTAGATATTACAATATGACACGGCCACAACACACAGCACAGTGCACATGGACCACAGCAGGAGATGGCCCTGCAGACCAGGATACCATCTCAACATGGTCAGGTAAATGCCCATGTCACACAGGCATCCCTGAGGTCCACAGCATGTCCAGCAGTGGTGGTGCACAGAGATACCACAGAAAGGCACGTTGATACTAACAGGCCAAATGCAGCATCTGCACGTGGTGTATGTCACAGAAGATCGAAGGTGAAACCTATCTGAAAAGTATAGCATGTGTCTGATGGGGAAAGTCCAAGTCAGGCAAGGGCACAAGGGGCCCCAGTATAGGCTGCAGACGTCATTGAACTGCGTACATCACCACGTCATCACGGTCAGCTGTCAGTGGAGCATGTCCGAGGAATGTTGCGTTGCGTTGAAACCAAACGTTGACATGCAGTGTCCTGCCATCAAACATGAGACACATCAGGGAACAATATATGACACATGCACACAATGTACAGAAGGGCAGAAGCAGAAGGACGTAGAGAGATGGGTGTACATCACTGGACAGGTGGCCAGACACATCCCTGAAACAGACAAAGGCTGAGGGGAGCAGAAGGTACCGTCAATTAGACACGTCCCAAAGACACAGAGACATACACTGTGAGACAAGGTACGCATGCCGCAAGCTGCAGATGGCTGGACTGTCGACAATCAGGGACCAGTGGAGACAACCATCCCAGTCCATGCAAGGGTGCACCAAAGTTGTCCAATGCCACAATGGCAGGGAAGTCTGTACGTGCGCTCAAACAATACAATTTCCTGTGTCTGGAGACACACACAGCCCGGTAACATGTGCAGTAGGTACAGTGTGTAGACTCCCAAGATGTGCACAGGCAATGGTCACATGTGTGTCAAACGGAACATATGGTGGATGGAGTGGTAGGCCAAAGACATGTGCAACACCAGAGGAGCAGTGGAGAGGGAAACACATATATGTGTCATGCGGTGCTGCCACCACAGTACACCTACCTGTATGTCCACCCACCCCAGTCACCTGCAGGTTGCATTGTTCATGTTTTTTAATGGGGCAATAATAACCAGAAATATATATTTATCTATTTATTTTATTATTTATTTATCTATTTATATTTTTATGGGGCCAGTATCTTACACCTTTTATGTTTTAAAATTAAGAGATATATTGATCTTAATTATTTATTTATTTTTTAAAAAGTATAATATTTTAAAATAATTCATAGTAATTATATATTCTGGCGCATGCTTCATTCTCTTTAGAAGCTTTTCTGACAATAGCGACTTTCATTGTCTCTTTGAGCCTGGTGAAGTCTAGGCACATCATACCCACAGGTAATGTCCTATTTTACAATATGTGATTTATCCAGTATTTGTATGATTAGTCCTGAATCTTACCTGCTCTTGTAGTCTCCTCATCCCCTCCTATTTTCATAGTTATCATTTATTATTTATTATTTATTTTTCATATTTATTATTTTTTATACATGCTCGCACAATTATAAATGTCTTGGTGATCATTTTATTGTTCTCTTGTATTCCAGTGAGCATCCATATTTTTAATTATTTATTTTTTTAATTATTTATTTATTTATTTAACTTTTTTTATATAATTATACATGTGTATGTATACAAATTTATATGTCTATTCATCTATAGAGCAGTTGGTTTAATATATAGTTATTATTTATTTTTCATACTTTTTGTTGTATATGCTTGTACAATTATAAATGTTTTGGTGGTTTATTATTCTCTTGTATTCCAATTAGCATTTATAATTTCAATTATTTATTTATTTAACTTTCTATATGATTATATATTTGTATACATATAACTCTATATGTTATCTCATCTATAGAGCAGTTGGTTCAATACATTAGGATTAACTTTTTAAGTGATTATATAAGTTTTTTTATGATTTTTATTGATTATTTCTGATTGTTTTTTGTATTTCATCATATTTTTTTGAGACTTAAGTAATTTGATATAGTTCAATTTGCCTTTATTTTATATGTATTGCATATTCATGTTTATATTTCTTATTTTAACCCCCCTGTTTCTACATGTTTATTGTTTTTAGGTTTAATTATATTAATGTGGTTTTATAATTTATTTTTTAGTGTGCCCTGATAGCCCCTGATGAAGTGACATACGAAACACGGCCTGTGTTGGGCTCAGGCCACTTATTCTGCTTATAATAAAATCATTGGGTGTTGAATCAGCCGCTTCTTGTTTTTGTTTCACACAGTCCCTACATGCACCACAGCATTGGGCAGTATCGGCAGCCTATCCTGGGGAGCCCAAACACAGCAGCCTATCCTGGGGAGCCAAAAACACAAGAGACATTTATAGACATGTCATGACAGTGCCATGCAACACACAGATCAGCTCACACATGGTGACCCAGAAGCACATCCCCACACATGCAGAACTTACAGGAGAAGAGCTCCTCGATCAGATGTTGCCTGGCCGCCATCCCCTCACATGTGTCACCACGGCCACGTGCAGGAGGGCACACAGGATCCTCCTCTAGATCCTCATTAATTTTGACTGGGACATTGTGCCTGAGAGCAATGTTGTGGAGGATGCAACAGGCCAGAATGATCTGTGCCACAGTCAGGGGTCTATACTGTAAGGCACCGCCGGTCCTATCCAGACACCTGAAGCGACTCTTTAGAATGCCAAAGGTGCGCTCAATGACTGAGTGTCTGGAGGCATGGGCCTCATTGTACTGCATCTCTGCACCTGGCCGAGGTAGACGCACAGAGGTCAGCAACCAGGCACGACATCCATATCCTGCATTACCTGCAGAAAGAAACATCATACAGTCACATGTGAGATGAGGGACCCACAGAATCACTGACGTAGCAATGTTCAACTGGACAGCAGATAAGCATGGACACAAACATATGACATCACATCATTGCACATGATGGCAGTGCACCAGAGTCTGATGCTGGGAGACCCAGAGCCCCAGGAAAGGCCAATGGGGGCAATATACATCTACGATACCATGTCAAAAAACACATCCCAAACCTGTGCGCAGACAGCAGCAGTGGCTGCTATGAGGGCACCTAGCCGCCAGCGTCATGGCATACTGGGAGGGGCAGAGATGCACAGTTGTGCAAGTATGTGACAGTCATGATACAGCGCACACAGAGCAGAGGTCAACGGAACACATCCCCGAGGGTCCAGGTGAGAGTGGCATTGGAGACAAGATAAAGTTGGCAGACATATAGCATACATGAGTGATAGCAGGTGCACCCACAGCTCAAAACATGTGTCGCCCCCTACATGGCCAACAGAGAAAAGGCCCCATACACACTGTACATCATGTGGATGGTTCTGTGCCCCCAATCTCCCCCCCTCCCCCCAGATAGCACACACATAAACATGTGGCACATGGGGTGGGAAAGGGACACACCCCACAGGCATACATATGTACAACTGCCCGTGCAGTATGCCTGAGACCAGGTGTGGGAGGCATGGGCAAGCCAGAGGTATCGCACACAGCAACGGAAGGGACACACCATACGCATCCAGAGTGTCCCTGTACACAGGAGCTGGGTAACCGAACAGCAGAGGCAGATAAAAGTCCACACCACATGTGTGCCGGGACACCCAGATGAGCACTGACACACACATGGTATACAGAGAGACATGTGGCAGCACTCAGAGGTATGACCCCATCCCTGGTGACAGGGTGTGATGTTGAGTGAAGGCCCACAAATAGGCTGTACCCCAAAACACTACCACAATGTAAGGCATGCAGAAGACACAGGTGACAATGGGGTCCCGTCAACCATATACTGTACGTGCATGTCAGATATGGTGAATACCCACCCAGCAGGACATAGTCCTCATATTGTCCGGCCTCAAATTGGCCGAACAGTGCCAGAATATGCATACTTGCATCACAAACAACCTGCACATTCAGGGAATGGAAGTCTTTGCGGTTGCGGTACACAACCTCCCTGTCACATGGCGGGACCAGGGCAACATGTGTGCAATCTATAGCTCCCATCACATGTGGTATCCCTGCAATCCGCTGGAATGCCTGTCCCGGGGCCTCCCCAATGTTGCCTACTGTTGGGAATTGCAATGTAATTCCCAACCCGTCTGACCATGGCCTGCAGTACCTGGTGGAGACAGTGAGAGAATGTTGGCCTACTCATTCCACCCACTGCGGCCACTGAGGATTGGAAACAGCCAGAGGCAAAGAAATGTAGGCAGC
This sequence comes from Ichthyophis bannanicus, assembly GCA_033557465.1. Taxonomy (NCBI): domain Eukaryota; kingdom Metazoa; phylum Chordata; class Amphibia; order Gymnophiona; family Ichthyophiidae; genus Ichthyophis; species Ichthyophis bannanicus. Next base: position 925,587,460 of record CM066031.1, on the reverse strand, counting down.
CAGGAGCTTGGCCAATCCCGGTATAGCATGTGACCGGGCAGTCCAGGGCTCAAGGTCAGGTCTGAGATCCTCGTAGAGCTCCCTAATAGCCCCTGTGTCCAGACGGTAGAGGGAGACTACCTTGTCCTCTCTCATGTCCTGGAGCATGGGCCTGGGCCTGTAGAGGCGTTACAGGCGGGCCGTGCCTCGGCACGCCTATGATACCATTGTTGTCCCACACTCGCCTGTGGACCCCCCACAGCTGCAGGCTGGAGTTGCAGCGGTATAGCACCCATGCCCAGTGCCAGAGCCCCAGGAACATCATCTCCCTCTTCCGGAAACCGCAGCCCTGCCAGCCCCACCAACGCAACCACCGCACAACCTGCATTCACAGTCTGAGCCATGATAGACACGGGATGGAGGACAGGTGGCTGGGAAATAGGGTGTGGGGTGGGGATGAAAATCAAAGAAACGGAATACACCTGGTGAGCCTGGAATGTCCACTAGCAACAGCATGAGCCAACACCCTGTACGTATAGAAGCATAGCGACGCAGCGTGCGCAGGAGCGCGCGTCCCCACAATGCATCCACCTAAATGCATGTATGTGATTGGACACGTTGGATGAGACTGAGGGGAGGAGGTGGCATTTCCCTCTGATGCAGCAGTGTGCAAACATACGGTGTTCTACATCTCGCACCACACCCAGAGACCTAGGTGCGACTGGAACGCAAGACGTGTTCCCACGCGTGTACACATAGTGTGAAGCGTACATCTGACACAGTGTGCGTGATACACATTGCAGGATACTCACACGTGCGTGGGAACGCGCCGGCACACCCAAACAATGAGGTCAAGTAGAATGTGCGTGTATGCAGCAGGAATCATGATGGAGGTCCAAGGGCACATGTATGGTGCGGTGCACACCAACTTTGCTGATATTGAAGGATCCTAGGATGGTGAGTGTAAAACGCTGTGTTCTGCCTATAGTACCGCATGCAGGATACGCCAGCTCCACGACATGTACATGCATGCGCAAGGGTAACGTGCGCCACATAGCACGTGTGCAATGCGTGTAGAACCACACCCAAACTACACATATAACTATAGCAGGTTCCAAATGCCAAACACCTCAGCACACATACCCGACCACATCATGGAGGATATCGATGGAGGAAACTAGGAGGCTGGAGGGGGGCACATCTCACAGCCACCAGTACCCAATACTGCCAGCGATGAGGAGAGCAAGAGGCCAGGCCCATCTGGGGCCCCACAATGCCTCAGCGAACAGGCCATGGGTGCACCAGGGCAGAAGTGCCGCAGGACCCCAGTGGCGGAGGAGGTCAGGAAGAGGGCGGTGCACTTCAGCCAGGAGGAGAATGACCTACTCCTGGCCAACATCCTGGAACACTTCGAGGTGCTGTTTGGATGGCTGAGCTCAATGACAACCATTGCCACGCACAACAGGGCATGGGCCAAGGTGCAGGCAGTGGTGGCGGCAGCAGGGGGACCCCATCGCGACGTGGAAAGCCTGAGGAAGAGATACTGCGATATAAAGCCCAACATCAGGACGGAGCTCACCAGGGAGAGATGTGGTGCACAGGGCACTGGAGAGGGCCCAGCATAGGTGGCCAACCTGATGGAGCTGGAGCAGCGCCTGGCAGACCGACTTGGGCCAATCTACATACATGGCCTGCCCCCTGCATTGGACATGGTGCACCCAAGTGCCGGTAGGTCTGAGTGAGCTGTACTGGTAGGAGACAATACACACACATGCGCAGGGGTAGGCTGAGGGGTGGGGGGCAGAACATGGCTGACAGAGATCCAGGGGGTGACACTGACACAGGGTCTAGGGGTGCGTCAGCACAGGGGTAGCTGTAGGTGCACGGCCTAGTGGGGGGGGGAGGTGTTGACAGTGGGCAGGGGGACGGCACAGCGCAGTGGATGAGTGTGGGCATGGGGGGGACAGGCCCATGGCAGCAACAGAGGTTGACAATGTGTCGTGGGGACACAGTGCAGGGATGGCGAGGACAGCAGGGCCACACAGGTAATGACGCGTATGACAGGAAGGAACACTGCACCTGTGGCTGCCATGGTCAGTGGTTGCAGGGATGCAGGTGGTTATGGGGTGGCACGGGGCACATGGCAGCATGCAGGGGGGGAAGGGGGCCCTAGTAGTGCAGGGCAGAGGGGGCACCAGCAGGAATGGAACACTGCCGGTGGGGGGGGGGCACAGGGGCCCTGACCCAGACCCATGCAGCTCACCCACATGCATGTGCCTGCCATGTGCTGCCACCCACAGGCTGCCATCCGTCTCACTGCCACAGGCCAGCCCCACCCTGCCCATGCAACCATGACTACATATCCCCACCGCCACAGGGCATGCCCGTCCCCGGCTCCATTGGAACAACACACCAGCCCTGCCCCAGCAGCCACATCATACCATGTGGGGTGCCCACAGTACCACACACACACGGCCACTGGTGGGCCACCATGGGAACCGGGGACACGGAAATGGGACGGTGCAACTCACACCCACACACAGGTGGCCTCTATGACAACACCTCTGTAGCCTTGGTCGCAGTACACCAACCAGGGTGCCCTGCGCCCCACACAACATGTATGTAGGGGGGTGCGACGGGGCGGATAGGCAGCCACGCCCCATCTGACCTATGTAACATTTTGCCCTACAGGTGACATATACTCCATTGAGGTGGCAGAGGGGGTGTCCACACACACTGACCCAGAGCCATGGTGCCATGTGGATGCTGTGCCAGAGGTGGGAGCGGGGGGTCCAGCCCCACCCCCGGGGGAGGACAGCAGACAGGGCCTATGACAGGCAGAGGACAGCACGCCACCGACCCCTGCAGCCACTGGGGAGGTGTCTGCAGATGACTCACAGCAGAACAGGCAGGAGGCGAGGTTCACAATAACAAGGGTCATCGGGGAGATGCGGGCGCACTCTGAGGTGGCACAGAGGGATGCTGAGGGTGAGTGACTAACCGTGTTGGTTTGTTTATGCCTATGAACAGGTGGCAGATGGTTCCCTGTCTCACAGTGCACAACCTGCCCCCCCACTGGTGTACGGCATGTACTGCATATGGTGGTCCGTGAGCAGTGCAGGCAATGGCATGAGGTGCGCCGCATGCGACACACAATGTCGGTGATCCTGGCAGAGATGCATGACCTGGCGACCTCAGCATGTGCCATAGATGCAAGCATGGAGCTCCTGGCGGCAGGCAGAGGGGCCCCCTCAGGACTGCAGGGGCAACCGCCACCACCACCACCGCCGCCACCACCATCAGCAGCAGAAGCAGCAGCAGCAGCAGCTCCAGGCATGTCACCTGCACCACGGGGTGGGAGGGGCCGCACAAGGTGTAGCCAAGGGCGTGCCAAATAAATGGGTGGACAGGCAGCCGTCCCTGATGTCATATGTCCTGTGTTGCTTGTGGGAGGCCATTTTATGCACAGCCCTACCCGTGTCCACCCCAGGGACCAACCCCGTGTCACTCATGCAGCCAGCCTGTGTCCCCCCAATCCAGCTGTGGCCACCATGTGTTGCCCCACCAGCCATGGCACACCCACCCGCCGGCACACGGCAACCCTGCTGCCCCCAGCCCCACCAGTGTGCATGGTCCCCCCTCCCCCCTGTAACCCTGCCCCCTCCACCCCACCTGTCCCCACCAGCACCCGCTGGGGGCACGTTGGGGTGGCCCTGGATACATCTCCGTGCAGTGCCCTCCGCAACACATTGGATGGACATCGGATCCTGTACGTTGCCACGCCGGCACCCCTCGCCCCTGGCTAAGAGGGGCATGTGTTCGTATAGGAACCTTCTGCTGTCCTCTTTTTCAAGCTTTCCTCAACTATCTCCACGTTGGGCCTTCTGGGAGACGTAGTCTTTGCTTGGCTGCATATGTGCAGCACACAGAAAGCTTGTAGTTGTGCTCCGAGGAGTAAGGCAACTGACAGATATGTATGTTACCCAATGGTGTGTTTTCACCACATACATACATACATATTTGTGCAGGTGTCAGAAAAACAGAGTATTCCTCAGAACCATTCAAATACCCAGCAATGTCTGTTTAAAGTTTCCCCATATTGCAGGGTACACAGGTTTGTAGCAGCAGGGATAAGTCACTCTCTTTGTAGCGTTGCTGGCAGCAGCAGAAAACCAAACGTACATTCATTGGCCATGATAGCATAGCCTCCCTTCAGCTTCAGAAACCTCTACATCACAGACACAATTCAGGGTAGGGGAAAGCTCTGTTACAAAGGCTACATTCCTACCCCAGTGTCCTCGTTCCTGCAGCAGGTGCTTAACAGGCTCATCTCAGATTCCGGTTGTACGCCTTAGTCCCTATGACCTTCCCTCTAGCGACATGAGGGATTCAGGGCCAACCAGCCTGAGGACTATGGGTTCTCCTCCCTGGTACACCCTCCCTCAGGACTAGCTTGTGTTATCCCTGTTCCTCAGGTTCTTGAGCTTTGCCCATGGAAAGGTCCATAGGAGTGTCATCCCCTTTCAGGTGTACCTCAGGCTCTCGCAGCTGCATAGGTTCAGGTTCTCTGTCCTTCACATTGTCCTCAGCTACCAGTCTCCTAGGTAATCCTGGTATCTCCCCTGTGCCTGGCTGCCAAACCTCCTGTAAATGTGCTAGATCCCACTAAGCAGTCTCCTATCCTGGATGCTCCGTGCCCTTGCTCTGCTCTGCACCGGTCAAACCTCTCCAGCCTGCAGCTGTGCTTAGGCTCGGAGCATTCTGGCATCCTGCTTCCCCTTCTCCCCTGCTGCTGCCCCTGCCCTCAACTTGGCTCCCACTTTGGCTGTTCCGTTCATTTACTGGCCTCAGTTTCTACTTCCAGGGCTCTAGTTTCCACCCCTCCACACCCAGGTAATGGCAATCAGCCTGCCGTCTTGCACCTGAGTACTTGCTGCATTCCCTGCCTAAGGGGCTCTGGGCTCTGTGACCGTCCCCCTTCATTCCACCAGGGGGACCATGCAATGTGGGCCTGGTGGGAGACGTCTGAATCCTGGAGGTGTTTGTGTCCTTCCTACCCTGCTTCAGTAAGAGGGGACCCTTTACACGGGTGAGTTCCCTGTCACTTTGCCCTCCCTCATGCCTCTGTTGGGCCTCCTTGTCACTACGTCTGTTGACATGTGCATGCTGTCTGACCTGTCCACATGCCCAACCCTGGTAGCACACTGGTAGGGCACTGCTGGTACTATGTATACCACCGTTCATAGCTCATTGCACTGTGTGCCATGGAGGTGCCCCCACCCCGCGGGCCCACACCCTGAGACGCCTGGACACTACTGATGGACATGGGCAGATGCATGCTGCGCTGCCGAGCCACATCACCCCCGTCACATAGGGCCCTCAACGGTCTACAGGACTGTGATAGGTGCACTGTGGATCCTGCATAGGTTTACACACTGCACGCCACCACCACAACACGCCCCACCCCAGGCACATCCTGCCACCCTCCCCATATGCACCTGTCTGGCCACACCTGTGCAAATCTCACCCCACCCCCATGCCCCATACATGCCACCCATCCCCTGTCCCCCTGCATCCATGGCCCTGGTCCCTGGTCCACCCCTAGCCATGCACACTGCTCGCCCCAGTGTCTATTATGCCTCTGGCATTGTCCATTGCGGCATCTGCCCTGGTCTGTAGCCATTGCCACTGCTGCCCATACCCTTGCATGGTCCACCACAGCGTCCCCATACCCACCGTGCCACGTGTGTGCATTTGTCCATCTGTGGTGCTACCATGTGTGATGCCCATGGTCTCCCCCCACCCCTGACATGGGCACAGTACCATGCGCTCGCCCATTGTAGTGCACACAGACATGCATGTGGGTGCTCACACCTGTCATTCACACAATATTGAGACATAGCAATGAGGGACATCTGGCCATCGTAGGTATGTATAATGTATTTACATGTTTATGTACAAGGTGACATATGTACATCACTGCCCATGGTCACAGCTGTGGGGCCCTGGGTGGTAGGGGGCCCTACCATTCACATCCCTGGTGGGTGTGGTAGGCCATGGCATGGGCCGGCACAGGGTGGATGTGCCATGTGTGTCCCCACACTACACATCCTGGGGACCCCCATCACATGGTGGCTGGCCGGGTGCACCCCCTACATTGCGCTCCTCCAGCCTGCACAGCCGGTCAGCCACCACAGTCAGGGTTGCTAGTACCTGCCCCATGATGTCGTCATGCTGCCGTTGGGCGTGCGCCTGGGCACGCACAGCCACAGCCAGGCGCAGACCGCACATGCAGCCGACAGACACACATCTCCCCTTGTCTGTGTGGCTGCATGCACGGTGTGCCTGTCAGTGGCTATGTGTGGCAGGCACATGTCCAGGAGGGGTGCATCACTGGCATCATGGGGTGGGTAGCTGGTGCCCCCGTTGCCCTGTGGTGGCCCATGCCAATGGGGACTGGTCCAAACCCACGCCCCCACCCCCACCCCATCCCCTAGCACCCCCTCTCCTACCTCCCCCACACCCACCTCCACCTCCTCCTCCCCATTCCCCTCCTCCCCCTCCCCATGCCCCTCCTCCTCCTCCCCATCCCCTCCTCTCCCTTGCTGCGTCCTACACCGCTCTGCCCCTTGCCCTTCCCGTCGTTGGCTGCCGCCATGGGCTCCGGCGCGTCCTCTGCTGGGCCCGCTTGTGCGTCCGTCTCCTCCGGCCCCGATGCTTCCCCATCAGCATGTGCATCCGCTGTGGGAGAGGGGAACATGAATTATCTCCATGGTCACACATCAGCCACGACAGTCACATGTGTCCTGTGGATCTGCCGGCCATTGCCCCACAGGGCCATGCCACATCACTCACCGTTACATTGGGCCATCCGTTCATGCTGCACCCGTGCTATAAAATGGGGGTACCTGGTCCTCAGCTCCCGGGCCTTTTTGCGCAGGTCCTCCACCTGTCAGAGAGACAATGGGCATGGACATTAGCAGACACACACCCTTTAACAACCAGGGACGCACCACATATATGTGTCTGTGTGCAACAGGTGCCTGCCCCTATTGTGTGTTACGTTCATGCCCCAGGCCTTTGGCAGGGCCACCCCATGTGTGCACTGTGCTCACAAATGTCTGGCTTGGCCCCTATGTGCCCTGTGTATGGGCCCCTCCGACCTGGACACAGCACACTTGTATGGGCCACCTCCACACATCTGCCAGTGCCCATACGCTAATGCCGTGATGGGAGGTGGGTCTCTGATGTGCTTCCTGCAGCATCCTGGGGATATAGTTGAGCCCTGAATTCGCAGCCAGGGCCACATACCATAGCACCAGGATGGGGGAAATTTTGTTTATTGAAAAACATGCAACAGATACAAAAACAAAGCAAAAACATGAAAAGCCAAACCAGTCCCAGACCCCCCAAAAACCCCCACCCACCCCGACAAAGCAGACAATGAACCAACCCCCCCCGTGACCCACCCAACCCACCATCACACACAGAAAACAACCCTCCGTGCCCTACCCCCCCCCCAACAGCAGCACAGAACAGTCCACATGATGTCCAAGGTCCTTTAGTCCCAGACCCCCCAAACCCCCACCCACCACGACAAAACTCAGTTCGACAATGTCCAAGTCCTGTAGTCCCAGACCCCTCCCCCCATGACCCACCCCCCACCAAACAACAGCACACAGCAGTCCAAGTAAAGGTCCAAGTGCATGGCAACCCAGCTATTGTAGGATTGTAAAAATAACCAACAAAACCCCCCCCCCCCCAACAACACCCAACAATCCCCCACAAATACAAATGAAACCCACGATCCCCCCCCCACCCCCATCCCCCCCAACCATCCCCAATCATCCATCCCACAACAATAAACAGCAATACCCCACATCCGCTGCCCTCAAGAAAACCCAAATACCCCCTCCCCCAAACATACCACCCACCCTAAACACCCATCCCACCACAACCAATAATGATAATAAAGTCACCCACCCCCCACAAACAAAAGTAACAGAAAGGCAACACCTGGCCCCTTCCCCAACAAAGGCCCACAAAAAGAAATCAAAGAAACACAACAAAACAATATAAACCAAAGCAAAACAAAACAATGCCCTGGCGATGCAGGATGGCGGAGCAGGATGCACAAAAGGACGATGACAGCGCTGCACCACACCCCAAGATGACACCGTGAGGGAACACCCATCCCCCGACTGGAGCAAAGAGCAGGCCGCAACAGCCCAAAGAGAGAGAGGGAGAGAGAGGAAGGCCCACGAACTAGACCCCATCACCCACTCCCAGAACCCCCCCCCCACGTTTCATTGACAAAGAGGGATGACTCCCCGATTCCCAGATCAACCCTAGGTCACCCCTCCTCCCAAATTCACGGGGGGCGTAGGGTGAGGTGACGCCACAGACGCTCCCAACGATGGGCCTCTACCACCCTCCTTTCGTGGTGCGCCATACTGGACACGTCCTCCAGAAAGTCTTGCACCACCTCGTCGAGGGGCAGGACCAACCCCCGGGCCGAGACATAACTGCGCGCCTGCCACAGATGGTAGTGTACTACGGCCGTGATGAGGTAGAGGGTCCCAGAGTCCTGCCTTGGGGGAAAGGACCAGGCCCCGTATACCCACTCCGCATACGTAAGGAGGGAAAGATCACGCAGGTGAAGGGCAGCGGATACCAACCGGCAGGCCGCGACATTAAAGGGGCACTGCCGGAGGAAATGTTCCATGGTCTCCGTCTGCCCCTCACACCCTGCCCTTGGACAGTCCCGATCGGCCTGTGACCTGTACTTGAGGTTGTTCCTCATGTACAAACGCCCATGGAAAGACAACCAGGCCACATCCCGAACCTTCTTCAGCAGTCGAGGGGAGTTCAACTGCCGAAGGCCCCGCTGCATCGTATCCACCGGACAGTCCCACAGGGCCCACCGTGGTTGAAAGTGGGAGGCGAGTACCACCCGATACAAGCCTTTCCGCCCTTGGGCTTGGGCGAGCGGGTCGGTCACCTCCCACCGCCGAATGAGCCCCACTATCGCAAAAACGTATGATGGGGCCTGATCCCCGCTCCGACGCACACGTGGGACCGAGGACGCCCCCTCCCACCGCCCACAGAAGCAGGAGAACCATGCCCGATAGGAGGCCGCCCACCAGATCCCACCCCCTCCCGCATCCGATGCAGGTGAAATGCCATAGACAAGACGGACAGAAAGACAAAGGGGTGCAACATACCCAAACCGCCCTGTGCCCGGCCCAGGCAAACTATGTTGCGCTGGATGGGGTTTATGCGGTTACCCCACAAGAAATGAAAAAAGACAGCACTGACAGACGCCTGACAGGACGACGGAAGAACGAAGACCGTGGCAACGTGCAGAAAGAGGGGAAGCAGAAACGTCCCGAGGAGTTTGATCTTCTCCTCGAACGTACACCCCCACCCCCTCCACCGAAGCACCCGACACCGTGCTGTCTCGACACAACGCTCCCAATTGGACACCGCGCAGTCCTCCGGGCCGAAGACGAGGCCCAAAATGTGTACCTCCCCACTGGAGGAGGAAAGGGGGCGCAGGAAGGTGGGGAGGACCCGGAGAGTCCCAACCACAACGTCTGGCACTTGCCGTGGTTGACAACAGAGTGGGCTACCTCTGAGTACTCCTCCATGGCCTCCCACAGTGCCTCCACCCCCTCGGTGCCATCCACGTAAACTGAGATATCGTCGGCGTAGGCCACTACGGTTGCCGGAGACGCACCAGGCGCCTCCAGACTTCACAACCCACCCGAGGACAATCTCCTGAGGAAGGGGTCGAGGGAGAACACATACAGCAGGGGGCTCAAAGGGCACCCCTGCCGCACCCCCGAAGTGACATGAAAGGGCCGTCTGAGCCACCCGTTGATAAACGAGAAGCTCACCCCCCCCTAGGTACAGCCCCTGCAAGATGAAGAGGAAACCTGCGGGGAGGCCGAAGTGCTGGAGCACCACTCACAGGTACCGGTGATTGACTCGGTCAAAAGCCTTGGACTGGTCCAAGGAGACCAACCAGTGGTCCCGTTGGATCGACCGGCCTCTCTCCACCATCTCCCAGACCATGGCGGCAGCGTCCAGAACCCCTCTCCCCTGAACGGAACAATACTGGGATGGTGACAGCAAAACACCCGACACCTCCACCAGTCGGTTGGCCAAACACTTGGCCAGGATCTTCTGGTCCGCGTTCAGCAGAGAGAGCGGCCGCCAAAAGTCCAAAGAGCTATCGTCCTTTCCCTTGGAGAGCAGCAGCAGGACAGACTCGCGAAATGACCGCGGGAGAAACCCCGTATCCATGATCTCCTGAAACAGGGAGGTCAGGAAGGGGGCCAGCTGGGCGATGAAAGTGTGATAGAACTCCACCGGGAGCCCATCGCGCCCTGGCACCTTCCCCAATGGCATGGCATGAATCGCCCTCTCTACCTCCACCTGCTGAATCGGAGCAGCGAGCGCATTGACTTGCGCCTGAACCGCAGCCGAATACACCGGGGGAAGGGCCAAGTACTCTCGGATACGTGTGAGGTCCACGGGACGATCCCCAAACAGGTCCGAGAAGTATTCCCCCACCATACGTAAAAGGTCCTCCTGAGAGGTGTGAAAGGTGCCGTCCTCACCCCGTAGGGCCATCACCTCCCTACGCCGAACCCTCTCCCTGCAAGTTAGGAAGGGGTCTGGGGGGACGACCCTACTGGCCACCCCCTCGAAGCAAAGGGAGGCGTGGCAATCGTAAAGCAGGCCACGGAGCTGGACTTGCACCTCCTCCACCTCCTCCCGCGCTGCCCTTCGGAACACCAAATGGTCCAGTGACCTCCGGAGGACAGTGTAGGTGAGGTAGCGGGACCGAGCAATGGAGGTACCCCGGGAGCGGAAGAGTTTGCGGGCAAGCATCTTCACCTCATCCCACCAAGCGCCACTGGAAGGAAAAATGCCCAACAGGGTCTCCTGGTCGGCGAGAAAGGCCAAGAACTCCTGGACCACCTCTGATGTAGCCAACAACTGCACATTCAATCGCCACAGGCCAGGACCCCTGCTGAGCTCCTCGTGGGCCAGGAAGGAAACGGAGAGGACGCAATGGTCTGAAAAGTCAACCGCCTACAGCTGCGGCGGGGAAAGCTCCACCTGAGCACTCACATAAATCCGATAGATACGACTCCTGCAGGCCCCCTGGGAATAGGTGAAACCCGGCGACCGTGGAAAGGCCCGGTGGTACACGTCCACCAGGTCAGCCGTCCGGGTCACCTCAGCCAAAAAACGGCCATCGTAATGCGGTGGGCAATGCTCCCCCCCTCGGTCCTGCAGCAGGGTGGTGGTGTTAAAATCCCCTGCCAGGACCACCAAACGAGAGGTGTGTAAGTAAGGGCGGATGACCCTAAAAAGGGTCTTCCGTGCCCACCTAGGCTGGGGGCCATAGACCGCCACGAAACGAAACCGGTGAGGCCCACAGTAGCCATCTAAGAACAAACACCGGCCCTGCTCCAGTTCCCACACATACTGCACCTGGAATAGGTTAGACGTGATCAAAACGGCTACCCCTGCGTAGGGCTCGGCCGCAAGAGACCAGTATGAAGGACCCCACCTCCACTCCCGCTTTGCCTGGTGAAAGCGAGCGACCGAGGCAAGCCTGGTCTCCTGCAAAAAGATGACATCGAACCCACTCGCGGAAAGAAAATCATAGGCCTCAGCCCGCGCCTGGTCTGTCCAAATGCTGGCCACGTTGAGAGTGGCGCACGAGAACGCAGGGGTGCACGCCATGCCTATTCCATGCGCAGTGACCCCTTCTTCTGCTTCTCACCCACCCCTGGATCCCCAGAATCCCGCTTTTACGAAACACCCGCAAGCTGAAGCAACCCCTCAGCTCCGCATCGACCACCTCGAGGACCCCCTCCTCCTGTTCGACACTATCACCCCAGGGGGTGCTGGTGCCCCCGGGACCACCAGGCAAAGCTGTCGCGAAGGCTAGCGCAGCCCCCCCGGGGCGAGGGGGCACAGACAGGTCGGGGCTCGGAGGAATGATCTCCTCAGTGGGAAATTTTTAATGGTAAACATGCAACAAGAGACAAAAGCAAATGAAAAACAAACAAACCCAAAACAGTCCCATGCCCCCCAAAAACCCCCACCCACCCCGACAAAGCACATACAAGGACCCAACCCCCCCCCGTGACCCACCCCAACCCACCATCACACCCAGCAAACCAATCCCCCGTGCCCAATCCCCCCAAACATCAGCATACAACAGTCCAAATAATAGTCCAACAAATGTCCAATGTTCAAATAACCCAGCCCCCCTCAAAACCCCCACATATCCCAAAGAAAGCCCACTGCAGCAATGTCCGCATCCCCAATGTCCAGCTGCCCCAAAACCCCCACCCCCCCCAACAAAGCCATCAATTTCCGGGGGGCAAACATATCCCAGCTCCCCTCACCCTCCCACCCAACCCAAGAGAACAAAACAGCAATGAAACATCAAATCATATCCCACCCCAACCAAACACCCACCCCCCTACAACACCCAACACATTCCCATACAAACAAAGAAATGGAAACCCAACAAACCCCCACCCCCACCCACATCCCCCCAAACATCCACCTCAGCAATCCCTTTTTGTCAAAGAACAAAACCCCGCTCCCCACCCATACCACCCACCAGAACCAACCCATGCCCACCCTACATAAACAGAACAATAAAAGAATCCCCTGGCCCACCCCCCAACAAACCCCCATAAACAATAATCAAAGCAACAGAAGAAAGCAATAGAAACGTAACCAACACAAAACCCAAATCCAACCCTAAGAATGCCAGATGGTGGAGCAGGATGCACGGAGGAGGCAAAGGCCAGCTGTTATAACCCTCCCCCCCCCAACCCATGAGGGCTCCCTTCCCCTACCTCCCCCCCTGGGACCGAAGAGCAGCTAGCCTACCGCCCCCCCCCCCGGATTCACGGGGGGCGGAGGGTGAGGTGACGCCACAGACGCTCCCAACGATGGGCCTCCACCACCCGCCTTTCACGTTGCGCCATGCAGAACACGTCCTCCAGAATGTCCCGCACCACCTCGTCGAGGGGCAGGACCAACCCCCGGGCCGAGGCATACCTGCGCGCACGCCACAGGTGGTAGGCCACTACGGCCGTGACGAGGTAGAGGGTCCCGGGGTCCTGCCTTGGGGGAAAGGACCAGGCCCCGTACACCCACTCCGCATACGTGAGGAGGGAAAGATCGGGCAGGTGAAGAGCAGCGGACACCAACCGGCAGGCTTCTACAGTATATGGGCACTGCCGGAGGAAATGCTCCATGGTCTCCGGCTGCTCTTCACAACCCGCCCTCGGACAGTTCCGCTCGGCCTGTGACCTGTACTTGAGGTTGTCCCTCACGTACAAACGCCCATGGAAAGACAACCAGGCCACATCCCGAACTTTCTTCGGCAGCCGAGGGGAGTTCAACTGCTGAAGGCCCCGCTGCATCACGTCCGCCGGACAGTCCCGCAGGGCCCACCGTGGTTGAAAGTGGGAGGCAAGAACCATCCTATACAAGCCTTTCCGCCCTTGAGATTGGGCGAGCGGGTCGGTCACCCCCCACCGCCGAATGAGCCCCACCATCTGAAACACATACGATGGGGCCTGTTCCCTGCTCCGACGCACACGTGGGACCGAGGACGCCCCCTCCCACTGCTCCCAGAAGCGAGAATACCATGCCCGGTAGGAAGCCACCCACCAAACCCCACCCCCCTCCCGCATGCGATTCAGGTGAAACGCGATAGACAGGACGGACAGGAAGACAAGGGGGTGCAACATACCCAAACCGCCCTGCTCCCGGCCCAGACAAACAATTTTGCGCTGGACAGGGTTCATGCGGTTACCCCACAGAAAACAGAAAAAGACAGCACTAACGGACGCCTGACAAGACGACGGAAGAACGAAGACCGTGGCCACGTGCAGAAAGAGGGGAAGCAGAAACGTCTTGAGGAGGGTGACCTTCTCCTCAAACGTATACCTCCGCCCCCTCCACCGCAGCACCCGACACCGTGCAGACTCAACACAACGAGCCCAATTGGACACCGCACAGTCCTCCGAACCGAAGACGAGGCCCAAAACGCGGACCTCCCCCTGAGGAGGAGGAAAGGGGGCGCAGGAAGGCGGGGAGGCCTCCGAGGGGCCCAACCACAGCGTCTGGCACTTGCTGTGGTTAACAACAGAGTGGGCTACCTCCGAGTACTCCTCCACGGCCTCCCGCAGGGCCTCCACCCCCTCGGTACCGTCCACATAAACTGAGACATCGTCAGCGTAGGCCACGACAGACACCGGAGACGCACCAGGCGCCTCCAGGCCTCGCAACCCACCCGAGGACAATCTCCTGAGGAAGGGGTCGAGGGAGAAAACATACAGCAGGGGGCTCAAAGGGCACCCCTGCCGCACCCCCGAGGCGACACAAAAAGGCCATCCGAGCCACCCGTTAATAAACGGGAAGCTCACCCCCCCTCGGTTCAGTACCTGCAAGACGAAGAGGAAACCTGCGGGGAGGCCGAAGTACTGAAGCACCACCCACAGGTACCGATGATTGACCCGGTCAAAAGCCTTGGACTGATCCAAGGAGACCAACCAGTGGTCCCGTTGAACAGACCGGCCTCTCTCGACCATCTCCCGAACCGTGACGGCGGCGTCCAGAACCCCTCTCCCCTGAACCGAACAATACTGGGAAGGCGACAGCAAAACACCCGACACCTCCACCAGTCGGTTGGCCAAACACTTGGCCAGGATCTTCCGGTCCACGTTCAACAGAGAGAGCGGCCGCCAACAGTCCAAAGAGCTATCGTCCGTCCCCTTGGAGAGCAGCAACAGGACAGACTCGCGAAATGACTGCGGGAGAAACCCCGTATCCATGATCTCCTGAAACAGGGAGGTCAGGAAGGGGGCCAGCTGGGCGATGAAAGTACGATAGAACTCCACCGGGAGCCCATCGCGCCCAGGCACCTTCCCCAACGGCATGGCACGAATCGCCCGCTCTACCTCCACCTGCTGAATCGGAGCAGCCAGTGCATCGACCTGCACCTGAACCACAGCCGAATACACCGGGGGAAGGCCCAAATACTCACGGATACGTGTGAGGTCTACGGGACGATCCCCAAACAGGTCGGAAAAGTATTCCCCCACCATACGTAAAAGGTCCTCCTGAGAGGTGTGAAAGGTGCCGTCCGCGCCCCGCAGGGCCATCACCTCCCTACGCTGAACCTTCTCCCTGCAAGTTAGGAAGGGGTCAGGGGGGGGGGACCCTACCGGCCGCCCCCTCGAAGCAAAGGGAGGCGTGGTGATCGTAAAGCAGGCCACGGAGCTGGACACGCACCTCCTCCACCTCCTCCCGCGCTGCCCCTCGAGACACCAAACGGTCCAGCGACCTCCGGAGGACAGTATAGGTGAGGTAGCGGGACCGAGCAATGGAGGTGCCCCGGGAGCGGAAGAGTTCACGGGCACGCGTCTTCACCTCATCCCACCAAGCGCCACGGGAAGGAAAAATGCCCAACAGGGTCTCCTGGTCTGCGAGAAAGGCCAAGAACTCCTGGACCACCTCTGATGTTGCCAACAACTGCACATTCAGTCGCCACAGGCCAGGACCCCTGCTGAGCTCCTCCTGAGCCAGGAAGGACACGGACAGGACGCAATGGTCCGAGAAATCAACCACCTGCAGCTGCGGCGGGGAACACTCCACCCGAGCACTCACATATATCCGATCGATACGGCTCCTGCAGGTCCCCCGGGAATAGGTATAACCCGGTGACCGTGGAAAAGCCCGGTGGTAAACGTCCGCCAGATCGGCCATCCGGGTCACCTCAGCCAAAAAATGGCCATCGTAATGCGGAGGGCAATGCTCCCCCCCTCGGTCCTGACGCAAGGTGGTGGTGTTAAAATCCCCTGCCAGGACCACCAAACGAGAGGTGTGTAAGTAAGGGCGAATGACCCTGAAAAGGGCCTTCCGCTCCCACCTAGACTGGGGGCCATAGACCACCACAAAGCGAAACCGGTGAGGCCCACAGAAGCCGTCTAAAAGCAAACACCGGCCCTGCTCCAGTTCCCACACGTACTGCACCTGAAATCGGTTAGACGTGAACAAAAACCGCCACTCCTGCGTAGGGCTGGGCCGCAAGGGACCAGTACGACGGACCCCACCTCCACTCCCGCTTCGCCCGATGAAGGCTAGCGAGCGAGGTGAGCCTGGTCTCTTGCACAAAGATGACATCCAGCCCGCTCGTGGAAAGAAAATCATAGGCCGTAGCCCGCGCCTGGTCTGTCAAAATGCTAGCCACGTTGATAGTGGCGCACGAGAATGCAGGAGTGCACGCCATACCTATTTCGTGTGTAGTGACCCCTTCCTCCTCTTCTCACCAACCCCTGGATCCCCGGAATCCCGCTTGCAGGACAAGCCTGCAAGCTGGAACAACTCCTCACGGTCCACGTCGACCACCTCGAGGATTTCCTCCTCCTCCTGTTCGACCCAGTCACTCCAGCGGGTGCTAGTGCCCTCGCGACCACCAGGCAAAGCTGTCGCGAGGGCAAGTCCAGTCCCCATGGAATGAGGGGGCAAAAACAGGTCAGGGGTTGGAGGAATGACCTCCTCCGTGGGGTCCACCACCGGTGCCGCCGCCCCCTTCCCGTCCCCAGACAGAGACTGCGACAATAGACCAGTGCCCACCCTCGCGGGGGAGGCCGGGGCGGCCGGGTCAGCAGGGGGCTCCTGCGAAGGACCAGTACCCAACTGCGGAGGCAAAAGCCCATCCTCCCTCACCTGCTCCGGCAGCTTCTCCAGGGCAACTACCGGAAGCCGGGCGCCAGTATCCAAACCCTTAGGCGGACCCTGACCGCGGCGTGCCTTCTGAGTCTTCTGAGGCCGCCGCTGAGGAAGAGGGGCCGCCTCCGCCGCTAACCGTACCGAACGCCGCACAGGAGGCCCTGCCTCCGCAGGCAAGCCCTCGTTCGCCTCAGCCACATCAGTAGCCAAGAAGACGAAACGATTGACGTCCAACACGGGCTCTACCTCCAGCAATGGGGAGGTCTCCCGTTTCTTCCTCTTGGACTTGCCACCCTTGGAAGGGACCGTAGTCCATTCCTCAGGTGGCACCACCCTCAACCCACTATCCTGTCGTGCTACATTAACCTCCACCACATCAACCCTCTCCTCCATCCTATCCAAATCCCCTCCCCCGGGTGGCTCCCTCGGCTCAGTGGCCTCCTCCACCTTAGGGCTCTCGGGCACCTCCTGAGGGAGAGAGACCTCCACCACCTCCTCCCGCACAGGAGCCCGAGATGGGGTGACGACATCCCCCCCCGGTCCATTGTGTGACGCGGAGGGGCAGCGGGCAAAGGGGTGGCCCAACTCCCCGCAAAGGTTGCAGCGAATGAGCAAACACCCGGCCGAGGCATGACCCCGTCCACCACAACGAGTGCAGACCTGCTCGGGACAGTTCATGCTCAGATGGCGGAATGAGCCACAGCAATGACACTCGCGAGGTTGCCCGGGGTAGTAGCACAAGATGCGAAACCCGACTGAGGAAACCGGCCGAGGGCACGTGCTGCATGACATTACCCACCTCACGCAGATGGATCCTACCCTTCCACGACCCATCCCACACTCCTAGGGGCCCAGAACCCTTAACTAGGGGTGGGAGAAGGACCGCGTGGCGCGATAACCAGAACTGTATGTCCTGCCCTGGGAGCGACTCATTCCTTACCAGGATGGTCACAGGTACCGCCCCCTGGTGAGAGACAGGCACCACACGAAAGTTGGCCCAACCGCTCTGCCCCTTCTGCTGCTGGTATCGGTCCCAGAAGATCTCCAGCCCCCGTCACAGCATGAAACTAACATCATACTCGATGGTGTTGTTCATGTGGATGAAGGCATACAGATCCCCCGGGAGAAACCCCAGCCTAAGGACCATCCTCAAGACATTTTCCCTGCCCGGAGGGGGCCCCTCCCCGGCCCACCGGATCTACACCACATTGCGCCATCGGACCTCATCCCCTACCCCTCGGAACACCCCCACCCCCCTCTTCACCAACGGGTCCCCTTCCCTGGGGAACCCCCCTCCCGCCAACACCACCAGGGGTCCCTGCCGGACTACCAGACCCCCTCAGCACCTCCGCAAAGGTACGGAGAGGGACCGGCCCCCCTTCCTCCCTCCAAGCAGGGCCCCCCCTACCCCCCTCTGGACCAACGGATCCCCTTCCCCGGGAAACCCCATTCCCGCCAACCCCACCAGTGGCCCCCACAGTACCATCAAACCCCCTGATGGCCTCCGCAAAGGTATTGTGAGGAACCGGCCCCCCTGCCTCCCTCCCAGCAGATCTCCTCCCATCCCCCTCTGCAACCGGAGAAACAAGCCCCTGCTGCAGCTCAGGGCCCCAGCTGCCACCAACTGAGAGTCAGTGGGGCTGGGGACCACCAGCTGGGCCATGAAAGAATCAGGGATACTTCCCCTATCTCCTTCCGGGGTTCCCCCTTGCATCCCCTGCTCCCCTCCCACCACCCCATCCGGCTGTACAGGCGGGGCCTGTACGATCCGAAAGGTGTCATACACCCCCCTAGTCCCCTCCGGGGTCTCCAGAGCCACCAAAAGGGCATCGTGGAGTTGGTCCTCTGTACATCCCGTTACACCAATGAACCCCCTTGCACCCCCACTTCGCTGCCCCATACGCACAGCCCCTCCCGGGGCATCTCCAGCAAGAACTGGGGAGCCAAGCGGCCCCCCTCCGGGGCCACCAGGCACGATACTGCCCTCCACCCCCTCAGAAATTGATCCCCTGGCCCCCCAAGCACAGAACCTGGAGGACGGGCCTTCTGATCCCTGTCCCTCCCCTCAAAGTACACTGGGCTCTCCTGCTCCTGCACAGACAGCTCCACCCCAACTGTGACCGGACCTCCAGCCATCCCCCCAGCCTCCGGCCCCCCCGAGACCCCCAGCAACAAGGCAAGGCAACCCGACCCCCCCATCCCCAGGTCCCACCACAAGATCCGATGAGTTGCAGGCCTTCAGCCCGGGCTCCAGCGGGGGTTTCCCTCCCGCGAGCAGGGCTCCCCTCGACCCCCCCCCCCCCACACCACGGGATGCGCAGGATCAGTCTGCCCCAACAGCGGGGGCCTCTGGACAGACCGGCAGCAACCCGTGGCGTGTGCATCCTGCTGCACCTCTCCAGCCACCAGGGACGACACAGGACTGCTTTTCCAACCTCCCGACGGGACCTCAACCAATGGGAGGCCGCTCCGACCCGACTCCTCCCCCTTCCTGGCCTCCTCCCGGCGCCGGACAGCCACTTCCGGAAACGCCGGGCGGCCATCGTGCAGCCGTCGAGGAGCCGGAAGAGCAGCCTGTAAAGGGGTGCCTCGGCAAGGAAAATCCCCCCCAGTCCCAGTCCCAGGCAAAATGCCGTTCCGGACTGCAGCGACATCTTCAAGAACAGCAGCAATGCGGCGGTCAGCTGGAGGGAAGTCCACCGAGCCCCGACGCTGCCGAAAATCCAAAGGAAGCGAAGGGGGACCCCGAGGCAGGAAGCCACCTCCGGAACCTCGGGGGAACTCAGCCAGGACCTCTGCAGAGCCGCTCCGATCATCCTGCAGCAAAGCAGGACGAAAGTCGACACCGGTGCCACACTTCCAGGCCGACCCGGAAGTGACCTCACAAATCCTCCGGCGGCCATCTTGGTTACGTACTCGGGCTGGGGAAAGCCCTACAGACTCCTCCTCCACCGGGAAAGCCCCCTCAATCGAGCCGACATTGGCACTAAACTGATGTCACCGCTAGAGACGGCCCAGCCGCCATCTTGTGGAATCCCGGCAGCAGAAGTCAGCGTCGGAAGGGTAGTTAACCTCTGCGAAACTGCCCACTGATGTTGTGGATCATCTCCCCTCAACCTCCCCTCCCTTCCGGGGCCACTGGTTCCTGGCAGCGACACCATTCCTTGTTCTGCCATTACCGATACTACACCAGCCTCCGAATGACCATGGAGGGCCGAGACCCCCCCCCCCCCAAGACGCCGAGGTGCCATCTTGATGCCGTGGAGCCTGCAGAACAGCAGCAGTCGCAGCCCTCGGAACAGCAGAAGCACCTTCTCCTGGAAAACCAACAACATCCAAAGCAGAGGAACCACGAACATCACCCCGGTAAGCACTTTTGTATCTGTGCTGCTTCCTGGACACCCCTGTAGCGTGAAATTGCAGGGGGAGATACCGAGACCCAGATGTCATCCCCGAAGGCCTCTCCCAGACTGCTACAGTGATGTCTGCCCAGCGATCCTGGTTCTTAAACACCTCCGTGAGGGACCCACAACCCTGAGCTCTCAAGTAAGTTATCCATCTTTGCTTTACCATAAGGGCCCGCTTCACTTCTTTGACCTGCCTCCAGTAGGCTACCCAATCCGCTCCTGGGACGGTGTTATGCAGGCCCTCCAGGTGTGCATACCGGGCCTGCAGCAGGGTGGCCTCCTCCTGGAGTCCCCTTAACATCTGGACAGCGGCCACCACCTCCTCCAGGGCCCGTGCAGGCTCCGGGAAGGGCGACGGGCTCATCCCCGCATCCTCCTCCTCACTGGAGGAGTTAGAGGCCTCCTCCAGGACCCAAGGTGGGGGGGGGGGGGAACCCACCACCCTCAGTACTTCCCTGGTGGCTCGCTGCGAAGCTCCAGGGCCACCCCAGGGCCTCTCCCTGCCTCCTGCTGACCTCCACACCCCCTCTAGGCTGGCAAAGCGGGCCCTCTCCGGGGGGCAGTTGACTCAACCCCCTGGGCGTGTGGGTCCCTCCCCAATGGCCCTGTGCAGTCCTACCTGGACCTTGGGGGGCCCCCGTCTGGGGCACCTTCTCAGGAAAGGGTCCCGGATCCATATTCCGCAAGTGAGGCCCACGAGGCTTGGCAGGCCTCTGGGCCTGGGCCTCTCCCGCCAGAGGCGGCTCAGGACCCGACATCCAGGCCCAGTAAAGGCAGTACTCTATTCCCCAGCAGGAGCTCCCAAAGCAAGGTCCTTCCACAGAGACAACTGAGCAGCAACTGACTGGAGTCATGTGACGGATGGGGGAAATTTTGTTTATTGGAAAACATGCCAACAGATACAAAAGCAAATCAAAAACATGAAAACCCAAACCAGTCCCAGACCCCCCAAAACCCCCCACCCACCCCGACAAAGCAGAGACAATGAAACAAACCCCCCCCCCGTGACCCACCTCAACCCACCACCACACACAGCAAAACAACCCTCTGTGCCCTATCCCCCGCCCAACAGCAGCACAGAACAGTCCAAATGATGTCCAAAGTCCGGTAATCCCAGCCCCCTCCAAACCCCCACCCACCCCAACAAAACACAGTTCGACAATGTCCAAGTCCTGGAGTCCCAGACCCCTCCCCCGTGACCGACCCCTCACCCAACAATAGCACACAGCAGTCCAAATAAAGGTCCAAGTTCATGGCAATGTTTTTACCCCAACCAAAAACCACCCCACCTCAACAATACCCAACAACCACCCACAAAAACAAATGAAACCCACGAACCCCCACCCCCACCCCCATCCCCCCAAACCATTCCCAATCATCCATCCCACAACAACAAACAGCAATACCCCACATCCCCTGCCCCAAGAACACCCAAATACCCCCTCCCCCAAACATACCAACCACCCCAAACACCAATAATGATAAGAAAGACACCCACCCCCCACAAACAAAAGTAACAAAAAGGCAACCCCTGGCCCCTTCCCCCAACAAAGGCCCACAAAAAGAACTCAAAGAAACACAACTAAACAATATAAACCAGACCAAAACAAAACAATGCCCTGGCGATGCAAGATGGTGGAGCAGGATGCACAAATGGACGATGCTGTTCTTTGTCAACCCCCCCCCCCCCCACGTTGCAATGACAAAAGAGGGATGACTCCCTAGCCCACCCCCCGAATTCACGGGGGACGGAGGGTGAGGTGACGCCACAGGCACTCCCAACGATGGGCCTCTACCACCCTCCTTTCGCGTTGCGCCATGCTGGACACGTAGTCCAGAATGTCCCGCACCACCTCGTCGAGGGGCAGGACCAACCCCCGGGCCGAGACATAACTGCGCGCCCGCCACAGATGGTAGCGCACTACGGCCGTGATGAGGTACAGGGTCCCGGAGTCCTGCCTTGGGGGAAAGGACCAGGCCCCGTATACCCACTCCGCATGCGTAAGGAGGGAAAGATCACGCAGGTGAAGGGCAGCGGACACCAACCGGCAGGCTGCGACATTAAAGGGGCACTGCCGGAGGAAATGTTCCATCGTCTCCGTCTGCCCCTCACACCCTGCCCTCGGACAATCCCGATCGGCCTGTGACCTGTACTTGAGGTTGTCCCTCACGTACAAACGCCTGTGGAAAGACAACCAGGCCACATGCCGAACCTTCTTCGGCAGTCGAGGGGAGTTCAACTGCCGAAGGCCCCGCTGCATCGCATCCGCTGGACAGTCCCGCAGGCCCCACCGTGGTTGAAAGTGGGAGGTGAGAACCATCCGATACAAGCCTTTCCGCCCCTGAGCGTGGGCAAGCGGGTCGGTCACCCCCCACCGCCGAATGAGCCCCACCATCGCAAAAACGTACGATGGGGCCTGATCCCCGCTCCGACGCACACGTGGGACCGAGGACGTCCCCTCCGTCCGCACCCCAGAAGCGGGAGAACCATGCCCGGTAGGAGGCCACCCATCAGACCCCACCCCCCTCCCGCATCCGATTCAGGTGAAACGCCATAGACAAGATGGACAGAAAGACAAAGGGGTGCAACATACCCAAACCGCCCTTTGCCCGGCCCAGGCAAACCATGTTGCGCTGGACGGGGTTCATGTGGTTACCCCACAAGAAATGGAAAAACACAGCACTGACAGATGCCTGACAGGATGACGGAAGAACGAAGACCATGGCAACGTGCAGAAAGAGGGGAAGCAGAAACGTCCCGAGGAGTTTGATCTTCTCCTCAAACGTACACCTCCACCCCCTCCACCGAAGCACCCGACACCGTGCGGTCTCAACACAACGCTCCCAATTGGACACCGCGCAGTCCTCCGAGCCAAAGACGAGGCCCAAAATGCAAACCTCCCCCAAGGGAGGAGGAAAGGGGGCGCAGGAAGGCGGGGAGGACCCGGAGGGTCCCAACCACAACGTCTGGCACTTGCTGTGGTTGACAACAGAGTGGGCTACCTCCGAGTACTCCTCCACGCCCTCCCGCAGGGCCTCCACCCCCTTGGTGCCGTCCACGTAAACTGAGATATCGTCGGCGTAGGCCACTACGGTCGCCGGAGATGCACCAGGCGCCTCCAGGCCTCGCAACCCACCCGAGGACAATCTCCGGAGGAAGGGGTCGAGAGAGAACACATACAGCAGGGGGCTCAAAGGGCACCCCTGCCGCACCCCCGAGACGACACAAAAGGGCCATCCGAGCCACCCGTTGATAAACGGGAAGCTCACCCCCCGTCGGTACAGCACCTGCAAGACGAAGAGGAAACCTGCGGGGAGGCCGAAGTGCTGGAGCACCACCCACAGGTACCGGTGATTGACTCGGTCAAAAGCCTTGGACTGGTCCAAGGAGACCAACCAGTGGTCCCGTTGGATTGACTGGCCTCTCTCCACCATCTCCCGGACCGTGGCGGCAGCGTCCAGAACCCCTCTCCCCTGAACGGAACAATACTGGGACAGTGACAGCAAAACACCCGACACCTCCAACAGTCGGTTGGCCGAACACTTGGCTAGGATCTTCCGGTCTGCGTTCAGCAGAGAGAGCGGCCGCCAAAAGTCCAAAGAGCTATCGTCCTTTCCCTTGGAGAGCAGCAGCAGGACAGACTCGCGAAATGACTGCGGGAGAAACCCCGTATCCATGATCTCCTGAAAGAGGGAGGTCAGGAAGGGGGCCAGCTGGGCAATGAAAGTGCGATAGAACTCCACCGGGAGCCCATCGCGCCCAGGCACCTTCCCCAATGGCATGGCACGATTCGCCCTCTCCACCTCCACCTGCTGAATCGGAGCAGCGAGCGCATTGACTTGCGCCTGAACAGCAGCCGAATACACCGGGGGAAGGCCCAGGTACTCTCGGATACGTGTGAGGTGCACGGGACGATCCCCAAACAGGTCAGAGAAGTATTCCCCCACCATACGTAAAAGGTCCTCCTGAGAGGTGTGAAAGGTGCCGTCCTCGCCCCGCAGGGCCATCACCTCCCTACGCCGAACCCTCTCCCTGCAAGTTAGGAAGGAGTCTGGGGGGACGATCCTACCGGCCGCCCCCTCGAAGGAAAGGGAGGCATGGCGATCATAAAGCAGGCCACGGAGCTGGACTCGCACCTCCTCCACCTCCTCCAGCGCTGCCCCTCGGGACACTAAACAGTCCAGTGACCTCCGGAGGACAGTGTAGGTGAGGTAGCGGGACCGAGCAATGGAGGTACCCCGGGAGCAGAAGAGTTTGTGGGCATGCATCTTCACCTCATCCCACCAAGCGCAACGGGAAGGAAAAATGCCCAACAGGGTCTCCTGGTCGGCGAGAAAGGCCAAGAACTCCTGGACCACCTCTGATGTAGCCAAGAACTGCACATTCAGTTGCCACAGGCCAGGACCCCTGCTGAGCTCCTCGTGGGCCAGGAAGGACATGGAGAGGACGCAATGGTCCGAAAGGTCAACCGCCTGCAGCTGCGGCAGAGAACACTCCACCCGAGCACTCACATAGATCCGATCGATACGACTCCTGCAGACCCCCCAGGAATAGGTGAAACCCAGCGACCGTGGAAAGGCCCGGTGGTACACGTCCACCAGGTCAGCCATCCGGGTCACCTCAGCCAAAAAATGGCCATCGTAATGCGGTGGGCAATGCTCCCCCCCTCGGTCCTGCTGCAGGGTGGTGCTGCTAAAATCCCCCGCCAGGACCACCAAACGAGAGGTGTGTAAGTAAGGGCGGATGACCCTAAAAAGGGCCTTCCATGCCCACCTAGACTGGGGGCTATAGACCACCACGAAACGAAACCGGTGAGGCCCACAGTAGCCATCTAAGAGCAAACACCGGCCCTGCTCCAGTTCCCACACATACTGCACCTGGAATAGGTTAGACATGAACAAAACTGCTACCCCTGCGTAGGGTTCGGCCACAAGAGACCAGTATGAAGGACCCCACCTCCACTCCCGCTTTGCCTGGTGAAGGCGAGCGAGCGAGGCGAACCTGGTCTCCTGCAAGAAGATGACATCGAACCCACTCGCGGAAAGAAAATCATAGGCCGCAGCCCGCGCCTGGTCTGTCCAAATGCTGGCCACATTGAGAGTGGCACACGAGAATGCAGGGGTGCCTATTCCGTGCGCAGTGACACCTTCCTCCGCTTCTCACCCACCCCTGGATCCCCGGAATCCCGCTTGTAGGAAACACCCGTAAGCTGAAGCAACCCCTCGGGGTCCGCATCGACTGCCTCGAGGACCCCCTCCTCCTGTTCGACCCTGTCACCCCAGGGGGTGCTGGTGCCCCCAGAACCACCAGGCAAAGCTGTTGCAAGGGCTAGTGCAGCCCCCCGGGGGCGAGGGGGCACAGACAGGTCGGAGCTTGGAGGAATGATCTCCTCAGTGGGATCCACCTCCAGTGTCGCTCCCTCCCCAGACACGGACTAGGACAACACAACAGTGCCCACCCCCTCAGGGGAGGCCGGGTCAGCAGGGGGCCCCTGCAGAGGCCCGACACCCAACGGTGGAGACAAGAGTCCGTCTTCCCTCAGCTGCCCCGGCAGCCTCTCCAGGACTACCACCAGGAGTCTGGCACCAGGACCCGCAGTCGTTGCAGGACCCTGACTGCAACGTGCCTTCCGCACTAAAGGCGGCCGCTGAGGAAGAGGGGCTGGCCCCGCCGTAAACTGCACTGGGTGATGCACAGGAGGCCCTGCCTCCGGCGGCAGCCCCTCATCAGCCTCAGCCGCATCGTCGGCCAAGAAGACGAAACGGTTGATGTCCAACACGGGCTCTGCATCCGACAATGGGGATGTCGCCCATCTCTTCTTCTGGGCCTTACCGCGCTTTGGAGAGACCGTAGTCCACTCCTCCGGCCTACCCTGTATCCCTCCCCTGGGTGGCTTCCCCGGCTCAATGGCGTCCTCCACCCTAGGGCCCACAGACACCTCCCGAGGGAGAGGGCCCTCCACAACCTCCTCCCTCACAGGAGTCCGAGAAGGGGCGACGACATCCCCCCCCCGGTCCATTGTGTGACGCGGAGGGGCAGCGGGCAAAGGGGTGGCCCAACTCCCCGCAAAGGTTGCAGCGAATGAGCAAACACCCGGCCGAGGCATGACCTCATCCACCACAACGGGTGCAGACCTGCTCAGGACAGGTCATGCTCAGATGCCAAAATGAGCCACAGCGGTGACACTCACGAGGTTGCCCGGGGTAGTAGCACAAGATGCGATCCCGACTGAGGAAACCGGCCGAGGGCATGTGCTGCATGACATTACCCACCTCACGCAGATGGATCCTACCCTTCCACGACCTATCCCACACCCCCAGGGGCCCAGCGCCCTTAACTAGGGGTGCGAGAAGCACCGCGTGGCGCGATAACCAGAACTGTATGTCCTGCCCTGGGAGCGACTCATTCCTGACCAAGATGGTCACAGGTACCGCCCCCTGGCGAGAGACAGGCACCACACGAAAGTTGACCCATCCACCCTGCCCCCGCTGCTGCTGGTATCAGTCCCAGAAGATCTCCAGCCCCCGTCGCAGCATGAAACTAACATCATACTCGATGGTGTTGTTCATGTGGATGAAGGCATACAGATCCCCCGGGAGAAACCCCAGCCCAAGGACCATCCTCAAGACATTTTCCCTGGACGGAGGGGGCCCCTCCCCGGCCCACCGGAGCTGCGCCACGTTGCGCCGTCGGACCTCACCCCCGACCCCTCGGAACCCCCCCACCCCCCTCTTCACCAACAGGTCCCCTTCCCTGGGGAACCCCCCTCCTGCCAATCCCACCAGAGATCCCTGAAGTACTGCCAGACCCTCTCAGGGCCTCCGCAAATGTACAGGGGGAAACTGTCCCCCCTGCCTCCCTCCCATCCCCCTCTGTAACCTGCGAGACAGGCTGTCGCTGTGACTCAGGGTCCGCAGCCGCCACCAACTGGGAGTCAGTGGGACTGCGGACCTCCAACTGGGCCAGGAGGGAGTCAGGGATACTCCCCAAACCCCCCTCCCGTGCCCCAGCCTGCTTCCCTTCCCCCAATGCATGCTGCTGCAAGGCCAAGGCCCACCCGATCTCAAAAAAAACCCCAAGCTCCGACCGTCCCTCCGGGCTCTCTAATGCCAACATGAGGGCGGTCTGGAGCAGGTCCTCACTGAGGCCCTGAAGGCCTACAACCCCCACTTCGGTCCCCTCCCCCCCCCTCTGGGCCCAAGGCCGCAGATTGGGTGGCATCCATTAACACGGGAGAGACCTCAGGCCCCCCCTCCCCCTGCACCCCCACCAATGGGGCTCCAACCTCCAAAGGCCTACCAGGCCCAACTACCCCCTCTACAACAACAGGGTCCTGACGTGGAGCTTCCTGAACCCCACCCCCCTCCACAAACACTACTGGACCCACACACCCCCAAACTCCACTGGCAGAAGAGTCCCGGACCTCCCCGACATCCTCCAGCCCCCCCACGGCCCCCGACAGCACGGCAGGACCAACTGACCCCCCTCCCACCTCCCCCCCCCTTCCCCAGGTCCTACCTTACTGCAGAAGCCCTCACTGGATCCAACGAGCTGCAGGCCTTTAACCCTGGCTCCTGCAGGGGGATCCCCCCGCGAGCTGGGCCCCCCTCTCTCCCCCCCGAACCACGGGATGCAGCAGGACCAGGTTGCCCCAACCGCGGGGGCCCCTGCATGGACCTTCAGCATCCCACGGCGCGTGCATCCTGCTCACCCACCTCAACAAGCACAGATGACAGAGGACTGCTCTCCTGGCCTCCCGACGGGGCCGCAGCCAATGAGAGGCCACTCTGACCCAGCTCCGCCCCCTTCCCGGCCCCCTGCCGACGCCGGACCGCCACTTCTGGGAACGCCGGGCGGCCATCTCGCAGCTGTCGAGGAGCCGGGAGAGCAGCCTGAAGAGGGGTACCCTGACAAGAAGAATCCCCCCCAGCCGCAATCCCAACCGGAGCTCCACTCCGGGCTGCACCAGAAGTGACAGAGGGAAGACGGCGGCCATCTTGTTTGTAGTCCTCTAGGCCCCGGTGCTGCCGCAACACAGAGGAGAGCGATCCTTCAATCCGAGGCTGGAGCCCACATCCAGGGCCTTGGGGGAGCCCGGCCAGGGCCTCCGCAGACCCCCGCCGCACACCAGAGGAGAAAACCGAAGCCAATGCAGCGCCGGCACCACACTTCCAGGCCGGCCCGGAAGTGACCTCACTGCCCCTCCGGCGGCCATCTTGCCGATGAGATGGGGCTTGGGGAAGCTCTCGAAACTCCTCTTCTGCCGGGGCAGCCCCCTGCTGATTGGCCACCGCTGATCTGACGTCGGGCCGAGGGACGTCACTGCCGGCACCGGCCCGGCATCCATTTTGGGGAATCCCAGCAGCAGAGTTCACCGTCGGAAGGGTCTCAGAACTTGGCGAAAATGCTCGCCAAGGGGGGGAATCAGCTCCTCTCATCTCCTGCTTTCCAACCATGCTGCTTTTTCCCGGAACCACCGTCCGCACCGCCATGGTAAGAACATAAGAACATAAGATATGCCATACTGGGTCAGACCAAGGTCCATCAAGCCCAGTATTCTATTTCCAACAGTGGCCAATCTAAGTCATATGTACCTAGCAGTTTCCCCAAGAGAACCAAGTTTCACAATGCTTGTACTGGGTCAAGCATTGATATCTTCGGTCACTTCTTAATAATGGTTTACGGACCTTTCCTCCAGGAACTTGTCCAAACCTTTTTTTTTTTTTTTTTTTTTATAAATTTTTTATTGGGTGTATCACAGCACACTACAAAGAAAAACATACGATAGGCATACAATATCTCAAATAAAACATAACAGAGCTCAGAAAAGTCCAAGCAGCATAATATGCCCACTCCCATACCTCATATACCTCACACCCAAAAGAACAGCCAATGAGCTACAACAGTAATAATATCCCCCCTACTAGAGGAGACGTACAGCATGCTTAGGGACAACTCAAAGAAAAGAAAGAAAGAAGAAGAAAAGGAGAAAGAAAGAGGAAAAGAAAAAAGAGAAAGAAGAGCGCTCCAACCCCCCTCCCCCCCCCCCCGGAGGCGCTGCAGGCAACAAAGAAAAGGGAGAAGTATAAGGAACATCCTGGGGACTAGAAATTTTTGGGACTGTTGCACAGTGAGCTCGGTGCAATAGAGAAAGATTAGCAGTGTTATCAAATAGCACAGGTATATTGATCTAAAGCTGACCATTTGGAGAGGTTAGGTACTCTGCCCTTCATGCTCAGGATTCTGTCAGAGGCTTTCTCGTATTTAGAGAACAGACACAGCTGGTTCCACCATTCTGGGTAAGTAGGTTTGGAGGGGTTTTTCCAGCAGATTAGAATAAGCCTCAACGCCACCGTGATCATGAAGTTGAGGAGAAAGTAGTTATGTTCGTCCAGCTCATGGAGCCGTGCAGTATTCCGAAAAGCAACTATTTGCCAGGACAAATCAGCCCTGAATTTTAGAACGCGTTGGATCTGATCCCAAACCTGCGACCAAAATCTCTGAATGAGAGGGCAATCCAGCAGCATATGCCTGAGTGTGCCCACCGCTGCATGACAGGTCCAGCACCATATAGTTTCATTCTTATTCCACTTGCTCAGAGTGATGGGGGTGATAAAAGCCCTGTGCGCCAGGAAGAACATCGACTGAGTAAGGGCCGCAGATCTCGATGCTCGAACCGAGGACCTCCAGAATTTCTGCCATTCCGCCGGCGACAGTGTAAGTTGCGCCTCTTCTTCCCAAATATGGCGGAGTCCAGAGTTAGTCGGGGTGAAATGGTCCACGAACATAGCATAAAAACGTGAAGCAACACCTGACGTGGCGTTAATTTCTTCAACCACCCTCTGTAGTCCCCAAGAGCAGGTCAAGGTCGCTAAAGATGGCAACGCCCTGCCGATACAGTGTCGCAGCTGCAACCATTGAAAGTAGCAGGTAGAGGGTAAGCCAAATTCTCGCTGAAGAGTGCTAAAAGGCTTCCAGGTCACATTTTCCAGTAACTGCCCGACAGTCCACAAGCCTAGGCTGTGCCAGTTTGCCCAACAGCATACCCTTTTATTTACCTTGAAATCTGGATTGTACCAGATGGGTACGGCCCTTGAGGGTAGGTTGCGGTGTGCAATAATAGAGAGGAAAGACCGGAAAGCCATTTGAGTTGAGGTTATCATTCTCCCAACGTTGGAGGTCTCCGGGTGCATCATCCCCATCAGTAGCCGGAGAGGACAGGGGGTGACTAGCCGTTCCTCCAGCTGGAGCCATGTGGGCTTACTCTCCAGAGTATCACTCAGAGCCCATAATGAGCCTTGTTTCAGCAGAAAAGCTTTATGGTACCATGAAAAATCAGGGAAATAAATTCCAGCAGCTGCCTTAGCGGCTTTTAACTTCTTTAGCGCAATTCTGGGGGTTTTCCCGGCCCAGAGGAAGGCGCTCAGGATCCGCTCCAGGGTCCTGTATACTGCAGGTGAAAACAGGACGGGGAGCATACTCAGAATATAATTTATCTTAGGCACCAAGGTCATTTTGATAGCTTCCATCCGGCCCCACCACGTAAGATGGAGGGGGGACCATGACAGGGTGTAGGAGCGGGCTATGTCCACTACTCTCTCGGCATTCAAACGCACAGTGTCTTCGATGGTTGCAGAGTACAGGACTGCCAGGTATTTGATAGCAGCAGGCTCCCAGTGGAAGTGATACTTGTCGACCAGGGAGGGGAATGCCCACTTGTTCATCGGGAAAGCCACCGTTTTCGCCCAGTTCACTTTATACCCTGAAAGCTGAGAATATAGGGAAATTAAGTGCAGGAGTGGCGGTATCGAAGCTGGCTGGAGGAAGACCAGTAGATCATCTGCATAGGCTGATAATTTAACATGAAAATCAGCAATCATAACCCCCTGGATCTCTTCAGACTGACGAATCAACAAGGTCAGAGGCTCCAGTGCAAGGTTAAACAGCAGCGGAGAGAGAGCACACCCCTGCCTCGTGCCCCGCCGCAGAGGAAAGGGCTGGGAGAGGGTGCCATTGGCCAGGATTCGCGCAGTGGGACTGTCATACAGGATCTGTACCATGGCGATGTATTCACTGGGCAGGCCAAACCATTCTAGTATGTGGTACAAGAAAGGCCATTCGAGCCTATCAAAGGCCTTTTCCGCGTCTATAGAGAGGCCCATTATAGGATCATCACTATTTTGGGTCCTTTCCAGCACATCACACAGGAGACGGCCGTTATCGGCAGTGGACCGACCTGACACAAAGCCACACTGGTCAGGGTGGATTAACAGATGCAGCACTCTATTCAATCGCCTAGCCAGTGCGCTGGAGAATAGCTTATAGTCAGCGTTGAGAAGAGAGATGGGCCGGTAGTTCCCGACAACAGTTGGGTCTTTTCCCGGTTTTTCAAGTACTACAATGGTTGCCTCAGCAAAGGACCCGGTTCGTTGATCAGGAGAAAGAAAATTGACGTAATATTTCAGTAGCTGCGGGAGTAACTCGGCCGCAAACGTTCTATAGAATTCGACCGGTATCCCGTCCGGACCGGCAGCCTTTCCAGTCTGCATAGCGTTCAGGGCTTCCCGCAGTTCGCCGATATTCAGGGGCTCCCCCAGAGCGGACTTCTGATGCGTTTGTAAGGTTGGTCGTTCAACCTTGGCTAGCAGGTCGTCACAGGCCTTAGCGTCAAATGACACCTCTGAGGTGTACAACTGTTCATAGAAAGTCCGGAATGCGGAGGCGATGTCAGAGTTAGCAGTCAGGGGGTTCATCTGTGCATCCATAATGTGAGTTATATGCGATTTATTGCGCGGGGTCTTTAGTCTGGCAGCCAGCAGCTTGCCTGCTTTGTTGTTATTGACGTGATAACAAGCTCGGTTTGCAAACAGACTCTTCTCCACTTCTGTACTCATTATCATATTGTATTGGTATCGCAGCTTTTGCAAGTGACTTAAAATGTTGGCATCTGAGCATTGTTGTAGCAATCTTTCACCCGCTCTAATCTGTTGGTCAAGTTCCTGGAGCTGCACTCGAGCCATCTTAGCTTTGACAATGCTAAAACTGGTGATACGTGCTCTGATGGAAGCTTTAAAAGCTTCCCACCATGCCCAGTTAGGAGAGTCATCTTGCTTGTTACAAACAAAATACTCCTCTATAGCTTGTCTCATGGTGGCCTGGAAATCCACATCTCCAAGGAGGGCTCTGTTGAAAGACCAACACTGCTGTCTGGACAGGGCTTCGTCAGGATGGAAATCCAGTGTTATTGCCGCATGGTCGGAGACATGAGTGCTAAGGATACTTGCTCCGCAAATTTCTGGGAACAACGGTCTGGAGACCAAAAAGAAGTTGATCCTGGAATAGGAGCCGTGCGGGCAGGAGAAAAAGGTATAATCTCTTTCCTTCGGGAACAGGATTCTCCAGGCGTCCACAAGCCCAAGCTCGTGCATGAGCGATCGAAGTGCCGTCTGCGCTCTGCCGTTTCTGGCACGGCTGGGATGGCAGTCCAGTAGGGGGTCCAAAACCAGATTGAAGTCACCTCCAAGGATTAGTGGATAGGCAGCATCTTCCTGAAGCGCTTCTGCTAGAGAGAGGAAGAAAGCAGGTTGATCACCATTAGGGCCGTAGACATTAACAATAACCAAGTGCTTGGCTCCCAAGGATACATGTACTTTAGCCCAGCGCCCCTCGTTATCAGTTCTGGTGGATAGGACCTGGAAAGGAACCTTTCCACGGAGTAATATTGCAACCCCGTTTTTCTTTCCTGAGGCTGGGGAGAAAATAGCTAGCTTAAAATGATTGGAGCCCA
Organism: Ichthyophis bannanicus; assembly: GCA_033557465.1. Lineage (NCBI taxonomy): Eukaryota > Metazoa > Chordata > Amphibia > Gymnophiona > Ichthyophiidae > Ichthyophis > Ichthyophis bannanicus. The sequence continues at coordinate 925,554,501 of CM066031.1, read as the reverse complement.
GCTTCAGAGACTCATTAGAGGATAGGTGCGTTTCTTGAAGGAGTAAAATATCCGCTTTCTGCTTCTGAGCATAGACCATTATCTTCCTTCTTTTGGCTGGGTGCTGGATGCCCTTCACATTCAGAGACAGGATCCTAAGGGGAAGTGTCGGCATCAGAATAATGGAAATGATATAACAACCTCTCCGTGGTCACAAGTATATACATCCTAGTTACCTGTGTATTACCCCCAGTAGGAAAAGAAAAAACCCCGACATGTCTGCAGCGCCCTGATCTCACTCCCCTAGAGAGGAACAGCGATAGTGGGTGAGACAGCGTGGGATGCAAGAGAGAGGCACAGCAGCAACTCCAAGACCCAATATCAGAAAACACACAAGTGAGGGAGAAAAGGACACCACCCGAGGGGTGCCATTCTGAGAGAGAAAACAGAGACCTGCATGAGGTCTAACATACCAAGTCATAAACAGTACTGTGTTGAAACCATATTTACACCAGTGCAGTTGTAGTACCCCCCCAGCCACCCCCCCCCCCCCCTTTAGGATCCTCAAGCATCAGCACGCACACCAAAATACAAGTGCTTCCCCGAGATGCAGCCAGGCTAAACATCACATCAGAATAGATTCAAACCAAGGCTACTTGCGCAGAGAGAAACAAGAGAGAGTCCTTCTGCAGCAGGGGCTAGGAGCCGTTGTCCGTTTGCATATTCAGCGCTTCTTGTTCTTCAATGAAGTGCAAAAGCCCCTCGGGGTCATCAAAGGACTTAGTCTGATTGTGCAGAGTTACTTTAAAACGCGCTGGGTAGAACAGGCCAAATTTTGCTTGTAGTTGCTGAAGACGAAGGCGCAGATCCAGGAACTTCTTTCTTCTATCCATCGTTGCCTTGCATAGGTCCGGGAAGAAGGAAATTCTGTGCCCCTCAAAGGTCACCGTCGACAGCGCCCTTGCCGCTGACATTATTTGCATGGCCTGTTGGTGTCTCAGGAGGCAAAAGATTAGGGGTCTGGGCCTCGAACCGCGACCACTCGAGTATGTGGGTATGCGATGCGCCCGTTCCACTTCCAGCGGCTTGCTGAGCTTGATTTTGAGCAGGGTAGGCAGCACTTTTTCGATGAATCCAATCGTATCCGGTCCTTCCGCGCCCTCAGGGACCCCGACAAGTCTGATATTATTTCTGCGGGATCTGTTCGATAGGTCTTCAAACTGTGACTCAAGCAGATTTACCTTTTTCAGGGCCCTGGTCAGCTTCTGTAGGCGATCCTCGTGGGCGAGCACCGCGCCATCAATTTTGTCTACTCGCGCTGTAAGTCCCTGCGTTCTTTCCTTGAATTCCTGCATATCCGCCTGCATCTGCGTCAAGGTATCCCCATTAGCTGATATCATCGCTCTCATCGCCCGGAGTTCAACCAGTATTTCGTTTCTCCCGTCGTCGGCATCTCTTCCGGGCGCCATTTTAATGGGGGAAGGGGGATCTTGCTTGGCCCGCTTAGAGCCTGTGTTCCCGCTCGAAGCGAAGTCTAGTTTGGACTGCTTTCCTGCCGCCATCCTTCAGGATTCCCACAGACACAGTCCAGAGAGAGGAAAGCACCCCAAAATATCAGGGCAAAGGCAGCTAAATTCAGGGATATTTCAGTGGGTCCGCAGGAGCTGAGCACCTATGCGTCCATCTTGCTCCTCCGCTAGGCTCCGCCCCCCCAAACCTTTTTTAAACCCAGCTACACTAACAGCCTTTACTACATCCTCCGGTAACAAATCCCAGAGTTTGATTACACGTTGAGTGAAAAAATATTTTCTTTTATTAGTCTTAAATAGTTTACCCTGTAGCTTCATTGCATGTCCCCTAGTCTTTCTATATTCTGATAACGTAAACAATCGATCTACGTTTACCCGTTCCACTCCGTTCATTAATTTATAGACTTCTATCATATCTCCCCTCAGCCGTCTCTTTTCCAGGTTAAAGAGTCCTAACCTTTTTAGCCTTTCCTCATAGGAGTATCCTTCCATCCCCTTTACCATTTTGGTGGCTCTTCTCTGAACCTTTTCTAAAATCGCTATATCCTTTTTAAGATACGGCTACCAGAATTGCACACAATATTCAAGGTGCGGTCTCACCATGGAACAATATAGAGGCATTATAATATCTTTTGTTTTATTTTCCATTCCTTTCCTTATCATACCTAGCATTCTATTTGCTCTCTTGGCCGCCGCTGCACACTGGGCCGAGGGTTTTAACATGGTATCCACAATGACGCCTAAATCTTTTTCCTGGGTGGTGGTTCCTAATGTGGAACCTTGCATCGTGTAACCATAGTTTGGGGTTGTTCTTCCCTAGGTGCATAACCTTGCACTTGTCCACATTAAATTTCATCTGCCATTTTGATGCCCAGTCTTCCAATTTATCAAGATCCTCTTGCAATTTTTCACAATCCTCTTGGGTTTTAACAACTTTAAATAGTTTTGTGTCATCTGCAAATTTGATAACCTCACTTGTTATTCCACTTTCCAGATCATATATGAATATGTCAAAAAGCAGCGGACCCAGCACAGATCCCTGGGGTACACCACTATTCACCTTTCTCCATTGGGAAAATTGGCCATTTAGCGCTACCCTCTGCTTTCTATCTTTTAACCAGTTCCTGATCCACAATAGTACACTGCCTCCTAACCCATGACTCTTTAGTTTTGCCAAAAGTCTCTGATGAGGGACCTTGTCAAAGGCTTTCTGAAAGTCCAGATACACAATATCAACCGACTCACCTTTGTCCACCTGTTTATTCACTCCTTCATAAAAACATAACAGATTAGTAAGACAAGATCTTCCTTGTCTAAAGCCATGTTGGCTGTCTCCCATTAGGTTGTGACGATCTACATGCTGAGTAATTTTATTCTTTATGATGGTTTCTACCATTTTTCCCGGTACTGACGTCAGGCTCACCGGTCTGTAGTTTCCCGGATCACCCCTGGAACCCTTTTTAAAAATTGGTGTTACATTGGCGATCCTCCAATCTTCAGCTATTAGAGATGATTTTAATGATAGTTCACAGATTACTGATGGCAGGTCTGCAATCTCATATTTCAGTTCTTTCAACATCCTTGGATGTATACCATCCGGCCCAGGTGATTTGCTACTCTTCAGTTTATCTAATAGTTGTAAGATATCTTCCCGATGTATCGATATTTCCTTCAATTCTTCCGCACCTTTAAATACCACTTCAGTCATGGGTAACATCCCTACATCTTCCTCAGTAAAGACCGTAGCAAAGAATTCATTCAGTCTCTCCGCTATCACCTTGTCGCCTCTTAGTGCTCCTTTAACCCCTTTATCATCTAATGGACCAACTGACTCTCTCACAGGTTTTTTGCCACGAATGTACTTGAAAAGGTCTTTATTTCGCGTTTTTGCTTCCGCTGCAAGCTTCTTCTCAAATTCTTTCTTTGCCTGCCTTATCAATGCCTTGCATTTGACTTGCCAGTGCTTGTGCTGTTTCCAGGTTTCGTCGTTTGGCTCTTTTTTCCATTTCCTGAAAGATGCTTTTTTGGCAACAACAGCCTCTCTGACCTCACCTTTAAACCATGCTGGCAGTTTTTTGGACTTCCTTCCACTTTTCTTAAAGCATGGAATACAACTGGTCTGGGCTTCCAAGATAGTATTTTTCAACAACACCCAAGCTTGATGTACGTCTTTAACCTTTGCAACTGCTCCTTTTAGTTTTTTCCTCATTTTATCATAGTCTCCCTTTCGAAAGTTAAAAGGTATTACTGTGGATTTCCTTACTATCCCTCCTCCACTAATTAAATCAAAGGTGATCATGCTATGATCACTATTGCCAAGTGGCCCCCACACCCTTATATCTTGCACTAGATCTGGTGTTCCACTAAGGACTAGGTCTAATATGGCTTCCCCTCTGGTTGGTTCATGAACCAGCTGCTCCAAGAAGCAGTCATTTATTTCATCTAGGAACTTTATCTCTCTAGCATGTCCTGAGGTGACACTGACTCAGTCGATACCGGAGTAATTGAAATCACCCATTATTATTACTGCTCTGTAACTTTTGTTAGCTTCCTTGATTTCTTTGAGCATTTCATCATCCATTTGGTCATTCTGGCCAGGTGCTCGATAGTACACCCCCACTGCCATTGCCTTCCCCCTTTTATAGTGGACACATCAGCCTCCAGAGGTGCAGGGCGGGCTGAAACCATGCCCCCAGACGCCAAGGCGCCATCTTGAAGTAGGGACTGCAGCAAGGAAGGCAGCACAGCTCCAGCAACCCCCGACTCAGCATCCATACTCCTGCGATCTCCAGCCACCCTCCGGTAAGTCTGGTCCAATAAGGGCAGTTGAGCACCCAGGGTCTGCACAGTTCTTGTGCCCTTCCTTCCATCAGCCTTGAACTCCAGAGGGGGATACCAGACCCCGGCCGGCCTTCCCACCCTCGAGGGCCCCCCCTGGACTGCAGCAGAGATGGCGGCCCATCGATCCTGGTTTTGATAAATCTCAGTGAGGGACCCACAACCCTGGCTCTTAAGATAAGTTATCCAACGGCCCTTGGCCTTCAGGGCCCGCTGTACATCCCTCACCTGCCCCCGGTAGGTCACCCAGTCCTCCACGGGAATGGTGGCCTGCAGGCTCTCCAGGTGGGAGAACCGGGCCTGCAGCAGGGTCGCCTCCTCCTGGAGGCCCCGAAGCATTCTCACGGCAGCCACCACTTCCTCCGGAGCCCTTGCAGGCCCCGGGAAGGGTGGTGGGCCCATCCCTCCAGCCTCTTCCTCACTGGAGGAGGTAGAAGCCTCCTCCAGGACCCAAGGCGGAGGGGGAACCTCACCACCCCCAGTACTGCCCCGGTGGCTCGCAACAGAGCTCCAGGGCTCCCCCAGGGCCTCCTCCTGCCACCACCCATCCTCTCCAGGCATGCAAAGCGGGCCCTCTCCAGGAGGCGGCTGGCCCAGCCCTCCGGGCGTGTGGGTCCCTCCCCACCGGCCTAATGCAGTCCTACCTTGTCCGTTGGGGGCCCCCGTCTGGGGCACCGACCCTAGGAAAGGATCTGGCTCCATGACAGCAGGTAGAGGCCCACCAGGCTGGGCAGGCCTCTGGGCCTGGGACTCTCCCGCCGGAGGCGGCCCAGGACCCGACATCCTGGCTCAGGTAAAGGCAGGACTCGATTCCCCAGCAGGAGCTCCCAAAGCAAGGTCCTGTCACAGCAACTGACTGGAGTCATGTGACGGATGGGGGAAATTTTGTTTATTGGAGAACATGCAACAGATATAAAAGCAAATGAAAAACATAAAAACCCAAAACAGTCCCAAACCCCCCAAAAACCCCCACCCACCCTGACAATGGACAAACCCCCCCCCCCCCCGGTGTCCCACCCCAACCCACCACCACACCCGGCAAAACATCCCGCCGTGCCCAACCCCTCTCCCAACAGCAACACAGAAAAGTCCAATTGAAGTCCAATGTCCACAAGTCCCAGCTCCCCCAAAACCCCCACCCACCCCAACAAAAACAGAGTTCAACAATGTCCATATCCATATGTCCCAGCCCCCCCAAAACCCCCACCCACCCCAACAAAACAATGGCCAGCAATATTCATGGCAACATTGCACCCCAACCAAAAACCACCCCCCAACAATACCCAGCAAACCCTCACAAAAACAAATGAGATCCCACGAATCCCCACCCCCACTCCCATCCCCCCAAAACATCCCCCTCATCTATCCCGCAAGAAACAGCAAAACCCCACATCCCCCGCCCCAAGACCACCCAAAGACCCCCGCCCCCACACAAACCCCCCACCCCCAATGTAAGTCCACCACCCGTCCAAAAAAACAGCAACCAAAATGCATCCCCTGGCCCTTTCCGCAACAAAAGCCCACAAAAAGAAATCAAAGAAAAACAACTAAACAATATAAACTAGACCAAAACAAAACAACAATGACCTGGCGATGCTGGTTGGTGGAACAGGATGCACGAATGGACGATGGTTCGCCGTGTCAAACCCCCCCCCCTGTTGCTATGAGGACTCCCTAGCCCTCCCCCCCCCAATTCACGGGGGGCGGAGGGTGAGGTGACGCCACAGACGCTCCCAACGATGGGCCTCCACCACCCTCCTTTCGCGTTGCGCCATGCTGGACACGTCCTCCAGAATGTCCCGCACCACCTCGTCGAGGGGCAGGACCAACACCCGGGCCGAGACATAACTGCGCGCCCACCACAGATGGTAGCGCACTACGGTCGTGATGAGGTAGAGGGTCCCGGAGTCCTGCCTTGGGGGAAAGGACCAGGCCCCGTACACCCACTCCGCATACATAAGGAGGGAAAGGTCATGCAGGTGAAGAGCAGCGGACACCAACCGGCAGGCCGCGACATTAAAGGGGCACTGCCGGAGGAAATGGTCCATGGTCTCCGTCTGCCCTTCACACCCTGCCCTCGGACAGTTCCGATCGGCCTGTGACCTGTACTTGAGGTTGTCCCTCAAGTACAAACGCCCGTGGAAAGACAACCAGGCCACATCCCAAACTTTCTTCGGGAGCTGAGGGGAGTTCAACTGCCGAAGGCCCCGCTGCATCGCATCCGCCGGACAGTCCCGCAGGGCCCACCGTGGTTGAAAGTGGGAGGCGAGAACCATCCGATACAATGCTTTCCGCCCTTGAGCTTGGGCGAGCGGGTCGGTCACCCCCCACCGCTGAATGAGCCCCACCATCTGAAAAACATAGGATGGGGCCTGTTCCCCGCTCCGACGCACACATGGGACCGAGGACGCCCCCTCCCACCGCTCCCAGAAGCGGGAGAACCATGCCCTGTAGGAGGCCACCCACCAGACCCCACACCCCTCCCGTATCTGATTCAGGTGAAACGCCATAGACAAGACGGACAAAAAGACAAAGGGGTGCAACATACCCAAACCGCCCTGCGCCCGGCCCAGGCAAACGATGTTGCGCTGGACAGGGTTCATGCGGTTACCCCACAAGAAACAGAAAAAGACAGCACTGACAGACGCCTGACAGGACGACGGAAGAACGAAGACCGTGGCTACGTGCAGAAAGAGGGGAAGCAGAAATGTCCCGAGGAGTTTGATCTTCTCCTCGAACGTACACCCCCACCCCCTCCACCGAAGCACCCGACACCGTGCAGTCTCAAAACAACGCTTCCAATTGGACACCGCGCAATCCTCCGAGCCGAAGAGAAGGCACAAAATGCGGACCTCCCCCATGGGAGGAGGAAAGGGGGCGCAGGAAGGTGGGGAGGACCCGGAGGGTCCCAGCCACAGCGTCTGGCACTTGCTGTGGTTAACAACAGAGTGGGCTACCACCGAGTACTCCTCCATGGCCTCCCGCAGGGCCTCCACCCCCTCAGTGCCGTCCACGTAAACTGAGATATCATCAGCGTAGGCCACTACAGACGCCGGAGACGCACCAGGTGCCTCCAGGCCTCGCAACCCACCCAAGGACAACCTCCTGAGGAAGGGGTCGAGGGAGAAAACATACAGCAGGGGGCTCAAAGGGCACCCCTGCCACACCCCCGAGGCGACACGAAAAGGCCATCCGAGTCACCCATTGATAAATGGGAAGCTCACCCCCCCTCGGTACAGCACCTGCAAGACGAAGAGGAAACCTGCGGGGAGGCCGAAGTACTGGAGCACCACCCACAGGTACGGTGATTGACTCGGTCAAAAGCCTTGGACTGGTCCAAGGAGACCAACCAGTGGTCCCGTTGGATCGACCGGCCTCTCTTGACCATCTCCCGGACCGGGGCGGCAGCGTCCAGAACCCCTCTCCCCTGAACCGAACAATACTGGAACGGCGACAGCAAAACACCCGACACCTCCACCAGTCGGTTGGCCAAACACTTGGCCAGGATCTTCCGGTCCGCGTTCAACAGAGAGCGGCCGCCAACAGTCCAAAGAGCTATTGTCCTTTCCCTTGGAGAGCAGCAACAGGACAGACTCGCGAAATGACCATGGGAGAAACCCCGTATCCATGATCTCCTGAAACAGGGAGGTCAGGAAGGGGGCCAGCTGGGCGATGAAAGTGCGATAGAACTCCACCAGGAGCCCATCGCGCCCAGGCACCTTCCCCAACGGCATGGCATGAATCGCCCTCTCTACCTCCACCTGCCGAATCGGAGCAGCAAGTGCATCGACCTGCGCCTGAACCGCAGCCGAATACACCGGGGGAAGGCCCAGGTACTCTAGGATACGTGTGAGGTCCACGGGACGATCCCCAAACAGGTCCGAGAAGTAGTCCCCCACCATACGGAAAAGGTCCTCCTAAGAGGTGTGAAAGGCGCCGTCCTCGCCCCGCAGGGCCATCACCTCCCGACGTCGAACCCTCTCCCTGCAAGTTAGGAAGGGGTCTGGGGGGGAGACCCTACCGGCCGCCCTCTCGAAGCAAAGGGAGGCGTGGTGATTGTAAAGCAGGCCACGGAGCTGGACTCGCACCTCCTCCACCTCCTCCCGCACTGTCCCTCGAGACACCAAACGGTCCAGCGACCTCCGGAGGACAGTGTAGGTGAGGTAGTGGGACCGAGTAATGGAAGTGCCCCGGGAGCGGAAGAGTTTGCGGGCACGCATCTTCACCTCATCCCACCAAGCGCCACGGGAAGGGAAAATGCCCAACAGGGTCTCCTGGTCTGCGAGAAAGGCCAAGAACTCCTGGACCACCTCTGATGTAGCTAACAACTGCACATTCAGTCGCCACAGGCCAGGATCCCCAGCTGAGCTCCTCGTGGGCCAGGAAGGACATGGAGAGGACGCAATGGTCTGAAAAGTCAACCGCCTGCATCTGCGGCGGGGAACACTCCACCCGAGCATTCACATAAATCCGATCGATACGACTCCTGCAGGCCCCCCGGGAATAGGTGAAACCCGGTGACCGTGGAAAGGCCCGGTGGTAAACGTCCACCAGATCAGCCGTCCGGGTCACCTCAGCCAAAAAATGGCCATCGTAATGCGGTGGGCAATGCTCCCGCCCTCGGTCCTGAAGCAAGGTGGTGGTGTTAAAATCCCATGCCAGAACCACCAAACGAGAATTGTGTAAGTAAGGGTGAATGACCCGAAAAAGGGCCTTCCGCTCCCACCTAGACTGGGGGCCATAAACCACCACAAAACGAAACCGGTGAGGCCCACAGTAGCCATCTAAGAGCAAACACCGGCCCTGCTCCAGTTCCCACACATACTGCACCTGGAATAGGTTAGACGTGAACAAAACTGCTACCCCTGCGTAGGGTCCGGCCGCAAGAGACCAGTACGAAGGACCCCACCTCCACTCCCACTTTGCCTGGTGAAGGCGAGCGAGTGAGGCGAGCCTGGTCTCCTGCAAGAAAATGACATCGAACCCACTCGCAGAAAGAAAACCATAGGCCGCAGCCCGCACCTGGTCTGTCCAAATGCTGGCCACGTTGAGAGTGGCGCATGAGAACGCAGGGGTGTACGCCATGCCTATTCCGTGTGCAGTGACCCCTTCCTCCGCTTCTCACCCACCCCTGGATCCCCGGAATCCCACTTGTAGGAAAAACCCGCAAGCTGAAGCAACCCCTCAGGGTCCGCATCGACCACCTCGAGGGCTCCCTCCTCCTGTACGACCCTATCACTCCAAGGGATGCTGGTGCTCCCGGGACCACCAGGCAAAGCTGTCGCGAGGGCTAGCGCAGCCCCCCCGGAGTGAGGGGGCACAGACAGGTCGGGGCTCGGAGGAATGATCTCCATAGTGCGGTCCACCTCCAGTGCCTCTCCCACCTCAGACACAGACTCTGACAATACAACGGTACCCGCCCCCTCGGGGAAGGCTGGGGCGGCCTGGTCAGCAGGAGGCCTCTGTGAAGGCCCAATACCCAACGGCGGAGACAGAAGCCCGTCCTCCTTCACCCGCCCCGGCAGCCTCTCCAGGACTACCACCGGGTGCCGGGCGACAGGACCCACACTCTTTGCAGGACCCTGACTGCGACGCGCCTTCCGCACCAGAGGTGGCCGCTGAGGAAGAGGGGCCTGCCCCGCCGCAAGCTGCACCGGGCGGCGCACACGGGGGGCCCTGCCTCCAGCGGCAGCCCTTCATCAGCCTCAGCCACATCATCGGGCAAGAAGATGAAACGATTGATGTCCAACACGGGCTCTGCATCCAACAATGGGGATGTCGCCCGTCTCTTCTTCTTGTCCTTGCCGCGTTTAGGAGAGACCGTAGTCCACTCCTCCGGTGGCACCACCCGCCGCCCACTATCCTGCCGTGATACATCGACCTCCACCACATCAACCCGCTCCTCCAGCCTACCCTGCACCCCTCCCCTAGGTGGCTCCCCCGGCTCAACAGCCTCCTCCACCCTAGGGCTCCCGGACACCTCCTGAGGGATAGGGCCCTCCACAACCTCCTCCCTCACAGGAGCCCGAGATGGGGCGACGGCATTCCACCCCCCCCCGGTCCATTGTGTGACGCGGAGGGGCAGCGGGCAAAGGGGTGGCCCAACTCCCCGCAAAGGTTGCAGCGAATGAGCAAACACCCGGCCGAGGCATGACCCCGTCCACCACGAGTGCAGACCTGCTCGGGACAGGTCATGCTCAGATGTCTGAATGAGCCACAGCGGTGACACTCGCGGGGTTGCCCGGGGTAGTAGCACAAGATGCGATCCCGACCGAGGAAACTGGCCGAGGGCACGTGCTGCACGACGTTACCCACCTCACGCAAATGGATCCTACCCTTCCACGACCCATCCCACACCCCTAGGGGCCCAGAGCCCTTAACCAGGGGTGCGAGAAGCACCGCATGGCGCGACAACCAGAACTGTATGTCCTGCCCTGGGAGCGACTCATTCCTAACCAAGATGGTCACAGGTACCGCCCCCTGGCGAGAGACAGGCACAACGCGAAAGTTGACCCACCCGCCCTACCCCCTCTGCTGCTGGTATCTGTCCCAGAAGACCTCCAGCCCCCGCCGCAGCATGAAGCTCACATCATACTCGATGGTGTTGCTCATGTGGATGAAGGCATACAGGTCCCCCGGGAGAAACCCCAGCCCAAGGACCATCCTCAAGACATGTTCCCTGGCCGGAGGGGGCCCCTCCCCGGCCCACCGGATCTGCGCCACGTTGCGTCGTTGGATCTCACCCCCTGCCCCACGGAATCCCCCCCACCCCCCTCCCCAACAGTAGAACCCCTCCCCGGGGGAAATCCCCCATCGCCTGCCCCACTGGATGCCCTCCCAGACCCCCTGAGGGCTTCCGCAAATGTACGGGAGGATCCTGGCGGGGTAGCAACAGCATCTACCACCCCCCCTTGTATTCCAGAAACCTGCAGAGCTGACCCCTGAGAAGGCCCAGGGACCCCAGCCTCCAGCGACCGGGAGTCAGGGAGACTGGGGACCAACTGAGCCAACACGGAGTCCGGGATACTTCCCTCTCCTGCCCCCTGGGACTCCATCTGCATCCCTTCCCCCCCTTCCCCCAATGCCCGCTGTCTGGATTCCAAGAGTCGCTCAATCTGCAAAACCCTCGCAGCCCCCTCCTGCTCCTCTGGGCCCTCCAGGGCCAACAGGAGAGCCGTCTGAAGTTCCTCCTCGGTGAGGCCCTGGAGACCCATAATCCCTTCCCCATGTCCGCTCCCCTGCCCATCACGCACAGCTCCCGGCGGGGACCCGTTATCCAAAACAGGGTGGGTTTCAGGAACCAAAACAGGGGAGGCTACAGCCTTCCCCGTGTCCCCCGGATCCTGCAGCTCCCCAACATTCTCCATCGATGAAACCAGCAGCTCTGCAGGTTGTACAGTGGCACCCATCCCCCCTCCAGCCAACCCCTCTGTAGGCTGGACCAGCAGATCAGCACCCCCTACAGCATATGGGACAGATGCAGGAAAATCAGCAGGAACCCCTCCTGAAATTAATCCCAGAGACTCCCCCCCATCGGGGCCCCCCTATGGTTCCTGATAGTAGAGTGGGGACTCCCGATCCCCCCCCTGTTCCCCCCCCAACCCCAGATCCTACCTTACTGCCGGTGGAAGATCCAGTACCAGAAGATCCAGCAGCGGGCAAAGCAGCCACCCGGGCTCCAGCAGGGGACGCCTCCCCGCGAGCCGGGCTACCCAGGACCCCCCCCCCCCCGCACCAAGGGATGCAGCAGGACCAGATTGCCCCAACCGCAGGGGCTCCTGCAGGGACCAGTCGCATCCCCCCGGACGTGCATCCTGCTCACCCATGGCAGGCATCAAAGAGGACACAGGATGGCTTCTCCGGCCCCCCGACGAGGATGCAGGCAACGAGAGATCCCCCTGACACAGCTCCTCCCCCTTCAGATCCCTGCCAAGTTGCAGCCGCCGAGGAGCCGGGAGAGCAGCCCGATGGGGGGTATCCCGAGGAAAACCATCCCCCCTGGCCCCCGACCCAATCGGAGCTCCATGGCTGGCGTCAAGAGAAGGAAAATAGTCAGTTTGATTGAAGTCCTCTGGTTCCCGATGCTGCCGCGAGGCAGAAAAAAGCAGTCTTGCACTTTTCTTTTGAAGCTGGAACCCACCTCCAGAGCCTCGGGGGAGCCTGGTTAGGGCCTCAAAAGACCCCCACCGCACTGCAGAGCTGAAAGCAGATGAAAGAGCAGCACCGGCACCACACTTCCGGGCCAACCCGGAAGTGACCTCACTGCTCCTCCGGCGGCCATCTTGTCGACGAGATGGGGCTTGGGGGAGCCCGGGAAACACCTCTGCTGCTGGGGCAGCCCCCTGATGATTGGCCATCAGTGAGCTGACGTCAGATCGAGGGACGTCACCGCCGGCACCGGCCCGACGGCCATCTTTGGGAATCCCATCAGCTGAGTTTAACGTTGGAAGGGTCCCAAAACTTGGTGAAAATGCTCGCCAAGGGTGGGGATCAGCTCCGCTCATCCTCTTCTCTCCGACCATGTTCCTCTTGCCAGGATCCACCGCTTTCACCCGCGCCACCATAGGAGAAGACACAGCAGCCTCCAGAGGTGCAGGGCGGGTCGAAACCACGCCCCCAGATGCCGAGGCGCCATCTTGGGACAGGGACTGCAGCGAGGAAGGTAGTACAGCTCCAGCAACCTCCAAAGCAACATCCAGACACCTTCGATCTTCAGTCATTCGGTAAGTCGGGTCCAAGAGGGGTAGCTGAGCATCCGGGGTCTGCACAGTGCTCCTATTCGTCTTTCCACCAGCCTTAAATTCCAGAGGGGGGTACCATACCCCGGTCGGCCTTCCCACCCCCGAGGGCCCCCCTTTCTGGACTGCAGCGGAGATGGCGGCCCATCGATCCTGATTGTGATAAACCTCAGTGAAAGACCCACAACCCTGGCTCTTCAGATAGGTGATCCAACGACCTTTGGCCTTCAGGGCCCGCCGTACCTCCCTCACCTGCCCCCGGTAGGCCACCCAGTCTTCCACGGGGACGATGGCCTGCAGGCTCTCCAGGTGGGAGAACCGAGCTTGTAGCAGGGTTGCCTCCTCCTGGAGGCCCCGAAGCATCCTCACGGCAGCCACCACTTCCTCCGGAGCCCTTGCAGGCCCCGGGAAGGGTGGTGGGCCCATCCCCTCAGCCTCATCCTCACTGGAGGAGGTAGAGGCCTCCTCCAGGACCCGAGGCGGAGGGGGTAACCCACCACCACCGGCACTGCCCCGGTGGCTCGCAACAGAGCTCCAGGGCCTCCCCCTGCCACCACCCAGCCTCCACAGCCATACCGGGCAGGTAAAGCGGGCCCTCTCCAGGAGGTGGCTGGCCCAGCCCCCTGGGCACGTGGGTCCCTCCCCACCGGCCCATTGCAGTCCTACCTTGGTCAATGGGGGCCCCCGTCTGGGGCACCGATCCCAGGGAAGAACCTGGCTCCAAAATAGCAGGCAGGGGCCCACAAGGCTTGGCAGGCCCCTGGGCCTGGGCCTCTCCCGCCGGAGGCGGCCCAGGACCCGACATCCTTGCTTAGGCAATCAGCAGGACCCAATTCCCCAGCAGGAGCTCCTGAAACACGAACCTCCCTCAGAGACAGCAGAACAGGAAATGAACGTGACAGAATGGGGGAAATTTTAAATTAGAAAACATGCAACAATATACAAAAGCAAATGAAAAACACACAAATCCAAAAAAAAAAAAAAAGTCCCAGACCCCCCAAACTCCCCCCCCCCCCCGTGACCCACCCCAACCCACCACCACACCCGGCAAAACATCCCTCCGTGCCCAACCTCCCCCAACAGCAGCACAAAATAGTCCAAGAGAACCCCAATGTAAAGCAAATGTCCATAAGTCCAGCACCCCCAAAACCCCACCCACCCCAACAAAAGCAAACTGCAGCAATGTCCAGCATATGTTCCAGCTGCCCCAAAACCCCCACCCACCCCAACAGAAGCAAAAGGCAGCAAAGTCCAGCATATGTCCCAGCTGCCCCAAAACCCCCACCCACCCCAACCAAAGCAAAAGTCAGCAATGTCCAGGAGCAAATGTCACAGCTCCCCAACACCCCACCCAACCCAACAAAACAAAACAACAACAATATACAGGATAACATATCACCCCAACCAAACACCCACCCCCCAACAATACCCAACACATTCCCATATAAACAAATGAAACCACCACAAACCCCCACCCCCACCCACATCTCCCCAAAACATCCCCCTCATCAATCCCACAATACATAGTAAAACCCCACATCCCCCACCCCAAACCCACCCAAGAACCCCCTCCCCCACATACACCACCCACCCCAAATGAACGATACCCACCCTACACAAACAAAAGGAACAAAAAGGCATCCCCTGGCCTGTTTCCCAACAAAAACCCACCAAAAGAAATCAAAGCACTACAACGAAACAATAGCAACTTGACCAAAACAACACAAGCAAAACCCGGTGATGCTAGATGGTGGAGCAGGATGCACGGAGGAGGGATGATTCGTTGCCCCGGCAACCCCCTCCCCCCCTCCCCCCCCCCACGCCACCCGGGGACCACCCAGCCCAAGCCCTTCCCCCCCCCCCCGGATTCACGGGGGACGGAGGGTGAGGTGACGCCACAGACGCTCCCAACGATGGGCTTCCACCACCCGCCTTTCGCGTTGCGCCATACCGGACACGTCCTCCAGAATGTCCCGCACCACCTCGTCGAGGGGCAGGACCAACCCCCGGGCCGAGGCATAACCACGCACGCGCCACAGGTGGTAGCGCACTACAGCCGTGACGAAGTAGAGAGTCCCGGAGTCCTGCCTTGGGGGAAAGGACCAGGCCCCGTACACCCACTCCACATACGTAAGGAGGGAAAGATCGCGCAGGTGAAGAGCAGCGGACACCAACTGGCAGGCCACGACATTATAAGGGCACTGCCGGAGGAAATGTTCCATGGTCTCTGGCTGCTCTTCACAACCTGCCCTCGGACAGTTCCGCTCGGCCTGTGACCTGTACTTGAGGTTGTCCCTCACGTACAAACGCCCGTGGAAAGACAACCAGGCCACATCCCGAACCTTCTTCGGCAGCCGAGGGGAGTTCAACTGCCGAAGGCCCCGCTGCATCGTATCCGCCGGACAGTCCCGCAGGGCCCACCGTGGTTGAAAGTGGGAGGCGAGAACCATCCGATACAAGCCTTTCCGCCCTTGAGCTAGGGCGAGGGGGTCGGGCACCCCCCACCACCGAATGAGCCCCACCATCTGAAAAACATACGATGGGGCCTGTTCCCTGCTCCGACGCACACGTGGGACCGAGGACGGCCCCTCCCACTGCTCCCAGAAGCGAGAAAACCATCCCGGTAGGAGGCCACCCACCAAACCCCACCCACCTCCCGTATGCGATTCAGGTGAAACGCCATAGACAAGACGGACAAGAAGACAAGGGGGTGCAACATACCCAAACCGCCCTGCTCCCGGCCCAGGCAAACAATGTTGCGCTGGACAGGGTTCATGCGGTTACCCCACAAGAAACAGAAAAAGACAGCACAGACAGCCGCCTGACAGGATGATGGAAGAACGAAGACCGTGGCTACGTGCAGAAAGAGGGGAAGCAGAAACGTCCCGAGGAGTTTGACCTTCTCCTCAAACGTATACCTCTGCCCCCTCCACCGCAGCACCCGACACCGTGCAGTCTCAACACAACGATCCCAATTGGACACCGCACAGTTCTCCGATCCGAAGACGAGGCCCAAAACGCGGACCTCTCCCACGGGAGGAGGAAAGGGGGCGCAGGAAGGAGGGGAGGCCTCCGAGGGGCCCAACCACAGCGTCTGGCACTTGCTGTGGTTAACAACAGAGTGGGCTACCTCTGAGTACTCCTCCACGGCCTCCCGCAGGGCCTCCACCCCCTCAGTGCTGTCCACGTATACTGAGATATCATCAGCGTAGGCCACTACGGACACCAGAAACGCACCAGGCGCCTCCAGGCCTCGCAACCCACCCGAGGACAATCTCCTGAGGAAGGGGTCGAGGGAGAAAACATACAGCAGGGGGCTCAAAGGGCACCCCTGCCGCACCCCCGAAGCGACACGAAACGGCAGTCCGAGCCACCCGTTGATAAACGGGAAGCTCACCCCCCCTCGGTACAGCACCTGCAAGACGAAGAGGAAACCTGCGGGGAGGCCGAAGTACTGAAGCACCACCCACAGGTACCGGTGATTGACCCGGTCAAAAGCCTTAGACTGATCCAAGGAGACCAACCAGTGGTCCCGTTGAACAGACCGGCCTCTCTCGACCATCTCCCGAACCGTGGCGGCAGCGTCCAGAACCCCTCTACCCTGAACCGAACAATACTGGGACGGTGACAGCAAAACGCCCGACACCTCCACCAGTCGGTTGGCCAAACACTTGGCCAGGATCATCCGGTCCGCGTTCAGCAGAGAGAGAGGCCGCCAACAGTCCAAAGAGCTATCGTCCGTTCCCTTGGAGAGCAGCAACAGGACAGACTCGCAAAATGACCATGGGAGAAACCCCGTATCCATGATCTCCTGAAACAGGGAGGTCGGGAAGGGGGCCAGCTGGGCGATGAAAGTACGATAGAACTCTACCGGGAGCCCATCGCGCCCAGGCACCTTCCCCAACGGCATGGCACGAATCGCCCTCTCTACCTCCACCTGCTGAATCGGAGCAGCCAGTGCATCGACCTGCGCCTGAACCGCAGCCGAATACACCGGGGGAAGGCCCAAGTACTCGCGGATACGTGTGAGGTCCACGGGACGATCCCCAAACAGATCTGAGAAGTAGTCCCCCACCATACGTAAAAGGTCCTCCTGAGAGGTGTGAAAGGTGCCGTCCTCGCCCCGCAGGGCCATCACCTCCCTACGCCGAACCCTCTCCCTGCAAGTTAGGAAGGGGTCTGGGGGGGAGACCCTACCGGCCGCCCCCTCGAAGCAAAGGGAGGCGTGGCGATCCTAAAGCAGGCCACGGAGCTGGACGCGCACCTCCTCCACCTCCTCCCGCGCTGCCCCTCGAGACACCAAATGATCCAGCGACCTCCAGAGGACAGTATAAGTGAGGTAGCGGGACCGAGCAATGGAGGTGCCCCAGGAGCGGAAGAGTTCGCGGGCACGCATCTTCACCTCATCCCACCAAGCGCCACGGGAAGGGAAAATGCCCAACAGGGTCTCCTGGTCTGCGAGAAAGGCCAAGAACTCCTGGACCACCTCTGATGTAGCTAACAACTGCACATTCAGTCGCCACAGGCCAGGACCCCTGCTGAGCTCCTCGTGGGCCAGGAAGGACACGGAGAGGACGCAATGATCCGAAAAGTCAACCGCCTGCAGCTGCGGCAGGGAACACTCCACCCGAGCACTCACATATATCCGATCGATACAACTCCTGCAGGCCCCCCGGGAATAGGTGAAACCCGGTGACCGTGGAAAAGCCCGGTGGTAAACATCCGACAGATCAGCCGTCCGGGTCACCTCAGCCAAAAAATGGCCATCGTAATGCGGAGGGCAATGCTCCCCCCCTCGGTCCTGACGCAGGGTGGTGGTGTTAAAATCCACTGCCAGAACCACCAAACGAGAGGTGTGTAAGTAAGGGCGAATGACCCCGAAAAGGGCCTTCCGCTCCAACCTAGACTGGGGGCCATAGACCACCACAAAACGAAACCGGTGAGGCCCACAGTAGCCGTCTAAGAGCAAACACCGGCCCTGCTCCAGTTCCCACACATACTGCACTTGAAATCGGTTAGACGTGAACAAAACCGCCACTCCTGCGTAGGGCTGAGCCGCAAGGGACCAGTACGAAGGACCCCACCTCCACTCCCGCTTTGCCCGATGAAGGCTAGCGAGCGAGGTGAGCCTGGTCTCCTGCACAAAGATGACATCCAGCCCACTCGTGGAAAGAAAATCATAGGCCGCAGCCCGCGCCTGGTCCGTCAAAATACTGGCCACGTTGATAGTGGCGCACGAGAACGCAGGAGTGCCCGCCATGCCTATTTCGAGTGCTGTGTCCCCTTCCTCCTCTTCTCACCCACCCTGTGATCCCCAGAATCCCGCTTGCAGGACAAGCCCGCAAGCTGGAGCAGCTCGTCAGGGTCCACGTCGACCACCTCGAGGATCTCTTCGTCCTAGTGTTCGACCCTGTCACCCCAGTGGGTGCTGGTGCCCTCGGGACCACCAGGCAAAGCTGTCGCGAGGGCAAGCCCAGCCCCCACGGACTGAGGGGGCACAAACAGGTCAGGGGTCGGAGGAATGACCTCCTCCGTGGGGTCCACCACCGGTGCCGCCGCCCCCTCCCCATCCCCGGACAGAGACTGAGACAACATAACAGTGCCCACCCCCGCGGGGGAGGCCGGGACGGCCGGGTCAACAGGGGGCTCCTGCGAAGGCCCAGCACCCAACTGCGGAGGCAAAAGCCCGTCCTCCCTCACCCGTTCCGGCAGCTTCTCCAGGGCCACTACCGGAAGCCGGGCGCCAGTATCCACACTCTTAGGCGGACCCTGACCGCGGCGCACCCTCGGAGGTTTCTGAGGCCGCCGCTGAGGAAGAGGTGCCGCCTCCGCCGCTAACCGCACCGAGCGCCGCACAGGAAGCCCTGCCTCCACAGGCAAGCCCTCATCCGCCTCAGCCGCATCAGCAGCCAAGAAGACGAAACGGTTGATGTCCAACACGGGCTCTGCATCCAGAAATGGGGATGTCTCCCATTTCTTCCTCTTGGACTTGCCTCCTTTAGAATGGACAGTAGTCCATTCCTCAGGCGGCACCACCCGCAACTCCCTATCCTGCCGTGAAACAGCAACCTCCACCACATCAACCCTCTCCTCCTTCCTACCCAAATCCCCTCCCCCGGGTGGCTCCCTCGGCTCAGTGGCCTCTTCCACCCTAGGGCCCCCAGACTCTTCCTGCGGGAGAGGATCCTCCAC
Source organism: Ichthyophis bannanicus (assembly GCA_033557465.1). Lineage (NCBI taxonomy): Eukaryota > Metazoa > Chordata > Amphibia > Gymnophiona > Ichthyophiidae > Ichthyophis > Ichthyophis bannanicus. The sequence goes on along the minus strand of CM066031.1, from coordinate 925,535,225 downwards.
ACCCTCCTCCCGCACAGGAGGCCGAGGTGGGGCGATGACATCCCCCCCCGGTCCATTGTGTGACACGGAGGGGCAGCGGGCAAAGGGGTGGCCCAACTCCCCGCAAAGATTGCATCGGATGAGCAAACACCCGGCCGAGGCGTGACCCCGTCCACCACAACGAGTGCAGACCTGCTCGGGACAGTTCATGCTCAGATGGTGGAATGAGCCACAGCGGTGCACTCGCGAGGTTGCCCGGGGTAATAGCACAAGATGCGATCCCGACCGAGGAAACCGGCCGAGGGCACGTGCTGCACGACGTTACCCACCTCACGCAAACGGATCCTACCCTTCCACGACCCGTCCCACACCCCTAGGGGCCCAGCGCCCTTAACCAGGGGTGCGAGAAGCACCGCATGACGCGACAACCAAAACTGGATGTCCTGCCCTGGGAGCGACTCATTCCTAACCAGGATGGTCACAGGTACCGCCCCTTGGTGAGAGATAGGCACAACACGAAAGTTGACCCACCCCCCCTGCCTCCTCTGCTGCTGGTATTTGTCCCAGAAGACCTCCAGCCCCCGTCGCAGCATGAAGCTCACATCGTATTCCACGGTGTTGCTCATGTGGATGAAGGCGTACAAGTCCCCTGGGAGAAACCCCAGCCCAGGACCTCTTCCCTGGCTGGAGGGGGCCCCTCCCTGGCCCACCAGATCTGCGCCACATTGCAGCGCCTGGTCTCACCCTCCGCTCCACGCAATCCTCCCCCACCCCCCTCCCCGCAGAGGAACCCCTCCTATGGGGAACCCCCCCACCCCCTCCCATATAGGCAGACCCCACAGGCCCCCTTAGGGCCTCTGCAAAAGTACGGGAAGGCCCTGCCAGAGTGGCAACAGAACCCCCCTCCCGCCCCTGCGACCCTGAGACCCGTGAGACTGGCTCCTGGGAAGACCCCTGCGAGATCCCCGGAGCCCCAACCACCAACAACTGCGAGTCAGTGGGGCTGGGGACCACCAACGGGGCCAAAGCCGGGTCAGGGAGACTCCTAGACCTCACCTCCTGTGACCCCCCTCGCATCCCCCCCTCCCCCAAGGCCCCCTGCCGGGACTCCAACAGTCTCTCGATATGAAAGACCCGAGCCACTCCCTCCTGCTCATTTGGACTGCCCAAGGCCAACAGCAAGGCGGTCTGCAGTTCTTCCTCAGAAAGGCCCTCCAGGCCCTCAATCCCCCCACCATCCCCGACCCCCCCCTCCCAATCCCAAGGCCGCAACCTGGGTTTCTCCCACCACCACAGGAAAGACTGCGGTCCCTCCCCCTCCCCCACAAGCCTCCGCACCTACCCCCCCTGGGTGACCACCAACCTCCTCAGTCCCCCCGGCCACCTCCATACCGCAGGGCCCACCAGAGGCCTCCACCCCCCTACCATGCAACGCCACCAATGGTAGTGCCTGCGAAGCTTCCTCCCCAGCCAAAACAGGACCCTGACTCTCCTTTAAAACCTCCACCAATGCAGTGCTGCTGGACAACCCCCCAGCTGCTGGGTCCCCTGGGGCCCACGGGAGTAAGGCAAGGCCCCATGACACCCCTGACCCCCCTCCCCCCCCCACTACCCCAAGACTTACCTGGCCGCCAGTGCCCCCAGAGGACCCAGATCGCAGCTGCCTCAGTTGTTCTGGTGCTGGAAAAAGGTGTTCCCCAGCTTTGGCTCCAGCAGGGACTCCCGTCCCGCGAGCCGAGCCACCCCTTTCGAATCCCCCAGCATCACAGGATGCAGCAGGAGCAGATGGCCCCAACCGCAGGGACCCTCGGAGGGACTGGTCAGAGCCCCCCGGTCGTGCATCCTGCTCACCCACAGCAAGCAATTGAGCAGAGACAGGAGGGCTGCTCCGGCCCTCCGACGAGAGTGCATGGAACAAAGGATTCCCCGGACCCAGCTCCTCCCCCTTTTCCAGCCGCGGAGGAGCCGGCAGAACAGCTCGAAGGGGGGTATCCCAAGGAGAAGCAGCCCTCGGGGCCCCCAATCCAAATGAAACGCCAGGGCTGTCAGCGAATGAAGGCAGACAGTCAGCTTGCTTGAAGTCAGCAGGTCGCGAAGGCTGCCACAAGGCAGAAGCAGGCAGACGGACACTCTCCGGCGAAACCAAACTCCTACCGCCAGAGCCACGAGAAGGCCGGGTCAGGGCTCCAGAAGACCCCCGCTGTACAGCCGGGTGAAAGGCAGAGGAAACAGTAGCATCGGCCCCACACTTCCGGGCCGACCCGGAAGTGACGTCACTGAAGCGGCGACGGCCATCTTTGCTAGACAAACCTGCTGGGGGAAGCCCAGAAGGCTCCACTTCCGTCGGGGCAGCCCCTTGCCGATTGGCCCAGGTTGCAGGGACGCCGGGGTAGATGATGTCAGAGCCGGCAATGACCCGGCGGCCATCTTGAGGAATCCCAGCAGCTGAGAGGAGCGTCGGAAGAGCTTCAATGCTGGGCGAAAACGCTCGCCCAGGGTGGGGATCAGCTCCACTTCGCTTCTGCTGTCCAGCCACAATCGCTGTACTAGGAACCACCATTGTTACCCGCTCCACCATAGGAAACGATACAGCAGCTATCGGAGGTGCAGGGGGGGCCAAAACCACGCCCCCAAACGCCGAGGCGCCATCTTTGAGCAGAGGCTGCAGCACAGAAGGCAACACGGCTTCCTCATCCACAGACTCCACAGCCAAACTCCGGGGATCCTCGACTGCCCTCCGGTAAGTGGGATGCACTAGGGTTGGTGGGGCACCCAAGGCCGGCACCCTTCCTGCGGTCATCTTCCCATCAGCCAGAAACTCCAAAGGGGGATAGCGAGCCCTTGCCTGCCTGCCCACACCCGAGGGCCCCCCCCCCCGGACTGCGGCACCAAGAGCGGCCCAGCGATCTTGATGCCGGTAGACCTCCGCGAGGGACCCACAGCCCTGAACCCTTAAATAAGCCACCCAGCGGTGCTTACCCTTCAGGGCCCGCTTCACCTCTCGTACTTGCCGGCAGTACTCCGGCCATACCTCCACAGGCACCAGGGCCTGCATGCTCTCTAGGTGAGAGAGCCGGGCCTGCAGCAGGGTCGCCTCCTCCTGGAGGCCCTGAAGCATCCGTACCGCAGCCACCACTTCCTCCGGAGCCCTTGCGGGTCCCGGGAATGGTGGCGGGCCCATCCCCTCAGCCTCATCCTCACTAGAGGAGGTAGAGGCCTCCTCCAGGACCCAAGGCGGAGGGGGAAAACCACCACCACCACCAGCACTGCCCTGGCGGCTCGTAACAGAGCTCCAGGGCCCCCCCAGGGCCTCCCCTTGCCACCACTCAGCCCCCATACCCTTACCAGGCAAGCAAAGCGGGCCCTCACCAGGAGGCGGCTGGTCCAGCCCCCTGGGCGTGTGGGTCCCTCCCCACCGGCCCATCGCAGTCCTACCGTAATCACCGGGGGCCTCCGCCTGGAGTATCGATCCGAGGGAAGAGCCGAGCTCCAAAAGAACAGGCTGGGGCCCACCAGGCTTGGCAGGCCCCTGGGCCTGGGCCTCTCCCGCCGGAGGCGGCCCAGGACCCGACATCCTGGCTCAGACAAGCAGGCAGGACCCAATTCCCCAGCAGGAGCTTCCTGAAGCACCAACCTCTCACCAGGACAGGAAACAGGAAGTGACAACAGTCAGCTGACAGGATGGGGGAAATTTTTAATGGTAAACATGCAACAAATACAAAAGCAAATGAAAAACAGACAAACCCAAAACAGTCCCAGACCCCCCAAAAACCCCCACCCACCCCGACAAAGCACAGACAAGGAACCAACCCCCCTCCCCGTGACCCACCCCAACCCACCACCACACCCGGCAAAAACATCCCTCCGTGCCCAACCCCCCTAACTGCAACACAACAATGTCCAAAAGACATGTCATGCCCCAAACCCCCCAACCACCCCAACAAAATCAAAAACGCAGCAATGTCTGTAGCAGAAATGTCCAGCTGCCCCAAAACCCCAACCACCCCAACAAAATCAAAACGCAGCAATGTCTGTAGCAGAAATGTCCAGCTGCCCCAAAACCCCCACCCACCCCAACAAAAGCAGGAATAAATACTGTCCATATCCAAAAAGTCCTGGACTCCCCAAAATCCCCACCCACCCCTTCAAAACAACATACCAACAATACAAATGAGAACAGAGCACCCCAACCAAACCCACCCCCCAACAACACCCAACACATCCTCATACAAATAAATAAAACCCCCACAAACCCACACCCACACCCACACCCCTCCAAAACATCCCCCTCATCAATCCCACAATATACATCAAAAACCCCACATCCCCCCCCCAAACCCACCCAAGAACCCCCATCCCCACATACACCACCCACCCCAAATGAAAGATACCCCCCCTACACAAAAAGAAGGAAAAAAAAGGCATCCTCTAGCCCGTATCCCAACAAAAGCTCACAAACAAAACCCAAAGCAATACAGCTAAACAATAGAAAAGTAATGAAAAACAAAAACAACCAACACCCAGTGATGCTGGTTGGTGGAGCAGGATGCACGGAGGAGTAGTGGCCAGCTGTTACAACCCCCCCCCCCACGGATCATGAGGACTCCCCATCCCGAGCCCCCCCCCATGGAACTGAGGACTACCTAGCCCAAACCATCCCACCCCCGGATTCATGGGGGACGGAGGGTGAGGTGACGCCACAGACGCTCCCAACGATGGGCCGCAACCACCCTCCTTTTGCGTTGCGCCATGCCGGACACGTCCTCCAGAATGTCCCGCACCACCTCGTCGAGGGGCAGGACCAACCCCCGGGCCGAGGCATAACCGCGCGCATGCCACAGGTGGTAGCGCACTACGGCCGTGACGAGGTAGAGGGTCCCAGAGTCCTGCCTTGGGGGAAAGGACCAGGCCCCATACACCCACTCCGCATACGTGAGGAGGGAAAGATCGGGCAGGTGAAGAGCAGCGGACACCAACCGGCAGGCCTCAACATTATAAGGGCACTGCCGGAGGAAATGTTCCATGGTCTCCGGCTGCTCTTCACAACCCGCCCTCGGACAGTTCCGCTCGGCCTGTGACCTGTACTTGAGGTTGTCCCTCACGTACAAATGCCCGTGGAAAGACAACCAGGCCACATCCCGAACTTTCTTCGGCAGCCGAGGGGAGTTCAACTGCCAAAGGCCCCGCTGCATCACATCCGCCGGACAGTCCCGCAGGGCTCACCGTGGTTGAAAGTGGGAGGCGAGAACCATCCGATACAAGCCTTTCCACCCTTGAGCTTGGGCGAGCGGGTCGGTCACCCCCCACCGCCGAATGAGCCCCACCATCTGAAAAACATACGATGGGGCCTGTTCCCTGCTCCGATGCACACGTGGGACCGAGGACGCCCCCTCCCACTGCTCCCAAAAGCGAGAAAACCATGCCCGGTAGGAGGCCACCCACAAAACCCCACCCCCCTCCCGTATCCGATTAAGGTGAAAAGCCATAGACAGCACGGACAAAAAGACAAAGGGGTGCACCATACCCAAACCACCCTGCTCCCGGCCCAGGCAAACAATGTTGCGCTGGACAGGGTTCATGCGGTTACCCCACAAGAAACAGAAAAAGACAGCACAGACAGACGCCTGACAGGATGACGGAAGAATGAAGACCGTGGCTACGTGCAGAAAGAGGGGAAGCAGAAACGTCTTGAGGAGGGTGACCTTCTCCTCAAACGTAAACCTCCGCCCCCTCCACCGCAGCACCCGACACCATGCAGTCTCAACACAACGATCCCAATTGGACACCGCACAGTCCTCCGATCCAAAGACGAGGCCCAAAACGCGGACCTCCCCCACCGGAGGAGGAAAGGGGGCGCAGGAAGGCGGGGAGGCCTCCAAGGGTCCCAACCACAGTGTCTGGCACTTGCTGTGGTTAACAACAGAGTGGGCTACCTCCGAGTACTCCTCCACGGCCTCCCGCAGGGCCTCCACCCCCTCGGTGCCGTCCACGTAAACTGAGATATCGTCAGCGTAGGCCACGACAGACACCGGAGACGCACCAGGCGCCTCCAGGCCTCGCAACCCACCCGAGGACAATCTCCTGAGGAAGGGGTCGAGGGAGAAAACATACAGCAAGGGGCTCAAAGGGCACCCCTGCCGCACCCCCGAGGCGACATGAAAAGGCCGTCCGAGCCACCCGTTGATAAACGGGAAGCTCACCCCCCCTCGGTACAGCACCTCCAAGACGAAGAGTAAACCTGCGGGGAGGCCGAAGTACTGAAGCACCACCCACAGGTACCGGTGATTGACCCGGTCAAAAGCCTTGGACTGATCCAAGGAGACCAACCAATGGTCCTGTTGAACAGACCGGCCTCTCTCGACCATCTCCCGAACCGTGGCGGCGGCGTCCAGAACCCCTCTCCCCTGAACCGAACAATACTGGGAAGGTGACAGCAAAACACCCGACACCTCCAACAGTCGGTTGGCCAAACACTTGGCCAGGATTTTCCGGTCCGCGTTCAACAGAGAGAGCGGCCGCCAACAGTCCAAAGAGCTATTGTCCGTCCCCTTGGAGAGCAGCAACAGGACAGACTCGCGAAATGACCGCGGGAGAAACCCCGTATCCATGATCTCCTGAAACAGGGTGGTCAGGAAGGGGGCCAGCTGGGCGATGAAAGTACGATAGAACTCCACCGGGAGCCCATCGCGCCCAGGCACCTTCCCCAACGGCATAGCACGAATCGCCCTCTCTACCTCCACCTGCTGAATCAGAGCAGCCAGTGCATCAACCTGCGCCTGAACCGCAGCCGAATACACCGGGGGAAGGCCGAAATACTCGCGGATACATGTGAGGTCTACGGGACGATCCCCAAACAGGTCCGAGAAGTATTCCCCCACCATACGTAAAAGGTCCTCCTGAGAGGTGTGAAAGGTGCCATCCGCGCCCCGCAGGGCCATCACCTCCCTACACCTAACCCTCTCCCTGCAAGTTAGGAAGGGGTCGGGGGGGGAGACCCTACCGGCCGCCCCCTCGAAGCAAAGGGAGGCGTGGCGATCGTAAAGCAGGCCACGGAGCTGGACGCGCACCTCCTCCACCTCCTCCCGCGCTGCCCCTCGAGACACCAAACGATCCAGCGACCTCCGGAGGACAGTATAAGTGAGGTAGCGGGACCGAGCAATGGAGGTGCCCCGGGAGCAGAAGAGTTCGCGGGCACGCATCTTCACCTCATCCCACCAAGCGCCACGGGAAGGGAAAATGCCCAACAGGGTCTCCTGGTCTGCGAGAAAGGCCAAGAACTCCTGGAGCACCTCTGATGTAGCTAACAACTGCACATTCAGTCGCCACAGGCCAGGACCCCTGCTGAGCTCCTCATGGGCCAGGAAGGACACGGAGAGGACGCAATGATCCGAAAAGTCAACCGCTTGCAGCTGCGGCGGGGAACACTCCACCCGAGCACTCACATATATCCGATCGATACGACTCCTGCAGGTCCCCCGGGAATAGGTGAAACCCGGCGACCGTGGAAAAGCCCGGTGGTAAGCGTCCGCCATATCAGCCGTCCGGGTCACCTCAGCCAAAAAATAGCCATCGTAATGTGGAGGGCAATGCTCCCCCCCTCGGTCCTGACGCAAGGTGGTGGTGTTAAAATCCCCTGCCAGAACCACCAAACGAGAGGTGTGTAAGTAAGGGCGAATGACCCCGAAAAGGGCCTTCCGCTCCCACCTAGACTGGGGGCCATAGACCACCACGAAACGAAACCGGTGAGGCCCACAGTAGCCGTCTAAGAGCAAACACCGGCCCTGCTCCAGTTCCCACACATACTGCACTTGAAATCGGTGAGACGTGAACAAAACTGCCACTCCTGCGTAAGGCTGGGCCGCAAGGGACCAGTACGAAGGACCCCACCTCCACTCCCGCTTCGCCCGATGAAGGCTAGCGAGCGAGGTGAACCTGGTCTCCTGCACAAAGATGACATCCAGCCCACTCGTGGAAAGAAAATCATAGGCCGCAGCCCACGCCTGGTCCGTCAAAATACTGGCCACGTTGATAGTGGCGCACGAGAACGCAGGAGTGCCCGCCATACCTATTTCGAGTGCCGTGTCCCCTTCCTCCTCTTTTCCCCAACCCCGGGATCCCCAGAATCCCGCTTGCAGGACAAGCCCGCAAGCTGGAGCAACTCGTCACGGTCCACGTCGACCACCTCGAGTATCTCTTCGTCCTCCTGTTCGACCCCATCACCCCAGCGGGTGCTAGTGCTCTCGGAACCACCAGGCAAAGCTGTCACGAGGGCAAGCCCAGCCCCCACGGGATGAGGGGGCACAAACAGGTCAGGGGTCGGAGGAATGACCTCCTCCGTGGGGTCCACCACCAGTGCTGCCGCCCCCACGCCATCCCCGGACAGAGACAGAGACAACATAACAGTGCCCACCCCCGCGGGGGAGGCCAGGACGGCCGGGTCAACAGGGGGCTCCTGCGAAGGCCTAGCACCCAACTGCGGAGGCAGATGCCTGTCCTCCCTCCCCCGCTCCGGCAGCTTCTCTAGGGCTACCACCGAAAGCCGGGCGCCAGCATCCACACTCTTAGGCGGACCCTGACCGCGGCGTGCCTTCGGAATTTTCTGAGGCCGCTGCTGAGGAAGAGGGGCCGCCTCCACCGCTAACCGCACCGAGCGCCGCACAGGAAGCCCTGCCTCCACAGGCAAGCCGTCATCCGCCTCAGCCGCATCAGTAGCCAAGAAGACGAAACGGTTGATGTCCAACACGGGCTCTGCATCCAGCAATGGGGATGTCTCCCGTTTCTTCCTCTTGGACTTGCCACCCTTAGAAGGAACAGTAGTCCATTCCTCAGGCGGCACCACCCGCAACCCCCTATCCTGACGTGCAACAGCCACCTCCACCACATCAAACCTCTCCACCAACCTACCCAAATCCCCTCCCCCGGGTGGCTCCCTTGGCTCAGTGGCCTCCTCCACCTTAGGGCTCCCGGACACCTCCTGAGGGAGAGGGATCTCCACCACCTCCTCCCTCACAGGAGCCCGAGATGGGGTGACGGCATCCCCCCCCGGTCCATTGTGTGATGCGGAGGGGCAGCGGGCAAAGAGGTGGCCCAATTCCCCACAAAACGTTGCACCGGATGAGCAAACACCCGGCCGAGGGATGACCCCGTCCACCACAACGAGTGCAGACCTGCTCAGGACAGTTCATGCTCAGATGGCGGAATGAGCCACAGCGGTGACACTCACGAGGTTGCCCGGGGTATTAGCACAAGATGCGATCCCGACCGAGGAAACCGGCCGAGGGCACGTGCTGTACGACGTTACCCACCTCACGCAAACGGATCCTACCCTTCCACGACCCGTCCCACACCCCCAGGGGCCCAGCGCCCTTAACCAGGGGTGCGAGAAGCACCGCATGACGCGACAACCAAAACTGGATGTCCTGCCCTGGGAGAGACTCATTCCTTACCAGGATGGTCACAGGTACCGCCCCCTGGCGAGAGACAGGCACAACGCGAAAGTTGACCCACCCCCCCTGCCCCCTCTGCTGCTGGTATTTGTCCCAGAAGACCTCCAGCCCCCGTCGCAGCATGAAGCTGACATCGTATTCCACGGTGTTGCTCATGTGGATGAAGGCATACAAGTCCCCTGGGAGAAACCCCAGCCCAAGGACCATCCTCAGGACCTCCTCCCTGGCCGGAGGGGGCCACTCCCCAGCCCATCGGATCTGCGCCACGTTGCGGCGCCTGGTCTCACCCCCCCTCCACGCAATCCACCTCCACCCCCCTCCCCACCAGAGGAACCCCTCCGATGAGGAACCCCCCACCCCCTCCCACAGGTGCAGACCCCACAGGCCCCCGGAGGGCCTCCGCAAATGTACGAGAGGGCCCTGCCGCAGTAGCAGCAGAACCCCCCACCGACCCCTGCGACCCTGAGGCCCGGGAGACTGGCCTCTGGGAAGATCCCTGCGAGATCCCTGGATCCCCAACCACCAATAACTGCGAGTCGGTGGGGCTGGGGACCACCAACGGAGCCAAAGCTGAGGCAGGGAGACCCCTTGACCTCCCCTCCAGTGACCCCCCACGCATCCCCCCCTCCCCTAAGGCCCCCTGCCGGGACTCCAAGAACTGCTCAATGTGGAAAGCCCGAGCCGCTCCCTCCTGTTCGTCCGGACTGCCCAAAGCCAACAGCAAGGCAGTCTGGAGCTCCTCCTCGGTAAGCACCCCACCATCCCCGACCCCCCCTCCAAATCCCGAGACCGCAACCTGGGTTTCCCCCACTACCACAGGGGAGGCCGTGGGCTCTCCCCCTCCCCCAGGTTCCACCGTCCCATCCCCCCCTAGAGGGGCTCCAACAGCTGCAGCTCCCCCAGCCACCTCCATACCAGAAACCGCCACCTCCCCCCCAGCCACAGCCGGCAACGGCTGGACCAGCCGGTCTGCATACCCATCCCCCTCCAAACCAGGACCCCGACTTCCCGGAGAGACCAGAGCAACCCCTGCCAAGGCAATGCCTCGGGTCATCCCCCCAGCCACAGGGTCCCCTGGGGCCCCCGGGAGCAAGGCAAGACCCCCCAACCCCCCTCCCCGCTCCCCCCCCCTCCACTTCCCCAAGGCTTACCTGACCTCCAGTGCCCCCAGCGGACCCAGACTGCAAATGGCTCAGTTGCTCCTGGACTGGAACAAGGCGCCCACCTGCTCCGGCTCCAGCAGGGACTCCTGTCCCGCGAGCCGAGCCACCCTCGATCCCCACCACCGCACAAGAAGCAGCAGGACCAGACCCTAAACACAGGGACCCCTGCAGGGACCCAGCACTGCCTCCGGGACGTGCATCCTGCTCCCCCAAAACAAGCAAAACAGATGATCCAGCAGGGCTGCTCTGTCCCTCCGACGAGGGCACAAGCAGCAAAGGATCCCCTGAAGACAGCTCCTCTCCCTGCAGAGACGGGCCAAAGTGCAGCCGTGGAGGAGCCAGCTGATCAGCGCGAAGAGGGGTACTCCGAGGAGAACCAGCCCTCGGATCCCCCGACCCAAAGGCAACTCCAGGGCCAGCGGTGAAGGACGGGAAACAGGCATCAGAAGGGACGTCGGCAGAACGCTGAGGCTGCTGCAATACAGAAAACAGCTGACCGGCAGCAGGAGTGAAGTGCTCCGGTCCCCGAAGCTGCCCCGACAGAACAGAACAGGGGGATAGCGAGCCCCAGCCTGCCTGCCCACCCCCGAGGGCCCCCCCCGAACTGCGGCACCTATATCGGCCCAGCGATCATAATGCTGGTAAACCTCCGTGAGGGACCCACATCCCTGAGCTTTCATGTAAGCCACCCAGCGGTGCTTACTTTTTAGGGCCCGCTTCACCTCTCGTACCTGCCGGCAGTACTCCGGCCATCCCTCCACAGGCACTAGGGCCTGCATGCTCTCTAGGTGAGAGAGCCGGGCCTGTAGCAGGGTCGCCTCCTCCTGGAGGCCCCGAAGCATTCGTACCGCAGCCACCACTTCCTCCGGAGCCCTTGCGGGCCCCGGGAAAGGTGGTGGGCCCATCCCCTCCGCCTCATCCTCACTAGAGGAGGTAGAGGCCTCCTCCAGGACCCGAGGCGGAGGGGGAAAGCCACCACCACCACTAACACTGCCCTGGTGGCTTGCAACAGAGCTCCAGGGCTCCCCCAGGGCCTCCCCCTGCCACCACCCGGCCTCCACACCCTTACCGGACAGGCAAAGCGGGCCCTCTCCTTTTTAGACTGGTTCTTCTTGTTCTTTCTCTTCGCATGACCCCAAGGCATTTCCACAGCGGCAGGGGCTCAAGGCCCCGAAGTAGCACCGAAGGGGCACCAAAGGGGCGTTCCCCCTTTGGTCACGCCCCTTTCGGGCACGCGACCGCGGCCGCGTAGGGCAGCCGGCGTTGAAATAGACTGCAGGAGCCAACTGGATCAGTAGAGAGGAACTACTGCAGCCAATCACTGATGACAAACGAGCTGCTGCCAGACCCCGATATCCGGCACCGCTGACTCTCACCTCCCTCGGGCAGCCGGCGTTGAAATAGACTGCAGGAGCCAACTGGATCAGTAGGGAGGAACTACTGCAGCCAATCACTGATGACAAATGAGCTGCTGGCAGACCCCGATATCCGGCACCGCTGACTCTCCCTTCCTTTGTATTTTTTCCAAGCCTTATCTAATGGTGCCACTGGTGCCTCGGTCGGGTTCTCGACCATCGAGCTGTTTGATTTTGCCATGGCTATATTTCCAAATATGTACCAAAACCTGACCAGCAGGTTTAAAAAGTGCACTAAGTGTGCCTGGACCAATCTCAGTCACAGATAAGCAGAATTGGTGCCTCCAGTGCCTGGGACCAGATCATCAGCCTTCTTATAATGCCTGCAGATGACAAGGAGAGGCCTCAAGGGTCATGGAAAACAGTGGGAAACTCTGTTCAGCACTCCACAGCCCAATCCATCATCCTCGTCATCAATCTCATCGGCCTCCATGCCTTCAAAGGCAGTTCAGGATGTTGGAGGGGTGTCAACATCAAGGGCCTTTCGAGCTCAATTGGAGCCCAGCACCTGCACTGCCATGGACCATCGGTCGGCCTCCTGGTGATGAGGGAACCAACATCATCCCCATCAATGTTGCAGGGTGCTCAGTCCGAGCACCAAAAAAGAGCCCAAGTATATCAACATCAGAGCCCTTCATGACGGGCATCGAGAATGATGGTGGGCTGCAAGAGCACCCTTCGAAGGGGCCACGCATGGAGGACTGCTCAACCTCCAAGGGTTTGGAGGGACACGAACAGCCTCTCGATAACTGAGCCCAAGCTGCCAATACACCTGCACAGATGCCGGGTACATTGGTTGATGTTATTCAGGCTTCTGAGCCTTCAGAATTGGCAGCCATGAAGAAATGGCTCCTAAAGGCGCTCAAGGATCACATGGTAGCCATGTTTGCACTGCAGCATACTAAGGCCTTTGAATTGGCATAGACCATTGTACAACCAATTCTGGAGATGCATGCCCTGCCCCCCATCAAAGACATTGACGTTGGGACATCGAAAGAATCGGATGCCACTTCTGGCTCAGCCAATTTCCCTCTCCACTGTCTTGGGTTCGATATACCCTCGAAGCCCAGATGGGTTTCAGAGCATCAGTGTTTTTTGATGCCGAAGGGACCTCCAAGCACAGGATAAGAGGTATTTTGACTTCCTCTTGTAGTCTGAGTCCAATGGCTGGTAACTGATATGAAATCGGAGGACCTTTCAAAGTGCAGGTCTCCGAAGCTCCCGTTGGATCCTTCCCCACCTCATGAGCGTCAGAAGTCTTCCCCTGAGGATATGACCTTCCAGGATTTCATGAGGGATATGACCAAGGCCATACTATTCTCGCTAAAGACTGAGGATGAACCCAGGGCAGAGGAGTTGGAAATACTGAAGTACTGCTCTGTGCCTAAGGAGGTGGTGACCATGCTCATACATCGCATCCTGCAGAGGATACAAATGAGGATGTGGAAGAGGCCCCTCACAATACCTCCAGTGAGTAGACGATTTGACTCTATGTACAGGGTCAGAAAGCTCCTGGTTTTCAGAAACCTCAGCTTCCGCACCACTTCTTGGTGGTAAAGCCCACACTGAAGAGGTATAAGAGTACCAAGACTCATTCTTTGGCTCCCTCAAGAAGGGAGGCTTGGATCTTGGACTCTTTTGGGAGGAGGTGTTTCCAGACTCAATGCTCGCTGCTTGAGTGGTCGCCTACCTGCTATAAATGAGCATGTTCCTCAAGGGCATTATGCGGAACCTAGCTGACTTGTCTCAGATTCTTCCTGATGAGAAATTGGAGTAGTTTTGCTCCCTAGTGGGCTATAACAAGGACTGTTCAAAGTTCCTGGCCCGGGCAACCTATGATGCCTTTGAGATGGCATTGAGAGTGGCTGCAGTAGGCATTGGGGCCAGAAGACTCACCTGGCTCCAGTCCTCTAACTTAGAAGAGTCAGTTCAGAACAAATTGGCAGATGTACCATGCTGCGGTGAGAACCTGTTTGGTGAACAGGTGGAGAAGAAGGCTGGCATTATAGAGAAGCTGCATGTCATGCTTACCAGATTCTCTAGGCACACACCTGAATCTGCTTACCATAGGAGGTACAAAGAAGGAGGCCATATGAAGACCTACTGCTCCTGTAGGCATCAATTCTTGCCTGGACACCAAACTTTCCAGCAGAGACAGCAAGCCCCTCACCAGCACCAGCTCAGAGAAAATCCCCATAAGGCCCAGCCATCCCCACAGCCAAAGCCCATGGTGGGGTTTTGACTGGTTCCTCTGGCGCATAGCCAATCTACTAGACATCGCTGTGCTGAACCCTCTGGTGGGGGGTAGGCTCAGTCTCTTTACCCAGAGATGGCTCCTCATAACCTCGGACTCTTGGGTGCTGTAAATTATCCAGAGTGGTTACAGGTTTCACCTCTCTGAACTACCATGGATGCATCATCTCGATCCCCTGCATCAGCAACTGCTGTTCATTTGGAAATCTCTACCCTCCTCGCTGACCTAGCTATCAAGCATGTTCCACAGGAACAAGTGGAACAGGGCTTTTACTCCAAGTACTTTCTGGTTCCCAAAAAGAACAGGGGGAGGAAGGTCCCATCCCATCCTGGACCTCAGGGATCTAAACTTGGTGAGAAAAAGATTCAAGATGATTTCTCTGGGCGCCCTATTCCCATACCTTCAAAGAGAAGATTGACTATGCTCTCTGAATCTAAAAGATGTGTATACCCATAAACCAATTCATTCCGCCCACAAAAAGTATCTCACATTCATCCTGGGAGGGCAACACTTTCAGTATCGAGTGCTGCTTTTTGACCTAGCCGGGGACCCCCAAGTCTTCACAAAATGTCTTGTGGTGGTGGCATCCTATCTCCGAACACTGGGAGTGTTTCTCTTCCCTTACTTAGATGATTGGCTAATAAAAAGCACCACTCTGGAGGGAGTTCGGGACTCCACATGACTGACCATTCAGGTGTTGGAGCTGTTAAGGTTTGTGATCAACTAACCAAAGTCCCACCTTCAGCCCACCCAACAGCTAGAATTCATAGGATCCCTGCTCGACATGATTCAGGAGAGGGCTTTCCTCCTGCAGGACCAGCTTCAACGGCTGACAGCTTTGGTTCGGAAAACTCAAATGAGTCATCAAGTGATGGCCCTCAGGATGCTTACTGTCCTGGGTCATATAGCCTCTACAGTGCATGTTATACCCCTGGCACGTCTTCAGATGAGGCAGACTCAATGAACGCTGTGGACTCAGTAGGCCCAGGACACATGTTGTCTCTGGAAATGGGTGTATGTCACCAGTCCACTGGTCTAATCACTATATTGGTGGATGGTCCCTTCACCAATAAGAATCTGCTCAAGGGTCTCCCCTTTCAAAAGGCCTCACCCCAGAAGATCTTGACAATGGTTGCATCCATGTTGGGATGAGGATTTCATCTTGATGGCTTCCACAATCAAGGTGACTGGTCTCTCCAAGAGAGTCTTCACCAGATCAACTTCCTGGAATAACAAATGCTCTAAAGGCCTTCTGGGATCGGCTGGTCAACCAAATTGTCTTCATTTAGTCAAGGCACTATGTTCTATATCAACAAGCAGGGGGGCACGGCTCCTATCTCCTGTGATGGCAGATGGTCAGGTTTTTGAGGTTCATTATCACTCATGGCATGGAGCTGAGAGCCACATATCTGCCAGGAGACCAAAATGCTCTGGCGGATAGAGTGAGCTGGGTCCTTCAGACGCACAAATGGATGCTGAACAGACTCGCAGAGACCCATATCTTTCAGGAGTAGGGCACTCCCTCAATAGACCTGTTTGCTACTCCATGACATAAGAACATAAGAACATAGGATATGCCATACTGGGTCAGAACAAGGTCCATCAAGCCCAGTATCCTGTTTCCAACAGTGGCCAATCTAGGTCATAAGCACCTAGCAGTCTCCCCAAAAGACACAGGTTCCTCAATGCTTGTATTGGGCCAATCAGTGATATCCTGAGTCCCTTTTAATTATGGTTTATGGACCTTTCCTCCAGGAACTTGTCCAAACCTTTTTTAAACCCAGGTACACTAGCAGCTTTTACTACATCCTCCGGTAACAAATTCTAGAGTTTGATTACACGTTGAGTGCAAAAATATTTTATTTTATTAGTCTTAAATAGGTTACACTGTAGCTTCAATGCATGTCCCCTAGACTTTTTATATTCTGATGATGTAAACAATCGATCTATGTTTACCCGTTCCACTCCATTAATTAATTAATAGACTTCTATCATATCTCCCCTCAGCCGTCTCTTTTCCAGGTTGAAGAGCCCCAACCTTCTTAGACTCTCCTCATAGGAGTATCCTTCCATCCCCTTTACCATTTTGGTGGCTCTTCTCTGCACCTTTTATAATAACGCTATATCCTTTTTAAGATACGGCAATCAGAATTGCACAAAATTGTTAGTGATATAGCGGAAGGGCTTTCAGGTAAGGTTTGCCTCTTTGCAGATGATACCAAAATCTGCAATAGAGTAGACACCCAGGAAGGGGTAGATAACATGAGGAGGGATCTAGCTAACCTTGAAGAATGGTCTAGAATTTGCAGCTGGGATTTAATGTTAAAAAATGTAAGGTCATGCATTTGGGCTGCAGCAATCCAAGGGAGCAATATAGTATAGGGGGTGAAGTGCTTTTGTCCACTAAAGAAGAGCGGGACCTAGGCGTGGTTGTGTCTGATGATCTTAAAGTAAAGGTAGAAAAGGCGACGGCAAAAGCTAGAAGGATGCTTGGGTGCATACGGAGAGGAATGGCTAGCAGAAAAAAGGAGGTGATAATGCCTCTGTATACGTCTTTGGTGTGACCTCATTTGGAGTATAGTGTGCAGTTCTGGAGACCGCACCTTCAAAAGGATGTGAACAGGATGGAGTCGGTGCAGAGGGTGGCTACTAAAATGATTAGTGGTCTTCATTATAAAGCATATGAGGACAGACTGAAGGATCTTAATATGTACACCTTAGATCAAAGGCGGGATAGAGGTGATATGATTGAGATGTTTAAATACCTCCGTGGCATAAATGTTCAGGGAGAGAGCCTCTTTCAATTGAAAGCAAGTTCTGCTACGAGGGGACATGGGATGAGGGTGAAGGGAGATATATTTCCGCATATTACTCCTGAATCTTTCTTTACGGAAAGAGTAGTGGATCCGTGGAATAGTCTCCCAGTGGAGGTGGAAGAGATGAAGACAGTAACTGAATTCAAAAAAGCATGGGACAAACACAGAGGATCTCTAAAGGTAAAAAGGGGACTGTTGTAGTTGTTATGGAAGGACAGACTAGATAGGCCATGTGGTCTTTTTCTGTCGTCATATTTCTATGTTTCTATGTTACTATTCAAGGTGCGGTCGTACCATGGAATGATACAGAGGCATTATAATATCTTTAGTTTTATTTTCCATTCCTTTCCTTATGATACCTAGCATTTTATTTGCTCTCTTTGCCGCTGCTGCACACAGGGTGGAGGGTTTTAACATGTTATCCAAGATGATGCCTAAATTTTTTTCCTGGGTGGTGGTTCCCGATGTGGAACCTTGCATCATGTAATCATAGTTTGGGTTGTTCTTTCTTAGGTGCATAACTTTGCACTTGTCCACATTAAATTTCATCTGCCATTTGGATGCCCAGTCTTCCAGATTATCAAGATCCTCTTGTAATTTTCCACAATCCTCTTGGGTTTTAACAACTTTAAATAGTTTTGTGTCATCTGCAAATTTGATAACCTCACTCATTATTCCCATATTTATTTATTTAGCTGCACTTATATACCGCTTTTCACCTTTTCCAGGTCATTTATGAATATCTCAAAAAGCAGCGGACCAAGCACAGATCCCCTGGGGTACACCACTATTCACCTTTTTCCATTGGGAAAATTGGTGATTTAGCCCTACACGCTGCTTTCTATCTTTTAACCAGTTCGTGATCCACAATAGCACACTGCCTCCTATCCCATGACTCTTTAGTTTTGCCAAAAGTCTCTGATGAGGGACCTTGTCAAAGGCTTTCTGAAAGTCCAGATACACTATATCAACCGACTTACCTTTGTCTACCTGTTTATTCATACCTTCAAAAAAAAAAAAAAACAGATTAGTAAGACAAGATCTTCTTTGTCTAAAGCCATTGTCACCCCTCATCAGCCCAGCGGTGAAGACTGGTACTGTTGGGCTTTCTGAGGGTGGTAGTTGTGCCTTACTTATATAGATCACACAGAAAACTTCTTTTTCTTTTAGGGTTTTATTCCCCGTCCCTTGAGGTTTCTTTTTCAAAGATAACAGAAAGTAACAGCCCACTAGGCTTATAACAAAAGATAAATGAACAACCAAAACAGCTTTCTTCAGCTTATAACTTTAAACAAACAAAATAACAAAACAGCCTAACTGACTGCTTGGTTGGAGAGAGAATAAGCTGCAGCCTTGCAACTTCTACACTGGAGTTAAGGTCACACAATCACGCTTTACCTCAGTGAGAACTCTGGCTCTGTTACAGTGAGAGAACACTCCATCAATTCTGGATTTTCTAATACTTCTGAGTTTTCATACTCCATTAATTCCTGTTCATTAACTTCTCCATTATCAGCTTCAGACGTGGGGTAAAAGTATGGCAGGCTTGCCTCGTCCCCTAAGAAGTTTCTCTTCCCTTCTGAAGCACTGCCTCTCTGGGAAGTATCGTATAACTCTGAGCTGTGCTTTCCAGAGCCCTGCCCCCGCTGGTGCCTTAATGGATAGCTCAGGTCCTTGTTTGACCTGCTAGCTGGGTAATTATGGTAGGCTCCTTGCCGGGTCTGCACTGGCTTTCTAGACTCAGCTGGGCTAAATTGGAAGACTTGTAACGGTGTTTCTCTAGAAGCTGGGAGCTCACAGTGATAAGGGAAATCAGCTTTTCTGGGTGAGTGAAACCCTCTTCTCTTAGTATTTTTATAACCAGGATAAAAGCTATTGTCAGCCTCTAAATATCTGGGCTTTATGTTGCTATTTCTATGCTTCCAGGGCTCCTCCCTCTCAGATAGCAAATAGCCCTTGTATTCACTCCTTGCCCCTGTACCTGCTGTTGCAGTCTTCTTATGCTTCTCTTGTCTTCCAAGCACATACACGCTGTCAGGGTGTTGCTTTCTCACCGAGCCACACAGGTCTCTGGATTCTTTCCAACTTTCACACCGGCTCCCTTGTTGCCTTACTGACTCACTCTCACTGTCTTCATCTCTCTCACGCCAGCTCCAGGCTTTCCATGGCTTCAAACGTATCTGCTGCTGCCTTTCAGCTTGTGACCTCTGCTGCCTTAACTCCTCTCTCAAGGATTCCTTCTCTCTCAAGGATTCCCTCTCTCTCAAGCTATCTCTAATTGTTTGGGAGTCTATTTTATCTGCGTGTCTCCTGACTCCACCTTCACTCAGCTGCACTCTATTGGGCAAAGCAAATTCCCTTGCTTTGCTCTCTGGGTGTGTCTTTCTGGGCTCTGTGCACGTGTGCCTAGGTTGTCCCTGGCAACCATCAAACATTCCTCTGTTTACTTTGTCACTTTTACTATGATCATTCACACTGATCTGCACTTTCTCGGGTTGCCTTAGGTCTACCCTGTGACACATTCCCCCCCTTAAAACATTACTTGCTGCCGCAGTTTTCAGCGGACAGCATGTAATCCCTTGCGGGGTTCTACAGTGCTGTTCGTGGTAGGCCAAATTAGCTGTGGCCACCCTTTCCTTCCACGGTTTTAATACATTGACGTGGTATATTTGCCTACGCCCGCTTTCATTTTCCACTAGGTATGACACAAAACCTACTTTCTTTACTACCATGGCTGGGCCTTTCCATCGAGATTCAAACTTCGGACCGGGGTCCGCCACTTGTATGAGGACCTTGTCCCCTGCTGCCAGTTCTCCGGTCTGTGTATCCCTATCGTAATATTTTTTCTGGCGCTGTTTGCTACGGTTCAAGTTCTCTATCGAGGCTTGGGACGTTTTCTTTAGGCGCGTCCTTAATTCTTTCAAAAACTGGGGGATCCCCACTTCGGGTACTCTGGGTTCTACCCATTCATCTTTTAAAATATCTAATACTCCCCTTGGAGACCTCCCAAACAGAAGTTCAAATGGGGATACTCCTAGCGAGGTTTGAACTCGTTCTCTGCAGGCGTACATCACGAACGGGAGTAATGTATCCCATTCCATCATTTCCCCCTTTCTTAGGCCTCTTCGCAACAAATGCTTTATTGATTGGTTGGTGCGCTCCACCAACCCATTGGTCTGGGGATGATACGCTGACGTTTTTATGTGGCGTATACCGAACGCCTCCCAGACTCTAGCAAGGTACCTAGAAACAAAGTTGGTACCCTGATCCGTTAGGATTTCCTGGGGAAACCCCACCTCGCAGAACAGCTTTATTAGTTCCTGCGCTATGATTTTAGCAGATATATTCCTAAGGGGTATAGCCCATGGGAATCGGGTCGCATGATCTACAATAACTAATAGATACTGGAAACCCCTAGGCGTTTTTATCAATGGGCCTACGATGTCTACCCCCATTCGCCTAATAGGCGTAGCTATTGTGGGCAATGGTATCAAGGGTGCAGCCTTGGGTCTGGATATAGAGACCCCTTGACAGGCAGGGCAAGCATCGCAATACCGCTTGGTCTCTTGATACACCCCGGGCCAATAAAAACGTGCTAAAATCTGATCCAGTGTCCCTTGGACACCTTTATGTCCCCCAACTGGATGGTCATGTGCCAAGCGTAAAACTACCGCCTTAAAGGCTACTGGCACCACCAGCTGCTTCCTCACAGCTCCTGTATAGGGATCTAGACTTTCCCTATATAAAATATTCTCATCGAGTAAGAATCGTGGTAATGTATTACGATCCATCTGGGCCCACTCGAAAGCTCTTTTTAAGGCCAAGTCTGCTCTCTGCTCCATCGGAAAGGATGGAAACTTTTGGACGAGGGCAGCAGGGACCCAGGGTAACCCTTTCCCTGTTTCTAGTTCCCTTCTTCCTTTGGCTCTCTTATCCCTTTCCTGTCGCTTGGTAGCCCTGGTTTTCTTTCCTTCCCCCACCGGGTTCTGAACTAACTCATCATGGTTAGGTAGCGGATCCCTCTCTTCCGCTTCTGTCCCCTTCTCAGGAGCCTCTTTGACCTCCTCTTCTGTAGGTGTTTCTACTCCCTCTACTGGGGCTTCTTGAGGTTCACCTACCGGGATTTCTTGGGGTTCAACTACCGGGGTTTCGTGGGGTTCAACTACCGGGGCTTGGGATCGTGTGGAGACCAATCCCGTCTTCATGCCTACCCCCTGGCTTAATATACCAGGAAACGAAGGCCAGTCCCGTCCTAAAATTAGTTTTTGGGGTAGCCCAGGGACTACTGCTACCTGTAACTTTCTTTCTGCCCCTAGTGCCCTGACGCTTACTTGACGTAAGGGATAGGGAAGCTGTGCGCCGTGTACACATTTTATTGCTACTTGTTTTGGGGTTACCGGGCAAGACTGCTTCAAGGTTTCCCAAAATTCTTGGGCTATTAAACTCTGTTCTGCCCCAGAATCGAGTATAGCCATAGCACTTTCTCCATCAACTTGTACCTGTAAATATATGCCTTTCGGTACTAGCTTCTCTGCCCCTACCATAAGGACTGTCTTAGTTTGACATTCTTTTACCATGTGGCCTGGTCTGCCACATCTATAGCACCTCCTAGTGTTCCTCTCTACGCTATTCTTACCAGGGTTATACTCATTCACTCCCTTGGGTGTATACTTTTTACTTTCATCCGTTCCAGTCACACTTGTACCTTTTAAAAGGCTCACATCAGACACAGTAGCATGCTTTGCTTCTTTAAACACCTCTGCCATTTTAACTGCCTCTTCGGTACTTGAGCAATTTTGTAATGTTAAGAACATTTTCATTTCCTGTGGTATGGCTAACAAAAATTGCTCCAAGACAATGTCGTCTAATATAGACTCCAGTGTTCTATTCTCAGGGTCTAACCACTTGTAAACCAGGCTCTTGAGCCTCTGACATAAAGCTTTTGGAGTTTCATTCTCCAACATTACTGCCTCCCTAAACAACCTCTTGTAATGCCTCGGTGTCAGCCCAAGGCGATCCTTTACTGCCTTTTTAATTTCAGCATAATTATTTGCTAGGCTAGCTGGCATGGCCTTAAAGGCAGATAAAGCCTCTCCGCTTAGAGTCATGGCGAATCGCATCGCCCATTGTTCTGTAGGCCACTTTAAATTCCCTGCTATGCGCTCAAACGCTTCAATGAAGTCATCGGGGTTATCTTCACGCCCCAAATGTCTCAAAGCAAGACCTGTATGTATGTCTACTTGCAGTACTGTAGATTCTTTCTCTGAAGACTTTCTTAGTAGCGCAGTCATAGCTTCCAATAACGGTCTTTGCTGCTCCTGCATAGCTGCCATATATTGTTCCTGAAGGTGTTGTATCATCCTGGCCTGCTTCTCCTGTTGTTCGTTCATCCAGGCCAGCATATCTTGGGGATCCATCCTCTTTTCCTTCCGCTCTGCACCTGAAATAAAGAGAAAAAGACCACCAAGTGCGGTACAAAACACACACAAAAAGGTTTCTTTTTTTTCTCCCTTTTTTATCACCCCTTTTCTCACAGTATCCTTTCCCGTCCACCCAGGTCACCAATACCTCAGTTTCCTGGTAGACTCCAGCAAGTGAGAAAAGGTCTTTTCCACTGCTGGCCGCTCTGCCAGCCGAATCCTCTCCAATATTTCCTGGATCCAACTTCTCCTGCTTTTCAGCACTGTCGTTTCCTTTTTTTTTTTTTCAGGCAACTTCTTATGCCCCCCGAAAAATTATCCTCATTTCTACGCCATTTATGTCACCCCTCATCAGCCCCAGCGGTGAAGACTGGTACTGTTGGGCTTTCTGAGGGTGGTAGTTGTGCCTTACTTATATAGATCACACAGAAAACTTCTTTTTCTTTTAGGGTTTTATTCCCCGTCCCTTGAGGTTTCTTTTTCAAAAATAACAGAAAGTAACAGCCCACTTGGCTTATAACAAAAGATAAATGAACAACCAAAACAGCTTTCTTCAGCTTATAACTTTAAACAAACAAAATAACAAAACAGCCTAACTGACTGCTTGGTTGGAGAGAGAATAAGCTGCAGCCTTGCAACTTCTACACTGGAATTAAGGTCACACAATCACGCTTTACCTCAGTGAGAACTCTGGCTCTGTTACAGTGAGAGAACACTCCATCAATTCTGGATTTTCTAATACTTCTGAGTTTTCATACTCCATTAATTCCTGTTCATTAACTTCTCCATTATCAGCTTCAGACATGGGGTAAAAGTATGGCAGGCTTGCCTCGTCCCCTAAGAAGTTTCTCTTCCCTTCTGAAGCACTGCCTCTCTGGGAAGTATCGTATAACTCTGAGCTGTGCTTTCCAGAGCCCTGCCCCCGCTGGTGCCTTAATGGATAGCTCAGGTCCTTGTTTGACCTGCTAGCTGGGTAATTACGGTAGGCTCCTTGCCGGGTCTGCACTGGCTTTCTAGACTCAGCTGGGCTAAATTGGAAGACTTGTAACGGCGTTTCCCTAGAAGCTGGGAGCTCACAGTGATAAGGGAAATCTTCAGCTTTTCTGGGTGAGTGAAACCCTCTTCTCTTAGTATTTTTATAACCAGGATAAAAGCTATTGTCAGCCTCTAAATATCTGGGCTTTATGTGGCTATTTCTATGCTTCCAGGGCTCCTCCCTCTCAGATAGCAAATAGCCCTTGTATTCACTCCTTGCCCCTGTACCTGCTGTTGCAGTCTTCTTATGCTTCTCTTGTCTTCCAAGCACATACACGCTGTCAGGGTGTTGCTTTCTCACCGAGCCACACAGGTCTCTGGATTCTTTCCAACTTTCACACTGGCTCCCTTGTTGCCTTACTGACTCACTCTCACTGTCTTCATCTCTCTCACGCCAGCTCCAGGCTTTCCATGGCTTCAAACGTATCTGCTGCTGCCTTTCAGCTTGTGACCTCTGCTGCCTTAACTCCTCACTCAAGGATTCCTTCTCTCTCAAGGATTCCCTCTCTCTCAAGCTATCTCTAATTGTTTGGGAGTCTATTTTATCTGCGTGTCTCCTGACTCCACCTTCACTCAGCTGCACTCTATTGGGCAAAGCAAATTCCCTTGCTTTGCTCTCTGGGTGTGTCTTTCTGGGCTCTGTGCACGTGTGCCTAGGTTGTCCCTGGCAACCATCAAACATTCCTCTGTTTACTTTGTCACTTTTACTATGATCATTCACACTGATCTGCACTTTCTCGGGTTGCCTTAGGTCTACCCTGTGACACCATGTTGGCTGTCTCCCATTAAGCCATGACTATCTACATGATGAGTAATTTTGTTCTTTATAATGGTTTCTACCATTTTTCCCGGTACTGACGTCAGGCTCACCAGTCTGTAGTTTCCCAGATCACCCCTGGAACCTTGTTTAAAAATTGGCGTTACATTGGCGATCCTCCAATCTTCAGGTATTACAGATGATTTTAATGATAGTTCACAGATTACTAATAGCAGGTCTGCAATCTCATATTTCAGTTCTTTCAACACCCTTGGATGTATACCATCCAGTCCAGGTGATTTGCTATTCTTTAGTTTATCAAATAGTTGTAATATATCTTCCCAGTGTATCGATATTTCTTTAATTTCCTACTAAAATGGTTATAAAGCATATGAGGACAGACTTAGGGATCTTAATATATATACTTTAGAGGAAAGGCTGGATAGAGGTGATATGATCAAAATGTTTAAATCCATGGCATAAATGCACAGGAGGAGAGCCTCTTTCGATTGAAAGTAAGCTCTGCTACGAGGGGACATAGGATAAGGGTGAATGGGGATAGACTCAGAAGTAATATGCAGAAATATTTCTTTATGGAAAGAATGGTAGATGCATGGCATAGTCTCCCAGTGGAGATGGTAGAGATGAGGACAGTATCTAAATTTTAAAAAGCATGGGACAAACACAGAGGATCTCTTAAGGGAAAAAGGGAACTGTTGTAGTGGTTGATATGGAAGGGCAGATTAGATAGGCCAAGTGATCGTTTTCTGCCATCATGTTTCTATGTTTCCAAGCAAGCAACAGCACCAATGAATCTAACTCCATCATCACCTCAACAAAATGACCATAATCTGCCTCATATGCAGTACACCATCCTCCAACACCAGTGACCTATCAACAGTACTGGACACAATTATAACAGCAGCAAGAACAAGAAAGGAACTACTAGTTCTTGGAGACTTCAACCTACTCTGGCTACACCAAAACCATGCACATGGTTTCCTTCAAGCCATGATAGTTATGGACCTAACACAACTAGTAAACATTCCTACAAACACAAAAGGAAACACATTGGACTTAATCTTCTTCAATAGTTATAACACACAAACAAGCATCCCCTACTCTATACAAGCCCACCCAGTTCCCTGGTCGGACCACAAACTCATCGAGTTCCCACTCCCAGAAGGCCCCGTCAGCACAAGCTCTAACCAACAACCATCTACCAGAAGAAGATTTTATAGCATTTCATAAAAAGAACTTCATCAAAGAAATCCTCGAACAACTGCCTATGGACTCCACTGACCCAGAGCTTCTCATTGAGAATTGGAACAACACCATCAGAAAAGCAGCAATCATCCCCAATGACCCAAAGACTAAAATGACAGCAAACACAAATACAAATACACACACAAAGCAACTCTCCAACTCCTAAAGAGACAATGCCACAAACATGAAAGAAAATGGCGAAAAACAAAACAAGAAAGAGACAAAACACATTATCTACAGCTGATGAAGGAATACCATGTCAAAATAGACAAAGTAAAAAGAGAACACCATACTAAACTGCTAAACACCGCAATCAACTGACCACGAGAGCTTTTCTCCATTGTGAAACAACTGACAAAAACACCATCCACCGACAACCAAGAAGTCAAGATAACACACCAACAATTTGTCCAATACTACAAAAAGCTACAGCCACAACCAAATATCAACACCCCACCCAATACTATAGTTGACCACATAGACACTTGGAGCTCCTTCAATCAATTCAACAAAAGACAAATAGAGAACACCATAACAGTTCTGAACGCAACTAACTCCCCCCTGGGTCCCTGCCCCACATCATGGATCAAGGCAACCAAAAAAGAACTCAGCGGAATAATCACCAAATTCACACTAGTAATTTTTCAACAAGGAATCAAGCCCACAAGCCTAAAAACCTCCTCCATGCATCCTACGCTAAAAAAACCTAACCCTAGTCATGTCAGAACCGGCATTATACAGACCCATTGCAAGCCTACCCTTCGCAGCAAAGGTCATAGAGAAAACAGTGTAACACCAACTACAAGAACACATTGACAGACAGAATCTCCTGGACCCCTAAGAGCATGGCTTCTGACCACAGCATGGAGTGGAAACATTATTAACCACCTTAATAAACACTCTAACGGAGGGAATGCAATGGACCAAGCAAGGCTTCCTGCTAATCTTCCTAGACATTGTATCGGCCTTTGACACAGTGAACCACCAAATACTATTACAATATCTCCACACAATTGGAATACAAGGAACTGTCCACAAATAGTTCACCTCATACCTCACTGACAGGGATCAATGGATAAGGATTGGAAACAACTCATCCATTTCATACAAGCAAACTCAAGGAGTACCACAGGGATCCACCCTATCCACTATGCTTTCAAAATATATCTGTGGCCACTCTGCACAATCATAACAGCACACAATCTAAACCTCCACCTCTACGCCAATGACATTATGATCTATGAACCCATTGACACACACCAACCCAAAATAACAGCCCACCAAAAATGCTTCACTGAAGTATCAAAATGGCTAACAAACAACAACCTGCAAATAAACTATAACAAGACAAAGGCCCTCTACATAACAAGAGACACTACATTCAACCCCCTCCCCTACAATAACACTGAACAACATCACAATTAAAACCGAGGTGAAATACCTAGGAATCACCATCAACCAACACCTAGCCTTCAAAGTGCACATAGACAAATCCACCCAAACAATTTACTTCAAGGCGAAAACACTTCAGCGCCTCCGGCCAATCCTAGAACCAGATGACTTCCTGACTGTACTCCAAGCATCAATAATACCCACCTGGACTGCTGCAATGCCATATTCCAAGGACTGCCACAATCCATGCTCCTATCTCTCTAGACAGCTTTCCACTCAACAAAAAGACTCCTACAAGCAGCAACAAGAAAAGGGCACATCACTGCAATACTCAAACAGCTTCACTGGCTCCCCCTGCTGAGCCGCATAACATTCAAAATCATCATGCTAACTCACAAAGCAATTCATTCAGACCCTTCCACACACCTACGATCACGCATACAGCCCTCACAACCACACAAAGCTAGACGGACCTTGACAATGAATATCATAAACATATCCCACATCAGAACCAAATCAAACTAACAAGCATGTAAAAGAGCCTTCCAACTCTCTGCACCTTCCATATGGAACAGACTGCCAGACCAGCTCAGGAACATCACGAACCTCAAGACATTCTGCAAACAAAGATACGTCTGTTTACCAAATATGTCAACATCAGTAACTAAACCCCCTACAGAAGAACAATGCACATCTGCCTAATGCTACTGTTACTATATATATAGTCAAACGTGTATATAGTTAAGAGCCAAAGCTCTTTGACTGCATGCTGTACATAGTTTGATACCAATGTTTCATTGCAAGTTAAATTTCAGTTCCATGTAAACCACCTTGACCCGGAGAAAGGCGGTTTATAGATACAGCTTAATAAATAGATACCACCTTCTCCACTGTCACCATCCTTCTTTCAGCCCATCCATCCTCCTCTGTCGGCTGTGTGCAGTCATGTCTTCTTGTGCAGGCTGCTACACCATGGCCTACATTGGTACTCTTTTCCGCATTTCAGCTCTTCAAGCATGCCTCTCCTGTGCCTGATCTGCATGTCACCACTCCTACTCTGTCCTCCTGTTGCTGCACATATTCTGTCATTGCTGACTCCGCTGGAGGACACTTCTTCCCCATACTAAGCCACACACTAATATTGTGCCATTTTACATTGGCACCACCCTGTGCATTGGTACAGCTGCCTCCCACATGCTCGTCCAGTTTACTGACTGCCACATAGGGTGCCCACAGATCTGGCAGGTCCATCAGCTCCCACCTGTCCTTCCATCCATCACCTTTACATTGACTTTCCTTGGTGCTCCTTTATCCAGCGTTAGGGTTACAGCCATTTTCAGATGTTAAGATACTTGACACCTTAAAACCCAATATCTTGTTAACGCCCATAGTGCCCTTTTCGCCGGAATGCCTCCTACCCACCCAGAGCCCTTTACGCATGTAACACCCCTTATCACTGCCGTTAACGCCTCTTAGCCTTAACATCCTTTAGTAAACATACCCCTAGGTGTTTTAGAAATGGCCCTGCTAAACGTGGAGCTATTTCTAAAATGCATATCCACAGGAGAAGGAGCCACTTTGCAAAGTTACATGTGAGAAAAATCGACTGGGGAAACCTGTCAACTTAGACTTGCAAGTGCTGCTATTTCACAACTTGCGCATATAAATGGCACATGTGCAGCAGAGCAGAGCCATTTTGCAAATGTAGATGAGTAACTACTGCTGTTTAACTACAAAGGGTGCTATTTTTATCTAAGTACAATTTGAAGTGAGGAATAAATAAGGGGGATTAAGAGGAGGAACCCCTAGTCCTTCCTGTAAAGGGCTAGGTGAAATGAGCACTTTTTAACAACCTGACAGAGAACAGATGTCTGCAACTGCAGTCATACACATGTATTTCCTATCTGAAATATGTAATGCATGTGTAGATTTTTGATCTGTTCTCGCCATTCCCTAATCATGCCCCTGACATCCCCCTAAATAGCTTAGATGTGATTAGGATAGTCATGTGTAAACTGCACCCTTTCTAAAATGACTGTTTGCATGTGGCCGCCATGTACTTGTGCATGTGCTAACACGTACATGTGCAATATGCGAATACGGCTTCTAAAATAATATATTGCCCTTCAGCTATGTCAGTAAGGCAGTTTACATTATCAATTTAAAGAAACAGAAAATTAAAATTAAAATGTATATAAAAGAAAATGTTAAGGCATACACATGGTTAACCATGTAAATACCTGCTAACTGGATATTTGATGGCACATACTTTTATTTATTTAGCTGCATTTATATCCTGCTTTTCACTGGGTCAAAGCAGTTGGGGGATATGAGAC
The DNA here is from genome assembly GCA_033557465.1 of Ichthyophis bannanicus. NCBI lineage: Eukaryota > Metazoa > Chordata > Amphibia > Gymnophiona > Ichthyophiidae > Ichthyophis > Ichthyophis bannanicus. The sequence continues at coordinate 925,505,946 of CM066031.1, read as the reverse complement.
AATACACTAATACTTACAGGGAACATAGGCAATGGTCAAGACCAAAAGGAGCACCTGTGGGACTAGAAATCCCAGTCCTTCCAGCCCAAGGTTATTGTCCTCTAGTGGGATTTGAACCACTGACCTTCTGGCCTGTGGCATATTGTCCCAACCACTAGGCCACTCCTCCCATATGTGAGTAGTGTTGTCAAATATCCCTGACTAAGTCCCCTGTCCACCCCAATGATAGCCAGCTAGCATCTGGGCATGCCGGGGATATTCTGGGATGGAGCGGAAGTGGTAACCATCACTAACCGTGCAGCACCAATATTGGAAAACCGCCTATCTTATAGATGTCGAGGCTAGCCATGCAGTATCCAATATCGATGTTGCATAGTTAGCCTTGGTGGCTTCTGGGCAGCGCGGCCAGACCAGGATATTCACTTACGTTGCCGCAGAAGTGAATATCCAGAGTTTGGGGGTCAGCAGGCAGGGCTAAGCGTCTGCGGTGCTTAGCCCTGCCCAGTTGAATATTAGGCCCTAAAAGAATATGGAAATACACTGGACCTCATCTTCATACCGACTCAACTGTCCAAACTGGACCAATTCACAAACCCAAAACCTACGCAAGTTCCCTGGTCAGATCATCACGTCCTCACATTCACATTACACCTAGAGGCCCCGACCCACCTCCACGATGAGAAAAATACAACAAAAAGATTCAAACGCTATAACAAAGAAGCCTTCTTGAAGGAAATAACACCACAAATTCAACAAGAATGCAACACCTTGGATGATACAATAGACAAATGGAACCACAGCATATCCAAAGCCGCATCTGCTCCAAGAAAGGACAACCCATCTACCCACAGAAGAACCAATGCTCCCTGGTACTCCAACACAATCAGGGAAGCAAAACATTCCCTCAGACGAATAGAAAGAAAATGGAGACTAAAGAAATCACCAGACACTCTACACCAGTACAGAACTGAACAGCAAAATTACAACAACCTGATCAACGAACATAAACAGCAACACCATACTAACCTCATTATGAAAGCAGCAAATAAACCAAGGGAGCTCTTTAGCATTGTGAAAAATCTCACCAAAGACCACTCTGGTCATAACACCCATCAAATCGCCCCCCAAGAATATGCAAACTACCTAATGAATAAGGATAACATGCAAGCCCAGACAAGCACCACAGTTACATCGAACCTAAAAGGGACTGCCACTAAACAAACCTGGAAAAACCTCACCATATCAACAGTAAAGCAAATAGAAGACATCGTGAATGCCCTGAATGCAACCACATCTCCATCAGATCCATGCCCAGTTGAATGGATCAAAAACTCCAAAGACTAGCTATCCATACACATCCACAAAATTCTAAAAGAGTCACTGATACAAGGGCACATGCCACAAGCACTCAAACAAGCCATGATATGACCCGTCTTCAAGGGTGCAAGGCTGAGCACTGCAGACCCAAAATCATACCGACCCATATTGAGTCTACCATTCTTATTGAAGGTTATTGAAAAGATGACACAGAGGCAACTACAGGACCGCATTGATCTGCAAGCTCAGTTAGACCCACAGCAGCACGAATTCAAGCTGATGCACAGCGTAGGAACTCTACTCACATCCCTTTTTGACAATCTACTGAAAGGTCTGGACAGTATAAAAAATGGATTTTTACTTGTATTCATAGACATCTCAGCAGCATTCAACAGTCTCCCACTCAGTGTTGCTAAACCGATTACAGGAGATTGGGCTATGCAACAACACAATAAAATGGTTCACATCATATCTAAGCAACAGAACGCAACAAGTCAAAGGAGACCACGGAAAATCCTCACAGTTCCCCATCAGCCAAGGAATACCACAGGGATCAGCTTTGTCATCTGTATTGTTCAACATCTACATCCAACCGATCTGCGGCATTATCAAACGCCACATGTTACAATATCACAATTATGCCAATGACATTATGCTGTATGCTCCAATAGACACACTTGCTCCAGACCTAGCCCCCATGACCCATTGCCTCGAGAACATGAACAACTGGCTCGCAGATAACAACCTGAAAGTCAGCTTCGACAAAACAGAAGCAATGATCATATCCAGAAATCACAATTTTAACCCACCTCAAGCCATCAGCATCCTGAATCATACCATACCAATAAAGGACGAGGTGAAATACTTAGGTATCACCCTGGAAAGGAACTTAAACCTTCACACACACATAAGCAAAACTACTGGAAAAGTATACCAATGATTGAAGCTCATCTGGAGACTCAAACCAATCCTCAGCCAGGACCATTTTCAAACCATATGCCAGGCAGTCATCACACCAATACTGGACTATGGAAACTCTCTATATCAAGGACTACCTAAGCAGGCTACCCATCCACTCCAACTACTGCAGAACACTACAGCCCGCATCATAATCGGCACAGCCAAGAACAAACACATTACACCTATACTTCGGCAAATGCACTGGCTACCAATAATGGTACGAGCAAGATTCAAAACCACTACAAACATAATCAAAATCATGCACCAATGCACAGCAGATGTTCTCCGCTGCTTGATAGCCAAAGACACAACCAACCGACCCAGACAAACTAGCAACAACAATAGACTATGAACACCAACCGGATACCACAAAACAAAACAAGCTACCTCATGCCCTAAATTGTCATGGTCAGTTAGCCATTAAGAACATTAGCAAATATGAGTCTTGATAAGTGGTTGCAAAAAGAGATTTTAAGCTGGATCTGAATTTTTTATAATTATTCTTTAGCCCTTCTTATCTCAGCCAAGTATTTGTTTTCTTCACTTCACCAGATAAATTTGTCTGTAGATAAACTAGTGTTCCTTCTAAGGGGTGCCAACTGCTTAAGCCCTTTCCTTTAATCCCACTGTGCCATGAAAAGCGGGATATAAATACAGCTAAATAAATAAATAAATAATTTCCTATGATGGTAATAGATCTGTTTTCTTTGAACCAATCAAAATTGGAAAAACAAATCTTTCTGATGAAGTTGGGAGTAAATGATATGGGATCTTTTTTCTGCTTTGGTCAGGGCAGTAGTAAAACTGTAGTGCTTACACCTTTGATTCTCCACTAGCTCCCATGATGTGGACTGTAGCTATTCAGCCATAATGCTTGTTTCTTTGATAATTTTTCCTTTTTCTTTTTTCTTTATTCAATTGTTTGTTTTTCTATTGAAACATATATAATGAAAATTCTAATAAAAAAAATCCCAGTGTGCCTGTGAGAATAAAGGAAATTAGTCCTTTCTCTAAATTAATAAAACAATCTGATCTAACACCATAGTAAAACATCCATCCAAAATCTATTTGGTGTGCTATTAAAAACCCATGTTATGTTATATTTGTTTATGGCCTTCTTTAGACATAGTCCAACCCACAGCAGTTCATGAAAACCATCAAAAGCTAATATTAGTTCCCAGAGCCTATCATGGCATATCTCTCATAAGTAAGTTGAACAATTGGCAGTGAGAAACACCCCCAAATTATTAGACAAGGGAACCCAAAAATGAATTAAAATATGTTCTGAGCAAGGCACAGCAAAACAAACATCCAAAGAAATTGCCTTAGACGTAATCATCATCTCAGAATCAAAAACAAGGCCCAATATATGACTTTCCTATTGAGTGGCAGTCCCAAGTAACTGAGGCAATCCACAATAATAAGGGTGGAAAGACCAGTAGCTGTTAATTTGACTTCTGGTCAAGGTGTTGGTAGAAATCACTGAGCACTAAAAATTACAGGTTGGATACTAAAAAAAATCATGCAGAGATTCCTAGTGCTGTTTGATCACCCGGTATGGTAAATATACAAATAGAGCCCCCAGTCCCAGGAACTCAGTGATTTAGGGGTGTGTTCACTTTAAAGCTTTAAGAGTGCACTGGTTAGTCAGTGTTAACAGCAGTGGTAAAAGTGTTATCATGTGGCAACGGGGAGTAGACATTCCAGTGGTAGGGGTGCTTAAATCCATTTATCAGGCGCTAACAGGATACCGGGCTTTAAGATGCCAAGCATGCACCTAAATGCCTGAAAATGGTAGGCATCTTAACACAGGATAAGGGAGCCCTTGTGAAAGTCACATTTTTTTTGATGGAAGGAAAGGTAAGCGCTGATGGATATGTCAGATCCATATGTATCCTACATGTTAGTCAATAAATGGGATGAGCATGTAGGAGGCAGCTATACTGTATCAGTGAGGAGTGCCCATGTAATCTGCTGTAATGTCAGTGTGTGGCATCAGATTGGGAAGAAATATCCCCTGGAGGAACCAGCATGGCTATGATGTGGGCATCAAAAGGATGACAGATGTCATGGCGCAAGGCAGATAGTGCCTATGGAAATAAAAGAAAACACACAGGGCAGTTTTAAAACCGGCAGTGCAAAACACATGGCTAGGGGTTGCTATGAGCAACCAAGCAAAACAAGAGCACAGGCTGTAGGTAAACGCCCAGATAGAGCATTACATCATAGCTCATCAGGGAAGCAGACACAGCTGCACCAGTTTGAGCTAACAAGAGTCTCAAAGAATGACGCACTTAAAAAGTCAGTCTTGAGCAAAGCAGAGAAGAACCGAGAAAGGAACAGAGACGGGAGCAGGGAGTCAGACTCATTCTCTGATGTCAAGGGAGAAAGAGACACTGAGAGGATTCACTGGAGAGGAAAGAGCAGAGCTCAGGAGAGCCAAGAGTCATACCTGAAAGCTTCTGACGTGGATTCCATCTGCACCTCAGAGGGGTTTGCCCAGGAGGAAGTCTCAGAGGTTAGTGCTGGAAAGTTGGGCTGCACTAAGCCAAAGTCCGGTTGGGGACAGAGAGAGATTCCAAGCTGCAGACCACGAGGAGCTGGGAGAGGGAATACCCACGAGAGCAGGTACCTGGGGAGCAAAAGCTATTATCCAGAAGTGAGTTCCTACCCGAGAGAAAGACGTCCCTTGAGGGGAAGTGAAAGGGAGAGAAGTTTCAACTTCCCGGTTGCAAAACGGAGAGTCAGAGCTCAGCCTGAAGAAAGGCATAGTACCTTGAATAGAGGGGCACTGGATTTTAACTACATTGGTCCTGAAGGATATGGCCCTGTAAGGAGAGAATCCATAGTGCACAGTAACCAGCCTTTCTGCAGGGGGAGAGGGGAGAGAAGCTCTAGCCAAGAAGAGAGGGAACTTTTAAGCACTGATACACATTACAGCCCTGACAAATATAATTCCCAAGAAGCACACGAGGACATGGAATGTGACTTCTGTGAAGAGAGCTCAGATATTTGTAAAATGGACTGTACAATGGTGTTTTCAGACAGCGTGACCTCTTTTTGTTAAAGCCTGAGTAAAACCCTGCCTAAGAGAAATCTGTGGAGGAACACAGATTTCCCTGGAAAGCTTTTGTAAGAGAAAAAGCCTGTTTTCCCTTTTTGTTTGTTTAAAGCTGACAAGAAGCATTTTTGTTGTAATTTGTAGCTCCCACTTGTGTTGTACCAGTTTTATGGTTTAATTTCTTTTGACCCTTGTTGCAAGAATTCTCCCGGGAAGGGAAATAAATACCTCTTTAAGCATAGCTACTCGACCACAGCTACCTTCTTATTAGAATAGCTATTGGGACTCAAAATCCCAGGGGGCACTACTCCGCCCTTGCTACATAAGAGGATCCTCACTGAAGCCCCAGGCCTTCCGCCTCCGGGGTAGTAGGTGAGTGACACAGAGCAGGAATGGTGGCGTGAGGATCATGCACAGGAGAGGAGTGAGTGATACATACTAATGATTTAAATGTTCCTGTGTGGGCCATAGTGTAGCAGCTAGCAGGAGAATACATGAGTGTACATAATGGGCATATGCTGATGGGTAGGCTGAAGGATGGATAGTGGTAGACGAAAGTGCAGTATGGTCTTGCTGCCCTGATGTATCTGATGTGAATGCATAAATGCACTTGTAGTGTGTGTGAAAAAAATTGTGGCTGTGCCATGGGGAAGTCCCAATACCAGCTATTTGGGAATGACAGCTGTCCCAGCTTTCTAACCACCATACAATCCTCCTGACACATGTGCATATAACAATTGGACAAGTGTGTCTCATATTGGCCATATGGAGCAAGTAAGGACATGTGATGATCCCTGCAGGTGGCCATCCCAGGAGTGGGATGTGCCTGCATGTACTGCATACATGTGATGAAGCAAAAGATGTTCAATCACAGTTATGATGAAATATTCCAAATATGTACAACTGAGGTGTCATACATCACAGGGTGAACATGTCTGACCCTTTGTAATGGGCTAAAGCAGAACCAATAAAGTCATGTTGTCAGATGGGCATGATTGAAATGTGCATGTTTGCAGCCCCAATGTGCTATTGCAACACATAAAATAGCAAAAGAAGATATTTTCTCCATTCAATGCAGACCTTGGACTGTTTCTGGCAGTATAATGAAGTGAGTTTCCCACAGCCACTTAGCCAGTGCCCTAACCATTAGGTTACACCACCACATTTGTCTGCATAGCAATGTCTAGAATCAGAGACTGCAGGTTCCTGACTGCAATGTACAAAACCCAGGACATGAAATAACATGGCTGGCACATTCTGAGACAGTGGTACACCACAACTAGGGCTTGCCTACAGTAGCACTCATGCAGTATGTATGGCATTGGACACTCAGTACTGTAGCTGCATAACAGACACACAGCTGCAGAATTCATCTCTTGTCCAAAGGCCAAGCTACATGGGAGGTCAGATGTCCATCCCTCCACTATATCTCCAATGCCAAACAGTCACATGCAGAGGTCTGCTGTGCCACAGTGTGGCATTAACCCCTGAGGCAGCATATGTGCAGGGCATGCAATCCCCTGTGACCTGCTGCACACTGTGAGATAGGTACACCTGCACATACACCGAGCTCAAACCACATTCATGACCCATGAGGTCCATTGCAGACCATTCTGCCTCCTCGGGGGGGGGGGGAGGGGTGGCCTGCACATGTCCACCTCCATCACAGACAACAAGTAGATACTGGGCAATGCTCCAGTGATCACAGTCGCCACTATGGCTGCAAATGGGGCTCTGGATGCTGGTGTCTGTTAGCCCCTCCATTGCCCATGATGCACTGCAGAATCTGAGCAGATATATGCAACTGATGCCCATATGGAGAATGCAGTGATCCATCACATCAGTTCTGTAATATGCAGGGACAATGTGTGTTTTCTGCTCATAACAGCAACCATATGGGAGGAGTGACCTAGTGTGTGGGGCAAGTTACCTCAGGCTAGAGGGCAGGGGTTTAAATCCTACTAGAGGATAACAACCTTAGGCTGGAAGGATTGGGGTTTCTAGTCCCACAGGTGCTCCTTGTGGCCTTGGGCAAGACACTTAACCCTCTGTTGCCTCAGGTACAAAAACAGATTGTGAGCCCTTTAGGGACAAGGGAAAAAATATATATATATACAGTACCTGAATGTATACTGCTTTGACAGGTAGAAAAGTGGTATATAAATCTAGTTAAACAAATAAATATGTGCAAATGACCTGTTTCAGCAGTCACCCTAATTGTGAAGAAGGGCACACATCACCTGGTCCCCAGAGCAAACGCTACAATAGATGGGCTGTCCTGGTTCTGGAGCAGATCTTTTTCACTGCCAGTGTGCTACAGATCTTGCCTGCAGTATGTGATGCTAGTCATTTTGTATTCTGCACAATTGCAGCATGCTTGAGGAGCCTGACTTAATTTGGCCTTGTATCCAGCTCCTGTTGACCAGGGACTCTTCAAAAATATCTCATCAGTCCTTAAAGTTGTAGTAGCTGAGCCAGTGAGACTGTCATGCAGACTCTCTGATGTCACACATGCAGACGCTATGTAGGCCTATATAGTTTCTGGCCATGTAAACATATGCTTTGGCCAGCAATGCTACCTACGAAGGGCACAATCTAAACATGTGTGGTACTGTTCCCCCTAACCCCACCCCAACATTCACCTGCAGGCATTGCCTTCCCGCATGGTGACAGGCAATGCAAAGACAAACATGACATCCTCTGCCACATTTCCGCAGCTGGAATTGTATATGCAGTATTCAGAGGTCAGTGTCCCACAGTCACCATCAGGCACACAGGTGTATTTGGACTGTCATTTGAGGTGATAGGTAACGTACTACTGAATGCTTCGGCCAGTGATCAGTAGACAGTGTTGAGATGGTGTTGATTGTTTGCAAATGTGCATGACACGGACTTGCCTACATGTGCATACACTGCATGGAGCAATGAGTCTCCCAGATTGCACTCTGTGACTGCAGCATAGGACAAGAGTAACGTGCATGCAGGTAAATCACAGAATCCTTCCTGTATCATCAACTAAGTGAATGATTTGGACATTCATAGAGGCCAGTCCTTCCCCAGAGCTTAGTTCCCTATAGGCTGCAGCTGCAGCTGCGCCAAGTGCTGACACTGTTGCCACAGATATAGCTGTTATGACAATTGGCATTAATCAGGCCTCTCACCTATGTAAAATGGTGTGTCCCGAAGCCTGGAGGCTCAGTCAGAGGTGAGGCTTGCAACTCACACTCATGTGTCCCTCCTGCTCACTCCAGTCAAACCAGCAGATGATTTTGGAGCTGCATAAGTGTCATGGTTGCACATTCTGATACAGTTGATATTGTGAGGTAAGTAGGGGAATGCTGGGGGGTTGAGCCTTGACAATGGTATAATTGAGAATGCAATACAGCATCACAGCCACAGGTTGCAACTACTTGCTGAAAGGTAACCTTCGGCTCTTAAATGGTGTCTCACACAGTATGTGGAGCTGCTATATAACTGACCTGCAGCATGTTGTATGTACAGCCATAAAGCCTGGGCACCACATGCATGCACAATGCATTGCAGAAGCTTATACTACTCTGGACACACACACACACAATTCAGCTAGGCACGCCATGCTGCTCCTGCCCCCTTCTATGGGGGATGTGGGCATGAATGCTGTTGCCTTAGACCTCAGAAGGGAGGGATTACTATGTCCTCTGCTGTAGCAGCTGCTAATATGCTTGCTATCTCACTGACTGTGGCAACTCAGTGTTGGGACACATATTTCATCCGCAGCAGGCTGTAACTACTGTGACCACCACCCCCACCCAATGCTGACATGGCATAATGGTGGCTGTGGGGGTGGCGCAACGTCTTCTTCACTGCATCAGCATGTATGTGTGCTGCCACTGTTACCCAGAGGAATCCCACCAGACATCACAGATGTACACCCTAGGTGGCAGACTTATCAGCCAAGTGGACCAGCCAGCCCCACTGCTTCAACCACATGGCACCTCCTTTGGCAATTTGGCACCAGCAACATCATACCCTTTCTTAATGGGCAACATGCTGTTAATGTCAATGGAGCACTACTACCACTAATTTGGGAACCCCGGTGGGTGGAGCACATTGCATACATTTAAATAGGCTCTCTGCACTCAGAAATAGCCCTTACTGCGAGCTTTCAGATGGTGTTATGGTTCCCAGTGCAAGAGGCTCTAACACACGGTAACACAATCCAGATTTAAGAGAGCACACATTATCCTGCCCCATTGACACCCACTCTCCACCTCCTTTTACCTTAACACTATGGGCCCGGCTTCCCAACGTTAATCCAGTGTTATCTGTGGATTCCGTGGCATGTACCGCTCATGGGTGCTGATAACACCCATTAACGGCACCTTTGCTCCCTTACCACCCTTTAGCAAACATACCCCTTAAACTAATAAACCTTTACAACTTACCAGAAAAGCTGAAGTTAAGAGTAGCAGCCAGAGCTGACTTGTACTGTAAATCAAAAGCACATCCTTTCACTCCCTTCCCAACTCAGGGATAGTAAGGTAAGAATAGTTAGTAGGTCTAAACTGTGCAGTCAGCATCTGTCTATCTGGGAATAACCAGATTTTAGTAAGCAAGAGAGTCTATGTTCTCAGCAGTTATTAGATCATACAGAATGTGCCATTTATGTAAGATAGATCTGCAAATGGCCAATATACAATTAAGAAAATAATAGATTTGAAGGACCAAACCTTCCTATTCCTCCTTAATTCCTAAAGGAATTGATATCAGTTGGCAGTACCCATCTGGCTTAGTCCTTCTGTGATGTAATTTGCATGTGGCTCCTTCTCCCTCTACAGTCATAGCACCAGTGTTGCTTTTTTGGCTCAAGCTGATGATATCACAGGGTGGAACTAAGCAAGTAGCAGTGTCTAGGGAGGGCAGAAAGACAGTAAATGGTCTGGCACTCAAAATGCCAATTTGCCATGATGGTCAACTCTTCAGCTCCTTCTGCCTCTCTGGTCCTACCACTGCTAATTTAAATGCTGCCCTAATGTGTTTTTTATGGCTTAGACTTCAGAGGACACAGCTAACCCCGCAGCACTGTCTAGGGAGGAGACTCAAATGGTATGTCCTCTGACACTCAAAAACCCACTTGTCCACAGTAGTAAACTCTACAAGGCAGCTTACATGCAGCTCCTCTCTCTCTTTGATCCCACCTCTGCTTTTGGTGTCTTGGTATGCTGATGCCTAACAGCAAGTTCTAACAAGTTTCATTAAAAATTAACTTCATGTTTCTATGCTTAGTTGCAGAGTGTCAATTGTATCCCTTTAATAGGATTGCGATGAGCCTGGGAGACAGATAGTGATACATCGCAGGCTGCAATCAATTGGACTTTGTTTTGGAGACGTACTGTACATCCAATGATGTGTAGTGGTCTAGCACAATCATTATATTTCCTGGCTCACCATGCCACACTATGGGGAAACCAGGAGAAAAGGGGACCTATAGGGCCCTTGACCCTGCACTGTGGCAGTAGAGGCAGAATTCAGCAAATATCAAATATTTTAATGTAAGTTTGCCATGCTATCTCCATCTGCTACTCTCTATTAAAAGATTCTTGCCTGGCAGCTAGAGATGCACCTCCTACTGCCGGGCTGGAGTCTTGTGAGAAATAATGCAAGGGGCTCATTGGCACCATGTTGGGATTGCTCCTGCTCCTGCTAGACCCCTGGGCAGACTGGGGATAGGGATTACAGGGTGAGGAGATCTGCTGAGGGAACCTTAGGGGAGAGATTGTTTTTGCTGGAGCAGTTGGGTGGATGGCTCTTTGTGATAGGGGTTGCATGTGGAGGTATTGGGTGCTTTGGTGGGTGGAGGATCAGATGTGTTGGTGCATTGCCTGTTTGGGGGGGGGGGGGGTCAGGGAGAACATTGGATGTCTTGGAAGTCATCAGGGATCAAGATTGGGGGGGGGGCATTGGGGATGATTGAGGTCAGAGAGGGAGGCTGGGGGCAAGACCTCAACATTGACAGCTGCCACTTCCAGCAAGCATGTATACATCTTTCGGGACAGCTGTAAATGCAGACGTTTATAATTTTTCTATAGACATGGATTCCCCTTGTGAAATGGGTAATCCACATCTATATCATAGATCTGCCCAAACTATGTCCTCTTCCTGCCCTCTCCACACTTCCTGGAAATTTAAATGTAGCAGCATTTTCAAGTTTAAAAAGCACCTTTTTGAAAATGGCATTTGTATATATATGCCAATCTAAAGGCTCTTAGTTTATCTCAGGGGTTTTCAGTCTACAATCCATGCTCAATATACTTATAGATTTGCGAACAATGGAAGCAATGCATGCAAATCTATCTTATATATTCATATTCTGAAAATCTAACTTGCTGGATATTTCTGAGGACTGAATTGAGAACCATAGGTGTGTCTTCATAGGGAGACTATTCCATTCTCCGTATCATCTTGGTTGTCCTGTTCTGTACCTTTTCTAGTTCTGTTACACCTTTTTAAGAGGGAATGCCTGGAACTGTATGCAATACTCAAGATGTGGTCGCAGAGGCACTACAATATTCTTGATTTCTTCTCCACCATTTTTTCGAATAATTTCTAACATTCTATTTTTAGGTACCGAACTGAGGATTGCAATGTATTGCCTTCAATGACCCCCCCCCCCCTTCCCTAGTCTGGCAAGGTCCTTCAGCAGTCTCACACACGGCCTTCTTCAGTTTTAACTGCTTTGAATATTGCTGTGTCTCCCTTGCTACTCTCTTTTCCAGATTGTTAATGAATATCTTGCTGTAAGTAATACCAGTCCCAGCATAGATACCTGGGGCACTTCACTATTTTATCTATTATCAAATTCATGTAGGGATATTATTGAGATCGGGAGATTTTTTTTTCTCTCTCTAAGGAATGAATTGGCTCCAAGTCAAGTAAATATTTTTCCTTAATCTGGATCACATTCACCATAAACAAATAACCGGGCAAAAGTTGGTATTGAAAAGAATATTTAATTTAATGGACCTTCTTTTACTGAAACAGCATGTACTCTTAACTTCATGTTTCATCTCCTGTTACATACCCTGAAATTTCCGCACTACACAATCCTTTAACCCTGGGAGTACCAATGTGGTCAAAAGTGACCCCATTGCAAGTTTCACAACGCGTATCTCGGAAACTAGTTGTTCAAGAATGCAATCTTTTTATGACTTTTCACATGTCAATATTCTCTTTATATTGCGCCATGAGAGGAATAATTTTCATCCGCTAGGTGACGCTAGTGATGAATTGCAGCACAGAGTACCAGTGGGGTCATCTTTGACGCAGTTGCTTACGTGCAGTTTGGATCGTGATACAATTTGCAGTTTTGTGCATTTTTTGATCTGACAAAGGTATTTATCAATAATTATGTATCATTTATTTTTTGTTCTCTTATTTTATGAAAATTACATTATGGAATCAGCTACCAAATGAACTAAGATCGAACAGCGACCTACAGGACTTTAGGAGAAAACTAAAGACCCACCTCTTCCAGGATCATTACAACTTAACATAAACAATCCAGAATGAACATAACCTCGCAACCCAAACGAACAAAAGTATTAAGAACCGATTTTTGTAACCAAAATGTATATATTGCAACCACTGAAACAAAACTGTACATGGCCCATACTGTTTAAATACTATATAGATGCCTTACACTGTATAAACGAAAACAAAATTTCAATATTCAAATCTGTAAAAAAGCAAGCAAAACAATATAAAATGTAAATGTGTATAAATGTACAGTCAAGTACACCTCAATGAAAAGGTAAATTGTTGATTCTTACCATATGTAACCAATGTTTGATGTGTAGAGTAAACCGCTTCTGATCGCTGGAAGTAGCGGTATACAAATGAAACCAAATAAATAAATAAAATTGTTTATGATGTCAAAACGAAAGTATTCAGCTGCCCAAGTAAGAGAAATATTGCAACAAGATGCTGACAGTGACGGCTCTGAGTCGTCTGATGATGCAGCATATTCAGCAAGCGAAGAAGCATATTAGCCAAGTTCGGGCGATAAATCTGATGATGACAGTCATGATTCAGATGGCGACAGCAGTTGGTCGCCAAGTGAATGTGAGACTGATGTTGAGCTGGTAACATCACCTGCAGCAAAGAGTCAAGTTACAGGTCGAGGCAAAGGTCCAGGCTGTGCTGAACGGGGAAGAAGGCAGGAGTCCTCGGTGTCTGTATCATCTGTGAGGAATCTTAGTTGTGGTTGTAGAGGAGCTAAGAGGTCATCAACTATAAGCACAAATGTTGTCATTGAAGCCTATGTATCTAAGGATGCCACATCATGGAACAGGAAACCTATAAACCAAGCTGCTGGAAGATACACCAGAGCTAATGTCATGCCCGAACAACAAGGTCCTACAAGGTATGCTGTACGAAATGTTGATTGCTCTCTAGCAGCATTCCACTTGTTCATGAGGAAGAACTTATTGAATGAAATCATGATGTGGACGAGCAAACAAGGAAGACACATTTATGACGACACCTGGAAAGATTTGACAGATGGAGAATTTCAACGTTTTCTTGGACTTCTGATCCTCTCAGGCATGTACAAGTCACAAAATGAATCCATAGTTCAGTTGTGGAACCTTGAAGATGGTCGTTCTGTTTTCGGCAAAAATATGGCCCGTAACCGTTTTCAGCAAATTTCTTCTGCTCTCAGATTTTATGATGCAACCAACAGACGTGAACAACGAGGCGTAGATAAGCTTGCTCCAATCAGATACGTTTTTGATACCTGGGAAGCAACTCTAAGGGGTATGTTTACTAAACTGCGGTAATCGTGAATAACACGCATTATGTAACATTAACGATCGTAAGCGCATCATAACGCGCGTTAACCGTAGTTAACGATCGTAAACTCCCGCGGCGCGGTAAAACACCGCAGAAGGTGGAGAGAGGGTGGAGAGAAGGGGTCAATGGGCGGAGAGTGGGTGGGGAGAGGCTCCCTTCACACTAACGTGCTGATCTGAAGAGCTCAATTCCAACGCGAATGAAAACCTGCCGTTAAATGCACATTACAGGGGAGAGAAACCATTTAAGTGTCAGCAATGTACAGCCCAGGCAGGGAAACCAAAAACGTGATAAGTGTGATACATGTGCACAGAACAAAAGGGCACATAAACACTGAAAATGACCCCAACAAACTGGAAAGAGACCATAACCAAGCTGGCCAATAGTGGTAGCAATGAGAAACATCAACCCCTCCCCCCACAAGTAAGCTCCATAGAACAGATATAAATTGTGGAAGGGTCTATAATCCGTCCCCATACAAGGTGAATGAGCCCACAGTGAAATAGCGCTGCTCAGGGTTTTCCCCACCCTCGGACAGGGTTCCTATGGCATGCACATGTCTCGCAACATCAGGGTGGGCATGTCGGAATGGCAACTGGACAGATGCCGGAGAAGGGGATACAGAGGGCCGCAGGTGGCACATGCTGTGGTGCAGCTGGGCCACAGTGTGGACTAGGGCGATGCCTAGGTGGCCCATACGAATGCTGAAGCAGCAGAGCAGCCAGACAGCAACTGCTGAAGGCCCAACATTGGCACGACTGTGTTTCCCACAGTGTCACAGGGGATAGTACCCAGCAGCTACCCCCAAGGGCCCGGAACATTGGCAGGCGGTGCTGGGGGGAAGCATGGACACCTATGCAGGTACCCCTACCCCAGAACCCGCACCATAGGCAGCCGCCTACCTGCACACTGGATGGCCTGAGACTGCGCACCACCAGCACCACCAGCCGAAGGGCATGTCAGCATGGTGGCTGAGGGATACTGGTGGTGGAGGGGGCAGTGGCAGCTGCCCAGAGCAGACTGTGGCCTAGCCCTGTGTAGGTGGGTGCCGTGTACTGCAACAGATGGGCCCTGTCTGACGAACAGTCATGGTATCACCAAGGAATGTACTGACTTTGTGACAACAAGGTGGTGCAGTACACACAACCAGTGTATTCAGAAGCAGAGGATCACAGGTTCAAGTCCCAGCTGTGGTTCCCACCAACCCAGTCCCCATATTTTACCCACTACAACGTGCTAATATAGACAGCACCTTTATTGCAGATGACGTAAACATGCCCAAGACACCTACATTTTACCCTACAGAGCACAGACACCATAAACATGCACATTACCTAGAGCAGAGCCTCCCAAATGCAGTCCTGGAGGGCCAAACACCATTCCGGTTCCATACTGCCTCTGATAAAGATGCCTGTGCTGCATTTCTATGCGCCACCCCCATGGTATGCAGATGTATCTCATGCATATTCATGAGGGACAGCATGAAAACCCGAAAAGTGTTTTGCACTGCAGGACTGGAGTTGGGAACCTCTGCCGTAAAGCAGCAGCCAACAGGGGCAGACACACCCGCACCCACAGGCCCCATTATCCAAATCCTCCTGGGGAGGCAGGACTTTGGGCTCTGCGTGCATCTCCCAATACTAGCACTTGCATACCTTAGTAATGCCACCCTAAACCGGGGAATATGGTACACATCTATCAAAAGGTTGCTATGAGTACTGGCAGATAGCAATTCTTAGGTTAAGTACACTTTTCTGAGTGAGCTGCATCACAACAACCTTTCTGATGTCTGTGGAGTGTGCTACAGGTCTTGTGTCTGACAGTGTTTACCAACCTGGGGAGTGACTCCTACAGTATTGCGTACCATAGCCATGCCTGCACTGTGCCCAGGACTTGTGTGGTGGCCTGGGCTGCCCAACACCTCTATAGTTGCACAATTCTGGCATAGGTGTGGGGAATGTGTGTCTGTCTATCCAGTGTGTGGTGGTTGCCAACACCATCCACAGCCCACACTGCTAGCACTGTTGCCAGTATTGGCCTGCTAATGTGCATAATGAGGAGCAGGGTACCGTGGGAATAGCCTGGATAGGGTGGCCTGGCCTGGATGCATCTGCACACAGCATAGGACAATGGCTCGGACATTGTAGTGCCTAGCCACCACCTGCACGGACAGGGTGGCCATAGCATGTCCTGCTGGGAGGTCACTCTCACCCTGACTGAGCAGTGACCATGGCATGGCTAGGTTCCCCCATAGTGCTATATAGCATTTCTTTCATGTGATATTTATGGGTTTCCTTTTGGGGCCCAATCACTGACTTATCTGCTTGGTGTGTATGCTGACATCCCCGTTCTGGGTATATGCATCTTCTCCAGGACCATGCAATATGGACTAGCTGGCAGACTGTCTGCAGCTAGTATGTGTCTTGCTGGAACACCTTGCAGGGTGCAGCGGCTGGAGGCTTGCTGCTGGAGAATGTCAGATAATGGTGGGGGGCAGCTGAGCATTTCCAGTCCTGCCGTCTGTCTGCTATTGCGTTATGGATGTATACCGCTCTGTCTGTTCCCCAGCAGGACTGGGGTTGCTGGTCCCCTCTACTGCTGCCATTGCAGGGAGGTACACTGTGGATCTATTGGTGGGTGATCCTGTTTCCCACCCTGAGCCCCAGAGGGTGGGTTGTGTGGTGGTACATAATCTGCCTATGGGTCCATACACCCCCCCCCCCTTTACCTACAGCAGGTAATGATGGCACCAACACAGGATATGCACGATTCTGGGTGCAGCATCGCCCATAGGGACTAGACATGACCGAGACATACAGCAGGACACAGATGTATGCTAGGTGTGTCTAACTGAACTACCTGTCACACACTGATGGGGACCTGCAGCATGGCGTATTTCAGCCATGAAAGGTGCTGTGGACCTGGTGCTAGGCGCCCCACCTCAACCTCAGGGTGGGCACTGTACCCGCACAATGTGACTGTCTGTGGCTACTCTGTGGCAGTGCCACACACGGTCTGTTCCCCCTACAAGGCCGAGGTGCTGTGGGGGTACATACCCGATCTTGTGCCCATCTCTCGACTGCTGATTTGCATGTGCAGTGCATCATGGGTACAGGTGGGTTACCCCTTTCCTGGTAACCACAGCAGACAGTTTGTGTGGTGACGTGCAGTCCTGCAGCCAGCCAGGGCTTTGTTCACATCCTTATAAGGTGTCCTATAGGGGACATTATAGGGTGCCTTGGCGGACAGTACACTTTATAATGTGCCCTATGGAGTGTGTTATGGGGTGCCTTATGCGTCACTTTAGGTTTTGCCACCGTGAGGATGTGTTTGCTGGCAGCACTAATTAAGATACACGTCACATGCCTCAACAATCGCTACTTAAATGTAAAGGGTGCTGCCTCAGCCAGCCTTATACATTAGGCCCACTGTGGAATCGAACCCATGACCCTTTTACCATCAGTCAGTGTTGTAACCATTGTGCTACAGCTCTGTTGCTGTGCTTGTATGCCTGCACGCCTTCTTAAGATTAACGCGCGGTAACGTGCCCTGTAGCACTCGTTCATTTATGGCGCCTTGTAACGCGCGTTCTCAGTGCATTCTCGGAAACGATGTACCGCCCATGTCCTTATTTGGGGTTTCTGTCTCTACCGCGGCTCCTAACACGAATCGCACTAACGCAGTTTAGTAAACATACCCCTAAGTGACGTCTTTGTTCCTGGTGAAAATGTTCCCGTGGATGAGCAACTGCTTACATTTCGTGGCCGTGTTCCATTCAGACAATATATTCCCAGCAAACCTGGGAAATATGGCATAAAGCTATGGATGTTGTGTGACAGTGCAATGTCATATGTTCTGCATCTTCAAGTATATGCAGGAAGGGAACTCTGACAAAACAGGGAATAGAATCAGGGTGAAAGGGTTGTGCTGCAACTCACTGAAGGATTGACGCGATCTAGCAGAAATGTTACTGTTGACAATTTCTTCTGCAGTTTATCCCTGTCATGGAAATTGCTAGAAAAACAAATGACACTTTTGGGGACAATTCAAAAGAACAGAAAAGAATTACCTCCAGAATTTGTAACAGCAAAGGGCTAAGAGGTATTCACTTCACTGTTTGCTTTTCGCGATGATGCCACTCTGGTTTCCTATTGCCTGAAGAAAGGAAAAGTGGTTGTTCTTCTGAGCAGTTTGCATGATCAAGAAGTAGATAACACATGTCCAGACAAAAAACCACGCATGATCTTGGACTGTAATTTTAGTAAAAGTGGAGTAGATATGGCAGATCAAATGTTGCGCATGTATACCACAAAACGAATGACAAGACGCTGGCCAGTGACTATCTTCTACAACATGTTGTACATCAGTGCTTTGAATGCCTTCATTGTTTGGATGCCACTAAATCCAGAATGGCAGTCCAAGTCAAAGCACAGACGTCGTCTATTCCTCTTGGAATTAGGAAAGCAGCTGCTTCAGAGTAATTGCAGCGAGACTTCTTCCAGCATTGAAGAAGCCACTGATGCTGTTTGCAATGTCAGAATCCCAAAGAAAAAAAGAGCAAGGTGTCACTGCTGTTCCAGAGAAAAAGACAAGAAAAGCAACATAGTTTGCACCTCCTGCAAGCGCAATGTTTGAAAGAACATTCAGAAATTGTCTGTGTCTCATGCAAATGACTGTAGTACGTTACTGTGTTCATCAAGTGCATGCAAAAACTGCTTTCATGGCAACTCTTCTTCATGAAATTTTATGATAAAGCATTAAATTTCAAACATTTAACCTTCATATAATAAATAATTAATTCAGAATATTTTCTCTGTTTATTTTAAATTTTTCATGGTTAATGGTTCATGGTTAATTTTTCATGGTTAATTAAAATTCGTCGTGGGGTCATTTATGACCACAACGGTATTCAGTGTGTGCAAAAAATCTCGGTAATTCCAGGGTTAAGATGATTTGCAAAATATTCTCAGCTGGATATAGGAATAATGTCAACTTCTTATTAAAAAAACATGCCGAGGATGGTGACTCACTGGATGGGTCCTCTGAGCTTAAGTGTAATATGTTTTTCGTCCTTATTAGATTCTGTTTATATTTAAAAAAGCCTGCCAGTACTAAATCTGCTTGCAAATTAGGAAGGCACACTCAGGAACGTGTCTCATTTTGTTTGTCGTGTTATGGGCAACATTCCTTTACAAATTCCCCCACAACACACTTTGCACAGTTCTGCAGATACTAATGATAATTTCAATAATTCATGACAGCCATTCAGATGCTCATTTGTAGACATGAAACCCCTGGCTGCAAGCCATAGGATGCCACATAAAATTATTATTGTTGTCAAGGCTCATTTAGTTTGAGAACTAGTTAGAGATGATAATATTCTCTGTCTCTTTTGCTTTTATTTTTGAGAATTTAAAACTAAAGGATCTTGCGGGAGGGACATAGTATGCACCTCCTGTTTATCTCAAGCTGATCTAAGTCTTGATTCCAAGGAATGTTTTATGACCCACATATAGAAGGAGAGGGGTTTATAAGGCAGAATGAGAAACAAACATTAAAATTGATTTACTTAAAGAGAAGTGGTGCAGAAGCTAGACAGAAATAGATATAACTGGACTTATTTAATTAAGTGTACTTTAAAGAAAAAAACATATACAGAGCCAACATTAACAGCCCCAGAAACTTACCAGGTATTACATTTCACTCTTTCCTCAGACTCTACTGTTATCCTTCCTTAGAAAACAAATCCAGATCCGCAAACACTTAAGAGAAGTAAAAGCTTGGTGGAAGGAAACATACTTGAACTGTAGTCACAAAAGTGCCTCCCAGTGTTAAGGTTACCAAATTTGTGCACATATCTGGGAATTTTCAGAAGGGGGGGGAGGATGCGAAGGGAGGAAGGGACACCTTAGTTCCAGGTTTGAGACATGCAGTAAGGTATGGAGGAAGGAAAAGGAGTCATTACCCTGCTCTCCCCATCCATCCCATGACAGCAACAGTATCACTTTCAAGCAGACAAATCTATAGAGAAATAGAAGCAGTGATGCAGTCCCCCCTTACTGCACAAAATACAAAGATAATGGGAGGAAGGAGTAGCCTAGTGGTTGGGGCAAGGTACTTCAGGCCAGAAGGTCAGGGGTTCAAATCCCACTAGAGGACAGCAACCTTGGGCCAGAAGGACTGGGGTTTCTAGTCCCACAGATGCTCCTTGTGGTCTTGGGCAAGCCACTTAACCCTCCATTGCCCATGTCCCCTGTAAGTATTAGTGTATGTGTCTCATATCCCCACATGTCAAATGTATCCCCCAATTGTGTTGTGAACGCTTTGATTGAAGGATAAGGCAGTATACAAAAACTGTCTAAATAAATAAAAATAAAATGGATGCAAATTCTGAAAACCAACATATTCCAATCACTAAATTGCAAACAATTTTTCTTTCTATGCCCTCTGACCCCATTGCTGGAATAGGGAACAGGAAGCTGCCAAACAGGTGGGAATCAGAGACACAGCTTGAAAATCATGGACAATCCCTAAAAATCGGGGACATCTGGTAATGTTCCCCATTTTGCAAACAGCTCAGGCTGTCAGTGGCAAACATACGAAGGGAGTAGGGCTTGTGAGGAATAGAGCTGCTAACTCATGAAATGCAGGCAGAAATGGAATTAGTTACTTCTGAGAAGGGGCGGCTCAAGGCAATCTGCTGCCTGAGGTGAAGGATGAGATGGTGTTCCTCCCCCCGGAGCAAGGGGGGGGGGGGAATCTCTCTCAAAACTCCAGTCAGGGACTGAACCAAACCAAAAAGTCGATTAGATAATGTGGAGCAAATGCAAGATGTTCGCACACCAAGGAACTAAAAGAAAGAGCGAGAACCACAGCAGTTTATAACTACAAATTTATTTTATTTATTTATTTAGCTGTATTTATATTCCGCTTTTCACCAGGTCAAAGCAGTCAATTGGGGGATACATTTAACACAAGGGGATATTACACACATACGTTAATACTTACAGGGAACATAGGCAATGGAGGGTTAAGTGGCTTGCCCAAGACCACAAGGAGTGCCTATAGGACTAGAAATCCCAGTCCCTCTGGCCTGAGATTGCTGTCCCCAGGTGGGACTTGAACCCCCAGCCCTCCAGCCTGAAGTACCTTGTCCTAACCACTAAACCACCTCCTCCCTATAATTCATTTGTATTTTGTTGTTATTAACTGCGTCATGATGCTTGCTTTTTCTTTTTGAATATACATTTTGCATTCATAGAACCCCCTCCTCAACAACGGGTGCAGAGCAGAGGTAGGACATTCATCCACAGAACTCAATATACTAAAAAAAATATCTGATTCTGGCCATCTCACCAACAAACATTCTCCAGTATCAGGCATATTGGGAACTAATATAAAACCCTACAAAAGTCAAAGGTGTATAAGACCAAATCTACCCTACTATACCAGCATAAACTTCCAAAACTCACACAACAAGGGGCTTACCCAGAAAAAGCAGCACTGTAAATGCTGAAGAGGGTCCTAGAATATCCATACATCTATTTGAAAAGCTGAACAAGTCAAATTATTACAGTACAGATCCCTATGTGCAAACTAACAGAACGCCTGGCCTCGGTCATGCACTCAGAACAGACCCTCACCAAGTACAGAATATGTGACCATAACCTAAAGGAAAATGAAAACTAAAATAAATAATAGGCAGACAAAAAAATAAACTAAAACCCCAAGGAATTGGCAAACCAACCCCACTCGGAAACTCCAGCCCAATCGGGGCTGTGGGAGGAGGAGCAGAGCAACAACTTTAAAGAAACACTGCCGGCAGGTGAGCCCGCGCCTGGCAGGCCTGTGCCTGAGGACCTCACCAGAGGGCCCTTTGGCGTGGCCCTTAGGTGTGGACTAAGTAGCGGACAAGGATCGGCGTCCTAAGCCCTCACCTAAGTCGATTCTGCTGCCCTGCCATAGCGGGAAAATCCACTGCCTGTAAGTTAACTCTGCAACATTGCATTGCCTCGACAATCCATTAATCATAAAAATTAATGCTGTTACCTTGCCTGGACAATTCATTACTTGTAAACTAACCCTTCTGACTTGCCCTGACTGGACAATCCATTACTTATAAGCTAATACTGCTACCCTGCCTGGACAATACACTGTTTGTAGATTATTTTCAAATAACCTGCTGACCCAGGTCACTAAAACACATTTTACAAAATGCACTTCATTGACCACTACCTCATGGCCTACCTCACATTCCTCTACATGTTTGCACCCCGCACACATAGCATCAGATTCAACGAGCAAATCCCATTGTTCAACATACACACCACCCAACCCAGAGGCACACCAGCATCACACATATCCCAAGAATGCCAACAATCAAAGTATACAGTCCACAAACCATACAATGCCACACGTAATACACCCTCTCACCACACATATAACGAACACACAAACCCAATCATAGCAACAGACATCAGGTGTGCTCTACTAAATGCTAGATCTATCAGAAAAAAATCAAATACTATCCTCGACCTAATCCACGACAAGAAGCTTGATATAATATGCATCACTGAGACTTGGCTAGATGACTCAGACCAGGTCATACTAAACCAAGTAACTCCAAAAGGATACACGGCATTTAACTGCATCAGAGCACAAGAGAGGAGGAGGAGTACTAATACTTACCAGAAAGAAATACAGATTCAAAACAATCGCTGCCACTAACACAACCAAATCTAGCCAACAAGTACCTAACTATCATCCTCACATACAGACCACCTGGAACCACAACGGAACACTTATCCACAGTAATCGAAATGATATGCGCACATAACAGAAGACACAAACCCCTCGTTGCACTGGGAGACTACAACCTAATATCCACACCCACCAGAGAAACAGCAAGGTTCTTAAAAGCCATGGAGTCATTAAAATACTGCCAGACAATTAACACCCCAACACACCAACATGGTACAACCCCAGACATGGTATTCATGCCAATGCAACTAGTGGAACAGAACAAGACCACAAAACCAACAATCACGCCAGTCCCCTGATCAGACCACCATGTAATTGAATTCACCATGAACCTGAATAAGCCCACCCAACGCAAAGAAGATGAAAGAATAACTAGGCAGTTCAAAACATTTTACAGAGATTAATTCATAAATGACATCACCCCACAACTTAAACAGGATCATGACACCCTGGACCTAAACATAGAAGAATGGAACACAATAATATCCAACGCAGCATCTGCCCCAGCTATCAAAGAAGATCAAGCACGCAAGAGACCCAATGCCCCATGGTACTCGCATGAAATCAGAGTTGCAAAGCACACACTCAGAAGACTGGAAAGAAAATGGAGACGGGATAAATCACACAACTTCCTAACCCAATACAGAGATAAACAACGGGAATATAACAATCTTATAAATGGACAGCAACACCATACCAACCTAATCATGAAATCTAACAACAGACCAAGAGAACTCTTCAGCATTGTCCAAAAGCTCACCAAGGATGACACGCAACAAAATACCCACCATTTTGATCCACAAAAATATGCAGACTACCTGAAGTCAAAAAATTCCAACCAAACTTGCTCTACGTCATCACAAACAAATGATCACACGACAAAAAAGCAACATCAAACATGGGAGAACTTCAACATATCAACAAAGCAGCAAGTAGAAGACATTATATCTGGACTAAACACAACAACTTCATCACCAGACCCATGCCCAATGAATTGGATCAAAGCTACAAAAAGCCAGCTCTCTCACCACATTCATAAAATTGTCAAAGATTCACTCCAACAAGGATACATGCCGCAAACCCTAAAGCATGCAATGATACAACCAATACTTAAAAGTAACAATCTCAGCCCAACTGAGCCAAAATCATATCGTCCCATCTCCAGCCTGCCATTCCTTGCTAAAATCGTGGAAAATGCAGTGCAAAGGCAACTTCAGGACCATATAGATATCAACGCCCCACTTGACATACATCAGCATGGATTTAAGCCCCAACACGGCATGGAAACACTACTCACCTCCCTCTTTGACAATCTCCTAAGAGGCATAGACAACATAAAAATGGATACCTGCTAGTGTTCATGGACATCTTGGCGGCGTTCGACACTGTGTCACACGCTAAGCTATTGCAAAGCTTACAACAGATAGGACTATGCAAGAATACCCTGAAGTGGTTTACATCATACTTAGAAGGGCGAACGCAACAAGTCAAATGCGACCAAAAGAAATCACTACAATTCCCTGTCATGCAGGGAATACCTCAAGGCTCAGCCCTATCATTAATGCTCTTCAACATCTACATACAGCCCATATGCAACATCATCAAGCACCACAAACTACATTATCACATTTATGCTGACGACATCATGGTGTACGTTCCAATCAATCAATCTTCTAGCACTAAACACCACAGCAATAACAAAATTTCTTGAAGATATGAATGACTGGCTCATAGTCAACAACTTAACAGTCAACTACGATAAAACTGAGGCTATGTTCGTCACCAGGAACCCCACCTTCATACCTCCACAAACTATCAGCATCCTAGATAAACACATAGTAGTCAAAGAAGAAATTAAATATGAGGGCATCACACTGGACAGAGCCTTGAACTTAAAGTCCCACATCACCAAAACCGCAAACTAGGCATATCATTGATTGAAAACAATCCGACAAAACAAATGCTCCGTCAAGACCACTTCAGCACAGTGTGACAAGCACTCATCACACCACTGTTTGATTATGGAAATTCACTATACCAAGGCCTTACGCAACAGACACTCCACCCACTACAGATGGTACAAAACATCACAGCACGCAACATCACAGACACACCAAGGACTGAACACATCACTCCCGTCCTACAGCAACTACACTGGCTCCCAATGGTGGCAAGACCTAAATACAAAACACTCATGATCATCTTCAAGATCATTCACCATCTCTCAGCATACGTACTCCAAAACATTATAACAAGGGACATCAGCAATAGACCAAGAAGAAGTAATAATGACAACATGATTGGCACACCTGCAGGCTATCGCAAAACCAAACAGACAACTTCAATAAGACCACCCTCACTACTGGCATCTACACTATGGAACTCACTCCCAATGAGCCTGAGGGCGTTAGATGACCTCACAGACTTCCACAAAGACCTCAAAACATGATTTTTCATAGAAACGTATGAGCATTCAGGCAACATCCCCTACCCAAATAGAAATACCACTACCTCCGCCAACTAAGCACACACCCACACATACAAGTCTACAACACCAAGGGATTAAATACCTTCATGTTAAATGTCACCTCAATTGTATTGTCTAAATGCTGTAAAGTAACTGTATTGTCTAATTATGTACACGTACCCTAATGTTAAATGTAACCCTGTAACTGTCATGTGACGTGACCACCTTGATTGAAGGAAAAAGTGATATACAAATCTGTCTAAATAAATAAAAATAAAATTAATTGTTACATGGCCTGTTACAGGATATTAGATTAATGATTCCATTCAATTGGCTTTACTATTCTAATAATATTATATAACATACTTGCTATATTATATAATAGGGATTTATTGCAATGATTCATAGAAACAGTAAGTCTGTGAGGCAGCAGCTTGTTTTTACTTCAATAGCTGTGAAAGGAAGCATAAAATATTCTTTACTAAAAAATTAAGTATAAAAGATAAGACCTTGAGATGTATTTCCTCGGAGGCCTGCCTCTGCCGACGCTGACAGGGGGATGAAACACTGATCTTGCATTTTCTCTTGTTTTAGGCAGCATGAGGAGGAGGCTGCCACTGCCGCCACTGCCACTTCTGTGCATCTGCCACGGCGCTTAGAATCCCCGCGGGCTGTCATAAGAACATAAGATATGCATACTGGGTCAGACCAAGGTCCATCAAGCCCAGTATCCTGTTTCCAACAGTGGCCAATCTAGGTCACAAGTACCTAGCAGTTTCCCCAAAGGACACAGGCTCCACAATGCTTGTATTGGGGCAAGCAATGGATATCCCGGGTCCCCTTCAAAAGGATATAAGCAGAATGGAGTTAGTGCAGAGGGTGGCTACTAAAATGGTTAGTGGACTTTGTTATAAAGCATATGAGGACAGATTTAAAGATCTTAATATGTATAATGAGAGGAAAGATGGGCTAGTGGAGATATGTAAATACCTCTGTGGCATAAACGCACAGGAGAATCTCTTTCGATAGAAGGCAAGCTCCGCTAAGAGGGGGCATAGTAGGATGAGGGTGAAAAGGGATAGACTCAGGAGTAATATGCATTAATATTTCTTTACGAAAAAAGAGTGGTAGATGTGTGGACTAGATTCCCAGTGGAGGTAGTAGAGATAAGGACAGTATCTGAATTCAAAAAAGCATGGGACAAACACTGAGGATCTCTAAAGGGAAAAAGGGGACTGCTGCAGTGGTTGATATGGAAGGGCAGACCAGATAGGCCATGTGGTCTTTTTCTGCAGCCATGTTTCTACATAGCAGGAAAACAAACTGAGAAATGAGAAGGAAACTGCTGTACATTCTCAGAGTCCTTAGGTGTTCCTGAACTTTATTTTAAGCCTGAGGGGTACATTTGGCACTGCCAGATAAGGTAACCACTGTTTGGCTGTTTTTATCCTGTTTGTTGACAGAGAATTGGGAATTATTATTGTAAAATCTTTTATTAAGGACTTAAGTTATAAGCTACTTCCCCCCCCCCTTTCCTAGAGCTGCCTAATTACATAGATCCAGTCCTAGATTTGTAACACTATACGTGATGGGACCCAATGGGATTTAAAAGCCTCCAGTCACCAAGAACATAAAGCTCCAACAGTCAAGTTTTAAGCACAATCAAAATATGTAAGTGACCCAGAGTTGCAGATAAAACGTGTAAGAAACCCTTATGAATCTGGCATTTCTCGGGTACTTGTTATCTGGGCTGGCCATTGTACATATTCTCCAAATCAGAGCACACGCGGGAGAGGAAAGGCAAAAAGTTGATGCAAAAGTTAAGGGTAGAGCAAAATTCACAGCTTCAATTCCATGTGACCCTCACCGAGCTTCCCTCGCATGGTACATTGTGGCATTTCTTGTGCCTCTCGCCCCAGAATGCGCACTACTACTCACAGGTGAGACACGCTGCACCAGTGTCCAGGAATAGCAACAAGGAGAAGAGACACTCACCTTCACTGCTTAATCTATGACCCTCTTGAGTCTCACCAGTGCCCGCAGTGCCATCTTTCTTTCATGTGCTCTCTCAGCACCTGTAGCCGTCAGAAGAAGGGGCAGGGAGGCTGGAAGCTAAGATGCGCTGAGGCTTGCCAGGACGAAGTGAGCGAGTTGTTCAGCCAATCACAGTGAAGAAGCTAGTTTATCCAGCAAATCCTGCACCTCTCACCCGGCTCAGCAATGATCATGTGCACTAGGGAGCTGGAGAGCATAGTGAATCAGTAGCACGCCAGAAGTCGCGGCTGTATTTATTTCTGATTTTGCCGCCTCTGACTGCCACTGCTTTCCTGCTGCATTTTTTCCTGTTCAGACGAGCTTGAGCGGGAAAAAGAACAGCGGGAAGGCAGCAGCAGCCCAGAGGCAGCAAAATGAGAAATAAACACAGCCAGAGTGCCGCCCCCTAGAAACTGCCACCTGAGTCCACCGCCTCAGTTGGCCTAATAATAGAACCACTCCTGCTTTTAAGAGTCAGTTCCACCAAAATATTTCCTAGATTATTCTATCGCTCTTAACCTCAAGACAGGATTAGCCTTTAGCTAGGCCCAAGGCAACAAAGGCAAGTGCCCACTTCACATTTTATAAATTTTAAAACCCCACAAACATATGAACAGCAGTGGTAACCTTTACTCCACCCTGTGGTATAATTATTTCACCCCCACACCCCTCATTCTTCAACCCTCCCCAGTATAATCACCTTCATAACCCTCCCTTCACCCCACCCCTATCTGATATATTTCAACCAGCAGGAGTCAGTGAACAGCACTTCCTCCCTGCTTGCTCTACTCTGTGGATGGGACCTGCAAGTTGTGCAAGATTATGGAGCCCTACATGGTTTTAATTGCTGAGGAAAACCATCAGGAGAAGAGACAGTAGGTAAGAAGCACTGTTCTCCAACTTCTCCTGCTGACTGAGGTACAGTGCACATAGGGTGAGAGATTGGATAGACTGTTATAAGTGGCAGTGGTTCTTACCCACTCCCCTCTTCTTTCTGTCTGCAGCTGATTTACCAAGGCAAAATCCTGCCTTGGGAACCACTATATTAGTACATCTGTCAGAGAGTCTAGGCACATGCCCAGTTGGTCTATGCCTTAATCCTGCCCTGTGTACTGCATCTTATCCCTACAGGGATTGGAGGGGCATTATGGGAACAAAGTAAGTGAGTGTATGTTCCAATCCCCGGGCTGTTCTTTCCCCTCCCATATTTGTTTAATTTTTTTGGATATATCTTGCACCTTTTCATCAGTAATTCAAAGCAAGTGACATTCAGGTACATTTGATATCTCCCTATCTCAATCTACATTTGCATTTGATGAAATGGAGATTAAAGTGAACAACCCAAGGTCACAAGAAGCATCAGTAAGATTTGAACCTTGGCTTCCCTTGGTTCTTAACCCACTGCTCTAACCACTAGGTTACTCCTTCTACAGCTGTACATCTGATTCCAAAGAAGAATTGTGGAAAAGAGGATAAATAAGGCTTGATAACAGCCATATACTCACTCTTTTCTGTGCTGCAACTTTATGGGGGCTGAGGGAAATGGAGATGGGTGAGGGGAAACTGGCAGAAATGGATGGGGAAGATGTGTCCATCCAGGGAAAAAAGGAGATGTGTGATTAGCTGTAGTGAGATACAGAAAGATATGAAGGATCAAAAAAGTGAGAGGCGGAAGGGGTGAGAGATGTAAGGTTGGCTAGTTGTGAGGGGAAAGTGACAAAGAAAACTAGAGGACTTGGAGAGAAAGATGGAAAAGGTAAGGGAAGAGAAAAATATAAAGGTGAAATACAGAGAAAGTTGGAGGTCTGGAAGGAGTGAGGAGAAAGATGGTGAACTCTGGCAAAAAAAAATAAACAAGGTAAAAGAATATTGTAAGTGAAGGAATGGAGAATAAAGAAGTAGAATCAACAATAAGGGATGAGGTAATGAGGATGGAGAAAGGTGGATGGAAGAATAAGAGACATGAAAATTTCAGAAGAGAAATGAAGAATAAGCAAAGGAGGGAAGACATACAGATATAAAAAGGAGAGATGGTGAGATATGACGTGAAATATAGATAGAGACAAATGGAGAGATAAAAGGAGATGAAGAAAGAAAAACATACACAATGAAAAGTAAAATAGAAAGGAGAAGCAGGTGACTGAATCAGTAGCAGATAGACAAGGACAGCATAGTAGACCAAACAGTGGAAGGAGAAATTATTCATACCAACACATGCTTTTAAATTTCTATTGTTTTGGATATCAGATTAAGGGGCCCTTTTACAAATGCAACAGCAGAAGAGGTGGCACAAGTCCAGGCTGCCGGAGTGGAGTGACTTCAGCTAAGCTAGGTGCCCACAAATTAGAATCCCAGCAGTGAGGACTTTGATCCCAGAATAGGAACCTCAAGTACAGAGGAGGACCTTCACAGGGGTATAAGACACATTCATGGACTGCTTAGACGACATGCTGAAGGATTTAAATAAGACTCAGAAGATGCATCATAATAAATACTCCAAAAGCAGTGGGTGTGGGGTGCAACACTGGAAGTGCTAGCCCAGAAGAGATGAGGAAAACCAAAGCAGCAGCAAGATTGGCTGGAAGTCCCTTTAATGAAAGGCTAATACTTGTGGCAGAAGACCAATACTTGCAAAGTACAGAAATGGAGAATGTGGATGTCAAGGCAATCTGCCCTTCCTTCCTCAGCAGGCCATGCTCATCCTTTCTGATAGCAGAGGTACCAGGGTGAAAGAAGCATTCATGGAACACGCTAGTCATTCAGAAAAAGCTGAGATTTTTAGTCAATGACTCTTCAAGTACAGTTTCTTAGTTGACAAGTACAGTAATGGAGGATGATGGACGGAAGGGCAATCTTTCACCCAAGGCTGGCCGGTCCACTAGGCGGGCTAAGTGTCTGTCTTGTACAGCAAACACTAGTGGGCAGCAGACCACAATTTTTTTAAAGCAGTAGCTTTGTGCCACTGCTTTGGTACCTACAGCAGGCCATCTCCTTCTGCCCCCTCCAAAACAGCTTACTGTTGCAGAGGGGCAGCAGCAGCCATGTGGGCACCAAAGCACGTGGCCTGCCTCAGGCACCAAAGGAGCGGCACAAAGCTGCTTCTTTCAACACAGAGTCATGCTGCTACCACCACCGCCCCCTGCCCCCCACTGCAAGGTGAGATGATGAATTTGGGGGAGTGGCGACAGCTGTGGCAACAGGGAAGGCAGCATGGCGAGAGATTCTGCCTGGAGCAGCAGAAACCTTTGGGCTGGTCCTGCTGTCACCCCATGATAGTTAGGGTTGATCCAGGTATCTGGCTAGCTAGGTAGGTGTCCAAATCATCCCACTGTCACTCAAGGGTATAGCAGTAGCTGAGCTCCCATGCATGGACCTCCAAAGAAGTACAATAATGGAAATTTGAAAAGAACTTTGAAGAAAGAGCTCAAAGCTCATTGATAGTGGTAGGCTGGTAGTGTCCCACCACGGTGCTGGCTTCAGTTTCTCCCAGACTCAGATTCTTATCAACTGCATGCTAAAGCTGAGCACCCAAAGAGATGTATCATGACCAGCCAAAGGCTTCCACAAAAGTGTAAAGCAGGAGGATGATAAGAGGCCCACTAAAAGACAAAGCACACTGGTTGCACAGCCACACATCAAGAAGGATGGCACGAACCACCCAAATCAGTGGGAAGAGAGTGAAGGGCAACAGTGAGGCAAGCTATGAGAGCAGTGCCAACAGAGTAACGCAGGAAGCAGTGGCATACAGAAGCAAGGGGAAAGGAGGTCTTTCTTTTTTTTGTATATTTCATTTTCTTTCTTTCTTTTTTTAGTTTTTCCAGGTAGTTTTTCCAGCTTCATGGGAAATATGATAGAAAGTCACAGAGTGGCTGTGTAGGCAGGAGTACAGCTGTGGTTCAGTTCTCAAAAGCAAGACTGGCATCAAAGGGGCAGGCTATGACAGATATTGGTTGGACATTGAGACAAGCACCAACAACAGAGAGACTTTTTTTGTTTCTTTTTTATTTATTTCCTTTCTGTTTGTTTTGGCTTTTGCTTTTTTTTAATGTCTTGCTTTTTTCTTTAAAGTTTTGTCATGTGAGATGGAAAGATAGTGAATGGAAATGACCACCACCTTGGAGTGTAAATTATTAAAAAAAACAGCTAGAAGCTGGAGTCAGAGAGTATGGGCAACTGCCCGTCTGTACAGCTCTACACTCATTCCTCCTCCCAGTCAATGAAAATGAAGGTAAACCAAACAAGGGTAAGTTTGCTTTTGAAATACTAGCTTTTCCACCAACCAGGAAAAATAGGGAGTTGCAATATCCTCTGACATGGAGAATATATATTCATTGATCATACTGGTTGGAGGGCAGGGCAGGAAATGCTGCGCAATCTTGATCAGGTCTGGCCAGTCAGCTGACATATGCCCAGTATATCAAGAGTTCTGTATGCATGGCTTCAATGAGCTCTGCAAGGTAGTGTGTCACTGGAATTCGTGCAGGAGTCTGACTTTGTGGTAGACTGATCTCTGCTGCTTATGCTGATTTTCCCTTGCTGGGGCTTATGGATCAGTGACATGGAAAGCTGTGGCAGGAAGAATGGTAGGTGCTCATGGTACCAGTACTGCTTGCTGGCATGCCTATTTCCCTTCTGAATTACCACTGTCACTGCCCCCTGACTCTGACGTTCCCTTTCCTCCACTTCAGTTACCAGCTTTTCCTTGCAGTAAGTCAGTGCATTGCACTACAGAGCAATAGTTCCTTTCTCCCATGCGTCACAGAGACCAGCTAGCATATATGAACCTTCCTACATAAGGAGTTGAAACCTTTTTCCCACTTGACTATGTAAGTCCCCCATCACCAAAACCTCTGCTGTGAATCACTGTCACAGCTAAAAACCTCTTACTGCCAGGATAAGGAGGCTCAGGGTAGCCTTTATGGAGCTCATTTCCTCCATGGCATTCTTAAAGGGCTTTTGGACTTCTATGACCATTGTGATATTTACCTTATCCTGGCAATGCAGGAGGTTTTTGATACCAATCTTGATCACCATTGAAATCAGATGTGTGCTTGACTAACCTCTCCAGAAATGCTAAATAGCGCGGTATATAAGAAACTGTAATAAATAAATAAATAAAATAAAATTCTTAAGCGGATTCCAATTGATGCCATCCAGGGCCGGATTTACCTATACGCCACGTACGCCGTGGCGTAGGGCCCACAGCTGGCAAGGGCCCACAAAAATTGTAACAATATGGCGTCTTCAGTCTATCATGTCTGGGAACTGCACCTCTCGCTGGCGCCCTTAGAGGAAGCAGCGCGAGGGATTTCGGGGATCGAGAGCGAGTGAAGGCTGGTGGAGTGAGCCGGGGGGCGCAAAGAGTGCTGCCGCAGGCCCGCCCCCGCCCGGCAGAGCCTCCCTGCATTGAATCCCCAAACGCGGGCTTCTTTCAGAGCCGCGAGAGTTTCCTTTCTCGCGGCTCTGTTAATCCCGCTGTATATATGTGCCGATCCTCATTAGGTCACTATGCCTAATTTGCTTGCTCCCTAAGTATCGAGTGATATTCTATGGGATACATTGTGTGGATGGTTTCTTTTCCCGCCATGAGATTAGTTTAAAAGTTAGAAGCGCATGTGCGGGCGTCTTGTTTTGAATTAGCGCTTTCAGTTTTGCTTGCCGACAGCATCTTCACTGTTCGTGTTACAGGTTTGATTTGGTTTAGTTTTATCATTTTGAAGTGCCGGTATTTGTTCAATAAAATGAATAATTTAAAAAAAGGGTTATTATGTATTGTCACTTAGCTTTGGTTCTTCTATAGCTGTGCACAGAGGATTTTTATTTTTATTTTTTGCTATGCCGGTGGCGTGATCTGGTCAGTGCGATACAGCACCAGCTTTAGTTTAGTGTGTCAGCATATCTACAAATCCCTTCGCTATTGCTGCAATTTAAGTTGGCGATTTGGCTCATGGTAGCAGTTATGTATATATATTTTTATTGTTCAGTTGGTCTTTTATTTATTTATTTATTTATATAATGTTTTATTTATGATAGTAGTGAGGGGTAGGGGTCCCGTCGGCCTTGCATCTCTGAGGATGGCTAGAATCACACGGGCTGTCACATTGGGGCACGTTTGATGGATTTGAGTTTGAATATGCTGCTCTGCACACCCCCATAGATGGGTTTTGTTTTAAGATACTTGCATAGATATGTTTTTTATATGGTATCTCATATTATTTATTTATTTTTTTTTATTGTACATAGTTCATTTCACAGCGCATGTGAGGGGCAAGTGGCTCCCTCTGCTTTGCCATCTAAGGAGATCCGTTATCCACATTGGCTGTCTACATCGGTATTGGCACTTTTATTTAGCAAGTTTTAATTTTTTAATTTTTTAGTTATTTGGTCTGACGTCCATAAATTGGTTTTGTGTTTCTTTTGGATAGGTATCTACATATTTCATAATCTCACATAATCCTATTGATTCACTCCTTCCTTTTTCTTTTAAATGTTCCTTTTATGTTTCCTCTAATTCAACGTTGTTTAATTCTCTTGTGCTTATACAGTAACAATTATATTACTTTAATTATTAGCTTGTTCTTGTTATTTTATTTGCAATACACTTTTTATGTAGTTTTTTATATGATGGATATTGCAATTTTTCCTTGGTCCTCCTCTCTCTCTCTCTCTATTCTATGAGTTGAAATGCTTTTATAGTGTACGTGGTATTTTATGTTGTTGTACACGTTATCATTGTTTTTTATATATAGGGCATTTTATCAATTGTTTATCACACTAAGTTTATTGGTCTATTTATTTATTTATTGTTATTTATTATGCGTTATGTGCTTAATTGATTATTATATGCTTGTCATTTTAATTTATATTTATTTATTTATTTACATTCTCTTATATACCGCGCTATTCTGCATCAGTGCGGTTTACATTGAACAAACTGAAATTACATTGAACAGGGCATTATAACTTGGAGATAACTATTTTACAGGGAACATGGGCTATGGAGGGTTAAGTGGCTTGCCCAAGACCAATTTAATTATTTGATGTGGTTTTTAACTTGTTTTTTACTTGGGTTTTCAGGCACTCTTGACCCATGGATTAATAAAGGCGATATTGAAACTTCTTGCCACGTCTCCTTATTGACTTCTGGTTGCCTACGTGGCAAATTGCTGTTTTTTGGTGGACTAGCTCTGGGAAATGTGCATCATTAACGTCTGCGCTTCGTTTGGTACAAGAGCAAATTAATGTATAGTTTTATTTCTACAGTGTTGTACATTCCAAGTTTGGCTTTTGGGATTCCCAGTTTAATTATTGTCTTCCTGTTTCTAAATTGTGATTCCTTGTTTGGTGATGGTCTATGTTTTGCATGTGTAACTGAGCTGAGGTATTCTGTTTATGTAATTCCTATTTGACATTGCCACTTGTTCTCTTTCCCCAGTAGGTCATGTATTGTTCTCTGAAATGTATTGGTTTAATATTTGCAGCGTTTCCTTTTGATAGTTAGGGTATGGTGCTTTATGAGTCCTGGTAGTGCTGTTAGGATACGGCGGGTTTGCTATGGGTTCTAAATGGGCAGTGTTTGTAGTAGTTCCTAATGTGTCTGGCAGTTGGCACTGGATTATAGTAATGTAGAAATCTTTTAGTCTTTCTTTATCCATACACTCATTAAGAGGCACGTTTACTAAAAGTTAGTATATGGTAACATTATGCAAATATTTATGCAAATGAGGCCCCTTATGCAAATGAGCCCCACCCCCACCCACCCCCTTGGGCCGCCCCTGCTGGGGGCCCACAATTTTTGTTGGTGTAGGGCCTCACTCAAGGTAAATCCGGCCCTGATGCCATCATCCTTCTTAAGTAGGTGCACAGGTGACCATGCTGCTTCCTGCTTCTCATGCAGCTCACATCCACCCTTCACATTCTGGTGAAAATATCCTGTTGTTTTTCAGCACTTCTTGATCAGTTGCTTCAGGACAGGGCTGCTGCTTTCATTGCTCCCTAGGCCTAGGGAGTCTCTGACAATCAGGTGCAGCAAGCATACAAAGAATCTGTTCCTATGAAAGCCCCCTACTCCACTGCCTTCACTATGTTAGTCCTACCATCTGTTACAAAGAAACCCAAAAGCTCTGTGCTCTCTTTGAGCCCAATGTGAAGGGCTTAAAACATTGCCCTTATTTCTGCTAAGCAGCACTGTACATAGCCCTGTGCGAGCGGTGCAGCCACACAGGGTACAAAAATATAGGGACGCATTTAGGGCCGACTGCAGGCTTTGGTTTCTCCCCATGCTGCCTGTCCTTGTCTTTCCGCTGCTTTTCCTGTTTCCGTAGTGGTGGCAGTGATGGCGACAGTGGGCCGGACCTCCAATTTAAAAAAAAAAGGGTGTTTTTCCGACTCCACACTTGCATGGCTGTTATGCTCACATCAGAGGAGGGAGGGATCAGAACAGCCATGCAAGTGCAGAGTTGGAAAGACCCACTTTTTTTTTAAAATTGGAGGTCCGCTCTGCTGCCACCACCGCTGCCAAGGGTACAGGAAAAGTGGCGACAGGGCAAGGGCAGGCAGTGTAGGGGGGGGGGAGTAAAGCCGGCTGGAGACAGTGTGTGGGGGGGGGGGGTAAAGCCGGCTGGAGATGAAGAGGTGTGGGGTAGATGCTGGGCATAGGGGGAGGGGAAAATGGCAAAAGTGTGATATCGGGGGGAGAGGGGGTGCCAGGTTTGCAAGTAGCACAGGACACATTTATGACTTGGTGCATCCCTGCTGCTAAGGTAAGCTGAAAGGAAAGATCAATATCC
Organism: Ichthyophis bannanicus; assembly: GCA_033557465.1. Classification (NCBI taxonomy): domain Eukaryota; kingdom Metazoa; phylum Chordata; class Amphibia; order Gymnophiona; family Ichthyophiidae; genus Ichthyophis; species Ichthyophis bannanicus. The sequence goes on along the minus strand of CM066031.1, from coordinate 925,469,729 downwards.
AAAATGAAAAGAACTGAAGACGACAAAAGGAGAGACAAGAAATGGCAGATGGACTAGAGACCGTAGAAAGAGAGCTAAGAGAAGAAAGCAGAAACCTCAGATTGTGACCAACATGATCAGAGAATAAATTGATCAGACAACAATAATTACTAAATTAAAAATAAAATTATATTATTATGTTATCAGACTTTGTGCTATCTTTGGGACATGTTTACTAAGATGTGTTAGGCTTTTGCAGCTAACGTCCTGCGTTAGTGCTACTAGCGCTGCATGCAAAACCTCTGTGGTATCTGCTGGAGGTGCATTTCCCCTGCAGATAATGCCGCCAAACTGCAGGGATCACGGAGCAGCAGTACTACAGATGCAGCTAACACCACCCATTGAGGTGGCATTTGTTGCACCTGCGATGTCTGCTCATCTTGCGTTTACCGTGCACTGTCAACGTCCACAGTAATCACACGTTACAGGTAGTCCTACTCTCTGCCCTCTCTCTGTTTAGGTGCTCAGTTAACATATGATCTGCAGATAGTGCAGGAGAGCCATGTGCTATCTGCATTTACTCACGTTAGCTGATACCACCTGGCGATAATCTCACATTATCACTGTGGTAGCAGTTAATGAACTTAGTAAACGTGCCCCTTTATATTTTACATAGTATAGGGAAATGCATCTCTTTTCTGTGTCTCTGGTGTTGCACTGTATGCAGAGTCTAGCTTCTTGAGTTTCAGTTTAATTTTTGATTGCATACTTTTATTTTTAGGATGTGGTCACTTATTTTGTTTTTTTGTGAGGGCCTGTGTTCTGAGTGTGTGACCAAGGCCAGGTATTCTGTTAATATGGAGCTTGTAGATAGGGATCTGTACTGTAGTAATACAACTTTTTCACCTTTTCAAATGGATATTCTAGGGCCTGCTACAATATTTACAGTGCTGCTTTGTTCTGGGTAGGCTCCTTGTATGAGTTTTAGAAGTTGCTGCTGATATGGTATGCTAGATTTGTTTCATAGATCAACAGTGCAGTGATTTTTGTAGTATTTTGTATTAGTTCCCAATGGGGTCTATTCTGTAACACAAATAGCGGGGATGGACGTCCCATTGAGATGTCCATCTCCTCTATTCATCTGCCTTTCTTGTCCCCACCAAGCCTCCACATAACAAGGAGTTTGTACAGGGAGGCTAGATGGGGGCAGAAAAAGGGTGGTATGGAGGTGGAGTTTGGGCGGGCAGAAGGCGGTCTGCAGCCCTGGACATACAGGGCCAATTCTGATGTCGGCCGTATATGTCCAGGGTCTGCAGACTAGATGGGGAACTTATTCTACCTCTGAGGTGGAATAAGATCCCCTAGACATCAGGGGATGGCAGGCTCAGGCGGCAGAAAATTTAGGAGGGTGTGCATTCCCTGCAGCCAGACCCTGGCCATAGGTGGCCAGATCGGGGGTCGGGCTGCAGGGAATAAAAGAAGTGGTCGGTGGCCAGGGATCACAGCTCCTGAATGGCGCCACAGTGCAATGGCTACTGAACGCCATGACGTCACAATTCCATTCAAGAGCCTTGACTGAGTTAGCCTGGCAGAGGCCTGTAAATGCAGGCCAACCGGAATCAGGTCCCGACCTGCACGTACAGGCCTAGATGGGATTCTGATCCTGCGGGGGCTAGACATGCCCTGTGGGATCAGAATCCCGTCTACCTCTGTGCGTCCGATTCTGACCAGACGCACAGAGGCCTGGGACACACATCTTACAATATGCCTGCTAGTGGAGAAAACCAGAATCAGAATTTTTTTTATATATATTGTCATAGGTCACCCGTCCAGGCGGTAGCCTGGGAGCAGGTGAACTCGCCTGTCTTACTCTCTACGATTACTTTCAATATGGCTGTCAAGGAAGGCTGCTGGGTAATGTAGTTTTGTTGAGCAAGAAGTGTGACCACACGGTAAATAGGCAAAACAGAGAATTTTATTTTGGGGTTTCCCCTCCGCATTGAATTCAAATGAACCTCAACTCAAACTGGATAATTCTCCAATAAGGCAAATAAGAATGTGAAACAGGTTGAACAGAAAAATACAGGATTTCCTTTTAAAACATCAGTATTCCACTTCCTGTGAGGAACAGGCTTCTGAAGCTTAATCTGTACTCCAGATAAGCTTCTTTGTCATTTACTTTCAAACAGCTTCCTTTCTCCAAGTCATGCACAGCACAAGTCTTTAAATGGCTTTCATGATACAGTCTTTTAGCTAGGCAAATACTCAACAGCTATTCAGGCTCTTAGCCAGACACAGAGAACATTGCATTTCTTCAACATCTGAACCGTTAGGTTCCTCCAGCAGGTCTATATCCATTTCATCTCCAGACTCAGTGCGTCTATCCTGAATATCAGCTGTCTGGTTATTCTCCTGCCTTATCAGCTCCTGCAAACGTAACAACAGCTGTTCCCTATGCTCTCCAGCCACAGGCTCTTGCAATGGAGTTTCTCCCCCTCTTAAGAATTTAGCAAGCTCTGTTAGAGTGGAGGTTTGGCAGTCACTGGCATAAGTTCTGGGTTTGCTAAAGCTTTGCTTTCCAGAGTTCAGGGGCATACAGCGTTTAGCACTGTCTCTTAACTCTTGAACAATGCCTTCAGTATGGCTTTGGTTAGGAAATAAAGAAAAGACATTCTCATTACCTTCAGGGTTTAAATGCTGTCTTGTACTATTTCCCCATCTGGAACACTTCTTTGTCTTGGCAATAGTGTCCTGCACTGAGTTCCAGACCCCCTCTGTTTCTCCTTTACTCTTGCCTGAGAATCCACCAAACTCAGCAAGTCTCCGCTTCCAAGCTTGTCCCCTTTAGAATCAGCTCCTCTTACTTGAACTGTTTCTGGAACTTGAAGGACTCCAAACACTGCCTGCTCATCCTGCTGCTGCTGAGTTCCTCTCTGCTGTGCTTTTTCCCTCTCTTCTCGTTGCGCTCCTTCTTCCCTTTCTGTTCCTCCTTCTGTTTGTTCTAAAAACTTTTTAACTGCTGGTTTCCAGGCACCATGCCTTTCTTCCTGTCCATGTGCAGCTCATCAGTGCTCAACCTAGCCCTGACATCACTAGGTGGGCGGAGCTTAGCACTCGGAATACTCTGCCTTGGAGGCTTGTGGTTTCTATGGGAACTGCCTTTCTCTCCAGAATTAAAGGAACAGGGCTCATTTTCCTCCCATTCCATTTCCTCTGCACAGCTCTCCTTACCACAATATTAAGTTTATGGGTGAACGTCCTAGTACTGGTCTGCACCCTTGTCAAGGGAGGGGTTTCTGTGGATGCAGAACATATGTTCATACAAAAAAGCAAGAACCATAACGCAATTAATAACAACAAAATAAAATGAGTTATAATTTTATAATTTGGTGTTATAAACTGTGCTCTGGTTCTCACGTTTTCTTTTAGTTCCTTGGAGTGTGAGCATCTTGCATTTTCTTTGTATTTGCAGAATATATTTTTTTATTTATTTATTTATTTATTTATTTATTTATTTATTACATCTCTTATATACCGCACTATTTGCGATCAGCGCGGTTTACATAGAACAAACAATATCCGACAATAAACAAGAGTCAGGTCATTACAATGAACAGGAGCAGTAACTTGGATAACAGGGGAAACTATCTACATATGTGGAACATTGAACAAGGTAGCTGTATATATGAGAGATGGAGTTATTGTGTGTTAATGGAGTTATTGTGTGTTAATATTTACATTAACACCATGCTGGTCCAGTGTGCAGTTTCAAAGGAGTTATGTTGGGTTTTCCAAGCCCTTCTTGTTTGGCATTATGCAAAAAGAGTTCAGAAAAGAGTTTTGGGAAAAAGGGGGGTGAGGTGTAGCCAGCATTAATAGTAATGAGGAAGGGGGCACCAACCTATAGGTTACAGGGGGGTGCCAGAAACCCTAGCACCAACCTTGCTTATAGGCATACTCTGGGAATGACCTGTCTCTTTCTGCACACTTGTGCCAGTAATACCCTCACCTTCTCTCCTTTTGTTCCTTCTATAAACATATGAAGGCCAATTCTATTCTGCATGTCCTGCCCCTATACAGCCTGACAGAATTTGAGCGTGAAGCAGTAGCACCCAAATCTGATCCTGTGGGAGCTAGACATGTCTGCAGGATCAGAATCAGGTCTACTGGCCTGAACATGCAGGCCAGACCACGATTCTGTCAGGGCAGATGCCCATCAGATCCCCGGCTAGCCCAACCAGGCTCTTGAATGGAGCGGCGGTGGCATGGCATGCTGTTTCCATGCCACCACGGCTCCATTCAGGAGCCATGATCACTGGTCGATGGAAAAACATGTGTTTCTTCAAAGCCCGACCTTCGATCGAGCCTTCCAAGGCCAAGGTCAGGCTGCGGGGAACCTCCCTTGTCCTCAGGGTCCTGTGCTGCAATCTCCCATTGTCCAGGGGGACCTATTCCACCTTCGAGGTGAAATGTCCCTCCGTTTACATTGGAGGGTGTGTACAGGGCTGACCTCTGAATTGGCCCTGTACGTCTGGGGTCAGTCGCCACCCACTGCCCGCCCTCGCTCCTCCCACGGCCCATCCCCTCCCACCCACAAACAGAGCTCCCCACACAACTCGACTATATGTGCAGGGAGCTCTGTCCCTGGCAGCACGATCTGGCCGTTTAGTGAGTCTGGACGTCCAGATCGGATGTCCAGACCCGCTAAATGAGGATAGGAATGACCCCCTTAATTTCCAAATGTACCCTTCACAAGCATTATGATACTGTATGCTCAGACTGAATTCCCAGCTCTCAGAGGCAGGGGCTACCTTTTAGTGCCCTTTGCCACTCACTAAACCTGTTCTGCCCTAGAAGACCATCACCCCAGATGTGCTGCCTCAGATACTGGCTCTGAGATCACTCGCGCAGCCTAGTACAGGACTTGTAGTATGCAGTTACCATGCCTCCCTGATCACAATCTTCAAAGAAATGGGGAGAGAGGGGATGTGTTGGTCCAACTAATGCTCCTTCTGAACTGGATTTCCAGCTCTTGGGGCAGGAACTTTCTGTCCTTTAGCATCCTGCATTACTCACTAGGTCTGCTCCAGAAAGTGAGATTTTCTAAATGGTATGCCTGGGATATTAACCTTGAAGGATTTAACTGTACAGTATGGCTTTGCAAAAGAAAAAGCAGGATAAAATAATTCTTGCTTTCCTTTGGTGTCTCTATAGACAGAATGAAGGCAATATGAAATAATTTTCAATGGAATTTACCCCGTTGCTAAAAGTATACACATAAGTACCTGTAGGTGAAGGTGAAAGAATAGGGGGCAGGGGGAGGCAGTGAGCAGGAAGGTATGCTCAGATTTCTTCCTACTAGTAGGGCCACTTGGCTTTTCTCCTGTTAAACTTGTCTCTCATGAAAGTAGTGATTAGGTTTAGTGTACTAGGTCTGAGGATCTAATGAGTAACAGTTTTCAAATGAGTGTGACACACTCCTAATGATTACTGCTTGGCATCTCTGCTTTCTCTCCCATCCCTACAGCTGCTGTTACAGACAATAGGTGTTCCCAAAAAATATGTTACCGTATCTTCTGGCTGTACAAAGGAATAGATTAGTTTCTTTCACAGTGGCACTGCATGCTTTGGAAGTATTATACAAATAATCTGTAATATGCACCTTCCACCAATGCTTACAATAGTAAACAATTGCCAATTGACAAACTGTAAAAGTAGAACTTTCCTAGTCTCTCCCTGAATTTCCTGATCTCCTTCTCCCACCCCAGAAAGAAACTCCCTGCTGGAGCAGATGGGAAGAAGACGTTTTCAAGGGCCTGCTAAACCTTGAAAAGCAGCCAGAGAAGCATATCCCTGCCTGAGTTCTGCACATCTCGGATCATGATATTATAGCATGGCTGCAGCACACACCCCAGCACAAATCCCAGAGAACAATTTTGTGTCTCAATTAAAGAGAGTAAGGAAGGGGTGCTTTCAGGTGTTATCACTTTAAAGGTCACTCTAAAACAACCCTAAAACTCTATCCCACAGCTAAATCCAATCAAACAGGGAAACAGAGACAAACAAACAAAATTTTTGTTGGAACGTTCACCATGAAGAATTCACTTCCTCTCGAGGTGAAATGTTCCTATTTTATCTTTTTTTAGTGGAAAACCACAATAAATTCGATCTTGAGAGAAGCTCTCCCCCAACATCAAAATAACTTAAAGTAGTAATAGGGAATTTGCTTAGCACTTAGCTGAAGCGGAGTATGCGAGTCCAAAAAAACCCTTATGGCTTCCCAACTTCCACCACACAGGTACAGCGCAGCCAGATTAAATGTCCAAACGGTAAGGAGAATGTCGCAACTTTACTCCGCTGTTGTTCAAATCCAATTCGCGACAACACCACAAGATAACTTTAAGTTATTTTGATGTTGGGGGAGAGCTTCTCTCAAGATCAAATTTATTGTGGTTTTCCACTAAAAAAAGATAAAATAGGAACATTTCACCTCGAGAGGAAGTGAATTCTTCATGGTGAAAGTTCCAACAAAAATTTTGTTTGTTTGTCTCTGTTTCCCTATTTGATTGGATCACTTTAAAGGTGACAAAAAAAAAAAGATTGAAAAAAGCAGCAGCTTGAAGTCTGTCTTTGAGAGAATAAGGAAGGAGTCCTGGGGCTTAGAACTTTAAAGAAGAAACAAAAAATACTGAGCCCCCCCCTCCCCCCTAGAGAGCTAGAAGTCTGACTTTCAGCCAGTAAGAAAGAGATGCTGGGGCTTGCTAGCTGAAAAAAAACCGCACACACCAAAAGAAAAACAGTTTGAAGGGTGCAGATTGCTCCTTTTCTCAAGCTGTATTTACAACTAGGAGTTTGAACTTTTTTTTTAAGAGCCTTCAAGTCAATGCTGACTCCTGGTGACCCAGCAGACCCTGAGTTTTCTTGATAAGTAGATTACCAGGCCTTTTCTTTTGAGACAAGGGAGGGTAAAATGACTTACCCAAAGTGTGCCAGTAGGAATCAAACCCTGTTGGATAGTAAGCCATAAAGCTTCTGACGCAGGCTCCAAATCATCTGAACCATTTCCAGTCTTTGTATATCCTTTGCGAGATATGGTCTCCAAAACTGAACACAATATTCCAAGTGAGGCCTCACCAGCGACTTGTATAGTGGTGATTCAGAATCTGAAAATATAGGTCAATTTTTTTCAAAAACAAAGAGAATGTCAAAACAAGGACAGCACTGAATTTAATTTAAATCTTGTTACAGAAAGCTAATTGCTTTTATTTTTGTTCACCACCACCTTGAGCAACACTCAAGGAGACAATCAGCCATAAAAGCAGAAACAAAATATCATAATTAATAGTATACATGGGTATTTCTGACATTACCTGAGAAGATTATGAAAAACAATTTCAGTATTCTCATAATTACTTGATGTAAACAATCTCTAACTTCTTACAAAGAGAAGTAAAGAATCTAGTAGAGAAGGAGGTAAAAGTCACATTTTCTATGGGTAATTTCAAGAGTTAACTGAATAAATCTTACGATTTTAAAAATTCCTCCCACCAACCGGGTACGTTTTGTATGTCCAACCCATAGGCTAGAAAATATTTATCTGGTTTAGGGAGATAGCAATTTGAATAGTCTAGGAATGCAGTTTTAGTTTAGCTCAATAGCCAGCTAAATTGAACCAGCTAACTTTCCTTACTGTCAGGGTCTGTTCTGAAGTTAATCAGATATCTTTATCCAGATAACTTTAGCTGAATGAATACCAGCTAGATAAATACCACTAGATAAAGTCAACTGCATTCAAATATCTGTATAACTTTACCAATGATCCTGCCACTGAACATCAGCCCCTAATTCATACATGGACCCCTTTATGGGGATAATTTAATAAGTGCAGCACTTGGCTATTACAAATTGTGTAGGTGTATAAATGTGTACAAGTATGCATGCTGTTAAGAGAATGAATACTTCCATAGAGTTCTGATGTATACTCCTAGGAAAGTCTACTCACAGCACACATACAAGTGCATGCCACTTTCTCAGTGTACATACTTATATGCTATTTATAAAAGGCTGTTTCTATGCATAAAACAGTCTTTACATGTGAAAAAGCCTTTTATAAAATTACCACCCACATATACAAAATAGTCCATTTTTAGGGATATGTTTGTTAAAGGATTTAATATGCATTAATGAACGTTATCATGCGTTAAGTGCCCAAAGTCCTTTTATTTCTATGGGTACAGTGGCACTTAATGCGCTTTCACTTCATTAACACATGTTAACCTTAAATAAACAGGCTCCTTAGTTAAAGTCACATAAAATATAATTTTATAGCAGTCAGATAGGTAGAGTGTGTGTCTGGAAAAAGGGACACTTAAATTTGCACCAGTATTTCATAAAGTGTACTGAGTGGGGCCTCTCAGGGATGTACTGTCTATCAAAAAGTATGTGCATGTGGGCATTGTACACGTACATTTTTACATGATGGGTGTACTGATGAAGAAAGCAGGTGGAAGGACATTGGCAAAATAGCACCAAGGGCTAGGAAGCTGATTGTCATCAAGGAGGACATATTCTTCTTCACCCAGCTGTTAGTAGGGTGCCAGGAAATGTTGTTCCCTACCCCCATCCAAAAGAAGATTCTCAAGAAGATGTCCAAGAGGTGAGACTGCCTCAGGATGCACTTTAATCGCTAGTCATCCTACCCTCAAGAGGTAAGAGCATACAGAGGGGTGCAGAGAGTAGCCTCAGCACAGCAGTACAGCTTGGGGGGGCAGGACATGCAGAGTGACAGACAGGGCTGGGCCGTTGACTAAGCGGGATAGGCGGCCACCTAGGGTAGCAGACCTCTGTGGATAGCATGGCACAGATGGCCTTCCACTGCCGCCCTCCACTGCCATTGATTCTGGGGTTGGTGTTTGTTAGGCTCATCAGCGATGGCCCAAAATACACATGGCCTGATGCTTTTGATCCCCTGCAGTTGTGTCAGAGGGGGGTCAGAAGCATCAGACTATGTGTGCCCAAGCACATGGCCTGTCACTGCTGACTTGTCGAGCCACCCCCCTGAACCCACTGCCAAAATCAGCGGCAGCAGCTCAGCATGGGAGTGCATGACTGGGGCATCTACCTGGGTGGCAGAAACCCTTGGTCTGGCTCTGGTACTGTGGTAGGCGACGGCCTATGATCCATGCTAATTGAACTAAGCAGACAGGCCTGAGCAGCTTGACCTGTAACTGAAGCCTGTAGTTAGGCCCAGAGGAATGAAAACCCCCCCTGAATGATGACACCATAGAATTGAAACTTAACTCAGTTTAACTGAACATAGCTAAGCAGAAACGAAACTTAGAAAATATAGAAAAACAAGTTTAATTGGTACTGATAAGGTGTGCTATGCTTCTATGGAATTAATTAACTCTGCAAAAAGCAAGGTTACAGTGCCCTGCTTCCCATATGTTTTAACAAGCTAAGCGACCTTGGAGGAGAGATGTAACAAGTTAGAGACACGGACCATTGTAATTGGGACTAGAAGGGGGGCAACCAGGTGCTGAGCCCATTCCAGAGTCCCGATTGGGTAGCCATATCAGTACCGGGACCAATAGATGGGTGAGAGGGGTACTGGGACCAATGAAAAGTTTGCCTATGCTTAGAATGGACAAGAAAGCTATAAAAGTTGTTGTTTTACTAACAGCCATTGCTCAGCCATTTTGAAATTGCTTATTGCTTGAGCCATGTGCACATTAAACTGGCTTGGATCCTTGAAATGACTCCTGGTTTTATTTATTGCATGCTTATCTGCTGCTACATTCTTGGTGCGTTGGCCGGGAAGTGCGAGTGGTGGATAGTGTTCAAGTGAATAAATCCACGTAATTCGCCTTGAGGTTTGGTCCAGTTGGAACCATGCCAATCCGACGCAGGGGAATTTCCCTGGGCCCACCGATCCTCTTGTATCGGAGGGAGTTCTGCCTGGCCTCGGCAGGCACTGAGTCCAGCTGGCTATCACTTCCGACCCGTTGGAGTCCAGGATCCAACTCAGAAGCTTTGGAACCAGATCTGGTAAGTATAGTTTTGAAAACCTGTCTAGACAGATGAGTTAGAACTGCAGTTTGAAAACTTTGGTAAGACTTAAGTCTTTGTTTGAAAATCCTTGCATGAGTATTCGCTAGGTACAGCTGTTATAGAGAATCATGATTCAGCCTGGTCAGAGCAGACAGGACTGGGTTTTTGGTATGTCTAGACAGAAATAGAAAGAGCAGTACTGCCATTGGAATTTGGAATTTGTAATCTCGAGATATTGGGAATTGGTAAGAGAGTATGATCGACTCTCAAGGAAGAGCCGAGTAACCCCGCATGGGAATTCGCCGGGTGAAACCCTCATCCTTTTTGTAATTGGGAAAAAGACTAGTCAGAATAGATAGAAAGGAATGCATTCTGAGATACGTTGCTAGCATGATTGTATGAATGAAGTGTGAATGAGAGGTCTGGCAGCACGGACCAAGCGAGAGTGGACTCTGGACTAGCGCAGTTCCTAGTCGGGTGACTGCGTCTAGGTCGCGAAACGGATGAAGTGTTTGGTGTATTGTCCGTCCTGTGTATTTGATTTTTGTTATCTGTTGAAACCACGAGTTTCCCCTTCTGTTATAAATGTGAGATTATTCTGTTGAGTAATTTGTGACAGTTCACTGGTTAAGAAATTGTATTAATAGAGCAGAATGAAGACCCAAAACACCTACGGTCATTTTTAGAAATCAAAAAGCTGGTCTCACCCAGTTGGTTTTAGCACAGTGAAAAAGCTGACAGGGGGCGTGTCTGAAGGAAAGAATGTATAGTGTTTTTCTAACCCCGTGCAGGCTTAAATCTAAATGCTGTTAGTTTGTGCTTATTTCAGGACAATTGTACCTGTATTATTCAATAGGTTTTTAATAATAATGTTCCTTCTGCTGTGGTTATGTAATATATATCATTTATTTATCATTTAATAAGAATGTTTAGTCAGGATTGTGGGTCCCGATAGTTTTTGGGTTTAGCCTGAAAAGGATTAAGTTTGTATTAATCCCTTATGGGTTGCGGACCAAGTGAGAGGAATTTCTGTCGGCTGTATGTTCAAATTTTCAGTAAGCACTGAAACAGTTTAAATAGGAAATGATAAAGAACTGTTTTTGTTTTTCCTTTGATCTACAAAGTAATTAGATCACGACTTAACATTGATTTAAATTGTTTTTTTCTGGCATCTCTGTCCATGTGAATGAGAAGTCTCTTTTTATGAGCACAGTTCAATTGTTTCCCCGCGAGCAGAGGGGTGTGGCTTCCACATAGCCTGCAGAGAAAAAAAAAAAAAAAAGGTTCTGGAGAGACAGCTGGAGACTGCAGGAGATTTCTCCTAGGAATGAAAAGGGACTCCCGATTTGAAAAGTCTCTTCATTTAATCGAAGCGTGATGAATTTATAATTAGTTTTTTTTCTCTGGTTTCACTAGCTCTGTTTAACCAAAAGTTTTAAAAAACAAAGTTTATCTTTTTATGAATGAGTATAAGTCATTTGAATGCATGCTTCCCCTCTGTGCTGGTTACTAATGAACAAATCAGTTAGCTACACTGACCTTTACAATATTGGCTTTTAAGATAAATTAATCTGTGTTTCTGTATTTAAAAAAAAAGGAAAGGTGTACTGTATTTTATGAAAAATATCCGGAATGTCTTTTAAATATTTGCTTCCTGAACTAAAAAATAATTTCTTTTGCAGAGACATGCTGACATAGCTATAGTTCTCTCTATAAGAAGCATAATGGATGTATGTGCTCAATCTAAGTGTTTCCTGCCTGCCCTATGTTTACAGAAATAATAAGTGTCTTTTCAAGTATGATCAAGAATTTCAGTAAGGGATTTACTGAAGATTATGAAATGTCTCTGTCCCAATCAGGATTTTGCCCCAGAATTTCTAGATATCCTGTCTCGTCTCTCTCTCTCTCTCTCTGTAAGTAGCTCCGTTTAGAGTGCTTAAGGGGGGGATGGAGCCCATTCCACCGATGATGTCACCCCCCGGTAGGCGTGAACTAATGTGCCCACAGCAGAGAAGTAGATCATTTAAAAAAAAAAAAAAAAAAAAAAAATCAACCTCCCGGATAGAGCATTGCTAGGAGAAACAGAATCCAGGAGAGGGGGGGGGGGGGGACTACAGATTCCCAAGTAGTTTGCTAGCCACCTCTGCAACAGGGGAATGTCCACCCCCTCCGGACTAGAAGTGAAAGTCAGCTGACCAGACTTGTTTAGAAGTGAAAAAAAACTGCATTATACACTGAGAAGCCTTAGGATTTGATTGAACTAATGAACAGTATAATGCAGACCAGTAGCCCAGGAGAAGTTGTGTTTTTGTCAGTCAGTCCCAGAGAGATACAAACAGAAATGAAACTGGATGGATTTGCGGGCATGATAGTTACTGGAAGAGTTGATTTGAAAGTGTGTGGATGTTGAAGAAGGACAGAGAATGTAAAAAATTATAAGATGGAAAAAGAGAACAGATATTTTAGTTGGATGATGTGGAGGTTTTCCTAATCGAAGGAGCAGCGGATGTGAAAACTGGGTGTGAGTGCGCCCATTATAGAAAAAGAAGGACATTAGAGAAGTGAATGCCCGTATCTTGACTCCTCCCCAGGAGGGGAGTACTTGATTGCAAAGTCATAAAACAATAAACCAAGCACAGTGTTTCAGCACGAGAGTGAAGCAGCTATAGCGTGAGTGGCAGCCGAAGAGGGCTACAGCATGGATGAAGACTAGGCCAGACCGGACTCTCCAGTTTCCCTGGGTCCCCAGGAGTCAGTCTGAAAAATAGGGGACCAATATATGGACTTTTATGGGGGATACAGGAGCAGAATACTAAAGCCAGTAGCCCCTGTGTTTTTCTCGCAAAGCCTTTTCTGCAGAACCACATGTGTGAACTAGAAAAAAATAATAATAATGTACCAGTTCCTGTATATGCCTGAATGCCCTATTCCATTTTTGGGCCGAGACCTGCTTGCAAAGCTTCAAGCACAGATATCCTCTGTTGAAGGAAGAAAAAAATGAAACTCAAAATCTGCTGGCCTGATGGTGTTAACTGTCCCCAAGAAGAAGAATGGCGGTTCTATTCACCTGCATCCAAAGCAACAAGCTGTACACTTACCAACCTCATAGCCCCACCTGGAGGATGGGCAGAAGATAATCTACCTGGCCTAGCGAAGAACATAGCCCCTGCCATTGTCACCCTCAAGCCAGTCAAGAAGCCTGGGACAGGTGATTACCGCCCAGTGCAGGATCTAAGAAGAATGAATGATGCAGCTGAAACTATACAACCAGTGGTACCAAAATCCTTATATTCTCTTGGAACTGATCTCTGCTGAAGCTATACATTTCATCATTCTGGACTTAAAAAGATGTTCTTTTTCTGCATACGCTTAGCCCAAGACCCCACTACAAGGAGGCGGGGCCAACTCATCTGGACAAGATTACCTCAAGAATTCAAGAACTCGCCTCACTCAGCAAAAGATTTGACAAGTTATCCAGAAACTCCAGAAAAAAAAAAAAAAAAGAAAAATAAATTCTACTTCAATATGTGGACAACTTGCTCATAACCACCAACTCAGAAAGTGAATGTCCACCAGCCACCAGTGAACTCTTGCACCTTTTTAATGAGGCTGGATACAAAGTCTCAAGAGCCAAAGCATAATTATGTCAAACAAGTTAAATACCTAGGATTCCAGTTGTCCAGCGGAATTCGACGCCTGGAACCCTTACCAGAACGCAAAGCAGCTGTATGCAGTATTCCTACTCCAACCACCAGGAGGCAAGTGAGAGCCTTCTTGGGTGCCACAGGGTACTGTTGTATATGGATCCCCAATTTTGCGCTGCTAGCAAAACCATTGTATCACATTGTATCAAGCTACCAAAGGAATGAAAAAGTCTCCATTGGAATGGGGACTTGAATAGGAATGCAGTCTTTTGATCTTTGAAAACCGCTCTGATGTTATCACCAGTTCTGGGTCTACCCAATGTCCAGAAAACCTTGCAGTCTCTATGTTCATGAGTCGCAAGGAAATGTTCTGGGAGTGTTGACTCAATCTCTTGGACCTTATTTGAGAAGCTGTTACAGCTACAGCCTTCCTAGTAAGCAAAAACTAAAAGAAAAATCACTTTGAGATAGAATCTTCAAGTTACTGTACCACACTCTGTTCTAACCATTATGAAACACAAAGGAAATTACTAGCTAACAAATCTATGAATGTTGAAATATTAGAGTATGTTGTGTGAAAACCCCAGATACAACTGAAGGGTCAGTCAAGCTTTCAATCCTGCTATGTTATCAGTTAGTCTTGATCCCCTGATCATGACTGTTTAGAAATTATGGACACTGTATTCTCAAGCCACCTGGATTTGACTGATGTCCCTCTGGAGAACCCTGAACAGACTTTCTTTGTGGCTGAAGGCAGTTTCATCATCAATGGACATTGTTGTGCTAGATATGCAGTGGTGACCCCTGATTTGGTAGTTGAGTCCTCAGCCCTGGCCCCAGAAACTTCACCACAGAAAGCTGAACTGATAGTCCTCACTAGAGCACTAACAATAGGAAAAGAGCCCTGTCTAAATGTGTACCCAGATTTCAAGTATACCCTTACAACCTTGCATGCATATGGGGCCCTGTACAAAGAATGAGGGTGGATAACCTTAGGAAGCAAGTCCATTAAGTATAGCCCCAAGATATTGATATTAATAGATACATACTGCCTATAGATCTCAGAATTTAGGAAAAGTAGAATGTATGAATAGAACCCTGAAATCTCAGTTGTCTAAACTTTGCCAAGAGGTTTACCTGAAGTGGCCCCAGGTTCTTCCCATAGCCCTTCTTAGGATATACTTAGCCCCTGCTAAGTCTTTAGGAGTTTCCCTGTTTGAGATTCTGTATGGGCAACCCCTGCCTATTGTATAGGAAATAAAAGGAGATATGAGACAGATAGGATCTGAAATTATTAGACATGAACTATTGGTTTTAAGTTCTGTTTTGCAGGAGTCTTCATACCTGAGTACAAAATCGATTACTCATCAATTTGCCTGCACCCCTGCATCCTTTCAAGCCTGGAGTCTCGGTGTGGATCAAAGAGTGGAGAAAGATACTGTTAGCCCTGCATTGGAGGGGACCCTATGTCGTCATCCTGTCAACAACTCCAACTGCAGTAAAAGTCGCAGAATTTGAACCTTGGATCCATCATAATCAAGGGAAGCCAGCAGCTGCTCTTGAACCTGATCACTGGACTACTGTATAGCATCCTGAGACTCCATTGCACCTCACCCTAATCTTCTAAGAGACTGTGTTTAAATACTCTGAAAAGACTGTTTTGATCTCCTAAAGAGTGAACTGCTCTAAGGAAGCAATAATAGCCTAAGAGACTATGCTATGATATTTTAAGAAATTGAGACATCCCAGAGGACAGTGATACTTTGGAATCTACAGCCCTACTCCTGCCAAAAAGTTGGTAGGTCTACGTACGGCAGAAGCTTGAGGATCTACAATCAACCCTACATCTGTTATCTGTTGTGGAAGTCGACAGTTCCACCAATCTTCCAGAGACTATGCCCATTATGAATTATTATTATTGCTTTATTTTGGCAGCAGCCTTGGAGTGCTTTGAAATGACTTTTGCCTTATCTCCCTGGGCAGCCTGTATAAGTACAACATGAACTGGACCGAAGGTCACTCAGACCTTGATTTATCATTCTCCCTATACTTGCATTGGTATACTCTCCAATCCAAAAGTTGTTCTAGATCTTGACTTTCTACAAGGCTATGCAAGCCACCGTTGCAATTCCTCATACCACCACCAGAACTTGTTTCTTGAATTTGCTGGAGCAATAGCATCTAGTCTCCACATTTCTGACTGTTTCTATTGTGGAGGAACTAAGATGGGAGATCAGTGGCCCTGGGAGACGCAAGAACTGAACTATTCTATCCTATACAATCAGACTGATTTACATAATACTACTAGTGAGTGGGTATTGGCCCACCCCATTGTTGACAGTTTGTGTTTGTTTGGACTGGACCACAATCTACTACGAAGGATGGACAGCTGGTCTGTCTAAATCAGAAGCTTTACGACAGCACAACAAAGATGCAACCGAACCTTCTAATCCTTTAGTTCTTTTTCCCACTTTTGCCAAACTATGGACTTTGACTATCTGCTTGTTGCTCCCTTGTTTCTTGCTACTTTGCTTGCGAATGATAACTTCAGTTATTAATAACACTGTAGAGCATAAGGCAGCTACAAAGATATTAGCTATGTGAACTTACTACCCTATACCACAGAGTGATACCTTTACCTAGTATTATGTGATTTGATTCTCACACCTTATTAACATGCGGGTGAGAATAATCAAAGGGGGGAATGTGGTAGGCGACGGCCTATGATCCATGCTAATTGAACTAAGCAGACAGGCCTGAGCAGCTTGACCTGTAACTGAAGCCTGTAGTTAGGCCCAGAGGAATGAAAACCCCCCTGAATGATGACACCATAGAATTGAAACTTAACTCAGTTTAACTGAACATAGCTAAGCAGAAACGAAACTTAGAAAATATAGAAAAACAAGTTTAATTGGTACTGATAAGGTGTGCTATGCTTCTATGGAATTAATTAACTCTGCAAAAAGCAAGGTTACAGTGCCCTGCTTCCCATATGTTTTAACAAGCTAAGCGACCTTGGAGGAGAGATGTAACAAGTTAGAGACACGGACCATTGTAATTGGGACTAGAAGGGGGGCAACCAGGTGCTGAGCCCATTCCAGAGTCCCGATTGGGTAGCCATATCAGTACCGGGACCAATAGATGGGTGAGAGGGGTACTGGGACCAATGAAAAGTTTGCCTATGCTTAGAATGGACAAGAAAGCTATAAAAGTTGTTGTTTTACTAACAGCCATTGCTCAGCCATTTTGAAATTGCTTATTGCTTGAGCCATGTGCACATTAAACTGGCTTGGATCCTTGAAATGACTCCTGGTTTTATTTATTGCATGCTTATCTGCTGCTACAGTACCAGGAAAGCATAGGGTGCAAAATAGGGCCTTGAATGTTGCGCTTATAAGGCGTTTGACTAAACTACGCTCTTCACCGAACACTATAATGGCATCACGTGAACTGACCAACGGCCCCAAAGTCTACATCCCAATCCTCCTGACCCCCTCTGTACCCCCCTACCCCTTCCTGTATATAGCTCCTTGTACATAGCTCACTCTCTAACTAGCTCACCAAGAAATCATCGCCATCACACACACACATACTCACTCGCGTTAACATTGCATGCCTCCACCTACTGACATTGATCTTTGATTTGGTTGAAGTGTAAACCGCTTTGATTTCAGTGTAAAGCAGTATATCCTTTTAAATAAATAAATAAATCTACTGTTCAGCTTTGATATGCAGCAGCCAGGTGTCCACACAAGCTACTGGGATTTTGCTGGTGTGCTGTCCATTGCTGGCACAGCATCATGGTAACACTGAGACTCTAGGGATGCGGTTAGCAATTCTCTATAGGTACATGAAGATGTCCATAAAAGCTGCGACATAAAAACTTCCCATCGAACATTTGTAGACTACATCTGGCCGAGTATATTAGTGAAAGTTGCACAAGAGTACACACGTGCCATACATTTTTAGCAAGGAAACTATGTCATTAACTCACAAGGGTGTAGATTGTGCATACCAGATGGGATATAGACATAAGGAAGCATATGTGATGCTGTCTCTTTTACTCACTCTATAGATTGAGGATCTGAGGAAGGGGGCCCTCTTCCTTCAGTGCCATTGATTAGCCTAACTGGGGGAGATAGAGGGGACATATGGTGGGAGAAAGGCAAGCATATCAGCTATGTTGTTGTTGTTGTTAAGTGCCGTCGAGTCAGAGTCGACTCATGGCCACCCTCTGGATAGCTATCCTAAATTGTGTTCGGTCTTCAGTCAGGCGTCTCATTGTTGACAGACTGGTACCCGTAGCTGCTGTTATTGTATCGATCCATCTCATTGCTGGCCTTCCTCTTTTGCGCTGACCTTCTATCTTGCCAAGCATGATGTCTTTCTCTAATGATCTCTCTCTTCGCATGATGTGTCCAAAGTATGAAAGTCGAAGTCTTGTCATCTGAGCTTCTAAAGAAAGCTTAGGTTTGATCTCTTCTAGTACCGACTGGTTTGTTCTTCGGGCAGCCCATGGTATACACAGTATTCGCCGCCAGCACCATAATTCAAAGGCATCAATTTTCTTCCTGTCTGTCTTTTTCACTGTCCAGCTTTCACATCCATATGATGTTATTGAAAATACCATGGCTTGAACAAGTTGAATCTCTGTATGGAGAGAGACATCTCTGCTCTTGAGAATCTTATCTAGGTCTTTCATAGCCATTCTGCCAAGAGTAATGCGTCATTTGATTTCTTGACTGCTTGTTGCTTCTTTATTGATAGTTGATCCAAGTAGGTTAAAGTTGTTCACAATTTCAATTTCTTCTCCTTCAACGATGAACCTGTTGATTATGCCAGTTGTCATGATCTTTGTCTTCTTTACATTAAGGTGCAGGCCCATTTTTAGACTATGTTCTTTGATTGTGAGAAGCAAATGTTTCAGATCATCTTCACTTTCAGCCAGTAATGTAGTATCATCAGCACAGCGAAGGTTGTTGATGAGTCTTCCACCAATCTTCACACCTCTGTTGTCTTCATACAATCCTGCTTCTCTGATGATTTGTTCTGCATATAAATTAAACAGGTAGGGGGAAAGTATGCAGCCTTGTCTTACACCTTTGCTTATTATAAACCATTCTGTTTTTCCTTGTTCCGTTCGAACTGTTGCTTCTTGATCAATGTACAGATTGCGCAAGAGAACGATCAGGTGTTCTGGTATACCCATGCTTCTTAATGTGGCCCAGAGTTTCTCATGATTTACACAGTCAAAAGCCTTGCTATAGTCGATAAAGCACAAATAGATATCCTTTTGGTATTCTTTAGTCTTTTCAAGGATCCATCTCACATCCGCAATGATGTCTCTCATTCCTCGCCCTTTCCTGAACCCTGCTTGCACTTCAGGTAGTTCTTGTTCCAGGTATGGTTGTAGTCTCTTTTGAATAATCTTCAGTAAAATCTTGCTGGCATGTGGGATCAGAGCGATTGTTTGATAATTTCCACAGTCAGTTGGATCACCTTTCTTTTTTTTTTTAAACTTTTATTTTCATTTTGCAACAAACAAAAGAAACAACACACCAAAGGAGACAAAACAAGTATACAATAAGGAAAAGTAAACCCAATTACCCCCCACCCCCATGCTTCTTCTCTGGCTGATTAGGTCAGCATGTGAGCGCTTCCAGTTAACAATGATTATACATCAAAACGGTCAAAAGAGTATCTACGATACAGAATGATCATGGGACCAAAATATATACAAATTTAGACAGTCAGATGAGAGCATTTAGCAGAATGTACATAGTCATTGAGCATCTTACATTTAGACCAATAATGAGAAGTCTGAACGGGGGAAGCAAACATACAAGGTATTTGTTCATATGTACTGTAGAGACAAACATGATTCCACCATGCATTGGGGCTCAGATGGGAGCTATTTTCCAGTATTTCTTAATTAGGGAAATAGCAATGTCAAGCATAAAGTCCAAAAGGAAGTAAGCCATTTTTGGAAGAGAGGAGATCCCCGCAACTGGGCGAAGTCTCACCATCCTCCAAGAAAGGGGCTCCTGAAAGTGCAAAATACAAAATAGACTGGATACGACCCCAGACCCGACGCTAGTAATACTGTAGTGCGGGACATTCATACATAACATGAGGTAGTGAGCCAATGGCCGCATGGGATGTCCAACAACTATTGCCCTGAGTAGTGTTCCAGTTGGCTAATCTGTCAGGGGTGTAAAAACACCGGTGGGCTAGAAAGAAGAGTGTCTGAGTAAGTGAGGCGGATCGGGAAACCCGTGTCACTCTACTCCAGACAAGGCTCCATTGCTCCAAGGTCAAGTCACATGCAATTCTCTCTCCCATGCTTCTGCGCAATAGGGGTATCGCTAGTTATAGCATTACATAAGGTTTTGTAAAATTGGATGCTACACCCGGGGAATTACCGATAGATCGGATAGTCTCCGATCAACCTTGTATAGGGGATGCCAATGGCGGAAGTACCCTAGCACTCCGAAGGCAATGCTGAAGTTGCTTCGACTAAAAGCAGTGCCCTGCTGGGAGACCAAATTCAGTTTGCAATTCACTAAAAGTTTTCCAGCAACCATCATGGAACAACTGACTAGGAATCCAAATGCCCCTAGCGTACCAGGGGCTCCACGCTATCGACTTATGTTGTATTCGAAATCAAGTAGTGTACCAAAGCGGGAGCCTGTCAAACGGACAGAGTCAGGAGTCTAAAGAGTGCATTAGAGTACTAAAGGCACCTAAAGTGTCTAAAAGCATTGG
The DNA here is from genome assembly GCA_033557465.1 of Ichthyophis bannanicus. NCBI lineage: Eukaryota > Metazoa > Chordata > Amphibia > Gymnophiona > Ichthyophiidae > Ichthyophis > Ichthyophis bannanicus. The sequence continues at coordinate 925,449,291 of CM066031.1, read as the reverse complement.
GGGATAGTGGGAGTCTGATGGGAGAGTCATACCAGGGAGAAAAGTAAGAGGAATCGGTTTGCAAAGATCCACTTCTATGTCTAGTCACACAGGTCTATTCGGTACTGGATCTTCCAGCCAACGAGCGCCTTGCATGAGAAGAAAAGAGTGATGGAACACTTGATTAAAATCACCACCAAGTATTGATGGAGCATTGGCAGAGGCCTATGCCAACTGCGCAATACTTGCATAGTAAGCAGGGTCGTCTACATTCGGGGCATAAATGCAAAAAACACATGAATTCACTATCTCCAACCTTAAGGTGTGCACGGGCCCATCTACCCTCCTTGTCAGCGCTAGTATCTATTACAGTAGCTTGCAAAGACTTCTTAACCAGAATGGCTACCCCGCACCGTTTGGAAACGGCGGGAAAATAGGCAGCCACCATGTTAGACTTAGCATTGAGTCGCAGTATTGCAGCAGAGTTTAGATGCGTTTCCTAAAGAAACACAAAATCAGCATGCTCATGGCTAAGATAGCTAAGGAGTTTCTTCCTTTTGATTGAACTATTAATGCTTTTTACGTTGAGTGATAAAATTTTACAGAAGGCCATTCAGAAAATTAAAAGTTCTGAGCATGATAGCGCACATAATTTCACAATATCCCTCATATTGACTGTATCTGGCTGTACATATGACATGAAAGAAAATAGGCTAAGATAATACAATGGAGCGCCCCGCATTAAAAAAGAAAACCGCAGTGCGGCAGAGAAGAAGCAAAACCCCAGAAATTACTGGCGACCATGTGTCTGCGGGGAGAAACCCCAGAGAAGGCCAAAATTGAGAAAAAAAAACAAAAAAAAACACATGACCTGTGCTCCGAATCCGACCGAGGCACACATCATGGAGGGATAGGAGACCAAAAAACAAAAGGTCATATAGAGAAAGAAAGAAAGTCCAGGTAGTCTCTGTGCTTGGCTATGACCGCCGCATCGGGCCCTTCAAAATGGCGGACAGAGCCGGCAGACAAAAGTCAAAGTTTTGGATTAGCGCATCTGCTCTGCTTCTTTGGAGTCCAAAAATGTTGACAGTAGATCAGGATCTTCGAATGTCCTGGTTTGGTTGTGAAGAGTCACGCGGAGCTTCGCTGGATACAACAGGCCAAAGTGAGCCTGTAGCTGTTGAAGTCGAGGGCGAAAAGCAAGGAGTTTCTTCCGACGGTCAACGGTGGGCTTTGTAAAATCAGGGAAGAAGGAGACTTTGTGACCTTCAAATTCCAAATGATGATTCGTCCGGGCAGCATTTAAAATTTGTTCCACTTGTTGATATCGTAGCAAGCGAAAGATAATAGGCCGGGGGGGTCGTTCGGTTGAGCGCCATGTGGGTAGGAACACGGTGCGCACGATCGATTTCCAGTTCTCTATGAAAAGTGATCTTCAGCAAGGAGGGAAGAGTTTTAAGCAGGAATTCTCTTATATCTCCGGCTTCCACCCCCTCCGGTATTCCAATGAGCCTCACATTGTTGCGACGGGCTCGATTATTGCTATCTTCTAACTCCTTTTGAAGATTCTGTATCTGGCGCTCAGCCTGGTCCAGTTTGCCCAAGCGCACCACGTGCGAGTCGAGGATCCCCGCCATATTGTCCTGCCGTAATGAGAGACTTTCAAGTCGGTCCTGGAGCACTCCAAAGTCTTCTCGCATGGCTTGAAGCGCTTCTCCATTGGACTGCACCAATTCCTTCACGCCGCGTATTTCCTCCAAAATCTCCAGGTGCATTTCGGGGTTTTCACGAAATGGAACCATCTTCTGTGGGGAGGACACCTCTGTTTTGGAGCGTTTTCCGTGAGAAGAAGAAGGAGACCCGAAGTCCAAGCGCGCTGGTTTATGGGCCGCCATCCCCCCCGATGTACCCCGGTCAGCTCGGAGCGAAATAGTAAGTTTGTATAGGTATTAAGTCAGGATTCTAAGTAGGCCTCTCGGGAGCTTCAATGCAAAGCGTCTCACCCGCTGGACATCAGGCTCCGCCACCAGTTGGATCACCTTTCTTTAGTATTGGTATAAACACAGATCTTTTCCAGTCAGTTGGCCATGATGTTGTCTTCCATATTTCTTGGCAGAGCCTTGCAAGTATGGTAACAGCTGCATCAGATTGCTGCAATACTTCTATAGGAATGCTATCAATGCCTGGTGCTTTGTTCTTTGATAAGGCTTTCAATGCTGCTTCAACTTCCTCTTTCATCACCAATGGTTCCCGATCATAAGGTACAGGTTGAAACGGCTGTTGGTCCACTTGATCTTTATCATATAAAAACTCTGTATATTCCTTCCACCTTTTCTTGATCTTCTCAGCATCATTCAACATAGAACCTTGAGCATCTTGTAACATTCCAATTCGAGGCTGGAACTTTTTCTTTAACTCTCGTAGCTTTAGGAAAGCCGATCTTGTTCTTCCTCTAATAGTTTCTGCTTCTATTTCCTTGCAAGTGTCATTGTAGTACTTTTCCTTGTCCTGTCTTGCTGCACGTTGGAAATCTCTGTTGAGTTCTGTTATTGTCTTTCTTTCTCCTCTTGCTTTAGCTTCTCTGCGTTTCTGGGCAATTTTCAGTTTCTTCCGTCATCCATTTTGGCCATTTTTGCTTTTTCACCTTTTGTAGAGACTTCTCGCTTTCTTCCAACACAACCTTCTTGATGTCATTCCATAACTCTTCCGGAGTTCTGTCATTTGTATCTAAAGCAGCAAATCGATTTTGCAGGCAGTCTTTAAATTCCAGTGGTATATTCTCAAGGTCATATTTTGCTGCATTCATGAGTGGTTTGCTCTTTTTCAGCTATACAGCACCAAAATATTTATTCACATTTATTCACATTTAGTGGCATGCTCATCTTGATGCCAGAGGTCTGAACAGATAATCTGTAAGCAAGCAAGATTTCAAACCCCATAGCCAGTGATGTAAATTCCACCAATATCGCCCTGCATTGTAAAATGTTTTTTGAACTGTTTTCCCACTCCTATCTCTATTGAAACGTTTTCAGGCCCCATAATGGTCATATCTCGCTGCCGTGCCTAAAAACCTTTCAATGGAGAGAGAAGAGGAGCAGGAAACAGTGTGAAAAACATTTTAAAGTAGGTATTCAGAGGGTAAGGGGTGGGGTGGGATGGGGGCCAACTCTCTAGATTTGGGAGTCTCTCATTAGCACTTACACCACTGCCCATGAGAGTTTGTTTCCATAGCTATGATCACTTTTCTCAGAGGTATCCTAATGCTGCAACCACTCTCATGCCAACTCACAAATCATTCATCCATCCTTATCTTTCTGTGGACTTCAGCTTCTAAAACACACATGCCACACTTCTAAAACTTCCAGACCACAGCATAGCTGACTTTCAAATGCAACTAGTTATTCAATGTTTGAATCAAAACCATGTCCATTCTCATTGTTCTTTCCACAGTGGCCTCTCATGTCCAATCCACTGTTCCCTCTAAGCTGTGCGCGTGTGCGCGCGCACACATCTCACCGAGCGAGCGCACATACTTTACAACAAAGCGCACAAAAATTACGGTTCTGATTCTGATAGGAAAACAACACAGACGTCTTAAAATTGAAAAGTTGTTGTGTATTTCCAGTTTTCACAAGTTCTACAATATTTTCTAGTGTAATCAATGTGGTGTACATACTATATTCTAACGTGTAGTCAAATTTTAAAGTATATAACTCCGAGTGTTGTTATGTGGCGCACAAAAATTTAACCTTCCTTCAAAAGCTGCACAGCTGATATTTTATGCACACACAGCCTACAGAAAATTAGAGGGAACATTGGTCCAATCCCACCTCACATGCACCTCAACATCTTTGCAGACTCATCTCCTGGCACACTTTCACTGTCCCACACACAGTTATCCACTCCTTCTCTTGCCATCTTTTTCAAATCACCCATTTTCTAAGACAACAAACAATTTCTTTAAGCATGCATGTGAGGTGGAATGTGAGCCCAGTTGTTAAGTGTCGTTGAGTCGGTGTCGATTCATAGCGACTCTATGGATAGTTGTCCTAAATTGTGTTTGATCTTCAGTCAGGCGGCTCATTGTTGACAGACTGGTACCTGTAGCTGCTTTTATTGTATCGATCCATCTCATTGCTGGCCTTCTTCTTTTGCATTGACCTTCTATTTTGCCAAGCATGATGTCTTTCTCTAATGATCTCTCTCTTCGCATGATGTTTCCATAGTATGAAAGTCAAAGTCTTGTCATCTGAGCTTCTAAAGAAAGCTTAGGTTTGATCTCCTCTAGTACTGACTGATTTGTTCTTCGGGCACTCCATGGTATACACAGTATTCGCCGCCAGCAACATAATTCAAATGCATAAATTTTCTGTCTTTTTCACATCCATATGATGTTATTGAAAATACCATGGTTTGAAAGAGTCAAATCTTTGTATGGAGAGAGACATTTCTGCTCTTGAGAAACTTGTCTAGGTCTTTCATAGCCATTCTGCCAGGAGCAATGTGTTGTCGGATTTCTTGACTGCTTGTTGCTTCTTTATTGTTAGTTGATCCAAGTAGGTTAAAGTTGTCCACGATTTCAATTTCTTCTCCTTCAATGATGAACCTATTGATTTTGCCAGTTGTCATAATCTTTATCTTCTTTACATTAAGGTGCAGGCCCGTTTTAAGACTATGTTCCTTGATTGTGAGAAGCAAATGTTTTAGATCATCTTCACTTTCAGCCAGTAATGTGGTATCATCAGCATAGTGAAGGTTGTTGATGAGTCTTCCACCAATCTTCACACCTCTGTTGTCTTCATACAATCCTGCTTCTCTGATGATTTGTTTTGCATATAAATTAAACATTTAGGAGGAAAGTATGCAGCCTTGTTGTACACCTTTGCTTATTTTAAACCATTCTGTTTCTCCTTGGTCTGTTCAAACTGTTGCTTCTTGATCAATGTACAGACTGTGCAAGAGAAAGATCAGGTGTTCTGATATACCTATGCATCTTAATGTGGCCCAGAGTTTCTCATGGTTTACATAGTCAAAAGCCTTGCTGTAGTCGATAAAGCATAAATAGATATCCTTTTGGTATTCTTTAGTCTTTTCAAGGATCCATCTCACATCAGCGATGATGTCTCTTGCTCCTCACCCTTTCCTGAATCCTGCTTGCACATCAGGTAGTTCTTGTTCCAGATATGGTTGTAGTCTCTGTTGAATACTCTTCAGTAGAATCTTGCTGACATGTGAGATCAGAGTGATTTTGCAATAATTCCCACAGTCAGTTGGATCAACTTTCTTTAGTATTGGTATAAACACAGATATTTTCCAGTCAGTTGGCCATGATGTTGTCTTCCAAATTTCTTGGCTGAGCCTTGTAAGTATGGTAACAGCTGCATCAGATTGGTGTAATACTTCATTGGGAATGCTGTCAATGCCTAGTGCTTTGTTCTTTGATAAGGCTTTCAATGCTGCTTTGACTCCTTTCATCACCAAGGGTTCAGGATCATAAGGTACAGGTTGAAACGGTTGTTGGTCCACTTGATCTTTATCATATAAAAACTCTGTATATTCTTTCCACCTTTTCTTGATCTTTTCAGCAACATTCAAGATAGAACCTTAAGCATCTTGTAACATTCCATTTCGAGGCTGGAATTTTTTCTTGAATTCTCGTAGCTTTAGGAAAGCCGATCTTGTTCTTCCTCTAATAGTTTCTGCTTCTATTTCCTTGCATGTGTCATTGTAGTACTTTTCCTTGTCCTGTCTTGCTGCACATTTGGAAATCTCTGTTGAGTTCTACGATTGTCTTTCTTTCTCCTGTGGCTTTAGCATCTTTGTGTTTCTGGGCAATTTTCAGAGTTTCTTCCATCATCCTTTTTGACCTTTTTTGCTTTTTCACCTTTTGTGGAGACTTCTCGCTTTCTTCCAACACAACCTTCTTGATGTCATTCCATAACTCTTCAGGAGCTCTGTCATTTGTATCTAAAGCAGCAAATCGATTTTGCAGGCAGTCTTTAAATTCCAGTGGTATATTCTCAAGGTCATATTTTGCTACATTCATGCTCTTTTTCAACTTTAGCTTGAGTTTACATACTAGTATTTGTTGATCTGTATCATAGTCAGCTCCAGGTTTTGTCTTTTTTGATGTTATAGAGCTTTTCCATCGTTGACTTCCAAAGATGTAGTCAATTTGATTTTCGTACAATTCATTGGGTAAAGTCCATGTGTACAGTCGCGCTTGTGTTGCTGGAAGGAAGTGTTTGAGATGTTGGTCTTGAAGAATTCTATCAGTCCTTCTCCAGCTTCATTTCTGTTGCCAAGTCCATATTTTCCAACCACTTTGTCTTCTTCTTTGTTTCCAACCTTTGCGTTACAGTCATCCATGACTATCAGGATATCCTGTTTGCATGTTATGTCAATTTCAGCTTGTACTTGATCATAGAACTCATCAATTTCATCCTCTTCTGCAGATGTTGTTGGGGCATATACTTGAATTATAGTCGTGTTGATAGGCATTTCTCATAGATGAATAGAGATTAAGCATTCACTGACTGCATTGTAATTCATTGCAGTTCTTTCAAGTTTCTTCTTTATTATAAATGCAACACCATTTCTTCTTTGCCTTTCATGTCCAGCATAGTAGATCGTGTGATCATTTGATACAAAGTGCCTGATGCCAGTCCATTTCAGTTCACTGATACACAACAGATCAAGTTGTACACGTTCCATATCATTCTTGACCACCTCCAACTTCCTTTGATTTATGCTTCATACATTCCATGTCCCAATAAGGATGGTTGGCCATCCTGCCTGCCACTCTGGTCCCAATCCCAGCTCATGTTGCAGGCAGCACTGTCCCTGAGGCCCTCTCAGCACCTGGCCTGGCCAGTCAGCAATGCAGGCACACAGGAAAGAGGTCTGAGGGACTGGGGTATGTCAGAACTGGAGATGTGGTAGCAGGATGAGACAGGAGCCAATGTATGCAGGTGGTGTCATGGCAAGCAGGCAGGCAACCGTAGTGACAGACCTGGGGGGAGAAAGAAACATGCATATATATGACATCTCATTCCTCCCCCCATAGACGGTTCATGTCCTGCGTGAGGTGGAGGTGCTGAGGATGCGCTTCTGCACCATTAGACACACTTGGCCTTGGGCTCCTGCACCGTATCTGGAAACAGCTGCAGCAGGAGCGAGGTGAGTGTGGGGGAATGTTACAGGAATGGAGAAAAGACATACAACATGGCACAGGGCTGGAGTGGCTGGGCAATGTAGGGGCAACAGAAGACAGAGCATGAGGAGGCATCTGACAGTGTAGACATGGCAGCCAGACACCCCCACCCACCAGAAATAACAGCCACCTCTCTGCATCCCTTCCACAGCCATCCCAGTTGAGGAGAGCCCCCTCCCTCTGTGGTGGTGAAGGAGGAGGAGTAACAGGAGGAGGAGGAGGAAGAGGAGGAGGAGGTGAAGCAGCCGGCACCAGCACAAAGCCCAGCCACCACTGCCACATCGGACCACCCATTTGCACCCAGCCCCATAGTACTATCCAGCATCTCCCCATCAGCGGAGAGTGGGGATGAGGTCACCCTGGACCTCATGATGGTGCCTCACTTCCCTGAGAGGGAGGGGCTGTACAGTGCTATGGGGGCTGGCAAGGGCTCCCCTGGCTGGGTTGCAGGGTACCCCTGGGTGGGAGGCCCTGAGGGGCAGAAGGAGGAGGAGGAACAGCCCCTGGGGGGGGGGACTCAAGGCCATCCCACTCAGGGCCACCGAGTAGAGGAGGGGGTAGACGGAGAGTACAAGAGGATGGAAGATGGGGATGGGGATGGGGAGCGGAGGGTTGGAGGGAGAGGATGGGAGAGGCAGGGGTGGAGCATGGGGGGTGGATTGGGTAGAGAGAGGGGACAGGAGGGGGCAGGGGTGGAGGGAGGGGGCAGGGGTGGCGGGGTGGAGGGAGGGGCAGGGGGTGGCAGAACTGGCAGCCAAGGTGGGGACATTTTGGTTCAGCACAGATCACCTAGATGGGATCAGGGGCGACTTCCAGGCCCTCACATGAGCTGTAGAGTGGCTCATGGAGATGCTCCTGATCCTACATAGGTGATCAGCAATGAGGACCTACTGGGCTGCCTGACCGCAGGTGAGACAATGAGGCCATTGTTTATGTATATAGTTTGAATAAAGTGTGTTACTTTCTAACACTGTGTCCACGTGTACATCTGCATAGGAAATCAGTCTGGGCCTCGGAGTACCACCAAATGTCCCCCCCCCCAAACCCCTTGTGGGTGGCAAGGGGGTAGGTGTTGCACTATACCAATGGTGCTGCACCCTCCCACTGTGCACATGTGCCCAGGGCACCCGGTGGGTGGCCTGTCCACCATGCAATGCTGCATGGTTGCATATCTACCTGCCAACATGCCCATGAGGGGCAGGTATAGCCCCAGGTGTGAACTGCTGAGGTGTCCTTTGCACAACACATGCAGCAAGGTGTTCAGGCACCAGTAACAACACAGAGGGGGTTATTCTGAGGCATGACAGTGGCGGGGAAGGTGCAGCATGGGTGCGGTGAGTGGGTGGGCAGTAGGCAGTCACCGGCCCTGGACGTACAGTGCCAATTCTAATGTCGGCCCCATATGTCCAGGGCCGGTGAAATGTCAGGGGAGGTTATTCCACACCCTGGATGTTTGTTTTGTTCAGCTCTGGGGTGGGATGGGGCTGGGGGGGGGGGGCAGGGGTTAATTCCCTGCAGCCTGACCCTGGCCTTAGGAGGGGGTCGGGCTACGGGGAATGAACTCTATTTCGTGGTGACCGGCACTGCCACTTTGAAATGGAGTTCTGGTGCCATTTGCATGTCCTGACTGGGTTAGTTGGGCTGTGGCTGTACATGCAGGCCAGGACTGAATCACAATCCCGGCCTGCACGTACATGCCTGTTTGAAATTCTGATCCTGTGGAGCAAGACGTGCCCTGTGGGATCGGAATCGCGATTGCCTTTGTACGTCTGACTCAGCCTGGACGTACAAAGGAGATCTACATCCGGGATAGAAGCAGGCTGAGAGTGGACTCCCTGAGGCAGTGGATAACATGAGGAAAGATCTACAAAAGCTGTAGGAATGGTCTAATGCTTGGCAGTTAGGATTTAATGTGAAGAAGTGCAGTGTAATGCACTTGGAAAGCAGATATCCAAGGGAAATGTATGCGATAGGGGACGAGAGGTTGGTGTGCATGGACCAGGAGAAGAACCTCGGAGTGGTTGTTTTTTAGGATCTCAAGGTGGCAAAACAGTGTTCCAAGGCAGTGGCAACAGCCAGAACAATACTGGGTGCATACAGAGAGGACTTACCTTCAGAAAAGTGCAGGTACTAATGCCACTGTACAAGTTTCTGGTGAGGCCTCACTTGGAATATTGTGTTCAGTAGGAGACCACATCTCTCAAAGAATATGAAAAGGCTGGAAGAGGTTCAGAGGACAGTGACCAAAATGATTTGGAACCTGTGCCAAAAGACCTATGAAAAGAGACTTAAAAACCTAAATATGTACACTCTGGAGGAAAGGAGGGACAGGAGAGATATGATTCAGACCTTTCAATACTTACAGTGTAGTAAGGAACAAACAAACCTCTTCCAAAGACGGGGAAGCTGTAAAACTAGAGGCAGAACATGAAACTGCAAGGTGGTAAACTGTAAGGCAATGGCAGGAAATACTATTTCACTGAAAGGATGGTGGATGCTTGGAATGCACTTCCAATGGAAGTGGTGAGGGCAAATACAGTGACAGAACTCAAATTGGCATGGGACAGACACATTGGATCCCTTTATAGCAACAGGGTAACATGACAATAAACATAACCATCTCTTAAATCTCAATAGAGGTGACCTACATGGAGCAGCAGGTGCACCTACTCTTGTCGCCTTGCTGGGAAGACCAGATGGACCTTACTGGCCTTGATCTGCCATCATATACTATGTAACGTCTATGTAACATCTACAAGCATTCAACTGTAGGGGCCAAACATACGCACTCCCTGTACAGTGACCACAGTATGGGGCTGGGGATGTGTTGTTGGGGAAGGACCTGCAATGCCCACATGCAAGCTAGTCAGTCACTGCCCCGGACAGTGACATGCCCACACCTGTCTGCCCTGTGGTAGGTGTCTGAGCAGGGCACCTAGCCTCTACATCCAGGTCCATGCATACCATTGTCTCCCACAGGGCCACATTTACCACAGACATGCATCTGCAGCACAGGCCCCGGCACAAAAAAAGTTACATTAGAGACCATTTGTACCTACCATTTCAGTGGCAGTGTTGCTGTAGAGGCCTATATGTTCCACAAAATAAGCTCCCAAAATATCCAAGAGGTGTAGCACACAGGAAATGTTACATGTTTTCAAATGTAGCGGGTATCCACGTATAATGTAGAAGTCGGACATATACATGATGGGTGTCCACGTATAAAGCGGAGGTCAGACATACACATGAATCTAGACATATACGAGTGTTCAGTATTCTGGGAATTTGCACGTATACATCGTTGTACATGTAACCGTGTCAAAACGCGTAACTCCGGCGTGGACACGTCCCCGGAAAAGCACCACTATTGAGTGTTCTGACATGTGATATATGGCTCCAAAGGCATACTCAAACTTATTTTTAACCACCTTCACAGTAAGTGGGACAAAGAGGGAGACGCTTTCACCCCAGTATTGAGACATACCCATTGTTGAGAAATAATACTAGTTTAGAGATTGGCCTCCCAAATCTTTATCATTCCCCCAGGAAATTTATTTGACCTTTGCATAAGCAATTGATGAAGCAGTGTACTGGCCTTTGATAATAGTGGATGCTTAGTTTTTTAATGGGAAGATGTTTTAGATGGAGAGAAGTTACTGGTTTGCACTCAGGTTTGGAAAATGTCATCTGCATAAGTTTATCTGCATAAAGTAGACATTTTTATACACCAATCAGCTGTGTTGTTTGTGAAAATGCCCTCTGTTACTGGCCACCATTGGATTCCTATTGTTTCCACATGGTTCAGTTTGTTTCCCTACGGTCAAAGGTCCAAAGGACTAGAAAAAGGGACTGCTACTTCTGGAGAGAGATCTGCAATTGTGAGTATATACTTCTGGGAATTTTCTGAAAGGACTTCTTTGTATTAAAGCTAATTAATCTGTAAACCCGGTGTTTTTTGTTAAATAAGTCAGGGCCTAGTAGCAGCAGTTTAAGTTTAAATTTAAAACACAGAAGAGAGCTTTCTAGTTAAATTTGGAACCCAGCAGAGAGCTTGTAGTTTAAATTTAATAGTCACTTTAAAAAAAAGAAGAGAGCTTTCTGGTTAAATTTAGAACCCAGCAGAAAGCTTGTAGTTTAAATTTCATAATAAGTCAGAGCCTAGCAGCAGCAAAGAGCAGTAATTTAAATCAAATCAGAATATAACTTAACATAAAAGGCAAAACAGGGTCAGTACTCTTTGAGCAACAAATAAAGTCTTCTAGAGACCTTTACAAAGAGGCCTTCTACCTAGGGGGCAAGAGACCTGTGAAACTTTTTCAATAGGTGTTAACACCAGGTGGCAGGTCAAAAGGCTATTTTGAAAGACTCCTTCTATCCAAGCAAGCAATCACCCAGGAAGTTGGTCACAGCTTATCTCAGCAGCACACGATAGGGTACTGTGTAGCAGCCCTCTTTTACTCCCTCCCCTGGGATAGTCGTAGCTTTATAGGTACTTATACATCTTAAAGAAAAGGAGGTGCTCTCAGGTGAAGCTCTTTATCCAAATCAGTCATACACTAAGGGCTTGAGATTAATTAAGCTTCAGATGAACAAGGTATATTAAATGTATTAGGTACAGCTTAATTAGTATACATATCCATAGCAATCCTTAGTAAGTGAAGAACTTAGATCTAAACACAAGCTTAAAACTAAGATGCAGACAGCAGTCCAGCAGCGAGATGGAGGCTTTCCAGTCTTTTGCACTGAGTGTCACATGTATGATTTTCTCCCAGTTGGTGAGAGGTCTTACGTGTGCACTAGGTGCAAGGAGCTCTTTGCTCTCAGGGAATGAGTCTGTTCTCTAGAGGCTAGAGTAGCAGACTTGGAAAACTTAAGGAAGACAGAGAGGTACATAGAAGAGACCTACAGGAATATAGTCCTGAGGTCCCACCTCCAGTCTGGCAGCATCCCTGTTGCCCTGGAGGAGAGAGGTCATGTGACAGGAGAGCATCATCCTGGTGTGGCAGGAAGTGATAATGTAACTAGGACCTGTCCTCCCGGTGATGTAAAACCCTCTCCCAATGAGGAAGTTTCTCCAGGGCCATGTGCCCATGAAGGAAGGGTTAGGACAGCCATTATAGTTGGTGATTCAATCATTAGGCATGTAGATAGCTGGGTGGCTGGTGGACGTGAGGATCACCTGGTAACATGCCTGCCTGGTGCGAAGGTAGTGGACCTCACGCGCCACCTAGATAAGGTCTTAGATAGTGCTGGGGAGGAGTCTGCTGTCTTGGTACCAATGACATAGGAACATGTGGTGGGGAGGTTCTGGAGGCTAAATTTAGGCTTTTAGGTAGGAAGTTGAAATCCAGAACTTCCAGGGTAGCGTTCTCCGAAATGCTTCCCGTTCCACGCGCAGGACCCAAAAGGCAGGCAGAGCTCCAGAATCTCAATGCGTGGATGAGACAATGGTGCAGAGATGAGGGTTTTGGATTTGTTAGGAACTGGGGAACATTCTGGGGAAAGGAGGGGCTCTTCCAAAGGGATGGGCTTCACCTTAACTGGGATTAAACCAGGCTGCTGGCATTAACCTTTAAAAAGGATATAGAGCAGCTCTTAAACTAGATAATAGGGGAAAGCTGACAGTCGCCCAAGAGCTCATGGTTCACAAGAATGTATCCTTGAAGGATACTACCAAAAGCAGAGAGGTTCCAAAAAAGAGTAAAGTAGCCCAGATGCCCTCGAGTATGGAGCAAACGGAGATTAAAGATCCCAAATTACCTGTCTACTAATAGCCAGATTAATATGAATAAAATACAGTCTCTAAAATGCTTGTATGCAAATGCTAGAAGTCTAAAAAATAAGATGGGAGAGTTAGAATATATAGCACTAAATGAGAGGTTAAATATGATTGGAATCTCAGAGACATGGTGGAAGGAGGACAACCAGTGGGACACTGTGATACCTGCATACAAACTATATGGTAATGATAGAGCTGATCAAATTGGTGGAGGGGTAGCACTCTTTGTTAGAGAGGGCATTGAGTCACAAAGGATTAAAGTTTTACAGGAAACAAAATTTGCTGTAGAATCTCTATGGATTGAAATTCCATGTAAAAAAGGGAAGACAATGGCAGTGGGCTGCACTATCGACTGCCTGGCCAGAATGAACAAATGGATGATGAAATGCTCAAAGAAATCAAGGAAGCTAACAAAAGTTACAGCACAGTAATAATAATGGGAGATTTCAATTACCCCGGTATCGACTGGGTCAGTGTCATGGCAGGACATGCTAGGGAGATAAAGTTCCTAGATGAAATAAATGACTGCTTCTTGGAGCAGCTGGTTCATGAACCGACCAGAGGGGAAGTCATATTAGACCTAGTCCTTAGTGGAACACCAGATCTTGTGCAAGAGATAAGGGTGTTGGGGCCACTTGGCAATAGTGATCACAGCATGATCGTGTTTGATTTAATTAGTGGAGGAGGGATAGTAAGGAAATCCACAGTACTACCTTTTAAATTTCAAAAGGGAGACTTTGATAAAATGAGGAAAATAGTTAAGAAAAAACTAAAAGGAGTAGTTGTAAAGGTTAAAAACTTACATCCGGCTTGGGTGTTGTTGAAAACTACTATCTTGGAAGCCCAGACCAGCTGTATTCCACGCTTTAAGAAAACTGGAAGGAAGTCCAAAAAACTGCCAGCATGGTTTAAAGGTGAGGTCAGAGAGGCTGTTGTTGCCAAAAAAGATGCTTTCAGGAAATGCAAAGAAGAGCCAAACAATGAAACCTGGAAACAGCACAAGCACTGGCAAGTCAAATGCAAGGCATTGATAAGGCTGGCAAAGGGAGAATTTGAGAAGAAGCTTGCTGCGGAAGCAAAAACGCAAAATAAAGACTTTTTCATGTACATTCATAGCACAAAAACCGTGAGAGAGTCAGTTGGTCCATTAGATGATAGAGGGGTTAAAGGGGCACTAAGAGAAGACAAGGCAATAGTGGAGAGACTGAATGAATGCTTAGGTCTTTACTGAGGAAGATATAGGGATGTTACCCATGACTGAAGTGGTATTTAAAGGTGCAGAAGAATTGGAGGAAATATTGATACATTGGGAAGATGTATTACAGCTATTAGATAAATTGAAGAGTAGCAAATCACCTGGGCTGGATGGTATACATCCAAGGGTGTTGAAAGAATTGAAATATGAGACTGCAGACCTGCTATTAGTAATCAGTGAATTTTCATTAAAATCATCTGTAATATCTGAAGATTTGAGGATCACCAATGTAACACCATTTTTTAAAAAGAGTTCCAGGGGTGATCCGGGAAACTACAGACCAGTGAGCCTCACGTTAGTACCGGGAGAAATGGTAGAAACCATCATAAAGAACAAAATTACTCAGCATGTAGATAGTCATGGCCTAATGGGAGACAGCCAACATGGCTTTAGACAAGGAAGATCTTGTCTTACTAATCTGTTATGTTTTTTTGAAGATGTGAATAAACAGGTGGGCAAAGGTGAGTCGGTTGATATAGTGTATCTGTACTTTCAGAAAGCCTTTGACAAGGTCCCTCATCAGAGACTTTTGTCAAAACTAAAGAGTCATGGGATAGGAGGCAGTGTACTATTGTGGATCAGGAACTGGTTAAAAGATAGAAAGCAGAGGGTTGGGCTAAATGGCCAATTTTCCCAATGGAGAATGGTGAATAGTGGTGTATCCCAGGGATCTGTGCTGGGTCCGCTGCTTTTTGACATATTCATAAATGACCTGGAACGTGGAATAACGAGTGAGGTTATCAAATTTGCAGATGACACAAAACTATTTAAAGTTGTTTAAACCCACGAGGATTGTGGAAAATTGTAAGAGGATCTTGATAAATTGGAAGACTGGGCATCAAAATGGCAGATGAAATTTAATGCGGACAAGTGCAAAGTTATGCATCTAGGGAAGAACAACCCAAACTATGGTTACAAGATGCAAGGTTTCACATTAAGAACCACCACCCAGGAAAAAGATTTAGGCGTCATTGTGGATAACATGTTAAAACCCTCTGCCCAGTGTGCAGCAGCGGCAAAGAGAGCAAATAGAATGCTAGGTATCATAAGGAAAGGAATGGAAAATAAAGCAAAAGATATTATAATGCCTCTATATCGTTCCATGGTGAGACCGCACTTTGAATAGTGTGTGCAATTCTGGTTGCCGTATCTTAACAAGGATATAGCATTATTAGAAAAGTTTCAGAGACAAGCCACCAAAATGATAAAGGGGATGGAAGGATACTCCTATGAAGAAAGGCTAAAAAGGTTAGTGCTCTTTAACCTGGTTAAGAGACGGCTGAGGGGAGATATGATAGAAGTCTATAAATTAATGAATGGAGTGGAACGGGTAAACGTAGATCGATTGTTTACATTATCAGAATATATAAAGACTAGGGGACATGCAATGAAGCTACAGGATAAACTATTTAAGACTAATAAGAGAAAATATTTTTTCACTCAACGTGTAATCAAACTCTGGAATTTGTTACCGGAGGATGTAGTAAAGGCTGTTAGTGTAGCTGGGTTTAAAAAAGGTTTGGACAAGTTCCTGGAGGAAAGGTCCATAAACCATTATTAAGAAGGGACCCAGGATATCAATGCTTGACCCAGTGCAAGCATTGTGGAACCTATGTCTTTTGGGGAAACTGCTAGTTACATATGACCTAGATTGGCCACTGTTGGAAACAGGATGCTGGGTTTGATGGACCTTGGTCTGACCCAGTATGGCATATCTTATGTTCTTATGTTCTTATAATTTCAGACGTAGCCAATCTGGATCGCATTTACAGAGTAGCCTCCCCAAACAATAGCAACATGCTATATTGCTTACCCCAGGGTACCTAACTGTTTTCCCCATGTCTATGTTATGGATTTTTTCTTTAGAAACTTGTTCAGATCCTTTTATGACACAACTATGCTTTTTTTAAACATAAATGTCCTTCTGTGTTTTTACAACACAGTGCTATTTTAGCCGACATAGGCAGTTATTCCACCTTTTAGAAGGTCTAACCTAGACATCTAGGTTGTACGTACACATTTTCGTCAGAATATGGTTTAGACGTTGAACAGTTCGACATGTCCACGCTTCTCTCCTCCATGCCCACATCCAGATTACCCATCTTTCTCAACTGTAAAGGTAAAACGTTTTGCTTTCAGAATTGCGTCTTGACACTTTAGTGCCGAAAACATTCAACTTATATGTGTAAACGGTTTATTCATAGTTCAGAATAACTCCCTTTGTATTTTTATTTATTTAAATGGCAGTATTATTTATTTATTTATTTGTTTGTTTGCTTTACCATTTATGATTTATTTGGTTGATGTGTTTAATTCTTGTTGTTCTTTTTTTTTTTTTTTATTCCAGTTTTGTATGATACAACAAATACACCAACTAGCGGTTACATAATAGCCTTAGTAAAACAAAACAAAAGAACACATATCTTAAGAAATCCAATACAAAAAACAAAGTAGAAACAGAAACAGAAAGAACCCAATCCCACCCCGACACCTCATTAGCCATATTATCCTTGCATATTAGCCTATAGTAACATCAGAAATAGTAGTAAAGCGATCCAGGGCAGCCTACCTGTCCTTTGGTTTCCCCCTCCCCCCCAGAAAATAGGATTTTTCACAGGCTTTTTCATATCTGCTATAGAGACAGACTTGATTCCACCATCTGCCCCAATGAAGTTTCGAGGGGTCTTTCCAGCAAAATAAAATTTCCTTTATGGCGACAGATAACATAAAGTTCAGTACGAAAAAGTGCTCTTTGTCTATTCCTGGGATATCTGCCGAAGACCGTAACGCAATTATGCGCCAGGACAGGGGGGGAGGAAAAACCCAACACTCTGTGAATTCTTTCCCAGACGTGAGACCAGAAACCCTGAACGCAGGGGCATTCCAGGAACATGTGACTCATTGTACCAGCAGCACTCTGACAGGACCAGCATTGAGGTGACTGCTCAGAATCCCATTTGGCAAGCTTTAACGGAGTAATAAATGCCCGATGAGAAAAAAAAAACATAGATTGCGTGAGGGAAGCTGATCTCGAGACCCGAACTACGGGACCCCACATTAGGTTCCAGCCATGCGTGGTCAGAGTGCAGTCTGTTTCATCCTCCCAGATCTTCCACAGACCCGTAACCTGATTCGGATGAGAGTCCCTAAAAAGAGCATAGAAACGAGATGTGCCCCCTCTCTGCAGACAGAAATCCATTACAAGCTTTTGTAGGCCCCAAGACACGTCAAGATCTCGGGGGTTAATCTTCAACTGAGCCAAACAGTGCCGGAGTTGTAGATATTGAAAAAAGCAGGACGCAGGTAACTTAAATTCCTCAAGAAGCAAGCTAAAGGATTTCCATTCACGATCCAGAATCAAGTGGCCCACAGACCAGATACCACAGTGCTGCCAAGATAGCCAAGAGAAAGGGACTTTGTTGATCTTGATGGCAGGGTTGTGCCAGATAGGAATATGCAGTGAAAATGGGTTCTCTTGACCTATGAGAGGTAGTAGCTTTTGGAACGCTTGTTACGTATCTATAATTACCCTGCCAACTTTAGAAGCCGCAGAGTATCGCATATTCATGCACAACTATACCGGACACGGGTGGAGTAGACGTTCTTCCAGTGAAAGCCAAATTGGCTTTAACGAAGGAGCGATTTCGGATCCCCACAGCCCACCCTGTTTTAACAGTGCAGCAAGGTGGTACCAATGAAAATCGTGGAATTGTACCCCACCATTCTGTTTGTGTGCCTTCAATTTCTTAAGCGCAATTCTGGGCGTCTTCCCCTTCCACAGAAAGGTACTTAAGGTACGTTCCACCTTCTTGTAGACATCAGCAGAGAAAAGAACTGGAATCATCCCAAGAATATAATTTATTTTAGGTACAAGTACCATCTTGATCGACTCTAGCCGGCCCCACCAGGTAAGATGTAGGGGCGACCATTTCGTAGTGAAGGATCGGGCGATTTCTGCAATCTTCACGGCGTTCAACTGTACAGTCTTCTCCAACGGGGATGCAAACTGCACTCCGAGATATTGTATGGCCGCTCCAGCCCACTGGAATGAAAATTCCTGGATCAAATTACTATGAGCCCTCTGATTCAGGGGGAAGGCCACTGACTTAGACCAGTTTACCTTGTATCCAGAAAAACTAGCGTATTGGTCAATCACTTGAAGAAGGGGAGAGACAGAGGAGGGGTGTAGAAAAAAAAGAAGGTCGTCAGCGTAAGCTGAAAGTTTGAGATGCAGGTCAGCTATCTCAAAGCCCCTGATGGTCTTCAATTGTCGAACACACAAGGCAAGTGGTTCCAGCACCAGGTTGAATAACAGGGGGGACATGGGGCATCCTTGCCGCGTGCCTCTGTGCAAGGAAAAAGGTCTAGACAGCTCCTGGTTGGCAAAAATCCTAGCCACGGGCCGGGCATACATAGGTCGAATCATGTCAACGAATCTAGCAGGAATTCCAAACCACTCCAGGACAAGGAATAGAAAAGGCCATTCAAGCCTATCAAAGGCTTTCTCTGCGTCCAAAGATAGCCCGATAAAAGGCTCTTCAGCTTGCTCGGCCAAACCAAGGATGTTACACAGCAGGCGGGCATTATCAGCCGTTGACCTCCCAGTCACAAAACCACATTGGTCTGGGTGGATGAGGTGATGCAATATTTTGTTGAGTCGATTAGCCAGAATCGCAGCATAGAGTTTGTAATCTGTGTTTAAAAGCGAAATGGGTCTGTAGCTGCCCACCAATTTTGGGTCTTTCCCAGGTTTTTCCAGGACGACCACCGTGGCCTCCGCAAAAGCTCCGGGATCTGTATCCAGCACTTGAAGAAGTTGGAAGTATCGCAGCATAAAAGGAGAAAGTTCCTTTGCAAACATCTGGTAGAATTCAGTCGGAATACCGTCCGGACCCGCCGCCTTACACCCTTGCAGACTTGCCAGGACATCTTCAAGTTCCCGCTGTCCCAAAGTGCTTTCGAGGTCCGCAGCCTGCTCAGATCCCAACATTGGGTGCTCTATCTTACGTAACTAGTCCCTCAAACTAGACATATCACTCTCCACCTCAGAAGTGTACAAGGAGTTATAGAAGCTTCTAAAGATTTCAAGAATCTCCAAGTTTCCGGACATCTGGACATTTTTCTCATCTAACAAAGCTACCACATACGATTTTTCTCGTTTTGGCTTCAGGCTGGCCGCCAAAAGTTTACCCGACTTGTTCATCTCCATATGGTAGCGCGCCCTCTGAGCAAAAGAGTGTTGTTCCACTTCCTTACTGAGCGCTGCATTGTCTTGGAATCTAAGTTTCTGTAACCTGGTGAGGACCAGGGAGTTAAACTGCCGATGTAATAAGCGTTCTCCAGCCCTGATCTGCTGATCAAGGGACCGTAAATCCTCCTTCGCTTTCCTCTTGAGAACGATATTATAGCTGGTGACCTTTGCTCTGATGGAGGCCTTGAAAGCTTCCCACCATGCCCAAGCTGATGTATCTTCTGGCCGATTAATATCAAAAAAAATCTTTATTTCTTGCCGGATAAATTGCTTGAAGGACTCATCCGCCAGAAGGTGTCGCGGGAAAAACCAGCCTCCAGAGGAGATCGGAGATTTTGAAACTTCCAGAGTAAGCATTATAGCGGCGTGGTCAGAAACATGAGAACTGAGAATCTCCGCACTGGGAATATCTTGAGCCAGAGATCTGGACACGAGAAAAAAGTCAATCCGCGAGTGAGACGCATGCGGAAAGGAGAAAAAAGTAAAATCTTTTTCAGCAGGATGTAAAATCCTCCAAATGTCAACTAGTCCCTTTTCTTCCATGATAGACTCCAAAACTTCAAGAGCTCTATTCCTCCTGGATCTTCTGCAGGGCTGACAGTCAATCAAAGGGTCTAGGACCAGGTTGAAGTCCCCACCTACCACGATAGGGGAAGAGGAATATTCCGAAAGCACCTCTGCCAGTCCGTGAAAAAAGTTAGGGTTATCACAGTTAGGTGCGTAAACATTCAGGAACACAATTTGTTTCCGGCCCACGGTAACTTGGGCACTAGTCCACCTCCCCTCAGGGTCAGCTCTGAGCATTTGGACTTGAGCCTTTGCAGCCCTATTAATTAAGATTGCCACTCCGTTTTTCTTCCCAACTGCTGCAGCCTGAGACACCAGGTCATATTTACCTGTTCCCAATTTCACCGTTTCAGCAGCAGAAAGGTGCGTTTCCTGCAACATCACTATGTCGGCTCCTTGTTTATGGCAATAAGCAAGGATCTTTTTACGTTTGGCAGGGAGTTTAATGCCCTTCACATTCAGGGACAATACTTTAAGAGAGAGCATTTATCCAGACATACTGGAGGGCCCACAAGCCCTGGATCGCTTCAAACAGACAGGCCTGCAACATACAGAGAAAGTTCTGAGGACTGTGAGGTGTCACCCTAGGCATTACAATACAAAGACTACCAACAGGGTGAGCCATCATAGGTTCACAAGAGGCAACCTGGTATCCCAACTCTTAAACTGATACTTAATAAAAACAAAATAAAAACTTAATACAATAAGATAAAATCCCCATCGACACTATACAGTCACCTAACCCACAAACAAAACCCTCTCTTCCCTCCATGTATCTTCCAACATATCCCAAGGAAAACCCGGGAGAAACAGAGGAACAAATAAGGCCACGAAGGGCTCTCCCCTCGATTAGACAGAAACAAAAATTGTGGCACATACCCTTAACACCCTCTCATTGTGTGAATCATGGTAAGGAAAAATACAAAAATCTAACAACACAGGAGAGAGGTAAGCCCCATGTTACTTGCGCCAGATGCGGGGTACACTCGGAGAGGGGAAAAGTTTCTAGAAACAGAGAGTAGCATGTAACAACAAAGTCCCAATAATCACTGCATTTGCAGGGCTTCATGCTCCTCAAGGAACTGTAGAGCTTCAGCCGGATCATCAAACGCTTTGGAGCTGTTGTTATACGTGATCCTAAGGCGAGCAGGATAGAAGAGGCCGAATTTCACTTGTAGACGCTGAAGCCGGGGCCTTAGAGCCAGAAACTGCCGCCGTTTGTCCGCCGTGGCTTTACAGACATCAGGAAAGAAGGAGATCTTGTTGCCCTCGAATTCCCACGCGGCTTGCCTTTTGGCCGCGGACAAGATTTGGATAACATGTTGGTGGCGAAGCAGGCAGAATATTATCGGGCGAGGGAATTTCCCACTCGTCGGCCGCTGCGACGGCACTCTATGAGCGCGCTCGAATTCCAGCTGCCCAGCAATTTTCACTTTGAGCAGAGAAGGAAGGAGCTTTAACAGGAACGCGAAAAGATCCGGGCCCTCCGCTCCTTCAGGTAGACCCACCAGCCAGATATTGTTCCTCCGATTGCGATTACTTAAATCTTCGATCTGCAGTTCGAGACGCTCCATGCGCTTGCATAGTTTAGGTAAGGGCATCAGCAGCTCCCTGTGTACCACAATTGCATTTTCGGCCTTGTCTAAGCGCTCCGATAAGGCTTGGAAACGCACCTTCATGTCCCCGAGCTCCGTCTGCACTCTCCCCAGCGCATCGCCATTAGCCATCACAAGATCCTTGACCGCCCGAATTTCCACCAGCATCTCTTTCATGCTTTCACCCGAGTCCCGGGAGGCAGCCATCTTTTGGGGCGATAGAGGGTCGGATTTCGCTCTCTTCGAGCCTGAATTCACTGCCGCGGCGAAGTCTAGCTTAGTCGGCTTCCCCCCCGCCATACCGCCAGAGCTTTCAGACACCGGACTGAGTGGTTTTGGCTGCTTAGCTGGGGAAGACTACGCTTTATTTCCAGGAATCAAGCCAGGGGATACCGGAGCTTAAAAGTTAAGCGGCCATCTTGCTTCCCCGCAGGCTCCGCCTCCCAATTCTTGCTGTTCTTTTACTTTTCCTTTTGAGGTTTTGCACCCTTTGAAGAAGGGCCGTGTGACTGAAATGTGTTGGGGTTGGTGGTCAATAAAGTGCCTGTGGCTACTGTCTTTGCACCTGCTGTATTTTGTGGTTTCTGCTCCTGTGTGGGCACTTTTGCTCTGTTGGATTCCTATGTAGATTAGGTACATTCCAACTGCCAACATCAACAAATGATGGGTCAGGACTCCACATTTTGTTTTGCCACTCCCAAGCCATCAGCAACAAGGATCTGCTCCCCCATGGGTCCCTTTTAGCACACGATAATAGCACACGCACCTGCAACATATGTTAACAAGACGTGTTAGTGGGGCAATGCCTAAACATTGCCTATGAGGCAGTTCATTGGAAGACAACAGTCATGTGTCTGATGTGTGCTGCCCTCCCCCCCCCCCCCCCACTTCTCAGCATCTATATATATGCAGAATTGCTGTTAGACTCCCTTTGCTACACCATGGCTCACCATGTTGTTGCGTCCATTCTAAATGTTGTTCTTCTTGCTGAGGAAATTGCTGTCCCACTGCCAGCAGGCCAGGCCTGACCCCCTGGCCCTCCAGAGCTACAGCCTGCCAATGTGCAGGTGCCCCAGCCTGGAAATGAGAGGGCCCAGCATCATCGTAGAAGTGAGGCGCACCCCAGAAGGACATGTATTTTCTGGCCTAGAGCCACACTCTTGGGTCTGCCTGAGGACTAGGTCATCTCCTTCTACCGGCTGAGCTCAGGGGTAATAAGAAATCTCTATGAGGATCTAAGACCTGACCTGGAGCCTCTGACTGCTCAGTCACATGTCATACCAGGGTTGGTCAAGCTCCTGAGTGCTCTACATTTTTTTTGCCTCTGACTGTTTCCAAGCATTTGTGGCTGCAATAGGAGGAATGGGGCACCCCACCTTTTCAGGATGCTTCCACCAGGTACTGCAAACCATGGTCAGCCAGGTAAGGAGTGGAGGAGTAGCCTAGTGGTTGGGGCAAGGTACTTCAGGCCGGAAGGTCGGTGGTTCAAATCCCACTAGAGGACAGCAACCTTAGGCCGGAAGGACTGGGGTTTCTAGTCCCACATGTGCTCCTTGTGGTCTTGGGCAAGCCACTTAACCCTCCATAGCCCATGTTCCCTGTAAAATACTTATCTCCAAGTTATAATGCCCTGTTCAATGTAATTTCAGTTTGTTCAATGTAAACCGCACTGATGCAGAATAGCGCGGTATATAAGAGAATTAAATAAAATAAATAAAAATAAATAAAATATTTCCCAATTCCAGGCAAAAATGGGTGACCCTCAACCAGCGATTAGAGGGAATAGCAGGGATACCACACATGCTGGGAGCAATTGATTGCACACATGTGACACTTGTCCCACCGAGAGATGGGGAAGTGGTGCACTGCAACTGCAAGCACTACCATTCTCTGAATGTGCAGGTGGTGTGTGATGCCAGTATGCACATAGTGAATGTGGTTCCCAGGTTTGCAGGGTCCACCCATGACTCCTATATTCTAGTAGTTTTAAGATGGCCAATATGAAGATTACATATTGTTGGCTGAGTACATTTTGATATTTTCCATTCTGACTTGTGTCATGGACATAATGACAGGCTGTCCACAACATAAACTCATAAGACAGTAGAGTATGTACTGTGAAACACACTCAGATGTCAGTTTTTCAGGGCAAGGCAGAGCAGGGATAGACTGCAATCATGCATGGTGTGCATTTTCATGTGCAGTGTTTCCAAGCCTCACAAACTTCACCCATCTGTGACTGATGTCAGCTGTGCATGTCTTCTCTGTGACTTGCTTCCCTTTGTTCACTGTTTCTTATATTTTGTCCTGTCTTTCTTAACTAGATAGTAAGCTCTCATGGGTAGAGACTGTCTTTATATGTGGCTGAACTGTCCTCCCATGCTCTGAAGCACTATATAAATGACTAATAGTAGTAGTTGTAGGTATAGGTAATGCACAGGCAATATCCTCTAGTCTGTGCGTCTCATGTATGATGTGCATTTTCATGTGCAGTGTTTCCAGGCCTCACCACTGTCACCCATCTGTGACTGACGTCAGTTATGCATGTGTTCCAAGCTCATCATGTCTTCCCAGTGGCTTGCTTCCCTATGTTCACCTTTTCTTAACTTTTGACCTGTCTGTCTTAACTAGAAAGTAAGTTCTCATGGCAGGGACTGCCTGTATATATGTGTCTTACAGTGCTGCCCATGCCCTGTAGCGCTATATAAATGACTAATAGTAGTAGTTGGAGGTGTAGGTTATGCAATGGCTATATCTTCTAGTAAGTGTGCCTCATGTATGGTATGCAGTTTCATGTACAGTGGTTCCAGGCTTCACAACCTTCACTCATCTGTGACTGATGTCAGCTGTGCATATCTGACAAGTTCATCATGTTTGCCCACTGGCTGGCTTCCCTATGTTCACCTACAACTGTTATCATCTAAATACTATGATATGTTATATTCTCTATTAGTGCCTTACCATTTTAGACCAAGAGTGATCTTGTAAACTACTAGATCTTCTAAGGATACTTACAGAGTGCTTTAGTAAGTACTGGTCTCAATATAGTACCACCTTTGTACCTCCTCATCTCTCATCCAATAATTTGTTTTTTTATATATGGTGTCATGTTTATTTATGTGTATCCACTTATACTCTGCTCTTTGCTCTATGATTTTAATCTTTTAAAATATTTTTTATTGTATGGTATTTATTTATATTTTTATTTGTTTGATTAACTTACCACTATTATTGTTTTATATGGACTAATATTTGTTTCATAATTCTTTTTATCTGTTCAAAGATGTATACCCACTGAAGAAGGCAGCAGCCAAAATATGTAGGTTTTTTTTTTTATAATAAATGCACCTCGCCCCTTGTGGTCTTCTTTTTCTACAGACATAGTGCTGTGACAGCTCTATCATTGTGGACAAAATGACTTACATGTCTGCTCACATTCTGCTTTTGTATCCCTGGACAGTCCCTTTGCACACCAATACACATCCTGACTCTTGCAATGGACTGTTGTTGAGGCTCTGGTATGTTTGTGAGTATATCCTAATCATGGCAATGTGTCTCCATGTGATGTGGCTGTTTTAGGGAGTGAATGTTACTCCCAATATGGGTATGTCATTTGTGCATCAGCATGCCTGACCTGCTGATCACAGTCACCATCAATGCACATTTCGATCAGTGAGGATGTCACCAGGAGTTATGTAGGAATATATTCAAATAGTGCAATTTGTGACTCCCTTGTGCCTGTCACATACATTGACATCCATCCCAATGTGATGGTCACTGATGGCATCTCAATGTATATGAACTGTAACAAACATAGATTCTGTGCTGCAAAGACAGCAAGCATGTGCATGCAATTGCAGAGTGTATCCTCATGGGAATGGTGGTGAAACAGCACAGTCTGGAATGAGCACTCTGGAAATTCTGCACAGATTGAACACCTGCAAAATTATTTGGGGCCTTGCACAGATGTGTGCTACACATAGGGAAGGCACAAAAAAGGTACAGAGTGACAAAAATGGTAAAGGGGATAGAAGGATATCTTTATGAAAGCGGTCTCCGGCTCCTATCCTAGGAGAGCTGCCGGTAAGTCCGATTTTCAAGATGTCCCTGATGAATGTGCAAGAGAGATTTTTTGCATGCATTGCCTGCATTGTATTCAGGTTTATCTCATCCATGTTCATTAGGGATATCCTGGGGGTCTGGTTGGTTTGCAGCCCTCTGGGACTGGATTTGGAGATCCCTGCACTATGAGGAAAGTCTTAAAGGTTAGGGCTCTTCAACTTGGAAAAGAGACGGCTGAGGGGAGGTATGATAGAGGTCTATAAAATAATGAGTGGAGTGGAACGGGTAAATGTAGATCAGTTGTTTACTCCTTCAAAAAGCATAAAGACTAGGGGACATGCAATGAAGTTACAATGTAGCTTATTTAAGACTAATTAGAGAAAGTATTTCTTCATTCAACATGTAGTCTGACTCAAATTTGTTACCAGAGAATGTAGTAAAAGCTGTTAGTGTAACTGGATTTAAAAGGGGTTTGGACAAGTTTCTAGACTCTGGTACAATTGACTACATGCATTGCTCAACAGTCATATAGGTGTTGCTGACACTGCATTGGAACATGAGAGATGGAAGGGTCTCACATAATAACCATCATCTCGCATGTTCCAATGCAGTGTCAGCAACACCTATATGACTGCTGAGCAATGCATGATACTACCATCCAGTACGCGCTGTGAGGCAAGAAGCAAGTTCAGGAATGGATCAGCAGTGCACAAGAGTACCTGGGGATCCAAGGAGGGCACTAGACTGGGATAACATAGCTCATTGGACTAGGTGAACAGCAGCATGTAGTCAATAGTACAAGAGTCATAGAGGTTGAATTGATGATATGTCATGGTCCAATGTGACGGACCACACTGTCCACCCCAAGTTAGGAATATATGTCTGTTGGCATATGTGCCATATCTTAAGAACATAAGATATGCCATACTGGGTCAGACCAAGGTCCATCAAGCCCAGTATCCTATTATCAACAGTGGCCAATCCAGATCACAAGTACCTAGCAGTTTCCCCAAAAGACAGGTTCCTCAATGCTTGTACTGGGTCAAGCAGTGATATCCCTTTCAATAATGGTTTATGGACCTTTCCTCCAGGAACTTGTCCAAACCTTTTTTAAACCCAGCTACACTAACAGCTCCTACTACATCCTCCGGTAACAAATTCCAGAGTTTGATTACACGTTGAGAGAAAAATATTTTCTCTTCTTAGTTTTAAATAGGTTACCCTATAGCTTCATTGCATGTCCCCTAGTCTTTTTATATTCAGATGACGTAAACAATCGATCTATGTTTACCTGTTCCACTCCATTCATTAATTTATAGACCTCTATAATATCTCCCCTCAGCCATCTCTTTTCCAGTTGAAGAGCCCTAACCTTTTTAGCCTCTCTTCAAAGGAGTAGCCTTCCATCCCCTTTACCATTTTGATGGCTCTTCTCTGTACCTTTTCTAATAACTCTATATCCTTTTTAAGATACGGCAACCAGAATTGCACACAATATCCAAGATGCACCATGGAACAATACAGAGACATTATAATATTCTTTGTTTTATTTTCAATTCCTTTCCTTATGATACCTAGCATTCTATTTGCTCTCTTGGCGGCCGCTGCACACTGGGCAGAGGGTTTTAACATGTTATCCACGATGACGCCTAAATCTTTTTCCTGGATTATTCTACCTAGGTGCATAACTTTGTCCACATTAAATTTCATCTGCCATTTGGATGCCCAGTCTTCCAGTTTATTAAGATCCTCTTGCAATTTTCCACAATCCTCTTTGGTTTTAACAACTTCAAACAGTTTTGTGTCATCTGCAAATTTGATAACCTCACTCGTTATTCCCTTTTACAGGTCATTTATGAATATGTCAAAAAGCAACAGACCCAGCACAGATCCCTGGGGTATTCCACTATTCACCTTTTTCCATTTGGAAAATTGGCCACTTAGCCCTACCATCTACTTTCTATCCTTTAACCAGTTCCTGATCCACAATAGTAAATTACCTCCTATCCCATGACTTTTTAGTTTTGCGAAAAGTCTCTGATGAGGGACCTTGTCAAAGGCTTTCTGAAAGTCCAGATACATTATATCAACTTACCTTTGTCTACCTGTTTATTCACACCTTCATAAAAACAACAGATTAGTAAGACAAGATCTTCCTTGTCTAAAGCCATGTTGGCTGTTTCCCATTAGGCCATGACTATCAGCATGCTGAGTAATTTTGTTCTTTATGATGGTTTCTACCATTTTTCCCAGTACTGGCATCAGGCTCACCAGTCTGTAGTCTCCCGGATCACCCCTGGAACCCTTTTTAAAAATTGGTGTTACATTGGCGATCCTCCAATCTTCAGGTATTACAGATGATTTTAATGATAGTTCACAAATTAATAATAGCGGGTCTGCAATCACATATTTCAGTTCTTTCAACGTCCTTGGATGTACACCATCTGGTCCAGGTGATTTGCTACTCTTCAGTTTATCAAATAGTTGTACTATATCTTCCCGGTGTAGCAATATTTCTTTCAATTCTTCTGCAGTATCACCTTTAAATATCATTTCAGTCATGGGTAACATCCCTACGTCTTCCTCAGTAAAGACTGTCATTCAGTCTCTCCACCATAGCCTTGTCCCCTCTTACTGCCCCTTTTATCCCTCTATCATCTAATGGTCTAACTGATTCTCTCACAGGTTTTTTTTTGCTAAGAATGTAATTGAAAAAGTCTTTATTATGCATTTTTACTTACACATCAAGTTTCTTCTCAAATTCTCTCTTTTCCTGCCTTATCAATGCCTTCCATTTAACTTGTCGGTGCTTGTGCTGTTTCCAGTTTTTGTCATTTGGCTCTTTTTACCATTTCCTGAAAGATGCTTTTTTGGCAACAACAGCCTCTCTGACCTCACCTTTAAAGCATGCTGGCTGTTTTTTGCACTTCCTTCCACTTTTCTTAAAGCATGGAATACAGCTGGTCTGGGCTTCCAAGATAGTATTTTTAAACAACTCTCAAGCTTGATGTAAGTTTTTAACCTTAGCAACTGCTCCTTTTAGTTTTTTCTTAACTATTATCCTCATCTTATCATAGTCTCCTTTTCGAAAGTTAAAAGGTAGTACTGTAGATTTCCTTACCATCCCTCCTTCATTAATTAAATCAAATGTGATCATGCTATTGACAAGCGGCCCTAACACCCTTATCACTTGCACCAGATCTGGTGTTCCACTAAGGACCAAGTCCAAAATGGCTTCCCCTCTGGTTGGTTCATGAACCAGCTGCTCCAAGAAGCAGTCGTTTAGTTCATCTAGAAACTTTATCTCACTAGCATGTCCTGCCGTGACACTGACCCAGTCAATACTGGGGTAATTGAAATCACCCATTAGTATTACCGTTCTGTAAGTTTTGTTAGCTCCCCTGATTTCCTTGAGCATTTCATCATCCATTTGTCCATTCTGGCCTCGTGGTCGATAGTACACTCCCATTGCCATCGCCTTCCCCTTTTTACACAGAATTTCAGTCCATGGAGATTCTACAGTGAATTTCGTTTCCTGTAGAACTTTAATTCTTTGTGAATCAATGCACTGTCTAACATAGAGTACAACCCCTCCACCAATTTGATCAGCTCTATCATTACAATATTTTTTAGACTTCTGGCTTTTGCATACAACCATTTTAGAGATTGTATTTTATTCATATTAATCTGGCTATCGGTAGGCAGGGGTAATTTGGAATCTTTAAGCTCTGTCTGCTCTGTACTCAAGGGCATTTGGTCTACCTTTGTCTTTATTGGAACCTCTTTGCTGATGTGCTCTAGCTTCATATTTCTGGTAGTATCCTTCATGGATACATTGTTCTGAATGATGCGCTCTTGGGCGACTGTCAGCTTTCCCCTATTATCTAGTTTAAAAGCTGCTCTTTCTCTTTTTAAAGGTTAATGCCAGCAGCCTGGTTCCATCCCGGTTAAGGTGAATCCCGTTCCTTCGGAAGAGCCCCTCCTTTCCCCAGAATGTTCCCCAGTTCCTAATAAATCCAAAACCCTCATCTTTGCACCATTGTCTCATCCACGCATTGAGACTCTGGAGCTCTGCCTGCCTTTTGGGTCCTGCGCGTGGAACGGGAAGCATTTCGTAGAAAGCTACCTTGGAAGTTCTGGATTTCAACTTCCTACCTAAAAGCCTAAATTTAGCCTCCAGAACCTCCCTACCACATTTTCCTATGTCATTGGTACCAACATGTACCAAGACAGCAGACTCCTCCCCAGCACTATCTAAGAGCTTGTCTAAGTGGCGCGTGAGGTCCGCTACCTTCGCACAAGGCAGGCATGCTACCAAGTGATCCTCACGTCCACCAGCCACCCAGCTATCTATATGCCTAATGATCGAATCCCCAACTATAACAGCCGTCCTAACCCTTCCCTCATGGGCACTTGGCCCTGGAGAAACTTCCTTAATGCAAGAAGGTTTTACAACACCTGGAGGACAGGTCCTAGCTATAGGATCACTTCCTGCCACACCAGGGTGATGCTCTCCTGTCACATGACCTCTCTCCTCCAAGGCAACAGGGATGCTGCCAGACTGGAGGTGGGACCTCAGGACTATATCCCTGTAGGTCTCTTCTATTTACCTCTCTGTCTTCCTTAAGTTTTCCAAGTCTGCTACTCTTGCCTCCAGAGATCAGACTCATTCTCTGAGAGCAAAGAGCTTCTTGCACCTTGTACACACATAAGACCCCTCACCAACTGGGAGAAAATCATACATGTGACACTCAGTTCAAAAGACTGGAAAGTCCCCATCTCGCTGCTGGACTGCTGTATGCATGTTCATTTTAAAGTTGTGTTTAGATATTTAAGTTCTTTACTTACTAAGGGTTGCTGGGGATACTTATACTAATACAACTATACCTAATATGTTTAATGTACTTTGTTCACCTGAAATTTATTTAATCTCAGGTCCCTGATATATGCTGATGAGAATAAACAGCTGCACCTGAGAGTGAATATGGCACCTTCTTTCCTTTAAGAGGTTTAAGCAAAAGGATATAAACTGGATGGAATCAGTAGAGAGGGTGGCTACTAAAATGTTTTTTTATTATTTATTTATTTATCACTTTTATATACCGCACTTTTTAAAATCAGTGCGGTTTACAAGTAACACTTTTGTTCAGAACAGTAAGCCTGTTAAGCACTTACATTGAACAGGTTACTGGTCTTCATTATATAGCATATGAGGACAGACTTAAGAATCTTAGCATGTACATCTTAGAGGAAAGGCGGGATAGAGGTGATATGATTGAGACGTTTAATTACCGCCGTGGCATAAATGTACATGGGGAGAGCCTCTTTCAATTGAAAGCAAGTTCTGCTATGAGGGGACATGGGATGAGTGTGAAGGGGATAGATTCAGGAGTTATATGCGGAAATATTTCTTTTCGGAAAGAGTGGTGGATCCGTGGAATAGTCTCCCAGTAGAGGTAGTAGAGATGAGGACAGTATCTAAATTCAAAAAAGCAAGGGACAAGCACAGAGGATCTCTAAAGGAAAAAAGGGGACTGTTGTAGTTGTTGATATGGAAGGATAGACTAGATAGGCCATGTGGTCTTTTTCTGTCATCATATTTCTATGTTTTTATGTTTCTAAGCACCTATAAAGCTATGATTATCCCAGGGGTTGGTGGGTGATGGGGAGTGAGGGAGGGAAAAAGACTTATTAATAGCTGGCTGCTACACAGTACTCTGTCCTGTGCTTCTAAGGTAATCTGTGACCAATCTCCAGGGGGTGTCCCACAGCTTGGATAGAGAGAGTCTTGGGTTCTAAATTTAACCAGAAAGCTCTCCTCTGTGTTTTAAATGTAAACTAGGCCCTGGCTGAGTATTACATTTAAACTGGAAGCTCTCTGCTGGATTCTAAATCTAACTAGAAAGCTCTCTTCTGTGTTTTAAATTTAAACTGAAACTCTTTGCTGCTACTAGACCCTGACTGATTTAACAAATAAACTGGGTTCACAGATTTATCAGTTTTAATCTAAAGAATTCCTTTTTCCCCAAGATTTAGAAAAATTCCCAGAAGTAATACTTACATTTGCAGATCTCTCTCCAGAAGCAGCAGTCCTCTTTTGTAGTCCTTCAAGACTGAGAAGCACAGAACTCTGGTTGAACTATTTATACCTATGCTTCTGAGGTAAGCTGTGACCAATTTCCTGAGTGATTAACATTGTCCTTGCTTGAAAGTGGGAGTCTTTCAAATTGGCCTTTTGATCTGTTGCCTGGCTTTAACACCTATTTAAAAATTTTCACAGGTCTCTTGCCCCCTATGTAGAAGGCCTCTTTGTAAGGGTCTCTAGAAATAATTTATTGCTTAAGGAATACTGACCCTGTTTTGCCTTTATGCTAAATAATATTCTGATTTGATTTAAATTAAAGCTCTTTGCTGCTACTAGGCCCTGACTGAGTATTACATTTAAACTGGAAGCTCTCTGCTGGGTTCTAAATCTAACCAGAAAGCTCTCTTCTGTGTTTTAAATTTAAACTGAAACTCTTTGCTGCTACTAGGCCCTGACTGATCTAACAAATACACTGGGTTCACAGATTAATCAGCTTTAATCTAAAGAATTCCTTTTCCCCCAAGATTTAAAAAAATTCCCAGAAGTAATACTTATAATTGCAGATCTCTCTCCAGAAGTAGCAGTCCCCTTTTGTAGTCCTTCAAGACTCCAAACAAAGACATCATGTGCTCACGTATCGTAACAGTGTTTCTCCACAATTATGTTTCCCAACGACAGCAATGTGGAAGGGTCTGCTGCAGTGGTTGATATGATGCTAGCATGTAGATTAAGGGCTCTGTAAACTGATCAAGTGTGTCACTCCGTAGAACCCATGTAATGTATACTGCCTGTACACCTTCTAGCATCTGCTCCAGCAAACAGTACATTGTGTCCTGCTACTGCCTCTGATATGTGGATTTCCATGACATGGCAAATCCTTTGGCCATTATTGCACTGTGGGATGTGAACGGTGTTTGACAGCTTTGTTGCATCCTCAGATGTCTCCAAGACATGGCATTCAAATGACAAGACATTCCACAACTGTGATACATTTAGGAAGTGCTGAACTCCATGAGGCTACATCACTGTCATGATGTGGAATATCAGGTGAAGTGTAAAAATACTGACTACCTTGATGGCAAACACTGTGGTATATATGATTGTCTACCCGGTTACTAAGCAGTACAGGTTATGAGGTGTTCAAGTGGCAAAATAGGGCCATAGTGCAATATGCCTTAGTATGGGCCCACACAGATTGTGATATAGGAAAATACCCATAGAGATGTAAGTCGCTACACAGCTGTGAATGTGGCCAGAATCACCAGATGGAGATGCTCAGAATCCTTGTAGAATAATGTTGAAGTATATCACTGGCATAGATATGAAGACCATTGACGGAAAGCCAAATGTTTCTTCACAGAACAGGTGTCCTGTGTGTGTCGAAGCTCACAAACATGGAGTTCTCATGAGATCGGATCTGCCACACAGCCATCAGGATAAGCCACTGTAGAAGGTATGTACACATAACAGATTACAGACTTCTGTAATGTGTGTTCAACATGCACTATCCAGACTGGACAGAGGGCATTTTGAAAGTGCGGTCTCCAGAATTGCACACAGTACTCCAAATGAGGTTGCACCAAAGACTTATACAGAGGCACTATCACCTCTTTGTTTCTGCTGGCCATTCCTCTCCCTATGCACTCAAGCATCATTCTAGCTTTAGCCATCACCTTTTCTACCTGTTTAGCTACTTTAAGATCTCAGACACCACCACGCCCAGTTCCCGATTTCTTTTGAGGCCAGTATACTTCACCCCTACACTGTACCAATCCCTTGCATTTTTAGCATTAAATCTCAGCTGCCAAATTCTCGACCATTCTTCAAGCTTAGCTAGATCCCTCCTCATGTTATCTACTCCTTCCTGGGTGACTCTATTGCAGATTTTGGTATCATCTGCAAAGAGGCAAACCATTCCCTGCAGGTCTTCAGAAATATATCTATAAAAAGATGTTAAAAAGAATCAAATCAAGGACAGATCCCTGTGGCATGCCACTGGTAACCTCCTTCTCCTCAGAGTGAGCTCCATTTACCGTACCCTTTGTCGCCTCCCACTCAACCTATTTCTAATCCAATCAGTAACTTTAGGGTCCATCCCTAGGATGCTCAGTTTGTTCATAAGTTTTCTGTGTGGAATGGTGTTAAAGACTTTACTGAAATCTCCCTCATCACCACATCTAGGGCTTTACTCCGGTCCAAATCCTTGGTCACCCAGTCAAAGAAATCAATTTTGGTTAATCCATGCTACTGCCAATCCTATAATCCATTGGACTCCAAAAACCTCACTATTTTCTCTTTCAGCAGCATTTCCAATAATTTATTCACCTGCCTGTATTTTTCAATCACATCCTCACTTCTGCTTTTGTTTAAAGGGACCACATGTGCCTTTCTCCAGTCCTCTGGCACCACTCCCGATTCCAAAGGGGAATTTTAAAGGTCAGTCAGTGGAGCTGCTAGAACGTCCCCAAGTTCCTTTAGTATTCTCGGATGTATCCCATTCGGTCCCATTGCTTTGTCTACTTTTAGTTTAGCAAGTTCCTTATGAACACAGTCTTCTGAAAATCGTTCAAGATCCCCATTGCTTCTGTTCCTATTTGTGGGTGTTTTCTGAGGTCCTGCTCCTAGCCTTTCATCTGTGAACACAGAACAGAAATATTTGTTAAGCAATTCTGCTTTATCCTCATCAGCTTCTACATATTCCTCCCCTTCATCCTTGAGCCTGACAATACCACTTTTGCCCTTCCTCTTCTCACTAACATATCTGAAAAATGTCTTATCCCCCGCATTTTATTGCATTGGCTATTTCTTATTCTTTTTGTATCTTTGCTTTCCTGACTACTTTGCTAGCTTCTCTAAGTCTTTCCAAATATAGATGCCTGTCTTCCTCTTTCTGTGATCTCTTGTAGTCCATAAAAGCCTCCCCCTTTTACTTCACCTTTTCAGCTACATCTTTTGAGAACCATAGCGGCCTCCATTTCCTTTTATCTTTGTTTACCTTTCTAACAAAATGATTGGTTGCCCTTAAAATATCCCCTTTCAGTTTTGCCCACTGTTTTTCTACATCCCCCAGCTCTTCCCATCCTGCTAATGACTCCTTGAGGTATTGGCTCATCTTGGCAAAGTTAGTTTTCCTAAAGTCTAAGACCCTCGCTTTTGAATGGATTTTATCAGCCCTAGTCCTAATACTGACCACACCATCTGGTCATCACTGGATGCAAGATGATCTCCCACTATAACATCAGAAAAACGTTCCCCATTGGTAAGCACCAAGTCCAGTACGCAACCTTAAAATGTGGGTTCTGTTACCAGTTGCCTGAATAGTTCTTCCTATAGGGAATCCAGGATCTCCTTACTTCTAGATGACACCAGAGCAGGGATGTATCAATCAACATCCAACATATTGAAGTCACTCATCAGTAGCACTTCCCCTTTCCTGGCAGTGCTGTGTTTGTTTTCAATTAAATCTCCGTCCACTTCTTCTCCCTGTGAGGGGGGTCTGTATATTACGCCAATGCAAATGGATTTCTCTTTCCCTCTTTCTAGTTTAACCCACAGTGCCTACTCCGACATTACAAACAATAAACACATGATGATGTCATGTAGTGATGTCACATACAGCACGTATTTAACAAATAAGTAACTTCACATTAATTCACATCTGCATTTCATGCTAAACCCAGTCATTGTGATAATGCGTCAATTGAGTTTGGGGTTTCTAGGTAAAAACGTTTTGGGGCTTCTAGTGTTAAAACATTACACCTTTTTGGTCATGTTAATCTGCTGTTTAACTGTAAACTGCTTTGAATAGTGGAAAGGTGATATAAAAATAAGTTTAAATAAATAAATAAAATACATAGATAAATAAGACAGACCTAGATTAACGTGTGCTTTTATGCCTGTATTTCATGCCTAATTTCTTTCCTTTCTCTATCTCCTTTTTTTATTGCAAACCCAGTCCTATCTTCCCTTTCCTTCCCCCCTGTTCTTTTATTGTTTTGCTTCTCTCCTCTGTTAGCTCATTTTTGTAAACCACTGTGGCAGCCTTCTGGCTTTTATTGAGCTCCTGAAATAAATAAACGTAAATAAGTAAATAAAATACATATTTACTTTATAAAATAGAAGCATAAGCTGTCATGAGGAGTGGAGGAGTAGCCTAGCAGTATGTGCACTGGCTTGGTAACCAAGAACCAGCATTCAAGTCCCACTAGCACTCTTTGTGGCCTTGGGAAAATCACTTAACCCTCCATTGCCTCAGAAGAAAGGCCTGGCAACCAACTGCCAAGAAAAACATGGAGCTTCTGGGTCACCAGGAATCAGCTTTAACTCAAAGGCATACATTGCATTTTGCAAGCTGTCGAGAACACATGCTAGTTTAAGCCATGAGCTCTTAAGCCACCCCTATTGCTGGTATATTGCCAACATCTAAATTTGTCAGGAGCCGCATAATGATAGTAATTTCTTTTTTATGCGTGAAACCTTGAAGTCTGCCCAAATTCTATCCCTGTACATGCCCACAATAAAAGTCCATAATGTGCATACTTTCAGACTAGTGCCAACTAAAATATGCACATAAAGGCCTTTCTGCACCTGTAAATCATTGAAAATACATGACTTACACATGTTGATGGTATGCAACTATACATAGCTTCTTATAAAATTACCTCCTAAGGGTACACTTTCCAACTTGTTCAAAATCTAAAGTCAGTCTTTCAATTGAATTTAGAAGTGTTTGTGTTTGGGGAGGGGAGATTGTATTAGTTTTTCTTTGTTATTTTTCTGTTTCATTGAACTTTGTTTCATTCTAGCACACACTAATAAGATAGATATATGAAAATGAACTAACATGAATTAATAGGCATTATTTTATTTTATCATGCATTATTTCATTTTTGTTTGCATTATTGTGAACTAGATGATATGTGAGGAAGTTACTAAGCTGCACTAAAACAGCACATTTTATCACAGCTTAATTCACTGTGGGAGTCACAAACCTGGATTAACTCTATACCACAGGTTAATAACTACCACAGTAAGTGAGTCATTTAACAAGTTGCATTTGTGATTTGCACGTGTGAAAATGATCATTCGCATGTGTAAATCACATCCATTTCCCAATAGCAATTTTGAAATGGACTCAAAGTGCACCTCTCTACCACGATCATGTAGAGGGTTGTCCATAGCGATCCAAAAAAGATATATGTGTACTCCCAATTTCAGATCAGCACCACATGTTTAAACTCGCTGATGGACATGTCCATAGTAAGACCTGCCCCACTGGCACAATCAGGCATTTCAAAAGTGCTTGTTCCTGCCCTCTATCACCAGTAAGTATAATAGGAGAAAGCCCTCTAAATCCCCAATAATCTTCCTCCCCTAAAAGAAGGACAGCAGGTAAATATTGAGGCCTCTATGTTTACTGCCACACTGCTGCATGTCTCAGTTTCCAAAATGGCAGGCCTGTATGTGCATGTAGCAACATATCCACTTGTAGGTCCTGAAATACTGTCATAGACACCGTCTATGTTGCCTGGTCCCCCCCACTTTGATCTTTCACTTGTGCATGTTTCTAAAATAAATCATTTCTATGTATGTGTCTGGACCTGTATTCTGCATGTGTTTGTTTCCTGGGATGTTGACAGAGATGTTTATCTTTTGGAGTGGCAACAATCCAATTTTAGAAGTCATTAATACGTGCCAACCTTCTCTAGTGCCCTTTCTATGAAATTTTGGATGTTTTGGTTTGTACATCCCAGGAGGTGCTTAAATGGCCTTTCTAAAATGTGCCTTTAAATGAATAATGAAACTTGAAAACTTTGCAAGCTAAGTTATTTTTTTCTTCATAGGAGCGTTGGGCTGCTAAGATGCTCTTGGAAGTCTTCTTAGAGGGACCAATGCTTAAAATATGATGTTCCCAGCCCTTGATCCTCTTTGGCAGAGACCCCAATTCCCTGAATCCCCCAACAGAAGGCATCTACCCCTGAAGACATCCATCAACCCCCAGCAAAGACTCCTCCCACAAAGGTACCCCTTTATGCTTCCAGCAAGAACTCCCTCCCCCCCCCATCCCATGACTAACTGCCATAATCCCTGGTGTCCTGCAGGTATGATTCCCAGTCACTCCTGCCCCTGCCCCAATGTTCTGGGTTCAAAATGGTCCAGTCAGTTCCTAGTGGTAGTCTCATCAACCATTGCCATTTTGAAGCCTGAACTATAGGGGTCAAGAGTGACTGGGGATCATTCCTGCCCACCACCACACAAGGGATTGCAACAGTAGGTCTGGAGGGTCCGTCAGGAGATGAGCTCCTTGCTAAGGGGTGGGGAATTCTTCTGGAGGAAATAGGTTTGAGGAAACTCTTTTAAGGGTGGGGGATTTGTTTTACAATGAGTTATGATTGGGGGGTTGCTGGGGAGTTTGGGGAGTGCTAGTAATAAAATAGTTCTGGACACTTTAAAGACTCTTGATATTTATTGCTGGCTATGTGGGACTCTATATGTAGGTAATACCATTATAGCCTTGTCTTGAATATGCAAACAACACAAATTTTATACTTGGGGAGAAGCATTCCATGTGATTTATCTAAATCGATTACTATTGGTATCTTAACCATTTCTTTTTTCCAAATCAACTAAAAATGTTAGATTTCTGCAGTAGTGAAAAGAGCCTTTTTTAAGCCGTAGATGGTCCTTAGATTGAGATCTATGAAGGCATATTTTAGAAAGGCCATTTAGGTGCCCCCTGGATTGTCCATGTCAAAATATCCAAAATTCTACTGGGAAGCAGCAAGGAAGGTGGACGTATAAATGCATTCCAAAACAAACCTATCTTTGCCCCACAAGCAGCTTCTCTCAGTAATCTGAAGGACTACTGAGAGAAGCTCCTCTTGCTGGGAAGGAATCTACACTTGAAAGTATTTAACTGCTGTGAATTTCTCAGACTCTTGGGTTAAAGGGAATTCTCTGGCTTTAAACCAATAAAATCTCTGTCTATTTTAAAGTTCTGTGTTTTATAAAGTCAGTCACGGCACTGTGTAACAAGCCAGCTTTTACCTAAAACAAATTCTAGAAGTCAGTTATGGCACTATGTAGCAAGCCAGCTTTTAGGTAATGTTTTTTTCCCACCCACTCCAGGCATAATCTTAGATTTATAGGCTCTTAAATCTATAGTATTAAAGGGAAACAGGTGGTCAAATTCACTTTTAAGTTTAACTGGTTATTTTCATCAGGAATAGATTAATTAAAGGCTCTGAAATTCATCTTGAGGTTAACAGTCTCTTAAATTTATTAGGTATAGTTGTATTGGCACAATTATCCCTAGCACCTATAAGTAAGTAAACAACTTAAATAGCTAAACAAATCCCTAAAACTAAGATGTAGACAGCAGTCCAGCAATGAGATTGGGGCTATCCAGTCGTTGCACTGTCACATGTATAATTTTTTTCCCAATGGATGAGAGGTCTTAAGATGTCCCCACAATGGTATTCCAGATGGGGCACATTCTATCCTGCCATTCTGCTAGCAGAGATGTTCTTCAGTGCAGCAACCACAAAACAGGTCTCCTCAATACCTATTAATTGTCTTTAGGGTTGTGGACAGTACTGGGGATATTAGGGTACCATCTTCTCTAGACCCTTCAGATGATTTGCTGGCAAAACAAGCACTTTTCAGATGCCTATTCGGGTGCTGGAGCAGGTAAAGACTTAGACAAAGGCGGAGATATGCCAGTCATTTCTGAAATTGGTCGCACAAGTTTAAGTTCTTCAGAACGTCCCGAACATGCCACTGCCTCGACCCTGTTCTAGATGGATATCCATTTTGCAAATGGCTCTGGGGATATCTCCATGATTTGAACATCTGTGTCCCCATTTTCAGATGCCCAAAGCACAGAGTTTCTAAAATAATCCCCATTGCAAACAGTGTCCATATTATTGTTGCCCAGAGAAAAATGGGGAGCACTGGGGAGCAGAGGATGGGGTAGGCTTCAAAATTCCCACACTAGCTTTCCTCTTGATTTCCTCACATACTTTGCACCTGTAAAATATACAGGTATAACAATCTCTGTGGGAGTAGTTCAATGGCAATGTCTTGAAGGGAAACTTTGTGAGGAGTTTTTGTATTGCTAATTTATTATTATACAGGGTGGCCCAAAAAATGTGAGAACATCTGTTAGCATGTAAGTTATTTAAAAATTCAAAAAGACAGATGTAAACGATTGACATCTTTAAAAAAAATTGACAAATTAAAAAAAAAAGATGGCGACTGGAAATTGTCGAAATAAAGACATTATATAGCTGAAAAAGGTAAATAAGTAAACTATTTAAGCTTTTAATTTACGAGATGTTCTCACTTTTTTGGGCCACCCTGTATATTGTTAGGCTGTAATTGGACAACCATTAGACATTTTAAGTGTTTTATTGTAATCCATTTCAAAACTTTATTATGGGAACCAGACTATAAATGCCATTTTATTTATATCCTGCTTTTCACTGGGTCAAAGCAGTCAATTGGGGGATACATTTAACACGAGGGGATATGAGACACATATGTTAATACTTACAGGGAACATGGGCAATGGAGGGTTAAGTGACTTGCCCAAGACCACAAGGAGTGCCTATAGGACTAGAAATCCCAGTCCCTCTGGTCTGAGATTGCTGACCCCAGGTGGGACTTGAACCCCTGGCCCTCTGGCCTGAAGTACCTTGTCCTAACCACTAGACCACTCCTCCCTGTAAATTTAAAGTTAAATCTATTTGCAGATTAGTGGGTACCAAGACTCATGGGCCTGCAAGACAAGATGGAGACTTCCTCACAAGCGATATATATTGAATAAAAGTGCTTAATGCAAGAAATGGGCCTAGGTTCTATAGTGCTCTTTGGAGAAATGTTTGCTTTGCTGAAATTATTTGTGCAACTTTTCCCTTTCAAAGGTTTCAGGAATTGAAATCTGGTGAAAAAATGCTTTTAGGAATTTTGCACTTCTTGGAAATTAATTTTATAAAAAGATTTTTCATGCATATACAGCAATATATGTGCATAAAAGATGTCTTATCATACTAGGTAATTTTATTTATTTATTCACATTCTCTTATATACCATGCTGTTCTGCATCAGTGTGGTTTACATTTAACAAACTGAAATTACATTGAACAGGGCATTATAACTTGGAGATAACTATTTTACAGGGAACATGGGCTATGGAGGGTTAAGTGGCTTACCCAAGACCACAAGGAGCACCTGTGGGACTAGAAACCCCAGTCCTTCTGGCCCAAGGTTGCTGTCCTCTAGTGGGATTTGAACCCCTGACCTTCTGGCCTGAAGCACCTTGCCCCAACCACTAGGCTACTCCTCCACTCCTAAATGTACTGTATGTGCTGTGCAGTTTGGCATACTTGCATGTGAATTTAAAGTAGGCATGTTCACAGGAAGAATTTGGATGGATCAGAGGGAGTGTATGATTATATATATATATTTTTTATAAAATATGCACATATATGCACAGTTTATACATTAAAATTTATGCCCGGTCCTGTGGAGGCAATGTCTGTGGCTTCATTCTAGCTGCTATTTCTACTGGTTTAGGCCTAACATTTTATAAAGGCACTTAAGCACCTTTATTCCTTCATAAAATAGACTAAAAATAGGCACCTACATGGCCTTCACATATAGGCAATCTGTTATAAAATTATCATCCCTTTGTATCACCTTTGCCCAAAACTTTAATCTGGTCAGTAGTATTGTGTTATTGTGTTATTTCCTTACTTTCATAGATTCTACAGCATCTAGTGTATGATGTTAAAAATCATTAATATTTATTTCCATTAACTCTGTTTCTATTTTTCATTCCCGTCAGCTGCTTTCTTAATACCCATAAAAGACAGTGTTCGAGTGATTAGAATTGTACAACTCTTTCTGATCTCAGTATGAGTGTATGACTCCTACTAAGACAGAGGTTCATGGTGCAATGGAGCAAAAAGCAATATTATAAATCAGGATGCATTTGAGGTTTGGACTATTGTCCCAATGGTGTGCAAGAGAACAGATTGAACTAACTGTTCCAGAGCAAAGAAAAGATAAAAGAGTCCTGCCACTGACCAGGGACATCTGCCAAAGAAACAATTTCATAGTTCATTTTTCAGACTAACGCATGAGGATAGGCTGAGATGGTGCTTGTGCTCAGGGTGGCTAGACACCTGGTTTGGGACCTATACTATTTGTCCAGATTTGGTTACCATAAATGATGGATGATACAGAAGATATATGCAGAAGCTTGAACATTGTGTTTTCTGGACTGGATTATTCCTACTTAAATGAAAACTGTAGCTGAGGAACTGGCAAGGCACCAATTTACTGATCTCAAAGTAAAAAAAAAATAATTTCAGAATTCATAACAATAAATTAATATTATTTTTAAAATATAAAAATTAACCTAAGCTGCTTAATTTTGCAGCATAAAAAATGATGCTATGTCTGTTGCGGGATTTCTAAAAGCTGCAGCAGTGAGAGAACTATTGATGTACATAGCCAGTGTAATTTTCTGTTTTCAGAATATTTCTGCCTCTGTAGTTGTGTACTATCCAGCATATTTTAGACTGATTTCCAAAATATCTCAGTTGTATAGATGTGCATAGGGTAAACATCTTCAGATTGTTTTCAGTTTGCTTGGCCTTTTAACTTGTGGCCTTGGGCCAGTCACTTAACCTTCTATTGTCTCAGATACAAAAACTTAGGGATGTTTACTAAAGTATGGTGAGCAGTTAAAGTGGCATTTTAAAAGGGACATCTAGGAAGAATCTGGGATGTCCAGAGCAGAACATCCAAAAGTCCAAGGGAGTGGCAGCAATGAAGGGAGGAACATCTAAGTGCCATCTGAAACCATTCCGTCTCCACCCCGAAAAATGAATGTCCCCATAACTGATTCTGGAGATGGGCCCTGCGCAGATATCAAGGACAGGTACATGCATGTGTAGGCCATTTCACCATTTTGGACGTCCTCTAATTGCCCGCCTGCGGAATCAGGTACTTGGATATCCTGGCCTGGGTAGTTCAGAGGGAGGCATTTATGTTATGAGACTTGCATGTCCAGCCCTGCCATTTCAGATACTCAAATGTGTGGCAGTAGGCCAGTAATATGTCTGGAGTATGCATTTACATGCTGGTTTCTTCAGCCAAGAAATATTAACTATGGCTACGTAAAAGCATTGTGCTCTTCCCCCTGGAAGCATTGCAGCCATGAAACAAACACTTTTTTTGCACCTTATTTGTGGTTAGGAGCAGGTATAGGCATGGATGCCTCAACAACCAGGGCTAGACATGCTTGTGCTGTTCTGAAAATGCACCATGACATGCATGTCCCTTGTTTTGCCTGGGGCACACCTACACCACGCCCCCATGCTACCTGGATGTTCTTGAATGGGGACATCTATACACATGGTTTTATAAAATGGCTCTGGGGATGTCTCCATGATTTGCATGTCTATGTGCCCACTTTCAGATGCCCATCTCACGAATAGAGCTTCTAAAATACTCTGCTAACCGTTAGCACAGGCACACACTAACAGCTACTGCAGGACAAAACAGCCATGTGGTATTAATCTCGTGCTAACTGCTTAACATGAGTTTAGGCAGGTTATGGCTGGAGTTATGGAGCAGCAGCACTGACAGCTAGTTCACTCTACATTATAACTCACACATTTTCACAGCTGCTGATAGCATTAAGGCACTTGTGTTACTGGTACCAGATGGCATGGCCACTGCAACAAAAAAGACCACATAGAAACATGACAGCAGAAAAAGTCCACATGGCCTATCTAGTCTGCCCTTCCATCAGCTACAATAGTGCCCTTTTTTCCTTTAGAGATCCTCTTATGTTTGTCCCATGCATTTTTTAATTCAGATACTGTCCTCATCTCTACCTCCTCCACTGGGAGACTATTCCACTCATCTAAAATTATTTCCATAAAGAAATATTTCTGGATATTACTCCTTAGTCTATCTCCTTTCACCCTCATCCTATGCCCCTTGTAGAAGAGCTTGTTTTAAATAAGAAGAGACTCTCCTCTTGTGCATTTATGCCACGAAGGTATTTAAACATTTCTATCATATCGCCCGAATCTCGCCTTTCCTCTAAAGTATACATATTAAGATCCTTAAGTCTGTCCTCATATGTTTTATAACAAAGATCACTAACAATTTTAGTAGTCATCCTCTGCACATCCTGTTTATATCTTTTCAAAGGTGCTGTCTCCAGAATTGCACACAATACTCCAAATGAGACTTATACAGAGGCATTATCACCTGCTTTTTTCTGCTTGCCATTCCTTTCCCTATACACCCAAGCATCCTTCTGACTCTTGCAGTCACCTTTTCTGCTAGTTTAAGATCGTCAGACACAATTACACCCAGGTCTTGCAGCTGAGTCAGAGGTTGTGAGTGCATGTTAGCCCATAATGGCCTACATCTGTCACATACAAGAAGACTGTGTCCCCCTATATAACTTTTGGCAGTGAACATTGAACATAGTGCCATGCTCATGCTCCCATATTATGTCATGTCCCTGTCCTTTGACCCTGCAAAAATGCCCAGTGCAGCACATGTGCTTTCCCACACTTAGTATGCAGTTCCCCCAACTCACCAAGAACATGTGGAAGCATGGCAGGTTGGACACAGGGTTAGATGTTGGTATAATTGCTGGCTACACATACACTGCCATCCACAGCCTCTTCGTACTCTAACAATGTCCTTGTGGCTGTCCCACTTGGTACCTGCGGAGAGTGGGTGATGCTGTCATGCAGTGCCTCTGATGTGAAAAATGCAGAGACTGAGTAGGCCCTCAGAGCTTCTATGCATCTGGACAGAGTCTCTGGCTGGCAATGCCACCTAGAAGGGGTCCATTCAAAACAGGTATGGACTGTTCCCCCCCCCCCCCCACCTCCACCCCAATATTCACCTTCAGGCACTGCCTTCCTACACGGTGCCAGGAGATGCAGAGACCAACATGATATCC
Organism: Ichthyophis bannanicus; assembly: GCA_033557465.1. Lineage (NCBI taxonomy): Eukaryota > Metazoa > Chordata > Amphibia > Gymnophiona > Ichthyophiidae > Ichthyophis > Ichthyophis bannanicus. The sequence continues at coordinate 925,404,505 of CM066031.1, read as the reverse complement.
TGTGGCACATTCCTCCTGCTGGAATTGTGCAGCACCATTCAGAGGTCAGTGTCCCACTGTCACAATCAGGCAAACCAATGCATGTCGTCTCTGTGAACATAGGTCTGGTTGTTGTTTTGGATTAAAACATAATGTCAGTCTAAATGCTGTGGTCAATGATCAGTAGACAGTGTTGAGGTAGTATATATTGTGTGCAGATGTGCCTGAGATGGACATGCCTGTATGTGCCTGTATACGTATTGAGCTACGAGACCCCCAGATTGCACTCTGTGGCTGCAGCTTAGGACAAGAGCAAGGTGCATGCAGTTACATGACAGAATTGTTCCTGTCTCACCAACTCAGTGACTCTGTTGAACAATCACAAAGGCCAGGCCTCCACGAGAGCCTAGCTCCCAGTAGACTGCAACTGCACCAGGGGGCTGACAGTGTTGCTGCAGATATAGCTATTGTGGGAGTAGGCATTAATCAAGCCTCTCACCTGTGCAGCTAGATGTGCCCTGAAGCCTGGAGGCTGAGTCAGAGATAAGGTTTGATGGAGTTCTCCCTGGTGAGACCATTCCCCCCCTGCTCACTCCAGTGAAACCAGTAAGCAATATGGGAGCTGTACAGCAGTGTCATGTTGGGAAGTAAGTGTAGGGTCATGCTATGCGGATGGGTCTTGATGATGGTGTAACTGGGAATGCATTTGAGTATCACAGCTTTGAGGACAAGATGTGTACAGGAACAGCTACAGTGACTCCCACAGGTTGCAACTGCTTACTGGAAACTAACCTTCTGCCCATAAATGGTGCCACACACAGTTTGTGGAGTTGCAAAAGAACTGACAGTGCAGCATGTTGCATGCATAGCCATAAAGCCTGGGCATCACATGCATGCAAAGTGCATTACTACTGTTCACAGTCCTCTGGACAACACACACACAAACACACTGCCCCACTGTCCAAAAGAGGTATAAGTTGGCATTCTTACTTGGCCCTTAGGATCCTTTTTAATGCTTGGACTTTGCTATTGCCTGCACTGAGTGTGCACACGTTGCTAAGGCCCGCTCAGTGTGTGGGCACTATTAGCATGCTCTGCCATCCAGCAGGTATTGGTGCAGCTTCTCAGTGTGGCTGGAGACTATTAGGACTTGTGCTAGATTAGATGGGGAGGATTGCAACTGTGGATGCAGATATGGAAATGAAGGATAAAGTTAACACACCTGGACATATCACTCCCAATCCACAGGTTTCCCCATGACCCTTCTCTGTTACACACAGTGGTGATGCGCTAGGAGCCACAGAGCAGCCATGTGGGTATGTGGGTGCATCACTCCATGGGTATATATGTGGTTGTTGTCAGGCTGCCTGATGGCATAATCTGGGGTATGCCTCTGTATATGGCACAGAGCTCTCTGCAGGCTCTCTGCAAGCTCTGTGCCATATCTGTCTGACAGGGTATATTAGTCAGGTATGGGAGAGAAACATCTTGTTAGATCTGTATGTAGCACTGCTTTGATATGCTGCAGGATCAACTGACAATCATGTCTTACATATGGGATCTGTCCTATCTGAGGGGTAGGGCAGGATACATGAACACACACATTCCAGTCCACGGGTGACCTAGCAGAGTGACCAATGTAACTATTTCCTGATGTGTGCTTGTGGGCCAGTCCTGGAATACTCTCATAGTTGGCAGACCACAGTAAGTAGTTTAGATCCCTCTCTTCCTGTAAGCATGGCACAGCCGTCGCTTCAGTGATGCGGGTGACCTTAAAGCAGCAGCACATATGCAGGTCATCCCAGCATGCCAATCCTGCCCCCTCTGATGAATCAGAGGGGGCCAGGAGCAGCATGCCATGAGCATACATGACGCAGCATTAAACCTCACCATCGCACAACAGGGAATGATTGCCATGCCGCCCTCCTCCCCTAGGTGAGACAGTGGATGCTGGCAGGGGGATGGCATGAGAAATCTTCCCTTTCATGCTGTGGGCAACCTCAAAGGAGCAGTGAGAGGGGGGGGGGAGAGGTACACTGGGGGGATCTGCTTAGGATGGAAGATATCCTTGGTCTGGTCCTGACAGTACAAACTGCAGTATTGCATATGTCATGCAGGGCAGGGACAATGGTATCTCTTGCACCAGGCAGAAGACACTCCAACTCCCACTCCTACCTGCTGCAAATATGGCTGCATGGTGGCAGTGGCGGTGGCACAAGTCCTTTGTGACAGTGGCGGCATATATGTCTCATCAGACATAAGAGATGTACACCCTAGGCGGCCACTTCGTCCACCTAGCAGACTAATTGGCCCCCCTCAATCACTCACATGGCACCACCTTTGCCACTTTTCATCAACAACATAGTGCCTTTTATTGAAAGGGCACCATGCTGTGATTGCCAAATAACGACTACTATCACTAATTTCAGGGCTCCAGCCTGGCTGTGGTATACTGCTTACATGTAAATGGGCTCCCTTTGTGGTTTTGAATGGTCGAGAATGACTCTCTCCCTCCATAATGAGCCCTTAATACCAGCTTTTAACCACCCAGTTAACACCTCTTCTCCATCCCTTTGTAATTTAACGCCTGTTAACAGGTGACTGTCCGTTAAGCCTGCGTTATCCGCTAGTGGGTGCTGAAAATGCCTGCTAATGGCACCTTTGCACCCTTAGTGCTGTTTAGTAATCATATCCCTTATTGTGCAGGCCGGCAGTACACCTTGTAAAGAAATCTCAGGGGCTGGGTCCCCAGGAGACAGTATCGACTCAATGGCACACTCTATCTCCAGGAACAAGCAGGAATGAGTCTTCACATATGGGTATCGTCGGTACCGACGGAGCCTGCGCGGGAACGCTCCCCAGCGTCCAATCAGAAAGCCTTTGGGAGCATCTCACAGTGCCTGCGTGCTGCCTTCCTGCCTTTCCCAACTGTCTCTCCTCAGTTCTTCTTTTTCCGCAGAGCCAGCAGGCCGTGTTCCTGTCACCGCAGAAGAATTTCTTTATTTTTCTTTATTTCTTTTGTGTCGCGTCTGCCTTCTTCGACGCTCCACCGGTACCGCCGGTCTTTTTCTTTTTTTCTTGTTAAAAAAACAAACAAACCTTTTTTCTGTTTCTTTTTTCTTCAGGTGCACTTGCGTTTTGGGCCTTAGGCCCAAAACCTTTTTTCCTTAACATGGAAAAGCCTGCCTCAGGATTTAAGAAGTGCACGAAATGTGGCGTTACCATTTCCATCACCGACACTCATGACTAGTGTCTAAAATGTTTAGGTCCTGACCATTCCATCACAGATTGTATGTCCTGTTCTATGATGTCTAAAAGAGGTTGGCAGAACAGAGCTGCCAAGCTCAGTACCCTATTTCCCTCTGATGCGGCTTCGGTGGCATCGACGTCTTCCAGGGCTTCTTCTTCCTCACATGGATCTCAGGTAACTAAAGATAAATCCAGCCGGTCTCCTTCTAAGCATCGAGATGCCTCTGGCGTTGCCCTCAAGTATTCTGCACCTGCAAAATTACCCCGGCGGGAGGCTTTGGCCTCTAAAGCATCATCATCGGGGTTCCAGGATGATCTTGATGGAGTGTGTAGCCTGCACAATGAGTATCCTTCACTATTTAGGGCTGATAATAAACATCCCAAAATCCAATTTAACCCCTACTCAGTCCCTGGAGTTTATAGGGGCATTGCTGGATACCACAAAGGCAAGGGCCTATCTCCCCCAGGCCCGTTGCCTTCGCTTGGTGCAGTTAGCTTCTCAAGCAGAGTTGAAGCCTCACTTAACTGCTCGAAAGATGTTACAGTTACTGGCATCCACCGTGCATGTGGTACCATATGCTCGCCTTCACATGAGGGCAGCTCAGTGGACTTTATCCACCCAATGGACCCAGGCATTAGACTGCCTGTCAGACAAAATAGCAAACACAAGTCGCCTCATTTTGTCCCTCCAGTGGTGGAAGTCCCCTCAAAACTTGTTGCTGGGGTCCCCCTTTCAGCAGTCTCTACCCCAAGCAACTCTCACAACAGATGCTTCTCCAATGGGGTGGGGAGCTCATCTGCAAGACCTCTCCACCCAGGGCATCTGGTCCCCACAGGAGAGTTGTCTACATATCAATCTCTTGGAACTCAGAGCAATCTTCCTTGCTCTGCGGGTGTTCCACACCCTGCTCAGCTACAAGACAGTCCTTATCCACACGGACAATCAGGTAGCCATATTCTATGTGAACAAGCAGGGCGGAACTGGCTCTCTGTCGCTTTTCAACGAAGCTTTGCGACTGTGGGCCCTCGCCAGAGAGCATCAGATTCAACTTCTGGCAGTTTATCTTCCAGGTGTTCAAAACTCTTGGGCAGACAGGCTCAGTCGAGTTCTGCTTCCACACGAGTGGTCCCTACATGCAGGGGCGGCCCAAGGGGGGTGCGGGGCCATGTGCGGAGACTCAGTGCGGGGCCTCATTTGCATAAGGGGCCTCATTTGCATAATGTTACCATACACTAACTTTTAGTAAACATGCCTCTTCATGAGTGTATGGATAAAGAAAGACAAAGATTTCTACATTACTATAATCCAGTGCCAACCGCCAGGCACATTAGGAACTACTACAAACACTGCCCATTTAGAACCCATAGCAAACCCACCGTATCCTAACAGCACTACCAGGACTCATAAAGCACCATACCCTACCTAGCAAAAGGCAACACTGCAAATATTAAACCAATACATTTCAGAGAATAACAATACATGACCTTCTGGGGAAAGAGAACAAGTGACAATGTCAAATAGGAATTACATAAACAGAATACCTCAGCTCAGTTACACATGCAGAACATAGACCATCACCAAACAAGGAATCACAATTTAAAAACAGGAAGACAATAATTAAACTGGGAACCCTAAAAGCCAAACTTGGAATGTACAACAACAATGTAGAAATAAAACTATAAATTAATTTCCTCTTGTACTAAACAAAGCACAGACATTAATGATGCACATTTCCCAGAGCTGACATATTCCAGTTAATAAATTCAAAATAAAGAGATATCTTTGTACCTTTTGTGCATTTTTTTTCAGTTGCAATTGTTCCAGCCACTTTCTTCTGGTTTATTTGTGTCTTCTGCTATCTCTCCATCGTCTGCTGTCCATTTGTCCTTTCTTCTCTTCTAGTTTTTTTCCATTCTCTCTCTACATCTGCTTTAACATAATAATCTTTCTCCTTTTGCTCTTTCCTCATTCCTATTTCATCCACTCAAATTTTACCCCTCCATCCTCAATCCCCACTTAGTCTCCCAATACCCGGCCAATTGTACATTTTTCTTCCCTCCCACACAAAATATTTTTCCCCTCTCCATTTCACTCTCCCAGCCCCATCCCCTTCTAATCTCCCCCAACATCAGCTCCCTTTTAGTTCCAGCCCCACCCAGTATCCGCTCCCTTCTAGTCCCCACATCAGCCCATTTCCAGTCCTGGCCCCCCATCAGTCCATTTCCAGTCCTAGCTCCCCCATCCATTTCCAGTCCTATCCGAGTCCCTTCATCAGCTCATTTCCAATACCAGCCTCCCATCAGCCCATTTCTAGTACTTTCCTAGCCCCACCATCAGCCCATGTTAAATCCTAGCTCCCCTCCACTCAGCCCATTTCTAATCCAAGCCCCCCATGAGCCTACTTCCAGTTCTAGCCCCTCCATGAGTCCATTTCAATCCAAGCCCCCACCACAGCCCATTTCCAATCTTAGCTCCCCCCAACACCCAATTTACAGTCCTATCCTAGCCCCTCCATCAGCCCATTTCCTGTCCTAGCTCCCTCCCCTAAGAGCCCATTCCAAGCCCCCCTTCCCATCAGCTATTTGCAGTTCAAGCCCCCTTCCACTCAGCCCATTTCCATTCCAAGTCCCCCTCCCCATCAGCTATTTGCAGTTCAAGCCCCCCACTTCCCTTTAGCCCATTTCCATTCCAAGCCCCGTCCCCATCAGCTATTTGCAGTTCAAGCCCCCCACTTCCCCTCAGCCCATTTCCATTCCAAGCCCCGTCCCCATCAGCTATTTGCAGTTCAAGCCCCCTTCCACTCAGCCCATTTCCATTCCAAGCCCCCCTCCCCATCAGCTATTTGCAATTCAACCCCCCTTCCACTCAGCCCATTTCCAGTCCTAGCAACCCCCCAACCCATTACCAGTCCTAGCCCCCCATAGCCCACTCCCAGTCCTAATCCCACCAGCCCATTTCCATTCCTAATCCCCCATCACCCAATTTTTAGTTTAAGCCCCCCCATAGCCCATTACCTGTCCTAACCTCCCCATCAGCCCACTCCCAGTCCTAATCCCACCAGCCCATTTCCAGTCCTAATCCCCCATCACCCAACTTTTAGTTTAAGACCCCCATAGCCCATTATCAGTCCTAACCCCCCATCAACCCACTTCCAGTCCTAATCCCACCAGCCCATTTCCAGTCCTAATCACCCAATTTTTAGTTTAAGCCCCCCCATAGCCCATTACCAGTCCTAACCTCCCCATCAGCCCACTCCCAGTCCTAATCCCACCAGCCCATTTCCAGTCCTAATCCCCCATCACCCAATTTTTAGTTTAAGCCCCCCATAGCCCATTATTAGTCCTAACCCCCCATCAACCCACTTCCTTTACTACTCCCACCAGCCAATTTCCTGTCCTAATCCCCCATCACCCAATTTTTTTTTTAATCCCCCCCATAGCCCATCACCACTCCTAACCCCCCCATAGCCCATCACCACTCCTAACCCCCCCAATTCCCATCACCACTCATAACCCCCCCAGCGCCCATCACCACTCCTAACCCCCCCCCAGCCCAGCCCCCATCACCACTCCTAACCCCCCCAGCACCCAGCACCACTCTTACCCCCCCCCCAGCCCAGCCCAGCCCAGCCCAGCCCAGGGAAAATTTAAAATAAAAAAAGCTGTCTGCTGCCGCTTCCGAGGCCGCCGCGGCAGAATCGAGTGTGCCGCGGGGCCCCCCCTGTTCCCAGCAGAGCCTTCCCTCCCCGGTATCAGCTCTCTCCAGCTGCAGTCAGTCACACGCGCCGGCTTTCAGAGCGCGAAGGGACTAGTTTCCCTTTCGCGGCTCTGTTAAGCCCGCGGGGGCTGATGGGAACTTCCCATCAGCCCCCGCGGGCTTAACAGAGCAGCGAGGGAGAAACTCTCCTCTCGCGCTCTGAAACCAGCGCGTGTGACTGCAGCTGGAGAGAACTGATACCGGGGAGGGAAGGCTCTGCCGGGCACAGGGGGGGGGGGGGGCCCGCGGCACACTCGATTCTGCCGCGGCGGCCCCGGAAGCAGCAGCAGACAGCTTTTTTTAATTTTTTTTTAATTTTACTTTTGGATTAGAATGTTTTTTGCGCGGGGCCCCCTGAAACGCAGGGCCCTGTGCAAAAAACATTCTCGCTCAATGGACGGGCCGCCCTGCATACATGTGGACCAGGTGGCCAGGATTTTTCAGATTTGGGGAACCCCGGACATAGACCTCTTTGCAAGTCCATGGAATGCCAAACTTCCCCGGTTCTGTTCCAGAACTCCGGCTCAGGGAGCTCAGGCAAGGGATGCTTTCCTCCTTCACTGGGTCAAGACTTCCTGTATGCCTTTCCACCCATTCCCCTAATTCCCAAAACCCTGTTCAAGCTTCAGAGAGACAGAGGCCACATGATTCTCATAGCTCCACATTGGCCACGGCAAGTGTGGTACCCTCTGCTTCTACATCTCTCTCAAGCTCCCTCCCTCGAGTTAGGGTCTGCTCTAGATCTCCTATCTCAAGAGGACGGAAAGTTATGGCATCCCAATCCCCAGTCTCTGCATCTCAGGGCTTGGTTGCTGAAGGCCTAGATCTCCAAGATCTTCATCTTTCTCAACAGGTGAAAGATGTTCTGTATGCTGCCAGAAAACCTTCCACTAGACATTCTTATGCTTTCAAGTGGAAGAGGTTTACCATCTGGTGCTCTGAGAAGGGTCTTAACCCCCTTGCCATACCTCTGGAATCTTTGCTGGAGTATCTCCTCCATCTGTCTAATGCAGGCCTTAAGACAAATTCAGTAAGGGTCCATTTGAGTGCTATTGCAGTTTCCCTTAAGCCTCTAAATGGACAACCTATTTCCTCTCATCCTCTTGTAGCAAGGTTCATGAGAGGCCTCCTTTTAACAAAACCTCCCATTAGACCACCTCCGGTAGCATGGGACTTGAACCTGGTTCTTGGTCAGCTTATGAAGCCGCCTTTTGAACCTTTGGCTACCACCTCCTTGAAATACCTTTCTTGGAAAATTATCTTTCTCATTGCAATCACATCAGCACATTGTATTAGTGAATTGCAAGCACTCGTAGCTAATCCACCTTATACAAGGTTTCATCATGACAAGGTAGTCCTTAGGACTCATCCACACTTTATGCCTAAGGTGGTCTCGCCTTTTCACCTCAACCAGGAGGTCTACCTACCTGTCTTTTTTCCTGGACCTCATGCATCAAGTGCAGAGAGGAATCTTCATACCCTGGACTGTAAAAGAGCTCTGGCTTTTTACTTACAGAGGACACAGCAACATAGAAAGTCCTCTCAGCTCTTTGTTGCTTTTGATCCTTCTCATTTGGGACTACCAGTCTCCAAGAGAACACTATCTAACTGGATTGCCCAGTGTATTTCTTTCGCCTATCAGAGTAAGAACCTTTCTCTGGAGGGCCATGTCACAGCTCACAATGTGAGAGCCATGGCATCCTCAATGGCTCATCTGAACTCTGTGTCTATTGACGACATCTGTCGAGCAGCCACTTGGGCCTCGGTTCATACCTTCACAGCCCATTACTGCTTGGACAAGGACTCCCGCCGGGATACCTTGTTTGGTCAGGCTGTTCTCAAACACCTGTTCCATACTTAATCAACTCCTACCCACCATCCCTGATGGGATGCCAGAGATCCATGGGGGGAAGTGGAGCCCTCTCCCAGGGACACACAACTTCTGGGGTCTCTCCCTGGCATCTAAAGCTAGGGAGTCCCCATATGTGAAGACTCATTCCTGCTTGTTCCTGGAGATAACACAGTTACTTACCTGTAACAGGTGATCTCTTGGAACAGCAGGAATAAGTCTTCACAACCCACCCACCTCCCCTAGGAGTTGTATCTCTCTATCTATCTTTCCTTTCCCTCTCTCTCTCTCTCTCTCTTTGTCTCAGCTTTAAAACTCAACTGAGGAGAGACAGTTGGGAAAGGCGGGAAGGCAGCACGCAGGCGCTGTGGGATGCTCCCAAAGGCTTTCTGATTGGACGCTGGGGAGCGTTCCCGCGCATGCTCCGTCGGTACCAACGATACCCATATGTGAAGACTTATTCCTGCTGTTCCCAGAGATCACCTGTTACAGGTAAGTAATTGTGCTTTCATTCTTGGTGAAAATTGTCCTCCTGTGTTTTTTACTCACAGCAAGAATTCAATTATAACTGGGCTCCCTGACTCAGCATCATCTCACCTGCAGCTCTTAATTAATACTCTATAACCTCCAGCAGCATGGCTTGCAGCCTACTTAAATATGCTCTGTCATACAGCTTATATGCAAACAAAGATACTGTTCCTGGAATTCACTTGCAGGTCTAGCATTTAAGCAAACAGCAAGGATCTTATATTAAATGATGTGCAGGGATCTTGGCATTTAAACACCTGATAGGGAACATTTTAAATACAGCATCCAGCAAGGCTTTTTGCTGCAAAGAGAGATTAGCCAGGATTTAAGGATGTGCATTTATTAAACATGATAACAGAACCCATTTTTGGTTTGTTTCCTTTAAATAGATCCTAACCAGATATGGATCCCCAGAGAAATAAAATCAATTTGCCTTCAGCACCATTATAGCTATGGGAGCAGGAAAACAGCACCTACTTCTGCTTGCCCCATGTGAGTCTCAGCAGGGCTTGAACCCATTGTGCTTGGGTATGGAGGCTAAAAGCTTGTAGCTGAAGCCAGAGGAATTGCAAAGTCATAGTACACGTTAGTGAACTGTTATCGTCTTGGCATCAGAAGGAGAGGTACACCCTTGGAGGAGCCCATTGCTCTAGCATTTGACTTCTAATCAGGGGAAATCAGCAGAATGCAATACTAGGTGTACCCTTTTCCCTCCTGAGGAGTGTATGAAGTATATTTCAGAAAATACTGAATTAGATAAATCATCTTGTGACAAGTTTCCAGAATGTGAGAAGACTGAAGATTTAGAAGCTGAGGATGGTTTGAATAGGCAAGTTGCTAGCCTGATAGATAGTAAGCAGCCACACTACGTAGGAAGTGATATTTCCAGGGCCAGGAGCACCCCGCCTAGTAAGAGCAGGTAGAGAAGAGTGTGAGGGATTCTCTTGGCCTTTCACCTTATGGTCTAGCCTCAGTATCAGTTCCAGCAATAGCAGCCCACAAGCATAGAAAGATGGGATCCCATAAAATCAGAGGTGTGGAGGCATTTGACAGAACTTGAGGATCAACATTTTTCAGACTGTATTTACTGTTAGAAGGCCATCAATAGAGAAACGTTACTGGGCCCTCATTCCAAAAGTGGCATGCTCCATCATTTCAACAAACAATGCACATTAGAAGTGGTTTCAGGGGATGGGCTAGAGATTCTATCACCACACTCTAAGTAACAGCAGCAGTAAAGCAAAGGGCAAGTTCATCTCTTTCACATGTTACAATCCTATTATCCCAGAAGTTGTTTTTTGGACTTGGTCAATAATAGCTCATTTGTGGCAGGGGAACAGTAAAGATGAAACTTTAAGTTGCATTCCAATCATCCTTTCAAAATAGGAGTCCTAAGTCCTTTCCTGAGATCTTTCTACTAATGTGAACAGAAAGTAGGCTGTTACTAAGGCAAACCTGCCTATAGAGAACCACAAATACTTCCTCATGCACCTCTCAAATAAGCTCATTTCCTCACAACTCACTGACTCTAATTTATCTCTCTTGATGTTTCCTTATTCCTTGGCCAGGGGATTTGAGGTCATCATGCCAATATTGGTTTCACATTATTCGTCTCCTTCTGCTTTGCCCTTCCCTTGGTGTCTTGGCATGTTCCCACCCATATTAGTGGTGCCTTGCCCTTCGACCAGTGTCTTAGAGCCTTCTTTCCAATATTGGTGCTACGTTTTCCTTCTCATGAAGGCTTAGGGTCTTCATGCCACTGTTAGGCCCTTTGCCCCTCTTTTGGTGCTGTTTGATCTTCATGCCACTCTTGCTGCACCTTAGGCCTGGAACAAACTATCTGAGTCTGTATGTCAGGCGCCTTCTCTGACCCTTTTCAAATCCATGCTGAAAACTCACCTCTTTGCTGCTGCTTTCAGATCTTGATTCACCTGATCACCTTGTGTTTCCCTTGTGTTGTCTGTCTTAAGCTTGGATAAGCAGGGTCTGTCTCGTGCATGTCAGAAACAGAGAAAACAATGGCGGATAAAGACCATAAGTCCTATCCAGTCTGCCCATCCATGAGAAGTAAAATGATACAATCCCTTCTTCTCTCTCAGCAATCTTCTTTATTAGTCCCATGCTTTCTTGTATTTAGACGTAGTTCTCACCTCCATCACCTCCACTGTGAGGCTCCTTCACACATCCACCTTTCTTATAAAGAAATGCTTCCTCAGATTACTGCTGAATTTCTCACCTTACACCTCCATCATTTTCCAGCGCTTCCTGCCAACTGGAAGAGGGCCACCTCCTGTGCATTTCTTACACAGTTATTTAAATGTCTCTATCATTTCACCCCTCTCCTGCCTTTCTTCCAAAGTATGTATCCCTAGAGCTCACCCTCTCTTTGGAGTGGAGGAGTAGCCTAGTGATTAAAGCAACAGCCTGATACACAAACGATAAGGGTTTGATTCTAAGTGGTGCTCCTTGTGGCCTTGGGCAAGTCACTTTACCCTCTATTGCTTCCAAAGAAAAGGCCTGGAAATCTACTTCTGGGCATACCTTGCCAAGAAAAACCAGGGGGTTGCTAGGTCACCAGGAGTCAGCACTGACTTGACAGCACTTAAAAAAAAATATGCATCCCAAATTATAGCCAATCAACCTCAGGAATTAAAATAAAACACTTATGCAGTGGTGACCACCACTTTCTACATAAGCACATTTAAATATTGACATCAATTTTCTGAGCTTGTTCTCACTACATCTTTCTCACAGCACATGAATAAGCATTTGGTAACTATTATAACTAGTAAAATAGAAAGACCTGAAATTACCTGAATCGTACCAGCCTATTTAGCTTATAAACACAGATATGGAGATTTTTTTTCTATTCTAGCTGCCACTGCCACCTGGATCACCGGCTCCACCCCCTCTTTGGGCCCCACTCCCATCTCCTTTCATTCCTCATTTAAGTATCTAGGGGTTCACATTAACACTGACCTGTCATTTTCTCCCCATATCAGCATCACCATCAAATCTTCCTTCGTAGCCTTATGCCGCTGCAGGGCCTTACACACCCTGCTTGACCAATCAACTCTTACCACTATCCTCCTCTCCATAGTAATTTCACACTTAGACTACTGTAATGTAGTCTACGCCGGTCTCCCCAACATCTGTTAAAGAATCTGTGCAGAATATTGCCTCTCAGGCCCTCTTTCATTCTCAAAAATTTGACCACATTACTCCCCTTCTCATCCGTCACCATTGGCTCCCCCTCACTCAGTGGGTTACATTTAAAATCCTCACCTTGGCCCACAAGGCCTTGTCAGGTAAAGCTTCTCTTTTCCTTTCTACCCTTATCACCGCCTTCTTTTCACTGGCCCCTTTCTACTGGAATTGCTTGCCCTCTCACATTCGGCTTGAACCTTCTTTTCCCAAATTCAAATCTCTATTGAAGACCCACCTCTTCGAACAGGCTTTCGGTCCAGATGCTCTTTAGGTTGCAATCACAACTGCATGTCTAGTCCCATGCTTTTACTGCCTTGTATGGAGCCTTCCAGCAGAGAAGACAGGAAAGGAGTTAGTCACACAGATAGTATTGACACATAAGCTGCATATTCAGACCCAGCTTCTCTACTGACTTCCTCCTCACCATGTTACATTCCAAAAACTCACACAGTGCTGAGTGGGTGTCATGATTTCAGTGCTCTATTAGTTAAAATATGTAGTAGCAAAAAAGATTTGGGATTAAGGCTCATTTTTAACTCAAAGATGGATGCTGGGGAGAAGGAGGTGAAATAAAAAAAACATTCATGTGATCTACACATATCAATTTATGATTATTTGGCCCATTAATGAAAAAAAATGGACAGCCCTGCTTTATAACATAAGCACAAAATATGCAGCTTTGTGACTTGGCTGCACAGACACCCTGATATAAATATATTATCCCCCTAATGCTTATTTATTTACCACATATTTGGTTAATCACTCCCATTTGCATTCACAATGATGCACAAATGTAAAACACATATTTTACTTTTTTCCATAAAATACATAAAATTGCATTTAAAATCAATCAAAATATCTGCCCAATCTCCCTATCCCTATTCCATTAAAACCAGCCCTGCACTTTAATCTCCACATCGCCTTGTTTTTCAAGCCAAGACTCTAGGCATAGATAAACTGAAAATTCAGCCTACCTCAAACAAAAGCCTCCTGAAACATCCATGCTTTCACCATGTTCTAAAACCTCAAGTAATCAGATTCATGTCTAATCCTAGGAACCCTGGGTACTAAAAGATAAAATGACTTGCACTTCAAGCAAAAAATAGCTTGTATACCCTGTCTTATTGCAAAGATAGACTGATACAAACACCTTTTCAATATTTTAAATGGAGTTCACTCTCTAAAAGATTGGTTACATTTAGGGACATGCTTACTAAAGATGCGAAGGCCCAGGCTAGCTTCAGGGGGCATTTGTGTCAATCCTCCTGCCGTTAGTGTGGTCCAAGTGTGTGGCATCATGCTAACCGGCATGTGGATGTACTTAGAGTAATGTCACCAAATGAGGTGGCAGGAAGTGCACCTGTGCTAATGACGGAAGCTGTGGATAGCGCATACCCAAAATGCCTGCACTGTGATGCACCATCAACACTCACATTCCACCCCTAACCTACCCAGTTCCTGCCTATTCATGTGCCTAACAGTGTGGGATTTTTAGTGTGGGGCCCTGAGCTGTTAGCATGGCATGCTTACCTCGCACTAAACCCACTTAACGCACTTTAGTAAACATGCTTGGTCAAGATTGGTCAGCTCTTCCACAGCACTTCCACAGCACTTCTTGCAAACAATATTGGGCCTGATATTCAGCAATGGCAGCTTGCACTATTATAGTACCTAGCCTTCACCGCTGGATGCTAAACATGGATATTCAATTCTGGAGCCATATCTGGGCATTGGCATTGAATATCTGGGTTTGTCATACAGCCCGGAAGCTAACCAGTCAACGGCGATATTGAGCTGCTGCCCAGTTAGCTCACGTGGGTAAAGATAGGCTACCTTTTACCACACCTATCTTTACTTGTAGGTCATTAACAGGACAGCGACTTAATATTGCTGCTGATTGGTTAACCCTGGAATACCCCAGTGCTAACCATATAGCATCAGAGTATACAATGTAATGACGGTATCCGGGGATATTCAGAAGTACTAACCATATTAGTGTCACTGACTATCCTGCTTAGAGGCAGTTACATAGTTTACAGTTCTGTAAACTATGTAACTGCTTTTGAATATTGGGCCCATTATGCCCAGTTTTCTTTATACGGCATATCTTTTCTTCCTAAAAATTGTGCTCACAAATTGTCTCACAGAATTTTTGTAACTTTACGAGACCATTTATTACTTAGATAATGCTGCAAGTAGTATGCAGAGCTTTTCTTTTTCAGTTTTTTTTTTGTCCAGTCCTTAAAGTTGGCCTGTACTTCAACAAAATGACAAATATCGCAAATGCAGAACAACTGTCATGTTCAAGAGGAAGATTTTAGGCCAGTTCTGAATTTCTGACAACCCTATCCTGAAGCACAGATTTGAATGGGCAGAATCTGTCACACTACTCTGGGATGTTAAGTTCAGTATTAGGACTGTTCAACAAGTCTATCCCTTGGAAATAGATAACTTGGCAGCTCTGCAAATGAAAATACACAGAGCTAAGCATTTAATGAAATGTGTTTTCTGAGGGCAGAGATCTGTGTTTGAATGAAGGTGGCATGCTAAGAGATTGCATTTTAAATGAACTGAGTGCCTTATCTATGGGACAGATAAACAGCTTTCAATTCCTAAGCTAACAGCTATTTGACTCTTTCTTTAAAAAACATAAAATCTTTTATCTCCTTTGACATGTTGCAATTTGAAGAGCTCAGTGTTAACTTTATAAGTGTCTGATAAGTTCTACACATAACTTTCTCCTCTTTGATGTTGTGCAGATATAGAAGGGCCTTTCTCTCTAATTACACACTCGTGTTCCTCTTATAAACACACACAGCTCTATCTTTCCAGTCAAATGCTCAACATCTTTTTTTCATAATCCACAAAAAATGAGATATATTTTCCCTCTTTTTTCCAGTGAAGTCTTCAAAGGCCTTTTATTACTAAACCAGTATTAAATAAGCCCATCATCTGGGCTTCTAACATGGCTGAGCCCCACCATCCGATTCATTATGGGAAGGGGAAAGTAGGGAAAGGGGGATTGAAGGGAGCTGTATGTTGGTTCTGTACATGCTTACCTTTCGGTGAACTACTGTGCTTTGAGGCAACACAGGAGCTCGAATGGCAATCCTGCCCTTTCCAACCTGATGGAGGGGAGAGTTAGTTTGGCACCTTTGGTTGTCAAGGGAGAGTTATGCTTCTGGGTTGGGATGGGGAGGTAGCAAGGGGTGGGTTGTATCATAGCTGGAGTGGTATGGGAAGGTTGGACACCCCCCACTGTTAATTTATCACCTAAAAGGCGAGAGAGAGACTTGGGAGTAGTGGACTGTGCCATCCTGCAACATGGGCATTACCGCCATATGCGGCACAAGTCATAAGGAAGGCTCCAAGAGTTTGAAGTAGGCCTCAGCCTGGCACTACTGCAGGCTGGGGGCGGAGGTAATGAGAAAACATGGCTGACATTGGTCAATTTACAGCTAGGACACTGCCGTCTAGCATGATTGGTTGGTCTTTGTTAGTCAACAAGTATTCTTGAAATTTTTCATGTTGTAATATTTTGGTTGTGCTAATAAAGCTGCGGCCATGTTTTGTTCTTATACTGTATGAAGATTTGAGTAATTGGATGGTAGAAGTGAAAATGCCAACGTTAAAGAAGTCTAGAATAACATTGAAGACTGCGATTTATGATTCCATGACCTGCATGAACAAGGTACAGTTGCTTCAGGGATGTGAGCAAATATGTGAGTGTGTTACAGAAGGTGTGTGTGTGTGGTAATTGATCCAAAGATGTATGAAATAAGGGATGTGCATAAGGCAAGAATTTAAAAATTTGTGGTTCTTTTTGAGTTTGGCCTTTTACCCCCATTTTTGGACTTTTCTTGTTTTTTTCAAACATTTGATTTAATAGAAATATTTTATATGCATTAAGAGCTGCTTTTAAAAAAGCCAGTGGCCAGTTAACATGCATTTTAACAGCTGTCAACTGGCAGCCAGGAACATGGGCATAGTTTGACTGCTTCATTTGGGGGAAGGCAAAAGGTGGGGGTGACATATTTGGATATTCATTTGCATATTTGCATACAATTTGCATATTCATATGATTATTTTTTAAAAATGGATAGGAAACCAGTATATCAAACAGATGAGGGATGAGTTGGTGCCCCAAAGATACTCAAAGAGGGAGCAGATGTTCTCATTCAGTGGCTATATAATTAAAATGCAGCAAAAACTGTAGCTGTTTAATTATTTAGCCTGGCACTCTATGATAAAAAAAATACTGACACCTATAAATATATATTCTGCAAAAAACAAAGGAGATGCAAGGTGCTCACCTGCCAAGGGACAAAAAGTAAAAGAGAACTAGAGTGTAGTTTCTAACAACAAAATGAAATTAGTTATTATTTCACTAATTTTATTTTGGTGTTAGAAAATGCACTATAGTTCTCTCTTTTTATTTTTGAACATCTATTTTGCATCCAACAAAACCTCTCCTCCAGCAGTAGGTGTAGAGCAGAGCTAGGACATGTCACCTTAGAAACCAACATACAAGAAAAAAAATCATTTTCCAGTGTCATTCCATTAAGAGCCTCTCCAGTTCCAGGCAGATTGTAAATTAACACAAAACCCTACAAAAGTCAATGAAGACCTATAAAGAAGATCTACCATACCATAATGACACCAGCTATAACACTATAAATTAACTATAACACCAGCTATAACACTATAAATTAACACTATAAGGAGCCTACCCAGAAAAGAGAAACACCATAAATATTGCAGTGGGCCTTACAACATCCTTACACCTATTCAAAAACTGAACAAGGCAGATTATTACAGATCCTATATAGAAACTTAATGCGTGGAAACCCAACATTGTGATAAAGGAGAAAAACACCAGAATGGAATTGATAATAGAGGTGCCAGTTCCAAGTGATTATTCTGTGAATCGCGTGGAGATGCAGAAGATCCTGAAGAACCAAGAAATGCTGTCAGAGACCAGGGATATATTTACTAAGCAGTGTTAAGGGCGCACCTGTTACCAAGCAGTAATGGCAGTGGTAAGAGTGTTTTTGTGTGGTAAAGGCTGGGGCAGGGAGTAGGTTTTCTGGCGGTAAGGGCACTAGGCTCCACTTATCATGCATTAACAAGACATTAGCATTAAAGTGACAAGTGTACACCTTGATGCCCGAAAATGGCAGTCACCTCAACGCAGGATAAGGGAGCCTCTGCAAAAGTCACATTTAAACTAGAAAAAGGAATCGAGGGTCTCGCCTGGGAATGGTGTAGGTCATACCTGTCTGAGCGATGGCAACATGTCAGAGTCGGTTCCACCACATCCACACCTTTCCACCAACACCAAGGTGTTCCGCAAGGATCGTCATTATCTGCACTTCTGTTTAATGTATACTTACAGCCGATCTGTGACATCATACGCACCTTCAACATCTCCTCATTAATCTACGCTGACGATGTTCTATTGTTTACTCCATTTAAAGTCAGTCAACCAGACTTCACCAACCTTATCCAATGCTTCAATGCCATCACAGACTGGTTAGCTTCTCAAAACCTCCGTATAAACTTCAAGAAGACCGAAGTTCTCTTCATATCAAGAAACAAAGCATTCTCACCACCATCCTCTCTAAAAGTGAGAGATGCGGATCTCCCCTGTAAACCATCTATTCGCTACCTAGGGATTACTCTGGATCAGCATTTTGAATTTAAGGAACACATTCGGAACGTCACAAAGGCTGTCTACAATAAAATAAGAACGCTAAGACAACTCAGACCCATGCTACCTCACAACAACTTCCGGACCATTTTCCAGGCCCTCACACTACCTCATTTTGATTATGCTAATGTCATCTTATACGGTCTACCTAAAAACACCATTAATCCTCTACAACTGGCGATGAATGCGGCTGCTAGGGTGCTTTGTGGTCTATCAAGATCAGACCATATCACCCCGACTCTCATGGAACTACACTGGCTACCAATTCATTGCAGGATAACCTATAAAATACTCATCATCACTTTCAAGATCATCAACAATCTTGCCCCCACGTCTCTTAACGATCTCATCTCCCTCACCCCAAAAAACAGAGAGAGAAGGACAACAACGGACAACACCCTGATTATCCCCAAGGAGTCCATCAAATGTACCCAATCAACCAAGAAAAGGACCTTTGCCTTCTATGCACCTAAATGCTGGAATGACCTCACACCTGAAATAAGAGCGATTAAAGACCTCTCTCAATTTCGTAAGGCAATCAAGCACCACATCTTCCTGATCCATTTTGCACAAGCATCCAATCCTCATCGGATCAACAGCCCTCTTAAACCGACTATCTCTCACTCTTCTCCCCAATTTCCTCACAAGTAATCTCTGCCCCAAGTTCTCTTATGTCCTACCTTATTCCGACCATGGTCTGCCTGTGAATACTAAAGAACCCTATATGTTTATACATAGCTCAGTTTTACACTGTTTTTGTACATAGTTCCACTGTGTGTACATAGTTATAGTTTTATTATCCCCTGTTCCAAGTTTAATTTCCCTGTTATAATGTAAGCACACCAGTGTTTTCTGATTGTGCAGATCTGTTACTTGTAAACCGCACTGAAAACAAATAGCGCGGTATATAAAAATGTTAAATAAATAAAATAAAATAAATAAATAAACTGATGGATGGAAGGAAAGGTAAGAGCTGATGGACCTGACAGATCCATGGGCATCTTATGTGGCAGTCAATAAGTGGGATGAGCATGTGGGAAGCAGCTGTACTGTTTCGGTGAGGGGTGTCCACATAATATGCTTCCTCTTTGAGGAAGACTGGAAGCAACAGATCCAGGTCAAAGAAAATAAATGAGTTCCAGAGGACATAGTTCCAGAGTTCCACTAAGGACATAGTCGTTGACTTTGATAAGAAGCACGATGAGTACTTAATACTACTTCAGCAAAGAATCTGGGTAATCAGAAAATTGAAGTCAAAGGACCTCATGCAGGTCCAGCTGGAACACTTGGAAGAAGGGTTTTATATTTATTTGAATGGGGCAAATTCAGAACTGAGAAACCCACCCAAAAACCTTAGCTATCAAGATTTATTAAAAAGTGGGTCACAGTCTGAAAGGTTTGATGTGGAAAAGAAAAAAAGTATATTCATGAGCATAACGGTTTATCAACTAAGCAGAGGCAATCCAACAAATTGTGCAGTTTACAGGGTGACTTCTTATTAGAGCTGTTACAAAGGGATGATATGTCAATCAGTTCATTAAGAACTGTGTTGAAATCACATCCAAATACAATTTCAGCATTACTAAATGATAAACGCACTTGTGAAAGCCCTTCAAAAAAGGTTGGGGAGTCACAAGTTGGAGCACAGACAGTGGCGAAGGTATACAGTATCTATGTTTAGCCAGGACCACATCTTCACAAGCTCATCTTCCAACACTATCGTTTGTTGCAGAACTTGCATGGGAATGCCCCTTCTGAAAAAGATAGACATAGCATATTTTGTTAATCTCAGAGGAAAAAGACATGGTTATACAATCATCCCACCTTGAACTTGGCAAAGGACTCATAGGACATATGGGTTTCTGAAAGAAATAAAGCATCTGCTTTCAAACTCTAAAGATAATAAAATATGTTTTACACTTAACAGGGTACTTTAGACCATTTACATTCATTGAAACAATTTTAAAACCCATTATTCGATATCTGGACAATCTGACCAGAGGCTTTTTATATAATTGAAAAAAAATCAAACTAATGAAGAAAGAAAAAAAGGATCTCTGCCCAATAAAAGAAAACATAAAACAAAATAAACACTTTTAATAATACTCCCACCCTCACCACCACCCAACACCCAAACAATAGCTTTGAGCACATGGCAAACACAAGCAACCCAGCCTCAGAGGACTAAAACAAGAGATAGAGAGAAATCTCCCCAACTCTTACTTACAATCAACCCTCCGTATCATACAACCCCACAAACACACGTACTCATTTTTTCCTTCATACACACATACAACATTTCTATGACTGCACCTATTAGGTGGCAGTATTTTAGAACACATAACACCATAATGACCCCAATAAGATAAGAACATAAGAAATGCCTTACTGGATCACACCAAAGTCCATCAAGCCCAGTATCCTGTTTCTAAAAGTGGCCAATCCAGATCATAATTACCTTGCAGCTTCCCAAAGAAGCACACAGGTTCCACAGTGCTTATACAAGGGCAAGCAGTGGATTTCCCAGCTACATCAACAACTTTTACTACATCCTCCAGTAATGAATTCCAGAGATTGAACATAAGAATATAAGATATGCCTTACTGGGTCAGACCAAGGTCCATCAAGCCCAGTATCCTGTTTCCCAAAGTGGTCAATCTAAGTCATAAGTATAAAACTAGCAGTTTCCCCAAAAGACACAGGTTCCTCAGTTCTTGTATTGGGTCAAGCAGTGATATCCTGGGTCCCTTTTAATAATGGTTTATGGACATTTCTTCCAGGAACTTGTCAAAACCTTTTTTTAAACCCAGCTACACTAACAGTTTTTACTACATCCTCCAGTAACAAATTCCAGAGTTTAATTACACGTTGAGTGAATTTTTTTTCTCTTATTAGTCTTAAATAGATTACCCTGTAGCTTCATTGCATGTCCCCTAGTCTTTCTATATTCTGATGACGTAAACAATCAATCTACGTTTAACTGTTCCACTCCATTCATTAATTTATAGATCTCTATAATATCTCCCCGCAGCCGTCTCTGTTTCAGGTTGAAGAGCTCTAACCTTTTTAGTCTCTCTTCATAGTGGTATCCTTCCATCCCTTTTACCATTTTGGTGGCTCTTCTCTGTACCTTTTCTAATAATGCTATATGCACACAATGTTCAAGGTGTGGTCGCACCATGGAACTATAATATTCATTGTTTTATTTTCAATTCCTTTCCTTACGATACCTAGCATTCTATTTGCTCTCTTGGCTGCCGCTGCACAATGGGTGGAGGATTTTAACATGTTATCCATGATGACGCCTAAATCTTTTTCCTGGGTGGTGGTTCCTAATGTGGAAACATGCATCGTGTAACCATAGTTTGGGTTGTTCTTTCTTAGGTGCATAACTTTGCTTTTGTCCACATTAAATTTCATCTGCCTTGTGGAAATCCAGTCTTCCAATTGATTAAGGTCTTCTTGCAATTTTTCACAATTCTCTTGGTTTTTATCAACTTTGAATAATTTTGCGTCATTTGGAAATTTGATTACCACACTCATTATTCCCATTTCCAGGTCATTAAAAACAGTAGACCCAGCAGAGATCCTTGGGGTACTCCATATTCACCTTTCTCAATTGGAAAAATTGGTCATTTAGCACTACTCTCTGCTTTCTATCTTTTAACTAGTTCCTGATCCCAAATAGTAGGCTGCCTCTTATCCCATGACTTTTAAATTTTGCCAAGAGTCTCACATGAGGGACCTGGTAAAAGGTTTTCTGAAAATCCAGACACACTACATTGACTGACCCCCCTTTGTCTACCTGTTTATTTAAACCTTCAAATAAATATAACAGTATAGTAAGACAAGACCTTCCCTAGCTAAATTCATGTTGGTTGTCTCCCATTAAACTATGACTATCTACATATTCAGAAATTTTGTTCTTAATAATGGTTTCTATCAATTTTCCCAGTGCTGATGTCAGGCTCACTTGTCTGTAGTTTCCTGGATCACCCCTGGAACCCTTTTTAAAAATAGACATTACATTGACATCCTCTAATCTTCAGGTATTACTGATGATTTTAATGTTAGTTCATCGATTAGTAATAGTAGGTCTACAGTCTCATATTTCAGTTCTTTCAACACCCTTGATGATTTGCTACTCTTCAATTTATCAAATAGTTGTAATACATTTTCCTGGTTTATCGATATTTCTTTCAATTTTTAAGAACATAAGACATGCCATACCGGGTCAGACCAAGGTCCATCAAGCCCAGTATCCTGTTTCCAACAGTGGCCAATCTAGGTCATAAGTACATAGTAGTTTCCCAAAAAGACACATGATCCACAATGCTTGTATTTGGTCAAGCATTGATATCCCGGGTCTCTTTTAATAATGGTTTATGGACCTTTCATCCAGGAACTTGTCCAAACCTTTTTTTTTTAAATTTCTAATTTTAAACAATACATCAAGCAATAATTCCATACTTGAAAGAAATGGAAAGGTGCAAAACACAGAAATATGTTACATAGGAAAATCAGCAAATATAACAATCCCAAACTGTGCCTAACCTTTTTTAAACCCAGCTACACTAACAGCTTTTACTTTTGCTGCATCAGCATTAAATACCATGTCAGGCATGGGTAAATTCCCTACATCTTCTTCAGTAAAGACCAAAGCAAAGAATTCATTTAGTCTCTCTGCTTTGGCCTTGTCCCCTCCTAGTGCTCCTTTTACTCGACTCTCATCCAATGGTGCAACTGACGCTCTCACAGGTTTTTTTGCTAAGAATGTACCTGAAAAAGGTTTTATTATGTGTTTTTGCTTTCACAGCAAGCTTTTTTCAAATTCTCTCTTTGCCTACCTTATCAATGCCTTACGTCTAACTTGCCAGTGCTTATGTTGTTTCCCAGTTTTCATTTGGCTCCTGTTTCCATTTTCCTGAAAGATGCTGTTTTAGCTATAACAGCCTCTCTGACCTCACCTTTAAACCATGCTGGCAGTTTTTTGGACTTCTTTTCACTTTTCTTAAAGCATGGAATACAGCTGGTCTGGGCTTCTAAGATTTTATTTTTAAACAACACGCATGCTTAATGTGAATTTTTAACCTTCGCAGTTGCTCCTTTTAGTTTTTTATTAATTGTTTTTCTTATTTTATCATAGTCTCTCTTTTGAAAGTTAAAAGTTAATACTGTGGATTTTTCTGCCATCCTTCCTCCATTTATTAAATCAAACACGATTATGCTAAGATCACTATTGCCAAGTAGCCCCCAAACCCTTATCTCCTGCACCAGATCTTGTGTTTCACTAAGTACTAGGTCCAAGATGGCTTCCCCTCTGGTCGGTTCATGAATCAGCTGTTCCAAGAAGCAGTCATTTATTTGATCTAGAAACTTTATCTCCCTAGTATGTTCTGTGCTGTAAATGTTGCTAGCTTCCCTGATTTCTTTGAGCATGTCATCATTCATTTTTTCATTCTGGCCAGGCTGTCGACAGTACACCCCCACTGCCATCACCTTACCCTTTTAACAAGGAATTTCAATCCATAGAAATTTTACAGTCTATTTTGTTTCCTGCAAAACTTTAATCCTGTGTGACTCAATGCCCTCTCTAACATAGAGAGCAACCCCTCCACTAATTTGATCTAATCTATCATTGTGATATAGTTTGTACTCAGGTATCACAGTGTCCCACTGGTTGTCATCCTTAAACCATGTCTCTGAGATATTAATCATATCTAACTTCTCATTTAGTGCTATACATTCTAACTCTCCCATCTTATTTTTTAGACTTCTAGTATTTATGTTCAAGCATTTTATTGGCTGCATTTTATTCATATTAATCTGGTTACTGCTAGGAAAGGGTAATTTGTAATCTTTAAGTTCTATCCGTTCAGTACTTAAGGGCATTTGGGCTACCTTTGTCTTTATTGGAACCTCTCTGTTGATGTGCCCTAACTTCATATTTTGCTAGTATCCTTCAAGGATACATCCTTCCAAATCAAGTGCTCTTGAGCGATTATCGGCTTTCCCCTATTATCTAGTTTAAAAGCTGCTCTATCTCCTTTTCAAAGGTTAATGCTAGCAGCCTGGTTCCATCGCAGTTAAGGTGGAGTCCATCCCTTCGGAAAAGCCCTTCCTTTCCCCAGAATTTTGCCCAGTTCCTAACAAATCCAAAAACCTCACTCTTGCACCATTGTCTCATCCATGCATTGAGACTCTGGAGCTCTGCCTGCCTTTTGGGTCCTGCGCATGGAACGGAAAGCATTTCAGAGAATGCTACCCTGGAAGTTCTGGATTTCAAATTCCTACCTAAAAGCCTAAATTTGGCCTTCAGAACTTCCCTACCACATTTTCCTATGTCATTTGGACAAACATGTACCAAGACAGAGACTCCTCACCAGCAGTTTCTAAGAGCTTGTATAGGTGGCGAGTGAGGTCCACTACCTTCGCACCAGGCAGGCATATTACTGGGTGATCCTCACATCCACCAGTCACCCAGCTATCTACAGTACATGCCCAATGATCAAATCACCAACTATAACAACTGTCCTAACTATTCCCTCGTGAGCACACAGCCTTGGAGCAACCTCCTTAGTGTGAGAGGGTTTTATGTTGTTGTTGTTAAGTGCCGTCGAGTCGGAGTCGACTCATGGCGACCCTCTGGATAGCTATCCTAAATTGTGTTCGGTCTTCAGTAAGGCGGCTCATTGTTGACAGACTGGTACCCGTAGCTGCTGTTATTGTATCGATCCATCTCATTGCTGGCCTTCCTCTTTTACGTTGACCTTCTATCTTGCCAAGCATGATGTCTTTCTCTAATGATCTCTCTCTTCGCATGATGTGTCCAAAGTATGAAAGTCAAAGTCTTGTCATCTGAGCTTCTAAAGAAAACTTAGGTTTGATCTCCTCTAGTACCGACTGGTTTATTCTTCGAGCAGTCCATGGTATACACAGTATTCACCGCCAGCACCATAATTCAAAGGCATCAATTTTCTTCCTGTCTGTCTTTTTCACTGTCCAGCTTTCACATCCATATGATGTTATTGAAAATACCATGGCTTGAACAAGTCAAATCTTTGTATGGAGAGAGACATCTCTGCTCTTGAGAATCTTATCTAGGTCTTTCATAGCCATTCTGCCAAGAGTAATGCGTCGTTTGATTTCTTGACTGCTTGTTGCTTCTTTATTGATAGTTGATCCAAGTAGGTTAAAGTTGTTCACAATTTCAATTTCTTCTCCTTCAACGATGAACCTGTTGATTATGCCAGTTGTCATGATCTTTGTCTTCTTTACATTAAGGTGCAGGCTGTCAGACGGCTGCCTAGGGTGTGAACTTACACAATCTTGACGATGCATATATTCATATGATTCTTGCAAGGTATTGTGGGTATTGTAGTTCATTCACTCCCAAACACAGCTGATGACAATAATTTGAGTTGTGAAACCAAGTGGTAAGATCAATAAAATACTTCTTTTATTGATGGGGTTTAATTCACCCAGCACATGTATGCTTGATAGCACTATAAATGAGGTTACTTGCTTGCAGTGTTTAAAATGGATAACAAAAAGTCACAAAGTAAACCAGAAAACAACCTTCAGCTTGTCAGGCAATTAGCTAATGTTTTCTTAGCAAATAATTACCAAATACAAAGGCACAAAGAAAAGAATAAACTTTGCTGGTTAGGTTAACTTCTGCTTATTTTCCACGCAGATCTCAGCAGTGATTCTCCCTTGCTCACACACACAATCAGGTGCAGCCCTAATTACTATCAATGGACCAGCTGAAAGCCTTTAGCTGGCTGGCTGCTACTGTGTGAGCCCAAATCCTGCTTTAAGAGCTGTTTGCAATGGAAATAAAGAACAAAGTTAGGTTTCTTTGTGATGGCTGATGTGTTTGCTCACGGAAAACTAGCAATAGCATTTAGATAGAGAACAGTCCATATAAATAGTTTCATTTGCTGTATCTCCCTCTTCATCAATCAGCATATGGTCACTATCATACATTGGCACAGACGAGTCTTTCATTAAGGCACTATCATGAGAATGCTTATTCCCTGGCTGCCATTCTCTGTTATAGATAGGGTCTGGATCAGTGTTCATACCTGAGCCTCTCCTGCTATCATTATTCCTCTCTGTATAGCCTGGCCAATATGTAACCCAATTCTGATGTCCAGCCTTCCAATCTTGATCCCTGGACACTGGATCTTCTCTCACATACCTTCTGGCCTTGGTCTGAAAGTCCCTTCCACATGCAGTCTTCTCTCTTCCAGGTAGCCACTGGTGATTCCTATCTCTGCCAATCCATTCCTCTGGCTGAATCCAGTCCAATGGACTCTGCTGGCATTTGGAATACCTCCCAGTATGGGTACTGCCTTGGAATCTCCCAGACCTTCCAATGGCCTTTCTTCTCTTCCTTCCAGAGAGTTTCCTTCTCTCTCTATCTGTGTGGCTTTTGCTGAAGCTGTTCTTCAAACTCTCCCTGAAGCTGGGCTGGAGCTTGTAGTAACTGTTATCTGAAGAATAAGCTCTATTCTTATTCTGTCCTAATGTGTGCTGCTCCCTAACACAGCGCAGCTGTGTTGAATCAGGCCCTGCCCTTTGAGATGAGTGCTTAGGGATTACCTCATAGCTCTCTTGATTGCACACACATTCTCTCACTTCAGCCCCTCTCATGGCTGCTGGAAACCTGGTGCATTCTGGGACTGGTAGTCTTTTATGTGAAAACTCTGTTTTCTTGCTTCTACCAGAACTGACAGGTTGCTTGTTCAGAGTCACATCATCTTTTCTATAGCTCCTACCTGAGCTATGATAAGCTTCCTTATCACAAGGCCCATTTTGAGACTATGTTCTTTGATTGTGAGAAGCAAATGTTTCAGATCATCTTCACTTTCAGCCAGTAATGTAGTATCATCAGCATAGCGAAGGTTGTTGATAAGTCTTCCACCAATCTTCACACCTCTGTTGTCTTCATACAATCCTGCTTCTCTGATGATTTGTTCTGCATATAAATTAAACAGGTAGGGGGAAAGTGTGCAGCCTTGTCTTACACCTTTGCTTATTTTAAACCATTCTGTTTCTCCTTGTTCCGTTCGAACTGTTGCTTTTTGATCAATGTACAGATTGCGCAAGAGAACGATCAGGTGCTCTGGTATACCCATGCTTCTTAATGTGGCCCAGAGTTTCTCATGGTTTACACAGTCAAAAGCCTTGCTATAGTCGATAAAGCACAAATAGATATCCTTTTGGTATTCTTTAGTCTTTTCAAGGATCCATCTCACATCCGCAATGATGTCTCTCGTTCCTCGCCCTTTCCTTTATATCACCTGGGAAACAGATCCTAGCTATGGGAACACTTCCTGCCATACCAGGGTAATACTCTCCTATCATGGCAACAGGAATGCTGCTAGACTGGAGGTGGGACTTCAGTACTACATCCCTGTAGGTCTCGTCTATGTACCTCTCTGTGTTCCTGATGTCCTCCAAGTCTGCTACTCTATCTTCCAGAAATCGGACTCATTCCCTGAGAGCAAAGAGCTCCTTGCACCTAATACACACATAAGACCCCTCACCAACTGGGAGAAATCATATATATGACACTCAATGCAAAAGACTGGAAAGCCATAATATCACTGCTGGACTGCTGTCTGTATCTTAATTTTAAGGTTGTGTTTATGTATTTAAGTTGTTTACTTATGTAGATTTGCTGGGGATACTTACACTAATAAAACTATTTAAACTAGGGAAAGGGGTGACGGATTGAGAAGAACAAGTTCAGAATGTCACTCCCAGCAAAAACATAAGAGCATTTAAAATAGCCACACTATTAACCCACGCATCAATAGCAAGTGGGAAGAGGCATATAAAATAACTTCCATGCAAAATACATACAAGCCATTCAACAAATGCTGGAAAGCAATGAGCACAAATGCTTGAAGCCTAGCCAACAAAGTTCCTGACCTGGAAGCCCTAATGATGGAAATGGACTAGGACATTGTGGCCATTACAGAAACATGGTTAACAATCACATGAATGGGATATAGCTATAGCTTGCTATAACTTATTTAGGAGAGATAGAGAAGGCAGAAAAGGAGGAGGAGGAGTACTATATGTCAAAAGCAATATTAAAGCTGCAGAAATACAGGGGACATGGGGAAAAGAAGAAGCACTGTGTTGGAAAGAGGAGATGGCACTATCATCCATATTGGTGTAGTCTACAGGCCTCCAACTCAAACTGAAGAATTTGATAAGAAACTTGATTATTGATATTACAAAGGTAGCCATGAAGGGGGAAATGTTCATATTGGGTGACTTTAATCTTCCTGATGTGGATTGGAGTATTCCTTCTGCAAATCTGGAAAGAAGTAAAATAATTGTGGATGCCCTCCAAAATGCATTGCTTAGACCAGGGGTCTCAAACACGCGGCCCGCGGGCCGCATGCGGCCCGCGAGAGAACATTGTGCGGCCCGCGACGGAGGGAAAGAAAAAAGCCTTGCTTCTGCTTCTGTCGTTGCTGCCGTGGCAGCGGCAGAATCGACTGTCAATTTTTTTTTTTTTAAACCTGGCTTCTGCTGCTCAAGCAGCAAAATCAGCTGTGCTGCGGTCCCTTCCTCTCTGCCCGGAGATCCCTCATTGTGCTCCATCAGCGTGTGCTTTTCAAGCCGCGAAGAGAGTATTCCCCTCTCGCGAGGCTTGAAAAGTGAATAGGATTAAGCCGCGTGAGAGGGAAATACTCTCTTCGCGGCTTAAAAAGCACGCCGCTGATGAAGCACAATGAGGGATCTCCGGGCAGAGAGGAAGGGGCCGCGGGACAGCTGATTTTCTGCTGCAGCAGCAGAAGCCAGGTGTTTTTTTTATTTACCGGGGGGGGGGGGGTAGGACTGGAAATGGGCTATTGGCAGGGGGGGGCTGTAGGACTGGAAATGGGCTATTGGCAGGGGGGGTAGGACTGGAAATGGGCTATTGGCAGGGGGGTGTGTAGGACTGGAAATGGGCTATTGGCAGGGGGGTTATGACTGGAAATGGGCTATTGGCAGGGGGGGTTATGACTGGAAATGGGCTATTGGTGGGGGGGTTATGACTGGTAATGGGCTATGGTGGGGGCTAGGACTGGAAATGGGCAGGTGGGGGTTAGGAAGGACTGGAGGTGGGCTGATGGGGGGAGTTAGGACTGGTAATGAGCTATGGAGGGGCTGACTGAAATGGGGTAATGGGGGTTAGGGCTGGAAGTGGGCTATTGGCAGGGGGGGTTATGACTGGTAATGGGCTATGGTGGGGGCTAGGACTGGAAATGGGCAGATGGGGGTTAGGACTGGAGGTGGGCTGATTGGGGGGTTAGGACTGGAGGTGGGCTGATTGGGGGGGTTAGGACTGGTAATGGCCTATGAGGGGAGGTAAGACTGAAAATGGGGTGATGGGGGTAAAACTGGAAGTGCGCTATGGGGAGGTTAGGACTGGTAATGGGCTATGGGGGGGTTAAGACTGAAAATGGGGTGATAGGGGGTAAAACTGGAAGTGCGCTATGGGGAGGTTAGGACTGGTAATGGGCTATGGGGGGTCTAGGACTGGTAATGGGCTGGGGGGGGGTTGCTAGGACTGGAAATGGGCTGAGTGGAAGGGGGGCTTGAACTGCAAATGGCTGATGGGGAGGGGGGCTTGGAATGGAAATGGGCTGTGAGGGGAGGGAGCTAGGATTGGAAATGGGCTGATGGGGGGCTAGGATTGGAAATGGGCTGATGGTGAGGCTATGATAGGACTGGAAATGGACTGATGCAGGGACTAGAAGGGAGCGGATGCTGGGTGGGGCTGGAACTAGAAGGGAGCTGATGTTGGGGGAGGATTAGAATGGGATGGAGCTGGGAAAGTGAAATGGAGAGGGGAAAAATATTTTGTCTAGGAGAGAACACAAATCTACAATTGGCCAGGTATTGGGAGAGTAAGTGGGGATTGAGGATGGAGGGGTAAAATTGGAGTGGATGAAATAGGAATGAGGAAAGAGAAAAAGGAGAAAGATTAGTATGTTAAAGCAGATGTAGAGAGAGAATGGAAAAAAAACTAGGAGAGAAGAAAGGGCAAATGGACAGCAGACGATGGAGAGTTAGCAGAAGACATGAAGAAACCAGAAGAAAGTGGCTGGAACAATTGCAACTGAAAAAAAATGCACAAAAGGTAGAAAAATCTCTCTTTATTTTGAATTTATTAACTGGAATATGTCAGCTCTGGGAAATGTGCATCATTAATGTTTGCGCTTTGTTTAGTACAAGAGGAAATTAATTTATAGTTTTATTTCTACAGTGTTGTTGTACATTCCAAGTTTGGCTTTTGGGGTTCCCAGTTTAATTATTGTCTTCCTGTTTCTAAATCTTTTAGTCTTTCTTTATCCATATTCATTAAAGAGGCATGTTTACTAAAAGTTAGTGTATGGTAACATTATGCAAATATTTATGCAAATGAGGCCCCTTATGCAAATGAGGCCCCGCGTCTTATGCGGCCCCCGGGTTACTTTACAAGTCCTCATTTGGCCCTCAAAGCAATTTGAGTTTGAGACCCCTGGCTTAGACAAATGGTGATGGAATTGGCAAGGGAAAGTTCAGGGCTGGATTTAGTATTCACCAATGGAGATAACGTGTCAAATGTCCGTGTGGGTGCCCATTTGAGCAGCAGTGATCATCATATGGTGTGCTCTGAGATAAAAGCCAAGGTAGAGTCCAATCACAGCAAGTCCTAGACTTCAAAAACGCTAACTTCTGTAAGGGTGGTATATCAAATGATAATAAAGATAAAGATAAAGACCAGTAAAATAGCCAAGTGCCTGAAGAAGGAGTTGGCAGGGTGTGAGGAGGTAAGGTAAGTGGAACTGCAGTGGGCTAAATTTAAGGAGGCAATAAAAGGGGCAACAGATAGATATGTAAGGAAAGTAAATAAAAACAAGAGGAAAAGGAAACTTATTTGGTTCTCCAAATAAGTGGCTGCAGAAATAAAGGCAAAAAACACAGCTTTCACAAAATTCAGAAGTTCACAGACAGAGGAACACAGGACAGAATTTATTTATTTATTTAACAGGTTTTCTATACCGCCTTTTCCTTCAATGAAAGTGGTTTACATTACACTACAAGGTCATACAAAGGCGGGGAGGGGGGAGACATGCAGGGATCTTTCATTACAATAACCAGTTTTATATACCACTTTATCATTACATCAAAGTGGTAGACAATTTATTTATTTATTTATACAGTTTTGTATACCACCTTATCCTTCAATCAAAGTGATCACAACACAATTGGGGGATACATTTAACACGAGGGGATATGAGACACATACACGAATACTTACAGGGAACATGGGCAATGGAGGGTTAAGTGGCTTACCCAAGACCACAATGGGTCTACATAGAACAAGGAGTGGCAAGACATACATTAAGTTACATTTTATATAAGGTTTACAGTTATACATCAATACAGAATATATGAAAATAACATAATCTATAGAATAGAAAAGAGATAGGGAATATAGTGAGAGGAAATCAAGAAGTAACAGCAGTAGTAGGGAGGTTCCATAAAGAGGTAGATCTCTTACCACAGAGGAGTTTTTATTAATATCTGAGCTACTACCATATTGATCAGGTCTCTAATAATTGTTATCACTTTTGTTATCTTTCTTTATTCTCGCCAAGGTCCTACGCCTAAGTGTCACGCCAAAGGGCCCTCTGGTGAGGCCCTCAGGTGCGGGCTCACAAGGCATGGGCGCGCACCTGCAGTGGCGGTTTAAAGCTGTGGAATTGTGATCTGATTGGCAGGCTTCGGAGATGAGGAGGAGCTCCCGATCACAGTCTCTGATGTTGGCTTCTGCTCTCCCTGTTACCGGGTGCACCCCTGCAGAATACAGGATAAAGCTAAAAGAGACAAAAAGAGAAATAAGGATAGCAAAATCAAAGGCAGAAAAAAAGATGTCTAAAGATCTAAAGCGTGATGACTAAACATTTTTCAGGTATATTCGGGAGAAGAGAAAGATCAGAGGTGGAACTGCAAGACTCAAAGGTGCCAAGAATGGATTCATGGAAAGTGACATTGAAAAAGCGAAAATGCTAATCAAATACTTCTGTTCTGTTTTCACTAAAGAAAATCCTGGAGAAGGAGCACTTGTGATTGACAAATATACAAATGGGAATTGTATAGATACTACATCATTCACAGAAGATGAAGTGTTAGAACAACTTGCAAAACTGAAAGTGAACAAGGCCATGGGACTGGTTGGGATACATCCCAGGATACTGAAAGAGTTCAGAGAGGTCCTTGCAGGGCCTTTAAAGGATATTATTAATAGATCCTTGGAGACAGGAGAAGTTCCACAGGACTGGAGAAGGGCTGATTTGGTACCTCTTCACAAAAGTGGTAACAGAGAAGAAGTGGCAAACTACAGGCCAGTAAGCATTAACTGGGTTGCGGAAAAAGTAATGGAGGTGCTCCTGAAAGAGAGAATATTGGGCTTTCTCAAAACCAATAGGTTGCATGATCCAAGACATCATGGTTTTACCAAAGGGCGATCATGCCAAACAAATCTGATTGAGCTTTTTGACTGGGTGACCAGAGAACTAGATCAAGCACATGTGATGGATGTGATCTACCTGGATTTCAGCAAAGCCTTTGATACTGTTCCTCACTGGAGGCTTTTCAATAAACTGAACAGCCTGGGGATGGGTTCCAAGGTGATGAACTGGATCAGCAATTGGTTGACTGATAGACGACAGAAGGTGATGGTAAATGGAACTCATTTGGATGAAAGGAAGGTGATTAGTGGTGTGCCCCAAAGATCGGTCATGGGATCAGTTCTGTTCAATGTATTTGTGATTGATACTGCTGAAGGACTGAATGGAAAAGTCTTTTTGCAGATGACACCTGTGATGTAGAGACCCCTACCGAACGCATGGAAATAGAGAGAAAGGAAGATTCCACCTTTAAAACTGACAGGCAGCTAGAGCACATGGCTCACTGTTTACATAGAAAAGGTAAACAGGGAAAGACAGGAGCTGAATTGACATGTCCAGACTCTGACGTAGTAACAAGCCCCGAGCTTAATCAAGCATACCTGTTCAGGGTGAGAGCAGAGCCAAGCCCAGGGGAACAGAATTATAAAACGTTGTCATTAGCTCCCAGGAAGAGAGCCACGAGGGAAGCAGAGAAGGAAGCAGAGCCAGGTGGAGGAGCAGCAGACAAAGGCCGGAGAAGAGGCCAGAGGGCAAGCTGGACGGGTAATTGAAACTTGGATGGCAGTTGGAGCCGTGGCAGCAGAGGGAGTTGGAGTTGTGGTAGAGAAGCAGCTCAAGGAAGGAAAGACAGGAGAGAAGAGAGAGCTCCTCTAAGGCAGGCTTGGAGAGGCTCAAAAACTCCAGGGAGTTGGAGACCTGATAGAGAAACTTCTTACCGGTCTGTGAGAAAAGCCAGCAGACTTGAAGGAAGGAAGGCACGCCCTGTGACCAGGAACTTGCTGGAACGGAGAGAGCAGGGAGCCCTGCAATCAGAAGGGAGCCTTCAGAGTTTACACAGGTGGGAGCCCAGCACAGAAACCTTCTTAACTGCCAAGAATTAGAGGAGAGCCACAGAAGAAACTCCAGTGCAACAGGTATTTTAAACCCTTGCTGTGTAGAGTTGTATAAAGGGAAAACA
This sequence comes from Ichthyophis bannanicus, assembly GCA_033557465.1. Classification (NCBI taxonomy): domain Eukaryota; kingdom Metazoa; phylum Chordata; class Amphibia; order Gymnophiona; family Ichthyophiidae; genus Ichthyophis; species Ichthyophis bannanicus. The sequence continues at coordinate 925,370,581 of CM066031.1, read as the reverse complement.
CCTGGGTATAAAGAGGGAAGTTATTTTAAATCCCTTAGTAACCGTCTGCAAACAAACACTGCCAGCCCTGATATAGAAGATATGCAGATAGACTCTAATGTTGAGGACATAGCTGATATGCGAATGGATTGCACGCTGTGTTTGGCTGACGCTGTTCGGAGGAAGGCAACCAAAATGATTTAATGTCTGTGCCAGAAGACATATGAGAAGAGACTTTAAGACCTAAATATGTATACTCTAGAGGAGAGGAGGGACCAAGGGAGATATGATTCAGACCTTTAAATACTTAAAGAGTATTAATGAACAAACAAACCTCTTCCAAAGATGGGGAAGCTGTAAAACTAGCAGACATGACATGAAGCTGTGAGGGGGTAAACTGAAAAGCAACGTCAGGAAATACTTTTACACTGAAAGGGTAGTGGATGCTTGAAATGCCCTCCTGATGGAAGTGATGAGGGCAGATATAGTGACAGAATTCAAAATGGCATGGGACAGACACAGTGGATCCCTTTATAGCAACAGGATAACATCAAAATGACCTTAACTGTCTCTGCTATCTCAACAAATAGGAGTGACCTGCACAGAGCGATGGGTACATCCCTAAACAAAGGCATGGGGAGGGGTGACCTGTTCAGAGAGGCAGGTGCACCTTCTCTTTCCACCTTGCTGGGCAGACTAGATGGACCATAATGGTCTTTATCTGCCATCATATATTATATTACTATGTTTTAATGGACTTTGTTCACCTCAAGATTAATTAGTCTCAGGTCCTTAATATATGCTTCATAAAGATAAACAGCTGCACCTGAGAGTGAATATGGACACTTCTTTCCCTTTAAGAGGTTTAAGAGCCTATAAAGCTATGATTATCCCAGGGGTTGCTGAGAGCGGGGTGGGAGGAAAAGAATGAAGACCTATTAAAAGTTGGCTTGCTTTTAAAGTAAAGACTTACCATTTTCCTTAGTGACTGAATCAGCCCTTGGTTTGATGGAAGGAGCCTTTTAAATTGCCCCTTTAATCTGTCACTTGCTTTTTTAAGACCTATTCAAGAAAACGTCACAGATCTTTTGCCTCCTAACTGGAAGGCCTCTTTGACAAACCAGCCATATATCTTACATCTTACGAACTGCAAAAGGAAGCTCTCTTTGGCACGATATAAGTACTACACTGAGTGTTAGCAGTACATTTTTGAGACTCAGATCATACTCAATATACCCTGGCTTAGAGGTTCATGACTGTCATGGTACAGTATGTGCAAAACTAATCAATTTGGAGAAAACTGCCCTGAGAAACTTCATGGTAACAGAACACATGTTCTCAGTCACATAGGCAGAACACAGTTAGGCCATCACCAAGTACAGAATAAATTATAACAAACTCAAAGTAGAAATATGTAGACAAAATTAAAATGAAAGCCCAAAAAACTAGGCTCTGCATGTAGTGCAATACAATAAATAGAAAAAGTGATGCATTTCCCCCTGTATTGTGCAAAATATAAAGACGGCATACATAAAATTCAAAACCTGACATATTCCAGACATTAAACAAAAACTGTTAAATAAATAAATAAAATTAATTCTTTGTATTTATCATCTAGCTTTTTTATTTTTCTAATTGCCTTGGTCCTCTTATCTGGTTTCTGCATCCTCTATTTTCTCTTTAATCGTTTTCAGAATCTGCAATCCACCTTCCACTTCTCTTCATTCCTGTCTTTTTCACTTGCTCCCCACATCCATCTCTGACATTGATATTTTTCCTTTCAGTTTTCTTCCATTTATTTTTTTGTCTTTATCTTTATCAACTCAGATTTCAGTTTTCTTTCTTATATGCAGTTCTCCTCCTCTTTTTACAACCCTCTCATTCCATCTCTCTAAGAAAATAAGAACATGTAAGATATGCCATTCTGGGTCAGACTAAGGTCCATCAAACCCAGTATCCTGTTTCCAACAGCGGCTACTCCAGGTCACAAGTACCTGGCAGGTTCCCAAAAAGATACACAGGTTCCACAATTCTTGTCCAGGGGCAAGCAGTGGATTTCCTGGGTCCTCTTTAATAATGGTTTATGATCCTTTCCTCCAGGAACTTGTCCAAACCTTTTTTAAAACCAGCTACACTAACAGCTTTTACTATATCCTCTGGTAACAAATTCCAGAGTTTGGTTAAGCGTTGAGTGAAAAAATATTTTCTCCTATTAGTCTCAAATGGGTTTATTTTATTTTTATTTATTTTTATTTACATTCTCTTATATACTGCGCTATTCTGCATCAGTGCGGTTTACATTGAACAAACTGAAATTACATTGAACAGGGCATTATAACTTGGAGATAACTATTTTACAGGGAACATGGGCTATGGAGGGTTAATGTTTTATGTTTTATGTTTTATTTCACTTGATAAAAACCGCCTTTCAGTGGCAAGCAAAGCGGTGTACAATAAAACCAAATTTTTAAAAAAAAGGCCAAAGCCAATGAAGTAGAAAGGAAATACAATTCCTGGACAGAAAAGCAATAAAAGCAAGAAAGACAGGGCTAGAACATAAATAAAGACAAATCACAAGGAAAACAGAGGATAGAACAAATGGGATTCACACAAAAGGGGAGGGGATATCAAACGCCAGGGAAAAGAGGTGGGTTTTCAGGTTTTGTTTAAATGTGGGGTGGTGAGGATCCAGGCGGAGTGAAGAGGGGAGGGAGTTCCAGAGGGCAGGGCCAGCAAAAAAGAAAGCAGAGGAACGAGTAGATTGTAAGTGGGCGCGGGAGGGGGAGGGAAGAGTGAGGCGGTTAAGATGGAAGGAGCGAGGGGTGTACCTAGGGGAATGAAAGGAGAGAAGGTCTGTTAAATATTGAGGGGTGCCTGTATGAAGAGCTTTATGAACCAGGATGAGCAGCTTGAAATGAGCACGGTGAGTTTTCTTATGGTTGATCGCCATGTTGCTTTGCTGTAACCAGGTTTGCATCTCGCTTAGGCATGCTTCTAGGTGGATGTAGTTTGGGTTATCCGCGTCAAGTTGTGTGTACAGCATAATATCGTCTGCATAAATGTGGTAGTTGATTTTGTGCTGTTGGAAGATTTCGCAAAGTGGTTGCATATATACGTTGAAAAGGAGTGCGGAGAGAGCAGAGCCCTGAGGTATGCCTTGAGTTTGTGAAAACCCATACTGGGTCAGACCAAGGTCCATCAAGTCCAGTATCCTGTTTCCAACAGTAGCCAATCCAAGTCACAAATTCCTGGCAGTTTCCCCAAAAAAACATATAGGTTCCACAATGGGACAAGAAGTGGATTTCCTGGATCCTCTTTATGGTTTATAAACCTTTCCACCAGCAACTTGTCCAAACCTTTTTTTAAATCCAGCAACACTAACAATTTTTACTAAATCCTCTGGTAATGAATTCCATAGTTTGCTTGCATGTTGAGTAAAAAAATATTTTCTCTTATTAGTCTTAAATGGGTTACATTGTAGCTTCATTGCAAGTCTCCTAATCTTTCTACTTTTTGATGGCATAATCAACCGAACTCTGTTTACCCATTCCACTCCATTCATGTATAGACCTCTATTATATCTCCTCTCAGCTGTCTGTTTTCCAAGTTGAAGAGCCCTAATCTTTTAAGCCTTTCCTCATATGGGTATCCTTCCATCTGTTTTACTATTTTGGTGGTTCTTCTCTGTACCTTTTCTAATTCTGCTATATCCTTTTAAAGATATGGTGACCAAAATTGAACACAATATTCAAGGTGCGGTCGCACCATGGAACAATACAGAGGCATTATAATATCCTTGGTTTTATTCTCCTTAAACTAGCTCAACCATGGAATGCCTGATCTTACCACCCCTCAAGCCAATCCCCCCCATCCTCATGTATGCATAGTACTCATCCCCCCCCCCCCAATGTTCCAATCTCTAGTTTCCAAGCAATAACCCTCGTCCACACTCTTCTCTATCCATATCATTGAACAAATGCTGGAGAGCACAATGTAAATAGTATTGCGTTAAACTGTTTATTGTAAATAGTTAAAGGTTACAAATATGTTCATTGTATTATGGTTGTTTCATTGTAAACCACCCCTGATCTCTGGAAGGGTTGGTATAGAAAAACACTCCAGATAAATAAATAAAAATAAAGAAAATGACCAAACATTTTATTAAAGAACCCAACTTGGCCAAGTTTCAGCACTCAGGCCTTTATCAGGGGGTCAGTACACTGAATGAGATTGTCTGACAAAAAAAGGGAGTAATGATAGCAATAAAAGAGTTGAATTGCAAATACAACCTTTGTCAGTCTGAAGATGGACTGTATTGTCTTGTGTAGAATACTTTTTCTTTTTCTGCTTGTTCTAAAAGTATCATTAAGTTTATTTATTTATATTCTCTTATATACTGTGCTATTCTGCATCAGTGTGGTTTACATTGAACAAACTGAAATTACATTGAACAGGGCATTATAACTTGGAGATAACTATTTTACAGGGAACATGGGCTATGGAGGGTTAAGTGGCTTGCTCAAGACCACAAGGAACACCTGTGGGACTAGAAACCCCAGTCCTTCTGGCCCAAGGTTGCTGGTCTCTAGTGGGATTTGAACCCCTGACGTTCTGGCCTGAAGTACCTTGCCCCAACCACTAGGCCACTCCTCCCTCATTTCCTCTATCCTATTATAGCTATGGGTCACCAGACAGAGCTAATAGAATGATTACTGTCCCATTGCCCTGTCTAAAGCCTGAATGATAGGGATAACAATCACTTCCTTTTATCTGACAATCAAACAGTTTAAGGTTTGCAGTCTTTTCAAGTAATATGCCTGAAAGTTAATATAACCTGAAAAATAGAATTGAGTCCAATAATATTAGTGAAAATTAACTTTATGGGATTGTGAATTTTCTTAAGAGATATTTATTAATACTTAGGATTAACTATTCTCTGGTCCAATTTAATGATTAATGTGATTTTATCCAAATTTATGTCTATAAAAGTTAAACTTGTGATCATGATAAAAATAACATTCATCTCATTGTAATAACCATAAAATGTATCTCATCATTATAAAACAAATCAATCACAATCCATAAAAAAATCATCTCAGTCCATTTTTCAAAACAATGATCTTATTCTGCTGATTGTTGCCAGATTGCAAACCCATAGTTCACTCTTAAATTGTTATAAATCTAAATCCTGCCACATTGTAAGTCCAAAGATACCTTAAATTATCCAAGTCCAGCACAGTATCATGTTTCGAATAAAGTATTCTGCTCCAGGGACAAGATCACTTATCTGAAAAAGTGCTTATCTTCATGTTTTACCATGATAAGAGGCCCATTTTAAATAGGAAATGGAGAGGGAAATTTACACATCCAGATCAGGAAATGGATTTCCATAGTATTTTACAAGAGGCTCTACCAAAAGTACAGCCTCTTGTAAAATAGGTTCAGAATAGCACAGGTATGATTCTCCATGTCCGGCGGGGCAGCAATTTTAAGAAATTGCACAAAGAATAAAATTTCCTCCCACATATGCATCAAGGGCCTCTTCTTAAAACTGCTGTTCCTGCTTTGATTATGCTACCCTTTCAGCACCATGGTTACACCCCTCCCCATTCAACATCCCTGACCTTGCTCTCCTCACCAGGTATCATTCCCACCCCTTGACTCCAGCACATCTGGTCCTCCCCTACACTCCCTATCATTGCTCCAATCCCCTCTATTCTCCTCCCAATGGCTCTGGTCATCCCTTTACCTCCTCTCAATGGCTCCAATGATCAGTAAAATCAATTTCCCACCACTAGATACCTTTTCAGCAATAGGTCCCCCTGAGGCTCTAACCCACAGTGTTCCCCACTCCATGATCCCTTTCCCAGTCTTCTTGAGATCCCTGGTGCCTAATGCAAGCAAGAGCAAGGCTCACTCACTATTAATCATGTGCACCCTGATCCAAAATAATGCCAATGACCCTTATCAGTAATCTAGTGATATTGCATGTAGTACCATGAGATTACTGCTAGGAGTCATCGGTCCTCTTTGGATCCAGGCACAGAATGAACAGGACTACAAAAGGGGATTGCTACTTCTGAAGAGAGATCTGCAATTGTAAGTATTTACTTCTGGGAATTTTTATAAATCCCTGCTTGGGACTCTCTTCTCTCTACCATATCCGAAGTTTCCCTTCTCTTCCCCCAGCTCTTAATCCTTGGGGATTTCAATATTCATGCTACTTCCCCCTCCTCCCCCCGTGATCATGCTTTTCTCTCTCTTCTAGCAGATCTTTCTTTTCACCAACTTGTTCCCTTTTCCACCCATTCCGCCGGTCACACACTTGATCTCTTTATTTCTCCCTTGGCCTCTCCCTTTACTCTCTCTTCTTTTTCCTCTTTACCCCTCCCTTGGACTGATCACTAATGTCTCTTCTCTTCCCTCTCATTCCCATTACCCTCGCCCTCTCCTCCCCTTTCCACTGTCCCTCCCCCCTCTGTTCCTACCCGACGCATCACCACAGATACGAGAATAGATAACTCTATGTAAATACTTGTATATACCATGTGAATAGTTTTCCTTGTTATCCCAGTTTGATTATGCCATTGTTCTATGTAAGCACATGTTCCATGTAAGCCATGTTCTATGTAAGCACATTGTGATATTTATGCATTGTTGCCTGTTCAGTTTTAATGTAAACCGAGCTGATTTCAATAGCGCGGTATATAAAAAATAAAAATAAATAAATAAAATAAATAAAAAAATATCCTTCCTCAATTCCCCTCCTCTGACACTCTTTTCTCTCCTGACTTTCATCTTCTTCCTGCTGACACCCAGGTACATACCTGGAATGATACTCTCTCTTCTGCTCTTGATAGTATAGCCCCCCTTCAATCGCGTCCTGCTCCCCGTCACCCCCGCCGGCATCCTTGGTTTCACCCCGGTCTTTCCCTCCACCATAGGCATCTCCGCCGGGCTGAAAGACTCTGGCATAAGCACCCCTCCCCCCTCTTCCTGGACCGTTTCCAAGCCTGTCATCTTCACTACCGTACCCTTCTTCACACAGCTAAAAGGGACTACTTCTCCACCCTTATCTCTACCTCCGCCAACTCCTCTCGTCAGTTATACTCCGTCCTTCGTACCCTGTCTACTCCTTGCTCCTTCTCTTCACCGCCTCTCCCTCCTGTCTCTCCGGATCCTGCCATATTGGCTACATTCTTCTCCTCTAAGGTACTCTCTCTCCATCTCTCCTTTCCCTCTTGTCCTCCTCCTCTTTCTCCTCCTCCTCTCAATCCCCTGCCCACTCCTCCCCCTTCTCCTGCCCAGCTCTCCTCTCAGTGCGCCCCCCCCTCTCTCTCATCGCTGGTCCTTCTTCGAGTCTGTTTCTGCCTCCACCCTTTCCAAGTTCTTCCATTCCGTTCACAAAACTTCCTGCCCCTCTGATCCTATCCCCTCTCATTGGTTATTGGACCCTTCTCTGGCTCTTTCCCCCTATCTTCTCTCCATCATCAATAATAGTCTTTCTACTGGTATCTTTCCAACTCTTTGGAAACATGCTACCATTCGCCCTGTCCTGAAAAAGAGTTCCCTTGATCTGTCCTCCCCTTCTAACTGGCGTCCTATTTCTAACCTCCCTTTCCTTTCTAAGCTTCTAGAAAAACTTGTCTTTTCCCAACTATCATCGCATCTTGAAGCTTCACTTACCCTGCACCCTCTTCAGTCTGGTTTTCGCCCTGGCTATAGTACAGAATCTGTTCTTCTTTCTCTCCTCAACGAACTCCACTCTGCCCATGACCGTGGTCTCTTCACCCTTGCTGTCTCACTCGATCTCTCTGCTGCGTTTGACCTTGTCGATCACCGTACCCTCCTTTCACGTCTACACGATGCTGGTCTTTCCGGCACCGTGCTTCATTGGTTTCAGTCTTTTCTCTCAGGTCGTTCTTTCTGTGTTTCCTCTGGTCCCTTATCTTCACCTTCTACCCCCCTCCCCTGCGGTGTCCCACAGGGGTCAGTCCTTGCTCCCCTCCTGTTTAACGTCTTTCTAGCCCCTCTGGCTCTCTTAGTTCAACAACAGGGTATATCTGCACATTACTATGCCGATGATATTTTTCTGCTCTACCATACTGACTCTGCTTCCCCTGACATTACGCCTCTCAATAACTGTCTCTCCACCGTGGCTTCCTGGCTTTCCTTTAATTTCCTGCACGTTAATCTCTCTAAGACCTCAGCCATATGGTTCACCGCTGGCAGTCCCGTTCCCCCTCTTCTTCCTTTGCTTTCCTCTTCTCCCATCCCTCTTGTCTCGCCTTTACGATACCTGGGCATCACCCTTGAATCATCCTTATCTTTCAAAGCCCATATTTCCTCCGTCGTTCAACGCTGCTTCTCTACCCTACGACAACTTCGCTCTGTTCGACCTTTTCTCTCCTTCTCATCTATGACCACCCTTCTCCTCTCACTCGTTGTCACCCGTCTTGATTACTGCAATGCCTCCCTGGCTGGTCTTCCCCAGTCCCAACTACAGCGCCTTCAGAGAGTTCACAACACTGCAGCCCGCATCCTCACCTGCTCCTCTCGCTTCGATCACATCACTCCACTTCTCATACGATTGCATTGGCTTCCTATTCCCTTCTGTATACAATACAAGGTCCTCACTTTTGCCCACAAATCCATTCACACGGGTACTCCTCTCTATCTCGCTGACCAGATTCACCTTCACACCCCCTACCATTCTCTCCGTTCCATCCATGCTAACTGTCTGACCCTACCCTCCCTTTCACAAGTCCACCTCGAATCCACCCGCTCCTCTGCCTTTTACTTCCTTGGGCTCCGTCTCTGGAATTTGCTTCCCCCGGACCTCCGCCTGGAACCCTCCCTGAAAACCTTCAAGACCTGCCTGAAGACTTACCTCTTTTGCCTTGCGTTTGATCTTCCCCCACCTCCCTCTCCTCTCTCCCCTCCCCCTTGCTGATTTCTTATAGCCCCTATTTGTTACCTGACCCTTCTCTTTAGCTCTTTCCTCCTCTCTTATCTATCCTATCACACATTTGGCCTTCCTTTCCTTTTTCCTTGCAGCTTTTTTGTACTTTGTGCACCGCTCTGACGCAATTGCATTGAGCGGTATATTAAGCCTCAAATAAAGATAAAGATAAAACTTGGGGAAAAAGGAATTCTTTAGATTAAAGCTGATTAATCTGTGAACCCAGTGTATTTGTTAAATCAGTCAGGGCCTAGTAACTGCAAAGAGCTTTCCGTTTAAATTTAAAACCCAGAAGAGAGCTTTCTGTTTAAATTTTGAACCCAGCAGAGAGCTTCTAGTTTAAATTTAATACACAGTCACGGCCTAGTAGCATCAAATAGAAATTACACTTACCTGATAATTGTCGTTCCTTGAGTGACGACAGTTTAATCCTCCACCTCTGGGTTGTGCACCTCCTCCTGCAGCTTGGAGACTGGGCATGTCAAAGTTGTGACATCACTGGATATAGCCTGCTGGTATCTCCCATCAGCCCCCAGTGTACTATTGACAAAGCAAACTCAAAGGAACAACAAATAAGTAACTATACCATAACTTTAAATAACTCTCCATTCCTCAATCTGAGGAACCTTTTTAACCTTATCAGTCTTATATTTTCTTTTTTCTTTTTTTTTTAACTTAACATGCCTGCCTGGTGTGAAGGTAGCGGACCTCATGCGCCATCTAGATAAGGTCTTAGATAGTGCTGGGGAGGAGTCTGCTGTCTTGGTATATGTCAGTTCCAATGACATAGGAAAATGTGGTATGGAGGTTCTGGAGGCTAAATTTAGGCTTTTAGGTAGGAAGTTGAAATCCAGAACTTCCAGGGTACCATTCTCTGAAATGCTTCCTGTTCCATGCGCAGGACCCAAAAGGCAGGCAGAGCTCTGGAGTCTCAATGAGTGGATGAAATGTGGTGCAAGGATAAGGTTTTGAATTTGTTAGGAACTGAGGAACATTCTGGGGAAAGGAGGGGCTCTTCCGAAAGGATGGGCTTCACCTTAACTGGGATGAAACCAGGCTGCTGACATTAACCTTTAAAAAGGAGATAGAACAGCTTTTAAACTAGATAATAGGGGAGAGCCAACAGTCGCCCAAGAGTACATGGTTTAGAACAATGTATCCTTGAACGTAACTACCAAAAAGATGAAGTTAGGACATATCAGCAGAGAGGTTCCAATAAAGTAACCCAAATGTACTTGAGTACGGAGCAGACAGAGCACAAAGATTCCAAATTATTCCTGCCTACCGATAGCCAGATTAATATGGATAAAATACAGTCTCTAAAATGCTTGTACACAAATGCTAGAAGTCTAAAAATTAAGATGGGAGAGTTAGAATATATAGCACTAAATGAGAGGTTAGATATGATTGGTATCTCAGAGACATGGTGGACGGAGAACAACCAGTGGGACACTGTGATACCTGGGTACAAACTATATAGTAATGATAGAGCTGATCAAATTGGTGGAGGGGTTGCACTCTATGTTAGAGAGGGCATTGGGTCACAAAGGATTAAAGTTTTGCAGGAAACAAAATTTGCTATAGAATCTCTATGGATTGATATGCCATGTAAAAATGGGAAGGTGATGGCAGTGGTGGTGTACTGCCTGGCCAGAATGAACAAATGGATGATGAAATGCTCAAAGAAATCAGGGAAGCTAAGAAAAGTTACAGCACAGTAATAATAATGGGTGATTTCAATTACCCCGGTATTGACTGGGTCAGTGTCACAGCAGGACATGCTAGGGAGATAAAGTTTCTAGATGAAATAAATGACTTCTTCTTAGAGCAACTGGTTCATGAACCAACCAGAGAGGAAGCCATAAACTGAAGAGTAGCAAATCACCTGGGCCAGATGGCATACATCCAAGGGTGTTGAAAGAACTGAAATATGAGATTGCAGACCTGCTATCTGTGAACTATCATTAAAATCATCTCTAATACCTGAAGATTGGAGGATCGCCAATGTAACACCAATTTTTAAAAAGGGTTCCAGGGGTGATCCGGGAAACTACAGACTGGTGAGCCTGACGTCAGTACCGGGAAAAATGGTAGAAACCATCATAAAGAATAAAATTACTCAGCATGTAGATAGTCACGACCTAATGGGAGACAGCCAACATGGCTTTAGACAAGGAAGATCTTGTCTTACTAATCTGTTATGTTTTTTTGAAGGAGTGAATAAACAGGTGGACAAAGGTGAGTCAGTTGATATTGGTATCTGGGCTTTCAGAAAGCCTTTGACAAGGTCCCTCATCAGAGACGTTTGGCAAAACTAAAGAATCAAGGGATAGGAGGCAGTGTACTATTGTGGATCAGGAACTGGTTAAAAGATAGAAAGCAGAGGGTAGGGCTAAATGGCCAATTTTCCCAATGGAGAAAGGTGAATAGTGGTGTACCCCAGGGATCTGTGCTGGGTCCGCTGCTTTTTGACATATTCATAAATGACCTGGAAAGTGGAATAACGAGTGAGGTTATCAAATTTGCAGATGACACAAAACTATTTAAAGTTGTTAAAACCCAAGAGGATTGTGAAAAATTGCAAGAGGATCTTGATAAATTGGAAGACTGGGCATCAAAATGGCAGATAAAATTTAATGTGGACAAGTGCAAGGTTATGCACCTAGGGAAGAACAACCCAAACTATGGTTACACGATGCAAGGTTCCACATTAGGAACCACCACCCAGGAAAAAGATTTAGGCGTCATTGTGGATACCATGTTAAAACCCTCGGATATTTGGACTGCTATTAAGAAAATGGACACACGTTTATCTGTTCCTTTTCTTCTGATGTAGTTGGTAAAGTGAAAAAGATTGATTCACAATTGGCTTCTTTAACGGGTTCCCTTGCTCATGCTGATTCTCAGCTTCAGGTATGTGTTGCTAATGATGTGGCTTTAGTTAAAGAGCTCTCTGCGGTTTCCTACCGCTTGGAGCTTGTTGAGAATCAGTCAAGAGCACGGAACCTTCGTTTTCTTAATTTTCCCACCACACATCTTCTCTCTTTTGATTTATTGTTAAAAAAGTATTTTGTGGAAGTTTTACAAATTACTGAAACTATTGATGTTCTTCAAATGTTTTCTTTCTCTACTGCTATTAGGACGGTGCCCAATCCTGAGGGGGACTTACCTCCTCCTCAGGACTCGGTTGCCCAAAATTTGACGGCTTTTTTGGAGGACTCGTTGGATGTTATTCCTAAACGTTGTACATTGGTGGTAACATTCTCTCTTGAGTCTGTAAAATTAAGGGTACTACGTGCCTATTTTAAGCATAAGGATCAATTGTTTTGTGGGTTTAAAATTCAGGTTTTTCCTGATATTGGACGGACTACTCAGTCTCGTCGTAAGCAATTTCTGGGCCTAAAACCGAGAGTACTTGCACTGGGGGCATCCTATTTCTTAAAATTTCCTTGTCGTTGTCTTATAACATATGAAGAGCAGGATTATGTCTTCACAGAGGTGAACCAATTACAGCAATTCTTGGTTAGTAAGGAAGCTGTTTGAATGTATAAGTAGGTGGCTGCTTAGATCATTTTGCTCCCTTTTGTGGGATCTTTGGATCCCTTATTGCTTTATATTATTTCTTTTTTTAGTGTTAACCTCTCCTTCCTTTAATGTGATTTTTGGTTATGTGAAGGATATATTCTTGTAGAGTGTATTATTTTGTGGTTAAATTTATTCTTTTTTGTAAATCTGTATCTCAAGAAAATGCAAAATAAAATATTAAAAAAAAAAAAAACCCTCGGCCCAGTGTGCAGCGGCGGCCAAGAGAGCAAATAGAATGCTAGGTATCATAAGGAAAGGAATGGAAAATAAAACAAAAGATATTATAATGCCTCTGTATCGTTCCATGGTGAGACCGCACCTTGAATATTGTGTGCAATTCTGGTCGCCGTATCTTAAAAAGGATATAGCGATTTTAGAAAAGGTTCAGAGAAGAGCCACCAAAATGGTAAAGGGGATGGAAGGATACTCCTATGAAGAAAGGCTAAAAAGGTTAGGGCTCTTTAACCTGGAAAAGAGACGGCTGAGGGGAGATATGATAGAAGTCTATAAATTAATGAATGGAGTGGAACGGGTAAACGTAGATCAATTGTTTACGTTATCAGAATATAGAAAGACCAGGGGACATGCAATGAAGCTACAGGGTAAACAATTTAAGACTAATAAAAGAAAATATTTTTTCACTCAACGTGTAATCAAACTCTGGAATTTGTTACCGGAGGATGTAGTAAAGGCTGTTAGTGTAGCTGGGTTTAAAAAAGGTTTGGACAAGTTCCTGGAGGAAAGGTCCATAAACCATTATTAAGAAGTGACCGAAGTTATCAATGCTTGACCCAGTACAATCATTGTGGAACTTGTGTCTCTTGGGGAAACTGCTAGGTACATATGACCTAGATTGGCCACTGTTGGAAACAGAATACTGGGCTTGATGGACCTTGGTCTGACCCAGTATGGTATATCTTATGTTCTTATGTTCTTATGGACCTAGTCCTTAGTGGAACACCAGATTGGTGCAAGAGATAAGGGTGTTGGGGCCATTTGGCAATAGTGATCATTGCATGATCATGTTTGATTTAATTAATGGAGGAGGGATGGTAAGGAAATCCACAGTACTACCTTTTAACTTTTGAAAGGGAGACTATGATGAAATGAGAAAAATAGTTAAGAAAAAACTAAAAGGAACAGTTGTAGAGGTTGAAGACTTACATCAAACTTGTGTGTTGTTTAAAAATACTATCTTGGAAGCTGAAACCAGCTTTATTCCACTCTTTAAGAAAAGTGGAAGGAAGTCCAAAAAACTATCAGCATGGTTTAAAGGTGAGGTCAGAGAGGCTGTTGTAGCAAAAAAAGCATCATTCAAGAAATGGAAAAAAGAACCAAATGACGAAAACTGGAAACAGCATAAGCACTGGTAAGTTAGATGCAAGGCATTGATAAAGCAGGCAAAGAGAGAATTTGAGAAGAAGCTCACTGTGGAAGCAGAAACGTGCAATAAAGACTTTTTAAGTACATTTGTAGCAAAAAACCTGTGAGAGAGTCAGTTGGACCATTAGATGATAGAGGGGAAAGAGGGGCACTAAGAGGGGACAAGGATATAGCAGAGAGACTGATTGAATTCTTTGCTTTGGTCTTTACTGAGGATGATATAGGGGTGTTACCCATGACTGAAGTGGTATTTAAAGGTGATACTGCGGAAGAACTGAAAGAAATATTGATACACTGGGAAGATGTATTGCAACTATTTGATAAACTGAAGAGTAGCAGATCACCTGTACCGGATGGTATACATCCAAGGGTGTTGAAAGAACTGAAATATGAGCCTGCAGATATGCTATTAGTAATCTGTGAACTATCATTAAAATCATCTGCAATACCTGAAGATTGGAGGATGACCATTATAACACCAATTTTTAAAAAGGGTTCCAGGGGTGATCCGAGAAACTACAGTGAGATTGACGACAGGACTGGGGAAAATTGTAGAAACCATCATAAAGAACAAAATTGCAGAACATGTAGATAGTCATTGCTTAATGGGAGACAGCCGATATGACTTTAGATAAAGAAAATCTTGTCTTACTAATCTGTTATGTTTTTTTGAAGGTGTGAATAAACAGGTAGACAAAGCTGAGTCCACTGATATAGTGTATCTGGACTTTCAGAAAGCCTTTGACAAGATCCCTCATCAGAGACTTTTGGCAAAAATAAAAAGTAATGGGAGAGGAGGCAGTGTACTATTGTGGATCAGAAACTGGTTAAAAGACAGAAAGCAGACGGTAGGGCTAAATGGCAATTTTCCCAATGGAGAAAGGTGAACAGTGGAGTACCCCAGGGATCTTTGCTAGGTCCTCTGCTTTTTAGCATATTCATAAAGGACCTGGAAATGGGAATAACAAGTGAGGTTATCAAATTTGCAGATGACAGAAAGCTATTTAAAGTTGTTAAAACCCATGAGAATTTTGGAAAATTGCAAGAGGATCTTAATAAACTGGAAGACTGGCATTGAAATGACAGATGAAATTTAATGTGGACAAGTTATGCACCTAAGAACGAACAACTCAAACTATGGTTACATGATGCAAGGTTCCACATTAGGAACCACCATCCAGGAAACCTTTTAGGCGTCATCATGGATAACATGTTAAAACCCTCTGCCCAGTGTGCAGCGGCAGCCAAGAGAGCAAATGGAATGTTAGGTACCATAAGGAAAGGAATGGAAAATAAAACAAAGGATATTATAATGCCTCTGTATCATTCCATGGTGCGACCACACCTTGAATATTGTGTGCAGTTCTGGTCACCATATCGTAAAAAGGATATAGCATTATTAGAAAAGGTACAGAGAAGAGCCACCAAAATGGTAAAGGGAATGGAAGGATACCCCTATGAAGAGAAGCTAAAAAGGTTAGGGGATTGGTGAACAAAAACAAGGTAATTAAAAGCCCTTATGTAAGTAAAACATTAAATAATAGAAAAGGGTAAGAAAAGACAGCATTTGGAAAGCTGCCTATACTGATGCCCACAGTATACAAAATAAAGTTCCAGATGTTGAAGCTGTAAGGGAAGAGGCTGACATGGATATAATGTTTATGTTTGTGTTTATTTCATTTGATATACCACCCTTTATAACATCAGGACGGTGTACAATGTATAACATAGCGGCCAGAGGCCAGAGATAGGAAAAGAACTACAATATTGTATAGGAGAGAAGCAGTAAGGACAAACAAGCAGAGACAGGAGAATTAAGGTCAGCCAGGAAACAGGGGTGGGGTAGGGAATCAAAGGCAATAGAAAACAAGTGGGGTTTTAGAAGGGACTTGAATGTGGCATAATTGGGTTCTAGTCTGAGAAGGATGGGAAGTGAGTTCCACAAAGCTGGGCTAAGGTAAAAAAAGGCGGACTGGAGTTTGGACTGTAAATGAGCTCTAGTTGGTGAGGGAAAATGAAGACGATTGACATGCGCTGAATGGAGGTCAAAGCTAGGAGTATGGAACTGGAGCAGGTCTGCCAGATATTATGGCCATATTCTCCACCCCTGGCCATATTCTCCACGCCATCCAAGAAACATATTGAAGATACCATTGCTGTGATCAACACGACCACCGCACAAACTGACCCTTGTTCTGCTTTCTGGATAAAGGAGTTACGAGCAGACCTCAGCCCTTTTATAGCCAGGCTCATGAACCGTTCCTCACAATAGGCACATTCCCCCAATCCCTTAAACGCACCTCCGTCAGACCGCTTCTAAAAAACAGCAAGCTCAACCCAAAGAGAGCAGACTCATACCGACCGATATCAAGCACACCACTTCTGGCCAAAATTATTGAAAAAGATGTCCAAAGACAAATTCAAGAACACATCAAAGCATCCGCTCCCCTCGATTCCTGCCAACACGGTTTTAGAGAGGCACATGGTGTTGAAACACTCCTCACCACTCTCTTTAACAACATAATGGATGGAATTAACAACATCCGTCGAGGGTGCATTCTCATGTTCATGGACATAGCAGCCGCTTTCGATTCAGTAAGCCACGAGCTCCTCCTGCGACGTCTCAAGGAGAAGGGAATATGTGACACAGCACTTGAATGGTGTAAGTTGTATCTTTCGGATAGATGGCAGCACATACGATCAGGGACCTCAACATCACAACCATTCCACCAGAATCAAGGCGTCCCACAAGGATCTTCCCTCTCTGCGCTGATGTTCAACATATACATGCAGCCAATATGTGACATCATACGGTCTTTCAAGGTGAACTGCTTAATTTAAAGGTGCGGAAGAATTGAAGGAAATATCAATACATCGGGAAGATGTATTACAACTATTAGATAAACTGAAGAGTAGCAAATCACCTGGGCCAGATGGTATACATCCAAGGGTGTTGAAAGAACTGAAATATGAGATTGCAGACCTGCTATTAGTAATCTGTGAACTATCATTAAAATCATTTCTAATATCTGAAGATTGGCGGATCGCCAATGTAACACCAATTTTTAAAAAGGGTTCGAGGGGTGATCCGGGAAACTACAGACCAGTGAGCCTCACTTCAGTACCGGGAAAAATGGTAGAAACCATCATAAAGAATAAAATTACTCAGCATGTAGATAGTCATGGCCTAATGGGAGACAGCCAACATGGCTTTAGACAAGGAAGATCTTGTCTTACTAATCTGTTATGGGGTTTTTTTGAAAGTGTGAATAAACAGGTGGACAAAGGTGAGTCGGTTGATATAGTGTATCTAGACTTTCAGAAAGCCTTTGACAAGGTCCCTCATCAGAGACGTTTGGCAAAACTAAAGAGTCATGGGATAGGAGGCAGTGTACTACTGTGGATCAGGAACTGGTTAAAAGATAGAAAGCAGAGGGTTGGGCTAAATGGCCAATTTTCCCAATGGAGAAAGGTGAATAGTGGTGTACCCCAGGGATCTGTGCTGGGTCCTCTGCTTTTTGACATATTCATAAATGACCTGGAAAGTGGAATAACGAGTGAGGTTATCACATTTGCAGATGACACAAAACTATTTAAAGTTGTTAAAACCCAAGAGGATTGTGGAAAATTGCAAGAGGATCTTGATAAATTAGAAGACTGGGCATCAAAATGGCAGATTAAATTTATTGTGGACAAGTGCAAAGTTATGCACCTAGGGAAGAACAACCCAAACTATGGTTACACGATGCAAGGTTCCACATTAGGAACCACTACCCAGGAAAAAGATTTAGGCGTCATTGTGGATAACATGTTAAAACCCTCGGCCCAGTGTGCAGCGGCAGCCAAGAGAGCAAATAGAATGCTAGGTATCATAAGGAAAGGAATGGAAAATAAAACAAAAGATATTATAATGCCTCTATATCGTTCCATGGTGAGACCGCACCTTGAATATTGTGTGCAATTCTGGTCACCGTATCTTAAAAAGGGTATAGCGTTATTAGAAAAGGTTCAGAGAAGAGCCACCAAAATGGTAAAGGGGATGGAAGGATACTCCTATGAAGAAAGGCTAAAAAGGTTAGGGCTCTTTAACCTGGAAAAGAGACGGCTGAGGGGAGATATGATAGAAGTCTATAAATTAATGAACGGAGTGGAATGGGTAAACCTAGATCAACTGTTTACATTATCAGAATATAGAAACACTAGGGGACATGCAATGAAGCTACAGGGTAAACTATTTAAGACTAATAAAAGAAAATATTTTTTCACTCAACGTGTAATCAAACTCTGGAATTTGTTACCGGAGGATGTAGTAAAGGCTGTTAGTGTAGCTAGGTTTAAAAAAGGTTTGGACAAGTTCCTGGAGGAAAGGTCCATAAACCATTATTAAGAAGGGACCCAGGATATCAATGCTTGACCTAGTAAAAGCATTGCAGAACCTGTGTCTTTTGGGGAAACTGCTAGGTACGTATGACCTAGATTGGCCACTGTTGGAAACAGGATACTAGGCTTGATGGACCTTGGTTTGACCCAGTATGGCATATCTTATGATCTTATGTTCTTATGTTCTTATACGCTGATGATGTCCTCCTTTATATGCCATTCTCGACAGACAACCCAGACCTCTCCCCACTGACAGACTGTTTCAATGCCATATCCATCTGGCTCCAAAACCAAAATCTTTAAATTCAACATAAGAAAACAGAGGTCCTATTCATCACAAGAAATCCAAACTTCATCATACCACCATACCTGAAGGTCAAGGAAGCTGAACTTCTAACCAAACCCTCTATCAGATACCTCGGAGTCACCTTAGACCAGCGACTAGACATGAAGACGCACATAAGCAATATAGCAAGAGCAGTATACCATAAGATCTGATCTCTCCGGCATCTACGCTTCCTGCTTGAACCGGATGACTTCCGGACAATCTATCAAGCACTGATCATACCGCATTTTGACTATGCAAATGCCATACTTCAGGGTCTCCCTCAGTCCACTTTACACCCGCTACAGCTTGCGATGAACTCAGCAGCAAGAGTTCTTCAGGAAACATCCAGAAGGGACCACATAACGCCCATCCTGAAACAGCTTCACTGGCTCCCCATTCAAGGCAGGCTCACATTCAAAACTTTACTGCTGACTTTCAAAGCCATCAATGGGCTCTCCTCCTCATCCCTAACAGAGCTCATAAAGAGCAACCCCCCTACCAGATCCAGAAGAGCAGCAGCGGTCAACACACTAATAATCCCGAAAGAGATAACCCAGTCCACCCAGGCAACAGTAAACAGAGCTTTCAAATTCTGTGCACAAAAATGCTGGAACACCCTCCCACCTAGCATCTGGGCAATCCCTGACTTAGCCCAGTTTAGGAAAGCGTTAAAACATCACCTCTTCCTCTTGTATTACCCAGAAGAATGTACCACCACAGCCCCAGCAACTAGCTAGCCGACACATTACCATGAATCCTCTATATTAGTTTGTCAAGATGTAAATAGTTACCAATATGTAAATAGTTACCCAGGTTTGACCCATGTTCATGTACCGGTTCATTGTAAACACAGCTACAGAAATGTGTAAGTTTTGATGTTCTATGTAAACCGCACTGATGCGGAATAGCATGGTATATAAGAGAATGTAAATAAATAAAATAAATAAATAAATGGGCTGTGCATATAAATGACTTGATGGACCATGGTAAGAACTTTGAAGTGAATGCGGTATTCCAAGGGAGGCATTGCAATTGGAAGAGGAGGAGGTATATGATCCCAGCGAGTGGAATATGTGATAATGTGTGCTCCTGTATTCTGGATAAGTTGCAATCTGTGGAGCTGAGCATGTGGGATACCGGCAAGGGCGGAATTACAAAAATCCAGGCGGGATATAACCAAAGACAGTAATAAGGTAGTGACAGCTTGAAGTGTGAGAAAGGGGTGGATGGCTCATTCTTGACAGAGAAAAAAGAAGGACTTCCTAGTGAGATTGGAAATGTGATCTTTAAAGGAAAGGTCAGAGATGAGAAAGACCCCTAGGAAGTGGAAGGGGGACATTAAGGGGATAGGGGAGTCAACGAGAATTGGTGCTATCTGGGGAGAGGGGCTACCGTGGGTAAACCAGATGGGTACTGTTTTTGCGATGTTGAGATGAAGATAGTTATCGGCTAACCAGACAGCAACTAAGTCAAGGCAGGATTTGAGGGGGGTGAGATCCGGCTGGAGAGGACAGGTATGACGAAGAAGGATAAGGTCATCAGCGTAATAATAGGTGGATATTCCAGTTTGCTGGATCAATAGGGCGAGTGGTGCAAGAAAAATATTGAACAGGAGAGGTGCCAAAACAGAACCCTGGGGCACACCACAGTGAAGGGGAATAGAGTCAGAAAGGACAGTGGGAGTGGTACAGGATGAAACAGCAAAAGACCGTGAGTAGAGAAAGGAATAGAACCACCTATGTACAGAACCACGCAGACCGTCATCACATAATCGGGAGAGAAGAAGCGAGTGGTCAATGAGATTAAAGGCCTCCGAGAGATCAAGGGATACCACCACTGAGATGTCACCACAGTCATGTGCTAAGTGTAACTCATTGATGAAAGCAATCAGAACCGTTTCTATACTGTGGCCAGGACGAAAGCCAGATTAGAAGCGATGAAGAAAGTGGGTAGTGTCCAAGTGAAGGGAGAGTTGAGCAAAAACTACTTTTTCAAATATCTTTGAGAGAAAGGGAAGACTAGAGACAGGGCAGTAGTGAGATTGGACAAGTGGATCAAGGGAAGATTTATTAAGGAAGGGGAGGACAAGGGCATGTTTCCAGGGTTTTGGGAAAGATCTGGAGGAGAGTCTAGCATTGATCATGGCAAGGATTAAGAGAAGGAGGGCAAGGGAAGGTTTGAGAAGCCAGGAGGAGGGTATCAGATCCAATAGACAGATGGTCTTGTGTGGAAGAGATACATTTTATGAGCTCTATAGTAGTAAGGGGATAGAAAGAGGTCCAAATGTGAGTGAGTGGGGAGGATGAAGGAGGGGAAGATGGGGAAGGGGAATAAAGAGGGGGAGGACAATGAGGCAGTGAGGTTTGGAGATCATGGATTTTGGAGGCAAAAAAAGAGGCTAGCTGTGAAGGGCTAGGAGCAGGTGGAGGGACACTGCAAGGGAGTTGGAGTTTAGTGATGAGGGACCTAAGGACTGAGTAGAGTTGATGACTAGTGTTAGATGCTGAGAAGATGGTTGTAGAGAAATATGCTTGCTTAGCTGAGTGGACTTGTGAATAATAATGAGAGAGGTGCTCCTTGAAGTTCTGTAACACAGAGGGGGAGTGAGATTTCCTCCAAAGACCCTCTGCATGCCGAAATTGAGACCGGAGAAGGTGAATACCAGGGTGATACCAAGGCTGATGGCGGTGGTGGCGTAAAGGGCAAGGATGTAAGGGAGATAGTTGATCCAAAGTAGAGGCAAGCCTAGAGGTCTATTGAGCGACCTGCGAGCTTGGAGACAGAAAGGGGAATTCCACAGAGAGGAGCTGGTTGGCTGCAGGGAAACGTTTGAGGGTGAGAGGAGTAATACGACAAGAATAGTGGATAGGAGCTGGTTGAGGGGCTGCGAGAAGTTGGGAGGGGAGAGAGGTGTGAACTTGGAGCAAAGGCAGGTGAAATGCCAGACAGTGATGATCGGTCCAGGGCAAAGGCCTGGAATGCATATCTGAAGGTAGAGCAGAAGATCCTGTTGGGGTGATCACCAGATCGAGAGTATGGCCAGCTACGTGGATGGGCACAGATACATGCTGCATTAGGGATAGATCCCGAAGGAGAGAGATACAGGAGTGCTCCCTGAGTGAGAAGGGGGAGTCAAAATGCACATTAAAATCCCTGGCAATGACGAGGTGAGGATATTGCAGCGAGAGATCAGAAATTGTTTGGAGAAGTGACTCCCAAAGAGGATGGAGGGAGGGCAGGGAGTAAATAGGTAGGAAGTAGATGGAGGGTGAAGTCTGACGGCATAGAAGGAGAGCTTCAGGGTAGTGAAATACAAGGGAGGAAACCTGAACAAATGACAGAGAGGAGTGGAAGAGAGCTGTGATTCCCCTGCCCATAGGGCCGATATGAGGAATGGAGATAGCAGCATAACCGTGGGGGGGGGGGGGGGGGGAGAGACAGTGTGTAAGATAGGCATCTTCTCCATCTCTGAGCCACGTCTCAGTGAGGAGCAGAAGATCGAAGGACTCCTGAGTGATAAGGTCCTGCATCAGGTTCTTAGGGCACGGCAGTTGATAAGACCTAGCTTGATGTAAGGGGGGCATGCGGGAGCTTATGAGAGAGGGCAGGATTGACAGGTGGGGACAAGGCTCGCTAGATTCCTAGATGTGGTGCCGCGCTCCAGAGCAGGCTGTTGGCCAATAAAACTGGGATGATAGCCATAAAATAATGTGACCAGACTGGACATGAGGAGTCTATAGGGACAAAAATGGGAGACTTATCTGGTGAAGAAAAAGAGAGCTGTTGATAAAGGAACAGGGAGGCGATGACACAGATGGACATAGAATGGACCAAGATGATACAGTTGTTTCTAAGTCTAATACCTCCACCACCGGAGCCGCCCAAGGACCGCTCGTTTGGTGCGTGCCTATGTCGCGTGATGTCATGGTGACAAGTGCCGCTGGCTTCGGGCTTAAATCCAGTTGGTGGGGGTGGTTATCTGGTTGAATGTGGCACATGAGCGCGGCCACGTCACTTCTGGGGGGGGGGGGGCAGAGCCAAAATGGAGGGAGGCACAGCAGACCTAGCGAGGCACAAGGACAGCACTTTTAATGATACAGACAGCAAAGGCAGCATAGCAAAGGAGATCATGAGAAGCTGAACTGCAGCGCCGCTGGCGTTAGGTTTAAATCCAGTTGGTAGGGGTGGTTACCTGGCTGGACAGGGCCACGTGAGCGTGACCATGTCACTTCTTGGGGGGGGGGCAGCGCCAAAACAGAGGGAGGCACAGCAGACCTGGGGAGACACAAGGACAGCACTTCAAATGATACAGACAGCAAAGACAGCACAGCAAAGGTGAGCATGAGGAGCAGTACTGCAGCGCCACTGGCATCGGGCTTAAATCCAGTTGGTGGGGTGGTTACCTGGTTGAACGTGGCTGTGTGAGTGTAGCCGCATCACTTCTGGGGTGGGCGCAGCCAAAACAGAGGAAGGCACAGCAAACCTGGTTGAATGCAGCCATGTGAGCGCTGAGTCATCACTTCTGTGGGGGCGGATCCAAAATGGAGGGAGGCACAGCAGACCCGGGGAGACACAAGGACAGCACTTCAAATGATACAGACAGCAAAGGCAGCACAGGAAAGGAGAGCATGAGGAGCAGTCACAGAGACAAGGTACACAAAAAGCAATGACTGGAACATAGTTATACCAGGCTATAATCTATTCAGGAAAGATAGGGTAGGAAGAAATAATATTAAAATCACTGAACTCCAGTACCTCCAAGGGAATGTGGAGGCACTGTGGGTTAGTCTGGAAAGAGTAAATGGAAAATCTATTTACATTCCCCACAAGCAGAAGAAATACAAAGAGATTTAATTGAAGACATTCACAATATTCCTATGAAAAGGAAGTGCTATTGGTAGAAAATTTCAGACAAATGTTGATTGGGATATCCCAACTGAAGTGTTATCTAGAAGTAGGGAGATCCTGTATGCTCTACAGGAGAACTGTTCCAGCAACTGCTAACAGAACCCACATGGGAAGGGATAATACTGGAGTTGGTGCTTACAAATTGCAAGTGTGTTTCTGATGTTGACGTGAGTGATCATCTGGTATGCAGTCATCACTAGATGGTGAACTTCAATATTAGGACACAAGTGCAGATGGTTCATTCAAAAACAAGGGTCCTAGACTCCAGGAAAATTAACTTGCAAAAATGGGGGAATACCTTAAGAAGCTGTTAGCTGAATGGGAATATTTTGGGGAAGTAGAACACCAATGAGCAAAACTGAAAGAAGATATTTTAAGGGTAACAAACCTTTTTGTTAGGAAAGTAAATAAATGTAAGTGAAAAAAGAGGTTGTTAAGATTTTCAAAAGAAGTAACTAAAAAGCTAGGAAAATAGAGGTTAGCCTTCATAAACTATAAGAGATCACAGAGAGAGTAAGACAAACAATAATTATACAAAATATAGTAAACCAATCACTCCAGCAAGGAACTATGCACTCTGAACTCAAAAGATCCCTCATACAACCAATTCTAAAAAAACAAAACACTTAACAAACAATGTTCCCTCTAATTTTCTGTAGGCTGTGTGCGCATAAAATATCAGCTGTGCATCTTTTGAAGGAAGGTTACATTTTTGTGCGCCACATAATGACACTCGGAGTTATATACTTTAAAATATGACTACACGTCAGAATACAGTATGTACACCACATTGATTGCACTAGAAAATATTGTAGAACTTATGAAAACTGTAAATACACAGCAACTTTTAAATTTTAAGACGTCTGTGTTGTTTTCTATCAGAATCAGAACCAAAGCCCCTTCATTCCTCTCCACACTTATCAGCACGCAACCAACAAACAGAGACAGGAGAACTACCAACTCAGGCACACTACAAGTCCCTACCAGCATCAGATCTGTGAAAGCAAGTACTAGTCGCAGGGCGTTCTCATTCTCTGCGCCAACTATCTGGAATCAACTACCATTCGAGTTGCGATCAATCAAGGACATTACTGCTTTCCGGAAGGAACTAAAAACTCATCTATTCAAAAGTCACTACAATCAGCTGTGACTCTCAGTACGATATAGATGAAGCAAAACAATCAATTAATCATGCTCTGTTGAACTGCTATATGTATAAATATGTATAAATGTAAAAAATGTAAATATGTGTAGTCCAATCTCCAAGACACTAATCCTGTGTGCTGTGCCTTACCCCCAAATCTATGTATATATTTGCCCCACTTTTCTGTCTTGATTTGACAACTCTCAAAGATGTAATCAAACCGCTGCTGATCGCTGGAAGTGGCGGTATACAAGTGTGTACTAAATAAATAAATAAATAAAATAAAATTTTTGTGCACTCTGTTTTAAAGTATGTGCGCTCGCTCGGCGAGGTGTGTGCGCGCGCACACGCACACAGCTTAGAGGGAACAGTGTTAACAAAGATGACCCCTCTGCCTACAGACCCATTTCAAGCATCCCCTTTATAGCTAAAACCATTGAAAAAACAGTCTAGCGTCAGTTACAAGACTGTATAGATTCTTCAAATGTACTTGATGATCAACAATATGGATTTCATCCATTTCATGGAGTTGAAACACTCTACCTAGTACTTTTTGATAAGCTAATAAAGGGTCTTGAAAATACCAAAAAAATATTCATCCTAATATTCATTGACATAACTTCGGCATTCGACACAGTAAACCATAAGACTCTTATTACAAGACTTGAATCCATAGAAATAAAAGGAACACCCCTAAAATGGTTCTCCTCTTATATAACCAATTGGGTGCAACAAGTACACTTTGATCAAAAAACATCTAACACATTCCCACAAACCCAAGGAATACCCCAAGGGTCAGCGTTATCTGCCCTCTTATTTAACCTATACCTAAGGCTTATCTGCACAATATTTCAAAAACATAAACTCAACTTTCACTTATATGCAGATGATATAATGCTGTACACCCAACTGGACACATGTAACCCGATTTACGACTCTATAGCAGACTGCCTCAAAGAAACACAAACATGGATTCAAGAAAATAACATGAACATCGACCTTAAGAAAACAGAAGTAATATTGATCTCTAAAAACCCAGAATTCAATCTCCCTGTCACAATCTTACTAAATAACAATATATACAACATCAAACAATAAATAAAATACCTAAGGGTTACCCTTGATAAGACACTTAGGGGCATGTTTACTAAACACCGTTGCTGTGCGGGTTCCCGTTAGTGTGCTGGTGCCATATAAGGAGTGGGCGGGCCAGGCAGAAAAAAGAAAAAAACCGGACCGTACGTGTGTGCGTCGCGCAAATGTGCGGGGCCCACATTAGCGCGTGGGAAGGCTAAGCGGGGCGCTGCTGCATAACCAAACAACAGAGCCATAGTACAACGGTGAAGACACTGACCTATGGTGCAGGGGCCAGGGGTTCAAACCCCCATTGCGCTTAATGAAAAAGACCAGCTGAGGCATCAACTTTTATGGGCAAAAGTGGTGTAGGAGGTATATTGATTATGGGCGGCAGAAGGCGGCGCACTCTTTTTTTATACGGCATGAGGCGGCACACTGTTCATTGTGGGCGGCAGATGGCGGCGCGCTGATAAAATGGGGCAACAGAAGGCGGCGAGCCTGTGGGCAGAAGGCGTCGCGCTGATGTGTGAGGGGGCAGCCCAATAGTGGGAGGGATAAGTGACACGCTGATGTGCAAATAGCAGGAATGGAGCCATAGCACAATGGTTAAGACACTGACCACTTGTGCAGGCATCATGGGTTCAATTCCCCACAGTGCCCATTGAAGACAGCTGGCTGAGGCATTATTGTAAGGGGCATACCCATGTTGGGCGGCATAAGGCAGCATGCTGTTAATGTTACGCAGCAGAAGGCGGCGCACTGCTAATTTTGTGCGCCACAAGACGGCACGCCGATGGCTACAAGGCTGCGCGCTGCTGCTCAACCACAGGAACAGAGCCACAGCACAATGGTTGTGACACTGACCAATGGTGCAGGGACCAGGGGTTCAATCCCTCACAATGCCCATTGAAAAAGACTAGCAGAGGCAGTATGTTTTATGTTGTGGAGTGCTGTAGTAGGCCCACTAATTTTATTTTGTGATAACAACTAGAAAACGCATGCTCACAGCATGTTAACATAAGGCAGCCCATAAGGCACATGTGACAGTGCACCGTCCGCCAAGGCACCCTAGAATGTCCCCTATAGGGCAGCATGTATGTTGCGACACAGGATAATGTATAGTGCACCCTATATGGATGGCAACCATAAAGTGCCGTATACGGCGCCCCATAAAGCGCCCTCAGAGGCACCTTATGGGTACAGTATGCTCAGGGTGTTATTGCTGGCAGCAACATATGTACAGTAAATTAAAAAGATGCTGTGGACACCCCTATCACAGAACTCCACTGTGGGTTTGAACCCATGACCTCTGGCTGCACAGGGAGTGACATAACCATTGGGCTACAACTCCATAGCTGTAAGCAAGCCCCTGGCTGGTTGCAGATAGCCTGCATGTCACCTCACAGACAGTCTGCCGGTGTAAACAGGATAGGGTTAGGCCACACGTACCCATGATGCACTGCACATGCAAATTAGCTGTCCACAGATGGACACAAGATGGGTAATGCACCCCCACAGCACCTCGGCCCTGTTGGGGGGAGTGACCGGGTGCACCCACACAGCACCTCGGCCTGGTAGGGGGCACTGACCGGGTGTTTTACTGGCACAGAGTAGCTACACACCGTTACATCGTGTGGGTTCTGTGCTCACCCTGAGTGTGCAATGAGGCACCCAGGACCAGGTCCACAACACCTTCCATGGCTGATGGAGGCCAAGCGGGAGTTTCAAAGCAGTGTTAATGTGTAAGATAGCTAGTTTCTGCACAAACACCATGGATATCCCAGTCAGGCTTAGCACCCGCTGGGAACCCCCACCAGCAACAAACATGGCCCCCCCCATCAAGAGATCCACACTGTACCTCCCTGCAAAGGTGGCAGTAGAGGGCAACATCAACCCCAGTCCTGCTGAGGAATGAACACCACCCCCACCCCACACACAGCCACAACACAATAGCAGACAGACATAGGACCAGGATAAGGTAAGCTGCAACCCACCACCAGATACTCCCCTGCAGCAAGCCAACAGCCACTGCACCCTGCAAGCCATTCCAGCAAGACACATACCAGCTACAAACAGTCTGCTGGTTAGTCCATAGTGCATGTTCCCAATGGAGACACATGCACCCAGAACTGGTCTGCCAGCATACACAGCAAGCAGATAAATCAGTGACTGGGCCCCCAAATAGAAACCCATATCTATCACATGAGAGAAATACTGCATAGCACTATGGGGGTGCCTAGCCATGCTGTGGTCACTGCACAGTCAGGGTGAGTGTGATCTCCCAGAAGGACATGCTTTGGCCACCCTATCTGTGTAGGTGGTGGCCAGACACTACAATGTCCCTGCCAGTGCCCTATGCCCGGTGCAGATGCATCCTGGCCAGGCTACCCTGTCCTGGCTATACCCATGGTACCTTGCACCTCATTATGCACATTGACAGGCCAATACTGGCAACAGTGCTGGCAGTGTGGGCTGTGGAAGGGGCTTGCAGCCAACACCCACTGTATAGCCAGACACACACTTCCACACCTATGCCATCATGGTGCTACTATTGAGGAAGTAATTAGCCTTGCCCACCAAACCGGTCCTGAGCACGGCAAGGCATGGATATGGTACGCAGTACAGCTGGGGGTCACTCCCCAGGGTGGTAAACACCGTCAGAGGCCAGGCCTGGAGCACGCACCGCAAACACCTAACAGATTGTTCGGATGGGGTCAACTAGCAGTATGTGCGTAACGTATGGATATCTAGCTGCCTGTTTTATGTGCAAACGTCTCAGAGCTGTGTACCATATACCTCAGGTGCAGGGTGACATTGGTAAGTTATGCAAGTGCTAGTTTTGGGAGATGCATGCAGGGTCCAATGGTCTGCCTCTCCAGGAGACATTGGCCAATGAGGCCTGTGGGTGTGGGTGTGTCTGCCCTTGCTGGCTGCTGCTTTACGGCACAGATTCCCAACTCCAGTCCAGGTTTGCATCACACTGTTCTGGTTTTCCTGCTGTCCCTCATGGATATGCATGAGCTACATCTACATACCATGGGTGTGGTGCATAGATATACAGCACAGGCATTTGTATGAGTGGCATCATGGAACCTGACTGGTGTGTGCCCCACCAGGACTGCATTTGGGTGATTCTGCTCTGGGTACTGGCCCTGTTCATGGTGTCTTTGCTCAGTGGGGTAAAAGATAGACGTATTGCCATTGCATATGTCCTCGCCAGGAAAGGTGTGCCCTTACTATCACTGTTTACTTGGGGGAAAAATATGTGGGCAAGATTGGCAGTTGCCCCAGTTGGGCTTTGAACCTGTGACCTTCTGCTCTTGCATGCAGTGTCGGCGTGCACTGCACCACTGTGTAGCCACAGATTGGGTGGATTCCCTGGCATGTCCATGACTGTGGATCCGGCAGGGCCTGTCTGTTGCAGTCTGTTGCAGTGGATGTTGGCAGCCTGCACATGGCTAGCTAGGCCTCTGTCTTCTGTCGCTAGCAGCCACTGCCCCCTGCACCACATGTACTCGTCCGCCAACATGCTGGCATGAGCTCCTCCCATAAAAAGCAGGTGACCTGATTGGAATGTGGCAGTACGGGACTGCATTTGGGGTACTTGGCTGTGGGTAATGCCCATTGTTGTGGTGTGTGTGCGTTGTTGGGTAAAATATGGGTGTTTTCCCCATGCTTATGTCACCTGCAATACAGGGGTGTCTGCGCTATCTGTGTTTAGTGGTGGGTAAAATATAGGGACTGGGCTGGCAAGTGCCCCAGCTGGGCTTTGAACCTCTGGTCCTAGAGGTACTGACTTTGTCCGCTGCACCACACTATGGCCACAGAGACAGTGCAGCCCCTGGAGGTAGTAAGCCTGGCAGGATGGAGTCACAAACCCTGCTCTACGCAATTTTACTGTGGGCATATGCACCCTGTCTGGTGACAAACGTGCACATCAACCACGGAAATGACCACGGGAACTGGGGGAAACAATATCACCACGCTGGGCAACAGTGATATTAATGGGCAACCATAGCAAACACTCCCAGGACAGCTCCACAACAGGAAATGTTGTTTGGAAGAGTCTCCGCTCCGTAAACCCTTCCAAAATTCATTTCTTTTTCTGGAGCTTTGTTGGGTGTGTTTTCTGTATTTGCCCATCACTATCACTGTTCCCCAGCTGAATTACTATTTTTAATAGTTCTGTTGTGGTCATTTCCTATTTTTATGTGCACTTTTGTGCTGTGCACATGTATCACACTGCTCACGTTTTGCTGGTTTCCCAGGTTTTCCTGTACATTGCTGACGGAAATGGTTTCTCTTCCCTTTAAATGCTTTCTACCGCGAGTGTTTCACTCGCGGTAGTTTTTACATGCAAATTCGGGCCCGATACTGTGCGGGGACCCTCTCCCCTCCCACTCTCCACCCATTGACCCCGTCCCTCCGCCCCTCCGGAGCCTTCCTCCGCCCTCCTTTAGCCGTTCCATGCCTCTATCGGACATTTGCGGGCCCGCACTTGTACGGGGCCTGTTGGTGTGCCGCGTACCTGTGCGGGGGTGACACGCACGTGTGCGGGGCATTTAAACGCGTTTATGTGCATTTCAGTGGCGCGTTGCCGTGCGCTATTTTGCGGCGCGCAAATTTGCGGACTTTAGTAAACATGCCCCTTAGTATGGAGACCCATCTAAGGTTATTAAACAGAGCAATATTCTATAAACTAAGAATATTGCAACCGTAATCTCATCGACCAGGCTGATTTCAGAACAGTAGTCCAGGCGCTCATAACCCCACTTGGACTACTGCAATGGCATACTTCAAGGAGTCCCTAAACAAACTCTCAACATACTGCAAATGGCACAGAATGTCACGGCGAGAATTTTAATGAAAGCGCAGTTCTCGGATCATATTACACCTATTCTAATGGAGCTCCACTGGCTTCCCATTCAAGCTCATGTATGTTACAAAATAATAATGACAATGTTCAAATTAATACACAACATAGCCCCTTCACACCTTTCCACACTCATTGAAATACAACCCCCTAATAGGAACAGAAGAGCCACCAGCCTAAACATTCTACAGGTTCCACATACTATGCGCAACACCAAAACAATGATGAGCAACAGAGCATTTACATACATAGCCCCCATCCAATGGAATAAACTTCCAGATACACTAAGAGATAACAAGGACCTGCAATCCTTCCGAAAAGATCTAAAAACTCACTTATTTCGAGAATGCTACAACACTACCTAACCCACTGACACCATATCCACCCCCTTCCACCCTTATCCCTTACAAATCCCTTACAAAATTACTGCAACTAACAAGCATGTAGATATGTTCTAATCAGTTTGAACAACAATGTAAATATATTGTAAATAGTTACAGCGAACCTACTCTGTATCGCATTTTTGTAAATAGTTTGAGGGTTCCCCTCAACCAAACGGTTCTATGCACTTAGTTCTAAACCTGTTATATGTAACTGCTACTGTTAAAGTTTATTGTTATAATGTAAACCGCTCCTGATCACTGGAAGGAGTGGTATAAAAATGTAACCAAATAAATAAAATAAATAATATTTCATTCATTTTATTTATTGTATTTCTATACTACAATGCAAAAAAAACCATCAATGTGGTTTTCATAAAAAAAATATATGTAGAAGTTAAGAGAAGCTAGTAAAGTAGTCAGGAAATCAAAGATGCTAATGAAAGAAAACTATCCAATATGGTAAAACATGGGGAAAGGACTTTTTTTTAGGTATTTTAGTGAAAGGAGGAAGAGCAAAGATGGCATTGTGAGACTCAAGAGTGAAGAGGAGGCTGATAAGGATAAAATGGATTTCTGTTCTCTGTTCACAGATGAAGATCTTGTAATGGGTCCTCAGAAAACAAACTGAAATGGGAATGGGAGGGAAGTAGACCTTGAACTATCTTCAGAAGACTGTGCACATGAGGCACTAACTAAACTAAAAGTGGAGAGATCAACGGGGCCAGATGGAATTTATCTGAGGATATTAAAGGAATTTAGGGAAGTACTAGTGGCTCCAATGTCTAGCCTTTTCTATGCGTCTTTATAATTAGGAGTGATCCTGGAGATGGGTGAATATAGTTCTTGTCCACAATAGTGTAAGGAAGGGGTTGGCACTACATACGGGATAGTCTAATCTCTGTGGTGAGCAAATTAATGGTCCGATTCTTTTTAACATTTTGTTAGTGATATTGCAGAAAGGCTGTCAAGTAAGATTTGCCTCTTTGAAGATGATACCAAAATCTACAATAAAGTAGACACCCAAGAGGGAGTAGATTACATAAGGAGAGATCTTGCTAAGCTTGAAAAACGGTCAAGGATTTTGCAACTGAGATTTAATGCTAAAAAATGCAGGGTCATGCATTTGGGCTGCAAAAATCCAAAGGAGTGGTACAGTATAGGGGTGAAGTACTTCTGTCCATGAAAGAAGAGCGGGACCTGGGCATGATTGTTTCTGATGATCTTAAGGTGGCTAAACATGAAGAAAATACGACGGCAAAAGTCAGAAGGATGCTTGGGTGCATAGGGAGAGGAATGGCCTGCAGGAAGAAGATGGTGATAGTATCTCTGTATAAGTCTTTGGTGAGACCTCATTTAGAGTATTGTGTGTGGTTCTGGAGACCACACCTTCAAAAGGATATACAGTAAACAGGATGGAGTTAATGCAGTTAATGGCTACTGAAATGGTCAGTGGGCTTTATCATAAGGCATATGGGGACAGACTTAAATATCTCAATATGTATACTTTGGAGGAAAGGCAAGAAAGAAGAGCTATGACAGAGACATTTAAATACCTCTGTGGCATAAATGCACAGGAGGAGAGCCTCTTTCAATTGAAAGAAAGCTTGCAGCAGGGGGGGATGTGGCAGAGAATGAAGATGAAAGAGGATAGAATGAGGAGTAATATGCAGGGATATTTCTTTATGGAAAAAGCAGTAGATGCATGGAATAGTCTCCTGGTGGAAGTAGTAGAGATCAGAGCAGTATCTGAATTCAAGAATTCATGGGACAAACACAGAGGATCTCTAAAGGGAAAAAAGGGAATATAGTAATAGGTATGGAAGGGCAGACTGGATAGGACATATGCTCTTTTTCTTCCATCATATTTCAATTTTTCTATGAAGAGCTGCTAAAAGAGAGGATGGTGCCGTTCCTGGACAAGGGACTGCAGGGTCTGAGACAGTATGGCTTTTCTAGAGGTAAGTCTTGTCGGACGAATCTGACCAGAGCATTGGATCAGGGGAAAGTGCTTGATGTGGTATACTTAGATTTCAGCAAGGCCTTTGACACTGTTCTGTATCAATAATCGATAAATAAAATAAAAAAGTGTACTAGTAAATGGAGTTCAGTTTGAAGACAGGGACATTACCAGTGGAATGCTGCAGGGATCAATCCTTGGTCCTGTTTTTTTAAACATTTTTGTATGCAATATTGCAGAAGGTCTGTCCGGAAGGGTTTGCCTCTGTGGATGATACCAAAACCTGCAACAGGGTAGACACACTGAAATGTGTGGATAACAAGAGCAGGGATCTAGCAAAGCTTGACAAATGGTCCAGAATTTGGCAGCTAAGATTTAATGCTAAAAAATAAAAGATCATGTAGTTGGGTTGCAAAAACCTAAGGGAGTGCTACAATATAGGGGGTGAAGTAGTTCAATGCATGAAAGAAGAGTGGGACTCGTGGATCATCTAATCGGATGATCTTAAGGTGGCCAAAGTGGTAGAAAAGGCAACAGGAAATGCCAGAAGGATGCTTGAGTGCATAGGGCGAGGAATGAGACATCATTTGGAGTACTGTGTACAATTCTGGAGACCACAACTTCTAAAGGGTATACAGGATGGAGTTGGTCCAGAGGCTGGCTATTAAAATGGTCAGTGGTGTTCCTCATAAGGCATAGGGGATTGACTTAAAGATCTCAATATATATATCTTGGAGAAAAGGCAGGAGAAGGGTGATATAATTGAAATATGTCCATGATATCATTGTACAGGAGGTTGTCCTCTTCCAGTTGAAAGAAAGCTCTGGAACGAGGATTCATAGGATGACAGTGAAAGGTGATAGATTCAGGAATAATCTGAGGAAATATTTCTTTAGAACGGTGGAGGATGCATGAAAACGGCCTCCCAGTGCAGATGACGCAGACACAAACTGCATTTGATTTCAAAAATTCCTGGGACAAGTACAGAGGACCTCTGAGGGAGAGGAAGGGATTGTAGATCTTACTTCTTATGGATGGGCAGACTGAATAGTCTGTACAATCCTTATCTGCTGTCATTTTCTGTTTCTACATTTCTTTTTTATTTTTTGTTTATTATTTAAAACGTTTTCATAGTTAAACCAATAACAAAGCTTGTATAGAAAAGGTATGATGCCAGAAAAAGGTACAAGAAATAAAATAAAGAAAATTACCAATAGCAATTTATACCTGTAATACACAATGGGGTGTACATTATACGAAATACATGGGAGTGCTGGAGGAGCCCAACTACCCAATACCCAAATAAGAAGCAAACAAGAGGGCAACGGAAAACCCAAAGCAACCTATTATGACCGATTATCATGCCACCCCAGAAATATCAGAAGGAGAAGAGGTAATAGGAATTCTAGCACTCATAAATACAGAAAGATCTGCAGGCTGGAAGAAAATAAATCTCTGCGAATGATAAACCATTATGCATTTACATGGAAATCTAAGGTAAAAGGTGGCCCCCAACTCCAAAACACCCGGCATAAGCAGAAGAAACTGTTTACACAGTTTCTGAGTACCTCTGGAGACATCTGGGAAGATCCAGATCTTTTGCCCATAAAAAGGCGCAGAACATTTAGCATAAAATAAACAAATTAACCATTCTCTATTAGATATTAAGGCAAATGTAACTACCAACGTGGAAGTTCGTAATACAGTTGAATCAGGAGACTTCAAAATCTCTGAGACATTAATGACATTAAAGACAATGGCTCTGCCATGGCTCTAGCTTCTCTCTTCCCAGTAGGCAGATAAAAGGCCTTCACTATCGGAGTCATTAACTCTGCAGAAACCGCCAAATTGTCCATCAAATACTTTTTGAAGAGGTCGAGTGGCAAAGTACCTGGAACAACTGGAAAATTCAAAATCTGAAGATTGGAAGCCCGGGTGGCATTTTCCAAGTTTTCTAGCTTTGCCCTCAATAAAGTATTATCCTTAATCAATATTGCACTGGAGTCTTCAAAGGCAACCAACTTAGTTTCATGCTCTTCCACTTTCTTTTTAAGTAGATCTGTTGCCCCCATACATAACTCCACCTTTCGGGTAACAGCATTAACCTGAGAGAGAAATCCTGCACATTGCCTTGCCAAATTCTCCAAAAGTAATGTTATTGCCTCACAGATATTATCCACTGTAATCTTCTGCGGCCGTTGAAGAACAAAAGATGCTGAGGCTTTAGAAGAACCAGCGGGGGCCTCCAACACAACCTCTTCTCGATCCGGGAATGGCTCCACCACCTCAGCTCTCACAGGCAGAGACACGGAAGACAATAGGTCAGCTGCTGCACTTCCCTCTGCGCCAGCCCCTGCAACAGCGGGGAAGGGATACCTTCGAGCTCCACAATCATGCCTACTGATGCACTGGGGGCAGCAGCACCAGGGAGACAAGCTGACATCAGAAGCAGGCAGATGATCCCTCCAATGTCTCCCCTGCAAATCCCACAAGAATCTCCCAACACTGAGCCTCAGAAACCATGACATAACGGTCCATTGGACCCAAACTGGCTGGCTGGATCTCCAGAAGGTAAGCCCTAGCCTTCCCATTTCGTTTCAGCGTGGAACAAGCAAACTTGGTGTAATCCTCATGCGGCCATCTTGGAAATGCCTCATCCCCCCTCCATTTCTACATTTCTAATTAAAGGAAAAAGCAAATGTGGAGGTAATTTTAGAAGCCTGCATGGCAAGTCTACTTGTAAATGTGCAGCTTGCCTACATGTGTAAATGCTAACTTTAGAATGTGGATATTTACATGTAGAATTGCCATGGAATGAACAGATTCAATAGAGGGTATTCTGCATGGTCCAAAAATGTATGCATGTATCCACATTTTACAGTGGAAAGAAACATACAGTATATATATTTTTTAAATTTCCACAATGGCATTTGCAGCTGCTTGA
Source organism: Ichthyophis bannanicus (assembly GCA_033557465.1). Classification (NCBI taxonomy): domain Eukaryota; kingdom Metazoa; phylum Chordata; class Amphibia; order Gymnophiona; family Ichthyophiidae; genus Ichthyophis; species Ichthyophis bannanicus. The sequence goes on along the minus strand of CM066031.1, from coordinate 925,334,678 downwards.
AAGCAGCCATAAGTGTCAGATACCTGCTCGTTAGGACCTGAGGTCTCCAGCAGTGACTGAGTGAGCAATTGTATTTACCTCTGTGGTGTCTACCACTACCTCAAAAATTTAAAGAAAGATTTTACTCAGCTTCTTAATTAGCACGTCCTGTATGTGTAGTTTTGTGAAACTTGGCGCATACACATGCAAGATGAAGCAAATACACATGTATATTGTCAGATCAGCACTTACACCTATAGTTACTGGCATTTAGATGGGTAAAGCCCAGTGATGCCACTCTTTTAGAATGTGTAGTTTTATGATATCAGTGCTTTCATTGTATCTGCTGACATTGTCCAATGGCTCTGAGTTTTGCACAGTCTTTTGTAAACTGTTCAGGGAATAATTAATGTTCTGACCTGTATGATCCAACTACTACCTAGACACCCGATGCAAAATGGGGTTGCAAATGTTTAAAGTTAGCCAAGAAACTATGACTGTGTATTTTTTCCTTTCTTTTCTGCAATTTTGTAAACCTGAAACAAATTGTCATGAGATTAAGCTTAAAGTGAACTTTTATGGCTCGGTCATAAACTATGCCAAAAAGGGGCTCACAATATGGAAAAGTTGACACAGCCATATAACATTGCTGCAGGGATAGCACTCTAATACCTGAATTAAGCTGTAAAAACAAGGCAAGCTACTGAAGAGACTGTGTTAATACAATGCAATCTCTATTTTGATGGCACACACCGAGAAGTTTGTAACCTTGGTCATTTTCTGTTAAAGTTTGAAAACTCAGGTTTAAAAGCAACATGTGCAAACCAGATGGCCGTCCACCTTTTTCTTACAACACAACCTATGAGCAAAGATTTATAAGAAGGAATTGATTTTGGCACTATAACAAGGACTAGTTATGAAAAGAGTCTTAAATGATATTTTCAATATCCTAGGTATATATTTTCTTAAGAACACCACTTCTTGGGCTCTTCAATCATCATTAAGATTTTATTTAAAGAAAACAAATAACAAAGCTGCCTTGTTCTTTATTGCATGCCACTGGCATAATTTGCATTCCGAGATTAGTCACTCTCTCCATCTGAAACAATTTATATGTCGTATTTATTAGTACTGGATTCAACCTTCAGCAGAACCTGCTGCATAAAGGTTTTCCCAGAATGAATTAGTCTAGATCTTTCAGAATAGCACGCCCAGCAGCTTCTGGTGCATAAGGTGTCTTTTCTATTAATTCCATATTCCGCGAGTTTGGATATTTCCAAGGTACTGTACCATAAATTAATAATGCAATGCAATGTGTGCCTTCGAGTCAATGCTGACTCCTGGCGACCCAGCAGCTCCTGGGTTTCCTTGGCAATGCAACCAATCAGAGTGTAAATAATTAATAGGTGTGAGAAGAAATCAAGCTAGTATGAATGAACCGGGTAAACAACAGCGGCACCTAGTAGACATCACGTTCCAATCGCTGCTACTAAAAAGGCAAAAGATTATATGATATGTTTCTGCTTCAGTTTTTCTTGGGAATACAAGGGAATATATAATGACATGTGTGGACTAGTTTTATGTGCCTGAGTGAGAAGTCCAAGAAGGTGCCTATTTTATAAAGGCAAACTCAAAACAACCAGAGTTCTTGTTTCTTTTTCTTGGCTACTCCTATGGCATAACTGGTAATTATGGCCCTCAAGTTTGCTTTTAAAGGCATTCCACCATGCACAGGTGGCAGTATCTCCAGGTTTATTATAGTCAAAATATGTTTGGTATGTTTCCTGCATAACGGACAGAAAGGCTCCATCGTTCAATAGGAGTTTGTGCAATCTTCACATGAGTTTATGGAACTTGCAACACTATGGAAAGCTCAGCATGATCTGATATTGAAATACGATGTATCTCAATATCAGATATAGAAACCTTGGAGATTTAGCAGAATATAAATACTTCCGAATAAATAAATAGATCTCTGTATGTTGGACCCATAGCATTATAATTTTGGATATTAGATATCAATCTAGTCTAGAATGTATGTGATAGGAGAAAGAGTTAAAAGTAAAATCTCTGGTGGGGGTGGGGGGTGCTGCAGCCTTCATGAATCTGCTTGACATTGATCATTCATCATGGAGGGCAATACCTTCTCTGCTTTTGAGACTCTATATGCAAATTTCAATTATCTATCTAATTCCAAATTATAGTCCCCTCCTAATATTACAGGGATATCATTCTGTTCATCCATTTCCCTGGCAAAAGCATGAAAAAACCCAGGTGCATAAATATGTTAAAAAGGGAATAGAATCACCCAATTGAGTAATCACTTTTGCCTACCTCCCTTCCCTTTCTGAGCTGGAGGCTATTATCGACAAGGCCAAGGTCTTCTGAATTAAAATAGCAACTTTATTTGTCTTCCCCATTGCTGTTAAGTATGCTTCTAACACAAATTCTCTCCCACCCAATTTTAATGTTTCAACATGGTTTAGCTGGGTCTCCTGCAGGTATACAAGATTTTCTTGATCTCTCTTTAAATAAAGAAGGACCTTTCTCTTTATCTGATTATATATATCTTTAACATTTAGGGAAACACATTTAAATGAAACTGCTATCCTTAATGGTAAATAGATGCATGTTAACATCATTTTTACATTTTCTCAGGTAAGATTTATCAATCCAAACATACTCCATACTTAAAATCAATCATGTTTACTATGCACACTTGTCCCCATGTACATGGCCATAAATTTAAGTCCGAGCGCGGAGTCGCGAGGGACGCCGGTAACCGGGCGGTCGGCCCGGTCCCGGTCCGTCCTTCCGGCTTCAAAGAAGGAAGACGAGGGGGGGGGGAGGGGGGTGGTAGGAGCGTGGAGGCTGCTGACGCCGGCAGCAACGTTTGAATGGATTGGCTCCGCAGATGGGGAGAGCGGAGCCAATCAGAGCTGCCGGCGTTAGACGAAGGTTTTAAAGAAGGAGCCACTGATGCTCACCCCCTTTCGTCGGCAGCGATTTCGGAGACGGTAAGCCTTTGGGTGACGACGTTGTAGGGAGAGTGCCGGGCAAATAAAAATCGGGCAGCGTGGGAAGCGGGGTGCACGCTGGTTGGGACAGCCGGGGACGTTTATGGGGCCTGTGTGGTGTTAGCTGGGGGTGTAGCTGCGGGCTTGGTGCGCTCTACGGCGTTTTTGCTGCGGCGGTCTGGTCAGCTGAGGGCTCAATTTGCAGGGGGTTAAAGGGGTCTTCGGGGCAGCAACTTAAAACAAAAAAAAACAAAACAAAGAAACAGAATAATAAAGAGCAATAAGAGTTTGCTGGGGGGCTGGTCCTCATTGTTGAATGGCACGTGGAGTGAGGGCTGGGGCAGCTGGCCCTGATAGGGCGGCGCAGGCAAAGGGTGCTCAAGCGGGTAATAGGGCTGGGGTTCCAGGGAGGGGGGGTAGCGGGGGGGGGCCGGGGTCAGCGAGGCACGGCCAGTCGGAGGCTGCCTCAGGCAAAGGCACCTCCGCGTGGTCGGGGAGAAGGGTTGTCATCGCTGCGGGGAAGAGGGGCTGTGGGACCCAGTGCGAAGCGGCAAGCTAGGCGGGGACAGTCTCAAAGGGGAGGTGAGGGAACTGATCCCGGGCCTTCGCCCGGGGTTGTAAATGAACTTGGATCTGCTAGGGATGGGGAGGAATTAGTGGGGGGGGGGGCATGAGCAGGAGCAAGGGTGTTTAACGCGGGGGGGATGGGGTTATGGGTCTATGGGAGTTGGACCTATGGTCGGGCCAGCGGGTGCACAGCCCATAAATACTAGCGACAGGGCGTACTGGGAGAGTGTGCAACGGGGCCATGGTGCCTATGGGGCATGGAGTGGTCCCTCTCCATGGGGACACTGGTTAGGGGGTGGGCAAGGTTCTTCCAGAGCTGAATGGTTGGATGCATGGCAGCCGGGGTGGTCTTCGCCTGTTCCCCCTCCCCCTCTTTTTCCTATTATGTCTCCACAGGGTCCACCGCCATTATCAGGGAGGACCGACAGTGGGCTGCGGCGAGTAGAACGAGTGAATTCGACTTTGATACGGCAGCGGGAGATGCCCAGTGAAGGTGCGGTTCGAGAAGCTGGCGGACAGGAGCAGGATGCGGGGCTCAGTACCGTGGATGTGGGCCCTGATGAGGTGGTGGCGTCGGCGACTGGTGTTGCAGGTGAGTTACAGGTGGACTCGGGTGAGAGGAGTAGAGGGAGTGGTAAAAAGGGTGCAAAAAGGACAGCAAAACGGAAACATTCCTGTAGAAGGCGTCACAGGGACAGTTCTTCGTCGGCTTCGTCCTCGGATTCGTCTTCTTCGGTGACGTCATCGGAAGATAGTATGTGTCGGCAGGGGAAGGGTGACGCAACGGTCTCAGGGAGGAGTACAGAGGGTGGTTTGCCTTCGGCTGTGGTAATTTCAGAGTTATGGGAGGGAGTGCCACGGAAGTTGCGACAAAAAATTAAAAAGCGGCGTTATATAGATATTTTCCGGTTGCTAGAAGGTCGCAAACGATCGGGCGAAAGTAGGAAAAAACGTAAGGAGGACGAAAAGGCTGGGCGTATCAAGAAAGTTTCGAGAAATGTGGTCAATTGGACACGGGCTTTTTTGCGTTTGACTAGTGTTTGGGGACAACATTACCCGGGACAATACGAGAGGCTTTTATCCTACGCGGATTCAATCTTGGAGGCGTCGCAGACGCATGAAGGATGGTCATGGTTAAACTATGACGAGAAATTTAGAGACAAGATGGAAGGGAATAGACTTGTGTCTTGGGGTATGCAGGACATTAATTTGTGGTTGACACAGATGTCGGCCAGGAGTGGTGTCGGAGGAGGGGTAAAAGGGGCAGTCGTCAGCGGGGGGGGACGGGTCGGTCCTTTCGTGGGGGAGCGAGTTTCGTACAGCAGCGTACAGGGGGCAATGGGGCAGGTGACCTTTGCTGGAGGTTCAACAAGACCTCGTGCCCTTTCCCAGATTGCAAATTCCGGCACGTCTGTTCCCTTTGCGGGGGAGCGCATCCAGCCGTTAAATGTGTCAAAAAAGGGAGCTCCCTGCCCCCTACTTCTGGCACAAAATAATGCAAGGTTTGGCCTCGCCCCTACGCCTGTTAGAGTGTCAATATTGAATGCATGGTTGGGCCAGTACCCTCGACAAACCGATAGAGAGGCTTTATATTTTGGTTTTAATTATGGTTTTGTAATCCCGGTATGTGGGCAGGTGGGGGGGTCGGTGGGGCGGAATTCAGTGTCTGTGAAGCGATTCGCCTCGGTGGTGAGAGAAAAGTTGGCGGCGGAATTGTCGCTTGGTAGGGTAGCGGGCCCATTTGTCAGTCAGCCATTTGAAGGAATGGTGATTTCTCCATTGGGTATCATACCAAAGAAGGAGCCGGGGAAATTCCGCTTGATACATAACTTGTCCAGCCCCATAGGAGCTTCGGTTAATGACTGTATTCCGCGGGAATTATGTTCCGTGCGATATGCATCTTTTGACAAGGCAGTGAACCTCGTACGATCCGCCGGGCGTGGGGCACAGATGGCAAAGGTAGATATTGAGTCGGCGTTCCGTCTACTTCCAGTGCACCCGGCGTCGTTTTACTTGTTGGGTTTTTGCTTTGAAGATGGTATAAACTTTGATAAATGCATGCCCATGGGCTGTGCCATCTCGTGTTCATACTTCGAGAAGTTTAGTACTTTTCTACAGTGGGCACTTGAACGTAAAGTTGGTATAGCGCAGGTGGTGCATTACTTGGATGATTTCTTATTTGTGGGATCGGAACACTCTGAGGAATGTCGTGTATTGCTGGATGGTTTTGTGGATTTGTCCAAGGAATTGGGAGTACCGTTGGCAAAAGAAAAGACGGAAGGTCCTACTACGCGGATTACTTTTTTGGGGGTGGAGCTTGATTCAGACTTCATGGTGGCACGGCTTCCACGGGAAAAAATTCGCGGATTGCGGGTGTTGGTGGCCAATGTGCTGGCATCATCGTCCTTGACACTGAAGGAGGTGCAAGCTTTGTTAGGCTCGTTAAATTTTGCTTGTCGGGTGATACCGATGGGCCGGGTATTTTTGAGGCGTTTGGCGGCAGTTACCGCGGGGGTGCGTAAGCCTCATCATCATCTGAGAGTATCGAAGTCAATTAAGGCGAATTTGCGGATTTGGCAGGTCTTTTTGGAAGAATTTAATGGGACCACAGTTTTACTGGAACCGGAGCTCAGTAGTGCGGATTTGCAATTGTATACTGACGCGGCGGGGGGCATAGGTTTGGGCATTTACTTCGCTGGGGCTTGGTGTGCGGAGCGTTGGCCGCAATCCTGGTGTGAGTCGCAGCTTACCAGTAACATAACTTTTTTGGAACTGTTTCCCATCTTAGTTGCCTTGGAATTGTGGCCTGATAGATTTGCTAACAAAAAGGTTTTGTGGTGGTGTGATAATGAGTCAGTAGTCCAGGTAGTGAACCATTATTCACCGCACTGTCTTTTGGTGGCTAACTTGATGAGGGAAGTGATTTTAGCTTGTTTGCGGTTAAATGTGTACTTGAGAGCTCAACATATTCCGGGGTATGCTAATTCCATCGCTGATTCTCTTTCCCGTTTCAAGTTCGAGCAATTCCGTCAATTGGCACCACAAGCAGATGCAGAAGGAAGTGCGGTCCCTTGGAAGTTATGGAGTCTTGGCCATCCGGAATGAAAGACTTGTTGCGGTGTTCTGTAGCAGCTGGCACCTGGGCGGCGTATCGGCGAGGATGTCAGAAGGTGGTGGAATTTTTGGAGCGATCGGGTTGGTGGTCTGGGCCGGTTTCACCTCAGTTGCTGGGGCAATATGTGGTATGGGCAAAAGAGAATGGAGTGACTCGCTCGGCAGTGCGCAGTCATTTGGCAGGCTTCGAGTACTTTGTGAAGGCAGTGGGCTGGGATTTCCCGTCAGGGGGTGCATTAGCCTGTCGGCTCTTGCAAGGATGGGGTCGGGCAGTGCCTGTACATTTAGATGCTCGGCGTCCCATCACGCATGATTTACTAGAAAAGATATGCAAGTCCTTGGCGGTGGTGGCCTCGTCGCAGTATGAGGTGACGCTTTTTCGAGCAGTTTTTACTTTAGCATTTTTTGGGGCTTTTCGCATGGGTGAGCTGGTGGCGCGATCGTCCAGGGCAGGAGATGTGGGGATTCTGCAGCGTCAGCATGTTTGCTTTGAAAAAGGGCGATTGAGAATTTTGTTAGCAAAATCTAAGACTGATCCCCAAGGCAAAGGTTTGTGGGTATGGCTGAGTGGGATTCCAGGGTTTCACACTTGTCCGGTGAGCGCAATGAGTGCTTTCTTACGGGTCCGCCCATTGCGGGTTGGGGGGTTGTTTCTGCATGCGGACGGGCGGCTGCTTACACGTTTTCAGGTGGTAGCAGTTCTGCGGTTGGCATTGAAGGCTGTAGGGGAGCCCCCCGAACATTATGCAGCTCATTCTTTTCGTATTGGCGCGGCCTCCAGCGCTGCTGCGGCAGGCTTGTCCCAGCAGGACATTCAGAGTATTGGGAGGTGGCGTTCTCAGGCTTTCCGGGGTTATGTTCGTTTATAAAAAAAAATATATATATAATAATAATAATAACAAAGCGAAATATGGATTAACTCTTGTTTTCTTTTGCAGTTGCAGGAGGGAGTGTCCAGAGCGGTTGGATGATCGGGCACTCTTTCATGTACTGGGCCGGCCGGCGAGCGGCTGAGCGGCCATTGGGGACTAATCTGGGGCTGGATCCTGCTCAAGTGTCGCTGCTATGGCTGGGTGAGAGAGGGTTGAGGTGGTCTCAGCTCCTGCCTTTGCTCCGGCACCATGAGCGAGTGAGGGGCAAGCCACGGCTGCTGCTGTTGCATTTAGGTGGCAACGACCTAGTTACATGGACTTGTAAGCAATTCATACGACTTGTTATCAAAGACTTAACTATGTTACTGCATATGTTCCCGGGAATTCAGTTAATTTGGTCGGACATCATTCCAAGGCCTGTTTGTGCGGCCCAGCGGCGTTGGTCGCGGGGTATTACAAAAATAAATCATCAAATAGGACGGTGGTTAATGGGACAAGGTGGGATTCAAGTTCTTCACCCGTGGGTGGAAGTGACTTGTACGGGGTTGTACAGGATTGATGGTGTTCATTTGTCACCTGTGGGTGTAGATCTACTGTTGAATGATTGGCAAGAGGCCTTGGAAGGTGTTTTACACGGGGATGCCAACTGGTCGCAGCAGGGCATAGGGGGGGCGGCACAAGGGCATTAAAATGCCAGTGCCGGTGGCGGGATCCCGGAGGTTTCCGGGGCCCGGAGCCGTTTGGTCATACTTGGGCGGGGGCGGGGTGCCCCGACCCGGATAAGCCCTGCTGGCCTTTGCTAGTCATATGGCGAGGTCGGGGAAAGGGCGGTAGGAAATTGGCCGGTGGTCAGACACGGCCGGAGCGGATGCGACCCCACTTTGCTAATTATGGCTGGGGGGCTATCACTCCGCTGGTGGGAGATTGTTTATAGAACGGTTTGATATTGTAAAGTTAATTGTTTGAATTATAATAAAGCTGCGACCGGTTGGTACTTCCAATAAGAAAATTGTGTCTGTGGAATTTGTAAATCTGGGAAAAGGGTGTGGGAGGGGTTGAGAAGAATGAAGGAGGTGGGGGGTGAGTAAGGACGGGCATAGGGCACCGGATGCAACCTGCCACGGTTATAACACTCTATAGTTAACAAACAAGGAAACAACCTTTGCACCAAACTGTGGGCTAGCCAACTCCAATCTCCATAGCAGCCTGAGAAAGTCAAGTAGCCCACTGACTTAGATCTATGCAACAGCCGCAGCAATTTTTCAATCTGATAAGTCTTAAAGTCAAGCACTCATTCATTTCTCAGTGACTCAACCCCAGCCATATCCCCACAGTACTATCAACTCCTACTCATTCCTCTTTTTGGACTACCCTATTACTCAGGTACACTACCAAAAAACTGCCTCCAGTTTTGCAACTGATTCCTATAGATTTTGGGGTGCTGAATCCAGGAAAAATAGCCAAAATGTTCCATCACGTCACGTTTTCTTGCAAAATTAGATTTCTTACCCATATAAGGAATGTTCACATAATTTCTTTTTAGCCGACTGCAGTTTATTTTCTTGGCCCAAAATAGAGGTTGTAATGGTTAACTAACTAGAAACACTCCCTCATGATATTTTAGAGTGTTTTGTATTCATTTTATACATTAACAGGACAATTGGGAGGCGGGGGGCTAAATCCAGTACTCGCGCTGGCGCATGTTCTTTCCTGTTCGCCTCGCCTCGTTCGCTCGCTCAAACACGGTGGTTGCGACATGAACGTTCCTGTCAAATTTCAGTTTCTTGCAAGTTCATTATTACCTTTTGTTTGCTCAGTCGTAATCCAGCTTTATTCCGAAGTGGTTCACTACAGTTGTAGTTTGCAGTGCTGTGTATTTGTGATGGCTCACAGAGCCAGAGGTTGCGTCAACTCTCCGGACAGTTTTTGTTTTATTTGTGGGGAATATACCGTGAAAAAGCGGCAGAGGAACATTTCTGCATTTATTAAAAAAGTATATTTCGCCTATTTCGGTTTGAAGTTAGGCGATCAAGACAAACCGTGGGCTCCTCACAAAGTGTGCAAGACATGTGAGGAAGATCTACGCTTATGGATGAAAGGTAAAAAACAAGCATTTCGTTTCGGAATACCTATGATGTGTCGTGAACAAAGAGACCACAGCAGTGACTGCTATTTTTGCTCTTGCATTGTGAAGGGATACAACTTAAAAAATAAGAACGTAATAAGTTACCCCAACCTTCCCTCAGCAATTAGGCCTATGCCTCATAGCAACGAAGTACCTGTGCCTGAACCACCAAAATCTTTGGATCATATTTGTGTGGACGGTTCTGATCATGATGAGACTCATCAGATGGCTTTTCCCGATGAGTCCAGTACTTCCGAGTTTGAAACTGAACCAGATCCGAAACCTGAACTTTTCTCTCAAGCTGAATTGAATGATTTAGTCCGGGATTTAGGACTCCCAAAAGATGCTGCCCAACTGCTAGGTTCTCGGCTTAAACAGAAAAATCTATTGTCACCAGGAACAACTTTTTATTGGTACCGCAACCGCGAGACACAATTTTTGAAGTATTTCAGCAAAGAGGAAGATTTGGTATTTTGCAACGATATATACGGAGTGATGGAAAAGTTTAAACTCAAGTATGATCCTGCTGAATGGCGGCTGTTCATTGATTCGTCAAAAGACAGCATAAAAGGTGTTCTTCTTCATAATGCAACACATTCGCTTCAGTTCCTATTGCTCACTCTGTTATTCTCCAAGAAAAATACGAGAATTTGGCCCTGATTCTTCAGAAGATTCGTTATGATGAGCATAAGTGGATGATTTGTGGAGACTTTAAAATTCTATCCATGCTATTAGGGCAGCAATCCGGTTTCACCAAATATCCCTGCTTCCTTTGCTTGTGGGATAGCCGGGCCCGCGACCTACACTGGGGGAAAAAAGACTGGCCAATTCGGGAGTATTTGAGACCCGGTGAGAAAAATGTTCTTCATGAGAGCTTGGTACCTCGTGATAAAATTCTATTACCACCTCTCCACATTAAGTTGGGTCTCATTAAGCAATTCATCAAGTCCCTTCCAAAAGATGGTGAGTGCTTTCGGTACCTTTGCTCAAAGTTCCCCCGACTTTCTGAAGCAAAGCTAAAGGAAGGAGTGTTTGTTGGCCCTGATATAAGGAAACTCATTTCAGATGGAGCATTCGCTGAAACGATGTCTGAGAAGGAAAAAGAAGCCTGGGATTCCTTCAAGGATGTTGTTCTCAAATTCTTGGGGAACAGGCGGGATGAGAACTATAAGGATATTGTTGCCAGGATGCTCAATGCCTTCAAAGAACAAGGCTGTAACATGAGCCTGAAAGTCCATTTCTTGCACTCCCATGTGAACTACTTTCCCGAAAACTTGGGGGCGTACAGTGAAGAACAAGGTGAAAGGTTTCACCAGGACATCAAGGACGCAGAGAGAAGGTACCAAGGAAGATGGAACACCACTATGATGGCTGATTTCTGCTGGTTGCTGCTGCGAGAAACCCCAGATGAAAAATACGCCAAGCAGCGCACCAAGAGAAGCATTCGGGGGAAGAAGAAACGGGCCCACCAGGAGATTGATTGACCCAAGAATGACTTTAAAATCTAAACTGTGTTGACAAATATTGTGTTTTTACTAAACTTTGAAATAAAAATTTGCTAGTTATTACCACAGTGTCGGATCTCATTTATTAGAATTTTATTTTCACACCATCGGGTGTTTGTCTTCATGTATTGCAATGGTGCGGTTTGCGTTTTCTATTCTTACATACATACCTGTACAACATTTTTTGCACATTTCTTTGCTTTGCTTTGTGTCTAACCTCGCTCTTATATGCTCAATGTTTGTGCACATGTATGTGGCTGTTTTAAGTGTAGACAATTTTGCTACCATCACAGTGTGTTTTGTTGACATTACTCTATTCTTATGTGCTGCCTTGTTACAATTTTCTTTATTCTTATTTGAATAACTACTAAACAATTAGTATAAAGAATTCATCCAAGAAACTTTTATCTCGATCGCACTCAATCTGAAACATTCACCTCAAACTGCTAACCCAATGTAGCAAAAAATCTGTACGTGATGGAGCAAATTGGTTACCAGATTTGGATTCAGCGCACCAAAAAATGTAAAAATCAATTGAAACATTAGAGGCAGTTTAAAAAAAATTTTTTTTAGTGTACCTGTGTTATTAATCAAATATGAGGACTGTCCTCGTACCATACCCAATGGAACTATCCCCTTTAGTCTGTTATTCCTACAATCTTGATAGCCAAAATGATCAATCACTAACCCCCTCATTTGGGCATCTGGTGAAATGATAACTTACATAGCTAACTTCCCAACAGTCATACAACCTACACACACAACACACAGTCTTCCATCACGCACGCTAGCAAGCAATGCCGCAATGTTCTTCCAACATCCAATGTTCATGAATGGGTTCTGCAATGTCTTACACCCTTATTACAACAACCACAATCTTTGAGCATTAAGAACGCTAACTTTTCCTGCAACAGGATAGGCTCATTACATGTAGCAGAGGAAACAAAAATCTAAAACATTTGTCTGAGCATAAAAATTGAGTCGGGGGAGGGGGTCTCTACTTATATCCAGTGAAGCTGAAGTTTCATTTTCAGTCCATAGCTAATGCTATGATTCAATACTTGCTTGTTAAGACTATACAGAACATAGTATTCCAAACAGTTTCTAAGGTTAAATCAGAATTTCCTAGTTGAAGTCAAGTCCAGCAACAATGGCATCCTGAGGAGAAAATCTTCCCAGTTGCAGTTATTCCTTCATCTACAACTATACAGTTATTTGCCAAGATTAAAGGCCCAAGGATCTGGGGGCATTCCATGACCTTAGGTCTCAGGCTATAGAAACTCTGAAAATAATTTGAGTACTGTTTTAGACTTTTCAAGACTCATGTCTTGCTTTGACTCAAATGGCTTAATGTAAATCGTAAAAGATGAAATAGTAAGATTGTGTGATCCAAGGTTTTTGAGAATCATTAGCAATTTGATGTTCAGTCAGTCAAGCCTTCAAAAACAGCAATGAATGCAATCGCTAGCAATATCAATATAATACAGATAAGATGATTCCAGGTGAGTTCCATTCTCACGCTAATGCTACCAAAATAAGGCCTTTTTTTCTTCAGCAATGGAATCCACTAGCTTTATAATCCACTCCAGTGATAACAATCTTTTTGGCTAAAGCTGTACCAACATCTTCCAAGCTGAGAAGGTGAGTAAAGGTAGAGTCACTCCATATCCATCCTCCATATTCTGCTAGAAAATCCCGCAAATGTTCTGGGTCTTCAGAAGATCTCTTCTGATTATTCCTTGTGACCCTCATGCAGGCAGGCAACACAAGGCCAAACAGCATTTGGATCTTTTTTCAGTTGTGTCCTAAATGCCAAGAGTCTTTTCCTGAGCTGCACTATTGACTTGTTCAAATCAGAGAAGATCATTAATGGATATCCTTCATACTGTACTGGAGCTTGCAATCAAGAAGTCTGTAGGATCCCAAAACCTTCAAAATCATCATTCTTGGGCAGTGGTTCCCAAACTGTAGGCTGGAACCCCAAATGGGGTCACATCATCAGTGGATGGGTCACAGAAATAGTTGTTCCTTATCTCTCTGAGCCTCCCGTGACCTATGCTCAATAATAGTAGTTCATGAATAGTCACAAGTCTGCCATTCCTCCTGTGTAGGCTTTTTGTTAGACCAGTGCTAGAGTCTTTGAGCATACACAAGCATGCAGGGTTCCCACTCCCTGATGTTCACTGTTGCTACTACATTTATGATTTAGATACATGGAGGAGGAGGAAGAGGAAGTGGACCACAAGATGACAGAGGGGTAAAAGGAGCACTAAGAGGGGAAAAAGCCATAGCAGAGAGACTGAATAAATTCTTTGCTTCGGTCTTTACTGAAGAAGATGTAGGGATATTACCCATGACTGAAATGGTATTTAAAGGTGTTGCTGTGGAAGAATTGAAAGAAATATCAATACACCTGGAAGATGTATTACAACTATTTGATAAACTGAAGAGTAACAAATCACCTGGACTGGATGGTATACATCCAATGGTGTTGAAAAAACTGAAATATGAGATTGCAGACCTACTATTATAAATCTGTGAACTATCATTAAAATCATCTGTAATGCCTAAAGATTAGCAAATGGCCATTGTAACACCAATTTTTAAAAAGGGTTCCAGAGGTGACCGGGAAACTATAGACCAGTGAGTCTGACATCAGTACTGGGCAAAATGGTAAAAACCATTATTAAGAACAAAATTACTCAAGATAGATAGTCATGGTTTTTAATGGGAGAAAGCTAATATGGCTTTACCCAAGGAAGGTCTTACTAATCTGTTATATTTATTTGAAGGTGTGAATAAACGGGCAGACAAAGGTGAGCCGGTTGATATAGTGTATCTAAATTTTCAGAAAGCCTTTGACAAGGTCCCTCATGAGAGACTCTTGGTGAAATTAAAAAGTCATGGGGTAGGGGGCAGTGTACTATTGTGGATCAGGAACTGGTTAAAAAATAGAAAGCAGAGTAGGGCTAAATGGGAATTTTCCCAATGGAAAAAAAAGATAAATAGTGGAGTACCCCAGGGATCTGTGCTGGGTCTGCTGCTTTTTAACATATTTGTAAATGACTTGGAAATGGGAATAATGAGTGAGGTAATCAAATTTGCAGATGACACAAAATTATTCAAAGCTGCTAAAACCTACAGTAAGAGGATTGTGAAAAATTGCAAGTGGACCTTGATAAATTGGAAGACTGGATGTCCAAATGGCAGATAAACTTTAATGTGGACAAGTGCAAAGTTATGTACCTAGGAAAGAACAACCCAAACTATGGTTACACGATGCATTGTTCCACATTAGGAACCAGCCCATAGGAAAAGGATTTTGGCGTCATCATGGATCCCTCTGCCCAGTGTGCAGTGGCAGCCAAGAAGGCCAATAGAATGCTAGGTATCATAAGGAAAGGAATGGAGAATAAAACAAAGGATATTATAATGCCTCTGTATCATTCCATGGTGTGACCGCACCTTGAATATTGTGTGCAATTCTAGTCACCGTATCTTAGAAAGGATTTAGCGGAATTAGAAAAAGTTTAGAGAAGAGCCACCAAAACGATAAATAGGATGGAACCTTTTAAGCCCCTCCTCGTACCCCTATAAGGAGAGGCTTAAAAGGTTAGGGCTCTTCAACCTGGAAAATAGATGGCTGAGGGGAGATATGATAGAGATCTATAAATTAATGAATGGAGTGGAACAGGTAAATATAGATCAATTGTTTACTCCATCAAAAAGTAGAAAACCGGGAGAGCGTTTGGAAGGTGTGTGGAGGTGACCGGGCTGTGTGAGCGTGCCCAGAGTGAGCTGGGACTGATCCTGTGAAGCTGACGCTGCTGTCCCTGAGAACATCAGGCAGGCACGCCCGGGACAGCCTATTCCTGGTGGGGCCTCTCTTGAGTTAAAGGGCTGGTGCCTGGGATCCCTGTTGGAGAGCGTTTGGAAGGTGTGTGGAGGTGACCGGGCTGTGTGAGCGTGCCCAGAGTGAGCCGGGACTGATCCTGTGAAGCCGACGCTGCTGTCCCTGAGAACATCGGGCAGGCACGCCCGGGACAGCCTGCTCCTGGTGGGGCCTCTCTTGAGTTAAAGGGCTGGTGCCTGGGATCCCTGTTGGAGAGCATTTGGAAGGTGTGTGGAGGTGACCGGGCTGTGTGAGCATGCCCAGAATGAGCCGGGACTGATCCTGTGAAGCCGACGCTGCTGTCCCTGAGAACATCGGGCAGGCACGCCTGGGACAGCTTGCTCCTCGTGGGGTCTTTATTTCCTTTAAATTTCTTCCTTGCTGCTCCGTGACCGCGGAGCGTGACCGCGGGGCGTATTCTGAAGGGGTGTGTCTAAAGGGGCAGGTCTCTGCCCCTTAGACGCCCCTTCGACGCCGCGGCGATGCTAGCTTTTTGGATCTTCAGCTCTATGGTGTTGAGGTGCGTATGCAGAGTCTGTCTTTGCTGATACTTTCCAATTTTGCTTTGTGAGTAGTCAAGGAGTTTTTTTCTGTTTTGTTTTAGTATTATATTATGGGGAAACGGAAGGCAAAGGCAGGTGTTAAGTCTCAGAGGACTGGAACCGGAGGTGTTAAACCGGTCGGTCCTCTAGACAAGCATGTAGTTCCTCTACCTTTGGCTCAGTCCTCTCTCGACGGTGTCTCTTTGAGTCCCGATGGGAGATCTCCTCCCTGCCCTGGTTCTGGTATGTCTGTAGTTTCTAAGACTCCCTTTGATGGTGGTGGAGAGTTGAGGAATGTTATTGATTTACCTACTCCGGTCTTGGGGATAGATTCAAGTGGTTCTTCGGAACTTCCGGATCTACCCTCTGAGGCAGATGTTACCTTGAGGGATGTTTGGAGGGCCTTAAAATGTATTGATCTAAAAGTATCCTCAAAATTGAATTCTTTGTGTACCTTTACCCAGGAGACTGCATAAGCTCTGCAGCAACTGGATAAAAAGGTTACCTTATTGGATACAGCTGTTTCTAAATTAGAATCTCAGGTTCCTTCTTTACAGTCAGTAAATGTTTCAGCTATTAAGGATTCTTTAATTTTACATTCTAAAGTAGAAGCCTTGGAGAATTCTATGCGTCGTTGCAATTTAAGATTTTTGAATTTTCCTCAGTCTTCTTTACTTTCAGCAAAAATTCTATTGGATAAATATCTCAAGGAGGTGTTGGCTATATCTGATTCTATAGAGGTTTCGCAAATATATTATATTCCATCAACTTCTAAAAAGGTTAATGCTGCTGACAATGAGCTGGATGAAATTGTTCCTAATATTGCCAATCTCACTGCCTTTATTGAGGATTCTTTAGATACCATTACCTTAAGATCCACTTTGTTAGTTACTTTTCCTTCTATTCTGATCAAACAACATATTCTTAAAGCTTATTTCAAGATTAAGGCTATTAAGTTTTGTGGACAGGCTGTACTGGTGTTTCCAGATGTGGCACGGGCTACTCAGTTGCGCCGGAGGCAATTTATGGCTTTAAAGCCTCAAGTGTTAGCTTTGGGCGCTACCTTTTTCTTGAGATTTCCGTGTAAATGTGCTATCAATTTTGATGGTGCTTCTTATGTTTTTGTAGACGTTACGCATCTGGAAAGGTTCTTGCAGGACAGATAGGGTTTGGTAGGAGACGGCACTGTTGAATGAAGATTCACCTCTTTAGTTGTTGGTCTAGTACCCAGGTTATTCTTTAAGTTTGTGTTGTTTTCCTTTTTTCCTTGTCCAATTGCACTCTCATGATGTGGACTATATCATGTAATTTACTAGTTTACTTGTTAATTGGGTTTTTTTCTTCTTGATGTAATTTCTGGATTGACCTGTATGATATATTTGATCAATGTAATTTGATTGAAAATCAATAAAAAAAAAGTAGAAAAACTAGGGGACATGCAATGAAGCTAATAAGAGAAAATATTTTTTCACTGAACGCATCATCAAACCCTGAGGATGTAGTAAAAGCTGTCAGTGTGGTTGGCTTTAAAAAAAGGTTTGGACAAGTTCCTGGAGGGAAGGTCCATAAACCATTATTAAAGAGGACCCAGGAAATCTACTTCTTGTCCCAATACAATCATTAAGAAACCTGTGTATCTTTTTGGGAAGCTGTCAGGTACTTGTGACCTGGATTGGCCACTTTTGGAAACAGGATACTGGGCTTTATGGGCCTTGGTCTGACCCAGTGTGACATTTCCTAAGTGTATAAGGAAGGGGAGGAAAATGGATGAAAGGTTTGATATACTACTCCTACTACTTGAGCATTTGTATAGTGCTACAAGATGTACGCAGCGCTGCACAGACATGTAAGAAATGGTCCCTGCTCATCAGAGCTGACAATCTAGTCAAGACAGACCACACAGAAGGTGTAGACAGGGATAAGTCTAGGGGGGATGGTAAACAAACAAGGAGATCAGGTGAGTCAAGATCCAAAAGCAGTAGCAAAGAGGTGAGTTTTCAGCCTGGATTTGAAAAGGGCCAGAGAAGGCGCTTGGTGTACAGACACAGGTAGTTTGTTCCAGGCATAAGGTGCAGCAAGGTGAAAGGAGCAAAGTCTGGAGTTGGCAATAGAAGAGAAGGGCACAGATAGAAGCAATTTGCCAGAAGAACAGAGTTCCCAAGGGGGGGGGGGGGGTGTAGGGAGAGATAAGAGAAGAAAGGTAGTGAGGAGCTGCAGAGTGAATGCACATATATTTGATATTTTGATTTCAATATCATCTGGGGGCACATGAATGATTTTATTGTGTACACCTAACAGCTTCTGAGTGTGCCCACAGTTCAGGTATAAGCCTACTGGGGCAGGGACACTTGGGTTCCCGCCCACCCTACCTCTCACCCCACCCACCCCTGGGGCTGCATTGCCTATATAGTGGCCAATAGCTTGGGATATGCCCACATTCTCTTAACCAGCATGTCTTGTATTCAGTGCAATACCTGCGGTACTTTCATTCCCAGAAGAATCATTTGGAGCCTAAGATCATGTCCTGTGTGCCGAAGGTCATCTGCCATGTATAACAAATTTACTCTACTAAGAGAAGACCTGGCTGCCATGCATAAAGAATTGTCTGTACTGAGGGAAGAACTGACTGCAATGAAGCGCACCTCTTCTAGAATACAGACTGAACAAAGCCCATCACCGCTCCCACAAAGAGTCAAACACACCAGGAACAAATGGATCACAGTGGGTTCAGGTAGATTGCGATCTGTGACACAGAGACATCCTATACACCAAGAGATATCCCTGCATAATGCATTCTCTGACTTGGTTAATGAGGATGCCCTATTCAAAGAAATTGAACGGCCCTTAGAGGAGTCAGTCAATGCCCAATCTCCTGCTAAAGCACCAAATATGAAAAACTCACCAAACAGAAAACTACTGCTGCTTGGAGATTCCATCATCAGAGACACCAACTTGGGAACACAGTTCAAAGGAGAGAAGAAAGTCAAATGCCTCCTAGGCTCCTTAGCTGGCAGGAATACAAACCAAATTATTGATGTACTTAGCGTGGAAAGCAAACACTCCAAACTTGATGTTGTCATCCACTTGGGTACAAAAGATCTGGCTAGAAATAGTGCCTCTACATTCCAAAACGAACTTCCGATCTCTGGGAGAAAAACTCAAGCCCATTATTAACACTGTAGCATTCTCAGAAGTACTACCTGTTCTAGATAAGGGGGTGAAAAGGCTAAATCGCATTAACAGCTTTAATACATGGCTCCAGACCTGGTTCAAACGAGAAGGATTCAGATTTATTGGCGACTGGGAAAACACATGGACCAACAAGAAATTATACTGTGCTGATGGGCTACACCTCTCTGTCGCAGGGAAAAGAATCCTATGTGAAAAATCCAGGCAGTATGTTGATTTGCATTTAAACTAGAAGAAGGGGGTGACGGATGGGGAAGGTCAAGTTCTGGACGTCACCCCCTGCAAAAGCAGAATAACAGAAACAACCACACTTTTAAACAACACATTAAAAGCAACTGGGAAGAAGTGGGTAGAATAAAATCAAGGCAATATACACACAAGCCAGTTAAATGCTGGAAAGCAATGAGCACAAATGCTCGAAGCTTAGCCAACAAACTTCCGGACCTGGAAGCCCTACTTGTGGAAAAGGACTTGGACATTGTGGCCATTACAGAAACATGGTTTAATGAATCACATGATTGGGATATAGCCATACCTGGCTATACTCTATTCAGAAGAGACAGAGAAAATGGAAAATGGGGAGGAGTAGCCTTGTATGTCAAAAGCAATATCAAAGCTACTGAAATGCAGGGTGCATGGGGAAAAGAAGAAGCGCTCTGGATCATGTTGGAAAGAGGAGATGGCACTGTCATCCATACTGCTGTAATCTACAGACCTCCAACTCAAATTGAAGAGATAGATAACGAATTGATTATAGATATTGCCAAGATAGCAACAAAGAGGGAAACAATCATATTGGGTGACTTTAATCTACCCGATGTGGATTGGATTACTCCTTCTGAAAATCTGGAAAGAAGCAAAAAAATTGTGGACGCTATCCAAGATGCATTACTTAGAAAAATGGTGATGGAACCAACCAGGGAAAGCTCAATGCTGGATTTGGTGCTCACCAACAGTGATAGCGTGTCTAATGTCTGGGCGAGTGCCCTGTGAGCAACAGTGATCATCACATGGTGTGGTCTGAGATAAAAGCCAAAGTACAATCCAATCATAGCAAGCTCAAAGTCCTAAACTTCAAAAACATTGACTTCAATAAAATGGCTGAGTAGCTAAAGGAGGAGCTGACAGGGTGAAAGGGGATAAGGGAAGTGGAATTGCAATGGACTAAACTAAAAGGGGCAATAAAAGGGGCAACAGATAAATATATAAGAAAAGTAAATAAAAACAAGAGGAGAAGGAAACCTATTTGGTTTTCCAAAGAAATGGCTGCTCAAATAAGGGCAAAAAACCACAGCTTTTGCAAAATTCAAAAGCTTGCAAACAGAAGAACACAGAAATGAATACAGGATCAAACTCAAGGAAACAAAAAGAGAAATAAGCATAGCAAAATCAAAGGCAGAGGAAAAGATGGCTAAAGATGTTAAGTGCGGCAACAAAACTTTCTTCAGGTATATTCGGGAAAGGAAGAAGATCAGAGGTGGAATTGCAGGACTCAGAAGTTCTTGAAAGGGACTCGTGGAAAATGACATTGATAAAGCGAAATTACTAAACAAATACTTCTCCTCTGTTTTTACTAAAGAAAATACTGGAGAAGGACCACCTGTGACTCCCAAATATAAAAATGGGAAGGAGGTAGATACCACACCATTCAGAGAGGATGAGGTTTTAGAACAACTTGCAAAACTGAAAGTGGACAAGGCCATGGGACCAGATGGGATACATCCCAGGATACTGAAAGAGCTCAGAGAGGTTCTTGCAGAGCCATTAAAAGATGTTTTCAACAGATCCTTGGAAACAGGAGAGGTTTCTCAGGACTGGAGAATGGCTGACGTCGTACCGCTACACAAAAGTGGTGACAGGGAAGAAGTGTCAAACTACAGGCCCGTGAGCCTTACCTCGGTGGCGGGAAAAGTAATGGAGATGCTCCCGAAAGAGTGAATAGTGAACTTTCTCAAAACCAGCGGGTTACAGGATCCGAGGCAACATGGTTTTACCGAGGGACGATCTTGCCAGACAAATCTCATTGAGTTCTTTGACTGGGTGACCAGAGAACTGGATCAAGGACACACGATGGATGTCATTTACCTGGATTTCAGCAAAGCCTTTGATACTGTTCCTCATAGGAGGCCTATCAATAAACTCAGTAGTTTGGGGATGGGTCCCAAGGTGGTAAACTGGATCAAAAATTGGATGACTGACAGACGACAGAAGGTGATGATAAATGAAGCTCACTCGGATGAAAGGAAGGTGATTAGCGGGTTGCCTCAGGTTTCGGTCCTAGGCCCGGCACTGTTAAATGTATTTGTGAGTGATATTGCTGAAGGAATGAATGGAAAAGTCTGTCTTTTTGCAGATGACATGAAAATTTGCAACAGATTAGACTCCCCCGAGGGAGTGCTTAACATGAGGAGGGATCTGCAAAAGCTGGAGGAATGGTCTGATGCTTGGCAATTAAGATTTAATGCGAAGAAGTGCAGTGTCATGCACTTGGGTAGCAGAAATCCAAGGGAAATGTACACGATAGGGGGCGAGAGGTTGGTGTGCATGGAGCAGGAGAAAGACCTCGTGTGATTTATTTCTGTAGATCTCAAGGTGGCAAAACAGTGCAACAAGGTGGTGGCAAAGGCCAGGAGGATGTTGGGCTGCATTTAAAGAGGAATTACCAGCAGAAAGGAAGGGGTACTAGCACCACTGTATAAGTCTCTGGTGAGGCCTCATTTGGAATACTGTGTTGTTTTTGGCGACCGTCTCTTGCAAAGGATGTAAAAAGAATGGAAGCTGTTCAGAGGAAGGTGACGAAAATGATTTGGAGCCTGCGTCAGAAGCTTTATGAGGAGAGACCTGAAGACCTAAATATGTACACTTTGGAGGAGAGGAGGGATAGGGGAGAAATGATTCAGACCTTTAAATACTCAAAGAGAAATAATGAACAAACAAACCTTTTCCAGAGACGGGGAAGCTGTAAAACTAGAGGGCATAACATGAAGCTGCAAGGTGGTAAATTGAAAGGCAATGTCTGAAAATACTTTTTTACTGAAAGGGTGGTGGATGCTTGGAATGCCCTCCTGATGGAGGTTTTGGGGATAACAAGGTGACGGAATTCAAAGTGGCCTGGGACAGACACTGTGGATCACTTTACAGCAACAAGATTAAATCAAAATAAACTGAACCATCTAATTTCTCAACAAATAGGGGTGTCCTACATGGAGTGATGGGGGGAGGAGTGGTGTGTTCACCCCTAAACAAAGAAACAAAGATATGGGGAGGGGTGCACCTGCTCCTGGTGGGTGCACCACTAAGCAAAGACATGGGTAGGGGTGCACCTACTCCTGCCATATTGCTGGGCAGACTAGATGGACCATAGTGGTCTTTATCTGCTGTCATTTACTATGCTACTATGCTACTCTGTTACTATGGTTCATATTGGATAAATATTTGGGAAGCACTGGACTTGGGCGATTTTTCATGCTGCACTTTATAAGACAGGGCTTGATGGACCTCTTCAATCTCACAGGTGTGATCAAAATCAATATTTAGAAGTTTAGGGAATAAGCATTCCAGAGAGGGAATTGGTTCAGTTCCTTCCACACCCTCCAGTAGATTAAATATTCTTATATTGTTCCTGAGAGAGTGATTACTAAGTTTTCCCATTGCCACTCTAGTGCAAGGATTTGCTTGGCTTGCCATTGCAACATGGCAATATTCTTCTCTTCCATCACCAAGGACAGCTCAAAATTTTCCATGTAGTGAGTTTATTTACTTATTTAAATGTGTTTATATACCACTGATCTATGAGTCTAAGCAGTTTACAGATAATCTTGGCCAAGTGGGCTTACACAGAACATACATGGCTTGATTTGGTACATAGATCTGGTTTATATGTAACAGTCATAACTTAGTAGAAACATCAAACTATATACGAGGGTTATTTTTAAAGTAAGGTCCGATTGGCTGTAGCTTTGTAAATTTTTCCCCCTGTCAAAACAAGCATGCGTGCCAGCTCCCGGCATGCCTTGTGCAAAAGCAGATGGCATTTGCAGTTGAAGCGTCACTTTGTACAGTTTATACTGAGACATTAAAATGTTTAAGACAATTGAGCGGCCCTCCGACTGTGAAATACCGTCTGTGATTGTTTTTTGAAAGCAAGGACTGTGTCATCAGCTGACATTCATAGCCAGATATGTGAGGTGTATGGCCCCAATGCGATGAGTGACAGCAAAGTGCGTAAATGGGTGAGATTGTTCAAGGACGGGCGGGAAAATGTCCATGATGAACTGCGATTGGGTCGACCTTCAGTAATCATAGAAGATTTGGTGCACACAGTTGACTCAAAAAATCATGAAGAACGGCAATTCACGATTTCCACTTTGTCACTGAAATTTCCACAAGTTTCAAGGTCAGTGCTATACAAAATCGTTTCTGAAAAATTGCAGTTCAGAAAATTGTGCTCACGATGGGTTCCCAGGCTGCTTTCTGAGGAACACAGTTGCCATAATCTTGCGTGTTGAGATTGTCTGTTTGGCTTTCACTTTGACTGGAGATGACGTGTGCCTCCATTCCATCGACTGCCGCTTTGATTCTGGAGAACATAAGAACATAAGACATGCCATACTGGGTCAGAACGAGGTCCATCAAGCCCAGTATCCTGTTTCCAACAGTGGCCAATCTAGATCATACGTACCTAGCAATATCCACAAAAGACACAGGTTCCACAATGCTTGTACTGGGTCAAGCATTTATATCCTGGGTCCCTTTTTAATAGTGGTTTATGGACCTTTCCTCCAGGAACTTGTCCAAACCTTTTTTAAACCCAGCTATACTAACAGCCCTTACTACATCCTCCGGTAAAGAGATTCCAGAGTTTGATTACACGTTGAGTGAAAAAATATTTTCTCTTATTTGTCTTAAATAGTTTACCCTGTAGCTCCATTACATGTCCCCTAGTCTTTCTATATTCTGATAGCATAAACAAATGATCCACGTTTATCCGTTCCACTCCATTCATTAATTTATAGACCTCTATCATATCTCCCCTCAGCCGTCTCTTTTCCAGGTTAAAGAGCCCTAATCTTTTTAGCCTCTCTTCATAGGAGTAGCCTTCCATCCCCTTCACCAATTTGGTGGCTCTTCTCTGTACTTTTTCTAATAACGCTATGTCCTTTTTAAGATACGGTGACCAGAATTGCACACAATATTCAAGGTGCGGTCGTACCATGGAGCGATACAGAGGCATGATAATATCCTTTGTTTTATTCTCCATCCCTTTCCTTATGATACCTAGCATTCTATTTGCTTTCTTGGCCGCCGCTGCACACTGGGCCGAGGGTTTTAACATGTTATCCACGATGACTCCTAAATCTTTTTCCTGGGTGGTGGTTTCTAATGTGGAGCCTTGCATCATGTAACTATAGTGTGGGTTGTTCTTTCCTAGGTGCATAACTTTGCACTTGTCCACATTAAATTTCATCTGCCATTTGGATGCCCAGTCTTCCAATTTATCCAGATCCTCCTGCAGTTTTCCACAATCCTCTTGGGTTTTAACAACTTTAAACAGTTTTGTGTCATCTGCAAATTTGATAACCTCACTAGTTATTCCCTTTTCCAGGTCATTTATGAATATGTCAAAAAGTAGTGGACCCAGTACAGATCCCTGGGGTACTCCACTATTCACCTTTTCCCATTGGGAATATTGGCCATTTAGCCCTACCCTCTGCTTTCTATCTTTTAACCAGTTCCCGATCCATAATAGTACACTGCCTCCTATCCCATGACTTTTTAGTTTCGCCAAAAGTCTCTGATGGGGGACCTTGTCAAAAGCTTTCTGAAAGTCCAGATACACTATATCAACCACTCACCTTTGTCTACCTGTTTATGCACACCTTCAAAAAAACATATCAGATTAGTAAGGCAAGATCTTCCTTGTCTAAAGCCATGTTGGCTGTCTCCCATTAGGCCATGACTATCTACATGCTGTGTAAGTTTGTTCTTTATGATGGTTTCTACCATTTTCCCTGGTACTGACGTCAGGCTCACCAGTCTGTAATTTCCCGGGTCACCCCTGGAACCCTTTTTAAAAATTGGTGTTACGTTGGCGACCCTCCAATCTTCAGGTATTACAGATGATTTTAATGAAAGTTCACAGATTACCAATAGCAGGTCTGCAATCTCATATTTCAGTTCTTTCAACACTCTGGGATGTATACCATCCGGTCCAGGTGATTTGCTTCTATTCAGTTTATCAAACAGTTGTAATATATCTTCCCGGTGTAGCGATATTTCTCTCAATTCCTCTGCAGTATCACCTTTAAATACCACTTCAGTCTTGGGTAACATCCCTACATCTTCCTCAGTAAAGACCGAAGCAAAGAATTCATTCAGTCTCTCTGCTATAGCCTTGTCTCCTCTTACTACCCCTTTTACCCCTCTATCATCTATTGGTCCAATTGACTCTCTCACAGGCCTTTTGCTACGAATGTACTTGAACAAGTCTTTATTTCGTGTTTTTGCTTCCGTAGCAAGTTTCTTCTCAAATTCCCGCTTTGCCTGCCTTATCAATGCTTTGCATTTAACTTGCCAGTGCTTGTGCTGTTTCCAGTTTTCATCATTTGGCTCTTTTTTCCATTTCCTGAAGGTTGCTTTTTTGGCAGCAACAGCCTCTCTGACCTCACCTTTAAACCATGCTGGCAGTTTTTTGGACTTTCTTCCACTTTTCTTAATGCGTGGAATTCAGCTGGTCTGGGCTTCAAGGATAGTATTTTTAAATAACACCCAAGCTTACTGTAAGTCTTTAACCTTTGGAACCGCTCCTTTTAGTTTTTTCCTAACTATATTCCTCATTCTATCATAGTCTCCCTTTCGAAAGTTAAAAGGTAGTACTGTGGATTCCTTTACTATCTGTCCCCCACTAATTAAATTAAACATGATCATACTATGATCACTATTGCCAAGTGGTCCAAACAACCTTATTTCTTGCACCAGATCTGGCGTTCCACTAAGGACTAGGTCCAGTATGGCTTCCCCTCTGGTCGGTTCATGAACCAGCTGCTCCAAGAAGCAGTCATTTATTTCATCTAGAAACTTTATCTCTTTAGCTTGTCCTGCTGTGACACTGACCCAGTCGATATAGGGGTAATTGAAATCACCCATTATTACTACTCTGTTGTGACTTTTGTTAGCTTCCTTGATTTCTTTGAGCATTTCATCATCCATTTGTTCATTCTGGCCAGGCGGTCGATAGTATACTCCCACTGCCATCACCTTCCCCTTCATAAATGGAATTTCAATCCATAGAGATTCTACAGCAAATTTTGTTCCCTGCAAAACTTTAATCCTTTCTGACTCAATGCCCTCTCTAACATAGAGCGCAACCCCTCCACCAATTTGATCAGCTCTATCATTACGATATAGTTTGTATCCAGGTATCACAGTGTCCCACTGGTTATCCTCCTTCCACCATGTCTCTGAGAGTGCAATCATATCTAACCTCTCATTTAGTGCTATATATTCTAACTCTCCCATCTTATTGTTTAGACGTCTAGCATTGGCATACAAGCATTTTAGAGACTGTATTTTATTAATATTAATCTGGCTATTGGTAGGCATGGGTAATTTGGAATCTCTATGCTCTGTCTGCTCCTTACTCAAGGGCATTTGGGCTACTATACTCCCTTTTGGAACCTCACTGCTTTTGGTAGTATCCTTCAAGGATACCTTCGTCCGAACCATGCGCTCCTGGGTGACTGTTGGCTTTCCCCTATTTTCTAGTTTAAAAGCTTCTCTATCTCTTTTTTAAAGGTTAATGCCAGCAGTCTGGTCCCATCCTGATTAAGGTGAAGCCCATCCCTTCGGAAGAGCCCGCCCTTTCCCCAGAATGTTCCCCAGTTCCTAACAAATCCAAAACTCTCATCCTTGCACCATTGTCTCATCCACGCATTGAGACTCCGGAGCTCTGCCTGTCTTTTGGGTCCTGCACGTGGAACAGGAAGCATTTCGGAGAATGCTATCCTGGAAGTTCTGGATTTCAACTTCCTACCTAAAAGCTTAAATTTAGCCTCCAGAACTTCCCTACCACATTTTCCTATGTCATTGGTACCAACATGTACCAAGACAGCAGACTCCTCCCCAGCACTATCTATGATCCTATCTAGGCAGTGCGTGAGGTCCGCTACCTTCACACCAGGCAGGCATGTTACCAGGCGGTCCTCACGTCCACCAGCCACCCAGCTATCTACATTCCTAATGATTGAATCACCAACTATAACAGTTGTCCTGACCCTCCCCTCATGGGGACATGGCCCTGGAGAAACATCCTCGGTGCGAGAGGGTTTTACATCACCAGGAGGACAGGTCCTAGTTACAGGATCATTTCCTGCCACACCAGGGTGATGCTCTCCTGTCACGTGACCTCTCTCCTCCATGGCAACAGGGATGCTGCCAGACTGGAGGTGGGACTTCAGGACTATATCCTTGTAGGTCTCGTCCATGTACCTCTCTGTCTTTCTTATGTCTTCCAGGTCTGCTACTCTAGCCTCTAGAGAATGGACTCGTTCCCTGAGAGCAAATAGCTCCTTGCACTTAGTGCAGACGTAAGACCTCTCACCAACTGGGAGAAAATCATACATGTGACACTCAATGCAAAAGACCGGAGACCCCATCTCATTGCTGGACTTCTGTCTGCATCTTAGTTTAAAGCTTGTGTTTAGGTCTTTTAAATTCTGTATATAATAAGGATTGGTGTAGATGCCTATACTAATAAAAGTGTATCTAATACCCCTAATACACCTTGTGTACCTGAAGCTTAATTAATTAATCTCAGGTCCTCCGTGTATGACTGATTTGGATAAAGAGCTGCACCTGAGAGCAGTCCCTTTCCTCTAAGATGTGCAAGTACCTATAAAACTACAATTACCCCAGGGGTGGGTGGGTGCTGGGGAGGGAGGGAGGGACATAAGTCCTATTGAAGAGGGCAGTTACAAGGTACCCTGTCCTGAACCCTCAGCAGGGGGGAGGGGGGTACCACACAAAGCCCAGTTAGTTGAGAGAGGCAAGGTAAGTTACAGCTGAGAAGGCTGAACTAGCACACAACTAAGACAAACAATAAATAATTAAATAAACAGTTAGACAAACAATAAATAATTAAATAAACAGCTAGAACTCACAGCAAGGTGTCACAGGAGGCAAATATCCACTTCTCTAGCAGAGCACTATAAAAGCACTGCCCTTCTCTGATCAGAGAAAAGCAAACTAAAACAGACTATGCACACGTGGAGGAAACAGGAAGAAGGCTACACAATACCTCAGCGGGGGGGGGGGGGAGAGGGGGAGGATTCACTCAAGCAGGCTAGGACAGGAAAAAGGTTTAACACACAGCAGGTTCTGGGGAGAGAGATTTAATTAAAAATGAACAGTTAACCTGGCTACCACACAAAGCCCAGTTAGTTGAGAGAGGCAAGGTAAGTTGTGTATCTGTGTATCTGGACTATCTGGTAAGTTGTGTATTGTGTATCTGGACTTTCAGAAAGCCTTTGACAAGGTCCCTCATCAGAGACTTTTGGCAAAGCTAAAGAGTCATGGGATAGGAGGCAGTGTACTATTGTGGATCAGGAACTGGTTAAAAGATAGAAAGCAGAGGGTAGGGCTAAATGGCCAATTTTCCCAATGGAGAAAGGTGAATAGTGGTGTACCCCAGGGATCTGTGCTGGGTCCGCTGCTTTTTGACATATTCATAAATGACCTGGAAAGTGGAATAACGAATGAGGTTATCAAATTTGCAGATGACACAAAACTATTTAAAGTTGTTAAAACCCAAGAGGATTGTGAAAAATTGCAAGAGGATCTTGATAAATTGGAAGACTGGGCATCAAAATGGCAGATGAAATTTAATGTGGACAAGTGCAAGGTTATGCACCTAGGGAAGAACAACCCAAACTATGTTTACACGATGCAAGGTTCCACATTAGGAACCACCACCCAGGAAAAAGATTTAGGCGTCATTGTGGATACCATGTTAAAACCCTCGGCCCAGTGTGCAGCGGCGGCCAACAGAGCAAATAGAATGCTAGGTATGATAAGGAAAGGAATGGAAAATAAAACAAAAGATATTATAATGCCTCTATATTGTTCCATGGTGAGACCGCACCTTGAATATTGTGTGCAATTCTGGTCGCCGTATCTTAAAAAGGATATAGCGATTTTAGAAAAGGTACAGAGAAGAGCCACCAAAATGGTAAAGGGGATGGAAGGATACTCCTATGAAGAAAGGCTTAAAAGGTTAGGGCTCTTTAACCTGGAAAAGAGACAGCTGAGGGGAGATATGATAGAAGTCTATAAATTAATGAACGGAGTGGAACGGGTAAACGTAGATCGATTGTTTACTTTATCAGAATATAGAAAGACTAGGGGACATGCAATGAAGCTACAGGGTAAACTATTTAAGACTAATAAAAGAAAATATTTTTTCACTCAACGTGTAATCAAACTCTGGAATTTGTTACCGGAGGATGTAGTAAAGGCTGTTAGTGTAGCTGGGTTTAAAAAAGGTTTGGACAAGTTCCTGGAGGAAAGGTCCATAAACCATTATTAAGAAGTGACCGAAGATATCAATGCTTGACCCAGTACAAGCATTGTGGAACTTGTGTCTCTTGGGGAAACTGCTAGGTACATATGACCTAGATTGGCCACTGTTGGAAACAGAATACTGGGCTTGATGGACCTTGGTCTGACCCAGTATGGCATATCTTATGTTCTTATGTTCTTATGTAAGTTACAGCTGAGAAGGCTGAACTAGCACACCACTAAGACAAACAATAAATAATTAAATAAACAGTTAGACAAACAATAAATAACACAGGTACACTAAAAAATATATTTTTTAAACTGCCTCTAATGTTTCGATTGATTTTTACGTTTTTTGGTGCGCTGAATCCAAATCTGGTAACCAGTTTGCTCCATCACGTACAGATTTTTTGCTACATTGGGTTAGCAGTTTGAGATGAACGTTTCAGATTGAGTGCGATCGAGATAAAAGTTTCTTGGATGAATGCTTTCTACTAATTGTTTAGTAGTTATTCAAATAAGAATAAAGAAAATTGTAACAAGGCAGCACATAAGAATGATGTCAACAAAACACACTGTGATGGTAGCAAAATTATCTGCACTTAAAACAGCCACATACATGTGCACAAACATTGAGCATATAAGAGCGAGGTTAGACACAAAGCAAAGCAAAGAAATGTGCAAAAAATGTTGTACAGGTATGTATGTAAGAATAGAAAACGCAAACCGCACCATTGCAATACATGAAGACAAACACCCGATGGTGTGAAAATAAAATTCTAATAAATGAGATCCGACACTGTGGTAATAACTAGCAAATTTTTATTTCAAAGTTTAGTAAAAACACGATATTTGTCAACACAGTTTAGATTTTAAAGTCATTCTTGGGTCAATCAATCTCCTGGTGGGCCCGTTTCTTCTTCCCCCGAATGCTTCTCTTGGTGCGCTGCTTGGCGTATTTTTCATCTGGGGTTTCCTGCAGCAGCAACCAGCAGAAATCAGCCATCATAGTGGTGTTCCATCTTCCTTGGTACCTTCTCTCTGCGTCCTTGATGTCCTGGTGAAACCTTTCACCTTGTTCTTCACTGTACGCCCCCAAGTTTTCGGGAAAGTAGTTCACATGGGAGTGCAAGAAATGGACTTTCAGGCTCATGTTACAGCCTTGTTCTTTGAAGGCATTGAGCATCCTGGCAACAATATCCTTATAGTTCTCATCCCGCCTGTTCCCCAAGAATTTGAGAACAACATCCTTGAAGGAATCCCAGGCTTCTTTTTCCTTCTCAGACATCGTTTCAGCAAATGCTCCATCTGAAATGAGTTTCCTTATATCAGGGCCAACAAACACTCCTTCCTTTAGCTTTGCTTCAGAAAGTCGGGGGAACTTTGAGCAAAGGTACCGAAAGCACTTACCATCTTTTGGAGGGGACTTGATGAATTGCTTAATGAGACCCAACTTAATGTGGAGAGGTGATAATAGAATTTTATCATGAGGTACCAAGCTCTCATGAAGAACATTTTTCTCACCGGGTCTCAAATACTCCCGAATTGGCCAGTCTTTTTTCCCCCATTGTAGGTCGCGGGCCCGGCTATCCCACAAGCAAAGGAAGCAGGGATATTTGGTGAAACCGGATTGCTGCCCTAATAGCATGGATAGAATTTTAAAGTCTCCACAAATCATCCACTTATGCTCATCATAACGAATCTTCTGAAGAATCAGGGCCAAATTCTCGTATTTTTCTTGGAGAATAACAGAGTGAGCAATAGGAACTGAAGTGAATGTGTTGCCATTATGAAGAAGAACACCTTTTATGCTGTCTTTTGACGAATCAATGAACAGCCGCCATTCAGCAGGATCATACTTGAGTTTAAACTTTTCCATCACTCCGTATATATCGTTGCAAAATACCAAATCTTCCTCTTTGCTGAAATACTTCAAAAATTGTGTCTCGCAGTTGCGGTACCAATAAAAAGTTGTTCCTGGTGACAATAGATTTTTCTGTTTAAGCCGAGAACCTAGCAGTTGGGCAGCATCTTTTGGGAGTCCTAAATCCCGGACTAAATCATTCAATTCAGCTTGAGAGAAAAGTTCAGGTTTCGGATCTGGTTCAGTTTCAAACTCGGAAGTACTGGACTCATCGGGAAAAGCCATCTGATGAGTCTCATCATGATCAGAACCGTCCACACAAATATGATCCAAAGATTTTGGTGGTTCAGGCACAGGTACTTCGTTGCTATGAGGCATAGGCCTAATTGCTGAGGGAAGGTTGGGGTAACTTATTACGTTCTTAGTTTTTAAGTTGTATCCCTTCACAATGCAAGAGCAAAAATAGCAGTCACTGCTGTGGTCTCTTTGTTCACGCCACATCATAGGTATTCCGAAACGAAATGCTTGTTTTTTACCTTTCATCCATAAGCGTAGATCTTCCTCACATGTCTTGCACACTTTGTGAGGAGCCCACAGTTTGTCTTGATCGCCTAACTTCAAACCGAAATAGGCGAAATATACTTTTTTAATAAATGCAGAAATGTTCCTCTGCCGCTTTTTCACGGTATATTCCCCACAAATAAAACAAAAACTGTCCGGAGAGTTGACGCAACCTCTGGCTCTGTGAGCCATCACAAATACACAGCACTGCAAACTACAACTGTAGTGAACCACTTCGGAATAAAGCTGGATTACGACTGAGCAAACAAAAGGTAATAATGAACTTGCAAGAAACTGAAATTTGACAGGAACGTTCATGTCGCAACCACCGTGTTTGAGCGAGCGAACGAGGCGAGGCCAACAGGAAAGAACATGCGCCAGCGCGAGTACTGGATTTAGCCCCCCGCCTCCCAATTGTCCTGTTAATGTATAAAATGAATACAAAACACTCTAAAATATCATGAGGGAGTGTTTCTAGTTAGTTAACCATTACAACCTCTATTTTGGGCCAAGAAAATAAACTGCAGTCGGCTAAAAAGAAATTATGTGAACATTCCTTATATGGGTAAGAAATCTAATTTTGGAAGAAAATGTGATGTGATGGAACATTTTGGCTATTTTTCCTGGATTCAGCACCCCAAAATCTATAGGAATCAGTTGCAAAACTGGAGGCAGTTTTTTGGTAGTGTACCTGTGTAATTAAATAAACAGCTAGAACTCACAGCAAGGTGTCACAGGATGCAAATATCCACTTCTCTAGCAGAGCACTGTAAAGAAATCATGTGAGAAACCCGTTTCTTGTCCCCTGTGACAATGTGGTCCAAAATTTCATCTCCTTCCTCATTGTATCGGATCAAAAATGTCAAAGCATTCGCCATTCTCCTTTTTTGGTGTTCCTCGGAAAGCAGCCTGGGAACCCATCGTGAGCACAGTTTGTCCCGCCCGTCCTTGAACAATCTCACCCATTTACGCACTTTGCTGTCACTCATCGCATTGGGGCTGTAAACCTCACATATCTGGTGATGAATTTCTGCTGATGATACGGTCCTTGCTGTCAAAAACTGAATCACAGACCGTATTTCACAGTTGGAGGGCCGCTCAATTGTCTTAAAACATTTTAACGTCTCAGTATAAACCATACAAAGTGACGCTACGACTGCAAATGACATCTGCTTTTGCACAAGGTATGCCAGGAGCCGGCACGCATGTTTGTTTCTACAGGGGGGAAAAATTAACAAAGGTACAGCCAATCGGACCTTACTTTTAAAATAACCCTCGTACATTGAACAGCAGCTGGTATGTAATAACTTAGTAGAGACATTGAACTATATGCATTGAATAGTGACTAGTAAGTGATAAATAAGGACAAGTACATCCACTGGGTGAGAGTTTGTTGTTATGTGAGGGTGGGGGTGAGGGTTGGATGGGGTCGGGGGTATGGGTGACTGAGGAGAGGGGCTGAGATGGGATGGTTATGCTGGCAGCACAGTGGTTATTCGTTTTCATTGGTGAAATATTAATCTGCTCCACATCCCTTCACAAAAACTATGGAGCAAATACTTGTAATCGCGTTTTCTCCCTCTACGCCCCCTCAGAATGGAATGCCTTGCCACCTGACCTACGAGGTTACTCCGACCACACAGAGTTCTGAAAAAAACTAAAACCACTCCTTTTCCAAGTATATTTTGGCTCCATCCCCCATAGAAACCCAGATCCAATGTAACTTGCTTCACGCTCCCACTTAATTCACTTCTATAAATTCTCCTCCTTAAGCACTCCTGCTCCCCTCCTTTTTACCCCTCCCCCCCCCTTATTCTTATGAAATATACATAGTTGCCTTTCTGGCAATATACTTTTACTTGTTAACTAGAGATAAGTTTTCTACTACAAATTATTGTTCTATGTACAACAGTTGTAACTACACTGTTATGTTACGTTTTATGTAAACCGCCTTGAATTGTAGAAAGACAGTATATAAAAACTTTAAATAAATAAATAAATAAGGAACAAATGAATTTTTAGCTTTAGAAGTCTGTGTAGTCATTTGTGATGCGGAGATGGTCTGGTAGTGCATTCCACAATGTCGGAGCAAAGAGTGAGAAGGCTCTTTTGAATGTTGTTGAGATGGTTTTGATGTTTAAGGATGGTATGTGGAGTGTGTTGATATGTTTATTGAGCTTAATTGAGCTTAATATACCGCCCTTCAGTAAACATCAGAGCGGTTCACATGATACAATAACATAAAGAAATCATATTTGTGAAAAGGGAAAGGAAGTTACAATAAAAACAGGAGAGCAAATCAGCAGAATCGGTCAACGAGACAGGAAGGGGGAGAGGAGAAGAGGGAAGAGAGGGGGAATGGGCTACACAGAAGGGTCAGGGAGGTCAAAGGCAAGGGCAAAGAGATGGGTTTTGAGTTTGATTCTGAAGGTGGTAAATGTCTGTTCAAGCCGGATGGAGGTGGGGAGAGAGTTCCATAGTGCAGGTCCAAGGAAAAAGAAAGCAGAGGAACGGGTGGACTGGAGGTGAGCGTGAGCAGGAGAAGGAAGATGAAGGCGATTGAGGTGCATAGACCGTAGAGAGCGAGCTGAGGAATGAAAATGAACGAGGTCAGCGAGGTACTGAGGGGAGTGGGAATAAAGAACACGGTGAAGCGTGGTCAGGACCTTGAAATGGATACGGGACTTGACAGGAAGCCAGTGGAGGTGAACGAGCAGGGGTTAACGTGATCACGGGGAGAGGAGTGGAAAATGAGACGGGCGGCAGTGTTTTGGATGCCCTGGAGGCGGTGAAGCTGAGTGACAGGGAGACCGGCTAAAATAGAATTACAAAAATCAACACGGGACATAACCAGGGACAGGAGGAGTGTAGTAAGTGCTTGGGCGGTGAGAAAAGGCCTGATGGCACGGATCTGGCGAAGGAAGTAGAAAGAGGATTTTGATATATGAGCGATGTGGTCATGGAAAGAGAGCTGAGAATCGAAGTAAACACCCAGATAGCGGAAGGAGGTGACCAGTGGGATTGGAGAGCCAGAAAAAGAGGGGGCGATCTGAGGAGAGGTGTCACTGCGAGAGAACCAGATGGCAAGGGTTTTGGTGAGGTTAAGGTGAAGACAGTGTGTGGTGAGCCAGTTGGCAATGGCAGTGAGGCAGGCATTAAGAGGGGAGAGATCGGGGGAAAGGGGAGAAGTGTGGTGAAGAAGAAGCAAGTCATCGGCGTAGTAGAATGCAGAGATACCATAGAGTTTGTTCTTCTGGATCTGTTATCAGGGTTTTTCTGTATTAATGATCGTAAGTAGTAGGTAGACAGTCCATGGAATAGCTTGAAAATTGTGTGGATGGTCTTGTGTTTGATTCTTTGATTGATGGGCAGCCAGTGCAGTTGTTTGAATGTTGGAGTTATATGTTCAGTCCTTTGGACGTTGCAGAGGGTGCATGCAGCAGTATTAATAGCTAGTTGAAGTGGTTGAAGTATGGATTTAAGCAAGCCTTGTATGATGATTTGCAGTAGTCGAACTGAGGGAATAGCTACAGAGATTAGCTTTTTTGTCAAGTCAACTATTTCAGTTTTCATCTCACTTAAAGTCTCACCATTTTCTGTCATCAACTCCTTTGTCAGATTTCATTTAGCACTGATTACATTGTCTTTTCCACTTCTTTCTCGGACACCATTTTGCTTGGTGAGGGTGGCTTTGGCGTTAAGCGTTTTACTTTCTAGGTTTGCAACAAGGGATATTCAAACTTAGCAAGTTTAATTGTTGACATCTTTAAGTTTTAGTCATTTAGAAGCAGCAAACTCACATTGATCTGGAGGGTATACATTGTGATTTTAGGTTCATATGCCTCAGAGCTTCAGCCTCAAGCTACTATCTTGTTAGGTTCACTAGCTCTGCCCCCATTTAGAATTATTTTATAAAATATTTGCCTGCATCTGCAACTATCCAAGAATGCCTATGTGCAAGTTGCAGTAGAGAAGGCACATTCTTTCCCTGCACCTAATTTTTACAAGCATATGCAGCCACACAATTTTATAAAAGGCCTTCCTTGTTGTTAAATAGACTTTACTTGTGGAAAATGTTCTATAAAATCACTGCCTTAGAGTGCTATGCTTGTGTTTATTTTTGGTACTATGACAACTATGCTAATAGTCTCATGATGATGAATGCCACTTATTTTTCAAACTAATTTATTGGTCATCACTGTACCATTGCTTGTTAAATATTTACGCACTAGTGGAACACCATACACTTTATGACTAACTAAATTGATGGCTTGGGGAATGTACAATCTAGAAATTTGGTCCTTACATTCCAATGATGAAAAAGAAATATTGAAATTCAAGTGTAGGGAACTGCAGAAGCTTATGCATTCTTAATCTTTGCATATGGTACTAGGATTATGCAGGCTAAAACTTTCATTTTTTTAGTTTCCAAAGGTTGTTTGCAGGATGTTTTGTTTTTTTAAATTTCATTCAGAGAAATGCCATAAATAGCACAGGCTATATCACTTAGTAGTGCACACTATTGAGCAATAGTGCATGATATTTAGCAATAGCAAGAGCTATTGAGCGATAGTGTGTACAGTCACTCAAAGGAACACACTGTCACGCAGTAGTGCACACTATTCTGCCTTAGCATGGACTATTGCTCAGTAGCACACATTACTGAGCAATGGTACACTACAAAAGATTTAGGGACTCTTTTACCAAAGCCTGTTACAGTTTTGCACTTAATGTGAATTTATCATGTGCATCAAGTGCAAAGTTTATATTGTGCATCAAGTGCAAAGTTTCCATAGTAACTGTTGGGGGCATGGCCAGTATATACCTAGCAGTTACCGCTTGGATGCTAACGAATTGCAGCAGCATTTGCAATTAATGCAAGGGCACCTAATGGCACCTATATGGGTATCATTGTGTGCACTCATGCTGCTGTTTTTGCCACATTGATAGCACATGATACGTGTCTCAATGTTAACCGCAATTTGCTCCCCACGCCCACACTCTGCCCATATCCTGTCCATTCTCAACCCTTCATGTGATGGACATCTGCTCTCGGAGAGGTGTAAATGTCTGCACCTAAATTTTTCAAGTAGGCACATAAGCTATAGCATTCTATAACTTATGTGTGTATATTAAGGCTGTGCCTCTGCTCTGCCCAAGCTCTATCCCTGTGCATGTACACACTAAAGCTATGCATGATTGTACAGTACTTACAAACATGCTTACTGAATAGCAACCGCCTAAAGCGTATGCCTAATTGCTCATTTATATGCATAAGTCCTTTAAAATAAGGACTTGCATGTCGGAATGGAAGCTAGCTTTAGGCAGCTGCCTTATAAAATCAGGCCTTTTGTGCATACCTTCATCTGCATATATACTGTATTTACTCAAATGTAATGCACACTTTTTCTGGCCAAAAAGAGGCTCTAAACTCAGGGTGTGCATTACATTCAAGGGTGCCTTACATTCGGAGGCAAACACTGCTCTCTAGCCCTCTTCTTCCTCCTTCTTGTGCTCTTGATCGGTGCCCGGCCCTTGAAAAAAACATTTTTTTGCTCCTGCCGCGAGATCGGGAGCGGCCAGAGCAAAAAAACGGCTTTTCTCCCACAGTCCGCTAACGCGATCCCCGATCCCCCGTGCAGCCGCTGCTTCTGCTTTTCACAGAGCAGTGGCTGCAATAACGTTAAGTTGAAGATGAAAGGAAACCTGTGAGAAGCCCTCCGGTGGTCCTAGGAAACTCCTTCTGCAGTGCCCCAGGAAGTGATGTCAGAGGGGGTACTGTTATTGGGTGTTTCCCTATATTTTCTTTTTGTTTTTGTCTTATAATTATTCTGCAAGAAGAAATTTGCTTTCTCTATGGTTGTTTTCTAACATTTGAAAATTCTCACACCATTGATTTAACAATTGAGACTTTTACCATCAACCTAACACCCACGCCTCCAAAATTACCCACCAATTAGCCTCCAACTCTACTCACATGGAAATAAAAAAGTTGCCAATATCTGGCGAAAGCTAACCTCATCCTGCCTCAAACTACTGAGCAACTTATTCCACCATACAAGTGCCACTACTGCAATGTCTCTCCCCCTCCATTGCTGCAAGTGAAATTCTCCAAGACCCAGCACTACCAAAAATGTACTCTGACTACACCAAAGGCCATTCCTGGTCATACCAATGTAACAGCCCAAGCAGATAACTTTCATCCTCTCCCCACAGAAGCCCAAAAGTTAAAGATAGCATTTTCAATAATCTCCTTTCCCTCCTTACCCTAATGAGGGGAAATGAGGACAAAGGAGAGAATAACAGTGAGAAAAATAACAGAAGAAGCAAACTTCAGCACTTGAAAAATAAATCTGCCTATTTAACGAAGACAAAGAACTGTGCCACCTTTGATATTGTTACTGTGGCCAAAAAAGATTAAGAATGGACTGCATTCTAAGCCTCAAAAAATGTTTTTTTTTTTAAACTGACTGACTGGTTTGATTATATAGTTCATTTTTGGGAATTTTGAGATAGTACCATGGTCTGGCATGCAGCCACTGTAATAAAGGGAAGGAGAATTGGGTTCAGCTCACACCTTTTTCTCAGACATTGATGGCAAGTTACATTCAGGTACTTTTCTGTCCCCAGAGGGCTTACAATCTAACAGGCAGATGCAGAAAGCCGGTGCTGAAGTCTCACTCTTTCAACTTTTTACACCTATTTGCAGCACACCGATAGCATGCAACTTCATGCGGGCATGCAGAAAGGGGATCATATGCAAATTAGCCACTCATTAACCATTTGTTAAACTTACGCAAATGGCAGTGCTAAACTGGGAGAGCAAACCAAACACATGCGCCCAAGAAGTCAGCAAGTCAGCACTAGTTTGGCATGCTCTCCCAGAGACACAGGGGAACCGAGTGACTAGTTTGCATATGAGCCACCAAAATACTGTGGGGACATGTCAAACTCCCTTCAGATGGTCCAAGCATCACGGAAAGCCCCAGATACCATCAAAATACTCTTGGGGGCTTGTGCCCCTGACAGAAAGCAAATCCCTAGTGGCCCAGTGGACTGGATCCCCCATCCTTCTCCCAAATAAAAATCAACCTTGTGGCCCAGTGGCCCTGAACCCCCCCATACCGCAGAAATTAAACCTGATGGCCCAGCAGCCCTGAACCTCCCACCCCCACCCAGTATCTTTATAAATGAGCAGGTGCGCTGCTCACACATTCCCTCTCTTGCCCCACCATCTTGAAAAATGGCAGTGCCTGATCCTGTGCAGTGCATCCCAGGATGCACCATTCGGGGGTCAGATGCCGCCATTTTTCAAGATGGTGGGGCAAGAGCAGGAGCGGAGACGTTCCTGCTCATTTCTAAAGGTACAGGAAGGAGCTGGGGGGTTTGGGGCCGCTGGGCCACCAGGTTGATTTTTAGTTGGCAGGGGTGGAGAGTCACTGGGCCACCAAGTTGATTTTTAGTAGGAGGGGAGGGTTGGGGGGGGGGGGTTTGGGGCCATTGGGCCAACAGATTGATTTTTAGTTGGGTGGGGACAGGGGGATCAGGGCTACTGGGTCACCAGTAATTTGCTTTCTGTTGGGGGCACTGGCCTCTGATAGTATTTTCACGGCATTGGGGGCTTTCCCCGATGCTTGGTTCATCTTTGATATTTCTCCTCAGATGATCCAGACATCGCAGAAAGCACCCGATGCCATTAAAATACTGTTAGGGGGGACATGCTAGATGTTTAAGTCACCTTAGACTCAGGCGTAGAGATACTGATGCTGACTGGTTGTGAAATTGTCTATGTGTTTCTCTGCATTGTTTGCAATCAATATTTGCATACCAGTTTATTATGTGTAGCTCATTTGCCTATAATTTAAATACATTTAAACACTTTTGGCATTAAATGTATGCTAGTTTTTCCATTGCTGTTTATGTGTGTGTCCATCTCTGTTCTGCATTTGATGGTAGCAGTAAGTATGCTTAAAAGTGGTGTTATTTGTGCTTATAAGCAGTGACAGTTTTCTACATCGGCCTGTAAGCTTGTACCTGAGGCAGTAGAAGATTAAATTACTTACACATGAACACAAAGAACAGCAGTAAGACTTGAACCCTGGCTCTAACCCACTGTTGTAACCATTAGTCTACTCCTGCACACACCAGCATAAGAACATAAGAACATAAGATATACCATACTGGGTCAGACTAAGGTCCATCCTGTTTCCAACAGTGGCCAATCTAGGTCATACGTACCTAGCAGTTTCCCCAAAAGACAAAGGTTTCACAGTGCTTTATAATAATGGTTTATGGACCTTTCCTCCAGGAACTTGTCCAAACCTTTTTTAAACCCAACTACACTAACAGCTTTTACTACATCCTCCGGTAACAAATTCCAGAGTTTGATTACACATTGAGTGAAAATATATTTTCTCTTATTTGTCTTAAATAGTTTACCCTTGGCTTCTTTGCATGTCCCCTAGTCTTTCTATATTCTGATAACGTAAACAATTGATCTACCTTTACCCGTTCCACTCCGTTCATTAATTTATAGACTTCTATCATATCTCCCCTCAGCCGTCTCTTTTCCAGGTTAAAGAGCCCTAACCTTTTTAGCCTTTCTTCATAGGGGTATCCTTCCATCCCCTTTACCATTTTGGTGGCTCTTCTCTGAATCTTTTCTAATAACGCTATATCCTTTTTAAGATATGGCGACCAGAATTGCACACAATATTCAAGGTGCGGTTGTACCATGGAATGATTCAGAGGCATTATAATATTCTTTATTTTATTTTCCATTCCTTTCCTTATGATACCTAGCATTCTATTTGCTCTCTTGGCCGCCGCTGCACACTGGGCCAAGGGTTTTAACATGTTATCCACAATGACACCAAAATCATTTTCCTGGGTGGTGGTTCCTAATGTGGAACCTTGCATTGTGTAACCATAGTTTGGGTTGTTCTTCTCTAGCTGCAAAACTTTGCACTTGTCCACAATAAATTTTATCTGCCATTTTGTTGCACAGTCTTCCAATTTATCAAGATCCTCTTGCAATTTTCCACAATCCTCATGGGTTTTAACAACTTTAAATAGTTTTGTGTCATCTGCAAATTTGATAACCTCACTCATTATTCCCTTTTCCAGGTCATTTATTATGTCAAAAAGCAGCAGACCCAGCACAGATCCCTGGGGTACTCCACTGTTCACCTTTCTCCTTTGGGAAAATTGGCCATTTAGCCCTACCATCTGCTTTCTTTCTTTTAACCAGTTCCTGATCCATAACAGTACACTGCCTCCTATCCCATGACTCTTTAGTTTTGCCAAAAGTCTCTGATGAGGGACCTTGTCAAAAGCTTTCTGAAAGTCCAGATACACTATATCAACCGACTCACCTTTGTCCACCTGTTTATTCACACCTTCAAAAAAACATAACACATTAGTAAGACAAGATCTTCCTTGTCTAAAGCCATGTTGGCTGTCTCCCATTAAGCCATGACTATCTACATGTTCAGCAATTTTGTTCTTTATGATGGTTTCTACCATTTTTCTCAGTACTGATGTCAGGCTCACCGGTCTGTAGTTGCCCAGATCACCCTTGGAACCCTTTTTAGAATTTGGCGTTATGTTGTCCATCCTCCAATCTTCAGGTATTACAGATGATTTTAATGATAGTTCACAGATTACTAATAGCAGGTCTGCAATTTCATATTTCAGACCTGCTGTTACCATCCTGTCCAGGTGATTTGCTACTCTTCAGTTTATCAAATAGTTGTAATACATCTTCCCGATGTATCGATATTTCCTTCAATACTTCCACACCTTTAAATACCACTTCAGTCATGGGTAACATCCCTACATCTTCCTCAGTAAAGACCAAAGGAAAGAATTCATTCAGTCTCTCCGCTATTGTCTTGTTGCCTCTTAGTGCCCTCTTTAACCCCTCTATCATCTAATGGACCAACTGACTCTCTCACAGCTTTTTTGCTACAAATGTACTTGAAAAAGTCTTTATTACACATTTTTGCTCCCACAGCAAGCTTCTTCTCATATTCTCCCTTTGCCTGCCTTATCAATGCCTTGCATTTAACATGCCAGTGCTTGTGCTCTTTCCAGTTTTTATCATTTTGGCTCTTTTTTCCATTTCCTGAAAGATGCTTTTTTGGCAACAACAGCCTCTCTGACCTCACCTTTAAACCATGCTGGCACTTTTTTGGACTTCCTTCCACTTGTCTTAAAGCATGGAATACAGCCAGTCTGGGCTTCCAAGATAGTATTTTTAAACAACACCCAAGCTTGATGTATGTCTTTAACCTTTGCAACTGCTCCTTTTAGTTTTTTCTTAACTGTTTTCCCCATTTTATCGTAGTCTCCCTTTCGAAAGTCAAAAGGTAGTACTGTGGATTTCTTTACCATCCCTCCTCCACTAATTAAATCAAACACGGTCATGCTATGATCACTATTGCCAAGTGGCCCCAACATCCTTATCTCTTGCACCAGATCTGGTGTTCCACTAAGGCCTAGGTCCAATTTGACTTCCCCTCTGGTCGGCTCATGAACCAGCTGCTCCAAGAAGCAGTAATTTATTTCATCTAGGAACTTTATCTCCCTAGCATGTCCTGCTGTGATACTGACCCAGTCGATACTGGCTGTTGTGACAATTAATATTTGGTGCCATCCTATGCACTATGACACTCCCAGTCTTTGCTCCTTCACATGGAAAGCAGTTGGTATGGGATTTTTACTGTGCTGGTTGCTCTTAAGGCACATTAGCAGTTACCGCTGGCTATTAGTGTGCACTAGACCCATAGGTAACCATTACTGCAGTTTAGTAAACATGTCCTATTAGCATGTATATATCTTTCTAAAATAACTCCCTGCTTAGTGAGAAGGGATAGGATTTTGGATTTAGGTCAAGATTTTTTCAGTGGTAGCTCAAGGTGAATTATATTCAGGTGCTATAGGTATTTTCTGTCCCTGGAGGGCTTACAATTTCAGTTTGTATCTGAGGCAGCTAATGATTTAGGGCATTTACACAGTTACAGCTCAGTAAACCATGTAAATGCCTTAAAACGGGATATTAAACAGCATTTACGTGATTAGTGCCATTGAACATCCCCTTCTAACTCCCCTATGCGACCCGATGCTATCCAGTTAGCAATAAGGTGTGTCGGGGGCATTCCGGGGTGGAGCGGAGGCAGCGAAAAGCAATAACAAGGCAGCAGTGATATTGCATGCAACCTAGTTAGTGGTCTGTGGTGAAAAGATAGGCAAGGGTTTCTTTGCCTATCTTTTAGGCATAGCAGTTAACCGGGCTTTATGCAATATCATTGCTGTCTGGTTAGCTTTGGCACCTTCCAGTGTGTTCAGCAATCCCCAGATATTCAATTCCATCTTCGTTGCATTGAAAATCTGGGTTAGAGGTCAGCGGGGAGGGCAATGTGCCATTGAGGCACATGGCCGTTCAAAAATGAGCCTAGCTCAATAATTGGGCCCTTAGTGACTTGCCGAAAATCACAAGAAGCAGCTGTGAACCCTGGCTTCCTTGATTCTCAGCCAGCTGTTTTAACCATTTGGCTACTACCTAGATGACAGATAGTAAAATGACCCTCATGATATCAATCTTCACCCACCAGGCATGCATTTGGCTCTAATGCCACCCAACACTCATATGTCATGTCTATTCATCCAAGGTTCCCCTGAATGGGAGAAACCTTCATCAATTCATACCCTACCAGCACCCACCCTACATCTCTACTACGATCCCAATTTCACATTGCATACACATGGGGTTAGGAGCAATATACTCTTAGGGGATACTGAGCATATCATTTCAGGCTCTAGGTGCAAATATCTGGATAAGACACTAGGAGGGGACAAGGTCATAGTGGAGAGACTGAATAAATTCTTTACTTTGGTCTTTACTGAGGAAGATGTAGGGAATTTTCCCATGAGGGAAATGGTATTTAAAGGTGATACTGCAGAAGAATTTAAATAAATGCCTTTGCTGCCTACGAGGCACATCCTCTCCTCAGGCGCTCCTGACTCCCATGGCTTCAGCCCCCCTTTTCCCCAATGCCCGACCCATGGCTGACCTGCCGTGGTCTGGATCGGGAGGTGGGACCGTTCACTGGTTTTGTGCTGCTTATTCCACTTTTGAGGTGGAATGAGCAACATGTCCTCATGGATCCAGCAGGACATACAGGGCCATTACCTGAATCAGGCCTGTACATCCTGCTGGGCTGGCATGCCCTCTCTCCGCCTCGATCATGCCCCTTCCCACCCCTGCCTGCTCTCCCTGTCCTGATGCTCAGGACGTATAGGGAGAGCCAGAGGGGGAATCGGGCCCGCATCCCAGGCTTCATCTCTAATTCTTCCACTGCTGTCTAGAATCCTCTTGCAAACAAGAGCTCAAATGGTCCTCAGGTGACTTCCCCTGAAGGGAGAAAATAGTGCTACAATTGACGATACCCATACAATTCCTGTGAGCACAGTCCACAATGCTACTCTGGCTCCTGAAAGATAAAACCCTCCATCTACCTGTACTATCTGTGCTAAAGCTGAAATTCCTTTCCCTATGAAGACTCTAAAAACTTTGGACAACAAACAAGACTGCAATACCACTTTCCCCATCAATGTTGTTGTTGTTAAGTGCCGTCGAGTCGGAGTCGACTCATGGCGACCCTCTGGATAGCTATCCTAAATTGTGTTTGGTCTTCAGTCAGGTGGCTCATCGTTGAAAGACTGGTATCCATAGCTGCTGTTATTGTATCGATCCATCTCATTGCTGGCCTTCCTCTTTTGCGTTGACCTTCTATCTTGCCAAGCATGATGTCTTTCTCTAATGATCTCTCTCTTCGCATGATGTGTCCAAAGTATGAAAGTCGAAGTCTTGTCATCTGAGCTTCTAAAGAAAGCTTAGGTTTGATCTCCTCTAGTACCGACTGGTTTGTTCTTCGGGCAGTCCATGGTATACACAGTATTCGCCGCCAGCACCATAATTCAAAGGCATCAATTTTCTTCCTGTCTATCTTTTTCACTGTCTT
The DNA here is from genome assembly GCA_033557465.1 of Ichthyophis bannanicus. Lineage (NCBI taxonomy): Eukaryota > Metazoa > Chordata > Amphibia > Gymnophiona > Ichthyophiidae > Ichthyophis > Ichthyophis bannanicus. The sequence goes on along the minus strand of CM066031.1, from coordinate 925,289,872 downwards.
GTCATGCTGTGAGGGCTTATGTGCATCAGTGATGCTGAGAGCTAAACTATCGGTAGTTTAACTACTGGCAGGGTCTCCCAAGATGGACAGGTCTTGGCTGAGGTGCCAGACCAAGACAAACCACCCATCTGGGCAGCAGCAGAATGGGATAGTGTTGACGGCGGAGGATCACCTTTCTGTGACAACGGCAACAACACCAAACTTAAACTGCGCGGAAGAAAGGCCTGGCAATCTACTTCTGTATCTTGCCATGAAAACCCAATGGATAGTTACCCATCAATGTAAGAAATCTAAACTTTCAGGCTTTTTACAGATATGTTAGTGAGAGGAGGAAGGGCAAAAATGGTATTTTCAGACTCAAGATTGAAGGGGAGGAATATGTAGAAGCTGATGAGGATAAAGCGGAATTGCTAAACAAATATTTCTGTTCTGTATTCACATATGAAGGGCCAGGAGCAGGACCTCATAAAACACCCACAAATAGGAACAGAAGTAACAGGGAGCTTGAACAATTTTCAGAAGACCAGGAGGAACTAGCTAATCTAAAAAGTAGATAAAGCGATGGGACTGGATAGAATACATCTGAGGAGACTGAGGGAACTAGGAGAAGTTCAAGCAGCTCCACTGACTGACCTTTTTAATGAACATAAGAACATAAGAACATAAGATATGCCATACTGGGTCAGACCAAGGTCCATAAAGCCCAGTATTCTGTTTCCAACAGTGGCCAGTCTAGGTCATATGTACCTAGCAGTTTCCCCAAGGGACACAGGTTCCACAATGCTTGTATTGGATCAAGCATTGATATCCTGGGTCCCTTCTTAATAATGGTTTATGGACCTTTCCTCCAGGAACTTGTCCAAACCTTTTTTAAACCCAGCTACATTAACAGCCTTTACTACATCCTCTGGTAACAAATTCCAGAGTTTGATTACACGTTGAGTGAAAAAATATTTTCTTTTATTAGTCTTAAATAGTTTACCCTGTAGCTTCATTGCATGTCCCCTAGTCTTTCTATATTCTGATAAGGTAAACAATCGATCTACGTTTACCCATTCCACTCCGTTCATTAATTTATAGACTTCTATCATATCTCCCTTCAGCCGTCTCTTTTCCAGGTTAAAGAGCTCTAACCTTTTTAGCCTTTCTTCATAGGAGTATCCTTCCATCCCCTTTACCATTTTGGTGGCTCTTCTCTGAACCTTTTCTAAAATCGCTATATCCGTTTTAAGATACGGCAACCAGAATTGCACACAATATTCAAGGTGCGGTCTCGCCATGGAACGATATAGAGGCATTATAATATCTTTTATTTTATTTTCCATTCCTTTCCTTATCATACCTAGCATTCTATTTGCTCTCTTGGCTGCCGCTACACACTGGGCCGAGGGTTTTAACATGGTATCCACAATGACGCCTAAATCTTTTTCCTGGGTGGTGGTTCCTAATGTGGAACCTTGCATCGTGTAACCATAGTTTGGGTTGTTCTTCCCTAGGTGCATAACCCTGCACTTGTCCACATTAAATTTCATCTGCCATTTTGATGCCCAGTCTTCCAATTTATCAAGATCCTCTTGCAATTTTCCACAATCCTCTTGGGTTTTAACAACTTTAAATAGTTTTGTGTCATTTGCAAATTTGATAACCTCACTCGTTATTCCACTTTCCAGGTCATTTATGAATATGTCAAAAAGCAGCAGACCCAGCACAGATCCCTGGGGTACACCACTATTCACCTTTCTCCATTGGGAAAATTGGCCATTTAGCCCTACCCTCTGCTTTCTATCTTTTAAGCAGTTCCTGATCCACAATAGTACACTGCCTCCTATCCCATGACTCTTTAGTTTTGCCAAAATTCTCTTATTAGGGACCTTGTCAAAGGCTTTCTGAAAGTCCAGATACACAATATCAACCGACTCACCTTTGTCCACATGATTATTCACTCCTTCAAAAAAACATAACAGATTAGTAAGACAAGATCTTCCTTGTCTAAAGCCATGTTGGCTGTCTCCCATTAGGTCATGACTATCTACATGCTGAGTAATTTTATTCTTTATGATGGTTTCTACCATTTTTCCTGGTACTGATGTCAGGCTCACCGGTCTGTAGTTCTTTAGAGTCGGAGAGTGGTCCCAGAGGACTGGAGAAAGGCACATGTGGTCCCTTTACACGAAAGCAGAAGTGAGGGCGAGGTTGAAAACTACAGACTGGTTAATCTAACCTCTGTGGTGAGTAAATTGGAAACAGTGCTAAAAGAGAGAATAGTGATGTTTCTGGAGTCCAATTGATTGCAGGAGCCGAGGCAGCATGGGTTTACCAGAGGCAGGTGTTGTCAGATAAATCTGATAGATTTCTTTGATTGGGAGACCAGGGAGCTGGACTGAGGGAGAGCCCTAAATGTGGTGTATTTAGATTTCAGTAAAGCCTTTGACACCGTTCCACACAGGTGACTTATAAACAAACTGAGCACCCTAGGGATGGACCCTAAAGTTATTGATTGGGTTAGAAATTGGTTGAGTGGGAGTTGACAAAGGGTACAGGTAAATGGATCTCACTCTGAGGAGAAGGAGATTACCAGTGGTGTACCCCAGGGATCTGTCCTTGGTCCGATTCTTTTTACCATCTTTGTTAGTGATATTGCGGAAGGGCTGTAAAGTAAGGTTTGCCTGTTTGCAGATGATACCAAAATCTGCAATAGAATAGCCACCCAGGAAGGAGTAGATAACATGAGAAGGGATCTAGCTAAGCTTGAAGAATGGTCTAGAATTTGGCAGCTGAGATTTAATGCTAAAAAATGCAGAGTCATGCATTTGGGCTGCAAAAATCCAAGGAAGCGCTATAGTGTAGGGGGTGAAGTATTTATGTCCAGGAAAGGAGAGCGAGACCTGGGAGTGTTTGTGTCTGACAATCTTAAAGTAACGAAACAGGTAGAAAAGGTGTTGGCGAAAGCCAGAAGGATGCTTGGGTGCATAGTCAATCATTCTTATGTTTTTAGTTCATTGTATTCTTTACCACTGTATGTAGTTTCATATCGTTCCATGTATTCAGTTCAGTGTATTCTTTTCTACTGTATGTAGTGTCACATCGTTCCATGTAACCAAATATGTATTTGTTTATTTTGTACTATTCAAACTGTTGTTAATTGTAAACTGCACTTGATCCTTCAGAAAACGCGGTATAGAAATTTTCAATAAATAAATAAAATAGTGAAAGGAATAGCCAGCAGAAAAAAGGAGGTGATAGTGCCTCTGACTAAATCTCTGGTGCAAACTCATTTGGAGTATTGTGTGCAATTCTGGAGACCATATCTTCAAAAGGATATAAACAGGTTGGAATTTGTGCAGAGGGAAGGTTCTAAAATGGTTAGTGGTCTTAATTATAAAGCACATGAAGAAAGCTTTAAAGATGATAATATGTATACTTTAGAGGAAAAGCAGGATAGAGGAGATATGATAGAGATGTTTAAATACCTTAATGGTGTAAATGCACAGGGTGAGAGTCTCTTTCGATTGAAAGCTAGCTCTGCTATGAGGGGGACATAGGATGAGAGTGAAAGGGGATAGACTTAGGAGTAATATGCAGAACTATTTCTTTACAGAAAGAGTGGTAGATGCATGGACTAGTCTCCCAGTGGAGGTGGTAGCCACGAGGACAGTATCTGAATTCAAACAAGCAGGAGACAAACACAGAGGATCTCTAAAGATAAAAAGGTGACTGTTGTAGTTGATATGGAAGGACAGACTAGATAGGCCATGTGGTCTTTTTCTGCAATCATGTTTCTATTTCTTTGCCCAACCTAGCACAGATATGTCTCTTAACCCAGCACACTTGGACCAAAATAATACTCAAACAAAACAGTTCTCTTCCTGACCTGCCATAGGTGTCACAAACTAAGGAGAGAAGCAAATCACTCCCAAATTCCAAGGATGTATAGCTCTCAGGGTCAAATAACCAGCCCTTCAAGTGTAGCATGTGGGTCAGATTGAGCCCTAGGTAAGGTAGGCCCAGCCCTCCCTTACTCCATGACTCATCTACTGAAGTAATAGGGACCTATGCTCTCTGCCCCCTATATAAAAAAATGGCCCATCATCTGACATATTGCTCACAAGTCTCTCTTAAGTACCCATAACAGCAGCATCTGTAACAGATAAAGTCCTTTTGGAAAAAAAGGTCACCTTACAGAAACCTCCCCTAGCCAAAAGGGACAGCAGGATGACCTCCAACAAGCTGACTTCAACAAGCTGACTTCAACTCCATATGATTTGACCCGGTGAAAAGTGTGATATAAATGCAGTTAAATAAATAAAAAAATAAATAAATAAATATGGGGACATTAAGCTTATACAAATGACTCAAATCAGAGGGCAACATATTTCCCAGGTACTTGAATGAAGCATCCACCCACCTCAGGAGGAATCCTTCCCTCCAATGATCCTTGAACTCTAAGAATATAAGAAATGCAATGCTGGGTCAGACCAAGGTCCATCAAGCCCAGTATCCTGTTTCTAACAGTGGCCAATCCAGGTCACTAGTACCTGGCAAATACCCAAAGTCCACATCTTCTACAATGCTCGGCCTGGGGTAAGCAGTGGATTTCCTGGATCCTCTTTAATAATGGTTTAAGGACCTTTCCTCCAGGAATTTTTCAAAGCCTTTTTTTTTAAACCAAGCTAAACTAACATCTTTTACTACATCCTCCGGTAACGAATTCCAAAGTTTGATTAAGCATTGAGTGAAAATTTTTTTTCTCTTATTAGTCTTAAATGGGTTACATTGTAGCTTCATTGCATGTCCCTTAGGAGTATGTTTGCTAAACTGTGTTAGGTAACGTTAACGCTCGTAAACATCACGTTAACACATGTTAAAGTTACCTAATGCGCGTTAGCGTTCCCGGCCGCGGTAAGTCCCGCAGAGGGTGGAGAGAGGGCGGAGAGAAGGGGTCAATGAGCAGGGAGTGGGCAGAGAGAGGCTCCTTTTACACTAACGTGGGGAAATGAAGGGCTGAAAAGTACCGCGAATGAAAACCTGTCTTTAGATGCACATTTGCAGGAGAGAGAAACCATTTAAGTGTCAGCAATGGACAGCATAGGCAGCCATCCCTCCCCCATATTGAAGGCACATAATGTTGGTAAGCAGTGATGGGGGGGGGGGGTGTGGATATCCATGTATGTCTTCCCACCCCAGACACCACACCCTAGGCACCTGCCTACCTGAACAGTGGATGGTCTGGGACGGCGCACAACAAGCACTAACAGCATATGGTCATGTCAGCATGGCGGGGGGGGGGGGGGGTGTCCTTGCTGGAGGGGACAATGGCACATGCCTGCAGTGGACCTAGGCCATGCCCTGTACCAGTATGTGGTGTGCAGTGCAACAGAAAAAGTCTGGCTAAGGTGACGTAAAGGTAGGCACAGGGATTGCTGTGCCTCTGTGGTGCAGTACACACAGTCAGTGTGACTCAGAGCAGAGAGTCACAGGCACTGTTCCCTCTAAGCTGTGCGCGTGTGCGCGCGCACACACCTTGCCGAGCGAGCACACATAATTTACAACAGAGCGCACAAAAATTACGGCTCTGATTCTGATAGAAAACAACACAGACATCTTAAAGTTTAAAAGTTATGATTGTAATTACTAGAAATTTCCTGCTTCATTTAGTAATCGTCTATTTTCATTTAATTTGATTAAAATCAATGTGGTGTACATACTGTATTCTGATGTGCAGTCAAATTTTAAAGTATATAACTCCAAGTGTTGTTATGTGCGCACAAAAATTTAACCTTCCTTCAAAAGCAGCACACAACTGATATTTTATGCGCACACAGCCTACAGAAAATTAAAGGGAACATTGGTCACAGGTTCAGGTCCCAACTGCAGACCCTGCAGAACACATCTCAATATTTTACCCTACTATCTAGATACAACAGAAAAACAGGAAACGTCTGGCTGAAGAGAAGTAAAGGTAGCCCCAGGTTAGGTTAGGTTTATTTGGCTTGATATACCGCCATTCGTTACAGCAGGGCGGTTTACATATATAAATCAAAATTGGGATGGGGCACAGGGCCCCATAGCAGGAAAGGAACTACATATTTGGGACAGGAAAGAGAAGAACAGAAGAACAAGAATCAAGAAAAAAGTGAGTGGATGACAAGACAAACATGTACATAGGGACTGCTGTGCCTCTGTGGAAACACTGTGGTGCAGTACACACAGCCAGTGTGTCCCAAAGGAGTAGGTCACAGATTTAAATCCCAACTGCAAAGCACATCCCAATTTTTTACCCTACTAAGTAGATGCAACATCAAACCGTGCAATACCCACAGCAGCCACCAACAGGGGTACAAACACCCACCCACACAGGCTCCACTATCCAAATCGTCTTGTACAGGCAGGCTGTTGGCCCCAGCACGGAGCTGCAGGTACCATCACAGCACTACTGCTACCTCCTGCACAGTTCAGAAATGTCAGCAGTGTGGCGGGCAACGTTGCCAAACACCCCTATCATTGCACAGTGCTGCAGTAGGAGTGTGTGTGTGTGTATGTCTATCCATCATTTTGTGGCTGCCCACCCCACTCTGGGCCCAAATTGTCCAACTGTTACCAGCGTTAGCCTACAAATGTGCATAATGAGGAGCAAGGTAGTGTGGGTATGGCCCAGACAGGGTGAATTGGGCAGGCTGCATCTGCACAGGGAGTAGGGCAATGGCTGAAACACTGCTGGGAGGTCAGTCTTACCCTGACTCAGCAGTGACCATGGCATGTCTAGGTTCCCCCATAGTGCTCTGTGCTATCTTTCTCCAGTGGTACTTGTATGATCACAGTTTTGGGGCCCAATCACTGACATATCTGCTTAGTGTGTGTGCTACACATCCTACGTCTGTGTGCACATGTTTCCCCTGTGAGCATGTCTGCAATTAGTCTGTGCATGGTGAGAATACGTTGTACGCTGCTGCAGGTGCAGTCTGAAAGTGCTGTCTGATGGTGCAAGGCAGACTGTGGGATGTAGCAAGTGAGGATTCACAGGCCTACCCCCACATTATTGCTGGTTTGCCAATGCCCCAGTCACAGATATGGCTCTTGCGCACCAGCTCTAGTGGGCTGTCTTTCACCATCAGGACCAGGGCTGCTGGTCCTACAGCCAGTCCCTTGGGCTCAGGCACCTATCCCTCCATGCCCTCACCTACAATATGTGTGGTTTTGGGCCCTTGGGGGCACATAGTGTATACTACTGTGACCAGTAGGGGGCGGTAGAACATAACCTTCATGCGAATCTAAATACCCTCTGCCCTGCTAACAGGTGCCCATGGCAGCCAGATCTTAACACTGGGTATGCACTGATCTGGGTGGTGTCTGGTCCCAGAGGAACACATGTGACTGCAGAACACAGATGGACACAGAGGTAACTTCGGTTGCACTGCTAATGATGAGGATGTTCAGCAGGACCCATCTGAGGCACCACATGTACTGCGGATCTAGTGCTGGGCGCCCATCCTTACCCTCAGGGTGAACACAGAACCTGCACAATGGCAGGGTCTGTAACTACTCTGTGCCAGTATCACACACGGCAGGCCATCTTACCAAGCTGCGGTAACAGAGAGGTGCAGACCCCATTTGGTGATCAGCTGTAGACCGCTGTTCCGCATGTGCAATACATCATGGGTGCTGGTGCAGTTACCCTATCCTGGCACACAGAGCAGACGGTTTGTGCGGTGACCTGCAGTCCCTCTGTACCCAGGCATTGCTGTACAACAGGCCACAGAGATATAGCCCACTGGTTAGTAAAATGATGTTTCAAACAGTGGCCATGGTTTCAATTCCCCATTGTTCCCTCCTTTCATGCCTGTCCAACTCGTATATTTTGCATGTTATAACAATCATATTTTTTCAGATCTGTGCTGCCAGCCCATAATACCCTTGCCACAGTTGCCGACATTTCTTCGGTCCGTCTATCTGCGTCTGTCGGCTGTGTAGAGTCCTGTCTGCCAGTGCAGGCTGCCACCCCATGCCATGCACTGCTACCCTTTCCTGCATTGTGCCTCTTCGTGCCTGCCTCGCCTGTGCCTAATCTGCATGGCACCACCACTCCTCTGTCCACTCATCATTGTTACTATCCTGCCACCTCCACCTCCACTGGGGGACACGTATTCCCATCATCTGTCACCCACTGTCTTTCCAGTACTTTACATTGCCAACACCCTGTGCTGTGGTACAGTTGCCCCTACCATGTTTGTCAACAGTACTGGCAGCCACATGGTCTGCCCGCAGATATGGCACAACCAGGAACTCCCAGCCCTCCCTCCTTCAATCACTTGTTCAGTGCCTTTACCCCATGGCCAATCCAGTGTTAGAGTGACATCAGTATCAATGCCCATAGGTAATGCATGTCAACGTGAGATACCTTGCAGCCCGTAGGGCAAAGTAACCTAGGGCACCGTAACATTGTTAGGACACCATAACAATGGATAAATATTCCAGGGAGCCCTCGAAGATGAACTGTCCAGGGGTGCCTAGTACGGCGCCTTGCCTAGGGAGCCCGATAAGGTGCCTTAGAAGGCGCCTCACAAGGCACCTTGCAAGGCACCTGACGAGCATCCTATACGTCACCTTACAATATGGAGCCCACTAAGGCGCCGTATCACAAGATACCATATAAGGAACCTTAGAATGCGCCATGCTCTGAAGCGCGGTTTAGGGCGATGTATAACGTGCCATTAGGGCTAAGGAGCCCCATAACATGCTCCATAGCATACTGTTGCTTAAGGCGCGCTCCACGGCACTGTAATCAATATTCACGTAAAACGCGCCTTAGGCCCAGATGGCTGAAAGCCTAACACGCCGTAACGTAAAGCGGCAATGCCCACAAGAACATGGTCCATCAGAGTAATATAATCTGGTATGTGTAGCGCAGTGGTTAGGCAATATGTCTGACAACAATGTATTGTAAGTTCAAATCCTGGAAGAGGATACCATAATGGCAAAAAGATGGGGATATGGCACGTCACACCCACAAAGAACAGTCATGGTTAGATATATAACAGGATACTTAAAACATAAAGAAATAGACCAACATGTGTCACAAACCTGTCACTGTCACCGGGGATGTGGTCACGTACCTTTGTGGGATTCTACACTTAACTATGTCTACCATGTGTGCCTCATTGATCTTCTGGTTGTCTCGGCACACATGCGGTTAACACTGGTATCTGCTACTGCTACTCTGTTCAACAGGTCTTATGGACAGGGACGCTCTGAGCACATAACCTGCCCATCAGCCAGAACTACAGAACTCCCCCCCCCCCCCGCCTCATTCATGTACATAGTATTGTAAAATAGTGCACGCTGTAAATAGCCCACTACGAATCAACCCCACCCTACACACACACGCAATCACTGTTTATTACTGTATGCACACACAAGACAGTATTTCATCGATTGTTTGCTGTGTAGACCACCTTGATTACAGGAGAAGGCGGTATAGAAATCCTTTTAAATAAAATTAAATAAATATGGTGTGTTCCTGTTATGGTGGGCTGCAACTCCTTTTGGTTGACAATGACTATGGCACACTGCCTCGGATCAACCACATACGCAGATGTACATGTGTCTGCCTTTGTAGTGTATCCCTAGTAGACTCTGTATGCAACGTGTGTGTGTGTGCGGTACCGGGGGGGGGGGGGGGAGAGGTTAGATTTTCTCACAGAATCTTCCTCATGTTGTACTGTGTGTTTGGGGGCCATTCACCATTGTCTTTGCCTGCGATGTCACGTGGGTGGGGTTGTGGTGACACATTACATCATACATGTATGCTGTATGTCTGACAACATTATTTTGTCTTTCCTACCATCTTGACCTGACCCCTCAGGTATATGTTACTGTGACAACTGCTGTGTGTGCACTGTATCATGACTATCACATGATTGCACACATGCACATTTCTGCCCTTTTCCATTGTGCATTGCCAGTTGTCCGCCTGATGCATTCATGACTGCCACTACTGCCTTTTGGGTATAGGTGATTGGTCATGTGTTTGGTCTGGATACAGTTGATGTGTGTTGCCCTCATTACCCTTCCCTGTGACATCATATGTTTATGTCCCTGTTTATCTGTTGTCCATTCACACATAGATACTTGTGTGCTTTTGTGTGCCCATCAGCTGCTGCTTGACCTTACCACATTTCATTCTGCAGGTGATACGGGATATGGCTGTTGTGCCTGGTTGCTGACCCCATTTGTCTTCCATGGACATGTGCAGAGATGAGGTACAATGAGGCCCATACCTCCAGCTGCTCAGTCATTGAGTGCACCTTTGGCATTCTGAAGAGTCACTTCAGGTGTCTGGATAAGACCGGTGGTGCCTTACAATACTGACCCATGACTGCGGCACATATCATTCTGGCCTGTTGCATCCTGCACAACATTGCTCTCAGGCACAATGTCCCAGTCGAAATTAATGAGGATCTGGAAGAAGATCCTCTGTGCCCTCCTGTATGTGGCCGTTGTGACACATGTGAGGGGATGGCAGTCAGGCAACATCTGATTGTGGAGCTGTTCTTCTGTAAGTCCTGCATATGTGGGGATGTGCATATGGGTATACATGTACATGCTGCCATATGTGTTTCACAGCACTATCATGACATATATTTGTCACTTGTGTTTTTGAATCCCCAGGATAAGCTGTTGACCCTGCCTGGTGCTGTGGTGCATGTGGAAACTGTGTGTATGTCATTCAACCAGCAGGTGACTGGGGTTGGTGGACATAAAGGTAACTGTACTGTGGGGGCATTGCCGAATTGCACATGTCTGTGGTTCTCTCTCCACTGCACATATGTTGTTGTACTCCTCTTTGGCCTGCACATCCATATCCCATATGTTCCAGTAGGCACCCATATGGCCATTGGTTTGTGACCATTTCTGGTGTTTACACACTGTATTTGGGGCACATGTGACCAAGCTGTGTGTGTCTACAGGTTCAGAGTGTGATGTTGGTGGATAGCACGTACACCCTTCCCTGGCATTGTGGCATTACACAACAGTGTATCATTGCATGGACTGTCGTGATTGTCTCCACTAGTCACAGATTGTGCACAGACAGGCCATATGCTACTTGTGGCATGCTCACCTTGTCTCACTGTGTGTGTCTCTGTGTCTTTGGGGCGTGTTTATGTGATGGTACTCTCTGATGCCCTTTGGCATTATCTGGTGCAGGGATGTGTCTGGATACCTGTGCAGTGGTGATCACTCTTCTATCTCTAACATTCTGCTGTTGCCCTTGTGTACATTCTGCACATGTGTTTATGCATGTGTTCTGTATTTTTGCCTTACTTGTCTCTAGTTTGCTGACGGAACACTGCACATCAGCGATTTGGTTTCACACATCTCACCATACATTGGACATGTGGCAATGACGGCTGAACATGACAACATGGTGATTTGATGCATTTCATTGACATCCTCTGCCTTTACTGTGACCCCTTGTGCCCTTTGCCTGCCTCAGACAGTCCCTATCAGACACCTGCTGCACACAGACAGTAGGTTGCACCTTTGATCATTTTTGACTGACATCACCCTTTAGATGTTTGTTTTGGGCTGTTTGTTTCATCGTGCCTTTCTGTGGGATCTATGTGCACCACCACTGCTGGACATGCTGTGGACCTCTAGGATGCCTGTGTGACATGGGCATAGACATGACCATGTTGAGATGGCAAACTGGTCTGCAGTGCCATCTCCTGATGTGGTCAACATGCACTTTGCTGTGTGTTTTGATCGTGTCATGTTTGCATGTCTGGCGATTCATTATGTACATATTGTGGTTTCACTGTCTGCATTGTGACCTGATGTTGTGTGCAGCATACCAGTACCTTGTCTCTCCTCCTTTTGACACAGGGCACCGCCAACACACACAGCACATCTACTACACTGCATCTGCAGTCCCCATCACCCAACTGTAGGTGGACAGAACACCTCTATGCAACGGTCCCTGGGAGATGGTGCCATTGGGTGACGGACCTGTGCATTGGGTGACGGACACACACCTATGCTGGACATTATTTTTGGACTGATACTTTGAGCAGAACAAGGTGGACCAGCACATCGTTGCTGCTGTGCTCTGTCTGGGTGTCGTGTTCATCGCTGGAGACACACAGCACCTTTGCATTACTGTGGCACATTGTGATGTCACACTTGGCTTAGTGTGCCCATGGACTCAGGGTACAGCTGTAACATTACATGTGGGTTTGCAAATGACATTTCGACTGTGGACACTATGTACTGGTCCGTACATGGACAGCATGGATTCACATACTCACGGTATGTTGTACAGCCATCTCACATTGTGTTGATGTGTGTGGCCCATGTCTGTGTAGTTCCTGTTTATTTGTCTGTCTACCTTACACTTGGACATGACACGCTGTTTGTCAACACAACATTGTGATGTGTGCCACCACCTGTGATTGATGTTTGACCCTCGTAGGGGGTGTTATGGTGCATCTGGGGCAGCACACTGTCATGGTTCAACGTACATGGTGCATGTGCATCTGTCTGTTTCTGGTTTTACACCAGTGCATGTGTCCACGTGGATTCTGTGTGGGTTAATGCATTGTTGTGGACCTTTCATTCTACCTCCACATACATGTTATTGTGTGTTGTTTCTGTACAGATGTGCCACTATACATTGATTTAAAAGGTAATCAATGCATGTATGCCCAGTCCTCTTTATCACATGGCATTGTGCCGCTCACATTGCACCAGTAACTTTGCAGTGGGGTGGTAGGTGTGTCCTTTTTCTGACTTCATTCGTGCATTCCCGTACATTGGCATATGCTCCTGTATCCACAGCACCTATTGCAGCAGGCCTTCTGTATAGTGCTACCTCTATATCTGTGAGGTTGTGCTTTGTTTGTTATTTGGCAACATGTGCCTCCCGTACCTTTTACCATGTCCTCATTTTACCTTGTGTAACTGCTTCTGCTCCCATTTGTGCATTAAAGGTGTTTGTTTACATGAGTACCTGACGTCTGCTGATTCTCGGCACATCACATACTGTTGTCTGGCCATCTACACTGCTGTATGACCCACTGATACACACACATATGGTCTACACAGCTGAGGGGTGGTGCTGGGGCATTGGGACATGATATATTTGTCATGTTTATGCATTTACCTGTGCACTGCAGATCCACATCACTTTATGGCAGCATGGCATTACATCTATGTATCCTCCCTTCCTACCTTATTGCCTTGTGGTTGTGCAGGCAGCTTGGTGTACCTGCCTGGACCGTGCCCCCTTTCAGTTGTGTGTTCTGGTGCTATTCCCGTGATGATGCAGACAATGTACGTCGCTGCCATCCGGTTCACTCACATCAGTATATCAACGCTCCACCTTTCATATCATTGGCAAGTGTGTGTGTTGTATCATACACAGGATGTGTGTGGTGTATCCAGCATTGTGCTGCTGCATTCCTGCCCACAGATAGTTTCAATGCTGTCAACATAGGTGTTCAATTTTAGCACAGATACATTCCTCACTGCCATGTGCCTGGACAGTTGCAGGTTGTCTCATTTGGGGCATTATGGCTTTTTTTGGGTGGACATCTCTACTACTTGGGCACATGCATGCTCAGGCTGGTGCCTCTACATCCTCACCTAGGAGGTGTTTGTGGGACATAGCTGGCATTGGTGTTAGTTGGCACTGGTGCTGACAGTGGCAGTGGGCCGGAGTGGATATGTGCCAGCCTCCTTGTCTACACATCATCTACTGCAGATATGTTCATGTCATGCTGTGGTGGGATGGCATAATGGCTTGCACACTGGTCTGGGGACACAGGTTCAATTCCCACTGTGGCATTTGTCAAGTCAAATACCCTTCTTTGCTTTGACAGGTTCCAGTTGATCATTGACACTTCTTCATGTACATTACCAGGTTTATGTTGCCATGTGCATTGCTTTGCTTGATACCATGTGGCAGTATCAGACAGCTGTTACATATATATATATATATATATATAATATATATATATATATATATATATTATATATATATATATATATATATATATATATATATATATACACTTGCAGACACTTAGCTGTGTATGCTTTTCCTGGTTTGTGTATCCTGTATTGCCAGGCACATATGCTTTTGTGGACATTTCATGACTGATGTGTGTTGGATTCCCATCATGCACCACCTACCTTCTACATGCATGCATATGTGACTGCAGCATTTGATACATGCAGCTGCATTGGGGGGTGGCCTACTGACCAGTGCACACCATGCAACTTGTGGACATGCTCTGTCCTGTCCATCATCTGTGGACGGGCCAGTGACTTTTGTATGACATGTTGTACACACATTTGTCTGTGCTGCTTCATCACCGCACTGACTGGCATATTTAGTGGTATACTGCTGATGTACATGGCCCACCTGTGCTCACATCCTTGCCACCTCAGGGGGTGCTACGGGTGTCCATTCACAAGTTCCCTTTGGTGTGACATATGGTCCTTGCACTTGTCATGGTGGTTTGGGATAGTGGTTACAGACGTGCATTGTGATACTCTAGGTTGTGTGTTTGATTCCCACAGATTCCTTATCTTTTCTTTTCTTATGTTGTGCTATCCCTACCAAACAGTGGCTCTGACTTATTCACCTTTCTGCACATCCTTCCTCTCTTCACTGTACAGTGCAGTGTCCCCTCTGTGCAGCCTATCCGTCACATGCCAGCTGTTACATATGATCCCTTTCTTTAGGTTGTCTGGGTGTGCAGTTGGCTCGGTGGTTTGGTATTGGTGTCAATGAGCTGTTTTTGGACTCTTTGGTGTATCACACAGGGTTAGTTCCACCTAACAAGCTGAGGTGCTGGGGAGGGGGTCCATACCCCATCTGGTGAACAGCTGTGGGTGCTGATCTGCATGTGCAGTGCATCATGGTTACCGGTGGGTTTACCCTATCCTGGGGAAGAACAGACAGTTTGTGCAGTGACCTACAGTCTTTCTGTAGCCAGCCATTGATCTCACAAGGGCCAATGGTTAATACATTGACCTTGTAGCCATGGGTCATGGGTTCAATCCCCCATTGTTCTCATTTTGGTTGGTCTGTCGGACACAGGTCCTTCTCATGCCTGTAACAGTCAGACACATATTTGCAATGTCTGCACGCAGCCATGCCCACCCTGACCTCATTGTCCTGGCCTAAGGTGCCTATAGAGTGCATTTTCCCAAGCCGTGTTGTAAGGTGCCGCAAGGAATGGCACCCTCTATGATGCCGTAAGCAAATGTGCTGTTAAACACAACTTGAGCCACGTTTGCATTGGAACTCAAGCCACGTTTGCGTTGGAACACGCATTGCATCACTATGCAGACACATTTATATTGCATCATTTCAGGGATGGGAAACAGCATACAGGATGGTTTCATGGAGAGTGCGTTTTCCACGACCATAGGACATGATCCAACTCATCTGTTCGAGGCAGAGGCACCTCTTCCCAGGCTCCTCACGACTCCTCCACCTCACCTGGGCGAGGGGGATGTGGGACCACCTCACCAGGTGCTATAATAGAGCAGCCTCCTACCCACATGAGGTAGGTGCATGAGGACACGCCACACAAACCAAGGGGTGCATCACAGTAGCCAGCGATCAACACACATATCATACAAGCACAGCATGGGTTAGGGACAGGTCTTTGACTCAACCTGGAACCACTGCAGTTGCACCAGTTATTGTGTGCAGGTCTGTTCTCAACCCAGGTGGCCTCAGACCTCATTACAGAGGCCTGTATTTGCCCCTGTTGCTATGGTATGTGCAGCAGTTGATGTGTGCAGATCTGCCCGAACCCCAGGTGGCCCATGGTCTATACCAGAGGTCTCAAACTCCAGTCCTGGAGGGCCACAAACCAGTCAGGTTTTCAGGGTATCCCTAATGAATATGCATGAGATATATTTGCATGCACTGCACCATTGTATGCAAATATATCTCATGCATATTCATTAGGGATACCCTGAAAACTTGACTGATTTGCGGCCCTCCAGGACTGGAGTTTGAGACCCCTGGTCTATACAGAGATGTCTGTGATACATCCTCTGGACCTTTGTAGGTGAGTCTGCTGCTGTATGCATGCCACAATGGCTAGGCACATGTGCAGCACTGCTGTCATGGACTACTGTGGCATGGGCATATGCAGTCACAACATATGGCCGCCACATGTCTCAGGCACATCGTAAGGCGTGGCAGACAGGAGATCCAGTGCATTTGTTTTGGATGTGGCACATGCCCCAACTACCCCTTGGCCAGACATCACATGGGAAATGGCACCATACAGCACTGCTGGTATGCTGACACTGCCACCAATACCATGGGGCAACCATGTCATGCAGAGGCAGCCCATCAGGTGGCATGGGGTGCCTGGGTGGTAGCACACAGGATGCATGGGGGCAATCCACACATGCCTAGCCTCACTAGCACACATGCAAGTGCCATTGGCAGCAGCTAGCATTGAACCAACAGTGTACAGCAGGGGCAGCCCCCTGCTGCCCACAGCCATGTGTGATGTGCATCAGCCGATGGCCAGTGATGTCTGTCCCCTAACGGTCCGTCTCCATTGCTGTTCCCCCAGGTGGAGAAACTTTACAATACGGCTCTGCAGCTGCGGCTGCACTGCCCCCTCCTACTCAGGCGGCTCCAGCACGAGGTGATGGTCCAATGAAACGGTGAGTAATGCAGCCTGTGTGTTGCACAACAGCATGATACAGTGGCCCCGCAGTCTGTGGGGCCACCTAATATGTGTCCATGGTGTGGCAAACACATCACCACGGTGGTATTGTCTGTTTTCCTCCCACAGCACATGAAGATGCTGCCGAGGGAGCATCATCATTGGAGCCACATCTGGCCGACCCCCCGGTGCCGGCGCCCATAAGCCATGAGAAGGGGGGTCAGAGGAGGACGGTGCCATGCTGGCTAATCCTGGGACTACTTATGGGGAGGGGGTGGCCAGAGAGGTGGTGTGGGATGGGGGGAGTGGGAGGGGGAGGGGAGTGGTTGGCGGGGGAGGTGGAGGGATGGCTGGGGAGGGGGGGTGGGGTGAGTGTGTGGTCTGTTACCAAATGCCTGAATAGTTCTCCCTGTAGAGAATCCAAGATCTCCTTACTTCTAGATGATGCTGCAGAAGTGGTTACAGACTTGTGTTGCATCGCCATAGGTTGCAGGTCTGATTCCCACATGTTTCTGTCCTTTTCTTTTCTTGTGTTCTGCTAACCTGACCATTCAATGGCTGAAGCTTCGTCTACTCTCCACACACCCTTCCATCTCTTCACTGTGCACCACACTGTGCCCTCTCTGCAGCCTATCTGTTGCATATCAGCTGTCACATATGGCTATTTCTTTGTACTATCCTTGCAAGCAGTCAGCTTGGGGAATTGGTATTGATGTTGTTGAGCTGGTCTGGCCTATGTCAGTGTGCAGGTTCAATTCTCACATGCTCCTTTTTTGTTATGTTCCCCGTTTTGCCCATGTCCACAGACCATCCACACAGCTGTCCCCTCAGCCGGCCCCTGATGTCCTTTCCATTTCGGTTCCTTGCTCTTTTGCATGCTGTTTCTACTGCATGACATTTCATAGTGTGTGTGCATGTGTTTATATGCAGCTCTCATCCCAATTACAGACGGTGATATGAGCTGTGTACAGCTGTTGTGCATGTGCGTTGCATCATGGATACTGTTGGGGTTGCCCTATCCTGGCACACAGCAGGCATTTCGTGTGGTGACCTGCAGTGTTCTTGTATGCAGCCATTGCTGTAGAACTTGCCATGATGGTGTTGCCTACTGGTTTCTGCACTGACTTTCTGTCTAGTGGTCATGGGTTTGATTCCTGTTTGTTGTCCTTTTTTTATGCCTGTCCTATACAAGTACTTATCATTCCTGTAAATGTCAAGGCACCTTACATGGCACCTCATAAGGCACCATATAAGACACATGACAAGGCACCTTTAAGGTGCTTTGTAATGCACCTTATAAGGCACAGGACAAGGCGTAGGATGCAGAACGTGTAGGACGCACTACTGTGTGATGATCTAGCAGACACGATGGCTACTTGGTAGAACACATTGCATTGTGCTTGTTGTGGTTGTTTGGGACGTGCTAGGAGCCAATATAGGTCTTTGGTTTGGGTCCCACAGTTTCTTTTTCGTTTGTTTTGCTCCTCTTACCATACATTGGCTCCAGCTTTCTCCCTTCTCCATACACCCTTCCCTCTCCACACTGTACACTGTGGTGTCCCATCCATGCAGCCTATCCGTCACATGATAGCTGTTACATATGCTCCCTTTCTTTGGGATGTCTGGGTGAGCATGTAGCTCATTGATTTGCCATTGGTATCAGTGAGCTGTGTTTGGGCTCTTACTGTACCAATTCAATTCCCTCTTACTCCTTTTTGGATCCCCTGCCCATTTTGCCCTTATACGCACACCATCCACACAGCTGGCCCTTCAGACCGACCCCTGATGTCCTTTCCATTATATTTGTTTACTTCTCTGCATGCTGTTTCAGTGCACACCATTTCATGGTTTGTGTGCCTGTGTTACTTATGGCTCACATCCCCATTACAGACTGCGTTATCAGCTGCCTGTGGTCTATGGCTTTACCCCTATGGCTCCTTTTCTCATGTGGCACCATGTCTGCACATCCCTCAGCTCATCTTCTACTGTCAGCACGCCTTAGATTTCAACCACTTCGGATGCGCTGCTGCTTCCTGTCCGCTATGGTGTTAACACGCGGTGAGTCCATGGTGCACTATACTGTGTGTTAGCAGCTTGTAACGCACGTTACCTCACAAGTCTTGCTTTAATGATGCACTGCCAACTCCTTTATATGGCCATCCATGCCATTACTGCGGAACCTAATGCGGGTAACATTACAGCGGTTTAGTAAACATACCCCATAGTCTTTCTACTTTTTGATAGCAAAAACAACCAATCTACGTTAACTCGTTCCACTCCATTCATTAATTTATAGACTTTTATCATATCTCCCCTCAGTCCTTTTCTCATAGGGATATCTTTCCATCCCCTTTACCATTTTGATGGCTCTTCTCCGTACCTTTTCTAATTCCTCTATATCCTATTAAAGATACAGCGACCGGAATTGCACACAATAGTCAAAGTGAGGTCGAACCATGGAATGATACAGAGGCATTATAATGTCCTTTGTTTTATTCTCCATTCCTTTCTTTATGATTCCTAGTATTCTATTAGCTTTCTTCGTCGCCGCTGCACACTGGGCAGAGGATTTCGATGTATTATCGACAATGACAATGACGCCTAAAACTTTTTCCTAGATGGTGGTTTCTAAGGTGATATCTTACATTGTTTTAACCAAAGTTTGGATTGTTCTTTCCTAGGTGCATAACTTTGCACTTGTCCACATTAAATTTCATCTGCCATTTGGATGCCCAGTCTTCCAATTTATCAAGGTCCTCTTGCAATTTTTCACAATCCTCTTGGATATTAACAACTGAATAATTTTGTGTCATCTGCAAATTTGATAACCTCACTTGTTATTCCCATTTCCAGGTCATTTATGAATATGTTAAAATGCAGCGGACCCAGCACAGATTCCTGGAGTACTCCATTTTCTTTTCTCCATTGAGAAAATTGGCCATCTAGCCCTATTCTCTGCCTTCTATCTTTTAACCAG
Organism: Ichthyophis bannanicus; assembly: GCA_033557465.1. Taxonomy (NCBI): domain Eukaryota; kingdom Metazoa; phylum Chordata; class Amphibia; order Gymnophiona; family Ichthyophiidae; genus Ichthyophis; species Ichthyophis bannanicus. The sequence goes on along the minus strand of CM066031.1, from coordinate 925,270,195 downwards.
TTTCTGATCCACAATACTACACTGCTTCCAATCCCATGTCGTTTTAATTTTGCCGAGTCTCTCTCATGAGGGACCTTGTCAAAGGCTTTCTGAAAATATACTATAAAAAATATAACAGTTTAGTAAGAACATAAGAACATAAGAACATAAGATATGCCATACTGGGTCAGACCAAGGTCCATCAAGCCCAGTATTCTGTTTCCAACAGTGGCCAATCTAGGTCATACGTACCTAGCAGTTTCCCCAAGGGACACAGGTTCCACAATGCTTGTATTGGTTCAAGCATTGATATCCTGGGTCCCTTCTTAATAATGGTTTATGGACCTTTCCTCCAGGAACTTGTCCAAACCTTTTTTAAACCCAGCTACACTAACAGCCTTTACTACATCCTCCGGTAACAAATTCCAGAGTTTGATTACACGTTGAGTGAAAAAATATTTTCTTTTATTAGTCTTAAATAGTTTACCCTGTAGCTTCATTGCATGTCCCCTAGTCTTTCTATATTCTGATAAGGTAAACAATCGATCTACGTTTACCCGTTCCACTCCGTTCATTAATTTATAGACTTCTATCATATCTCCCCTCAGCCGTCTCTTTTCCAGGTTAAAGAGCCCCAACCTTTTTAGCCTTTCTTCATAGGAGTAGCCTTCCATCCCCTTTACCATTTTGGTGGCTCTTCTCTGAACCTTTTCTAAAATTGCTATATCCTTTTTAAGATATGGCGACCAGAATTGCACACAATATTCAAGGTGCGGTCTCACCATGGAACGATATAGAGGCATTATAATATCTTTTGTTTTATTTTCCATTCCTTTCCTTATCATACCTAGCATTCTATTTGCTCTCTTGGCCGCCGCTGCACACTGGGCCGAGGGTTTTAACATGGTATCCACAAGGACGCCTAAATCTTTTTCTTGGGTGGTGGTTCCTAATGTGGAACCTTGCATCGTGTAACCATAGTTTGGGTTGTTCTTCCCTAGGTGCATAACCTTGCACTTCTCCACATTAAATTTCATCTGCCATTTTGATGCCCAGTCTTCCAATTTATCAAGATCCTCTTGCAATTTTCCACAATCCTCCTGGGTTTTAACAACTTTAAATAGTTTTGTGTCATCAGCAAATTTGATAACCTCACTCGTTATTCCACTTTCCAGGTCATTTATGAATATGTCAAAAAGCAAGACAAGACTTTTCTCCAATTAAACCATGACTACATATGTGATCAGTAATTTTATTCTTTATAATGGTTTCTACCATTTTGCCAGGTACTGATGTTAGACTCGCAGGTCTGTAGTTTCCCCGATCACCCCTGGAACCCTTTCTAAAATATTGGAGTTACATTGGCTATTCTACATTCTTCAGGCACTACAGTTGATTTTAATGACAGTTCACAGATTATTAATAGTAGGTTTGCAATCTCATATTTCAGTTCTTTCAATACCCGTGGATGTATACTATTCGGTCCAGGTGATTTGGTACTTTTCAGTTTATCAAATAGTTGTAATACATCTTCCCGATTTATCGATATTTCTTTCAATTCTTCCGATACACCACCTTTATATACCATTTCAGGCACCAGTAAATTCTTTACATCTTCTTCAGTAACACTGAAGCACAGATTTCATTCAGTCTGTCCGCTATGTCCTTGTCTTCACTTAGCTCCCCTTTTATTCCTCTATTATCTAAAGATCCAACTGACTGTCTCACAGGTTTTTTGCTACGAAAGTACTTGAAAAAGTTTTTATTATACATTTTTGCCTCCATGGCAAGCTTTTTTACAAATTCTCTCTTTGCCTGCCTTATCAATGCCTTGCATCTAACTTGGCAATGATTGTGTTGTTTCCTGTTTTCGTCATTTGTCTCCTTTTTCCATTTCCTGAAAGATGCTTATTTGGCCGCAACAGCCTCTCTGATCTCACCTTTAAACCATGCTGGCAGTTTTTTGGCCTTCCTTCTACTTTTCTTAAAGCATAGAAGGCATGTTCTCAGCTTCCAAGATAGTATTTTAAAAAAATGCCCATGCTTTATGCAAATCTTTAGCCTTTGCAGCTGCTCCTTTTAGTGTTTATTTAACTATTTTCCTCATTTTACCATAGTCTCCCTTTTGAAAGTTTAATAGGAATACTGTGGATTTCCTTGCCATCCTTCTTTCATTTATTAAATCAAATACAATCATGCTATGATCACTATTGCCAAGTGGCCCTAACACCCTTATCTCTTGCACCAGATCATGCATGCCACTAAGGACTAGATCCAAAATAGTTTCCCCTCTTGTTGGTTCATGAATCAGCTGCTCCAAGTCGATACCCGGGTAATTGAAATCACCCATTATTACTGTGTTGTAACTTTTGTTAACTTCCATGATTTCTTTCAGCATTTCATTATCCATCTATTCATTCTGGCCAGGCAGTCAGTAATACACTCCCACTGCCATTGCCTTCCCCTTTTTACATGGAATTTCTATCCATATAAATTATACAGTGTATTTTGTTTCCTGCAAAAATTTAATCCTGAGTGACTCAATGCCCTCTCTTACATAGAGCGCAACCCCTCCACCAATTTGATCTACTCTATCATTGCGATATAGTTTGTACCCAGGTTGTCCTCCTTCCACCAGGTCTCTGAGATACCAATCATATCTAACCTCTCATTTAGAGCTATATATTCTAACTCTTGCATCTTCCAGCATTTACATACAGGCATTTTAGAGATTATATTTCAATCATATTAATTTGGTTATCATTTGATAGAAACATAGAAACATGATGACAGAAAAAGACCACAAGGCCCATCTAGTCTGTCCTTCCATAACAACAACTACAACAGTCCACTTTTTACCTTTAGAGATCCTCTGTGTTGGTCCCATGCTTTTTTGAATTCAGTTACTGTCCTCATCTCTACCACCTCCACTGGGAGACTATTCCACGGATCCACTACTCTTTCCGTAAAGAAATATTTCCGCATATCACTCCTGAATCTATCTCCCTTCACCCTCATCCCATGTCCCCTCGTCGCAGAACTTGCTTTCAATTGAAAGAGGCTCTCTCCCTGAACATTTATGCCACGGAGGTATTTAAACATCTCTATCCCGCCTTTACTCTAAGGTGTACATAATAAGATCCTTAAGTCTGTCCTCATATGCTTTATAATGAAGACTACTAATCATCTTAGTAGCAACCCTCTGCACCGACTCCATCCTGTTCACATCCTTTTGAAGGTGCGGTCTCCAGAATTGCACACCATACTCCAAATGAGGTCGCACCAAAGACTTATACAGAGGCATTATCACCTCCTTTTTTCTGCTAGCCATTCCTCTCCGTATGCACCCAAGCATCCTTCTAGCTTTTGCCGTCGCCTTTTCTACCTGTTTAGCTACTTTAAGATCATCGGACACAACTACGCCTAGGTCCCGCTCTTCTTTAGTGGACAAAAGTACTTCACCTCCTATGCTGTATTGCTCCCTTGGATTGCTGCAGCCCAAATGCATGACCTTACATTTTTTAACATTAAATCCCAGCTGCCAAATTCTAGACCATTCTTCAAGCTTAGCTAGATCCCTCCTCATGTTATCTACACCTTCCTGGGTGTCTACTTTATTGCAGATTTTGGTATCATCCGCAAAGAGGAAAACCTTACCCGACAGCCCTTCCGCTATATCACTAACAAAGATGTTAAAAAGAATCGGACCAAGGACAGATCCCTGGGGCACACCACTGGTAACATCCTTCTCCTCAGAGTGAGCTCCATTTACTTGTACTCTTTGTCGCCTCCCACCCAACCAATTTCTAACCCAAGCAGTAACTTTAGGGTCCATCCCTAGGGTGCTCAGTTTGTTTATAAGTCGCCTGTGAGGAACAGTGTCAAAGGCTTTACTGAAATCTAAATACACCACATCTAGAGCTCTCCCTCGGTCCAACTCCCTGGTCACCCAGTCAAAGAAATCAGTCAGATTTGTCTGACAAGACCTGCCTCTGGTGAATCCATGCTGCCTCGGATCCTGTAATCCGCTGGACTCCAGAAACCTCACTATTTTCTCTTTCAACAGCGTTTCCATTAATTTACTCACCACTGAAGTTAAACTAACCGGCCTGTAGTTTTCAACCACATCCTTACTTCCGCTTTTGTGTAAAGGCACCACATGAGCCTCTCTCCAGTCCTTTGGCAAAACTCCCGACTCCAACGAGGCATTGAAAAGGTCAGTCAGTGGAGTTGCTAGAACGTCCCCAAGTTCCCTCAGTATTCTAGGGTGTATCCCATCCGGTCCCATCGCTTTGTCTACTTTAAGTTGAGCTAGTTTCTCACGAACACAGTCTTCTGAAAATTGTTCAAGATGTCCCTCGCTTCTGTTCTTATTTGTGGGTGTTTTCTGAGGTCCTGCTCCTGGTTCTTCATCTGTGAACACAGAACAAAAATATTTGTTAAGCAATTCCGCTTTATCCTTATCAGCTTCTACATATTCCCCCCCTGTACCCTTGAGTCTGACAATACCACTTTTGCCCTTCCTCTTCTCACTAATATATCTGAAAAATGTCTTATCTCCCCATTTTATTGCATTGGCTATTTCCTCCTCCTTTTGAATCTTTGCCTTCTTGACTACTTTGCTAGCTTCTCTAAGTTTTTCCAAATACAGATGCCTGACTTCCTTTCTCTGTGATCTCTTGTATTTCATGAAGGCCTCCCTCTTTTTCTTCACTTTTTCAGCTACTTCCTTCGAAAACCATAGCGGTCTCCTGTTCCTTTTGCCTTTATTTACCATTTTAACAAAAAGGTTGGTTGCCTTTAAAATACCCCCTTTCAGTTTTGCCCACTGTTGTTCTACATCCCCCAGCTGTTCCCATCCCACTAATGACTCCCTGAGGTATTGGCCCATCTTCGCAAAGTTAGTCTTCCTAAAGTCTAAGATCTTCACCTTGGAATGGATTCTAACAGCCCTAGTCCTAATACTGAACCGCACCATCTGGTGATCACTGGATGCAAAATGATCTCCCACTACAACATCAGAAACACTTTCACCATTGGTAAGCACCAAGTCCAGTATGGCCCCTTCACGTGTGGGGTCTGTTACCAATTGCCTGAATAGTTCTCCCTGTAGAGAATCCAGGATCTCCTTACTCCTAGATGATACTGCAGCAGGAAAGTGCCAATCAACATCTGGCATATTGAAATCTCCTAGCAGTAGCACTTCCCCTTTCCTAGCAATGCTGCGTATGTCTTCAATTAACTCTCTGTCCACCTCTTCCTCTTGTGAGGGAGGTCTGTATATCACACCAATGCAAATAGATTTCTCTTTCCCTTTTTCTAGTTTAACCCACAATGCCTCCTCTCTCCCTTTTAAGCTCTGTAATTCCAAAGCTTTAATAGTAGTTTTTACATATAGTGCTACTCCTCCTCCCCTTCTTTCTACCCAGTCCTTTCTGAATAAAGTATAGCCAGGTATAGTTACATCCCAGTCATGGTTTTCTGTGAACCATGTTTCTGTAGCTGCCACTAAATCTAAGTCAGCCACTCCCACCAAAGCTTCAACTTCAGAGATCTTATTTCCCATGCTACGGGCATTAATACACACTGCTTTCCATATGTTACCCCTGTTACCCATTTCCATAAAGGTATTTAATGTATCACTTACCTGGGGGCTTTCACTTACCTGGGGGCTTTCTTCACCCATCCCCAACGAATCTAGTTTAAAGCCGTCTTCAGTAGATTAGCCAGTCTACTACCAAAGATGTGTTGACCTTTCTTGGACAGATGGATGCCATCTCTGCTCTGCAACCCTTGGAACAGCATCCCATGGTCTAGGAAACCAAAACGCTCTCGAAGACACCATCCACGCAGCCATGCATTAATCTCCAGGATGCGAGCCTCTCTGCCTTGGCCTTTACCCTCAACAGGGAGGATTGAAGAGAACACCACCTGTGCACCTACCTGCTTCACCCTCTGTCCCAGAGCCATGAAGTCACTTTTGATACGTTCCGAGGTATACCTGGCAGTATCATTTGTTCCAACATGGATTAGCAACATTGGGTAATAGTCAGTGGGCTTGATGAGTCTCGGCAAATTCTCCGTAACATTTTGGATCTTGGCACCAGGCAGACAGCATACCTCTCTGGACATCAAGTCTGGTCGGCAGATGGACGCCTCAGTACCCCTCAGAAGAGAGTCTCCAACCACCACTACCCTTCGTTTCCTTCTGGTCACTGATTCTGCAACTATGGGGTACTTGAACTCTGGTTCTTCCCTTTCCAGGGATGCTTTCACCTCCTCCACTTCCAGGGCTGCATAATGGTTCTTCAATTCAAGGGCTGGAGAAGTTGGATTGGTGATTTTGCAGGCTCTGGTGACTTTTGTCCAACCATCGACATTCTGTTGACACCCATCTTCTCCTGTGCTGGAGAGCCTGGTTGCTGCAAGCAGCATTTCATCAATGTACTTCTCACTGTCTTGAATGCTCCTCAGCCTCGCCACCTCCTCTCTGAGTTCCTCCACTTGTTTCCTCAGAGCTTCAGCATGCAGGCACCCTGCACATGGAACTGGTTCTTCAACTGGCAATAGGGCCTCTGTCTGGACCGAGGCAGAAGCTGTAACGGGGGCAACAGCTTTAGCAATACGATTTTTCCCAGCCATTGTTCTGTTTGTGGAGCTTAGGTATCTGTTAAAGCAAGAGAGAGAGATCTACGAAGTACCAGCTGGTTTCGCAGCTGTCCTTTCAGAGAAAAAGCAGTTAAATCTCTTTAATTATATTCAAAATGTGCTGGTCCAATTCACTGTGATTTGATAAAGGGGGAGGTGCCCTATAAAGCAAGACTGCTCACTAGGGGTGGGTGGGAGTCGGGGTGGGTAGGGAGGGAACTAACACCTGATTAGGTGTTAGCAGTTCCTGAACCTGAGGGGGTTACAGAGTTCAGCAATACTACTGTGCTCAAGTACAGATTCCCCTAAAACAGCAAAAATGAATTTAACCTTGCTTTAAAAAATATACACAAAACCCTTTTAAGAGCTCCCAGTCAGAGAGCTAGCAATGTAACAAAAAACACCAAACAAAGAAACCCTCAAAACCTCACTTACTGTTTAATGTGTGGAGCCCTGGTTAAGAAAGCCTCAAAAGGGCAGGGCAAAGCAGCCTTTTTATGCAGGCTTCAATTGCACTCAGGAAACAGCAGTTCCTGAACCTGAGGGGGTTACAGAGTTCAGCAATACTACTGTGCTCAAGTACAGATTCCCCTAAAACAGCAAAAATGAATTTAACCTTGCTTTAAAAAAATATACACAAAACCCTTTTAAGAGCTCCCAGTCAGAGAGCTAGCAATGTAACAAAAAACACCAAACAAAGAAACCCTCAAAACCTCACTTACTGTTTGATGTGTGGAGCCCTGGTTAAGAAAGCCTCAAAAGGGCAGGGCAAAGCAGCCTTTTTATGCAGGCTTCAATTGCACTCAGGAAACAGGCCCACTAACCCCTGATTAGGTGTTAGCAGTTCCTGAACCTGAGGGGGTTACAGAGTTCAGCAATACTACTGTGCTCAAGTACAGATTCCCCTAAAACAGCAAAAATGAATTTAACCTTGCTTTAAAAAAATATACACAAAACCCTTTTAAGAGCTCCCGGTCAGAGAGCTAGCAATGTAACAAAAAACACCAAACAAAGAAACCCTCAAAACCTCACTTACTGTTTGATGTGTGGAGCCCTGGTTAAGAAAGGGGTAATTTAGAATCTTTCAGCTCTGTACTTCTGGGCATCTGGGTAACTTTTATCTCTATTGGAAACTCTCTGTATGGATGTCCTAACTTCCCTGTTTTGTTAGTATCCTTCAAGGATACATTCTTCTGAACCATGCACTCTTGAGCGACTGTCAGCTTTCCCCTATTATCTAGTTTAAAAGCTGCTCTATCTCCTTTTTAAATGTTAATGCCAGCAGCCTGGCTCCATCCCGGTTAAGGTGGAGCCCATCCCTTCGTAAGAGCCCCTCCCTTCCCCAGAAAGTTGCCCAGTTCCTAACAAATCCAAAACTCTCTTCTTTGCACCATCGTCTGATCCACACATTGAGACTCTGGAGCTCCGCCTGCATTTGGGGCTCTGCATGTGGCATGGGAAGCATTTCAGAAAATGCTACCCTAGAAGTTCTGGATTTCAACTTCCTACCTAAAAGCCTAAATTTGGCTTCTAGAACCTCCCTCCAACATTTTCCTATGTCATTGGTAACAACATGTACCAAGACAGCAGACTCCTCCCCAGCTCAATCTAAAACCTTGTCTATGTGGCACACGATGTCTGCTACCTTTATAGCAGGCAGGCATGTTACCAGGTAATCCTCATGTCCACCAGTCACCCAGCTATCTACATACCTAATGATTGAATCAACCACTATAACGGCCATCCTAACCTTTCCCTCATGGGCACATGGCCCTGGAGAAACCTCCTTGGTGCAAGAGGGTGTTACATCAACTGGTGGACAGTTCCTAGCTACAGAATCACTTCCTGCCTCACCAAGGTGATGCTATCCTTTCACGAGACCTCTCTCCTCCATAGCAACAGGGGTGCTAGCAGACTGGAGGTGGGACTTTGGTACTACATCATTGTAAGTGTCATCTATGTACATCTCTGACTTCCTTATGTCTTCCAAGTCTGCTTCTCTAGCTTCCAGAGATCACACTCATTCCCTGAGGGCAAATTGCTCCTTGCACCTAGTGCACACGTAAGACCTCTCGCCAATTGGGAGAAAATCGTACAAGTGACACTCAATACAAAAGAGTGAATAATCCCTATCTCTCTGCTGGACTGCTGTCTGCATCTTAGTTTTAAAGTTTTGTTTAGCTATTTAGGTTGTTTTTAGTTGCTAGGGATACTTGTACTAATACAATTATACCAAATAAGTTTAAGGGACTTTGTTCACCTCAAGATTAATTACTTTCAGGGCCTTTACTTGTCTGTTCCTGGGTGATTGACATAGGCTCAAGCCTTTGTCTATAATAAACTAATGTGCCCCTTAGGAAGCTCTACATGGGATGGGATGCTGTTCCAAGGGTTGCAGAGCAGAGATGGCATCCATCTGTCCAAGAAAGGTCAACACGTCTTCGGTAGTAGACTGGCTAATCTACTGAAGAGGGCTTTAAACTAGATTTGTTGGGGATGTGTGAAGAAAGCCCCCAGGTAAGTGAAAGCCCCCAGGAAAGTAATACATTAAATACATTTATGGAAATGGAGTAACACGGGTAACATATGGAAAGCAGTGTGTATAAATGCCCGTAGCATGGGAAATAAGATCCCTGATGTGGAAGCTTTGGTGGGAGTGACTGACTTGGATTTAGTGGCAGTTACAGAAACACGGTTCACAGAAAACCATGATTGGGATGTAACTATACCTGGCTATACTTTATTCAGAAAGGACAAGGTAGGAAGAAAGGGAGGATGAGTGGCACTATATGTAAAAACTACTATTAAAGCTTTGGAATTACAGAGCTTAAAAGGGAGAGAGGAGGGATTGTGAGTTAAACTAGAAAGAGGGAAAGAGAAAGCTATTTGCATTGGTGTGATATACAGACCTCCCTCACAACAGGAAGAGGTGGACAGAGAGTTAATTGAAGACATACACAGCATTGCTAGGAAAGGGGAAGTGCTACTGATAGGGGATTTCAATATGCCAAATGTTGATTGGCACATTTCTGTTGCAGTATCATCTAGAAGAAAGGAGATCCTGGATTCTCTACAGGGAGAACTATTCAGGCAATTGGTAACAGACCCCACACATGAAGGGGCCATACTGGACTTGGTGCTTACCAATGGTGAAAGTGTTTCTGATACTATAGTGGGAGATCATTTTGCATCCAGTGATCACCAGATGGCGTGCTTCAGTATTAGGACTAGGGCTATTAGAATCCATTCAAAGGTAAGAACCTTAGACTTTAGGAAGACTAACTTTGCCAAGATGGGCCAATACCTCAGGGAGTCGTTAGTGGGATGGGAACAGCTGGGAGATGTAGAAAAACAGTGGGCAAAACTGAAAGGGGATATTTTAAGGGCAACCAACCTTTTTGTTAAAATGGTAAATAAAGGTAAAAGGAAAAGGAGACTGCTATGGCTTTCGAAAAAGCTGAAAAAGTGAAGAAAAAGAGGGAGGCCTTCATGAAATACAACAGATCACAGAGAGAGGAAGACAGGCATCTATATTTGGAAAAAGTTAGAGAAGCTAGCAAAGTAGTCAGGAAGGCAAAGATTCAAAAAGAGGAGGAAATAGCCAATGCAATACAATGGGGGGGATAAGACAATTTTCAGATATGTTAGTGAGAAGAGGAAGGGCAAACATGGTATTGTCAGACTCAAGGGTGCAGGGGAGGAATATGTAGAAGCTGAGAAGGATAAAGCAGAATTGCTTAACAAATATTTCTGTTTTGTGTTCACAGATGAAAAAACTAGGAGCAGGACCTCAAAAAACACCCACAAACAGGAACAGAAGCGAGGGACATCTTGAACAGTTTTCAGAAGACTGTGTTCATGAGAAACTAGCTCAACTTAAAGTAGACAAAGCGATGGGAACGGATGGGATACACCCTAGAATACTGAGGGAACTTGGAGACGTTCTAGCAGCTCCACTGACTGACCTTTTCAATGCTTCGTTGGAGTTGGGAGTGGTGCCAAAGGACTGGAGAGAGGCTCATGTGGTGCCTTTACACAAAAGCGGAAGTAAGGATGTGGTTGAAAACTAGAGGACGGTTAGTTTAAATTCAGTGGTGAGTAAATTATTGGAAACGCTGCTGAAAGAGAAAATAGTGAGGTTTCTGGATTCCAGCAGATTACAGGATCCGAGGCAGCATGGATTCACCAGAGGCAGGTCTTGTCAGACAAATCTGATTGATTTCTTTGACTGGGTGACAAGGGAGTTGGACCGAGGGAGAGCCCTAGATGTGGTGTATTTGGATTTCAGTAAAGCGTTTGACACTGTTCCTCACAGGCAACTTATAAACAAACTGAGCACCCTAGGGATGGACCCTAAAGTTACTGCTTGGGTTAGAAATTGGTTGGGTGGGAGGCGACAAAGAGTACAGGTAAATGGAGCTCACTCTGAGGAGAAGTTTTTCCGAATTTAGTGATCAACATATCGGGAGTAGATCTACAAGTTTTTCCGAATTTAGTGATAAACATATCGGGAGTAGATCTTCCCCAAGAACAATTGAAAATTTTGAATAAGGGGTTATCGCATGTACCCAGTATCTGTTTTGATCCATTTCAATTTCAAATAGACTTTGAAAGATTACACAGGGACACTACCAAAAAACTGCCTCCAGTTTTGCAACTGATTCCTATAGATTTTGGGGTGCTGAATCCAGGAAAAATAGCCAAAATGTTCCATCACGTCACGTTTTCTTGCAAAATTAGATTTCTTACCCATATAAGGAATGTTCACATAATTTCTTTTTAGCCGACTGCAGTTTATTTTCTTGGCCCAAAATAGAGGTTGTAATGGTTAACTAACTAGAAACACTCCCTCATGATATTTTAGAGTGTTTTGTATTCATTTTATACATTAACAGGACAATTGGGAGGCGGGGGGCTAAATCCAGTACTCGCGCTGGCGCATGTTCTTTCCTGTTCGCCTCGCCTCGTTCGCCTCGTCGCTCAAACACGGTGGTTGCGACATGAACGTTCCTATCAAATTTCAGTTTCTTGCAAGTTCATTATTACCTTTTGTTTGCTCAGTCGTAATCCAGCTTTATTCCGAAGTGGTTCACTACAGTTGTAGTTTGCAGTGCTGTGTATTTGTGATGGCTCACAGAGCCAGAGGTTGCGTCAACTCTACGGACAGTTTTTGTTTTATTTGTGGGGAATATACCGTGAAAAAGCGGCAGAGGAACATTTCTGCATTTATTAAAAAAGTATATTTCGCCTATTTCGGTTTGAAGTTAGGCGATCAAGACAAACCGTGGGCTCCTCACAAAGTGTGCAAGACATGTGAGGAAGATCTACGCTTATGGATGAAAGGTAAAAAACAAGCATTTCGTTTCGGAATACCTATGATGTGTCGTGAACAAAGAGACCACAGCAGTGACTGCTATTTTTGCTCTTGCATTGTGAAGGGATACAACTTAAAAAATAAGAACGTAATAAGTTACCCCAACCTTCCCTCAGCAATTAGGCCTATGCCTCATAGCAACGAAGTACCTGTGCCTGAACCACCAAAATCTTTGGATCATATTTGTGTGGATGGTTCTGATCATGATGAGACTCATCAGATGGCTTTTCCCGATGAGTCCAGTACTTCCGAGTTTGAAACTGAACCATATCCGAAACCTGAACTTTTCTCTCAAGCTGAATTGAATGATTTAGTCCGGGATTTAGGACTCCCAAAAGATGCTGCCCAACTGCTAGGTTCTCGGCTTAAACAGAAAAATCTATTGTCACCAGGAACAACTTTTTATTGGTACCGCAACCGCGAGACACAATTTTTGAAGTATTTCAGCAAAGAGGAAGATTTGGTATTTTGCAACGATATATACGGAGTGATGGAAAAGTTTAAACTCAAGTATGATCCTGCTGAATGGCGGCTGTTCATTGATTCGTCAAAAGACAGCATAAAAGGTGTTCTTCTTCATAATGGCAACACATTCGCTTCAGTTCCTATTGCTCACTCTGTTATTCTCCAAGAAAAATACGAGAATTTGGCCCTGATTCTTCAGAAGATTCGTTATGATGAGCATAAGTGGATGATTTGTGGAGACTTTAAAATTCTATCCATGCTATTAGGGCAGCAATCCGGTTTCACCAAATATCCCTGCTTCCTTTGCTTGTGGGATAGCCGGGCCCGCGACCTACACTGGGGGAAAAAAAGACTGGCCAATTCGGGAGTATTTGAGACCCGGTGAGAAAAATGTTCTTCATGAGAGCTTGGTACCTCGTGATAAAATTCTATTACCACCTCTCCACATTAAGTTGGGTCTCATTAAGCAATTCATCAAGTCTCTTCCAAAAGATGGTGAGTGCTTTCGGTACCTTTGCTCAAAGTTCCCCCGACTTTCTGAAGCAAAGTTAAAGGAAGGAGTGTTTGTTGGCCCTGATATAAGGAAACTCATTTCAGATGGAGCATTCGCTGAAACGATGTCTGAGAAGGAAAAAGAAGCCTGGGATTCCTTCAAGGATGTTGTTCTCAAATTCTTGGGGAACAGGCGGGATGAGAACTATAAGGATATTGTTGCCAGGATGCTCAATGCCTTCAAAGAACAAGGCTGTAACATGAGCCTGAAAGTCCATTTCTTGCACTCCCATGTGAACTACTTTCCCGAAAACTTGGGGGCGTACAGTGAAGAACAAGGTGAAAGGTTTCACCAGGACATCAAGGACGCAGAGAGAAGGTACCAAGGAAGATGGAACACCACTATGATGGCTGATTTCTGCTGGTTGCTGCTGCGGGAAACCCCAGATGAAAAATACGCCAAGCAGCGCACCAAGAGAAGCATTCGGGGGAAGAAGAAACGGGCCCACCAGGAGATTGATTGACCCAAGAATGACTTTAAAAACTGTGTTGACAAATATCGTGTTTTTACTAAACTTTGAAATAAAAATTTGCTAGTTATTACCACAGTGTCGGATCCCATTTATTAGAATTTTATTTTCACACCATCGGGTGTTTGTCTTCATGTATTGCAATGGTGCGGTTTGCGTTTTCTATTCTTACATACATACCTGTACAACATTTTTTGCACATTTCTTTGCTTTGCTTTGTGTCTAACCTCGCTCTTATATGCTCAATGTTTGTGCACATGTATGTGGCTGTTTTAAGTGCAGACAATTTTGCTACCATCACAGTGTGTTTTGTTGACATTACTCTATTCTTATGTGCTGCCTTGTTACAATTGTCTTTATTCTTATTTGAATAACTAGTAAACAATTAGTATAAAGAATTCATCCAAGAAACTTTTATCTCGATCGCACTCAATCTGAAATGTTCACCTCAAACTGCTAACCCAATGTAGCAAAAAATCTGTACGTGATGGAGCAAATTGGTTACCAGATTTGGATTCAGCGCACCAAAAAACGTAAAAATCAATCGAAACATTAGAGGCAGTTTAAAAAAAAATTTTTTAGTGTACCTGTGTTATTGAGAAAACTAAATTTAAAAGTTAATTTTGCTTCATCAAATTCACCAGCAAACACAACTAAATGATCAACCCCCACGGAGAATACAACTGCCCATAAAATCAATCTGGTCTCCACCAGGACAAATCCATCCAGCTCTGATAATTTTTAAAGATCTAGTGTTAAAAGAAGTTAACATTTTGGGGGATACTTCACGGTGAATCTTTAATACTTTGACGAGAAAAGAAATATAGCTTTGAAGGAGTTACAACACAGTACGGACATAGTAATTCAAAGAGCCGATAAAGGGAGGGGGGGTGGGGGGGGGCGATAGTAGTATTGCGTCACGAGTACTATTTGGAAGATGCAACATGACAATTAATGGATCAAACAATATGCTGCCGGAAGATCCAGTGAAAATTATCCAGCTTGAAATTAAAGAGATAACTGCAGAAGCCCTACAGAATAAGTTGATTTCCCAAAAAGAATGGACTTATTTGAATACTTTGTCTCCAACAGTAGCAAAATTTTATACAGTTCCTAAAATGCATAAAAATATGGACCGACCCCCAGGAAGACCTATAGTCTTCACTAGGGGGATGGTACTAGAACCATTATCCACATTCGTTGATTCATATTTACGTCCGCTGTTGGTTGACATCCCTTCATATGTGAAGGATACCACACATTTCCTTAGGATTCTTGCTAATAATTCGCAGTGGGCTAGTTATAGTGACATAATTCTGGTGACAATGGATGTCACATCTTTATATACCAATATTCCTCAACAAGCGGTGTACAAAATAGTGGAATGTTTTTTTTTTAAAAGGGGAGAGGAACAGATAAAATTTATTTTGTGGTTAGCACGTTTAACCATCTTTCAGAATTACTTTGTATTTCAGAAAGTAATTTATAAACAGATTTATGGGGTAGCGATGGGGGCCACTTGTGCCCCTTCAATCACAAATTTATATATGAGCAAATCTGAAGAGCAGTGGACAACCGCTTATAAGGGAGCAGAGATGGATTTTTAATTTAAACTTGGTGACACCAAGAGGTTTAAATATGTTTATAGATTGGAAATCTTGCATATGAAGATACTAAACGATTATGTTTATGGTTAGTATCGATAGAGTAAATTTTCGGTAGTAGCTTGCCCAATTCAGAACATCAGTTTAATACCTCATTGAAATTAGAAGAATAGTCTGATATGCATAACCGTAGAAATAAGGCAAATCTGGAAGTAAGGTTTATACAAATATGGGGGAGAATCAGCACAAGCTAGATAATTGAACAACAGCTGTAGTGGATCAGGCTTATGATGTTAGGTATTTTAAAACTGGGATCGAGTAAGTACTCCGCATGTGCGGTGTTTTTTCAGTGTCAACTGAAACATTGATACAAAACTGAAGGCCTGATATTACAACTCTGCGAGAGCCTAGTAGGACGTGTGCAGCATCGATTGTAACTTTGGTAGGTGATCTGGATATAGTTTTATTAGAGATGTATATGAGTGAGAGGTGATGACTTTTAAAGGTATTCTAGAGGTTATGTATTTTTCTGTCTTTGTAGAGTTTTATGCTTTGAAAAGCCCCTGAGGAAACTTGAAAGTGAAACGTGGATGAGGTACCGAAGGACGGCGTTGGGAAATAAGTTAAACAATTTGGGAAATAAGTTAAGCAACTTTTCTATAATAAGATCAAAGTATTGTGAGAAAGAACTTTTCAAGCATAATATAATATTAAGAATAGCACAGTTCCTGGGGAAGGTCATTGATGTGAATAGGCACTACTGTTTGACGTTTTCAAAGTCAAGATCAGTGCCATAAAGTCTGAGACCCTCTTTGATGATTAAGGGAATCTGTGATCTGAGACGTGTGTGAGTGCATTTATAAGTAATACATGTAGTACATCTTTATTCTTCAGTTACATTTTGAGTGAATACGCATTATCTGATTGACACTGAATCTAACAGGGCAGCAGCTGAATATCACTGCTGCCCGATTAGCTTCTGATTTCCGCAGCAAACCTGGGTCTTCAATGCCAGTGGCTGGATATGGTCACAGCATTGAATATCCGTGTAAACTCTTCAGTGGTGATGGCTAGGCGCTGTGCTTGTGCTAGTCACTGCAGCTGAATATCAGGCCCTCAGTTTTGTATCAATGTTTTTACAACACAGAAACCATTGCTGGCTGCTGCGGAATCAAATACACATACTGTAGTTGCACAACTGAGGAGTGTCAGCATTGAAAAGGCGCAGAGTGAAGGAGTCTAAGCAGGCAAGGGAAGGAGTGAGATGGTATTAAGGAATATAAGATTTTTTAGTGTTCATCCAATAGTTACCTATGTTAGTATTTCTTTGCACTGGGGTATCTTATTGGCGTTTATCAATTAAAACCTAAAATCAGAAGTGCTATGTATAATTTCCTCTTCACATAGATACATGGACTCTGGAGATATGCATGCTCTGGGAGGTGCAATACTTGCCACAGATCCAAAAATCTAATCTTTTACATTTTTTTGCAGATTTAGTCAAGTCTTTGTTCCCCAGTTCTGGTCACCATCCAGAATCAGCTGTTCAAGCACATTACAGATGTATACTGCGACGCTCCTGCCCGGGCCCGAGAGCTTACAGGCAGGAGTGGCCTTGTAATGTCCCTGAGGAATGAAGCTTGTACTGGCCCCTGGGAATTCTGGGACTTGTAGTGTGCTTGTATTTCCTTCAGGATTAAATTGTAGTCGTGACACGAATGTTAAGGCTGCAAGAAATTTATTGTTGTGGGGATATTTTCCAGCGCATCAAAATTCAATGGTACATAACGCAAAAGGTGCAATTTCAACCCAAACAGCTGAAACCAGGAACATAGGAAGTACAACTGAAATTAAGTTAGCTTCTACTTGGCTCTTCACAATCACAGCAGCTTTAACTCAGCAGTGCCTTATGTGGTCTTTCAGAATTATTGCAGCCCCAAACCAACAGCTGTTCCTTCCACAGCGTGGCTTCTCAAAACAACAAATGAAAACAATTTGTAAACCTTTTAGCTTGGCAGCAAGTATAGCCAACTCCCTGTATTCTTTTCATACAGTGTTCAAGGGTTTCTTACGTTGCTGTCTTCTTTGAAGCAGATTGAGCAATCCATTGGAGAAGGGTCTGCTTCTAAGGCAGGCAGGTAATTATCCACTTGCATGCATTCATCAGAGCTAAGGCTATCGCTGTCTCTGTCAGGCCTGCTAAGCTTCCCTGACCTCAGTTCCAGAAACTCTTGAAACTGTTTTAAAAGCAATTCAGCCTGTAACTGCTCTTTATCCATGTGAAAGTCTTTGATAAGGGTGACACCCTTCCCCCACTTGCTATCAGCTTCTGCAGCTGGGTTTACCTTGTGAAAGTTAGCACAAATAAAAGGTTTCTCTAGTAAAGCATTAAAAGTAGAAAAGTCAGCTTTACCTTTAGCAGGGTTTGAATAAGAACTGGCACCTTTCCTCCAGAAGTCTCTCTGGTTCAAGAACTCAGCAGCCTTACTGCTATTTCCTCTGCTCTGTGAATTTCTCTTTGAAAAGCTTTCTTCCTGCTTCACTTCCTTGCTTCTGTAGCCTTGTTTGCTACCAGACCAGATACCTTCTTTCCATGTGCTGAATTTGCTAGCCTTCCCACGCCCAGGCTCTACCTTGTAGTAAGGTTCTTTCTCAGAGTGTGCTTGGCTCTAAGGTTTACTGCTCCACGGTTCTGCCTTGCTCTAGGGTTCTAGGGTTTTCCTCCTTCCTTTTCCCTCTTTTTCTCTTTCCTCATTTTCTCTTTTCCTCCTCTCCTCTTCCCTCTCTGCTTGGGGATTTAAAAGGGCTTCATTTCCCGGCACGCCCTGACCTTCCCCTGAGCGTGCCCAATCAGTGCAGAAGCCTGTTTCCTCCCCTGAGCTGGGGCGTGTCCTGTGCTCAGCAGAGAGCTGTGTTTTTTCCAACTCTGCATTGGAAATCCTGTGTGCTAGTGCTGTTTCATTACTTCTACCAGGATTTTCCCCTATCTCCATCTCTTCTGGAGGGCATTCCTCACCACAATACATTATACGAGACTGTCTTTCATCCATGAATATTCCTCTCCAGACTAATAAAGTGGCCTTTTGGATCCTTCTTTTCCCTTATCAACTGAAATCTTATATACTTATAGTAAAAGACAAACTTCCAATTAGTTGTCCCAGACGAGGGCTAAAATACATACCCCACTCACAGTCCACCCAGCTTACCATGCTCAACATTGTTCAGGTGATTGCTACCATATGATTACATAAAACACATAAGATTTTGTGCTGCTTGACTGGGGACTCCAATCCGCACATGCTCCAGAAGATGTACCTTAAATGTTTGTTGCCTGACCCACTTCTCTACTTAGCTGTCAACCAATATCAATCCACACTGGCATCCCCAGCCTAGAGCCCCACCAAACATAAATCTTTCCCACATGCTCATCACTCACCTTCGTTCACTCTTCCCCCTCCCTACCCCTACCCTGCCTCATACATCCCTCCAGTTTCAGAACCCCTTAAAAACCACCTATATCCCACCATTTCCAAGTACCACTATTTGTTAACCACTACTCCCCTGAACAGAGACCACTACTCATATCTTCATCCACCCATCTAAGCCCACCACCTTTCCTAAGACTCTTTTCCCATTATTTATATTTCTCCTGGTTTTCTGGGGATGCTGGATCCTCTCTCTACTCTGTCTCCAGATTCCCATGTGTAGAGTGCAAATTTATAGCTGAATATCTAAAATGCTTCCATGACTACAAATTCAACACAAGTTGGAAGCCTGCAAGGGCTTGCTAACAATTTTGTCAGATTCATACCATATTTTACTACAATCTAGTGAGTGCTTTTCACTAATGTGGGCAGCAAAGTTGCCAAGTTACCCAGTTTCATGAGTGAGATTGTAAGCAAAACCTGGGTTTCTGACAATCTCATCCTGATGCATTATAGGACCTCCAGCACTTATTCTAATGGGTAAAATCAGGGACTATAAATACCATAATTCATTGCAATGCGAATTTAAAACCAGAAGTGGCAACAAATCTCACTCCTGGAACTAAGTAACGTAGCGAGTCCTGGAGAGTTCAAAGTTACCTCTATGTCCCTTACTGGTGATAAGACAATACCATAAACGGTCCATGCAGAGCAAAGTGGAATATCACTTCAAATACTAATTGCTCTATAACAACTATAATTCAACATGGAAACAAATATATATATCTTGTGGAGAATTTTTTTTAATAAATATAAATACTTTAAATGCTTTGGAATGCTCAGAATGTCTCAGACTAGGCGGCGCTTAAACAAACGATATGTAGCATATCAAATTCCAGCGCTTAATAGCATCAATGACTATTCTGGCATATATTTTTTATGAAAAATTTTCCCACAATTAAAATCTTCAAACTCTGATATAAATAAATAAATGCTTAGCTTTTGGTGCTTCCCAATGCCTCCCTCAGGCGCCAATCATGCGTTTCACTCAAAAAAGAGTTTCCTCAGGGGGATCTATAAATAAAAATGAAAATCAGATTCTATCATTAACTTTCCACATTTTTTTTATTTATTTTATTTATTTATTTAACAGTATTTCTAAACCGCCTTATCTTAATAATCAAGGTGGTATCACAGCAAGCAATCAGGTAGAGTGGGTGTGTTATACATGCAGTGAGGGTGAGCCTTAGTTGTGTGTGGGCTGTGTTGTGTGCTAGATTTGTTTGAGCTATGTACAAAGTGGGCTATCTACAGTGGTGCTAAAAACACATTTTATATACATACAGTGTTAGGAGGTATGGCGTGCTGTTGTACATTCTCTTAGGTTATGTGATGTGTCCATAGTGCTCTATGAACAGCATGGTTTTCAGTTGTTTTCTGAAGTCTTTGAGGTCTGGAGTTGCCCTCAAATCGTCCGGTAGATTGTTCCATATTGTTGGAGCAGCCATGGAGAGTGCTCTGTCTGTTGTGTCCTTGCGTTTGTGCTTGTATTCATTTGGGGTGCTGACTCGGTTGTGTGTTTGTTTTCTTCTAGGACGTGTGCTGGTTTCTGGTTGTATGAGCATGTGGAGGCTGTTGGCTGATGTGTGCTGTTTTATCTTAAATAGGTTTATGATGGTCTTGTATCTGATGCGTGCACTGATTGGAAGCCAGTGTAAGTCCTTTAAGGTAGGTGTGATGTGCTCCTGCCTTGCAGCTCCGGATATGATTCATGCTGCAGTGTTTTGTGCCAGTTGGAGTGGTTTGAGGGCTTGTTTCGGTAGTCCAAGGTATATCGGATTGCAGAAGTCCAGTAGTGGGGTTATCAGAGCTTGACAGACGGTACGGAAGTGTTCTGGGGCGAGGAGTGGTTTCAGTCTCCTGATGATTCGCATCTTGTAGTAGGCTTTTTGGATTGTTTTGTCTATGTGTGGTTTGAGATTGAGTTTATTGTCCAGAGTAACCCCAAGGTATCTCACCTCTGATCTTATCGGTATCATAGTGCTTTGTATCTTTATGTTTGGTGGGAATATGAAGCTTTGGTTCCGAGTGATGATTAAGGCTTCAGTCTTGTTATAGTTTATTGCGAGGTTGTTGTTTTGGCACCAACTCGTCATTTGGGTAAGGCAGTCTGTTATTGACACATTGACTGTCCCAGGAAATTTACAACATGTTAGTTTTACATACCAAGAAAAACTTTCTGATCTCGATGCTACCAACGTTTACTTCTATAAAGATTATCGAGTGGTGAAGGTTCCAAAAAACGCTGCGCATGCAGAGTAACGAACCTTCTCAGCTCTTATGCTTCCCAATAATGATGTCACGTATCTGGTAAAATTCCATAGATTTTGAACTAATCCAAGGGGCTCTTCCATTCATTTTCTCAGAGACACCTCCCCCCCAGTCAATAGTAGAATTCAGACCCTCGGGTAGCAGAGTTTTCAATTTAAAAATCCAGCGTTGTTCTCGCAATAACAATGTCTGTTCCTGTGATTTTCCCCGCATTGCTGATGTCACCCGCTCTATACAAAAGCACCGTAAATGCTCAAACTCATGTGAGAGGTCCAAACAATGTTGAACCAAGGGTGCCATCATTGTTTTACATTTTAATCGACTTGTATGTTCCGCCATTCGAATTTTAAAGGGGTGGGTGGTCTTTCCAATGTACAATAAATTACATGGACATCTGATAACATATACCACTGATGTTGTATCACACGATGTATTATTTAGCAAACTGCACGTTTTGCCCTGATGTGTGAACTCTGTAATTTCTTCTGTAACTCCACAGATCCCGCAGTGACCACATTTCCTATGTCCCTTCATATTAAAATCCTCTCTCTCTTTTTCCAAAGTCCGTAAAACTGCCGGACTCAACTGTTCTTTTAAATTTTTGTTTCTCCGCCAAACACATCGAATATGTTTCTCTTTGAGACGTGAAACATTATGTAACACATTAGTATGTTTAGATATTATACGCTGGATTTTGTAACTTAATGGTGAAAATTTAGTTATCATATTGACATCAATCCCTTTTATTCTGCCTCGAGAGGTCCCTATCAACCAGAACCTATAGTTAAATAATGCTCGACGATATGCTTGTCGAGAAACCTAGGGGGATATCCTCGATCACTAAAATTCTTCAATAAAATTAGTGATTGCCTCTTAAATTCTTGCACATCTGTACTGTTCCTCCGAAAACATAAAAATTGAGAAAAGGGTAAACTATTTTTCAATCTCGAAGGATGGGCACTACTATAGTGTAAAACCATATTGCGATCTATGGGCTTTCTATACACAGATCTGGTCCATCCTTGTCGTTCTTTTTCTACCAGCACATTCAAAAAGGTAATGCTAAAAGGATTGACCGTATAAGTGAATTGTATGGCTTTATTCACTCCATTCAACGACTGCACAAACGGGGGCACTGATTCTATTGACCCCTTCTATAATACAAAAATATCAACAATAAAACAACACCACATCTTAATTTGAACTGTGTATATAGATGGAAAAAGCCATTTCTGTTCATAAATGCCCATAAAAGGATTTGCAATAGACGGGGCACAAGTGGCTCCCATCGCCACTCCTGAAATTTGATGGTAAACTGATTTTTCAAAAAGAAAATAGTTTTGAAACACTGTAAGACGTGCTAGTTGTAAAATAAAAAGAATTAAAGCCTCTGGGAGGTCTCCCCGGCGTCGTAATTCTAACTCCACCGTCCTGTACGCTTCTTCTTGAGGTATGCTGGTATAAAGAGCCACTAGATCTAATGTTACTAAAATCACCTCGGGATCATTGGCCCAGTTTGAATGTTGATCCAATCTTTCCAAAAAGTGGGAAGTATCTCTTATATAAGATGGCATATCAATGAGTAAAGGGCGAAGATATGAATCAAGAAAAATTGACAATGGTTCCAATAAAGTGCCTTTTGTAGATACTATCTGTCTTCCAGGCGTTTTTTCCAAGTTTTTATGAATTTTAGGAACCAGATAAAACCGCGCTAACGAGGGGATTTTAACATTCAAAAACATCCATTCCTTTTTCGAGATGACCTTATTCTGGAAAGCTTGTTGTGTGAATTCCTGAATGTGGATCTGAAGATTCTTCGTAGGGTCCTCTTGTAAAACACAATAGGTCGCCTGATCAGATAAGTGTCTTTGTGCCTCCTCAAGATAGTAATCATGACTCAAAATAACCACTGCACCCCCTTTATCTGCTCTCCGGATTACTATATCAGTATGTGCCTGTAACTCTCGCAATGCTGAGCACTCTGTTGCTGACAAAACACTCAAAGAATAGTAACTTAGTCACTCAACTTCTTCTACATCTTTTAATATCAATTCTTTAAAAATAGTAAGGGCAGGATGTAGTTGTCCGGGTGGCGGAACATACAAGTCGATTAAAATGTAAAACAATGACAGCACCCTTGGTTCAACATTGTTTGGACCTCTCACATGAGTTTGAGCATTTACGGTGCTTTTGTATAGAGCGGGTGACATCAGCGATGTGGGTAAAATCACAGGAACAGACATTGTTATTGCGAGAACAACGCTGGATTTTTAAATTGAAAATTCTGCTACCCGAGGGTCTGAATTCTACAATTGACCAGGGGGGGGGGGGGGGGTGTCTCTGAGAAAATGAATGGAAGAGCACCTTGGATTAGTTCAAAATCTATGGAATTTTACCAGATACGTGACGTCATTATTGGGAAGCATAAGAGCTGAGCAGGTTCGTTACTCTGCATGCGTGGCGTTTTTTGGAGCCTTCACCACTCGATAATATTTATAGAAGTAAACACTGGTAGCATCGAGATCAGAAAGTTTTTCTTGATATGTGAATCTAACATGTTGTAGATTCCCTGGGACAGTCAATGTGGAAAGTTAATGATAGAATCTGATTTTCATTTTTATTTATAGATCTCCCTGAGGAAACTCTTTTTTGAGTGAAACGCATGATTGACGCCTGAGGGAGTCGTTGGGGAGCACCAAAAGCTAAGCATTTATATATTTATATCAGAGTTTGAAGATTTTAATTGTGGGAAAACATTTCATAAAAAATATATGCCAGAATAGTCATTGATGCTATTAGGCGCTGTAATTTGATATGTTACATATCGTTTGTTTAAGCGCCGCCTAGTCTGAGACATTCTGAGCATTCCAAAGCATTTAAAGTATTTATATTTATATTTTAAAAAAATTCTCCACAAGATATATATATATCTGTTTCCACGTTGAATGATAATTGTCATAGAGCATTTACTGGTGATAAGGCCATGAGATCAAGTCAAAGCAAGAAAAAGGGATTTTGTTTTATTTTATTTCTTTCAGTAGACCTGTGAAAAACTCCCTTTTTTTCTACATAGAATCTTTTTTCTTCAACTTGCTTTAAAGTTTTATTCACTAGGAATGAAAAAAGTCTGCTTTTCTTTTTTACCCTTATTCGCTGTATGATGTTAGCTTGGATATGAGATTCTGACCATATTTTAATGAGCCACTATAGTGATTGAATATGGTTGAAAGTTTTAGGCTTAGTCTGACTCACAATCATGTCAGGAACAGGGATTATTAGGCTTCACTTGCTTAATTCTGCATGTTGGTGACAGCAGCAGAGTGACTGCAAATTCCAGAAGGGATAATAGGGTTATCCTTTCTCTAATGAGGCTGATGATATTATACAGGATTTCTTGCAGAGGCGGTTTCATAAACCTACCATTTTTCACAAGATATATAGGTTTTGTTTTTCTAAACATAGGAGTTGATGATTTTTTGTCCCTGAATTCAGTGAATGGATTTCTGCCATATATTTTTCAAAATGTGAGTTTATTAAAATCACAATTAAATTTAAGTAGCAAGTAAGCTACACTTATCAAAGTATTTCAAATAGCTTAGGGAAGGTTAATTTAACTCATAAATGTCTATTTCCCCAGGTAGATAGCCTGACAATTGTCCACCCTTTCCCCTAATAAAAGGACACATGGATATAAACAGTGCAGGTACTTTAAATGCCAGCCTTGGTGTTTAAAAAATCCACACTTTCAATGCTGCTGTATGGATAGGTGAAGGCACATAATTTATGTATGAAATAGTCACCCCCAGTAGCTATGGGAATTATTTTATTTATTTATTTTATTTATTTGGCATAAATTTATACACCGCTCCTTCCAGCGATCAGAAGCGGTCCTTAGGTGGACAAGACAAGGGAATATGTACAGCATAAATTTAGGAATACAGTATGATTACGGTAGAGGGGACTAACAACCACCAGATCACAGTTATACAATTGATTATTCAACAAATTACAGATTGGGCAACCAGAGAGGTTATAATTGTACATAGAGATCGCAAATATATAAGAAATTAGCAGAGCAATATAAACACATAAACAATTTTTTTTTTTTTTTTTAAGAATCTTCAAGGATGTGATGCATCAATGAGAAATAGGTTCCTATTAACCTTATGCTTAAGAGGTAGGAAGGCAGCATGGGAAGATAGCGTTGAGATCGGCTAGGTGATGCCGTAATACAATTGGAACAGGTGTGTTTTAAGCTCTTTTCTGAAGGCGTGTAGGTCTTTGGTCTGGCGAAACTCGTGAGGCAGCTGGTTCCAGAGCATAGGTGCTGAGTACGTGAATGCCCGGTTGCTCGTCCGTTCTTTGACTGATCTTATGCTGCTGGGTACGCAGAGTGTGTTTAGGTTTGCAGTCCGTCGGCATTTGTTGGAGGGCTGGGTGGTGATTAGGATATCGAGAAATGAGGGAGATATCTTATGGATAATTTTGAATGTCATTATCAGCATTTTGTAAATTATTCTTGCGGGTATGGGGAGCCAGTGGAGCTCTATAAGAACTGGAGTGATGTGATCTGTCAGGCTCTTATTCATAATAATCCTGGCTGATACATTCTGCGCCATCTGTCGGATGCTTATTGTTTTTTTCGGTAGCCCTTGTAAAATAGCATTACAGTAGTCAAGGTGGGGAATGATGAGCGCCTGTGCTACTGTTCTAAAGTCTGAGTGGTCAATGATGCAGCGTAAGGGTTGTAGGACTTTCAGCTTGTGAAATATTGCTCTATTTGTTATCCGGAGGTGTTTGTCCATTTTTAGGTTAGCATCAATTAGTACTCCTAGA
The DNA here is from genome assembly GCA_033557465.1 of Ichthyophis bannanicus. NCBI lineage: Eukaryota > Metazoa > Chordata > Amphibia > Gymnophiona > Ichthyophiidae > Ichthyophis > Ichthyophis bannanicus. Next base: position 925,244,511 of record CM066031.1, on the reverse strand, counting down.
TATTTGATCTCATTTTTTGAGTGGTATGTGTTACCGTTCAGGGTGATAGATGCAGGAGGTTTGAAGTCTTGTTTTCCTGATATGAACATCACTTCAGTTTTTTTGTGATTTATAGACATATTGTTGCATTGGAGCCAGTTTTGCAGTTCATGTAGGCATTCTTCTAATTGGTTGAACTTAGGATTGTTTATGTCAAGTTGTGTGTACATCATAATGTCATCTGCATATAGATGGTAGCTGATATTATGCTTTTGGAATATTGTACATACTGGCTGGATGTAGACGTTGAATAGCAGGGAGGAGATAGCTGATCCCTGAGGTATCCCTTGGGTTTGGAAGAATGGCTTAGCTTGTTCATTATTGAAGCGTACCTGTTGCATTCTATTTGTTAGGTATGATTCAAACCACTTTATCGGTGTGCCCGTTATACCTATAGAAGTCATATTTGTGATTACATGTGTATAATCCAGCATATATACATGGAAATCATATCAACATGTACAGTAAATGGGTATTTTGGAAAGGGTCCAATTTACATGTGGATGTCCTTACTTCACTGGGGTTTTCAGGAGGTATGCTGAGGACTTGGTAAGGATGTGGCATAAGCAGAACAAACACCATATAGGGCCCAAATCTGTGCCATGAATAGTGGGGATGGGTGTCCCAACGAGATGTCCATCCCCGTTATTCGTGCCTTCTCTGCTCTCGTCTACCTTCCCCACCGGTTGTGCAGGGAAGTTAGATGGGGGCAGGGAAGGGGCAGCTCGGGGCGGACTCTGGGCAGTCACCGGCCCTGGACATACAGGGCTGATTCTAATGTCGGCCCTGTATGTCCAGGGCCGGCGACATGTCCGGGGAAATTACTCCACCTCCGAGGTGGAATAACTTCCCTGGACGTATTTTTTTGTTTGCAGAGGCATTGATGGGGCAGGGGGGGTGGAGGACATTCCCTGCAGCCCAACCCTGGCCTTAGGAGGCCAGAGCGGGGGTCGGGCTGCAGGGAATGAGCACATTTGTCTGGCAGCACACATCGTGGCTTTTAAATGGAGCCATGGTGCCATGGCATCCGGATGCCATGGCTCCATGGCTCCATTTAAAAGCCCTGGCTGAGTTAGTCGGGCAGGTCATATACATGCAGGCCAGACAGAATCGCAGTCCCAGCCTGCACGTACATGACTTTTCGCAATTCTGATCCCGCAGGGCTAGATGTGCCCCACGGGATCAGAATCGCGATCCCCTTTGTACATCCGGCTCAGACCGGACGTACAGATTGGATCTACGTTCGTAATGGAATTAGCCTGATAGGGAGTACACGTACTGTATAAGGCCAAAATTCTCGATGTCCGATATTAACTCTGCTGCTTTAAGAGGAGGCGCCATCGGGCGCTCCTCCACCGAGTCGGACAGCCCGCTCATCACTCGGGCACTGCTGCTTTAAGAGGAGGCACCATCGAGTGCACCTGGGCCTGGCGATCCTTCGGCGGGGACCAAGGCGCTTTTAGCACGCTGCTCCTCTACTCCTTGCCGCCTGACCCTATCCAACTTCCTCACAAGGTAAGCACCCTCTCCTAGTGCTACCCACAGCCATTTGACTCCACAGCTACCCATCGCTCCCTCATTACCTCTCCCCTGTACTGCAGCTAACCCTGCATTGCACTAATCAGGTTACCTACTGCTTGCACTGAACTGGCTACCCACTGCTTGCACTGAACTGGTCACCCTCTGCTTGCCCTGAACTGACTATCCACTGGTTACTCACTGCTTGCACTGAACTGGTTACCCACTGCTGAACTGGCTACCCATTGCTTGTTCTGAACTGGTCACCCGCTGCTTGCACTGAACTGACTATCCACTGGTTACCCACTGCTTGCACGGAACTGGTTACCCACTGCTGAACTGGCTACCCATAGCTTGCACGGAACTGGTCACCCGCTGCTTGCACTGAACTGGCTATCCACTGGTTACCCACTGCTTGCACTGAACTGGTTACCCACTGCTGAACTGGCTACCCATTGCTTGCACTGAACTGGTCACCCTCTGCTTGCCCTGAACTGACCATCCGCTGGTTACCCACTGCTTGCACTGAACTGACTATCCACTGGTCACCTGCTGCTTGCACTCAACTGGTTACCTGCAGCTTGCACTGAACTAGCTACCCACTGCAGATCTGGCTACCCACTGCTTGCATTGATATGGTTACCCATTACTAGCTCTGTGCTACCTACCCATTACTTCCACTAAACCTTGCTGCACCGCCCACTACCCCTACCTTACGTTACCCTACCCTTACCCCAACCCATAGTGCTTAGCGTGTAGTCCCCATTTGTAACCCAACCTATACTGCACATTGCTTAAAATCCAAAGCCATCTCATTACCTGCAAGATAACTCACACTGCTTTGCTCCCTCTACTCCCTTACTATGGCCCCACATCACATTGTCCTTCTCTTCCTCATACTCCCCAATTGTCTCCCCTCCTACCAACACCCTCACTCCTCTCCCCCTACTCTTCCTCTAGCTTCCTCACTACTCCCTCCATTCTATCTTCCAACCTAGCATCAGCCGATGAGCTACATCTCACACTCCCCCTCATTCAACCAACCCCTCTCTCGTTAAGACAACCCCACCCTCGCTTCCACCGTACTGTCTCAACCTTACCCTGCTCTCTACTACTCCTTCTCCTTCTCTCATCAGGTAATATTAACCCAAACCCTTGCCCCCCTCGATATCTTTCTCTTTCCAAGAAGAGCTCCTCATTCACCTTATCTAATCTCATCCATATCCCTCTACTCTCCCCTTCTGCACTCCTTCACTCATACCCCATTCTCTCAACCAGAGATATCGACCCCAACCTCAACCCTATCCCATTTAGAGTCTTGTCCCACCCTAAAAAGAAATCCTCACACACCTTATCTGATATCATCAATGCCCCCCTTCAATCCCCGTTCACTTCCCCTCCCTCATGTCCCTCTTGGAGGGCACATTCATCCAGAGACACCCACCCATACCCTGGTCCATCCAGACTTCTGTATTGCCCTGGCAATAGATTCTCATGTAACAGTCCCCCTAGACTGCTACCTCATTGTCGAAAGAAGTCCTTACGTAACTTATCCAACCTTATCCATATCCCTCTCCTTTCCCCCTCTGTTCTTCCATTCTCATGTACCCTATGGAATGCATGCTCACTCGCTAGCAAACTTCCTTTTACTCATGATCTCTTTATCTCTAATGCACTACACCTTCTTGCCCTAACTGAGAACTGGCTCCACCCAGACGATACTACATCCGCTGCTGCTCTCTGCCATGGGGGCTACCAGTTCTCCCATACACCTCATTCCACTGGCCACGGTGGGGGTGTTGGGCTCCTACTTTCTCCCTCTTGCCAATTCCAACCCCTCCTGCTGCCTCAATCTCACTCTGCCCTCTCCTTTGAAGTCCACTCCATTCGTCTCCTCACACCACTTCCTCTCCATGTAGCTGTTATCTATTGCCCACCCAACAAATCCAAATCAACCTTCCTCACCGACTTTGACTCCTGGCTTTCCAACTTTCTAGATCCTTCCTCCCCCACTCTTATTCTTGGTGACTTTAACATTCACGTCGACAACCCCTCCGATCCCCATGCTTTAAAGCTCCTTGCCCTCACCTCCTCATTTAACTTCCAACTTTGCTCCACTGCCCCCACCCACACGCTCGGCCATTGCCTTGACCTGATATTCTTCTCTAACTCTTCACCCTTAAACATCCACAACTCAATCCTTCCCCCATCTGACCATCACTTTTTAACCTTCAATCTTCAGCTTCCGCTGCCTCAAGGCTGGCCTGTCTCCTCCGACCTATTCAGAAACACTCATAATATTGATCCCTTAACTCTCTCTTCCACCATCTCTCCATTTCTTCCTTCCATTTTGTCCTCCAAATCCATCGACGAGGCAGTAGCCTCTTATAATGCTGCACTATCCTCGGCTCTTGCAACTCTTGCCCCGCCCACCCCTCGTCCCGTTAGAAGTTCTACTCCTCAGCCCTGGCTCTCATCTACAACCCGCTACTTACACATCTGTGCCCATTCTGCTGAATGTGCCTGGACCAAATCCCGCTCCCCTGAAGACCTTCTACACTTCAAATTCATGCTTGGCTGCTTCCAGTCAGCCATAGCACTTGCCAAACAAAACTACTTCACCCATCTGACCATCTCCCTAGCCTCTGATCCTCTCCACCTCTTTAACACCCTCAATTCTCTCCTCAAGGTCCCCCCTCCCCCAGTTCCGCCCTCACTTTCTGCCCAAACCCTTGCCAACTACTTCCATGACAAAATCCAAAAGATTACCCTCCAATTCCCCACACCCTCATCTACCACCTCCCCATTTCTCCCCCCCCCATCCCAACTTCCTCTGCTACCCTCTCCTTCTTCCCTATGATCTCTGATAAGGAAACTGCACTTCTCCTTTCCTCCTCCAAACCCACCACCTGTTCCTCTGACCCCATCCCCACCCATCTTCTCCACCCCATCTCCTCCACCATTATCCCCTCCATCTCTCATATTCTCAACTTATCACTCTCCACTGAAACTGTCCCCATCAAGTTCAAACAGCCGTTGTCACCCCTCTCCTCAAGAAACCCTCACTAGACCCACTTGTCCTTCTAATTATCGACCTCTCTCCCTCCTCCCCTTCATATCTAAACTTCTTGAACGAACAGTCCACCGACGTTGCCTTGACTTCCTCACCTCCCAGGCCCTCCTTGACCCACTCCAATCTGGCTTCCATCCCCTACACGCCACCGAAACGGCTCTTACAATGACCTGTTCCTCACTAAATCTAAGGGCCTTTACTCTGTCCTCATCCTTCTCGACCTCTCCGCTGCATTTGACACTGTTGACCACAACCTCATCCTATTCACCCTCTCCTCGCTTGGCTTCAAGGGCTCTGTACTGTCCTGGTTCTCATCCTACCTCTCCCATCGCTCCTTTAGTGTAAGCTCTGGTGGCTCCTCCTCCTTTCCCACCCTGCTCCATGTTGGTGTACCCCAGGGATCCATCTTGGGCCCCCTCCTCTCTCTACACCCAATCCCTTGGCGCGCTTATCTCCTCCCATGGCTTTCAATATCATCTCTATGCCAATGACTCCCAAATCTACCTCTCTACACCTGATATCTCTCCAGCAATCCAAACCAAGATCTCTGCCTGCCTTTCTGACATCGCCGACTGGATGTCTCATCACCGCTTGAAATTGAACATGGCCAAGACTGAACTCCTCCTCTTTCCCCCTAACTCCTCTCCTCCTCTTCCCCAATTCTCAGTCTCCGTGGATGGATCTACCATCCTTCCTGTTCCCTCGGCCCACAATCTGGGGGTCATCTTTGACACCTCTCTCTCCTTCTCCTTACATATCCAGCACGTTGCTAAAACCTGTCGCTTCTTTTTCTACAACATTAGCAAAATCCGCCCCTTCCTGTCAGAACACACCACCAAAACGCTTATCTACTCCCTAATCTCCTCTCGCCTCGACTACTGCAACCTACTCCTTGCTGGTCTCCCCATGAGCCATCTTCTCCCCCTTCAATCCATACAAAATTATGCTGCTCGACTAATCTTCCGCCAACAAATTACTTCTATCTAGGCCTTTCACTCATACCGCTAACTCCTGACTTCGCTCTTTTCACATTGCTGCACCCTATGCCTGGAACAGCTTACCTGTGTCTATACACCAGGCACCTTCCCTAGCCCTCTTCAAATCCAGGTTAGTAGTATAATGGGTACACTACTCATCAAACTGATTGACAGGTGAGATAAGGATGACAGGAGCCAATCAGCGTTCACTTCCGGTGTATGTTACGCCTTAGGCCACGCCCCCATAGAAGTGAATGGTGAGTTAGCCCCGCCCCCTCCCGCCCCCAGGCATGGCCACCGCCCCCACTTGACATGCCCTGTCCCCACCCCCAAGGATGACATCATCCAATCAGCGCCCACTTCCGGGTTTGTGCCACACCCACGCCCCACCCCACAATATTGGCATTAGCCAATCAGCACCCACATCCTCGGGTTTGTGCCACACCCACAGCCTCCCACCCTCAACCACGCCCCTGCCTACATCATCGGAAATGACATCACCGGAAACAGGATGTCATCAGAAATGGACTGTCGCTTTTTGCTGACATCATCGGAAACAGGGTGTCATCAGAAATGGACCGTGCCCTTTTCCGATGACCTCAGCGGAATCAGAGTGACTGACTCCGGAAATGTGTTTTGCTTCTGGTTAATGCTGACATCTGCAAAAAGCAGGAACCCTGGAAAACAAAAATGCTTTTCTCTCTCCCACTGCCCCAGTTCTTTTTTCTCACAAAAGATTCTTAGCACAGCACAGGCTTTTCACAGAGGCACAGACAGGGTAGAAGATTTTCTTTACAAATGTTAAACCTCAATTAACACATCTTTTGTTAGAGAAACCAGTGCTGTCCATGTGATAGAATTTTGCTTTTAAAAAGCAACATACAAGATACAGGATTATGACGGTGAAGCCATACAAGGTTCTTTTTATCCTGAAGAATTGCTAAAATATATCTCGTTATTGACACTGTTGTGTAAATAGTTATATTGTTTTACAAGTTGGTTCTCCTGTTATTTGTAATATCAGACTTATGTACCCTGTCTGATTGTTATGTTCCATGTAAACCGCGCTGATACTGAATAGTGCGGTATAGAAGAAACTGTAAATAAATAAAAGTCACACCGCAACAGGACAGAATATACTGAATCGAAAAGGTTCTAAAGGTAAAAGGATGTGGCAGGAACAGATTCTACCTCTTGAAATGGAGGGGATGGCCTGTTAAATTTAACAGTTGGGTTAAAGCATCAGAGATTCAGGACATCTGATTTCTTTCTTTCTTTTGAAGCAGCATTAAAATAAAATTTAAAATGAATGATGGTGGCTTTTATATCACACTGCCTAGCAATGCCTCAGCAGGTGTGTTTTCCCAAAATACCAGCTCTAATTTTACCATGCTACTAGCAAGGCCTTTGGATTTACAAGGACAGTGGGAAGTAGGGTTCGTGGAAATACAATACCCCAACACCTGGGAGAATATTAAGGAAGATCATAAGTATGTTGTCACCTCCGCAGCAGGAAATATACAGCACCTTATAGTCAGGAAAGGACATTACGCGACCATGCAGAGTTTAGTGGAATCCATGAATCAGGACATTAGCAACATCTATAAATCGGCGGCACCACTAATCATTTATGAACCCCTTGCACGAAGAATCCGAATAAAATCGGAAGATAGGTCTACTATTTACATTCTCAGAAGTTCTACCTGTTCTTGGTAAGGGGACAAAAAGGCTGCATCGCATTAACAACTTTAATACATGGCTCCAGACCTGGTGCAAACAAGAAGGATTCAGATTTATTGGCAACTGGGGCAACAGATGGACCAACAAGAGACTATACTGTGCTGATGGACTACATCTCTCTGTCACAGGGAAAAGAAACCTAAGTGAAAAATTCAGGCAGTATGTGGATATGCATTTAAACTAGGAAAAGGGGGTGACGGATGTGGAAGGTCAACATCTGCATGCCACCCCCTGCAAAAGCAGAACAACATCAGAAACAGCCACACTCTTAAACCACCCATCAAAAACAAGTGGGAAGAAGTGGGCAGAATAAAATCAATGCAAAATACACACAAGCCAGGTAAATGCTGGAAAGCAATGAGCACAAATGCTCGAAGCTTAGCCAAAAAAATTCCAGACCTGGAAGCCCTAATGGTGGAAACGGATTTGGACATTGTGGCCATTACGGAAACATGGTTTAATGAATCGCATGATTGGGATATAGCCATAGCTGGCTATAATCTATTCAGAAGAGACAGAGAAAATGGAAAAGGAGGAGGAGTAGCCTTGTATGTCAAAAGCAGTATTAAAGCTACTGAAATGCAGGTAACATGGGGAAAAGAAGAAGGGCTCTGGATTGCGTTGGAAAGAGGAGATGGCACTGTCATCCATATTGCTGTAGTCTACAGACCTCCGACTCAAATTGAAGAGAGAGATAAAGAATTGATTATAGATATTGCCAAGATAGCAACAAAGGGGGAAGTGATCATATTGGGTGACTTTAATCTACCTGATGTGGATTGGATTACTCCTTCTGCACATCTGGAAAGAAGCAAAAAAATTGTGGATGCTCTCCAAGATGCATTACTTAGACAAATGGTGATGGAACCAACCAGGGAAAGCTCAACGCTGGATGTAGTGCTTAACAACAGTGATAACGTGTCGAAAGTCTGCGTGAGTGCCCCTGTGAGCAACAGCGACCATCACACGGTGTGGTTTGAGATAAAAGCCATGGTACAGGCCAATCATAGCAAGCTCAAAGTCCTAAACTTCAAAAACACTGACTTCAATAAAATGGCCGAGTACTTAAAGGAGGAGATGACGGGGTGGAAGGAGATAAGGGAAGTGGAATTGCAATGGACTAAACTAAAGGCGGCAATAAAAGGGGCAACAGATAAATATGTAAGAAAAATAAATAAAAACAAGAGGAGAAGGAAACCTATTTGGTTTTCCAAAGAGGTGGCTGCGCAAATAAAGGCAAAAAACACAGCTTTCGCAAAATTCAAAAGCTTGCAAACAGAAGAACACAGAAATGAATACAGGATCCAACTCAAAGAGTCTAAAAGAGTAATAAGGATAGCAAAATCAAAGGCAGAAGAAAAGATGGCTAAAGATGTTAAGGGTGGCAACAAAACTTTCTTCAGGTATATTCAGGAAAGGAAGAAGATCAGAGTTGAAATTGCAGGACTCAGAAGTGCTGGGAAAGGACTCGTGAAAAGTGACACTGAAAAAGCGAAATTGCTAAACAAATACGTCTGCTCTGTTTTTACTAAAGAAGATCCTGGAGATGGACCAGCTGTGACTCCCAAATATAAAAATAGGACTGAAGTAGATACCACACCATTCACAGAAGATGAGGTGTTAGAACAACTTGCTAAACTGAAAGTGGACAAAGCCATGGGACCGGATGGGATACATCCCAGGATACTGAAAGAGCTCAGAGAGGTTCTTGCAGGACCATTAAAGGATGTCTTCAACAGATCCTTGGAAACAGGAGTGGTTCCTCAGGACTGGAGAATGGCTAATGTTGTACCTCTACACAAAAGTGGTGACAGGGAAGAAGTGTCAAATTACAGGCCCGTAAGCCTTACCTCGGTGGCAGGAAAAGTAATGGAGGCGCTCCTGAAAGAGCGAATAGTGAACTTTCTCAAAACCAACAGGTTGCAAGATCCAAGGCAACATGGTTTTACCGAAGGACGGTCTTGCCAAACAAATCTGATTGAGTTCTTTGATTGGGTGACCAAGGAACTAGATCTGGGGCATGCAATGGATGTCATCTATCTGGATTTCAGCAAAGCCTTTGATACTGTTCCTCATAGGAGGCTTGTCAATAAACTCAGTAGCTTGGGGATGGGTCCCAAGATAGTAAACTGGATTAGAAATTGGTTGACTGACAGACAACAGAGGGTGATGGTACATGGAGCTCACTCGGATGAGAGGAAGGTGATTAGCGGGGTGCCTCAGGGTTCGGTCCTGGGCCCGGCACTGTTCAATATATTTGTGAGTGATATTGCTGAAGGACTGAATGGAAAAGTCTGTCTTTTTGCAGATGACACAAAAGTTTGCAACAGAGTGGACTCCCCCGAGGGAGTGGATAACATGAGGAAAGATCTACAAAAGCTGGAAGACTGGTCTAATGCTTGGCAACTACGATTTAATGTGAAAAAGTGCAGTGTCATGCACTTGGGTAGCAGAAATCCAAGAGAAAAGTACACAATAGGGGTGAGAGGTTGGTATGCACGGTTCAGGAGAAAGACCTTGGTGTGATTATCTCTGATGATCTCAAGGTGACAAAACAGTGCGACAAGGCGGTGGCAAAAGCCAGGAGAATGTTGGGCTGCATACAAAGAGGGATTACCAGCAGAAAGGAAGAGGTACTTATGCCACTGTACAAGTCACTGGTGAGGCCTCACTTGGAATACTGTGTTCAGTTTTGGAGGCCATATCTTGCAAAAGATGTAAAAAGACTGGAAACTGTTCAGAGAAAGGTGACCAAAATGATTTGGAGCCTGTGTCAGAAGCCTTATGAGAAGAGACTTGAAGACCTAAATATGTACACTTTGGAGGAGAGGAGGGACAGGGGAGATATGATTCAGACCTTTAAATACTTAAAGAGAAATGATGAACAAACAAACCTCTTCCAAAGACAGGGAAGCTGTAAAACTAGAGGGCATAACATGAAGCTGCAAGGTGGTAAATTGAAAGGCAATGTCAGGAAATATTTCTTCACTGAAAGGGTGGTGGATGCTTGGAATGCCCTCCCGATGGAAGTGGTGGGGGCAAACACGGTGATGGAATTCAAAACGGCATGGGACAAACACAGTGGATCCCTTTACAGCAACAGGATAAAAGCAAAATAAACGGTACCATCTAACTTCTGAACTATCTAGCGTCTGAACAAATAAGGGTGTCCTACATGGAGTGGTGGCTTCACCCCTAAACAGAAATGAAAACATGGGGAGGTGTGGCCTGCACAGAGCGACAGGTGCACCTACTCTTGCCATCTTGCTGGGCAGACTAGATGGACCATGCTGGTCTTTATCTGCCGTCACTTACTATGTTACTATGTTTCTATGTTACTATGTTATGCGTATGGTGATTTGGCAACCATTTTGGGAATAGAAGCTTATGTTAATACACAGCGTTCCCATTTTCCAGCGGATATCACGGCCGGTTTTAATACCCTCTACCTGTGCACAGATATTGTAGAGCACCAGTTAGTAGGTGACCATTTTGTGCCACTGCTGCGCTGTGTTCCAACTAAGGGGGTTAGGGATGAGTTTATCACGTTAACTTATGATAAGCCGCACTATGTCCCTGTGAACAAACAGCATATTGATACCATCACATTTGAAATAAAGATGAATCAGGACAGGCACGTCTCATTTCATTACGGGAAGGTGATCCTTAAGCTTCATCTGCACCACCGGAGGGTGACTGTTTTTTAAAATGGTTGTGGCTAAAGACTATGGAGATCCCAAAGCATACAGGCATTATTATATAACACAAGCTGGCTATGGGCTTTCAGGATATCATAGAGTACCGGTCATGTACGGGGCCGGGGTTGGCGGTGTTTTTCGCAGCCTCTTTAGAAAAGCTATGCCGTTTTTGAGAAGGGGTTTTGAAATTATTAAACCAGACATGAAAGGTGCCGCAAAAAACATAGCCAAGGATGTCATGAGTCATGTCACAACGGCTGTTCTAAATAAAATGAACCAGGCTACAGAACAGGCAGGATCGGGACTGGCTGTGATTAGAAGAGCTGTTAAAAGAAAGAGAACCGAGTCTCGGGAGTTACCGCAAGGACTGCCCAAGCCTTTTAAAAGAAAGAAACCCATGGGTGACAGGTCTCAGAAGCTTAACCGCCAGTCTAAGAAGAGAAGCACTAGCTCTAGGCAGCGAGATATATTCTAAAAAGCACCATGGCTTTTGTACACCACAGCTCTGAAGAGTGTGTTAAATCAGAACTGGACCTGTTTCAACTAGCACCGACCCAAACAAGTATCAAAAAAAGTATTTATGTGGAAATTCCGCCATTATCGGCTTTGTCGGAAACAGCCCCTTTGGACTTCTATATCGCAGGTCATGGTGAAGACTACATTGATTTAAATAGTACACTTTTGCACCTGACCTGTAAAATTGTGGCAGAAGATGGCTCGAACATCGATCAGGCAGCCAAAGTAGCGCTGGTGAACTACCCAATCGCAACTCTGTTTAGCCAGCTGGATATTACCCTGGGGGACCAACTCATTAGCCAGAGCAACAACTGCTACCCCTACAGAGCCCTCATAGAGCTGTTTCTCAATTATGGTGAAGGATCCCTCAAATCACAGTTTACAAGCGGGCTGTTTTATAAAGACACAGACGGGCAGCATGAGGTGAGAGAGATAGGATCTCGCAATGTCGGTTTTACTGAAAGGGCCCAATTTACGGTCTCTAGCCACAAGAGCTATTGGGGCATATACATAGCAATCTTTTTTTTCAAGAAAAGCTATTGATTAATGGTGTGGATCTCAAAATTAAATTGACCCACAACAAAAACTCTTTCTGTTTAATGAGCGGTGATGCCGAAGAAAGTTATAAAATCCTTATCCTAAACGCTGCGCTCTTTGTAAAGAGAGTTAAAGTTTCCCCCGGAGTGCGCCTGGGACATGCGGAAGCTCTACTGAAAGCTAATGTCAAGTATGCTTTTGACCGTGTGGGGCTGAAGGTGTTTAGCATACCAGCCGGAGCCCGTGTGACTAACCAGGAAAATCTCTTTTTGGGGCAGCTACCAAAACTCATTGTGCTGGATTTGTGGATAATGATGCTTTCAGCGGTAATTATGCTAAAAACCCCTTCAATTTTAAACATTATTTATTTATTTTATTTATTTATTTAGTGTACACTTGTATCCCGCTACTTCCAGCGATCAGCAGCGGTTTTCTATACATAATGGTGTGGCTGTACAGGCCGGATTTGGAACATACAGTGTGATTTCAGGGGTGGGTAAAAGGCACATCAAACAGTCACATATTTACATTTGATTGTATAAGAGGAGACTTTACATATCTACATTTGAATGTTTGAGAGGAGGCTTTACATGTATACATATACACATATATTACATATACACATATATTACATATTACAGGACGTGTTTTATACTGCTGTGTGTTATTTAAGCTGGCAAGGTGCCCAAATAGAATATGACACTCTGACTAGGTTAGGTTGAAATGGGTCTGGAAGAGGTGAGTCTTAAGCTTCTTCCTGAAGTCCTTCAAGTCCTTGTTTGCTCGCAGTTCATAGGGCAGTTGGTTCCAGAGTATTGGTGCAATAAATGAGAACGCTCTGTTGGTGGTGTTTGCGTTGCAATTTCTCAGGCTACTCGGGACATGAAGGGTGTTGCTATTTACTGTTCTTCTGCTTCTGATGATTGGTTGATTGGATATTAAGGTGTTTAGGTATGAGGGTGCTACGTTATGAACGAGCTTGAACGTGGTTACTAAGAGCTTATATTGGATGCGGGCTTTGATGGGGAGCCAATGAAGCTCGATTAGTACTGGCGTTCGGTTAGGCCTTTTTTCATGATGATTCTAGCTGCTACGTTTTGTGCTAGTTGCAGTATGTTAAGGGTTTTTTTGGGCAGACCTTGTAAAAAGCATCGCCAGGAAATAGCAGATCGAAGGAAACAATTCCATACTAATCTCCTAAAACAATCATTAAATAAACACCATGACCTCTTCAACATTGTAAAGACAATGGCAAAGGAACCTACTCCCCAACACACTCAAACGATACAGCCACAAGATTATGCTGACTATTTAAAATCAAAAATGAAGAAAACAACCAACATCTACATCACAGAACCAACAAATATAGACAAGCTATCACAGTCAAACACACTAACCAAGTTTAACGCTTTATCAACCAAAGAAATTGAAAACACCATCGCATCAATAAATGCTACCACTGCAGCAAATGATCCATGTCCAGCGGCCTGGATAAAAAACATTAGATATGAAGTAAGCTTCTTCATACACAATATCCTTGAACAATCTTTCTCAACCGGAACCTTTCCTCAGTGCCTTAAACAAACCTCAATTAGACCATTACTGAAAAATAACAAATTAGACCCCCTAAAAGTAGAATCCTATAGGCCAATATCCAGCATCCCGCTGCTAGCGAAAATAATTGAGAAAGTGGTACAACGTCAAATACAACAACACATAGACACTGAAGCTCCACTGGACATTGCACAACACGGTTTTAGAGAAGCCCACGGAGTTGAGACCCTACTCATCACTCTATTCAATACATTAATCACAGGAATAGATAATATCCACCAAGGATTTATCCTTATATTCATGGACATCTCAGCTGCGTTTGATTCAGTAAGCCATCAAATACTTATCCATCGCCTTAAGGAAAAAGGAATACTTGGAACCGCACTTGACTGGTGTATATCCTACCTAAATAACCGTTGGCAACAAGTAAAAATTGAGGAAAAAACATCTGAACCATTTCTGCAAGATCAAGGGGTACCACAAGGATCCTCTCTTTCAGCACTAATGTTTAACATATACATGCAACCAATCTGTGACCTCATCCGCTCTTTTAATGTTACCTGCCTAGCATATGCAGATGACATTCTCCTATACATGCCATTCTCCATCAACCACCCTGATTTTACACCTTTGACAAAATGCTTTGAATCAGTAGAAGACTGGCTCCTCTCACAGAACCTAAGAATCAACCATAGCAAGACCGATGTTATGTTTATCACAAGGGATCAAAACTTCACACCTCCCACTACCTTAAAGATAAAGGACAAGGAATTGACAGTAAAACCTACGATACGATACCTAGGTATTACCCTGGACCAGCGCCTTAATATGAAGACCCACATAAAAAACATAACAAAACTAATATATCACAAGATACGCACACTACGCCACTTAAGACCTTTACTTGAACCCACAGATTTCAGAACTGTCTACCAAGCCTTGGTAATGCCTCATCTTGACTTCGCAAATGCAATTCTACATGGTCTCCCGCAATCAACCTTAAATCCCCTACAATTGGCGATGAACACCGCTGCTAGAGTTCTCGAAGGAATATCAAAGACAGACCACATAACCCCAATTCTAAAAAGCCTCCACTGGTTACCAACCAACGCAAGAATCCACTACAAGATACTAGTCATTACTTTCAAAGCCCTAAACAATCAAGCACCATCAACGATCACCAACCTTTTACACACACAGACTCCCAATAGATCCAGAAGATCAACTGCTATAAACTCATTAACAATCCCAAGACAAACAATCAGATACACTAAGGAAACATCTAAAAGAGCCTTCAGCATTCATGCCCCAATAGCTTGGAATGCACTCCCACCAGAACTGCGAGCCATGACCAGCCTAACACAATTCAGAAAAAGTCTCAAACACCACCTCTTCTTAAGCTATTTCCCAATTTAGTTTTGCACAAGAGAAATACTACATCCATACTCAGGTCAAGACAACTTCAACTGTGACCAATGTGTATAGACTACTGTATATAGTTACATAATGTACATAGTTTCCCTTTATTACCAAGTTCAAATTCCTGTTACTTGTAAAATGCACTACAGTTTTTCTGTATGTATATGTTTGGTTCCATGTAAACCGCGCTGATGATAATAGTGCGGTATATAAGAGATGTTAAATAAATAAATAAAATAAATAAATAAATAAATATAGCATTGCAGTAATCCAGGTGGGGAATGATGAGGGCTTGTGCCACTTTCCTGAAGTCGGAGTGGTCAATAATATTCCGTAGTGGTTGCAGGATTCTTAATTTGCGGAAGATGGCCCGATTGGTGATTCGGAGGTGCTTTTCCATATTTAAGTTGCTGTCCAGCATTACACCTAGGTATTTTATTTCAGGCTTTGTGGTATAGACATTATTGTTCATGGTAACCGTTGGTGGTGGGTTAAAGTCAGGTTTTCTGGAAATGCACATCACTTCTGTTTTTTTATGGTTTATTGACATATTATTCTGTTGCAGCCAGTTTTGTAGTTCACTTAGGCATTTTTCGAGCTGATTGAGGTTGGGGTTGTTGATGTCGAGATGGTATTATGATATTAATGATATTATGATGATATTAATGATATTATGATATTAATTTTGCTGCTCTATATGTGGATGGTGAACAAGTACCCGGGAAACCTCTTCAACCTGACTTTCAAAATGGATGTTGTGTAAGAGAATATATGCAACTGGTACAAGCAAGTGGCAAACATCTGAAAGACACGGTGTTGCTGATTGACTGTCAGGCGTTTTACAGAGGTTATATCCTGTTGGCGTTTGACCTTTCACCGGATCAGGAGTGTGCAGACCATTACTCGCTGATTAAAACTGGCAACCTGTGCGCTGAAATACGTTTTGCCAGCGCCTTACCCCATAGAGTTAACATGATTATTTATGGGGGTTTTGACAATGTGATAGAAATTAATCATAGAAGGAATGTTCTTTTTGATCATTCGTGAAAATGAACACCCTGCAGATCTTCCGTATTTTAAAGAAGGACCCCTGTGTTGCAGATTTCTTTTTAGATGTGCTACCCAGCGACTGGTTAGCGGAAGTACAAATATCAAGGAAGCCCGTGTGTTTGGTGGTAAATACACACCCTCATAATCTACCTGGAGAACACTGGTTAGCCATCTATATATGTGGAGATAAGAACATAATAACATAAGATATGCCATACTGGGTCAGACCAAGGTCCATCAAGCCCAGTATTCTGTTTCCAACAGTGGCCAATCTAGGTCATATGTACCTAGCAGTTTCCCCAAGGGACACAGGTTCCACAATGCTTGTATTGGTTCAAGCATTGATATCCTGGGTCCCTTCTTAATAATGGTTTATGGACCTTTCCTCCAGGAACTTGTCCAAACCTTTTTTAAACCCAGCTATATTAACAGCCTTTACTACATCCTCTGGTAACAAATTCCAGAGTTTGATTACACGTTGAGTGAAAAAATATTTTCTTTTATTAGTCTTTAATAGTTTACCCTGTAGCTACATTGCATGTCCCCTAGTCTTTCTATATTCTGATTTGGTAAACAATTGATCTACGTTTACCCGTTCCACTCCGTTCATTAATTTATAGACTTCTATCATATCTAGAAACATGGAAATATAGAAACATGATGACAGAAAAAGACCACAAGGCCCATCTAGTCTGTCCTTCCATAACAACAACTACAACAGTCCACTTTCTACCTTTAGAGATCCTCTGTGATGGTCACATGCTTTTTTTAATTCAGTTACTGTCCTCATCTCTACCACCTCCACTGGGAGACTATTCCACGGATCCACTACTCTTTCCGTAAAGAAATATTTCCGCATATCACTCCTGAATCTATCTCCCTTCACCCTCATCCCATGTCCCCTCATAGCAGAACTTGCTTTCAATTGAAAGAGGCTCTCTCCCTGAACATTTATGCCACGGAGGTATTTAAACATCTCAATCATATCACCTCTATCCCGCCTTTCCTCTAAGGTGTACATATTAAGATCCTTAAGTCTGTCCTCATATGCTTTATAATGAAGCCCATTAATCATTTTAGTAGCAACCCTCTGCACCGACTCCATCCTGTTCACATCCTTTTGAAGGTGCGGTCTCCAGAATTGCACACCATACTCCAAATGAGGTTGCACCAAAGACTTATACAGAGGCATTAACACCTCCTTTTTTCTGCTAGCCATTCCTCTCCGTATGCACCCAAGCATCCTCCTAGCTTTTGCCGTCGCCTTTTCTACCTGTTTAGCTACTTTAAGATCATCAGACACAACCACGCCTAGGTCCCGCTCTTCTTTAGTGGACAAAAGTACTTCACCTCCTATACTGTATTGCTCCCTTGGATTGCTGCAGCCCAAATGCATGACCTTACATTTTTTAACATTAAATCCCAGCTGCCAAATTCTAGACCATTCTTCAAGCTTAGCTAGATCCCTCCTCATGTTATCTACACCTTCCTGGGTGTCTACTCTATTACAGATTTTGGTATCATCCGCAAAGAGGCAAACCTTACCCGACAGCCCTTCCGCTATATCACTAACAAAGATGTTAAAAAGAATCGGACCAAGGACAGAACCCTGGGGCACACCACTGGTAACATCCTTCTCCTCAGAGTGAGCTCCATTTACTTGTACTCTTTGTCGCCTCCCACCCAACCAATTTCTAACCCAAGCAGTAACTTTAGGGTCCATCCCTAGGGTGCTCAGTTTGTTTATAAGTCGCCTGTGAGGAACAGTGTCAAAGGCTTTACTGAAATCTAAATACACCACATCTAGAGCTCTCCCTCGGTCCAACTCCCTGGTCACCCAGTCAAAGAAATCGATCAGATTTGTCTGACAAGACCTGCCTCTGGTGAATCCATGCTGCCTCGGATCCTGTAATCCGCTGGACTCCAGAAACCTCACTATTTTCTCTTTCAGCAGCGTTTCCAATAATTTACTCACCACTGAAGTTAAACTAACCGGCCTGTAGTTTTCAACCACATCCTTACTTCCGCTTTTGTGTAAAGGCACCACATGAGCCTCTCTCCAGTCCTTTAGCACCACTCCCGACTCCAACGAGGCATTGAAAAGGTCATTCAGTGGAGTTGCTAGAACGTCCCCAAGTTCCCTCAGTATTCTAGGGTGTATCCCATCCGGTCCCATCGCTTTGTCTACTTTAAGTTGAGCTAATTTCTCACGAACACAATCTTCTGAAAATTGTTCAAGATGTCCCTCGCTTCTGTTCTTATTTGTGGGTGTTTTCTGAGGTCCTGCTCCTGGTTCTTCATCTGTGAACACAGAACAAAAATATTTGTTAAGCAATTCCGCTTTATCCTTATCAGCTTCTACATATTCCCCCCCTGCACCCTTGAGTCTGACAATACCACTTTTGCCCTTCCTTTTGCCCTTTTCTCCCCTCAGTCGTCTCTTTTCCAGGTTAAAGAGCTCTAACCTTTTTAGTCTTTCTTCATAGGAGTATCCTTCCATCCCCTTTACCATTTTGGTGGCTCTTCTCTGAACCTTTTCTAAAATTGTTATATCCTTTTTAAGATACGGCGACCAGAATTGCACACAATACTCAAGGTGCGGTCTCACCATGGAACGATATAGAGGCATTATAATATCTTTTGTTTTATTTTCCATTCCTTTCCTTATCATACCTAGCATTCTATTTGTTCTTTTGGCCGCCGCTACACACTGGGCCGAGGGTTTTAACATGGTATCCACAATGACGCCTAAATCTTTTTCCTGGGTGGTGGTTCCTAATGTGGAACCTTGCATCGTGTAACCATAGTTTGGGTTGTTCATCCCTAGGTGCATAACCTTGCACTTGTCCACATTAAATTTCATCTGCCATTTTGATGCCCAGTCTTCCAATTTATCAAGATCCTCTTGCAATTTTCCACAATCCTCTTTCCCAGATGGGTGGTTTGTCTTGGTCTGGCACCTCAGCTGAGACCTGTCCATCTTGGGAGACCCTGCCAGTAGTTAAACTACCGATAGTTTAGCTCTCAGCATCACTGATGCACACAAGCCCTCACTGCACGACAAGCTGCAAACCAAGTGAGATTGCCTTCTATAGTTAATTAGCAGTATCTACTGTACATGCATAAGTCTACTACTACTACTACTACTACTACTAAGCATTTACAAAGCGCTACCAGGCGCACGCAGCACTGTAAAATGAAAACACAAAAAGACAGTCCCTGCTCTAAAGAGCTTACAATCTAAAAAGACAAAGCAAGAAAAGGAGTAGAAAAAAGATAAGAACAAGGGCAAAGAGACAAAAGCAGGAGAGACAGAAGAAAGGAAAGAGGTAAGAACAAGTGTAAGTCTGTGAAATGTCTCACATGCCTGAGTAAATGTTGATATTTACACATGCAGGGTATGAATTGGTGACACTCACATGTCTAAGTTGTTCATTTTTCCAATGTGTAAATTTGTAAAATGACTCCTCTCACTGTGTGTTCACATAAATTCATTGGTATTCCTCTACTCAGAGACGGCTTTAGGGGGTAGCAATTTCCCTGGGCCCCCATACCAAAGGAGGGGTCCAAGTCTGCCTCAGGCAGAAGGAGGCATTGCCTGCAGGTAGGCTTTGAGGCCCCCTCATCACTTTCTGCCTGGGGCCCCTATACACTTAACACCAGCCCTGCTTGTACCTCCTTTTTTTATATTTTAGAAAGAGCTGCACATTTAGCAGAGTTGTTTCTAACATACTGGCAAAATTGAGTATGTTTTAGTTTATTGAAACTGCTTATCTGCCTTTTAAAATTATCAAAGTGGAGTACAATAATGAAAACTTTGGAAGATTAACATATAGCAAACAGAACGTCATTGATAAATAGGAAAGCCAGAAATGTAGGTAAGAGAAAGTGAGCACTAACAAGGGAAAACAAGAGCATCACCCACTCTGCGAACCTGCCAAAAGCCATTTCAAAAAGATATGTTTTTAAGCCACCCTAAACTTCTTAATGGAAATTTCTACTCTTAGGTAATGGGGGAGAGTGTTCCAGAGAATTGGAAGAGAAAAATGCTGACTGTCTGGTGATTCATACCAGATTCGAGAGGGGGTTGGAATGAATAATAGATTTTCTTTTGGGAAATGGAAGGGTCATATAGGGACATAATAGGGAAGGAAATTTGAGAGCAGACTGTGATACCTTTTGCTAAGACTTTATGAGTGAGCATTAAAATTCTGAATCAGATTCAGTAGGAAGAGGGTAACCAGGATTGGGCAAAGAGCAGAGGAGTGACATGGTCATGTTTACATTTATTGTGTAACATCCTTGTCACAGTGTTCTGTAGAAAATGAAGTCATTTTAAGGAGGAAGAACAGATACTGTGATACAGAGAATTACTACTGAGCGTGAGTGCATGTATACATGAATGCAAATCCTTATGTTCAAGAGTGAACTGCAGAAAGCCAATTTGACTAGATCAGATAGCAGAAGAAATTTGGGTGGCAAAGTTTAATTCCAGATCAAACCAAAAACCTAGAATTGAAAACAGTGTCTGAATCATTATTGACTGGTTGAGTACCTTAGGGTCTATGAAGGGAGTGGACTTTGAAAGTACCAACTAACCTCAATATCTGCACATACTATCAAAAATATGCCTCACATGTACAGTATAGTAGTGATATTCAGCTTCTATGAGGGTAATGCTATAACAAGATGCCTATGTGTAAAGGGAAAGTAGGTATCAGTAGGTATTTTGGATTTATTTTATAAAAACAGATAGGCACCTATATGTCTTTATAAAATAATGGCACAGATCCTGGAGAAATTGTGGTTATAATGAACCAACGTATGTTTATACCAGCTTGAAAGGTATAAATGTACAAACATATGATAGACATTACCAAATTTATTTTATAAAGTACATGTGTAAATTGCAACTCCATCCATGCTCTGCCCAAACTCTGGCTCTGAAATGCCTACACCATCGTCTTGTACAGTATTTGCATTCTTGTCATCACATGCTCTGTAGTCAGAGGTATGAGTGTATACTGGCATAAAGGCACTTAGATTGGTTGTTTACGCCATCAAAAAGTAGAAAGACTAGAGAACATGCAATGAAGTTACAATGTAACCCATTAAAAACTGACAAGAGAAAATATTTTTTCACTCAACACATAATCAAACTTTGGAATTCGTTACCGGAGGATGTTGTAAAAGCTGTTAGTGTAGCTAGGTTTAAAAAAGGTTTGGACAAGTTCCTGGAGGAAATGTCCATAAACCATTATTAAAGAGGATCCGGGAAATCCATTGCTTACCCCAGAACGAGCATTGTGGAAACTGTGGACTTTGGGTACTTGCCAGGTACTTGTGACCTAGATTGGCCACTGTTGGAAACAGGATACTGGGCTTGATGGATCTTGGTCTGACCCAGTATAGCATATCTTATGTTCTTATATTCTTATTCATGTACATTGGCCTATAGGCACACACAGGTCTTTATAAAATTACCTTGTTAGATATAGTTAAGTAGTTCAATTTAAGATAACATTTTGGCAGTCCAAAATTAAACTATGTGGCTGATTAACCCTGCTATCCCTATATCTGGTCATTTATCCTTCACTCTGCCTTAACTCCACCTCAGCATTATCCAAATGGTGGTTAGATGGTGATGCTTAGAGGGATTTTCACTGGCACTAACTGAAAAGTGCCACTGAAAATACAAAGATAGAAGACTTAGACATTTAGCAGCTGTTGTTAAACATATATGTCCATTTGATTATTGGATCCTATCCCTTTAAACCTAAGACTGATGCAGTTTCTTACTTTCCCCCTGTTTGCCATCTTCTTGTGCTAGAAATTCTGTGAAACCATGTCTAAGTATACTATCAGAGACATTTACCAAGCCTAATGCAGATCCTGGTTGATCATCAGTTATTGGACATTCAGGATCAGGATTTAGCATTGTAAATGTCTTTGTGTATTTAGATCTGATTTCACAGAATTTCTGTCATGAAAACATGGCAAAAAAAAATATCCAGAATAAATCTCTACAGTAAGATTCAATAGAATTACAAGGGAAAAAATCCAGTTACCATTTTTCATGTGGCTGCAAACCAGACAAACTTTGGGCCAATCAGGAAACATGAAGGAAGATCAACAGCAATACAAGAACTTAATGACCAGAGTCATCTCCCATGGAGATATGATGGTTCTTCTGCAGGATGTCTGCTTTCCAAAACAAAGGTTACTGGTTTGAGGCCAGCCTGGCTTGTGACAAAACTAGGGGAGGGGGAACCAAATTTTGGATTTTTCAGTGCTATGTTTCGGATTGATATGAAATAGAAAACTTTATTGAAGTTTCCCATTTTGTTACAAATGAATGCACATCCCTAAAATTCTGTATGCTACTATTGCAACTACTACTAATTATTTGTATAGTACTACAAGGCGTACACAATGCTATAAAGAGACATGTAAGAGACGGTCCCTGTTCATCAGCCTTACAGTCTAGTCAAGACAGACAGCACAACAAATGGGGACTAGGAATGCTGCATCTGTTCATCTTAGACTGTGGTTCCAAAGGAAATTGAAGATCTTTCATTCAGTTACGTCAGAGGATGAGTTTGTGTGAGTTGAGAGTTATGAATCTGCTCCAGAGCCAGCAAAACTAAGCAGTTTATTATTAGCAGACTTCTGTATGGCAGTAGGAGTGGACAGGACTATGATGCCTTTTAGCATAGGCACCCCTCACATTTCTGTGGATCTGTCTCCTTAAGCTGGTTGGTTTAGGAACTCACATTGTCTTGCATTTTTATACGTATTTATTTCATTTCATGAGATGTTACAAACACAGAAGATTTCTAAAGGAAAAATGGGGACTATTGTAGTTGATATGGAAGGGCAAGTCTTTTTCTGCCATCATATTTCTATATTTCTATGAGATACCTTATCAGAAAGTTCACGACGAGGTACAATATAAAACCTCAAGAATATACAATTAACAAACCTCCCCTCTGCCACTATTACCCCATAAAACTTGAACAAGTGATATAAGTTACTCCAATCACTAATCTATTCTTTCATGCAACTGTGAACAATACGGCAGTTTATTTAGAAACAATAGCCTGGGAAAATAATCGTGTGTTTTCTCTCTTTCTAAACACAATTAATTCTCTCATTGCAGGCCCATTGACAGTAAATTCTATAAAAGACGCGTGTATGCAAAAGCACATTGTCATGTCACCTGTGACCTTATGTTATCCAAAATTTTTAATAACGCCTGATGAGTAGACTGAAGTGCCTGTTCAGGACTCAGAAGACTAGGTAGAGAAATTTAAATTGAATCCTATAATGGACAAGAAATCTGTGCAGCCATAGGGGTATGTTTACTAAACTATCTTAATGTGCGCTCTGTGACGTTATCACGCGATAAGGTACCTTAATGCACGATAATGGTGCTTTATCAGGCGCATAGGTACCTTATCGCGCGATAACGCGCGCAGCAGCGCAAACGAGCGCTGAAGGCGGGGAAAGGCTCCCGGAGGGCGGAGGAAGGCTCCCCAGGGGTGGAGAGAAGGGGTCAATGGGCAGAGAGTGGGAGGGGAGAGGCTATCTGCACACTAACGCTGTGAAATCTGAGGCTGAAAACTAACGCCAGTGAAACCCTGGCGTTAGAGCTGATTTAAAGGGAAGAGAAACCATTTCTGTCAGCAATGTACAGCAAAACAAGGGAAACCTACAAAAAGTGATAAGTGTGATACATGTGCACGGAACAAAAGGGCAAATAAACATTGAAAATGACCCCAACAAAATATAAAAAAAACATAACCAAGCTGGGCAATAGTGATATTTATTTATTTTATTTATTATTTATTTATTTATTACAAGTTCTTATATACCGCACTATTCGGCATCAGCGCGGTTTACATTATAACATAAAGGCCATAACAACAAGCTGTTTGGTTTACATCGAACAGGAGTACAAACTTGGAGAACCGGGGTAAACTATATACATGAGATAATTACATAGAACAGAATAGAGTCTTAATAATATAAAGAACGGCATGGTGTGTTCATGAGTGGGTCACTTCCTCTGGTTCAATTGCTGGTAGGGTAGTATTGAAGGAAGAGGTGGTATTTGAGTGCCTTCCTGAACTGGAGTAGGTCAGTAATGGCCCTTATGTCGGAGGGTAGAGCGTTCCAGCATTTGGGTACATAGAAACTGAAGGCTCTGTTTGAGGTTGTCATGTTGCACTTTGTCAACGCCTTCGAGGTTGTCAGTAGGTTTACGGCTGTTGCTCTTCTGGATCTGTTGGGGGGTACAGTGTGAATCAGATCTGTGAGTGAGGAGGATGAGATACCCTTGATTGCCTTGAATGATAGGACTAGGGTTTTAAAGATGATCCTCCCATGGATGGGGAGCCAGTGAAGCTGTTTAAGAATGGGAGTTACGTGGTCGCTTCTGGAGGCTCCGTAGAGGACTCTTGCTGCGGCATTCATGGCCATCTGTAATGGGCTAAGAGTGGATTGAGGGAGACCTTGTAATATGGCATTTGCAAAGTCGAAGTGTGGCAGGATTAGTGCTTGGTATATGGTTCGGAAGTCATCCGGGTCCAACAGGGAGCGCATATGCCTAAGCGAGCGTATTTTGTAGTATACAGCTTTGACTATGTTATTTATGTGATGTTTCATATCCAGACGTTGGTCGAATGTAACTCCAAGGTATCTTATTGTTTCTTTAGCTTGTAGGTCAGCTTCCTTGACACTGACGTGGGCTGGAAACATTAATGGGAAACATTGAAAAACACTCCCAAGAAAGTTAAAAAAAAATGATATGAATTTTGGAAGGGTCTACGCTCCGTCCCCATACAAGGTGAATGATCCCACAGTGAAATAGCGCTGATCAGGGTTTCCCTCTCCATTGGACAGGTTTCCTATGACGTGCACATGTTCCACAACAGCAGGGCGGGCATGTCGGAACGGGAAACTGGACAGATGCTGGGAAAGGGGACACAGAGGGCTGCAGGCGGCACATGCTATGATGCTGCTGGGCCACAGTGCGGACTAGGGTGATGCCTAGGTGGCCCATAGGAATGCTGAAACAGTAGAGCAGCCAGACAGCAACTGATGAGGGCCAAGCTTCCCACAGTGTCACAGGGGATAGTACTCAGCAGGTACTGTGGGGCTTGGCACTGCAGTACCCCCAAGGGCACAGAACATTGGCAGGCGGTGCTGGTGGGAAGCGTGGACATCTATGCAGGCACCCCTACCCCATAACCTGCACCATAGGCAGCTGCCTACCCACACAATGGATGGCCTGAGACTGCGCTCCACCAGCACCACCAGCAGATGGGTATGTCAGCAGGGTGGCAGAGGGGTACTGGTGGTGGAGGGGGCAGTGGCAGCTGCCCAGAGCAGACCGTGGCCTAGCCCTGTGTAGGTGGATGCCATGCACTGCAACAGACAGGCCCTGTCTGGCAAACAGTCATGATTTCCCCAGGGAATGCATTGTCTCTGTGGCAACACGGTGGTGCAGTGCAGTGCACACAGCTAGTGTGTTCAGGAGCAGAATGTCACAGGTTCAAGTCCCAGCTGTGGTTCCTGCCAACCCAGCCCCCATATTTTACCCACTACTACAACGTGCTAATACAAGGACTTGAAGGACTTCAGGAAGAAGCTTAAGACTCACCTCTTCCAGACCCATTTCAACCTAACCTAGTCAGAGTGTCTTATTCTATTTGGGCACCTTGCCAGCTTAAATAACACACAGCAGTATAAAACACGTCCTGTAATATGTAATATATGTGTATATGTAATATATGTGTATATGTATACATGTAAAGCCTCCTCTCAAATAATCAAATGTAGATATGTAAAGTCTCCTCTTATACAATCAAATGTAAATATGTGACTGTTTGATGTGCCTTTTACCAACCCCTGAAATCACACTGTATGTTCCAAATCCGGCCTGTACAGCTGCACCATTATGTATAGAAAACCGCTGCTGATCGCTGGAAGTAGCGGGATACAAGTGTACACTAAATAAATAAATAAAAATAAATACAGACAGAACCTGTAGTGCAGATGACGTAGACATGCCCAAAACACCTACATTTTACTCTACAGAGCACAGACACCATAAACATGCGCATTACCTAGAGCAGAGTCTCCCAAATGCAGTCCTGGAGGGCCAAACACCATTCAGGTTCCATGCTGTCTCTAATAAATGTGGCTGTGCTGCATTGCTATGCACTGCCCCCATGGTATGCAGATGTATCTCATGCATATTCATGAGGGACAGCATGAAAACCCGAACAGTGTTTGGCCCTCCAGGACTAGAGTTGGGAACCTCTGCCCTAGAGCAACGACCAACAGGAGCAGACACACCCGTGCCCACAGGCTCCATTATCCCAAGCCTCCTGGAGAGGCAGGATGTTGGGCCCTGCGTGCATCTCCCCATACTAGCACTTGCATACCTTAGCAATGCCACCCTAAACATGGGTAAACTGTACACAGCTATCAAAAGGTTGCTATGATAACTGGCAGATAGCAATTCCTATGTTAAGCACAATTGGCTGATTGAGCTGCATCATAGCAACCTTTCTGATGTCTGTGGAGTGTGCCTCAGGTCTGGTGTCTGACAGAGTGACCTCAACAGTATTGCGTATCATAGCCATGCCTGCACTGTGCCCAGGACTGGTGTGGTGGCCAGGGCTGTCAAACACCTCTATAGTTGCACAATGCTGGCATAGGTGTGTGGAGTGTGTGTCTGTCTATCCAGTGTGTGGTGGCTGCCAACACCCTCCACAGCCCACACTGCTAGCACTGTTGCCAGTATTGGCCTGCCAATGTGCATAATGAGGAGCAAGATACTGTGGGAATAGCCTGGATAGGATGGCCTGGCCTGGCCGCATCTGCACAGGGCATAGGTCAATGGCTCGGACATTGTAGTGCCCGGTACCACCTGCATGGACAGGATGGCCATAGCATGTCCTGCTGGGAGGTCACTCTCACCCTGACTGAGCAGTGACCACGGCATGGCTAGGTTCCCCCATAGTACTGTGTAGTTTTTTTCTCATGTGATATTTAGGGGTCCCTTTTGGGGCCCAATCACTGACTTATCTGCTTGGTGTGTATGCTGACATCCCAGTTCTGGGTACTCGCATCTCCTCCAGGACCATGCACTATGGACTAGCTAGCAGACTGTCTGAAGCTAGTATGTGTCTTGCTGGAACACCTTGCAGGGTGCAGCGGCTGGAGGCTTGCTGCTGGAGAATGTCAGATAGTGGTGGGGAGCAGCTGAGCATTTCCAGGCCTACTGTCTGTCTGCTATTGCTTTATGGATGTGTAAAGCTCTGAATTGCCTGCCCTGTAGGGTGTCTGTTCCCCAGTAGGACTGTGGTTGATGGTCTCCTCTACTGCTACCCTTGCAGGGAGGTAGAATGTGGATCTACTGGTGGTTAATCCTGTTTCCCACCCTGATCCCCAGAGGGTGGGTTGTATGGTTGTACATAATCTACCTATGGGTCCAAATACCCTCCCATCCCATCCCATCCCATCATGTAACCATGGCACCAACACAGAATATGCACTATTCTGGGTGCATCATAGCCCATAAGGGCTAGACATGACTGAGAAATACAAAAGGACACAGATATAACCTAGGTGTGCCTGCAGGAACTACCTATCACACACAGTAGCACTGATGGGGACCTGCAGCATGGCGTATTTCAGCCATGAAAGGTGCTGTGGACCTGGTGCTGGTCGCCCCACCTTACCCTCAGGGTGAGCACAGTACCCGCACAATGTGACGGTCTGTGGCTACTCTGTGCCAGTACCACATACGGTCAGTTCCCCCTACCAGGCCGAGATGCTGTGGGGGTGCATACCCCATCTTGTGCCCATCTGTCAACTGCTGATTTGCATGTGCAGTGCATCATGGGTATGGGTGGGTTAACCCTATCCTGGTAACCACAGCAGACAGTTTGTGTGGTGACGTGCAGTCCTTCTGCAGCCAGCCAGTGGTTTGTTAGCAGCTGTAGCCCACTGGTTATTTCACTGCCTGTGAAGCAAGAGGTCATGGGTTCAAACCCATGGTGGGGTTATTTGATAGGGCTGTCTGAGGCATTGTCTATTTTTAATGTACATTAGTGCTGCCAGCAAAAACACCCTCAGAGTACTGTAACCTTAAGGTGCCCTATCAAGCGCCTTATAAGGTGTCCTATAGGGGACATTATAGGGTGCCTTGGCGGACAGTGCACTTTACAATGTGCCCTATGGAGTGCCTTATGGGGTGCCTTATGTGGCACCTTAGGTTACACCACCGTGAGGGTGTGCTTGCTGGCAGCACTAATTAAAATAAAAGTAAAATGCCTCAAAAAGCACTACTTAAACGTAAAGGGTGATGCTTCAGCCAGCCTTATGCATTAGGCACACTGGGAGATCAAACTCATGACCCCCTGTACCAAAAGTCAGTGTATTAACCATTGTGCTACACCTCTGTTTCTATGTTTGCATGTCTGTGCGCCTACTTAAGATTAGTGCGGGTTAACATGCTTAGCGGCATTTCGCCCGATAATGTGCGCAGCACGCGTTATCGTGTGATAATCCCGTTTTGCTACGTTAAGACCGAAACGCCCACTCCTTTTATGGCATTCTGCACACTATCGCCGGGCGCACATTAAGACTGCTTAGTAAACATACCCCATAGTAACATAGTAAATGACGAAAAAGATAAAGATCAGTATGGTCCATCTAGTCTGCCCAGTAAGATGTCAAGAGAAGGTGCACATGCCACTCCGTATAGGACACCCCTCCCCATGTCTTTGTTTAGGGGTGAACCCACCACTCTGTGTAGGACACCCCTGTTTGTTGAGAAATTAGATAGTTAAGTTTATTTTGTCCTGTTGCTATAAAGGGATCCACTGTGTCTGTCCCATGCCATTTTGAATTCTGGCACTGTATTTGCCCCCACCACTTCCATCGGGAAGGCATTCCAAGCATCCACCATCCTTTCAGTGAAAAAGTATTTCCTGGCATTGCTTTTCAATTTACCCCCCTTGCAGCTTTATGTTATGCCCTCTAGTTTTACAGCTTGCCTGTCTTTGGAAGAGGTTTGTTTGTTCATTAATTCTCTTTAAGTATTTAAAGGTCTGAATCATATCTCCCCTATCCCTCCTCTCCTCCAGAGTGTACATATTTAGGTCTTCAAGTCTCTTCTCATAAAGCTTCTGACGCAGGCTCAAAATCCTTTTGGTCGCCTTCCTCTGAACTGTTTCCAGTCTTTTTACATCCTTTGCAGGATATGGTCTCCAAAACTGAACATAGTATTCCAAGTGAGGCCTCACCAGTGACTTATACAGTGGCATTGGTACCTCTTCCTTTCTGCTGGTAATTCCTCTCTGTATGCAACCCAACATCCTTCTGGCTTTTGCCACAGCCTTGTCGCACTGTTTTGCTACCTTGAGATCCTCAGAAATAATCACACCAAGGTCCTTCTCCTGGTCAATGCACACCAACCTCTTGCCCCCTATCGCGTACATTTCCCTTGGATTTCTGTTTCCCAAATGCATGACACTGCACTTCGAATGCACATCTCTACCTTCTTATTTGTAATAAGTTTGTGGATCGGTGGTCATGTCTGAATGTTTCATAAGTATGCAGACCTTTCCATGTAGATCTGAGCTGTGCAGGGAGCTCTGCTTGTGGGCGATAGGGGGTGGGCCGCAGGCGGGGCGAGGGAGAGCTGTGGGCTGCACCATGACCCCAGACATACAAGTCCTATTCTGAGGTTGGCTCTGTGTCCAGGATCGATTTGTACGGGGGACTTATTTCACCTCGGAGGTGGAATAAGTCCCCCTAGATGGAGGAAGAGGATGCATCCGGGGCCTGCCAAAGAGATGAGGGGTGCAAGGAGTTCCCTGCAGGGGTTTGGGGCAGTGGGGAAAAGAACTTTTCTGTTGCTGGCAGGGATCTTAGCTCCTGCATGGAGCTTCAGTGGCATGGCAACAGGACGCCATGCCACAGCCACTCCATGCAGAAGCCAAGCTGGGCTAGTCGGGGAGTTGCTTGGAAATCAGGGTGGACAGAAGCGGGGTATGGCCTGCATGTCCAGGCCAGTAGACTCGATTCTGATCCCATGGGCATGTCAAGCCCCCATGAGATCAGAATCGAGTGCATCGAAGCACGTCTTGATTCTGACCAGCCAGACAGGAGGGAGACGCACACAATGGAATTGGCCTCTTTTTGTCTCCAATGTGTCTTTTGCCTTACAGAAATAGTGTCAAGCTCCTGAAGCAGTGGAAAGAAACCTGTGGGCAGGTCAGGAGAAAGGAGGCATTTTTTTGTGGAGGACATGTTTGAAAGTGCAACAGAGTTGAAGTTGCTGTGAATGACTTTGAGCAGCAACCATGATTTATCCTCACTAACTAAGTAGCACTATTTTTGTTGTTTCATTCTTATTAATGTGGACTTATAATAATAACATTTTTTGTCAGCTAAAAGAGCTTTTTTGCTCCATTGATGTCCATGAGGATTTGGATACTCTTTGAGTGTAAGTTATTGCATGGTGCCTTGATACTTCATTTGAGCATGCTTTCAATGTGTCTAGGTATTTTAAATTAAGGATACATTTTTGGTGGTGATGTTATAATCAAGGATGGACCCTTGCAAGTTTTCGATTCTGTTCTACTTGGGGCTTTTTTATTATAAAGCAAAAAAGCAGCTAAAAAGCAGAAAATTATAATTATAACAAATATAGTTCAATAAAATAATTTATACTGTATAATAGAGGAAAAGGATACTGTGCAAGTGAAATTAAGCCAATGTTTATGTTTATTAGAATTTTATATACTACCTTTAAAACAAGTTAGCATTGCAGTTTACAACACATGCATAAATAAGAGAAGCGGGTACAAAGAACTCCAAAGTCATGGACAGGAAAGATTCACACACCTATCAGGGAGAAAGCAGGGAGAGAGGAGAAGGGGAGGGAAAGTGGCATAGACAGAGAGATGGGAGAGAGGGGAGTCATCCATAGGGTCCAGTAGGTCAGGTGATGTGGATGTCAAATGCCTCATGAAATAGAAGTGCCTTACGCTGAGTTTTGAATCAGACAATGGAAGACTCTAGACAAAGGGCAGGGGGTGGAGATTGTTCCACAGGTGGGGGGCCAAGGAAATAGAAGGCTGAATTCTGCGTCAACTCATACCCCCATAGTCATCCCCCATAGTCTGCCCTTCGTTTGTCTGTCTCTCTTGCTCTCCTCCTGTCCCACCCTTGTAGTCATGTCCTTGTTTTATTCTTGTTTCTGCCTTCTTTCCTCTTTACTATTTTAATAATGGCGTTCCTTTCCTGTTTTCCGCAGCCATGTAATTTTAATTGTAAACCACCCAGACACCTTTTTTGGTATGGGTGGTATATCAAATTTTAAATAAACATAAACATACCTAGCATGGGATGTAGAAGGCAAATGAAGATGATTAGAGTGGAGTTAGTGGAGGAAGTATTGTGGAGCTTGAAGAATGATGCAAGAGGAAAGGTAAGAAGGAATACTGGTATGAAGAACGAATCTAAACAAGAATTTTGAAGTGGATGCAGAACTGAATGGTCAGCCACTGGTAGTGGACCAGTGGTGACGTGGTTGTAGCGTGAAGCATGAGTGAGGAGACAGACAGCAATGGTTTGGATGAGTTGAAGGCAACGGAGTTGATATTGAGAAAGACCTAAAAAAATGACATTATAATAATCCAGCTGGGAAATCACCAGGGAGTCAGAGCAGGGGAGGAAAGAAAAGGATGAACAGTTCTAATTTGGAAAAGAGTGAAAAGGGATTTGCGAATAATGGAGGAGATATGGTCTCGAAAGATCAGTGACAAATCAAGGACTACACCAAGGTAGCAGACAGAGGAAACAAGGGAAATAGGGGTGCCAAGAAGAAGAGGAGCAGAAGTGGGCGGGGGACAGAGCCAGTTAACCAAGCGGTCGAGGTCTTGTCGGGGTTGAGGAAGAGCTGGTCAGTATAGAGCCACTCAGAGACATGAGACAAACAAGTGTTGAGTGGGGAGAGATAAGGTGAGGAAGGGTTATTGAGCAAGAGGAACAGAATGTCATTCGCATAACAGTATGCGGAGATGCCTAGTTGTTGAATGTGAAAAGTGAGTGGGCAAGGAAAATGTTAAATAGCAGTGGAGCAAGAACAGAGCCTTGTGGAACACCACAGCCCAAGGGAAAAGGGCAAAAGTAGAGGAGTTAGTGTGGACTGAGAAAGAGCAGTTAGAGAGAATGAGCTGAACCAGCAAAGAACAGTACCACAAAGACCAAAGTGATAGATGCAGGAAAGAAGGAGGGAGTGGTTGACATGATCAAAAGCAGAGGAAAGATCAAGAGAGATGATGAGAGAGATGCTGCCTTTATCCAAAGACTCCCGAACCTCGCTGAGAAGAGATATGATGACAGTTTCTATGCTGTGTCCTGGGCGTAAACCAGCCTGGCAAGGATGGAGGGTGTTGGTAGAAATGGATGGTGAACGAGCTGAGAAAAGACAAGTTTTTCTAAGACAGTTATAGTTTTATTTTGATATACAGCCTATAGCTGGTAACAGCTAGGCAGTTAAGGAAGTTAAGGGGAGATTGGAAACTGATCTATAGCTAGATGGCGAGATGATGTCTAAGGAAGTATGCTTAAGGATAGGTTGAACCAGAGCATGTTTCCATGCTGAGGGGAAGGTGCCGGAGGACAGATCAGAGTTGATAAGTGAAAGGGCAGTGGGAAGAAGAGCAAGGGCAGGATCAGAGATCCAGGAGGAGAAGATGGGACCGAGAGGGCAGGTAGTCTTATGAGAGGTGGAGATTTGCTTAGAATGTGTGGCTGATGAAACAGGGTTGAAGGAATTCCAGGTATAATAGAGGGCTACAGAGGAGAGGGCAGAACCTGTAATGTTGGACATGGGGTCAGAGGGAGGTGAGATGGGGGGAAGTCTCGAGTAAAGTTTCCTGGTTTTATCAAGAAACAAATGAGCAAATTGGTCAGAGGAGGGAAGGGGAGCAGGAGAAGCTGAGTGAGAGGGGCACGACCTTTGAGAGAAAACAGAGTATAAAGCTCTAGAGTGATGGGCAAAAAAGCTGATAAGATGAGAATAATAGTCCTTTTTGGCTTGAATGATGATAGTCCTGTAAAGATGATGGTGATATTTAAAGATGGATAGAGAAGTGGCAGTGTGCCATTTGTGCCAGGAGTTTTCAGCATGGTGCAGATGGGAGCACTGCACAAGCAGGCCAGAATGGTACCAGAGGTGGAAACGCTTCTTCAGGTGGTGCTTGGGATGAAGGGGCGCCACAAGATCTAAGGCCGATTGCAGGTGGGATTGCCAGTGGTGAACCTGGTCATCAACAGGGAACGGGCTGAAGTCAGGGGGAAGAAGCTGATCAGAAGGGGGGAAGGTAGGATGGACCTTGGTGGTAAGCTTCTGAGTTCAGATTGTGCAGGGGTGGAAGTAGAGAGGGACAAATTGTTTACTGGGATGAATACTGGCTGGAAGGAGAAGAGTACATGGAAGTGATCTGTCCAGGGGAGGGGAAAAACAGAGAGAGACAAGAGTGAGAAGGTATTGAAGGGCAAAGAATTGGTCAAGGGTATGACTAGCAGCTTGAATAAGGACATAAGAACATAAGATATGCCATACTGGGTCAGACCAAGGTCCATCAAGCCCAGTATTCTGTTTCCAACAGTGGCCAATCTAGGTCATAAGTACCTAGCAGTCTCCCCAAAAGACACAGGTTCCTCAATGCTTGTATTGGGTCAAGCAGTGATATCCTGGATCCCTTTTAATAATGGTTTATGGATCTTTCCTCCAGGAACTTGTCCAAACCTTTTTTAAACCCAGCTACTCTAAAAGCTTTTACTACATCCTCCAATCACAAATTCCAGAGTTTGATTATACGTTGAGTGAAAAAATATTTTCTCTTTCTTAGTCTTAAATAGGCTACGGTGTAGCTTCATTGCATGTCACCTAGTCTTTCTATAATCTGATGACAAAAACAATCAATCTACATTTCTCTGTTCCATTCAATTCATTAATTTATAGACCTCTATCATATCTCCCCTCAGCTGTCTCTTTTCAAGGTTGAAGAGCACTAACCTTTTTAGCATCTCTTCATAGGAGTATCCTTCCATCCCCTTTACCATTTTGATGGCTCTTCTCTGTACCTTTTCTAATAATGCTATATCCTTTTTAAGATATGGCACAAGAATTGTACATAATGTTCAAGGTGCGGTCGCACTATGGAACGATACAGAGGCATTATAATATCCTTTGTTTTATTTTTCATTCCTTTCCTTATGATACCTAGCATTCTATTTGCTCTCTTGGCCACCGCTGCACACTGGGCCGAGGGTTTTAACATATCCATGATGACACCTAAATCTTTTTCCTTGGTGGTGGTTCCCAATATAGAACCTTGCATCGTGTAACTATAGTTTGGGTTGTTCTTTCCTAGGTGCATAACTTTGCATTTGTCCACATTAAATTTCATCTGCCATTTGGATGCCCAGTTTTCCAATTTATCAAGATCCTCTTGCAATTTTCCACAATCCTCTTGGGTATTAACAACTTTAAATAGTTTTGTGTCATCTGCAAATTTGATAACCTCACTCGTTATTCCCTTTTCCAGGTCATATATGAATATGTCAAAAAGCAGCACAGATTCCTGCGGTACTCCACTAGTCACATTTCTCCATTGAGAAAATTGTCCATTTAGCCCTACCCTCTGCTTTCTATCTTTTAACCAGTTCCCGATCCACAATAATACACTGCCTCCTATCCCATGACTTTTTAGTTTTGGCAAAATTCTCTGATGAGGGACCTTGTCAAAGGCTTTATGAAAGTCCAGATACACTATATCAACCATCTCACCTTTGTCTACCTGTTTATTCACACCTTCAAAAAACATATTAGTAAGACAAGATCTTCCTTATCTAAAACCATGTTGGATGTCTCCCATTAAGCCATGTTGAGTAATTTTGTTATGATGGTTTCTACCATTTTTCCCGGTACTGACGTGAGGCTCACCGGTCTGTAGTTTCCCGAATCACGCCTGGAAGTCTTTTACATTGGCGATCCTCCAATCTTCAGGTATTGAAGATGATTTTAATGATAGTTCACAGATTAGTAATAGCAGGTCTGCAATCTCATATTTCAGTTTTTCAACACCCTTGGATGTGAGGTTATCAAATTTGCAGATGACACAAAACTTTTTAAAGTTGTTAAAACCCAAGAGGATTGTGGAAAACTGCAGGAGGATCTGGATAAATTGGAAGACTGGGCATCCAAATGGCAGATGAAATTTAATGTGGACAAGTGCAAAGTTATGCACCTAGGAAAGAACAACCCACACTATAGTTACACGATGCAAGGCTCCACATTAGAAACCACCACCCAGGAAAAAGATTTAGGAGTCATCGTGGATAACATGTTAAAACCCTCCGCCCAGTGTGCAGCGGCGGCCAAGAAAGCAAATAGAATGCTAGGTATCATAAGGAAAGGGATGGAGAATAAAACAAAGGATATTATAATGCCTCTGTATCGCTCCATGGTACGACCGCACCTTGAATATTGTGTGCAATTCTGGTCACCGTATCTTAAAAAGGACATAGAGTTATTAGAAAAAGTACAGAGAAGAGCCACCAAATTGGTGAAGGGGATGGAAGGCTACTCCTATGAAGAGAGGCTAAAAAGGTTAGGGCTCTTTAGCCTGGAAAAGAGACGGCTGAGGGGAGATATGATAGAGGTCTATAAATTAATGAATGGAGTGGAACGGATAAACGTGGATCAATTGTTTACGCTACCAGAATATAGAAAGACTAGGGGACATGTAATGAAGCTACAGGGTAAACTATTTAAGACAAATAGGAGAAAATATTTCTTCACTCAACGTGTAATCAAACTCTGGAATCTGTTACCGGAGGATGTAGTAAGGGCTGTTAGTATAGCTGGGTTTAAAAAAGGTTTGGACAAGTTTCTGGAGGAAAGGTCCATAAACCACTATTAAAAAGGGACCCAGGATATCAATGCTTGGCCTAGTACAAGCACTGCAGAACCTGTGTCTTTTGGGGAAACTGCTAGGTACGTATGACCTAGATTGGCCACTGTTGGAAACAGGATACTGGGCTTGATGGACCTCGGTCTGACCCAGTATGGCATTTCTTATGTTCTTATGTTCTTATGCCATCCGGTCCAGGTGATTTGCTACTCTTCAGTTTAACAAATAGTTTTAATATATCTTCCAGATGTATCGATATTTCTATCAATTCTTCCACAGTATCACCTTTAAATACCACTTCTGTCATGGGTAACATCCCTACATCTTCCTCAGTAAAGACCGAAGCAAAGAATTCATTCAGTCTTTCCTCTATATCCTTGTCCCCTCTTAGTGCCCCTTTTACCCCTCTATCATCTAATGGTACCACTGATTCTCTCACAGGTTTTTTGCCATGAATATACTTGACAAAGTCTTTATTAAGTGTTTTTGCTTCCACAGAAAGTTTCTTTTCTCTTTGCCTGCTTTATCAATGCCTTGCATGTAACTTGCCAGTGCTTGTGCTGTTTCCAGTTTTCATCATTTGGCTCTTTTTTCCATTTCCTGAAAGATGCTTTTTTGGCTACACCTTTAAACTATGCTGGCAGTTTTTTAGATTTCCTTCCACTTTTATTAAAGCGTGGAATACAGCTGGTATGCGCTTCCAAGTTAGTATTTTTAAACAACACCTAAGCTTGATGTAAGTCTTTAACCTTTGCAACTGCTCCTTTTAGTTTTTTCTTAACTATTTTCCTCAGTTTATCATGGTCTCCCTTTTGAAAGTTAAAAGGTAGTACTATGGATTTCCTTACCATCCCTCCTCCATTAATTAAATCATATGCGATCATGCTATGATCACTATTGCCAAGTGGCCCCAACACCCTTATCTCTTGCACCAGATCTGGTGTTACACTAAGGACTAAGTCTAAAATGGCTTCCCCTCTGGTTGGTTCATGAACCAGCTACTCCAAGAAGCAGTCATTTATTTAATCTAGAAACTTTATGTCCCTAACATGTCCAGCCATGACACTGAACCAGTCAATACCGGGGTAATTGAAATTACCTATTTTTATTACTGTTCTGTAACTTTTGTTAACTTCCCTGATTTCTTTGAGCATTTCATCATCCATTGGTTCCATTCTGGCCAGGTTGTCGATAATACAACACCACTGCAATTGCCTTCCCCTTTTTACATGGAATTTCAGTTCATAGATATACTACAGCAAATTTTGTTTCCTGCAAAACTTTAATCCTTTGAGACTCAATGCCCTCTCTAACATAGAGCACAACCCCTCCACCAATTTGATCAGTTCTAACCTTATGATATAGTTTATACCCAGGTATCACAGTGTCCAACTGGTTGTCCTCCTTCCTCCATGTCTCTGAGATACCATTCATATCTAACTTCTCATTTAGTGCTATATATTCTAACTCTCCCATCTTATATTTTAGACTTTTAGCATTTGCATACAAGCATTTTAGATACTGTATTTTATTCATACTGATCTGTTTATTGGTAGGCAGGGGTAATTTGGAATCTTTAAGTCTGTCTGCTCTGTACTCAAGGGCATTTGAGCTACCTTTGTCTTTATTGGAACCTCTCTGCTGATGTACCCTAACTTCATTTTTTTGGTAGTATCCTTCAAGGATACATTGTTCCGAACCTTGTGCTCTTGGGTGACTGTTGGCTCTCCCCTATTATCTAGTTTAAACATTTTTCTATCTCCTTTTTAAAGGTTAATGCCATCAGCCTGGTTCCATCCTGGTTAAGGTGGAGCCCATCCCTTTGGAAGAGCCTCTTCTTTTCCCAGAATGTTCCCCAGTTCCTAACAAATCCAAAACCCTCATCCTTGCACCATTGTCTCATCCACACATTGAGACTCCGGAGCTCTGCCTGCCTTTTGGGTCCTGCGCATGGAATGGGAAGCATTTTGGAGAATGCTACCTTGGAAGTTCTGGATTTCAACTTCCTACCTAAAAACATAAATTTAGCCTCCAGAACCTCCCTACTACATTTTCCTATGTCATTGGTACCAACATGTACCAAGACAGCAGACTCTTCTCAGCACTATCTAAGACCTTGTCTAGGTGCCGTGTGAGGTCAGCTGCCTTCACACCAAGCAGTCATGTTACCAGGCAATCCTCACATCCACCAGCCACCCAGCTATCTACATGCCTAATGATAGAATCACCAGCTATAACGGCTGTCCTAACCCTTCCCTCATGGACACTATAGGATCACTTCCTGCTGCACCAGGGTGATGCTCTCCTGTCACGTGGCCTCTGTCCGCCATGGCAACAGGGATGCTGCCAGACTGGAGGTGGGACTTCAGGACTATATTTATTTATTTATTTATTTTATTTAACCGGTTTTATATACCGCTTTATCATTTCAATCAAAGCAGTTTACATTGTAACTTAAACTTGGTAATGTACATTAAACAGGGATATTGATAACTTGGATTTTTCTGAGGCAGTGGAGGGCTAAGTGATTTGCCCAAGGCCATAAGGAGTGCTAGTGGGAATATATGCCTGTTGGTATCGTCAATGTACCTCTCTGTCTTCCTTATGTCTTCCAAGTCTGCTTCTCTTGCCTCCAAAGATCGGACTCGTTCCCTGAGAGCAAAGAGCTCCTTGCACCTTGTGCACATGTAAGACTACTCACCAACTGGGAGAAAGTCATACATGTGACACTCAATGCAAAAGATTGGAAAGCCCCCATCTCGCTTCTGTACTGCTGTCTACATCTTCGTTTTAAGGCTGTGTTTAAATATTTAAGTTCTTTACTTACTAAGGGTTGCTGTGGATACTTATACTAATAAAACTATACCTAATACGATTAATGTACTTTGTTCACCTGAAGTTTAATTAATCTCAGGTCCTTAATGTATGTTGATGAGAATAACAGCTGCACCTGAGAGTGAATATGGCACCTCCTTTCCTTTAAGAGGTTTAAGTACCTATAAAGCTATGATTATCCCAGTGGTGGATGGGTGTCGGGGAGGGAGGGAGGGAAAGAAGACTTATTAAAAGCTGGCTGCTACACAGTACCCTGCCCTGTGCTTCTCAGGTAATCTGTGACCAATCTCCAGGGGGAGTCCCACAGCCGTTGCTTGGATAGAGGGAATCTTGGGTTCTAAATTTAACCAGAAAGTAGTAGAAGTAGGAGTAGTAGTAGTAGTAGTAGCAGCCAAACAGTTGGAGATAATTAAAACTATCACAATCCTAGAGTATGATATATAAGTTACTGTTCCAAACTAGGGAGGAACTGCAGAAGATGCAGACCCGGCAGAAAGAGAAATGCCAGAAGTATAACAGTTTGAAATATTGTGAACACAGTAATAAAGCAGGGGATCTCTGTGTTAGGCTAATCACTGACGAGGTATGAAACATCCCATTAAAATATCATAAAGACCACTCTGTAGAGATTAAAATTGTGTTTCATAATGATTTTGCTAAACTATATAAGAGGGACCAAGATCCACCTAATAAGGTGGATTCCATCTTTTTGAATAGTCTCAAACTGCTTGGCCTGATAGACTCCCAAATACAAGAACTGAAGGCTCCCATTACTTCACTGTAGATACAGGCAACAACCCAATGGGAAGTGCCCAAGTCCTGATGGGTTTCCAGTAGATGTCTAAAATAAGTATCTGACTCAACTAGGTTCCTTTCTACTTAAGATTTTTAATTATTTGAGGACACCAGAAAAATCCGGGCTCTCTGTCAAATGTCACTAGAGGATAAATTGGTTTCTCAGCTACTCTTAGCTTCTTGATTTGCCACAGCCACTTTTTGGAATGACATTTCTCCTATACTGTAGTTCATTGGTTAAGACAATCAAAGCCTAGTGGTTGGGGCAAGGTACTTCAGGCCGGAAGGTCGGGGGTTCAAATCCCACTAGAGGACAGCAACCTTGGGCCGGAAGGACTGGGGTTTCTAGTCCCACAGGTGCTCCTTGTGGTCTTGGGCAAGCCACTTAATCCTCCATAGCCCATGTTCCCTGTAAAATAGTTATCTCCAAGTTATAATGCCCTGTTCAATGTAATTTCAGTTTGTTCAATGTAAACCGCACTGATGCAGAATAGCGCGGTATATAAGAGAATGTAAATAAAAGGTTACTACAGTGATAGAATTTCTAGCCTCTAAGGTTGTCATACCACTTTGTTTTCAATTGGCATGAGTCGCCTTTCTGAACTTCTCTAATATTGTATAGTTTGATGCAGGGGCGGCCCAAGGGGGGTGCGGGGCCATGTGCGGAGACTTGGTGCGGGGCCTCATTTGCATAAGTGGCCTTATTTGCATAAATATTTGCATAATGCTAACATTCATTAAGAGACATGTTTACTAAAAGTTAGTGTGTGTATG
Source organism: Ichthyophis bannanicus (assembly GCA_033557465.1). Taxonomy (NCBI): domain Eukaryota; kingdom Metazoa; phylum Chordata; class Amphibia; order Gymnophiona; family Ichthyophiidae; genus Ichthyophis; species Ichthyophis bannanicus. The sequence continues at coordinate 925,203,974 of CM066031.1, read as the reverse complement.
GTTAAAGACAGACTAAAAGATTTCTACATTACTATAATCCAGTGCCAACCGCCAGGCACATTAGGAACTACTACAAACACTGCCCATTTAGAACCCATAGCAAACCCGCCATATCCTAACAGCACTACCAGGACTCACAAAGCACCATACCCTACCTATCAAAAGGCAACACTGCAAATATTAAACCAATACATTTCAGAGAAAAACAATACATGACCTACTGGGGAAAGAGAACAAGTGGCAATGTCAAATAGGAATTACATAAACAGAATACCTCAGCTCAGTTACACATGCAGAACATAGACCATCACCAAACAAGGAATCCTAATTTAGAAACAGGAAGGCAATAATTAAACTGGGAACCCCAAAAGCCAAACTTGGAATGTACAACAACACTGTAGAAATAAAACTATAAATTAATTTCCTCTTGTACCAAACAAAGCGCAGACGTTAATGATGCACATTTCCCAGAGCTTTCATATTCCAGTTAATAAATTCAAAATAAAGAGATATCTTTCTACCTTTTGTGCATTTTTTTTCAGTTGCAATTGCTCCAGCCACTTTCTTCTGGTTTCTTCATGTTTTTTGCTAACTCTCCATCATCTGCTGTCCATTTGTCCTTTCTTCTCTCTTCTAGTTTTTTTTCCATTCTCTCTCTCTACATCTGCTTTAACATACTAATCTTTCTCCTTTTGCTCTTTCCTCATTCCTATTTCATCCACTCAAATTTTACTCCTCCATCCTCAATCCCCACTTACTCTCCCAATACCCGGCTAAGTGTAGATTTTTTATCCCTCCCACACAAAATATTTTTCCCTTCTCCATTTTACTCTCCCAGCCCCATCCCATACTAATCCTCCCCCAACATCAGCTCCCTTCTAGTTCCAGCCTCACCCAGCATCCATTCCCTTCTAGGCCCTGCATCAGCCCATTTCCAGTCCTAGCCCCTCATCAGCCCATTTCCAGTCCTAGCAACCCCCCAACCCAATACCAGTCCTAGCCCCCCCATCAACCCACTTCCAGTCATAACCCCCCATCAGCCCACTTCCAGTCAGCCCCCCATAGCCCATTGCCAGTCCTAACCCCCCCATCAGCCCACAGCCCATTACCAGTCCTAACCCCATCAGCCCACCTCAAGTCCTAACCCCTCCCCATCAGTCCATTTCCTGTCCTAGCCCCCCCATAGCCCAATATCAGTCCTAACCCCCCATAGCCCATTACCAGTCCTAACCCCCATCAGCCCACAGCCCATTCCCAGTCCTAACCCCATCCGCCCACCTCCAGTGTTTAGCCCCCCATCTTGCCATTTCCAGTCCTTTGCCCCCAATGGCCATTACCAGTTCTAACCCCCCCCCCAACAGCCCACAGCCCATTACCAGTCCTAACCCCATCAGCCCACCTCCAGTTTTAATCCCCCCAGCCCATTTCCAGTCCTAGCAACCCCCCCAACCCATTACCAGTCCTAGCCCCCCATAGCCCACTCCCAGTCCTAATCCCACCAGCCCATTACCAGTCCTAACCCCATCAGCCCACCTCCAGTGTTAACCCCCCATCAGCCCATTTCCAGTCCTAGCCCCCCCATAGCCCATTACCAGTCCTAACCCCCCCCAACAGCCCACAGCCCATTACCAGTCCTAACCCCATCAGCCCACCTCCAGTCTTAATCCCCCCAGCCCATTTCCAGTCTTAGCAACCCCCCCAACCCATTACCAGTCCTAGCCCCCCATAGCCCACTCCCAGTCCTAATCCCACCAGCCCATTACCAGTCCTAACCCCATCAGCCCACCTCCAGTGTTAACCCCCATCAGCCCATTTCCAGTCCTAGCCCCCCCATAGCCCATTACCAGTCCTAACCCCCCCAACAGCCCACAGCCCATTACCAGTCCTAACCCCATCAGCCCACCTCCAGTCTTAATCCCCCCAGCCCATTTCCAGTCCTAGCAATCCCCCCAACCCATTACCAGTCCTAGCCCCCCATCAGTCCACTCCCAGTCCTAATCCCACCAGCCCATTTCCAGTCCTAATCCCCATCACCCAATTTTTAGTTTAAGCCCCCCCATAGCCCATTACCAGTCCTCACCTCCCCATCAACCCACTTTCAGTCCTAATCCCATCAGCCCATATACAGACTTAGCTCCCCCATAGCCCATCACCACTCCTAATCCCCCCCGCCCCCCCAGCCCATCACCCCTCCTAACCCCCCCCCCGCCCAGCCCATCCCAGCCCAGCCAAGCCTAGCCCTGGGAAAATTTTTAAAACAAAGAAGCTGTCTTCTCCGGCTGCCGGGGCCGCCGCGGCAGAATCGAGTGTGCCACGGGGCCCCCCCTGCCCAGCAGAGCCTGCCCTCCCCTTTATCACCTCTGTCTTCGCAGCTTCAGTCAAACGTGCTGGCTTTCAGAGCGCGAAAGGACTAGTTTCCCTTTTGCGGCTCTGTTAAGTCCGCGGGGGCTGATGGGAACTTCCCATCAGCCCCCGCGGGCTTAACAGAGCAGCGAGGGAGAAATTCTCCTCTCGCGCTCTGAAAGCCGGCGTGTTTGACTGAAGCTGCGAAGACAGAGGTGATAAAGGGGAGGGCAGGCTCTGCTGGGCAGGGGGGGCCCCACGGCACACTCTATTCTGCCGCGGCGGCCCCAGCAGCTGGAGAAGACAACTTTTTTTTTCTTTTTAAAATTTTACTTTAGGATCAGAATGTTTTTTGCGCGGGGCCCCCTGAAACGCGGGGCCCTGTGCAAAAAACATTCTCGCTCAATGGACCGGCCGGCCCTGGTTTGATGCACTCTCTGTTAAACATTGCCATTTTGTCAACTTAACTGGTATTTTTTATGTTATGTAATGTTTTTTCTTATCTCTGCTCTTCATTTTTATTTGTTAAGTGCTGTGTCTCTGGTGATTTCATGCATTAAATCCATTTGGGGGTGTCCTCCAGGTTTTCCTGCTCTTCCTCATCTGATTATTCAATATGCAAAGGGATGGCTCAGTGTAGCAGAATTACTTGCTGAACTGTACCACTAATATGCCATTTCACTTACTTTTCTTTTAGTTAGCCTTTTCCTTGGAACATGCTCTGATGAACATTAATAACTTGTTCTAACCCATTAGATTGCAGTGTGGATCACCTTAATTAGCCACAATGCACTGACTGGTCAAATTTACTTTGCCGGAAGCTGCCACTGTAACAGAATGTCGCTGAAAGTAAAATGAGCTGACATTATCTCACAAAGTAATAGTAGCTCTGAATTTTCATAAGCATGTGTCTTTATATTTATTGTCTGCAGAGGTATCTTCTGTGGTACGGCAAATCACATTCACTAAGGCACCTGTATTGATTTAGACCTTAATTGTTGGCCTTTCTATGAGAATCCATTGCCATAGTAGAGTTTCACGGAGTGGAACTCACTGATGGCATACCTCTGGTAGCTCTACTTCCAACATGATCTGATTATCTTTTACAAGTCTTGTCAAAAAATGTTTGTCTCCTCTGAATGTCCCTCGGGTAGATTGTTGGTTAGTGCTGCTAAATGTCCTGGGAACCACCACTACATGCCTCAGTGCTAACCACTTAGCATCAGGGTGTGTTGGGAGTGTATTTACTTTACCTGCAGAAGCTAACAAGACAGCAACTCAATATAGTTTCTGTCTGGTTAGCTTCTGGGTTCAGTGGCCAACCCAGATATTCAATGTCGGTGGCCAGATATGGCCCCAGTATTGAATAAGCAGGGTTAAACTTCAGTGGCGATAAGTAGCCACTTTACAAATACTAGCCATCACCGCTGAATAACACCCCCTCCCCCCCCCAAATAACGTGCGCTATTTGTAAAAGGGAGGCTTGAAAACACAGAAGCAAATTAATCTTTACTTAGTGATAAAGGAGCAAATTTAGTTATGATGACACAGACGTGGAGGAAAAAGCATTATTTATGCATTAACAATTATGGGGCCAATATTCAGCTGTGATAGTCAGTATTTGTTTTTTAAACACTGGTTACAGCATTTAAAAAATGCATATGTTCATAGCATTGCCATTTGCACCCTTACACCACTCAATCAATCCCCCCCCCCCCCACAGCAATAGTCCTTCATCCAAATAATATACAGTAGACCCATGGGTAGTGACAAAACCTGACCGCAGCTTTTATGTATTATCCCTTAACCAATTTAACTTTTCAGCAATTTCATTAACCAATATATTGAGCTTCCCCCCCCTCCCCCTTCTTGGCTTTATACCTGACTAGATGGTAACTCCCTGCTCATACTAGTACGCATCCATTCTCTAGCCTGAGATGGTGCCAGGCTAAGGGCAGCTTAATGAACTAAAAGAGCTTTTAGCAAACTCCCTCTGCACATAGTGGTGATGCCTGTATTGCCAGAATCTACAGTCCATGCTCTGTCCGATCTTCCCCCAAGCCATTCTGGATGCCACAAGGTTGCCAACCATATCACTTCTTCCTTAAAAGACCACACCAAGCTGTGACAACTCCCCCCTCATCCACAAATGACCAAACCCCCATAACCATATCCAATGGCCTAAAATCACATACCACTAGTGGATGGGATCCAAACTTGCTCAAGTAATGCCTCCTGGACCCACCCCTTTACTTTTTTTCACACCCCTGTCTTCCCCACCTCTTAGCCCTTTTACTGCCTCCAACCCATTCCCCTTCCCCCCTTTCAACTACATGGCTATCCCTAAAGATGTGGGTCTCAGCCATGCTATGTGCTCCCTCCTGCTTTCTTTAGGGAGGTAGGCATTACAAACATCTGTATTCACACCCACCACATCCTCCCCCTTAGCAACATCCCTTCATCCAAACAATCTACAGTAGATCCATGGTACTAGCAAAACTGGGCTGAAGCTTTTATTTATTATCCCTTATCCAATTTAACATTTCAGTAACTTCATTAACCAATACATTGATCCTCCTAGTTTGGCTATATGCCCAACAAGATGATAATATTCTAGTTGTACCAGAACAAATCTGTTCGCTAATCTGCAGAGGGAATAAGTTAAGATCAGCTTGTGAACTAGCAGAGCTTTTTGCAAAGTCCCCTCTGCACATAGTGGTGATGCCTGTATTGCCAGAGTCTACAGTTAATGCTCCATCCCAATTTTTCTCCAAGTCATTTTGGGAGCCACAAGATTGTGAACAATGTCAATTCTTCCTCAGAAGACCATCAAAGGCAGGGACTGCCAACTGCATGTCTTTATCTCCCCAACTCCTATGCTGTTGCTTTAAAAGCCTTAACATTCCCTTTTGGTAAATCTTACATAGTGCTCAAAGAATGTCTTGACCAATATCTGACAAATGAACACAATTCAGGCACTACAGTCCAGGACAGTGAGTTGTGCTTTAAATTTTACAGATAGCATTGCCACCAGAGCAGAGAACATACTGTACCTTGTAAAGTAGATGAAGCAGGAGCTGGCACTAATGCCTGACTCAAAGGCAAGGCTACCACTGCTGCCTACCCCCAGAAGCAAGGCCATACCACAGCTTCATCTCACTTCTGCTGCTATCTTCCCAGCTTAGAAAACAAAGGACTGTTCTGATGACCATGACAGCAACTCTCAACTGCTGTAATTATACAAAAAAATGAGTGAAACAACAAATAGCAGGGTCAAAAGACCCCCCCACACCCCCTTTAACAAATGCAGCTCTTGAATTATTTTTTCAGAATGCCAATGCCATAATGCTGAATGACTTGTGCTGGTCAGTCATGCACTGTGAAAAAGGATGCATCCCAATTGGGAATGAATGTGTTCTGAAACACCTAGAGATGGATCCACCACCACCAAACTGTGTTTTCCCATTGTCTTAAGAGGACATCTGGTAATGGGGTACCTATCTGTGTGATGCAATCAAAATAAGCCTCCTGGATCGCCCCTGCAAAAGGCACAGGTGCAATGATAGAAATAGGTGACTACTTGGGGACCCACCCACAGCAAGATCCACATTTCTTTGCCAGCTGATCTGTTTTGGCTTAGTGAATCCCCATACATATCAATCACTTTTATAGCAGAAGAGACCTTTATAATTTTCTGATGAATTTCACTGCAGTCACCAACTCACTAACTTTCAAGACAACAAATGTTATTGAAAGGCTGTTTGAACAATGTCACCTCATAATGAGCGAAACAAACTGTCAGCAAAACTTCAAATAGCTTGTGTAAGACCTCACTAAATATGAGTTGCACTGACGCATGCTCTAATCTTGCCTTCCTTAGCTCTTATAAAACCCTGCCCCAACTTGTGCATTAAAAATGAGGCGGTGGCATCCTGATAACCACACACCATCAAGATAAAGGTGTCACTGGCCAATGAGACTGACAAAGCATGCCCAAACATTTCTGTCCAGAAATTTTGTTCTTAATAATGGTTTCTACAAATTCTTCCCTGTACTGATGTCAGGCTCACCATCTGTAGTTTCCCAGATCAACCCTGGAGCTCTTTTAAAAATTGCCATTATATTGGCTATCCTCCAATCTTCAGGCATTACTGATGATTTTAATGATATTTCACAGATTAGTAATAGTAGGTCTGCAATCTCATATTTCAGTTCTTTCAACACCCTTGGATGTATACCATCTGGTCCAGGTGATTTGTTACTCTTCATTTTATCAAATAGTTGCAATACATCTTCCCAGTGTATCGATAATTCTTTCAATTCTTCCGCAGAATCTCCTTTAAATACCATTTCAGTCATGGATAACATTCCTATATTTTCCTCAGTAAAGACCGAACAAAGAATTCATTCAGTCTCTCCACTATGTCCTTGCCCCTCTTACCCCTCTATCATCCAATGGTCCAATTAACTCTCTCACAGGTTTTTTGCTATGAATGTACTTGAAAAGGTTTTTCTGTTTTTGCTTCCACAGCAAGCATTTTTTCAAATTCTCTCTTTGTCTGCCTTATCAATGCCTTGCATCTAACTTGCTAATGCTTATGTTGTTTCCAGTTTTTGTCATTTGGCTCCTTTTTCAATTTTCTAAAAGATGCTTTTTTGCCTACAATAGCCTCTCTGACCTCACATTTAAACCATGCTGACAGTTTATTGGACTTCCTTCCACTTTTCTTAGAGTGTGGAATACAGCTGGTCTGGGCTTTCAAGATAGTATTTTTAAACAACACTCATGCTTGATGCACATCTTTAACCTTTGCAGCTGCTTCTTTTAGTTTTTTCTTAACTGTTTTCATCATTTTATCATAGTCTCCCTTTTGAAAGTTAAAAGGTAGTACTGTGGATTTTCTTGCCATCCTTCCTCCATTTATTAAATCAAACGCCGTCATGCAAACAACTTCTAGCATTTGCATACAAGCATTTTAGAGGTTGTATTTTATTCATAGTAATCTGGTTACTAGTAGGCAGGGGTAATATGGAATCTTTAAGTTCTGTCTACTCTGTACCTAAGGGCATTTGAGTTAATTTTGCCTTTATTGAAACCTCTCTGTCAATATGCCCTATCTTCAATCTTTTGCTAGTTTGCTAGTAACCTTCAAGGATACATCCTTCCAAACCATGCACTCTTGGGCGACTGTCAACTTTCTTCTTTTTCTAGTTTAAAAGTTGTTCTGTCTCCTTTTCAAAGGTTATTGCCAGCAGCCTGGTTCCATCCTGGTTAAGGTGGAGCCTATCCTTTCAGAAAAGCCCCTCCTTTCCCCAAAATGTTGCCCAGTTCATAACAAATCCAAAATCTTCATCTTTGTACCATTGTCTCATCCATGCATTGAGACTCTGGAGCTCTGCCTTCCTTTTGGGTCCTGTGCATTGAATGGGAAGCATTTCAGAGAATGCTATCCTGGACGTTCTGGATTTCAACTTCCTACCTAAAAGCATAAATTTGGCTTCCAGAACCTCCCTACCACACTTTCCTATGTCATTGGTACCAACATGTACCAAGACAGCAGACTCCTCCCCAGCACTATCTAAGACCTTGTCTAGGTGGCGCATGAGGTCCACTACCTTTGCATCAGTCAGGAATGTTACCAGGAGATCCTCATGTCCACCAGCTACCCAGCTATCTACATGCCTAATGATCAAATCACTAACTATAACAGCTGTCCTAATCATTTCCTTGTAGACACATGGCCTTGGAGAAACCTCCTCGATGCGAGAGGGTTTTACATCAACTGAAGGACAGGTCCTAGCTACAGGATCACTTCCTGCCACACTAGAGTGATGCTGTCCTATCACTTGACCTCTCTCCTCCATGGCAACAGGGATGCTTACAGACTGGAGGTGGGACTGCATTCCTGTAGGTCTTAACTATTTACCTTTCTGTCTTTCTTATGTCCTCCAAGTCTGCTACTCTAGCCTCTGGAGATCAGACTCGGTCCATGTGAACAAAGAGCTCCTTGCTCCTAGTGCACACATAAGACACCTCACCTACTGGGTAAAAATCATTCATGTGACACTCAATGCAAAAGATTGGAAAGCCCCTATCTCGCTGATGGACTGCTGTCTACATCTTAGTTTTAAGGTTGTGTTTATGCATTTAAGTTGTTTACTTATGTAGATTTGCTGGGGATACTTATACTGGGGTGGGTGAGAGTGGGGAGGGAGGAAAGGAATGAAGACTTATTAAAAGTTGGCTTGCTTCTAAGATAAAGGCTTTCCAATTTTCTGGGTGACTCACGCAGTCCTTGATTTGATAGAAGGGGCCTTTTAAATTGCCCCTTTGATCTATCACTTGTCTTTACACCTATTCAAGACAACTTCACAGATCTTTTGCCTCCTAACTGGAAGGTCTCTTTGTAAAGGTCACTAGAAACAAGTTTATTTCTTCCTACTCAATACTATTCTACCTGTATGCTAAGCTGTGTTCTGATTTGATTTAGTTAAAAAGCTCTCTAGAAACAACTTTATTTTAGTAATTATTTACTCTATTTAACTTTCTATATTTAAGCTATACTCTGATTTGATTGAAATGAAAAGCTCTCTAGAAACAAGTTTCAGAGTGTATTTACTCTTAATTTATTTTCTATGCTAAGTTATACTCTGCTTTGACTTAAATACAAAGGTCTCTGGTGGTACTTAAGACCTGACTGACTCAGCAAAAACACTGAATTCTAAAATACATAGATCTATTAGCTTTAACCCAAAGAATTCCCTTTTTTCCCCAAGTTTTAGAATTTATTTCAGAAGATTAATACTCAGGGGTGTAGATCTATTTCCTTGTAGCAACCCCTTTTAGAAGTCCTTCAATGATCTATGGTATAGCATGCACTGATGGCAAGTTTCTAGCCATGGGTGTTAGTCACAGTCCAGTAATGGGTTCCAAGAACCCAAAATGAAAAAGAAAACACCAGCATTGATAAGCTATTCTGTCCAGATACCCAAGCAGCTATTATTCTCAGCCTGTAATTGATTGGAGAAGGTGCTATCTATGTGTGCTCTAATGCTCAGAATGCTCCCTTCTTTCCAGGTCTGTACCAGGGGTTGTACAAAGAAATGCAGGGTGTGCTCCCTCCTAGAAATTGCATTTATGCTGAAAATGGCAGGTTAGCCACTCATGTCTGCCCATATTGAAAGGAAAAATAAACATTAAACTGCTTTCTAAGCATGAGCTCCCAACACCCCTGGAATTATGTCTGACTTTGCTTACCTGAGACAACAACACTGAATACCTCACCCCACTGTTGTTAAGTGCCGTTAAGGCGGTGTCAACTCATGGCGACTCTCTGGATAGTTGTCCTAAACTGTATTCGGTTTTCAGTCAGGCGGCTTATTGTTGACAGAGTGGCACCCACAGCTGCTGTTATTGTATCGATCTATCTCATTGCTGACATTCCTCTTTTGCGTTGACCTTCTAACTTGCCAAGCAGGATGTCTTTCTCTAATGATCTCTCTCTTCGCATGATGTGCCCAAAGTATGAAAGTCAAAGTTTTGTCATCTGTGCTTCTAAAGAAAGTTTTGGTTTGATCTCCTCTAGTACTGACTGGTTTGTTTTTCGGGCAGTCCATGGCATACGCAATATTCGTCGCCAGCACCATAATTCAAAGGCATCAATTTTCTTCCTATCATTTTCACTATCCAACTTTCGCATCCATATGATGTTATTGAAAATACTATGGCTTGAACGAGCTGAATCTTTGCATGGAGAGTGAGATCTATTCTCTTGAGAATCTTGTCTAGGTCCTTCATAGCCATTCTGCCAAGGGCAACGCATCATCATATTTCTTGACTGCTTGTCCTTCTTTATTGATAATTGATCCAAACAGGTTATCCACTATTTCAATTTTTTCTCCACCAAAGATAAACGTATTGATTTTGCCAGTTGTCAAGATCTTTGTCCTCTTTACATTAAGGTGCAGGCACATTTTAAGACTATATTCCTTGATCTTGAGAAGGAAATGTTTCAGATCGTCTTCACTTTCAGCCAGTAATGTGTTATCATCACCATAGCAAAGGTTGTTGATGAGTCTCCCACTAGTCTTTACACCTATGTTGTCTTCATATAGTCCTGCTTCTCTGATAACACAGGTCTGCAAAAAACCTTTTTTTGAGAGCTGTTTTGGTTATTTTTTGGTGCGCTGAATCTGAAAATGACCTCCATTTTGTCATAGGACATCACGTTTCCTGACAATTTAGGTAACTATGTTAAATAAGGCAATACCTCAAAATAAATGGAAATAGACTTATAAAATTAAAGTTTTATTACAATATTTTCATGAAAGTCCTTTTTTGAACTGAAATGAGCTCACCTACACACACTAAACTCGATTCTTCTTCCTTGTGAGGCTCCTCTTGGTACATTTACGCTTGTGAGTAGCATCTGGAATGTCTCTCTGAAGCATCCAACAGTAGTCTGCCATCATTGTAATGCTCCATTTTCCCTGGTATCTCCTTTCCATCTCTTTAACGTCTTGGTGGAATCGTTCACCTTGTTCCTCACTCACAGCTCCGAAATTTTCAGGAAAGCATTCAAGTGGGACTGGAGGAAATGCACTTTCAAACTCATCAGGCAACCCAAAGCTTGAAATGCTTTCAGCATTCCTCTGACGATCTTTTTGTAGTGAGGATCTTTGTTATTGCCTAAAAATTTCTGTACGACTTCTTTAAATGCAATCCACCCTTCTTTTTGAGGATCCGTCATGGTATTGACAAACTCTTGATCAACTATAAGCCTTCTAATGTCTGGTCCGACGAACACACCTTCCTTCAATTTTGCCTCCAACAGGCCTGGAAACTTGGTGACCAAGTATTTGAAGCATTCTCCATCTCTTGGAAGTGATTTTACGAATTGCTTCATCAATCCCAATTTTTTGTGGAGAGGTGGTAGAAGAACTTTATGGGAAGGTACCAAAGTTTCTCGGAGGACATTTTTTTCACCGACTGTTAGCACCCTCGGCTGCAAACTCTTCTTGGTCCAGTGATTTTGTCGGTCTCGACTGTCCCATAGACACAGAAAACAAGGATATTTGGTATACCCAGCTTGTTGCCCGAGCAGCATGCACAAGACCTTCAAGTCCCCACACACTTGCCAACCATGGTCTTCATATTTAAGTTTACGAAGAACCAATTCCAAGTTCTTGTAGGTTTCCTTCAAGTGTACGGAATGACCTACAGGTATGGAAGCGTAAAAACCGTTGTGGAGTAAAACTGCTTTGAGACTTCTTTTTGAAGAATCTATAAAAAGACGCCATTGCTCTGAATCATATTGGATTTTAAATTGACCCATCAGACCTTCAACATCTATGCAATAAACCAACTTGTCTTCCTGGGCGAAGTAAGGAACAAACTCCTTTTCACGATGTCTGAACCATGAAGATGACACTCCTGGCAACAATAAATTTCTGCTTTTCAGCCTTGATCCGAGTAACTCAGCGGATGCTTTCATTTGGAATTAAACCCTTTCACATCGCATGAACAAAAGTAACAGTCGTCACTATGGTTCTTTTGCTTTCGCCATACCATAGGAATCCCATAACGGAAAGATTTTTTCTTACCCTTGAACCAGTTTCGGAGGTCCTCAACACACCGTTTGCACACTTTATGAGGCGCCCAAACTTTATCTTGATCTCCAATTTTTAGTCCAAAGTATGCAAAGTATACTTTTTTCACAAAGTCTGTAATATTCTGCTGTTGCTTCAACACTGTATATTCACCACAGATGAAACAGAAACTGTCTGGTGAATTAATACACTTTCACGGAGCCATAACATAACGGTTGAAGAATGACGAGCTAACACGAATTGCGATGAAAAAGTGTGAACAGCCTAGAACCAAGAACCTGATGATGATTGGTGCACAAGTGTGGCATGCAGGAGAGAGCAGCTATGTGTCTGTACATGAGACGTCACAGTGCTGACCACGCCCCTGCACTGACCGGAGCTGCTGCTATCTGCCCTGTGTCTCCCTCCCACTGGATTCTTCAGGAAAGATTAACCCCTTCTACCATTAGAAGCACGGACTTAAAACTTGCTTACCTTATGTATATATTGCTGACCATCAGATTTACAGTGCTATATTTTTTTTACATAACTCGGACAACCCCTTTAAGGTTTTTTTGGCATTTTATATCTTAAATGCACTTATGTGAATTAATTAATAGTAATTTGAATTAATTAATAGTAATTTGAAAAAATTTGATAAATTTAAAGACAATTTTGCATGTTGTGGCAAATCATGACGTCTAGGAGTTTTTTCAATATTTTATTTGTTTTCAGCACACCAAAATACATGGAAATTAGATGAAAATAATCAAACAGCTTTTTAGTCGCAGGCCTGTGTAATTTGTTCTGCATATAAATTAAACAGGTAAGGGGAAAGTATGCAGCCTTGTCGTATACCTTTGCTGATTTGAAACTATTCTGTTTCTCCTTGTTCCATTCGAACTGTTGCTTCTTGATCAATGTAAAGGTTGTGGAAGAGAATGATCAGGTGTTCTGGTATACACATTCTTCTTAATGTGGTCCAGAATTTCTCATGGTTTACAGAGTCAAAAACCTTGCTGTAGTCAATAAAACACATATAAGTGTCATTTTGGTATTCTTTATTCTTTTCAAGGATCCATCTAACATCCGCGATGATGTCCCTCGTTCCTTGCCCTTTCCTGAACCCTGCTTGCACTTCAGGCAGTTCTCACTCCAGGTATGGTTGTAGTCTCTGTGGAATAATCTTCAGTATAATCTTGTTGGCATGTGGGATTAGAGCGATTGTGTGATAATTTCCACAGTCAGTTGGATCACCTTTCTTTAATATTGGTATTAACACATATTTTTTTTCCAGTCAGTTGGCTATGAGGTTTTCTTGTAAATTTCCTGGCAAAGCCTTGTAAATATGGTAACAGCTGCATCAGATTGCTATAATACTTCAATGGGAATGCCATCAATACCTGGTGCTCTGTTCTTTGGTAAGGCTTTTAATGCTGCTTCGACTTCTTCTTTCATCACCAATGATTCCGATCATAAGGTACAGGGTAAAACGGCAGATGGTCCACTTGATCTTTATCATATATTCTCTCTATATTTTTCCACCTTTTCTTGATCATTTCAGCATCATTTAACATGGATCCTTGAGCATCTTGTAACATTCCAATTTGAGGCTGGAATTTGTTCTTTAATTCTCCTAGCTTTAGGAAAGCTGATCTTGTTCTTCCTCTAATAGTTTCTGCTTCTATTTCCTTGCATGTATCATTGTAGTACTTCTCCTTGTCTTGTCTTGCTGCATGTTGGAAATCTCTGAGTTCTATGACTGTCTCTTTTTCTCCACTGGATTTAGCTTCTCTGAGTTTCTGGTCAATTTTCAGAGTTTTTTCGGTCATCCATTTTGGCCGTTTTTGCTTTTTTACCTTTGTAGAGATTTTTCACTTTCTTCCAACACAACCTTCTTGATGTCATCCCATAACTCTTCTGGATCTCTGTCATTTGTATATAAAGCAGCAAATCAATTTTTCAGGCAGCCTTTAAATTCTGGTGGTATATTCTCAAGCTCATATTTTGCAACATTCATGAGTGGCTTGCTCTTTTTCAACTTTAGCTTGAGTTTGCATACTAGTAGCTGGTGATATGTACCACAGTCAGCTCCAGGTTTTGTCTTTGTAGATGTTATAGAGTTTTTCCATCATTGACTTCCACAGATGTAGTCAATTTGATTTCTGCACAATCCATTGGATGAAGTTCATGTGTACAGTCACTGCTTGTGTTGCTGGAAGAAGGCATTTAAAATGGTCTTGCAGAATTTGATCAGTCTTTCTCCAGCTTCATTTCTGTTGCCAAGTCCATATTGTCCAACCACTTTTCCTTCTTCTTTGTTGCCAATGTTTGTGTTCCAGTCACCCATGACTATCAGGATATCCTGTTTGCATGTTCTGTCAATTTCATCTTGTACTTGTTCATAGAACTCATCAACTTCATCCTCTTCTGCAGCTGTTGTTGGGGCATATATTTGAATTATAGTTATGTTGATGAGCATTCCTCATAGACGAATAGAAATTAAGCGGTCACTGATTGCATTTTATTTCATTACAGGTCTTGCAAGTTTCTTCTTAATTATAAAGGCAACACCATTTTCTTCTTTGTCTTTCATTTCCAGCATAGTAGACCATATGATCATCAGATGCAAAGTGCCCAATGGCAGTCCATTTCAGTTCGCTGACACCCAACAGATCGAGTTGTGCACCAACTCAATCTTGTTTATATCCTTTTGAAGGTGTGGTCTCCAGAACTGCATACAATACTCCAAATGAGGTCACACCAGAGACTTATGGAGAGGCACTATCACTTCCTTTTTACTGCTGGCCATTCCTTTCCCTATGCAACCAAGCATCCTTCTGGCTTTCACCACCATCATTTCTATCTGTTTAGCCACTTTAAGATCATCATAAATAATCACGCACATATCCCACTCTTCTTTCATGGACAGAAGTACTTTGCCCCCTACACTGTATGCTCCCTTGGATTTTTGCAGCTCAAAGCATGACCTTGCATTTTTTAGCATTAAATCTCATTAAATTCTTGACCATTCCTCAAACTTAACTAAATCCATCTTCATGCTATCTATGCCTTCCTGTGTATCTACTTTATTGCAGATTTTGATATCATCCGCAAAGAGGCAAACCTTACCTGACAGCTCTTCAGCAATATCACTAACCAAGATGTTAAAAAGAATTGGACCAAGGACAGATCCCTGCAGCACACCACTGGTACCATCCTTTTCCTCTGAGTGAACCCCATTTACCTGTACACTTTGTCTCCTTCCACTCAACCAATTTTTAACCCACTCAGTCACTTTATGGTCCATTCCTAATGTGCTCAATTTATTTGTAAGTCACCTGTGTGGACTGGTGTCCAAGGCTTTAATGAAATCCAAGTACACCACATCTAAGGCTCTCCCTCAGAACTCTCTCAAAGAAATCAATCAGATTTGTCTGACAAGACCTGCCTCTGGTAAACTCATGCTGCCTCGGTTCCTGAAATCCATTGGACTCCAGAAACCTCACTGTTTTAGAATTGTTTCCATTGCTGTACTCCCCACAGGGGTCAGACTAACTGGCATGTCATTGTCAACCTCATACTTTCTTTTACTTTAGTGTAAAGGGCCACATGTGCCTTTCTCCAGTCCTCTTGGACCACTTCCAACCCTAAAGAAGCATTGAAAAGTTCAGGCAGTGGAGCCACTAGAACCTCCCCAAGTTTCTTCAATATTCTCATTCCTCACAAACACAGTCTTCTGAAAATTGTTCAACATCCCCTTTATTTCTTCTCCTATTTGTGGGTGTTTTTTGAGGTCTGGCTCCTGGCCCTTCATATGTAAACACAATATTTTTTGTGCACATTTGGTTCTCCTGCTCATGGTTTTGCTTTTGCACAACAATTCACCTGGGTGCTCTTGAACCTGTGAATGATGCATTTTCAGGACATTCTCTAACAGGGAGAGCCCTTGCATCCACTTTAGGTCATTGCTAAGGGGGAAATAAACATTGGGGGATTAAGTTAGGTATACCTCTTAATCCCTCCTGTAAAGGGAGGTACAAACAGGGCATCTTTGAAATACCTATTTGTGTTGGGAAGAAGGTGTAAATCCCAATATCATCAGCTTTGGGCTTGTACATGCATTCATTATATGAAAAGGAAAATGCATGTTTAGATTTCTGTTCTGCCCAGAACACCCGCCCGACACCCCCCATCTACTTTCGAACTGAAACATGAAAGGATGCAATTTGCCTGTACAGTTATGGTCAACATTATTGGCACCCTTGCATTTTAGGTATGTTGTGTACAATATCTTGGGAAATAATTGAAATTATTCCAACTGTGTGTCATCATAATATTTTAATAGTATGTTCAAAGGTATACAACAACAAAAAGATGTCTGTGCAGTTTAGCTGTAGTAATTTCTGAGAAAAAAAAGCTAAATATGACATCGACAGGAATAATGGCACCCTTCACTACTATTTGGTTGCACAACCCTTGGCACTGATGACAGCCTCCAAATGTTTCTTCTAGCCGTCTATAAGTTTTGTATAGCTGTCTGCAAGTAGTTTCTTCCATTTTTCAAATGCAGTTTGTTCCAGCTCATGAATCTTTCCAGGATTTCTTTTAGCATTGGCAGATTTCAGCTTTTTCCAAAGGTTCTTGTTGGATTGAGATCGGGACTCATTGCTGGCCAGCTTAAAACAGTGCATATTTTCCTTTTTAACCATTATTTGGTACTTTTCAATATATGTTTTGGGTCATTGTACTGCTGGATGACCCATCATCTTCAACCCAGACCTAGCTTTCTGACACTAGGTAGCACATTTTGCTCTAAACTACCTTGGTAGTTCTCTGACTTCATGATTCCTTTAAATACGTTTCATGCCTCCAGTTTCCGAGGCAGCAAAACAGCCCCACAACATTATGGAACCTCTACCATATTTAACTGTAGAAAGGATTTTTTTGCCTTATAAGCTTCATTTCTTCACCTATAAAGGTATCGGTCTGCATTGCCAAAGAGCTCAAGTTTGGTTTCATCTGTCCACAGACCATTTTCTCAGAAGGACTGTGGTTTATTAAGGCATGCCTTTTTATGTCTGTCTTTGAGCAGTGAGGTCCTTCTTTGCTTTGCGCATGAAATCCTTCTTTCTTTAGTGCACGGCATATGGTGCAGGTTGAAACCATCACTCCAGATTGCTCCGTGTCAGCTGTAAGCTCTTTGGATGTTGTACATGGTGTTTTTCCAGCAGTTTGCATTATCCTTTGAAGACTACATCCTGGGAAGTTCTTGACAGTTCCATGAGCAGAAAACTTCTTAATATAAGTAACATTGTGAATTGTAGACACAGGAATCCCAAGGTCTTTGGATATGACTTTATATCCCTTTGAAATTTGATGTTTAGTGATAATGGCTTTTCTGATGGTCTCAGGCAGCTCTTTTGTCTCACCATTGCAAAACTGGAACAGGGAATGAATGTGGCCTCTTTAAACATTAGAGGCATCATTCATTGGTTGAGTACTGACAATTGATCACAGGTGCATCTAATTTTACTGCAAAGGGAATGTGGTTCTTCTGTTCAAAATGATTTGAATTGTTTATAAGGGTGGCAATAATCATGTCCTGGCAATGTCCCAGTTTTTATACTATTTCTTACTATATACATTTTTAGTTGGATTTGTTTTATTTGATTCTTTTATGTGTCATATATGTGTGAATATATAGTCCAAAGCCATTTCACTGGCCACTTTTTTTTTTTTTTAGAATATATTGGACATTAAGGGGTTGAACTGCAAGGATGCCAATAATGTTAACCACAACTGTATATATTGCCAGATTATGCCCATGTAAATGATGAGTAGGGCTACTAAAATAGCCCCCATAATCTTCTTAGATACCAATTAAGATTGTAGGGCGCGATATTCAATTGGAATGGCTATGCGCATAGCCGTCACAGCTGACCTCTAACACCAGATATTCAATGTTGAGGTCATATGCAGCCCCAGCATTGAACATCCATGGTCAACACACAGCCTCTGATGCTAACCGGGTTGTGTCACTATTGCACCATTACCCGGTTAGTTCCTGCGGGTAAAACTAGGTCAGCTTTTGCTTTGTCTAGTTTTACCCGCAGGTCGCTAACTGGATAGCGGTGCAATATCACCTTTACCTGTTTAGCGACTGTCGCCTCCTATGACACACCCTAGAATGCCCATGACACGCCTTGAGGATTGTGAAAAATTACAAGAGGACCTTGATAAATTGGAAGACTGGGCATCCAAATGGTTGATGAAATTTAATGTGGACAAGGCAAAGTTATACACCTAGGAAAGAACAACCCAAACTATGGTTACATGATGCAAGGTTCCACATTAGGAACCACCACCCAGGAAAGAGATTTAGGTGTCATCGTGGATAACATGTTGAAACCCTCTGCCAAGTGTGCAGTGGCAGCCAAGAGAGAAAATAGAATGCTAGGAATCATAAGGAAAGGAATGGAGAATAAAACAAAGGATATTGAATATTGTGCGCAATTCTGGTTGCCGTATCTTAAAAAGGATATAGCATTATTAGAAAAGGTACAGAGAAGAGCTACCAAAATGGTAAAGGGGATGGAAGGAAACCCCTATGAAGAGAGGCTAAAAAAGGTTAGTGGTCTTCAAGCCGGAAAAGAGACGGTTGAGGGGAGATATGATAGAGATCTATAAATTAATGAATGGAATGAGTAAATGTAGATTGATTGTTTACGCCATCAAAATATAGAAAGACTAGGAGACATACAACGAAGCTACAGGGTAACCTATTTAACACTAATAAGAGAAAATATTTTTTCACTCAACGTGTAATCAAACTCTGGAATTCGTTACCAGAGAATGTAGTAAAAGCTGTTAGTGTAGAAAAGGTTTGGACAAGTTCCTGCAGGAAAGGTCCATAAACCATTATTAAAGGGGACCCAGGATATCCACTGCTTGCCCCAGTACAAGCATTGTGGAACATGTGTCTTTTAGGGAAAATGCTAAGTACTTGTGACTTTGATTGGCCACTGTTGGACCTTGGTCTGACCCAGTATGGCATATCGTATGTTCTTATATCCTTATGATGTTAAGTGGTTAGCATAGGGGCATATAGCAGTGTCACTGAATATCCCATTCAGCGGCATTTACATTGTTTACAGATCAGTAAACCATGTAAATGCCTTTAGATTATCGAGCCCATAAACATTTAGCAGCAGGATGTCATTGTATCTTAATTCTAAAAATTTTGTAAGCTGCCTTGAAAATTATTTGGAAAGGTGAACTAGAATTCCAAATGTATTACTAGAAAAAGACTTTCTATTGGGAAAAAAGAACAAGCTACACTAGAAAGCAACTACATATCAGTGTGTTGTCGACCTTGCACAAGGTGGTGAGAATAGCCCCAGAGGTCCTATATTAAAAAAAAAGAAAAAAAAGGCTAAGGCGACAATAGAACTTTAAAACAAAGAGGGGGGTTCCGGTGATGTCACTGGATCAGATGTTGGCGGACTAGAGGAGCTCCGCCACCTTAACCTGCCAAAAGTGCAAAAAAAGTGAAGCGAATGCGGTAAAGAAGCCGCAAAATTAGGGGGCATTGGTGGGTTAAGCCCCCTTAGTAAGGCGGACGTGCAATCGGGCAAATAGCATCCCCGATACAAAAAGGAGCGGCGGAAAGAAGCGGAGGTACGCTAAGCTGTGTGGTGGAGGTAAGCTGGGGATGAAAGGGCCCCGGGTGTAAGCAGTGGTGACACGAGTGCCGCGGCGTGCAGGCAGCGAGCAGAGCCGGGGAAAAGGCAGGAAGAGCCAGTACCTGGAAGCGAGGTCATCAGATCGTGAAGCGAGTTGTCCGGTGAGAGCGGAGAAGGCTGGTGAGGCCTGGCAGTAAGGAGGGAGAGCTGCACGCACACCAGAGGCACAACGTGGTGAGCAGGAGAGGCTGTGTGAGGCGGAGGAGCAAATTGAAGGAGAGCTTGAAGCAGGATGTCAACAGAGCCTGGGAAGAGCAACTGAGCAGATGGTGAGTGAAGTCAGGAGTGTGCTGCTGGAGGAGGAGGAGACTCTAGGCCTGAAAGGAAGCAGCAGAGGAACTGGTGAGCAGAGGGGGCAGCTAAGAGCAGAGCTGTCCAGCTAAACCTATTCGAGGTGAAGAAGGAGGGGAGAGAGATTGTTGGGATGACCAAGAGGGAGCCAGGGCTGAAGGAGCACTGAAAGAGTGGTGGAGCTCTGCAGTCCCGAAAGCCAAACAGTAGGCCACGGGGAGAGAGGCCCAGCAAGACAGAGCAAAGACTGGAGCAGAGAGCAACGGGCTCACAAGAGCAGAAGCACAAAAGAGGAAAAGCAGCTCCCTGTATCAGGGCAGAAGACAAGGCGGCATACACTGCCTGCAGTCGCAACCGGCAGAGGGCTATCACTACACTAAGGTATGGAGAAGGCAAAGAGAGAAGGGGCAGTAAAGAAGAAACAGGCGGAGTTCCGTTCTCCGTATGTGCCGCCAAAAGGAGGAAAGGAGGATGAGAAGACGGGCAGGACGATGGGAGATATCTCGCTGAGGCGCGAGGAAGAGGCAGAAGAAGAGGAGTGTTTGGGGGTGGCCGAAAAGATAAAGCAGTGGCTGATGGAATTGAAGGAGGATCTAAAGGAAGAAATTGGAGGAGTTAAAAATGAGTTAAAAGAGGCTCTACAAACAGTCAAGCAAGACATCACAGAGCTGGGAGAGCATGTAGAGGAGGCAGAGATCCAGCTGGAACAACAAGGGATAGCGATGGAGCAAATCCAGAAAAGATGGGAGGAGGTGAGGGAAGTGCAAGAGGAGTTGAAGATAAAAACGGAAGACTTAGAGGACCGTTCGAGAAGGTGCAACATTAGAGTGCGGGGAGTCCCGGAGGTTCCTAAATATCGGAACAGCAAAGCGGTGGTACAAAAAATATTTGGAGGAATTCTGAAGGAGGTGGGACACACCGAAGAGGATGATGTAACTCAGATACAAGTAGAAAGAACACACAGAGTGTTGGGGCCTATAAGGGACAACCGCCCAAGAGACATTGTGGTCTGTATGGCTTCCTATAAAATGAAAGAAAGCATACTAGGAGCAGCAAGAAAGCTAAGATACTTCCAGTGGGAAGGAAACAAACTGGAACTGTTTCAGGACTTGCCCCAGGGGAGGCTGCAGCGTAGACAAGAGATAAAGGAGGTCACAGCCTACCTGAGGAGGGCCGACATGCGGTATAAGTGGCTGTACCGTTTGGATTTCTCATCACAGTACAATGTCATTCGAGGAAAGTAAAGACAAGTGCAGATGCCTGGAAAGCGTTGAGAGAGATGGGAGTGGCAGATTTACTGGAGGAGGCCAGAAGTCCAGCGAAGCAGACGGACAGCACTGCCAATAGAAGTAGGGCAGAGAGCTTGACATGGCACAGAGCAGCAGAAGGAGGTCGGAGATTGGTGAGACTGGTAAACGAGCAGCAGAGAGGAAAAGAGAGCGAGGAAGATACCGGAAGCGACAGATGACATTTGGACTTGAAACAGTTGTATATCACTGTGGATCAGGTTGCGGGGGACAGTATTGAGTAATGAAGTAAAGAGGGGGGGAGCAGAAGGGGAGGGGAGAAGAGGGAGGGATAAGGGAAAAGGGGTAAAGGGAGCTGAGTAGGCAGAGGGGGAGGAGGGGGAAAAGGGGTAGGAGTAGGTGGTGGGCCGATCCTAGGTCACTGTAATGGAGGTCAAAACTCTGGATCGGAGAAGAAGGATAAGGGGGGGAGGGGGAGGGGAGGAGGGGGCGGGTAGGGGTGACAGAAGAGGGGAGGGGCAGGAGGAAGGGAGGGGGCAGAGTGGAGAGGGGGTAGGGGGTAGGGAGAAGGTAGGAGAGAGGATGGGGTGAAGGGGGGAGGGGAGGAGGGGGAGATGGAATGAGAGCAGGAGGGAAAGGGGGAGGGAGGGTGGAGGAAATTTTGAAAATTGTAACGATGAATGTGAAGGGGTTGAATTCACCTTGGAAGAGGCAGAAACTGTATAAAGAATTGACAAGACATAAGGCAGAGATCATAATGTTGCAGGAGACACATTTACAAAAAAACCACGAGGCGTTAGTGCTCCCGAAGGGCTACAAAGAGTGCATTTTTGCATCAAACATACGGGAGAAGAAGAAAGGAGGGGTGGCAATTTTCATCACAGGGGAACACAAAACTGAAGTGCAGTTGGTAATGAGGGATAAGGGGGGAAGATTCCTATTGCTGCGAGTGAGAGTGGGGGAGGAATGATTTTGTGTGGTGAATGTTTATGCGCCCACGGGTTCCCAGAAGGAATTTTGGGAGGAGTTAAGTAAACAATTGGCAGTTATGGGAAATGGAGCATTGATTTGTGGAGGAGATTTTAATATGCCTTGGGAGGGGGGGAGGGATACGACGGGGAAGGGGGAAGGGCATAGGGCAGATAGACAGAGATACCATAGGTTTGTGGACGAGAATGATTTGATAGATGCATGGAGGTTGATGAATCCGGGTAGGCGGCAGTTCTCTTTTTTCTCAGGGGTGCATGGGACATATTCAAGATTAGATGTGGTCTGGGTAGGCAAGGAATTAGCAGGCAGGATAAAGGGAGGGGAAATAGAGCCCATAACGTGATCGGACCATGCACCAGTGGTAGTACAGGTGAGGATTAGGGGGGAAAGCAAGGGGGGGCAGTACTGGAGGCTTAATGAGGGATTGCTGGAAGACATTAGGGTGGCGAGCGAGGTGGAACAGCTAATACCGGAGTATTTTGAATGGAATGGGACGGAAGAGGTAGCAGAGGGAGTGGTCTGGGATGCTTTCAAGGCAGTGGTTAGGGGGGTGCTAGTAAAATGGGGAGCGTGTTTAAAAAGGGAATGGGAGGAGCAGGAGCTAACTCTAAGGTGTCGATTAATGGAACTGGAAGAGAAAGATGCGCGGGGGGGGGGGGGGGGACTTAGGGATGCGGTTTTGGAAACGAGGGCTAAGTTAAATGCTCTGGAGGCAGGGCGGATAAAGCATAACCTGCAGTTGCTGAGGCAGAAATTCTTTGAAGGGGGTAACAAAGCGGGGAAATACCTGGCTTGGCATTTAAAAAAGAGAAAGGAGTGGAATCGAATACTGCAGATCAGAGGGGGTGGGGGGGTGGTGCGAGAGGATCACCAGATTAGAGAGGAAATTGTAGCATTCTACCAAAGACTATATGCAGTCCGGGCTGATGGAGCGGAAGAAGATATCAAGAAATATGTGGGCGAAGTGGGGTTGCAACGGTTGAAAGAAGGGGAGCAGAAGGATTTTGATAGGGAGATTGGAGCGGAGGAAGTGCTCCAAGCGATTAAAGGTATGAAGCTAGGAAAGGCCCCGGGCCTAGACAGCTTGACAGCGAGCTTTTATAAGAAATTTGGGAGTTTGTTGCTTCAGCCACTAGTATCCGTTTTTAATGCAATGAGAAAGGGGGAGGAATTGGCGGACACGATGGGATGGGCAGGCATTTCCTTGATACACAAGAAGGGAAAAGACCCGTAGGACTGTGCGTCCTATAGACCAAATTCATTCATAAATCATGATACAAAATTGTTGGCAAAGATTCTAGTGACAAGGCTTAATAAAATACTAGGGAAGTTGGTTCATGAAGATCAAGCAGGCTTTATTCTGGGGAGGCAGGTGGCGGATAACATCAGAAAGGTTCTTAACATGATTTGGGCAGCAAGGCGGGCGGGAGAACCAGCGCTGCTGGTCTCGTTAGATGCTGAAAAAGCATTTGACCAAGTGTCCTTGAAATTTCTCTTCTCAGTACTGGGGGACATGGGGTTTGGGGAAGAATTTGTGAGGTGGATTAAGGCGTTATATAAAGGTCCCAAAGCATGTGTGAGAGTCAACGGCGGGTATTCGCGCTTCTTTCCTTTGGGGAAAGGAACGAGGCAGGGCTGCCCATTGTCGCCCCTGCTCTTTGCACTCTCTTTGGCGGCGCGGATAAGGGGGAGCCCAGAGATTAGGGGGCTGAGAGTAGGTCAGTCAGAGTATCATATGTCGCTCTTTGCAGATAACATTTTGCTGACAATTACACAGCCAGGGGTTACACTACCAGCTGTAATGGAAGAGATTCAGAAGTATGGGAGCGTAGCAGGATTCTGAATTAACTGGGGGAAGTCAGAAATATTAAATGTGGTGGGGGAAGGTGAACAGCAGAGGGAATTGCAGCAGCGATTCCCATTTCGGTGGGCAAAGAGATCAATTAAGTACTTGGGGGTGCAGATGGGGAGGACACTGGAGGAATTATATGAATTAAACTATAAACAGCTTATAGGGCAACTGGACTTACAGCTGACGAGTTGGAGCAGGGGGTACTATTCCTGGTTTGGGCAGATGGCGACTGTTAAAATGATGCTGCTTCTGGGGGTGTGGCTAATCCCAAGATGGCGATCGAGAGATTTTGAGCGAGATGCCTAAACGCAAGGGTAAGACTCGGGCTCGCCCTACAGAGCCCGAAGTTGTTGCTACTGGACCAATGGATCGATTTGTGTCTCTTACTGAGGAGCAAAGAGGGGGAATCCGCAGGGATATGGTGGTGCCGGCGTTGGAGACTTCGGCTGCCCCTCCCCTGGAAGTTTTGCTTTCCCCGGATGATCATATACCTCCTGTGGTATCGGGGCCACCCTCAGGCCCTCGGGAGTGAGGTGTAGCAGGAACGCCGGAGTTGGCGTCTTCTGTGTTACCGGAGTGGGGTGCCCCTGAGGGGATGACTGAGGAGCAGAGGAGCGATACCAAGAGCCGGTCAGCAATCTCCGGTGTTAAACAACTTTTGGATGGGCAAACTACCCTTAGTTTGGAGGCTGAATCTGATGGGCGGATGGCTGTCTCTAGAGCCCCGGTGTCTGTGAGTACCCCGGTGATTACCCTTGTTCGACCTGCCAAGGTGACTTTGGAAAGTATCGGGGAAGCTATAAGTCAGCTTTCCCAGGTGATGAACCAACAGTTGGCTTTGTCTTTTACCAACTTATCCGCAGTAGAGTCCACTACAAATAAGTTATCTATGGAACTTGTGGATGTGAAGAATCAAGCTGTTTCTATGGATTTGAGACTTTCCCAGGTGTCGGGTCTAACAGACTCGTTGATGAAGGATAACATGTTTCTTCAAGGGAAGGTAGAGGCCCTGGAAAATGCTACCAGAGCGTCTAATTTAAGGGTATTGAATTTTCCTGTGATTGCTGCGGTGGCCCCGGTGGAGCTTTTTAAGAAATATATGCAGGAGTCTCTAATGATTTCACCTGAGCTGTTTCCTCCTGTTGCGAAGGCATATTATCTGCCTGTAGGTAAAAAGGAGGGGGAATGTGTAGTTGGAGGTATACAAATGGATTCGCTGGATGTGTCAGCGCTGTTGCAATCCCCTCCAGAGGAAGAAAGAAAGGTCTTTACATTATTGGTGACTTTAGCACTTCCATCTGATAGAGACTGGCTTCTTAAGGTGTATTTCAAGAAACGAAGTAATTTATTTATGGGAGGGAGAATTTCTATCTTCCCAGATATTTCTAGGGACACCCAACGCAGACGGAAAGCTTTTCTTTTGTTAAAACCTGGGGTTCTCCGACTTGGGGCATCCTTTTTATTAAGATTTCCATGTAAATGTATAGTTCTGCATAATTCTGTTAAATATGTATTCCTGCAACCTCGAGATTTATCCTCCTATATCAGTACTCATATGGTAACATCTTCCCCTTCCTAAGGGCCAGCGATCTCTAATTAGTACTCCTCGCTCTCCTTTGCTCTCTGGGCTTTTTGTATATAATTTGTTTGTATAGGACCTAGGGGGGTCTCCACTCCTTGGTTCTTAAATTCCTTAGTTACCCCTACTTATTGGGGACTAATGATGTATTACCTTAGAGATTGTTTTTCTTTTGTGATGTATGTTGAAATTTTTTTTCGGTGGTGTATATCTTTTCTGTGCAAGTGTATATATTTGACTCTAACTTTAAAATGCATAAATAAAAAAAAATGATGCTGCTTCCCCAATTCTTATTCTTTTTCCAAGTGCTGCCCATAGCGATACCAAAAGGAGTATTAAGGAAGGTACAGAGGCAAGTGGAGGGTTTCATTTGGGGGGGGGGGGTAAAAGACCAAGGGTGGCGGTGCGAACATTACAAGTGCAGGGGATGGAGGGAGGGATGGGGGTGCCTAATTTTGCTATGTATTATAAGGCAGCGCAATTACGGGCGGTATATGCATGGTTAAGGGAACTGTTCAAGCACTGGGTGCGGATGGAGATGGCAGATCTACCCCCCGGAGAGTTAGAGCGGTTAGTTTGAGGGGGGAAAGGGGGAGAGGGGGGATAACCCGATGGTGGGGCATACGTTAAGCATATGGCAACAGAGTAGGCAGAGATGGTGGGGGACAAGAAATGGTCACATACTATGTCCCTACAGGCTTGTTGTGAAATGGGAGTAGGAACGAGCAGAGGAGTTTTGAAGAGATGGGAGGCACAGGGGTTATGTCAGGTGTCACAGATACTGGTGGGGAAGGAGGTAAGGATGTTTGAGGGCATTTGTGAATTATATCAGCTGTTGGAAGCAGACAGGTTTGCGTACGCGCAAATGGGATCGTTGATTCGTAAAAGGGGAAGAGAGCAGGATAGGGGAGGAGAAGTGGAATGGTTTGAAGGGGCATGCTTGGGGTCCCTGGGGCAAAAGGGCATGATTTCTAGAATTTATAAAGGGTTAATAGTGAGGGGAGCGGGGAAATTGAGCTATATGAAAGCGTGGGAAAGGGATTTAGGGGTGGAATGGGAGGTAGAGGAGTGGGAGGAGGTGGCGCGGGGCATAGCCAAGGTCACTATTGCTATGGCATTACAAGAGAATGGGTTCAAGGTGTTAAGTAGGTGGTATCTCACGCCGGAGAGGCTGTTTAAAGCGGGGGTATTGAAGACGAATGAGTGTTGGAGGCTGTGTGGTAAAGAGGGTACATGGATACATATGTGGTGGTCATGCCCGGTGGTGGAAAGGTACTGGGGAAGAGTTGGGGAGAATATAAACAAAATAGTAGGAGCAAGAATAGAACTGACTCCTGAAATGTGTCTCCTGCAGAAGAAGGATGGGCGGTGGGAGGGAGAGTGGAATATTGTTTGGTTTTGTATCACGGTGGCTAGATGTGAAATAGCTCGCCACTGGAACAGAATGTTGCTGCCATCTATGGACAGTTATGCTAAAAGAATGTCGGATATCTATCTTATGTATAAAATTACGGGGGAGAAAAGGGGCAGGGGGGGGCAAACGGAGAAATGGTGGGAGGGGGTATGGAGATGGTTGAGAGAGGATTCGTGGAAGGAAGGGTGAGGGGAGGTGAGGGGATAGGGTGGGGGGGTTAGAGTTAGGGTAGCGGGATGGGGGAATTAGGAGAGAGAGGGGTAGAGGGAGGGATAGGAGAGGGTGGGAGGGTGGGGGGGAATGTTAAGGATTGAGGTAAAGAAATGTGGGGTAGAGGTAAGGGAAGGGGAAAGGAGAGGCAATGGGTAGGTTTGGAGGCGAAGATTACAGGTCAACTTCTGGTTGTTGGTTATTGTGGAATGTTATGGGGTGTACTCTGCTGAGTGTAAACGGGCTGATGAAAAATTAATAAAAATTTACAAATTAAAAAAAAACAAAGAAGGGAAAATACAGCAAGATGACCAGTTCACAGAATATAACATAAAGGTACCTGGTGGTTAGCGGGAGACAAATGTTCAATGTCAAAGCTGAAGTGAAATAAGTCAAAAGTCAAAAACAGATAAGAAGTGCCAATGGCATATTTAAAAAAAAAAAACACTCCTTTATTGGTGAATACACATAATATGTTTACAGTTTAAAACAGGAAAAAGGTAAAGGGAAAATTGATTAGTAAAAATAATTTTTAAAAAAGAAAGAGTTCAATGTACTTAGAACTTAATCAATCCTCCTGTACTCCTTCTCCTCATCTTATTTACTTCTGCATCCCGAGCTGGGCACGTCATCTTTTATTCTCCTTCTCTCTCAGTCTCTGTAAGAAATACAAAACCTACAAATGGCATCACTAGCATCTAGTGCACTGGATAGTAATGTAAAACCTAAAACTAATTTAAACTGCAAAATATTTACGTAATTGTATACCTTCTGGATTGTGGGAGAATATGAAAGTGGTTCAGAGAATTCTCAAGAAGCATACCCCCTTGTCTAAGATGGGAGGGATGCACCCTTTCAGTACTGCACTGGATATGCCCAGTTGTGATGAGGGCTACACCTTGGTCCTGTTCACTACACTGAGTTATTCTCTTTCTGTATTTCTCCTTCCATGCACTTGGAACCCAGGCACGCCTCCTATGAGTCCTAGACTCATCTGTGATTTTTCCAGATATGGAGTTCTGGGATCTTAACCATTCCCTCTGCCTTTAATTAAACTTGCTACTTTTCATTTAAGACTTGCTGGCAGGTGGGATGGCACGACTCCCAACTGGTGACCTAGCTGGCCATCATGGAAGCAGAGCCCCAGGCTGTTTCTGAACCCCCTTAGTGCCCCTACAGACTCTCCTGCTTCTCTGGACTCTTTTGGCAAAAAGATGCCCAGTCCCTACTTGCAAAGCTCTTTTATCTTCCCTCCAAAATCACTGGAGACATCTCCTACTCAGAGTGGCAGGCTGGCCAATTCTCTATGACTTTGCAAAACAAAACAGGTCAGAATAGTTGCAGGGCCCCTAGAATGCTTTTTTGTGTGAACATAGAAGCAAATTGTGGCTATTGGACTACACTAAATAATATGTAATGTTTGTCCCACACACAGAACACAGAAAAATTCTCTGCAAATTCTAAATAAAAATATGAAACATATCTCCAACCACACCCTATTCCTTCTTATTTGCATGGGAGGGGAGGAGCAACTTTAGGGAGGAGATGGAGAGTAACTGTTCTTTGCTTTGATTTATCTATTCTTTCCTATCTCCTCTCCTCTTGTTCATTGTATCCAAGGAGGAAAGCTGAGTTGGAGGAAAAACGACAGGGGAAGGGGGCGAGAGGTCTGGATTAGGGAGTAGAATACCATAGATTGGCTGTTGGCTGCAGAGTAACCCTCCCCTAATCACTGTGCAACTCTGAAAACTTGCAAATTTGTCCACTCTAGGCTGACCTCCCTTACCTACTGTTCTCCATACAATTCCTGGGAGGGGAGAGACTGGAGCAGGGAGCAGAGGGCTGTTCTTTGCTGCCCGAGATGTAGGGCACAGTCTAATAGAGTCATTGGAAAGAACCCAGTCCAGAAACGTGGTAAAACAGAAAGACAGAGCTATTTTTTTGTACCATAATACAGGGGTAAACGCCAAGGGAACCCGACACAGGCCGTGTTTCAATTAAACCTTCATCAGGAGTAATCTGGCATGCTACAATCATAAATAAACATAAACACATTATCAAATAAAAAACATATTTCAAAATAATTCATAAAATAAATATAACAATTTGCCAGAATGAGTGTATCTGTTATACATGGTCTGATACCTTTCTGGTTTTCAGAATGCTCCCCCTCGTCCTTGCTGTCAATTTCATACAGTTTTTTCTAATGGCATATTACTCATAGAACAAGTATGTCAATTTCATATACTTGTATTTTTGGTGTTCAATTTTTTTTATAATTTTTAGCTTGTTATTGTTTTTTATTTACATCTTAATTGGGTTTACAGTCATTAGAACATGATTGGTTTTAACAATTTTTTGTCCGTTATTTTTTGCCCATTATGTTTTTGCCCTTTATTGTTTAATGATAAAATCCTCCTATACATTGATATAAATAATTACTTCTTTCTGCTATGGCATACATTAGTTTTATAAAAATAATTTTAGTGGTTGCTTTTTATATTGCCCACTGGTCAACAAATTTTTACAAAAGTCATGTTACTGAAATAAAAATAGTCATTTCTTATCAATTTTTATATGCTGAACACGAATATGACAGTGAAATTGCAAAGCTGGCTTTAGTTTTTTTGTAATCAACAAGAATTAATGTTTACATCACGAAATGTATGTCAATAGTAAATATAATAGGCCTTCGGTTAATACCTGTAAAAAAACAAGTAATAGACTACTTCTTAGATTTTTTCTCCTGTCTCTTGTACAGCTGTTCAGGAGCTTCTCTGGGGAGTGTCCAGCAGTAGTCAGCCATTTTCCCTGGTATCTTTGCTCCATTGTTGCGATATCCTGGTGAAAACGTTTGCCCTGTTCATCACTAACCATACCACAGTTGTCAGGAAAGAAATCGAGATGGGAATCAAGGAAATGGATCTTTAGAGACATATTGCAGCCAAGTTTCTGATACTGCATCAGCATTTCTTCTACTAGTTTCTTGTAGTTTTCTGCCCTAACATTCCAGAGAAAGTCTGTTGACACTAGGCGAAAAGCATTCCATGCTTGTTTCGCATCACCTTGCAGCAAGTTGTTGAACCGGTCATCTTTGAAGAGCTCTCGAATCTGAGGACCCACAAAAACTCCCTCTTTAATCTTTGCTTTGCTGAGTCGCGGGAATTTTTCATGCAGGTATCAGAAAGCTGGCGAAGTGCGGTCCATGGCTTTCACAAAGTTTTTCATCAAACCTAGTTTGATGTGAAGGGGTGGTAGCAGGATTTTGTGAGCCTCAACCAGAGCTGGGTGCTGGATATTCTTCTCTCCAACTGTTACATTTTGTCTGCGATTCCATTCCTTCCGCAAGTAGTGCAAATCCCTTGCTCAGCTATCCCACTCACATAAGAAACACATGTATTTTATATATCCCTGCTGCAGTCCCATTAAAAGGGCAACTACCTTCAAGTCACCACAGAGGTGCCAGCTGTACTTGTTATAGCTAATGGAAGTCAGTAGATCTTAAGTTATCGTATATCTCTTTCATGTGGACGGCATGCACTACCGGAATAGATGGAAGACGATAAGAACATAAGAACATAAGATATGCCATACTGGGTCAGACCAAGGTCCATCAAGCCCAGTATTCTGTTTCCAACAGTGGCCAATCTAGGTCATATGTACCTAGCAGTTTCCCCAAGGGACACAGGTTCCACAATGCTTGTATTGGTTCAAGCATTGATATCCTGGGTCCCTTCTTAATAATGGCTTATGGACCTTTCCTCCAGGAACTTGTCCAAACCTTTTTTAAACCCAGCTACACTAGCAGCCTTTACTACATCCTCCGGTAACAAATTCCAGAGTTTGATTACACGTTGAGTGAAAAAATATTTTCTTTTATTAGTCTTAAATAGTTTACCCTGTAGCTTCATTGCATGTCCCCTAGTCTTTCTATATTCTGATAAGGTAAACAATTGATCTACGTTTACCCGTTCCACTCCGTTCATTAATTTATAGACTTCTATCATATCTCCCCTCAGCCGTCTCTTTTCCAGGTTAAAGAGCCCTAACCTTTTTAGCCTTTCTTCATAGGAGTATCCTTCCATCCCCTTTACCATTTTGGTGGCTCTTCTCTGAACCTTTTCTAATAACTCTATATCCTTTTTAAGATACGGCGACCAGAATTGCACACAATATTCAATGTGTGGTCTCACCATGGAACGATATAGAGGCATTATAATATCCTTTGTTTTATTTTCCATTCCTTTCCTTATCATTCCTAGCATTCTATTTGCTCTCTTGGCCGCCGCTGCACAGTGGGCCGAGGGTTTTAACATGTTATCCACAATGACGCCTAAATCTTTTTCCTGGCTGGTGGTTCCTAATGTGGAACCTTGCATCGTGTAACCATAGTTTGGGTTGTTCTTCCCTAGGTGCATAACCTTGCACTTGTCCACATTAAACTTCATCTGCCATTTTGATGCCCAGTCTTCCAATTTATCAAGATCCTCTTGCAATTTTCCACAATCCTCTTGGGTTTTAACAACTTTAAATAGTTTTGTGTCATCTGCAAATTTGATAACCTCACTCGTTATTCCACTTTCCAGGTCATTTATGAATATGTCAAAAAGCAGCGGACCCAGCACAGATCCCTGGGGTACACCACTATTCACCTTTCTCCATTGGGAAAATTGGCCATTTAGCCCTACCCTCTGCTTTCTATCTTTTAACCAGTTCCTGATCCACAATAGTACACTGCCTCCTATCCCATTGTTCAAAAGCACAGCCTTCAGACTCAGTTTCGAAGAGTCTATAAATAGTCTCCAGTCTTGTGGTTCATGAGTGATTTTTAAGGCATTCATGAGGCTTTCAATATCGGAACAGAATACCAGATTACTTTCCTTTCTGAAGAAAGGCTCCAACTGCTGGTGGTACTTTTGATATGAAGTAATGTTGATATGTTCTTCTAGAAGATTCCATTGTTGGAGTTTTGATCCTAGCAATTCTGCCTTGTTCTTGGATAAGTCCAAATCACGAACCAGGTCATTTAGTTCTTCCTGTGTTATTCTGTGTGGAGTTGATAATGCATCCCAGTGAAAATCTGGGTCACTGCATGCTGACGGACCAGGAGAAGAACAGGTCGGCTCACCCTTGTCCTCATCAGATGAATCAAGAGAATATTCTGATGGAGGTTCTGGAATAGGAAGTCCCTCACCATGTGGAACTGGTCTCAATGAAGAGGGAATGTTTGGGTAGACTATGTTTGACTTCTTTGCTTCGTTATTCTGCTGGAAAAAGGATGAACCAAGCAGAACTAACAGTTATGTTGCTTGGCTCTCTCCACACCATGGGGACTGCAAACGGCATTAATGGTCTTTTGCAATTCAACCACTGTGAAAGCTGTGTTGTACATGTAGTGCAGCATATATGCGGGGCCCAAGGCATTTCTTGGTCACCAATCTTGCATCCGAAGTAAAGATGATATGCCTTCTTCAGTTGAGAAGTGATACTTTTCTTCTGGTTGGCAAATGTCACTTCCCCACAAATGTAGCAGAAATTGTCAATGGTATTAACGCACTTTCGCGGCATTACTGTTCTGTATTGTACCTAAATGGCTAAAATTATATGATTAATAAAAGTTGCATGTAACAGTAGCTTAAACTGTCTCGCACACAGTCTGAAATATTTTAAATGCTCAACCTTTCCAACTATCTATGTGCCCATTTCCGGTGTTTGCCACTGTACTCCCCTGAGTACCCTATCCCCCATATTGTCAACATGGTCACATGTGCCTCCACATTTCCTTTATTGGTGTGGTGTATGCACTACCACCAATCAACGCACAGACCTTATACCATGCCCTGTGTGCTATGATCCATGCAATGTGTGCACCCTTCGACCTATGCGTGGGGGTATACCCTACCTCTCCAGTTAAGCAGTAATATGTTTATGGTGGTACATGTATGTTTTACGGATCTATCACTCTCTCACACCCCATATCCTCTCCATTACTCCAACCACATGTGTGCCATTCCCTCTGACCCACTCCAGGGCCTACGTGGCTGTTTAGCTGTAGATGTTTGTATAAGACGCAGGCAGACATAGGTAACTAGCTACAGTCAGTTGTTCACTCTCCCCCTGTGCCTCTAGTGAGCCACTGCTCCCCCTCCAGACCAACATCCACCTGTCTTGGCCTCACCAGCTATCCCCCTGGGCAGCTCCTGGGTACAGCAGTCCATCTTATCCTTCCTGCTACATACCTGCTGCTGGCCTTCCCCCCTATTCCCCTACGAGCATGGTGCAGCAGATATGGTGCCTACACATGACAGGCAGCAAGCATGTGTCCATAGCTGGTGGTACACCCAGCAGTGCGGTACATCACAGGGGCACCAGGGGGCACTGACGGCTATGCACATGGTCAGACACCACACATGAATGTGGAGACGGTCCATGTATGTTACCGATGTCTAATACACATACACATAGGGATGAACACACATGTTCCATGCTCACTTCAACAGTCTGTCTATAAGGAAAACACGTGACCAGTGTGATATATAACAAAACCTGTGTATTCACATCTATGGCTGATATTTACAGTTAGACCCATGCAGTGGCCTGAGTGACACGGCACCACAGGGCACGTGTGTGTCTGCCACTCTGCCCCTCAGACATTCCGGGATGCACCTCCCATACCAGCTGCACGCTGCATGTGCATCTCGGCAGCCAGCCACTGAATAGCGCCTGCAAGCCACCACATGGTGCGGTCCTGTGCCTGCTGCCATTGCAGCACACCAAGCACTGCCACAGACATGTCCCGGATGTACCTTCCACCACACCCGCCCCAGGTGCCCAGAGTCTGAGTGGTGGCATGTGCGTGGGCCCTGCCTGTGGCACGTGGTGGTGTCACTGCACCCACAGGGCCACCCTCTCCCCCCTCCACCCCCCTGACACCTCACCCCCAACCTCACCCTTCCTCCCCTTCACACTCTCCTCCTCCTCCACCACCTCCTCCTGCACATCATCCTCCCACCCACCCACCGGTGCACCGGAGCGACCCTCACCTTCCCCTCCCTCCCGCCCCACACCACCCTCTGCCCACTCCATTTCTGCAGAGTCATCATCCTCTGGCTTTGCCCCCTCCTCCTCCTCCTCCTCCATCGGCTGGGATGGAGCTGTGGGCCCTCTTGTGTGTGTCCCGAATGTGGATGCCCATTCCCCAGCAGCAATGACCTCTGTTGGGGAAGACAGTCATTAGGACACCATCATGCCATTCCCACACCACATAAACATTGTGTGGCCACACACAGACTGTTGTCCCACTGTGACATGCTGTACATCCCTGCAGTGGCCGCAACACTCACCATCATGTTCCTGTTGTGCTCTCCTTTGTAGGCATTCCAGGACATCTGGGCAGTGCATCCACAACTCCCTTCCCTTCTTCTGAAGGTCCTCCACATGGGGGGGAATGCAATGGGTGAGAACATCAGGGAGAGGATATCTCTGGTGGGTGGCCATCACATATCACACATCACTGCAGGCAGCTGAGTGTTGCTGCTGCTCTGGCCAGTGGGTCCTCTACTACCTGTTGGCAGCGCCGCATGCATGTGTGGCTGTGGGTCTGCCCATGTGTGGGGTGCCAGCTACATGTACTGTGTGCTACCCCCCGACCGCCTTACCCTGTTCCCACACCCTCCTTGCATGACATGGGTGCACCATGCCATGTGTGTGGTGGTCACGTTGGTCTCCAAAAGTGGGATTTCCAAACTCCCTGTATGCTGCAGCAGACACCTGTGTATTTGGCTCACCCACACACATCAGCCAACACACCCACCGTGGCACCATGAGCTCTCTAAGGAACATGTGCGATGTGTTCTGACCTCGCCCGGTGTTTGGGTGGGCCAGGCACATCAGCAGGGGCCACTACCATGACATCAGACTTACAACTCTACCTCTGTGGTCAGGACTTAGGCCTCCTGTGAATATGGCAGTTGTGGCTGTATTCAACCGGAGCATGCACAGAGCCACGTAGCTGAGCTATAGACCTATGTTATCCGGTCTAGGCCCTCCCGGGGGGGGTCGGACAGAGCAGTGACATCCCAACAACTGCAGGTACGCTGACACCAGCAGCTTTAACAGACCTCTGTGATCAGGTGTTGGTCTCCTGGTGTTTGGGTTCAGCAGTGCAACAACAGCAGATGCAGGTACCCTGACACCAGGATGTCAAACAGACCACAGCAATCAAGTCTGGGTCTCATGGGGGGTAGGGTGGATGTAAACACATGAACTGTAGCACCTACCGTACCAACAGGATGTATAACTGACCTCTGTAGTCAGGTCTTGGCCTCCTGGAGGTAGGATGGATGTAAACACATGAACAGCAGCAAGTACCATGCCAACAGGATGTATAATTGACCTCTGTAATCAGATCAAGGCCTCCTGGGGGTAGGGTGGATTGGAACGCAGAAACGGCAGCAAGTACCATAACAACAGGATGTATAACTGACCTCTGCAGTCAGGTCTTGGCCTCCTGGGGGTAGGGTGGATATAAACACATGAACAGCAGCAACTTCCATACCTACAGGATTTAAGCCTGACCTCTTTAATCAGATCAAGGCCTCCTGGGGGTAGGGTGGATATAAACACATGAACAGCAGCAACTTTCATACCTACAGGATTTAAGCCTGACCTCTGTGAGCAGGTCATGGCCTCATGGGGATAAGGCATACTTGCACACAGCAGCATCCACACCTACTTTCAGCACTGCCTGCACTTACCTCACGTGGGTGGTCAGCAATCCAATTAAAGCGGCTAGTGATGCGGCTCCATGCCTTCCTGACACGGTGGAGGTCTTGCCTTCCGGATGAACCAGGAAATAACTTGGTCTGCTTTGTGCAGATCAGGTTTGCCAGAACTTTTAAATCACGCCTGGTGAAGGCTGGTTGATGTGAGCGCCTCTCCATATTCACGGAAGTGACTGGGTTGCTGGCACACGCATGCACACCGCACATGTGTGATGCCGCTCATGGCGTGCACGGCACACACGCTCCGCATGCGTGGTGGTGCGCTAAAGCACGTTAATTCTATGTTCATGCCAGCGCAATGTTAAAACGAATAAAGATGTAGCCCACTGGTTACTGCAATGACTGTGGAGGCAGAGGTCATGGGTTTGATTCCACAGTGGTGTTATGTAATAAGGCTGTCTGAGGCATTACCCTTTAATTTAAATCAGTGCTGTCTGAGGCATTTCCTTTTTTAAATTTAGATTAGTGCTGCCAGCAAAAACACCCACAGTGCCGCAACCTAAGGTGCTGCATAAGGCGCACTATAAGGCGCCCCATATGTTTATTTATGATTGTAGCATGCCAGATTACCCCTGATGAAAGTTTAATTGAAACACAGCCTTTGTCGGGTTCCCTTGGCGTTTACCCCTGTATTATGGTACAATAAAATAGCTCTGTCTTTCCGTTTTACCACGTTTCTGGACTGGGTTCTTTAGTTTTATGTGGTTTTGTGCTGTTTGTGGTGGACCTAATAGAGTCATTGGGACAGAGTCTTGTATGCTCTTGACTGGTGAAACCTCTGGTGCTGTCCCATAACTTATTTGTAGTTGTACATATTTATATAGCGCCTATCACCGGATCTTGCCTAATCTGCCTAATGGAAGAGTAGGAGGAGAAAGAGGAACAGAAATTTACAGGCATAGAAGAGATAGAAGTTTAAAAGAAAGAGATGGAAAGAAAATACAGCAGACAGAATAATATGCATATTGCCAGAGAAACAGACAGGGAAAAAAGAACTAGAGATGTAGTGTAGGACTGCGTTTTTGTAAGTCCTCCAGAGCTGTTCAATAGACTGGCAGGTC
The DNA here is from genome assembly GCA_033557465.1 of Ichthyophis bannanicus. Classification (NCBI taxonomy): domain Eukaryota; kingdom Metazoa; phylum Chordata; class Amphibia; order Gymnophiona; family Ichthyophiidae; genus Ichthyophis; species Ichthyophis bannanicus. Next base: position 925,166,871 of record CM066031.1, on the reverse strand, counting down.
AAGCAAATATATTTCTTTATATTTACTGACCCACAGACCCTACAACACAGAGGAAATGAAGTTTTTGTAGATCTTATATATTCTCTGAGGCTTTAAACACCACGTGTATGGTGTTTATAGCTTGGCTTTGCCTACACTGCAGACCATTGTTCCTCTGTAGTCTGAGTTCGGAGTGACAAATAGTTACGTATTAAAGAAAGAATGAGTCATTTCAGAGTTCTGAAACATCTTATCAATAGTGGATATGAGGTCTTGGGTAAATGTTCTGTTCATGGCTATTTTTCCAAATAAAATATAATTCCTTCCAGCTTCTGCTTCCGTTTCTTGCTGTGAAACAAAATATTTAGCTTGCAGGGAGGCAGCAAAGCCATCCTTTTCAATTTTGTTTGTTTCTTTCAAATTTGTAAAGGTATCAACATTTATTTCCATATTGTTGGTCAGTGCAAGATACATCTTTGGTGGTTTTTTTTTTTTATTTAAGCTATAAGAATTCAAAACTGGTGGAAAAAAATCTCTGTATCATAGATATACTATCCAAGTTTATATTCCTTAATAAGTTTGGATGACCAAGTCAAGTCATCATCAGCTTTTAGAAGATTGTTGCATGCAAAATTTATTCTTAGAAAAATAGTTTATTCAACTAGTATTTCATGTTGGTTTAATAATACCTCATTATAAATGAGGCTTTGCTGATCCCCTGTCAGTCCTAAACAAATGGATTAGTCTATGCAAAAATGCAATATGTACCTTTGAGTCAGTCCTGACTCCTGGCCACCCAGAAGCTCCTGGGTTTTCTTGGCAGTGTCACCAGAAGTAGATTGCCAGGCCTTTCTTCTGAGGCAATGGAGAGTTAAGTAACTTGCCCAAGGCCACAAGGAGTGCTAGTGGGAATTGAACCCTGGTTACTTGGTTATCAAGCCAGTGTTCTAACCACTAGGCTACTCCTTCACTCCTTAGGAGTAGTCTATAAGTTCAAATAATATCCTATACTTAAAGATCCCACATTAGAATCAATATTTGGGATAAACAAAGAGCATTTACTTTATCTATTTTAAATACTGAGGCCAGTCTGTAAAATAATTTTAGAATCTGTGTATCTGTGTCTTTCTAATGGATAGGGGTGTGATTTTGTAAGTTTGGTCAGCTGTAGATAGATGGATGTAGATCTGACTTTTGCTGTTCTTTTGAGGTGTGCAGTGATGGGGGGGGGGGGGCGGGGGGCTGCAGCCAACAGCCAATCTATGCATGCCAGAGAGGTTGGTAGAAATGAGGCTATTTAATGGTGGACCTTTTGATCATTATTTATTATAATTTGGAGTCCCTGTTTTTGTCTTTAATGGAAGAAATTGAACCTTTGAGGTCCATATTGCAGCTTTTGCTGCACATGGCATTCATAATACAGTAACAACTAAGAGATATGAAGGCACTTCTAGGTACAATTTGAGATGTTCTTGTCAAAATACTGCAAATACTGTACCATGGGAGAGGTGTCAGTGAAGGCAGGCACAAGTAAGTGCTTCTAAAATCACTCTGTATCCACCCCTGAAAGATAAATATCTATGAGATCACTAAAATTGGCAGTCATGTTTCTCAATAGGCTGGTCATGCACACATTTTGCTTCAGTTTTAGAAACTTGTATTTCCCAATACGGATGACAGCAGCTACAACCATGACAATATTTTAGAATGGGAATGTCTATTTCATGCTATAAATCACCTGGGTCGGGTGTGCTGAAACATAGAAACATGATGGCAGAAAAAGACCACATGTCCTATCTAGTCTGCCCTTCCATATCGACTACTACAAAATATTTCCCTCTTTTCCTTTAGAGATTCTTTGTTTTGATCCCATTCTTTTTTTAATTCAGATACTGTCCTCATCTCTACCACCTCTACTGGGAGACTATTCCATGCATCTACCACTCTTTCTGTAAAGAAATATTTCCACATATTACTCTTGAGTCTATCCCCTTTCACTCTCATCCTATGCCCCCTTGTAGCAGAGCTTGCCTTCAACTGAAAAAGACCCTCCTGTGCATTTACACCATGAAGGTATTTAACTGTTTCTATCATATCTCCTCTATCCTGCCTTTCCTCTAAAGTATGCATATTAAGATCCTTAAGTCTGTCCTCATATGCTTTATAATGAAGACCACTAACCAATCTGTTTATATCTTTTGAAGGTGTGGTCTCCAGAACTGAACACAATACTCCAAATGAGGTTGCAACAAAGACTTATACAGAGGCATTATCACCTCCTTTCTTCTGCTGGCCATTCCTCTCCCTATGCACCCAAGCATCCTACCAGCCATCACCTTTTCTACCTATTTAGCTAATTTAAAATCATCAGGCACAATCATGCCCAGGTTCCACTCTTTTTTGTTGACAGAAGTACTTCCCCCCTATCCAAGGGAGCAGTACAGTCTATCATTAAATCTCAGCTGCCTAATTCTAGATTATTCTTCAAGCTTAGCTAGATCCCTCTTCATGTTAGCTACTCCTTCCTGGGTGTCTAGTCTATTGCAGAATTTGGTATCATTCACAAAGAGGCAAACCTTACCCAACAGTCCTTCTGCAATATCACTAACAAAGATGTTAAAAAGAATCGGACCAAGGACAGATCCCTGTGGTATACCACTGGTATCCTCCCTCTTCTCAGAGTGAGCTCATTTTACCTGTAGCCTTTGTTGCCTCCCCCTCAACAAATTTCTAACCCAATCAGTAACTTTAGTGTCCATCCCTAGGGTGCTCAGTTTGTTGATAAGTTACCTATGGGGAATGGTGTCAAAGGCTTTACTGAAATCCAAGTACACCATATCTAGGGCTCTCCCTCAGTCCAACTCCCTGGTCACCCAGTCAAAGAAATCAATCAGATTTGTCTGACAAGACCTGCCTCTGGTGAATTCATGCTGCCTCTGATCCTGTAATCCATTGGACTCCAGAAACCTCACTATTTCTCTTTGAGTAGTATTTCCAATAATGTACTAACCACAGAGGTTAGACTAACCAGCCTGTAGTTTTCAACCATATCCTTACTTCTGTTTTTAAGGGGACCACATGTACCTCTCTCCAGTCCTCTGGAACCACTCATGACTCCAAAGAGGCATTGAAAATGTCAGTCAATGGAGTTGCTAGAACATCCTCAAGTTCCTTCAGTATTGTTGGATATATCCCATCCAATCCCACCACTTTGTCTATTTTTAATTTAGCTAGTTCCTCAAAAAGGAAGGCCAGCAATGAGATGAATTGATACAATAACTGCAGCTAAAGGTGCCAGTCTGCCAACAGTGAGCTGACTGAAGACCGAACACAATTTAGGAAAACTATCCAGAGGGTCACCATGAGTCAACAACGACTTGATGGAACTTAACAACAACAACAGTTCCTCATGAACACGGTCTTCTGAAAATCATTTGCGATCCCCTTCACTTCTGTTCCTATTTGTGGGTGTTTTCTTAGGTCTTGCTCCTGGCCCTTCATCTGTGAACACAGAACAGAAATATTTGTTAAGCAATTCCACTTTATCTTCATCAGCTTCTACATATTCCTCCCCTTCACCCTTGAGCCTGACAATAGCACTTTTGCCCTTCCTCTTCTCACTAGCATATCTGAAAAATGTCTTATCCCCCCCCCCCCCACACACACACACATTTTATTGCATTGGCTATTTCTTCTTTTAGGATCTTTGCTTTCCTGACTACTTTGCAAGCTTTTCTAAGTTTTTCCAAATATGGATGCCTGTCTTCTGCTCTCTGTGATCTGTTGTATTTCATAAAGGCCTCCCTCATCTTCTTCACCTTTTCAGCTACTTCTTTCAGCCTCCGTTGTCTTTTACCTTTATTTATCTTTCTAACAAAAAGGTTGGTTGCCCTTAAAATATCCCCTTTCAGTTTTGTCCACTGCTTTTCTACATCCCCCAGCTATCCCCATCCCACTAACGAGTCCTTGAGGTATTGGCCCATCTTAGCAAAGTTAGTTTTCCTAAAATCTAAGACCCTCACTTTTGAATAGATTTTATCAGCCCTAGTACTAATTTGATGATCACTGGATTCGAGATGATCTCCCATTAAAAATCAGAAACACTTTCACCATTAGTAAGCACCAAGTCCAATATGACCCCTTCACATATTGGTTCTGTTACGTTGCCTAAACAGCTCTCCCTGTAGAGAATCTTGGATCTCCTTACTTCTAGATGACACCGCAGCAGGGATGTTCCAATCAACATCCAGCATATTGAAACTACATATCTTTAGCACTTCGTCTTTCATAGCAATGCTGTGTTTGTCTTCTATTACATCTCTGTCTACTTCTTCTCCCTGTGAGGGGGTCTGTATATCACATCAATACAAACTGATTTCTCTTTCCCTCTTTCTAGTTTACCCTACAGTTGCTCCTCTTGTCCTTTTAAATTCCATATCTTTGATGTTATTTTTTACATATAGTGCCACTCCTCCTCCCCTTCCTCTACCCTATCCTTCCTGAATAAATACAGACTGCTATAATTACATTCCAGTCTTGGTTGTCCATGAGCCATGTCTCTGTAACGCCACTAAATCCAAGTCAGCCTGTTCCATTAAAGCCTTAACATCTGTGATCTTATTTCCCATGCTACAGGGGTTTATACACACAGCTCTCCAGATGTTGCCTCTTTTACCCATTTCTATAGAACATAAGAACATAAGATATGCCATAGTGGGTCAGACCAAGGTCCATCAAGCCCAGTATCCTGTTTCCAATAGTAACCAATTAGGTCATAAGTACCTAGCAGTTTCCCCAAAAGACACAGGTTCCTCAGTGCTTGTATTGTGTCAAGCAGTGACATCCTGTGTTCCTTTTAAGAACATAAGAACATAAGATATGCCATACTGGGTCAGACCAAGGTCCATCAAGCCCATTATCCTGTTTCCAACAGTGGCCAATCTAGGTCATACGTATCTAGCAGTTTCCCCAAAAGACACATGTTCCACAATGCTTGTATTGGGTCAAGCATTGATATCCTGGGTCCCTTTTTAATAATGGTTTATAGACCTTTCCTCCAGGAACTTGTCCAAACCTTTTTGAAACCCAGCTACACTAATAGCCTTTACTACATCCTCCGGTAACAAATTCCAGAGTTTGATTACACGTTGAGTGAAAAAATATTTTCTCTTATTTGTCTTAAATAGCTATTTTGAATTTTTCTCGGAACAGATATTTGTTTAATTCTCTGAGGTCCAGAATAGGCCTGTGTCACCCTGTTTTCTTGGGAATGAGAAAATAGGGGGAGTAAAACCCCGCACCCTGTTGGGGTATGGGTACTTCTTCTATTGCTCCTTGAGCAAGAAGTGATGTGACCTCCTGACCCAAGAGATATGGTGACAGGGACCTGAGGATTGAACTGCTTTATGATTGTAGGAGGGGGCAGGCTGTGGAAGTGAAGTCTATACCCCTCTCATACAATGGACAAAGTCCAGTTTTCTGATGTTATTTGTTGTCATCTGCTGGCAAAATGGCATAACCTTCCTGGAATGGTGAGGGGTTCTGGACCTTTCAGGAGCAGAAAGACTAAGTTCTCTAGGAAGGAGTCAAAGCCCATGAGGAGGCTGAACTTGTGGAGCCGATTGAGTTCTTGGAACTTGTGGCTTCCTCTGCTGTCTGTTCTGTTGCTGCCCCTTTTGGGAAACATGAACTGGACAGCGAGTATGATGGGTATAGGATGGGTAAAACTTTTTTTTTTTTACTGAAAAGGGTTTTTTTGGCTGACGTTTATTTGCTGGGTTGACTGTAGACTTAGATAGTCTATTCAAGGTAGTATTTTCAGATTCAAGCTGATTTGCCTCGTCCTGCCAATCCTCGATTTTCTCCTGTGCAAGGAATATTTTCCAGTTTCTCTTGTACCCATTGTTCGAAGTCTGATGCTGGAGCCAGGCAATACGACGTGCACCGATTGAAATAGCAGAAGTTTTGCTAATACATTCAAAGTAATCGAAGGATGCATGGTGCACACATTTAGAGACATCCTGGGCATGTTTGACCAGAGTAAGAAAATCCCCTCTTTTGTCCTCAGGAAAAAGAGGGCTTATAAGCTCTAAGTCTCCTGTAACTTCCTTGAGGAACATTCCCATATAGAGAATGTAAGAGCTGATCCTGGTTGCTAACATGGAGGATTGGAAGCATCGACACCCAAAGGCATCGAGAGCACTCTTAATCCAAGCATTGCCCATTCCACTATCATTGAATGGTGTGGTAACTGAGTCTTTTGAAAACCAGGACAGCTTGGAACTCGGTACATAGTATCGAGTCGTCGGGCGTGTGGAGACACCATTAAAGCGGTTTCCCATATTCTGAGCATAAGATCCTGTAAGATCCTATGAATGGGCAGGGTAGCTGCCTCTTTAGGAGCTTTAGGGTATTGAAGAATTTCCAATTCTTCTACCCTGGGTTCCTTCTCTGGAGTCACCATGGTTGCAAGACCTCGAGCTACATCACGTATGAAATCATGGAAGGACATGTCTTCTGGAGGAGACATTCTGCATTGAGGAGAAGGAGATGGATCCTCTGGAAGGTTTGCTCTGGTACTGGCAGAGTCATCAGAATCAGAAGATTTGAAGTATCACGGTGACCGGTATTCATGCAACGCTCGGTACCGGTACTGCTCAAAGTCGGTATCAGGGTGTCTCGGTACCGGTCCTGCGATGCCTGAGATAGACTCGAGGCTCGGCATGGGCGGAAGCATACCTGCTGAGGCAGGTGCACTCGGTACCGGCACCGATGTCAGTACCGATACCTGTGGAACTGTCTGTAGCGGTCTTAGCGGTACCAAAGCTACTAAGAGAGCTGCTAGACTGCGTTCGATAGCGAGGAAGCCCTGATCCACCGCTCTTGCCAATGCCTGGGTGTTGGTACTGGTGGAAGCGGCTATGACCCCAGAACATGGCACCAGTATTTCTGCAGAGATTGAAGCCTCTGGAAAATTCTGGAGTCCCGTTAATGCTTTGGAGACCAAGGTCTCCCGCCGGGACTGTTTTGCCGGTGAACTTTCCTCGAGGGCAACGCTAATGGCATCTCGATACTTGGAAGATCTACCCTTTGAGGACCGGCCAGTCTTAGAAGACTTAAGTTTAGTTACCTGAGATCCATGGGAGGAAGATGAAGCCCTGGAAGACGTTGATGCAACGGACATCGTGTCAGCGGCAAAAAGGGTGCCGAGTTTTGCAGCTCTATTCTGCAGGCCCCTTTTGATCATCTTTCTGCAGAAGAGACACTCCGATGGAGAATGGTCAGGACCTAAACATTTAAGACACCATTCATGGGTGTCAGTGACGATATGGTACCGCCACATTTAGAACATTTTTTAAAACCACTGGCTTTTTTTCCATGTCTGAGGAAAAATGGGCCTAGTGCCCAAAATGGCGCCTAACCAAGAGGGGAAAGGCTCCTAAAAAAATATTTTAGAAGCTAGTTTTTTTTTTTTTAAAGAAAAGAGAACAGGCGGTACCAGTAGGTGTCGAGTGAAGGCAGACGCGACTACAAAAAAACAAAATAAGAAGAATAGTTTTTCTGCGGTGACAGGGATACGTCCTGTCGGCTCCACGGAAAACGAAAAGCAGACGGAGAGTTGGAAAGGCGGGAAGGCAGCACGCAGGCGCTGTGGGATGCTCCCAAAAGCTTTCCTATTGGACGCTGGGGAGCGTTCCTGCGCAGGCTCCATTGGTATCGACGATACCCATATGTGAAGACTACATTCCTGCTTGTTCCTGGAGATCATCATTCCCACAGAGAAACATGGTGATGGCAACATCATGCTGTTTAGATGTTTTTCCATTGGCAGGGAAAGGAAAACTAGTCAGGATTGAAGGCAAGATGAATGGCACTAAATACAGGGCAATTCTTGAGGAAAACCTGTTTCAGTCTGCCAGAGATTTGAGTCTGGGACGAAGGTTCACTTTCCAGCAGGACAACGACCCTAAACACACTGTTAAAAATAGAGTGGAGTGGTTTAAAGGGGAACACTTAAATGTTTTGGAATGGTCTAGTCAAAGTCCAGACCTCAGTTCAATTGATAATCTGTAGCATGACTTGGAAATTGCATGTTCACTAACGCAACCCATCTAACTTGAAGGAGCAGTTTTGCCTTGAGGAATGGGTGAAAATCCCAGCGGCTAGATGTGCTAAGCTAATAGAGACATGCTCCAAGAGACTTGCAGCTGTAATTGCAGCAAAATATGGTTCTACAAAGTACTGACTTTGGGGGCTAAATCTATGCACATTCATGATTTCTGGAGTTTTTTTGTCTTACTTATTGTTTGTGTCATAATAAAAGATATTTTGCACCTTCAAAGTGGTAGACATGTTGTGTAAATCACATGGTGCTAACCCCCAAATCTCCATTTTAATTCCAGCTTATAAGGAGATAAATGAGGACCAACACTGAGGGGTTGAATACGTTCACAAGGCACTGTACCTAGGCAAGTTTCCAAAAGTGGCCAATCCAGCTCACATCTGTCAGATTCTCAAAGAAGCACACATGTTCCACAATGCTTGTTCCAGGGCAAGCAGTGGATTTCCAGGTCCTCTAGTTTACCAGTAGCTTCATTGAATGTCCCCTAGTCTTTCTATATTCTGATAACATAAACAATCAATGTATGTTTACCCTTCCACTCTGTTCATTAATTTATAGACTTCTATTATATCTTCCCTCAGCTGTCTCTTTTCCAAGTTAAAGAGCCCTAACCTTTTTAGCCTTTCTTCAAAGGGGTTTCCTTCCATCCCCTTTACCATTTTTTTGTGGCTCTTCTCTGAACCTTTTCTAATAAAGATATATCCTTTTTAAGATACGGAGACAAGAAATGCACACAATATTCAAGGTGTGGTCACACCATGGAACGATACAGAGGCATTATAATATCCTTTGTTTTATTTTCCATTCCTTTCCTTATGATATCTAGCATTCTATTTGCTCTCTTGGCTGCCGCTGCACGCTGCGTGGAGGGTTTTAACATGTTGTCCACAATGACGCCTAAATCTTTTTCCTGGGTGGTGGTTCCTAATGTGGAACCTTGCATCGTGTAACCATAGTTTGGGTTGTTCTTCCCTACGTGCATAACTTTGAACTTGTCCACATTAAATTTCATCTGCCATTTTGATGCCCAGTCTTCCAATTTATCAAGATCCTCTTGCAATTTTCTACAATCCTCTTGGGTTTTAACAACTTTAAATAGTTTTGTGTCATCTGAAAATTTGATAACCTCACTCTTTATTCCCTTTTCCAGGTCATTTATGAATATGTCAAAAAGCAGAAGACTCTGTAGTACACCCCTATTCACCTTTCTCCATTGGGAAAATTGGCCATTTAGCCGTACCCTCTGTTTTCTATCTTTTAACCAGTTCCTGATCCACAATAGTACACTGCCTCCTATCCCATGGCTCTTTAGTTTTTCCAAAAGTCTCTGATGAGGGGCCTTGTCAAAGGCTTTCTGAAAGTCCAAATACACTATATCAACTGACTCACCTTTGTCTACCTGTTTATTCACACCTTCAAAAAAACAGATTAGTAAGACAAGATCGTCCTTGTCTAAAGCCATGTTGGCTGTCTCCCATTAAGCCATGACTATCTACATGTTCAGCAATTTTGTTCTTTATGATAGTTTCTACCATTTTTCCCAGTAATGACATCAGGCTCATCGGTCTGTAGTTTCCCGGATCACCCCTGGAACCCTTTTTAAAAATTGGCATTACGTTGGCCATCCTCCAGACTTCAGGTATTACATATGATTTTAATGATAGTTCACAGATTACTAATAGCAGGTCTGCAATCTCATATTTCAGTTCTTTCAACACCCCCGGATGTATATCATTCGGTCCAGGTGATTTCCTTCTCTTCAGTTTATCAAATAGTTGTAATACATCTTCCTGATGTATCGATATTTCCTTCAATTCTTCCACACCTTTAAATATCACTTCAGTCATGGGTAACATCTCTACATCTTCCGAAGCAAAGACCGAAGCAAAGAATTCATTGAAACTCTCCACTATCGCCTAGTCGCCTTTTAGTGCCCCTTTAACCCCTCTATCATCTAATGGACTAACTGACTCTCTCACAGGTTTTTTGCTGCAAATGTTACGCGTTTTTATTTATTTATTTTGTATACCACATTATCCTTCAATCAAAGTGGTTGACAAGACAACAAAGGAATTACATGCTGAGGGCATAGGAAGATCAAATACAATACAGTACAATATAAATATAGTACAAACAGTAAAATATAATATTATCTCATAGTTAAACTGGATATACAATTTGATCAATTTAAGTTATTTGACCAAATGATTCTATGAATAAATAAGTCTTTAAAGATATGCAAAAGTCTTTGATGTCTTCCTGAGCTCTTAATTCTTCAGGAATAGAATTCCATACCTCTGGTGTCATGAAGGAAAATGCTCTTATAGAGGTCATCTGTTTGATCTATTGAAGTTTAAAGGTGTACTAACCTTATTGGAGTTATGAAATCGCCTAGGTCTTAGGCTCTTGTCTTTGGATATTATATGCTGTAGAATATCTGCTGAAGATTGGTGAAAGATTTTGAAAATAATCATTAGGATTTTGTATTTTGCTCTTGCAATAATGGGAAGGAAATGTAACTGTTTAAGGACAGGAGTTATGTGATCAAATTTTGCAGAGCCAGTAATTATACGTGCAATAGTGTTTTGAACTAATTGGAGAGGATGGATAGCGTTTTTAGGAAGACCTTGATACAAGACGTTTCCAAAAGTACATTAAACGTTTTTGCTTCTGAAGCAAGCTTCTTCTCAAATTCTCCATTTGCCTGCCTTATCAATGCCTTGCATTTAACTTGCCAGTGCTTGTGCTGTTTCCAAGAATGGCTTGGAATGTTGTAGTCTGAAGTCTAGCAGCCCGAAGAGAGAGATGTTATAATAACCAAGGTTTTACTTTGAGATGACATTGTTTGTGAGAATGAGATACAATGCTTTTGTTTTAAGAATGCTGGAACAGAAATATCTCTGCTCTAACCTAGAACATCTAGATAAACAATGTTTGACATAAGCTGAATTTGTACAATGTAAGGGGTATGTTTACTAAAGGGTGCTAACATTGCAGCGGCGGAATTAGCACGCGATAAGGTACGTTATCGGGTGATGAAGGCACGTTATCATGCGATAACATCACTTATCGTGCAATAACGCGCCTGCAGCGTTAAGTCACCCTAACGCCATGAAATCCGGTGCTGAAGGGCAGAGGAAGGCTTCCCAGAGTGCAGAGAGAAGGGGTCAATGGGTGGAGAGTGGGAGGGGAGAGGCTCCAGGCACACTAACGCTGTGGAATCCAGGACTGATCACTAACGCCAGTGAAACCCTCGTGTTAAGGCACATTTGCAGGAAAGAGAAACCATTTCCGTCAGCAATGTACAGCAAAGCCAGGGAAACCAAAAAAAAAGTGATAGTTGTGATACATGTGCACGGAACAAAAGGGTAAATAAACATGGAAAATGACCTGAACAAAATTTAAAATCACCATAACCAAGCTGGCCAATAGTGATATTAATGGGAAAAATAAAAAAACACTACTGAGAAAGCTCCAAAAAAAGATATCATTTTTGGAAGGGTCTATGCTCTGTTCCCCTACAAGGTGAATGATCCCACATTGAAATAGCGCTGATCAGGGTTTTCCCTTTTTATTGGACAGGTTTCTTATGGAATGCACATGTGCGGCAACAGCAGGGTGGGCATGTCGGAAAGGGCAACTGTACAGATGCTTGAAAATGGGATACAGAGGACTGCAGGCAGTACATGCTGTGGTGCAGCTGGGGCACAGTGTGGACTGGGGAGATGCCTAGGTGGCACATAGGAATGCTGAAACTGTTCAGCAGCCAGACAGCAACTGATGAGGGCCCAACATGGGCACGAGTGTGTTTCTCACAGTGTCACAGGGGATAGTACCCAGCAGGTACCCCCAAGGGCACAGAACATTGGCAGGCGGTGGTGGGAGGGAAGCGTGGATGTCTATGCAGGCACCCCTACCCCAGATCCAGCACCATAGGCAGCCACCTACTGGCACACTGAATGGCCTGAGACTGTGCACCACCACCAGCACCACAAGCATAAGGGCATGTCAGCATGGTGGCGGAGGGGTACTGGTGGTGGAGGCGGCAGTGGCATATGCCCACAGCAAACCATGGCCTAGCCCTGTTTAGGTGGGTGCCGTGCACTGCAACAGACAGGCTCTGTCTGATGAACAGTCATGGTATCCCCAGGGAATGAACCATCCCTGTGGCAACAGTGCTGTGCAATACATACAGCCAGCATGTTCAAGAGCAGAAAGTCACAAGTTCAAGTCCCAGCTGTGGCTCCTGCCAACCCAGTCCCTGCATTTTACCCAGTACTAAACCATGGTAATAAAGACGGAACCTTTATTGCATATAACATAAACATGGCTGAAACGCCTATATTTCACCCTACAGAGCACAGACACCATAAACATGTGCAATACCTAGAGCAGAGTTTCCCAAATGCAGTCCTGGAGGGCCAAAAACCATTCGGGTTTCATGCTGTTTCTAATAAAGATGCCTGTTCTGCATTTCTATGCGCTGCCCCCTTGGTATGCAATTGTATCTCATGCATATTCATTAGGGACAGCATGAAAACCCGAACAGTGTTTGGCCCACCAGGACCGTTGTTGGGAACCTCTGCCCTAGAGCAGCAGCCAACAGGGGCAGAAACACCCGCACCCATAGGCTCCATTATCCAAAGCCTCACGGAGAGACAGGATGTTGGGCCCTGCGTGCAGCAGCATCTCCCAATACTAGCACTTGCATACCTTAGCAATGCTGCCCTAAACCTGTGAATACTGTTTATTGTTTATTGTTTATTTCACACTTAATATACCGCCCCCCATAACATCGGGGCAGTTTACAAAATAAAATTAATAATTATAGAAAGAGAAAAATAAATTACAATAAATGATAGAAAGAAAAGAAAGTAAAGACAGAACAATCAGGTAGACCAAAAGATAAGAGACATAGAAATGAAATTCAGGGGGGGAAAGCTAGGGAGAATAGATGAGTCTTATTATTTATTTATTTATTTAGCTGTATTTATATCCCGCTTTTCACCGGGTCAAAGCGGTCAATTGGGGGATACATTTAACATGAGGGGATATGAGACACATATGCTAATACTTACAGGGAACATGGGCAATGGAGGGTTAAGTGGCTTGCCCAAGACCACAAGGAGTGCCTGTAGGACTAGAAATCCCAGTCCCTCCGGCCTGAGATTGCTGTCCCCAGGTGGGACTTGAACCCCTGGCCCTCCGGCCTGAAGTACCTTGTCCTAACCACTAGACCACTCCTCCCTGGTCTAGTGGTGGTCTTAAGGAGAGAACGGAATTTGGGATATGATTCTTCTGTACGGAGGTTGGTGGGAAGGGAGTTCCAGAGAGAGGGTCCTAAATAGTAGAATGCCGATTTCCTGGTAGATTGAAGATGAGCTTTGGAGGGTGCTGGAAGGTGAAGGCGGTTAATATGAATGGACCGAAGACTGCGTGAGGGAGTATGGTAAGTCAGTAGATCCGAAAGGTAGGCAGGTGTAGAGAGATAAATGGCTCTATGGGTTAAGTTGAGGACCTTAAAGGATATCCGGAAGTCAATTGGCAACCAATGAAGGTGGTGCAGCAGAGGGGTGACATGGTCGCGGGGCGAAGCATGGAGGATCATGCGAGCAGCTGTATTTTGAATTAATTGGAGACGGCGTTTTTTTTTTTTTTTGTAACATCTTTTTATTCGAATTATAGTAATACAAGTCATGAGAAACAATCATACATAAATCCATTTTTCAACCCAACAACAATCCCTTCCCCCTCCCCCCCCACCAATCCCCCCCCCCTGGTTCTCAAAGGGACAAGGGACACACAAAGAATATAGATTGACAAGGCATCGCACAGCATGTTCCTTCAGCCTACGTGCTCATCTACATCTCTTGGCCAAGGTGGTAGTATTGGGGGGCATTCCCCTAGGACACAGGTGAGCTAATCAACGGAATCGGTCCAACAGCGCCCATCTCTCCGTATGAAGATCCACTCTAGCGGGGTAGTGGATTTTACTATAGTTTCTCTAATTGAGAGTATCGGCACACTTGACCCCACCACCTGTTTGGGTGTAGGGACTGAAAATTTTTCCAATTCGATAGGATCATTTTAATGGCCACTGCGATCATATAATTCAACAGAAAACGCTCCCCTTTGGGGAGTCCCAGAGGAAGCGAGCGCAGGTAGACCACATTCCGTGATAGCTCACCATTGATGCCCAGTACAGCTTGGATTTTACCCCATACACCCACCCAAAACCTTGTTACTAATGGGCAGTCATAGAACATGTGCGCAAATGTGCCAAGACTGTCCTGACAAGACCAGCATTTGCCTGTAGTGGACTTATCCCATTTAGAGAGTTTGACAGGGGTCACATAGGCCCTATGCAGAAAAAAGAACAGCGATTGCGTGATGGCAGCTGATCTCGAAACTCGTGTTATAGGCCCCCAAAGGATTTTCCAAGAAAGGGGAGATAACAAACAGGAGGACTCACTCTCCCACACCCCAGTTAGTCCCGATGGTTGGGTAGAGCTATACCGCCGAAACATATCATATATCTTAGACACCGGGCCTTTGTGATCAAGCGTCTCCCGAATCCGTTGACAGAGTCTAGTTTCGGCAGGGAGCGCCCTGGGCACAATATTTTTTTCCACCAGACAGTGTTTAAGCTGCATCCAGCGGAGGAAACAGGAGCTCGGAAGGGAAAATTCCGCACAGAGATCTGCGAAATTTTTCCAGCGAGGTCCACTGGTCAGCTGATCTACTACCCATATCCCTTGCGCCTGCCAGTCCCGCCAGGCAAACTTCTGCCCTCCAATTCGAAAGTGGGGGTTCCACCATATTGGAGTCTGCCTAGAGGGTAAGTTGTCACTGCTCGCTGCCTGCGCAAGCGCTAAATACGCCTCCTGAGTGGCCCGAAGGACTTTTCCCCCCTCAGAGGTTACGGGGCTTAAAGCCCCCAGCATAAATCGTAAAGGGTAGGGACTAGCCATATACATCTCAACCGCCAGCCAACTTGGGCTGTGCTCGCCCTGGTCCCCGTCTAGCCACCATGCTCCCTGCTTCAGCAACAGGGCGTGATGATACCATTGCAGGTCTGGAAAGTGTACACCCCCCTGCTCCCTGGGTGCTTTGAGTTTCCTAAGTGCAATACGGTGCTGGGCCCCATTCCACAGGAAAGATAAGAGGCATCTCTCTATATCCGCATAGATTTTCGAGGGGAGGGAGACAGGAAGCATGCCAAGGATGTAATTAATTTTAGGAGCCAACGTCATTTTAATAATCTCCAGTCTGCCCCACCATGTAAAACGCAGGGGGGACCAAGCTAGGGTTTTACAACGGATCAGCTTAATAATCTCGTCCGTATTCTCGCGTATCATTCGTTCCCAGGAGGCGCAGTAATATGCTCCTAGGTATTTGATACATCCTGTCTCCCAGCGAAAGGGGAACGGGGCCATCATATTAGAGTTGGAACAGCTGTTAAGCGGAAACGCGACAGATTTGGTCCAATTAATTTTATACCCCGAAAGGCGAGAATAAGTATCAATCAATTTCAAAAGCCATGGTACTTCACAGGGTTGCGTAAACAGGAGAAGGTCATCGGCAAAGGCCGAGAGTTTCACTTGGACTTCTCCGCACGAGAAGCCAGTTACATCAGTGCTTTGCCTTATGGCGATAGCTAAGGGTTCTAATGCCAGGTTAAAGAGCAGCGGGGAGAGAGGGCAGCCCTGCCTGGTTCCTCTGTGCAGGGAGAAGGAACCAGAGAGTACGCCATTCGCGAGGATTCTAGCACTCGGTTGCTGATATAATACACGTACTTTCTGTATGAAGTCCCCCCCCAAGCCAAACCAGTCCAATACAGAGAAGAGAAAGGGCCACTCCAACCTATCAAAAGCCTTTTCGGCATCAAGAGAAAGGGCGATGTATGGTGAGTCCTCTCCAGCAGCCCTGTCAAGTAAGTTACAGAGCAGCCGAGCATTGTCAGTGGTCGCTCTACCGGGAATAAACCCTGATTGATCAGGGTGTATCAAATCACCAACATATTGAGCTAGTCGTTTGGCCAGTATGCTGGCATAGACCTTATAGTCAGTATTTAAGAGAGAGATAGGCCTATAGTTTGTGACATAATTGGGATCCTTTCCAGGCTTTTCTAATACTACGATCGTGGCTTCCGAAAAGCTGCCAACACGCTCCTGCTCCTGGATTAGCCACTCGTAGTAAATCGCTAGAAATGGGCTCAGTTCAGCCCCTAGAGCTTTATAGAGCTCAGATGGCAGCCCGTCCGGGCCTGTCGCTTTGCCCCTCGGCATAGATGCAAGGGCCATCTGAATTTCCTTGAGGGAAAAAGGCTCTCCTAACTTTCTAGCTTGCACATCGGTCAATTTGGGCTGCGTGAGCTTCTCCAAAAAGCTTGCAACAGCTGCCGGCTCCGTCTTGACCTCTGTAGAGTACAGCCTGGCATAGTACTGGGAGAACTCATGCAATATCTGTGCATCTGTGACTAAACGGGTCTGGTTATCATCAAGGAGCGAGGAGATTCTAGCTTTTTCACGCTTCCCGCGGAGGGTACTCGCTAACATCTTACTAGCCCGATTATTTTCAACGTGATAATGAGCTGACTGCTTCGTCATATGAAGTTCTACTTCCGAGCTCAAGTGCTCATTGTAGTCAAACCGCAGCTTTTGGAGCCTCCGCAGAATATCTGCAGTGGGGCGTGCAAACCACAGCTGTTCCCCAGCTTTAATTTGGGTTTCCAAGGCTGCCATTTGGGCTTTTCGCTTTCTGCTTTCTTTGATCTTATAACTGGTAATAGTTCCCCGGAGTGAGGCCTTAAAGGCCTCCCACCATGCCCATCCCGCCGTTTCCTGGATCTTATTTTCAGCAAAGTAGGACCTTACGGTGGAGCGCAACTCATTCAAAAAGTCTGGGTCTGCCAGCCAGGACCTATTAAATGACCAATTAGAGCCCACGCGTGAAGTATCATGTACTCGGATCTTCACCATGATCGCAGCATGATCAGAGATAGTCATACTTAAAATGTCCGCTTCACAGCTGTTCGCAACCAAGGACTTTGAGACCAGGAAATAGTCTATGCGAGAAAAGGAGTTGTGAGCTGGAGAGAAGAAGGTGTATTCCTTGTCGACTGGATGGAGCAACCTCCAAATGTCAACCATCCCCCAGTCTTCCATAAGGCTAGAGAGGGCTATATCCGCTCTCGTCTTCTTGCTTATCCTCCCTGGGCTACGATCAATTAATGAGTCCAGCACCATATTGAGGTCCCCTCCCAGTACTATAGGAGCTTCGCTTTCTCCTTGCATTGCACAGTTCAGTGTACAGTAAAAATTAGGATCGTCCTTATTAGGACCATATACATTTACTAGGACACATTTAAATTTCCCAAGCTGGAGCAGAACTATGGCCCACCTTCCAGAGATATCACTGCTAGACCTCAGTATCTCTGCCCCCAGTGTCTTGCGTACCAAAATAGCAACCCCATTTCTCTTCTGGTCTGCCGGGGAGCAGCCAGCTAACACAAACCTCCCCTCCTCCAGTTTCCTGGTCTCTAAAGCGGAGAGATGTGTCTCCTGAAGGAAAGCTATGTCAGCCCGCTGCTTCACGCAGTACGCTAATATCTTTTTCCGTTTCATTGGAGTTTTAATCCCCTTGACATTCAAAGACAGAAATTTTAAATCACTAGCCATAATCAATTATATCTATGCGTGCCAGGAAAGTTAAGCAACCTGCATCAATTACAATCATAGTTTCCCTCTGAGAACCGTCCCATCCCCGTACCCCCACCCCGCACCCACCTGGATAAGTCAGCAAGACTCACGCAGCACAGCGGGTCCCGTCCCCATATGGGTAAAAGTGACATAACATGTAACACATTTCAGCTATGCATGCAATCCCTAACACAAGCCACCGCCATGTTATAGCAGATACTGTCGGCCGGGCGTCTAGCCTCACTTTAGCTGGAACGAGGGAGCAATCTCATACAGATGGCCTAGGCCGCGGCTCGACCGATCAGAAAACGAAAGAGTCAAACTCAGGTAACAATTGGGCGAGGCCCACAGGCAACTGATACAACCAACAAGAGCGCCAGTACACAGTCACGTATCCATAAGGAGTGCTTCTTGGTCCTCAATATATTGTGCCAGGAGCGCAGGGTCTTCAAACGACTTGGTGACATTATTCAAAGTGACTTTGAAGCGAGCTGGATTGATTAAGCCATATCTTGCCTGCAGCCTCTGCAAGCGCGGCCTAAGCGCAAGGAATTGCTTCCGTTTTTCCACTGTAGGTTTGCTGAAGTCCGGATATAAGGCTACCTTCTGGCCCTCATATAGCAGCTGTCGGCAGTTCTTAGCAGCCGTGAGGATCTGCACTGCTTGTTGGTGTCTCAGGACGCACAGAATCATCGGGCGCGGTGCCTGGCCTCGCGGATTAGATGTCGTGGGGATGCGATGGGCCCGCTCTAGCTCTAGCGGGCGGGCGAACTCGATTTTAAGCAGTTTGGGTATGAGAGCCTCCAAAAACTTGATCGGGTCTCCTCCTTCCACCCCTTCCTTGAGGCCGATGATCCGAATATTACTGCGCCGCGCTCTGTTATTCATGTCCTCATAATTCTTTTCCAACCACTCAAGCTTGCGTAGAATTTTTGGTAGTTGTGCAAAACGTTCCTCATGTTTTGCAGTGGCCCCTTCCACTTTCTCCACTCGCAAAGTTAGCGACTGCATCTGGGCGCTCATTTCCTTTAGATCTGATTGCATTTCATTTAGGGCATCTCCATTCGCGTCCACCCGACTACGAATTGCTCGTACCTCTTTTAACAATTCCTGTATGCCCTCTGCGGCTTCTTGCTGGGACGCCATTTTGCGCGGTGACAACGGATCCGACTTGGTTCTTTTTGTGCCCACTGACGTCGGATTTGGGAATTCAAGCCTAGTCTGTTTGCCTCCCGACATAATCCCCGGGTACTGCAGTGGTTCAGATAGGTTAATCCCCCAGATAGTAGCTGAAACGATCAGGATTAGTGCAGTGGGGCCCGGGAGAGACTCACTCACACCGCCATGCTGCAGCCGTGCTGGCTCCGCCTCCTGGAGACGGCGTTTTTGATATTGGGAGAGTCCGGCAAAAATAGTATTGCAGAAGTCTAATCTGGTGATGATCAAAGAGAGAAGAAGAGTGGTGATGGCCTGAATGGACAAGAAGGGGAGAATAGCACGAATTTGTCGGAGACGCAGAAAAGAGCACCAAGAGATGTGAGAAATATGGTCATGAAAACTAAGGGCGCTATCAAGGAATACTCCAAGGTAGCGCAGCTTAGGGACTAAAGTAATGATGGAGCCTGCGAGAGATGGGGCAAGTGAAGGAGTAAGAGAGGTGTGCAGGAACCAAATTGCAGCAGTCTTTTTAACATTGAGTACCAGACAATTGGAAGAGAGCCAAGAAGAAATAGTGGACAGACAGTCTTCTAAAGGTGATATATCAAGATGAGATGACGAAGTGTGATGCAACAGAAAAATATCATCAGCGTAGAAGTAGTTTGAAATCCCGGATTGCTGGATGAGTAGGGCCAAGGGGGCAAGAAAGACATTAAACAATAAGGGAGCCAGAATTGATCCCTGAGGGACACCACAGGGAAGTGAAAAGCGATCGGAGGAAGAAAGGGTGGAGGAAACAGCAAAAGACCGATGACATAGAAATGAGTGAAACCAGTGATACACCAAACCACGAATGCCCGCATCCCTAAGGCGAGAGAGGAGAAGGGCGTGATCCACCAGGTCAAACGCTGCAGAGAGATCAAGTGATACCGCTAGAGTAATGTTGGTCATGAGAAGTATGAATTTCATTTAAGACAGCTGTAATTGTGGTCTCAACACTAAATCCGGATCTAAATCCGGATTGCCTGGGGTGAAGGAAAAGTGTAGAGGCAAGGTAATGAGAAAGCTGTGAGAATACTACCTTCTCCAAGAGTTTGGAAGAGAAAGGGAGATTGGAGACTGGGCGATAGTGAGCAGGGATGGAAGGATCAAGGGTAGGTTGTTTTAAAAGAGGGCGGACTGTGGCATGTTTCCAGGGGGTAGGGAAGAGACCAGATGACAAGCTAGAATTAATGATAGTCAGAAGGGGTTGGAGTAGTGTAACGGGAGGTTCAGAGAACCAAGTAGAAGGAATAGGATCCAGATCACAGGTAGTTTTACGGGTAGTAGACAGTAATTGAAGCAATTCTGAGGATGAGATGGGAGAGAAGGTGGACCAAGTGTGGGAGAGGCACGGAGAGGATGGGGGAGAAACAGGAGGAGGTGACATCAAAGCCTGGGGGCAATGAGGGAGAGAGGAACAGAGATCCTGGATTTTGGAGGAAAAGAATGTCGCCAGGGAGGTGGGGCTAGGGGCCTTTTCGGGGAGAAGAGAGTCCTGAGCAGAAGAAGACTGCAGGCGAGAGAGAGTGTTCAATGTAGCGAAAAGCTGACGAGATCTGTTTGGGGCAGCTATGATTGAGGAGGAGTAAAAAGAACATTTTGCCAGATGAATAGCAGACCGATAGTAAGCATGGCAGGATTTGAATTTTTGATAAGATGATGCAGAGGGGACCTTGCGCCAAAGTCGCTTGGCTCTCCGTAAATGAGAGCGGAGTAGGGAAAGCCCAGCATGGTACCATGACTGGTGAGTACGGCGCCGGGGTTTGAAAAGCTTAGTAGGGGCAACTTGGTCAAGGGAGCGTGACAGCTCAGAATTCCAAATTGTAACCTGGGAAGAGGGCGAAAGGGAAGAGAAATCGCACGGGGGAAGATGGAGAGCTGCGGAGAAGGCTTGCAGGGTGGACAGGTTAAGACACCGGGAAGGACGGGCAGGTGGAGAAAGGAGAGGAGGAGCAGGGGGAGGGGCCTGAAAGGTGAACAGGAGGTAGAAATGATCCGACCAGGGTATGGGAACTGCGGAGGGAGAAGAAATGAAATACGGAGAGGATAGTGGGGAAATGACTAAATTGAGAATGTGACCCGCAACATGAGTGGGTGAAGAGACATGCTGAGATAAGGAGAGATCATGGAGTAAGGAGGAAAAGGCAACGTCCCTGGCCGAGGTAGGGGAATCAAAGTGGACATTAAAATCACCTAGTAAATGAAGCTGAGGAAACTGAAGAACCAAATCAGAGACAGAAGACAGGAGGGAATCCCAAAGGGAGGGAGAAGAGGACGGGGGGGGGGGGAATAAATTAGGAGAAATTGGAGAGCAGGTAAGCTATTCAACTGGAGTAAAAGAGACTCGGGATAAGTTAATGAGGCAGAAGAAATCTTGGAGAGGGGAACCGAGGAGCGTTAAATTACCGCAACCCCACCACCTGACCTAGTAAGACGCGGGATAAATATGGCTTCATAGTCAGGGGGAAGGCAGCGATGAAGGAGAGACTCCTCTCCCTCTTTGAGCCAAGTCTCAACCAGGAAAAGGATGTCGATATGCTCTTAGTCAATAAGATCATACATTAACGCAGTTTTTGAGCATAGGGATCGACAATTGAGTAAACTCAATCGGAGGGGCGCTGTTAGGGCAGAAACAGAATGTAACAGATTGTGGGGACGAGCAGGAACTTGAGAGGGAGGGGCCAGTACAATGGAGCATAGATGGGCGCGAGAGGGGGTCTGAAAGCAGGAAATCGAAAAGGGAGAGGGTAGGGGGCGGCGACCCCAGAATACCGGAATGGCCGACATAGATAACAAGCAAAGCAACAAGAAACAAAGGGCGAAACAAGTGCCAGAAAGGAGGGATGAAAGCTTATAGATAGGTGCAAAGGACGGTTTAGAGGGTGTGAAGAGTGCAGGACAGTCTGTGTCGGAAGCACGAAGAAATGGAGTGGAAACACCGAGGACGGGAAGGAAGATGTTGCCCGAGTCGTCGCCCCAAGGAGCTCGCCCAAGCGTCTCTAAGTAAGGGCTGACTGTTGCAGAATCGCGTTGTGCGCGATTACGTCGTATCCAGGGGTGGAGCTGTGATGGCTGGATGCAGCACGAGACGGCTACACAGGTTGGCAGGAAAGTGCTGGGACGCTGCAGACAGTGTCTCTAAGTAAGGGCTGACTGTTGCGCAATTGCGTTGTGCGCGATTACGTCGTATTCAGGGGTGGAGCTGTGATGGCTGGATGCAGCACGAGACGGCTACACAGGTTGGCAGGAAAGTGCAGGGACGCCGCAGACAGCGTCTCTAAGTAAGGGCTGACTGTTGCGCAATCGCGTTGTGCACGATTACGTCGTATCCAGGGGTGGAGCTGTGATGGCTGGATGCAGCACGCTAGGTAGAATAGAGAAAAATGAGAAAAAAGAAGCACATACAAAAACACAAAAACAGAAAGCAAGGACAGCCAAACAGCCAAACAAACCAAGCTACAGCTGGAGGTAGACAGTGCAAATAATAAAACTATGAAAAACTACAGATAACTACAGTTAACAACATATGCAGGAAGCAGCTTACAGACGGCTACACAGGTTGGCAGGAAAGTGCTGGGACGCCGCAGACAGTGTCTCTAAGTAAGGGCTGACTGTTGCACAATCGCGTTGTGCGCGATTACGTCATATCCAGGGGTGGAGCTGTGATGGCTGGATGCAGCATGAGACGGCTACACAGGTTGGCAGGAAAGTGCTGGGACGCCGCAGACAGCGTCTCTAAGTAAGGGCTGACTGTTGCGCAATTGCGTTGTGCGCGATTACGTCGTATCCAGGGGTGGAGCTGTGATGGCTGGATGCAGCACGCTAGGTAGAAGAGAGAAAAATGAGAAAAAAGAAGCACATACAAAAACACAAAAACAGAAAGCAAGAAGGACAGCCAAACAGCCAAACAAACAAAGCTATAGCTGGAGGTAGACAGTGCAAATAATAAAACTATGAAAAACTACAGTTAACTACAGTTAACAACATATGCAGGAAGCAGCTTACAGATGGCTACACAGGTTGGCAGGAAAGTGCTGGGACGCCGCAGACAGCGTCTCTAAGTAAGGGCTGACTGTTGCGCAATCGCATTGTGCGCGATTACGTCGTATCCAGGGGTGGAGCTGTGATGGCTGGATGCAGCACGCTAGGTAGAAGAGAGAAAAATGAGAAAAAAGAAGCACATACAAAAACACAAAAACAGAAAGCAAGAAGGACAGCCAAACAGCCAAACAAACCAAGCTATAGCTGGAGGTAGCCAGTGCAAATAATAAAACTATGAAAAACTACAGTTAACTACAGTTAACAACATATGCAGGAAGCAGCTTACAGATGGCTACACAGGTTGGCAGGAAAGTGCTGGGACGCCACAGACAGCGTCTCTAAGTAAGGGCTGACTGTTGCGCAATTGTGTTGTGCAAGATTATGTCGTATCCAGGGGTGGAGCTGTGATGGCTGGATGCAGCGCGAGACGGCTACACAGGTTGGCAGGAAAGTGCTGGGACGCCGCAGACAGCGTCTTTAAGTAAGGGCTGACTGTTGCGCAATCACGTTGTGCGCGATTACGTCGTATCCAGGGGTGGAGCTGTGATGGCTGGATGCAGCATGAGATGGCTACACAGGTTGGCAGGAAAGTGCTGGGACGCCGCAGACAGCGTCTCTAAGTAAGGGCTGACTGTTGCGCAATCGCGTTGCACGCGATTACATAGTATCCAGGGCAGGAGCTGTGATAGCTGGATGCAGCACGAGATGGCTACACAGTTTGGCAGGAAAGTGCTGGGACGCCGCAGACAGGGTCTCTAAGTAAGGGCTGACTGTTGCGCAATCGCGTTGTGCGCGATTATGTCATATCCAGGGGTGGAGCTGTGATGGCTGGATGTAGCTCGAGACGGCTACACAGGTTGGCAGGAAAGTGCTGGGACACCGCAGACAGCGTCTTTAAGTAAGGGCTGACTGTTGCGCAATCGCGTTGTGCGTGATTATGTCGTATCCAGGGGTGGAGCTGTGATGGCTGGATGCAGCACGAGACGGCTACACAGGTTGTCAGGAAAGTGCTGGGATGCCGCAGACAGCGTCTCTAAGTAAGTGCTGACTGTTGCGCAACCGCATTGTGCGCGATTATGTCATATCCAGGGGTGAAGCTGTGATGGCTGGATGCAGCACAAGATGGCTACAGAGGTTGGCAGGAAAGTGCTGCGATGCCGCAGACAGCATCTCTAAGTAAGGGCTGACTGTTGCGCAATCGTGTTGTGTGCGATTATGTCAAATCCAGGGGTGGAGCTGTGATGGCTGGATGCAGCACGAGACGGCTACACAGGTTGGCAGGAAAGTGCTGCGATGCCGCAGACAGCGTCTCTAAGTAAAGGCTGACTGTTGCGCAATCGCGTTGTGCGCGATTACGTCGTATCCAGGGGTGGAGCTGTGATGGCTGGATGCAGCACGAGACGGCTACACAGGTTGGCAGGAAAGTGCTGGGATGCTGCAGACAGCGTCTCTAAGTAAGGGCTGACTGTTGCGCAATCGTGTTGTGCGCGATTACGTCATATCCAGAGGTGGAGCTGTGATGGCTGGATGCAGCATGCTAGGTAGAAGAGAGAAAAATTAGAAAAAAGAAGCACATACAAAAACACAAAAACAGAAAGCAAGAAGGACAGCCAAACAGCCAAACAAACCAAGCTATAGCTGGAGGTAGACAGTGCAAATAATAAAACTATGAAAAACTACAGTTAACTACAGTTAACAACATATGCAGGAAGCAGCTTACAGACAGCTACACAGGTTGGCAGGAAAGTGCTGGGACACCGCAGACAGCGTCTCTAAGTAAGGGCTGACTGTTGCGCAATCGCGTTGTGTGCGATTACGTCATATCCAGGTGTGGAGCTGTGATGGCTAGATGCAGCACCAGACGGATGCACAGTTTGGCAGGAAAGTGCTGGGACGCCGCAGACAGCATCTCTAAGTAAGGGCTGACTGTTGCGCAATCGTGTTGTGCGTGATTACGTCGTATCCAGGGGTGGAGCTGTGATGACTGGATGCAGCACGAGACGGCTACACAGGTTGGCAGGATAGTTCTGGGACGCTGCAGACAGCGTCTCTAAGTAAGGGCTGACTGTTGCGCAATCGCGTTGTGCACGGTTACGTCGTATCCAGGGGTGGAGCTGTGATGGCTGGATGCAGCACGAGACGGCTACACAGGTTGGCAGGAAAGTTCTGGAACGCCGCAGACAGCGTCTCTAAGTAAGGGCTGACTGTTGCGCAATTGCGTTGTGCGCGATTATGTCATATCCAGGGGTGGAACTGTGATGGCTGGATGCAGCACGAGACGGCTACACAGGTTGGCAGGAAAGTGCTGGGACGCCGCAGACAGCGTCTCTAAGTAAGGGCTGGGTGTTGCGCAATTGCGTTGTGCGCGATTACGTCGTATCCAGGGGTGGAGCTGTGATGGCTGGATGCAGCATGCTAGGTAGAAGAGAGAAAAATGAGAAAAAAGAAGCACATACAAAAACACAAAAACAGAAAGCAAGAAGGACAGCCAAACAGCCAAACAAACCAAGCTATAGCTGGAGGTAGACAGTGCAAATAATAAAACTATGAAAAACTACAGTTAACTACAGTTAACAACATATGCGGGAAGCAGCTTACAGATGGCTACACAGGTTGGCAGGAAAGTGCTGGGACGCCGCAGACAGCGTCTCTAAGTAAGGGCTGACTGTTGCGCAATCGCGTTGTGCGCGATTATGTCGTATCCAGGGGTGGAGCTGTGATGGCTGGATGCAGCACGAGACGGCTACACAGGTTGGCAGGAAAGTGCTGGTACACCGCAGACAGCGTCTCTAAGTAAGGGCTGACTGTTGCGCAATTGAGTTGTGCGAGATTATGTCGTATCCAGGGGTGGAGCTGTGATGGCTGGATGCAGCGCGAGACGGCTACACAGGTTGGCAGGAAAGTGCTGGGACGCCGCAGACAGCGTCTTTAAGGAAGGGCTGACTGTTGCGCAATCGCGTTGTGCACGATTACGTCTTATCCAGGGGTGGAGCTGTGATGGCTGGATGCAGCACGAGACAGCTACACAGGTTGGCAGGAAAGTGCTGGGAAGCCGCAGACAGCGTCTCTAAGTGCTGACTGTTGTGCAACCACGTTGTGCGGGATCATGTCGTATCCAGGGGTGGAGCTGTGATGGCTGGATGCAGCACGAGACGGCTACACAGGTTGGCAGGAAAGTGCTGGGACGCCGCAGACAGTGTCTCTAATTAAGGGCTGACTGTTGCGCAATCGCGTTGTGCGCGATTACGTCGTTTCCAGGGGTGGAGCTGTGATGGCTGGATTCAGCACGAGACGGCTACACAGGTTGGCAGGAAAGTTACGTTACACATATATCCAAAGGTTGCTATGATTAATGGCAGATAGCAATTCCTAAGTTCAGCAAAATTTGCTGATTGAGCTGCATCATAGCAACCTTTGTCTGTGAAGTGTGTTTCAGTTCTGGTTTCTGACAGTGTTTACCATCCTGGGGAGTGACCTCAACAGTATTGTGTACCATAGCCATGCCTGTACTGTGCCCAGGACTGGTGCGGATAGCCAGGGCTGCCAAAAGCCTCTATATTTGCACAATGCTGGCATAGGTGTGGGAGTTGTGTCTGTCTATCCAGTGTGTGGTGGCTGCCAACACCTTACTCAGCCCTCACTGCTTGCACTGTTTCCAGAGTTAGCCTGCCAAGGTGCATAATGAGGAGAAAGGTACTGTGGGTATAGCCCGGACAGGGTGGCTTGGGCAGGATGCATCTGCACAGGGCATAGGGCAATGGCTGGGACATTGTAGTGCCCGGCCACCACCTGCATGGACAGGGTGGCCACAGCATGTCCTGCTGGGAGGTCACTCTCACCCTAACTGAGCAGTGACCACGGCATGGCTAGGTTCCCCCATAGTGCTATATAATATTTTTCTCAAGTGGTACTTATGGGTTCTCTTTTCTGGGGTCCAATCACTAACTTATTTGCTTGGTGGGTGTGCTCACATCCCATCCAGGAGCATGGACTAGCTAGCAGACTGTCTGCAGTTATATGTGCATGGCTAGGACACCTTGCAGGGTGCAGGGGCTGGAGACTCACTGTGCTTGCTGCTGGAGAATGTCAGATAGTGGTGGTGGTGGGGAGCTGAGCATTTCCAGGCCTACTGTCTGTCTGCATTGCCTGCCCCGTAGGGTGTCTGTTTCCCAACAGGACTGGGGTTGATGGTCCCCTCTACTGCCACCATTGCAGGGAGGTAGAATGTGCATCTGTTGGTGGAAAATCCTGTTTCCCACCCTGAGCCACAGAGGGTGATAGTACATAGTCCACCTATGGATCCAAACACCCTTCACCTACATCATGTGACCATGGCACCAACATTGGATACGCACTATTCTGGGTGCATCATAGCCCATAAGGGCTGTATATGACTGAGAAATATAGATGGACACAGATGTATTCTAAGAGCATCTGCAGGAACTACCTATCACACACACTGGCACTGATGGTGACCTTCAGCATGGCCTGTCAGCCATGAAAGGTGCTGTGAACCTGGTGCTGGGCACCCCACCTCACCCTCAGGGTGAGCACAGTACCCGCACAATGTGATGGTCTGTAGCTACTCTGTGCCAGTAACACACACGGTCAGTAACCCCTACCAGGCCGAGGTGCTGTGGGGGTGCATACCCCATCTTGTGATCATCTGTAGACTGCTGATTTGCATGTGCAGTGCACCATGGGTATGGGTGGGTTAACCCTATCCTGGTAACCACAGCAGGCAGTTTGTGTAGTGACCTGCAGTCCTTTTGTAGCCAGCCAGGGGCTTATTAGTAGCTCTAGAGCTGTAGCCCACTGGTTACTTCACTACCTGTAGAGCCAGAGATCATGGGTTGGATCCCACAGTGGGGTTGTTTGATAGGGCTCTCTGAAGCATTTTATTTTTTTAATTTAAATTAGTGCTGCCAGAAAAAGCACACTCATGGTGCTGCAACCTTAAGGTGCCTCATAAGGCACCCCATAAAGCACCCTATAAGGCACCCTATAAAGCGCCCTATAAAGTGCCTTATAAGGCGCCCTATAGGGAACATTATAGGGTGCCTTGGTGGACAGTGCACTTTATACTGTGCCCTTTGGAGTGCCTTATAGGGCGCCTTATGTGGCACCATAGGTTACGGCACTGTGAGGGTGTGTTTGCTGGCAGCACTAATTTAAAGTAAAAAAGAAATTGCCTCAGACAGCACTGGTTTAATGTAAAGGGTAATGCCTCAGACAGCCTTATTCATTAAGCCCACAGGGGATCAAGCTCATGACCCCTGTACCCTCAGTCAGTGTATTAACCATTGGGCTACACCTCTGCTGCTGTATTTGCAAGTTGCACGACTAAACAGGCTGATCGCTGAGGGGGGAGGGCAGAGGGAGGGAAGAGGGGTGGTGCATGGCATCAGAATAGTGACGGGGAGCTGGAAGATCGAAAGCCTGAGTGAAAAGATGAGTTTTTAGAAGAGCTTTAAAGTGAGGAAATGAAGGTTCGGTGTGGAGCAAATGAGGGAGAGAATTCCATAGGGCAGGGCTCAGGAAAAAGAATGCAGAGTGACGGGTGAGTTCAAGATGCGCCTGGGATTGAGAAGGAAGAAAAAAGATGACTGCTGTGGGAGGATCGGAGGAGGCGAGGGACAGGCTGGTGGTAGATGAGATCAGACAAATACCAAGGAGTACCCGTGTGAAGAACTTTGTGAGTAGTGATAAGGTACTTGTAAGCAAATCTGAATTTAACAGGAAGCCGATGAAGAGAAAGAAGGCAAGGAGTGACGTGGTCCAAAGAGGAAGAGTAAGTGACTAGACGGGCGGCGGTATTTTGGACGAGTTGAAGTCGACGGAGCTGGTAGGAGGGAAGGCCGGCAAAAATTGAGTTACAATAGTCTAAACGGGAGATTACAAGAGAAAGAGCCAGAGTGGTGAGAGAACTTGCTGAGAGGTAGGGCCGAAGGGATGTAATACAATGGAGATGAAGAAAAAAACTACGAACTAGGGAGGAAATATGTGGGTGAAAAGACAAGGAGGAATCAAGGGTGACACCAAGATAATGGAGTAAAGAAACAACAGGAATAGGGAGGGAGGACATTGTGGGAGTTAGAGTGGGGGGAGTGGCAGCAAAGGAGAACCATATAGCAGAGGACTTAGAAGGATTGACACAGAGAAAATTATCAGAAAACCAAATAGCAATGAGATCAAGACAGGCATTGAGAGCAGAGAGGTCCGGAGATGTAGAGCTGGTGTGGTGAATAAGGAGAATATCATCGGCGTAAAAGTAAGAGGTGATACCGGTCTGCTGAATGAGAAGGGCGAGATGAGCGAGGAAGATAAGTTTGCACAGTGCACCTATGTACACCTGTGTAGTACATCTATCCCACAATCAATGTGTTCTACACCTGTGCCTGCTGGTGTTGTGCCTAAAATAGGGACAGCACAGGTGCCTACAGTGTGCTATGCCTGGCAGGGGGTGGGGGTGTAGTAGGCTCATTCCCTGGTGTAGCTGTGACACATTGGATGCGGTGTGTGGGGGATGATGTGTTGAGTGCCATGCCCCCTATCTGCAGTATCAGATATGGACTGTCCACCTGACCTTGTCTGTGGCCTCATCAATACAGGTGGCCGTGGCATGTGTGGGAGTTCAGAGTGGGATTGTGTGCCATCATTGTGTGTGTGAGTGATGTGCTTGCATTGCCTTGAGTGGCATACATGATAGGGGTTGCAGGATGTGTCCATGTCAGCCAGACATGTGTGGGGGCCCTCCGCTTTGGAAGACAGTGTGTGGTGTGGGTGGACAGCTATCACATACTCCAGGGGTGTGGTGGGGTGTCTGGGGGGATGGGTGGAGCACTGCTGAGTATGGGGTTGCACAGTGTGCGGGGGTATGGGAATGCGTATGTGGCACTGTGGGACGTGTATATGGGCTGATCCCAGGTGTTGTGGGGGTTCTGCTATGTGCATTTTGTATGGGTGTGGCAATGTACCATCCAAGGTTTGAAGAGGGAGGGTGGGGTATCCCCACGTAATATGGGCCCCGACAGAGTGTTAGGTGTGTGACATGTGTCATGTTTCTGGTGCCCTTTCCTTGCATCTACATAATCATCCCCATGTGTTAGGCCCTTCCCTGTCAGTGATGTGGGACATGTCCCTGGATAGGTAGGTGCATACAGATGTCATATGTGTTTTGTTGGGGTGTGTGGGTAACCACAGGCCACTGTGTCCTGGGCTAGTTGTATGTCCCTCTTGTATGTCTCCCCCGTCTCACTGTGTTTGGGGACTGGCTGCAGATGTGTGATGACTGGCTGTGACCTATATGCCAGATACTATATTAGCAAGTAGACCTCAGGGGGACAGACACCGCAGGCAGCTAATGAAGTACACAACCCCAAATGGGGTGGGCAGAGACATTTATTATACGTATGCCCTCATAATACATATGTGAGGATGGAATGCTAGACCATTCTGGGTATGGCTACTCCAGTGGTAGAGGCATCTAACCTCAGTAAGTTCCCCAACCACCCATCCTTAGGAGGAATATTACTTAGAAGGACAGACCAGCCCTGTTATCGCTTGAACACTGCATACATCAGTGGCCAAACTTACCTATATGAAAGGTCCCAAGGGTCCAGCATCACAGCCAGACGTCACAGCACTAGAGAGCAACAATGTAGAAGTGATCACAGGGGTTATCTGCATACTTTCAAATGATATGTTCCCTGTAAAATAGTTATTTCCAAGTTATAATGCCCTGTTCAATGTAATTTCAGTTTGTTCAATGTAAACCGCACTGATGCAGAATAGCGCGGTATATAAGAGAATGTAAATAAAAAAATAAAATAAAAAATATCCCAATGTGGCTCGTTACTGTTAAAGTATTGCTCAGGTATGCTGTGCGTCTCGTAGATTACAGTGGGATATCATTAGCCACTCCTCAGATAGGTCCTTTAAATCACTGTTACATTGATGATCTGTGGTGCTGTAAACTGTTGCTATGCAGCTTAGACCTCTGGACTTTGCATGTCTGTTGCCTGGACCATGGATGTATGCAGTGTATAACCAGATATGGGTCTGGTCTGCCATGCCCCCTGCTTCACCATTGCTTTGGGATCCTCAAATATGCTCAGGACTGTGTCCAACATGCACACAGGTCCACGTACCTGTCACACACACCCTGTACCTACCCTGCCATGTGCTGCTGTGTCATCACCCCATAGTTGCCTGTGTTGGGGCACGCATGCTCTCAGGACATGCTCCTCCACCATTCCCCTCCATGTGCCATATGTGCTTGGGCATGCCCTGTACATGTGCTGTGTATCTACTACTACTACTCCTACTACACCTACTGAGCATTTTAATGGCCACTACCAAGTGCATGCATCACTGTGAAAGCGAACACACAAACAGACAATTTGTGCTCAGTGTAGCTTACAATCTAATTAGACATAGTACTAACAGGTGTGGAAAGAGGTTTGGAGCAGGAGCAAAGAGACAGGAACAGGGGAGACAGGACAAAGGATGGTGGTAGGAACACTTGTGAGAGGCTGACAGAAACGTGCAATTTAAAAGGGATGGAATGGCGAACAGCACACTCATGAGCCAAAGCCAGAGGTAAAGATATGAGCTATGAACCCAAGTGTGAGGAGGGGCAAAGAAGAAGGGGCATACCTACCTGCTTGTGGATGGGCAGTGTCCAGTGCTTCTGGCAATCCACATAAGTAGATGGGCCCAAGATGGTCTGCAAACTCCTGCTCAAGGGGTGTGAGTGTTTGGGCAAAGGGGCCACCCCCACCGGTGCCAATGGCATGTTGCCTTTCAGCCACCATGTGTGCACGCACACCACGCTTTATATCATTGAATCTTTTTTTAAGTCTGTCCAGGTCCCTGGTTGATCCCCATGCCTGGGCTATGGCCTCCTGCACCTCCTCCCACACATGTGTACGTGCTGCCACAGTGGTGCTGTTGCTCAGCCGGCCATAGAGCACCTCATAGTGCTCCAACACACTGGCCAGCAGGATGTGGTTTTCCTGCTGGCTGAATCTTTATCTTTATCTTTATTTGACAAATTTGATATACCGCCCATTACTAGAGTATTAAGGCGGTGTACAATGTAAACTATCTTGGCTGCGGAAAAGAAAGATAGAAAGGAACGCCATTTGATGGGTAGGAAAGTAGTCAAAAGAACAGAGAGAAGGGGACAGCAAAAGGTAGTGGAAATCAAACAAAAATAAACGTGACAAACTAAATGAAACATAACAAATGGACCAACTTAACAAACAATAGACCAGGTGAAAAAGGACAGATAATAGAGTAAATGGTGAACTACACAGCAAGTGACAGGCGATGCAGCAGGCATACAACAGCCCTCCTCCGTTCCACTGCTGGAACTGGTATACGCCTTCTCTTGGCAGTGGGTGGCCCCTGTGTGGGCTGGGACACACCCGATGGGCCTGCAGCCACCACCAAATGCCCAGCACTCCCTGCTGTCTCTGGGTCCTGCTGAACAGGTGCCCCCCTCCTCCCCTCCTGCCATGTCCTGCTGCTCCATCTCCCTGCCCTCTGTACCCTCTCCCTCCCTCTCACACATCCTGGCTCTTCTGCTACCCCTCACACCTGCTCCTCGCCCCACCTCCTCTGCCTGCTGCCTGCTCCTCAACTCTGATGCGGTATCTCTACACTGCGACCTCATTTGGAGTATGGTGTGCAATTCTGGAGACCGCACCTTCAAAATGATGTGAACAGGATGGAGTCGGTGCAGAGGGTTGCTACTAAAATGATTAATGGGCTTCATTATATAGCATATGAGGACAGACTTAAGGATCTTAATATGTACACCTTAGAGGAATTTTTAAAAAGGGTTCCAGGGGTGATCCGGGAAATTACAGACTGGTGAGCCTGACGTCAGTACCGGGAAAAATGGTAGAAACCATCATAAAGAATAAAATTACTCAGCATGTAGATAGTCACAACCTAATGGGAGACAGCCAACATGGCTTTAGACAAGGAAGATCTTGTCTTACTAAACTGTTATGTTTTTTTGAAGGAGTGAATAAACAGGTGGACAAAGGTGGGTCGGTTGATATTGTGTATCTGGACTTTCAGAAAGCCTTTGACAGGGTCCCTCATCAGAGACTTTTGGCAAAACTAAAGAGTCATGGGATAGGAGGCAGTGTACTATTGTGGATCAGGAACTGGTTAAAAGATAGAAAGCAGAGGGTAGGGCTAAATGGCCAGTTTTACCAATGGAGAAAGGTGAATAGTGGTGTACCCCAGGGATCTGTGCTGGGTCCGCTGCTTTTTGACATATTCATAAATGACCTGGAAAGTGGAATAACGAGTGAGGTTATCAAATTTGCAGATGACACAAAACTATTTAAAGTTGTTAAAACCCAAGAGGATTGTGAGAAATTGCAAGAGGATCTTGATAAATTGGAAGACTGGGCATCAAAATGGCAGATGAAATTTAATGTGGACAAGTGCAAGGTTATGCACCTAGGGAAGAACAACCCAAACTATGGTTACACGATGCGAGGTTCCACATTAGGAACCACCACCCAGGAAAAAGATTTAGGCGTCATTGTGCATACAATGTTAAAAGCCTCGGCCCAGTGTGCAGCGGCGGCCAAGAGAGCAAATAGAATGCTAGGTATGATATGGAAAGGAATGGAAAATAAAACAAAAGATATTATAATGCCTCTACATCGTTCCATGGTGAGACCGCACCTTGAATATTGTGTGCAATTCTGGTCGCCGTATCTTAAAAAGGATATAGCGATTTTAGAAAAGGTACAGAGAAGAGCCACCAAAATGGTAAAGGGGATGGAAGGATACTCCTATGAAGAAAGGCTAAAAAGGTTAGGGCTCTTTAACCTTGAAAAGAGACGGCTGAGGGGAGATATGATAGAAGTCTATAAATTAATGAACGGAGTGGAACGGGTAAACGTAGATCGATTGTTTACCTTATCAAATATAGAAAGACTAGGGGACATGCAATGAAGCTACAGGGTAAACTATTTAAGACTAATAAAAGAAAATATTTTTTCACTCAACGTGTAATCAACTCTGGAATTTGTTACCGGAGGATGTAGTAAAGGCTGTTAGTGTAGCTGGGTTTAAAAAAGGTTTGGACAAGTTCCTGGAGGAAAGGTCCATAAACCATTATTAAGAAGTGACCGAAGATATCAATGCTTGACCCAGTACAAGCATTGTGGAACTCGTGTCTCTTGGGGAAACTGCTAGGTACATATGACCTAGATTGGCCACTGTTGGAAACAGAATACTGGGCTTGATGGACCTTGGTCTGACCCAGTATGGCATATCTTATGTTCTTATGTTCTTATGATAGAGGTGATATGATTGAGATGTTTAAATACCTCTGTGGCATAAATGTTCAGGGAGAGAGCCTCTTTCAATTGAAAGCAAGTTCTGCTACGAGGGGACATGGGATGAGGGTGAAGGGAGATAGCTTCAGGAGTGATATGCGGAAATATTTATTTACAGAAAGAGTAGTGGATCCATGGAATAGTCTCCCAGTGGAGGTGGTAGAGATGAGGACAGTAACTGAATTCAAAAAAGCATGGGACCAACACAGAGGGTCTCTAAAGGTAAAAAGTGGACTGTTGTAGTTGTTGTTATAGAAGGACAGACTAGATAGGCCATGTGGTCTTTTTTTGTCATCATGTTTTTATGTTTCTTTGCCTCCCCTCCTCTCTCTCTCTCGCCTGCTTTGTTTCCACACCTCTCCACACCTCCACCGATCCACACCTCTACACACCTCTCCACACCACACCTGCCTCTGACACTCTCCACCACCACTCACGACCCAACCACTCTCCACAACACACCTCTCTTCACTCTGCTCGACACTCTCCTCACTTCACCAACAACACACACCTTCTCTCCCTCGCCTACACAAACCCCTCAACGTGAATCAGGTGTGCAGGTGTATTTATAGGGTTTTTTTACATAGCGCATGTTGCGCATGCGCCGCAGCGTGTGCATGTGTGTTGCGCGTGGTGCACATGCACCACAGAGATACAGCCGTTGTGCACGCAGGAACCCATCTTACACATGCGCTGTGCGTGAGTGCGAAGAGCTACGCATGTGCCTAATATCACAAAGCACATGCGCATGTGTAGCATAGTGTCCCGTGCGCCCACCTTCCACGTATCTGCGGCACATGCGCAACACGTGCAACACACATGTGCTCTGCGGTGCATGCGCAATGCGCTACATAAAATAAAACCTATAAATACACCTGCACACCTGGTTCGCGTTGAGGGGATTGTGTAGGCGAGGGAGAGAAGGCGTGCATTGTTGGTGAAGTGAGGAGAGTGTTGGAGGCAGGTGTAACGTGGAGAGTAGCTGAGTGTGTAAGTGGTGGTGGAGTAGTGTGGCTGGGTTGGTGTGTGGTGAGGGAGGTGTGTGGCTAGGTTGGTGGTCTGAGTGTCTGTGTTGGAGTGAGTTAGAGGAGTTGGAGGGGCGGAGTTTATGGCAGCCTTTGTGATTGCTGCATGTGCAGTGGGGGATGAGCAGGGGCGGCGGTTGCCTGATGGGGGAGATGGTGTCCATGGGGCTGAGGCACAGGGCATGGGTTTAGTCCCGCTGCAACACAGACCTGCAGCTGTAGGGGCAGGCCAGGAATGGGCTGTGCTGGCACGCTGCAGGAGGCATGCAGAGTTGCATGCTCGCCAGGCTCACCTCTACAGGCCCAGGACACAGCTCCAGGGCATGCGAGAGGACCAGGTCATCTCCCTCTAATGCCTGAGAACAGGGGGCTATTAGGGAGCTCTATGGGGATCTAAGACCTGACCTCGAGCCCCTGACTGGTCGGTCACATGCCATACCGGATTTGCTCAGGCTCCTTGGTGCCCTACATTTCTTTGCCTCTGGCTGCTTTCAGTCATCTGTGGCCGCAGTGGGTGGCATGAGCCGCCCAACCTTCTCATGCTGTCTCCACCAGGTACTGCGTACCATGATCAGCCGGGTGGGGAATTACATTGCAGTTCCCAACACTAGGCAACAGTGGGGGACCCTGAACCAGGCCTTTGAGGCATTAGCCGGGATACCACACATGATGGGAGCTATTGATTGCACACAAGTTGCCCTGGTCCTGCCCAGAGACAGGGAGGTAGTGTTCCGCAACTGCAAACACTACCATTCCCTGAATGTTCAGGTTGTATGTGATGCAAATATGCAAATTCTGAATGCGATCCATAGGTTTGCAGGGTCCACCCATGACTCCTATATCCTGCATCACTCGGCACTATTCAGACAATTTGAGGCAGGACAGTATGAGGACTGCATACTGCTGGGTGTGTATTTCACATCTCTGACATGCACATGGTGATCTTGTGACTCACCGTATGTGCACATGTCTGTCTTTGAGGTGTATCGCTAGTTGTGTCTGTGTGTCATCTGTCTGGGTGTGACCTAACGTTGGGGGGGGTCACCCTCCAGCTCTACCTTGCTACGGTGCTGTGTGATGATGGTAGCATGGACACTAGCATTTGTGTCGTGTTTACAGATTATGTTGAATTCAATTTGTACACCTACCCCTTGTTTTTTGTGTCATAACATCACACGCTGATGCATATTTGTGGTGTTCCATCATGTGCTGTCATATGTTTCTGTCAGTGTGTTTTGTGTATTTGGTTTGCATGTACATACTTGTATCCATTTGGGTGGACATCAGCTCCTGCTTTAACGTTCCACATTTCTTTCTGCAGGTGATGCAGGATATGGGTGTCGTCCCTGGTTGCTGACCCCTGTGCGTCAACCACGGACACGTGCAGAGAGGAGGTACAATGAGGGCCATGCCTCCAGCCACTCCATCATAGAGTGCACCTTTGGTGTTTTAAAGAGTCGCTTCAGGTGTCTGGATAGGACAGGTGGGGCCTTACAATACTGACCACAGACTGTGGCAGAGATAATTATAGCCTGTTGCATCCTGCACAACATTGCTCTCAGGCAACATATTCCTGTCGAAATTAATGAGAATCTGGAGGATGATCCTACGTGCCCTCCTGTACGTGCCCGTGGTGGCACACATGAGGGCACAGCAGTCAGGCGGCAGATGATTGAGGTGCTCTTCTCATGTAAGTACTGCATATGTTACCACATACATTTGTTTAGATATGTGTGTACTTCTAGTGAACATTTGTATCCCAATGGTAGTAAGCTGAAACACTGCACTGACATGTAACAGACACTGCCTAGCCATCCCAGCTGACAATATAGTCATGAGTGAAACGCAGTAAATGTGAGCAGGGCACAACAGCAGGTGGTGGTGGATTATGTGTGTTGGGAGTAGTAGGCTTGTGGGAGGTGTTGAGCTGTCATACCTAATTTGTGACTGGTTGGGATAAGGGCTGCTGTACAGACTCAGGTAGTTAGTTTGCGGCTTACGGTGCAGCAAGGTTAAAGGTGTGTGGTATGGGGTATACAGTAGGAGGGCAGACCATAGATGGGACCAGTTGGCAGGATGTGTGTGTTTCACAGTTTTTAGTTTGAGCTGATTGATTGGTTGTTATGCTCTGCTGAACAGGGACTGTGTGTTATTTGTTTCTGTATAGTGCTACATGTGATACATAGCACTATATACATGCTGAGTAGTAGTGGGATTACTGGTATTTGGGATCAGTGGAGGAAGTTAGTGCAACACCACAGTGTGCCTGTATGTATAGGACAGCACGTAGCCTGGACATGGATGCGGGAATGGATAGGGAACCTGTGAGGTGTCCTGACAGGGAGAGTATTATTGCCATTATGTGTGTGGCTGTAGAAAAGCCAAGCAGTGCAGTGTTGCATATTTTCATGGAACACAGAGATGATTCAAGGGCAGATCAGCGAGGTGCAGGTTACAGTAGGCAAGCCAGGAGCTGGTTAGGGGGGAGGGATTTGGGTTTTAGTTGTGTTTTCAGGGAGGACTGGGGAGATCTAGCTGATGACAACTAGACATAAACCACATGCCTCAACTACAAGCTCTGTATGTGTGTAAAGGAGGAGAGTGTAGTCCACAACAACACCTACACTGCAGACCCTAAAGAAAGGAAGTTTCGGCCACACACACAAAGACGTTCTGATGGGAGGGGAGGGTTTAGGTGCACATATAGGATATCCATGCTTTGCAATTATCAATTTCACACAGTGGGATGACATGCAGCCATCAATGCCATGTAGAAACTGGACATCGGGGTGTGGTTTGGCAGACATAACTCAGGCATGGAGAGATATATTTGCAGCACATCAGCACACAGCTGTTAATGTAAGTCTAGGTATGAGATATACACACCAGGGAAATGTATATGGACAGAGGATAAGGATGTAGCCCCTGCATATTTCCCTGTGTTACAGGAACTGACAGCGCTGTAGCAGACAACATTGAGACACCAGATCACACACTGAAGGGGCATTGGGAGCGATATGTGGGACACAGGATAGTACTGTGTGCTTAGAGCGAAGCAGGGACACATTAGCGAGGAGCTAATTATGTTCCTCAGTTTTTACAGCAACAGAGAGGTGAGGAAGGGGACAGACAGAGTACGGACCCTTGTTGGTTGTCACACACACTTTAGTGAAAACTTTATCATCAAAAAGATCTGTACAGTGTGATGGGGAACAGTCAGTCTGTTAGGGATCTTGGGGGGTGTGCGAGCTGAGGACGTGAAGGTTCAGTGTGTGTTGCACAGCTCCAACATGACTTATGTATGTTTCTCTTGTGTTTCTCAATCAACAGGACATACTTGGTGATCCTCCTGGTGCTGTGTTGCATTGGCAGGTGACTGTACATCATCCAACATGCAGTGGTCTGGGGTAGGTGGACCTACAGCTACTTTTGTCTGTGACGACAGTCAGGGGGAGCACGTGTCTGCAGTGATCTGTCATATTGTACATATGTTGTTGTTCACCTCTTTTCCCTGAACCCCCATACCCCAAACGTTGCTGTTGGCACACATATTCACCTGTGTTCCTGGCCTGTTTGTCTTCTCCAACACTGTCTCTGGGACACGTCCAACAGAGCTGCGTGTGTGTGCAGGTCCTAGGTGTTTGGGTGGTGGAATGCACATACACCCTTCCCTAACATTGTATCATCAGCCAACAGCAGGCTATCATTGCATTTAACAGGCCTTCATCTCCACTAATCTCCAATTGTGCACATACAGGCCGTATGCTACTGCTGCCATGCTCACCTTAGCATACTGTGTGGGTGGGTGCTTTTGGGTTGGCTGTGTGATGATACAGTGTGCAAGCATTTTGCATTATCATGTGGTGTGAGGGGTCTGTAGACCTGGGGAGTGGTGGTGACTGTGCTATCTCTACCTTACTGCTATTTACCTTGTGGATATTGTGGACATGTGTTGTGTGTTGTGGGCTGACCTATCTCTTGTGTGCTGACTGACCACTACGCAGCAGCATTTGTGTATCACAGATATTGCCATAATGTGGGCATGCATCAACAGTGGCTGGAAATGGTGATATGGTTACTCTACACATTTCAGTGACATCTTATCCCTTGACTGTGACGTGTTATGGCCTTTGAGAGCCTCAGGGTATCCTAAACATAGACTTGCTGCAAACACACGGTAGGTTGCACCTTTGGTCTTTTGTGAATGACATCAGCCCTTACATGTTAATGATTTACTGTTTGTTCTCATAGACATTTCCTGTTGGCTCTGTGTACACGAACGCTGATGCACATGGGATGGAGCTGTGAAACGCCTGTGTAACATGGGCATGGACATGACCATATCCATGTGACACCCTCGCCTGCGGTTCCAATTTGATATGTCCCCAACATGCAGTGTGTTCTGTGTTGTGATCATGTTATGTTTGCCTTTGTGACGTTTCCTTACGTACATATTGATGTTTCAATATGTGCATTTTGGGCTGATGTTGCAAGCTGCATACCACTACATTGTTTCTCCTCTTCTGACACAGGGCAGTGAACACACAAAGCACATCTACTACAGTGCATCCGGCGTCACCATCAACCACCTGTTGGAGGACACAACAACACCATGGAACTATCCCTGGGAAATGGTGCCATAGGATGTTTGACCTCTGCGAGTGGGACACATGCCTAGGATGGACAGTATTATTGTTAGACTGCTACTTTGGGCATGACAGGCCTGTCCAACACACCATTGCTGCTGTGTCATGTTCTTCGCAGGAGACACACATGACCTTTCTAATACTGTGGCATATTGGGATGTCACACTTGATTATGCATGCCCAGGGTTTCAAGGACAGTTGTAACATGACGTTGGATTTCAGACAAACTTTGCACTTTGGACACTGTGTACTGGTCCCCACATGTGCAGCAGGGACTAACATTGTCACTGTATGTTGTACATCCTTTTGACATTTTGTTGTTGTGTTTTGCCCATGTGTGTGACATGGAACGCAAGATACGCTCATCTGTTTGGTATGACACGGGCATACAGTCATGCGTGTGGCACAGGGGGAACAATGGAGATTTCGTCTTGTCCATGTCCACCTAGCCTCCACTTGGACATGACACAGTATTTGCCACGACACCACTTTACTGCACACCAGCATCTTGGATTGCTGTTTGCAATCACCAAGGGTGTTACAGTGCATGTGTGGCATCACTGTATCATGTTTGAACGTACACAGTGCATGTGCATGTGACTGACTATTTGGTGCAACACAGCAGGTTGCAATATGGCTTCTATTTGGGTTACTGTAACATGTTTCTTTCCATCTCTATATATAGCTTATTGTGTCTGTTTACTATACAGATGTGACGCTCTGCATTGATTTACAAACCTAGCATTGCATGTCTGTGCAGTCCTATTTATCCCCTGAGGTAACGACACTCACATTGCCCCGTTAGATTTGGAGTGCGGCAGTGTGAGTGTCCTTGTTCTTCCTTCATTAGTGCATTCCATGTACCGTGATATATGTGTAAGGACACTGTATCCACACCAACCAGTGCAGGGGGACCTTCTGCATAGTGTCATCTCTGCATGTTTCTGCAGATGGCTTCTTTTGAATTCTCTGTGTTCATGTGCCTCTGCTACCTGTTAGCATATCCTCATTGTGCATTTGACGATTGTTTAGTATTACTTTGTTGCAGCTTTGATTCCTATATGAGGCATTATGTGACAGCTGTAACATAAATTTCGATATGTGTGTTTAAACTTTCACACTTTTGACAACATATGCTTTTTCATTTGTGTGCCTCCAGTGTTGGCAGAAAGATATGTTTTAAGGAACAGATTATGATTGATGTGTGTTGGGCCCTCATCATGCACCGCCTACTGTCTACATGCACACATATGCAACTAACACATTTGGGATATGCAGCAGCATGTGGGGGGTGGGGGCCTAATGCATACTGCACACCATGCACCTGATGCACATTATCTCTCCTGCCCATCATCTGTAGACGGGCCAGTGACCTTTCTGTAAGATGTGGGTTGCTGCCCTGCACAATATGATTTCCGTTTTTCACCTGGGATCCACTCACCTTGATATTATGATGGCAGTATCTACACTATCTGTGATGATTAGCCAAAATAAAAAAATGTGTTTGACGTATATTTGTCTCTGCTGCTGCTTGATCACACTGACACTTGTATTTAATGATTTCCTGTTCATGTACATGGCCCACCTGTGCTCACATCCTTGTATGGTGGCAGCTGTCTATCTGCCAGCCGTTTGCAACATCACTGGTTGTTACAGTTTCCCAGGCACACCTTCCCTTTGAGGTACTATTTTTGCATTGTGCACAGTGTGCTCTTTGTGGTTGTTTGGGGTGGTGGTTACAGACTTACAAACATGTGTTATAACACCATAGGATGCAGGTTTGATCCCCACATGGGGTTTACTTTTTTTTTTTTCTGTTGTGCTAACATGACCATTAGGTACCTGCAGGTTCATCACCTATGCACACACCCTTCCATCTCTTCACTGTACACCAAAGTGTGCCCTCTGTGCTGCCTATCTATCACATATTAGCTGTTACATATGTCTCTTTATAGTGCTTACATGGCAGTCTGCTTGGGGGTTTGACATTGCTGCAGTTCAACTGGTCAAAGGCACAGCTGTTTTCAGGTTCATTTCCCTCTTGTTCTGTTCCAAATTTTGCCCTGCTCCACAGAACATCCCCTGCCGCCCTTTGTGTTTAGGCTCTTTCCTCTTTTGCATGCTGTATCCACTGCAATCAAAATGGTCGTGTTTTCAGAGTAATAACACAGTTGAGCCAAAAATAACCAATTACTCTACCAGTATGAGAATTCCTCACAGTTAGTCTTTAACTTCCCATATTGCATTTTAAATACATGTCATGTTTTTATGTGTCGAAACCGGGTCTCAGACTTACAGGAGCTATGGTATCAACTTTTTAATCAGGTGCTCCAATTTGCATCAATGACCCTTTTTTTTTATATTTTGTTGTTTTTCTTAATTTAGTTTAAAGTAAAAATCTTTAAAAAGACAAATAAGTCAGGCTTATCTTAATTGACTCTTAATTGGTACATTCAAGATAAAAAGCAAAACGTTGAAAGTTCTAAATTATATTCATAAAAATGACTATCCAATGTCATTTTCTACCGCCACCTTACTTACATAATATGTGCCATTAAAAGACTCAACCATCATGCCCCGACATCTAGTACTTATCCAATAAAACCCCAAGTTCCAAAAGCACCAAATAGATGGCTCCAAACGATTGATAAAACTTACTTTTCGACGCTCCACATTGCACACCCTAACCTCTACCAAACACGCTTGTAAACTCGAAAAGACGCCGGAGCATGTGCCTTAAGGAACCGCATTATGCTAATGATGTGGGAGGAGTAAAACAAGTGATTGCCAAATCATCATGCATTAAACTCAATGGAAACCGCCAATATACCAGAAACAATGAC
The DNA here is from genome assembly GCA_033557465.1 of Ichthyophis bannanicus. Classification (NCBI taxonomy): domain Eukaryota; kingdom Metazoa; phylum Chordata; class Amphibia; order Gymnophiona; family Ichthyophiidae; genus Ichthyophis; species Ichthyophis bannanicus. The sequence goes on along the minus strand of CM066031.1, from coordinate 925,123,942 downwards.
AGTGCATTAAATGTTAAAAACACAAACCTTTAAAAGAACCTTAACCGTAAGGATAAATAAATAATTACACCACCACCACTTATTACCGATGCACAAGTGACCCTACCATGCTTTCTCCATACCGTACCATTCACCCTCCAATTTCGATCTCCAATATATAATACATTTAATTAGAAGCAAAGGAGACTACAAAAGAGACAGATACTGGAGGGACTCATTTAATGACGCTCCACGTTGCGCTCCGTGAATTCTACCCGACTCAGTATATAACGGGAACAACCGACGGAGTATGCACCATACAATTAATGTTATCATCCCTCTTTATACTACAAAAACCTGATATTACAGATCACAACCAAATACATTATAACTACATAATTAGAGTTGCATTCCTCCGTCCTTTATGTGATACCCCATTTAAAGCCATCCATGAAAAACCATCCGATTAAAAAGCATCCGTACTACTCCAAATATACTAAACTTAAAACTCACCTCTTAAAAACTCTATAAAACTATTCTGTGCAGTCAGTCTATACACACCACACAAAATATTGATAAAAGTGCTAAAACAAAACAAATGCCCCGAGTGTCTGCAGATACGATTCCTTAAACTATTTAACCAGTCTACATATATACTATAAACCAGGGGTCTATGAAGTAATTAAGGACTAGGGTATTGCCATTAAACACCAAACTGGCGAATAAACCATTATGAAAACCTTGCCAAGTTACGCAATGGATAGCATCCTTACAGAAATACAGATAAATTAATATCCATGTTTAATCCATTCGGGTGCAGACAATCAAGATTAAAAATATACCGCTCTTCCAGACGACGAATAGACCCCTCAACATCTCCCCCTCTCCAATTAATTTTCACCTTTTTAATAGCGAAAAACTTCAGATCTGAAATTTTATGTGCTCAATGATCCGGTTACGCACTGGTCGGGTCCATGTCCATGCATGAAGTTATATGTCGGTAAGACTACCCGACCAGTGCGTAACCGGATCATTGAGCACAGAAGTTGTATCAAAAGGGGAGCAGTAGACAAACCCCTTGTTAATCATTGGCAGGAATTATCACATAAAATTTCAGATCTGAAGTTTTTCGTTATTACTGAAATTTTATGTGATAATTCCTCCAAATCTGTTCGAGGAGCAACTGCGGCATCAGGGGCAGAAAACCAGGCTTCCACATGAATCAGGATGGAGAAAATGCTCACATCACGAACAGAGGACTCCTCCCGTTGGGTAAGATCTTTGAGTTGTCCTCGGAACATCCAAATCTTGACAGTACAAGACTTTTGCCATCCATCTGGCATGATGGAAAGCTCCGGATTTCTTGAAATTGAAACTAGGAAGATTCCCTCCAAGGCAGACAATCGTTAACTCCAAGAATTCCAGGTAATTCAAGCAGGAATCTAACTTATAGTAGGGCAATAACAGAAAGGGAATATATTCTCTAAAGAAGAAAAGAATTTAAAGAGAAAATGAGAATTTGACCTCCTTAAGTTCTTTGTAAGGCAAACTGGTCATTACTTCAGTGATTATAGAAAAGAAAGACCTATAGTTATTTTCTCTTAACAATGCTTTTAAAACTATAGGATCTTCTGCTCAAAACACAGTTCCTGGCCTTGTAATTTTCTGTAACAAGTTTCTGAAACAAATAAAGTTCATGGTATTGACTTAGTCAAAGGAACTTCCAGTAAGTTCAGAGAGTACAAAGTTCAGGTTTCAAATATCTCCTAATGGCAGCATGGCCTGATGCTTGTGAGGAAGAACAATAAGGCCAGTTCAAAGATGGCAGTGTTTTACCAGGAATAATGCAGCTTGCAAGGATAAAGGCAAGTTTAGTTTATTTTGATTTTTTTATATACCACCTATGGCGAGTGGCAGCTGTTCATTTACCATGGGAGTTATTAACCAGCAGTACTGAGTTACTGCAGGTTAGGGATTCCCACTGTAAGCTGCAGTAAAAGGAGATATTTTCAGCAGCTTAGTAACTACCCTTTTAAATTTTACAAGGCATGCTAATGAATGCCCATCCCTATGCCCTGTGTATATCACTGGTAGAGTTTCATAATCGTATTTATCCACCTAATGATTATACCTCATTTAGATTTACTAACCGAGGTATCCGGAGGCCCAGCCCGTCATCCTCCACCACCCCCTCCCCCTCCCCCCCCTTTAACCCCTCTCACCTCCCACCCCCCCTTTGGCCCTTTGGCAAAGACAAGCAGACATCAGGAGGTGGTGCAATTGCTTGGTCGCAGCTTTATTTAAAGGTATTAAAACACCGGCCCAACATGGGCCCAAATCAACATTCATAACAATAACCAAAACACCCCCCCCCCACCCGTCCTCCGGATGACGCTCCCACCAGCCATTTCTAGCAAAGTGGTACATCATCCACACCCCCCGTTTTCCCCCACTGCCCGCCTTGCCATGTATTAGCAAAGGCCGGCTCCAGGGTTGCCAATTTCCGGGCAGAGACCCCCAGCCGGGGCGTCTCCCCCAACGACAAGAATGGTGCCGCTCCTGTGGAAAGCGGCATAAAGCTGAAATGCCCCGCCGGGTCAGCGAGCACCTGCTCGCACCCCGCCCAAGCCCTCAGCGATGAGTCCCCCACCAGCTGCAACACCCTTTTTCTTTCCCCCCCCAACCCAAATAACGGGAGGGAGGGAGGGAAACCTGCCCATAGCGCGAGCAACGAGGAAGAGGGAGGACGCCAGCCGGCGCTCCCACGTTGCTCGCGCTGGCCCCGCCCCCTGACCGCCCGCGCGGTCCAATCATCGGGCTCCACCTTCGAGTGTGGAGCCCGAGTGCGTAAGCCCCGCCCGCTGCAACCCGGGGCTGAACACCCCCCCCCCCCCAGCAACAGGCCTGCCACGCGGCCGGGCCCCGGGAACCCGGTTACTGGGCCGGCCGCGGGACCGGGGCCCGGCGGCACAGCCCGCACTTCTGCACAGACTAGGGGGTCTGTTTACTAAACGGCGCACTTGTACGGGGCGCACATGAGCGCTCTAAAAGATGTATTTAAGTGCTCTTAAGCGCCCCGTACGAGTGCGCGGCACATTAACGGGTCCCGCAAGCGTGCGCCGACAACGCGCACATTTGCGGGGCGGTAATGTGCGAAAGAGGCGTGCCAAGGCGAAATGAGGGCGGAGGAAGGCCCCCTAGGGGCGGAGAGACGGGGTCAGTGGGCGGAATGTGGGAGGGGAGAGACTCGCCGCACAGGAGCGTGCCCGAATCTGCAAAGAAATTTACCGCCAGTGAAACACTCGCGTTAGAGGTGCTGTGCAGGGAAAAGAAACCGTTTCCGTCAGCAATGTGCAGCACAATAGTGGAAGCCCAAAAAACCGTGAGCAGTGTGATCTATGTGCACAGATCAAACGCCGTAATGTCACAGGGCACTAACCACACGGGCGCCGCGCACCTTAGCGCATCTGTCAATCACAGCTTCTGTTCTTCACGACGGAACGCCCACTCCTTATACGGCACCCGCTCGGTACCGCGGACCGCACAACACCGGCCTTTAGTAAACAGACCCCTAGGTGTAAACCAGATGGGATCCTTTTCAAACTGCTTTTATTTTCTCTTTGGTGCTCATGGAAAATCATGACTCTGGCACATGACATACACTTTCCTTTTGCTGCATCCAGTTCTATTGAAGTGGAATAAAACAACTCTTAAGAAAAAGTCAGGAAAAGAAGTCCAATTTCAGATCTCTTGCTTGACACTTTTAAGGAGACAGATTTATAATTGCTGCATAACATCATACTTGTCTGTTCAAATACATTATTGCAGTTCTTATTTATTAAACAGAATCTCAGCACACTTACTAATCATATATAGTGACCCCCCTTATATGTACAGGTATACATGACAGGACTTATCCTGTCCTTAGGCTCTCATAACCATTATATAGATCTATACCACTAAATCTGGAAAAAACACCAAGGATGTTAAAAAGGTAAAAAAAATGAGAATTTAATTAAAAATAAAAAGGGGAGACAATACGTTTTAAATGTTCTTGTTCCTGAACAGGCAGCGGCTGGAACTAGGGTGATGTGCATTCTATGAAAAGGGCTGGCTGAAAGGTCTTCAATCAACCTTTTGAGACTAGGGATCCTCCTCTTTTTAAGGCCTCTTGAGGTAGTTCACCAGATCAGCATCCAACATCATCCACGCTTTAAAAGCACTCTATAAGGCACCATAGCAGATCTCCATTGGGACTCAACTCAGGGATGATGATGACTTAGATGTAGCCCGTTGTTTTGCTTGGCCTGTCTACCAAGGGACATTGTAAGCATTAGCTTCTTCTTCTTCTTTAATATTTAGCTGATGTTTGGGGAGCCAACCAATACATTGTGTAGGTGCCGCTGGATTCTGTGTGTTGTTCACAATATGCTTCCAACCTTGGCGATCGGTGGCGATATTTCTGGCCTCGTTGATGTTCAGTCACTAGTTCCTTAAGTCTTTCTTGATGTGTTTGAGCCACATTTTCTTTGATGCTACTCATTGAACCCTTTAGTTGACAGGTTGCTTTCGCCAGAGGAGTTTGTATGGCAGCCGACTGGTATTCATTCTGCAAACATGGCCAAACCATCTCAGTCTGCGTTTTTGGATTTGTTCTTCGACTGAAGGCTAATAATCACACCTTGCCTAAATTGTCTCGTTCTGATGGTGATCACAAAGAGAGATACCCAAAATCTGTCTCAGGCATTGCATTTGAAAGACCTCAAGCTTGTTTATAACAGGTTTGAGCAGAGTCCATGTTTCCAATCTGTACAGGACAATTGGCAAGATCAGTGTTTGGAAGAGGCAAATTTTGGTCTTTGTGAAGATATTGGCCTTCTTCCAGAGGCACCATTTGAGTGAGGTGAATGCTACTGTTGCTTGGTCAATCCTGCTGTGGACATTGGTGGTGGATGCCACCTTCTTCTTCTGCACCAGTGATCCCAGGTATTTGAATTCTGGGACCAGCATTAGCTAGTTCTGTTTACTGGAGAAAAGCACTGAGAAATGAAATAAACTTTGAATATGCTAAATCCTTTCAGGTATATCTTCTCTACTAGTTAATGATGGGAGACTGTAATTAGAGAATCTGTGCATGAAGCATATACATGTAGTGTCAGCATTTAAAGGCAAGTTAGACAGAGAGGACAAGCTCCAGAAATCTGCTTTTGTCATAGGAAATGACTTCTGTCATACAGGACGGGGAGATACTGGACTGCGAGGAGGGTAAATAGAGAGAGAGAGAGAGAGAGAGAGGAGATGCTCAGCTATGAAGATATGATGAGAGATAGTAGGCTCTGAGGAGTGGACAGAGAGAGAGAGGAGATGCTCAGCTATGAAGATATGATGAGAGATAGTAGGCTCTGAGGAGTGGACAGAGAGAGAGAGAGATGCTGGGCTCTGAAGGGTGGACAGAGGATGAAATTTGAGTATAGAGAAGGAGTAAAGAAAGGACATGGAGAAAGGAAATAAAAGGGAAAGATCAATATGTCAGAAACAGATATAGAAAAAGAATGGAAGAAGACAGGAGGAACAAGGAGAAATGTCAAATGAACAGAAGACACTGGAAAGAGGGTTAAGAGAAGGCAGAGGATAGCAGAAGAGAGATTGGGGCCATTGTGACTGAAAAAATAAAATGCTCAGACAGCAAAGATAGAAAAAACATCTTAGTTTAAACATATTAACTGGAATATGTTAGCTTTTAGAAATGTGCATTGCTGATGTCTGTTCTGTTCAGTTCAAGAGGAGATGCATTTCTATTTTTATTTCTCCACAGTTGTCATAAATGCGGAGTTTGACTTCTTGGGGTTCCCACTTCAATTATTGTCTTTCTATTTCTAATTTGTGATCCTTTGTTTTGTATTTGGTGAGAGTCTGTGTTTTGTATGTATGACTGTGGTATGGTATTCGGTTAGCATGTAGTTTCTGTTTAGAGATCTATAACAGTCCCACGTGTTCTGTTTTCCCAGTAGGGAAAGTATTGGTGTTCTCTAACCTGTATCGGTTTAATATTTGTAGTACTGCCTTTTCATAGGTGGAATTGGTGTTATGCGAGTCCTGTATTTATGTTATGGCAGGTTTGCTATGGATTTTGCTGGATTTTTAACAGGGCTTTCTAGCACTTCCTCATGTATATGGTAGTTGGCGCTGGAGGGAAGTCATGTAGAAATCTGGCAGCTTGGAAGGGCCAAGATGGCGTCAAGGGTAGTTGCTTAAGCAGGCACTCCACATTTTACTGGTGTTCTGAGACACTGGCGTGTCCTGAATGCCGTGTTCTTGGGGCAAAAGGAAGGGTGACCAGGCCAGCCAGCCAAAGGCATCAGGGCAGCAGAGGCTGCAACGCTACAGGGTTCTGTCGGTGAATCCAGAATCCTTTTCTGTCTCAGTGATCTTGGGCTCAGGAGGGGCCGGGATCAGCACAGATGGGATTTCTTTGAGCTCCAACAACCATACAGCACTACTGAGGCCTAGAGGTAGAGTCAGCCTCCAAGAAAGTCAGGCGCTGTCGGGGGAGGCGCAAGAAGCTCTTCCACCTAGTATGGAGGGCTTTCTGGAGGCAAGTTTCTCCCCGGTGTAAATGCAGGGAATTAATCCCTCCTTATTGAAGCCTGCCTTGGTGTGTAAACCAGCTGTTATCACGTTTGATGTGCTCTGGGATGCAATTTAGTGGGTAGATTCCTCACTGTATAATTTGATGTGGACGACACAGGCTGAAATCGCACTACTGTCTTCTAAAACTGTTGAACTGAATCAAAAACACAGCAGCAGATGGCCAAAATAGAATCCCTGGAAGCAGCCATGGCAGAATAATAGACTGTGAGTAATGCTCAGATTAAGGACAGAGATTACCTTTTACATAAGGTTGATTTTCTTGAAAATTGCCTTAGGAAGAATGAACTGTGATTCCTGAACGTTCCTAAATGCCCTGTGTTATCTCCTGTTGAAATGCTCCTTAACTACTTTATTAAAGTTTTGAAAATGCTTCACTTTGACCTATTGTATGAGCACAGTATGTGGTTTGTAAGGCTCTTCCATTGGTTGGGCAATCTGGGGATCAGGTCATGGACCAAGCCGGTTTGAATTTAGCAGACTTCCTGGAAAATTCCATGGAAGTTATTATGGCAAGATCTACTCTAGTTGCCTGCTTTGCATTCAAATCAGACAGGAATGTGGTGCTTTGCTGATATTTCAAGGGATACCCAGCAAAGGTGCTAGGAGTTCTTGGCCCTTAAGCCTAAGGCACAAGCACTGGGTGCAACCATGATTTTGAAATTTCTTTGCAAGTGTTTCATCTCCTTAGCTAGCAAGAATTATGCTTTCTTTGATCCCAAACCAGGGAAAAAATTTATTACAGCAAGAGAGGAACCTGTCCTTGTGAGTCCTGCTGTCCCTGAGAGTTGAGTGCTGTGTAACGCTGGCTACAGGAAGGCATTCCCATCAACTGCTAGTTTATCCATTATTATTTTCTTTTATTATTTCTTAATGTCTTGGCTTCCATATTTTGCCTTTCTATTGTGGTCAATTTTTAAAAAATTGTATTTTCCTTATTTGCATTTCCTTTCCTTTCATTGGGATTTGATTCTTTGGATGTAATAATGAAACTTTGAATAAATAAGAAAACAAAAGAAAGAAATCTGGCAGACTCTCTCTAACCCCACTGCACACATAAATGGTGTTCAGCACTCAGACATGTATTAAGTTATTGACAGAGACATGTGACTCCTTACAGACTGACTAATTTATTTAGGTATGAGCCTTGGTTAGTCTACGAAGTGCCACCTGTCTCTGTCATTTTTGCTACTCCAGACTAATTCAGCTACCCCTTGAACAATTTGCATCATGTTGGGAAAAAAAAGAGGCTTGTAAAGGGCTCCACTTGAATCCATGGGGGGGGGGGGGGGGGGAGAAGGGGCAGCATAATAATCACTGGCAAAGGACGGCAAAAAAAGGGTAGCATCTGTACTGCCTACATATATGAAATGGGGAATAGACATGCAGATTTTTGTCCCACCCAGGATATGCCTACTACAAATCCATGCAATTTCCACATGATATGGGCATTCATGTGCAAAATGAGCCTTTTCAAAGATCACCATTTACATGTGGATGCAATTTGCATGTGTATGTCGCTGTTTCACATGTGCAAATTGCCAATGAGGCTTCTAAAATAACCCCCCAAGAATCCAAATGGCCCACTCCCTGGAACATTAACTGACCACAATATTGCTTATTGGGCATCTCCAAATTAGCTTCTAAGGGAGGGCACAATAAGAACAAAACCTCTTTGAGCACTGGTATTGTGGGCATGTGAAAAAATTAGGAGCAGTGTCTTACCCTTGGGTGAGCTGACTGCCATATATCAAAATAAGCTTAAAGCATCAATCTGATGTTTCAGAGAAACAGTTTTGTATTCTTTTTGATCTTAAAGTTAGATGCATCTAGCTTTGGTAGGACTGTTTTTATTAAAGTCTCCAACTGGCATTGAATGACCAGGGGGGAAAATGCAGCCCATAAAGAGAATACCTTATTAAAGAATTTCACTTACTGTAGATTATGTTGGGATCATATAGAAGATATGAGCTAGGGTAAACTCCACTCTATATAAAGTTACCTTCATAAAAATATACCTACTCTCTTTATTTAATTCTTGATTTCCAAGAATAAAATTAATATTTTTTTTGAACATGCTTGAGATTAAAAGCACATGAGTGAATTTGTATTATCTTTCATTAACAGTAGGGTTTTTTTTTTCCAAGAAGTAAGCTCCTTGGATCCTAAAATCTCAGTATTTCCTCTAAATTCTCACCACATATTATTTTTCTCTTTTCTGAAAAATTTTAATCTTTTGAAGGTATCTTCATAAAGCTTTTTTTGCATGTAATATATGTTTTGTAAAGACAAAAAGTTCTTACAAAAATTGGAGCAGGTAAACCTATGTAAAAAATAGTTGCACTGATACATTTTTCACATTTTAGTTTGTCTTTGCATTAGAACTGAATGCATCTACTTTTATTCAGTGTACACATGGGGATTCCTTGGGGTTTGCTTTGAATGGAGCTGGTGACGTATGCACACATAGACAGTAATTTTATAAGGAAATATACCAGGACATTGAGAAACTGGGAGAGTGTGTATCCAAATAGCAGATTAAATTTATTGTGGACAAGTGCAAATTGATGCACTTAGGGCCTCATTCCAATCAGGATGTCCATGCCCCTGTGTGCCCGATTGAAATCGGACACACAGGGGAAGAAGCGATTCCGATCCCGTGGGGCACGTCTAGATCCATGGGATCAGAATTGTGACTAGGCCTGTATGTGCAGGCTAGGACCTGATTCCAGCCGGCCTGCACCTAGAGGCCTCTACCCGGCTAACTCAGTCAAGGATCCTGAATGGAGCCATAGCATCATGGCATCTGGTTGCCATGGCACCGCAGCTCCATTCAGGAGCCGCAGTCCCTGGCTGCTGACCTGTTCTTCAATTCCAAGCAGCCCGACCCCCGATCTGGCCTCCCAAGGCCAGGGTTGGGCTGTGGGGAATCATCTGCACCCCCTCCAACCCCTTCTGCTGCCCGGGTCAGCTGTCCCCCGCTGTCTAGGGGAACCTTTCCACCTCAGAGATGGAATAAGTTCCCCGTTCAATCTGCCGGCCCTGGATGTACAGGGCTGACATCAGAATTGGCCCTGTACGTCTGGGACCACGGACCGCCCACTGCCTGCCTAACTCCGCCTCCACTCTTCCCCTTCACCGCCCTCATCTAGCCTCTCCGTACAAATACCTTGTTCATATGGGGAGGTTAGCCAGGGACGAGAGGGGGCCAAATAGCAGAAAAGAATCTAGGTGTCATTGTGGATAATATGTTGAAATCTTCTGCTCATTGTGCAGCAGTGGCAAAGAAAGCAAATAGAATGCCAGGAATCACAAGGAAAGAAATGGTGATTAATGCCTCCTTATCACTCCATACTGCTACCACACTATGAGTACTGTGTGAAATTCTGTTCTCCTCATGTAAAAAGGATAGCGAACAGGGCCATACCAAGAGCTGTGCAAGCAGTGCTTATATCACTGGGCCTTCAGGAAACGGCGCTGATATCTCTGGACCTTCAGGAAGCCCAATAAGAGTGGTTACTGCAGATGGCTGAGAGACAGGGAGCTCCATATTCACAAATTGCACAAGGTGCATTTAATGCTAATAGTGAAAGTAGAAAATATACATGAAACAGTCATTTATTTCTTCTGGAAACTTTACTGCCCTGGTATGTCCTGATGTGACATTTACCCCTTCAAAACTGGGTAATTGCAAGATAGTTAGGTACCAACGATTTTGACCATGGATTTTTTTGATCCAACAGAATAATAAAATAAGACTTTAATTATGGCTTTACATGAGATATCTCCTTTGAAGATTCAGGGGCTTAATAAACCTAAGAACAAGTACCTGGTTTAATTTAGAATTAATAGAAAAAAAAAAGAACTTCCTAGTGCAGAAAGGATGTGGAGTAAAGATGATAATGCAGAGAATTTACAGAATTCTAGCTTTATCTAGCTGCCTATAAAAAGATAGCAGATGAAGCTAGAATGATGTATTTGACCTCTTTGGCTGTATCACAGCTGTGCTAACTACTTGCAATGGTCAAATTCTTGGTACAAAAAAGAGTGAAGTCAGAAGTCTCTTTTAGGTTTGACAATGATGAATTTGCTGAAGCTTGTAATAGAAAGTACTCAGATATTGGGGTCTCCTCTTTTAGAACATACTGTGAGAGATCTTGGAATGATTTTTCCTTGTTGATGGTGATGACATTTTGTGCACCATGAATGCAATGAGTATGAAAGACAGTCCTTTAGAACCTTGTCTTCCTTTGATTTTGAAGAGTTTAAAAAATGAATTTTGTACTATTCTTGTTCTAGCTCTGCTGTCTGGTCAGTTTCCAAAACAGCTAAAGGGGACCTCTGTTCATCCACTGCTTAAGAAGGAATCACTGGTCCCTTCTGACATTAAATCATTGTTCAGTTTCCTCACTTCCATGTTTAGCCAAACCGATGGAGAAGATAGTTTTGAATCAATTGTTAGATTTTATCGATCAACATGAACATCTTGACCTGTATAAGTAAGACTTTCAAAAAGTACTTGATCTGAAAAACTTTTACTTTCTAGTCTGACCAGAATGACTTAGGATTTAATCATGGCCAGAGTTTTATACCAACTTTATTTGACCTTTCTGCTGTCTTTGACACACAAAACATGAAATATTATTATCCCCATCAGCAAGTGCCACCCCTTCAGAAACTGCTGCTCTAATCAACTGTCTAGCCTTGTCTGATAATTAGGCCAGCCCTGCCTACACTGGTTTATTTATTTACTTTATTTATTTGGGTGTTTTATATACTACCTAATCTTGAAGTCAAGGCAGTTTACAGAGAAACTAACATAAGATATACATAAAACATTAAGTGTAAAGTAATGAAACTTAGCTTAACTTATACAATGAATTAATTAGGGGTGAATTGACTTAACTTGGGTCATACATGGAATGACTTAGCAACAAAGCTAAAATTATACATGGAGCGAGTTATATACAAGGCAAATAGGGATATGGTCAGGGTGAACCATGGATTAAGCTCAAGCGATGCAGTCAGTTGAGTATATTTATAAGAAGGGTATCACAGTTATTAGCTGGGTAGGGAGAAGGACTCTCAGAGGGTCAGAGTTCAGAGAGTCATGTTTCCTCTCCGAAATGTTCATGGAAAAGTGGGGTAGGACTAAAGTTTGGAAGACTGTGTGGTAGTCTTTAGAGTCAAATGAAGCTTGCAGGTGTTGCACTGTTTTTATTTGTGGTATATGGCTCTAATAATGTTGCTGATGTGTGATTGTAATGGTAGTTGTTGGTCTATGGATTTTACCTTTAGGTGCGATCTGGTGACTTTTATGGTGGGTAGTGGATTGCAGTTTGGGTCCTTATGGATGATGAGGGCCTCGTTTTTTGGTTCAGTGTTTCCAGCCATTGTGTGACCTCATCAAAGCATCTGACCAGTAAGGTGTAAAATGGTTTTGCAGTGGAGAATGGCATGTATAGTATAACATCATCTGCATAGATGTGATAGAGTATTTTGTGAGATTGAATTATTTTGCAGATCGGTTCGAGAAAAATGTTAAATAGAAGTGATGAGAGAGCTGATCCCTAGGCAACTCCTTGCTTCAGGTGTATGCAGCTGAGTGGAGACCTTTCATTGTGACTTGCTGATTGCAGTTGTTTAGGTATGACTCAAACCAATTCAGGGTTGTATCAGCTAATCTAATTGCCTATAGGTGAAGTAGCAGCCTGTTGTGTGGTACTGAATCAAATGCTGCTTTGATGTCCAGGGATATCAATATGAAGCCCTGTTATATCTTCTCAATACCCCTTATGAGAGTGTCCATGAGCACTGTTAGCAGAGTCTCCACTTCATGGTTAGGCCTGAAACATATTGTTGGAGAATGAGTGGGGCGTGTTGGTCAATGCGCTTTTGCAGCTGAAGTAAGACCACCTTTTTCAATGGTTTTGTGCGAGGAATGGTATGTTGGAGATAGGCCTATATGAGTTTATTTATTTATTTGTGAGTTTTATACACCACTTTTCCATCATAATCAAGGCAGTTTACATATACCATTAAACAAAATTATAATGGTTTACATTGAACGAAAGTGATATTAACAATGCAGTAATTATTAAGAGCAAACATAACTAAACTCAATAATTTAAAAACGCATTTGCATGTGCAGTGTAGGTATTGAATGATGATATTAAACATGCAACACGATTAGAAACAATCTTCAGTGGTCTTATTTACAGGTGCAGTGGGAATGTTGCATGAGAATCATTGATATATGTATTTTTTATGGTAAGACAGATGTATGAGGGCTTAGGTGATTTGCTTTTGTAATTATGTGGAGAATATCTGTTGTCCTTTTTTATTTTGAAAATATTCTGTAAATAGGTATGTTTTGATTCTTTTCCTGAGTATGTCGTTTATGTTTCTTAAGCTTTGAGGTAGAGAGTTCCAATGGACTGGAGCGCAGAAAGTGAATGCCCTGTTGCTCGTTGACTGGTTTGTTTTTCTAAAGTCTGTAGGTATTGCCGGAGAGTTTTGTGTACCTCCTCTTCTTTGTCTTGATTCAGGCAGAATAGTTATTAACAAATTTAGATGTGACAGGACCAAGTTGTTTAGTATCTTGAATATGGTAAATAAGGATTTGTATTTGATTTTACATGTTACAGGTAGCCAGTGCAGTTGGAAAAGAATGGGTGTGATATGTTCATATTTAGCCACCTTGTTAATACTCCTTGCAAGTGTGTTTTATGCTATTTGTAGTTGATTTAATGTATGTTTTGGCAAACCTTGCAATAGTCAAAGTGTGGGCTGATCAGCGCCTGTAGAACTGAGCAGAAGTCCTGAGCTGAGAGTAGTGCTTAAAGTAGGTGTTGGGGCATCCTGATTTTATTGTATATTGTCTGAGTTGTTGAGGTAATGAGTTTAGTTAGGTTTAGGTTTTGATCTAAGATCACTCCTAAAAATCTAAACTCATTCTTAACTTCAAGGTATGCATCTCGGACTTGTATTTTGCCTGGTGGTATGAAGTCCTTATCAATAGTGACGTAAAGGACCTCTATCTTGTTAAAGTTTATACTGAGGTTGCATGAGTCCATTGTGCTATCTTTGCTTCCTGCCCACCCTACCTAGCTACTCTTATTATCCAATATCAGCCTTTCTCATTCCTCCTCTAGTGCTGCCCTTCCTCTGTCCTCCGCCTGGTCAATTCCAGAATCTCTTCCTTTTCCTATGCCAGTCCCTCCCTCTGGAATTCTCTCCCATTGCAGTGAATCATATTTCCCCACCTTCAAGAAGGGCCTAAACACCTGGCTCTTCAACCAAGCCTTTCTTCAGTCTTCCATTCCCTAAATCTTCTCTCCCCCCAGATAATCATCTACCCTGTAGTTTCTCCTCTCCCTTCCTCTCCCCAGAGATGTAAAGCTCCCCACTTTCCCATTTCTTGCTTTTTTCCTCTCTTGCTCTCGCTTTCCGTTGGTTATTTTAATAGATTGTAAAACACTGTGATGGTTCGGGCTCCTAGCGATACTATATATTAAATGTTGCAAATCAATAAATAGTCTATCAGTTGAGGTGGTGAAGATGAGAATTGTATCGGAACTCAAGAAAGCATGGGACAAGTACAGAGGATCTCTGAGAGAGAGGAAAGGATTGGAGAACTTGATAGTTCATATGGATAGGCAGAATGGATAGGCTGTATGGTCGTTAACTGTCATCATTTTCTATGTTTCTGTTTCTAAATTCTGTTCATTCTAGCAAAGGTGGATATAGTGAACTTGTATTGCTATCTTCTTCCCTTTCACACATGCGATTTCTATCCATAAAAATTCTATAGTGCATTTTGTTTCCTGAAGAATGTTTGATCAATGCCCTTTTTAGCACATAGTGCTACCCCTCTATCACTTTGATCCACTCTATCATTGTAATTAAATTTTTAGCCTGGTATCACAATGTCCCATTGCTTATCCTTTTTAAATGTTAGCAACACCGTTTGGCTATTCCCTGATCAAGGAGGAGCCCATCCTTTAGTAATAGGCTCCCCTCTTCCAAAAATGTTGTCTAGTTCCTCTAAAGCTCTTTTCCTTGCATCATTGTCGTATCCTTGCATTGATATGCCAGAGCTCTGCCTGTCTCTGAGGTCTTGACTATGGAACAGGAAACATTTCTAAGAATGCTATTCTGTAGGTTCTAGATTTCAATTTTCTACCAAAAAGTCTACATTTGGCTTCCAGAATCTCCTTTCTACATCTACAGTATCTTTGCCACTAGTATCCACATGTACCACAACATGCAACTTTTCCCCAGCATTGCCTAAAATCTATCTAGCTGATGTATAAGTTACCAATTTATCCTCATTTCCACCAGCAGCCCAGTTATCTACATTCCTAATGACTGAATTTCCAGTAATGTGGGTAATTTTGTAAAGGATGTTTAAGAACATAAGAAATGCTAGTATTCTGTTTCCAACAGTGGCCAATCCAGGTCACAATTACCTGGCAGATTTCCAAAAAGGTGCACAGATTCCACGATGTTTATCCTGGGGTAAGCAGTTTCAGGCATAAAGACCTTTTTATTTGTGTAAAAGGCCTCTTATAAAATTACCCAAGGGCTTATCCACATAAAAGTATGCAAGATACTGTACCAATAAGGCGCGTACTGGTGCTGAGTTTGGGTGGAGCATGGTCAGAGTTGCAATATACATATGTTGTTTTAAAATATACATGTGCTCATGTACTTTATATGCAAACATGTATGCCTTCCGTCAAGCAAGTGTAAATGTCCACATTTTCAATCTAGGCATGATTTCTGCCAATTTTGCCCTGGTATTTGATAAAGACACATGGACATCTATGTTTCTTTATAAATGGGCTTAAAATTGATGCCTATTTGGCCTTCACACATAGGCAGTCTGTTATAAAGTCTGTTATAAAATTACCTTACAGAATAGTCATCCTAATTCATTCTTCCTGGACGCATGCACTTTGAGACTTTTTTTAATGTTATTGAGAGTTTACATTTTACAAAACAGAAATATATAAAGAAACATGCAAGAAACCAGATGTAATACATCCTTAAAAAGCAATAAGAAAAGTATAACCTAATATTGCAATTAGAACACATCTAGGAAAATAGAAGGCATAAATACCTAGTGCCTCTACATCTTAAAGCTCAATGTCAAACTTCCCAATAAATAGACATACAATCAAATATTAACATAAAAACTGCCCCTTAAATATCACTGGGGACCCCATCCACAATGCTCTTCAGAAAATCCTCCAACTACTGGGGTCTGTATAAACATAATGGACACCCAACAGTCTTACCACACACTTGCAAGGAAACCTCAAATAAAATGTTGCTCCTAACACTATCACATAAGAACATAAGAACATAAGATATGCCATTCTGGGTCAGACCAAGGTCCATCAAGCCCAGTATTCTGTTTCCAACAGTGGCCAATCTAGGTCATATGTACCTAGCAGTTTCCCCAAGGGACACAGGTTCCACAATGCTTGTATTGGTTCAAGCGTTGATATCCTGGGTCCCTTCTTAA
Organism: Ichthyophis bannanicus; assembly: GCA_033557465.1. NCBI lineage: Eukaryota > Metazoa > Chordata > Amphibia > Gymnophiona > Ichthyophiidae > Ichthyophis > Ichthyophis bannanicus. The sequence goes on along the minus strand of CM066031.1, from coordinate 925,107,783 downwards.
TAAAGGTTTATGGACCTTTCCTCCAGGAACTTGTCCAAACCTTTTTTAAACCCAGCTACACTAACAGCCTTTACTACATCCTCCGGTAACAAATTCCAGAGTTTGATTACACATTGAGTGAAAAAATATTTTCTTTTATTAGTCTTAAATAGTTTACCCTGTAGCTTCATTGCATGTCCCCTAGTCTTTCTATATTCTGATAAGGTAAACAATCGATCTACGTTTACCCGTTCCAGTCCGTTCATTAATTTATAGACTTCTATCATATCTCCCCTCAGCCGTCTCTTTTCCAGGTTAAAGAGCCCTAACCTTTTTAGCCTTTCTTCATAGGAGTATCCTTCCATCCCCTTTACCATTTTGGTGGCTCCTCTCTGAACCTTTTCTAAAATCGCTATATCCTTTTTAAGATATGGCGACCAGAATTGCACACAATATTCAAGGTGCGGTCTCACCATGGAACGATATAGAGGCATTATAATATCTTTCGTTTTATTTTCCATTCCTTTCCTTATCATACCTAGCATTCTATTTGCTCTCTTGGCTGCCGCTGCACACTGGGCCGAGGGTTTTAACATGGTATCCACAATGACGCCTAAATCTTTTTCCTGGGTGGTGGTTCCTAATGTGGAACCTTGCATCGTGTAACCATAGTTTGGGTTGTTCTTCCCTAAGTGCATAATCTTGCACTTGTCCACATTAAATTTCATCTGCCATTTTGATGCCCAGTCTTCCAATTTATTAAGATCCTCTTGCAATTTTCCACAATCCTCTTGGGTTTTAACAACTTTAAATAGTTTTGTGTCATCTGCAAATTTGATAACCTCACTCGTTATTCCACTTTCCAGGTCATTTATGAATATGTGAAAAAGCAGCGGACCCAGCACAGATCCCTGGGGTACACCACTATTCACCTTTCTCCATTGGGAAAATTGGCCATTTAGCCCTACCCTCTGCTTTCTATTTTTTAACCAGTTCCTGATCCACAATAGTACACTGCCTCCTATCCCATGACTCTTTAGTTTTGCCAAAAGTCTCTGATGAGGGACCTTGTCAAAGGCTTTCTGAAAGTCCAGATACACAATATCAACCGACTCACCTTTGTCCACCTGATTATTCACTCCTTCAAAGAAACATAACAGATTAGTAAGACAAGATTTTTCTTGTCTAAAGCCATGTTGGCTGTCTCCCATTAGGTCATGACTATCTACATGCTGAGTAATTTTGTTCTTTATGATGGTTTCTACCATTTTTCCCGGTACTGATGTCAGGCTCACCGGTCTGTAGTTTCCCGGATCACCCCTGGAACCCTTTTTAAAAATTGGTGTTACATTGGCTATCCTCCAATCTTCAGGTATTACAGATGATTTTAATGATAATTCACAGATTACTAATAGCAGGTCTGAAATCTCATATTTCAGTTCTTTCAACACCCTTGGATGTATACCATCCGGCCCAGGTGATTTGCTACTCTTCAGTTTATCTAATAGTTGTATTTATTTATTTTTATTTATTTAGCTGTATTTATATTCCGCTTTTCACCGGGTCAAAGCGGTCAATTGGGGGATACATTTAACACGAGGGGATATGACACACATACGTTAATACTTACAGGGAACATGGGCAATGGAGGGTTAAGTGGCTTGCCCAAGACCACAAGGAGTGCCTATACGACTAGAAATCCCAGTCCCTCCGGCCTGAGATTGCTGTCCCCAGGTGGGACTTGAACCCCCGGCCCTCCGGCCTGAAGTACCTCGTCCTAACCACTAGACCACTCCTCCCGATGTATCGATATTTCCTTCAATTCTTCCACACCTTTAAATACCACTTCAGTCATGGGTAACATCCCTACATCTACCTCAGTAAAGACCAAAGCAAACAATTCATTCAGTCTCTCCGCTATCGCCTTGTCGCCTCTTAGTGCTCCTTTAACCCCTTTATCATCTAATGGACCAACTGACTCTCTCACAGGTTTTTTGCTACGAATGTACTTGAAAAGATCTTTACTTTGCGTTTTTGCTTCCGTAGCAAGCTTCTTCTCAAATTCTCCCTTTGCCTGCCTTATCAATGCCTTGCATTTGACTTGCCAGTGCTTGTGCTGTTTCCAGGTTTCGTCGTTTGGCTCTTTTTTCCATTTCCTGAAAGATGCTTTTTTGGCAACAACAGCCTCTCTGACCTGACCTTTAAACCATGCTGGCAGTTTTTTGGACTTCCTTCCACTTTTCTTAAAGCGTGGAATACAGCTGGTATGGGTTTCCAAGATAGTATTTTTCAACAACATCCAAGCCTGATGTACGTCTTTAACCTTTGCAATTGCTCCTTTTAGTTTTTTCTTAACTGTTTTCCTCATTTTATCATAGTCTCCCTTTCGAAAGTTAAAAGGTAGTACTGTGGATTTCCTTACTATCCCTCCTCCACTAATTAAATCAAAGGCGATCATGCTATGATCACTATTGCCAAGTGGCCCCAACAACCTTATCTCTTGCACAAGATCTGGTTTTCCACTAAGGACTAGGTCTAATATGGCTTCCCCTCTGGTCGGTTCATGAACCAGCTGCTCCAAGAAGCAGTCATTTATTTCATCTAGGAACTTTATCTCCCTAGCATGTCCTGACGTGACACTGACCCAGTCGATACCGGGGTAGTTGAAATCACCCATTATTTTTACTGCGCTGTAACTTTTGTTAGCTTCCTTGATTTCTTTGAGCATTTCATCATCCATTTGGTCATTCTGGCCAGGCACTCGATAGTACACCCCCACTGCCATTGCCTTCCCTCTTTTACATGGAATTTCAATCCATATAGATTCTACAGCAGATTTTGTTTCTTGCAAAACTTTAATCCTTTCTGACTCAATGCCCTCTCTAACATAGAGAGCAACCCCTCCACCAATTTGATCAGCTCTATCATTACGATATAGTTTGTACCCAGGTATCACAGTGTCCCACTGGTTGTCCTCCTTCCACCATGTCTCTGATATTCCAATCATATCTAACCTTCCATTTAGTGCTATATATTCTAACTCTCCCATCTTATTTTTTAGACTTCTAGCATTTGCATACAAGCTTTTTAGAGAATGTATTTTATTCATATTAATTTGGCTATTGTTAGACATGGGTAATTTGGGATCTTTAAGCTCTGTCTGCTCCATACTTGAGGGCATTTGGGCTACTTTACTCTTTTGTGGAACCTCTCTGCTTTTGGTAGTATCCTTCAAAGATAAGATCACATGGGCCTTTAATTGAAGAAAACTTGTATGTCTCACTTGATTGGCCTTAGCCACATCTGGAAAGACCTGAACCATCTGCCCACAAAAAGAATTTGATTTATATTTAAAGTACAACCTCATAACTTGGGATTTATCAATATCAACAGGGAAAGAAGCCACAAAGGTATCTTTACCAGGAATGTCATAAGAACATAAGAACATAAGATATGCCATACTGGGTCAGACCAAGGTCCATCAAGCCCAGTATTCTGTTTCCAACAGTGGCCAAACTAGGTCATATGTACCTAGCAGTTTCCCCAAGAGACACAAGTTCCACAATGCTTGTACTGGGTCAAGCATTGATATCTTCGGTCACTTCTTAATAATGGTTTATGGACCTTTCCTCCAGGAACTTGTCCAAACCTTTTTTTGTCATCTACCAACTGTTCCAAAAACTGGGACAAATCTATAGAGGCCTGGGGGGACCCGGCAGCTGTTCCAAATATCTATGAGACTTATCTTCTGTGCTAGAAGATATTGTAGCACTTGAGGTCCTGGCTACAGCACTTGAGGTCCTGGCCATATCAACATAATGCTGTCCTTTCAGGTGACCTTGTTCTTCCACTGCAGCATAGGGACTGCCAGAGTGGAGTTGAGACCTTACTACTATGTTCCTCTAAGGGGTATGTTTACTAAACCGTCGTAATGTGTGCCCGGCGACGTTATCGGGTGATAAGGTACCTCATCGCCTGATGAAGGCGCGTTACCAGGCGCTAAGGTACCTTAGTGCGTGATAACACACGCAGTGGCGCAAATGAGCGCTGAGGGTGGAGAAAGGCACCCGGAGGGCAGAGGAAGGCTCCCCAGGGGCGGAGAGAGAGGGTCAATGGGCAGAGAGTGGGAGGGGAGAGGCTCCCTACACACTAACGCCGTGTAATCCGGGGCTGAAAACTAACGCTAGTGAAACCCTGACGTTAGAGCAGATTTAAAGGGAAAAGATACCATTTCTGTCAGCAATGTACAGCAAAACCAGGGAAACCTACAAAAATTGATAAGTGTGATACATGTGCATGGAACAAAAGGGCAAATAAACAGTGAAAAAGATCCGGCTGCGGATTACCGTGGCCGGACACAGGCATGGGGCAGCAGGCCAAGGGTTATCCTTGGCGGTGGGCAGGGGGGGGAGGGAGAGGAGTGGGAGGGCGGTGCGGCGGCCGGCTATAGAAGCGCTGGCCGCACGGCGGCTCTCCCTCTTTCTCTCCTCTTCCGGCGCAGCGCGAGCACGCAATTTGAACCTTCCATAGCAGGCGTCGGGCCTACGGAGGAGTGCCGCAAGTGGCTGGCATCAGGAAGCACTGAGCGGATGGAGCGGGAAAATTCGGGCCTACGGAGGAGTACCGCAAGTGGCTGGCAGCAGGAAGCACTGAGCGGACGGAGCGGAAAGCGTTGAGGATCACAGGAGGGCGAATCTTCACAGAGGGTAAGCCGCGCGGGGGGTGGGGGGGAGCGAGGGGGGATAATGTAGATTCCTGAAAGCTTTGATGGGAGAGTAACATGGGGCTCTGGAGGGACGGAGAAGTGGATGTGTTAGCGCTTGCTAAAGAACGAGGGGAATAATATTGATTGCTGCAGCCTACGATTTGTGAGAGTAACCTGGGGGAATTGGAGCCTGACTGAACGGACAATGCGTCCTGTGCGAGGTGATCGCATGGCTGGTAGCATGTGGACCGGCAATCGGGGAGTGGCCTAATGATGGTCCGGGGGGATGGATTGCCGTCGGGATGCAGAAATTAGCTGCTGGCATGCCTGCAGTCAACGACGGAGGCCAAGGAGATGCTAAAAAAAAAAAAAAAAAAGGGGAGAGAAGGAAGGTGAAGGCAATCGGCTGTGCGGTGTTGGGTATGATCTCGGGGACATGAGGTTGCTCATTGGTGTTAGATCTTCTGGTTTTTGGTTTTGGATGCCTGCTTTATCCTGCATTATACTGCATTACCTGTGTTGAAGATTTTCCTTCTGTGGTGTAATTTTCATTGCGGTGTTTACCAGGGCTCTCCTTTTCTGCATCCTCCTCCAGTTTGAATTATGGCGAAATGTACATAGAGATTAGTAGTGTGTGCTTGGGGCGCCATCTGGTGGGGGAAAAAGGTGGGATGTCGGATAATAATACAGAATATATTGTATGTATTTGCTGACGTGTTGTGCCATCTTGTGGGAGCAGCTGGGATTGCAACAACAGAGGAATGAAGGGAAGAGATGACTATAATAGACTCATGGACAAGCATTTTAAAAAAATTAATAATGATAATTTATATAATAAAGCGCAGAATGGCTTGAGGGACGAGAAAGGGCTCCACTGATTCACAATAAATATGAGCAGGTACAAGACAAAGATGGCTTACACCTGGCACTGGCAAAGACCTTAATACGAGCATTCTATTTCCCATTGCTTTCTCTATAGTAATTTCTACAAGCAGGGTAATATGCCGTGGAAAGTCACACAGAGCGATGGAAAGGACCGCAGAAGACAACCTAATTCTGAGGAAAGAGGGAACAAGCAGGGGGCAGAGCGCAGGACGACACGCGGTGCTGCAAAACGGGCACCGGCAGTAGCGGCAAAGGGGAGGAAGACGAACGGGGACGCGTCAAAGATGGCACGGAGGAGCAGGCGGGCCCCAAAAACTCAACTAGCACACGCCCCCACGCCGACGACGTCCAGTCAGGAGCTAGATGAACTTTTCCGACTCATATGCGAGCAGGTGAATCAGCACGGCCTGAGCGCTTTTAAGCAACGGTTGGAGGTGTCTAACTCGGGAGCAGAAAAACCACATGCAGCGACCAGCGACAACATGCCAGGCTCCAGAAACAGCACGTCAGGCCCCAGCGACAGCACGCCGGGCCACAGCGACATCACGCAAGGCCCCAGCAACACCGCTCTTGATACTACACCGGCCACCAGCAGTAGCATCCCAAGCACCAGCGCAGCGGCCGGTAAGTCTATGGGCGTAAGGGGAGCGTTTGTAGTCTCTTACTCGTCATCAGAGGAATCTACCTCTGAGACAGAAGGGGATATTTCTCTATCAAAAGCAATGCATAGCATTTTGAAGACATTCAGAAAGAAGAAGGGTAAATCCCATACAGGAAGACAGTTAGCAAGGGTATGGATGGGGCGCAGCGAAACACACACGCGGGAAGCGAATAGCGGCAAACCCGGCGTTTCCGGGATGGCGTCGACATTACCAACTACACTAGTAAGCCCATCGGCTGTGAGCGGGGACCCGCATTGCGGAGTGAGCTCACTAGCCAGCACGGTGCCAAGGAAGTTAAAAAAGCGAATCTGGCAGAGGGAGTTTATCGACATATTCTCCTTGCAGATCAGAGACCAGGAATGGGAATCAAATGAGAACAAAGAAAAAGACAGGAAATGGGAAAAGAAACCGAAGATTGTAAAATCTATAAGCAATTGGGTTTCGGCATTCCACATATTTATGAGCGTGGTGCTGGAACGGGAGCCGGAACTGAGCCAGTACCTGATCAAATACCTAGACACCATAACCCAAGTGCATAAGTGTCTAGGCGGGTGGGCCTGGCTGAACTACGATGTCAAGTTCAGGCAGAGCTTGGCGGAGGACCCAACCATGACCTGGCAGCACAGGATCGTGGACCTATGGCTTGAAGAAGTGGCCCCCAACAGACCGTGGAGTCAGGAGGGGACCTCGCAGTCCTTTCAGGCCCCGCAATGGCGACAGAACGCCCAGCAAGTCGGTCGCAGAGCGTGCCGGCAGTACAATACTGGGAGTTGTACCTGGCAGCCGTGCAAATTTAGGCATGTATGTTCCAGCTGCGGGGGCAATCACCCCGCCACCATGTGCCATCCCAATAGGGATAACAAGTCATTCCGGCCAATACAACAAAGAGGGAACGAGGGGCTTGGCCCAAACCCCCATATTGCTTGACCGAATGCATCCATGGCTAAGGGCCTACCCTTGGAAGGACAAAGTTCTCAATATTGAGAATGGCTTTGCTCACGGTTTTAGGATTCCTGCCTCAGTCCCACCGCGCGGCCAGGTAATCCGCAACTCACCATCAGTCAAAAAATTCCAATCGGTGGTGCAGCACAAAATATCAAAAGAAAGGGAATTAGGGAGGGTGGCTGGTCCTTTCACTTACCCACCTCTACCGAATCTGGTGTTGTCTCCGTTGGGAATTGTCCCAAAAAAGGAGCTGGGTAAATTCCGCCTAATCCACAACCTATCGTACCCAGAGGGAAGTTCGGTCAATGACCACATTGATCCATCCCTTTGTTTCGTGTGATATTTGACAATCGATCAGGCTGTCAACATCGTACGGAAAGTAGGGCGCCAGGCTAGGCTTGCGAAGGCAGACATCAAATCAGCCTTTCGGCTTTTGCCAGTTCACCCAGAGTCCTTCGCACTACTGGGCTTCGCCTTCAATGGACAATATTATTATGATAAATGCCTACCCATGGGTTGCTCGATATCGTGCGCCTACTTCGAACAGTTCAGTGCATTTGTACATTGGGTTGTGGAAGACATTGCCGGGCACGGCACCGTCGTGCACTATTTGGATGATTTCCTATTCATAGGAAACGGGGAGGAAGATTGCCAAAGGATCCTCAACGTATTTAAGCAAGTGGCCAGGTGCTTTGGGATCCCTCTGGCAAAAGAAAAGACCAGTGGGCCCATAGCGACTATCACATTCCTGGGAATTGAGCTCGATGTGACAGCACAAAGGTCTCGCCTACCCAATGACAAAATCCAAAAGCTGAAAGCTGCTATTCACGACGTTCGAGAACGGACAAAGGCAACGCTGGAGCAATTACAATCTATGTTGGGTCTGCTGTGCTTCGCATGCAGGATCATGCCAATGGGGTGTGTGTTCTGTCGTCGCATGGCAATGGCGACGAGAGGCATCAAAAAAAGGCATCATAAGATTAGGATCACAAAGGGCATAAGGGAAGACCTGCGCATGTGGGAGCTCTTCCTGCACTCTTTCAATGGCTTGGCGTTCTGGCAGGAACGGCCGGTGCCAAATAAAGACCTTGACCTGTTCACTGACGCTGCAGGAGGTAGTGGGTTCGGAATCTATTTTAGAAGCGTGTGGTGTGCGGAAGAGTGGCCTGCCGAATGGCATTCAGAGGGTATTACCAAAGACATTACCTTCCTTGAGCTCTTCCCTATCCTGGTGGCGCTATGCTTATGGGTACCGCAACTGCGCAATAGGGCAATCACGTTCCACACAGATAACGTAGCCGTGGTGTACGCAGTAAATGGGATGCGGGCTCATACCCCCGGGGTCGTGGCCCTCTTAAGGCACATCGTGTTGTTGTGCTTAAAACATAACATTAATATCAGAGTGGAGCACATCCCCAGGCAGCAAAATAACATTGCCGACGCTCTTTCTCGTTCCAAGATCCAGCTCTTCCGGATGCTCGCTCCCGAAGCCGAAGCAGACAAAACGGTTCTCCCGTCACAAGTATGGGACCTTGGCCCACCGAAGTTTGGGAGCTTGTGCTGAGCTCCCTATCTGAGAGGACAAGACAGAGATACTTAGCGGCATGGGAGAGATTTCAAGCCTTCTACGAAGGAAGTGGAGTCCAACACGTATGTCCCACGATGGAATCCATCCTGCAGTGGATTCTGCATTCTAGAAATAGCGGGGTCAAAAAATCAACAGTAAAAGCGCAGTTAGCAGCAATTACCTTCTTTATGAAAGTAATGGGTAAGAACGATCCAAGAGCAGACTTCGTCATAACCAAGGTGATGAAGGGCTGGAGGACAGAGCAGCACGGCAAGAAAGTCGGCCGTCGCCCTATAACATACGAAATATTGCAGAGACTGATAGCGGTCACTGGTCAGATATGTTTCAACGACTTCGAGACCCGGCTATTCAGATGCGCATTTTCGTGGGCGTTCTTCGGAGCGTTCAGGATAGGCGAACTGGTAGCCTCGGCGAGTCGTAAATCCGCAAAAGAGGGGATTCAGGAGAGGGATGTCAGCATGCAGAATGGGACACTCATACTGCAGATATGAAGATCAAAAACTAACACTGAGGCGAAGGGCACACAAATTGCGCTAGGCCCACTACCGGGGGACGCATCCTGCCCAGTAGCAACCAGATACGGCCAGCAGGAGCTGAGCACTGGTTGGTGCATTCCGATGGGGCCCCCCTATCGCGCTTCCAGTTTACCAAGGTACTAAAGTTAACGCTGGAGGCAGCGGGTTTCGAAGCGTGCTGGTACGGTACTCATTCATTCCGTATTGGGGCCGCTTCAACGGCGGCCAGTATAGGAATGACGAGGGAGCAGATCATGAACATTGGCAGATGGCGCTCCGAGCGATATAAATTGTACGTACGCCCGGTTTGACGCCGGGTAGCATTAGGCAAACATAAAAAAAAGAAAAAAAAGAAAAAGAAAAAGAGGGGGGGGGGGTAAATTTCTAACGAAAAGTGCGGGAAATAGGATAGCTATTGTGGGTATGCTGCACAAGTTCTTTTGTTTGATGCATGTCTTGTGGATACATAAACAATGTTTTGGCCAATTTTAACATGCTATATTGTCTCTATAATAACGCTTTATATAGGTGCCAATTCCCCGGTCGAGGCGTGGATATGCGGCCATTCGTTCGTTTATTGGGCCGAAAGGAGGACGAGACTAAGACCACAGGGGCTCAATTTGGGCCTCCCCAGGGAGCAGCTAGCGGTGAAATGGATGGGCCGCAGGGGTATGGTGTGGGACCAGCTGATGCCATGTCTTCTCCAATGGAAGAAGGCGGGTGGCCAGCCATGGGCAATCGTGGTGCACTTGGGCGGTAATGACCTAACGGGCATGCGCAGTGTTGAGCTCACAAAGAAGATGCAGAGGGACATGCGGACACTCGCGGGTGCCTTTCCGGGAACATTGCTGATCTGGTCTCACATCATACCGCAACGGGTGTGGAGGGGCGAATGGTCGCATCGCGCAGTAGAAAGAACAAGAAAGAAGGTGAATAGATGGATGGCGGGATTCATGGAATTGATCGGAGGATATGGCATCGTCCACGAACTTATAGAAGAAAACTGCCCCGGATTGTACCGCGCAGACGGGATACATCTATCAGATATTGGGATGGATGTGTATCTCTGCACGATACAAGACACAATTGAACGCCTCTGGCAGAAGTATGTGTTGGCCACAGCAGCAAAGGGTGGGGGGGGGGGGAACCTCCCTGCAAGCGAGGGGTTGCCGCCGGAAGGGATTGGCAGAAAAATAGGAACCCCACCCTTGCGAGAGAGCGCACAGCCCAGACACGAGAAGGGGGAGCGGGGCACAAAGGATCTGACATGTCCCCCGAGAGTACCCAGATGGTGAAGCCGGAACAGTATCCAGGGGGACACACCCCTCACGTAGTTCATCGTAACCCTGTTCACGCCTTTTGATGGGCTCTGGGCAGTGGGAGGTACGGACACTGCGGCAAAGAGTCACGGAGCCCTGAAGGGCCGATTGTTAACTGAAGCACCCCTCACACATTGTCAGGCTGGTGGGGACCGGCGGCAGAGGGGAAAAGGCTTGGACGGCCATCTTTCCAGAATATCCCTGCCGGGCGTCCGAGGTCATGAATGACTGTGGGCTGTGCCTCTTGAAAAGGGATGAGGTAAAAAGTGTGAAGGTATACTTATGTTGTATGACGGAATACTGTTATAATGTTTGATAGTGTTGGGTTTTTCTTATGCTGTGGCCAACAGTTTGTATACTGTACTTCCACTTGTTGACAATTTGAAATAAAGACACCTTTGTGGAAAAGAAAAAACGAAAACAGTGCAGTTATTCTGGGCAGGGGGGTGGGGGTTGGCGGGGGAGGGGGGGAGGGAAGGGAATGACGACCCATGGCCATCATGCTGGTCCCCTGGCTGTGACCAGAAGAAAATATAAAAAAACATAACCAAGCTGGGCAATAGTGATATTAATGGGAAACATAAAAAAACACTCCCGAGAAAGCTCCAAAAAAAATATATGAATTTTGAAAGGGTCTATGCTCCGTCCCCATACAAGGTGAATGAGCCCACAGTGAAATTGCGCTGATCAGGGTTTTCCCTCTCCATTGGACAGGTTTCCTATGGCGTGCACATCTTACGCAACAGCAGGGCGGGCATGTCGGAACGGGCAACTGGACAGATGTTGGAAAAGGGGACACAGAGGGCTGCAGGCGGCACATGCTGTGGTGAAGCTGGGCCACGGTGCGGACTAGGGTGATGCCTAGGTGGCCCACAGGAATGCTGAAACAGTAGAGCAGCCAGACAGCAACTGATGAGGGCCCAACATGGGCACGAGTGTGCGTCCCACAGTGTCACAGGGGATAGTACTCAGCAGGTGCCCCCAAGGGCACCGAACATTGGCAGGCGGTGCTGGAGGGAAGCGTGGACAGCTATGCAGGCACCCCTACCCCAGAACCCACACCATAGGCAGCCGCCTACCTGCAAACTGGATGGCCTGAGACTGCGCACCAACAGCACCACCAGCAGAAGGGCATATCAGCATGGTGGCAGAGGGGTACTGGTGGTGGAGGGGGCAGTGGCAGCTGACCAGAGCAGACCATGGCCTAGCCCTGTGTAGGTGGGTGCCATGCACTGCAACAGACAGGCCCTGTCTGACAAACAGTCATGGTATCACCAGGGAATACACTGTCTCTGTGGCAACACAGTGGTGCAGTGTACACAGCCAGTGTGTTCAGAAGGTCACAAGTTCAAGTCCCAGCTGTGGTTCCTGCCAACCCAGTCCCCATATTTTACCCACAACTAAAACGTCCTAATACAGACAGAACCTTTATTGCAGATGACATAAACATGCCCAAAACACCTACATTTTACCCTACAGAGCACAGACACCATAAACATGCGCATTACCTAGAGCAGAGTCTCCCAAATGCAGTCCTGGAGGGCCAAACACCATTCAGGTTCCATGCTGCCTCTAATAAAGATGCCTGTGCTGCATTTCTATGCGCCGCCCCCAAGGTATGCAGATATATCTCATGCATATTCATGAGGGACAGCATGAAAACCCGAACAGTGTTTGGCCCACCAGGACTGGAGTTGGGAACCTCTGCCCTAAAGCAGCAGCCAACAGGGGCAGACACACCCGCACCCACAGGCTCCATTATCCAATGCCTCCTGGAGAGGCAGGATGTTGGGCCCTGTGTGCATCTCCCAATACTAGCACTTGCATACCTTAGCAATGCCACCCTAAACCTGGGAATACGGTACACATCTATCAAAAGGTTGCTATGATTACTGGCAGATAGCAATTCCGAAGTTAAGTACAATTTTCTGATTGAGCTGCATCATAGCAACCTTTCTGATGTCTGTGGCGTGTGCTACAGGTCTTGTGTCTGACAGCGTTTACCACCCTGGGGAGTGACCCCAACAGTATTGCGTACCATAGCCATGCCTGCACTGTGCCCAGGACTGGTGCGATGGCCAGGGCTGCCAAACACCTCTATAGTTGCACAATACTGGCATAGGTGTGGGGAGTGTGTGTCTGTCTATCCAGTGTGTGGTGGCTGCCAACACCCTCCACAGCCCACACTGCTAGCACTGTTGCCAGTATTGGCATGCCAATGTGCATAATGAGGAGCAAGGTACTGTGGGAATAGCCTGGACAGGGTGGCCTGGCCTGGATGCATCAGCACAGGGCATAGGGCAATGGCTCAGACATTGTAGTGCCTGGCCACAACCTGAACCTGCTGGGAGGTCACTCTCACCCTGACTGTGCAGTGACCACAGCATGGCAGAATGGTTGTGTGGTGACATGCAGTCCTTCTATAGCCATCCAGGGGTTTGTTAGCAGCTGTAGCCCCCTGGTTACTTCACTGCTTGTGGAGCCAGAGATCATGGGTTCAAACCCACAGTGGGGTTATTTGATAGGGCTGTCTGAGGCATTGTCTATTTTTAATGTACATTAGTGCTGCCAGCAAAAACACCCTCAGAGTACTGTAACCCTAAGGTGCCTAATAAGGCGCCCCATAAGGTGCCCTATAAAGCGCCTTATAAGGTGTCCTATAGGGGACATTATAGGGTGCCTTGGCAGACAGTGCCCTTTAAAATGTGCCCTATGGAGTGCCTTATAGGGTACCATATGCGGCACCTTAGGTTATGCCACTGTGAGGGTGTGTTTGCTGGCAGCACTAATTAAAATAAAAATAATATGCCTCATAAAGCAATATTTACACATAAAGGGTAATGCCTCAGTTGGCCTTATTCATTAGGCACACTGGGGGATCAAACTCATGACTCCAGTATCATCAATCAGTGTATTAACCATTGTGCTAGACCTCTGCTCCTATGCTTACATGTCTGCGCGCCTCCTTAGGATTACCGCACGTTCACGTGCTTAGCGGCTTCTTGCACCATAATGTGCATAGTGCACGTTATCGCGCGATAATCCCATTTTGCTACGTTAAGACTGAAACGCCCACTCCTTTTATGGCAGCCTGCACACTATCGCCGGTCGCACGTTAAGACTGCTCAGTAAACATACCCCTAAGTGTCCTTTATAAAACCTCTGTCTACGTTTGCCCTTCTAGCCTCCAGATATTGGATTCACTCTCTGAGAACCACAACCTCTTTCCATCTAGTATACACATATGATCTCTCACCAACTGGCAGAAAATTATATATGTGGCACTTCATTACAAAGCACTAGATAGTCCTTATCTCACTGCTAAATTTCTGCCTGTAATGATTATTGAATCATTAGTTATTTAGAGTTGCTAAGGGAGCAGAGGATGTTTAATCTACTGTAAACCCTTCAAAAATGTATTTGTATTTTATGTTCATTAGTCAACAACTCTCAGGGGGACTACAGTTATTCTATTTATTAAGTAAAACTTACTTACTTCTTTGTTTAATTCCCAAATTAATTGTTATGAAAAATTCCCCTCTTGCCTTTTAATTTGGATAATAGACTTTAAGTTAAGGAATGTGCTTGGGGTGGAAGGGAGGGCAGGAAAAGAAACATTCGAGCAACCTAAAGGAAATTAATTCATTCTTTTAAGACAGTTAAGCTCAAAATAATGTAAAACTTTGCTCCTTCATTGACTGCATTTACATATAAAGGAGGTCATTATAGAAGCATCTACGGATTGCAATACTGACATTTACAGTGGTACGCTGCATTCATGTGTAGATGGAGATTTTAGTAAGCTGCTCTCTAACCATATATAGATCCTTTGGATAGTACAAAAAAAAATGTATATGGAAAATAAAGTTCCAGATTTAGCGGCTACAATAGAAATGGCTGGCTTGGATATATTGGCAGTCAGAGAGACAAGGTATAGGGAGAGCAATGACTAGGATGCAGTTATATCAGACTATGGCTTATGAGATAAGAAGGAAGTACTGAGGTTAGTATGGAAAGAGGGAATGAGGCATCTTTTTACATTGGTATGATATACAGGGTGGCCCAAAAAAAGTGAGAACATATCGTAAATTAAAAGCGTAAATAGTTTACTTATTTACCTTTTTTAGCTATATAACATCTTTATTTCGACAATTTCTGGTCGCCATCTTTGTTTTTTTAATTTGTCAATTGTTTACATCTATCTTTTTGAATTTTTAAATAACTTATATGCTATAAGATGTTCTCACTTTTTTTGGGCCACCCTGTATATATATAGACCCCCCTCATAGGCAGTAGAAATGTAATTTAATTGCTATGAAAAGGAAAGTGCTTTTCATAGCCAGCTGTTGTTTGGGACATTGAAGCTCTGGTGTCATCTACAAGTAGGGAGATCCTGTATTCTCTACAAGAAGAACTGTTCCAACAAGTGTTCACAGAAAGCATGTAGGAGGGTTCGATACTGGAGTTGGTGCTTACAAATGATGAGAGCACTTTTGATGTTGTGGTGGCTGATCATCTGGCATCCAGTGATCACTGGATCATATGTTTCAGCATTAAGACATGGGTGGAGATGATTCATTCAAAAACAGGGATTTTTGACATAGAAAAACTAAAATGGGAAATACATCAAGGAGTCTTTAGCTGGATGGGAACATCTGGGAGAAGAAGGCAAACCATGGGCAAAATGGAAAGGAGATATTTTAAGGACAACAAATTTATTTCTTAGGAAAGAAAATAAAAGTAAGAGGGAATGGAGGCCTCTATGGTTTTAAAAATAAGTAGCTGAAAAGGTAAGAAAAAGAGGTTAGCCTTCATAAATTATGAGACTGCAGAAAGAGAAAGACAAATAACAATATCTGGAGGAGCTAAGGGAAGCCACTAAACAACCCAGGAAAGCAAAAATACAAATGTTCTGTGTTTATAAATGAAGGACCAGGAGTGGAACCTCTTAAAAGAAATACAAAGAGGGATGTAAGTGAGATAGACATTGAACAATTTTCAGAAAATTGTGCTTGTGAGGAGCTAGCTAAACTAAAAATAAACACAGAAATTGGGCTGGACGGGATATATCCAAGGATATTAAAGGAACTCAGGTTAGAGAAGTTCTGGTGGCTCCACTAACTGACTGTTTTAATGTTTTTTTTTAAAGTTAAAGTGATCCCAGAGGACTGGAGATGGGTAGATGTGGTTCTCAAAAGCAGAAGTAAAAAAGCATAGAAATGTGATGGCAGATGAAGACCATAAGACTTATGCAGTCTGCCCTCCCATAGCAACTACTAATCTCTAGAGTCACTTCTTTTTCTTTTAGAACTTTTCTGTGTTTGTCTGGTACTTTCTTGAATTCAGATACCCTGGCCACCCAACTCTTAAACCACTACTCTAACCATTATGCTATTAGATGTTTTAGTTCTGAAATGCTATCCTGGGGATGTCCACATAGGGCACGTCCACATTTCTGAAATCTGAACTTGCACGCGCCTGCTTTATTTTCAGATGTTCTGGTTTTGACATCCCAGATTACACTTGGACTTCCTATTGTGAAATGTGCCTCAAAGTGAATAGAACCCCCATGGAGCTTTATAAATAAAAATAAAAATTCAGAAAATAACATTATAATATAAATATAGATTTAAAAACAAAGAAGAGTTTTTTTAGACCAATGACTGATATTAAAATTATCCCTAGAAAATAACAATGGATATAAAGGCAAACTGCTAGGTACGTATGACCTAGATTGGCCACTGTTGGAAACAGGATACTGGGCTTGATGGACCTTGGTCTGACCCAGTATGGCATATCTTATGTTCTTATGTTCATATTTCACTATGGGACATCCAAGCGCAATCTGGGATGTCAAAGCCAGAACAGCTGAAAAAAACCCAGGCATGTGCAAGTTCAGGCATGATTTCAGAAACGTGAATGTGCCCAATATGGATGTCTACAGAGACGTCTACAGAGAGTTCCCAGAAAAGGACCTTTTGGCATAAATGTCTAATAACATAATTGTTAAAATAATGGGTTGGGGGAAGCAAGACCAGTGTTCAAATCCCAATGCGGGTGTTTAAGGTCTTAGATTAGTCATTTAATTCCTCATTTTTTAAGGACAAAACAAGCACTTTCCTGATGCCTACTCATGGCTGAAAATGTGGATGTGCCTGCAGGCGTTCCAGATGTTCCTGAAATTAAATGGGGATCTTTAAGTCCATTGCACCACCCCCAAATATGCCTTCAACACACCCCTTGCCTTCTTGGATGTCCCTGCACCACAGACGTCTGTAAATGTCATTGTGGCTCTGGAGACGTCTCTGTGATTTCAGTGTCCACATACACATCTTCAGAAAAAATTCTGACTAAGGAGTATGTTTACTAAATGGCGATAAGGGAGCATGTCTTTCTGAGTGGTAATGGCAGCAATAAGGAGTTATCATGCGGTAAGTGTGCTGGGAGTGTTAGAGGCATTCTAGCATTAAGAGTGGTAGTGGACACTTAAAGGGCGGTAACAGGACATGCTGCGTTAAAGTGTCTTGCATGCACCTTAATGCAGGAAAGCCTCTGAAACACTGAAAAGGGGATAGGGAAGCCATTGGAGAAGGAATGGATGCAAGTACAGTTGGTAGCTGATGGAGTTGATTCACCTGATGCCTGGCTATGTGGCAGTATATGTGATGAGCATGTGCCTGTGCTGTTGACTAGACGAGATAGGCAGCTGCCTAGTGATGCTGTTCAATGTGGGTGTTGGCAGTGTCATGGTGGGTGGTGGCGGCAGCGGAGTCAGCTGAGGGGTTGCATCAGTGGGGGTGCTGTGACAGGTGTGCAGTCTTAGATGTTCCTGAAAGCATACACTGTTCCATAAGCTATATTATAGTGTGTGTGAGGTGTGGACATGTATCGTAATGTACTGCTAAATTTAGGCTTTTAGGTAGGAAGTTGAAATCCAGAACTTCCAGGGTAACATTCTCTGAAATGCTTCCCATTCCACGCGCAGGACCCAAAAGGCAGGCAGAGCTCCGGAGTCTCAATGCGTGGATGAGATGATGGGACAAGGATGATGGTTTTGGATTTGTTAGGAACCGGGGAACATTCTGGTGAAAGGAGGAGTTCTTCTGAAGGGATGTGCTCCACCTTAACCAGGACAAAACCAGGTTGCTTGCATTAACCTTTAAAAAGGAGATAGAGCAGCTTGTAAACTAGATAATAGGGAAAAACCAACAGTGGCCCAAGAGCGCATGATTCTGAACAATAGTACACTGCCTCCTATCCCATGACTCTTTAGTTTTGCCAAACGTCTCTGATCAGAAAGCCTTTGACAAGGTCCCTCATCAGAGACTTTTGGCAAAACTAAAGAGTCATGGGATAGGAGGCAGTGCACTATTGTGGATCAGGAACTGGTTAAAAGATAGAAAGCAGAGGTAGGGCTAAATGGCCAATTTTCCCAATGAGAAAGGTGAATAGTGGTGTACCCCAGGGATCTGTGCTGGGTCTGCTGCTTTTTGACATATTCATAAATGACCTGGAAAGTGGAATAACGAGTGAGGTTATCAAATTTTCAGATGACACAAAACTATTTAAAGTTGTTAAAACCCAAGAGTATTGTGGAAAATTGCAAGAGGATCTTGATAAACTGGAAGACTGGGCATCAAAATGGCAGATGAAATTTAATGTGGACAAGTGCAAGGTTATGCACCTAGGGAAGAACAACCCAAACTGTGGTTACACGATGCAAGGTTCCACATTAGGAACCACCACCCAGGAAAAAGATTTAGGCGTCATTGTGGATACCATGTTAAAACCCTCGGCCCAGTGTGCAGCGGCGGCCAAGAGCGCAAATAGAATGCTAGGTATCATAAGGAAAGGAATGGAAAATAAAACAAAAGATATTATAATGCCTCTATATCGTTCCATGGTGAGACCGCACCTTGAATATTGTGTGCAATTCTGGTCGCCGTATCTTAAAAAGGATATAGCGATTTTAGAAAAGGTTCAGAGAAGGGCCACCAAAATGGTAAAGGGGATGGAAGGATACTCCTATGAAGAAAGGCTAAAAAGGTTAGGGCTCTTTAACCTGGAAAAGAGACGGTTGAGGGGAGATATGATAGAAGTCTATAAATTAATGAACGGAATGGAACGGGTAAACATAGATCGATTGTTTACCTTATCAGAATATAGAAAGACTAGGGGACATGCAATAAAGCTACAGGGTAAACTATTTAAGACTAATAAAAGAAAATATTTTTTCACTCAACCTGTAATCAAACTCTGGAATTTGTTACCGGAGGATGTAGTAAAGGCTGTTAGTGTAGCTGGGTTTAAAAAAGGTTTGGACAAGTTCCTGGAGGAAAGGTCCATAA
The DNA here is from genome assembly GCA_033557465.1 of Ichthyophis bannanicus. NCBI lineage: Eukaryota > Metazoa > Chordata > Amphibia > Gymnophiona > Ichthyophiidae > Ichthyophis > Ichthyophis bannanicus. Next base: position 925,088,837 of record CM066031.1, on the reverse strand, counting down.
ACCATTATTAAGAAGGGACCCAGGATATCAATGCTTGAACCAATACAAGCATTGTGGAACTTGTGTCTCTTGGGGAAACTGCTAGGTACATATGACCTAGATTGGCCACTGTTGGAAACAGAATACTGGGCTTGATGGACCTTGGTCTGACCCAGTATGGCATATCTTATGTTCTTATGTATTCTTGAAGGATACTAGCAAAAGATTGGCGTTAGGGCATATCAGCAGAGAGGTTCCAATAAAGACAAAAGTAGCTCAAATGCCTTTGAGTACAGAGCAGGCAGAGCTTAAATATTCCAAATTACCCCTGTCTACCGACAGCCAGATTAATATGAATAAAATACAGCATCTAAAATGCTTGCATGCAAATGCTAGAAGTCTAAAAAATAAGATGGGAGATTTAGAATATATAGCACTAAATGAGAGGTTAAATATGATTGATATCTCAGAGACATGGTGGCGCATTTCAGTCTCGGTACGGCCCTGATAGAGGTCTATAAATTAATGAATGGAGTGGAATGGATAAACGTAGATTGATTGTTTACGGCATCAAAAGACTATGGGGCATACAATGAAGCTACAGGGTAACCTATATAAGACTAATAAGAGAAAATATTTTTTCAGTCAATGTGTAATCAAACTCTGGAATTTGCTTCCGGAGGATGTAGTAAAAACTGTTAGAATAGCTAGGTTTAAAAAAGGTTTCAACAAGTTCCTGGAGGAAAGTTCCATAAACCATTATTGAAGGGGACTCAGAATATCCACTGCTTCATCCAATACAAGTATTGTGGAATTTAAGTCTTTTGGGGAAACTGCTAAGTACTTGTGACCTAGATTGGTCACTGTTGGAAACAAGATACTGTGCTTTATGGACCTTGATCTGACCCAGTATGGCATATCTTATGTTCTTATGTACTGTCATTGTGTGGCATGCCATTGGCCAGAGGTGGGCAATTCCGGTCCTTGTGTACCACAATCCAGCCTGGTTTTCATGATGTCCCTAATGAATATTCATGGACCTATTTCCATACAATGGAAGGCAGTGGATGCAAATATATCTCATGAATATTCATTAGTGACATCATGAAAACCAGGCTGGATTGTGGTGCATGAGGGCCGGAATTGCCCACCCCTGCCATAGGCCAAGACAGTGACTGGGTGGAGGCATCATGTTCCTGATGCGGAAAGCAAAGCAAGGATTGTCCATGAGTGCTCATGGGGGAGCAGTCACAGGAGAGGTATGCATGATATAGCTAACTGCCTCAAATGACCTTTGATGGCCATGGGGGGCAGCTTACTGGCAAATACATGAATCCCCCTGATGCCCAAATGGTGGATGCAGGGCTGTGCCATGGATTTTCCAAGCAGAGTTTGCAATGTGTGTGGTGGGTGGATGAATGGGATCTTACTGCCCAAAAGCATTTGGTGTGTGTGATCCAAAAGTAGCAGTGCCATGGGGTATATGAAACACAATTTGTGTAAATAGGACTGGTGTCTCAGCCTGTGCAACTTCAAGGCAATACACCCGACAGAGTGGCATGATAGAAAGGGGCAAGTTGAACCCCTTTGTCCCATGTAGAGAAAGTAATGATGGCAGAACAGTGCAGGGTATGGCTATGCAACGAGTGTTATGTGCCTGAATGTACGAGATATATCCTTTTTACTTAAAGCTGGGAGGTCACAATGATGGCACAATAGGAAATGCAAGCATACCAGCTGTCCCAGACATCTGCTGCGCATACATCACTGACCCACCATAATGGGCCGTGGCAGAGCCACTAAAGCCATGCTCTCAGATCTCCATGATGGGGAATTTCATGTTGGGCACCCAACGTGTGGCCATAACACATAGAAACGTAGAAGGATGATTGCCTGCAGGTCACAGCAGATCTAGTAATGTACGAGGTGGGCAAGTGACCTGAGTAGCACCCAGGCACAAAATGAACAAATAAGAATCAAATGCTGGACTTTGACTATGGGGACATTGTACCTACCTGTAGGCCATACCTCCACACAGATGAAAGAGCTTGCAGGTCTCTGATCAAACTGTTTGCTGTGTGTGCCAATACATTTTGGGCCCTCCATTACCCATGAGGCACTGCACATGCAAAACAGTGGTCTGCAGCTGCTGAACCAATGGCGAATGCACTGATCCAGCATATCAGCTCAATAAGACACAATGATTTTGTGTGCTACATGCACATAACAACTGTGAGAAATGCTGCAGAGCAGTTTCAGCTGTCACCCTGAGGTTGAGGATGGGTGCCAAGCACCTGGTCCACTGAGCCTGCATGGTTAGAGATGGTCTCTGCTGTGTGTGTTGCAAGTCCACATTACTGCTAGTGTGTTGTGCATTTTTTTCTTATTTTCTGCATGCTGAAGGCATCAGCAACAGCTTGGCCCTGCGTTCTGTCCATTTTGGATCCTTATCCTCTGATAACAGTGCGGGTCAGTGCCCAGTGTCAATATGTGATGCCATGGTCAGCCACTGCAGTAGGGGTGTAAAGACTGGTGTGGGGATATTGCTTCTGTTCTGCCACAATACCAGTGAGTAGACCATGAACCACTGCTGCCCCAACCATTGAGGACCAAAAATCGACCACAGCACGTGCAGTAAGATTGACCCTGCTGCCCTTCACTGGGCTGTGTCAGCCATGCACAAACCAACTTCAATTGGTCCACCCGAACGGCATGTGCTTAGATCGACCATGAGCACTGACACATAGCATTTTGCTCAGTGATTGGCATCTCCAGAGAGAGATTGCATCCACATCACTGGAGCCAGACATTGTAATACTTCTATGTGTATACATAGCTGTGCCATGGTCACTTTTTGGTCATAGTAAAAGTGCCATCTCAGCATGACATGCTGTGGCTACCCAGGCAATGCTTGTGGCAGATAGGAACAATGATATCACAGCTATTGACCTTATCATTGCGGTAGACACATCCAGGCCAATCTGTGCTGTTTCAGGCAATCCCTACCTCACATTATTCACATTTTCAAACAAAGACTGGGAACAACTCGGAGAATGTGAGCCAAAGTGAAGTGCAGAAAGCCACAGGACAAAGGGGAGTCATATACACACATATACACTCTCATTGGTGCACTGTTCAAAAGTGGGTATGATTGGCATTCCTGCCTGCCACTCCTGTCTCCATGTCAGCTCAAGGATTGATAACATTTGCTCTCTGTGCAGGTGCTATTAGTGAGCTGTGGCCTCACCACATGTTGTTACCTCCTGCTCAGTGTGCTATTAGCCTCCAGCCAACTGTGGATAGTGGAGCCTGTGTGTGCTAGTGATGGGTGTTTCCATCCTTGCTGGCCACCTCCTTTGGGTTTGCACATGCTGGAGCTGTACTTGCACTGCCTGCTAAATCTTGTCCACAGGAACATGCAATGTAGAAACCCCAGCAGGGACCTGAACCTATGACCCTCCACACATCTACAAACCAACCATGTATAGAAAAGGTAGTCCAATGCCAAATTCGAGATGGCCGCACTGTTAGATCCATGTCAGCACAGATTTAGAGAAGCACATGGCATTGAAACCCTCCTTACCACCCTCTTCAATACAATAATACTAGGAATTGACGACACCCGACAAGGGTTTGCCCTTATCTTCTTGGATATCGCAGCGGCTTTTGACTCTGTGAGCCACGAGCTGCTATTGGGATGTTGCTCTAAGCTGGTGCAAATCCTACCTGACCAACAGATGGCAGCACGTAAGAACCGGCACCTCAACCTCGGAACCTTTCCAACAAAAACAGGGTGTACCACAGGGTTCCTCGCTATCGGCACTGATGTTCAACATATACATGTAGCCCATCTGTGCCCTGATCTGCTCTTTTAATGTCACCTGCCTGGTATACGCAGACAACGTACTACTCTACATGTCATTCTCAACAGACCAGCCTGACTTCTCCCAACTAACAGCTGTTTCAATGCTGTTGCTGACTGGCTCCATACTCAAAACCTCCGAATAAACCACAAGAAGACAGATGTCCTCTTCATCACAAGGAACCAAGGTTTCACCCCTCCAGACTCCTTAAAGGTGAAGGATGCCGAGCTGACTGCCAAACCCACAATCCACTGCCTAGGGGTCACTTTGGACCAACGGCTGGACTTGAAAACCCACATAGGAAACACAGTCAAGGCAATATACCATAAAGTACGTACACTACGGCATCTGCGACCTTTATTGGACCCAGATGATTTCTGCACAATCTATCAAGCTCTCGTAATCCCACATTTCGACTATGCTAATGCAATCCTACATGGACTCCCACGGGCGTCACTGAACCCACTCCAACTGGCAATGAACTCAGCCACCAGAATTCTATACGGAGCCTCAAGAATAGACCACATTACAACAATCCTGAAACAACTCCACTGGTTACCAATCTACGGAAGACTAGCTTTCAAGGTCCTAGTAATGACCTTTAAGGCCATAAACAACCAACCTACCACCTCCATCACTGGGCTAATACACCCCACGCCCCCGACCAGATCCAGAAGATCCACAGCTGTCAATAAACTGATAACACCTAACGCAATAATGAAATGCACCCACGCAACATCCAATAGGGCATTCATGCTTTATGGACCCAGATGTTGGAATGCCCTCCCTACAGCCATTCAAGCAATCACTGACCTGGCCCAATACCAGCTATTCTTACAGCACTACTCAGAAGACAGTTCACAAACAGACACCCCCAATCTCCAGGACCTCTCCAACAACGCACCCAGCACACTGTCCTACAGCTAACCTCACCGGCGCCACTCCATGTAAATATTAGTATGCTCAGATTGTTACTAGTGTAAATAATTTGTAGATAGTTACCCCAGTTATGTCCAAGTTATAGTCCCTGTTCATTGTAAATACAATACAGCCCGACTGCATTGTATATGGTTCTGTTATATGTAAACCACACTGATTTGAATAGCGCGGTATAGAAGAGAAATTAAATAAATAAATATTGCGCCACAGTGCTGCCATATAGGAACAACCACCCTTGTTGCTGACATGTTTCCCTTTTGCTGGCCTTTGGCACATGCTGCAATGTGCATGGCACACAAGACTAGGACAAGGCTTCTCTCTTCTGCAGGCTGGTGACACTGCCCACACAATCACCACCACCACACCATGCAGACATACCCACGGGCTATCAGTGCTGGTGGTGGTGGTGTGCAGTCCCAGCATGTTAAACATATGGGTTAGGCTGGTGCCTTGGTTGCAAGGCCCAGATGAGGGTGGTCAGATGCACACATGGATGGCCATGCAGCCCCACAACCAGCTGACTATGCAGGGGCCCCATCACTGTCTGCCACCAATATGTCTCAGGGGGATGATGGCAGCCACTGCTGTGGTATTTCCCTGGGTACCTGCATTTTCCAGCTACCTGGAGGGCTATAGCTGCAGGCACTATTGGCCTCTTCCTCCACAACTGGGTTCAGCAGCACCATGGAGGGGGCCCACTGGGATGTCTGCCTTGGGTGCCATGTCCCTTGGACCCTTGGACTGCCCCATGTGGCAGATCTTTTTTCCACAGCTGATGTATGTCTGTGTTTTGCCAAAGTCACTGTGTAATCATGACGGGCATCACAGATGGTGAGGATGGGGGGATGCCCCTATGTGCGGAGGTTACAATGGTTAGGCCCCTTCAACCTGAGGATAGATGCTAAGAAGTTATATGCTGGGGGTATATGCATTGCTGAATGGCATGGAATGGGTAAACGTTGATCGGTTGTTCACGCCATCAAAATGTGGGAGGGGCAAGGGAACAGGCAATTTTGCTACAGTGTAATGTATTCCGGACTGATAGGGGCATATACATGTGGTTTGTTGGGCAACACGTTGGCAATCTCTAGTACTCCGATCATGAAGATGTCACAAAGGCTCCTTGTGTGCCTGTGCTTAGATAAAGTTTGGTTAGGTTCGAGGGGAAAGGTCACTGCACCATTATGCAGGGTACACTGTGGATCCTCAGGTTACCCCGCTACAGCCATTGTTGAACATGGGTAAATTTTACGGACACAGCTAGGGATTGAGGATACAGGGCTTGATGGATCATGGTCTAACCCAGTGTGGCATATCTGCAGATCCTCTGTTCATATGCCATCATGTACCACCTGGGCAGCTGCCTGGTCCACAATGTACGCCTTCACCTACCACTGCATGACCAATGTGCCACCCCCTTTGTTCCATTGGCATCATCAGCATGGTGCCCTTTCCTACTTGTGCACCATGCTTCTGCTGCTAATGGAGCACTACATTACTAATCTGTTATGTTTTTTTGAAGGTGTGAATAAACAGGTGGACAAAGGTGAGTCGGTTGATATAGTGTATCTGGACTTTCAGAAAGCCTTTAACAAGGTCCCTCATCAGAGACTTTTGGCAAAACTAAAGAGTCATGGGATAGGAGGCAGTGTACTACTGTGGATCAGAAACTGGTTAAAAGAAAGCAGAGGGTTGGGCTAAATGGACAATTTTCCCAATGGAGAAAGGTGAATAGTGGTGTACCCCAGGGATTTGTGCTGGGTCCGATGCTTTTTGACATATTCATAAATTACCTGGAAAGTGGAATAACGAGTGAGGTTATCAAATTTGCAGATGACACAAAACTATTTAAAGTTGTTAAAACCCAAGAGGATTGTGGAAAATTGCAAGAGGATCTTGATAAATTGGAAGAATGGGCATCAAAATGGAAGATGAAATTTAATGTGGACAAGTGCAAAGTTATGCACCTAGGGAAGAACAACCCAAACTATGGTTACACAATGCAAGGTTTGACATTAGGAACCACCACCCAGGAAAAAGATTTATGCGTCATTGTGGATAACATGATAAAACCCTCGGCCCAGTGTGCATAATATGGCCGTTGGACTCCTTATGTTAGAACATAAGAACATAAGATATGCCATACTGGGTCAGACCAAGGTCCATCAAGCCCAGTATTCTGTTTCCAACAGTGGCCAATCTAGGTCATATGTACCTAGCAGTTTCCCCAAGAGACACAAGTTCCACAATGCTTGTACTGGGTCAAGCATTGATATCTTCGGTCACCTCTTAATAATGGTTTATGGACCTTTCCTCCAGGAACTTGTCCAAACCTTTTTTAAACCCAGCTACACTAACAGCCTTTACTACATCCTCCGGTAACAAATTCCAGAGTTTGATTACACGTTGAGTGAAAAAATATTTTCTTTTATTAGTCTTAAATAGTTTACCCTGTAGCTTCATTGCATGTCTCCTAGTCTTTCTATATTCTGATAAGGTAAACAATCGATCTACGTTTACCCGTTCCACTCCGTTCATTAATTTATAGACTTCTATCATATCTCCCCTCAGCCGTCTCTTTTCCAGGTTAAAGAGCCCTAACCTTTTTAGCCTTTCTTCATAGGAGTATCCTTCCATCTCTGTACCTTTTCTAAAATCGCTATATCCTTTATAAGATACGGCGACCAGAATTGCACACAGTATTCAAGGTGCGGTCTCACCATGGAACGATATAGAGGCATTATAATATCTTTTGTTTTATTTTCCATTCCTTTCCTTATCATACCTAGCATTCTATTTGCTCTCTTGGCCGCCGCTGCACACTGGGCCGAGGGTTTTAACATGGTATCCACAATGACGCCTAAATCTTTTTCCTGGGTGGTGGTTCCTAATGTGGAACCTTGCATCGTGTAACCATAGTTTGGGTTGTTCTTCCCTAGGTGCATAACCTTGCACTTGTCCACATTAAATTTCATCTAAAATGCTTGTATGCAAATGCTAGAAGTCTAAAATATAAGATGGGAGAATTAGAATATATAGCACTAAATGAGAGGTTAGATATGATTGGAATTTATTTATTTATTTATTTACATTCTCTTATATACCGCACTATTCAGCATCAGCGCGGTTTACATGGAACAGAAACGCTCAGTACAGTTAACATGTATGAGTTTACAGATAACAGGGCAAGTAACTTAGATAACAGGGGTAAACTATTTACAAAAACTTGCTACATAAGCTTGTAAACTATTTACAAATATTGCTACATAAGGTTGTATGATCATGAATTCTATAGAAACAAATGCACCACTAAGGGTTAGAGAATCTTTCTTGGCATGTTGTTGGGAAACCATATATTTGCTTAGTGGGTTGCATCTCTGTCTCGGTGGGTGAGGTTAGGTTCTATGAGGTACTTATTGAAAAGATGGTACTTGAGGGTTTTCCTAAACTGCGTAAGGCCCTTAATAGCCCGGATATCTGGAGGTAATGCGTTCCAGCATCTTGGTGCGCTGATACTAAATGCCCTGTTGGCTGTAGATGAAGTGCAAACTGTTAATGCTTTCGGGACTTTTAGGGTGTTTGTAGCTGTGGATCTCCTTGCTCTATTAGGAGATATGGTATGGATGAGGGCCATTATGGATTCAGGGAGAGCTTGTTAATAGCTTTAAAAGTGAGTAACAGAGTCTTAAAAACGATTCTAGCCTGGATAGGTAGCCAATGTAATTGTATCAACAGAGGTGTCACGTGGTCGCTTCTGGGGGCTCCATGGATGACCCTTGCTGCAGCGTTCATGGCGAGCTGCAGCGGGTGTAGGGTGGATAGGGGCAGGCCTTGAAGGATGGCATTGGCGTAATCAAAATGAGGTATGATCAATGCCTGGTATATAGTCCTGAAGTCATTTGGTTCCAGCATAGATCGTAAATGCCGAAGTGAGCGGATCTTGTAGTATACTGCTCTGACTGTGTTCCCTATGTGGGCTTTCATGTCTAGGCGCTGATCCAAGGTGACTCCCAGGTAGCGTATTGATGGTTTAGTTTGTAGCTCTGCTTCTTTTACTTTAAGGAATTGTGGTGGTTGACATGACAGAGACATGGTGGAAGGAGGACAACCACTGGGACACTGTGATACCTGGGTACAAACTATATTGTAATGATAGAGCTGATCAAATTGGTGGAGGGGTTGCGCTCTATGTTAGAGAGGGCATTGAGTCAGAAAGGATTAAAGTTTTGCAGGAAACAAAATTTGCTGTAGAATCTCTATGGATTGAAATTCCATGTAAAATGGGGAAGACAATGACAGTGGGGGTGTACTATTGACCGCCTGGCCAGAATGAACAAATGGATGATGAAATGCTCAAAGAAATCATGGAAGCTAACAAAAGTTACAGCACAGTAATAATAATGGGTGATTTCAATTACCCCGGTATTGACTGAGTCAGTGTCACGGCAGGACATGCTAGGGAGATAAAGTTCCTAGATGAAGCAGCTGGTTCATGAAACAACCAGATCTGGTGCAAGAGATAATGGTGTTGGGGCCACTTGGCAATAGCGATCATAGCATGATCGCGTTTGATTTATTTAGTGCAGGAGGGATAGTAAGGAAATCCACAGTACTACAGTACTTTTTAACTTTCAAAAGGGAGACTATGATAAAATAAGGAAAATAGTTAAGAAAAAACTAAAAGGAGCAGTTGCAAAGGTTAAAGACTTACATCAAGCTTGGGTATTGTTGAAAAATAATATTTTGGAAGTCCAGTCCAGCTGTATTCCATGCTTTAAGAAAAGTGGAAGGAAGTCCAAAAAACTGCCAGCATGGTTTAAAGGTGAGGTCAGAGAGGCTGTTGTTGCCAAAAAAGAATCTTTCAGGAAATGGAAAAAAGAGCCAAACAACGAAACTTGGAAACAGCACAAGCACTGGCAAGTTAAATGCAAGGCATTGATAAGACAGGCAAAGGGAGAATTTGAGAAAAAGCTTGCTGCGGAAGCAAAAACGCATAATAAAGACTTTTTCAAGTACATTCGTAGCAAAAAACCTGTTAGAGAGTCAATTGGTCCATTAGATGATAGAGGGGTTAAAGGGGCACTAAGAGGGGGAGCGGAGAGACTGAATGAATTCTTTGCTTCGGTCTTTACTGAGGAAGATGTAGAGATGTTACCCATGACTGAAGTGGTATTTAAAGGTGCGGAAGAATTGAAGGAAATATCGATACATCGGGAAGATTTATTGCAACTATTAGATAAACTGAAGAGTAGCAAATCACCTGAGCCGGATGATATACATCCAAGGGTGTTGAAAGAAGTGAAATATGAGATTGCAGGAAGCAGTGTACTATTGTGGATCAGGAACTGGTTAAAAGATAGAAAGCAGAGGTTAGGGCTAAATGGCCAATTTTTCCAATGGAGAAAGGTGAATAGGGGTGTACCCCAGGGATCTGTGCTGGGTCCGCTGCTTTTTGACATATTCATAAATGACCTGGAAAAGGGTATAACAAGTGAGGTTATCAAATTTGCAGATGACACAAAACTATTTAAAGTTTTTAAAACCCATGAGCATTGTGGAAAATTGCAAGAGGATCTTGATAAATTGGAAGACTGGGCATCAAAATGGCAGATAAAATTTAATGTGGACAAGTGCAAAGTCATGTACCTAGGGAAGAACAACCCAAACTATGGTTACATGATATAAGGTTCCACATTAGGAATCACCAACCAGGAAAAAGATTTAGGCGTCATTGTGGATAACATGTTAAAACCCTCAGCCCAGTGTGCAGCGGCGGCCAAGAGAGCAAATAGAATACTAGGTATCATAAGGAAAGGAATGGAAAATATACAAAGGATATTATAATGCCTCTATATCATTCCCATATCGTACCACACCTTGAATTTTGTGTGCAATTCTGGTCACCATATCTTAAAAAGGATATAGCGTTATTAGAAAAGGTTCAGAGAAGAGCCACCAGAATGGTAAAGGGGATGGAAGGATACTCCTATGAAGAAAGGCTAAAAAGGTTAGGGCTCTTTAACCTGGAAAAGAGACAGCTGATAGAAGCCTATAAATTCATGAACGGAGTGGAACGGGTAAATGTAGATCAATTGTTTACATTATCAGAATATATAAAGACTAGGGGACATGCAAAGAAGCTACAGGGTAAACTATTTAAGACTAATAAAAAGTTTTTTTCTCTCAACATGTAATCAAACTCTGGAATTTGTTACCGGAGGATGTAGTAAAGGCTGTTAGTGTAGCTGGGTTTAAAAAAGGTTTGGACAAGTTCCTGGAGGAAAGGTCCATAAACCATTATTAAGAAGGGACCCATGATATCAATGCTTGACCCAATTAATGCATTGTGGAACCTGTGTCTTTTGGGGAAACTGCTAGGTTCGTATGACTTAGATTGGCCACTGTTGGAAACAGGATCCTGGGCTTGATGGACCTTGGTGGACCTTGGCTTGATGGCATATCTTCTGTTCTTATGTTCTTATGACCTTCCTCACTAAGGGGTCATACTCGTATTTGCCCAATTCTGTCCAATCCTTCCCCAATCAAATCTCTAGGTATTTAATGTATTCCTGAGTCCATTGGAATGGAAATGTTCCTCTTAATCTATCTTTCAATCCTTGGTCCATAAAGAGTTTCAAAATTTCAGTTTTCCCCATGTTCATTTTGTATCTTGGTTGCTGCAGTCAGATTGGACAGTGACACCAGGGGCTAGCTAATCAAATAGATCTCATCATCCATGAAAAGAGATCTTATACTCCTGGGAACCCACTGCTATTGCTCCATTCTGTCATATCCTTGCTGCTAGAGACTCTATAACCAGTATAAAAAGGAATGGGAATAGCGCGCACCCCTGTTGTGTGTCCCATTCCAATACAAAAGACTCAGAGTAAGCCTCATTTATCCTAATCTGCTTGAAGCTTCTCTAATTCACCCCTTAGGTCTCCAGTCCTCTGCAATAACAGTTTGCCCCCCTTCTGTGCATGTTGGATAGCCAATATCCTGATTTCCCCCCATAGTTTACCTTCCCGATTTGCTTTCTCCTGCAACTTTCGGGCTCTGGCCGACACATAGTGACCCTGGAGGACAGCTTTTAGCCCATCTCAGACCACCCCGGGTTTAACATCCCTTTTTATTGAAATTTAAACAATCCCTGAGTATCTTTTTTATCTTCATCTTTATAGTTTCTTAATATACCGCCCTAGGTAGCCAAGGCATCAGAGCGGTGTACAAATAATAAATATAACAGCAAAGTGTAGGAAAAGAAAAGGAACGCCTGAGTACCTCCCTAGCCCCCACCATACTCTCTCCACTACCTTACAGCAAGTCATTTAACTCCCAAAATTTTAACCCAGCTGGTCCCGAGCCTGTATCTATTGTGAGTAGCATGGAGGCATAGTCAGTTCATGTAATAGGCACTATTTCTACCACCTACAGCCTATCTTTATTTATTTATTTACATTCTCTTATATACCACGTTATTCTGCATCAGTGTGGTTTACATTGAACGGGGCATTATAACTTGGAGATAACTATTTTTTCAGAGAACATGGGCTATGGAGGGTTAAGTGGCTTGCCCAAGACCACAAGGAGCACCTGTGGGACTAGAAACCCCAGTCCTTCCGGCCCAAGGTTGTTGTCCTCTAGTGGGATTTGAACCCCCAACCTTCCAGCCTGAAGTACCTTGCCCCAACCACTAGGCCACTCTTCCACTCCATCTATCTATCATCAGGATTCCCATCCATACCATGTCTATATGGCTGTAGGAGTCATGGGGATGCAAGTAAAAAGTGTATTCTCATATCTCCAGGAACAAGCAGGAATGAGTCTTCACATATGGGTACGTCGGTACCGACGGAGTCTGTGAGGGAACGCTTCCCAGCGTCCAATCAGAAAGCCTTTGGAAGCATCCCAACATGCCTGCATCCTGCCTTCCCGCCTTCCCAACTGTCTCTCCTCAGTTTTCGTTTTTCCGCGGAGCCGGCAGGACGTCCTCCTGTCATCGCAGAAAATTCTTCTTTTATTTTTTAGTTTTCTTGTGGTCACGACTGCCTTCCCCGACGCCACCAGTACCGCCAGCGTTTCTTTTTTCTTTTCTTGTAAACATTTTCCTTTTTAAGGAATATTTTTTCCTCCTCAGTGTCTCACGGTTTCTCAGGCCTGTTAGGCCTCTCCTTTTTCCTTCATGGAACCGCCAGCCACTATCCCCAAGAAATGTACAAACTGTGGTGGTACAAACTTATTTTTAGACACTCACAATTGGTGTCTAACCTGCTTGGGTCCTGACCATTTTCCTCCGGCCTCTGGCAATAGTATTGTGGGAAGAAGTTTTCTACATCGAGTTCCCCTCGACACACGGTCCCCATCCAACTTCAGGCAAACAGCCTGTTAAGACTAGCCAGTTCTCGAGCGGCAGTTCTCATGCACAGCATAGAGATGCCTACGGCCTTGCCCTCGAGAAACCACTGGCTTCAAAACCCCGGTGGGAGTCTTCGGCCTCCAAAGCCTGTGTGGGGTTTCAGGTTGTTCTTGAGGTTCACCCCTCACAGAACATACCTGAACCATGCCCGGTGGTGGCATCCGCTTCGAGCGGTACCGATACCCCGGCATCGGCAATGGTGTTGGAAGAAGCATTCCTCACCAAGGATCGTCGTCTGGCGTCCTCGGTACCTACAGGACCGTTGGATACGCTCCAGACCGACCTTCCAGTATCGGTACCGGTACCGATACTAGTACCGACGTTGGTACCCTCCAGACGTGCATCGATAGACTCGCTTCCTTCGATGCCGAGTCTGGAATCGATCTCTAGTCTGGAGGACTGGGTACCGACTCGCCTTGGTATCGACACCAGACGATACCGAGGGCTCGGTTCCGATAATTCGGATCCGCAACTCTCGGTTTCTTCAATATCGTTAGAGTTGCCAGCGGCTGGCCTCCATCCACCGGTATCGGATACGGTACCGAAGTTGGTACCGGTATCCACATTACCATTGCTGTCGGTGCCTTCCATGCTTCTCTCATCAGGCTCGCTTCCCTCGATACCGAGTTTGGAATCGATCCCTAGCATAGACGATGCGCTACCGACTGTTGCTGGTCCCGACCTCCTGTGGTACCAGCGACCATCCTCTAAGGACCACCATTCAGGATCTTCTATTCCTATAAAGTTGGATAGATCCCTCGGTGCCAATGCTAGTTCTTCATCAGATCTAGCCTGTCCAAAAGAATTTCCCTCTGGGGATTTTTCTTTTCAAACTTTTCTCCTGGATATGGCAAAATCACTTGCCATTTCTATACCTGGACAAGATCATACACAAGGGAATACAGAATCCCTGTATATTCCTGGAAGAGCAAAGGAGAACATCATGCTTCCTTTGCATCATTCCTTGCAGGATCTCCTTCTACGAATGTGGGAAGCTCCTTTAAAGGTACCCCCACTTTCAAGAGCAACTGATCTTCTATATCAGGTGCCCCCTTCTCCAGGATTTCAAAAGACTCAACTTCCTCATCATTCCATTGTTGTAGAATCAGAAATGAGGCGGGTGAAGAGTACTAAAAAGCACTCTTCTTATCCGCCAGGTCGTGAGTCTAAGACTTTAGATGCCTTTGGACGCCAAACTTTCCAGGCATCCATGCTTTCAGCAAGAATTCTCTCATATATTTTTTATATGGGCTTATCTCTTGAGGAGGTCACAAAGAAATTACATCTTTTGACTCCTTTTCTTCAAGAGCCCAAGAGTGCAGACTATTCCTCACTGGTTAGTCATGCTCAAAATATCTCTAGATTTCTTGCTCATACTTCCCTAGACTCCTTTGAGTCTGTTAGCAGGACTTCTGCTATAGCTATAGGAGCACGACGTAAAGCCTGGCTCCAAGCTTCAGACTTGGACAAATGGGCACAAGTTAGACTGGGAAATACTCCTTGCACTGGAGAAAATCTCTTTAATAAGGAGTCTTTACTCCAGGTTGCTCAGTTAACAACTAACTGTCCTGTTTCCAGAGGCTGTTCTAAGCCTTCTTCTTTCCCAGTTGGTAGGAAATGTCCTGCCAAAATTACTTCCCCTAGGGGAAGAAGATTTTATCCATCTTCTGCCCATCTTACAGATGTTCCCAAACAAGGGAAACATCACCCTGGTCTGAAGAATCTACAACCTCAGCAGGGTCAACAAAACAAGCAGTTGCAGGGTTTCAAATAGATCATCATTGCCCCTCTTGGTTGGTGGTTAGAGTAGCAGTCTGCTTCTTTTCATTTGCAGTATCTGCACTAAATTTATTCTAACCTTCCTAGATATCTCTCCATGAGACATCTTTTCTTTAACTTTAAGAGTCTTTATGATGATCATGCCCATACTTAACAGGGTTTTCCTCTTCCTCTTGGAGGAAAGAGAACTAACAACTCTTAATAGACAGTTATTTTCCCTGTACTGGCATGTATCATCTCACCTGTCAGAGACTTCCTCCATAGTCAGTCTCTTTTAACTCTGTCTTACCTCCCTCTTACTATAACATTTGGTTTGTAAGAGGGATCCCTTTTACACTGGTAAGCCCCTATGGTCCTCTACCTGTTCTACCGGGGGATTCTCCCTTCCGGAGTTGTCTCCCCCCTTCCTACCTTAGGGCAGCCCATCAGACAATAGGAAATCCTACCAGGTCTTTTGTTTCTTTTTCCCAATCTAAAAGAGGGAGAGGGAAAAGAAAATTTATCTGCTGCCCTGGTACGTTGCTGCAGATACAGCAATTCCTAGTGGTTAAGTCACTGGTTCTGTCCACCACACAACCAGGGATTCTCCTCCACTAGCAATCCTTCTAGCCTCAGTGCTAAGTCCCAAACAGGTTATCAGCCTCGTTTGGGAAACCCTCTTATCACAGCCTGGTTGGTTAACTTCTATTCTTCGCCCCCTTGTCCTTGGCAGAATACTTGATTACCTGCTGGCTTTCCACAGCCAGTTTTTCTTCTAACCAACCTGCAGCATGCTCTCTGCAACTCTACAGAGTAGCTTTGCACTATGGGCCCTTGCTAGAGAGCATTAGTATCTTGCCTAGCAGATAACCCCAGATGGTTAAAAGGGGGTTACCCCAGTCATGTTTCCTTGACTGGTAGGTATTTCCTACCCTTACCATCTCATCTTAAATCTCTTTTGAGACATCTGTCTCAGGCCTTTCATTACGTGAAAACCTAAAGAAGGGCCAATTTCCTGGCTTGGCCCATATCTCCTTTGGTCTTCTCGTCAGAGATAATTTTCAATGGCAGCTAGAGGACGCCCAATACCCCTCTTGCCCTCATAGGCAAGTCACTAGGGTATCTTCCTCCAGTGGCATCCTCTATTCATTCTCCATTTGGCAATTCTGGAGAAATCTGGACTTCCTGCCTACAGTCTGAAGTTATCCTCTGCCTTTTTCACGTAGGCCATCCTGATTATTCAAGAGCCAAATTCTGAAAAGAATCCAGACTTCTTCTTTTCAGGGAGACTTCCTCTGACTCTGCCAGTCATAACTAGGAAAAGAGTTTTTCTCTGTATGTCTATTCAAGCAGGTAGTAACTTTCCTGCTCTTAGATGAATCTTCCTCTCTCCCTATATCCCTAGGGGGGATCAGCTTCTATAGACCTCTCTCCTTCCACATACCCGGAGATATGTGTCTATATGTCTACATATTCATATATACATACACACACACACACACACACACACACACACATATATATATATATATATATATATATATATTCATCTATATCTATCTGTGTGTCTTCGGTCCCTGCATATCTCCTATAGATATATTCATATATACCCTATATATGTATATATTCAATATATATATGTATATATACATAGATATATTTATAGATCTATTGAGATATATTTTTAGATAGATATGTATCCATATACTTATCTATCTGTTCTGTTAGGTTCAGATATCCTTATTCCTATATGATCCTGACAGATGGGCACTACCCCTATCATTGCTATGCCAGCATACTTAGGGGGTGACACTTATAACCACTTCCTGTGGTAATTAACAAAATTTTTCCTTACCATATAGGTTAAGTACTCCTGAAGCTCTCCATGTACCTTTCTTCTTTCCTAATTGACCCCATTTAGGAAAGACATTACGGAGCTTCAGTTAACCTAACGCTTAACGCTCCTGAGTCTGTCCTTACTTACTTATCAGATATAAGGGTCTCCATACCCTTTCTCCCCTACATGGACTGATCCATGTGTTGTTGAAAAATACTATCTTGGAAGCCCAGACCAGCTGTATTCCACGCTTTAAGAAAAGTGGAAGGAAGTCCAAAAAACTGCCAGCATGGTTTAAAGATGAGGTCAGAGACGCTGTTGTTGCCAAAAAAGCATCTTTCAGGAAATGGAAAAAAAGAGCCAAACGACGAAACCTGGAAACAGCACAAGCACTGGCAAGTCAAATGCAAGGCATTGATAAGGCAGGCAAAGAGAGAATTTGAGAAGAAGCTTGCTGCAGAAGCAAAAACGCAAAATAAAGACCTTTTCAAGTACATTCGCAGCAAAAAACCTGTGAGAGAGTCAGGTGGTCCATTAGATGATAAAGGGGTTAAAGGAGCACTAAGAGGCGACAAGGCGATAGCGGAGAGACTGAATGAATTCTTTGCTTCGGTCTTTACTGAGGAAGATGTAGGGATGTTACCCATGACTGAAGTGGTATTTAAAGGTGCGGAAGAATTGAAGGAAATATCGATACATCGGGAAGATGTCTTACAACTATTAGATAAACTGAAGAGTAGCAAATCACCTGGGCTGGATGGTATACATCCAAGGGTGTTGAAAGAACTGAAATATGAGATTGCAGACCTGCTATTAATAATCTGTGAACTATCATTAAAATCATCTCTAATACCTGAAGATTGGAGGATCGCCAATGTAACACCAATTTTTAAAAAGGGTTCCAGGGGTGATCCGGGAAACTACAGACCGGTGAGCCTGACGTCAGTACCAGGAAAAATGGTAGAAACCATCATAAAGAATAAAATTACTCAGCATGTAGATAGTCACGACCTAATGGGAGACAGCCAACATGGCTTTAGACAAGGAAGATCTTGTCTTACTAATCTGTTATGTTTTTTTGAAGGAGTGAATAAACAGGTGGACAAAGGTGAGTCGGTTGATATTGTGTATCTGGACTTTCAGAAAGCCTTTGACAAGGTCCCTCATCAGAGACTTTTGGCAAAACTAAAGAGTCATGGGATAGGAGGCAGTGTACTATTGTGGATCAGGAACTGGTTAAAAGATAGAAAGCAGAGGGTAGGGCTAAATGGCCAATTTTCCCAATGGAGAAAGGTGAATAGTGGTGTACCCCAGGGATCTGTGCTGGGTCCGCTGCTTTTTGACATATTCATAAATGACCTGGAAAGTGGAATAACGAGTGAGGTGATCAAATTTGCAGATGACACAAAACTATTTAAAGTTGTTAAAACCCAAGAGGATTGTGAAAAATTGCAAGAGGATCTTGATAAATTAGAAGACTGGGCATCAAAATGACAGATGAAATTTAATGTGGACAAGTGCAAGGTTATGCACCTAGGGAAGAACAATCCAAACTATGGCTACACGATGCAAGGTTCCACATTAGGAACCACCACCCAGGAAAAAGATTTAGGCATCATTGTGGATACCATGTTTTAAACCCTCGGCCCAGTGTGCAGCGGCGGCCAAGAGAGCAAATAGAATGCTAGGTATGATAAGGAAAGGAATGGAAAATAAAACAAAAGATATTATAATGCCTCTATATCGTTCCATGGTGAGACCGCACCTTGAATATTGTGTGCAATTCTGGTCACCATATCTTAAAAAGGATATAGCGATTTTAGAAAAGGTTCAGAGAAGAGCCACCAAAATGGTAAAGGGGATGGAAGGATACTCCTATGAAGAAAGGCTAAAAAGGTTAGGGCTCTTTAACCTGGAAAAGAGACGGCTGAGGGGAGATATGATAGAAGTCTATAAATTAATGAACGGAGTGGAACGGATAAACGTAGATCGATTGTTTACATTATCAGAATATAGAAAGACTAGGGGACATGCAATGAAGCTACAGGGTAAACTATTTAATAAAAGAAAATATTTTTTCACTCAACGTGTAATCAAACTCTGGAATTTGTTACCGGAGGATGTAGTAAAGGCTGTTAGTGTAGCTGGGTTTAAAAATGGTTTGGACAAGTTCCTGGAGGAAAGGTCCATAAACCGTTATTAAGAAGTGACCGAAGATATCAATGCTTGACCCAGTACAAGCATTGTGGAACTTGTGTCTCTTGGGGAAACTGCTAGGTACATATGACCTAGATTGACCACTGTTAGAAACAGAATACTGGGCTTGATGGACCTTGGTCTGACCCAGTATGGCATATCTTATGTTCTTATGTTCAGTCCAGTTAGGTCAGACTCATATTTTCTTTGGGTCCTAAATTTATACTGTTTTTGGACCTAAACAGCTTAAGCTTTCTTTAATACTGCCTTCTGCGTCTCCGCTGAAGCTCTACCTCTTAAATTACCCCAGTCTTTCCCCCTGGGGCCATTTCTCACCCTGAAGGGTTCTGACCTCCACTTGTTTTTCTCTACTTTTATTACCTCTACTTCTCAGTGAGGTACCCCTTGAGCACATTCACTGGCTCTTCTAACAGATCCATATGTACCTCAGTGGACTTGTGCAAGGTCAACAAGGGAGGCCCAGATTACAATATTTTACTACAAATTACCCTCTATACAGGGTCTTCCCCTTTAGAAACCCTGTTCTAGCCGGCTGTTCCACAGCTCCTCTTCTGTATTCAACTCGTTCTGGACTTGCAACATGCTAGAACTCCCTCTGGGCATCTGAGCTTGGGAGTCCCCATATGTGAAGACTCATTCCTGCTTGTTCCTGGAGATAGCACAGTTATATACCTGTAACAGGTGATCTCTGGGAACAGCAGGAATAAGTCTTCACAACCCACCCACCTCCCCTGGGAGTTGCTTTTTCTCTATCTCTATCTTTCCCTTCCTTGCTCTTTCTCTCTCTTTGTCTCAGCTTTCAAACTTAACTGAGGAGAGACAGTTGGGAAGGCAGCACGCAGGCGTGTTGGGATGCTTCCAAAGGCTTTCTGATTGGATGCTGGGAAGCGTTCCCGCGCAGACTCCGTCGGTACCGATGTACCCATATGTGAAGACTTATTCCTGCTGTTCCCAGAGATCACCTGTTACAGGTAAGTAACTGTGCTTTATTCCCCATTAGATGCCTCCAAGTATCTTTTACCCCTAATACTCCCATCATCCTCTTCAATTGAGTTTGTGCAGCCTAACTTCCACCCCCAATTCCTCTAGATGTATCTACCCTAGGATTAAGGACCATATTATTATTATTCATTTATTAAGTGCTACAAGGCGTACGCAGCACTATACAAACACAGAGAAAGAAAGTCCCTGCTCAAAGAGCTCACAATCTAAAAAACAAACAGACATTGCAATACAAGAAGCATGAGGTCAAAGGGAAGAGGAGACACAAGGAAAGCAAAGATCATGGTCTGAAGGTGGTCTCAAAGAGGTATGTTTTTAGCAAGGATTTGAAAAAGGAGAGAGAAGAGACTTGACATAGAGATAGGGGAAGCTTATTTCAGGCATAAGGAGCAGCAATGTGAAAGGATTGAAGTCTAGAGTTAGCATTAGAAGAGTAGGACATAGAGAGAAGGCGACCAGAGGAGGGGCGAAGTTCACAAGATGGGGAGTAGGGAGAGAGGAGTGAGGAAAGCTAATGAGGAATCATAGAGTGAATGCATTTAAAGATTAGGAGAAGTAGTTTGAAATGAATATGGAACCAAAAATGAAGCCAGTGAAGCAATTTCAATAAAGGAGTCACATGAGAGTAACGTGGTTGGCAGAAAATCAGTTATGCTGCAGAGTTCTCAACAAATTGAAGAGGAAACAAGTGGGACTCAGGAAAATTAGCAAGGAGGAGGTTGCAATAGTCAAGATGGGAGGTAATTAAGGAATGAATAAGGATCCTAGTAGTGTCTTCAGAGAGGAAGGGCTGAATTTTGATAATGTTAAACACAAAGAAAAGACAGCTTTTAGCAATCTGTAAGAGGAGAAGAAGAGCAAAGACCCAAAAATGACTCCAAGGTTACAGGCTGAAGAGACAAGTTGTAATATAATATTATTGACAGTAATAGAGAAAGGAGGAAGGGGGGAGAAGGGCTTAGGAAGAAAGATAAGAAGCTGTTTTATCCATGTTCTTTTAAACCAACTAAATACAGCAGCCTGTTCAACTGCCCCAGAGACTCCAGATGGGGTGATGGAGTTCTCATATTCGCAAAGCCATACCTCAAGTTCTTCACCAGCCTATGCACAAACTGTGATGGCATAGATGTGCTAAAAATTGAGAATAAAAACCTAGCACTATTCCTCCTATACAGACCTCCCACCAATAACCACCTCAGTCTTACCACCATACTGGAATCTGCATGTATATCCCCTACAAAGAAACCTCACATCATTCTCGGGGATTTCAACTTAGCTCACAAACCAAGAAACTACTGACTTTCTTGACTTCATGAAGGAAATGGGCTTTCATCAAATAGTAATGCAGCCTACCCATACAAAAGACAAAACCCTAGATCTGATTTTCATCCCTAGATCCCTAATCTTACACCCATACTTCACTTATCCTTCTGCTACACCAATCCTGTGGTCAGACCATTAAATACTACAAACAAACCTCCCAATATGCATCTCACCAAAAGAAACCCACCACCTAGCCTCCTATAAACCATACTTCATAAAATTCAACAGACACCCCCTCACACCTCTCAGTCCTAATTCATTCTCAAACTGATATCAGGATCAGAAGAAAATGTACAAAAGACTTCCTCGCCATATCTTCCTCAGAAAGGAAAACTAAGAAGACAATGAGCAACAGAGCCTTCGGGTACTCTGCCCCGGCCCTATGGAACTTCCTTCCCGATACTATAAGATCAATGAAGGACCTTCAGGACTTTCATAAACTACTTAAAACCCTCCTTTTCTCAGAATACTACAACTCATCTGCCTCCCCCTCTCTCCTTCTCCAGCCCCCCCCCCCCCAGTACAAATAACTGCCTGTATTCTGCTCTGCTGTAAATACACTGTGTAAATAGTTCAGACCTAGCCTTCATTACATCTTGGTTTATTTAAACTGATTTGTAATATGTATATAGTTTATTGTATTATAGTTTGAAATTTTCTTTGTAATCTGGACCCTGGAATGTTGTTCAATGTAAACCGCCTCGGATCGAAGGAAGGGGATGTATATAAGAAATTTTCAAAAAAATAAAGAAATAACATGTTCAATTTCAGACAGCGGAGAGACATCCAGGCAGTGACATCAGGCAAACAAATGGAGATATGGGATTGGAGTACAAGAGAAATATCAGGTGAGGAAATATAGACTGGAGAATCATCAGCATAAAAATGATAGTGAAAACCATGGGAAGAGATGAGGGCAGCAAGGGACTAGGTATAGAGAGAGAAAAAGCGAGGTCATAGAACAGACCCTTGAGGTACACCAAGTAAGAGGGGAATAGCAGAAGAGAAGGAACCATGTGAACAAACACTAAAAGAGTGATTCAAAAGATAAGAAGCAAACCAAGACAGTCGAGAGAGCCTCTAAAACCCCCAAAAAGATAATATGTCAAGGAGGAGAGGGGGGGATACCCGGGTCCAATCGCCAGTTCGGTGCTGCTTATTCCACCTTCCATGTGAAATAAGCAGCACGTCCCCTTTGACCTGGCAGGACGTGCAGGGCAGTGACCTGAATCGACCCTGTATGTCCTGCCGGGCTAGCCCATGCCTGCTGCACCCATATCCCACCCCTTCCCGCCTCCCACCGGCTCTCCCTGTCCCTTCTCAGGACGTACAGGGAGAGCCGGAGAGGAAATCAGGCCCAAATGGCTTGCGGGGCTGCATGTCCAGCTGGGACATGCAGCCCCATAACCCACATCCCAGAATTGGGCCAATAGTGTCCCATTTTAAATTTGAGTTCATAATGGGGTTGAGAAATGTTTAACCATGTAACATGTTTTATTTTTTGACTCTGTTTGCCCATGGATTACAGTACTTGTCCGGTTTCTACTTTTTGCACCCCCTTTGTTGTTAAGTGCCGTTGAGTCAGTGTCGACTCATAGGAACCCTCTGGATAATTGTCCTATACTGCGTGCGGACTTCAATCAGGCAGCTCATTGTTAACAGAGTGGCACCCAAAACTGCAGTTATTGTATTGATCCATCTCATTGCTGGCCTTCCTCTTTTGTATTGACCTTCAACCTTGCCAAGCATGATGTCTTTCTCTAATGATCGCATGATGTGTCCAAAGTATGAAAGTCGAAGTCTTGTCATCTGAGCTTCTAAAGAAAGCTTGCGTTTTTTCTCCTCTAGTACTGATTGGTTTATTTATTTATTTATTTAACAAGTTTTCTATACCGCCTTTTCCTTCAATCAAAGCGGTCACAAGAAATACAAAGGTTATAGGCAAGGGAAACAAACACAGTATAAACATAACAGTACAATGGTAATATAGGAAAAATAACAAGGGTTAACAATAAGGCAAATTAGTTAAAATAATTAAAATAAATATAATATATTTAGTCAATTGTTGATCCATATTGTTCAATGAAAAGTGTAGTTTTCAATTGTTTACGAAAGTCTTTTAAATCATCCAGTGAGCGTAAATCAGGAGGGAGAGAGTTCCAAATTAAAGGGGCGGCCAAAGCAATTGCTCTTTGTGAGGTACATTTGCATGATTTAGAGTAGTTTTTTGGGGTGCTGAGGGTGTTAGAAGTGGATAACCTTCTTGGTCTTTTGTTGATATCATGGAGTAAGAGGGCATGAAGGCTGATTGCAGAACTGTTGTGTTTCATTTTGAATATATTTATGATTAATTTATACTTTATGCGAAGGATTATTGGGAGCCAGTGGAGTTCTTTAAGGATGGGGGTAATGTGTTCATAATTTGAGGATCCATTGATGATTCTAGCTGCTGTATTTTGTGCCATTTGAAGTGGCTTGAGAGCATGCTTAGGCAGTCCATTGTAAATAGGGTTGCAGAAATCCAGAATGGGAGTAATGAGTGCCTGACAGACTGTTCGAAAGTGATCATAAGAGATAAGAGGCTTAAGTCGTCTAATTATCTTCATTTTGTAATACGCGTTTTTAACAGTTTTTCTTATATGAGAACGCAGGTTTAGCTTCTTATCGAGGGTTATTCCGAGGTATCTTACTTCGTCCTTAACTGGAATCTTTGTGTTGTTGCATGTAATGTAAGGTGGAGGGATAAAGCTGGTGTTTCTAGTTACAATAAGTGCTTCCGTTTTGTTCAGGTTTATTGCAAGGTTATTATTTGTTAGCCAATTTGAAATGCTGGTAATACAGTTTGAAATTTTGCTGTAATCTGGGCAGTTGATATCAATTGGAGTGTAAATCATGATATCATCCGCATAAATCGTGTAATCTATTTGATGATCTGCTATTATGTGACAGATTGGTTGGATAAACAAATTAAAAAGAAGTGAAGAGAGTGCAGATCCTTGCGGCACGCCTTGTTTGATTACTATGTGACGTGAAGTGTTTAGGCCAATTTTAACTTGGAACTGTCTATCAACTAGGTAGGATTCAAACCATTTTAGGACGGTGCCAGTTAATCCGATGCTCTTTAGTCTTGTTAAGAGGATTGCATGGTCCACTGTATCGAAGGCAGCTGAAATATCTAAGAAGATCATTAAGGTACCTTTGTTGAAATTATCTATTGTTTGAGTGATGTCATTAAATAAGTATAGTAGGAGCGTTTCAACACCATGGTTGGGGCGGAAGCCATGCTGATGTATATCAAGTGGCGCATGTTCATCAATATGGTCTTGAAGTTGTAGCTGTACTGCCTTCTCAATAATTTTTGCTAAGAGTGGTAAGCTGGAAATTGGTCTATATGCAGCTGGATTGTCTTTTTCAAGGTTGGTTTTTTTATGGGTAGGCCTAATTGTTGCTAATTTAAGTTGTTCTGGCATGATTCCATGAGTTAAGGAGTTAGTTACAAGATTGTGAATAAAATTAATAAAGTTTGACTTGGTAGCTTTGATCCAAGGTACAGGGCAAGGATCTGTGGGTGCAGTGCTTGTGTTAAGTGCAGCAATGATGTCTGAAAGTTGTGTAGTCGAGGGAGTGTAAAACTTGTTCCAAATTGTACTTGGTAAAATAAGGCTGTTGTTTTCAGGTTGTTTGTTCTTCGGGCAGTCCATGGTATACACAGTATTCATCACCAGCATCATAATTAAAGGCATCAATTTTCTTCCTGTCTATCTTTTTCACTGTCCAACTTTTGCATCCATATGATGTTATTGAAAATACCATGACTTGAACCAGTTGAATCTTTGTATGAAGAGAGATATCTCTGCTCTTGAGAATCTTGTCTAGTTCCTTTCTGCCAATAACAATGTGTCGCTGAATTTCTTAACTGCTTGTTGTTTCTTTAGTTGATCCGAGTAGGTTAAAGTTGTCCACTACATCGATTTCTTCTCCATCAATGATGAACTTATTGATTTTGCCAGTTGTCAGAATCTTTGTCTTCTTTATATTAAGGTACAGGCCTATTTTAAGACTATGTTTCTTGATCTCGACGAGCAAATGTTTCAGATCATCTTCACTTTCAGCCAGTAATGTGGTATCATCAGCATAGCAAAGGTGGTTGATGTGTCTTCCACCATTCCTGCTTCTCTGATGATTTGTTCTGCATCTAAATTAAATAGGTAGGGGGAATGTATGCAGCCTTTTCATACACCTTTGCTGATTTTAAGCCATTCTGTTTCTCCTTGTTCTGTTCAAACTATTCTATCTTGATCAATGTAAAGGTTATGCAAGAGATCAATCAGGTGTTCTGAAATACTCATGCTTCTTAATGTGGCCCAAAGTTTCTTGTGGTTTACACAGTCAAAAGACTTGCTGTAGTCAATAAAACACATATAGATATCCTTTTGGGATTCTTTAGTCTTTTCAAAGATTCATCTCACATCTCTTGTTTCTTGCCCTTTCTTGAACCCTGCTTGCACTTCAGGCAGCTCTCGTTCCAGGTAGGGTTGTGGTCTCTGCTGAATAATCTTGAGTAGAATCTTGCTGGCATGTGGGATCAGAGTGATAATTTCCACAGTCAGTTGAATCACCTTTCTTTAGCATTGGTATAAACACAGATCTTTTCCAGTCAGTTGGCCATGATGTTCTTTTCCAAATTTCCTGGCAGACCCTTGTAAGTATGGTAACAGCTGCATCAGATTGCTGTAATACTTCTATGGGAATGTCATCAATGCCTGGTGCTTTGTTCTTTGATAAAGCTTTCAATGCTGCTTCGATTTCTTCTTTCATCACCAATGGTTCTGGATCATAAGGTACAGGATGAAACGGCTGTTGGTTCACTTGATTTTTATCATATAATAACTCTGCATATTTTTTCCACTTTTTCTTGATCTTCTCAGCATCATTCAACATGGGTCCTTGAGGATCTTGTAACATTCCAATTTGAGGCTGGAAGTTTTTCTTGAACTCTCATAGCTTTAGGAAATCGGATCTTGTTCTTCCTCTAATAGTTTCTGCTTCTATTTCCTTGCATGTTGTCTTGTCTTGTCTTGCTGCATGTTGGAGATCTCTGTTGAATTCTGTGATTGCTTCTCTTTCTCCTCTTGCTTTAGCTTTTCTGCATTTCTGGGCAGTTTTCAGAGTTTCTTCGGTCATCCATTTTAGCCGTTTTTGCTTTTTCACCTTTTGTAGAGACTTCTTACTTTCTTCAAACACAACTTTCTTGATGTCATCCCATAACTCTTCTGGAACTCTGTCATTTATATCTAAAGCAGCAAATCAATTTTGCAGCTAATCTTTAAATTCTGGTGGTATATTCTCAAGGTCATATTTTACTACATTCATGAGTGGCTTGCTCTTTTTCAGCTTTAGCTTTGGTTTGCATACTAGTAGTTGGTGATCTGTACCAGAGTCAGCTCCAGGTTTTGTCTTTGTTGATGTTATAGAACTTTTCCATCGTTGACTTCCACAGATGTAGTCAATTTGATTTTTGTACAATCCATTGGGTGAAGTCCATCTGTACAGCCACCGCTTGTGTTGATGGAAGAAGGTGTTTGAGATGAATAGATCGTTGGTCTTGCAGAATTCTATCAGTCTTTCTCCAGCTTCATTTCTGTTGCCAAGTCCATATTTTCCAACCACTTTGCCTTCTTCTATGTTGCCAACTTTTGCATTCCAGTCACTCATGACTATCAGGATATCCTATTTGTATTTTCTGTCAATTTCATAGAACTCATCAACTTCATCCTCTTCTGCAGCTGTTGTTGGGGCATACACTTGAATTATAGTTGTGTTGATGGGCATTCCTCGTAGACAAATAGAAATTAAGCATTCACTGATTGCATTGTATTTCATTACAGTTCTTCCAAGTTTCTTCTTAATTATAAATGCAACATAATTTCTTCTTTGTCTTTCATTTCTAGCATAGTAGACCATGTGATCATCAGATGCAAAGTGCCTGATGCCAGTCCATTTTAGTTCGCTGACACCGAACAGATTGATTTGTACATGTTCCATTTCATTCTTGCCCACCTCCAACTTCCTTTGATTCATGCTTCGTATGTTCCATGCCCCAATATGTAAGACATCTTTACAGCTTCTGACTCTCATTTCATGCGCAGCTACATCAGTAGTCAGACGTCCCAAGGGCTTTGATCCAACCACATCATAAATGCTGGCTTTACTCTGAAAAGTCTTCAGCTTCTCCCCCAATAGCTAGTTGAGTGCCTTCGGACCTGGGGGTCTCATCATCCAGCACTATAGTGCAATTTGTTTTGTTGTGACTATCCATTGGGTTTTCTTTTTTTTTTTTTTTATTTAATATTTATTGAGACTTTTACAACTTACAAAGCAAGCATAAAGAAACTTTCAGATGATAATGATGATTCATACACAAAGAAATACATAAAAGAAAAAGAAAATATATAAATTAACAATATATAAATTATATAAATTAACAATACATCTGAACCTAGCCCACAATAAGGGGAGAGATTAATAAACATAATAACAAAAAAGAGGAAACAACCAGGAGACTAAACTCCTGAATACCTAAGCAGCTACTAACAATACCACCTATCCCAGTCCCTTCTTGCCAGACCCCTCTTTATCAGAAAGAAACAATTCAAGTTGAGTAGGGTCAAGGAAAACAAACCTAGAATCCTGGAAAGTTAATAAACATTTACAGGGATACCGAAGAAAAAAAGTAGCCGGTAGGGCGATCACCCTAGGTTTAAGGGCCAAAAACCCCTGTCTCCTAGTCTGAGTCGCCCTGCAGACATCAGGAAATATTTGCACTTTCGCTCCACAAAAAAGAGCAGACATATTCTTAAAATAACTACGAAATACAAGAGCTCTGTCTTGATCAGACACAAAGAAAACCACCAATGTGGCTCTAGAAGAAATATTATCTTGCGAGTCCTCCAGAAATTTGGTGAGATCAAGGTCAGCAGCACCTTGAACCTCGTCAAACCCAACCGGAGAACCCCGAGACAGAGCTCTACCAGTCAAGTAATAAAATTTAGAAAGGCCAATGGAATCGGCCGATGCCAGCCCCAAAACCTCTCTAAAATACTTACGCAAAAGTATTTCTGCTGAAAGCAACCGACAATGAGGAAAATTCAACATCCTAACATTTTTAACACGTAGCAAATTATCATACTGTTCCATTTTGTGGTGCAAAACTAAACTATCTTTTATATGAGACACATTCACATCTTTAAGGGCCTGACATTGATTTTCACAATTAGTGATCTGTTTAGAAATAGCCTCCACCTTACTATCCACTTCAGAAACTTTTGCTGTAATCTCCGAAGAGAAACTGCAAAGTTGCACAACAGTAGGTACTAAGGAACTTTCAATGCGGGTAACCACTTTCCAAATATCAGCCAGAGTTACCTGCTCATCAGGCACCAAACTGGCTTCCTTTGGAACGGGTACCCATACCACAGGCTTCAGCTTTTCCCCTGTTATCACCGGGGTACTCTGCTGAAACCGCATACCATCTGAAGTGGATAGAGGAGGAGATACATAGACTGGAGGAGAAGGTGGTGTCCGGTCTGGAGAACTCAAAGACACCGGAGAGGGCCGGAGCACCAGAAATTCAGGGTCAAGTGTGGTATCTAGACCAGAAAGTACCTTCACATGTTTGTCCATGGGGCCCACCGCAGATGTAGCTGCCACAGCCGGCTCGATCTTCTTCTTACGTTTCCCCATCACCAAACGATGACAAACCAGGCTCTTTGCTCCTTCGTTGCTCCAAGGGGCTCTCAAGGGGCCTGTAATGCCCCTTGTATCTAGCCCCTTCTATCGCTGCCCCGACTAGCGCATCCGGCTGCGCCTATTCAGAGAACCTTTAAACAGGTCCCCGATGACGTCGGGACCGTCGGAGCAGGTGCCTGCCTCCCCGGACCTCTGCGCCGGCTCTCTGCTCTCTCCCGAGGCAACTCTCACCACTGCTCCGAATTTCAGCAGGTCCCCGATGACGTCGGGACCGTCGGAGCAGGTGCCTGCCTCCCCGGACCTCTGCGCCGGCTCTCTGCTCTCTCCCGAGGCAACTCACCACTGCTCCGAATTTCAGCAGGTCCCCGATGACGTCGGGACCGTCGGAGCAGGTGCCTGCCTCCCCGGACCTCTGCGCCGGCTCTCTGCTCTCTCCCGAGGCAACTCTCACCACTGCTCCAAATTTCAGCAGGTCCCCGATGACGTCGGGACCGTCGGAGCAGGTGCCTGCCTCCCCGGACCTCTGCGCCGGCTCTCTGCTCTCTCCCGAGGCAACTCTCACCACTGCTCCGAATTTCAGCAGGTCCCCGATGACGTCGGGACCGTCGGAGCAGGTGCCTGCCTCCCCGGACCTCTGCGCCGGCTCTCTGCTCTCTCCCGAGGCAACTCTCACCACTGCTCCGAATTTCAGCAGGTCCCCGATGACGTCGGGACCGTCGGAGCAGGTGCCTGCCTCCCCGGACCTCTGCGCCGGCTCTCTGCTCTCTCCCCATCCATTGGGTTTTCATGGCAAGATACGGAAATAGATTGACAGGACTTTTTTCCGCACAGTTTAATTCTAGTGTTGTTGCCATTGTCACAGAAATGTGATCCTCCGCTGGCAACACTGCCCCATTCTGCTGCTTCCCATATATCTGAGTGGTTTGTCTTGGTCTGGCACCTCAGCTGAGAGCTGTCCTTCTTGGGAGACCCTGCCAGTAGTTAAGCTATCGATAGCTTAGCCCTCAGATCACTGATGCACACAAGCCCTCACAACATGACAAGCTGCATACCAAGTGAGGGTGCACCCCTTTACATATATTTTAATAATTTAATTGGTTGCATTTAGGTAGTTATGTATTATGCATTTTTATTTATTACCACCCTCCCTTTACTGACCCCCCCATTCTCTTATTCATTTTATTTGCTTTTACACATATTTGAAACATATATTGGTATTATTGATACACGTATCATCCACAGGTTTTCACAGTTTGTCTCAAATTTTGAGAGAACACAAGATTTGTGTTCTTACCTGTGGGCGAGTTATTATTTTTTAATATGATCCCCCAACCCCCATTTTCAGTTAACTTACAACTGTTGCTTTACCTTTTACCCTTATTTTGACTTTTTAAATGTGTTGAAGCCTTATTTTAATTTTGGTGACTCCGTTTAGTTGAACTACTTCCATTTTATTAATTTGGTTCTCTGTGCTTTCCTCCTTGGCATCCCTATTGGTATTATGCTCACATGTTCTATTTTTATGTGGTTCATTTATATAATATGTTTTTTAGATTGCCTAACATTTTTTATAAATGTTCCCTTATTTATTTATTATCTGTTCATATCTTTAACACATGACATTTGTTATCCATTTTTATTGTTGTTAATTACATTTAAGGTTTGGTTTTAGATTATTACCCATTTTTATGTGTGGGGTTTTTTTTTTTGAGAGGCCTGTAACCCTGAAGAAGGCTCCGATTGAAACACATGTAGAGTGATCTCAAGGATACATAATAAAGCTCTCCATGCTTCAACAATGCAGTTGTCCTGATTCCTTTGTGCCCAGTTTGTTAAACCTCCATAAGCTGGTTCTCCCATCCCTTCCTCCAGCCCTAGTTAAAATTCCTAGCTCAGAACTCCTTTGCACAGCTTGCCTTGGAAGGACCTCTGGTTCCACAGGCCTCTCTCCCTCCTGCAGCCTGTTGGGTTCTTAATCTCTCCCTGTGAGCCATGCCCTCTCAGCCTTGAACTCTGGGCTGCAGACTCGATTAAAGGGGACTTTTGATAATCCCTTTGGAGAGGTGCAGATAATATTTTA
The DNA here is from genome assembly GCA_033557465.1 of Ichthyophis bannanicus. Taxonomy (NCBI): domain Eukaryota; kingdom Metazoa; phylum Chordata; class Amphibia; order Gymnophiona; family Ichthyophiidae; genus Ichthyophis; species Ichthyophis bannanicus. The sequence continues at coordinate 925,057,674 of CM066031.1, read as the reverse complement.
TATACCCCATCACAGTTAACATAGAAACATAGAAATATGACGACAGAAAAAGACCACATGGCCTATCTAGTCTGTCCTTCCATAACAATTACAACAGTCCCCTTTTTTACCTTTAGAGATCCTCTGTGTTTGTCCCATGCTTTTTTGAATTTAGTTACTGTCCTCATCTCTACCACCTCCACTGGGAGACTATTCCACGGATCCACTACTCTTTCCGTAAAGAAATATTTCTGCATATCACTCCTGAATCTATCTCCCTTCACCCTCATCCCATGTCCCCTCGTAGCAGAACTTGCTTTCAATTGAAAGAGGCTCTCTCCCTGAACATTTATGCCATGGAGGTATTTAAACATCTCAATCATATCACCTCTATTCCGCCTTTCCTCTAAGGTGTACATATTAAGATCCTTCAGTCTGTCCTCATATGCTTTATAATGAAGACCACTAATCATTTTAGTAGCCACCCTCTGCACTGACTCCATCCTGTTCACATTCTTTTGAAGTTGCGGTCTCCAGAATTGCACACTATACTCCAAATGAGGTCGCACCAAAGACTTATACAGAAGCATTATCACCTCCTTTTTTCTGCTAGCCATTCCTCTCCATATGCACCCAAGCATCCTTCTAGATTTTGCCGTCGCCTTTTCTACCTGTTTAGCTACTTTAAGATCATCAGACACAACCACGCCTAGGTTCCACTCTTCTTTAGTGGACAAAAGTACTTCAACCCCTATACTATATTGCTCCCTTGGATTGCTGCAGCCCAAATGCATGACCTTACATATTTTAACATTAAATCCCAGCTGCCAAATTCTAGACCATTCTTCAAGCTTAGCTAGATCCCTCCTCATGTTATCTACCCCTTCCTGGGTGTCTACTCTATTGCAGATTTTGGTATCATCCGCAAAGAGGCAAACCTTACCTGAAAGCCCTTCAGCTATATCACTAACAAAGATGTTAAAAAGAATCGGACCAAGAACAGATCCCTGGGGCACACCACTGATAACATCCTTCTCCTCAGAGTAAGCTCCATTTACTTGTACTCTTTGTCGCCTCCCACCCAACCAATTTCTAACCCAAGCAGTAACTTTAGGGTCCATCCCTAGGGTGCTCAGTTTGTTTATAAGTCGCCTGTGAGGAACAGTGTCAAAGGCTTTACTGAAATCTAAATACACCACATCTAGGGCTCTCCCTCGGTGCAACTCCCTGGTCACCCAGTCAAAGAAATCAATCAGATTTGTCTGACAAGACCTGCCTCTGGTGAATCCATGCTGCCTCGGATCCTGTAATCCGCTGGACTCCAGAAACCTCACTATTTTCTCTTTCAGCAGCGTTTCCAATAATTTACTCACCACCGAAGTTAAACTAACCGGCCTGTAGTTTTCAACCACATCCTTACTTCCGCTTTTGTGTAAAGGCACCACATTGCCTCTCTCCAGTCCTTTGGCACCACTCCCGACTCCAACGAGGCATTGAAAAGGTCAGTCAGTGGAGCTGCTAGAACGTCCCCAAGTTCCCTCAGTATTCTTGGGTGTATCCCATCTGGTCCCATCACTTTAAGTTGAGATAGTTTCTCACGAACACAGTCTTTTGAAACATTTTCAAGATGTCCTTTGCTTCTGTTCCTATTTGTGGGTGTTTTCTGAGGTCCTGCTCCTGGTTCTTCATCTGTGAACACAGAACAAAAATATTTGTTAAGCAATTCCGCTTTATCCTTATCAGCTTCTACATATTCCTCTCCTGCACCCTTGAGTCTGACAATACCACTCTTGCCCTTCCTCTTCTCACTAATATATCTGAAAAATGTCTTATCCCCCCATTTTATTGCATTGGCTATTTCCTCCTCCTTTTGAATCTTTGCCTTCCTGACTACTTTGCCAGCTTTTCTAAGTTTTTCCAAATACAGATGCCTGTCTTCCTCTCTCTGTGATCTCTTGTATTTCATGAAGGCCTCCCTCTTTTTCTTCACTTTTTCAGCTACTTCTTTCGAAAAACATAGCGGTCTCCTTTTCCTTTTACCTTTATTTACCATTTTAACAAAAAGGTTGGTTGCCCTTAAAATATCCCCTTTCAGTTTTGCCCACTGTTTTTCTACATCCTTCAGCTGTTCCCATCCAACTAACGACTCCCTCAGGTATTGGCCCATCTTGGCAAAGTTAGTCTTCCTAATGTCTAAGATCCTCACCTTTGAATGGATTCTAACAGCCCTAGTCCTAATACTGAACCACACCATCTGGTGATCACTGGATGCAAAATGATCTCCCACTACAACATCAGAAACACTTTCACTATTGGTAAGCACCAAGTCCAGTATGGCCCCTTCACGTGTGGCGTCTGTTACCAATTGCCTGAATAGTTCTCCCTGTAGAGAATCCAGGATCTCCTTACTTCTAGATGATACTGCAGCAGGAATGTGCCAATCAACATCTGGCATATTGAAATCTCCTATCAGTAGCACTTCCTCTTTCCTAGCAATGCTGCGCATGTCTTCAATTAACTCTCTGTCCACCTCTTCCTCTTGTGAGGGAGGTCTGTATATCACACCAATATAAATAGATTTCTCTTTCCCTCTTCCTAGTTTAACCCACAATGCCTCCCCTCTCCCTTTTAAGCTCTGTAATTCCAAAGCTTTAATAGTAGTTTTTACATATAGTGCCACTCCTCCTCCCCTACTTCCTACCCTGTCCTTTCTGAATAAAGTATAGCCAGGTATAGTTATATCCCAATCATAGTTTTCTGTGAACCATATTTCTGTAACTGCCACTAAATCCAAGTCAGCCACTCCCACCAAAGCTTCAACATCAGGGATCTTATTTCCCATGCTACGGGCATTTATACACACTGCTTTCCATATGTTACCCCTGTTACCCATTTCCATAAAGTTATTTAATGTATCACCTACCTGGGGGCTTTCACTTACCTGGGGCTTTCTTCACCCATCCCCAACGAATCTAGTTTAAAGCCCTCTTCAGTAGATTAGCCAGTCTACTACTGAAGACGCGTTGACCTTTCTTGGACAGATGGAAGCCATCTCTGCTCTGCAACCCTTGGAACAGCATCCCATGGTCTAGGAAACCAAAACGCTCTCGATGACACCATCCATGCAGCCATGCATTCATCTCCAGGTTCTCTTGTAGTTTTTCATAATTCTCTTGTGTTTTCACAACTTTGAATAATTTTGTGTCATCTGCAAATTTGATCACCTCACTGGTTATTCCCTTTTACAGGCCAAAAGATTCTCATCAGGCACCTTGTCATATGGGTGTAGTTTGGGCAGGGTGAGGGGGGGGGGGGCACTGCCACCACAAAATGAATTGCTTCAATGATGGCCGTGACGTTTGTTTGCCCGCAAGGATCCTATTTCTCGCAGGCAGAAAAGAAGGAGATGGCTGTGATTTGCAGTAAAGTCCCCTTCTATCTGCCCATGGGAGATCAGATCCCCTGCGAGCAGAAGAGAAGGGGCTCAGAGGTGAGCAGTTAGCCCATGAAGATCCAGTCCCAGTGGACAGAAGAGAAGCGAGAGGCTCAGTTGTGGCCTGTAGCAGAATAGGTTGTGTGAGTCTGTGGGGGAAGCATGGGCTCCGTTTGAGGGATGAGGGAGTGTATTGCTACCTCCCAAATGAGTTGCCCCAATGGCCATGACCCTTTGTCTCCCTGTGAGGATCCAATCTCAAGCAGGAACAGGAGAAGAGGATCTCTTCTCTTCTGCTTATTGGGCATGGGATTCCTGTGAGCAGACAGCTTGCCTCTGGGACACAATAACTGCCTCCCCCTTCACTTCTGCCTGCGGGGATCCCATCTCCCAAAGGCAGAAGAGAAGGGGATAGCCACAATTGCAACAAAAAACCCTTCTATCTACCTGTGGGAGGTCAGATCCCCACAGGCAGAAGAGAAGGGGAAGGCTATGATTGTGGTCCAGAGGCAAGGTATCTGCCTGTAGGGATCCAATCCCCTGCAGGCAGAAGAGAAGAAAGACCCTCTTCTATCTAACTGCTGGAGATTGGATCCCAGGCAGATGAGAAGAGGGGGGTCACGGTAGCAGCCTAAAGCAGCAAAGGTGTTTGGGGGGGGGGGGAGGAAGTGAGATAAAGGCAAGAACAATTTAAAGGGGGAACGGCCTATCTAGAAAAGGAGGATGGGGAGAGGATTTTAGGACTGTGGATGGGAGTGCTAGAGTGGTCAGTGAAGGGGGAGAGTCTGAAGGGTAACAGAGGAAGGGAGCCAGCAGAAGAGGGGTTAGAAGGGAAGGTAAGATTACAAGGAGCTCATTTTAAGGAGAAAGATGTTACCAGTGGTATGATTCTTTTTAACAGTTTGTTAGTGAAATTGCAGAAGGGCTGTCAGGTATGGGTTACCTATTGCAGATACCAAAATCTGCAATACAGTAGATGACAGGAAGGAGTAGATAACATGAGGAGGGATCTAGCTAAGCTTGAAGAATGGTCTTGAATTTGGCAGCTGAGATTTAATACTAAAAAATGCAGGGTCATGTATTTGTGCTGCAAAAATCTAAGGGAAATGTATAGTGTAGGGAATAAAGTACTTCTGTCCACGAAAGAAGAGTGTAACCTGGGCGTGATTGTTTCTGATGAACTTAAAGTGACTAAATAAGTAGAAAAAGTAACTGTGAAAGCAAGAAGGATGCTTGGATGCATAGGGAGAGGAATGGCTAACAGACAAAAGGACGTGATAGTGTCTCTGTATAAGTCTCTGCTCTGACCTCATTTGGAATATTGTGTACAGTTCTGGAGACCACATCTTCAAAAGGATATAAACAAAATGGAGTCATTGCAGAGGGTGGCTACCAAAATATTCAGTGATCTTCATAATAAACCATATGGGGACAGACTTAAAGATCTCAATAGGTAAACTTTATAGGAAAGGCAGGATAGAGGAGATATGATAGAGATGTTTAAATACCTCTGTCGCATAATTGCACAGGAAGAGAGCCTCTTTCAATTGAAAGGGCATAGGATGAAGGCGAAAGTGGAAAGACTCAGAAGTAATAGGCTGAAATATTTCTTTATGGAAAGAGTGTTAGATATGTGGAACAATTTCCCAGTGGAGGTAGTAGAGATGAGGACAGTAACTGAATTGAAGAAAGCATGGGACAAACATTACAGATCTTTAAAGGTAAAAAAGGGACTAAAGTAGTTGATATAGAAGGCCAGACTATTTTATTTATTTATTTATTTATTTACATTCTCTTATATACCGCGCTATTCTGCATCAGTGCAGTTTACATTGAACAAACTGAAATTACATTGAACAGGGCATTATAACTTGGAGATAACTATTTTACAGGGAACATGGGCTATGGAGGGTTAAGTGGCTTGCCCAAGACCACAAGGAGCAGCTGTGGGACTAGAAACCCCAGTCCTTCCGGCCCAAGGTTACTGTCTAGATAGGCCATATGGTCTTTTTCTGCCATCATGTTTATGTTTGTATGTTGCTAAGATGTTGCCAAAAGGAACATTTCCCTCCCCTTAAAACACACACCCATACACAAACACGCCATCACCATCCCCACACAACACACTCACACAGAAATGTACCCCACCTCATCACCACAGTCACACACACACACAGGCACCCTACCTCTGCATGTCAGACACATACACAGGCACCCACTTCCGTACCACACAGCCTCCCATATGGGCTGGGGAGCCCATCTCTTACATCTGACAACACGGGGGCATTGGACCAGAAGAGAAGCCTTTCTGCACATCAACTTGCTAGAGATGCGTGCAGTTCTCTATGCTCTTCATTCCTTTCACCTCTGGGTCCACAAAAATCACACCTGGTGCAAACCAACAATCAAGTCACTTTGTTCTACATAAACAAGCAGGGTTGTCCATTGGAGTCTTCCTTTGGGCAGTCTACCTCCCTGGTGCCCAAAACCAATTAGTGGACTCTCTCAGTCACCACCTCGACCCTCATGAGTGGTCTGTAGATCCCTCAGTCCTAACCCCCATCTTCCAAGCCTGGGGACCCCAGAAGTGGACCTCTTCACTACAGACGATAATGCCAGGTGTCTCCTCTACTGTTCCTTTCATCCCAGCTTGAATAGATGGGCAGTGGATGCCTTCCTTTTCTACTGGGTGAACCACCTCCTCTATGCATTTCCTCCATTTCTGCTCATTCATCGGTCCCTCCTCAAGGCCCAAATGAACAAAGCTTCTCTAATCATCGTTGCCCCACAGTGGCCCAGGCAGATTTGGTACCTGCATTTCCTCAACTTGGCGCAGCACAGACCTTGTTAATTGTCACTTCATCCCTTCCTTCTCATGCAACAGGAGGGGCGCCTCCTGCATCCCGATCTACAGTCACTGTCTCTAGCTTCTTGGAAGCTCAGCGACTGACAGAAACTCATTTCTCCATGCCTGCCCCATTCAAACTATTCTCCAAGCATCTTGCCATCCCTCTACATAATGCTTCTTTCAGAATAAATTGTCTTGTTTCTCTCAATGAGCTGTATTACGGGATCTGCATCCCATCTCCTGCTCCCTCAGTCACATCCTTACTTATCTCCTCTCCTGTCTGACTCTAGGCTTCAGACTTTGTTATTATCTCTCTGCCATAGCAGCATTTCATCATCAGGAGGATGACAAACACATTTCTATGCATCCACTAGTTGTGCGCTTCATGAAAGGCCTCATAAATGCCAATCCTCCACTGAAGCCACCTGCTCCAGCATGGGATCTTAAATATTGTTCTCTCTGAGCATATGAATCCCTCCTCTGAACCCCTGGGGTCGGCTTCATTAAAACACCTCACTTGGAAAACCATCTTCCTTGTTGCTGTTACCTCTGCAAGATGTGTAAGTGATCTCCAAGCTCTAGTTCATTATCCTCCATACACCAGTTTTTTCATGATAAGGTTCTGTTGTGTACACATCCCAAGTTCCTTTCTAAGATTGTCTCCAGTTTTCATCTTAACCAATCCATCATTCTTCCTGCATTCTTCCCAGCAGCACAACCGGATTCACTTGAGCAATCACTGCACTCCCTAGATTGTTGACGAGCTTTGCTCTACTATCTCAACACTACCAAGCAGCTCCGTCAATCTTCCTAGCATTTTTTCAGCTTTAATCCTAACAACCCAGGGAGACCTGCATCTAAGCAGACCATTTCCTCCTGGATTGTAGACTATATTTCCTTTTGTTATGTTCAGGCAAGTCTCATCCCTCCTGGATGAGTGGGTCCCCATGCCTCCAAGCTACAGCAGCAACTGTCGCCAATTTAGCAGCTATTCTTTATTTTATTTATTTATTTATTTATTTAACAGTATTTATATCCCACTTTATCCTTGAATCAAAGCGGATTTCACTGCAAACCAATCAAGTAGCGTAGTGCGGGGGTGTCGGCATGCAGTGGTTGTAAAGGTAGTGTTTGTGAGTTTGTGGATAGGTAAATCTTGATTTGGGGTGCAATATATACAGGTTGAGCTATCTACATTGGGCTATATACAATGAGTAGGGGGGGGTGTATTTATTTTATTTAACAGTTTTTCTATACCGCCCCTTCCTCTTCAAGATATTTGCAAAGCCACTACGTGATCATCTGTACACACTTTCACAAAGCACTACAGCCTGGATCGCTCTTCAGCCTCTGGCCTTGCCTTTGGACAGGCTGTTCTGCTGAACCTCTTTGCTTAATTCTTCCACCTCCCAAGTTGTTCATTGGGCTGCAAACATGGTCAGACTTTCAGGTAGCCCTTAGCTTTGGATTCACCATGGTGTGTGCCTGCATTTCCCTTCTGGAATACAGAGAAAGCATAGTTGCTTACCTGTAACAGGTTCTCTATATTCAGCAGAGGTATACAGCCATACTCACCCACTGTCCCCACAAAAAAAAAGAATATGAAAAAGGAAACAAGAAGATAAGACAACTATTCGAGATACCTTCAGCAACCCTCTTGCTGTGCAAGTGGTGCATATCCAGCTCTGCCAGTTCCATCCTGCAGTCTTCAGTCCCTGCGTTTTTGTCTATTTTGGGGTTTTCACTAAGTGCCTTTAGTGCTGCGCTCGCCTGCTCTGAGATAGACTGGAGGGGATGCAGAGCATCGCAGTGTGGCAGAAAGATACAAGTGTGCTCAGAGAGGTCTGAGGGATGTCTATGAGCTGTGGGAGAGCCGGTGCTGGCGTTGTCACCTGGACAGCACCATGGAGTGTGGCTGCATACCCCTGCTGAATACAGAGAACCCCAATTACAGGTAAGCAGCTATGCTTTCTCAGCTATTATATTGTCTATCTGTGACCGTCTTCAGCACTGCGTATGCCTTGTAGCGCGATGTAAATGATTAATAGTAGTAATATTAGTACCCTCCCCAGCTCAGCAGCACACACACATAGGTACTACAGCCCTGTACCGCAGCCCTGCACCCCACTCCCACAAAAGAAGCCACCATCACATCCCACACACAGACATGCAAACACTGTTGCATCACACACACATACAGACTCTTAAATCTGAAGCTATACAGTAACTGGTGTTATCTGCTGCGTGGTATAAGAAATCTGGGGCTGGTCTTGTGAATTAGAACATGAAACCAGTGTGAGATCCGATGGGTGGGGGGGAGGGGCAAGGACTGTACTGGCTTCTAAGATGCCCACTGCAATATTTATAGTGCTGCTCTTTTTTGGGTGGGCTCCTTATTGTCTTAATTTTAGAAGCTGGTGTCATTTAGATATGATAGATTTGCATTATAGCTCTTCAGTGATTTTTGTAGGGTTCTGTGTTAGTTTACAGTCTGCCTGGTAAGCAGATCGTTTTTCTTGTATGTTGGGTTCTATGGTAAAAAGTTCTAGTTCTGCTCTGCACCTACTGTTGGAGGAGGGGTTTCGCTGGACTCAAAATAGATGTTCAAAAAGAAAAAGATAGAACCATAGCACAATTTCTAATACTAATATAGTTATAATTACATATTATATAATATTAGTTATACTTTTATTTTGGTGTTAGAAATTGTGCTGTAGTTTACCTTACATGTCCTTTGTTTATTTGTAGAATATATATTTATAGGTGTCAGATTTTTAATCTTAGAGTGCCAGGCTAAATAACTAAACAGCTACAATTTTGCTGTATTTTAATTGTATAGCCTGGGAATATGTTGCTTTCCTTTTTCTTTGGCAAAGCCACTGAATGAGAGCCTCCTGTAGGCATCAGCTCATCCCTCTGTTATGTTTTTTTGAAGGTGTGAATAAACAGGTAGATAGTTGGTTGATATTGTGTATCTGGACTTCCAGAAAGCCTTTGATAAGGTCCCTCATGAGAGACTTTTGGCAAAATTAAAAAGTCATGGGATAGGAGGCAGTGTACTATTGTGGATCAGGAACTGGTTAAAAGATAGAAAGCAGAGGGTAGGGCTAAATGGCCAATTTTCCCAATGGGATCTGTGTTGGATCCACTGCTTTTTAACATATTCATAAATGACCTGGAAATGGGAATAACCAGTGAAATTATCAAATTTACAGATGACACAAAACTAAATTCCCTCTTTTGCTAGTGTCCTTCAAGGATACATCATTCTGAACCATGCGCTCTTGGGCGACTGTCAGCTTTCCCCTATTATCTGGTTTAAAAGCTGCTTTATCTCCTTTTTAAAAGCGCCCTTTCCCAGAATGGTGCCCAATTTCTAACAAATCCAAAACCCTCTTCCTTGCACCATTGTCTTATCCACGCATTGAGACTCTGGAGCTCTGCCTGCCTTTGGTTCGTGCGCATGGATCGGGAAACATTTCTGAGAATGAAGCCTTGGAAGTTCTGGATTTCAACTACCTAAAAACCTAAATTTGGCTTCCAGGACCTCCCTCCCATGCTCTCCTATGTCATTGGTACCAAGGCAACAGGCATATCCCCTGCACTAAAACCTTATCTAGGTGGCGTATGAGGTCCGCTATCTTAGCACCAGGTAGGCATGTTACCAGGTGATCTTCATGTCCACCAGCCACCTAGTTATCTACATGCCTAATGATCAAATCACCATCTGTAACTGCCACCCTAACCCTTCCCTCATGGGCACATGGCTCTGGAGAAACCTCCTTGGGGTGAGAGGGTTTTATATCACCTGTAGGACAGGTCCTAGGTACAGGATCACTTCCTGTCACACCAAGGTGATGCTCTCCTTTCACGTGACCTCCCTCCTCCATGGCAACAGAGACGCTGCCAGACTGGAGGTGGGATTTCATTCATATGTCCCTGTAAGTCTCATCTATATGCCTTGCTCTTTGCTGCTCTAACCTCCAGAGATCAGGCTCATTCCTTGAAAGCAAAGAGCTCCTTGCACCTTGTGCACACATACGGCCTCAACTGGGAGAAATTCATACTTGTGACACTCAATGCAAGAGACTGGAAATCCTCCATCTCACTGCTGGACTGCTGTCTGCATCTTAGTTTTAAGCATTTCTTTAGCTATTCAAGTTGCTTACTTACTTAAAGTTGCTAGGGATGTTTGTACCAATTCAACTATACCTAATAAGTTTACTGGACTTTGTTCACCTCAAGATGAATTTCAAAGTCTTAATTAATTAATCTATTCCTGATTGGGATAACCAGTTAAACATGAAAGAGAATCTGACCACCTCTTTCTCTTAAATAGTCTTAAGAGCCTAGAAATCTAGGTGGATGGGTGGGGAAGAAACACTAACTGAAAGCTGGCTTGCTATACAGTGCCCTAACTGACTTTCAGAGTTTGTTTTTAGTAAACGTCGGCTTACTGCATACTGCCCTAACTGACTTTATAAAACATAGAAGTTTAAAATAGACACAGATTTTAGAACTTACTAATTTGTATGGATGGCAGACTGAATAGGCTGTATGGTCGTTACCTGCTGTCATTTTCTGTGTTTCTCTCTTTCTATATGTGTAGTTACCATTTTACAATGGGAATACACATATGTACTGTAAAAAGAAAAAAGATTCTCCACTGGATTTTGCACCAACTTCAAGACATGTGTAGATCTCATCAAAGCTGCCATTTTGGCTGGCACTTGAAATGCTTGATTGAGGTGGTAAGTATGCTTAACATGACTTCCCTCCCCCCCCCCCTGTTTTATTTTTGGCCTGAATAATGTCAAAATTAGCCTTTTGGAGCTTCACTCCATAATTGACTCCATTTATACATATACTTGTCTGAAATGGAGCTTCTATGCATACATATGGTTGCTGGCACTTTAATGTGGAGGTGTGCAAAATCAGCACTTTCACGTATAGTCACCAGCATCTATATGTGGAAGATGTCGAGTGAAGCTGCTTTGCTAGGGCATGTATAGGTTTCTGAAATCACTGTTCCCATGGTGCATGCTATCAAATACATGTGTATTTGCCAGCATTGTTATAAGTATTTTAGAAAATGATCCGTGTTTGGCAGATGCTTTTATAAACTATTCAGGAAAATGTGAATTTCCTGACCTGGATGTCCTATTTTCCCCAGAAAGCCCTTCTGTAAAACGTTCTGGGATACAGCTGTTATACGTATAATAGTCAACATCTATACATGGATTCTAAGAAAATCTGTGTCTGCATCACCAGCACTTGTATGTAGAAGCTGCTGAGTGGAGGCACTCATGTTTTGAAAATGTAGGGGCCCGATATTCACTGCCAGCAGCTCTAGCATTGGATATCTGAAGCTAAATGGGCAGCAGCGATATTCAGCAAAGGTTGGGCCAGGGTTTCCTGCGCCTGAATTTCACCACATGCCACTAATCAGGCAATGTCTCAATATCACTGCTGCCTGGTTAGTGATGGGTGCTGCCTCCAAATGCCCCTGGCACTCCTCAGTGCTAAATGGTTAGCATCGGGGTGTGTAGCAGCAACACCCACAGATATTCAGTGGCACTAACACATGTATTTCCAGGCATCCTTATCTGTATTCTATAAGGCTCTATGTTCAGCATACCCTTCGTAAAATACTGAGGGAATTGTGAACATCCTGATAGGGATGCTCCATTTCCTACCTAGATGGCTTATATAAAAGCAAGGGGCTTCCCACTGAGCCCTAGACAAATGAATGCTTTCCCTTCAGTCATTCAGAAAACACATCAAAACCCACCTATTCATAGAACATTTCGGCAAAAACAACAACAATCACACTACATAACATCCCCCCCACTCCTTATATCCAACTTGCTCAACCCAATTCCCCCTCCCCCCTCTATTAAAATGAATGGCTGCAGTGTATATTGCACATCCTGTACATAGTTAAATATGATTTTTATTCCACTTTTACACCCACCCTAGTTTGATGTTCACAATTTTTAATGTATAATGTTACATTTAATGTAAACTGCCCCTGATCTCAGGAAGGAGCGGTATATAAGTGCACCGAAATAAATGAAATAAATAAATAAGGAAGGAAAAACATGCCATTGCATCACGCTCTAATGGTGCACTATTCAGCTTGTTGCACTGGTTACGCAACGCTTAATTCAGTCTAGAATTAATTTGGCTCTGGCTACCACCTTATCACAATGTTTGCTACCTTGAGCTAATCAGATATAATTAGTCCAGGGTTTTCCTCCTGCTTGGTATACATCAGTACCTTATTTCTCATCATGCACAACCCTCCTTGGATTTCTGGTCCCCAGATAAATGACTGTGTTCTTTTTCATATTGGGCATTAGCTCCTAAGTGCTCAATCACTCTGTGATCTTTATTAAATCTCCCCTCATTCTATCTAATTCCTCAGTGTCCAGTCTGTGGCATATCTTATTATTATCTCCATAAAGAAGTTTTTCTTGCTAACTCTTCTGCAATATTGTACACAAAAATATTAATCAAACACATCTCAGGACAGAACTCTGTGGGAATTCACTAATCACCCTCCTTTTCTAAACATGAACTAAATTTGCCAGTGCCCTCCGTTCTAATATTCATCATTTGATCAGCTTCTAATTCAACAATTTATTTTGTGTGACATTTTTTGGTGTGTGTATGAGGGACGTCTATGTGGCTGCCAGCAGGACAATTCATTTCAGGGATGTACATGTTTCTAAAATTAGGGCAAAACTTAAATGTCCCCAGTGTTTTTTCGGATATTTTGCTCTGGACATCCCAGATTGCACCTGTACGTCCGTTCTCAAATGCCACTTCATACATACAAATATGTCCCAGCTTCCACCACCCATACATTTAGATGTGATCTAATTTTATAAGAGTCTATTAGGGAGGTCATTCTGAAACATTAATAAGTCCTGTGTACATGCGGGAAAGAGGTTTTTCATGCAAAAACGTCTAGACCCGGATTCTGAAACCAGGTGGACCTACACCTACACGGCACTAAAACGTGGGTGGGAGGGAGTGGAACAGGGGCATGGTCAGGCACAGAGACGTATAAAGCATATCCTGGAAAGGCCCATATGTTTCCTCGACTTTTCACCCATATGGCCATGTTATACCTGCTGAATTGTGGAATAAAGGCCAGACTTAGAAAAAATCTTGTTCCTAACTCCAATGCGTTCCATAGAGATGAATGACTGCGATAAGTCTGTAGCGATCTGTTGTCTACTATCTGGGAGAGCACAAGATGCAGTGGTAATGAATAGAATGTACAGGTGAGGGACATTTGTAAGGCAAAGTAACAGTAAAAAAAACACCACAACAGAAATGTAAAGCACTGCAATAGTCTTTAGTCTGGCATGAGCTGTATGTGCCAAAGGGGCTATGCAAAGCCTCCCCAACAAAGTCTTTGGAAAAATGGAAACATAGCTGTAGGGATGGTATGTGTGTGTCTGAGAAATTCAGATCAGATGTTACACCATGCAATTATGCTATAGCAGCATGTGTGTATAAGTGCAGAACATGGTCGTGGCAGACATATGTTATCTGTGGCTGCAAACTAGAGTGTGTGTGTGTGTGTGTGTGTGTGTGTGTTGGATGTAGGAAAGCTGCAGGGGAGGCCCTGGTGTGCTGATCCTCAGTTTTTTTTGGGGGGGACATGTATGCTGGAATGGTACCAGGACCATAGTGCTAGCCACAGTATCACCAGGTGCTAGTGTGAATGGGCAGTATATTCTGATGAGCTGCTCTGCAGTAACATAGCAGGCCATGTCCCTATCAACAGTGGGGGACCCTCAGAGTGGGGCATACTGCAGTACACACAGTATGAATACATATCCAAATGCACCATCAGAGATCTCTAATATTGTGCACATCTGGAAGAACAGTTGATGGTGCATATGGGCCTGTATTGCTCATGTTTTCAGTGTTGCATGCTCTCATCCTTATGAGTCCCTGTTATTGACAGGGATATGTATTGACATGTAGCTGTAGGCACCCATTTTGGTCTTTTCTGGCCCATACTTGGCAGTGCAAATATTGCTGGCAGTGATATTCACCGCAAGAATACTTAAGGTGTTCTACAAATGCCATGCATGTTTTGCTGTCAGGACAAACATCTCACATTCCCCTTGCTGTTACAGTAACCTTGATGCACTTAGATACCCTTGCACTGTCCTGGCCATGCAACAGACAAGTGTATATAGTCTCCTTTGCAGGAACACACCTATTTCAACAGTATTCATGTCTTGTTTGCATGAAAACAACACTATTAGTGTTAGCATCAGCTTAGGAGATACATGTTTTACCAGCAGAGGATTGGCTGCATAGAGATGGGCAGCAGCGCACACGTATAACATTTCAGAAAAAGGAGGGCACGGGGACGTCCAAACTATTTACTCGCATCCGACACACAGGGGCTGGCTGGATAGCGCTTGCATGTACCCACCGAACACTTACTATCGCTCTGATTCCAGCCCCGCAGGCACGTACAGACCCGCAGATGCGGAAGTAGATTCAAAGTGGGCCCTTTTTTTTAGACATGTCCGCGAGCCAGACATGCACGTTCAGGAATTGGCTCTAGTTGCATTAACATTGCTTTATGCATGACAATGCTTCATAAAATTACCCTCTACAATACATTGACATTGTATTGTTCTTTGTACTGTCTTTTTTTCTATTCTCCAAAGCAATGAATTTACAACATAATATTTAGTTGTTTATGAAAGTTGATATGCTTATTGTTAAACTGAAAAATAAAAAAGCCTTAGCAACGGAAGGAGCTGCATCTGAGAGCTTTCATGACAACCTTTTCTGGGGGAAGCTTTTCCTACATGCTTACTGTACGTGTTTCTTTCAAAGTCTGGCTTTCATACAAGGGAATGTCAAGTAAATTGTCATGAGACTCAAAGCCATTTTTATATTTGGTTTGCTTCTTCATAAGTTACTTTGTGACATTTACAGAATATCTCTCATTCCGGTTTGCTTCCAATTTCAAATAAACAGAGTAATTTGAATCTAGGAACATCAAACAATGAACAAAATAAGTCTCTGCCTTTGGTTCCCATGGTCCTTAGACTTCTGCCGCTGATGCTGCTGCGTGTGCAAATTGCAGAATATGTTCCATCTTCAGTTCCTGCCCTCGACTGTACTCATGTTTCTGCCTGAAAAGAGCAGGCTAAAGGCCAGATTTGTTTCGGGAAAATAACTAGTTCAATAAAAAGTGCAAAAGTCCATAAGTCAGTTTGCTGGCAAATTTTAGAAATAGTGTACCTTTTAGTCCAAGGATTTAATTTCCTGAAACTTCTGGAAGGGTTAAAAGGTCCAGAGAAATTAACCTGCAAGCAAACACTGGTGTAAAATGTACCGTGGGATTTTAACATTTTCGACAAACAGTCCTACAGCATACTTTGTGCTAGGCTTGTTTACAGGACTGTTTCCATAGAATTATATCCATTCTCAGAAATTGCGAGACATTAAGCTTTTGACAAAAAGGTAAGGGAATGGAAGGGATTTTACATTTAGCTCAGCTTGTTCCAGTAGTAGATCAAGGCAAATTGCGTTCAGATGCAGTCTGTATTTTCCTATCCCTTGGAGGGCTTACAATCTTAGGTTTGTACCTGAGTACAGGGCCGGCCCGTCCATTGAGCGAGAATGTTTTTTGCACAGGGCCCCGCGTTTCAGGGGGCCCCGCGCAAAAAACATTCTTTTTGAAAAGTAAAATTGAAAAAAAAAAAAACCTGTCTGCTGCCGCGGTCGGGGCCGCCGCGGCAGAATCGAGCGTGCCGCGGGGCCCCCCTGTGCACGGCAGAGCCTGCCCTCCTTGTAGCAGCTCTCTCTTTGGAGCTGAAGTCAGACGCACCGGCTTGCAGAGCGTGAGGGAAGAGTTTCTCCCTCGCGCTCTGCTCTGTTAAGCCCGCGGGGGCTGATGGGAAGTTCCCCTCAGCCCCCGCGGGCTTAACAGAGCAGCGAGGGAGAAACTCTTCCCTCGCGCTCTGCTCTGCAAGCCGGCGCGTCTGACTTTTCAGCTTCAAAGAGAGAGCTGCTACAAGGAGGGCAGGCTCTGCCGTGCACAGGGGCCCCCGCGGCACGCTCGATTCTGCCGCGGCAGCCCCGACCGCGGCAGCAGACAGGTTTTCTTTTCTTTTAATTTTCACTGGGCTGGGCTGGGCTGGGGGGGGGTTTAGGAGTGTTGATGGGCTGGGCGGGGTTGGGGGGGGTTTAGGAGTGTTGATGGGCTGGGCTGGGCTGGGGGGGTTAGGAGTGTTGATGGGCTGGGGGGGGTTAGGAGTGTTGATGGGCTGGGGGGGTTAGGAGTGTATATGTGCTTGAGGGGGGTTAGGAGTTGTTATGGGATGGGGGGGTAGGAGTGGTGATGGGCTTGGGGGGGTTTAGGAGTGGTGATGGGCTATGGGGGAGCTAAATCTGTATATGGGCTGATGGGATTAGGACTGAAAGTGGGTTGATGGGGGGTTAGGACTGGTAATGGGCTATGGGGGGGCTTAAACTAAAAATTGGGTGATGGGGGATTAGGACTGGAAATGGGCTGGTGGGATTAGGACTGGGAGTGGGCTGATGGGGAGGTTAGGACTGGTAATGGGTTGGGGGGGGGGTTGCTAGGACTGGAAATGGGCTGAGTGGAAGGGGGCTTGAACTGCAAATAGCTGATGGGGAGGGGGGCTTGGAATGGGCTCTTAGGGGAAGGAGCTAGGACAGGAAATGGGCTGATGGAGGGGCTAGGATAGGACTGGGAATTGGGTGTTGGGGGAGCTAAGATTGGAAATGGGCTGTGGTGGGGGCTTGGATTGAAATGGACTCATGGAGGGGCTAGAACTGGAAGTAGGTTCATGGGGGCTTGGATTAGAAATGGGCTGAGTGGAGGGGAGCTAGGATTTAACATGGGCTGATGGTGGGGCTAGGAAAGGACTAGAAATGGGCTGATGGGAGGCTGGTATTGGAAATGAGCTGATGAAGGGACTCGGATAGGACTGGAAATGGATGGGGGAGCTAGGACTGGAAATGGGCTGATGTGGGGACTAGAAGGGAGCGGATACTGGGTGGGGCTGCAACTAAAAGGGAGCTGATGTTGGGGGAGATTAGAAGGGGATGGGGCTGGGAGAGTGAAATGGAGAGGGGAAGAATATTTTGTGTGGGAGGGAAGAAAAATCTACAATTGGCCGGGTATTGGGAGACTAAGGGGCTTGTTTACAAAGCCGCGGTAGTGGTTCGCGCTCGCAGCCGCGGCCCCATTGAAATCAATGGGGCCGCGGCTCCGATTACGATCGCAAACCGCTACCGCGGCTTTGTAAACAAGCCCCTAAGTGGGGATTGAGGATGGAGGGGTAAAATTTGAGTGGATGAAATAGGAATGAGGAAAGAGCAAAAGGAGAAAGATTATTATGTTAAAGCAGATGTAGAGAGAGAATGGAAAAAAACTAGAGGAGAGAAGAAAGGACAAATGGACAGCAGACGATGGAGAGTTAGCAGAAAACACAAATAAACCAGAAGAAAGTGACTGGAACAATTGCAACTGAAAAAAAAATGCACAAAAGGTACAAAGATATCTCTTTATTTTGAATTTATTAACTGGAATATGTCAGCTCTGGGAAATGTGCATCATTAATGTCGGTGCTTTGTTTAGTACAAGAGGAAATTAATTTATAGTTTTATTTCAACATTGTTGTACATTCCAAGTTTGGCTTTTAGGGTTCCCAGTTTAATTATTGTCTTCCTGTTTTTAAATTGTGATTCCTTGTTTGGTGATGGTCTATGTTCTGCATGTGTAACTGAGCTGAGGTATTCTGTTTATGTAATTCCTATTTGACATTGCCACTTGTTCTCTTTCCCCAGTAGGTCATGTATTGTTATTCTCTGAAATGTATTGGTTTAATATTTGCAGTGTTGCCTTTTGATAGGTAGGGTATGGTGCTTTATGAGTCTTGGTAGTGCTGTTAGGATACGGTGGGTTTGCTATGGGTTCTAAATGGGCAGTGTTTGTAGTAGTTCCTAATGTGCTTGGCGGTTGGCACTGGATTATAGTAATGTAGAAATCTTTGTCTTTCTTTATCCATACACTCATGAAGAGGCATGTTTACTAAAAGTTAGTGTATGGTAACATTATGCAAATATTTATGCAAATGAGGCCCCTTATGCAAATGAGTCCCCGCACCGAGTCTCCGCACATGGCCCCGCACCCCCCTTGGGCCGCCCCTGCCTGAGTAATGGAGGGTTAAGTGGTTTGTCCAAGATTACAAAGAACAGAGTGAAATCAAACTGATTTGTGCCCTACTTTATCACAAAATATAAAGCTATCTCTTGGGATTTTATTATTGCAGAGAACTACAGTAGGGTAAATGCCAGCTGAAATGGCAAGATCTCCCTGATGTTTCGTCCTCAGAACTGAATCTTCTCTTTGCTGCAAGGAGACAAACAGATATCAATAGTAATGATGATATTAACAGTAATGATATATTTCTTTCAAACTGAATGTCAATGTGCTTTTCAATTGCTACACCTCAGTCACAGATGTACACCACCACTGGTGGGGGGGGGGAGGGGTGTCTACATCTGACTTGAATGTTGGTTGGTAGCTCTCAAAAATATAAGGAAAAAATATGCAACCTAGGCAAGAGGTGCATTAATGATTTGCTCAAAGCCAGATAAAATACTAATATTACAAGTAGCAAATTTTCTTGAAAGCTGTATGTAAAACTGTACATAGATGACGGATAATCGCGTGTGTAAATGTATAATTGCTTGTATAACTCTATAATCGATTGTGATAGTAATTACGGTCTAAATATACACCCTAATATGTGTGCTGTGTATTACCCCTGTTCTCTCTATCTATGCCCCAAATTTTCTGTCTTGATTTTTTGACAAATCCCAAACTTGTAATCAAACCGCTGCTGATCGCTGGAAGTAGCGGTATATAAGTATTTACTAAATAAAATAAATAAATAAATTGTTAACTATTATAGTCATAAAAATGAATTTATTAACCCATTTTGGACAGCTTGCATATTCTTTCTCTGTTCTGGATGATTTATTAGATTTGTTACATTCAAACAACTATGAAATACTGGCAATAATAAAAAATATTAAAACTTTGCAGAAAATAGAAGTTTCACATAGTGTATGTTTTTCATACACTGGTCCAATATAGTATATTGTCCGCCTTCAGAAAAGATAGGATTTAGTTCCAATATTCATTGACATAAACATAGGGGTATTTATTTATTTATTTAACAAGTTTTTTATACCGCCTTTTCCTTCAATGAAAGCGGTTACATCACACTACAAAGACAATACAATGCATCCAGTTTTATACCACCTTATCAATACATCAAAGTGATAAGCAGTGGATCCATATATAACAAGACTACATCAGGTTAACATGTAATACAGACATACCTCTAAATAGAAGAGAGCAGCCAAAGGGAGAATCAAACAGAGGAAGTTGTTTTACCTCAGAAACGTATATCTGAACAACTACTCATATTGTCAGGGCTTATACATATTTGTTGTTCTTCATTTTTTGCCACAGCCCTACACCTAAGGGCCACGCCAAAGGGCCCTCTGGCAAGGCCCTCAGGCGTGGGCGCGCTACTGTAGCGGCGGTTTTATCCGTTGTTACGGCCCTGTAATTGTCAGGCTTAGATGGCAAGGCGGAGCTTCCAAACAGGTCTCCCGATGGTGGAAACTGCTCCCGCTGCTCTCCCCTCTCTGAGGCGCGCTCCTGTAGCGGCGGTTTTATCCATTGTTCCGGCCCCGTAATTATGCTTGCTAGAGAACAGCTGTAAATGTCCTGAGGTTTCCAGAGGGTTATTCAAGTCAGTTAGAACTTCCGATATCGCGCCAAATTGTCCTGCTCCTAAGGACCACGCCAAAGGGCCCTCTAGCGAGGCTCACAGGCGCGGACGTGCTCGATGTTGCTTACTTTTAAAAACAGTTAGCAGCTGTGTGCAGTGAGCAATCACTCTTGCCCTGCTCAATCAGCACAGATAACAGCTGATTCTAAAGGCAGTAGTGATGTCACTCTTCAGCCCTGCTCCAGCCCGATGTTGCTTCCTTTTATTAAACTGCCTTAATGTGCGCCTGGCGATGTTATCGCGTGATAAGGTACCTTATCGCGCAATAATGGTGCTTTATCGGGCACAAAGGTACCTTAGCGTGCGATAACACGTGCAGCGGCGCAAATGAGCGCTGAGGGTGGAGAAAGGCTCCCGGAGGGAGGAGGAAGGCTCCCCAGGAGCGGAGAGAGAGGGTCAATGGGCGGAGAGTGGGAGGGGAGAGGCTCCCTGCACACTAACGCTGTGGAATCCGGGGCTGAAAACTAATGCCAGTGAAACCCTGGCGTTAGAGCTGTTTTAAAGGGAAAAGAAACCATTTCCGTCAGCAATGTACAGCAAAACCAGGGAAACCTACAAAAAGTGATAAGTGTGATACATGTGCATGGAACAAAAGGGCAAAAAAACATTGAAAATGACCAGAAGAAAATATTAAAAAAAAAACATAACCAAGCTGGGCAATAGTGATATTAATGGGAAACATCAAAAAACACTCTCAAGAAAGCACCAAAAAAAAAGATATGAATTTTGGAAGGGTCTATGCTCCGTCCCCATACAAGGTAAATGATCCCACAGTGAAATTGCGCTGATCAGGGTTTTCCCTCTCCATTGGACAGGTTTCCTATGGCATGCACATGTTCCACAACAGCAGGGCGGGCATGTCAGAATGGGCAACTGGACAGATGCTGGAAAAGGGGACACAGAGGGCTGCAGGCGGCACATGCTGTGGTGCAGCTGGGCCACAGTGCGCACTAGGGTGATGCCTAGGTGGCCCATAGAAATGCTGAAAGAGTAGAGCAGCCAGACAGCAACTTATGAGGGTCCAACATGGGCATGAGTGTGTTTCCCACAGTGTCACAGGGGATAGTACCCAGCAGGTACCCCCAAGGGCACAGAATATTGTCAGACGGTGTTGTGGGGAAGCGTGGACAGCTATGCAGGCACCCCTACCCCAGAACCCGCACCATAGGCAGTCGCCTACCCGCACACTGGATGGCCTGAGACTGCGCACCACCAGCATCACCAGCAGAAGGGCTTGTCAGCATGGTGGCAGAGGGATACTGGTGGTGGAGGGGGCAATGGCAGCTGCCAAGAGCAGACCATGGCCTAGCCCTGTGTAGGTGGGTGCCATGTACTGCAACAGACAGGCCCTGGCATAGGTGTGGGGAGTGTGTGTCTGTCTATCCAGTGTGTGGTGGCTGCCAACACCTTCCTCAGCCTACACTGCTAGTACTGTTGCCAGTATTGGCCTGCCAATGTGCATAATGAGGAGCAAGGTACTGTGGGTATAGCCTGGACAGGGTGGCCTGACCTGGATGCATCAGCACAGGGCATAGGGAAATGGCTTGGACATTGTAGTGCCTGGCCACAACCTGCACCGACAGGGTGGCCTGGCCTGGATGCATCAGCACAGGGCATAGGGCAATGGCTTGGACATTGTAGTGCCAGGCCACAACCTGCACCGACAGGGTGGCCACAGCATATTCTACTGGGAGGCCACTCTCACCCTGACTGAGCAGTGACTACGGCATGGCTAGGATCCCCCATAGTGCTATATTGTATTTCTCTTAAGTGAAATATATAGGTTCTCTTCTCTGGGGCCTAATCACTGACTTATCTGCTTGGTGGATGTGCTCACATCCCAGCTTTGGGTGCACACATCTCCTCCAGGATCATGCACTATGGACTAACTAGCAGACTGTCTGCAGTTACATGTGTATGGCTTGAACACCTTGCAGGGTGCAGCGGCTGGTGACTCACTGTGCTTGCTGCTTGAGAATTTCAGATGGTGGTGGGGGGCAGCTGAGCATTTCCAGGCCTACTGTCTTTCTGCCATTGCCTTAGAGATACGTACAGCTCTGCAGTGGGCTACAGATGTTGGTGCAGGTTGTGGCCAGGCACTACAATGTCCTAGCCATTGCCCTATGCCCTGTGCTGATGCATCCAGGCCAGGCCACCCTCCCCACACCTATGCCAGCATTGTGCAGCTATAGAAGTGTTTGGCAACCCTGGCCATTGCACCAGTCCTGGGCACAGTGCAGGCATGGCTATGGTATGCAATACTGTGGGGTCACTCCCCAGGGTGGTAAACACTGTCAGACACCAGACCTGAAGCACACTCCACAGACATCAGAAAGGTTGCTATGATGCAGCTCAATCAGCAAATTGTGCTTAATTTAGGAATTGCTATCTGCCAGTAATCATGGCAACCTTTTGATAAATGTGTACCGTATTCCCAGGTTTAGGGTGGCATTGCTAAGGTATGCAAGTGCTAGTATTGGGAGATGCACGCAGGGCCCAACATCCTGCCTCTCCAGGTGGCTTTGGATAATGGAGCCTGTGGGTGCGGGTGTGTCTGCCCCTGTTGGCCGCTGCTTTAGGGCAGAGGTTCCCAACTCCAGTCCTGGTGAGCCAAACACTGTTCGGGTTTTCATGCTGTCCTAATGAATATGCATGAGATACATCTGCATACAATGGGGGCTGTGATGCAGCAGACCAGCAGGGCATAGAAGAAAATGTTTTAAACTTGAAAAAAGACGTGCACAAGCTGCAGTATTTGCAGGAGCCTGATAGGGGGAGCAAGAGGGACCTCTGGAAGACCGAGGATCCACGCCCTACAGGGTGTAACCATCAACCGCCAGGGCGGCGTCGTGACAGGCGGTGCATAGAAATGCAGCACAGCCATGTTTATTAGAGGCAGCATGGAACCTGAATGGTGTTTGGCCCTCCAGAACTGCATTTGGGAGACTCTGCTCTAGGTAATGCGCATGTTTATGGTGTCTGTGCTCTGTAGGGTAAAATGTGGGTGTTTTGGGCATGTTTATGTGATCTGCAATAAAGGTTCAGTCTGTATTACCATGTTTTAGTAGTGAGTGAAATCTTGGGACTGGGTTGGCAGGAACCACAGCTGGGACTTGAACCTGTGACCTTCTGCTCCTGAACACACTGGCGGTGTGCACTGCACCACTGTGTTGCCACAGAAACACTGCATTCCCTGGGGATACCATGACTGTTCGTCAGACAGGGCCTGTCTGTTGCAGTGCATGGTACCCACCTACACAGGGCTAGGCCATGGTCTGCTCTGGGCAGCTGCCACTGCCCCCTCCACCACCAGTATCCCTCTGCCACCTTGCTGACATGCCAATCTGCTGGTGGTGCTGGTGGTGCGCAGTCTCGGGCCATCCAGTGTGCGGGTAGGCGGCTGCCTATGGTGCAGGTTCTGGGGTAGGGGTGCCTGCATAGCTGTCCACGCTTCCCCCCAGCACTGCCTGCAAATGTTCTGTGCCCTTGGGGGTACCTGCTGGGTACTATCCCCTGTGACACTGTGGGAAACACACTCGTGCCCATGTTGGGCCCTCATCAGTTGCTGTCTGGCTAATCTACTGTTTCAGCATTCCTATGGGCCACCTAGGCATCACCCTAGTGCGCACTGTGGCCCAGCTGCACCACAGCATGTGCCGCCTGCAGCCCTCTGTGTCCCCTTTTCCAGCATCTGTTGTCGGCGCTCCCCCTTATGGCCAGGCAGTTGCCTAGGTGTAAGAGGGTGCGCCGACAGGTGGCGTAGTTATTGGATGGAAAAGCAAAAACTAATAACCTAAGCTACAAGAACATATCAGGATATACAAGTGGGCAGAGAAGACATCCTGAAGTTATCCTCAGAGAAGTTTCCTGCAGAAAAACCTGAACCAGAGGGTCAGCGAAGCAGCGGAACGGAGTTGGAGAGTCCAGCTGGTACCGACTGTGCTGAGAGGCCTGATTCACCACTTGCAGCGGGTAACCCGTATTTAGAGGGATTAATCCAGGATATTGCTGCAAGGGGGAGGTTCTGCAGTTGGAGGAGAGGGGGTGCTGCTTCTATAAGGGCCGCACTTGGTGTGTTTTTGTCTTTTTGTCTCTTTACAGCATCTGGGGATGGAGTGAGCGGAATTACTCAACTGGATGGCAGACAGCTTCCGGCAACAGCAGGAAATCACTGTGAAGACACAGGAACGGATGGCTGCCATGTTGAGAGAACAACAGCAACCGCTCCTAGACATGATGGTTGCATGGATGGGGGAACAAAAGAAGACATCAGAGGCGCTAAGGACAGTATCTGGTTCCTTAGGAACATTGCCAGGACTGGGACATGAGGGTAAAGGGATCTTTTCCTTTGGGCCTTTGACCCAGGACGATGACATTGATGACTATTTTGGTGTATTTGAACGTGTGGCAGTCCTAAGTGGATGGCCAGAAGATCAGTGGGCCATCCGCATAGCGGCTTCCCTTACAGGGGAAGCTCTCGCAGCTTATAGGGCCGTGCCTGCTGATCTCGACCTCCACTTACAACGAAGTAAAAAAGGCCGTGAGAGATCGATTGGGATTGACCCCAATGGTCTACCGCCGTCTTTTACGTGCATGCAAACTAAGGCAAGGTGAGACACCACGCGCTTTGTGTCAACATATCAAAGCGCTGATGTGTAAATGGTTAATGTCGGAAGGGAAAACGGTTGACTCCATTTTAGACAGTATTGCCCTTGAACAGTTTATAGAGGCTGTGCCACCAGAAATGCGATCTTTCCTGATTTTACAGGATTGCAAAAGCACAAAAGACGCAACTTCTTTGGCAGAGCGCTTCTTAGAAGCCCGTGTTGTTGGCCAAATGAAGGTGGGGGATTTGAGCCAAGCAGTTGTGAGGGGATCAGAAAAGATGAGCAAGACAATGCTAGGGGAAATTACTCGAGGTAAATCTCTAGGAAGGACAGGATATGAGCAAAGAAAGTGCTTTAGTTGCGGAGCTAAGGGACATCTAAAGAAGAATTGTCAAGCCAAGACAGTATTAATGACCACCCAATCCAAAGAGAGTGGGGAGGGGTTCTTATTGTCAGTAGAGGTGGAGGACATCCCAGTAGAAGCGCTATTAGACTCCGGCGCTGACCAATCTATGGTTTCCCAGCAGCTTTGGGCAGATATACAAGCCAGGGGAGGTCACCTGGAAAAACACTCAGAGGAGAATATAAAAATTAGATGCGTGCATGGCGCAGCGTCATCTTACCCCTTATATACAGTGAAGGTGAAAGGCCTAGGCTTGAAGAGGAACATTACCGTAGCCATAATCCCAAAACTCCCCCATTCACTAGTTTTAGGGAGAGACTGGCCGCAGTTTAAACGAGGTCTGGCTAAGGGTTTGGAGTCCAAGACAGGTTTAGTGTCTACTAGGGCCCATACCAAGGCTAGGGATGAAGAACAGGATTCACTGGGTGATCCTATGTGTAGTTTACCCACATATGAAGAGCTGATAACACCCTCTAGAGAAAAAGATAGACAGAATAAGGCCGAAAAACGTCGTGGAAGGCAAGCCAGAGCTCAGAACAGGGCAGAGTTAGCAGATAGAGAGGGATTACCCTGGGCTCCTGCAGAGCTGGTAGGAAAATTCCCTTCTTTTCCTAATGAGCAAAGAGAAGATCCTGACCTAAGCCGAGCATTTAATTATGCCAAAACGGTCTCAGAGACATTACCACGATTTGTGCTAGATGGAAAGATACTAAACCGAGAAAGTTTAGACCCTCGGGTAGGAACCGTGAGGAAGCAATTAGTGGTCCCTACTACTTTTAAAAATTTGGTCCTGAGATTAGCACATGATCACCCTGTAGGGGGGCATAAGGGTTTTCATAGTACCCTAGACCAGATTATGGCCCGCTTCTATTGGCCTGGCATATTTAAAGAAACTGCAAAGTTTTGTGAAGCTTGCCCATCGTGCCAGAAGGTTACTATGGCTCATCCTAAAAGGGTGCCGTTAATTCCCTTGCCACTTGTTACAAAGCCAATAGACAGGTTAGCCATGGACATAGTAGGTCCTATAACCAAGACCCCTTGGGGATATCAATATATACTGGTCATTGTTGATCAGGCTACACACTTTCCCTGGGCCATTCCCCTACGCAATGTGTCAGCCCGAACCATGGCCACGGAAATCATAACGCTCTTTTGCGAGATTGTTTTCCCCAGGGAGGTTTTAACTGATAGGGGCAGTAACTTTATGTCTCGTTACCTCGCCCAAGTCTGGGACGCCTTTGGCATAAGACATATAAAAAACGCTGCCTATCACCCGCAAACTAACGGCCTCGTGGAAAGGCAAAACCAGACCCTCAAAAGGATTTTGAGGAGAAGCCTTGAAGGCGATATGACCGAATGGGATATAATGCTTCCATTTACCTTATATGCCTGCAGAGAGCGGCGGCAGACTTCAATGGGCGTCTCTCCATATGAACTTATGTACGGGAGATCTCCCAGAGGGATACTAGATGAAAAGATACTCTGCACCCCCCTCACCAGCAACACTGCAGGGCTCTTGGAGTAACGGAAAACCACACTCAAAGCAATGAGAAGGAAATCTAAGAGACAGCAATAAAATACCACACACTTCTATATATATAGATACACCAAAGCTTTGCGGAGAGAAACAAATAGAAACAAGTTCTCTTTACTCTAACTATTAGCTATGGTTTACTTTATTTATAAGGCTCTTTTGGAGGATACAGCATAATTTCACTTTATTGTTCTACGTCAGGTATTACGTATTCATCATATCATAGGTCAATTTCTAATCAGCATAGGTCAGTATGAGGAGACATACATGTATTCCAAGACATAACTGTTTACTGCTGACTGCTTGATATCTAGTAACCCTGAGACTGAAAGGCTGGAGGACAAGCTGCCCTTTTTCTTATTTCACATAGCATACAGGACTTGTACCTCTTCACCTACTTAGTAAGCAAATATATGAAGTTTATTTCTAGGCAAAGTTCTGAACAAATTTAACTCTTTCTCAGGTTTTATTAGACAGTCTGGTTGTGTACACCGCCCTGTACAGACAAGCTTACTTTCACTAGATATCTTAAGAGAGCAGTGGGTTGAACCCAATCCAGAGGAGATAGAAGTACCAAAATTTTTAAGGGATCTAAAGGGACGCTTAGAGTGGACATCCCAAGTGGTAGTAGACAATATGACCGCGAGCCAAGCCCGCCAGAAAAAATACTATGACCGTCGCACCAGACCACGTCAATTAGTGGTCTGTGAAAAGGTACTTGTAACCGTGACAAGCCCCAGTTCTAAGTTTGAAAGCAGGTGGAAAGGACCCTATAGAGTCCTCAGATGGGTAGGACCAGTCTCCTATGCCATAGAGACTGGAAGGGGGAAGCAACAGATTTTCCACATTAATGTACTGCAGCCATGGCATAAACGGGTAGCACTGGCTCGGCTGGCTGCAAGAGAGGACAGATCAGATACGTATCCAGTAGGCCAACATACCCTTTTAAGGATTCCGTGCTGGGTGGAGGAAAAAACGCCAGCCTGGAATATCTTAAGGGGGGGGGGGGGTTATGTGGTGGCGAAGCAGGTTTAGAGTAGAAGGAAAAGGGGAAAAAACAGTCTTTTTTCCCTGAGCCCAACAGAACTGCAGGCACAGCAGGGGTTAAAACTCTAAACAAAGCTAAAAATTCCCTGCACAGAGGTGTAGAACCAGAGACACACCCAGTCCCCATGGAAACCGAGGGAGGTAATGGGAGTGGTTTGGGGGCGGAGTCTAGAGCCATAGGACAACCCCAAACATTTAAGCAGGGAAGTTTCAGTCACAAGAAGCAGCTTGGCATAGAGAAGAAGCAGCGTGGCAGAGAGAAGCACTATCTCCAACAACGTGGCACAGGTGAGAAGCAGCGTGGTAAAGAGGAGAGATCCAGGAGGAGGTCTGAGAGAAAGCTGGAGAAAAGGGCAGAGGCAAGCTCTGGGGAGGAATCTTCTGAGGAGGAGATATTCTCTAGAAGCTGGTGGACTGGCCGTACAAAAAGGGATTCCTCTTGCAAACAGTACAGAGACAGCTCAAACCTAGAACGCAGTTCAGCTGACAGGAAGTCTGCAGCTAACGTGGAGCCTTGGAGAGCCTGTTTTAAACAAGGTACTGTTGGGGAGCAGGAGAAAGGAATATTCCTGGGAGGACCAGAAAGCAAGTGTACATCTGTGGCAGGATCTGAAAGGAGACACACTACTGCTAGCAAGGTGAGCCCATTACAAGCTCTTAAAAAGCTTCTGAATAAGAAAGCTCTTTCATGTCCTTCCCCCACAACCTCATGTAGCAGGGGATCTCAATGGGAACAGCTGAAAACAGTGTTGCGGCAGTTGAAGCCTTCCCATGCAGACGCTGTGGATAGCAAGTCACTGAGGGAAGCCAGTGAAGAGGAAATGGAGATAGGAGACAGTTATATAGAGGAAGATTATTCTGATATGGAAATAGAATGTTCTTTCTGTGCCAGTCAGAAGTAAGAAACTGAAGGGTTTTAAAGTAATTGGGAAAACCCAGAAGTTTTAAAGGGGGAACATTCTCTGCTGAAGCTCATGACTTTAATTGGGCAATTAATGAGAGCTGGTTGAATAAGCTTCGAGAGTTAATGGATGTCTGTGAAAACTAAAGTCTGAAAGCACCTTTGGAAAAAGAAAATGTCATAAGTTTTAAACTGTTGGTAGACCAGGAAGTTAAAGTGCTGCAAAAACCAGTGAAAGAAACAGTTAATTGCTGTGCTGCATCCTGGAGACCTGAGAACAGATTTCTGCTTCTTGTGACTGAAACTTCCCTGCTTAAATGTTTGGGGCTGTCCTATAGCTCTAGACTCCGCCCCCAAACCACTCCCATTACCTCCCTCGGTTTCCATGGGGGCTGGGTGTGTCTCTGGTTCTACACTTCTGTGCAGGGAGTTTTTAGCTTTGTTTGGAGTTTTAACCCCTGCTGTGCCTGCAGTTCTGTTGGGCTCAGGGAAAAAAGTCTGTTTTTTCCCCTTTTCCTTCCACTCTAAACCTGCTTCGCCACCACACTGTCCAGTTGCCCATTCTAACATGCCCGCCCTGCTGTTGCGGAACATGTGCATGCAATGGGAAACCTGTCCAATGGAGAGGGAAAACCCTGATCAGCGCAATTTCACTGTGGGATCATTCACCTTGGATGGGGACGAAGCATAGACCCTTCCAAACTTCATATCTTTTTTTGGAACTTTCTGGGGAGTGTTTTTTGATGTTTCCCATTAATATCACTATTGCCCAGCTTGGTGATGTTTTTTTTATATTTTCTTCTGGTCATTTTCAATGTTTATTTGCCCTTTTGTTCCGTGCACATGTATCATACTTATCATTTTTTTGTAGGTTTCCCTGGTTTTGCTGTACATTGATGAGGGAAATGGTTTCTTTTCCTTTTACAACAGCTCTAACGCCAGGGTTTCACTGGCGTTAGTTTTCAGCCCCGGATTCCACAGCATTAGTGTGCAGGGAGCCTCTCCCCTCCCACTCTCCGCCCATTGACCCTCTCTCTCCGCCCCTGGGGAGCCTTCCTCCGCCCTCCGGGAGCCTTTCTCCACCCTCAGTGCTCATTTGCGCCGCTGCGCGCATTATCACGCGCTAAGGTACCTTTGCGCCCGATAAAGCGCCATTATTGCATGATAAGGTACCTTATCATGTGATAACGTCGCCAGGCGCACATTAAGACGGTTTAGTAAACATACCCCTTTATTATGATATAATATAGTTTGTCAACAGTCCACAGAGGATCTCTAAAGGTAAAAAGCGGACTGTTGTAGTTTTTGATATGGAAGGACAGACTAGATAGGCCATGTGGTCTTTTTCTGTCATCATGTTTCTATGTTTCTATGGCGGAATATGATACACGTGAAAACACTTCTGATGCAGTGTGTTGATATTGCACCATTGAAACACCTAGAACAGAATACTTGACAGCAATTAGTTTTAACAGCATATTAGCCCAGTGTATGAAAAACATACAAGGCCATATACGCACCAATAACTCTGACATTAAGTAACTTAAAGTTATCTAAACCTATTTTCTAAAGTCTACAAATACTTTTATTTGCAAAATAGTAGCTATTACAGCATTATAAGCTGCTTAATATTTTTTGTGATCTTTTTATATTGAGCCGCCAGTACCATCAAAACCAGCAAATTTTGAATACCTATTAAACTAACTAGATCTCAGATAAAAAATCAGTATATAACGCTTTTTGACATAACAATAATAGCTAAACATAGTTCCATTGAATTTATAACCATTAATTAGTAAACAGTTGAGTAGTAAGTATGGAAACCTTGGGGTATGTTTACTAAAGCGTCTTAACGTCGCAGCGGTGGTATTATCGCGCGATAAGTGATGTTAGCGAGCTATAATGTAACATTATCGCGTGATAACATCACTTAGTGCATGATAACGCAGCGGTGGCATTAAGGCACACTAATGCTGTGAAATCCAGCTCGGAAGGGTGGAGTAAGGCTTCCCAGAGGGCGGAGAGAAGGGGTCAATGGGCGAAGAGTGGGAGGGGAGAGGCTCCAGGCACACTAACGCTGTGAAATTTGGGTCTGAACACTAAAGCCAGTGAAACTCTCATGTTAAGGCACATTTTCAGGAAAGAGAAATCATTTAAGTCAGCAATGTACAGCAAAGCCAGGGAAACCCCAAAACGTGATAGGAGTGATACACGTGCACGGAACAAAAAGGCAAATAAACATAGAAAATGACCTGAACTACATTCAAAATCCCAATAACCAAGCTGGCCAAAAGTGATAGTAATGATAAACATAAAGCAACACCACTGACAAAGCTCAAAAAATAAGATATCATGTTTGGAAGGGTCTATTCTCTGTCCCCCTACAAAGTGAATGATCTCACATTGAAATAGTGCTGATCAGGGCTTATTCACGTCTATATTGGGCAGGTTTGTTATGGCGTGCACATGTGCAGTAACAGCAGAGTGGGCACGTAGGAAAGGGCAACTGTACTGATGCTGTAAATGGGATATAGAGGGCTGCAGGTGGCACATGCTGTGGTCCAGCTGGGGCACAGTGCGTGTTAGGCAGATGCCTAGGTGGCACATAGGGATGCCGAAACTGTAAAGCAGCATGACAGCAACTGACGAGGGTCCAATATGGCCACGCGTGTGTGTTCCACAGTGTCACAGGGGTGATTATCCAGCAGGTACCCCCAAGGGCACATAACATTGGCAGGCGGTGGGGGAGGGGGGGAGCGCGCATGTCCATGTAGGCACCCCTACCCGATAACCCACACCATAGGCAGCTGCCTACCAGCACACTGGATGGCCTGGGACTGTGCACCACCAGTACCACCAGCATAATGGCATGGCAGCATGTTGGTGGAGGGGTGCTGGTGGCAGAGGGGGCAGTGGCATCGTCCCACAGCAGACCATGTCCTAGCCCTGTGTAGGTGGGTGCCCTGCACTGCAACAGACAGGGTATGTCTGACAAACAGTCATGGTATCCCCAAGGAATGAACTGTCCCTGTAGCAACAGTGTGGTGCAGTGCACACAGCCAGTGTGCTCTGTCACAGAAGGTCACAAGTTCAAGTCCCAGCTGTGGCTCCTGCCAACCATTTCCCCATATTTTACCCAGTACCAAACCGTGGTAATAAAGACAGAACCTTTATTGCAGATAACATAAGCATGCCTGAAACGCCTATATTTTACCCTACAGAGCACAGACACCATAAACATGTGCAATACCTAGAGCAGAGTTTTCCAACTGCAGTCCTGGAGGGCCAAACACCATTCAGGTGTCATGCTTTCTCTAATACATATGCCTGTGCTGCATTTTACGCGCTGCCCCCATGGTATGCAAATGTGTCTCATGCATATTCATTAGGGACAGCATGAAAACCCGAACAGTGTTTGGCCCACCAGGACCGGAGTTGGGAACCTCTGCCCTGGAGCAGTGGCCAACAGGGGCATAAACACCCACACCCACAGGCTCTACTATCAAAAGCCTTATGGCGAGTCAGGCTGTTGGGCCCTGCATGCAGCAGCATCTCCCAATACTAGCACTTGCATACCTTAGCAATGCCGCCCTAACCTTGGGGATATGTTACACATATATCAAAGGTTGCTATGATTAATGGCAGATAACAATTCCTAAGTTAAGCACAATTTGTTGATAGAGCTGCATCATAGCAACCTTTCTGATATCTGTGGAGTGTGTTTCAGTTTTGGTTTCTGACAGTGTTTACCACCCCGGGGATTGACCCAAACAGTATTACGTACCATAGCCATGCCTGCACTGTGTCCAGGACTGGTGTGTTTGCCAGGGCTGCTAAAAGCCTCTATATTTGCACAATGCTGGCATAGGTGTGGGAGTGTGTGTCTGTCTATCCAGTGTGTTGTGGCTGCCCACACCTTACTCAGCACACACTGCTTGCACTGTCTCCAGTGTAAGCCTGCCAATGTGCATAATGAGGAGGAAGGCACTGTGGGTATGGGCCGGACAGGGTGGCCTAGCAGGATGCATCTGCACAGGGTGTAGGGCAATGGCTGGGACATTGTAGTGCCCGACCACCACTTGTGTGGACAGGGTGGCCACAGCATGTCATGCTGGAAGGTCACTCTCACCCTGACTGAGCAGTGAGCACGCCATGGCTAGGTTCCCCCATAGTACCATATAGCATTTTTCTCTAGTGATATTTATGAGTTCCCATTTCTGGGGCCCAATCACTGACATAGCTCTGTGGCGTGTGTGTCAGATCCCACACCAGGGTGCACAGTGTTCCTTCCGGAACATGCACTATGTATGTGGCAGCAGACTGTTTCTAGCTAGCATGTGTATGGCTGCAACACTCTGCAGGATGCAGCAGGTGCACACTGACTGCCCTTTGCTGTTGAATGTCAGAATGTAGTGGGGGGCAGCATAGCTGACCAGTTGCACTGCCAGTGGTCGAGTTCCATGTTCAGATCTGTATCAGCTCTCTGTTCCTTAGTTGGTAGGGGGTTGATGAACCCACAGTCTGTCATCATTTAGCTCAACTGGCCCTACAATGATAGTGTGTGTCTGTTGTGTCCTGATCATGTTCCCCACCTTGACCCACAGAAGGTGGGCTTGCTCTGTATATCGTCCTCATGTGAGTCCAGACACACCCCTGCTCCAAAATGTGGTGTCCATGGCAACCTCACTCAATATGCATTATGTTGTGAGCATCCTGGTCCACATGGGCTACGCATCAATAACATATAAGAATGTACATAGAAAACTTCCAAGGCTGTCTGCAAAGAATACCCCATATACTGGCAGTGATGGTGAACTACAGCAAAACCTACTGCAAACATCCCGGGTAGCGTGGACCTGGTGCTGTCCCCACGACTTTACTCTCAGGGTGAGCACAGAACATGCACAATGGCATGGTCAGTAGGCACACTGTAACAGTAACATGCATGCTTGGTCCCCCTACCCAGTTGATGTGCTGCAGAGTTGCAAACCCCTATCCGGTGAGCAGATGTAGACTGCTGATCTGCATGTGCACTGCATCATGGGTACCCTTGGTGCTAACTTATCCTGGTAGCCACACCAGAGAGTGTGTCTGTTGACCTGCACTGGTTGAATAGCTAGCCATAGTTTAATTACAACCAATATTGTTGCAGGACAATGGTGAATATACTGACCTCAGTGGGAGAGGTCATGGGTTCAATACCCCAGTGGGCCTTTATAGTGATGTATCAGGATGTATAGGATATAGTGTATTATCATCACATCATAGCATGTTACCACATGACAATATGTCCAAAAGTGTTGCCAGTTGTATGCAGTGGTTATGTTGGACGAGTGGCATGGGCTGCAGGTTGCTAGATCAGCTGGTGAGCTGCATACAAAGTGCGTCCGTCAGTATAACTGTCAGAGGATACGGCTGTCTTTGCATGTAGCAGTCTGACATAGATCTGAAATCCGTGTGCACATCCCAAAACACCTGCAGCTCAGTTGGCCAAACCAAGGTGCTCTCTAAAGTGCCCTAGCTGTGTTAGTACACTAGCCTGGTAAGCAGAGTAGAAAGTATATGTAGATGACATGGTGTAACTGTGTAGACAACCATTGCTATGTGAAAAAGCATAGCACACCGGTTAATACAATGTCCTAACACCCAGTTAGGATGGGTTTGAGACCCCAGTGTGCCAACACTGAGATAAATGCATAATAAACAAATTGTGTTATGAAACGTCAGACACAGCACTGCAATGTGTGTCTGCAGCATAGATCTTTAAATATATGGAGAACGCCACTGTCTACTGTGTACCGGCCACGGCAAAGGCACGGACATGTTGCTAGCGCACCTTAATGATGCACTGCAGCACGCATGCGCACATATGTGATGTGAGTGCGTGAGTAAGGCATTGCTGAAAATGGCAACTCGGTCTAGAAAGCCTGCTTTTACCTGCCGGGAGCTGCGCCACCTTGCAGGGCTGATCTACACTAGGCAGAGAAAACTATTCCCTGGCTCCTCCAAGCGGCAGGACCTCGAGCGCGTAAGGAGGGCCTGGGACTGCGTCACCAGACGTTATAATCGTCTTGCTGACTACCCACGTGAGGTAAGTGTATGGGGACAGGTCAGTATATCCATATACATATCCAGTGTTGATTGTAGCTGTGTATGCTGCTGTGTGTAGGCATTCTAGCCCATTTATGTTTCTTAGTTAAACCCATGTGATATACCGCCTAGTTATCACATCAAAGTGGT
This sequence comes from Ichthyophis bannanicus, assembly GCA_033557465.1. Taxonomy (NCBI): domain Eukaryota; kingdom Metazoa; phylum Chordata; class Amphibia; order Gymnophiona; family Ichthyophiidae; genus Ichthyophis; species Ichthyophis bannanicus. The sequence goes on along the minus strand of CM066031.1, from coordinate 925,022,796 downwards.
TAGCCCTATCCCCAGGAGGCTAAGGACCTGATCACAGAGGTCCAGATGTCAGCCTGGTGTTATGGGAGCTGCTGCTGTTGATGTGTTAACATACACCCTAACACAAGGAGCCCCTAGATCTGCCTTAAAGAGGTCTGGTAAACAGCATGCTGATATGGTAGGTTCCGCAGTTGCAGGGTCACACATCTGCCCTCCCCCTACGGGTCCTGAGACCTGTTCAAAATGGTCTGTCAATCACCCTGGTGATATGGTTGTGTGAGCATTTGCAGGTTAAAACATCTGCCCTACCCCCAGGAGTCCTGAGACCCCATCATAGTGGTCTGTCAGTCACCCTGCTGGTATGGTTGTGTGAGCATTTGCAGGTTAAAACATCTGCCCTACCCCCAGGAGTCCTGAGACCCCATCAGAGTGTGTCTGTCAGTCACCCTGCTGGTATGGTTTCTGTTGCTGTTGCTGTGTTATAATCCACCCTACCCCCAAGAGGCCTGAGACCCTATCAAAGTGGTCTGTCAGTCACCCTGCTGGTATGGTCTATGCTGCTGTTGATGTGTTATAATCCACCCTACCCCCAGGAGTCCTGAGACCTACTCAAAGTGTTCTGTCAGTCACCCTGGTGATATGGTGTATGTTGCTGATGAAGTGTGCTAAGACACCCTACCCCCAGGAGTCCTGAGACCTGATTTCAAAGGTGGGTATGGCATCTAGATATTGTGGTAGGTTATGCCGGGTTAGGTCACACATTTGCCCTATTCCCCGGAGGCCCAGTCCTCATTACACACATCTGTTATGGATCCTGATGGTATGGTAGGTGCAGCTGCGGATGTGCTGTAAACCACCCCACCCCCAGGAGCCCTGAGACCTGATTATGAAGGTCTGTAACAAATCCATATATCATTGAAGTGTACACAGTTTCAGGTCACACATCTGCCCACTCCCCAGGAGTCCCATACCTGATTGCAGAGGAACATTATAGATGCTGGTGTAAGGGTATATGCACCTGTTGGGGATGCACAGCTCTGCCATAACCCCAGACAGGAGCACAGATGTTAATAGGCCAGCTAGGTGTGTGTTGGGCCATGCTCCTGTTGTAGTCAGCCATAACTGCCCTAATCACAGGAGGCCCTAGTCATGACCATAGAGGTATAATAGAAAGCCAAGTGTCATGGTATTGGCACCTGGCAAGGTGCACAGGGCCACCCACCTTCCGCTCTATGTCAGAACACATCACCCATGTGTGGTAGGATATCATGGTGTCATGGCGGGTGTGTCGGATGATGTGTGTAGTTAAGGCAAACACACATGTGTTTGCCAGACCACACAGGGAGTTAGGGAGGACCTCCCCTGGACACCAGCATGACCAAACCACACGTGGCATGGTACTGCCATGTCATGCAAGGAGAGCGTAGGAACAGGGTATGCTGTGTCCAGGGTGTTACGCACAGTACACATAGGTGTCACTGTACACATGGCCAGACCCACAGCTACACATGCAGGTAGCACTGGCAACAGTTAGTAGTGGACACACTGACCAGAGGAGCAGGAGCAGCATGATGCTGCTCACACAGATGTGTGATATGTTTATGTTTATGTTTATTTCATTTGTTTGACCGCCCTTCAGTGGTAGTCAGAGCGGTTTACAATACATAAATTAACAAAGTAGGGCACGAGGCCAGAAAATTGAAAAGAAATTTACAATTCTTGATAGGATAGAGAAAAAAGAGCTAGTAAAGAACAATAGGCACAGGGGAGGAGGCTACGGAAAGGGGGGTGGGAAGGTTGAAGGCTAGGGAGAAGAGGTGGGTCTTTAAGTCACGTCTAAAAGTGGGGTGATGGGGTTGTAGATGGAGGGAAGTGGGAAGAGAGTTCCAAAGGGCAGGGCCTATGAAAAAGAAAGCTGAGGAGCGGATGGACTGGAGGTGGGCAAGGGAGGGAGGGGGAAGTGTGAGGCGGTTGAGATGAAAAGATCGAGGGGTGTGTCTGGGGGTATGGAAGTGGATAAAGTCTGCCAGGTATTGTGGGGTGGTAGTGTGAAGTGCTTTATGGACAAGAGTAAGTAATTTAAAATGGGTGAGAAAAGAAACAGGTAGCCAGTGGAGATGAAGAATAAGGGGGGTTATGTGGTCTCTAGGGGAGGAGTGAGTGACAAGTCGGGCGGCAATGTTTTGAATCCTCTGAAGTCGGGTCAGTTGAGATTTGGGTAGACTAGTGAAAACAGAGTTAGAAAAGTCGATGTGTGACATGACAAGTGATAATAGTAAAGTTGTGAGGGCGGATGGAGAGAGGAAAGGGCGGATCACACGAATTTGACAAAGGAAAAAGAAAGAAGTCTTGGTGATATGAGAAACATGAGCGTGGAAGGAGAGGTCAGAGTCAAAGAGCACACCAAGGTAGTGGAAGGTAGAAACCAGAGATATGGGAGTATAAGAGAAAGATGAGGCTAATGAGGGGGATGGGCGACCGTGAGGAAACCAAATTGCGGTAGTTTTCGTGAGGTTGAGGTGAAGACAGTTCTGGGTCAACCAGTTAGTGACGGTAGTTAGGCAGGAATTAAGTGGAGTGAGATCAGGGCAGGAGGGGGAGGTGTGATGGAGAAGAACAATATCATCTGCATAGTAGAAGACCGAAATCCCAGATTGTTGTATCAACAGAGTGAGGGGGGCTAAGAAAAGATTAAAAAGAAGTGGGGCCAGGACAGAACCTTGGGGAACCCCGCAGGAGAGAGGGAGTGGGTCTGAGGGAGAAATAGAGGGAGAGGAAGAAAGAACTGCACCGGACCGGGAGGAGAGAAAAGAGTGGAACCACCGATGGACTGTGCTACAGAGGCTGGCTTCACGCAAGCGAAGCAGAAGAAGAGAGTAATCCACCAAGTAGAAGGCAGCAGAGAGATCAAGAGCTACCGCCACCGAAATGTCACCACGGTCGTGAGCTACATGCAGTGAATTAGTGAAAGCAAGAAGAACAGTTTCAACACTGTGGCCATGACGGAAACCTGATTGATGGGGGTGGAGAAAGTTGATAGAGTCAAGGTGGTGAGAGAGCTGTGCGAAAATTATCTTTTCAAGAAGTTTGGAGAGGAAAGGGAGGTTAGAAAATGGGCGGTAGTTAGCAGGGTCCAGAGGGTCAAGAGAAGGTTTTTTAAGGATTGGGCGAATCAGTGCATGTTTCCAGGAATGGGGAAATGTCCCCGTGGAAAGACTGGAGTTTAGCATGGAGAGGAGATAGGGAAGGAGTGAAAGAGAGGGAGTGAGTAACCAGGAGGAGGGGATGGGGTCAAAAGGACAGAATGTCTTGTTAGAGGAAGAAATAAGTTGATGGAGTTCACTCGTAGTGGTCAGAGCGAATGAGGACCATGTGTGCGAGAGTTGGGACACAGGAGGGGGAGAAGCGACTGGGGGGGAGAGAGAACGGGAGGGGGACAGGAGGGCAAAGATGCCCTCAAGGTAGAAATTTTGGAGCTGAAAGACGAGGCCAGAAGTGAGGGAGAAGGGATAGGATGAGCAGCTATGGTAGATGTGGGAGGACGAAGAGAGGTAAGAGACTTAAGAGTGGAGTAAAGATGACGAGTCTGGTTGGGAGCATTAGAGATGGCGTCCGAGATGTACGTGCACTTAGCAAGGTGAACTTGGGAGCAGTAGTGTGAGTGGTGGGCTTTGAAAGATGATAAAGTAACTGGTGAGGGGGTCTTGCGCCAGATCCTCTCAGCTCTACGGAGCTAAGAGCGGAGTAGATAGAGACCAGCGTGATACCAGGACTGTGTAAACCGGTGAATTGCTCGGCGAGGGCGATGGGGGGCAATGCGATCAAGCGTAGTAGAGAGGGCAGAGGACTAGATGGATGCCTGAGAGTTAGGGGATAGGGAGGAAAAGTCGGTGGGTAGAAGTTCGGTCGCTGAGGGAAATTGCTGGACAGTGAGTGGACTAATAGTACATGATAAGCGTGAAGGGGGGGTGATGCAGGGGGGGGGGAGTGGTAAGGATGCTCTTGAGTGAGAGCAGGAGACAGAGAGACAGAGGTGGTCCATCCAGGGTAGAGGGAGAGAGGACAGATTATGAAGTGTAAGTGTAGAAGAGGATAAGATCAAGAGGAGGTCGAGAGTATGGCCGGTAGAGTGAGTGGGAAAGGAAACATGTTGTAGAAGGGACAGGTCCTGTAAAAAGGTGAGAAAGGCGTGATCCCTGGGCGAAGAGGGAGAATTGAGGTGAAGGTTAAAGTCACCAGCAATGAGGAGGTGGGGGAAGATTAAGGAAAGATCAGAGAGAGTCCGAAGAAGAGAGTCCCAAAGATCGGGACGAAGGGCAGGGGGTGAATAGATAAGAAGAATATGTGTTGGGGGTGAGGTGTGAAGATGAAGTAGAAGAGCCTCGGGGTAGGAAAGAGAGGGTGAAAAAATCTGAGTGAAGGGGAGGGTGGGGCAGAGGATGGCTGCCACACCACCACCTGAACGGCCAATGCGGGGAACAGAAACTGCAGAGAAGCCCGCAGGAAGGCAGCGAGCGAGAAGGACATCCTCCCCTTCCTTCAACCATGTTTCGGTGAGGAGGGTAAGGTCAAAGGATGCTTGCGTGATGAGGTCTTGAATGAGGAGAGACTTAGTTCTGAGAGAGCGACAGTTCAGGAGGCCTATTCTGAGGGGAGCGTGGAGAGGAGTAGAGGTGACGGGTGATTGGGATGAAGCGTGAAGGGAGGGCAGGCAGAGATGAAGATTAGAGTAGATTAGAGTAGCAGCGAAAACGCGGGCTAATAGCCTTGACCGGGCAGCGACCCCAATGGATAGGTATATGGGCCTTGGGGTGGTCAGTGAGGAGGAAGGAGAGAGTAAGCGTATGAGAGGAAGACCGTACCTGGGGTAGCCGGGGTGCCGCGTAATTGGTGGAGAGAGGTGGAGAAAGAAGACAATCCGATCCACTTGCCGTGAAGAGGCAGAACGCTAGAAAAGAAAAGAAGTGCAGAGTGGTGTTAGAAACGCGATCTCCGCTGCTGGAGCGGCCCCAAGGAGCACACCTAAGGAGCACGCCGTGTTGGCCACCCACCAGAGATATATGGTCATTAATGCTTCCACCCACCAGAGATATATGGTCATTAATGCTCCCACCCATTGCTTTCCCCCCCAGGTAGAGGACCTACGGAAAAAGGGTCGGGAGTTGCGGCTGCATTGCCCAGAGGTCCTTTCCCGCCTCCAGAGGGGGGCGATGTTACGATGTGGAGTTGAGTGTTGCGGCCTCTGCAGCTCAGTAAAGAATGTCACAGTGGCCCACCAGCCTTTGCGCGGCCAAACTATGTGCATGTGGTATGTGACTCACATGATAGTGTGCTAATGACTGTCATCCCCCACAGAGGATGCTCTTGCTGGCGAGGGCCCCTCAACATCAGGGCACACAGCAACACGCCCCACTGCCCAACACCAGACAGAGGAGGAGGAGGGGGAAGAGGAGGAGGAGATAGCAGAGGAGGAGGCGGCAGAGGCAGAAGAGGATGTTGGGAACATGGAGGGGGTGGAAGGTGGGGTGGGAGTGGAGGTTGAGAGTGTGTCTGATGTTTTGGGGGATGAGGAGGAGGAGGGGAGAGTGGAGGGTGGTGAGGGTGGGTGGGAGGTGCCGGGGGGGGGGGAAGAGGGATGAGGAGGGGGTGTGGAGGGGGGAAGGAACACAGGACAGCACAGGGCACTGTGGGTCCCTGCCAGCCACTGCATGTGTGTGGCAATGGTGCCTTTTTGGGTGTAGCAACGCCACCCATTGCCATAGACAGGTCCCACGCACATGCCACCACACAGACACCTGGCACCTTGTGTGTATGTGGTGGCAGGTGGGTCCAGGACCTGTATGTGGCAGTGGAAGGCATGGTGCAACGACTGCGGGCCCAGGACCGCACCATCCGGTGGCTGGCAGGTCCCATTCAGTGGATGGCTGCCTAGATGCAGTGTGTGGTGGGTAGGGGCGCTGCATCTCGACAGACATCCCCTGATGGGCGTCCCAGGAGCGTGTGAGGGTTGCGGTGGCACCCATACATGTGCCCTGTGCTGTCCTGTCTCCCGGGACCCAATATGGGGAATTTTGTATACGATACACTTGGTTTGCAGCTTGTCGTGCTGTGAGGGCTTGTGTGCATCAGTGATGCTGAGAGCTAAACTATCGGTAGTTTAACTACTGGCAGGGTCTCCCAAGATGGACAGGTCTCAGCTGAGATGCCAGACCAAGACAAACCACCCATCTGGGCAGCAGCAGAATGGGATAGTGTTGACGGCGGAGGATCACATTTCTGTGACAACGGCAACAACACCAAACTTAAACTGCGCAGAAGAAAGGCCCGGCAATCTACTTCTGTATCTTGCCATGAAAACCCAATGGATAGTTACAACAAAACAAATTGTGCTGTAGTGTTGGAAGATGAGACCCCCAGGTTGGAAGGCACTCAACTAGCTACTGGGGAAGAGCTGAAGACTTCAGAGTAAAGCCAGCATTTATGATGTGGTTGGATCAAAGCCCTTGGGACATCTGACTGCTGATGTAGCTGCGCATGAAATGAGAGTCAGAAGCTGTAAAGATGTCTTACACATTGGAACATGGAACGTATGAAGCATGAACCAAGGGAAGTTGGAGGTGGTCAAGAATGAAATGGAATGTGTACAACTTGATCTGTTGGGTGTCAGCAAACTGAAATGGACTGGCATCGGGCACTTTGCATCAGATGATCACATGGTCTACTATGCTGGAAATGAAAGACAAAGACGAAATGGTGTTGCATTTATAGTAAAGAAGAAACTTGCAAGAACTGTAATGAAATACAATGCAGTCAGCGAATGCTTAATCTCTATTCGTCTACGAGGAATGCCTATCAACACAACTATAATTCAAGTATATGCCCCAACAACAGCTGCAGAAGAGAATGAAATTGAAGAGTTCTATGAACAAGTACAAGCTGAAATTGACAGAACATGCAAACAGGATATCCTGATAGTCATGGGTGATTGGAACGCAAAGGTTGGCAACAAAGAAGAAGACAAAGTAGTTGGAAAATATGGACTTGGCAACAGAAATGAAGCTGGAGAAAGACTGATAGAATTCTGCAAGACCAATGATCTATTCATCTCAAACAACTTCTTCCAGCAACACAAGCAGCGACTGTACACATGGACTTCACCCAATGGATTGTATAAAAATCAAATTGACTACATCTGTGGAAGTCAACGATGGAAAAGCTCTATAACATCAACAAAGACAAAACCTGGAGCTGACTGTGGTACAGATCATCAACTACTAGTATGCAAACTCAAGCTAAAGTTGAAAAAGAGCAAACCACTCATGAATGCAGCAAAATATGACCTTGAGAATATACCACTGGAATTTAAAGACTGCCTGCAAAATCGATTTGCTGCTTTAGATACAAATGATAGAGTTCCAGAAGAGTTATGGAATGACATCAAGAAGGTTGTGTTGGAAGAAAGCGAGAAGTCTCTACAAAAGGTAAAAAAGAAAAAACAGCCAAAATGGATGAGGGAAGAAACTCTGAGAATTGCCCAGAAATGCAGAGAAGCTAAAGCCAGAGGAGAAAGAAAGACAATCACAGAACTCAACAGAGATTTCCAACGTGCAGCAAGACTGGACAAGGAAAAGTACTACAATGACGCATGCAAGGAAATAGAAGCAGAAACTATTAGAGGAAGAACAAAATCAGCTTTCCTAAAGCTACGAGAGTTAAAGAAAAAGTTCCAGCCTCGAATTGGAATGTTACAAGATGCTCAAGGTTCTATGTTGAATGATGCTGAGAAGATCAAGAAAAGATGGAAGGAATATACAGAGTTTTTATATGATAAAGATCAAGTGGACCAACAGCCGTTTCAACCTGTACCTTATGATCTGGAACCATTGGTGATGAAAGAAGAAGTTGAAGCAGCATTGAAAGCCTTATCAAAGAACAAAGCACCAGGCATTGATAGCATTCCCATAGAAGTATTACAGCAATCTGATGCAACTGTTACCATACTTACAAGGCTCTGCCAAGAAATATGGAAGACAGCATCATGGCCAACTGACTGGAAAAGATCTGTGTTTATACCAATACTAAAGAAAGGTGATCCAACTGACTGTGGAAATTATCGCACAATCGCTCTGATCCCACATGCCAGCAAGATTCTACTGAAGATTATTCAAAAGAGACTACAATCATACCTGGAACAAGAACTACCTGAAGTGAAAGCAGGGTTCGGAAAAGGGCGAGGAACGAGAGACATCATTGCGGATGTGAGATGGATCCTTGAAAAGACTAAAGAATACCAAAAGTATATCTATTTGTGCTTTATCGACTATAGCAAAGCTTTTGACTGTGTAAAGCATGAGAAACTCTGGGCCACATTAAGAAGCATGTGTATACCAGAACACCTGATCGTTCTCTTGCACAATCTGTACATTGATCAAGAAGCAACAGTTCGAACAGAACAAGGAGAAACAGAATGGTTTAAAATAAGCAAAGGTGTAAGACAAGGCTGCATACTTTCCCCCTACCTGTTTAATTTATATGCAGAACAAATCATCAGAGAAGTAGGATTGTATGAAGACAACAGAGGTGTGAAGATTGGTGGAAGACTCATCAACAACCTTCGCTATGCTGATGATACCACATTACTGGCGGAAAGTGAAGATGATCTGAAACATTTGCTTCTCACAATCAAAGAACATAGTCTCAAAATGGGCCTGCACCTTAATGTAAAGAAGACAAAGATCATGACAACTGGCATAATCAACAGGTTCATCGTCGAAGGAGAAGAAATTGAAATCGTGAATAATTTTAACCTACTTGGATCAACTATCAATAAAGAAGCAACAAGCAGTCAAGAAATCAGACGACGCATTGCTCTTGGCAGAATGGCTATGAAAGACCTAGATAAGATTCTCAAGAGCAGAGATGTCTCTCTCCATACAAAGATTCAACTTGTTCAAGCCATGGTATTTTCAATAACATCATATGGATGTGAAAGCTGGACAGTGAAAAAGATAGACAGGAAGAAAATTGATGCCTTTGAATTATGGTGCTGGCGGCGAATACTGTGTATACCATGGACTGCCCGAAGAACAAACCAGTCTGTACTAGAGGAGATCAAACCTAAGCTTTCTTTAGAAGCTCAGATGACAAGACTTCGACTTTCATACTTTGGACACATCATGCGGAGAGAGAGATCATTAGAGAAAGACATCATGCTTAGCAAGATAGAAGGTCAACGCAAAAGAGGAAGGCCAGCAATGAGATGGATCGATACAATAACAGCAGCTACGGGTACCAGTCTGTCAACAATAAGCCGCCTGACTGAAGACCGAACACAATTTAGGATAGCTATCCAGAGGGTCGCCATGAGTCGACTCCGACTCGACGGCACTTAACAACAACAACATGTTGTAATTTTTTTTAATACAGTTGTGTTGCTACATCACAATAGTCATGTGTCTCCCTTACAGACAGACTGTTGACGTGAGCATGGGACATGTGTGTAGATCCCATATGTGTATGTGTGGTGGACATAGGTAACATACATGGACTGTCTCCAAACGCAGTTGTGGGTGCTGCCCATGTGCGTAGGCATCTGTGTCCCATGGTGCCCCTGTGATGTGCCAAAGTGCAGTGTGTCCCAAAAGCTATGGTCACATGCATGCTGCCTGTGATGTGTGGGCACCATATCTGATGCACCATGCTCATAGGGGAATAGTGGGGACGGCCAGCAGCAGGTATGTGGCAGGAAGGATGAGATGGACCGCTGTACCCAGGAGCTGCCCAAGGGGATAGCTGGTGAGGTCAAGACAGGTAGACAGGTGGATGTTGGTCTGGAGGGGGATCAGAGCCTCACTACAGGCACGGGGGGGGGGGGAGTAAACAACTGAATGTAGCTAGTTACCTATGTCTGCCTGTGTCTTACACAAACATCTATAGCTAAATAGCCACGTAGGCTCTGGTGTGGGTCAGAGGGAATGACACACATGTGGGTGGGGCACTGGAGAGGATATGGGGTGTGAGAGACTGACTGATCCATAAAACATACATGTACCACCATATTCATATTACTGCCTAACAGGATATATACCCCATACATAGGTAGAAGGGTGCACACATGGCATGGTTCCTGGCACACAGTGCATGGTATAAGGTCTGTGCGTTGATTGGTGGTTGTGCATAAACCACACCCCTAAGAGAGCTGGGGAGGCACATGTGACCATGTTGACAATATGGGGATCAGGGTACTCAGGGGAGTACAGTGTCAAACACCGGAAACGGGCACATAGGTGTCAGCATACATGACATAGGAGTCATGGCTTTTCCCCCAGACCTTGGATTTCATGATGTTTATCAGTGCTGTTTGGCTGGCTGCATCTAGGTTTTCCTTTTACTCCTGGTCTTCTGGGTGACGCATTGCACAAGCTGTTGCATTTTGCACAGTGAAAGTAGGTGTTATCACTGTCCTCTGCTTTTTTTATCAGAAGGCAATGATCAAAACCCTTGCCATCCAAGCTTTTCCTAGTTTTAGATACATGTTCACTTACTCCATGTGCTGCCTCATAGACACTACCAGGTCTTCTACCATATCCATCCCCCAAGTCTCCACCCGCCAGGAAATCCTCTTCCTCCTCATTAGGCTTGTGTTCTTGCTCATCTTCAAATGGCAAAGGAGCCGCCTCACTCATTGGGTTATGCTAAAATGCCAGTGAACCATTGTGCACACATCCATATAACCATGCAAGTTCCCTTCCCGTAAAGAGGCGGAAGCACCAGTAGCTGGGGCCTTGCAGGAAGGAGAGAGAAGGCGCCTTTGCCATTTGAAGATGAGCAAGAACACAAGCCTAATGAGGAGGAAGAGGATTTCCTGGCGGGTGGAGACTTGGGGGATGGATATGGTAGAAGACCTTCTGGTCTTGTAATCTGTGATAAGGAAGCTTATCATAGTTCAGGAGGGAGCTATAAAAGAGGTGAATTGGCATTGAACAAGCAACCTGTCTTTGCTGGTAGAAATACTAAAACAGAATGTTTTCATAAAAGACTACCAGTCCCAGAATGCACCAGGTTTCAAACAGCCTCTAGAAGGGCTGAAGTGGGGAAAAGTGTGTTCAATCAGGAGAGCTATGAGGTAATCCCCAATCACTCATCTCCAAGGGCAGGGCTTGATTCAGCACACCTGGGCTGTGCTAGGGTGGAGTGTCCCTCTAAGCACTTTAAAAGTAAAAGATATTCAACACAGAGACAGAATAGGGAGAAACAGCACAGGGAGAAGCAGAAGCTGCAGATCCAGAAACAGAAGCCATTGGAGAAAGAAGAGAGAGAACTACAACAGCCGAAGCAACGTGGAAGGAAGACTAGAAAGACATCTTGGAGGTCTAAAGAAGGAGCCCACAGCAGTACGTGTGTTAGGAGTGATTCCAGAGGCAAGCATACTCCATTGGACTGGAGGAAGCCAGAGGATTGGGGTTATAGAGCCAGGAATTCCCAAACGGCACCTTTGAGGGAGACGGCTGCATTTGGAAGGGGCCCTAAGACCGGTGCAAGAAGGTATGTGAAGAGAGACCCAGTGTCCAGGGATCTTGATTGGAAGGCTGGACATAAAAGCTGGACTACTTACTGGCCAAGATACCAGGAGAGGAAACCTAACAGCAAGGGAAGCTCAGGTATGAACTTTGATCTATGCCCTAGCTCTTCATCTGGAAGACAGCAGGGAAACAAATATTATCCTGAGAGTGATCAATTAAGGAATTCCTCTGAGCCAGACCATGATATTGATTCCATGATATTTGAGGAAGAAGGAGATATATCAAATGATCAGTTGGAATACATGTACTGCTCTCTGTCTAGGCTGCTGTTTTAAAGTAGTTTCTCACTAATACAACAACCACCAAAAGGAACTGTAACTTGTTCTTTTATCTACCCAGAAAAGTTTCTGCAAGAAAGCTTTAGGGTAGGATTGAGCCACGTAGAGAGAGTGAACCAGCAAAGGGGTTTGCAGCTGGCTAATTATTTGTAATTGAGCCAGGCACAAGTGCACGTGAGCTCTAGAAGGAAACTTCTTCTTTGTGTGTGTGAATAGAAGAAAGTTATCCTTGATAAAGAACAGTTTTTTTGTTACTTTTGGGTTTTGTTTTTGCCTTTTGGAGCACTGCTAAGAAGGTCATTAGCAGGAGCCATCAAAAAGACCTTTTCTGTTTCCCATCATGGTCTTTATTGATTTATTGCTTAAGAAGTTCAGTTACCTTATAACATGTTTTGTTTTTCCTGAGTACAATACTGGAAGCAAGTGTCCTTTTGTGTTGCCAAGTAAATCTGTGTGGGAGAATTAACCCCATGAATAAAATCTGTTTTTCTTTGCTTACACTCGAGCATCACAATTCATTATTTTGTGAACGGCTGATTCTGGTATAAGTGAACTACATTCCCCACAATCCTTTGCAAGTCATAATAATATTTTGCCTTTGCTAAGACTGTGGCCATTCACGACCAGCACCCCCGTTTACAAATCTTCTTGTCTAGTCTCCGCTTGGTCCTGGGTTCATTTCACAGAGACAGTAAGGTAAGCATCACAAATAAGATAACCAAACAGGTGTGGCTTGGAAACAGGTCTTTACGTAGAAATAGGCTTATTACATAGTGAAGTGAGAGAGAATAGTCTATATGAAAGACTCTGTGTGTGCATGTGTGTGTGAGAGAGAGAGGTAAGAACATGTGGGTCAGAGCCTCATGGCAAGGTGTGTCCGATGAAAATAGGAAGAGAGAGAGGGGGGAGGGGTGAAGAGAATTGATTATCAGAGCCTCCTGTCCTTCATGTCCGATGAGTAGTGGAAGAGAGAGAGCAAGAGGAAGTGTTTCTGTCCTTTATAGTGAATTTTCTCTAGCAACTCCCTTTGAATTCTGCTATTGTTTCTAGCAACTCCCTTTGAGGTCTGCCATTCTTGATTTAGCAGGAAGGGGCTGCAGACCATTCTCAACAGGCTTGGAGACTTACATCAACAGGGGGTCAGAGTTAATCTCATCTTGTAAACTACTCTCATTAACTTTAGAGACTGATATCACCAGAGTAACAAAGCTGCATGAAATCCAAGGTCTGGGGGAAAAGCCATGACTCCTATGTCATGTATGCTGACAATAGGTATTACTGGTTTTGTCTCCTTTATTGTCACACAGTGACCCAATCCCCCCAATCAGGACCTGCATGGGCACCCACGTCCACAGCAACTATGGCCTTTGCAACCCCATTCTTGTGGTTCTTCTGGTGCTGCCTCTGGGGCTGTGGCTGGCTGCTGCAATCGCCCAGCCTGGCCTCCTGAGCATCTGCAATCTGCAGTAGTGCCGTTGCCATCACCTCAGCTGTGGCATGCATCCGGTCCATCCTCTCCTGAATGCCCATCAGAACCTGATGAGTGGCTGTGGGTGAGACACAAGGTGATGTGTGATACATGTGTTGCACCCCTCCCCCCACCGTGACTCATGCAAATGTATGGCGTATTCCAAAAGACCAGTCCGCAGACCACTCATGTATGCGACGTCTAACAACGCAGTACCATGTTTACATCTGTGTGTCCCATGATCCATCCACAGGCCAGGAAATGATCCTGCTGGGGGTCATGGTGCTCACAGATATGACACATGGTACTGTGTTGCACTTCATTGTGTCACTGCTGTATCTGTGCACTGGTCGTATGGGATAGGTTGGATAATGTGGGACTTCATGGCACACAGATAGATATCTGGGGGGTGCTGTTCACTGTAAACCTGATGCACACTACTGAGTACCCTGACTATCTTTTCTATGTACCACTACCCAGGGAGAGGGGTCCGATGGGTAAACTGTATAGGTGATCTGGTGTAGGTGTGTACCAATGTATGTCTCCATGGGGTATTTTGGGGTGAATAGTAGGCGGATGTATGAGCTCATTAGCATGATGACACCAGATGGCACATGATACAAGGGGGGGGGAGTGCACATGGCACCCACCCCCACTACACATACAGAACTATGTGCTGTGGTGTCCTAATATTAAGGGGCACATGGAATCTCATTGTGGATGTGCCGTCAACCCCCAGGGACTTGTTGTGTATTCTGTTACCCACCTTCCGCATCATGCTTTGCAGAGGCAGTATGAGCCCGCAGCTCTGCAAGGATGATATCCATGCTGGTGTGATGGGTGCCTGCTGTTCCTGGTGCCTGCATCGTGTGGGGACTCTCCTCTGACTCTGCATCCTCCACAGCCCGTGTGCTCCTGTCACTGGCTCCCACTTGTGCATTGTCATCCTCTGCCCAGTCCTCTGCCTCGGGCAGCACAACATTTCCTGGGTTCTCGGCACCAGTGCTGTCTGCGTCCCCGGACTCGGCAGCCTCTGGCCCCTTGGCATCCCCTGGTGCCAGCACATCCTCCTCCTCATATGCCCCCATGGCCTGGATGTCACCTTGGGGTAGAAGAAGGTACACAGCAAGGATGAGTTAGCGCAGGTAACATAACTACACCTGTGCAGTGCTGTAAAACATCCAGGTCTGTGTCTGCCATGCAAGCAGCCCCAGGTACCTGTCACACCCACCCTGTACTTACACAGCCATGTTTTTCTCAATATGTGGACCCCAGTTGCCTGTGTTAGGGCACACGTGTTCTCAGGACATAGCCCCCCCCCCACCTTCCCATCCATGGCAGGCATATACTGGGCCGTGTGGTTTACATGTGTAGCATATCTCTGACCTACCTGCCTATGGATGGGCAGTGTCCAGCACTTCCGGCAGCCCTCCCAAGTAGATGGGGCCCATTGGCATGCTGCCTCTCTGCCACCATGTGGGCACGGACACCACGCTTTTTATCATTAAACCTTTTCCTAAGGCTATCAAGGTCCCTGGATGGCCCCCCTGCCTGGGCTACAGCCTCCTGGATCTCCCCCCCCCCCACACACTTGTATCCGTGTGCCCACAATGGTGCTTGTGCTCAGGTGGCCATACAGCACATCATACCTCTTCAGAACACTGGCCAGCAGGATGTGGTTCTCCTGTTGGCTGAACCTAACAGCCCTCCTCCTTTCTTCAGATGGCAAAGGTATGTACCTTTGTTTGGTGCTGGGTGGCCCCTGTGTGGGCTGGGACACATCTAATGTGCCTGCAGCCACCAGCACAGACCGAACACTCCCTGCTGGCTCTGGGTCCTGCTGAACAGGTGCCCCCCTCCTTCACTCCTGCCATGTCCTGTCTCTCCATCTTCCTGCCCTCTGTGCCCTTTCCCTCCCTGTCACACATACCTGCTCCTTTGCCCCTCAGCTCCACCTCACACCTTCTTCTGGCCCCACCCCTCCTCTCCCTGCTGTCTGTTCCTCAGCTCAGCTCATGTCTCTCTCACCTGCTCCTCGCCTCACCCCCTCACTCTCTCCCCTGCTTAGCCACACACCTCTCCACAACAAACCTCCCTCTGACACTCTCCACCACCACTCATGGACCAATACACTCTCCACAACACACCTGCTGCTGACTCTCTCCTTGCTTCTCCGACAACACACGCCTTCTCTTCTTTGCCTACACAAACCCCTCAACATGATCCAGGTGTGCAGGTGTATTTCTAGGGTTTCTTTACGTTGCACGTGTTGTGCATGCACAGCGGCACTAGTGCACGATGCGCATGTGCCATGGAGGCACGGAAGGTGCATGCAGGACTCCATTACACATGCGTGTAACAGGACGCAGCACATGCGCATGTCTCACACTCATGCACAGCACACTCCGCGCATACCGCATTTACCGTGTCTCTGCGGCACATGCACAACACATGCAACTGCTGCACATGTGCAACGCACGCAACATAGGAAAACCCTATAACTGCACGTGCACACCTGGATCATGTTGAGGGGTTTGTGTAGGTGAAGGAGAGAAGGTGTGTGTTGTCGGAGAAGCAAGGAGAGAGTCAGAAGCAGGTGTATCGTGGAGTGTGGCTGGGTTTGTGAGTGGTGGTTGTATTGTGTGGCTGGGTTTGTGTGTGGTGGGAAAGGTGTTTGGCTTGGTTAGTGAGGTGAGTGTCTGTGTGTGAGTGAGTTAGAGGTGTTGGTAAGGTGGAGTTAATGGTGGTCTTTGTGTCTGCTGCATTTGCGGTGGGAGGTTAGCAGGAGCTGCGGATGCCTGACAGGGGAGATGGTGTCCATGGGGCTGAGGCACAGGGCATGGGTGTAGTCCTGCTGCAACACAGACCTGCAGCTGTGGGGCAGGCCAGGCAGGGGCTGTGCGGGCACAGTGAGGAGATGTGCAAAGGTGCAGGCTCGCCAGCCTTGCCTTTACAGGCCCAGGGCCCAGTTCCAGGGCATGCGTGAGGACCAGGTCATCTCCCTCTACTGCCTGAGTACGGGG
Source organism: Ichthyophis bannanicus (assembly GCA_033557465.1). Classification (NCBI taxonomy): domain Eukaryota; kingdom Metazoa; phylum Chordata; class Amphibia; order Gymnophiona; family Ichthyophiidae; genus Ichthyophis; species Ichthyophis bannanicus. The sequence goes on along the minus strand of CM066031.1, from coordinate 925,006,466 downwards.
ATTATTAGGGAGCTCTATGAGGATCTAAGACCTGACCTTGAGCCCCTGACTGATCGGTCACATGCCATACCGGGTTTGGTCAAGCTCCTTGGTGCCCTAGATTTCTTTGCCTCTGGCTGTTTCCAGTCATCTGTGGCTGCAGTGGGTGGCATAAGCATCCCCACCTTCTCAAGCTGTCTCCACCAGGTACTGCGTGCTATGATCAGCCAGGTGGGTAATTACATTGCCATTCCCAACACTAGGCAACAGTGGGGGACCCTGAACCAGGCCTTTGAGGTGTTAGCCGGGATACCACACGTGATGGGAGCTATTGATTGCACACATGTTGCCCTGGTCCCGCCTAGAGACAGGGAGGTAGTGTTCTGTAACCGCAAACACTATCATTCCCTGAATGTTCAGGTTGTATGTGATGCAAATATGCATATTCTGAATGTGGTCCCTAGGTTTGCAGGGTCCACCCATGACTCCTATATCCTTCATCACTCGGCACTATTCACACAATTCGAGGCTGGACAGAATGAGGACTGTATATTTCTGGGTGTATATTTCTCATCTCTGACATGTGTGTGTGTCTCATCTGTCTGTGTGTGATCTGACATTGGGGGGGGGGTGCTGCCCTCCAGCTCTACCTTGCTATGGTGGTGTGTGATGTTGGTAGAATGGACGGTATAATTTGTGTTGTGGTTACAGATTATGTTGATGGCAATCTGTACATCTACCCCTTGTTTTGTGTGACATAACTTCACACGCTGATGCATTTTTGTGGTGTCCCATCATGTGCTGTTATACGTATATGTCAGGATGTGTCATGCATTTGGTTTGCACGTACATACCTGTGTCCATTTATGTGGGCATGGGCTCCTGCTTTAACGTTCTACATTTCTTTCTGCAGGTGATGCAAGATATGAGTGTCGCCCCTGGTTGCTGACCCCCGTGTGTCAGCCACGGACACGTGCAGAGAGGAGTTACAATGAGGCCCATGCCTCCAGCCGCTCTGTCATAGAGTGCACCTTTGGTGTTTTAAAGAGTCACTTAAGGTGTCTGGATAGGACAAGCTGGGCCTTACAATACAGACCACAGACTGTGGCAGAGATCATTATAGCCTGTTGCATCCTGCACAACATTGCTCTCAGACACCATATCCCTGTCCAAATTAATGAGAATCTCGAGGATGATCCTATGTGCCCTTCTGTACGTGCCCATGGTGACACACGTGAGGGCACAGCAGTCAGGCAGCAACTGATTGAGGAGGTCTTCTCATGTAAGTACTGCATATGTTGCCACCTACATTTGTTTAAATATGTGTGTACTGCTACCACTAGTTAACATCTATATACTGTCACACGGTGTCGCGGACACAAAGAAGGTGCGCCACTAGGTAGCGCTATGAATGAATGAAAAGTCCGAGTGCAGGGTAATAAAGGCTTTTATTCCCCGTTCAAAAGCAAGGTTCAAAATAAGAGACAGTTTGATAATAGAAACAGTCCTTTGTTTCAAAAGGTACCAAAGTTCATTGGCTAATCAACTGTTACTTCACAGTTCAAAGCAGGCTTCTTCAAAGTAATATTCAGAATATTTAAACAATCAAATATATTGCATTTATTCTTCTTTGTAACATACACAGTTTTGAGCACAGGCAGTGCACCAATTACACTCCATGTCTTCAGGTAAAGGTAAGGGAATAGTGCTTGGAAAATCCACTTCCATTAAATCATCTGCCCCATACAGATCCAATGTGCTTTCACTATCCCTGTCTATTCCAGTATGGCAATCTTCAGCTTGGGAGTTTTGCTCCACATAAGCAGGGGCTCTCAAAGCTGGCGGCAAACTGGTGAACCAGTCTTTACTCTGGCTTCTTTTAAAAGGAACGTTTCTTTTAGGATGGCTTCTAGCAGTGCAATCATTACAGTTAAACTTTACTGTCTCATACCTTGGCTCCCTGGGTAAAAACTTCAGTTGTTTGTACAACTGCTTCTCCCTCCGAGTAGGTAAAACTGGGTAGTGATCTTCTAGAGATAAGCCTCTCTCAGAATTAAGCCTCTCTCAGAACCTCCCTCTCTGGTTCTTTGCTTTCTTCTCTCTATATCACAAACAGGTAGAGTATAGGAACTAGGCGTGGCAGGGCCTCTTACCTTGGAGTAACTTCCACCAAACTCCCCTTGCACAACAGGTTTAGTTTGGGTTTTATGGCTTCCCACCTTGTAAGGTCTATTTCTGTTCCAGCTTCCAGCTTGGCTTCTTCTACAGCAATCAGGTTTGTGTCCTTGATAGCTTCCAGGCTTTACTGCTGTTTCACCTCTAACTCCAGTACCTTCTTCCTCTTTCTCTTCCTTCCTCAGCTCCTGCTGTTGTTTCCACTGCTTATTCCTCCATTGCTCTCTTTGCAACTGCTGCCATCTCCTCTTCTCCTGCCGTTTCTGACCAGAAGCATTCTGCTCTGGTTTATAAAGAGATCCGTGGCTGCTGACTTCCTGGTTCTCTGTCAGCTGCAGGTCATCAGTGAGATTAGGTTCTTTAGGATCAGTGTGTCTGTTCCTGCTCCCTCTAGCTGTGCCAGGAGGTAACTGCACATCTAGTTCTTCTAAAACAGGATTTCTTTTCTTAAAACCAACTTTATTAGTGTCCGCATCATGACACATCCCCCCTCTTAAAATATTACGGGCTGAATGACCGCCATTACAGCACGTAATCCCAGACCCCTTCTGTGCTGACGGAAATAGCGCTAACCCTTCGTGCCATCTTCGCAGAACAGTTCTGTGGTACACCCGCTCTCGTCCTTTTCCATCCTGTACCAAATAGGATGCTGGACCAAGTGATCTGACCACCAGATAAGGTCCTTTCCATCGTGCTTCAAATTCTTGAGTGGGGTTTGATATCAACAGGCTTACCTTCTCACCTCTGGTTAGATGTCTAGGCTTGGTGTCTCTATCAAAGTATTGTCTTTGTTTTCGCTGACTGCTCTTCAGCTCTTCTTTAACAAAAGGTGAAGTCCCTCTAAAACGGCTTCTTAAATTTTCCCAGAAATGTGGAATCTCTATTTCTCGGGTGTAGGTCAACTTTTTACAGGAGGCGCAGGATCTACAAAATCGTGAGACCTCCTTGAAGACTCCTGGCCAATAGTACCTGGCCATTATCCGGTCAAGGGTTCCCTGTAGCCCTTGGTGACCGCTCACTGGGTGACGATGTGCTAATCTTAGCACCACAGGCTTAAATGTACTTGGGATTACTAATTGTTTTCGGACATCCCTAGTCCGTGGGTCTATACTCTCTCTGTATAAGAGTTCTTCTTCTTTTATGAAGCGAGGAAATGCATCTCTCTCCATTTTGGCATACTCCATTGCGCGTGCCAGTGCAGGGTCATCCCGTTGCTCTGCTGCGAATGAAGGGAACTTCTTTACCAGCTCTGCTGGACTCCAGGGTAGTTCTTCACCCGCTTCCAACTCTGCTCGGGCTTGAGAACGTTCCTTTCTCTCTTTTCGCTTTTGAGCCTTAGTCTTTCTATCCCTATCCGGAGGAATGTTGACTAAGTCATCATGGGATGGGAGATCAATTACACTTTCCTCCCTAGAACATGAGGGTTTTTCTGCTGCACTCGTCTGACCACGAGTGGAGACAAAAGCCTCTCTGGGGTTTAAACCCTTTTCTAGGCCCTTCTCAAACTGGGGCCAGTCCCTACCAAGAACTAGCTCTTTGGGCAATTTAGGGAGTACTGCTATGAGCATATTTTTTTCTATTCCCAGACCTTTGACCAGCAATTTGTACAACGGATACAAGGTAGCAGCGCCATGTACACACTTAATCCTTACATGGCCATCTGGACGGTCTGGGGCGGACGCAGCTTGCTCTTGAATGGTAGACCAGAGCTTGCGCGAAATCATCGTCTGGTCCGCACCAGAGTCCAGCAAGGCTTTTGCAGCTACCCCTTGCACCGTGACGTCTAGTACAAAACCTTCTGACAATAAATGATTATTCTCCCCCATGAGAACAGTACGTACCCTACATTCATTCATGATATGTCCTAATTTTCCACATTTAAAACATCTTTTAACAAGACTTTTCTCTGCCTTTTTGTCATACTTTACATTAGATGTTTTAGCCTGATAGAGACTTCCTGAGACTGGGTTGAACGTCGCTATGGCTGTCTTAGCTACCCCCTCCATAGGCTGAGTAATTAATTCGGCCTCCAAATACCTCTCGGTCAAGGCAACTGCCTCCATAGTTGAGCGACAATTCTGTAGAATAAGGAAGCTCTTGATTTTTTCAGGCACTGCAGTCATGAATTGCTCTAGAACAATCATATCAATCAATGAATCTATGGATCTCTCACTGGGCCTTAGCCACTTCTCAGCCAAGCGCCTCAGTCGATGACCCAATGACTTAGGCGTTTCACCTACTTCAAGTCGTGCGGCACGTAGCCTGCGATTATAGGTAAGTGGGGTTAAGCCCAGGCGTTCCCTGATGGCTTTTGTCACTTCTCTATAGTCTGCGGCTAACGCAGCAGGCATTGCCCTGTAGGCCGACAGTGCCTCTCCCGTAAGGGACACTGCCAGTCGGATGGACCATTGGTCCTCTGGCCAACCCACTGAAAGGGCAATTCTTTCAAACGCCTCCAGAAACTCATCTGGATCATTCTTTTCCCCCAACTTCCCAAAAGTCAGAGCGTCACAGGATCCCAGTCCTACCAGACCATGGCTCAGTCCTGAGCTCTGTTTTTTGAGTTCAGCGGCTGCTTCCTGTGTCTTTGTTTGATGGCTCATCCAGGTCTCCAGCATCTGCAGGACTGGCTTTTGCTGCTCCTGCATCGCCAGGATAGCACGTTGCTGTGTCTGCGTAGCCAGTTCAGCTTGCTTGCTGAATTGTGATGCCATCCAATCCCATATGTCGCGTTGCTCCATCACGAAGATCGCTGCAAAGAAACAAACAAAGAAAAAAAACCAAGTGTGGCTGTACACAAAAATCAGGCCTACACTTCTTGGTGTGTTTTTTTTTTTTTTTTCCAAACTGACAGACACTTGTATCCCCACAAGTTAGGCCCTTCTACCCGTTACCTGGTAGAAGTGTAGACTCAGGCTCTCAGCAACGGTGGTGTGACTCCGCGTCGTAGCACCTTCCTGGAACTCGCCTTCCGTTCCGGAATTTTGCTGCTGTCCGGTCCACGTTTTGTTTTCCCAAGTCCGATCCGTTTTTTTCAAAAATCCAGTCCGGGTTTTCCTTTCTGGAACTCCGGTCCAGGTTTTCTTTGACTCCGGTCCGCTTTTCTGGTAGTCCGGTCCGGGTTTTCTTTGACTCCGGTCCGTTTTTCTGGTAATCCGGTCCGGGTTTTCTTTGACTCCGGTCCGTTTTCCTTTGATGCTCCGGTCCGGGTTTTCTTTTTTTTTTTTTCAGATGAACACTGGCAATTTTGTTTCTTTATCTCTTTGCTGTATCTCTTATGCAAAATCCTTAAAACTACGCCATTTATGTCACACAGTGTCGCGGACACAAAGAAGGTGCGCCACTAGGTAGCGCTATGAATGAATGAAAAGTCCGAGTGCAGGGTAATAAAGGCTTTTATTCCCCGTTCAAAAGCAAGGTTCAAAATAAGAGACAGTTTGATAATAGAAACAGTCCTTTGTTTCAAAAGGTACCAAAGTTCATTGGCTAATCAACTGTTACTTCACAGTTCAAAGCAGGCTTCTTCAAAGTAATATTCAGAATAGTTAAACAATCAAAATATATTGCATTTATTCTTCTTTGTAACATACACAGTTTTGAGCACAGGCAGTGCACCAATTACACTCCATGTCTTCAGGTAAAGGTAAGGGAATAGTGCTTGGAAAATCCACTTCCATTAAATCATCTGCCCCATACAGATCCAATGTGCTTTCACTATCCCTGTCTATTCCAGTATGGCAATCTTCAGCTTGGGAGTTTTGCTCCACATAAGCAGGGGCTCTCAAAGCTGGCGGCAAACTGGTGAACCAGTCTTTACTCTGGCTTCTTTTAAAAGGAACGTTTCTTTTAGGATGGCTTCTAGCAGTGCAATCATTACAGTTAAACTTTACTGTCTCATACCTTGGCTCCCTGGGTAAAAACTTCAGTTGTTTGTACAACTGCTTCTCCCTCCGAGTAGGTAAAACTGGGTAGTGATCTTCTAGAGATAAGCCTCTCTCAGAATTAAGCCTCTCTCAGAACCTCCCTCTCTGGTTCTTTGCTTTCTTCTCTCTATATCACAAACAGGTAGAGTATAGGAACTAGGCGTGGCAGGGCCTCTTACCTTGGAGTAACTTCCACCAAACTCCCCTTGCACAACAGGTTTAGTTTGGGTTTTATGGCTTCCCACCTTGTAAGGTCTATTTCTGTTCCAGCTTCCAGCTTGGCTTCTTCTACAGCAATCAGGATTGTGTCCTTGATAGCTTCCAGGCTTTACTGCTGTTTCACCTCTAACTCCAGTACCTTCTTCCTCTTTCTCTTCCTTCCTCAGCTCCTGCTGTTGTTTCCACTGCTTATTCCTCCATTGCTCTCTTTGCAACTGCTGCCATCTCCTCTTCTCCTGCCGTTTCTGACCAGAAGCATTCTGCTCTGGTTTATAAAGAGATCCGTGGCTGCTGACTTCCTGGTTATCTGTCAGCTGCAGGTCATCAGTGAGATTAGGTTCTTTAGGATCAGTGTGTCTGTTCCTGCTCCCTCTAGCTGTGCCAGGAGGTAACTGCACATCTAGTTCATCTAAAACAGGATTTCTTTTCTTAAAACCAACTTTATTAGTGTCCGCATCATGACAATACCAATATCAGTAAGATGCAACATTGCACTGACATGTAACAGACAATGCCTGGCCATCCCAGCTTACGATCTAGTCATGACTGAAACGCAGAAGATGTGAGCAGGCCACAACAGCTGGTGGAGGTGGATTATGTGTGTCTGTATTTTTAAGGCTTGTGGGAGGTGTTACGCTGACATACCTGATGTGTGGCTGATTAGGATAGGGGCTGCTGTACAGCCACAGGTAGTTAGTTTCATGCTTTGGGTGCAGCAAGGTGAAAGGCGTGTAGCACGGAGTAAACAGTAGGAGAGCAGACCATAGATGAGGCCAGTTGTCTAGATGTGTATGCTGTCACACCCCCTTTCTCTGTGTGTAGGCGGTTGCCTGGAAGAGTGGGAAACGTGCCAGATTATCCTTGTAAGTGCTGATGTTTGGGGTTTCCGTGTAGTTGTGGGCCAAATGAAGACAGCCAAGGTTTTTAATGTGATAACAAAACCTTTATTTGTTGCACAGGATTCTGTCATCTACCATCCCCTAACCAGAAACAAAAAGTTGATACTTTTTTATGCCAAAATAAAGTCCAGAATGAAACTAAGTCCAACCTGATCCTTCTCAGGGTTTGTCAGTTTATATACAAGGTTAATTCAACTTCTCTTCAGTTATGAACAGCTTTAGTTGCAGCTAATCATTTCCATAGCATTCACAATTCCCAGCTGCTTAAAGACGTTGAGTTTCACTCCAGCAGAACGCTGCTTCTCTCCGTGCAAACTCAATAGAATGAAATAACTTCTCAGCACTTATCATATACATTAATATCAACAGCTTCACTCTTGGCAACAAACAGCACAGTCTGCCTCCATCTCAGAATAGGAGCTATCTGATTTAGTTGATCCCAACTGCATTGATTCAACATCAGAGTCAGACATCTCATGATTCAATTCAGGGTACTGCAGATCAACAGGCTTCCATTGTTCCAAATGGTGTCTAAGCTGTTTCCACTTATTATTCCATTCCCTTTGTGGTATCTGAGGGTAACTAGAATCAGCCGCCTCCTTTAAAGTAGTGTTAAAGGAATCCAACTGGCTTAATCTTCTTCTAGTGCGTCTGGGTTGTAAAGGTTGGTAAAAAGGCAAGTCTCTGTCTTTGCACTGCTTTAGTATCTAAGCTCAGCAGGGGCTAGCTTTAGCTTTTGTCTGCGTAGCATATAATCAGCTGGTGAGTTAAGAACAGCTGGGCTACTCTCTAAGCTTCTGCTAGAAACAGGCTGCCTGCACTTGGAACGTTTATGCAGCTTATCATACTGAACTTCACACTTGCTCAAACTCTCACCTTTGTTCACAGCTTCTAGGGAAGTCTCTAGGGTAGAAATGCTATCTCTTCTGGGTAAGGGTTCCAGCCTCTCCCCGTGAGAATGAAAGTATCTTCTAACCTGCTTCTCCTGGCTGTCTGGTTCGTGGTGACCTCTCTCTCTGAGGAAGCTCTCTCCACTGCTTTCCCAGAGACCTCCGTGTCTCAAAGCAGTCTGGATGGCAACTCTCCCAGCACCGTGTGCTATCCTGGCAATGGTTGCTCCTTCCTTTGCTTCTCTCTGAAACTTCGTCAGAGTCAGGTCCTGAGTCTCCTACACGAACACTTCCTGTTCTCTTAGGAACTCCTCCTGCTCCCACATGAACTCTCTTCCTGGAACTGGAACTAGAACTCCGACTAGCTCCTGAACTCAGACTCCCTCCCCTAACTAACTCTCTCTGTTACTTCCCGGTTAAGAGCATAGGGCTGCCCTATCTGGTTTGACTCCGCCCCCTTGCCTCTTATGTCAGCTCCCCTGGTTGTCATGGAGCTGGGGTGTGGCTCTCTCACTGCCTTTCTGTGCATAGAGTTTCTCTGGGCTTGTGCTTTAACCCCTTCCTTGCCTGCATTAATGTGTGCATTTGAGGAAAACTGCTGTTTTAAACCCTTTTTCTTGCTGTTTAAGCCCTCTGCATCATCACATAACCCCCCATTTAAGATATTTCGGGCTGGCTGGACATCTCCAGAACAGCACGGAATCCTAGCTCTGTGCCTGTAGCTGACCAAGGCATTACTCTTTTTGTCTGTTATAGCCAAATGAGCCAGGGCTACCCACTCATGCCATGGCCGTAAAACATTGATATGGTAATTTTGTTGTTTTCCTTTCCTAGTTTCTACCATATATGTAGCTGGCCCCACCTGTTTGACAACCCGACAGGGTCCTGTCCAGGTACTTTCAAATTTTGAACTCCGACCGGGCACCATTATAATAACCTTTTCTCCTATGTCTAAATGACGAGGCCGGGTGCGGCGGTCATAATATCTCTTTTGACGTACTTGACTAGCGGTCATATTTTCCTCCACCACCTGGGACGTACGCTGCAACCTCCCTCTTAAATCTTTTAAGAAATGAGGTATTTCTATGTCCTCGGTAGTGGGTTCGACCCACTGGTCTCTCAAGCTATCTAATACCCCTCTGGGCGTTCGACCATACAGGAGTTCATATGGAGAGACGCCTAAGGAAACCTGCTTCCTTTCTCTACAAGTGTATAATATGAATGGGAGCATCCTGTCCCACTCAGTCATTTCTCCCTCTAGACTCCTTTTCAACATCCTTTTAATGGTCTGGTTTTGTCGTTCAACCAGACCATTGGTCTGGGGATGGTATGCGGCTGTCTTAATATGCCGTATGCCAAATGCATCCCAGACCTGCGCGAGATAGCGGGATAAAATATTTGTACCCCTGTCTGTTAGGATTTCCCGAGGAAATCCTACCTCACAAAAAAGTTTTAATACTTCGGCCGCAATAGTGCGTGCCGATGTGTTCCTTAGGGGAATTGCCCAGGGGAATCTTGTGGCTTGATCCACAATAACTAAGATGTACTGAAATCCCCTGGGAGTCCGAATCAATGGTCCTATCATATCCATAGCTAACCGCTCAATTGGTCGTGATATACGGGGTAAGGGCATTAAAGGCACTTTCCCCGGTGGAAAGGGGGTAACCTTCTGACATGCGGGACATGCTTCGCAAAATTTTGCCGTTTCCCGGAAAATCCCCGGCCAATAAAAACGATTTAAAATCTGGTCCAAGGTGCCCTGTACGCCTTTATGTCCCCCTAATGGATGATCGTGGGCTAACCTTAAAACCAAATTCTTAAAAGTATTAGGCACCACTAATTGCTTCCAGACTTCCCTGGAATGGAGGTCTAAGCTCTCCCTATACAGTACCTCCCCCTCTAAGTAAAAATGAGGCAATGAACCCTCTCCCTTATTTGCATGATCAAAGGCACGAGTCAAGGCTGGATCTTGCCTTTGTTCCTCTGGAAATGAAGGGAATTTTTCCACCAATTTGGCCGAAGCCCACGGCAGTTCCTGTCCTGTCGCTAACTCGGCTCTATTGTGGGCCCTGCGTTTTTTCTCCCGCCACTTCTCCCCCTTCTTACGCTTTACGCGATCGCTGGGAGGAGTCACTAAACCGCTGTGCGAGGGCAGCCCTGCCATAGGGTCATCAGTGGGGTCCTGTCCCTCATGATTGGGCTTACTCTGAGCCCGCGTGGACACCAGGCCTAACCTAGACCTAGGTTTCTCCCTATGAGTGGAGGTCACTTGTCTTCCCTTTATCTCCCTCTTTATGGGTTCTTTTTCTACCTTCCCTGAACTAGGGGCTTTGGCTTCAGGGGTGGAGCTAGTCCTTTAACTAGGCCCTTCCGAAATCGAGGCCAGTCCCTACCTAAGACTAGGGAATGTGGTAGTCTTGGCACTACTGCCACTGGAATTTCTTTTTTCAATCCTAGCCCTTCAACAGTAACTAGGTGTAATGGATATGACGCGGCAGCGCCGTGTACACAACAATTTTTTATCTTTCTCTCAGAGTGTCCTAAAGAATCCTCACTCTGAGCTTTTATCTCCCTCCATAGGCTATCAGAAATCATTGATTGGTCAGCGCCTGAATCTAGGATCGCTTCAACCTGAATATTGTTAACCATGACTGTTAGTATAAATCCCTCCCCAACCTCCTTGGACTGGGTGGTTACTAAAACATGCTTGGCTTTACAGTCCCTTTGTAAGTGACCATTCTGACCACATGCAAAGCATTTACGCTGTTCCCTATCACTTTTGGGCAGGGGTCTTCTGAACACAGATTTCCCTGACCTTACTTCCTCCCTCTTCTATGGAACTTTCAAGACTGTTGACTCTGAAGTACCCATCTGCTTCTGACCGATGGCTTTAGCCTCTAAGAAACGGTCAGCAAGTGCTATGGCATCTCTCGTGGTCTTACAATCTTGCAAAATTAAGAAGGATTGCAATTCTACAGGTACAGCATCTAAGAACTGTTCTAAAACAATATCATCTAATATGGAATCAATGCTTCTCCCCTCTGGAGTTAGCCACTTGTATACTAGTGTTTGAATCCGATGGCATAAGGTCTGTGGTGTTTCACCTGGGGTTAACTTGCACCCTTGGAAAAGGCGGCGATATACCACTGGAGTTAAGCCTAACCGGGTTCTAATGGCTTTGACTACTGCCTCATAGTTGTTCGCAAGATCATTGGGTAACGCTCTGTAGGCTGCTAGCGCCTCTCCCGTTAGGGATGATGCTAAGTGTAAAACCCACTGATCTTTTGGCCAACTGCTCATGAGCGCAATGCGTTCAAAGACCTCCAAGTAGTCATCGATATCATCATCACTTAACAATTGCCTTACAGATAACATGCCCTTGCTTAAGGTTTCAAGACCTGTTAAAGTGCCTAGTGAACTTGACACAGTCTTAATTGCCTCCGTAGTCTACTTCTGTTCTCCCATCCATGTGCCTAGCAGATCCATCAGTGGCTGTTGTTGCGCCCGCAGCATCTCCGCTGTTTTCTCCTGGGCCTCTGCTGACATTTTTCTGCTGCGGCTGGAATCTCTCAGCTACCCAGTTTAATAGCTGAGCTGGATACATCGCTGTCTCGGCTGCAATAAAACAGACAGCAAACACCAAGTGTGGCTTTACACACAACACCCCCTCCCTCAGCTTCCACTGCTCTGCAATACCCCACCCCCTTGTAGCAGTATCCTAGATAACCCTTCTCATCTACCGGTTACCTGCTACAAGTGGTGAGTCTCCCTCATCAGCAATGCAGAATCCAGGAACCTCTGCTCCAATCCGCCTCAGCTGACACTCCACTCCGAGTTTGCAGAGTTGGTAAGCTCTTCTTGAAGGTACTTCTTTGTGTGTTGAAAAAAAAAATTTCCCTCTCTCTCTTTTTTTTTCTTCTTGAACTTTGGAAAAGCTGTTCTTCTTTCAAACTTTACTGGCCTATTTAGTATCAGTTGCTTATTTCTGTGAGGTGGTAGCTTTATCCTGCCAACTATGCCAAAACCTGTCACACCCCCTTTCTCTGTGTGTAGGCGGTTGCCTGGAAGAGTGGTAAACGTGCCAGATTATCCTTGTAAGTGCTGATGTTTGGGGTTTCCGTGTAGTTGTGGGCCAAACGAAGACAGCCAAGGTTTTTAATGTGATAACAAAAACTTTATTTGTTGCACAGGATTCTGTCATCTACCATCCCCTAACCAGAAACAAAAAGTGGATACTTTTTTATGCCAAAATAAAGTCCAGAATGAAACAAAGTCCAACCTTATCCTTCTCAGGGTTTGTCAGTTTATATACAAGGTTAATTCAACTTCTCTTCAGTTATGAACAGCTTTAGTTGCAGCTAATCATTTCCATAGCATTCACAATTCCCAGCTGCTTAAAGACGTTGAGTTTCACTCCAGCAGAACGCTGCTTCTCTCCGTGCAAACTCAATGGCATGAAATAACTTCTCAGCACTTATCATATACATTAATATCAACAGCTTCACTCTTGGCAACAAACAGCACAGTCTGCCTCCATCTCAGAATAGGAGCTATCTGATTTAGTTGATCCCAACTGCATTGATTCAACATCAGAGTCAGACATCTCATGATTCAATTCAGGGTACTGCAGATCAACAGGCTTCCATTGTTCCAAATGGTGTCTAAGCTGTTTCTACTTATTATTCCTTTCCCTTTGTGGTATCTGAGGGTAACTAGAATCAGCCGCCTCCTTTAAAGTAGTGTTAAAGGAATCCAACTGGCTTAATCTTCTTCTAGTGCGTCTGGGTTGTAAAGGTTGGTAAAAAGGCAAGTCTCTGTCTTTGCACTGCTTTAGTATCTAAGCTCAGCAGGGGCTAGCTTTAGCTTTTGTCTGCGTAGCATATAATCAGCTGGTGAGTTAAGAACAGCTGGGCTACTCTCTAAGCTTCTGCTAGAAACAGGCTGCCTGCACTTGGAACGTTTATGCAGCTTATCATACTGAACTTCACACTTGCTCAAACTCTCACCTTTGTTCACAGCTTCTAGGGAAGTCTCTAGGGTAGAAATGCTATCTCTTCTGGGTAAGGGTTCCAGCCTCTCCCCGTGAGAATGAAAGTATCTTCTAACCTGCTTCTCCTGGCTGTCTGGTTCGTGGTGACCTCTCTCTCTCCGAGGAAGCTCTCTCCACTGCTTTCCCAGAGACCTCCGTGTCCCAAAGCAGTCTGGATGGCAACTCTCCCAGCACCGTGTGCTATCCTGGCAATGGTTGCTCCTTCCTTTGCTTCTCTCTGAAACTTGGTCAGAGTCAGGACCTGAGTCTCCTACACGAACACTTCCTGTTCTCTTAGGAACTCCTCCTGCTCCCACATGAACTCTCTTCCTGGAACTGGAACTAGAACTCCGACTAGCTCCTGAACTCAGACTCCCTCCCCTAACTAACTCTCTCTGTTACTTCCCGGTTAAGAGCATAGGGCTGCCCTATCCGGTTTGACTCCGCCCCCTTGCCTCTTACGTCAGCTCCCCTGGTTGTCATGGAGCTGGGGTGTGGCTCTCTCACTGCCTTTCTGTGCAGAGAGTTTCTCTGGGCTTGTGCTTTAACCCCTTCCTTGCCTGCATTAATGTGTGCATTTGAGGAAAACTGCTGTTTTAAACCATTTTTCTTGCTGTTTAAGCCCTCTGCATCATCACAGTGCTTAACAAATTGTAATTTGAGCAGACTGTGTGGTTGGTATGCTCTGATGAGCAGGGACTGTGTGTTTGTTGTTTTTTTATAGTGCTACATGCGATACGTAGCACTATATACATGATGGGTAGTAGTTTGATTACTGGTATTTGAGATCAATAGGGAAGGTTACTGCAACACCACAATGTGCCTGTATGTATAGGTCAGCACGTAGCCTTGACATGGATGCGGAAACGGATTGGGAACCTGTGAGGTGTCGTGACAGGGGGAGTATTAGTGTCATTATGTGCGTGGCTGTAGAATAGCCATGCAGTGCAGTGTTGCATCTTTGCAGGCAAACAGGAATGATTCAAGGCCAGATCCGCAAGTTGTAGGTTACAGTAGGCAAGCCAGGAGCTGATTAGAAGGGGAGGGATTTGGGTTTTAGTTGTGTTTTCAGGGAGTACTGGGGAGATATAGCTGATGACAACTAGACATAAACCACAAGCCTCAACTACAAGCTGGGAATGTGTGTAGAGGAGGAGAGTGCAGTCCAAAACAACACCTACATTGCGGACCCTAGAGAGAGGAAGTTTTGGACACACACACGAAGACGCTCTGATGGGAGGGGAGGGTTTAGGTGCACATATAGGATAGCCATGCTTTGCAATTACCACTTACACACAGTGGGATGACATGCAGCCATCAATGTCAGGTGGCAACTGAACATCGGGGTGTAGTTTGGCAGAAAGAACTCAGGCGTGGAGAGATATATTTACAATACATCAGCACACAGCTGTTAATGTAAGTCAAGGTATGAGATATACACACCAGGAAAATGTATATGCACAGAGGATAAGGATGGAGCCCGTGCATATTTCCCTGTGTTACAGGAACTGACAGTGGTGTAGCAGATGACATTGAGACACCAGATCACACACTGAAGGGAGCGATATGGGAGACACAGGATAGTACTGCGTGCTTAGAGCCAAACAGGGACACGGTAGGGAAGAGATAATTCTGTTCCACAGTTTTTACAGCAAAATAGAGGTGAGGAAGGAGACAGACAGAGTACGGACCCTTGTTGTTTGCCCCACACACTTCAGTGATAACTTTCACGTAAATAAATCTGTCTGGGGTTGGTGGACCTACAGCTACTTTGTCTGTGACGACAGTCAGGGGGAGCACATGTCTGCAGTGATCTGTCATGATGTACATATGTTGTTGTTCACCTCTGTTCCCTGCACCCCCATACCCCATATGTTGCTGTTGGCACACATATCCACATGTGTTCCTGGCCCATTTGTCTTCTCCAACACTGTCTCTGGGACACATCCAACAGAGCTGCATATGTGTGCAGACCCTAGGTGTTTGGGTGGTGGAATGAACGTACACCCTTCCCTAACATTGTAGCATCAGCCAACAGCAGGGTATCATTGCATTTAACAGGCTTTTCTCACAACTAATCTCCAATTGTGCACATACAGGCCGTATACTACTGCTGGCACACTCACCTTAGCATACTATGTGGGGGTGTGTTTTTGTGTTGGCTGTGTGATGATACAGCATGCAAGCATTTTGCATAAGCATGTGGTGTGAGGGGTCTGTACACCTGGGGAGCGGTGGGGACTTTGCTATCTCTACGTTAATGCTGTTTACCTTGTGGACATTGTGGACATGTGTTGTGTGTTGTGAGCTGACCTATCTCTTGTGTGCTGACAGACCACTGCGCAACAGCATTCGTGCATCACAGATATCGCCATAATGTGGACACTCATCAACAGTGGCTGGACATGGGGACATGGTGACTCTCAACATTTCGATGACATCTTCTCCCTTCACTGTTATGTGTTATGGCCTTTGAGTGCCTCAGGGATCCCAAACATACACTTGCTGCAAACACACGGTAGGTTGCACCTTTGGTCTTTTGCGAATGACATCAGCCTTTACATGTTAATGATTTCCTGTTTGTCTCATAGACATTTCCTGTTGGGTCTCTGTACACGAACGCTGATGCACATGGGGTGGAGCTGTGAAATGCCTGTGTAACATGGGCATGGACATGACCATATCCATGTGACACTCTCGTCTGCGGCTCCATTTCAAAATATCCCCAACATGAAGTGTGTTCTGTGTTGTGATCATGTTATGTTTGCCTGTGTGACGTTTCCTTACATACATATTGATGTTTTACTCTCTGCAATTTGGGCTGATGTTGCAAGCAGCATACCACTACATCGTTTATCCTCTTCTGACACAGGGCAGTGAACATACACAGCAGATCTACTACAGTGCATCCGGCATCACCATCAACCACCTGTTGGAGGACACAACACCATGGAACTATCCCTGGGAAATGGTGCCATAGGATGTTTGACCTCTGCGAGTGGGACACATGCCTAGGACGGACAGTATTATTGTTGGACTGCTACTTTGGGCATGACAGGTCTGTCCAACACACCGTTGCTGCTGTGCTCTGGCTGGGTGTCATGTTCATCGCAGGAGATACACATGACCTTTCCAGTACTGAGGCATATTGGGATGTCACACTTGACTTTGCATGCCTAGGGTTTCAAGGACAGTCGTAACAAGACTTGTTGGAGTGTAGGCACCCTTTGTACTTTGGACACTGTGTACTGGTCCCCACGTTTTCAGCAGGGACTGACATTGTCACTGTATGTTGTACATCCTTCTGACATTGTGTTGTTCTGTTTAGCCCATGTGTGTCACATGGAATGCAAGATACGCTCATCTGTTTGGTTTGATACTCACATACAGCCATGCGTGTGGCACAGGGGGAATACTAGAGAGGTCCTCTTGTCCATGTTCACCTAGCTTCCACTTGGACATGACACAGTATTTGCCATGACACCACTTTACTGCACACCAGCATCTTGGATTGCTGTTTGCAATTACCAAGGGTGTTACAGTGCATGTGTGGCATCACTGTATCATGTTTCAACGTACACGGTGCATGTGCATGTGACTGACTATGTTGGTGCAACACAGCACGTTGCAATATGGCTTCTGTGTGGGTTAATGTAACATGTTTGACCTTTCTTTCCATCTCTATATGCAGGTTATTGTGTCTGCTTACTGTACAGACATGGCGCCCTGCATTGATTTACACACCTAGCATTGCATGTCTGTGCAGTCCTAGTTATCCCCTGAGGTAGCGACACTCACATTGCCCCATTATATTTGGAGTGTGGCAGTGTGAGTGTCCATTTTCTTCCTTCATTTGTGCATTCCATGTACCGTGATATATATGCAAGGACACTATCCACACCAACCAGTGCAGGGGGACCTTCTGCATAGTGTTATCTCTGCCTGTTTGTGCAGATAGTTTCTTTTGAATTCTCTGTGTTCATGTGCCTCTGCTACCTGTTAGCATATCCTCATTGTGCATTTGACGATTGTTTAGGGTTACATTGTTGCAGCTTTGATTCCTATATCAGGCATTATGTGACAGCTGTAACATAAATTTCGATATGTGTTTTTAAACTTTCAAAATTTTAACATTTGCCTTTTCATTTGTGTGCCTCCTGTGTTGTCATGTTGTAGCGAAGTGTCCGCAATAAATAAAACCAGGAGTCTATTTACTAAGATTCAAGCCAATTTATTTGTGCACAGTCTCAGGCACTGTCACATTCAAAATGGTCTGAGCAATGGAGTTCAACAAAACAACATCTTTTATTCCTTTCTTCATCAGTTCTATACAGACAAACTCCTCATTGGTCCTGGTGCCCCCTCCCACCCCCATCCAATGGGGATCTCTGACCGGGCTTAACACCTGTTCCCCCTGCTCAGGCCTCCCTAGCCATGACTCAGCTACAGCTCTCAGGCAAGGTGGCCATCCTTTGGCAACAGGATCCAGCTGTTTTGAAAGGTAGGCTACAGGTCATTGCCAAGACCCAAGGGACTGGGTCAAGACTCCCAATGTGTTTCCACCTGACTCATGGACATATAGACGAAATGGTTTCTGCACATCTGGTAGTCCCAAGGCTGGGGACGACATCAATGCTGTTTTCATGGATTTAAACGCCTTTTCTTGTTCTGGGCCCCATTCCAGGGGAGATCGTTCCACTCCCTTTGTGACTTGGTACAAGGGTTTTGCCATGAGCGCAAAATTTGGTATCCATATGCGGCAATAGCCTGCAGCTCCCAGGAAGGCCCGCACCTGTTTTCTGGTGGTGGGGGTTGGGATACGGCATACTGCTTCCTTTCGCTCCAATCCTAATTTCCGGGTTCCTTTGGACAGATGGAACCCTAGGTATTTCACTTCTGTCTGACACAATTGCACCTTGGCTCTGGATACCTTGTATCCGGCTTCATTCAAGAGGTGCAAGAGATCACTGGTAGCTTGCACACAGTCAGTTTCGTTGTTGGTGGCTATAAGCAAATCATCTACATATTGGAGTAAGATTCTTTTTCCCGGAGTCACAGGGTAACTTGAGAGATCTTGGTTGAGGGCTGCACTGAAGATAGTGGGTGAATTCTTGAATCCTTGTGGCAAGTGAGTTGTCCTCGTCTTCCTGTGGTAGGGTTTTCCCATTCAAATGCAAACAGAAGCTGATTAACAGATGCCAGGCGTATACAGAAAAAGACATCTTTTAAGTCCAAAACAGTAAAATGAGTGCTGAGTTCATGCCCGCAAATCCTTCTAATTTCTGCAGTTTTCGTTTTATGTCTCCCTGGGACTGACTCACAAAAGCGGCGTTCACCATACGTAAATTCTCCTGGGCTGCTGGGTCATATGGGGTGTAAAGTCTATAGGCTTCAGTTAATCGTTCATAGAAAGCAGCTGGACTTTCATCTGGGCTCTGAAGAACGTCCGCTACTTTCCCAACATTCATAGCTCTCTGGCCTCCCTTCTTCAGGCCCTGCAGTAAGACCTGGCGGAACCGGGCGAGGGCCTTCTCTCCATCTGCATTATTTGGGTCCCACTTTGGATCTTCGTTTGGGAAATCTACAGCTGCTGCCTGTTGGGGATTTAGGTCTCTCCCGTCTTCAGGGTTCTCTTCCAACCATCGAGTGGTTGCTCGCACTATCCGTGCCTGCTCTTCAGTAGTAAAAATGGTAGCCAAGAGCTGACGGCAGTCGGACCAGGTAGGCTGGTGGGTCTGCATACTAGACATCAATTCTGTCAACTCTTTGGGTTTCTCAGTATAGGAGGCATAATGTGTTTTTCAGTTTAATAAATCTGTTGTGGAGAAGGGCACATAAACTAGACTGGTCGGTCCGACCACAACCTGACACTCTTCATTTACAATAGGTAATCCTGGGACCTGCCGCAGTGGCATTTGGCGAACTTCTCTCGGGCCCTCTGTCCTGTTTCTAAGGGCGTAACGCAGATTTGCGGACCCGGTGGTAATTCTGCTGCTGGTGCTTGGACTAGTGGATGACCCTGGACTGGCATCTGACCCTCCGCTGGCAGATCCTTCAGGGGATGATGGTTCCGCTGCAGAGCTCTGCTCAGGACTAGGGCTCCGACTTCTCCTTGGGGGAGGGATCTGGTCCTCAGGTGTTGGAAGTGGTGGAGGTGGGTGATCGGGGTGGGGGGGGGTACCTCAGCTGGAGGTAATCTTTCCACCTCTGGCTCTACTCGGGGTACTAACGGAGATGACGGTACTGGAGTATACAGAAATGTGGGTGGATAACCCGGGTCCTCTGGAGGCTCTAGGGCTGCATAAATAGGGGGCTTTTCTTTCTTAGCAGGGACTCCCATTGCAGTTGCTAACATAATTCTGCACTGCCCCCCACAGCAACGCTTCATCCAAGGGGGTTGTTTCTCACAGATATCTAGCCAGGAGTCTATATAGGAAAACTGTTCGGGACCATATCTGCGCACCACCTTGTGCACTCGGGACACAATTTTGACATCAAAAGTACCTTCTGGTGGCCACACGGCGTCCAGCACCGGCCACACCCTACTATACAATATTTCTAAGCGGGTCGGTGTCATTTTTTCTCCATAATCTCCACTAAACCCCTTCTTAAAATTCGTGATCATACAGTTCAGTGGAGTTTGTACGGACTCCGCCCCTCCCATTATGACGTATGACGTACAAGACAGCAAACAGAAAGGGTGGGTAGGATGGCTGCGGGTAAGGGGTCCGCACAGCCCACAGAACAATAAGGGGGACAAACACCGAACGCTTCCTCCTTTTCGTGACCTGGGCACGGTCGCCCGGCCAGGAACTGCGCTACTTAGGAGTCCGCTCTCACTTGGTCTGTATTGCAAGACCTCTCAAGCACACGTCACACAACCAAACATGCTAGCATTTCCCAAATTCCAAATTCCTGGGCTAACTGACTAAACAAAAATTTACCTAACCAAAAGGGTCAGTGACTTCGCCCCGCGCACACTCATGCAGGGTTACTATGACTGCCCTGGAAGTTGATCAGACTCCCTTTACAATTACCATACCATATTAGTCTCGAGACATTCCCAGAGCTAACTGACTAAAAACCAGAAAAATCATTACTCACCGGATCCGGTAGCTAATGCGCTGCGCAACCAAACCCTCCTTGGGTTGAATCCTGGACTCCCCTCAGGGTTCGAGGGTTTGGCCGGCCGGACCCAGCAAGCCGCTGAGGCAGGGCGGAACCCTCTGATGCAAGGGGACCGGCGGCGCCTGGGATCCTCTCCGCTGTCGGTCGGCCGCGGTTCCAGCCGGACCAAACCTGGAGGCGGTAATACGTGGTAGTATTCACTTGCGCACCATTCACGTACCCCACCTTCCCGGCCAACACACCAGGAATATGTTGTAGCGAAGTGTCCGCAATAAATAAAACCAGGAGTCTATTTACTAAGATTCAAGCCAATTTATTTGTGCACAGTCTCAGGCACTGTCACATTCAAAATGGTCTGAGCAATGGAGTTCAACAAAACAACATCTTTTATACCTTTCTTCATCAGTTCTATACAGACAAACTCCTCATTGGTCCCGGTGCCCCCTCCCACCCCCATCCAATGGGGATCTCTGACAGGGCTTAACACCTGTTCCCCCTGCTCAGGCCTCCCTAGCCATGGCTCAGTTTCTAGACATAACACATTCTGCTACAAGGTCCCTCCTCGGCTTAGAGAATGTGTGAAAGCAAGATACTGGAACACATCTGTTATCAACAAAAAGGAGCTAAATAGAAGACTCTTGCATTCTTATCAAAGCAGTTTAAAGCAGTTTTCTAACTTCTACTGGCTTTCGGCTCTGCTCAGCTATAATATTCTCAAGTGGGGGTTGGGACTCAGGCCTAACTTACAGGCCTTTCTTACTCATGCAGGCTATGCAGGCTATTCTAGGCCATAGCCTATCACAGTCAGATAGATATGTTTTAAGGAACAGGTCATTATTGATGTGTGTTGGGCCCTCATCATGCACCGCCTACTGTCTACATGCACACATATGTAACTAACACATTTGGGGCATGCAGCAGCATGTGGAGGTGGGGCCTAATGCATACTGCACACCATGCACCTGATGCACATTATCTCTCCTGCCCATCATCTGTAGACGGGCCAGTGACCTTTCTGTAAGATGTGAGTTGCTGCCCTGCTAAATGTGTTTTTCGTTTTTCACCTGGGATCCACTCACCTTGATATTATGATGGCCGTCTCTACACTATCTGTGATGATTAACCAAAATAAAAATATGTGTTTGACATACATTTGTCTCTGCTGCTGCTTGATCACACTGACACTTGTATTTAATAATTTCCTGGTCATGTACATGGCCCACCTATGCTCACATCCTTGTACGGTGCCAGCTGTCTATCTGCCAGCCGTTTGCCACATCACTGGGTGTTACAGGTTCCCATACACACCTTCCCTTTGAGGTACTGTTTTTGCATTGTGCTCATTGTGGTTGTTTGGGATAGTGGTTACAGACATGTGTTATAACACCATAAGTTGCAGGTTTGATCTCCACATGGGGTTTCCTTTTTTTTTTTCTGTTGTGCTAACATGACCATTAGGTACCTGCAGGTTCATCACCTATGCACACACACTTCCATCTCTTCACTGTACACCAAAGTGTGCCTTCTGTGCTGCCTATCCATCACATATTAGCTGTTACATATGTCTCTTTCTTTATGATGTCTACATGGCAGTCTGCTTGGGGATTGGCATTGCTGCAGTTCAGCTGGTTTGTGGCATACCTGTTTGCAGGTTCAATTCTCTCTTGTTCAGTTCCATATTTTGCCCTGCTCCACAGAGCATCCCCTACCGCCCTTTGGGTTTAGGTTCTTTCCTCTTTTGCATGCTGTATCCACTGCATAACATTTCATTGTGTGTGTGCATGTAGTTATATGTCGCTCTGGTCCCAATTACTGTGATGTGATCTGTACACACCAGATCTGCATGTGCATTTCATCATGGTTACTGTTGGAGGTTTGCCTATCCTGGCAGACAGCAGGCTTCTTGTGTGATGCCCTGCAGTATTCTTGTATGCAGCCTTTGGTAATGGTCTTATGTTGGTGGTGTGGCCTACTGGTTTGTGCGTTGACATTTGTACTAATGGGCATAGGTTTGATTCCTCTCTGTTCTCTTTCATTTGTATGCCTGTCCTGCACAGCTACTTTTCATTCCTGTGACAGTCATATCTGTGCAGATCTGTGCTGTTAGCACATTGTACCCTTATCACAGTTGTCAACCATCCTTCTGTCCATCTATGTGTGTCTGCCAGCTGTGTGCCGTCCTACCCTGATGTGCATGCTGCTACCCCACGTCCTGCACTGCTACACATTTCTGCATTGCAACTCTCCCTGGTTGCCTCTCCTGTGTGTGCTGTGCATGGCACTGCTACTCCACTGTCCTGTCATTATGTCTATCCTGCCACTTCTACCTCCTCTGCTGGACACATCTTCCCATCCTCTGCCACACACTGTCATTGTTGCATGGTTTATTACCATCACCCTGTGCATCGCTACAGCTGCCCCCGATATGTTTGTCCATTTTTCCAGCTGCTACATGGGCTGGACGCAGATTTTTCTGGTCCATCAGCTCAGATCTACTTCCTTCCATTACTTGTGCATTGTCTTTCCTTGTTGCTCAGTGCAGTGTTAGGGTTACATCTGTGTTTGGCCCATACCTCTCTTGCTTTTCAACTTGGGGGACTTTACTGCCCTTAGCCAACATTTTTGGGGTCACCTATACATCCTTGGGGCATCTTAAGCCACACCTTAGCTTCAACCATATTATGGGTTGCCTACTATGGTGCCTTGGGAGTTGGCAACCTTTCGACATGGCCCATGGGGCACATTATAAACTGCCTTGGCTGATGTTGTGGTTTAGGATGTGCCTTCTGGTACGCCCTAAAAGGTGCATTAGTTTAAGGCACAGGGGTACAGGAATTTTTTGCTGGCAACACAGATTGTTGTACTGTTTCAAGCAGAAAATGGAATTGCCTTGGCCAACCTTATTCATTTGGCCCACTGGGGGATTGAACTCCTTGACCTCTGTTTCAGCAGGCATTGTAATAACCAGTGTGCTACACCTCTATTGCTGTGTGTGCAGGTCAGCACACGAAGTTAAGATTAATGAGCGGTAACTTGCACGGCTCCCTTTATTACGCGATAATGAGCGAGGCACACTTTATCGCACGATAACCCGCAATTGCTACCTTAAGACCGAAACGCCCATTCCTTTTATGGCATTCTTCACATTATCGCTGGAGCTAACGCCGGGAACATTAAGTTGGTTTAGTAAACATACCCCCTTATGTATGTAAAACATACGCTGGTCCAAAATAGCTTGGGAATTATTTTATGCTTTCAACAAAGGGACGTACCGGCTTCACCCACTAAAGGAGCAATATAAATTTTCCAATATCCTGCTGTGTTAATGCATTCAGGCTATGGTTTATTCACTCATCTAGAAACAATACCTAAGTAGTGATTTAAAAAATATGCTATTGATACTTAATTTGTGTCCATAAAGTTTGTGTAGCTTCTTACATAGATTTATTGGCATCTGGGGTATAGGCAGCACTGAACATTGTTACTGTGTACAGGTAAAGAATTTGTGGCAAAGTCATACTTACAATTTACAGTGTTAACCATTTAAATACTGCATTTCCAGTGTCAACCATAGTAAACCCATAGATGGCTTTGTTAAATATACACTAATTGAGCCTCTGGTTTATTAGGGCTGTTCACATCCATTGTACCTGGTGAAATATGATGACAAACAAAATCATTTCAAAGTATGAATGTGAGTGAGTCCTAATGAGTTCTCTAAATTCCAGTCCTGCAGTCTAAGGGACCAATGTACTTAAGTGTATGAACTATTTAACACAAGAGAAAATGTACATTAAGTGCCTGTGTTATTTACTGTATATCTTTAACATGCTATCAGCACTGTTAATGTTTGCTAATAAGCTAATGCGCTAATGAGATGTAAAATTTACTAAATAGCTCATTACCTATTATCACAGTGAATGTTTATACAGAAAATGTAATGCAGATTTGTTAATGGAAAAAAAATGTACACTACAGAGAAGTATAATTAACTTTTTGTATTAATGCCCATATCAATCTGCGTACTTTAATGCATGTACATTAATGCCTGCATTAACATTTCATTAACATCCTCTAATTTAACACCACATTGACATGCATGAATAGTCTGTGTTAACACACTTTGGTAGATTGCCTCCTGAACTTGCTGTTGAAAATCTAAAAGAAGCATGTCCCATATTCTGATGCAAAATGAAAAGTAATATCACTCTTTTTAGAACATCTGCATGCTACTAAGCAACTTGCATATATAATTCAGCAGGCTATTTCTGTCATGGGTACTAGAGCATTCCAAACTACATGTACTGTGATTCTACTGCTGCTTTCAGATCACAGGTGCACAATCCTGGTACATGAGAGCAACAAACAGGCCTGAACTTCCACATCATCAAGCCTTGCACATTAATGTGGTTCTCAAAAGATGTGTATACTGATGTATAGAGATGTGTATACCTCATGTATACTGGTTGACCTATTTACTAAGCTGTGTTAATAGCATTAGCATGTGGTAACATGGTTGCACCTTTTAGCAAAATTAGCTGCTAAAGTCGTTAGCACCCTGTATTAGTTAATAGGTCCCATTGCATAAAATGGGATCTGCATTAAATAATATGTATTAATGCATATTGGTGCCTTTTAGTAAATTTTGCCCTTAGATCGTAAGGCACAGGCTTGTGCAAAACTACTTCCCTTTTTGCATTTTCCATATTTGGTTATGTAAGGAGAAAATAGGAGGGAAAGGACCCCCCGACCCACTGTTATGAGGGCTACACATATGTTTTAAAGGGGAATTCAAATCTTTAATTCAACTTACAATCGTTGTTGCAAAATTTATATAAAACAACAGAATTATGCTAAGTTTGGTACTTGCAAGCAAATGATAAACACTGATAGCATTTAAAGTCATAAGGTTAATGGACAGCCCATAGAGTACAAACTCGTCATAGAATATTGTCCCTGAGCTAGACTATTCTGATTTGTGCCAAAGGTTATCTACTTTATGCTCGACTCTTCTGTCGCTTAGGTCTATCCAAGTACTGATGCATCACAAAAATGATGCTAATCAACCTGGAGAGATACAAGGAAAAAACAATGTCAGATGATGACATATAGCCACCCCTCCTCCTTTCCCTTCACACATTCACACATAATTTCTCAATATCTCAATGTTCCCTGTAAAATAGTTATCTCCAAGTTATAATGCCCTGTTCAATGTAATTTCAGTTTGTTCAATGTAAACCGCACTGATGCAGAATAGCGCGGTATATAAGAGAACGTAAATAAATAAATAAATAAATATCTGTTCTCAGAAGGTTTCTCTTTGAGCTGCCATCAAGAAGAGGCTGAGTAAGTCATAAGTCTTTGTTGGTGATATAGCGGAAGGGCTTTCAGGTAAGGTTTGCCTCTTTGCGGATGATACCAAATCTGCAATAGAGTAGACACCCAGGAAGGGGTAGATAACATGAGGAGGGATCTAGCTAAACCTGAAGAATGGTCTAGAATTTGGCAGCTGGAATTTAATGTTAAAAAATGTAAGGTCATGCATTTGGTCTGCAGCAATCCAAGGGAGCAATATAGTATAGGGGGTGAAGTACTTTTCTCCACTAAAGAAGAGCGGGACCTAGGCGTGGTTGTGTCTGATGATCTTAAAGTAGCTAAACAGGTAGAAAAGGCGATGGCAAAAGCTAGAAGGATGCTTGGGTGCATACGGAGAGGAATGGCTAGCAGAAAAAAGGAGGTGATAATGCCTCTGTATAAGTCTTTGGTGCGACCTCATTTGGAGTATAGTGTGCAATTCTGGAGACCGCAACTTCAAAAGAATGTGAACAGGATGGAGTCAGTGCAGAGGGTGGCTACTAAAATGATTAGTGGTCTTCATTATAAAGCATATGAGGACAGACTGAAGGATCTTAATATGTACACCTTAGAGGAAAGGCGGGATAGAGGTGATATGATTGAGATGTTTAAATACCTTCGTGGCATAAATGTTCAGTGAGAGAGCCTCTTTCAATTGAAGGCAAGTTGTGCTACGAGGGAACATGGGATGAGGGTGAAGGGAGATAGATTCAGGAGTGATATGCGGAAATATTTCTTTACGGAAAGAGTAGTGGATCCGTGGAATAGTCTCCCAGTGGAGGTGGTAGAGATGAGGACAGTAACTGAATTCAAAAAAGCATGGGACAGACACAGAGGATCTCTAAAGGTAAAAAGGGGACTGTTGTAGTTGTTATGGAAGAACAGACTAGATAGACCATGTGGTCTTTTTCTGTCGTCATATTTCTATGTTTCTATTCAAGGTGAGTTAAATGGGAGATGATATAAAAATAGAAAGATTAAAGATTTGGAGAGTCATTTTTAAACTGGTAGCCTAGTTAACACATGTTTTCATATGTGTACTTTGCTCCTATTTTATAAAGTCAACTAAATATGTTCTTGACTTTATAAAATAGAGTGTAAATGTGAAAGTAAGTTTTTATTGTAAGGTGCGATCACGTACACCAACCTCGGAAATGGTGTAACTGACCATGCCTGCTTTTAGTAAATGTGCATGTGAATTTAAAGGGTTTTTGAATCTACACATGTTGCCCATGCTCCACCTAAACTCCGCCCATGTGTATGCTCACAGTGGAACTACACACAATCTGTATTAGCATTCTTGATATACGGTTCATTACAGAAGCAATAAAGCGGTTTACAATAGAATGTGACAGGACAGGAAAGATACAATCATACAGGAGGAGCAAGAGGAAAAGAGAGAGGAACTTTAAAGGGGGAGAGGGAGGGGGATTATGCATTAGGTGGCGGAAGGACAAAGGCAAGGGAAAACAAGTGAGTTTTCAGTATGGCTTTAAATTTTTGGAAGGAGAGCTCAAGGTGGAGGACAGAAGAGAGGAGTTTCAAAGGGAGGGACCTAGGAAAAAGAAAGTTGAGTTACGAGTGGATTGTAAATGAGCCTGCAAACTACATGCATACTTTCATGCTAATCAATATAGTATTTTGTAAGAGGCTACTTGCGTATTTAAAATACTAAAATATGTACATTGTTTTCAAGCAAATATAGGTTACTTCTTATAAAATTACATACAAGGGGTTAGTTTTAGGAGAGGGCACCAACAGGACCTATAGGTAGTTCCGATGAGTCTAGCACCAGCAATGAAAAGAACACTTTTTGTCACCCCAAGCATAGTCATCTGGAACTTATTCAACCAGGTAACGGCCAACATCCTGCCCCCTTGACCTTTGGCTGGCAAAGATAGTATGGCTGACTAGCAGAGGCCTCATTGAAAGAACCACTGAAAGTTGTGAATTCTTCTCTTGTGGAAGGGCAGCTGACAACAACACTAAAAAGAGCTTTAAGGGTAAGTTTAATAAACAGTGGTAGAGGCTTCCGTGCGATATCGGAGTCACAGCCTCATTGAAATCAATGGGGCCATGGCTCCGATATCACACGGAAGCCACTACTGCTGTTCATTAAACATACCCTTTAGTGTGCCCCCTCTCCTGAAAATATACTCCCTGGAGCAGGACAATCCTGCAAACTACTTTTTCAAATCGAACATCCCTTTTCTGGGAAAATTTATGAAACAATCTTCTTTCACTTTAACAATTGGCTAAAAGAAAGAAAATGGCTAGGTTCAAAAGTTGCAGAATCAGTGACCACAAGGAAGCAAAGGGTAGTGGTGGATGGTGACTCTCTTCTGAGGGGTTCTGAGGCATCCATCTGCCAACCAGATTTGATGTCCAAAGAGGTATGCTGTCCGTCAGGTGCCAACATCCGAGATGTTACAGAGAGTTTGCCGAGACTCATCAAGCCCGCTGACTATTATCCAATGTTGCTTATCCATGTCAACAGAAATGATACTGCCAGGTATCCTTCTGAGCATATTAAAAGTGACTTCATGACTCTAGGACAGAGGGTGAAGAAGATAGGGGTGCAGTTGGTGTTCTCTTCAATCCTCCCTGTTGAGGGTAAAGGCCAAGGCAGAGAAGCTCACACCTGGAGATGAATGCATAGCTGTGTGGATGAAGTCATTGAGAGCGTTTTGGATTCCTGGACCATGGAATGCTGTTCCAAGGGTTGCAGAGCAGAGATGGTGTTCATCTGTCCAAGAAAGGTTGACGTGTCTTCAGTAGCAGACTGGCTAATCTACCAAAGAGGGCTTTAAACTAGAGTCATAGGGGATGGGTAAAGAAAGCCCTCAGGTAAGTGAAACATTAAATACCTTTATGGAAATGGGGAAAAAAGGGGCAACATATGGAAGTAGTGTGTATAAATGCCCATAGCATGGGAAATAAGATCCCAGGTGTTGAAGCTTTAATGGGAGAGGCTAACTTTGATTTAGTGGCAGTTACAGAAACATGGTTCACAGAAAATGATGACTGGGATGTAACTATACCAGGCTATACTATATTCAGAAAGGACAGGGTAGGAAGAAAGGGAGGAGGAGTGGCACTATATGTAAAAAATATTATTAAAGTTTTGGAACTACGGAGCTTACAAGGGAGAGAGGAGGCACTGTGGGTTAAACTAGAAAGAGGGAAAGAGAAATCTATTTGCATTGGCATGATATACAGACCTCCTTCACAGGAGAAAGAGGTGGACAGAGAGTTAACTGAAGACATATGCAGCATTGCTAGGAAAGGGAAGTGATACTAATAGCGGATTTCAAAATGCCAGATGTTGATTGGCATATTCCAGCTGCAGTATCATCTAGAAGTAAGGAGATCCTGGATTCTCTACAGGGAGAACTATTCAGGATATTGGTAACAGAACCCACACGTGAAGGGGCCATAATGGACTTGGTGCCTACCAATGGTGAAAGTGTTTCTGATGTTATAGTGGGAGATCATTTGCATCCAGATGGTGTGGTTCAGTATACACAGGTCTGCAGAAAAAAAATTTTTGAGAGCTGTTTTGGTTATTCCATGTAATCTTTATGTTTTTTGGTGCGCTGAATCCGAAAATGACCTCCATTTTGTCATAGGACATCACGTTTCCTGACAATTTAGGTAACTATGTTAAATAAGGCAATACCTCAAAATAAATGGAAATAGACTTATAAAATTAAAGTTTTATTACAATATTTTCATGAAAATCCTTTTTTGAACTGAAATGAGCTCACCTACACACACTAAACTTGATTCTTCTTCCTTGTGAGGCTCCTCTTGGTGCATTTACGCTTGTGAGTAGCATCTAGAATGTCTCTCTGAAGCATCCAACAGTAGTCTGCCATCATTGTAATGCTCCATTTTCCCTGGTATCTCCTTTCCATCTCTTTAATGTCTTGGTGGAATCGTTCACCTTGTTCCTCACTCACAGCTCCCAAATTTTCAAGAAAGTACCGTATTTTCCGGCATATAAGATGACTTTATAACCCCTGAAAATATGCTCAAAATTTGGGGGTCGTCTTATACGCCGGTATAACTTTTTTTTTTTTTTTAACTGCGGAAAATTATCAGCTTAGACCCGGGGTCTCAAACTTTCTGCGGCCCGCGACGGAGAAGAAACAAAAAAAAACCCCCCAAACCCTTGGTTTTGCTGCTGCTGCCGCTACCGCCGTGGAAGCAGCAGAATCAACTGTCCTGCGGCCCCTTCCCGTCTGCCCGGCAGAGCCCTCAGCTATTAGCTCCATCAGCAGCAGCTTTCAGAGCCGCGAAGAGAGTAGTATTTCCCTCTTGCGGCTCTGTTAAGCCTGCCGGGGCTGATGGAAATTCCCATCAACCCCGGCAGGCTTAACAGAGCCACGAGAGGGAAATCTCTCTTCACAGCCGTCCCGTCCGCAGTCATGATCGGCGTGAACAGCATCAACAGCAGCGCGGGCTGCCTGCGCTCACGCTCCATGTGCTCGGTGCGCTACGGGCGCAACTATCGCGGCATGGAAACCTTCTGCTACGGCTGGCCACAGCGCTCCCGCACCCTCAAGCCCGTCCTCTACACCGACCTGGTGGTGAGCCGCCTGCAGAATCGCAGGAAGAAGAAAACGGTAATCGGGGGGGGGGGGGGTGGAATGGGAGGGGGCCGATGAATTGCCACAGCATGTTGGCCAGCCTTGGGCTACTGAAGCTGAGCGCACGCTGGGATGGAGCTGGTGGTGCCATGGGATGAACCAGGGTCATCGGGGAACTGGACACCCGCCCCCTCCAGCGCCTCTAGCTCTCTGCAATGCCTCTGGATAGCTGTATATACGGTTAAATTGCCATGTTCTGGTGTGTTTAAACAGTGTGCATGAGGCTTCGGATAAAAGAGAGAAAATCCTCCCCCACTCCCTTTCGCATGTTGCTAAACTCTGAAAGCATTCTAAATTCCATTCTCTTTCTCTGAAGAACCCTTTTTTCCTCTCTGGATGGATGCCACAGCATAAAACTGAACTGTTACAAAATTAAGCTTCATTCAAGATTTACAAGCTCATATATGATGCTTAAAACAGTGATAGATTGGGAATAGCCCGCAACAGGATTTTTAGTCTCTCATAGCTTCATGACCTGTGAGGGCTGCAGGGAACCCCCCCCCCCCCCCCCCGTTATTACAGCCGAGGCTTCTTATAGATGTGAACCCCTTAAAACCTCCCTTCTGCTTTTATAAGTAGCGGCAATAAAAAGGTACAATGGATCGAGGCGAAAGGCCAAAATAGCAGCGCACACCACCCGCCAAAACTAGGCAGAAGATAATCATCTTAAACGGGCATTTTTGGTGTGCGCTGGAAGAGGGGTAGTCTTATACGGCGAGTATAGGCCAAACCCTATATTTTTCACAGGAAAAGTAGGGGGTCGTCTTATACGCCCAGTCGTCTTATACGCCGGAAAATACGGTAGTCAAGGTAGGACTGGAGGAAATGCACTTTCAAACTCATCAGGCAACATAAAGCTTGAAATGCTTTCAGCATTCGTCCGACGATCTTTTTGTAGTGAGGATCTTTGTTATTGCCTAAAACATTCTGTACGACTTCTTTAAATGCAATCCACCCTTCTTTTTGAGGATCCATCATGGTATTGACAAACTCTTGATCAACTATAAGCCTTCTAATGTCTGGTCCGACGAACACACCTTCCTTCAATTTTGCCTCCGACAGACCTGGAAACTTGGTGACCAATTATTTGAAGCATTCTCCATCTCTTGGAAGTGATTTTACAAATTGCTTCATCAATCCCAATTTTATGTGGAGAGGTGGTAGAAGAACTTTATGGAAAGGTACCAAAGTTTCTCGGAGAACATTTTTTTCACCGACTGTTAGCACCCTCGGCTGCCAACTCTTCTTGGTCCAGTGATTTTGTTGGTCTCGACTGTCCCATAGACTCAGAAAACAAGGATATTTGGTATACCCAGCTTGTTGCCCGAGCAGCATGCACAAGACCTTCAAGTCCCCACACACTTGCCAACCATGGTCTTCATATTTAAGTTTACGAAAAACCAATTCTAAGTTCTCGTAGGTTTCCTTCAAGTGTACGGAATGACCTACAGGTATGGAAGCGTAAAAACCGTTGTGGATTAAAACTGCTTTGAGACTTCTTTTTGAAGAATCTATAAAAAGACGTCATTGCTCTGAATCATATTGGATTTTAAATTGACCCATCAGACCTTCGACATCGATGCAATAAACCAACTTGTCTTCCTGGGCGAAGTAAGGAACAAACTCCTTTTCACGATGTCTGAACCATGAAGATGACACTCCTGGCAACAATAAATTCCTGCTTTTCAGCCTTGATCCGAGTAACTCAGCAGCATCTTTGGGAAGATTCAAGTCTCTTACCAAATCATTCATCTCCTCCTGAGAAAACAATTTTTGGTCTTGTATCATCTTCAAAGTCAGAACTTCATTCGTCATCTGTTTCAGGTATGACTTCACCTTCATCGGAGCTAGGTATCTCTTCCAAGGCAGCAGGGGGCTTGGGTACTGGTATATCTGTGCCATGGGGGATGGGACAAATTGCCGAGTGAAGATTGGGGTATGAAATGGAATGCTTCCATTTGGAATTAAACCCTTTCACATCGCATGAACAAAAGTAACAGTCGTCACTATGGTTCTTTTGCTCTAGCCATACCATAGGAATCCCATAATGGAAAGATTTTTTCTTACCCTTGAACCAGTTTTGGAGGTCCTCAACACACTGTTTGCACACTTTATGAGGCGCCCAGACTTTATCTTGATCTCCAATTTTTAGTCCAAAGTATGCAAAGTATACTTTTTTCATAAAGTCTGTAATATTCTGCTGTTGCTTCAACACTGTATATTCACCACAGATGAAACAGAAACTGTCTGGTGAATTAATACATTTTCACAGAGCCATAACATAACGGTTGAAGAATGACGAACTAACACGAATTGCGATGAAAAAGTGTAAACAGCCTAGAACCAAGAACCTGATGATGATTC
Organism: Ichthyophis bannanicus; assembly: GCA_033557465.1. Taxonomy (NCBI): domain Eukaryota; kingdom Metazoa; phylum Chordata; class Amphibia; order Gymnophiona; family Ichthyophiidae; genus Ichthyophis; species Ichthyophis bannanicus. Next base: position 924,973,853 of record CM066031.1, on the reverse strand, counting down.
GTGCACAAGTGTGACATGCAGGAGAGAGCAGCTCTGTGTCTGTATACGAGATGTCACAGTGCTGGCCACGCCCCCCCTGCACTGACCGGAGCTGCTGCTATCTGCCCTGTGTCTCCCTCCCACTGGATTCTTCAGGAAAGATTAACCCCTTCTACCATTAGACGCACGGACTTAAAACTTGCTTAGCTTATGTATATATTGCTGACCATCAGATTTACAGTGCTATATTTTTTTTTACATAACTCGGACAACCCCTTTAAGGTTTTTTTGGCATTCTATATCTTAAATGCACTTATGTGAATTAATTAATAGTAATTTGAATTAATTAATAGTAATTTGAAAAAATTAGATAAATTTGAAGATAATTTTGCATGTTGTGGCAAATCATGACGTCTAGGAGTTCTTTCAATATTTTATTTGTTTTCAGCACACCAAAATACATGGAAATTAGATGAAAATAATCAAACAGCTTTTTAGTCGCAGACCTGTGTTAGGACTAGGGCTCTTAAAATCCATTCAAAAGCAAGGGTCTTAGACTTTAGTAAAACTAACTTTTCCAAGATGGGCCAATACCTCAGGGAGTCATTAGCAGGATGGGAACAGCTGGGGGATGTAGAAAAACAGTGAGCAAAACTGAAAGGGGATATTTTAAGGGCAACCAACCTTTTTGTTAAAATAAAAGGAAAAGGAAAAGGAGACCGCTATGGTTTTCGAAAGAGGCAGCTGAAAAGGTGAAGAGGGAAGTTGTCATGAAATACAAGAGAATACAGAGAGAGGAAGACAGGCATCTCTATTTGGAGAAACTTAGAGAAAGTAGAAAAGTAGTTAGGAAAGCAAAGATTCAAAAAGAGGAGGAAATAGCCAATGCAATAAAATGGGGGGGGATAAGACATTTTTCAAATATGTTAGTTAGAAAAGGAAGGGCAAAAGTGGTATTGTCAGACTCGAGGGTGAAGGGGAGGAATGTGTAGAAGCTGATGAGGATAAAGCAGAATTGCTTAACAAATATTTCTGTTATGTGTTCACAAATGAAGAATCAGGAGCAGGACCTCAGAAAATACCCACAAACAGGAGCAGAAGCAAGGGGCATCTTGAACAATTTTCTGAAGACTGTGTTTGTGAGAAACTAGCTAAACCTAAAGTAAACAAAGCAATGAGACTGGATGGGATACACCCTAGAATACTGAGGGAACTTGGGGACGTTCTAGCAGCTCCACTGCCTGACCTTTTCAATGCCTCTTTGGAGTCATGAGTGGTGCCAAAGGACTGAAAAAGGGGCTCATGTGGTCCTTTTACACAAAAGCGGAAGTAAGAATGTGGTTGAAAACTACAGGTTGGTTAGTTTAACTTCGGTAGTGAGTAAATTATTGGAAACGCTTCTGAAAGAGAAAATAGTGAGGTTTCCGAAGTCCAGCAGATTACAGGATCTGAGGCAGTATGGATTCACGAGAGGCAGGTTTTGTCAGACAAATCTGATTGATTTCTTTGGCTTGGTTACCTGGGAGTTGGACCGAGGGAGAGCCCTAGATGTGGTGTATTTAGATTTCAGTAAAGCCTTTGACACCGTTCCTCACAGGTGACTTTTAAACAAACTGAGCACCCTAGGGATGGACCCTAAAGTTACTGCTTGGGTTAGAAATTGGTTGGGGGGGAGGAGACAAAGAGTACAGGTAAATGGAGCTCACTCAGAGAAGAAGGAGGTTACCGGTTGTGTGCCCAAGGGATCTGTCTTTGGTCCAATTCTTTTTAACATCTTTGTTAGTGATATAGCGGAAGGGCTGTCGGGTAAGGTTTGCCTCTTTGTGGATGATACCAAAATCTGCAATAGAGTAGATACCCAGGAAGGTATAGATAACATGAGGAGGGATCTAGCTAAGCTTGAAGAATGGTCTAGAATTTGGCAGCTGAGATTTAGTGTTAAAAAATGTAAGGTCATGCATTTGGTCTGCAGCAATCCAAGGGAGTGATATAATATAAGAACATAAGATCATAAGATATGCCATACTGGGTCAGACCAAGGTCCATCAAGCCCAGTATCCTGTTTCCAACAGTGGCCAATCTAGGTCATACGTACCTAGCAGTTTCCCCAAAAGACACAGGTTCTGCAATGCTTGTACTTGATATCCTGGGTCCCTTCTTAATAATGGTTTATGGACCTTTCCTCCAGGAACTTGTCCAAACCTTTTTTAAACCAAGCTACACTTACAGCCTTTACTACATCCTCCGGTAACAAATTCCAGAGTTTGATTACACGTTGAGTGAAAAAATATTTTCTTTTATTAGTCTTAAATAGTTTACCCTGTAGCTTCATTGCATGTCCCCTAGTCTTCCTATATTCTGATAACGTAAACAGTCGATCTACGTTTACCCATTCCACTCCGTTCATTAATTTATAGACTTCTATCATATCTCCCCTCAGCCGTCTCTTTTCCAGGTTAAAGAGCCCTAACCTTTTTAGCCTTTCTTCATAGGAGTATCCTTCCATCCCCTTTACCATTTTGGTGGCTCTTCTCTGAACCTTTTCTAATAATGCTATATCCATTTTAAGATACGGAGACCAGAATTGCACACAATATTCAAGGTGTGGTCTCACCATGGAACGATATAGAGGCATTATAATATCTTTTGTTTTATTTTCCATTCCTTTCCTTATGATACCTAGCATTCTATTTGCTCTCTTTTCTGCCGCTGCACACTGGGCCGAGGGTTTTAACATGTTATCCACAATGACGCCTAAATCTTTTTCCTGGGTGGTGGTTCCTAATGTGGAACCTTGCATCGTGTAACCATAGTTTGGGTTGTTCTTCCCTAGGTGCATATCATCATGGCACTACAACGCGGGATTTATCATAAACTTCCCAAAATCCAAGCTTGCTCCAACTCAAAAGCTAGAGTTCATTGGAGCCCTACTGGACACCCAACAGTGCAGGGTGTTTTTAGATGCTCCAACATGACCATCTGAATGCCCACGAAAAGCTGCAGCTCCTCAGGCATATGGCCTCTACAGTACATGTCGTTCCCTATGCCTGATTACATATGCACACAGCCCAATGGACTCTTGCCTCCCAATGGACAGAGGCCTCAGGCAGTCTACAGAACAGGATCCAAGTCACAGATCCCTTCAGTGGTGGTTATATTCAGAAAATCTGCTCATAGGGTCACCTTTTCAGATGCCTCCACTTCAATAAACCTTGATGACAGATGCCTACAAAATTGGGTTGGGGAGCACACCTGGGCAACCTATCTACACAAGGGCTGGGGACAACGATGGAGTCACACCTCCAAATCCCTCTTCTGGATTTGGAGGTGTGACTCCACTAAAGAAGAGCGGGACCTAAGTGTGATCATAAAGTAGCTAAACAGGTAGAAAAGGTGACAGCAAAAGCTAGAAGGATGCTTGGGTGCATAGGGAGAGGAATGGCCAGCAGAAGAAAGGAGGTAATAGTGCCTCTTTATAAGTCTTTGGTGCAACCTCAATTGGAGTATTGTGTGCAATTCTGGATACCGCACCTTGAAAAGAATATAAATAGGCTGGAGTCAGTACAGAGGGTGGCTACTAAAATGGTTAGTGGTCTTCAATATAAATCATGTGAGGACAGACTTAAGGATCTTAATATGTACACCTTAGAGGAAAGGCGGGATAGAGGTGATATGATTGAGACGTTTATATACCTCCATGGCATAAATGCACAGGAGGAGAGCCTCTTTTGATTGAAAGCAAGCTCTGCTTCGAGGGGACATGGGATGAGGGTGTAAGGGGATAGATTCAGGAGTGATATGCAGAAATATTTCTTTATGGAAAGAGTGGTAGATCTGTGGAATAGACTCCCAGTGGAGGTGGTAGAGATGAGGATAATATCCAAATTTAAAGAAGCATGGGACAAACAGAGGATCTTTAAAGGAAAAAAGGGTATGTTGTAGTGTTGATATGGAAGGACAGACTAGATAGGCCATGTGGTCTTTTTCTGTTGTCATGTTTCTATGTTTCTATATCAATCAGGCTTCAGACCAGGGTATGGAACAAGCAGTATCCCTGCTTGATGATCTCCATAGAAACCATGACAGGAGATCCATCTCGAAACTAGTGCTGCTTGATTTCTCAGCAGCTTTTAACACTATGAACCACATATCATACTTAGATATGGTGGAAACAGGCATCGGTGGAACAGGAGCCTATTTTGTCACCTATCATTTAATATCTACCTCAGACCTCTAGCTGAGCTCTTTTGGGGGATGGACACAACATTCAATGTCTCTTTCAATAACGTAGTGCTACTATATTCATACCCACTGAACCAGATCCATACCCACTAAACCACAACTTTAAGCAAATTGACTGCCAGTCTTATTGAGAGTTTGTTGGTTTATATAGCACTCAATGAGGTTCAGAAGGGAAAACTGTTTAATGAGCAATGGCATGAACAGGATGCATATATTGAGAAATGACACAAGATATACAGACAGAGTTCCATTTTAGGATGGCTACAATCACATTGATAGCCCTACAGTTTAAACTGAATGATGACTGCTACTGGGAAATAGGAACTGGCAACTCACCCTCTGAGTATATTTCCTTCTCATAAGGCTTCTGGAATGTATAGTTGCTTCTGTAAGGTAACTTGTATTCTTACCTACAGTATATAACAGCACCACCTAATGTCCTTTACTGGTATACTCCTAGGACAGAAAACATTATACTTTAAACTATCAGATAATCAGCCTGGATCTATTGCATGTTTTTTAACACTACTTCTCAATAGTAAAGGCTAATTGAGAACTCTGTCCTCTGTTGCAAAGTACTGCAGGTCGAGGAGCTTTTGCTCCTGCAGGTCCCTCAAGATGTGATATTTTACATCAATGTGCATTGTTTTGGGATTAATCCATTCTGTCTATGCTAGAGCCAGACACCTTTGATTGTTCTCAAAAATCTGTGTTGACTCTGTTTGTTGCTGTCCCAGAGTTGTCAACAACTGCCTTAGCCAAATAATGTCTTGACTCACTTGTGCTGCTGCAACATATTTTGCCTCTGTGGATGAGAACGCTACAGACCATTGCTTCCAGCTAGACCAACTTATGGATCCTCCACCAAACAGAAACACATGTGGACACTTGTGGACTTGCAATCACAGGCATTTCCTGCCCAATCTGCATCCATATATCTGGTTAGTTTGCATTCACTAGCTGCTGGTAATCTCAACTTGAGGTTCATGGTTCCCTTTCGGTAATGAATAGTAACATAGTAACATAGTATTTGACAGCAGATAAAGACCAGTATGGTCCATCTAGTCTGCCCAGCAAGGCAACAAGAGTAGGTGCACTTGCTGCTCCTTGCAGGTCACTCCTCCCCATGCCTTTCTTTAGGGGTTTACCTACCACTCTGTGTAGGTCAACCCTTTTTGTTTAGATATAAGAGATAGTTATGCTTATTTTGATTTTATCCTGTTGCTATAAAGGGATCCACTGTGTCTCTCCCATGCCATTTTGAATTCTGACACTTTGTTTGCCCCCACCACTTCCATCGGGGGGGGGGGCATTCCAAGCATCCACCACTCTTTAAGTGAAAAGTATTTCCTGACATTGCCTTTCAGTTTACCCCCTTGCAGTTTCATGTTATGCCCTCAAGTTTTACATCTTCCCCTTCTTTGGAAGAGGTTTGTTTGTCCATTAATACCCTTTAAGTATTTAAAGGTCTGAATCATAACTCCCTGGTCCCTCCCCTCCTCCAGAGTGTAGATATTTAGGGCTTCAAGTCTCTTCTCATAAGTCTTCTGACTCAGGCTCCAAATCATTTTGGTCGCCTTCCCTCTGAACCTCTTCCAGCCTTTTTATATCCTTTGTGAGATAAGGTCTCCAAAACTGAACATAATATTCCAAGTGAGGCCTCATCAGTGATTTGTACAGTGGCATTCCTTTCTGCTGCTAATTCCTCTCTGTATGCAACCCAGCATCCTTCTGGCTTTTGCCACTGCCTTGTCACACTGTTTCACCACCTTGAGATCATCAGAAACAATCACTCTGAGGTCCTTCGCCTGGTCCATACACACCGATCTCTTGCCCCCTATCGCATACAGTTCCCTTGGATTTCTGCTTCCCAAGTGTATGACACTGCACTTCTTCACATTAAATCTTAACTGCCAAGCATTAGACCATTTTTCTAGCTTTTGTAAATCTTTCCTCATGTTCTCCACTCCCTCAGGGGAGTCCACTCTGTTGCATATCTTGCTATCATCTGTAAAAAGACAGACTTTTCCATTCAGACCTTTGGCAATATCACTCACGAATATATTGAACAGTACTAGTCCCAGGACCGAACCCTGGGGCACACCGCTAATCACCTTCCTTTCATCCGGGTGAGTTTCCTTTACCGTCACTCTCTTTATTGCTTTCCAATCTGCTTCACTTGGCCTTGAGACCTTTCTGCATAGTATTCCTACTGCAGCTGCAATGTCAGATTGCTCAATGGCGGAAATAGAAAAATTGCTATTTATTGCCATCTTCCTGTACTGATCATTTGCTATCAGTAACCAGAGCCGGCCCATCCACTAGGCGAGCTAAGTGGCTGCCTAGGGTGGCAGGCTTGGGTGGATGGCAGCAGCAGCACAGGTGTGCGGTGGTGGCAGCGGAACACATGGGCGGTTGCACTGCTCCCCCCAGCTGCAGCCAATTCTATTTGGGGGGGGGGGAGGCAGGCAGCGGCAGTATTTCCAAAAGATGGAATTGGCAGCAGCTGGGGGGGGGGGGGGTAATAGCAGTGGCAGCTGAGGGGGCGGTGTCAGCTGGGGGACATCAGCTGGGGGGAGTGGCCTCAACAGGGGTGGGGCAGCCAGGCCGGGGTTTCTGCCTAGGGCAGCAGAAACCCTTGGGCCGGCTCTGCCAGTAATTTACCTGGACTGTTCATTTTCTTTGCATAGTGGGTTTCCATGAGCAACTTTACTGGCTTTGAATCTTTCACACCAAAAGTTTCAACCATTTACAGTATCTTGTGCCTTTGACTTTGAAGAAAGTTGCCATTTTCTTCTCTTTCAATCTGGATGCCCAAGTAATGTCTTACTTTCCCAAGGTTTTTTGTCTCAAAGTCCTTGTTCAGTGCTTGTAGTATCCCAGTTCCATTCCCTTCTTGCTCAAAGCAGACTAACAGGCCATCCACAGATGAGCACACTAGACTTAGAAAAGTGGCTACCTATTGCAGCTGAACTTAAGACCCAGATATTCAATGATAGGACCATTTTTGGCCACTGGTATTAAACATCCGGGTTGGATGGATAGCAAGGAAACCAGCAAAAGTTAGGACAACCTTTAAGGTGCCTAATCTTTGCCGCTTAGGGGTAACTAGCCACCTCTGCTCCATCCCATGAAACACCCCAGTGCTAGTCAGCTAGCATCAGGATATTTAGTGGTGACACCCAGGGATATTCAGTGGCACTAACCATGTTAGTGCTGTCGAATATCCCGGTCACCACAATTAACGTAGTTAACAAGTCTGCTAACCAAATTCATTGCTTTGATTACACTGGTCAACATTGAAATCGTTACTGACTTTAAAAGGCCCTAATCTGTAGTATCTTGGTGAGCTGAACATGAATATAACACTAAAAAAATTTATTGACTCTAGTTTTCAAGATATTGCATGTAGTTCATTTTTGACATTTCACCGTGTAAATTTATCCAGTAGGACATCAACGACATCCCATATAAGCCTTGAATGATGTAATATTGCATCACATTGCATAATACCAGCATGCACACATCATCCAGAGTTGATTGCATCATTTTCTGATGCAATGCAATACTATTGCCAGATGGCTGCTGAAGCCATCTGACGTCAGCAGTGTACTATACGCAGTCGGAAAGGTTGAGCATTTAAAATATTTCAGACTGTGTGGGAGACAGTTTAAGCTACTGTTACATGTAACTTTTATTAATCATATAATTTTAGCCATTTAGGTACAATACAGAACAGTAATGCCGCAAAAGTGCGTTAATACCGTTGACAATTCCTGCTACATTTGTGGGGAAGTGACATTTGCCAACCAGAAGAAAAGTATCACTTCTCAAATGAAGAAGGCAAATGATCTTTACTTCGGATGCAAGATTGGTGACCAAGACAAGCCTTGGGCCCCGCATATATGCTGCGCTACATGTACAACACAGCTTTCACAGTGGTTGAATTGCAAAAGACCATCAATGCCGCTTGCAGTACCCATGGTTTGGAGAGAGCCAAGCAACCACATAAATGACTGTTACTTCTGCTTGGTTCCTCCTCTTTCCAGCAGAATAATGAAGCAAAAGAAGTCGAGCATAGTCTACTCAAACATTCCGTCTGCATTGAGACCAGTTCCACATGGTGAGGGACTTCCTATTCCAGAACCTCCATCAGAATATTCTCTTGATTCATCTGATGAGGACAAGGGTGAGCCGACCTGTTCTTCTGGTCCGTCAGCATGCAGTGACCCAGATTTTCACTGGGATGCATATTAACTCCACACAGAATACCACAGGAAGAACTAAATGACCTGGTTCGTGATTTGGACTTATCCAAGAACAAGGCAGAATTGCTAGGATCAAGACTCCAACAATGGAATCTTCTAGAAGAAGATGTCAACATTACATCATATCGACAGCGCCACCAGCAGTTGGAGCCTTTTTTCAGAAAGGAAAGTAATTTGGTATTCTGTTCTGATATTGAAAGCCTCATGAATGCCTTAAAAATCACTCATGACCCACAAGACTGGAGACTATTTATAGACTCTTCGAAACTGAGTCTGAAGGCTGTGCTTTTGAACAATAGAAACCATCTTCCTTCTATTCCAGTAGCGCATGCCGTCCGCATGAAAGACTATCAAATCCACAAACAACCCCCAACCGGTGATCAAAATTAGTGATAATAGAAAATAAGACACCGTCTATCCCCTCAACAAGTTTTACATTTTTTTGTCGGACATAGATCGTGTAGGGTAGGCATTACAAGCCATTCCCCAATCACAATACATATCCCTTTTATTCAAACCAATAGGTCATTTAAAAGATCTCAAAAACCAAAGATTCAAAGTTTGTTGAAAAAACTGCACTTATCTGAAAAACACATTTTTTTCATTTGGACTGCGGATTTACCTTTGCATGGTTTTATTACTTGGCTGAATGAGTTAAAAGCTCATATAAAGTATACAGCGCATATTGACCCTCACCGTGTAGAGTTCCTGGATATGGTTGTTTTTCGTGATGAGAATGCTTTGGCCACTACACTTTACCGTAAACCGGTTCAACGGAATAACCTTTTAAACTATCATAGTTTTCATCCAGAACCTTTACGTAAAGGTTTGCCTTATGGTCAATTTCTAAGGCTTCGTAGACTGTGTACCTCAGTGGCTCATTTTAAACATCATGCGCTGGATTTGCATTCCCGACTTTTGGATAGAGGATATCCCCGAACGGTGATCTCATGGGCTTACCGTAGGGCTTTGTTTTCTCATAGGGAATGGTTTTTGGATTGGCAACTGGTTAAACCTGTGGACACAGATAAGATGACGGGGGTTTTGCCATATATGTCGAACTCCCCTCAGGTGCTGGGTATATTAAAGAAGTATTGGCCCCTTCTGTCGTTACATTCTAGTCTCAATAAACCCTTGCGGATTGCTTACTCCAGGGGATCAAATCTTAGGGACAAGTTGGTCTCATCGGTAACACCGTTGGACCGACCAGAGCGACCTCATTGGCGACTTGGGATACATGGGATACATATGCCTTGTACTACATGTCAGTTCTGTGACACTACAATGTCCGGTTCTACCTGGACTGATTTACATTCAGATAAGGTTTTTTATCGCCGATGGCAAACCTCTTGTAATTCCACATTTGTCGTCTATTTGATTGAATGCACTTGCCCCTTGCGGTATGTGGGCAGTACTACACGAAAAATCAAGGTTCGCCTTACAGAACATGCTAGCCGTCTCCGTCAAAAGTCGTTGACGGCACCGATGGTCCAACATTGTTTGCAACATAATCATGTTTTTCAGCAATTGAAATGGACTGTGATTGACCATGTCCCTATGGATCCTCGGAGGGGAGACCGGATCTTAAAATTGCGTAAGCTTGAACAGCGCTGGATATTTGTCTTGCAATCAGTTTCCCCTACTGGATTAAATTGTGAAATTGATTGGCTAGGAGCAGGTTGACGTTTGCCTTTCATGGTAGGGGATTCCCTATTCAGTGGGGCTTCCCCTCTTGTGATTGGTGATTTGTCATGATGGGCGGTTTTTGGATAGCCAATCTGGAATTAGTATCCTCGTTTTCATCAGCCGACATTTTGGCTTTTTTTTGCCAGTTACAAGGTGGCTTGGAGTTATGTGCAAGCGGAGCTGAGAGCGCTTGATACAGGGGTTCTCCCCCGAAACGTGCAAGTCAAGCGCTTGTTTTTCAGATAAGTGCAGTTTTTTCAACAAACTTTGAATCTTTGGTTTTTGAGATCTTTTAAATGACCTATTGGTTTGAATAAAAGGGATATGTATTGTGATTGGGGAATGGCTTGTAATGCCTACCCTACACGATCTATGTCCGACAAAAAAATTTAAAACTTGTTGAGGGGATAGACGGTGTCTTATTTTCTATTATACTTGTAAACTGCACTGATGCAAAAGAGCGCGGTATAGAAAAGATTTAAATAAATAAATAAAAATAAATATTCGGGAGAAGAGGAAGATCAGAGGTGGAATTGCAAGACTAAAAAGTGCCAAGAATGAATTTGTGGAAAGTGAAATTGAAAAAGCAAAAATGCTGAACAAATACTACTGTTCTGGTTTTACTAAAGAGAAGGACCGCCTGTGATTGACAAATATATAAATGGGAATGAAATAGATATTAAACCATTCACAAAAGATGATTTGTTTGAAGAGCTTGTAAAGCTGAAAGTGGACAAGTCCATGGGACTGCATGGGATACATCCCAGGATACTGAAAGAGCTCAGAGAGGTTCTTGTAGGGCCTTTAAAGGATGTTTTAAATAGATCCCTGGAGGCAGCAGAAGTTCCACAGGACTGGAGAAGGGCTGATGTGATACCTCTTCAGAAAAGTGTCAATAGGGAAGAAGTGGCAAACTACGGGCCTGTAAGCCTTACGTTGGTGGTGGGAAAAGTAATAGAGGTGCTCCTGAAAGAGAAAGTAGTGGACTTTTTCAAACCAATAAGTTGCATGATCCAAGGCAACATGGTTTAACCAAAGGATAATCATGCCAAACAAATCTGATTGAGTTCTTTGACTGGGTGACCAGAGAATTAGATCAAGGGTATGCGATGGACAACATCTATCTAAATTTCAGCAAAGCCTTTGATACTGTTCCTCACAGGAGGTTTATCAATAAACTGAACAGCCTGGGGATGGGTCCCAAGGTGGTGAACTGGATCAGAAATTGGTTTACTGGGGGCACTCGTGAGCCCACGCTAAGATGGCTGGCTTTCAGTGAAGCTCCGTGCCGGGGTCCTTTCCCCCCTTTAAATCACTGGACAATGTGCACCTTTCGGAGTGGAGCCGGTATGGAGCGGATGCCGCTGTCTATAGCCATCCAAATTGGCCGGTCTCTTTATAATTAATGCCATTTTCATGTCTCCCTGTGAGTAGATCCAAGCAGTCATGGTGTGGCTGATGCTCCTGCACGCTATCCCAACACGATTCCACTGATCGATTTGCACCTGCTCGACTATGCAGTGAACCGCCAACCTGATTTAGTTTGCATGGCGCTCTGGTGACCTTGCAGTGCAAGACCCCCGGTCCAGAAGAAAAGGTAATGGGAAAAGTGAGAGAGTCAGCTTCCTGTGGCTAGTTTCCTGTCCCGCTCAGGGTGATAGGGTTGAGCATACCTTTTAGCGAGTTGCCGGAGCCTATAGGTGAGGCATAGCGAAGAGCTGGGGCTCTCTCTTCCGGTGAAGTTTGAGGTCTCTCATGCTGCCTCTGTGGGGATCCAATTAGCAGCCATTACCTCGTGCAGCTGGAAGACTACTGTGGAATGCAGCAGGATCTTTCAAGGGTGGGAATAGTGTCACTTCCAATGTCAATCTTTTCTCCCCTCTTAGCTATCCTGAACACCTGCACTTAAGAACCGCCCTCAACGGATCCTGCACCAAAGTAAAAATGACTCCTTTTCCACCTTTTTTGCCTTGGGGAGAAGACTCAAATATCGAGGAACTTTTGTTCTTCACTCTGCAATCTTTTAGCATTCTTCTAGGACAGCATCAATGTAACAGTGGGTTGAGAGCTTCATATAGTGGCCAATACTAGGCATTTCTTTCTCTTACAAAGTATACATACGGTATTGGGCTGCTCCGCTTTAAACAAATTTTCTCAACAGCACTGAAAGAGTTGAGGGTCCCGGCATATTTTGAGGGAGACTTACAGTTATTAGATTCTACAAAAGGGAAACTCCTTCTTGATCCCCAATGACATCAACAGAGGCAGGTATTGAGGTCAATTTGTACTATTTGAGAACCGACCAAAATATCTTCCAAAGATAGTTATGCCACCACGCTATCAAAGTTCTCACAGAAAATTGATTCTACTGGGACCAGTCATTCTTCCGGTACACAAGCATCACCACCCAGCTCCTCAGAACTGAATGCAGATGCGGCTGAGGTAGTGAAGCCGGCGTCTAAAGATGATCTGATGGAAGTACTACATGAACTCTGCTCCTTCAGACTAGACTTCTCCAAAGCAATCTCTGATCTTAGATTAGATTTGAAATCCTTGGATGATTGGGTGACTCAGAACAAAATTAACATAGGAGAACAAATCAACACTACAGCTGCGTTCCATTCTAAGATCCACAAATTGGAACAACTCACCACTGATTTGAAGAAGCGTAATGATGTGCTAAAGAACAGGCAAAGACGTAACAACATAAGGATTTGTGGAGTGCCAGAGTCCACCAATATGAATGGCAACATCATACATTGTAACATAGTAACATAGTAAATGACGGCAGATAAAAACCAGTATGGTCCATTTAGTCTGCCCAGTAAGATGACAAGAGTAGGTTCATCTGCCACTCCGTGCAGGCCACCCCTCCCCATGTCTTTGTTTAGGGGTGAACCCACCTCTCCGTGTAGAACACCCCTGTTTGTTGAAAAATTAGATAGTTACGTTTATTTTGATTTTATCCTATTGCTGTAAAGGGATCCACTGTGTCTGTCCCATGCCATTTTGAATTCTGTCATTGTATTTGTCCCCACCACTTCCATTAGGAGGACATTCCAAGCGTCCACCACCCTTTCAGTGAAAAAGTATTTCCTGACATTGCCTTTCAATTTACCCCCTTCCAGATTCATGTTATGCCCTCTAGTTTTACAGCTTCCCCTTTTTTGGAAAATGTTTGTTCATTATTTCTCTTTAAGTATTTAAAGGTCTGAATCATATCTCCCCTATCCCTCCTCTCCTCCAGAGTGTACATATTTAGGTCTTCAAGTCTCTTCTCATAAGGCTTCTGACGCAGGCTCCAAATCATTTTGGTCGCCTTCCTCTGAACAGTTTCCAGTCTTTTTACATCCTTTGCAAGACACGGTCTCCAAAACTGAACACAGTATTCCACCTGAGGCCTCACCAGTGACTTATACATTGGCATTAGTAACCATGCAACCATGTTGCCTCGGATCATGCAACCTATTGGTTTTGAGAAAGTCCACTATTTGATCTTTCAGGAGCGCCTCCATTACTTTTCCCGCCACTGAGGTAAGGCTCACGGGCCTGTAGTTAGTCACATCTTCCCTGTCACCACCTTTGTGAAGAGGTACCACATCAGCCCTTCTCCAGTCCTGAGGAACTTCTCCTGTTTCCAAGAATATGTTGAAAGAATCCTTTAATGGCCCTGCAAGAACTTCTCTGAGCTCTTTCACTATCTTGGGATGTATCCCATCCGGTCCCACGGCCTTGTCCACTTTCAGTTTTGCAAGTTGTTCTAACACATCATCTTTTGTGAATGGTGTGGTAACTACTTCATTCCCATTTTTATATTTGGGAGTCACAGGTGGTCCTTCTCCAGGATTTTCTTTAGTAAAAACAGAACAGAAGTATTTGTTTAGCAATTTCTCTTTTTCAATGTCACTTTCCACAAGTCCATTCCCAGCACTTCTGAGTCCTGCAATTCCATCTCTGATTTTCCTCCTCCCCCAAATATAACTGAAGAAAGTTTTGTCACCACACTTCACATCTTTAGCCAACTTTTCCTCTGCCTTTGATTTTGCTTTCCTTATTTCTCTTGTCTCTTATAGTTTGATCCTGTATTGCATTCTATGTTCCTCTGTTTGCAAGCTTTTGAATTTTGTGAAAGCTGTGTTTTTTGCCTTTATTTGAGCAGCCACTTCTTTGGAGAACCAACTAGGTTTCCTTCTCCTCTTGTTTTTATTTACTTTCCTTACATATTTATCTGTTGTCCCTTTTATTGCCACTTTTAGTTTAGCCCATTGTATTTCCACTTCCCTTATCCCTATAACCTAAGTGTCCCTGGCCAGTAGACCTTACATGAACTGAGTGCACACTCAGATATCTGATTTAAGGGCTACACAAGGAATGTAGGCAGTCAGAATATTCTCAAAAATTAATGTATAACCAACAGTTAAATTCTATATTAGCAACAAAACAGGAAAAAGATAGAAGGTTGAAAGCTTAGCTGTGTGGAGGCTCTGGAAGCTGTGAAGACTAGAGTTAATCAGGTACTTGTGGAAAGGCTGTAAGATAATTTAATTAGCCCTGCCCTGTGAGCAGGCTTGCAACAGACAATTCAAACAATGCGAACTTGCCACATTGTGGCCTATTTTCGGTATTATGAGACCAAGGCAACACTCCTGAGAGATCTCCATGGCAAGCGAGCAATATCTTTTGTGATTGGGAGCTTTAAATTTATCAAAACCTGTCTGCATTTATGTTGGAGCAGAGGCAGAGCTTTAAACCGCTCACCCAGATCCTGCAAAAGAAAGAAATTAAGTACTGCTGGAATTTTCCTTTCATGCTAGTATTTGAATGGAACAACACTTTGCAGAAGATCTCCGATATATCCACATGTATGAACTTCCTAGACCATATCCAGTATGGGGGCAGCCGAACTCCATGATAGCATGCAATACAACCTGAATGGGAAGTATCAACCCCCAAATGACGGAAAATTCCACGGTCATGTCGGCAGTCAGAAGCAGATCCAGATGACTCAACAAGCAAGGCAATGGATACAGCAGTGCCACCATAATGAACTACGTAGTTCTGTTGTTTTTTCTTCTGCACTCTCTTCTTTTCTGCTTCTGATGGAAAGTTGCTCTGCTTTATATGTTCTCCATTATGATAGACCATATTCTAACTGATGTTGATCCCTCTTGTCCTCCTAATTATCGCCCCATTTCTCTCCTTCCTTTATTTCTAAACTGCTCGAACGTGCGGTTTACCGCCGTTGCCTTGACTTCCTCTCTTCCCATGCTCTTCTTGATCCCTTACAATCCGGTTTTCGTCCCTTGTACTCTACTGAAACTGCTCTTGTCAAAGTCTCCAGTAACTTGTTCCTAAAGGCATTTACTCTGTCATTATCCTCCTTGACCTTTCTGCTGCTTTTGATACTGTTGACCATGATCTTCTCCTTGACACTTTGTCCTCGCTTGGCTTTAGGGGCTCTATTCTTTCCTGGTTCACCTCATATCTTTCCCATCATTCCTTTAGTATATGTTCTGGTGGTTCCTCCTCCTCTGTTATCCCACTCTCTGTTGGTGTCCTCCAAGGCTCTGTCTTGGGTCCCCTTCTTTTTTCTCTCTATACCCAATCCCTTGGTGCGCTTATTTCCACTCATGGTTTTCAGTACCATCTGTATGCTGATGACTCCCAGATCTATCTCTCTACTCCTGATCTTTCTCCTGCTTTGCAGTCCCGGATCTCTTGCTGTCACTCTGCCATTGCTGCTTGGATGTTCCATCATCGCCTGAAATTGAACATGGCCAAGACTGAACTTCTCATTTTTTCTCCTAAAATTTCCTTTTCTCCTTCTTCTTTTTCAGTCTCTGTTGATGGCTCTGTTCTCCGACCTGTTTCATCTGCTCGCAATCTGGGTGTTATTTTTGACTCTTCGTTCTCTTTCTCCTCTCACATCCAACTTATCGCTAAGACCTGTCGCTTCTTTCTCTTCAACATTGGCAAAATTCACCTCTTTCTCTCTGAGCTCACTACTAAAATCCTTATCCATTCCCTAATCACCTCCCGTCTTGATTATTGCAACCTGTTTCTTGCTGGTCTCCCTCAGTCTCATCTCTTCCCCCTTCAGTCTATTCAGCACTCCGCTGCCCATTTGATTTTCTGTCAGTCTCATTTTGCCCACATCATTCCTCTCCTCAGATCTCTTCACTGGCTCCCTATCCATTTCCATATTCACTTTAAGCTTCTCCTTCTGACCTATAAGTGCATTCACTCTGTGGCTCCTCAGTACCTTTCTTCTCTCATTTCTCACTACTTCCCCCTCATGAACTCTGTTCTTCTACCCAGTTGCTTCTTGCTATGCCCTTCTCCTCTATTGCCAACTCCAGATTCCGCTCATTTCACCTTGCTGCACCTTACGCTTGGGATAAACTTCCTTTGTCTTTACGCCAGGCATCTTCTTTGTCCCTCTTCAAACTTAAGTTAAAAGCTCATCTTTTCGCCTGTGCCTTTGGCTCTTGATTTTGCTGTTCTTATTCTTCTTCTTTTCATGCTTTGTCTTTTTTTTTTAATTGTAAGCTCTTTTGAGCAGGGACTGTCTCTTGTATGTTTTCATTGTACAGTGCTGTGTGCACCTGGTAGCGCTTTATAAATGCTTAGTAGCAGTAGTAGTAGTAATAATGTTGTTTGATGGCTAGTGTATTTGCCATGTTATGCCTCAAGATATTTGTTTGAAGGTTCATAACTCTATTTTCAGTATGGTGGGTGGGGAGGATGCATTCAAAATAGCGGCTCTGTTGGGAAAAGGGGTGTGTTTGATGGGGAAGATGGAGGGGACTGGTAAACCACAAACGCTTTGGTTTCTTCTTTGCCCTCTTAGAGGCGAGTATGCCTTTTTCAGTTCTGTTGCGTTGAGAGAGAATGGTTGGCCCTTTAAATCCAGGGCCAGGGGATGGGAGGGGGTGGGAGAGGGGATGAAGGAAGCTGTTTTGGGGGGTTTTCTAGAGGGGGCAATGATCTGATGATAATTTGATCCTGGGGGATTAGTAAAGAAATGTACTCCTATACCTCAGCAGGCAGAGGATCCTTGCAAGGGAGGTGGGGTGGGGTGATGATCCTGATCATGCTTCATATTTAGTATAAGCTAGATTTCTCTTGGGCCAATGCTTAGACTTGTCTCATGGAAAATTAGGAGGCTCCATCACCCTATTAAAAGACGTCGGGTTCTGGATCAAATACAAGGAGAACGGGCGGATATTGTGTTTCTTCAAGAAATGCACTTCGCTCCTGGGGCACATTTGCACTTAATTTCTTGGAAGTTCCCGTAAGTTTTCTCTTCTAACTTCACCTCCCTCAAGCGAGGAGTAACCATATTGATTTCACAAAAATGTCCTTTTCTACTTTCTGATCAATATTCTGATCCTTTTGGTCACTTCCTCATTGTATCTGGTTCGCTACATGACACACTAATTTCACTGGTTAATGTCTACATTCCGCCCAAAGAAATAACTAACTCATTGAAAGAACTACTTGACGCGATTAGAGCTCATGTCACAGGAGAAGTATTGTTAGGGGGTGACTTTAATAGTGTCCTTTCAGATTTGGATAGGTCAGACTCGAGGGCTGGCATAGCCGGAGGCTCCCAACCTTTGTTGGATTTTGTTTTGGAATTAGGTTTAGAAGATATATGGAGGGTTTTGCATCCAGAGGAAAGGGACTATACTTTTTTCTCCCCGGTGCATTATTCCCACTCTCAAATTGATATTTGGCTTGTCTCCAGGTCATTGCTCTCCCAAATCCCACATGTCTACATTGGGGTCCTATGGTCTTCTGATCACCATTTAGTAGCCTTGGATTGGATGATTAATGATGCAGAGCCACCCCCTAAGTCATGGACACTGCACCATTCTTTACTGAAAAACAAGGAATTTACTGAATAATTAAGAAATAGCTGGAAAGAGTATCTACAGTTTAATGATCAAGCAGGTATGCCAAGTTTTCTTCTATGGGAAGCGAGGAAGGCAGTGTTGAGAGGGCAATTAATTTCTTTATCGAAGTCTTTCAAATGTAAGAAAGTTGCCCAGTAGGATGAGCTTTGTCAAGAGATCTCTGTACTGGAGGAGAAACATAGGAAGGGACATACTATTAAAGTGTGGCATCGCCTGATGGCTTTATGAGGTGAACTAGTAGCATTAGAAACAGAAGAGATAGCATCTCAGCTACAATGCAGATGTCGTAACTTTTATGAGCAAGGAAATAAAGTGGTCATACTGCTTTTATGGGTGCTTAAATTTCAGCATTTGCATCAAAGAGTCTCTATCATTCTGGATGAGAAGGGCGGAGACATAGAAAGTCTGTAGACATTGCACGGTTTCACACACTTCTATGAAACTCTATATTCCTCACAGCTTTCTGTGGATGACCAGAGTATCCACAATTGGCTTATGGAGGCAGATTTACCACAAGTGTCTACAGAAACATGGGAAGCACTGGAACACCCAGTTATGCTGACAGAGGTTCAGGAGGCTATTCGGCACATGAAAAATGCCAAAGCTTCGGGCCCTGACCTTTTTCCGGCAGAATTGTATAAAGTTTTATCTGATCTTGTCACCCCAATCCTAGTCAGAGTTTTCAACAATATCTTGCCTCAAGGTATCCTCCCGGACTCTATGTATCAAGCTTCCGTCATAGTGATCCCCAAGAAGGGCAAGGATCCATCGGTGTGTAGTAGTTATTGACCGATCTCGCTACTGAATTCCGATTATAAAATCCTTACCGAGATTCTCTCGATGCATCTCGACTCTAAAATCCAGGAAATCATAACCCAGACCAGACCGGGTTTATAAAAGAATGTTATGGCTTCGAAAACATGCATAGGCTAATAGATGTGCTACTTAGTCTGCGGCGGAAAGTGGGCAGGTTTGCTGTCCTCTCCCTTGACGCCGAAAAGGCCTTTGATAGGGTGGAGTGGCAATATTTATTAGCAGTTCTGCAACATTTTGGATTCGGCCCTTGTTTCCATGATTGGATTGCCGCTCTTTACAAGTCTCCTAGGAGGGTAGTCCAGATCAATAGGTTTTGCTCTTTGCCCTTTGTTCTAGGATGTGGCATGAGACAGGGCTGTCCCCTCTCTCCACTTCTTTTTGCTCTTGCTCTTGAACCTCTTGCCTCCCAATTACGAAAGCAGACCTCGTCCATTGCAATCCCTTTGGGAAATAAACATCACGCAATATCCCTATTGTGATAAGGAAGCTTATCATAGCTCAGGAAGGAGCTATAGAAAAGGTGAAGTGACTCTGAACAAGCAACCTGTCAGTTCAGGTAGAAATAAGAAAACAGAATTTTTCCATAAAAGACTACCAGTCCCAGAATGCACCACGTTTCCAACAGCCATTAGAGGAGCTGAAGTGGAGAAACGTGTGTTCAATCAAGAGGGCTATGAGGTAATCCCCAAGCACTCATCTCAAAGGGCAGGGCCTGATTCAGCACAGCTGCGCTGTGCTAAGGTGGAGCACTCATCAAAGCAGAATAAAGGTAGAGTTTATTCTACAGAGAATTATCCTCATCCTCAGTTTCATCTGGGAGATCCTCATCCTCAGATTCAGCTTGGAGATCCTCAGCTTGGATATCTTCATCATCTGGAGGATCATCAGAAGCAGAAGCCAGTGCGGACGGACAGAGAGGGCAAGAAACCCTTTGGAAGAAAGAAGAGGAAAGCATTTGGGAGGCCTAAAGGAGTCCATAGCAGTACGTATACTGGGAGACATTCAAAAGGCCAGCATACACCATTGGACTGGGGAAAGCCAGAGGAATGGTGCTGCAGAGCTAGGAATCTCCAGACGGTACCTGTGAGGGAGACGGCTGCACGTGGAAGGGACCCTAGGACCCGTGCCAGAAGGTATGTGAAGAGAGATCCAGTGTCCAGGGATCTGGATTGGAAGGCTGGACATAAGAACTGGACTACATACTGGCCAGGCTATTTAGAGAGGAACTCTAACAGCAATGGAAGCTCAGGTATGAACACTGATCTATGCCCTAGCTATAACCTTGAAAGACAGCAGGGAAATAAGTATTCTCCTGAGAGTGCTACATTGAGAAATTCCTCTGTGCCAATCCATGATATTGAACCCATGATTGTTGAAGAAGGGGGAGCGGTCTTAGATACAGGCTGTGAATATATGGATTGCTCTCTGTCTAAACTCCTTTGGTAATTTTCTGTTACAAAGTACAGCATCCATCACAAAGAAATACAAACTTGTTCTTTAATCTACTCAGAAAAGCTCCTGAAGTAGGATTTTGAGCCACGCAGTAGAAAGCAAGCCAGCTAAGGGGTTTCAGCTGGATAACTGCTAGCAATTGAGTCTTACCTAATTGCTTGTGAGCTCTGAGGGAATCACTTCTGAATCTATGTGTGAAGATATAAGAAGTTAACCTGAAAAGAACAGTTTTTCCCTTCTTTGTGGGTTTTGCTTGTTGTTTGATACACTGCTAAGAAAATATTAGCTAAAGCCTACAGAAAAGACCAGTTTGTTACCAACCAGGTCTTTATTCTTTTGCTTTGATTGCCTGACAAGTTCTGCTGATGTTTTCCTGATTTTGTTTTTCTAAGATTAACATTGAAAGCAAGTATCCTGTTTTATGTGCTACCAAGCATATCTGTGTTGGGAGAAATAACCCCATAAATAAATATCTTATTGGCTTTACACTCAAGCATAACTAATTATTGTGAGCAGCTGTGTCTGGTATGAATGGACTACATTTCCCACAATCCCTTGCAAACCACATTGATATATGCCTTTGCCAAGACTGTGAACATTCTCACCCAGGCAGCCGTCTGACACTATATATGGGTTACACTTTGATTTTCCTTCAGAATCCAGATGTCTTGCTGCCTATTATTGTTCATAAAATACATACCTTCTCTCTCATGTTGGGATTCAAAGTGAATTTTCAAAAATCCGCTTTCTTGCCATGTCAATCCGCTTCTGACAGTGGAGGGGGTTGGACTCCCATGCTTTTCTAAAAGATTTGTAGTTTCGCTATCTGGGTGTTATGATTACCCAGAGGCTTGAGGATCTGTATGTTATGAACTACCAGCCTCTGCTATCTGCCCTCAAGGAGGACGTCCACAAATGGCTCCCTCTTTCAGTTTCATGGTTGGGAAGAGTTAACGAGATCAAGATGCTATTCTTGCCAAAACTGTTGTTTCTGTTTCAACAACTTCCTATTACTGTTCCCTGAATCTTTATCCAGAAACTGCGTCAGCTGCTTACAAAATTTATCTGGCAAGATCGCGGTCCATGACTCAGTTGTCAAATGATGACTCACCCTAATGTGCTGGGAGGTATTGGGCTCCCAGACTTTGCGTTATATTGTGAATGTTCCTGTCTGCGTATTATTCATTTTTGGTTGAGCACTACTACCTCACCGTGGAAGGCTATAGAAGCCGATTGGATTATGCTGATACCACTGTTGGCCACACCCTTTATCCAAAATTGCAAGGACACTCAGATCATTATGCAACATATTTTCTTGGGCCCAGTGTGAAGGGCATGGAGAAAGGTATGTAGGCAATCTCAGTTGTACCCAACTCTGTCTCCTTATACGACGCTCGGGACTTGGCCTTTCGTTAGAGACCTTGGATACCCATTTCAGGCGATTGGCACGAGTGTGCTTATCATCTCTTTATGATCAGTCGATCTTCCTACCTAAGCAATGGTTGGAACAGCTGCTTGGCGCCTCTATTTCTGATTTTCAGTATTGCCAATTTAAACATTGTTTCAGCGGACAACCGATCATTACCACAGGCACGCAGCCGACTAAAACCTGGGAGTGCATACTCTTTGATAATTCAATTCCTAGAGCTCTTATGGCTCTCGCTGTAGACTTGCCATCTTCCTCTTTGGTTTCCAGTTTCCGTAGACACTGGGAGCAGGATCTTCCAGGCAAATTGGACGATTTCTGGTCTGACATTTTTCAATACTCGCATAAGTGTTCCATCTCACTGTCGCTAGTTAGCACTCAATTGCGGATCTTATTTCATATGTCTTTCACTACCGAGGACCTATATCGCTGGTGCCAAGCTGACAACTTTTTGTGTTGGAGATTATGTGGCAAATGTGGAACCTTTATACACATGTGGTGGGAGTGCCGGGAGATACAGAAGTTCTGTGCCGAAGTTCACTCTCAGATTACTAGCGTTCTTGGGGTAGTTTTCCCCACGAGTTTGACACCTGCATCTTGGGACATCTTCCCTTGGATATCCTCTCTCCTGAGGATGCCATATTGATAAATTGCTTACTACTAGCGGCCCATTCAGTGATCAGCCAATACTGGAAAAGATCCTCTGCTCCCTCTTTCAAAGAGTGGCTGGTGAAAGTCTGGGATGTTTATAAGATGGAAAAATTAACAGCTGATCTAAGGGGACAACCTGATAAAGTAGAACACCTTTGGGCATGTTTTCTCCCCTCTGTTAGCTCAGCTTGGGATAGTTCTGTAAGCTTTTTCACCTAATTTCCATACATGAGAGAATGTCAGCTACTCCGTGCTACTTATGTATCAGAGTACTTCCATGCTGCCCTTCTCTCTCTCTGCTTGAGCTCCACTTGGGGAGCTATTTCTTGTTGCAATCTCCTCTACATTCTGTGTCATCATGGGCAGGTGGTTGGGATAGATGGTCCTCCTCTTCAGACACCGCTGGTGATGTTGTAGAGTTAGGGGGTGGGGAGGGGGAGGAGGGTTCGCTAGGATAAACGAGGGTTATGTTTTTGAGGGTAACTCTCATTCTTACTCCTTAATTTTTCTCATACTTCCTGTGCTGTTTGGTTCAGGTTTGAACTCTGGTTCCTGCCTCGCTTACCCATCCATTAAAGAAGCCGATGCTGATTTTCACTTCTTGATGTTGCTCAGGTTTATGTTATCAGCACGCTTCTTCCTGGACTCTGTGACTATGTATGCATAGGACTATATGCCATGACCACTGTTGTAAACGAAGGTGAGATGGCTTGTTCTGGCATGTCTGGATTTAGTTGTTGTCTCTTCTGTTTTGATTTGTATTTGACACTCTTGGCAGGGGGAATGGTGGGGTAGTGTTGTATTTCTTGCATTCTTAATCCTCAATAAAGTTGTTTACAAAAAACAAATAAATTGGTTGACTGACAGACAACAGAAAGTGATGGTAAACAGAACTCACGCAGATGAAACAAAGGGATCGGTCCTGGGACTGGTATTGTTTAATGTATTCATGAGTGATATTGCTGAAGGATTGAATGAAAAAGTCTGTCTTTTTGCAGATGACACAAAAACTTGCAACAGAGTATACTCCCCTGAGGGAGTGGATAACATGTGGAAAGCTGGAAGAATGGACTAATGCTTGGACTAATGCTCTTTTCTTTCCACCCGTTCCTTTTCTGTGCACGTTAACGGGCAGTCCTCCACTGTTCTTCCTCTTACCTGTGGTGTCCCGCAGGGTTCCGTTCTCTCCCCCTTACTATTTAACATCTTCCTCTCCCCGCTACCTTTAATCATACAGCAATACTCTATTTCATCATACATCTATGCGGACGACATTGTTCTCCTCCACCATGCCTCACCTGTATCTCCAGACATTTCCCAGCTTAATCTTTGCCTTGCCCACGTTGCCTCATGGCTTTCGGAGAACTTTCTACACCTTAATCCTGCGAAGTCCTCAGCAATGTGGATGTCACTGAGTGGTCCATGCCCTACCCTGGCCCCCTCCATTAACTCGACTGCCATCCCCTTAACATTTTCCTTTCGTTATCTGGGTGTCCTTTTGGATCCCTCCCTCTCCTTCCATGAACACATTACGTCACTCTCCCGCCGCTCCTTTGTCGCCCTTCGACAGATTCGGGCTGTTCGTTCTATGTTACCTCCTAGTTCACTTATTACCCTCGTTCTTGCATTGGTTATCAGTAGGCTGGATTATTGTAATGTTTTCCTGGCCAACCTCCCCAAATATCAGCTTCAAAGATTACAACGGATTCAAAATACAGCAGCACGCCTAGTCACATTCTCCAGCCGGTTTGACCATATCACTCCCATCCTCATTCGACTACATTGGCTGCCCCTTCGTTTTCGTTTCCATTACAAATTTCTGATCTTGATTCATTGAGCCATTCATACTGGTAATCCTCTCTACTTAGCGGACTGCATTTCCTTACACTTCCCTCACCGTCAACTTCGCTCAATCCATGCCAACCACCTATCTCTTCCCTCACCATCCCAGGCCCACCTAGAACAAACTCGCCATTCTGCTTTTTTCTTCTTCGGACCTCTCCTGTGGAACATGTTACCAACTCCTCTTCGGTTAGAACCATCCTATCCTCAGTTTAAGTCATTACTTAAAACTCATCTATTTCAGAAAGCATACGACCTTCCCTCCGAGGCCCCCCCCCCGACTACTTTGTCTTTGTCTTTGTTCCGTTATAGTTTGTCACCTGTCTGCCCCAGTTCGTCTATCTGTGTAGCCTTGCCAGGCTATGTCTGTCCTATGATTTGGAAATAATGTGTTGTTACTACTCTGTCCTGCCTCCTTCTTTCCTATCTATTATTGGCGTTCCTTTTCCTGAGTTGCAGTGTTAAATCCATACCTTTTCTTTTGTACACCGCTTAATTGTTTTACAAATAGCGGTTTATCAAATGTGAATAAAGATAAAGATAATGCACTGGAACACAGAAATCCAAGGGAATTGTATGCGATAGGGGGCAGGAAGTTAGTTTGCATGGACCAGGAGAAGGATCTTGCAGTGATTTTTTCTGGGGATCTCAAGGTGGCAAACAGTGTGACAAATCAGTGACCAAACCAGAAGGATGCTGGGTTGCATACAGAAAGGAATTACCAACAGAAAGGAAGAAGTACTAATGCCACTGTACAAGTCACTGGTAAGGCCTCACTTGGAATATTGTGTTCAGTTTTGGAGACCATATCTTGCAAAGGATATAAAAAGACTGGAAATGGTTCGGAGGAAGGCGACCAAAATGATTTAGAGCCTGTGCCAGAAGACGTAGGAGAAGAGACTTGACGATCTAAATATGTATACTCTGGAGGAGAGGAGGGACAGGGAAGATATGATACAGACATTTAAATACTTAAAGAGTATTAATGAACAAACAAACCTTTTTCAAAGACAGGAAAGCTGTAAAACTAGAAGGCATAACATAAAACTGCAAGGTGGTAAACTGAAAGGCAACACTAGGAAATACTTTTTCACTGAAAGAGTGGTGGATGCTTGGAATGCCCTGCTGATGGAAGTGGTGGTAGCAAATACAGTGACAATTTAAAATGCCATGGGACAAACACAGTGGATCCCTTTATAGCGACAGGATAAAATCAAAATAAACACAGAGACGCCCCCTAAATTGTGGACACCGCACCGTTCTTTACAGAAAAACAAGGAATTTACTGAACAATTAAGAAATAGATGGAAAGAGTTCTGCAGTTTAATGATCTAGCAGGTACGCCCTTTAATATTTCTTATATGTCAACAAATAGGGATAACCTGCATGGAGCAGTTGGTACACCCCTAAACAAAGGCATGGGGAGGGGTGACCTGCGTGGAGTGGCAGGTGCACCTACTCCTGCCGGCTGCCACCTTCCTGGGCAGACTAGGTGGACCATGCCGGTCTTTATCTGCCATCATATACCATGTTACTATGTTGCTATGTTACTATCCATTCTGTAAACAGTTAAAAATGTGGAGAAGATACATAGATGCCATTTTTATTATTTGGGACGGGGCTGAATCTGATCTTCTTAATTTTTTAAGCTGGCTAAACAGCCTAAATGAGAATTTGAAATTTCAACACCAGTACAGCAGCCATCAAGTTTCATATTTCAACATGCTGATTAGGAAAGATCCAGTTGTTTTCATTACCAATCTGTTCTGAAAACCTACTTATAGGAATTCTCTCCTACATTTCACAAGTTTTCACAATAGATCACAATCTACCCACCAGCCAATTTCTTAGAGTTTGTTGCATTTGTGCATCAGATATGGATTTCAATGCCCATGCACAAGACGTGCAGTAACATTTTGCAGACAGAGGTTATTCCAAAGAATGCATTCAGAGAGCTCACCATTAAGCTAGAACATTTAATAGAGCTTCTCTTCTCCACCATTTGCAGAAAGACTTGTTTGCACCTTAACATTTTCTAACTTCGCACAAGATATTGCTCACATCATTAAAGAAGAGTGGCATCTTTTGTCATCAGTATCCTCTTTGAAAACCAAGCAACTTACAGTGGTGTACAAAAGGAATCAGAATTTGGCCAATAAATTAGTACTGTTGGCACCTTCCAGACCCCGTGTTGTTCTCATTTTCATTGCGCCCAATGCTCTGTCTGCCCAAATTCTTTGATAGTCAAGGACTATTGTACTCACCCATCAAACTCCTGGAAAGTTACTTTGGAAGATTGTTCTAATTGTGAAACAAAAGTTTTTTATTTCATCATATGCCCATGCAACATGTGTTATATAGGAAAGATGAAATGCAGTATGAAAACTTGGATCACAGAACACAAAAGTTGCTTAAGAAGGAAAGCTTATAGACAAGCCTTTGGTTGATCATTGGACAATCCAATCACAATATCTCGGACCTGAAATTTGTGGTGCTTAAAGTTTTACATCTGCACTGCAGAGGAGGTGTTAAGGATAAATTGTTGCTGCATTTGGAACAGAGATATATTTTCCATTTAAAAGCTTTATATCCCCATGGTCTCAATCAGGAGTACAACATCTCCATTTTTCTGTAAATTTACTCTCAGGCTGCTCCTTCTCTTCCTCCTTTCCCCCTTCCCTCCCCCTCCCTCTCCTCTCCACCTCTCCTTTCCCCCTGCTTCTTTCCCCCTCCCCCTTCCTTCTCCTCCAGCCTCCCTGTTCCCTTCTTCCCCCTCCCCTCCCCCCTGTCTTCCTTTCATAAAATCATCTTGGAATGGCTGTTTTTAACCCTTTTATTGCTTACATTTATTTTACTTATAATTTTTTATTTATAATTTTATATTTCATATTTACTTTATTCTCCCTCCTCCTCCCCCCTCTTCATAGGATCATCATGAAATGGCTGTTTTTAGCCCTTTGTATTGTTTTTTCTTATCTCATTTATAATTTTATATTTAAAATTTTATAATTCATATTTATATTTTGATTCTCCTCCCCTTTCCTCTTTCACCCTTCCCTCCCACCCTTCCCCTTCCCCCATCCCCTTCTCCTCACCCCCCTTTTCATTGGACCATCATGGAATGGCTGTTTTAGCCCCCTTTTTATAGTTTTATCTGATGTTATTTATAATTGTATATTTAATATTTATATTTTATTCCTTTCTTCCCTTCCTTCCCGCCTCCTTTTTACAGGATCGTCCTGGAAATGCTGAGTACATCTTATTTTATTTTCACTCTCATATTTATGCCCTTATGGTTGCACTGTTTGATATTCCCCTCTCTCTTCCTTTCCTCTCTCCCCTCCTCCTTCTCTCTCTTTCCTTCTTTTCCCCCCTTTTTCCTTCCCCACCTCCTTTCCCCCTCCCCCTCCCCTCCCCTCCCCTCTCTGCCCTCCCCCTACCCCCTCTATTTTATCATTATTCCAGTTTTATGCTTCTACATATGTTTATGCTCCCATTCTCAGGTCTATTACAATTTTTTGAATCTATATACTACCAGCGCCTTTAGTGTTTTTTATTTCTCCAATTTAAATAACGTGCCACAGTCCGGACCCGCAGCTACCCCCTTGCCAGGTTTCTTGGCTTCTAAGTTTCTTCATATTATTGTTAGATTAATGCTTAGTGTTTCACTTTTTGAGACTTGAAATAGATCTTTTTACTTTTTTGTTTTTCCATTATTTATTGTCTTATGATATTTCAATCCCCTAGACCAGCGATGGCGAACCTATGGCACGCGTGCCAGCTGTGGCACGCGAAGGCCTTGCAGCTGGCACGCGGGAAGGTCCGCAATTAAGATATGCGGCGCGGTGGGAGGTGAGTGTGCTGGCAGGGCCGGCCCGTCCATTGAGCGAGAATGTTTTTTGCACAGGGCCCCGCGTTTCAGGGGGCCCCGCGCAAAGAACATTCTTTTCTAAAAGTAAAATTGAAAAAAAAAAAAAAACCTGTCTGCTGCCGCTGTCGGGGCCGCCGCGGCAGAATCGAGCGTGCCGCGGGGCCCCCCTGTACCCGGCAGAGCCTGCCCTCCCCATAGCAGCTCTCTCTTTGGAGCTGCAGTCAGACGCGCCAGCTTGCAGAGCGCGAAGGGAGGAGTTTCCCTTTCGCGACTCCGTTAAGCCCGCGGGGGCTGATGGGAACTTCCCATCAGCCCCCGCGGGCTTAACAGAGCAGCGAGGGAGAAACTCTTCCCTCGCGCTCTGCAAGCTGGCGCGTCTGACTGCAGCTCCAAAGAGAGAGCTGCTACGGGGAGGGCAGGCTCTGCCGGGTACAGGGGGGCCCCGCGGCACGCTCGATTCTGCTGCAGCGGCCCCGACAGCGGCAGCAGACAGGTTTTCTTTTTTTTAAAATTTTCCCTGGGCTGGGCTGGGCTGGGGGGGGGGGGGGTTAGGTGTGGTGATGGGCTGGGCTGGGCTGGGCTGGGCTTGGGGGGGGTTAGGAGTAGTGATGGGCTGGGCTGGGCTGGGGGGGGTGTTAGGAGTAGTGATGGGCTGGGCTGGGGGTGGTTAGGAGTGGTGATGGGCACTGGGCTGGGGGGGTTAGGAGTGGTGATGGACACTGGGCTGGCTGGGTGTGGTTAGGAGTGGTGATGGGCACTGGGCTGGCTGTTGGGTTAGGAGTGGTGATGGGCGCTGGGCTGGGGGGGTTAGGAGTGGTGCTGGGTGCTGGGGGGGGTTAGGAGTGGTGATGGGCGCTGGGGGGGGGTAGGAGTGGTGATGGGCGCTGGGGGTGCTTAAACTAAAAATTGGGTGATGGGGGATTAGGACTGGAAATGGGCTGGTGGGATTAGGACTGGAAGTGGGTTGATGGGGGGTTAGGACTGGTAATGGGCTATGGGAGGGCTTAAACTAAAAATTGAGTGATGGGGGATTAGGACTGGGAGTGGGCTGATGGGGAGGTTAGGACTGGTAATGGGCTATGGGGGGGCTTAAACTGAAAATTGGGTGATGGGGGATTAGGACTGGAAATGGGCTGGTGGGATTAGGACTGGGAGTGGGCTATGGGGGGCTAGGACTGGTAATGGGTTGGGGGGGTTGCTAGGACTGGAAATGGGCTGAGTGGAGGGGGGCTTGAACTGCAAATAGCTGTTGGGGATGGGGCTTGGAATGGAAATGGGCTGAGGGGAAGTGGGGGGCTTGAACTGCAAATAGCTGATGGGGACGGGGCTTGGAATGGAAATGGGCTGAGGGGAAGTGGGAGGCTTGAACTGCAAATAGCTAATGGGGAGGGGGACTTGGAATGGAAATGGGCTGAGTGGAAGGGGGCTTGAACTGCAAATAACTGATGGGAAGGGGGGCTTGGAATGGGCTCTTAGGGGAGGGAGCTAGGACAGGAACTGGGCTGATGGATGGGCTAGGATAGAACTGATAATTGGGTGTTGGGGGGAGCTAAGATTGGAAATGGGCTGTGGTGGGGGCTTGGATTGAAATGGACTCATGGAGGGGCTAGAACTGGAAGTAGGCTCATGGGGGGCTTGGATTAGAAATGGGCTGAGTGGAGGGGAGCTAGGATTTAACATGGGCTGATGGTGGGGCTAGGAAAGGACTAGAAATGGGCTGATGGGAGGCTGGTATTGGAAATGAGCTGATGAAGGGACTCGGATAGGACTGGAAATGGATGGGGGAGCTAGGACTGGAAATGGACTGATGAGGGGACTAGAAGGGAGCGGATACTGGGTGGGGCTGGAACTAAAAGGGAGCTGATGTTGGGGGAGATTAGAAGGGGATGGGGCTGGGAGAATGAAATGGAGAGGGGAAAAATATTTTGTGTGGGAGGGAAGAAAAATGTACAATTGGCCGGGTATTGGGAGACTAAGTGGGGATTGAGGATGGAGGGGTAAAATTTGAGTGGATGAAATAGGAATGAGGAAAGAGCAAAAGGAGAAAGATTATTATGTTAAAGCAGATGTAGAGAGAGAATCAAATTGATTCTCTGACAATACAAAGATTCCAACCTTTACAAATGATGTTACATAGTTCAGGCAACTTTATAAAGAGTTTTTAGATACTAAAATCTTGTTGTTAAGGTTTAATTGACGTGCTGGCACTTTGAGGAAATTCTTTGGTTTTGTGCGGCAGTTTGGGCACTCGGGCTCAAAAAGGTTAGCCATCACTGCCCTAGACGTTTCTGTATGTGTAACAATAAAGTAGCCTTTGAATGTGGGAAATCTTACTGAGTTTTTGGTCTCCTGCCCAATACCGACAACTGTTTATGCCCTCTAACAAGTTATGTTTATAAGGATTCCCCTTTATCCGATATCTTGAATACATGTGGAGCCTGATTCTGTCAAGGGTATATCCGGGCTATCTGGATGGCCCCAGGCAGGATGGGCCCATTAAGACCTGATTCTGTAATGCGGGAGCAAAACTTTCCCACGACATACAAAATCTGACCAAAGCATGGCCCTGCATTCCACTGCATGCTGCAGACACTTCCTCTGCACAGGCTCCCCTGTCACCTGCTGCGCATATCCTCTTCTTCCCCGCTGCACGACCCACATCTTCCCCAGCCTCTGGGGGAGGGTTTCTGGGCCCAATCGCCAGGTTTATGCTGCTTATTCCACTTTTGGGGTGGAATAAGCAGCATATTCTCCCTGACCCTACAGGACATACAGGATCGTGACTTAAATCGGCCCAGTACGTTCTGCTGCCTAGGCCCGCCCTTGCTCCGCCCAGACTCCGCCTCCTCATGCCCCCTTCCGGCTCTCCCCATATTGCCGCTCTAACTGTGCAGGAAGAGCCTGATGGGGAATAGGGGCAGGATGTGCAGCCCCACAAGTCGCGTCTCTGAATTGGGCCCATAATCTCCTTTTGGAACACTGGTTTACGTGTTTCATCCTTCACCTAAGAGACACTTCCCCCCCCCACCCCCCTTTTTCATCATTTTTTATTATGTTTAGTCCTGGGTTTTACTAGCACTTTTGATTTTGCCTCTAGTGCGTTTCACCTTATGTTTTTTTTGTCACTATAATCTTTTAGTACTTATGTATTAGGTACATGGTTTATTAGCACCTTGTGGATCCTGATTTCATGCTGTTTTTTATTTTGATTTTCAGGTTCTACAAGCAGTCCTCAGAGTTGGACTTAATAAGCAACTTACTATAAGGTTTTAACTCTTTCACCTTGGTTACATCAGTTTTCAGTGTTATTTATTTATTTGGTAACCACCATGCTCGTGAGTTTGTTTTAATTTGTATCCCTAATACAGGCTCTTTTAACTCTCTGTTTTTTATGACAGTGGTACAGCAACAATTAATAAATGCCAAATTATTCTAGGGGACTTCAACCTTGCATCAATCCCACCTACACATAAAAACACCTTCCAAGACGCCTTGGACCAACTTGGATACAACAAATAGTACAAGATCCCACACACAACAAAGGCAATATACTTGACCTGGTATTCCTACCCAAGAAAGCCCACCACAATGGAAGCAAAGAGCCGATACTAAAAATAACTCAAGTTCCCTGGTCAGACCATTATATGATACAACTTACTGCTTACCTAATGACGAAACCGGATACTCCACAAACTGGAACAAAAACGCAACATGGAAGGAAGTTCCAGAAATTCGACAAAGAAGCCCTAGTAAATCCAATCATAAAACATGTAAACACGGACAACACTGACTTGGACATCCTGATAAACCAATGGAACAAAGGAGTTGAAGCAATCTCAGTACTAAAAACTAAAGCTCCAAATTATACAACCAAAATAAGACCTAAATCAGAGCCCTGGTACTCAACAAATTTACTGAAAATGAAGAAGAACCTCAGAAAAATTGAAAAGGAATGAAGAAAATCAAAGACCACCGAACGCAAAACTGAATATCTGACTTACCTCACTAAATACAAAGAAGAAATCAACACCGCAAAGAAAAACCATCATACCAAAATATTTAACAAAGCACTGAACAGACCAAGAGAATTATTCAAACTTGTCAAATCACTGACCAAAACTGCCCAGGATGAGGGCCCCAACTACGATATAAAGGCACAAACCTTAGCTGACCACTACGCCAGAAAACTCAACCCACCAGCAACAAGAAACCCCAACACACAAAATCAAACCATGAACAACACCCCACACCATATCACAACTGAGATGGACCGCAAAGAGGAATGGGACTACTTCCACACCATTGAGTCCAAACAAATAATAAATATAATCTCGAGCCTAAACACCACAACATCCCCATTGGACCCTTGTCCAGCAGCTTGGATCAAGACAGCAAAAGAAGAAATAGCCCACTACATAAACCACATAGTAAATCAATTGCTGCAGCAAGGAACCATGCCTACAGAGCTCAAAAGATCCCTCATACGACCTATACTAAAAAACAAAACACTCAAGAAGGACGACCCATCCTCATACCGACCCATCTCAAGCATATTGTTCTTATCCAAGCCCATCGAAAAAGCAGTCCAGCAACTGCTACAAGATCACATTGACGCCAGTAATGCACTCGAAGACCAACAATATGGCTTCCGGCAATATCATGGGGTGGAAACACTACTGCTTGTACTCCTTGACAAAATTTATAAAGGCATCAGAAACAATAAGAAAATGTTCATATTAATATTGATAGACATATCCGCAGCATTCGATACTGTAGATCACGGGACCCTCATCAACAGACGAGTCAATAGGAATAAAAGGAACCCCCTAAAATGGTTCAGATCCTACATCTCCAACAGAATGCAACAAATTATCTTCAATCAAGAAACCTCTGAGGCTTTCCCACAAACACAGGGAATACCGCAAGGCTCTGCATTGTCCTCCCTGTTGTTCAACCTCTACATGAAACCCATATGTAAGATTTTTCAGAAACATAAGATCAATTACCACATTTATGCGGATGACATAATGCTATATTCTCAACTGGACACAAACAACCTGAACTATAGCCACCTGGAGGAATGCCTCAAGGATGCACAAACCTGGCTTCAACAGAACAACATGTCCATAAACCATAAGAAAACTGAAGTAAGGTTTATCACTAAAAAACAGGACTTCAACCCCCCCTCAACCATCACCTTGAACAATAACTCATACAACATCAAAAAGGAGATAAAATACCTAGGAGTAACACTCGACAAAAACCTTAAAATGGAAAAACACCTAAGACTACTGAACTGGGCAATTTTCCACAAACTAAGAATTCTCCAACCTCTACGCAACATTATTGAGCAGTCCGATTTCAGAACAATAGCACAAGTGCTCATCACACCCCACCTAGACTACTGCAACGCCATTCTCCAAGGCCTACAAAAAAAATCTCTCAATATACTACAAATGGCGCAAAACATCACAGCCCGCATCATAATGAAGCGACAACTATCCGACCATATCACACCAATACTAATTGAACTACACTGGCTTCCTATTATTGCCCGCATAAGATACAAAATAATAGTAACCACATTCAAACTGATACACAACATAGCACCGTCTTACCTCTCCACGCTTATCACAGCTCAACCGCATAACAGAAACAGAAGAACGCACAACCTAAACACCCTACATGTACCACCTTCCATCCGCACAGTCAAAACCTCCACAAGTAACAGAACCTTCACCTACATAGCTCCCACGCAATGGAATAAATTACCGGACACACTAAGAGCAAACAATGACCTGCAAGATTTCATGAAAAAACTAAAAACATGCCTATTCCAGGAATACTACGACATAATATAATGCATAACAAAAAACTAATTAGACTAAGCTGTAATTAGTGTAAATGAAACTGTAAATAGTCCATGCTGTAAATGAATCTGTAAATAACCCAAGCTGTACAAACTGACCGCATAAATGCAACTGTAAATACTTCCAGCTGTATAAATTCAAATCACTGAAATGCAGATGTAGATACTTTGATTCTGGTAAGAAATTGTTTGCTGTGCCTAAATGTAATGTAAACTGCTACTGATCACTGGAAGAAGCGGTATACAAATGTAACCAAATAAATAAATAAATATTTTTCTAGAATTACTCATTCATTATTTAGTAGACATATGTTTTTGAATTTACAAAGTCTTTTTGGAATCTACATCTATGAATGCAGTGCCTACTACACTCCCTGGGATATAAGGCACACCATGCTTTGGCTTGTCAAGAGCTGCTTTGCACAGCTCTCTCACCATCTGGATTCCACCAATTTTCTCCACCCCCGTCAGTCAGGGTTCCGACATGGCCACAGTGTTGAAACTGTTCTGCTTGCCTTCACCAACGCTCTCCATGTGGCTCACAATCGTGGTGACTTCTCGGTGGCGGTATCTTTGGACTTATCTGCAGCCTTCAACTTAGTTGACCACTCTCTTCTTCTCCTTCGTCTGCATGAGGCCGGCCTCTGTAGCACAGTCTATTGGTGGTTCCACTCTTTCCTCTCCACCCGGTCCTGCGCAGTCCTTTCTTCATCCTACTCTACTGCCCCTCTGATCCATTCCCTTTACCCTGCGGGGTCCCCCAGGGTTCTGTACTGGCACCTCTTCTTTTTAATCTCTTTCTAGCACCGCTCGCTTTACTGATACAGCAATCTGGGATTTCCACTTTTTATTACGCAGACAATCTGAAACACCACCTCTTCCTCTTGTATTACCCAGTAACCAATGCAGTTATTTCAACCACCTCACAGACCTCCCAAAACCAATAACGCTGAAACCAAGAAATGTTCATGATTCTGTCTTAATTTGTAAATAGTTACCTGTCTTAATTTGTAAATAGTTACCCCTGTTATCCAAGTTATTTCTTCCTGTTCAAATGTAAACACAAAGTACCATCGGAAATGTGTAAATTCTTTGTTCAATGTAAACCGCGCTGATGCTGAATAGTGCGGTATAGAAGAGAAAATAAATAAATAAATATAAATAGATAATCTAGTTCTTCTTCACCACACTTCTCCTCTTCACCCTGACCTTTCTGCCCTCAATCCGTGTCTCACAACAGTCACTGACTGGCTTACTCTAAACTGTCTTCATCTCAACTTAACCAAAACTTTTACAATTTGGTTCACCCACGGTAGTCCTCCCCCCCCCCCCCCCATCACTGGCCCCTTCTTTCTCAGGATCTTCCATAACCCTAGTTTCCTGTTTCTACTACTTGGGTGTCCTCTTTGACTCTGAGCTCTCCTTTCAAGCCCATGTTTCACACGTCACAAAAACCTCCTTCTTTTTCCTGCACCAGATTCGTACAATTCACCCTTTTCTTACTCCACCTGCTCTTACCACTCTTTTTCTGTCATTAGTTATGTCACGGGTTGATTTCTCTAACTCTGTTTTTATTGGCCTCTCGAAATCACAATTAGGTAGATTGCAACGAATTCAGAACACTGCTGCCCGTCTTATCACTTCCTCCTCCCAGCGGGATCATGTAACACCTCTCCTCTTCCATCTACACTGGCTACCCATCTCTTTTCGCACTCACTTCAATTTACTTATTCTGGTTCATAGAGCTCTTCATACTAGCACTCCACAATATCTGGCATATCTCATCACATTCCACACACCCAGACACCCCCCCCCCCCCCCGTTCATTCCACCTGAATTGTCTTCATCTCCCCTCCCCCTCCCTTGCTCACCTCCAATCTACACGCTCTTCTGCATTCTTTTTCATCAGCCCAGCACTCAGGAACTCACTGCCCACTTCCCTCAGATTAGAACCCCATCACTACACATTCAAACAAAACTTAAAAACCCACCTCTTCTCCTTGGCTTTTGACCTTCCTTCCCCTTTTGTCTGATCCTGTCCCCCTATGTATAGTCCTGTATACCTCTTCTCTGACTGTCCTATCAACAATTGTAATTTCCTTTTCCCTTTCTGACCTTGTGCCTACCTCTAACTGTTTGTAAATTGTGAACCGCTTTGATTGCTAAGGAAGGGCGGTATATCAAATAAATAACCATAACCATAACCATATTAACGTTTTTGTGCCCATCAGGTATGTTGGCACAATCTTTTTAAATCAGTATTCACAGATATAATTTTCCTTTTTTGTCTTGTTCTGTCTATGACAGTTTTATGTGCCCTCATTAAAGTAATTTGGGCTGTGCACATGATGTAACATTATTGTTGATTGACTCTTTTGATGATATTGATTAAGACAGTATATATTTAGCACTTTCTCATATAGAGCCCTAATGTATCCTTTACAGGCAGCTCCTTTACTCCTTGTCCATAGGTGCACCATGACCCCTGATTTTGGCATGAAAACTTGTTTCTGTTTAAAAGGACAGTGGTCCCCCACAGAATCTTCTCAATACAAGGCGTTTTGATGCCGTACACATGATTACAAGGCAAGTTACACTCTGGGTTATTTTCTAACAGCATATGTGTTTTAATCTTCACTAAGTAAGAAGTGGCATTGGTTTAAATGAATTTTGGTTTACAGGCATGCTACTGATTGTAAGCAGTGTTCGAAATTCAGCACTTTTCTAGCAGTGTTTAGAAACAAGGTATTTTTGTATTTAAAACTATTCCCCTCCTTATTTTCTGGTACACTGACTACGAGTAGCATATGTAATTCACGCTCCTTAAGTGATGTTTAGCAACTAGTTCCTTAGGCTGTACTCCTTCTTTATTTGTGCATTCTTATAGATTATTTTTTTTTATAACATTTGCATACATATACACCTCTTCTCACCAGTATCTGTCTCCTACACCATTTATTGGTTCTATTCATTTTATGGGTCTGTTTCAGTTTCTATTATCCTGATAAGCAGAACTGTTTGGTAAAATAGGGCCTGATTCTAATCTGGACATCCCGACCCTCTCTGCGCCCAGTCTGATCCCGCAGGGCACGTCTAGTCCTGTGGGATCAGAATCGCATCCAGGCCTGTGTGTGCAGGCCGGGACCCCGATCCTGGTTGACCTACACATACAGGCCTATCCCGGCTAACTCAGTGAAGGCTCCTCAATGGAGCCGTGGCACCATGGCGTTCGGCTGCCATGGCACCGCGGCTCCATTCAGGAGCCGTGATCCCCAGCCGCCAACAAGACTTTTCATTCCCTGCAGCCCGACCCCCGATCTGCCTCCCAAGGCCAGGATCGGAATGTGATAAATTTCCTCTACCCCCTCCTACCTCATCTGCCGCCTCAGAGGTGGAATAAGTTCCCTGTTCAGTCTGCCGGCCCAGGATATACAGGGCCAACATTGGAATCAGCCCTGTATGTCCGGGGCCACAGATCACCAACTTCCTGCCCTAACTCTGCCCCTGCAATGCCCCTTTTCTATTCCCATCTAACCTCCCCGTACAACATACGGGGAAGTTAGTCGGGGTTGGCAGAGGGGGCGAATAGTGGGGATGGACATCCCAGTGGATCATCCATCCCTGTATTCATGCCTCAGAATGACTCCAAATGTAATTTTGTTTGAGTCAATAGTAGGGTTATTACTGCTACTTAAAATGTTCCTCCTCATCCCTCACTGGTGTTTACACATACGTCTTCAGGTTCAATGCTATTCCCATCTATGGATGTTTCCTTTTTATATGTCATTTTGACATTTTATGCATTAACCTTTTACTTAAGGATCATTGAGATACATATATATATTCACACTCAGCCTTGCTATTTTTATTAGAGTATTTTAACACAATTTTAATTATTTATTAAGTGTTGTCATATGTTATTTATATTTTATTTATTATATCATTTTATTGTATGACATTTTTGTTCTTGTTTTTAAGGCTTGTATCCCCTGAAAAAGGCCATATGGCCAAAATGTGTTACGGCTGGTGTTCCAATAAAGTTTCTGAACCACCATCTGTTTTCTGCACGTGGGTAGGTTTCCTACATATTCTTTAGTAAAGACTGAAGCAAATAATTCATTCAGTCTCTCCACTATGGCCTTGTCCTCTCTTAGTGCCCTTAGTGCCCTTAGTGCCTCAGTCATCTAATGGTCCAACTCGCTTTGTCACAGGTGTTTTGTTATGAATAAAAAAGTCTTATTATGAGCTTTTTCTTTCATGGCAAGCTTCTTTTCAAATTCTCTCTTTGTCTGCCTTACCAATGCCTTGCATTTATCTTGCCAGTACTTATGTTGTTTCCTGTTTTGTTCATTTGGCTCTTTTTTCTATTTTCTGAAGAATTCTGTCTTAGTCATAGCAGCCTCTCTGACTTCACCTTTAAGCCATGCTGGCTGTTGTTTGGCCTCCCTTCCACTTTTCCTAAAGTGTGGAATATATATGGTCTGGGCTTCCATGATAGTATTTTTAAATAATGCTCAGGCCTGATGTAAACTCTTAACCTTTGCAGTTGCTCCTTTCAGTTTTTTCTGAACTATTTTCCTTATTTAATTATAGTCTTCTTTTTGAAAGTTAAATGCAGTAGATTTCCTTCTTATTTTCCCTCCATTTATTAAATCAAATGTGATCATGTTATGATCGCTATAGCCAAACGGCTTCAACACCATTACCTCCTACACTAGATTCTGTATTAAAATAAGGACTAGGTCGAAAATAGCTTCCCCTCGAGTCAGTTCCTGAACCAGCGGCTCCATAAAGCAGTCATTTAATCTAGAAACTTTATCTTCCTAGCATGGCCTGATGTAACATTGACCTAGTCAATACTGGAGTAATTGAAATATCCCATTTTTTATTGTGTTGTAAACTTTGCTTGCTCCCCTAATTTTTATTAGCATTTCATCATCCTTCTGTTCATTCTGGCCAGGCATCGGTAATACAACACCCACTGCTATTCCCTTCCCCTTTTTACATGGAATTTCTATCCATAGAGATTCTGCAGTGTATTTTGTTTCCTGCAAAACGTTTATCCTGTTTGACTCAATTCACTCTTCAACATATAGTATCACCCCTCCAACTATGTGATCTACACTATCATTGCAATATAGTTTGTAGCCTGGTATCACAGTGTCCCATTGGTTGTCCTCCTTCTACCAAGTCTCTGAAATGCCATTTATATCTAACCTCTCATTCAGTGTTATATAATCTAACTTTCCCATCTTATTTTGTAGACTTCTAGAATTTGTATGCAGGCATTTCAAAGTTTGTTTTTTGTTCATATTCAATCTGGCCAACAGATGATTGGGCAATTTGGAATCTTTCAACTCTGATTTTTACTTAAGGGTACCTGGGTTACTTTCACCTTTATTAGAATCTGTATCAGGATGCCCTGACTTCCCTCTTTTGCTAGTATCCTTCAAAGATGCATCGTTCTGAACCATGCACTTTTGTGTAACTATTAGCTTTCCCCCATTGTCTAGTTTAAAAGCTGCTCTATTTCCTTTTCAAAGGTTAATGCCAGCAGCTTGGTCCCACCCTGGTTAAGGTGGAGCCTGTCCTTTTGGAAAAGCCCCTCCCCCTTCCCCCCTTCCCCAGAATGCTGCCCAGTTTATTTATTTATTTATTTTTAATTGTTTCTATACTGCACTCTTTAAAATCAGCGCAGTTTACAGGCAACAACAACTTGTGCAAAGAGGAGGAGCACAGAGTGCACTTACAGAGAACAGGTAATATAACTTGGGTTAACAGGGGAAACTCTATACAACTGAGCTGTTTGTGTACAGGTATGCCACAGGTCTGGTTGTGGACGAACGCTCTGAACTACATACATTTACATTTTAGCTAACTTTATACAGTTTATAATTATTTACAGGTGTATGCAGCAGTATTTCAGGCTGTGATTGCTTCAGTATGGCATGGGCGTGCTGGAGGTGTCATTGTGGTGGGTGGAGGGTATGCTGGGTTGTGATGTTTCACTGGACTGGTAGTAGTGTTGGAGGAATAGATGGTGCTTTATTTCCTTCCTGAATTGGGCAAGGTCAGTTATAGCTCAGATGGTGGTTGGAAGGGCATTTCAGAGTGTAGGTGCGTAAAATAAAAATGCTCTGCTCTTTGCTGCTTGGGAGCATTTTGCTATTGTGGTGGGGATTACGAGTGTGTTTGCTGCGAATGCTCTTCTGGACCTGTTTGTTGAGGTGGGGAGGATGAGGTCCGTAAGGGAGGTGGAGGATTGTTTCTTGAGGGCTTTGAAGGTCATTAGTAATACTTTAAAGGTGAGCCTGCAGTGTATCGGCAGCCAGTGGAGGTGTTTTAGGATTGAGGTTATATGGTCTCTTCTGGAGGCCCCATGCAGGATGTGGGCGGCAGCATTCATTGCTAGTTGCAGGGGGTTCAGAGTATTCTTGGGTAGTCCATGCAGGATAGCATTGGCGTAGTCGAAATGGGGTGTTACCAATGCTTGAAAAACCGTCCGGAAATTGTCTGGTTCCAGTAGGGATCGTAGGTGGCGGATTGTTCATATCTTGTGACAAATTGCCTTGGTGGTTTTGCTATGTGTGCTTTCATGTCGAGCTGCTGGTCAAGGGTGATACCCAAGTAGCGGATGGTGGGCTTGCTCAGGAGCTCAGCATCTTTATTAGAATCTGTATCAGGATGCCCTGACTTCCTTCTTTTGCTAGTATCCTTCAAAGATACATCATTCTCAACCATGCACTTTTTTGTAACTGTTAGCTTTCCCCCATTGTCTAGTTCCTAACAAATCCAAAACCATCTTCCTTGCACAATCATCTCATCCACACATTGAGACTCTGGGGTTCTGTCTGCCTCTTGGGTCCTGTGATATCTGAGAATGCAACACTGTAAGTTCTGGATTTCAATTGTATACCTAAAAACCTAAATTTAGCTTCCAGAACCTCCCTCTCACACTTTGATATGTACCAACATGCTCTTCCCCAGCACTATCTAAAATCTTATTTAGGTGTCACGTAAGGCTCTCTACCTTCCCACCAGGTAGGCAGGTAGCCAGGAAAATATCCAGATGGGAGAAGAAAATACTCCATCATCCCCAGTACTCAGCTCAATTTCAAAGACAAAGGCAGTGGGATTTAAACCTTTTCTGTTCCTTACCCATTATTCTAGCCATTAGGCTATTCCCTAAA
The DNA here is from genome assembly GCA_033557465.1 of Ichthyophis bannanicus. Lineage (NCBI taxonomy): Eukaryota > Metazoa > Chordata > Amphibia > Gymnophiona > Ichthyophiidae > Ichthyophis > Ichthyophis bannanicus. The sequence goes on along the minus strand of CM066031.1, from coordinate 924,932,642 downwards.
GTGATTGGCAGTTAGCATGAAAATGGTGTGCATTAACTGTCATGCCCATGTAGTAACTCTTATCACAGGCCCAAGCATGCAATTAACATGCACCAAATTATGTGTTAACTGCATAGCGCACTTTAGTAAAAGGGGCCTCTAAGGCTCTATCCCAAGTCAGTATCCTTTCCATCACATCAGGAGGATACGTTTTACTTCTTGCTACCTCCAAGATGTCGATGATTCATAGAAATATATACTATGACCCATATTTTAGTACACTGCCAACCGGTGCCTTTTTGGATTTAACACTGGAGCTTTCAAGAGGTAAGACAGTATTCACCTACTGACAGAGTGGAAGGGAGTTACTTGGCTGCAGGTAAGGCCAAGTGATAGTCTGGAGGGGCTGTTGAGTCAAAATGTTGCACTTTCAAACACAAGAGAGATATAATCCTAGAGTTGCAAATATAACCCACCTGGTTTCAAACAGCAGCAGAGTAGTGGGCTGAGCTCCTGCTGGCTCTGATCAGTAGTGGGCAAGGAGGATCAGAGGCATAAAGTGATAGCAGCGGTATTTTCTTTTTGACCTAAGACTGGTGATTGAGGAGGAAGGATCTACACCAGAGGTACTCAAATCCATTCGTGGAGGGCCGCAAACCAGTCAGGTTTTTGGGATATCCCTAATGAATATGCATGAGATAGATTCAAATACAATGGAGGCAGTGCATACAAATATATCTCATGCATATTCATTAGGGATATCCCGAAAACCTGACTGGTTTGCGGCCCTCCAGGACTGGATTTGAGTACCTCTGATCTACACCATCACTTTCTGTGCCTCTCTCCTCATGCAGTCTCTTGAGCCAGAAGACACACAGAGCTGTTAAATAAAGCACCTTGGGGTAATTTTTAGAGAGGGCATCTAGCATTTAAATTAGTAAATATATTCAGCACTACAGTATGTATCGTTAGTAGCACTCAAAATATGTGTTGTTCCTACCTAACTATATAGATTATCTACAGAAAATCTGAATATCACCACTATATGCATAATCTTTGGTTGCTGACTTCTTTGTCTTGTCTTCATTCTGCCCTCATCCACTTCTCCACTATATGAACAGTATCGGGGTGGTTGAACATATTTTCAGTATGTTACTATCTGTATAGTGACTGAAAATACATGTGCCTAAGTTAACTGTCTAGCTCAGCCAAAGAGGAGCTGGATATTGCCACTATAATCTTTGGTTGTTTCTCAGATTTGTTCCGCTGGTAAACATGTGGAGGTCAATTCAGAGATGTGATTCCCCGGGCTGTCCAAACATCCGAACGGCCTGGGGATGCACCTAATTCTGTTCCTAAGGGGGCTAGACAGCCCTGCAAGAACAGAATCGCAGCATAATGTCAAGACATCCAGGACGTGCCCTGATTCAAACACCCTGGATATCCCGACACTTATCTGGCTAGGCCAGCCAGGCTCATGCATGGAGCCGCGATGCCATGGTGTCCTGTTGCCATGGCACCATGGCTACATGCAGCAGCCGTGATCCCCAGCAGACCCCAAAATGTCTCTTTCCCCACTGCCTGACCCCTGATCGGGCCTACCGTGGCCAAGTTGGGCTGTGGGAATCCCCAGAACCCCCTCACTTTGCTTTCCATGGCCAGCTTCCACAAGTGTCTCCTCCAAATGGCCGACCCCAGACGTACAGGGCCAACCTCGACATCGGCCCTGAATGTCCAGGGTCAGGTGCCTGCCCACTGCTCGCCCTTGCTCTACCTCTGCCAGCCCCCTCCCGCCCACAAACAGAGCTCCCCGCACATCTTGCCTGTACATGCAGGGAGCTCTGTTGGCTGCAGCGGCATCCTGGCATTTAGCGGTGATGGATGTCCGAACTGGACATCCATCCCCACTAAATGCAAACCGGAATCTACCCCATAACATCCTTTGAAAATTTGCCTCCATATTTCTTTCAGTGGTGCTATTTGCTTATATGCTGGATGTACATTGTGATGCTGGAACTTGCTTTGTTCATATCATGAACCCTTGCTCTAGAGCTCCCTTTGCATTTCTATGCATCACTAATACCTTTCAGTTATTTGAATGGCTTTATCATTTTTGCCCAGTCTCTTTTTTCCTGGGAGTATACATATTTCAATCCCTAAGTCTCATCTCATGGTGCTCTTAGAAGCAAAACCCTCATCATGTTGGTCTCCCTGCTTTAGACTGCCTCTAGCCTGTCTAGTTCCTTTTGGAGATATGGCCTCCAAAATTGTACATAATACTCCAGGGGGGAGTCTCATCAGTGGTCACTACAATGGCAGAATCACTTTGGGCCAATATTCTGCTGTTCAAAGTCCACTTAAAATTAGCTTCCACCAGTAATGGGCATGAAAACATATTGAACATGAATTCAAAAAAGCATGGGACAAACACAGAGGATCTCTAAAGGAAAAAAGGGGACTGTTGTAGTTGTTGATATGGAAGGACAGACTAGATAGGCCATGTGGTCTTTTTCTGTCGTCATTTTTCTATGTTTCTATGTAATTTTATAATGGGGTGCCTAGTTTTAGGCACCCAGAATATTACTATCTTTTATAACGTAAAGCAGGCACCTGCTTTTCTTTATATAAGAAGGGTATAACTGGCTAAAAAGGCACATTAAAGCTAGGCATGAGCAATTACACAAATGCCTGCACTTGAATTTCTCAAGATCACACATAAATTATAGTATTTTATCATTTACACATATAAATTTGCTTTTCACCCATTCTTTGCACTTAGTGCTCCCTAATGCAATGGGATGATGCATATAATGTCAGCATAACAACCACTTAAAGTGCATACAGAACTACTAAAATACCATGATGCTATTACCACTAAAATACTATGATGTCATTAAGTGCCATTGAGTCGGTGTCAACTCATGGCGACCCTATGGATAGCTGTTCTAAACTGTATTTGGTCTTCAGTCAGGTGGTTCACTGTTGATAGAGTGGCATCCATAGCTTCTGTTATTGTATTGATCCATCTCATTGCTGGCCTTCCTCTTTTGTGTTGACCTTCAACCTTGTCAAGCATGATGGGTTTTTTTAAGGATCTCTCACTTTGCATGAGTATGTAAGTATGTAAGCTGAAGGCTTGTTGTCCAAGCTTGTAAGGAAAGAACATAACATATGTCATATTGGGTCAGACCAAGATCCATCAAGCCCAGTATCCTGTTTCTAAAAGTGGCCATTCTAGGTCACAAGTAACTAGCAGGTTCCCAAAAAGGCACATAGGTTCCACAATGCTTGTATTAGGGCAAGCAGTGGATTTCCTGGGTCCTCTTTAATAATGGTTTATGGACCTTTCCTCCATGAATTTGTCTAAACCTTTTTTAAACCCAGCTAGACTAACGACTTTTACTACATCCTCTGGTAACGAACTCCAGAGTTTGACTACGTGTTGAGTGAAAAATATTTTCTCTTATTCGTCTTAAACGGGTTACACTGTAGCTTCATTGCATGTATCCTAGTCTTTCTAGTTTTTGATGTCATAAACAATTCTTCTACATTCACCCATTCCACTTAAGAGCATAAGAATATAAGAAATGCCATACTGGGTCAGACCAAGGTCCATCAAGCCCAGTATCCTGTTTACAACAGTGGTCAATCCAGGTCACAAGTGTCTGGCAGGTAGCCAAAGTCCACAGCTTCCACAATGCTTATCCTGGGGTAAGCAGTGGCTTGCAGTTGCCTACTCCGAGGCAAACCTCCACCGGTTCTGAGGTCATTTCATCTTGGAGCTAGGGAGGCATTCGTTAATTTATAGACCTCTATCCAGGACCACCCTAAGGGCTTCTGCTGCCCTAGGCAGAAACCCCAGAAGCGCCCCCCCCCCCACAGCTGCCGCCACCACCGATTCCATCTCGGGAGGGAGAGGCGAGCAGCTGCAGGGGCAGTATTCCTAAAAGTGGCTGCAAAAAGCAGCTGCTTTTGTAAATACTACCACTGCCTGCCTCCTCCTCTCGAGACAGTAATGGTGGAAGCTGGGGGGCGGTGGTGGCACCAAGGGGGTGGCGTGGTTAGTCATGTGTGCCGCTCCTGCCCCACCGAGGCCAGCTGACCTAGACAGCTTCCTATCTTGCCTAGTGGATAGGCCAGCCCTGCCTCTATCATATCTCCTCTTAGCTGTCTCTTTTCCAGGTTGAAGAACCTTAACCTTTTAAGCCTCTCCTCATAGGGGTATCCTTCCATGCCCTTTACCATTTTGGTGGCTCTTGTCTATACTTTTCTAATTCTGCTTTTTAAAATACAGCAACCAAAATTACACACAATATTCAACCATGGAACGTTACAGAGGCATTATAATATCCTTTGTTTTATTTTCCATTCCTTTTTGTATGATTCCTAGCATTCTATTTGCCTTCTTGGCTGCTGCTGCACACTGGGCAGAGCGTTTTAATGTGTTATCCATGATGACTCTTGATCTTTTTCCTGAGTGGTGGTTCCTAATGTGGAACCTTGCATCTTGTAACTATAGTTTGGGTTGTTCATTCCTCCTAGGTGCATAACTTTGCCCTTACCAACATTAAATATCATCTGCCATTTGAATGTCCAGTCTTCCAATTTATCAAGGTCATCTTGCAATTTTTCACAGTCCTCTTGGGTTTTAACAAATTTGAATAATTCTGTGTCATCTTCAAATTTGATTACCTCACTCATTATTCCCATTTCCAAGTCATTTATGAATATGTTAAAAAGTAGTTGGCCCAGCACAGATCCCTGGGGTACTCCACTATTCACCTTTCTCCATTTGGAAAATTGGCCATTTAGCTCTACCCCCTGCTTTCCATCTGTTAACCAGTTCCTTATTCACAATAGTACACTGCCTCCTATCCCATGGCTTTTAAATTGTGCCAAGAGTGTCTCATGAGGGACCTTGTCAAAGGCTTTCTGAAAATCTAGATACACTATATCAACTGCCTCACCTTTGTCGCTCTGTTTATTCATTCCTCCAAAAAAAATATAACAGATTAGTAAGATAAGACCTTTGGCTAAATTCATGTTGACTTTCTCCCATTAAACCATGGCTGACTATCTACATGTTTAGTAAATTTGTTCTCTATAATGGATTCTACAATTTTGCTCAAGCTCACCAGTCTGTAGTTTTCCAGATCACCTCTGGAACCCCTTTTGAAAATTGGTGTTACATTGGCCATTCGACAATCTTCAGGTATTACAGATGATTTTAATGATAGTTCACAGGTTACTAATAGTAGGTCTGCAATCTCAAATTTCAGTTCTTTCGGGTGTATTCCATCTGGTCCAGGTGATTTGCTACTCTTTAGTTTATCAAATAGCTGTATTACATCTTCTCGGTTTATCAATTTTCTCTTTAGATTCTTCCGATGCATCACCTTTAAATACCATTTCAGTCATGGGTAACTTCCCTACATCTTCTTTAGTAAAGACCGAAGCAAAGAATTCATTCAGTCTCTCTGCTATGGTCCTGTCCCTTCTTAGTGCCCCTTTTACCATTCTATCATCTAATGGTCCAACTGACTCTCTCACAGGTTTTTGGTTCGATCTCTTCTAGTACTGACTGGTTTGTTCTTCGGGCAGTCTATGCTATACACAGTATTCATCGTCAGCACCATAATTCAAAGGCATCAATTTGTTTTTATATTTTTCACTGTCCAACTTTCACATCCATAAGATGTTATTGAAAATGCCATGGCTTGGACAAGTCAAATCTTTGTGTGGAGAGAGATATCTCTGCTCTTGAGAATCCTGTCTAGGTCCTTCATAGCCATTCTGCCAAGAGTAATACACATTTAATTTCTTGGCTGCTTGTCATTTCTTTATTGATTATTGATCCAAGCATGTTAAAATTATCTAGTATTTCAATTTCTTCTCCATCAATGATGAAATTATTGCTTTTCAAACAAAAAACACAATGCAAAAAATTATGTATATATACACATTCAAATACTTTTAATATGATTCATAATATATTCAAACTATACACACACATACCATCATATTACCCCCAAAATCCAAGTAACAGTGTGTTACAAAAATTACATTGACAAAAAACAAACATATTGCACTAACATCAGAGTATCCTCTTAGATGATAAACCCCCAACTACACACAATACACATGTAATCTAAACCACATTTTACAAACAAACCAATAAAAGTTTCAACAATTCCTGTATTAAATAAGACAATAATAAATTAATCAAATTACATACTATAATGAATCTCTTAACAATCACTTTTTTCCTTTTATTCATGAATTATTAGACCCACATTTTTCTATCCAATCCCAGTTTTCTATTCAATCCAACTATCAATTATGGCATTATTCATAATCAAATTACAATGAGAAATACAGTGCTGATGATAGCCCTTCTCAGGAAGAAGCCGATTCCACATATACCGAAGAGCCTCCAGAAGGACTTCACCATAGACCAATGGTCCAATAAGAATATACCAGGGAACCCTCAGGGCTACTTCTATCATCCATCAAGGGAATCTGCAAGGGATAGCACATAAGTAAACTGACTCCATAAAAAATAGAATCACTCACTAAAGCACAACTAATGCAAACAAACCTTCCAATATGTAAATTTCTCCCTGGCCCATATAAAGGGACACTTTGTAAGCTCCTCTGTGTCGGCACCAACGCAAGCACAAAATCTCACATGCCGTTGTTATACAGACTGGACACAGCTGACCACCAAACTTGTAACAAACACCATAAAATGCAGTTTCGCCGGGTCTCGGCTTCCTCAGGGAAACTTGCCGAAACTAAAAACGAATTAAAATACCCGAACAAAACAACACACCATATACTAACAACTAAGTATGTATATATTTAATCAAGAAGCCTTACCACGAGTAAATCCCGGTTCCCAATCAAATTACAAACACACGGGAACAAGAGATGTCAAAAAACGCCAGCGCATGCGCCTTTATAAACCAATTTGCAAATAAACTTGCAAGCAGCAAATCAATAGAACCAATGCCATGCCACCTGGGAATTTAACCCTCCAGGTTCCACAGTATTCCAATGATATATAAATTGTTGTTCCCTATGGCATAATCGCCGCTGAAAATTACCACACACAACCACCCCTGACCTGTAACAATACAAAACAACGAAACTCTTCCAACGTATGACCCTTCAATCGCCAATGAGAGACCAACGATGCAGACGAAAGATGTTCGATGATATGTGTTTTAAAAGGGCGAGAAGTCTGGCCAATATATAGCAATGAACAGGGGCATAAGACTACATAAACTACCCCACTGGTTAAACAATCTGTTAAACCCCTTAACTCAAAAGTGAACCCCAGAGACGGATGCTGGAAAGACTGTATTTCCAAAGTAAATGCACACACTACACATTTATTACACTTTTTATGTCCTCGATCCTGTGTGGGAACTACATCATAGTGCCAAGAACGGGAATGTACCAATTGATCTCTTAAATTCCGCCCTCTGCGAAAGGAAAAAATAGGAGGATTCATAAAAATCAGATAAACCTTTAATATGTCCCAATGAGACAAAATAAGATCCCGTATATGACGTGCTTGTGTGGAAAAAGGTAAAACACAAGTCAAGGAAGGAACTTTTTCTTTATGTTGTTGAAAGAAAAACCACTCACGGTGAACATGATAAGCCCATTTATCACTGTGTCTGGATAGCCGCGTTGTTGAAATCGCTTCTTCATATGTTGTGCCTGTGTAACATATTCTGTGTAGAACATAACTTATGTAACCATAAGAACTGCCCAACAGGAATATTATTATGTAAGAAACGTGGATGAAAACTATTATAATCCAGCAGACTATTCCAATCCGTGGGTTTAGAAAAAATAGATGTATGAAATCCGCAACCCTCCAAAACCATCTTACTATCTAAAAAATGAACCTCCCTCGAAGATATTTCTGGTGTGAACTGTAAGTGAATGTCTTGAACATTCAACCATTGTAGAAATTCATGTAAAACTACTTCAAAACCATGCCAGATAAAGAAGATGTCATGAATAAATCTAACCCACTTTACTACAAAAGACCAATATTGGGATTTCATAACAACTTCCTCTTCAAAATACCGCACATATAATCCTGCTATAGAGGGAGCCACAGTGGCACCCATAGAAACACCTACAACCTGATAATAATAATTGCCCTGAAATTCAAAATAATTCCTATATAAGATCAAAGTCAATAACTGACGATAAAAAGATCTACGTTGTGGAGATAGTTGCAAATTCAATAGATATTGCATGGCAACCTCCAAACCCCTATGTTGGGGAATGTTGGTGTATAACGCTGAAATATCCATAGTAACCAACAAATATCTATCTCCCTCAGGAGACCAATTATCTAAATACGTCAGTAAATCACCAGAATCTTTAATAAAGGACAAGTCCTGATGTACCAACGGGCTCAAAAAAGAATCCATGTACTGTGACAAAGGCTCCAGCACTGACCCTATACCTGAAACAATCGGGCAGCCAGGAGGATGTGACAAATATTTGTGAATTTTAGGAACAACATAAAATGATGGTATACGAGGATATTGCACATAAAAAAACCACATTAAACGTTCCGTAATCAAACCCTATTGTAGTGCCATCTCCAAAACCTCCAAAACTTTAGACTGTATAAAGGGTGTAGGATCTTCCTCTAATAAAGGATAAAACTTTTCACTGCTCAATTCTGACATCACCTCCTGATCATATGTTGTTTTATCCAAAACAACAACACCCCCACCCTTATCCGCAGGTTTGATGACAATGGAGGTATCATGTTGTAATGACTGCAACGCCTTCCACTCCCGCGGGGACAAATTATGTTTGACCTTAGGGGAAGGCAAAGATTTTAAACCTTCTAAAATAACATGTTCAAAAGTCACAATGTTTGGGTCACTCACTCCTGGAGGAACCCAAGAGGATTTAGGTTGAAAAGGTGGATTTTCCCTAGTTGGTAACATGCATAGAATCAGATTGCATAGAAAAAAATAAAGTAATCCATAATTTATGTAAGAATACTTGTAAACTCACTTGCACAGCAAACTCATCAACCAAGGTAGTTGGGACAAAAGATAACCTTCGATTTAACACCATGGGAGTGTCTGGGTACTCTGGCTATAATTCGTGCAGCAGTATTTTGGGCAAGCTGTAGGGGGGTAATGGTAGCCTTGGGGAGTCCGTGGAGGACAGAGTTGCAGTAATCAAGGAGAAAAGTGATGGAGGCTTGGCAGACTGTGTGGAAGCTGTCAGGCGATAGGAGGAGATGGAGGTTGTAGATTACAGAGAATTTGGAGTTTGAAATAGATGGTTTTGGTGGTATTTGCAATATGGGTTGGACGTTCAGATGACAGTCCAGGATAACGCCGAGGTATTTGATCTGGGGTTTGACTTGTATTTTGGTATGTCTGAGTTTGATGCTTTGAGGAAGGGTGAAGTTGGGGTCTCTGGTCACATGAAGGATCTCTGTCTTGTTGAAGTTGACTGCAAGGTTGTGAAGCTGTAGTCATGAGACAATTTCTCGAAACAGGCAGTGAGGATGGAGAAGTCGGGGGAAGTAGTGTTGAATGGAGTGAAGATCATTATAGACCTGGTATCTGACATTGAAGCTCTGAAGGATGTAGCAGAGTGGCCTGATGTAACATAGTAAATGACAGCAGATAAATACCAATATGGTCCATCTAGTCTGCCCAGTAAGATGGCAAGAGTAGGTGCACCTGCCACTCAGTAGATATTGAATAGGAGGAAAGAGAGGGCAGAACCCTGTGGAAATCCTTGGGGAAGGGTGTAAGGCATTGGAGATTGGTTACTGATTCTTATCAGTTGGGTGTGCTGGGAAAGGTATGAGTGAATCCATTTGAGCAGGGAATCCTGGACACCAATAGTGTTGAGTTGGTTGAGTAGAATCTGGTGGGATACAGTGTCGAAAACTGCTGAGATGTTGAGAAATAACAGCACAAAGCCAGAAAGGGATTATTCAGTTCCATTTATGTGTGTGTTTAGGAGGGAGGTAAGCAGAGTTTCAGCACTGTGGTAGGGGCGGAAGCCATGCTGATTGTGGTCGAGTGGAGCAGATCTGTCAAGGTGCTCCTGGAGCTGAATTTGCACTGCTTTTTCAATGATTTTGGAAAGGTAGGGAAGGTTGGCAATATGAAGCAGGAGAGTTGGATCGAGGTTGATTTCTTCAGCAGGGGTCTCACAGAGACTTGTTTGAGCACAGATGGGAGGTAGGCTTGGGAGAGCGAAGCGTGGAGGATCGTAGATATAAATGGTAACAGCAGTGTTTTGCTAGCTTGATCCAGATTACTGGGAAGGGATCAAGAGGAGAAGTGGTGGTGTTGATGTAGGTGGTTATATTCAGGAGTTCTTTAGGGGGGACATTCCTGAATGAGGTCCATGTTTGGGTGATAGAGACTCAGGTGGTAGGAGGAGGTATGGATAAGGTTGGAATGCTTGGGAGCTTCTGTTTGGAAATGAGAAAATCTGCCATTATTTGCGGGTGGATGATGTTTTCCTGATGGGGTTGGGATGGGTCACTTGTGAGGGTTCTGACTAGGTTGAAAAGTTCTCTTGGTTTGTTTATGGCACAGAGGAGTATGTTGTTGTGGTGTTCACGCCTAGCGTTGAGGGTGTTGGTGGAATAAGCTGAGCGCTGTTCCATGTAGTTGGCTTGAATCTGTGGGTCTCTGGATTTTCTCCATCTATGTTCAAGTTGTCTGAGGTAGCGTTTTTGCTCTCTGAGGAGGGTTGAGTACCAGGGTGCATGAGACAGATGAGTTTTGGAGGAGGTGCGAGGTGGTGCCTTGGATGCGTTGGTGATGGTGGAATTCCAGGATTGTACTAGCATGTTGAGGTCAGAATGTTGAAATGCTTGCATCAGTTTAATACATTGAAACGTATTAGTGGTATAAATTAATTCTATGCACATTAATTCATAGGATAATGTGCATTAAAATGATTTTGCATGGGGACTTCCGGTGACGCCACAGAGCTAATGGCAGCAGTCTAGTCAAGCACCATCTGAATCCCACATATTGGCCTAGTGGTTGGGGCAAGGAACCACAGGCTGGGAGGTTGGTGGTTCAAATCCCACTAGAGGACAGCAACCTTGGACTGGAAGGACTGGGGTTTCTAGTCCCACAGGTGCTCCTTGTGGTCTTGGACAAGCCATTTAACCCTCCATTGCCCATGTTCCCTGTAAGTATTAGTGTATGTGTCTCATATCCCCTTGTGTTAAATGTATCCCCCAATTATGTTGTGACCACTTTGAAGGATAAGGTGGTATACAAAACTGTCTAAATAAATAAATATTCTAGTGAAAATAAGCAGTTCCCCAAGCAGCATGGTGGATGGGAGTCAGACCACTGATCTCGCAATAATCAGTCAGAAAGAAGTTGGCAGGGTTTCAATCAGCATATTCAAGACAGGAGGCGGCGGCAGCAGTAAACCCAGTGAATTTGAGGGAGACTGGAGAAATGGAGAGCTTGGAGGAAGAGAAGGTGCTCAGTGGGGGAGAACAAGATGGGGCAGATATGAAGGCCTGGCTGCAAGCATTTAAAAGAGAGATTCAAGAAGATTTGAAAGAGACACTTGAATATGCAACAAGACTTGGGATCCCTGGGGCAGTGTGTGGAAGAAATGGAGTAGCACATGGAAAGCCATGTGGTGGGTCTGCAGGAAATGGCAGCAGAGCAGAGCATGCTTAAGGCCCAGCAGGAGGAGTTAAGGGAGAAAATTGAAGAGCTTGAGGATTGTGCGTGGAGGAGTAACCTACGAATTAGAGACAGATAACTTTAAAGATTGTTCTCAAGTGCTGCAGCGGTTGTTTCTTCATTTCTTGAGATTGGAGGGAGGCGAAGTAGAAATAGTAGATCAAGTGGGGGTGGAGAGAGCACACCGGAGTTTGGGAGCACAGAGAGACAAGCAGCCGCGTGATGTTATTGTATGCCTGAGCTCTTTCCCAGTTAAAGAAAAGATACTGAATGGTGGCAAGGAAATATGGCCATATTGCATGGGAGAAATGTGAGGTGGAAGTCTTTAATGATCTCTCCTGAGGCACCCTGGAGTGGCGCAGATGAATGAAAGAGGTGACAACTTATTTGAGGGAGAAAGGATTGCTGTATAAATGGATGTTCCCCTTCGGACTTTTGATAACAGTAAATGGGGTGTCCAAGAAGGTGAAGGTAGCAGAGGAAGCGTGGGCAGTGTTGCATGAGCTGGGGTGTGAAAACCTTCCAATTTATTTATTTATTTATTTAACATGTTTTGTATCCCGCCTTTTCCTTCAATCAAAGCGGTTAATACAGCACAAAGTTAAACAAAGGTGAGGGAAACATACATTGCATTATCATTACATCACAACAAAACACTAGGAGTACAAACAGGGAACACAGTACATAACTTACATTACATTACCTTACATTAACTACAAACAGCATATCGCTGAACAGAATGAGCATATAGAATAAGCATATAGCAGCAGATAGTGGGTCCCGCACGGTCCACCGCCTAAGGGCCACGCCAAAGGGCCCTCTTGCAAGGCCCTCAGGCACGGGCCCGCAAGGCACGGGCGCGCCATTGCTGAAGGGATTCTAAATGATTTGAAAAGTGCTCAGATTGGCTGCAGTTTTCTCTCACACACAGTTCCCAACCAAGTAGGCACAGCTGATTCTCACTCACTGCTCACAGGATCGTTGGAGCCTTTGCTGAAGGGATTCTAAATGATTTGAAAAGTGCTCAGATTGGCTGCAGTTTTCTCTCACACACAGTTCCCAACCAAGTAGGCACAGCTGATTCTCACTCACTGCTCACAGGATCGTTGAAGCCTTTGCTGAAGGGATTCTAAATGATTTGAAAAGTGCTCAGATTGGCTGCAGTTTTCTCTCACACACAGTTCCCAACCAAGTAGGCACAGCTGATTCTCACTCACTGCTCACAGGATCGTTGGAGCCTTTGCTGAAGGGATTCTAAATGATTTGAAAAGTGCTCAGATTGGCTGCAGTTTTCTCTCACACACAGTTCCCAACCAAGTAGGCACAGCTGATTCTCACTCACTGCTCACAGGATCGTTGAAGCCTTTGCTGAAGGGATTCTAAATGATTTGAAAAGTGCTCAGATTGGCTGCAGTTTTCTCTCACACACAGTTCCCAACCAAGTAGGCACAGCTGATTCTCACTCACTGCTCACAGGATCGTTGGAGCCTTTGCTGAAGGGATTCTAAATGATTTGAAAAGTGCTCAGATTGGCTGCAGTTTTCTCTCACACACAGTTCCCAACCAAGTAGGCACAGCTGATTCTCACTCACTGCTCACAGGATCGTTGAAGCCTTTGCTGAAGGGATTCTAAATGATTTGAAAAGTGCTCAGATTGGCTGCAGTTTTCTCTCACACACAGTTCCCAACCAAGTAGGCACAGCTGATTCTCACTCACTGCTCACAGGATCGTTGGAGCCTTTGCTGAAGGGATTCTAAATGATTTGAAAAGTGCTCAGATTGGCTGCAGTTTTCTCTCACACACAGTTCCCAACCAAGTAGGCACAGCTGATTCTCACTCACTGCTCACAGGATCGTTGGAGCCTTTGCTGAAGGGATTCTAAATGATTTGAAAAGTGCTCAGATTGGCTGCAGTTTTCTCTCACACACAGTTCCCAACCAAGTAGGCACAGCTGATTCTCACTCACTGCTCACAGGATCGTTGGAGCCTTTGCTGAAGGGATTCTAAATGATTTGAAAAGTGCTCAGATTGGCTGCAGTTTTCTCTCACACACAGTTCCCAACCAAGTAGGCACAGCTGATTCTCACTCACTGCTCACAGGATCGTTGGAGCCTTTGCTGAAGGGATTCTAAATGATTTGAAAAGTGCTCAGATTGGCTGCAGTTTTCTCTCACACACAGTTCCCAACCAAGTAGGCACAGCTGATTCTCACTCACTGCTCACAGGATCGTTGAAGCCTTTGCTGAAGGGATTCTAAATGATTTGAAAAGTGCTCAGATTGGCAGAGAGTAGCAGTGAAGGGGAGGAGATTGAAGAGATTGTCCCAAGAAATGAAGGTAATGTGGACAGCTGTGGATTCCTAAGATTATGGATCGAGAGGTGGTGAGATCACTGGTGGTCATTAGGACAGGGGATGTAAGGTCCCGTGGACACTGGACGTATAGGGCACTTGCAGGGGGGGATTATAATGGTGGGAAAGGGGAGGAGGGATTTATGTTGAGTGTTAATAGTCATACAATTTTATCATAATGGAAACTTGGAAATATGATTAAGATAAAGGTAGGGCAGGGGGAGAAGGGCAGGATCTATGGTTGGAGTGGGGGGTTGGTTACTGCCTTTGCCTGCGGTATCTGAATGGTTTATAAAATTGGATTAATGAACTCCTTCTGTTCTTTTGTTGTTTAAGGGATTATACTATAGGTGTATGGGTGGAGGGTGAGGGGTGGGGGGAATACTTGGGGCCATAATGAGTGGTGAAGGATTGGGAGTCCTCGGTGAATAAAGCCCGAGGTTGCGGTTTCATTTATGGGCGGGGGTTGGACTTCCGGCTTCTTGGCCTGGGGGCCGGTCCACTGTTGAGCCCCCCCTCTTGTCTGGAAAGGGGTGGGGGAGTAGAAGGCGATTGGAGTGAGGTAGGAGAGTGGTAAGAAGAAAGAGTGCTGGTGGGGAGTGCAGTGGGATAGAACATGATACACATGGAAGAAAGGCAGTGGAGGGTAGAGGGGGGATATGGGTTATGGTATAAGGAAGTGGAGTAAATGGAGGGGTGTGGGTGAGGGTGGGGGTGGGGGAGGGGGGTTGAGGGAGGAGGGAGGGAAGGGGGAGGGGAGAGTAGGCTGGGGGAGACACGGCATGATAGGGGGAAAGAGGTGGAGTAAGTGGCAAAAGGGAAATGATACGGATAGGTTGGTAAATGTTAAGGGGATGAATACACCTATAAAACGCAGGCAGCTATACCGAGATGCTCAGAGGAATCAATGGGACGTAGTGTTATTGCAAGAAACACATTTAAGGAAAAGGGATGTGGGGTGGATGAAGAATGGGAGGTTCCCGGATCAATTCTACTCAGTAAATATGGAGGGGCCCAGAGGGGCGGAGTAGCTATTTTGGTGAAAGAGGGAAGTGGGATTCAGGTACAAGAGAGCTTTAGGGATCAGGAAGGGAGAATGGTGGGAATTAGGGGGAAGTTGGGGAATGAGGATATTAGTGTATGGACCAAATGGGAATTAAGTTCCCTTCTGGAAGGGAGCACGAATGTTGCTGGCGGAGGGGTCACAGGGGAAACTTCTTATAGGGGGGGATTTTAATGTAGTGCTGAATCCAGGTGAAGACCGGCATCCTAGTGGGCCAGATGGAGGAGGGAGTAATAGGAGAGGGTTGGGCCAGCTGTGTCAGTATAATTTGGTGGATGTCTGGAGAGAACTACACCCCAGGGGGCGAGAATATACAGTCTTCTCAGCACCATATAACAGTTGGAGTAGGACTGATATGATATTAGTGGATAGGGAATGGATGTTAGAGGTTAAAGAGGGGGGTATAGAACCATAACGTGGTCGGATCATGGGGCGATTGGAGTGGAAATAAATGGGAAGCAGCAGGTGGGTATCAAATTTTGGAGATTAAATGAGAGTTTACTCAAGCGGAAAGAGGTAATTGCGGGTATAAGGGGGCAATAAGGGAGTATCTTTCTTTTAATGATACAGGGGAGGTGAGGGATGCAACACTATGGGAGAGATTGAAGGCCTATGTTCGAGAGCGGTTTATTATGTGTGCGGTGAAACTAAAAAAAGGCCAGATATCAAAGGGAAATTGAGCTAAGCAGAACACTTAAAGTAGCGGAGTCTGTTTACCGGCGCATGGGGGCGAAGCAGGATCGGAGAGAGGGGGAGAAGGTGCCGGGGGAACTACAAGGGTTGCAAGTAGATCGGGTAGCATTTGAAATGCGTCAGGTAAAACAAGTGTACTATGAATTTGGTGACAAGCCAAGTAGGATTGTTGGCCTGAAGGTTGCGGCAGAAGAAATTTAAATCAATGATATATCAAATTTGGGGGAAGGATGGAAGGGTGTTCCAGGACGAAAATAAAATTAGGGAGAGGTTTCTCAGTTTTACCAGGAACTGTATAAACGGCAGGAAGGGATTAGGGAGGAACAAATTCAAGGATACTTAGACGAAATTAGGTTGCCAGTATTGCCGGAGGAGGCTCAAGATAGGCTGGAGGAGGAAATTACGGAACAGGAAAATGGACAGGCGGTACGGGGGATGTCAGTGGGAAAGGCCTCGGGATTAGACAGGCTACCAGGAAGTTTTTATAAAATATTCTTAGAAGAAATTGGGAAGGTACTGGTTCGCTTATTTAATGGAATGTTAGAGGAGGAAGGGGAATTGTCAAAAGACATGCATACAGCAGGAATTACCATCTTGCCAAAGCCAGGGAGGGATCTCTTATTGCCCCATTTCATTGCTCAATATGGATGTTAAAATCTTAGCAAAGATGTTGGTAGGGAGACTGGCGCCGTGGATGCCAGCATTGATAAATGAGGATCAGGCAGGGTTCATTATGAGGAGGCAAGCAGCTGATAATATTAAGAGGGCGATAGAGGTGGTATGGGAAGCGGGGCAGGGGAACGAGGGGTTTATGTTGATGTCAATTGATCCCGAGAAGGCATTTGATAGGGTGCATTGGGATTTTTTAATGAGTGTAATGAGGAAAATGGGGTTCGGTCCAAATTATGAGAAATGGGTAAAGGGGTTATATGCTAGGCCTAGGACACGAGTTAAAATAAATGGGAGTTATTCAGGGGATTTCGAATTGGGAAGAGGGACCTGACAGGGGTGTCTGATGTCACCCCTATTGTTTGCTATGGTGGTTGAACCATTGGCGCAGAGGATTAGGGCGAATGACAAGATTCTGGGCTTGGAAAAGAGGGGGGGGGGGATAGCCATAAAATATTATTTGCAGATGATATATTATTATATTTGGGTAAGCCACAGTTGACACTCCCAGTAGTGATGGGGGAGATACATAGGTATTGGGAAGTGTCAGGGTTTAGAATGAACCTGGATAAGATGGAGCCGTTGAATGTGATGGTACCTCGGGAAGTGGTGGAGCAATTGAAAAAGGATTATCCCCTGTGTTGGTTTGCAAAATCGCTGAGTTACTTGGGAGTTCAGATACCAGTGAAATATGAGGAAGTGTAATGTACAAGGTTAATTACCCAAGAATCCTGGGGACAATAAGCAAAGAATTAGATGTGTGGATGAGATTTGAAGTGTCATGGCAGGGTCATATAGTTGGAGTAAAAATGAATATCCTTCCGCTATATCTTTTTCAGGCATTGCCGGTGGTAGTGCCAGATGGAGCTGTATGTGCACTTGAGAGGAAGGTATTCCAGTATATTTGGCGAAAGAGACCCCCACAAATAGCAAGAGAGGTTGTGTATGGAGTGGAGGAGTGGCCTAGTGGTTGGGGCAAGGTACTTCAGGCCGGAAGGTCGGGGGTTCAAATCCCACTAGAGAACAGCAAACGTGGGCCGGAAGGACTGGGGTTTCTAGTCCCACAGCTGCTCCTTGTGGTCTTGGGCAAGCCACTTAACCCTCCATAGCCCATGTTCCCTGTAAAATAGTTATCTCCAAGTTATAATGCCCTGTTCAATGTAATTTCAGTTTGTTCAATGTAAACTGCACTGATGCAGAATAGTGGGGTATATAAGAGAATGTAAATAAATGTATGTGTCAAAGGAGGAAGGGGGCTGGGAGTTCCTGACTTTAGGGACTACTATAGAGTGGCTCAAGTAAGGCATGTAATGGATTGGCACTCAAGCAAGGGGGTTAAACCCTATGTGGCACTTGAACAAACACATGCTAAAAGGGGAAGATTGGAGGCTTGACTTTGGGCCTCATGAAAGGATCAGAGGGTAATGGGAGTGGGAACCCCAGCTATGCAAAAGGTAGTTGAGGTGTGCGATGGGGTGCAGGCACAAGAGGTTAAAGGGAGGAGTAGGGGGTTTCCTTGATGACCCCTTGGAATGGGTGGAAGGCTTTTACTCCTGGATGGGAAGGGGGGGATCTTTGATGAGTGGCGGGGTAGAGGGTTCAAATGTTTTTACCAATTAGTGGATGAAAGAGAGACTCAGGAGTGTGAGGAAGTGAGGAGGGATTATGCTTTGGAGGGAAAAGATAGATTTGCATCTCTCCAGGCATGTCATTTCCTCAGGGGGGCTCTAGGGAAAGACAGTATAGATAGAAAATTGTCTGCACTGGAGACAATTTGGTATGGAAAAAAGGGATCAAAAGGTCTGATTTCGGCATTATATAAGGGGATAAGGGAGCGAAAGGGAAAACAGTTTAAATACATGGTAGAGTGGGAGGTGGATTTAGGGGAGAGAATGTCCACCAAGAAAGATATGGGACCAGGTGAAAAGGGCCCCTTGGTCTAGCAACATTAGGAAAAATTGTTCAAAATTATGTTTTGATGGTATTACACATCGGAGAGGTTGCATCAGATATACCCCGGGGTAGCGCCATACTGCTGGAGGGGGTGTGGGGAGGTGGGATCGTTTTGGCATATTTGGTGGCAGTGCTCGAAGATATGAGAGTATTGGGGAAAGATAGAAAGGTGGATGCAGGTGAAATTGGGGGTGGGAGAGGAATTGAAGCCTAGTATCTACCTATTTTCCTGGTGGGGAAGCTCGCAGCAGCAAGGCCGAAGGCGAATGGCGATTGCCTGTTTTAAGTGCAGCTCGGTGTGAGCTGGCGGCAGCGTGGAAGCAGAAAGATGCCCCTTCCATTGAGAAGTTTGAGGAAAGACTTAGGCACACAGTGCTCATGGAGAAATTAACTGCAGCAAAGAGGATTGGTTTGAATTGGATTGAGGAGAGTTATAGCGTGTCTTACAGGGGGATGGGGAGGGGGCAGGAGGGGGCAGGGAGGGCGAAGTTGGGAGGGATAGGAGATAGGGTACTCAATAAGGTAGAATTGTAAAATTAGGTGGGGGAGGAGGGAGGGGCGGAAGCAGGGTGATTTAGAGGTATGGTGTGATGCACAGTTAAGTGCATAAAAATGTGGAATAAGTGGGAGGACATAATGTAAAGATAGGTCCCAGTGGATCAGTGGACAGTAGCGTAAAACAAAAAACAAAACCTTACTTTGTCACTGTGAGTTTTACTGATAGTATGGTTGGACTGTACTATGTTGGTTAGGAATGACATGGAAAATGTATTCATCTAATTGTCTTATATCGGTGTATTATTGAATAAAAATTTGGTGTATTATTGAATAAAAATTTAAACAATAAAAAAAATGATTTTGCACGGCAGAAGTGATATCATGCAGTTGAATAGACAGTGGAATATTTAGCTCTGTCAGACAGTTACGAGTTTTGCAAAAATTAGCCCACTTCAACTGCATTAACTTTCACTACCAGGTTCAGGAAATGTGTGGGCAATTGTGCAGATGAACCTATATGACTACTCACCAAAAATGCTGCTTTAAAGGAGTTTGCATTCCAGGGCAATAAGGAAAACAGCTGCATGGTGACAGAAATAGCGCCAGAGTTAGGAGAAGGATTGGGAGAAGGAGGATGGGGGCAGGAATGGGAGAAGGAAGATGAAAGGGAGGGAATAGGGGAGGGAGGATGAGGAGGTGGGAGTGGGAGTGGGAGAGTGGAGGGGTTTGCGATGGGGGGGAATTTTATGGTGATATATCAGGTAGTGGGGTGGGAAGTTTAGGGAGAGCCTTGCAGGGACTGAAGGGAGAGTGGGGGAGGTAAGGTTTGATCTGGGATATAAATGATACAACTACATTCATCTAGATGTGGAGTGGTTTCACTGAATGTGGCAGCATTAAATTACTGGCATAGAGTTGGGATCCATTTTGACTGGTAGAAAAATGGTATACCAAAATAGTTAATTCAGTTATCCAAGATTGTTCTTTGATATGACCCGGCTGAAGATGCTCTCAGGCTTATCACAGTCTTGTCGGAGTTTTTGAGGCTTCTCTGCCCATTTCATGAAGGGTAAGAGGAAAGGGAAGGGGAAGCTTGCTCCTGGAAGTGCCACTTATGTGCCCCTTCGCCAGGCAACCCCAGATGGCTTTGGAGTGTCAGCCATTTCTCTTGTGATGCCTTCCCTGGGTAAGCCCAACAGGCAGTCTATGGGCAGCAGTGTTGGGGCTTCGCTTAGCCTATCATGTTTGAATCTTGTGATGGGTGTGATGGTTATGCTGTTGTATTGAAATGTTCCTTGAATAGATGTGCCTTTAGGTGCTTTTGGAAAGTCTTGAGGTTGGCAATGATTCTGAGATTGTCCGGTAGTCTGTTGCATATGGAGGGTGTATATAGAAACATAGAAACATGATGACAGAAAAAGACCACAAGGCCCATCTAGTCTGTCCTTCCATAACAACTACAACAGTCCACTTTTTACCTTTAGAGATCCTCTGTGTTGGTCCCATGCTTTTTTGAATTCAGTTACTGTCCTCATCTCTACCACCTCCACTGGGAGACTATTCCACGGATCCACTACTCTTTCCGTAAAGAAATATCTCCGCATATCACTCCTGAATCTATCTCCCTTCACCCTCATCCCATGTCCCCTTGTAGCAGAACTTGCTTTCAATTGAAAGAGGCTCTCTCCCTGAACATTTATGCCACGGAGGTATTTAAACATCTCAATCATATCACCTCTATCCCGCCTTTCCTCTAAGGTGTACATATTAAGATCCTTAAGTCTGTCCTCATATGCTTTATAATGAAGCCCATTAATCATTTTAGTAGCAACCCTCTGCACCGACTCCATCCTGTTCACATCCTTTTGAAGGTGCGGTCTCCAAAATTGCACACCATACTCCAAATGAGGTCGCACCAAAGACTTATACAGAGGCATTATCACCTCCTTTTTTCTGCTAGCCATTCCTCTCCGTATGCACCCAAGCATCCTTCTAGCTTTTGCTGTCGCCTTTTCTACCTGTTTAGCTACTTTAAGATCATCAGACACAACCACGCCTAGGTCCCGCTTTTCTTTAGTGGTCAAAAGTACTTCACCTCCTATACTGTATTGCTCCCTTGGATTGCTGCAGCCCAAATGCATGACCTTACATTTTTTAACATTAAATCGCAGCTGCCAAATTCTAGACCATTCTTCAAGCTTAGCTAGATCCCTCCTCATGTTATCTACACCTTCCTGAGTGTCTACTCTATTGCAGATTTTGGTATCATCCGCAAAGAGGCAAACCTTACCCGACAGCCCTTACGCTATATCACTAACAAAGATGTTAAAAAGAATCGGACCAAGGACAGATCCCTGGGGCACACCACTGGTAACATCCTTCTCCTCAGAGTGAGCTCCATTTACTTGTACTCTTTGTCGCCTCCCACCCAACCAATTTCAACCCAAGCAGTAACTTTAGGGTCCATCCCTAGGGTGCTCAGTTTGTTTATAAGTCGCCTGTGAGGAACAGTGTCAAAGGCTTTACTGAAATCTAAATACACCACATCTAGAGCTCTCCCTCGGTCCAACTCCCTGGTCACCCAGTCAAAGAAATCAATCTGGAATGCTCTTTTACATGCTTGCTGTTTGATTTGGTTCTGGTGTGAGAAATAGTCAGGGATGTGGATGTGGATGTTCGCCTGGTTCTTTGTGGTTGGGAGGGCTATACAGGTGAGCTGAGGTGTGTGGGAGGGTCCGCGTGGATGGCTTTATGTGTTAACATTATTGTTTTGTACATTATGTGACTCAGCAGAGGAAGTCAGTTTAGCTGTTTTAGTATTGGAGTTATATGGTCTTGCCTTGTCGCTTCTTGTAAGGTTCTTGCAGCTGAATGGAGAACTGTTTGGAACAGAAGTAGTGTGGACTGTGGCAGTCCTTGGTATATGGCATTGTAGTAATCTAGGTGGGGTATTACTGTTGCTTGCAGCATATGCTGGAAGTCTTCTGGCTCGAGCAGTGGTCAGAATCATTGAAGTGTCCTTGTTTTATGGTAAATTATTTTGGTGGTTTTGTTTATATTGGTTTTGAATGTTAGATGTTCAGGGTGACTCCAAGGTATTTGACCTCTGACTTAGTTTTGATTGTGATATCATTCAGCATTATTGTGGGGGATGGGGACAAATGTGGTGTCTCTCTATATATACCATATAGGGATAGGGTTCTGTCATGTTGAAGTTGATTTTCAGGTTGTTGTCTCATAGCCAGTCTGCAACCTCAGTGAAACAGTCCTGGTAGGCAGAGGGGATGGGTTGATTTGTGTTGATTGGTCCATATATCATAATATTGTCAGCGTAAATGTGGACGTGAAGACTGTGCGATCTTATGACTGTGCAGAGTGGTCATAGGTAGAGGTTGAAGAGAATGGCAGAGAGGGTGAATCCTTGGGGGACTCCCTGCATTTGCTTGTATGGGATGGACATGTTGTTTTCTGTCTTTATCTGTTGGTGTTTTTCTGTGAGGTATGATGTAAACCACTTGAGTATGGTGCCCTGAATTCCATCGGTGCAGAGACATTGTATTAGGAGGTGGTGGTCTACAGTATCAAATGCTGATGAGATGTCCAGGAAGATAAGTTAAAAGCCTTGATGAACTTGTTGCATCCCTTGTGTTAGGGTATTTATTAGTGTGGTTAGTAGAGTTTCCATTCCATGGTTTGGGCAGAACCTGTGTTGCTGAGGGTTGAGTAGGTGCTTCAATGACACAGTATTTAAAATCACGGACCATCCCCCGAGGGTTGCGAATGACCCGGGCCCCTAAGATGTTTTTATCTGACACGGAATTCATCTCCAAATGGAATAGAATCTGCAATAAATGCAGTTTTGATTTAATTGCATTGATTTTGGAGAGGACTCTTCAGGAGGAAGATTCCTTGGGAAAATTGATATCTGAATCTAAGGAGGCTTTGAAAAAATCTGTGGAGGCCCCGATTTTTCAATTGAAAATTGAGGAAATTGAACATCAATTAAAAGGTTTTTTTGATTATCTAAAATTATTTAAGATGCGTAAATTCACACGCGACAAAACAGATTATGACAATGGGCGAGTATATCGTTGGATGTATGAACAGAACACTGATGATTCTCGGAGGAGGGTTATATTTGATATTTCATCAGATGACACGGATGATAGTAATAGTTCTGGCTCACATTCTCAACACTCTAATAGAGGACAACAGGATTTTCGGTCCACTCAGGCTCGGGGTCGCAGGGTACAGCGGACCGATCAATTCGAGCAGTGGGACCCTCCGACTACCAGACAGAGGGTCAAGCAGGCCTGCAATCTTTAGTGGTGAATTTAACGGGTCGTCCTTTAGATCCTGCTTGGAAACGGTTATTGAATTTGGGTTTGTCTTTCATACCGACGGTCATGTATGATCCATTCAAGATGAGAGTAGTGTTGTATAAATTTTTTAGGAAACTCCAAGTTATTAATTTTTTTGGTAAACACTCAGCTGACATGTCTACAACCTCGCAAGTTTCTGTGGTGAGACCAAATTCTAGGTGGATTCCTCCAGGCATCATGGACCTAGCCATTGCAACATATCAGGCTTTGGTATTACAAGATTTGAACAGGTCTGAAGAAAGCTTTTCGCGTTGGCGAGCAAATGTTACCAAACAGGATAGAGAAAGTTTACATCTCCTTTCTAATGATTCTTCTGTAACTATACGTTGTGCTGATAAGGGGGGAGCCATTGTGTTACAATTCACAGATGCCTATAAGGGGGACTTGCAAGCTCATGTACTGGATTCTTTTGTGTATAAAAAACTGGATGGAGATCCTACTTCTGCCTTACAAGTGGGCATTTGAAGTTTAGTGATGGAGGCATTGTCTAATAAGTGGATTACATCTGAAGTGATGACTATATTAAAGAGGCATTGGTCTGCGTTATCTTTACATGCTTGTTTCAACAAACCCTTACATTTGGCACATTCACGGGGGGCCAACCTGTGGGATCTGCTGGTAAAATCGGCGGTGGAGAAGGACAGACCGATTTATCTGGATGGGACATCTCGAGGCCACTTCCCTTTCAATGATTGCAGTTATTGTGCCACTACATTATTGGGTGACACGTGGACGGATCTGAGAATAGGCCGGATCTTTTATCGACGTTGGCTAACTGATTGTAATTCCACTTTTGTAATATATTTTTTACAATGTACTTGCCCGGCCATATATGTGGGAAGTACTATACGAGCAATCAGGGTGCGGATTGGGGAACATGCATCGAGACTTTGTCGGCAAGAACTTTCAGCGCCTGTTGTTCAACATTGTTTGAAATGCCATCATACTTTTGACCAACTTGTTTGGTCTGTTATTGATCACATTCCACAGGATCCCTGGGGTGGTGATCGCATAACCCGGTTGAGACGGCTTGAACAACGATGGATTTTTAAATTACAATCTGTTAATCCGACTGTCATGAATCGTGAGATTGATTGGATGGGTTCATTCTGACGCAATACCATTCAAATATGGGCTTTCCTTGTTTGTGGGAACTCCCTTTGTGATTGGGGTGTGCTAAGATGACAGGCAGTTCGCTGTTAGCCAATCCTGAGAGTAGAGTCCCTTATTTGATTGGCCAGCTGTACTGGCGTTTTCTAACAGTTACAAGCAACTATGGAGCACTTGATACAGGGGTTTATGCACCCCGAAATGTGCACGTCGTGCGTGTTTGATCGTTTGGCATTCAGATAAGTACAACATATTTCTGGATGGATTTTTAAACTACGCTGCATATCTTAGACACAATTGGTGAATGAAAGGACATTTGTTGACTGGAGGGGATGGATTGAAATATCATCCTCCCTCAACTTTGCCCGACAAAAATATTATCTTTTCATTTGGAATTTACATAGTGATTTTTTTGATGGTTCATTCTTTTTGATCACTGTTTAAGGAATTTTGTTTTTTGAGTTTGTATTTATTTTTCTAAGCTTATAAACCACTTTTCTACCAGTCAAAGCGTGTACATTCAGGTACTGAATACATATTTTCCCCTTGTCCCTGAAGGGCTCACAATCTAGGTTTTTGTACCTGAGGCAACAGAGGATTAAGTGGCTTGCCTAAGGCCACAAGGAGTACATGTGGGAGTAGAAACCCCAGTCCTTCTGGCCCATGATTGCTGTCCTCTAGTGGGATTTGAACCCCTAGCCCTCCAAGCCTGAGGTAACTTGCCCCAACACCTAGGCTACTCCTCCCTTTTTGATATGGTCTTGCAGTTGGTGCTGTACTGTTTTCTCAATGATCTTTGCCAGGAAAGGAAGGCTTGTGATGGGCCTATATGATGAGGGATCGCAGGGTTCAAGGGTAGTTTTTTTAGTGTTGGACGGATGGAGGAGGTTTTCAGGCTTGAGGGTATGATGCTGTGTTGAAGTATTGAATGTGTAATTTTGGTGATTATAGCATCAAGCTCTTTCTTGATGACTTTAACCCACGCTGCCGAGCAGGGGTCTAGGGGAAAGGTTGTCGTGTTCAGTGCTGTAATGGTGTCTTCAATTTGTCTCTCAGTGATTCTGGAGAAGGATGTCCAGGGGTCAGGATAGTCACTTCCTGTGGTGGGTGGGATGTAGATATCAGGTTAGGGATGAAACTGTTTATAGAATAGAGCTTGTTGTTGGGGGGTGATTGGAATTTCTTGGTGTTTGGTTGAAAGTGTTTTAGTCAGCTGTTTCACTATATTGAACAACTCTCTTGGTTGGTTAATAGCTGATTTTAGTTGTTTTGAGTGATGTGTTTGACTTCATCTGTTGTGGTGTGGAGTCTTTCATTAATTGTAGATATATCAGTTTGTCCTCAGCGTTCTTCGTTTTGCGCCATTTTCTTTCGTGTTTTCAAAGTTGTGGTTTGAGATTGCAGAGGGCTGACGTATACCAGTTGGTTTTAGGTTTCTTCCTGTTTGTGGTGTTGTTTGTGTCGGTGGCAATCTTAGTACTGTTATTCCAGCAGTCCGTGAGAGTGTCCGGGTTGGTGATGTCCTCAGATATGAGTGCAAGGGTGTCTTGAATGAAGTTCTCCTTGTTGAATGATTTGAACCTTCTGGTTGGTACACCTTGTTTGTGGTTGTCCCTGACAGTGTTCAGTGGTAGAGAGAACTTTATGATTTATGGTCAGACCACGGGACTGGTTGGTCTTGGATGGATTGGGTTAGATTTTAATGTGTGTTGCAGTCATTGAAATATATCAGATCGAGGGTGTTTCCTTTCGTGTGGATGAGAAAGTCGATAAGTTGCTCTAGTTCCATTGCTGCCATTGCTTGTATAAGGAGTGTGCATGGTTTTGTTTTAGTGATGGGAGATTGAAGTCATCTAGTACCAGGATGTCTTTTCCTGTGTTTGAAGCCGTTATTGTTATGTCCAGGATTGATGATAGGTCATTGGGATTGGCTGTTGGGGTCCTGTATATGAGGCAGATTGTGGTTGATTTGTTTGTGATAGTGATGAAGACTGACTCATTGGTGCTGTCGCTTGAGTGATACCAGAAATTGAAATGTTCCTTGGCTAGGATCATCACTCCACCCCCTTTGCATTAAGTTCTTGGGCATTAGTATAGGGCGTATCCACTTGGTGTGAGTTGATTCAGGAACACGTTGTCTGTGTTGGTGATCCATGTTTCTGTTATGCTGAGTATGTCTAAGTTGTGGGATAAGATAAGGTCTCTGATGGTTTGTATTTTGTTCCATATAGAGCAGAAGTTAATTAGAGCACAATGTAGGATTTGTGGGTGTGAGGGTCTAGGCCAGATCTGGGTAGAGTGTGAGATGTCATTCATTATGTGTATTAGATGCTGTGGGGTTGTTGGTGCATGTGTATGTCGGTGGTATGAGCATACAATTGTGTGGTATGGTGGTAGGCCAAGGTCAGGAAAGGGGAGTTGGGTTTGTGCGTGGTTTATGTGCTTTGGTAAGTAACAGGAATATCAGCAGCAGGTAGAGCAGGGGGTAAATTGATAGCATGGTGCTTCTTAGCTAGTGAGGGTTCTGAGAATGGAGGTTCGTAGTGTGGGATAGGTATACCTTCCTGTTTCTTTTGTTTTGTCTGTTGTTGTTATGGCTGTGTCCAACACTGTGTAGTTCTGTCATGTGTTAGTCTCCTGTTCACCATGGTGTTCTTCTCATTTGGTCCCCACCTAAGGGCCATGCTAAAGGGCCTTCTGGTGAGGCCCTCGGGTGCGGGCCTGCCAGGAACGGGCATGACTGATGTGCTTCTTTATGTGCAGGCAGCTGGTTGCGGTGTCCCTGGCCCGATTGGCATTGGCAGGGGGAGCGGGAGGGATTAGCGTTCCCGCTTCCTCCCCCGGTGCTGATCAGGTGGTGGAGTCCTGGATTCTGTGTTGCCGGGTGCTTGATGGTGCTTCTTTATACTCAGGCAGCTGTTTGAGGTGTCCCTGGCCCGATTGGCCTTGGCGGAGGGAGCGGGAGGGATTAGAGTTCCCGCTTCCTTCCCTGATGCTGATTGGGTAATGGAGTTCTTGAAACAGGATAGCCTGTTTGTTTTGTTTTACAGATGGATAACCGAATCATGAAGGTCCTCTTCCTGATTTTGCTGACAGCGGGATCCGAAATTGCCAAACTGATTAAGCCCAGCCTGCCTTCTGGAGTCATGCTGCAGGATACACCTGAATTCCTGATCACACAGTCCCAGACTGTCACACAGAAAGTCTTTGTTTTGCAGCAACACTTTGACATGTCTGACCCATGCACACCTAACACACAACAGTTGTTTAAAGCACACATGGACTATGCCACTGCTGATGTACAAAATATTTTAAGCCAGTTGGAGAAGGTTATGATCCAACCTATACAGCAAGAACACACTAGAGATAAAAGATTTGTAGGATTTGCTGTGAAAGCATTATTTATGGCCCTAGGCTCTTTGTTTGCGTCCACGATGTCTGTAGTGAATGCAGTATCTATAAGTAAATTCCAGAGCAATATTCAAGAGTTAAAGGCTGATATGAAAAATATCAAACACAGATCCATTCACAACAAGGTCAATTAATTGCCCATGGCAAGACTCTATGTAATACTGTCAAAGTGGTCAATCTTCATTCTAAGTTGATTAACCAGAATACAGTAGAGTTAGTTGTGGTCAAAGGTATAGTTAATGAGGAGTGTATTTTTATGCAACCAATACATCAACTTACCTATGATTTGTTCAAGGAGCTAGATAGAAGCATCAGTAACTTGACAGAAGAACAGATTACTACATATCTGGTATCCATAGACCTTATTGCTGAAGCCTTTGCTAAGGTAACTAGAACTAGCACAGAGCCACTTCAAATTCAGATTGCTTTCCAACTGGGAAATGCTATTCCATTATATTTCAAAAATATATGACAAAAATTAGATCAGTACCCTAAATAATCAAATCACATAATCTGACCTAAAGAACAACAAAGAGGACAAATAAAACGCATAATCAAACAATTTTTGTAGGAACGTTCATTGTGTCAGGAGATAAAATAACTCCTTTGAATAACGAACTTCTCCCTTTTAATCTTAAATTGAAATTGTGCAAGTGAATTAGTGCAGAACTTCAAAATTAAAACCATAAAGCCACAGTGCTAAGAATAAATTAGAACAGAACCAAAGTTCTTGAACTTAGCTGGCAATTGGAACCAAACCAGGAAACAATGAGTAAATGTAAGCCGCTACAGATCAGATTATGTGATTTTTTTTCTTAACATTTTTTTTGTTGATTATGCGTTTTGTTTGTCCTCTTTGTTGTTCTTTAGATCAGATTATGTGATTTGATTCCATTTTATGTAGCTGTACGGAATATGGAAATTGCTTTTCTGTTGAATTTTCCTTTTATTGTGCCTTATAAGGTGTACCAGTTGAGAGAAGTAGTTAATGTTGGCACCTGGTCTGAAAATGTTTACCTGCGAGTTAACACTCCTGAGTACTAAGCTTATCACCATGATGAACCATAAGAGTATCTTGTACCTAATTTTGGCATGTGCCAGTGCGCCAAGGACATTCATTGGTTATGCCCAGGTAAACATTTCCTGAAGGACACTACTGAAGCTCTATGTGGTTTGACTACTGAAAATGTGAAAGAGAAATACAAAGTTACCATGACTAAGTATGATGATTTCTCTGAAGCAAGGGTTGCTGTTGTAAATAATTTATGGTTAGTCAGCACCCCCCTCTGAAGGAACTTCTGGTTACCAAGAATAAACATGACATCATTAATAAAGTACCTCTTCTCTACAATGTTTGCTTAATTGATGTTCTAAGCACTCCATTGTTACTGATGGAGTAGCCCTGTTTTATTTAGATGCAGATGCTGTTTCTACTGAAATCCAGGCCATGACATTAAATTCACTGAAGTCGTAAACTACCTACTGGACTATAAGGACTCTCACACAGTTGAACTGTCCATTGATCAGGAAAGCTTTGATGTCACTGATTACAACCTTGATTCACAAGATGTGACATTTTACAGACTGATTTTATGTCTCATGTCATTGTGCCTGTTTTTACCCTTCTCTTGGCAATCTGTAAACGGGGGTGCTTGTTATGAAAGTTCCACAATCTTGGCAAGGACATGAATTTACTTGACTTGCAAAGGATTGTGGGTCTTGTAGTTCAATCACACAAAACTAGCCGTTTAACAAGAATAAAGAATTGACTCAGAGCCCTGGGTGTTTCACCCACTCTTAATGCAGTAGCTCTAAACATTCGCCTATATTCTGAAACAGACAACCCTAGGCAATCTCTTATAGCAGATTTTACATCTCTATAATTTAAAGCTTGAGTTGCTGTCATTGCCCTATAGGCGGCAAGCGCCTCCCCAGTTAATGAGGTTGCCAGCCTTACTGCCCACTGAGTCTCTTGCCATGCTAATGCTTGTGCCACTCTCTCAAAAAATTCAAGGAAATCATCAACAATATCTTCTGGTGTGAGTTTCCCAAAACTAAATGCCCCAATTCCCTGACTGAGTCCCACATTGTCCACATGTGGAATACCAGGTGTTACTGCTGGTCTTGCACCACCTTGGGTGTGAAGTGCAATTAAGGCTTCCACGAGGTCAAGCACTGGCTTCTGCTGCTCCCTCAGGGCTTTGATTGCAGAGTCCTGAGCCTGCTGTGCGACCTCTTGTTGCTTGGCGAATTGAGCTGCCATCCAGCTGGCCAGTTCCCTAGGATCCATCTCTGTATATCCCTGCAAGAAACAAAAGAAAAAAAAAACACAGAGCAGCACCCTACAAACAGATGTTTCCTCCTATTTTTTTTTCCAATTTACCCCTGTGTCTTACTCCTATCCACCACTAGTCATGCCCAGGTACTTATTACCTTATGCCAGTGATGAATCAGGCTCACACAGGGTCTTTTCCTCCTTGGAGCAGCTCCTGGAACAGCTTTTTTTTTTCAAGGCATTGTTAAGGGAAAAATCCACTCTCCAGCTTTTGACTTAAACTTTTTTCTTTCACTTTTCAGTTGTAAACCTTATAAATCCTGGAAATCCTTTGTATAAAAGCAATCCGAAAGACTACGCCACTATAAACGGGGGTGCTTGTTGTGAAAGTTCCACAATCTTGGCATGAATTTACCTGACTTGCAAAGGATTGTGGGTCTTGTAGTTCAATCACACAAAACTAGCCGTTTAACAAGAATAAAGAATTGTAGTTGCTCGAGTGTAAAGCAGAAAACAGATTTTATTTATGGGGTGTTATTCCCTCGCACAGATATGCTTGGTAACATCAACAGGATAATTTTCTCCAGGAGTTTTATTCAGGAAACAAAACAAATAAGGCAACTGAATTACTTATGCAACAACTTAGTAAAGACCTTGATGGAACAGAAAAGGTCTTTCCTCTAGCCCCTGCTAATAAACTTTCTTAGCAGTGCTGGAATGAAAAATAAACCCAAAAGGAAAATTCTCTTTATCAAAAAAAAAAAAAACAGCTTTCTTCCTTTCACACAGAGAAGAAGCTTTTTCCAAAGTCCCATGTGCACTTGTGCCTTGCTCTAATCACAGGTGCTTAACCAGCTGCAAATCATTGCTGGTCCACTCTCCACGTGGCTCCAGCTTTCCCCAAAGCTTTCTCTCAAAGAAACTTTTCTAGGAAGCTAAAAATCAGTACAGTTCCTTTTGGTGTTTGATCCTTATCTGAGGATTACTTTAGAACAGCAGCTTAGAAAGAGAACAATCCATGCATTCAACTTCCTCATCTGATATTTCCCCTTGCTCTTGAAATATCATAGGATCACTTTCATACACTGGCTCAGAGGATTTCTCTAACTGATCTCTACCAGGATAGAAACTGTTTCCCTGCTGTCTTCCTTGTGCAAAGCTAGGGAACAGATCAGAGTTCATACCTGAGATCACGCTGTCATTAGGGTTCCTCTCTGGGTATTTTGGCCAGTAGGTAGCAAAACGTCTGTGCCCAGCTCTCCAGTCAGAATCTCTGGACTTTAGGTCTCTTTTCCCATACCTCCTTGAATAGGTATTAGAGCTCCTTCTTTCTGTAGATGCAGCCGTCTCCCTTACATGCTGTCCGAGGGTTCCTGGCTGTATATCTCCAAGCCTCTGGCTTCTTCCAGTCCAATGAAGAATGCTTGCCCCAGGAATCTCTCCCAGCATACGTGCTGCCTTGGGCTCCTTTCTTAGACCTTCTGGACGTCTTGCTGTTCTTCCTTCTGTTCACGATCAGTCTCTCCTTCTCCAGCTCCCATTGCTGTCCTTGCTGTCCTTTTCTCTCCTTGCTCCCATCACTCTTGCTGCCTGTCTGATGAATTCCTTCTAGCTTTAAAGTGCCTAGATGGCCTGCAGGTGTTCTGAATTAAGCCCTGCCCTAGGAGATGTGTGATTAGGGATTACATCATTGCTTCTCTGATTACATCATTGCTTCTCTGATTCCCTACTTCATCTCTCCTAGAGGCTTTCTGTAAACCAGTGCATTCTGGGTCTGGTAGTCTTTTAGGTAAACACTCTGTTTTAGTGCTTTTACCAGCCAGCACAGGTTGCTTATTCAGAGCCATTTCACCTCTTGTATTATTTCTTCCTGAACTATGATAAGCTTCCTTATCACAAATCCAATTCTTGATTTCCTTATATCAGCAAATACAGATTTGTACCCTGCATCATCTTGTATGCAATGGACTTCCACTACCATCCATGCGTCTGCAAGATTTGATGGAACGTCACTTCATTGACTAGGGACGCCATTAACTTTTCAGTTATGCATTGCTTTTAACTGAGTTGTTTCATTTATCAATGGACGCTTGTGTATTGTTTACTAACACACTTATGCATTTAGGTGTTCCGTTGAAGTAACCAGGTACGGCAGACTGATCGCTTTCCGCCCTCCATTCCCCCTATTTCCCACCCCTTTTCGTTCACCCCTTCACCTTATACAATGATAGACACAACACCTTTCTGGGATTAAACTGGTCGCAGCTTTAATAACCTTTTAACAATAACCGAACAATATTCAAAACACATCATAATTGCCCCCCCCCCCCTGCAGATCAAGCCCTCACCAGCCATGTCAGTAGCAAGGTGATGCCATTTCCGCTTCCGCCTCGTCCAGGCCCGGCTATTATCCTAGCCCTCCCTCTTCCGGCTTCGCCATATTATTAGCAAAAACCCGAGGGATAGTCCGGGTCAGGGGTACCCCACCCCCGCCCTAAGGATTGCCTCCGGCTCTGGACCCCGGAAACCTCCGGGATCCCGCCACCCTTGTCCTGAGCCGCCCCCCAAGGCTAAGCTGTGACCAGCCCTTCTCCCTAGCAGAATACCCTCCTGCCAATCATTCAGGAGCAAGTCCATCCCAACCGGGGATAAATGTACTCCATCCTATCTGTATAAACCTGCACAGGCCACCTCTGCCCATGGGTGCAAAATCTGGCACCCCCCCGTGCTCCCCCACCCATCGGCCAATCTGGCGATTAATTTTCGTTAACCCCCTCGACCACCGCCGCTGATCTCTGCAAGCAGGCCTTGGAATGATATCAGACCAAACGATAACCACACCCTTAAACATTACTAACAGCTCCCCCAAATCCTTCTGAGCTGCACGAATTAACTGCCTACAAGTTCAGGAACCCAAGTCGTTGCCCCCCAGATGGATCAAGACGATGTCTGGTGCCCCTCACATCCGCTCGTAGTGCCGCAGCAAAGGCAAGAGCTGGATCCACCGTAGGCCGCGTTCGCCCAGCCATGAGACAGTCACCATCGAAGCCTCCAATCCAATGTTCAGGCCTACCGGCCATGTTGCTGCTCGCCGACCGGCCCAGTAAACAAACGAATGGCCAATCACCCAATAGCTACACGATCCTGATCCCACTTCTGTAAAACAAAATTGTAACAGTTAGCCACCAGACAGTTGCTATAAGCGCACATAGCTCTGGAACGCTTGCGACTTCCATCTACCAATCCTCTGTATCTCCCGCTCAGGCAGTCCCACCGCTGCAGCACTGATCGCTGCCCCGATTCGAAAAGAGTGCGGCGCGAACCGGCTCGGGTCCTCACCCATCAACCGCAGCGCCAGTCGCAACACCACCGTGAACTGAAAGCGCGTCAAAACCCCCTCATCTTCGTGAATAAAAAGACTGCCTGCCCCGCCCGGCCGTATGCGCAAATAAGACTTCAGCAAGGTAACCGGGCACGTGGGTGCCCCATCGACTGCCCTCAGGAATACCCACGTTCCTTTCCCTGTTGGATCCGTCTTAGATCGCGTTAACCGAATACGAACCCCACCCTCCGCCAAAGTCGCCTGCTGCAATTGCAAGCCCCGGCCCGACTCCGCTACCAACTCCCCCACACAAAAGGCGCCAAAAAAGGCCCCGCCTTTCAAAACCATTGGCTCCCGCGAGTGGGAGGAAGACGCGGGAGCCAATGGTTTTGAAAGGCACACCCCCTCACTCCCAACAGCTCCCCATGCCGCTGACGCACTAGACGCACGCGACCAGCCGCGCCCCCCCCCCTGGTTAATGCCGGCCGCGAGCACGAGGCTCCCCAGCCTTCCCGTTACATTGACACATTATATTGTATAACCTATATACCAAGTTATACATTGAGTAGGTTAAGTATACAGTACAAGTAAGTTTGAAGTTATTACATTGATTGAGTTGATTTGATCTTGCATATATCATTTCAGTATTAACTTTTCTTACTGCTTGTGTGTATGCACAGTATAATTACTCATACAGCATTGCTTCCAATGCAACCATTATGCTTAGAGTAACCATTATTAGATTTTAGTAACCATGTCATTTGGTTCTGACCTGCACAGTAGTTTGCTAGTTAGCTAGGTTTTAAGAGGGAATATGCTACCTTGTAGCTATTTCCATCTTAAAAGAGGGGGAAATGTACTGCATGGAGCCTGTTCTGAACCAAAGCCTGAATTAAGCAAGATGGATTCCTGTTTTGTTATAACTCAACATTAAAACTTGCAGATCAAGCAATTCTGCAGATTTATGTACTTCACAGCAGATGTATTATTTTCCAGCTAACTACCCGCAGAAGAACTCATTGCTGAGACCTTCACTGTGCTACTGGTACTAGCATTTGCAACAATGTATGGACTTGCATACCAGCAACTTTCTCGCATCATGGATCTTTGTTTGTAGAAGGACCACCTATTAGCTGTTACTGGATTTGCTGAAGATGAGACCAGCTAATCACCGGACCATCAAGACACACACGCAGCTCTCTCGGACCCAGCCACAAGCATTTTGGCAAGAGCTAAGGTACTGGTCTTTAATTCCGCCCCCCCCCCCCCCCCTTCAAGGTTGCTTAGGCAGACAGATAATGTACTGTATGTCTGAGTGCAGAGAGAATCAGTGATGTTGGTTTCTAAAACACTGATTAGGTCTTGCAATTTTAATTATAGGGCTGCATAACCTCTGAAAACTAATTTATGCTAATTTTATACTATTTTTCTGTCAGTAATAAAGTCTAATTTATATACAAACCCATGATTGGTTCTTGTTTTATCACATGGTTGTTTTCCAGGTAGTCCTATGGAATCCTGGGAATAATGGAGACTAGCGATTTTTCCTAGACATACCGAGTATTTATACTTGTGTATTTATCTGCTACTGATAATATTTCCTACAGAATGCCCTAGGACCTCTGCCTATGAGATAATTGATAAGAAAGAAGACATTGCTCAGAACCTCTGATGGGGCAGGAGAGTCATGAAAAAGAGAAAACCCCTTATGAATAGTGGGAAAGTTTGGTGAATGGAAAACGGCTGCAGGTAAGCCTAACCTTATATGTTACTGAGTCAATGTGCTACAAGAGAGATGCTGTGCAGCTGAACTATATTGGGGTGAACCCAGTGAAAGTAAAGAAGCTGGACATTGTAGAGAGAGGGCTTTGTCTGTAATGCTTGAGAGGAGAAAGAGAGCTCTTCTGTTAGCATGGTGCATGTGGAGGTGCCCTGAAGTTGAATTAGAGCTATGAAATCAGCTGAGGCAGAGACGCTGGACATTGGGAAAAAAAAAAGATTTCAGCCAGGGGTGCTTAAGAAGAGAAAGGGAGATCTTTTGTCAGCCTGTTCCAGATGGGTGCTCTATGGCAGAACTAACATTATGAAAATTAGCAGAAGCTAGCAGTCTCAAAGTTGAGCAATGGGAGCTTTAGGATATGTGAATTGTTTCACTTCAAGTTGTTTGTTTTCCTGAGAATAAACATGCAGTTATAATAGACTGCCAGAAGGAAAAAAATGAGCTGGAGTTGACTGTGATAACCATCTCTAGAACAAGCCAGCTTAGAGTGGAAAACACTGTCTGTGTGTAAGAACTTCTAAGAGGAGTGTGAAAACAGAACCTCTTAAGCTTATCGGGAGCAGTGGAAGCCCAGAGATAGGAGTGGTGATTTATGGGTTTGTGCCACCTGTGTTAAAAGAGAACGTAAAGAATATTTGGAACCAGGGTAAAGAATCTTAAAAACGTGCTATGAACATTGACTGGCTGTGTGACTTTTAAAGAAACAGCATGTTTTTAGTACAAGCTGGATGTCTATTATAAGTTCTCTGTGATATTGAATCCTTTATGTAAAGTATACCCTATTTTCTGTTTGTGTCTCTTTTTACAAAACCTGAGAAATAAAGTTTGTGTTTAATGTACATGTTGTGTGGAATTAGAATTTGTTTCTGTACTAAAAGTGGCCTGTGGTTGGCAAAATAAAGGATCATATGACCTGGAGCGCTATCCAATGGGCCCAGGACCGACCCACAGCAACCCAAGGCACATTAAAGAAGCCCTCTGAGATTCTCTTATTATTATAAGAGCATTGTTACTGTGCTCTGATCCACTAGATCCAGCCCACAAAAAAAAATATATTTATTTATTTAATTCATAATTTTGTGTCATCTGCAGATTTGATCATCTCACTCATTATTCATATTTCCAGGTCATTTATGAATATGCTAAAAGGCAGCGGGCCTAGCAAAGATTCCTTGGGTACTCCACTATTCACCTTTCTCCATTGAGAAAATTGGCCATTTAGCCCTACTCTCTGCTTTCTATCTTTTAACCAGTTCCCAATCCACAATAATACACTACCTCCAATCCAATGACTTTTTAATTTTGCCAAGAGTCTCTCATGAAGGCCCTTGTCAAAGACTTTCTGAAAATCCAGATAGTGAAAGGGCGCGGGCAGGGTCCCGGCGCCCGCGTGTAACCGGGTGCCCAGCCCGGCGCGGGACCCTGCACGTGGCGTCGGGGAGCATTGGGCTGGGGGGGGGGGGGAGACGGCGCATCAGCGGGGGCGCTGCACGCGTGTTTTAAATTGATTGACTCCGCTGAGTAGTGAGGCGGCGGAGCCAATCAGGGTTTGGGGCGGCATGTACTGCGGCTTTCTTCGCTGAAGCCGAGCACATGTGGCGTGGGCTTTGAGCGCGAGCAGCCCACCCTCCCACCCTTTTGGTCTTGGTGGTGAGTGGTTATTCGGGGTGTCGCAGCAGGGGGGGGGTTGTAAGGGGCGGGATCCCGGAGGTTTCCGGGGTCCGGAGCCTTAGGCAACTTGGGGCGAGGGTGGGGTGCCCTCGACCCGGACAACCCCTGGAAGACTTTTGCTATTAATACGGCGAAGTTGGATAGGGGTGGTAGGAACTTAGCCGGTTGGGTGACCTTGGCTGGAGCAGAGGTCGCGGTTGCTTTGCTAATTGCACGGCTGGTGACGCGTGGCCCCTCTGGGGGGGGGGTTGTTTCAACAGTATTTACTGTTTATGTTCATGATGTTGTTTGGAATAAAGCTGCAACCAGTTTTTACCATAAAATGGCTTCAAGTGTTTTTGTGGGTAGGAGGAAAGAGATAGTGGGAGGAGGTAGGGGATCTGGAATGTTGAAGGGTGAGCGCGGGTCCGGCTACCCGGTTACACTATATCAACTGGTTCACCTTTGTCTACCTGTTTATACAAACTTCAAAAAAACACAACAGATAGTAAGAGAAGGCTTTCCTTGGCTAAATCCATGCTGGCTTTCTCCCATTAAACCATGGTTATCTACATGTTGAGTAATTTTATTTTTAATTATAGTTTCTGCCATTTTGTCTGGTACTGGCATCATTCTCGCCGGTCTGTTAATTCCTGGCTCACCCCTGCAGCCCTTTTTAAAAAATAGAGTTACAGTGGCCACTCTCCAATCTTCAGGTTCCATAGATGATTTTAGTGATAGTTCACAGATTACTAATAGTAGGCCTGCAATCTCATATTTCATTTCTTTCAACACCCTTGGATGTATGCAATCCAGTCCAGGTGATTTGCTACTCTTTAGTTAATCAAACAGTTGTAAATACATCCTCCTGGTTTATCAATATTTCTTTCAATTCTTCCGCTATATCACCTTTATATATCATTTCAGGCATGGGTAATTTCTCTACATTGTCTTCAGTAAAGGCTGATTGCAACTGACAACCTCTACCTCTGCCCTGTTCTTCTGGCTTATCTTGCACCAGTGTTGCTATGCTCATGTAACCCCTCTTCTCAAGTCACTTCACTGGCTCCCTATCAGTTTCAGCATCCAGTACAAACTTCTCCTACTGACCTACAAGTGCATTCATTTTGCAGCTCCTCACTACCTTTCCTCTCCTATCTTATCTTACTCTACACTCCACCTTGGGAACTCTGCTCTTTTGACAGATCCCTTTTATCTGTGTCCTTCTCTGCCACTGCCATCTCCAGATTTTGTTCATTCCACCTTGCTGCTCCATATTCCTGGAACAAACTACCAGAGTTAGTATGTTGGGCTGCTTCTCTGGCCCTATTCAAGTCCAGGTTGAAGACCCACTTCTTTAAGGCTGCTTTTGGATCCTGATGCTCCTCATTCTCTTGTCCACTACTTATACCTTCAAAATGATATAAACAGGATGGAGTCAGTACAGAGGGTGGCTACTAAAATGGTTAGTGGTCTTCATTATAAAGCATATAAGAACAGACTTAAGGATCTTAATTTGTACACCTTAGAGGAAAGGCGGCATAGAGGTGATATGATTGAGATGTTTAAATACCTCCATGGCATAAATGCACAGGGGGAGATCCTCTTTCGATTGAAAGCAATTTCTGCTATGAGGAAAAAGGGGACCGTTGTAGTGATTGATATGGAAGGGCAGACTAGATAAGCCATGTGGTCTTTTTCTGTCGTCATGTTTCTATGTTTTCTATGTTTCTAAAAGCCCATAAACCATTATTAAAGAGAAGTGGGGAAATCCACCACTTATCCCTGGGACAAGAAGCATGGAATGTGTATACCCTTGGACTTGGAATGGTACTTGAAACTTGGAATGGCCACTGTTGGAAACAGGATACTTGTCTTGATAGACCCTTAGTCTGCCTCTGTTTGGCATATGGCATATCTTAAGTGGCAAGAAGCTAGACTTGGGTCTTTGCATGACTCAATCACATGCAGCCCACAGCAGCAAGCATCCCCCCCCAAAAGAAAAGTGTTCACAGTGGAAGTTCATACTCTGTTCCCACCACATCTCGGACTACCTCTTTCCAGAATCAAGTATTCATGACATATTTCTCAATCCACTTCCTGCCCCCATTCAGATGCTTATGGTGGAAACAGAGCAAGAGCTCCTGCCACATCTCTACTCTTTTCTTTGCCTCTCCCACATCAGTTGCTTATGGCAGAAGCAGAACAACAGAATTCATTGCATTTCTATCTTTCTCTTTTCTGCCAGACAATCCTGTGCACCCCTCCCCCCCCCCTGTAAGAAATGATCTTAGCAAGAGCTTTGTTTGTGATCCTACTGCTTACTTCTCCTATGTGGACTCCATGAAAGAAATAATCATGTTACATTCTCTCCCAACTTCAGCAGTATGGTCCCGGTGCCCCCCACTCCCCTTTCAGTTTCCTGTCCAATTAGTAGTCAGAAGATAGATGTTCCATTGTAAGAGCAGATTGTTTGAATTACTGAGAGGGAGATCAGTATGTGGCTGGAATGGTCTATCGGTGTTATGAGAAGCCTATTAGTAGCCTATGGTTTAAATTCTAAATTCTGCCATGTCACTCAAGGAGATCATGCATCAGATGCAAAGGAGAATGGAGACTGGGAGTAGGATAGCAAGACAACAGCAGGGAGATTGGAAAGGTGTATAGTATGGTATCCTCACTCTGCTATACTGATGGCTAGTGGTTCTAATGATGCCCTGCCATTTTGTGGTCTTTCATGTGAAGATCCAAAATCTGAAAAAATGTCAGAAAATGATGAGTTCTGAATAGGGTTGCCAACTTTTTCACCGAGAAAAACCCGACACCTGTGGCTCGCCATGCTCCACCCATTCTCCGCCCCTAGTCCCACTCCTGCCCCGCCCCAGCCCCACCCACAAAAATTACCGAGGATACGTGTAGGCTAACTTCCTTGGTCAGATAATAATTAAACTGGGAACCCCAAAATCCAAACATGAAATGTACAACACTGGAGAAATAAAACTATAAAGTAATTTCCTCTTGCACTAAACAAAAACGCAAAGATGTTAGCAATACACACTTACCAGACCAGACATATTCCAGTTAATAAATTCAAAATAAAAAGCATTTTTCTACCTTCTGTTTGGGCATTTTATTTTTCAGTTGCAATTGCTCCAGTCACTTTCTTCTGGTTTCTTCATGTCTTCTGCGAGCTATCCATTTGTCCTTTCTTCTCTTTTAGATGTTTTCCATTCTCTCTCTATTTCTGCTTTAACATACTGATTGTTTCCCTTTTGCTCTTTCCCCCAATTCTTTCCTTATTCCTTTATCATCCATTTAAATTTCACCCTTCCATTCTCAAGCCCCTCTTACTCTCCCAATACCCAGCCCATCATAGACTTTTCTTCCACATAATATATTTTTCCCCTCTCCATTCTCATTCCCCATCCATTCTAGTCCTCCCCCAAAATTAGTTCCCTTATAGTTCTAAACCCACCCAGCATCCACTCCCTTCTAGTCCCATTCTCCCATGCCCCACATCAGCCCATTTCCAGTCCTATTCCAGCTCTTCATCAGCCCATTTCCAGTGCTAGCCCTCACATCACAGGCCATTTCCAGTCCTAGCACCCCCCCCCAATCACAGCCCATTTCCAGTCCAGGTCCCCCATCATAGCCTATTTCCAGTCCTAGGCCCCCCCACCATCACAACCCATTTGCAGTCCGAGTCCCCCCCTCACCATCACAGCCCATTTGCAGTCCTAGCCCCCCTAATCACAGCCTATTTCCAGTCCAAGTTCCCCCTCCCTCCACCATAGCCCATTTCCAGTCCAAGTTCCCCCCCCCCCCCATAGCCCTTTTCCAGTCCAGGTCCCCCTCCCCATCACAACCCATTTCCAGTCCTAGTCCCCCCCCCCCCATAGCCCTTTTCCAGTCCAGGTCCCCCTCCCCATCACAACCCATTTCCAGTCCATGTCCCCCCCATAGCCCTTTTCCAGTCCAGGTCCCCCCCCCCCGTCACAGCCCATTTGTAGTCCTAGCCCCCCCCCATCACAGCCCATGCAGTCCTTTGCCCCCCCCCCCCCCCCCCCCGACCAGCACCGCAGCTGTCTGAGGGGCTTTAGAGGGAGCCGGGGAAGCCCGCGCGAGGCCCTGGCTCCCTCTGTACAACCGCCAGCGTGAAGAGCCTTTTCCTTCACGCTGGCGGTTGTTTCTGTGAAGCCGTGAATGGAAAAACCGGCCAGGCCGGCTGAAAACCGGCCAGTTGGCAACCCTAGTTCTGAAAGCAAAACAGAATCAGTAACATAATTTATCTGTAAAGTAATGTATGATCAGTGGCTGTTGATAATATCCTTTTCTTAAAAGTGAAAAATTGAAGGAGAATAGTATTTTTCATAAGAAATTCCTAACAGCAAAGACAGCCTTTTATGCTGGTTTCACTTTTGATATTAAAATTTACACATTTTCCTGTACTAATACAAAATTAATGAATGCCTTCACTTCATAAAAGAATATTTGGGTTCATTTTATTGAGATGCTATCAAGAGATAAATTTAAAAGTAATAAAATCCAACAATCCAAAGTAATCAGAAAGGAGGCATTTTAAACTGAAATAACACTAAAGCTTATTTTATGTTCTACAAGCTGTGTAATAACCATTAACACATTGACAAAATAAGAGAAAGGATGCACAAAAACAAATAAATCCAGTAAGAAGCAAGGAAAGCAAATACAGTGAAAATAATATTCACTTCTTTGTTTTTATCTTTACACCATGTTTCATTAACCGGGGATCCATACCAGGCGCTCCCCCTCCCCCCCTAAAACTCCAATACCCCCCTTACCTTGCACATTACCCACAAAATGCACAGACACATATTACTTGGAAAAAACACCAGGTCGCAGCTTTATTGCCCAATAACAATTAACATTTTAAACAACCAGCAACAACTTAGCCATGAATTCCCCCCCCCCCCCACCCCCAGCAGAGCGATACGTCACCAGCCATACTATTAGCAAGGTGACCTCGCTTCTGCCCCTGGACCGGTCAACCACCGGTCCAGCTCTAACCACCCCTGCTCAACTTCGCCATATCACTAGCAAAAGTAAGCTCAGGGTTCTCCGGGTTGTGGGCACCCTGCCCCTGCCCCAAGTAGCTTATGCCTCCGGACCCCGGAAACCTCCGGGATCCCGCCCCCCCTTTCCCCCCCCCAACTGTGACACCCTCAAACTGCCTTTAAAGCCCACCCTCAACCGTAAGGGTGGGAGGGTGGGACGCTGCCGGCTCCCTGCTCTCAGACCCTGTGCCCAGCGCGCGCCCGCACCGCGGGAGCACATGGTCCGTCGAGTCCTCAGATTGGCTGCTGGCTCGAACGCGACGCCAGCAACCAATCCTTTTAAATAATGCGGGCCCCCTCACCTGCTCTCCAGTCGTCGTCCCCCCCACGAACCAGGGACCCGCGCCCGGCTGGAACCGCCGGTTACTGGCGTCCGCAGGGACGCTGCCCGCGGCCTTCTTATAACCGGGGATCCATACCAGGTGCTCCCCCTCCCCCCCTAAAACTCCAATACCCCCTTACCTTGCACATTACCCACAAAATGCACAGACACATATTACTTGGAAAAAACACCAGGTTGTAGCTTTATTGCCCAATAACAATTAACATTTTAAACAACCAGCAACAACTTAGCCATGAATTTCCCCCCCCCCACCCCCAGCAGAGCGATACGTCACCAGCCATACTATTAGCAAGGTGACCTCGCTTCCGCCCCTGGACCGGTCAACCACCGGTCCAGCTCTAACCACCCCTGCTCAACTTCGCCATATCACTAGCAAAAGTAAGCTCAGGGTTCTCCGGGTCGTGGGCACCCTGCCCCCGCCCAAGTAGCTTATGCCTCCGGACCCCGGAAACCTCAGGGATCCCGCCACCGGCACAGACACAAATATGTGGCTTTGCCACCCCCTCAACCGGGCAAAAGCTGCGACCTGCCTACCACCTTCTCCAATGACTCTTGCCAGTCATTAAGAAGAAGGTCAAGGCCAACCGGGGACAAATGAACCCCATCCGACCTGTACAACCCT
Organism: Ichthyophis bannanicus; assembly: GCA_033557465.1. Classification (NCBI taxonomy): domain Eukaryota; kingdom Metazoa; phylum Chordata; class Amphibia; order Gymnophiona; family Ichthyophiidae; genus Ichthyophis; species Ichthyophis bannanicus. The sequence continues at coordinate 924,889,713 of CM066031.1, read as the reverse complement.
GCACAGGCCACATCAACCCAATCATGCTGCACATGGAACCCCCCGTGCTCAACCACCCATCTCCCAATCTGTCAATTGAACTTAGTCAACCCCCGGGACCAGCGCCGCTGCACTGCACACGCCGGCTGGGGGATGACATCGGACCAAAGCAACACCACCCCCGCAAACATTAACAAAATGCGAGAAAAGTCCCTCTTGGCAGCGTTGATCAACTGCTTGCAGGTCCAAGAGGCCAGATCATTACCCCCTAAATGCAAAAGAAGAAACCCGGACTGTGTCCGAAGACGCGCATGGTGACGAAGCAAGGGCATTAACTGCGGCCACCTCAGTCCTCTTTCGCCCAGCCATGAAAGCGCCACCACCGAAGGCTCCAGTCTCAGGTTCCGCCCGAAAGGCCTCTCCGCAGCACGTCTGCCAGCCCAGAAGACAAATGAATGCCCCAGCATCCAACAGCCCCGCACACCTCTGCCCCATTCTGCAAAGAAAAACACAGTGTTAATGATCTGCGCTCCTCTTATGCCCACATATCATAACCTGACATAAGTTTGAAAAGCCTGGGACCTCCACCTGCCAATCGCCTGTATTTGTGCAGGCGACAATCCAATATCCGCCGCACTGGTGGCCGCCCCAATGCGGAAGGAATGCGCTGCAAACTGTCGGGCATCCTCACCTATCCACTGCAGCCCCAATCGTAGAACCGCCGTCACCTGATAACAGGTGACCAGACGCGCATCGGCATGTACAAAAAACCCACCCTCTGCCCGGGGCCGACCCTCCAAATACGACATAGTCGCTGCTACGGGGCAGGTGATCCCCCCTATCGCACGCAACACGACCCACCTACCACGGCCTTGCGGGTCGGTCTTTGACTTCTGCAACAAAACCCTCAAGGAATCCCCTTCCAATCGCACATGATGAGTCTGCAAACACCTACCCGCCCCAACCCTTTTTGAATCGGCCACCAACTCACCCACCCGGAAGGCACCAAAAAACGCCAAGCAGAATATTGCCCGGAAAAGGGTGGCCTCATATGCCGATGCGGCCACTGCAGTCAGCGCATCACAAATCCCAGACAGCAAGTCATGGGTGAGAGGGCGATGCGCATCCAGCACAGGGGGATGAACACGTCTCCATCCCTGCATCAACTGCCGCACGAGAACCCCCCCCCTGAAGGGGACCAGCCAAGAACTCTAGCGAAAAAAGAGAAGCCCGCCAGGTGCTGCCGAACAACTATCCGGGACAAACCCAGGCGCTTGGCACTTATAACATAGCAACCCAACATGGAATCCGGCACAAACCCCCCCCCCCCCCCGCCACCCGAGTTCCTGCAAAAATGCTACCACGTGCCGGCAGCCCCGACAATAAGCATTCCACGTGCTGTCCGCGAGAGAACTCCGTAGCAGCTCTGTCATCACCGCCGGCCACTGCTCCATCAGCTCCACGGGACCTCCAAGCCCACTGGATCCGCCTCCGGGGCCAGCAGTCGGAAACGCTGCAACTGCAAATGAGACAGAGCATCAGCGATGCTGTTCCTATGACCCGGAATGTGACGGGCCCTCAAGGTCACATTCAAACGTAAACAGACTAACACTACCTTCTGCATCAAAGCAGCCACGTCGGCACACCGAGGCGAATAATTATTGACAACACTCACGACTGCTTCATTATCACACCACCACACCACTTTCCTATTACACAACCAATCTGGCCATAACTCCAACGTCACCAAGATAGGGAACAACTCCAGGAAGGTAATGTTCCTCAGAAGCCCCGTCTCCCCCCAGTCCACCAGCCATGGGCTCGCGTACCATGAGCCACCAAAGTAATTATGATGTTTAGTACATGCTCATTATACTATGCCATATTTATTATCACGATATTTGGCATTTTATTCTGGCATTTTTATTCTGCTCTTTAATTAATTTCTTACCCACGGCATTATAGATATTCTTGTTCGCATCTAATTAACCAAATAACCATGTATATAGTAGCCATGTATATAGTTTTTTGTCTATAGTTACCCTGATTTTCACCAAGTTTATGTACCTTGTTCTATGTAAAAAACCAATGCTGCTTGTACCATTGTGTTTATATTTGTTCATATGTAAACCGCACTGAATTAAGAGCGCGGTATATAAGAGAAATAAATAAATAAATAAATAAATAAATAAATAAATACCTAATCCCACACCCCCGGCTGCGTCCGTGTATAGCTGCAAGTCCTCGCTCGAACAGTCCTCCCCAACGAGGACCACCGACCCATTAAAGTCCCGCAAAAAGGCATCCCAGACTAACAAGTCCTCCCGCAAGCACCTTGAAATCCGAATACGATGATGCGGTTTAGAAACACCACTCGTGGCCATCGCTAACCTGCGGTGAAAAATGCGCCCCATCGGAATCACTCTACAAGCGAAGTTCAAGGACCCAAGCAGAGCCTGCATTTCCCGCAGAGTATACTTCGCCGAGACTACCGCATTGGCCACCAACACCCTCAACCGAAGCACCTTTGCTAATGGTAACCGCGCCATCATAGCAACGGAGTCCAACTCGATTCCCAAAAAAGTGATGGTAGTCGCTGGACCTTCCGTTTTCTGTTCCGCCAATGGAACCCCCAAATCGCCTGCCAACGAAACGAAACCATCCAACAACTCGCTACACTGAGACGTGTGGGCCGTCCCAACAAAGAAAAAATCATCCAAATAATGGACCAAATCAGCACAACCCACCTGTCGCTCGACGGCCCAGTGCAAAAAGGTGCTAAAAGTCTCGGAGTAAGCGCACGACACTGCACAACCCATGGGCATGCATTTGTCGAAAGAATACTCACCGGAGACCTTGAAACCCAGCAACGGAAAGGAAGAGGGGTGCACCATTGTAATGGTGTGTGTGCGGTGTGGGGTAAAATATGGGTGTTTGAGACACGCTTATGTTCTCTGCAAAATAGAAGTGTCTTCACTATCTGTGTTTAGTGGTGGGTGATGTATGGGGACTGGGTTGGTAGGGGCCCAAGCTGGGCTTTGAACCTGTGACTCTCTGGTCCTGGAGGTACTGGCTCTGTCTGCTGCACCACACTGTGGCCACAGAAACAGTGCAGTCCCTGGGGATGGACAACCTTGCCGTAGGAATCCTAAACCCTGCTCTGCACATTTGTACTGTGGCCTCATTCACCTTGTCTGGGGGCAAACGTGCAAATACACCCCGCACATGACCGCAAAAAAAAGGGGGAATATATGTAACCAAACTGGGCAGCAGTGGTATTAATGGGCAACCATAATAAACACTCCCAGGAAAGCTCCCAAAAACGAAATGATTTTTGGAAGGGTCTCCACTCCGTAGACCCTTCCAAAAATCATTTCTTTTTCTTGGGGCTTTCCTGGGTGTGTTTATTATTTCTGCCAATTACTATAACTGTTCCCCAGCTGGGGGGCGGAGCCTGATGTCCAGCGGGATGGTCGCATAACGCTGAGGCTCCCGAGAGGCCTACGAAGAATCTTGAATTAACACCTCACATTTTTGGAACTTCTACTCTGATCTTGCCGGGGCACATTGGTGAGATGGCGGGGACCAAACCAACGCGCCTGGAATTTGGGTCTCCAGCGGCTTCTCACGGCAAACGTTCCAAAACCGAACCTCCGTCCCCGCAGAAGGGGCCGGCCTTGTGCGAGGGCCCCGAAATGCAGCAGGAAATCCTCGTAGAGATTAGAGGGGTCAAAAACCTTGTGCAGGCAAACGGTGAAGCACTCCGAGCGCTGCGGGCCGATTTTGGTGTGCTGCAAAGCAAGCTAGAAGGGCTTTCTTCGTGTCAGGACAAAATGGAGGGCATATTGGACTCCCATGCGGCCCGGTTGTCCAAACTCGACAAAGTTGAACGACAGGTGCGGGCCTTGCAGAAAGAGGTGGAAGATGGCAATAATAGAGCGCGTCGCAACAACATACGACTCGTGGGCATACCGGAGGGAGCGGAATCGGGAGACATGAAAGAATTTTTATGTAAAATCCTCCCTTCCTTGCTCCAAATCACCTTTACCAAAGATTTGGAGATTGATCGCGCTCATCGTGTACCCACCAGCATAACGCTCAACAGGAAGACCCCGCGGCCTATCATTTTTCGACTACTGAGATATCAACACGTGGAGCAAATTCTAAGTGCCTCTCGGGCAAAGGGCCATATGGAGTTTGAGAGCCACAAGATCTCCTTCTATCCCGACTTGTCTAAACCCACAGTCGACCGCCGAAAGCGCTTTCTGGAATTCCGGCCGAGGCTTCAACAACTACAAGCACGCTATGGCCTGATGTACCCGGCCAAGCTCCGAGTCACGCTTCACAATCAGACAAGAACATTCGAGGACCCTGATCTACTAGCGGAGTTTTTGGATTCCAAAGAAGCCGACTTGATGCGCTGACTTCCAGACTGTTCCTGCAAGTCTCCTTCTATCCGCTGTACCTGCCATATTGGATCTGCTGCAGCCTAGCAAAGAGTCTGGCGTTGGCAGTCTGTTGCCTTACTCTTGATGGTATCTGTGACCCGACTCCATCTACCCACAGTAGCCTCGATGAGTATCAGAGGCAGTGTTATTATGGACTCTGGTGTTTCTGTTCTTTTTTTACATGTCTTCTATTTCCTCTCTAGGGCCTCCTCCCGCAGACATATGGTCGCCATATTCTTTGGGGGTTTTGCTTCTTCTCTAAGATACGTTGGTACATACTTTTCAATATGGGGTGTATTAGCCAGCATACTCGGTGATTTGCCCCTACTGAGGATGGGCTATTAGAGATAGTTCACTCCATTAGTAGTACACATGGGGTAGCCTCTAATTTCTATAAAATACTTTGTCAGGGTACAGATACGGACACTTTTAGAGCCCAACAAGCCTGGGAGCGCGAACTGCAAACCACTATAACCCCTGTGCAATGGAGTGTCTTTTGGAGTAAAGTAGTGCGGGTTTCCCGGTCTGCCTCTGTTACCCAAACTCTCTTCTTCTTTGCACACAGATGCTTTTATACCCCAGAAAAAATAGCCAAATGGAACCCAAATGCTAGGGACCTGTGTTGGTCTTGCCATACTGCTGTGGGATCCTTCGCTCATGTTATTTATGAATGTCCTCAACTGCAGGTCTATTGGGGGCGGGTCTGGGGTCGTATTCAATCTATCTTACACTTTCATGAACCTCTCTCTTGGAAGGTCGTGGGACTCCGCTCTGCGGCGGAGGTCCCCTCTCTTCCTAAGAAGGGTCGCTTTCTCCTTGATTTCATGCTAGGTATAGCCATATGCTTAATCACGAGGAATTGGAAGGATAGCTCTCGACTTACTGTCAATGAATGGTGGAACCTCGTCTGCTTATATAGTAAATATGAGCAGATACCTCGGAGAGCTATTCCCCATGTCCAAACTCACTCTTGCTTGTCTAAATGGCAGATGCTTAATGATTATGTACAATCTGCTCATTGCTCCAAGATGCCTGTATAATGTGCACTCATCATGTTTTAGATCACCGTTAGGTTTTGTAATATAATAATGTAAGTACACGCCCGCTTCGGGAATGCTTAGTTTCTAGAGAAGAAGCAGGGGGGAGGGGGGTGGTAGGGGTTTACTTTGGTGTATGTATTACACGTTATGTATTTGTCTTTTAGCTGTATGTCTTCCTTTCCTTTGTTGTTATAAAACGAAAATAAAGAATTTAAAAAAAAAAAAAAATGTTCCCCAGCTGAATTACTATTTTTAATATTTTTGGTGTGGAGATTTTCTATTTTTATTTGCACTTTTGTGCTGTGCACATGTATCACACTGCTCACGTTTTTCAGGTTTCCCCGGTTTTGCTGTACATTGCTGACGGAAATGGTTTCTCTTCCCTTTAAATCGGCTCTAACGCGAGGGTTTCACTCGCGGTATTTTTTTTGCTGAAATTCAGCCCCGCTCCTGTGCGGGGAGCCTCTCCCCTCCCACTCTCCACCCATTGACCCCGTCCCCCCGCCCCTCGGGAGCCTTCCTCCGCCCTCGAAATGCCTTTCCACGCCTCTATCGCACATCAGCGCGCCCCGCTCTTGTGCGGGCAGAGCGCACTTGTGCGGGTGGTGCGCACGCGTGTGGGGCACCAAAAACGCACTATTAGCTTGCGCTAAGGTACCTTAGCGCACGCTCAAGTGCGCCCCGCACATTTGCGCGGTTTAGTAAACATACCCCTAATATATGGGTAAAATTACATGAAAAGCGTTTATGTAAATGTATGAAAATTTTTAATATTAGTGCTGTAATAAGACAACTAGAGGTGTCTACGCACATACAAAACTATTACGAGCCAAATACGTAATGGAGTATCAGGGGGATTATTCGTCTACAGAAACACGGAAAAATCTATTTCCTGATTAAGGCCATTGGGTTCTAAGCTATGGAATTCGTATATGTATCGTTGCTCAAGTTTTAGCAAGGCCTTATTGATATCTCCTCCCCTCCAATGTAATGTAGCTTTTTTTAAAACCAAATACTTTAAATCACTAATTTTATGACCTGCTGTAACCCTATGCGACACCAAGGGTTTATCTGGGATTCTTCTCTGAATACGTAGTTCTCTCTCAGTTCCTCTCTCAGCTCGAGGTCCTCTCTCAGTTCCTCTCTCAGCTCGAGGTCCTCTCTGCTTTCTTCCTTCTGAGCACTGTTTATAAAGCTGTTTCTCCACTGAGCTTCCTGGCTCTCTACTCAGGTGTACCTGATTAGCTCCTGCATTCTCAAAACCTGGGTGTGTCAGCTTAGCTACTGCAGCCTCGTGCCTGCTCCCTCTAGCGGCACTTTTAGGTAACTGCACCTTCTGTGAGTCAGTTGCTTTATAATAAACAGTGGTTTTTTTCTAAGTCTATAGCTTCAATGGCTTCAGCTTCATCACAATATATTGTCCGGAAGTCATCGGGCTCAAGCAAGGGGCGTAAGTGCTTGAGTGTCCAAATCTTGTGGTAGACTGCTCTTACTATGTTGCTTATGTGGGCCTTCATGTCAAGGTGTTGTTCTAGTGTGACTCCTAGGTAGTGAGTGGATTGTGGGTTTAGTTATTAGCTCCGCATCCTTGACCTTTAAGGAGGCTGGAGGGGTGAAGTTGTGGTTCCCCGTGATGAAGAGGACTTCTGTCTTCTTGTGCTGTATTCAAAGGTTTTGAAACTGGAGCCAGTTGGCTACAGCATCAAAACAACTTGTCAGTGGGGACAAGATAACCTCTTTGTCAAAAGGTTTTATGTTTGTTTCATTTATTCCGTTGTTTTTTTTTTTTGGAGCACGCTATGGGACCCTTTTACTAACGTGTGTTAGGTGTTGGCACCTAATATTTATTTAGCAGAAAAACTAATGCAAATTAAGTACAAAGCTTCTGTAGTATTTTCATAATGAGCACCTAGGTTAACATGCATTTTTATATGCGTCAGTCAGGCCTTGCACATAAAGCAGGCCAGGTAGATAGCGCGGGGAGGAACCAGCAGGACATGAGAAGATTAGGTAAGATGGGGAGATGCTGGACATGGGGGGGAAGAAGGGCTAAGCTGGGCATGGGGGGATGTGCAAATGACAAAAATCTGATGTTATTAGGGGAGGGACTCCAGGTGTGCAAGTCGCACATTGGGCATTTATGGCTTCCTATGGCCCTGTGTAGAATAATGACCAGCCAAAGTTCTTGCTTAAAGACCCATTCATGCTCATATGTCACTGAAAATAGGTGATTTACATATGTTGATTGTGCCCCTCTTTACATGGCTCCAGTGTTTACCTAGTCAAAAAAGTGCCAATACTCATATGCAGGGCTCTTTCATTAATACGTGAGGACCATGGATCAATTATAGCAGGCAATGAAAAAGGTGCTGATACTCAGTACTTCTGAGGATCCCTTCAAAAAACCTCCTGTGCGGCTCCTTATAAAATTATACCTCTAAAAGTCACTCTGCTGATCTCAGTACATCTGGGCTAGAACAAGGGAGGTGTATGGAATGTTCACATGGCTTTAAATCACATAAACATTGGTACGTATTCAAAAATACTAAGCCACAATTCAGTTACCACTGAGCCTCATTTGATTTGTTTAGATTAGACTCTTGCAGCAGCTTATACTTGGAACAGCTATAAGAGAAGATATGAACACCCTAACTAGTTCAGAACATGGCATCCAGGGTGCCATAGAAACATAGAAAAATGACAACAGAAAAAGACCACATGGCTTATCTAGTCTGTTCTTCCATATCAACAACTATAACAGTCCCCATTTTTCTTTTAGAGATCCTCTGTGTTTCTCCCATGCTTTTTTTAATTCAGATACTGTCCTCATCTCTACCACCTCCACTAGGAGACTATTCCATGGATCCACCATTCTTTCCGTAAAGAAATATTTCCGCATATCACTCCTGAATCTATTCCCTTTCACCTACATCCCATGTCCCCTTGGAGCAGAACTTGCTTTCAATCAAAAGAGGCTCTCCCCATGTGCATTTATGCCACAGAGGTATTTAAATGTCTCAGTCATATCACCTCTATCCTGCCTTTCCTCTAAGGTGTACATATTAAGATCCTTAAGTCTGTACTCATATTATTTATAATGAAAACTACTAACCATTTCAGTAGCCACCCTCTGTACTGACTCCATCCTGTTTATATCCTTTTGAAGGTGATAACCCTCCATTGTATTTAGTTTCCCCTATTTTCGCCAAGTTATACTTCCTGTTAAATGTAACTGACCAGACATATGTAAACTGTCGGATGTTTTCTGTTCAATGTAAACCGCGCTGATGTCTAATAGTGCGGTATATAAGAATTGTTAATAAATAAATAAATAATAAATAAATAATACTCCAAATGAGGTAGCACCAAAGACTTATACAGACGCACTATCACCTCCTATTTTCTGCTAGCCATTCCTCTCCGTATGCACCCAAGCATCCCTCTAGCTTTTGCTGTCACCTTTTCTACCAGTTTAGCTACTTTAAGAACATCAGACACAACCACACCTAGGTCCTGCTCTTCTTTAGTGGACAAAAGTACTTCACCCCCTATACAATATTTCTCCCTTGGATTGCTGCAGTCCAAATGTATGTCCTTGCATTTTTTTAACATTAAATCCCAGCTGCCAAATTCTAGACCATTCTTCAAGCTTAGCTAGATCCCTTCTCATGCTATCTACACCTTCCTCAGTGTCTACTCTATTGCAGATTTTGGTATCATCCGCAAAGAGGCAAACCTTACCCAACAGCCCTTCCGCTATATCACTAACAAAGATTTTGAAAAGAATCAGACCAAGGACAGATCCCTGGGGCACACCACTGGTAACCTCCTTATCCTCAGAGTGAACTCCATTTACCTGTAATCTTTGTCGCCTCCCACTCAACCAATTTCTAACCCAATCAGTAATTTTAGAGTCCATCCCCAGGGTGCTCAGTTTGCGAGAAACGGTGTCAAAGGCTTTACTGAAATCTAAATACACCACATCTAGGGCTCTCCTTCGGTCCAACTCCCTGGTCACCCAGTCAAAGACATCAATCAGATTTGTCTGACAAGACCTGCCTCCGGTGAATCCATGCTGCCTCTGATTCTGTAATCTGCTGGTTTCCAGAAACCTTACTATTTTCTCTTTCAGCATTGTTTCCAATAATTTACTCATCACCGAAGTTAAACTAACCAGCCTGTAGTTTTCAACCACATCCTTACTTCTGCTTTTGTGTAAAGGCACCACATGAGCCTCTCTCCAGTCCTTTGGCACCACTCCCGACTCCAACGAGGCATTGAAAAGGTCAGTCAGTGGAGCTGCTAGAACGTTCCCAAATTCCCTCAGTATTCTATGGTGTATCCCATCCGGTCCCATCACTTTGTCTACTTTAGGTTTAGCTAGTTTCTCACGAACACAGTCTTCTGAAAATTGTTCAAGATGCCCCTTGCTTCCGTTCCTGTTTGTGGGTGTTTTCTGAGGTCCTGTTCAAGTTTCTTCATCTGTGAACACAGAACAGAAATATCTGTTAAGAAAATCCTCTTTATCCTCATCAGCTTCTACATATTTTTCCCCTTCACCCTTGAGTCTGACAATACCACTTTTTATCTTCCTCTTCTCACTTACATATCTGAAAAATGTCTTATCCCCCCATTTTATTGCATTGGCTAGTTCCTCTTCTTTGTGAATCTTTGCTTTCCTGACTACTTTGCTAGCTTAAGTTTTCCAAAGAGAGATGCCTTTCTTCCTCTCTCTGTAATCTCTTGTATTTCATGAAGGCATCTTTCTTTTCTTCACCTTTTCAGCTACTTCTTTTGAAAGCCATAGCGGTCTCCTTTTCGTTTTACCTTTATTTACCATTTTAATAAAAAGGTCGGTTGCCCTTAAAATATCCCCTTTAAGTTTTGCCCACTGTTTTTCTACATCCCTCAGCTATTCCCATCCCGCTAACGACTCCCTGAGGTATTGGCCCATCTTGGCAAAGTTAGTTTTCCTAAAGTCTAAGATCCTCACTTTTGAATGGATTCTAACAGCCCTAGCCCTAATGCTGAACCACACCATCTGGTGATCGCTGGATGCAAAGTGATCTCCCACTATAACATCAGAAACACTTTCACCATTGGTAAGCACCAAATCCAGTATGGCCCCTTCACATGTGGGGTCTATTGCCAATTGCCTGAATAGTTCTCCCTGTAGTGAATCCAGGATCTCCTTACTTCTAGATGATACTGCAGGAATGTGCCAATCAACATCTGGCATATTGAAATTGCCTATCAGTAGCACTTCCCCATTCCTAGCAATGCTGCATAAGTCTTCAATGAACTCTCTGTCCACCTCTTCCTCTTGTGAGGGAGGTCTGTATATCACGCCAATGCAAATAGATTTCCCTTTCCCTCTTTCTTGTTTAACCCACAGTGCCTCCTCTCTCCCTTTTAAGCTCTGTAATTCCAAAGCTTTAATATTATTTTTTATATATAGTGGCACTCCTCCTCCCCTTCTTCCTGCCCTGTTCTTTCTGAATAAAGTATAGCCTGGTATAGCTGTAGATGATTTAGCTATAGATGATGGAGTCATATTCTTCTTGTCCTAAAACAGCTGCCTTGGTTGACTGTTGAATTCTGAATCATTTTTAAATCTATCTAGTGGACTTTTAATGCCCTGCATCATGGAGGACTGAACTGCCTGAGGGAGAATCCAGAAATGTAATCTTTGTTGTGCCTTTCAAATTAATTTAGGAGACATGTTTGAACCCTCCTTCTCTAAAGGAAGTAAGGTTAATCTCAGTCAGAAAATGAGCTTTTCTATGGGTTTGCATGCTCATTTAGAACTCGAATCTGAAGTCACTTTGTCTTCAGGATGATCCTGCGTTCTTTCAATGTGGATAAAAAAGATACTTATTTAGCTAAGTATTTTATCTGAATTGAGGTTAGGGGCAGTGGCAGGATCCAATCTGAACAAGAACCAGTTTGTATTAATCCCGCCACTGACAGGACCGAGCAGGCGGCAGCACGGCATGTATTTGCATTGCTGGCACCGCATGCTCGGGCCGCTGGCAGTCACTGCTGGGCAGCCTCTCCCTGGTGGCCCAGCGACCCGATCCTCCCGCCCCAAGTGGTTTGACGGCATTGGGAGCTTCCCATGATGCTGTCAAACCACAGGTGGGTGGGGGAGTCCCGCCAGTGCAGTGTCAGCATCTGTATGCCATTTTCGGCCTGGTTTGCCAAATGCGGCCCATTGGAGGAACTGGTTCAAATGAACAGGGCTGAACAGGCCAGATCCCACCACTGCTTAGGGGATTTATTAGGGATTTTTTCTGGGGTAAAAGTGATGAATAGTGCTTATGTTTAAGGAAGGGAAGAACAGATGACTTGGGGGTTTTGAGGATTGGTTTTCCAGCTCTCTGTTTTCACATTGGGAGTTATTCTGAGACATGAATAGCGGGGATGGACGTCCCCGCTATTCGTGTCGGGGGCGGGGAAGAGTCGGCTCAGAGGTGGAGAGTGTCCGGGCAGTGGGCGGTCGCTGGCCCTGGATGTACGGGGCCGATTCTAATGTCAGCCCTGTATGTCCAGGGCCAGCGAAATGGCCAGGGAAGTTATTCCACCTCCGAGGTGGAATAACTCCCCTGGTTGTGTTTTTTAAAGTGGCTCGGGCGCAGAAGGGCCTGGGAGAGGCAGTTAATTCCCCGCAGCCCGATCCTGGACTTAGGAGGCCGGATTGGGGGTCGGGCTGTGAGGAATTAACTTTTTTAGCAGCGGCCGGCATCGCATTTTTTAAATAGAGCCGCAGTGCCATGGCTACAGGACATCATGGCACCGCAACTCCATTTAAAAGCCCTGGCTGAGTTAGCCGGGCTGTGACTGTACACGCACGCCAGGACTGAATTGCAGTCCTGGCCTGCATGTACATGCCTGTTCACGATTCTGATCCCGCGGGGCTAGATGTGCCCCGCCAGATCAGAATTGTGATCTCCTTTATACGTCCGGGTCAGCTCGGACATACAAAGGAGATATATGTGCGGGACAGAATCGGGTCCATTGTGAATCTTGTATTTGTATTGTATTTTATATTTATTTTATTTATTTATTTATTTATTTAACGGCTTTTATATACCGTGCTCTTTATTATCAGTGCGGTTTACAATTAACAATTCTTGCTCAATTCAGACAAATCTGTCTTATGCTTACACTTTAACAGGGTAGGTAACTTGGAGCATTAACTGGATTAACTATTTACATATTAGACATAAAACATGGTATTCCGTCATTGATCTAATATATATACCTTAGATTGGTATTGTTGCGCATACCAATGGATGGATCTGCTATTAAGTTTGTTCTAATTTGTTTGTGAAGTGTCAAGCACTGCTTGAAAGGATTGGGGTGTGTTGAGTGGGAAGGGGTTGTTTGGTTGCGAGAAGTATAGGAGGAATAGGTGATGTTTGATTGCTTTCCTGAATTGTGTGAGGTCTTTATTGATTATTTATCTTGAGATATTAAAAAAAAACAGCTGTGTTTCTTTACTTTGGCTCCTAAGTTAGCTGCTTAATTCAGTTTCATATTTTCAGTCAAACAAAGGGGCATGTTAACTAAAGGTAAATGAGCATTAAGTGCCATTGTGTTCATAGAAATAAAAAAGCTGTGGGCACTTAACATGCATTAACTTCATGAATGTGCATTAAAATTTTAGTAAACATACCTCATAGAAGCTTAAGTATTCTGCTCAAAATGCACCTAAATTTAGAGGTTTAAAAGTTATGGGAGGCATATTTAAATGGATTTAGCCAATTAGCAGGACCTGCTAATTGACTAAAGCATGGTGATCGTAATATTCAGCAGTACTATCAAAACAGCACCACTGAATATCCTCGCAGACAACAGAAAAAATACCCAATTAAAACTGGGGTGGTCTGTGGGCAAGCGATATTCAGCCATTTGGCTAAACTTCATAAATTTAGGACAGATCAATGGCTGTCCTAACCTTATCTGGTTATCGGCTGAATATCACCACTGACTGGTTAGCCAGCACTCTGTCCAGTGAAATTGGATATTCAGCACCGGACACTGGATAAGTTCCAGCCCTGACTATCCTGTTACAATTCATATGCTTTAAAAGTGCTAAATGCTGCTGCTGAATAATACCCCTATGCTCCTAAACCTAGGCCTGTCTTTCATTTTACCAATGTATCTGAGCCCAATTTAGGTGCCTAGTACTGAAAGTCACTGTTAAACTCCTAACTTTCCCCCCCCCCCCACCCTAAATCTGCCACTGTTGCTTTACACTTTATATGCTACAATAAACTCAGCCCTAGTATGTTCTAGAGGCTAATTTAGGAGCCCAATTCTCAGAGTTTCTTTGTTCTTTAATTTCAATGTTTGGAACATGCTTTGAGTGTCAATTTGCACTATGGCTTGGAACAAGAATAAATGTATTATTATTATTATTATTATTATCATTAATTAATTAGTGAGTCCATATTTAAAAGTCGTTTTTATCAAATTCCAACCACAGCGTTTAAAACCTTTATGTATATATGCAGTCGTTTGAAACAACATTGGAAAACAACAGGGAAACAACATTGGAAAACAACAGGGAAAAGAAACCTAAGTGAAAAATTCAGGCAGTATGTGGATATGCATTTAAACTAGGAAAAGGGGGTGACGGATGTGGAAGGTCAACATCTGCATGCCACCCCCTGCAAAAGCAGAACAACATCAGAAACAGCCACACTCTTAAACCACACATCAAAAAGAAGTGGGAAGAAGTGGGCAGAATAAAATCAATGCAAAATACACACAAGCCAGGTAAATGCTGGAAAGCAATGAGCACAAATGCTCGAAGCTTAGCCAAAAAAATTCCAGACCTGGAAGCCCTAATGGTGGCAACGGATTTGGACATTGTGGCCGTTACGGAAACATGGTTTAATGAATCGCATGATTGGGATATAGCCATAGCTGGCTATAATCTATTCAGAAGAGACAGAGAAAATGGAAAACGAGGAGGAGTAGCCTTGTATGTCAAAAGCAGTATTAAAGCTACAGAAATGCAGGGAACATGGGGAAAAGAAGAAGCGCTCTGGATTGCGTTGGAAAGAGGAGATGGCACTGTCATCCATATTGCTGTAGTCTACAGACCTCCGACTCAAATTGAAGAGAGAGATAACGAATTGATTATAGATATTGCCAAGATAGCAACAAAGGGGGAAGCGATCATATTAGGTGACTTTAATCTATCTGATGTGGATTGGATTACTCCTTCTGCACATCTGGAAAGAAGCAAAAAAATTGTGGATGCTCTCCAAGATGCATTACTTAGACAAATGGTGATGGAACCAACCAGGAAAAGCTCAACGCTGGATGTAGTGCTTATCAACAGTGATAACGTGTCGAATGTCTGCGTGAGTGCCCCTGTGAGCAACAGCGACCATCACACGGTGTGGTTTGAGATAAAAGCCATGGTACAGGCCAATCATAGCAAGCTCAAAGTCCTAAACTTCAAAAACACTGACTTCAATAAAATGGCCAAGTACTTAAAGGAGGAGATGACGGGGTGGAAGGAGATAAGGGAAGTGGAAATGGACTAAACTAAAGGCAGCAATAAAAGGGGCAATAGATAAATATGTAAGAAAAATAAATAAAAACAAGAGGAGAAGGAAACCTATTTGGTTTTCCAAAGAGGTGGCTGCGCAAATAAAGGCAAAAAACACAGCTTTCGCAAAATTCAAAAGCTTGCAAACAGAAGAACACAGAAATGAATACAGGATCCAACTCAAAGAGTCTAAAAGAGTATTAAGGATAGCAAAATCAAAGGCAGAAGAAAAGATGGCTAAAGATGTTAAGGGTGGCAACAAAACTTTCTTCAGGTATATTCAGGAAAGGAAGAAGATCAGAGTTGGAATTGCAGGACTCAGAAGTGCTGGGAAAGGACTCGTGGAAAGTGACACTGAAAAAGCGAAATTGCTAAACAAATACTTCTGCTCTGTTTTTACTAAAGAAGATCCTGGAGATGGACCAGCTGTGACTCCCAAATATAAAAATGGGAATGAAGTAGATACCACACCATTCACAGAAGACGAGGTGTTAGAACAACTTGCTAAACTGAAAGTGGACAAAAGCCATGGGACCGGATGGGATACATCCCAGGATACTGAAAGAGCTCAGAGAGGTTCTTGCAGGACCGTTAAAGGATGTCTTCAACAGATCCTTGGAAACAGGAGAGGTTCCTCAGGACTGGAGAATGGCTGATGTCGTACCTCTACACAAAAGTGGTGACAGGGAAGAAGTGTCAAATTACAGGCCCGTGAGCCTTACCTCGGTGGCAGGAAAAGTAATGGAGGCGCTCCTGAAAGAGCGAATAGTGAACTTTCTCAAAACCAACAGGTTGCAAGATCCAAGGCAACATGGTTTTACCGAAGGACGGTCTTGCCAAACAAATCTGATTGAGTTCTTTGATTGGGTGACCGAGTAACTAGATCTGGGGCATGCAATGGATGTCATCTATCTGGATTTCAGCAAAGCCTTTGATACTGTTCCTCATAGGAGGCTTGTCAATAAACTCAGTAGCTTGGGGATGGGTCCCAAGATAGTAAACTGGATTAGAAATTGGTTGACTGACAGACAACAGAGGGTGATGGTACATGGAGCTCACTCGGATGAGAGGAAGGTGATTAGCGGGGTGCCTCAGGGTTCGGTCCTGGGCCCGGCACTGTTCAATATATTTGTGAGTGATATTGCTGAAGGACTGAATGGAAAAGTCTGTCTTTTTGCAGATGACACAAAAATTTGCAACAGAGTGGACTCCCCCGAGGGAGTGGATAACATGAGGAAAGATCTACAAAAGCTGGAAGACTGGTCTAATGCTTGGCAACTACGATTTAATGTGAAAAAGTGCAGTGTCATGCACTTGGGTAGCAGAAATCCAAGGGAAAAGTACACAATAGGGGGTGAGAGGTTGGTATGCACGGTTCAGGAGAGAAAGACCTTGGTGTGATTATCTCTGATGATCTCAAGGTGGCAAAACAGTGCGACAAGGCGGTGGCAAAAGCCAGGAGGATGTTGGGCTGCATACAAAGAGGGATTACCAGCAGAAAGGAAGAGGTACTTATGCCACTGTACAAGTCACTGGTAAGGCCTCACTTGGAATACTGTGTTCAGTTTTGGAGGCCATATCTTGCAAAAGATGTAAAAAGACTGGAAACTGTTCAGAGAAAGGTGACCAAAATGATTTGGAGCCTGCGTCAGAAGCCTTATGAGAAGAGACTTGAAGACCTAAATATGTACACTTTGGAGGAGAGGAGGGACAGGGGAGATATGATTCAGACCTTTAAATACTTAAAGAGAAATGATGAACAAACAAACCTCTTCCAAAGACGGGGAAGCTGTAAAACTAGAGGGCATAACATGAAGCTGCAAGGTGGTAAATTGAAAGGCAGTCAGGAAATATTTCTTCACTGAAAGGGTGGTGGATGCTTGGAATGCCCTCCCGATGGAAGTGGTGAGGGCAAACACGGTGATGGAATTCAAAACGGAATGGGACAAACACAGTGGATCCCTTTACAGCAACAGGATAAAAGCAAAATAAATGGTACCATCTAACTTCTGAACTATCTAGCATCTGGACAGATAGGGGTGTCCTGCATGGAGTGGTGGGTTCACCCCTAGACAGAAACGGAGACATGGGGAGGGGTGGCCTGCGCGGAGCGACAGGTGCGCCTGCTCTCGCCATCTTGCTGGGCAGACTGGATGGACCATGCTGGTCTTTATCTGCCGTCACTTACTATGTTACTATGTTACTATGAAATATCAATGACATTTCAAATGAAAACAGAAGAAAAAATCCTCAGAATTTCATCACTTCCCATCTGCTGTTAATAGCGTGTCCTATCAAGTAATAGTGCACACTATAGGCTTAATGTTGTTGTTGTGTGCCATTGAGTCAATGCCGACTCCTGGCGACCCTGTGGATAGTTGTGGGGAAGTGCTGGTGCCATCGCCTTTGCTTTGGGGGGCGGAGGCACATAGCACCTCACCCTCACCATAGGAGGGGATAGCTGTGTCACTGAGACTTATAGGAGATGCTTACACTTACACCACTGAAGGAGAACTTACTAATATGTAGCTCCCCAGTCACTGATCCTCCTCCTGGTATGTTGCTTGGGGACGAGGTGTTTCTCAAACCTGGGCAGCACTTATTGACTCCCTGGGGCTCTCGAGCCCTCAGTTTGCTGGGGCTTTATTCCATGCAATAATTCTACAGCACGTTGCATTCCAAAATAGTCTCCTATGCAAGTATTAACTGTAAGCTATTGTGCAATAGTGCTCACTATTCACAAATAGTGGTCACTGAGGCATGTTTACTAAAGTGCACTATGGGGTAGCATGAGGTTTAGCACATCATGCCACGTTGCCATGGTATCTGGGAGCATGTTTATTTATTTATTTATTTATTTATTTAGCTGTATTTATTTCCCGCTTTTCGCCGGGTCAAAGCGGTGTTACATAGAAGGGTGGGGAAATTAAGTTGGTAGGGAGGGGCCATCACCAGGGAGACAACATTAATGATTTTGACATGGTACAGACTTTGGACATGGGACAGACATTGGACATGGGCAGGTTACTGTAGTTTTGAATCAGAGGTTCTTGGTGGACGAGTTCAGAGGTTAGTTCGCTTTTTGGTGGGGGTCGTGTTGAGGTATTCCTGGAACAGGGTGGTTTTCAGCTGTTTCCTGAAAGATGGTAGATTGGTGTTGTTTCTGAGATAACTCGGTAAAGAGTTCCATAGGGATGGAGCATAAAGTTCAAAAGCCCGGTTGCAGGTCCGTTGCGAGCATTTAATTCTTTTGTGGGGGATGGTGAGGGAATTGCTAGAGGTTTGTCTGGTAGTTCTGCCGTGGGCTGGACGAGACAGTAGGGTGCGAAGCTGGGAGTTCTGTGCTTGATGGATGGCTTTGTGGGTGAGTAGGATGGCTTTGTATTTAGACCTTGCTTCGAAGGGAAGTATGTGTAGGTCTTTCAGAATTGGGGTGATGTGGTCGGTTTTCTTTGCAGTCTGGATGATTCTTGCCATGGTGTTTAGTGCTGTTCGGAGGGGATTTGTCTGTGTGGCTGGCAGGCCGTGGTAGATTATGTTGCAGTAGTCCAGATGTGGGAGCGTCATGGCTTGCATTACAGTTCGGAAGTGTTGATGGTCAAGCAGGGGTCTAAGACATTGCACCATTCTTGCTTTGTGGAATATAGTTCCGGAGGTTTTGGTGATTTGCTGCTTTAAGGTGAGGGCTTGGTCAATAATTATGCCCAGGTATCGTATTTGTGGTTGTATTTGAATGCTTGTGGGTCCTATAGTGAGGTGTGTAGGTGGGGTGAAATCTGGGTCTCTAGTGACTATGAGGGCTTCTGTTTTCTTCATGTTGATGGATAGGTTGTTTGCTCGTAACCAGTCGGACACCTCGGCAAAGCATGCTGATAGATGGGTGTTTGTTGGGTCCGTGGTTGTAATGGGGGCGTAAAGCATATATATGGAAGCTGATGTTGTGGGTGCGTATGACTGAGCAGAGTGGTTGAAGGTATATGTTGAAGAGCATGGCTGATAGTGTAGATCCTTGGGGCACCCCTTGGTGTTGCTGGAATGGGGGGGATGTCATGGTGCTGGTACGGATTAGTTGTTTCCTGTTAGTAAGGTAGGACTGGAATCATTTTAGTATGGTGTCTTTGATCCCAATTGTGCGTAGTCTGTGTATGAGGAGGTTGTGTGAGATGGTGTCAAAAGCTGCAGATATATCGAGGAAGATCATAGCATATCCAGAGTGTTTTTCTTGTGTTCCCAGGAGAAGAGTGTTCATCAGTGTGGTCATGAGGGTCTCAACCCCATGCAGAGGGCGGAAGCCGTGTTGTTGTGGGTCCAGTATGTTGTTGGTGTCCAGGTGTTCCTGTAGTTGCTGTTGGACGATCTTCTCGATTATCTTAGCAGTGAAAGGTAAGCTTGCGATGGGTCTGTAGGATGCTGGATCAAGGGGATCCAGGTTTTGCTTTTTTAAAGATGGTCGGATGATTGTAGTTTTGAGGGTATCTGGCATGTGTCCTTGGGAGAAGGATTCATTGATGATATGGGCTAGTGGTGTGCTCAGTTCATTTTTGGATTTCTTTATCCAGTCTGTGGGGCAGGGGTCTAGCGGGGAGGTGGTGGTGTTGAGGCAGGAGATGGTGGTTGATGTTTCTTCTGGTGAGGTTTCTTTGAAAGTGGTCCAGTCACTGTGTAGGTTAGGGTGGAGGTCTGTTATGGTGGCCTCTGCGTTTAGCTGTGAGTTTTGCGGTCGTTGTAGTTGTTTGTATTGACGGGCTAATAGTTCTGGTGGGATTTTCGGAAGTTGGTCAGAGTTCTGGGGTGTCTTTGTCAGTTTTTTGACAATCTGAAAGAGTTCACGAGGCTTGTTTATGGAGGTATTTATGATTTTCATGTGGTAGATTTTCTTTACTTTGTCGGTCTCGTGGTGATATGCTTTGAGTTCATGAAGGTATTTTGTTTTGTCGTTTTCATCTTTGGTTTTTCTCCATTTTCTTTCAGTTCTTCTAAGTTTTGTTTTTAGTTTCTGGAGGTTGGGAGTATACCATCTGGCCTTTGTGGAAGGAGGTCTGGTGATGGCTTTGTTCGTTGGTGCTTCAGATGCTGTA
Source organism: Ichthyophis bannanicus (assembly GCA_033557465.1). Classification (NCBI taxonomy): domain Eukaryota; kingdom Metazoa; phylum Chordata; class Amphibia; order Gymnophiona; family Ichthyophiidae; genus Ichthyophis; species Ichthyophis bannanicus. Next base: position 924,869,600 of record CM066031.1, on the reverse strand, counting down.
GAGATCATGGTGTTCCAGTTCTGTATTAGGTCATTGATGTTGCTGGAGTTTGCTTGGAGAAGGGGTAGAGTTTGGGCTAGGAAGTCCTCCTTGTTGAAGGTTTTAAATCGTCTTATGTGGTGTCCCTCTTCTTTGTTGGTCTTATGTTGGTAGGTGTAGGAAATGGTGATGAGGTAATGGTCAGACCAGGGTACCGGCGTAATTTGTGGGTTTTTTCCAGAGGTGGCGGTTATGGAGTTTAGGAATATGAGGTCTAGAGTATTGCCTTTGTCATGAGTGGGTTCTTGTATGATCTGCATCAGATCCATCGCTGACATAGCGGTGCGGAATGTTGTCGCCTGTTCTTCTTGCAGCGACGGGAGGTTGAGGTCTCCTAAGATGATTTGTTCCTTTGTCGAGCTTGTGCTTTCTGATATGAATTGAAGTATGCTCGGTAGGTTAGTGGTCGTGGTGGGTGCACGGTAGATTAAACATACTGAGAGGTGTTTATTGGTGATGGTGAGGAGGTCAGCTTCATTAGTGGTTTCTGACTAGAGGATCCTGAAGTGAAGATCGGTTTTTGCGATGATAGCGACACCTCCTCCTTTGGTGTGTGCTCGGGAGCAATGGTGGAGGGTATATCCTTCTGGGGTTAGCTGGTTCATTAGTACTGTGTCAGTATCAGTCAGCCAGGTTTCTGTGATACATAGGAGGTCTATCCGCTCATTTGTGATTAGGTCCTGGAGCATGTGGTACTTATTTCTAACAGAGCGTGCATTGATAAGTGAGATGGTGATGCGGTGATGGGTTGGGGGTTTGGGGATGTGGGTGTGCATGTGCTGGATGCGGGAGTGGTCTTGTTTTGGTTTGTAGGTGTGTATGGGTTGTGCTGGTGGGAGAGTGGGCCAAAGTAGGTTATTGTGTGTGTTTTGAGGATGGAGGTGGAAGGTCAGGAGGGGGGTGAGGAGGTATATGGGGGCTAAGAGAGGTGGCATGGTTAGAGAGAGTACCTGGTATTTTGAGGATCAGTCTGGGCTTCGGTGTTGTAAGTTGCTGTTTTTGTATCTTTGCTGCTGCTGCGGGTCGTAGTGGTATCTGGTTGTTGCGGGTGTTGCTGTGGTGTTCTTTCTGCCGGTTTTGACTGTGTGGTTCCGGACGATTAGGGATTGGTTGTTCGGTATGATTTTTGTGGGCGCCTATGCGCCACGCCTAAGGGCCATGCCAAAGGGCCCTCTGGCGAGGCCCTCAGGCGTGGGCCCGCCAGGCGCGGGAGCACCCTGCAGGGACGCCACTTTTAAGGCTGCCGAAGCCGGCTCCCACTGCCCTGATTGGGCAGGAGCTAAACCGGCTCCCACTGCCCCGATTGGGCAGGAGCTGGAGGGGAGGTGAAATGTCCGGAGCGGTGTCCCTCTGCCTGCAGGAACGCCGCTTTTAAGGCTGCCGAAGCCGGCTCCCACTGCCCCGATTGGGCAGGAGCTAAACCAGCTCCCACTGCCCCGATTGGGCAGGAGCTGGAGGGGAAGTGAAATGTCCGGAGCAGTGTCCCTCTGCCTGCAGGGACGCCGCTTTTAAGGCTGCCGAAGCCGGCTCCCACTGCCCCAATTGGGCAGGAGCTAAACCGGCTCCCACTGCCCCGATTGGGCAGGAGCTGGAGGGGAGGTGAAATGTCCGGAGCGGTGTCCCTCTGCCTGCAGGGATGCTGTTTTTAAGGCTGCCGAAGCTGGCTCCCACTGCCCCGATTGGGCAGGAGCTAAACCGGCTCCCACTGCCCCGATTGGGCAGGAGCTGGAGGGGAGGTGAAATGTCCGGAGCGGTGTCCCTCTGCCTGCAGGGACGCCGCTTTTAAGGCTGCCGAAGCCGGCTCCCACTGCCCCGATTGGGCATGTGTTAAAAAGGTGTCCATTCTAGAAATCTCACAATACATGAGTACCACACTAATAGGTGGGATAGGGCAGAATTGGAACAGAGAGTTGGCATGAATTAGCTATGTGAATCTAGCATGATTGCATTAGTGGCATTCCCCAATGCAAAAGATGCCACTAGAGCAGATGTAGATAACTGATGCTTTCAACCAGGTGCTAACTGTATTCATCATGCTGGTGTGTCCCCGATGAACAGTATGGCCATGATTCCCTACAACAATCTACCCTGGGCCATCCCCCATGCATGCCAGCCAATACAATAGATGCAGGCCCACACCTATGGACCCAGTACACATGCCATCATCTGCAGCATGGCAAATGATTCAAGCCTGTGTGACAGACTGCAGAGAGAGGGGCCTCAGCACCAGCATCCACCTCAGCACATTAAAAAGGGCAGACTCCCCTACCAGATCAGGAGCAGTGACTTCCATGGAAGCTGCAGTATCCCTGGAGAGAAGAGGCACCAGGTCACACCTGGTGCATTCAGCATCCCATATGAAAATATAATGGGATCAGCAATATTCATTCCACTGTTCAAACCCTAAGTCCTGAGATGCCAAACAGGTGTGTGCTGGACACATCAAGCCACCACAGCATCACAAATCCTCTGACATGCATCTGTGTATGCAGCTAGCTCCATGGATCAAACCAGGTGCCACCAGCATCTATGCCTGGTGCATTACCAACCTACCTCCAGTCACTGCTAAAAGATGCCAAAACTCTCAGGATTGGGATCCTGGCAGGTGGTAAACACCAACACCCTCACCACCACATGCAAACTCATATGTGCAATACCATTAACAGATGCCAAATGTAGAAATCCTGGAGTCACACTTCTTCCCCTTCCAATATCTATCCATATGGAAGATCCTCTGTGCCTCAGCTCCCTTTCAGAAAACCCCCACATAAGGCAGTTGGCAGCGCTCACAATGCTGGCAGAGTTGGAACATCTAGCCCCCACATATACACTGCTATATACACATATGTAACCTCTCATTGAGGTTGAGGTCACACGACACTCAAAGCATCACATGAGCACTATGCCTGCAAATGTGTGGGCCATGGGAAACAATGAATACATGCCAGAGTGATGCAGCTGACATGTGACTAGACATTAGGGGTGGCCCAATCTTTAGGCAAGAAAAGGCAGGTGCCTAGGTCCACAGCTTCTGAAGGCCAGCAAAGAGCAGCAGTAGTCATAGCAAAACAGACAACTACTACTACTACTGCTATTGAGCATTTATATAGCACTACCAGATGCAAGCAGCGTTGTACAGATATACATGCAAGAGACAGTCCCTGCTTGTCAGAGCTTACAATCTAGTCAAGACAAAACAAGGAACAAAAGTCAATTCAGGGCAAACAAACATGGAGCCAAAGTCTATTCATGGCAACACAAATAAGGGACAAACACACATGGGGCAAAGGTCTATTCATGGCAAAACAATTAAGGCACTTGTAATTTTGTCAAGACAAACGTCGGGGCAAGACAAAGGACAGGAGTCAGGATCTGAAAGCTACAGTGAAGAGGTGGGTCTTCAACCTGGATTTGAAGAGGGCCAGGGAGGGGGCCTGGCATACAGAGATAGGTAGGTTGTTCCAGGCGTAAGGTGCAGCAAGGTGAAAGGAGCAAAGTCTGGAGTTAGGGGTGTGAGTGAAGGGCCTAGATAGGAGTAGTTTGTCAGAAGAGCGAAGCTTCCGAGAGGGGTTGTAAGGAGAGATAAGAGATGAAAGGTAATGAGGGGTCATGAAGTGAATGCATTTATAGGTCAGGAGGAGAAGATTGAACTGGATGCGGAAATGGATAGAGAGACAGTGAAGCGATCTGAGGAGAGGAGTAATGTGCGCATGGCGAGGCTGGCAGAAGATTAGTTGAACAGCAGAATTTTGAATAGATTGAAAGGGAAGGAGATGGCTCACAGGGAGACCAGCAAGGAGTAGGTTGCAGTAGTCGAAGCGAGAGGAGAGCAAGGAGTGGACAAGAATTTTAGTAGTGTGTTCAGAAAGGAAGGGGTGGATTTTGCTAATGTTATAGAGAAAGAAACGACAGGTCTTAGCTATGAGCTGGATATGTGTGGAGAAGGAGAGAGAGGAGTCAAAGATAACCCCCAGATTGCGGGCCGAGGGAACAGGAAGGATCGTAGAGCCATCCAGGGAGACAGAGAAAGGAAGGAGAGGAGGGGAGGTTTTGGGGGGAAAGACAAGGAGTTCATTCTTGGACATGTTCAATTTCAAGTGGCGGTGAGACATCTAGGCAGCGATGTCAGAGAGGCAGGCAGAGATTTTCGTCTGGATTGCTGGAGAGATACTAGGCATAGAGAGGTATATTTGGGAGTAATCGGTATAGAGATAGTACTGAAAGCCATGGGAGGAGATAAGTGCACCGAGGGATTGGGTATATAGAGAGAAAAGGAGCGGACCCAGGACGGATCCCTGGAGTACTCCAACTGGGAGCGGAGTAGGAGAGGAGGAGGAACCACCAGAGTATACACTGAAGGAGTGGTGGGAGAGGTACGAGGAGAACCAGGCTAGTACAGAGCCCTTGAAACTGAGTGAGGAGAGGGTATCGAGGAGAGGTTTGTGGTCCACAGTGTCAAAAGCAGCAGAGAGGTTGAGAAGGATGAGGACAGAATAGAGACCCTTAGATTTAGCCAGGAACAAGTCACTGGAGACTTTGGTAAGAGCTGTTTCAGTGGAGTGTAAGGGACGGAAGCCGGCCTGTAGGGGGTCCAGGAGGGCCTGAGAGGAGAGGAAGTCGAGGCAGCGGTGATGGACTGCCCATTTGAGTAGTTTAGATATGAAGTGAAGGAGGGAGATGGATTGATAGTTGGAATGACAGGTGGGATCAAGTGAAGGTTCTTGAGGAGAGGTGTGACCACAGCATGTTTGAAGTCAGAGGGGGCAGTTGCAGTGGAGAGTGAGAGGTTGAGAATAAGAGAGATGGAAGGGACAATGGTGGGGGAGATGGGGCTTAGAAGATGGGTGGGGATAGGGTCAGAGGAACAGGTGGTGGGTTTGGAGGAAGAAAGAAGGAGTGTGGTTTCCTCTTCAGAGATCACAGGGAAGGAGGAGAAGGTAGCAGAGGTTGTAGGGGGGGGGGGGAGTTGGAGAGGAGGGGAGGTAGAAGAGGAAGTGGGGAATTGGAGGGTAATATTGTGGATTTTGTCATGGAGGTAGTCGGCCAGGGTTTGGGCAGAAAGGGAGGGCAGGACTAGGGACGGGGGCACCTTGAGGAGAGAACTGAGGGTGTTGAAGAGATGGCGGGGATCCGAGGCAAGAGAGTTTGTCAGATGGATTTAGTATTCTTGTTTGGCGAGTGCTATGGCTGACTGGAAGGAGCCAAGCATGAATTTGAAGTGTAGAAAGTCTTCCGGGGAATGGGATTTGATCTAAGCACGTTCAGCGGAATGAGCACAGGTACATAAATAGCGGGCATTGGATGAAAGTCAGGGCTGGGGTGCTGAACGTCTGACAGGACGTGGGGTGGGTGGGGCAAGAGCATCCAGAGCTGAGGAGACTGTAGCATTATAGGAGGTTACTGCATCATCAACGGACTTGGAGAACAAAATGGAGGAAAGGGATGGAGAAATGGAGGAGGAGAGAGTCAAGGGATCAACATTATGAAGGTTTCTAAAGAGGTTGGAGGAGATAGGGTGAGGTTGAGACAATGGGATCTGAAGATTAAAGCTTAAAAGGTGATGGTCGGATAAGGGAAGGATTGAGTTACGGAAGTTTGAGGGGGAGGAATTAGAGAAGAGTATCAGGTCAAGGCAGTGGCCATGCTGGTGGGTGGGGGCAGTGGAACAGAGTTGGTGATCAAAAAAGGAGGTAAGGGTGAGGAGCTTTAATGCAAGGGGATTGGAGGGGTTATCGACGTGAATGTTAAAATCACCAAGAATGAGAGTGGGGGAGGAGGAATCTAGAAAAACAGAAAGCAAGGAGTTGAAGTCAAAAAGGAAGGTGGAAGCAGACTTGTCGGGTGGGCGATAGATAACAGCTACTCGGAGGGGAAGTGGTGAGAAAAGGCAAATGGAGTGGACTTCAAAAGATAGAAAGGAGTGGGAATGAGGCAGCAGGAGGGGTTGGAAGTGGCAATAGGGGGACAGTAGAAGTCCCACACCACCACCGCAGCCAGTGGAGCAAGGTGTATGGGAGAACTGATAGACCCCGTGACAGAGAGCAGCAATAGATGCGGTATCATCTGGGAGGAGTCAGGTCTCAGTTAGGGCAAGAAGATGTAGGGCGTTAGAGGCAAAGAGATCATGAGTAAAAGCAAGTTTATTGGAGACCGATTGTGCGTTCCATAGGCACATGAGAATGGGAGAGTGGAAGGGGAGAGGAGAGGAATATGGATGAGATTGGGCAAGTTACATGAGGATTTCTTTCCAGAGTAAGACAGAGGTCTAGGGGAGCCGTTCCGAGAGGATTTCATTCCAGAGTAAGACAGAGATCTAAAGGGGCCAGAGTAAGGGTAGGTATCTCTGGATGAGTGCGACAGAATTCTAATGGGGGCAGGGTTGGGGTTGTTATTTCTGGATGGGTGTGTGGCACATGAGGGTGGGAGTGTGGAGGGGGAAAGGAGAGGAATATGGATGAGATTAGATAAGGTACGTGAGGAGCTCTTCTTAGAGTGATACAGGAATCAAGGGGGGCCAGGGTTTTGGGTTGATATTACCTGATGAGAGAAGGAGAAGGAGTAGTAGAGAGCGGGATAGAGAGGAGGCAGTAAGGTGGAAGCGAGGGTGGGGCTGCCTTAGAGAGAGAGGGGCTGGTTGAATGAGGGGGAGAGTGTGAAGAAGCTCAAGAGCTGATGCAAGGCTAGAAGTCAGAATAGAGGGAGAGGTGGGGAAGGTAGAGGGGGAGTAGGAGGGGAGGAGTGAGGGTGCTGGGAGGAGGGGAAGCAGTTGGGGAGTATGAGGAAAAGAAGGATAATGTGATGTAAGAGGAATAGTGGGGCTATGCAGCATATGTTGTCTTACAAGTTTCAAGCAGTGGGGTAGCAATGGAGTCACAGGCTATGCAGCATGAGTTATTTCAGGCAGTGGGGTAGCAATGGAGTCACAGGCTATGCAGCATGAGTTATTTCAAGCAGTGGGGTAGCAATGGAGTCACAGGCTATGCAGCATGAGTTATTTCAGGCAGTGGGGTAGCAAATACAACAAACAGGGGGTAGGGTAGAACTAAGGGGAAATGGTTAAAGCACACATGGGTAATAAACAGGAGAATAAGGGGGGGGGGGGGGGTTAGGATCCAAAAGGAACCTTGAAAAGATGGGGTTTTAGCCTGGATTAGAATAGAACCAGATAAGGAGCTGATGTACCAACTCAGGAAGTCTGTTCCAGGTATATGGTTCAGCAACTTAGAGCGAATTAAGTCTATAGTTTGCAATAGAAGAGATGGACACAGATAAAAGGAACTTACCTGATGAGTGGAGTTTTTGAGAAGAGGTATAGGGAAAGATAAGAGAGGAGAGATATAGAGGAGCCACAGAATGAATCCACTTGAAGGACAATAGAGGTCTGAACTGGATGCAGAAATGGATAGGGCAATAACCGGGTAAGGCGGACCGGCCCCCACCACACCGCAACACCCCCCCACCCCCCTCAACCATCATAACAAAAGTAGACCACACATAGATGGGAATTCAACTGGTTGCAGCTTTATTGCCATAAACCATAACATCAACAATCCAAACCTTAAATTGTATTCCCCCCCTCCCAGCAGAGCGAACCCTCACCAGCCATGTTTGTAGCAAAGAGATGCCGCGTCTGCTTCCGCCGATTCCAGGCCCCGGCAAATTGCCTAGCCTCCCTCATCCGGCTTCGCCATATTATTAGCAAAAGCCTGAGGGACCGCCCGGGCGGGGGTACCCCACCCCCGCCCTACTGCTTGGCTCCGGCTCTGGACCCCGGAAACCTCCAGGATCCCGCCCCACCCCCCCCAGCTGCAACACCCCTCCAAAGCCACCCCACCCCCGAACCCCAATAAAGGGCGGGAGGGCGGGACGTCCGGCACCTCCGGCCACCTCAAAGGAAAGGCCGGAGGGCACCGCAACACTCCCCTTACTCCCCCCCCCGAAACTCCTCTAAACCTCCCATTGGCTCCCGCGACCTGCCATGTGCCGCGGGAGCCAATGAGAGCCCTCAACACGCCGCGGGCCCTCCCCGCGAACAGCGTAGCCACGCCAAGGCAGGCGCGCGGCTGGCCGCCCCCCCCTTTTAACGCCAGCCGCTCACACGCCCCGGGGGGGGCCACGCGGCCTCGCCATAACCGGGTAAGGCGGACCGGCCCCCGCCACACCGCAACACCCCCCCACCCCCCTCAACCATCAGAACAATAGTAGACCACACATAGATGGGAATTCAACTGGTCGCAGCTTTATTGCCATAAACCATAACATCAACAATCCAAAACTTAAATTGTATTCCCCCCCCCCAGCAGAGCGAACCCTCACCAGCCATGTGAGTAGCCAAGTGATGCCGCTTCCGCTTCCGCCTTGTCCAGGCCCCGGCAAATTGCCTAGCCTCCCTCATCCGGCTTCGCCATATTATTAGCAAAAGCCTGAGGGACCGCCCGGGCGGGGGTACCCCACCCCTGCCCTACTGCTTGGCTCCGGACCCCGGAATCCTCCGGGATCCCGCCACCGGCTCAGGCCCTCACCGGCCTTCGCCGCCCCCCCCCCCCCCGGCTAAGCTGTGACCAGCGCCCCTCCGGTTCAGCCTATCCTCCAAGGCCTCCTGCCAATCGTTGAGGAGCAAATCCATCCCACCGGGGATAGATGGACCCCATCGGCCCGATACAGGCCCGCACACCCCACATCAGCCCAGGGGGTGCAAAATTTGGCCCCCACCCTGCTCCCCCACCCATCTGCCAATTTGGCGATTGATCTTTGTTAGACCCCGCGACCACAGCCGCTGAGCCTTGCAAGCAGGCCTTGGAACGATATCTGACCACAGTAAAATCACACCAGGAAACATCGCAAATAGCGCTTCCATTTCCCAAAGCACAGTCCGAATCAACTGCCGGCCCGTCCAGGACACCAGATCGTTGCCACCCAGGTGGATCACCACGGCATCCGGTGGCCCCCGCAGCCGCTCATGGTGCCGCAGTAAGGGCAAGAGCTGACTCCATCGCAGACCGCGCTCACCCAGCCATGTAACGGTCACCCCGAACTGGTCCAAACCAATATTCCGCCCCACCGGACGTGTTGCTGCTCGCTGACCGGCCCAGAACACAAACAAGTGGCCAATCATCCAACAGAGACAAGAGCCAGGAACCACTTCTGCAAAACAAACAGATCCACAGTTAGCCAGCCCCACAGCGCCCCTACAGGCGCACATATCTCCGATACGCCCAGGAAGTCCATCTTCCGATCCGCCTGATATCCCCTTCAGGTAAGCCCACCGCTGCCACACTAGTCGCTGCTCCAATACGAAAAGAATGCGGCACATACAACCCCGCATCCTCCCAAGATGCCGTAAGGCCAGCCGCAAAACCGCCGTAAATTGAAACGGCGTGAGTACTCTCCCGTCCCCATGTCGAATCAGGCTACCCCGCCCCCCAGGTCGCTTTCACAAATAGGCTTTCAGCAGCTCTACTGGGCAAGTGGCCGCCCCGCCGAGGGCTCCCAACCTCACCCACGTGCCCCGCCCGAACTGGTCGGTCTTGGAATGCGGCATCCACTTCACGTGGTGCACCTGAATCCCCCCCATCCGTGCCTCCCGCCGGGACTCCACTATCAATTCGCCAATGAGAAAGGCACCAAAAAAATGCTATGGAAAACACCGCCCGGAAGCAGACGCCCTCGTAGCTGGACGACACCACCTGTGGCAAAACAGCACACAAGCGTTGCAGCAACTCGTGCGTAATGGGCTGCCTGCTGCCCCTGGGCGACGGACAAGAGCGCTCCCAGTCCTGCAGCATCCGGCACGCTACCAATCCCCCCTCCCCGACAGCCCCCCACCCCACTGCCTTAGCAAAGAACGAGAACCCCGCCAAATTCCTACTCGCCATAGCCCAGGACACTCCTGTGGCTTTCACCGCCGCCACATACAGCCCTATCAGCTGATCGGGGGGTGGACCCCCCCCATCCACGCACCTCCAGAAACCGCACCAAGCAGTTGCAGCCCTGCTGGTACGCCATCCACGTGGCCGCAGACACTGAAGCCTTCAAAAGCTCTGTCATCTCTCGAGGCCAATCCACCATAAATGTCCGGGGACCGCGTAACCTTCCACCGCCACTTCCAGCGCCAATGTTCGGAACAGCTCCCACTTGAAACGGGAAAGAGCATCAGCGACCTTGTTAGCGCGGAGTGTAGTTGTTCACTACGCTTACCACCGCTGCGTTGTTGCAACACCATACGATCCTACAATTGTGAACCCTGTCCGGCCAGACTTCCAACACCACCAGTAGCAGAAACAACTCCAAGAAGGTTATATTGGCCGTGAGACCGACTGCCTTCCAAGAATCAGGCCATTCCGCCGCACACCACGAGCCGCCAAAGTACACCCCAAGGCCCAACCCTCCGGCCAAGTCGGTAAACAACTACAGGTCCTGACTGGAGATCTCCCGATCTCGGAGCACCGTAGTGCCATTGAACTCCCGCAAAAACGCATCCCAGACGGCTAGATCGGCCCGAATACTCTGCGACACCCTCAGACGATGATGCGGTCTGGAGAGACCTGCCGTAGCGGCTGCCAAACGCCTCCTAAACACTCACCGCATAGGGATAACTTTACAGGCAAAATTCAGGGACCCAATTAACGCCTGCATCTCCCGCAATGTCATCCTTCTAGAACCCAAGGCGTTCGCCACCAGAACCCAAAGCCTCTGGATCTTACCCACCGGCAGGCGCGCCACTAACTCCCCATAATCCAGCTCGATCCCTAAAAAGGTTACCTGAGTCGTCGGGCCCTCTGTCTTCCCCTCTGCCAACGGAACTCCCCCACTCCCCCGCCATCTGCACGAGCCCGTCCAACAACGCAGTGCACTGCCCAGTCCGCCCCTCCGACTAAAAGAAAATCATCCAGGTAATGTACCACCTGAGCACACCCCACCCAGTCTACCAACGCCCAATGCAGGAATGTACTAAACCGCTGAAAGTGCGCACAAGAGATAGAACACCCCATAGGCATACACCTATCGAAGTAATAACTACCCTCGAAGCAAAACCCCAACCAAGGGAATGCCGAAGGGTGCACCGGCAATAGCCAAAAAGCCGACTCACTGTCCGCCTTGGCCATCAGGCACCCCCGCCCGCACCCCCGCACTAACTCAACCGCCTCGTCGAAGGAAGCATACCGCACTTCGCACAACTCCTTGGGGATATGATCCTTAACCGAACCCCAGAGTATTCCGGACAGTTTGCACCTCTACCGTTCCTGACACCGGAATCCGGAATCCCTCCCGAAAACCCCCCTCTAAAATAACCCTATCCTTCCCCCTGGGATACCTCCGCAGCCAATCCCGCAGCGCCTTGAAATGTAACGGGGTGGGGACCAGCCCCCGCCACCCCTCACTGCTTAGTGGAGAGCCCACTGGCTCCGACCGGACCCCGTTTAACACATTTGACGGCTGCATGGCCCCCATTACAGACGGAACAGGCGTGTCGAAATTTGCAATCGCCAAACAGGCGGAGGACTTATTGAACCGCCAACACACGTCCCCAGCGCCCCCTCCTCCCGCCGCCCTCTGTCCTGCCCCCTCCTTGCCTGCCCAAAAGGGCCGCAGCACACCGGACATGCTTCCTACCCCGCCCCTCGGGCCACTAACCGGCCCCCCGCCGCCCTGACAGACATCTGTGCGAGCCAGAGATTGATGTCCTGAGTACCCCATGACAAGGTCTGGTTTTCCTCCATCTTATCGCAGAATTTCTCGTCATAGTTGAGCCAAGCCCAACCTTCGTGCAACTGAGAGGCGTCCAGGAAGGAGTCCACATACGCCAGCAGCATCCTGTACTGGTCATGATGCACCCTCCCCCACACGCTAGACAGCCGAAGAAATGCCCGCGCCCAATTCGTTATGTTGCGCGCCACCTTCCGCACCCTACCCGCCTTTTCATCTGCCTTCTGCTTCCTCCTACTGTCCCCAAAACGCTTTCGACCCTCCAGTAACTGAAAGATATCAATATAGCGCCTCTCCTTAATTTTATGCCGCAGCTTCCTCGGCATGCCTTCCCACAACTCCGAGAACGCTACCACCGGCGACGCTGCCCCCGCCGAACCAACCAACCTGGCCTCGCCCCCGCCGCCCTCGCCCCTGCTCCCATCCGACCCGGACGAAAACGACGATGACACCGAGGACGTAGACGACCAGGATCCTGAAGCCCGACGCCGACGGCCCGAACGCCGCCGCTTCCTGGCCACCTTCCCCCCCTTTTCCCCCGCCGGGATTCCCCCCGAAGAACCCGCCCCCACAGACTCACCTGCCACAGCCGTCGCCTGCTCAGGCACCGCTCCTGCCTCCGACCGATCTGGCACCACGCTCCCCGAGCCCTGTCCCGGTCCTGCTGATCCAGCCGCTGGCGTGCTCTCCTCCACGCTCTGCGCTGCGCCGGCCCATGTCAGCGGACTCTCCTGCATCGGGGTCCTGGAGTGTCCCGGAGTGTCCTGTGGGGAGAAAAAAGGGAAAGACGCCGCAGCACCTGCCCCCGCCCAAGGTGGCTGCCACGCCCCCAGCCAATCCGCCCGGAAAGGGCCTTGCCCCCCACTCTGCCAATGTTCCCCACCAAGAGGGCCGCATCCCCCCATCCACCCCCGCCCGCCCGCCGGGCCCCGCCAGCCCCACCAATCGCGCCTGCCCACCTCAGCAGCAACCTGTGACTCATCCGCCGATGCCCCTGTCGCCCCCCATTGCCTGCCGCGACTTCCGCCTTAACTCTTCCCAACCCAAGCCACCCTCCGCCGGGCCCTCTACAGGCCTACCAGCGCATCCGCGACGCAATGCGCGGCCCCGCTGTGTGCCCTTCGCCCCCCGGGGACTCCCACCCCCGGTAGCTGCAGCACCAGCCCCACCTTTGCGCACTGACGCCTGCCGGATGCCCCCCGAGCCCGACCCCCACCCGGCACTCTAAGTCCTCTGCCTACCAGAGCTGCCCCCTGAGTCGTGCCCCCCTGTTGCCCCCCCCCCCCCGCGCCGTACGCTCATCCCCCCGCCCCCTAGCTGCCCTTCTCCCCCCCCCCGCCCCCTTCCGAGCCTGCCTGCCCACTCCCCCCATACTCTGTTTTTTTTTGTTGTTTTTTTTTAGTACCCCCGGAGCTATCAACGCTCCCCTTACTCCCCCCGAAACTCCTCTACACCTCCCATTGGCTCCCGCACCCTGCCATGTGCCACGGGAGCCAATGAGAGCCCTCCACGCGCCGTGGGCCCTCCCCGCGAACCGCGTAGCCACGCCACGGTGGGCGCGCAGCCGGCCGCCCCCCCCGGTTAATGCCGGCCGCTCGCACGCCCCGGCGGGGGGGGGGGCACACGGCCTCGCCATGACACTACCAGAAAATTAGGTATGCAGCTGAATTTTGTATGGATTGAAGGGAAGAGAGATGATTCTGGGAGAGACCAGAACATAAGAACATAACATAAGAACATAAATGCCAATCTGGGTCAGAGCAAAGTCCCAGTATCCTGTTTCCAACAGTGGCCAATCCAGGTCACAAGTACCTGGCAGGTTCCCAAAAGGTACACAGGTTCTACAATGCTTGTCTCAGAGTAAGCAGTGGATTTCCCGGGTCCTCTTTAATAATGATGTATGCACCTTTTCTCCAGGAACTTGTCAAAACATTTTAAAACCCAACTAAACTAACAGCTTTTACTACATCCTCTGGTAATAAATTCCAAAGTTTGATTATGTGTTGAGTGAAAAAATATTTTCTCTTATTAGTCTTAAATGGATTGCATTGAACCTTCATTGCATGCCCCTAGTATTTTTACTTTTTGATGGCATAAACAACCAATCTACGTTTACCCGTTCCACTCCATTCATTAGTTTATAGACCTCTTATCATATCTCTCTTCGGCCTTCTCTTTTCCAAGTTGAAGAGCCCTAACCTTTTAAGTCTTTCCTCATAGGGGTATCCTTCCATCCCCGTTAACTTTTTGGTGGCTCTTCTCTGTACCTTTTCTAATTCCGCTATATCCTTTTTAATATATGGCAACCAGAATTGCACACAATATTCAAGGTGCTCTTGCACCATGGAACGACACAGACATAAGAACATAAGAACATAAGATATGCCATACTGGGTCAGACCAAGGTCCATCAAGCCCAGTATTCTGTTTCCAACAGTGGCCAATCTAGGTCATATGTACCTAGCAGTTTCCCAAGAGACACAAGTTCCACAATGCTTGTACTGGGTCAAGCATTGATATCTTTGGTCACTTCTTAATAATGGTTTATGGACCTTTCCTCCAGGAACTTGTCCAAACCTTTTTTAAACCCAGCTACACTAACAGCCTTTACTACATCCTCCGGTAACAAATTCCAGAGTTTGATTACACGTTGAGTGAAAAAATATTTTCTTTTATTAGTCTTAAATAGTTTACCCTGTAGCTTCATTGCATGTCCCCTAGTCTTTCTATATTCTGATAAGGTAAACAATCGATCTACGTTTACCCGTTCCACTCCGTTCATTAATTTATAGACTTCTATCATATCTCCCCTCAGCCGTCTCTTTTCCAGGTTAAAGAGCCCTAACCTTTTTAGCCTTTCTTCATAGGAGTATCCTTCCATCCCCTTTACCGTATTATAATATCCTTGGTTTTATTCTCCATTCCTTTCTGTATGATTTGTAGCATTCTATTTGCTTTCTTGGCTGCCGCTGCACACTGGGCAGAGGTTTTCAACATGATTTCCATGATGACTCCGAAATCTTTTTTCCTGGGCGGTGGTTCCTAATGTGGAACCTTATGGCGTGTACATAACTTTGACTCTTCCATATTAAATTTCATCTGCCTTTTGGACATCCAGTCTTCCAATTTATCAAGGTCATCCTACAATTTTTCACAATCTTCTTACGTTTTAACAACTTTAAATAATTTTGTGTCATCTGCAAATTTGATTACCTCACTCGTTATTCCTATTTCCAGGTCAGTTTTGAATATATTAACAAGCCACAGGCCCAGCACAGTCCCTGGATTACTACACCATTCACCTTTCTCCATTGGGAAAATTGGCCATTTAGCCCTACTCTCTGCTTTCTATATTTTAACCAGTTCCTGTTCCACAATAGTAAACTGTCTACAATCCCATGACTTTTTAATTTTGCCAAGAGTCTTTCATGAAGGACTTTGTCAAAGAATTTCTGAAAATCCAGATACATTATATCAACCAGTGAGGAGCAGGTTGCAATAGTTCAAATGGGAGGTGAATAGAGAATCACCAGCATATTCATTTACCTTCAGGGAGATTGGCACATACAAAATAATGTTTAAAATTGTGATGTCCATCTATGCGTTTGTACAGGATTGTTGTGGAAGGACTGGTGGTGAGATGCATTGATTTTTTCAGATTGATATATTCAAATTGCACTGGATGTGGTAAGGCTGAAGGCCTGACAAGGACTTTCAGTGCCCTTCCACCTGCTCTGCTAGAGGCATATACTCAACTGGGCTGGCACCTGTAATGACAAATTTGAAACAGTGCAGTAGCCATGCAAAACAAATGCAGGCCCAGTTTCATGGGCAAGAGACACTGCATGCAGTACATGGGACAGCAGCACATGAAGGAGGGCTGTCTATAGATATTAATCCACTCTATGAATAAACATAAAATGTTTTGTGTTGATGAGTACTTCCACATTTTATGATACTATAACATCTATTCACTTTAAAATATAGAACTCTTAAATTGTAAAGGGGGGTCTCAGACGTATCGGCACTGGTTTCCAGACTTCCGTCTTATCAAAACGTTTAGTGCCCGCTTGCATCAATGACCAACCCAATACCAATAAATGTTAAAGTCCTTCTTAACTTTTTATATTTTGAAAAATGTGCTTATCTTAATAATTCTTTTTCCCAATGCCTCTTGTCGGTGCCTCTTTGTATTTCACTTTTTCGAGTTTCTTCAGGGGTTTGTAACGCAAAATTCAGAAGAATATTCAGAAGACTTGATGCTGCAGACGTCTTCCTCATGAAAACTTTTGACCACCTAGTTTGAAAAAATGCCGCACATCCAGGAATATCAGAACATAAGAACATAACATATGCCATAGTGGGTCTGACCAAGGTCCAACAAGCACAGTATCCTGTTTCCGACAGTATACCAATCTAGGTCACAAGTACCTAGAAGATTCCCCAAAAGACACAGGTTCCACAATGCTTCTATTGGGGCAAGCAGTGGATATCCCAAGTCTCCATTAATAATTGTTTATGGACCTTTCCTCCGGAAACTTGTCCTAATAGCTTTTACTACATCCTCCGGTAACAAATTCCAAAGTTTCATTACATGTTGAGAGAAAAAATATTTTTCGCTTATTAGTCATAAAAAAGGTTACTGTGTAGCTTCATTGCATGTCTCCTAGCCTTTTTATATTCTGATGACATAAATAATCGATCTACGTTTACCCATTCCACTCCAGTCATTAATTAATAGACCTCTATCATATCTGGCCTCAGCCGTCTCTTTTCCAGATTGAAGAGTCCTAACCTTTTTAGCCTCTCTTCATAGGAGTAACCTTCCATCCCCTTTACCATTTTGGTGGCTCTTCTCTGTACGTTTTCTAATAATGCTATATCCTTTCTAAGATACGGCGACTAGAATTGCACACAATATTCAAGGTGTGGTCACTCCATGGAACGATACAGAGGCATTATAATATCCTTTGTTTTATTTTCCATTCCTTTCCTTATGATAGCTAGCATTCTATTTGCTCTCTTGGCTGCCGCTGCACACTGGGCGGAGGGTTTTAGCATGTTATCCATGATGACGCCAAAATCTATTTCCTGGGTAGTGGTTTCCAATGTGGAACCTTGCATCGTGTAACCATAGTTTGGTTTGTTCTTTCCTAGGTGCATAACTTTGCACTTGTCCACATTAAATTTCATCTGCCAATTTTTCAAGATCCTCTTGCAATTTTCCACAATCCTCTTGGGTTTTAACAACTTTAAATAGTTTTGTGTCATCTGCAAATTTGATAACCTCACTTGTTATTCCCTTTTCCAGGTCATTTATGAATATATCAAAAAACAGCGGACCCAGCACAGATCCCTGGGGTACTCCACTATTCACTTTTTTCCATTAGGAAAATTGGCCATTTAGCCCTATTCTCTGCTTTTTATCTTTTAACCAGTTCCCCTGATCCACAACAGTACACTGCCTCCTATCCCATGACTTTTTAGTTTTGCCAAAAGTCTCTGATGAGGGACCTTGTCAAAGGCTTTCTGAAAGTCCAGATACAATATATCAACTGACTCACCTTTGTCCACCTGTTTATTCACACCTTCAAAAAACAATTAATATATTGTGTCTTTGTTGTAACGGCAGAATTTCACAATAGGATATTTCACCTCCTTTTCACCCATATGATGGAGTCCTTCCTCATTGGGAAGGGTATCATGCCAGTAGATAAGGGGGTGACAGAGAAGGAGGCTATCACCCAACAACAAAGGCCTATTCACCTGTCTATTTTACCAAGTACCCTGGTGCCAGAGGACATGGGGGTTTCATACTCCAGTGCCCATATACTACCAATGCTGAAACACTGCCCTCGCTAGATGGGTGCCCCCTCTCATGTAGATGTATCAGTCTTGCTCTAATACACATCATCCATTGGTGGAGCATAGTCAGATGGCCCAACATGTAGCTGCCCATATTGTTTGCAAGGCCCATATCACAGTTCACATCACACCTTTACTATACTGCTTGCATTGATTGCCAGTTCTAAGCCGTATTAGATACAAATCACTGATGACCACATTTAAGCTGTTAAGGAATATAGCCCTTCATACCTTACTTCTCTGATTGATATGCAGTCTAATGAGAAAATAAGAAAAGGAAGCACCCAGAACACCATAACAGTCCCCACTAACTGCTCTATGAGTAACAAAACTTTCACTTTCTTTGCACCTATACTCTGGAACTCCCTCCCTGAAATATTAAGATCCATCAATGATCTCTCCACATTCCAGTACGAAATTAAAACACATCCGTTTATGAAGCATTTTGGAAATCCACCAGAACAAACCAAAATCTATCCAACCCAAGCACTAATTAAATCACCAATTACACAATAATTACACAATAAGGATCTCATACTGCATTTACATAATCTTTATTGACAGGAAGCACACTTGTGAATATGTATATTGTAAATATTTTATTATATTTTTTCATTTTTATTTTTTATATACCGCGCTACTGAGATCAGCGCGGTTTACATTAAAACTGAACAGTGCAACAATGCATTAAATATCACAATGTGCTTACATAGAACAAGGCATCATCAAAACTGGGATAACAGGGAAACTATTCACATGGTATATACAAAGTATTTACATAGAGTTAAATATTCTAGTCATTGAGGTCTACCGTGAGCATATATAGGTCAAGTGGGATAATGTGTAGAGATAAAGGGAGAGGAGCACCTAGCCATTCTCATGTTGGGTGTTAGGGCAGTTAAGGTGTGGGGTGAGTGCGAATGACTTATGTTTTTCGGGCTTGGTTTCAGGATAGTGAATTAGAAAAAGGTGGTGTTTTATTGCCTTTCTAAAGGAGGTGAGGCTGGATATGGATCGAATACTAGTGGGGAGGTCATTCCAGGCTGTCGGAGCATAAATTGAAAAAGCTCTTTTGGTAGTTGTCTTCGTGCACCTTGTGGTGAGCTTAGGTACAGTTAGCATGTTCAGTAGTGTAGGTCTTCTGATTCTGATGTTGGGTGTGTTGTTGAGCAGTTTACTGATTGGTGTGGGAGATTGATTCTTCAGTGCCTTGAAGGTCATGACCAGTACCTTGTATTGAATTCAGGCTTGTAGTGGTAGCCAGTGTAGATTTTTCATTACTGGAGTTATATGTTCCAATCTTGATGTCCCTGTAAGAACCCTAGCAGCTGAGTTCATGGCCAGCCGAAGTGGGCTTAGGGTTGCCTGTGGAAGACCATGGAGGATGGTGTTCGCGAAGTCTAGGTGTGGGATCACTAGGGCTTGAAATATGGTTCGATAGTCTGAAAAGTCCAGTAGTGGGCGGAGGTGGCGAAGGGTTCGTATTTTGTGGTATATTGCTTTGGTAACGGTCTTTACGTGGGTTATCATATCCAATCGCTGATCTAAGGTGATGCCTAGGTAGCGAATTGTGTCTCTTGTCTTGAGTTCAGCGTTTTTAACTTGCAGGTTGGGTGGTGGGGCGAATTTCAGATTCCTTGTGACAAAGAGGACATCAGTCTTGCTATGATTAATCCTCAGGTTTTGTGTGAGAAGCCATTCAGCAACGGCATCAAAGCATCTGATGATAGGGGAGAAATCAGGTTGTTCGATGGTAAATGGAATGTATAGTAGTATGTCGTCAGCATACACGAGACATTCTACATTTAATGAGCGAATCAGAGAGCAGATAGGCTGCATATAAATGTTAAATAGTAGAGCAGACAGGGATGATCCCTGGGGCACTCTCTGCTGCTGTAAGAATGGTTCAGAGGACGTGTCACCTGCTTTTACTTGCTGCCATCTGTTAGTTAGGTATGATTCGCACCATTGTAGTGTGGTGCCCAGTAATCCTTTTTCTTGGAGGCGTTGTAATAGTATCTTGTGATTCACAGAATCAAATGCGGCAGCAATGTCAAGAAAGATGAGGATGAAACCTTGGTGTATGTTGTCAATTCCTGTGATTAGTTTGTCGAATAGGGTAGTTAAGATGGTATCTACTCCATGCGATTCCCTGAAGCCATGTTGGGCTGGATAGAGGGGTGCCTCATCATCGATGTGCTGATGGATCTGACGCTGGACTATTTTCTCGATGATCTTAGCAAGCAGTGGAATGCTTGATATGGGTCTGTACGATTCAACTTTGGATGTATCAAGGCGACTGTTCTTTAGCAGGGGTCTGATTGACGTATGTTTTAAACTTTGTGGGAAGATACCCCTTGATAATGATTGGTTGGTTATTTTGCATAATGCCTGGCTTAGTTCATATATGTTTATTGTAAATAGTTCACGATCAGTTCATATGTAACCTCAACATCCAAAGTAATTTATCTTTGGTACTGTTTCCTATGTAGGAGGGTAGGGCTAAATGGCCAATTTTCCCAATGGAGAAATATGAATAGTGGTGTACCCCAGGGATCTGTACTGGGTCCGCTGCTTTTTGACATATTCAGAAACGACCTGGAAAATGGAATAACGAGTGAGATTATCAAATTTGCAGATGACACAAAACTATTTAAAGTTGTTAAAACCCAAGAAGATTGTGGAAAATTACAAGAGGATCTTGATAAATTGGAAGACTGGGCATCAAAGTGGCAGATGAAATTTAATGTGGACAAGTGCAAAGTTATACATCTAGTGTCACACCCTCATCGGGCCCCTCCGGTGGAGACTGGTACTACAGGTTAATACCTCCTCCTGGCTCTGTGTATAGGGCAGATAGCCTTGCCTGGCCCTCTGTGGGTGGTAGTTGTACCGTCCTTTTATAATCAATTCAAGCACACAGTTCAAACTTCAAATCAAGGGTTTTATTCCCCGTCCAATGAGGGTATTCTTTTCTTGGTAAACAAAATAACAAAGCCACTCAGGCAAACAACAGAAAACAAATGTAGAACAAAAATTGCTTTCTTCAGCTTAAACTTCATCAAAAGAAAAGTACTTAAAAAGTTCTCCTTGTGAGCACTTAACCTTTTCTTTTGCTGCCTCGAAGCAACCAGGTTTTACTTTTAATCAAGGGAACTTCTGCCAATTAATATGTTTACTGCTTAAACCTCCTGTTGCATATATTTCCCTTATCTGAGTGAGAATTCTTCTTCTTCAGTTACCATTAAAGAGCATTCCATTGGCTCAGGACTTCCATGCACATTAGGAATATCACATTGCATTAAATGATAATCATTTGTACATACGTTCTCTGTGTCAGTTGTTCTGCTGGCCTCAAACTGGCTGGTCACGTCAGGTATGTGATTACTTCCTGGTTCTGAGCTAAAGCTCTGCTGGGGATTACCATATATTCTTGAAAGCGGTTTATAAGAGCACTTTCCGTGAGGGAAACTATAAGGTAACTGCCCATATACACTGGCCTCAGTATTAGACAGCTTGTGTCCTGCCCTGAACCGGCTAAGGGTTAATTCTTCTGGTTCAGCTGTAGGAGATTGCAGTGCTGGCAACGGCACTCGGGAGAAATCTGGGAGTTTAAAGTTGCTAGCAGAATTAGGTGCTTCAAAAGGTAAGAAATCTTTCTTTCTCTTGTAGCTGTTAGCACAAGGAAAGAAGTTGTTTCCTTTTCCCTTTATGTCCGCTCTTGGCTGGCTTCTCCTGTTAACCCTGAACTTAGCCCATTCAGGTGTAAAACAGCCCTGTTCAGCTTTGAATGCTTTGTTACCTGCAGTATGATTCCTCCCCCATTTCTTCTGGCTTTCACACACACTCTGTATTCAGCAGCTGACCTCCACGTGTATTCACAAAGTCCTCAGACTCATTCACGCTGTCCTGTTGTATATTTTGCTGACTCACTCTTTCACTTCCCTCCTTCCACCAACTCTGGTCCTGGAGATGAGATTGGCTCACTATATCTCTTTCTCTTTCCTTTCGTTCCCACGTCTGAGGCTGTTGCTTCCACCTCTGTCCTTGCTCACTCTCCCTCACTACTTGTGAGTGTGCCTTATGTATCTGTCCCCGGGTTCCACCCCCTCTCAGCTGATCCCTATCGGGTAATTCAAACTCCATTCCCATGCTGGCTGGGTGTGTCTTTTTACCCTTCTCCCACGTGTGCCGTGGTTGCTTATAGCAACTATTTGACAGCTTTTTGTTTATATCATCAGGTTCTGCCTGATCTTCTCTGCTAATCTCCATTTCTTCCGGCTCCATTGGGTCTACCTTGTGACACTAGGGAAGAACAACCCAAACTATGGTTACACGATGCAAGGTTCCACATTAGGAACCACCACCCAGGAAAAAGATTTAGGTGACATTGTGGATAACATGTTAAAACCATCGGCCCAGTGTGCAGCGGCGGCCAAGAGGGCAAATAGAATGCTAGGTATCATAAGGAAAGGAATGAAAAATAAAACAAAAGATGAATGAAAAATAAAACAAAAGATATTATAATTCTTGTATATCATTCCATGGTGAGACCGCACCTTGAATATTGTGTGCAATTCTGGTCGCCATATTTTAAAAAGGATATAGCATTATTAGAAAAGGTTCAGAGAAGAGCCACCAAAATGGTAAAGGGGATGGAAGGATACTCCTATGAAGAAAGGCTACAAAGGTTAGGGCTCTTTAACCTGGAAAAGAGACGGCTGAGGGGAGATATGATAGAAGTCTATAAATTAATGAACGGAGTGGAATGGGTAAACGTAGATTGATTGTTTACATTATCAGAATATAGAAAGACTAGGGGACATGCATTGAAGCTACAGGGTAAGCTATTTAAGACTCAACATGTAATCAAGCTCTGGAATTTGTTACCGTAGGATGTAGTAAAGGCTGTTAGTGTAGCTGGGTTTAAAAAAGGTTTGGACAAGTTCCTGGAGTAAAGGTCCATAAACCATTATTAAAAAGGGACCCAGGATATCAATGTTTGACCCAGTACAAGCATTGTAGAATCTGTGTCTTTTGGGGAAACTGCTAGGTACGTATGACCTAGATTGGCCTCTGTTGGAAACAGGATACTGAGCTTGATGAACCTTGGTCTGACCCAGTATGGCATATCTTATGTTCTTATGGTTTTTTCCTTGTAAACCACCCTTGATCTCTGGAAAAGGCAATATGGAAAAACTCATAAACAAATAAATAAAAGTATAGAATTACAGTAATCCAAATGAGGAGTGATGATTGCTTGACAACTGTTCAGAAGAGGTCGGCATCTAAAGTGGTCAAAGGTTATGAAGTATCCTGATTTTGTAATATGCTGAAGCAGGTGCTTTCTTAAAATAAGTCTGGAAGTTCAGTTTCTGGTCTAGTGTCACACCAAGGTATTAGAATTCAGTTTTGATATGGATGTTAAAGTTCTTGATCATGATAGTTTTTGGAGGTGAATATGAAGGGTCTCTGTTTATGATTAGAACTTCTGTTTTATTGTAGTTAATTGAGAGGATGTGATCTTTTTGCCAGTGTGTCATTTCTTTGATGCATGAGTATAGTGATAAGGAAGCTTATCATAGCTCAGGAAGGAGCTATAGAAAAGGTGAAGTGACTCTGAACAAGCAACCTGTCAGTTCTGGTAGAAATAAGAAAACAGAATTTTCCCATAAAAGACTACCAGTCCCAGAATGCACCAGGTTTCCAACAGCCATTAGAGGAGCTGAAGTGGGGAAACGTGTGTTAAATCAGGAGGGCTATGAGGTAATCCCTAAGCACTCATCTCAAAGGGCAGGGCCTGATTCAGCACAGCTGCGCTGTGTTAGGGAGGAGCACTCATCTAAGCAGAATAAAGGTACAGTTTATTCTACAGAGAATCAGCTTGAGCTTCATCATCTTCATCATCTAGAGTATCATCAGAAGCAGAAGCCAAACCGGATGGACAGAGAGGGAAAGAAACCCTTTGGAAGAAAGAGGAGAAAAGCCTTTGAGAGGTCTAGAAGAGTCCAGAGCAGTATGTATACTGGGAGGCATTCCAAGGGCCAGCAAACACCATTGGACTGGGGAAAGCCAGAGGAATGGTGCTGCAGAGCTAGGAATCTCCAGACGGTACCTGTGAGGGAGACGGCTGCACGTGGAAGGGACCCTAAGACCCGTGCCAGAAGGTATGTGAAGAGAGATCCAGTGTCCAGGGATCTGGATTGGAAGGCTGGACATAAGAACTGGACTACATACTGGCCAGGCTATATAGAGAGGAACTCTAACAGCAATGGAAGCTCAGGTATGAACACTGATCTATGCCCTAGCTATAACCTTTGAAAGACAGCAGGGAAACAAGTATTCTCCTGAAAGTGCTCCATTGAGAGACTCATCTGTGCCAATCCATGATATTGAACCCATGCTTGTTGAAGAAGAGGGAATGATAGCAGATGAAGAATGTGTTTACATGGACTGCTCGCTGTCTAAACTCCTTTGGTGATTTTCTGTTATAAAGTACAGCAACCATCACAAAGAAATACAAACTTGTTCTTTAATCTACTCAGAAAAGCTCCTGAGTAGGATTTTTAGCCACGCAGTAGAAAGCAAGCTAGCTAAGGGGTTTCAGCTGGATAACTGCTAGCAATTGAGCCTTACCTAATTGCTTGTGAGCTCTGAGAGAATCACTTCTGAATCTATGTGGGAAGATATAAGAAGTTTACCTGAAAAGAACAGGTTTTTTTCCTTTCTTTGTGGATCTTGTTTGTTGTTTGATACAGTGCTAAGAGAATATTAGTTAAAGCCTACAGAAAAGACCAGTTTGTTACCAACCAGGTCTTATTTCTTTTGCTTTGATTGCCTGATAAGTTAAAATGTTGTGTTCGTGATTTTGTTTTTTCAAGTTTAACACTGAAAGCAAGTAACCTGATTTATGTGCTACCAAGCATATCTGTTGGGAGAAATAACCCCATAAATAAATATCTTATTGGCTTTACCCAAA
The DNA here is from genome assembly GCA_033557465.1 of Ichthyophis bannanicus. Lineage (NCBI taxonomy): Eukaryota > Metazoa > Chordata > Amphibia > Gymnophiona > Ichthyophiidae > Ichthyophis > Ichthyophis bannanicus. The sequence continues at coordinate 924,845,011 of CM066031.1, read as the reverse complement.
AGCACAACTAATTATTGTGAGCAGCTGTGTCTGGTGTGAATGAACTGCATTGCCCACAATCCCTTGCAAATCATATAGATATATGCACTTGCCAAGACTGTGAAGATTCTCACCCAGGCTGCCGTCTGATAAATGGTGTAGTTTTTCGGATTGCTTTTGCACAAAGGGATTTACTTGCTGAGGATTACAACTAAAGTTCAAGTTTAAAGCTGGAAAAAAAAGATTTTCCCTCAACTGCACTTTGGAGGAGAATTGGATGTTCCAGGTAGCTGTCCCAGGAGGAAAAGACCCTGTGCAGAGCTGGATTCATCACTGACACAAGGTAATAAGTACCTGGGCATGTCTAGTGGTGGATGGGAGTAAGGCACAGGGGTAATTGAAAAAAAAAAGTAGAAAAAACACACCTGTTTGGAAGGTGGTGCACTTTGTTTTTTTTCTTTGTTTCTTGCAGGGATCAAGATGGATCCAAAGGAACTACCCCAGTGGATGGCAGCCCAGTTTAGCAGGCAACAGGAGCTAGCACAGCAGGCTCAGGACGCTGCTATGAAAGCCTTAATGGACCAGCAGAAGCCAGTGCTTGATCTGGTGCAAGCCCTAGTTAAGCTGCAGAACCAAAGTGGAACAGATGCAAGACCAGCAGTAAATACTGGTACACCACATGTGGACAGTGTGGGACTCAATCAAGGGATTGGGGCATTTAGTTTTGGGAAGCTAACTCCAGATGATAATGTTGATGATTTTCTAGAGTCTTTTGAAAGAGTGGCACAAGCATTAGCATGGCCAGAGACCCAGTGGGCAGTAAGGCTGGCAGCCTCATTAACTGGAGAGGCGCTTGCAGCTTATAGAGCAATACCAGCAGCCCAGGCTTTGAATTATAAGGATGTAAAGGCTGCTATTAGAGATCGCCTAGGGTTGTCTATTTCAGAGTATAGGCGAATGTTTAGAGCTACTACATTGAGAGTGGGTGAAACACCCAGGGCTCTGAGTTAGAGAATCAGAGGTTTAGCTGTAAAATGGTTGGAGCCTGAGCAAAAGACGGTAGAAATGTTATTAGACATTATAATGCTTGAACAATTTATGTCTGCGGTCCCTAAAGATTTGCACACTTTCCTTATACAGCAAAATTGCCAAAATCTTGGAGAGGCAACCATGCTAGCAGAGAGATTCTTGGAAGCCACGCAGGCTTGCCATAGAATGGGTGGCCCTCTGAAGATTGGTGCTGAGGCAAGATGTGCTGTATCAGAAAAGAAAATAATTAAAAATGTTTCTGAAAATGAATGTACTGTATCAAACCACATGACACAGTGGAGTAGAAAGAAATGTTTCAAATGTGGAAAATGGGGACATTTAAAAAAAGGATGCCAGACACACACTAGCTTAATTGGTGTGGATTTAAAACAGCCCAAAGAAGGATTTCTTTTCATGGTTGATGTGCAAGGAATTACCACAAATGCTTTGTTAGACTCTGGGGCAGACCAGAGTATGATGTCAAAAAGGCTTTGGAAGAGGATAGAGGCCCAAGAAGGATTTGTGCCTAGAACCCCTGAAAGCCAAGTTCACATCAGATGCATTCATGGTGCTGCAACATCATATCCCACCTATAGGCTAAAGGTTAAGTGCCTGGGGGAACAAGAGGAAGTCCTGTTAGCAGTGGTGCCTAGGCTACCCTTTGATTTGGTTCTAGGAAAGGACTGGCCAAGATTTAAGCAGGGGCTAGTGAAAGGGCTAGGAAAGAAGGAGGGAGAAGGAATAATGGAAATAGCTCCCGGGCCTTTCTTTGGAAGTCCTCAGTCCCTAGCTAAAAAGATGACTAAGCTTCCAGAAGGCCAAACTATAGGTAATAAGAGGGGCCTTGTATCCACCCGCTCGCAGGCTAAGGTAGAGAGCCAGCAAAAGGAGGAGGGGGAGCAGGCAGAGTTATTAGGAGACTTACCCTCTCATGATGATTTAATAACCCCATCATCTGGTAAAGTAAGAAAGTTGAAAGCACAAAAGCGGCGTGAGAGACTTTGCAGAGCACAGGGTAGGGCTGAGATGTTAGCTGGTCAAAGTTTACCCTGGGTGCCAGCTGAGTTAGTGGCAAAGTTTCCTAACTTTCCACAAGAGCAGGTAGCTGATCAAGCTCTCACCCGAGCTTTTAAGTATGCTCATGAGGTCAGGGAGGAGTTGCCCAGATTCAGACTAGATAATGAAATATTATATAGAGAGAGTCAGGACCCCAGGAATGGGACCATACGTAAACAATTGGTGGTACCCACAACTTTCAAAGGGCTAGTACTTAGATTAGCACATGATCATCCAGTTGGAGGTCATAAAGGGATGCAAGGAACGCTGGATCAAATACTTATGCGTTTTTACTGGCCAGTTATTTTCAAAAAACTGCCCAGTTTTGTGCTGCATGTCCAGCGTGTCAGCGAGTTACAGCGGCTCACCCACCGGTGGTGCCATTGATCCCCTTGCCAATTATCACAGACCCAATTGGTCGCATTGCCATGGATATTGTAGGCCCATTAGTCAAAACGCCCCGAGGTTTCCAATACATCCTAGTTATGGTAGATCAGGCAACAAGGTTTCCCTGGGCCATACCATTGAGGAATGTTTCTGCAAAAACAATAGCTTTAGAGCTAGCAAAATTGTTTTGTGAAGTGGGATTCCCAAGAGAGGTGTTGACTGACCGAGGGTCCAATTTTGTATCCAAATATTTGGCCCAGGTCTGGGATGCCTTTGGCATTCATCACGTGAAAACCTCAGCCTACCATCCACAATCAAACGGTTTGGTGGAGAGATTCAACCAAACTCTCAAACAAATGTTGAGAAGGGGGTTAGCAGGAGAGGTAAAAGAATGGGATATGTTATTGCCCTTTGCCTTATATGCCTGCAGGGAAAGAATTCAGGTGTCCCTAGGTGTAACTCCATATGAATTGATGTATGGTAGGGCTCCACGGGGTTTGTTAGACATTTTGAGGGAACAATGGATTGATCCTGAACCAGGAAGTCAGGAAGTGCCACAGTTTCTACGTGACTTGAGAGCACGTTTGAAAAGGACCTCGCAGGTTGCTGAGAGGAACCTGCAGGACAGTCAAGTGCGCCAGAAAGGGTGGTATGATAGGAAGGCCAAAAACCGCCAATTAAGCATTGGTGAAAAGGTTTTGGTTCAAGTAGCAGGTACAGCCCCAAAATTTGAAGTACAGTGGAAAGGGCCATGGAAGGTTGTTAAACAAGTGAGCCCAGTGTCTTATATGGTAGAAAATGCAAGAGGGCGTAGGCAGACCTACCATATTAATGTACTTAAGTCTTGAAAGGAGAGGCCTGTAAATAATAATGACCCTGAAGCCAGTCTGGAAATAAGTGAGCTTCAAAAAGAGAACACTCTCGTAGGTATTACGGACTGTAGAGAAGAAGTTTCACCAGTTACACCAGTCCGTAATAACTTAAACAGGGGGGTATGTGATAAGGAAGCTTATCATAGCTCAGGAAGGAGCTATAGAAAAGGTGAAGTGACTCTGAACAAGCAACCTGTCAGTTCTGGTAGAAATAAGAAAACAGAATTTTCCCATAAAAGACTACCAGTCCCAGAATGCACCAGGTTTCCAACAGCCATTAGAGGAGCTGAAGTGGGGAAATGTGTGTTCAATCAGGAGGGCTATGAGGTAATCCCTAAGCACTCATCTCAAAGGGCAGGGCCTGATTCAGCACAGCTGCGCTGTGTTAGGGAGGAACACTCATCTAAGCAGAATAAAGGTAGAGTTTATTCTACAGAGAATCAGCTTGAGCTTGATCATCTTCATCATCTAGAGGATCATCAGAAGCAGAAGCCAAACCGGACGGACAGAGAGGGAAAGAAACCCTTTGGAAGAAAGAGGAGAAAAGCCTTTGAGAGGTCTAGAAGAGTCCAGAGCAGTACGTATACTGCGAGGCATTCCAAGGGCCAGCAAACACCATTGGACTGGGGAAAGCCTGAGGAATGGTGCTGCAGAGCTAGGAATCTCCAGACGGTACCTGTGAGGGAGACGGCTGCACGTGGAAGGGACCCTAAGACCCGTGCCAGAAGGTATGTGAAGAGAGATCCAGTGTCCAGGGATCTGGATTGGAAGGCTGGACATAAGAACTGGACTACATACTGGCCAGGCTATATAGAGAGGAACTCTAACAGCAATGGAAGCTCAGGTATGAACACTGATCTATGCCCTAGCTATAACCTTGAAAGACAGCAGGGAAACAAGTATTCTCCTGAAAGTGCTCCATTGAGAGATTCATCTGTGCCAATCCATGATATTGAACCCATGCTTGTTGAAGAAGGGGGAATGATAGCAGATGAAGAATGTGTTTACATGGACTGCTCGCTGTCTAAACTCCTTTGGTGATTTTCTGTTATAAAGTACAGCAACCATCACAAAGAAATACAAACTTGTTCTTTAATCTACTCAGAAAAGCTCCTGAGTAGGATTTTTAGCCACGCAGTAGAAAGCAAGCCAGCTAAGGGGTTTCAGCTGGATAACTGCTAGCAATTGAGCCTTACCTAATTGCTTGTGAGCTCTGAGAGAATCACTTCTGAATCTATGTGGGAAGATATAAGAAGTTTACCTGAAAAGAACAGTTTTTTTCCTTTCTTTGTGGATCTTGTTTGTTGTTTGATACAGTGCTAAGAGAATATTAGCTAAAGCCTACAGAAAAGACCAGTTTGTTACCAACCAGATCTTATTTCTTTTGCTTTGATTGCCTGATAAGTTAAAATGTTGTTTTCCTGATTTTGTTTTTTCAAGTTTAACACTGAAAGCAAGTAACCTGATTTATGTGCTACCAAGCATATCTGTGTTGGGAGAAATAACCCCATAAATAAATATCTTATTGGCTTTACCCAAAAGCACAACTAATTATTGTGAGCAGCTGTGTCTGGTGTGAATGAACTGCATTGCCCACAATCCCTTGCAAATCATATAGATATATGCACTTGCCAAGACTGTGAAGATTCTCACCCAGGCAGCCGTCTGACAGTATATGGAAGAGAATTCTGGATTTGTGGTTGTAAAAGGGGCGTATAACATGAGATTGTCTCCATAAATGTGGTATTTTATCATATGCTTCCAGATGATGCTGCAAATAGATTGGATGTATAGGTTATAGAGAAGGGCAGAGAGTGTGACTCATTGAGGTAATCCTTGGAGTAGTCTGTAGGGGTTGGATGCTTTGTTCTTTATCTTGACTTGCTAGGTGCATTCAGATAGATAGGAACAGAGCCATTTTAGAGGGATGTCGCTTATCCCAATGTCAATCTGATGTTCAATGAGTTTCTTATGGCTAATGGAGTCAAAGGCTGCTGTTACATCTAGGAATATGAGAATGAATCCCTGTTTTGGCTTTTCTATTCCTTTGAGCATGTTGTCTATTAGTGATATGAGGAGAGTTTCAACACTGTGATTCTGTCTGAAACCATGTTGTAGAGCATTGAGGGGAGCATTTGTGTCAACAAAGTCTTGGAGTTGAAGCTGAATGACTTTTTCTATTATTTTGGCTAAGAAGAGGATACTGGAGATAGGTCTATAGAATGCAGGTAGGTTAATGTCAGTTGTTGGGCTTTTTAAAATGGTCCGGATTGAAGAGGTTTTCAGGTTGGTTGACATGTTTCCTTGAGTAATAATTGGTTTACTATTTTGAGAAGAGGTGGTCATCTTAATCCATGAAGTCAGGCATGGGTTGAGTGGGGAAGTGGTGATGTTTAACATTGATAGTATTTGCTCAAGGCATTCACCTGAGATTGTGTTGATGTTTTTGGAGCTGTGTTGAGGGTCATTTGATCTATTGCTATTGTGACTCGGTGTAAGGACATTTGCTCAGTAGGTGTGTGGTGAATTCCTGTGGGTGTAGAAGTAAGTCCTGTATTGTAGGGGTTTGAGTGAATGATTTGGCTATATTAAACAACTCTCTGGGATGATTTAGGGTTTTAAGGATGAAGTTGATATGATATTCTCTGTTCCTCATGTTGATCAGTTTGTTGTACTCTTGTTTGCTTGTATATTCCTTCTGGTATAATGGATCTCTAGATCTTCTCCATCATTGTACTATTTCTCTCAGCTTGTACTTTGCTTCTTTTATATCTTTGGAATACCAGGGTGCTTTAATAGTCCACGTGGAGGTCTTTTTCTGTGGTGCTAGTGCAAATGGTGTGCAAATTGTGTTGTTCCAGTTTTCTACTAAGTCTGTTATGTCCATTGAGGGTGAGTCTAATATTGATGTGGTGTGTTTGAGTAGAGCTTCTTTGTTGAATTCACAAAATCTGCATGTTCTTTGGTATTGGGTATGCATTGTGCTGTTGCTGTAGCTTATGGGTAATTCAAAAGTGATCATATGATGGTCGGACCAGGGTATCATCATGACTTTGATGTTTCTAGGACTGTAATTGTGCTGATGTTGGGGGATTAGGCCACTGGAACTAGAAGGTAGATGATGCTAGGAGAATCTAGAACTAGAAGGGAGCTGATACTAGGGGAGTACTTGAAGGGGGTGATGCTGCGGCTGGGGATCTGAAAGGGGCAGATGCTGGGATCAGGGTGGAGAAAAAAAGAAGCCAGGGGAGTGAGGATGGAGAAGGAGATGGATATTTTGTGTGGGAGGGAAGAAACAAGGTCATAAAGAGGGAACAGTTGAGAGGGAGGGGCATAAGAATGAATGCTGGATTAAGAAGGAAGAAAGACAGGGTTAATGAATATCAGTGAAGGAAGTATCTGGATGAGTTAGGGGAGGGATGTAGGAGGCAGTGAGTACTGAGGACACAGAGATGGAGTAGAGCAGGGACTGGGACTTAGGTGGAGACTTTAAAATTGGGTGGGAGGAAAGAAGAAGACAGACTCTAAGATTGACTGGGTATTGGGAGAGTAAGTGGGGATGCAGATGGTTGGCGAGGGAGCTGACACAACTCACTGTGCATGCAACTCTGGCATCACAAAGATCACGGCATTGTGCAACACCATCTCCAGCTTCATCTTCTTTCTCTGAATCAATAACAGCAGCCAATGCTGCCCGTAACATTCACTTCCAGTTCACTGGGACATTCACTGGAAACGAATGCTATAGGTAGTACTGATTGCTGCGCTGACTCAGAGAAAGAAAGATGAAGCTGGGGATGTTGCTATGTGATCTTTCTGCTGCTGACGCAGAGAAAGAAAGAAGATGCCAGGGATGGTGCCGCACAATATTTTTTCTCACGGGGGAGGATAGAGAGAGGGAAGGATATGTTGGATGGGGAGGTGGGGATAGCTGCCCACCGTTTGGAAGGGCTATGCACTGATGAGGCGCACAGTCCTCCCCGCCAACCTCTAAACCGGATATTCAATACTGCGGCAACAGCATTGAATATCCAGTGATCGCCGCAGGCACAGGAAGCCACCGAGGCTAACCAGGCAGCAGCAATATTGACTACTGCCTGGTTAGCACTATTCCCCATCTCCACTCTGCCCTGGAATGCCCCCAACATGCCCCGATGCTAACCAGATAGTATAGGGGCTCATAGGAGACATAGACAGGGATATTCACCAGCATTAACAATGTATGTGCCATTGAATTTCCCCATCTAAGGCATTTACACAGTTTATTAGGCTGTAAACCATGTAAATGCCCTTTGAATATTGAGCCCTATATCTATATCTATATCTATCTATCTATCTATCTATCTATCTATCTATCTATCTATCTATCTATCTATCTATCTATATCTATATCTATATCTATCTATCTATCTATATATATATATATATATATTGTGGCAAGGAGTCCGGGGGAGGACAAAGAGACAGGGGGAGGACAAAGAGACAGGGAATTCACCCTAGTAAAGGGCCCCCTTTTACCAAGTCAGGGTAGGGAAGCCATAAACACCTCCAGGAATCAGAAAACTTCCACATGGCCCACATTTCATGCTCCCCCTAGTGGAATGAAAGGGAGAGGATACATGGCCCAGAACCCCTAAGGCAGGGAATTCTCCAAGCACTCAGGTGCCCGAAGTCAGGCTGATTGCCGTCACCTGGGTAGGGATGAGTTGGAGCTAGAGCCCTGGAAATATAAACCCATGCCAGACTATGAGAAAGGGGTAAGAGAAGCAGGAAGCCAGGCTGATACGAACAGAGGCACAGATGCAAGCAAGGGAAGCTTGACTGGTGCTGAGCAGAGCAGAGGAACTGGGCTTCCAGGAGAAGAAAGTGCTAATTGGAATATAGCACATCTGCAAGAGAGCTTGGTGCCAGGAACAAGAGAGACTCCAAGATTCCTCAGGAAGTTGTTAGCTGAGCACTGTGAGCAAGACGGGGAGTTAGAACCCATGCAGCTGGGAGAGCCCAAGGTGAAGCTGAATGATGAGGACACTCCCATGGACTGTTCCTTTTGCCAAGCTTTAAACCTGGGAACGTAGAGAAAACAAGCCAGTCTTGAAAGAAAGTCTTCCAGGAAAAGGTACCCATAGTCCACAAGCAGGGTGGCCATGATTCCCTCGTGTTTGTAAAGGGGAAGTTTACAGGGACTAAGGAGCAAGCCTGGAACTGTGATAAGCTTGTTAATCACCTGCTGCTGGAATGATGACACTGGGGTAAGCTAAAAGTAGCTATTAGAAAAAAGCTTTTCTGTTGCCCTGGATTATATTTGTTACTTGGAAGGAACCAAGAAAGGTTTGAAGCTGAATAGAAGCTAAACTACCATAGACTTTTAATGTGATTTTGTTTTTGTGCTTTAGCCAGCAAGGCTAAAAAGGAATGCAATATCCTTGTTGTTAAAGACTGTGTATCCTGAACTATAGAGAACCTTTAAACAGCCATTTTTGTGTTTGGGTTTGTTTTTGGACAATGCTCTACTTCAAAGAGTCCTGAACAAATAATCCTGTATGTGGTATGATCGAACCATTGTATACAAAAATAAATTTCTGTTATTTGCCTTACCTCCTTGAGACTAACTACAACTTTCTGCCTGATGCACCCATACAGCTAAACAAAGACTACATTTCCCAGAGGACACTGCGGGGAAATAGTTTGAAAAAGCTGAAAAAGCGGATAGCAGAAAGTTCCTCTAATAACCATGCCCCTCTAAGCTAGAGGCGAGTGGTGGTGGCGTGACAGTGGCGTAGTTGTGAGTATTTTCTACCACTCAGGATTTTCTACCATCCAGGATATACACTTACAAGAGTTATAGCACAGAACGTTGGCAGAAAAGACAAATTATTTTTGTTCTTCGAGAGTCAACGCAGGAGCAAGGTATCTCCGGAGATGGATCCAAAAGAGCTGGTACAATGGATGGCCACTCAATTTCAACGACAGCAGGAGTTGGCCCAGCTAGCACAAGAGAATGGGCGGCGCCTATGAAGGAGCAGCAAAAGCCTTTCCTGGACTTAGTGGAATCCCTTATTACTTCCCAGAGGCAAGGAAGTGGAGGAACACTAACCCCGGAGGGACCAGCGATGCCACAAATGGACAATCTAGCAGGCCCACACACCAGCGGGGCGTTTAATTTTGGAAAACTTTCACGTGATGATGACATAGATGACTTCTTGGAGTCATTCGAGAGGGTGGCTCAAGCCGTGGGTTGGCCAGCTAGCCAATGGGCGGTGCGATTGGCAACCTCCTTAACAGGAGAAGCACTAGCCGCATATAGGGCTATGCCAGCTGCCCAGGCCATGGACTATAATGCAGTGAAAAATGCAATTAGAGACCGATTAGGGTTAACGAAAATGTGGTATCACCATATGTTTAAAGCCACGGCCTTAAAGGCTGGAGAGACACCTAAGGCCTTAGGCCTGAGAATTCGAGGTTTAGCTTTAAAGTGGCTAGCCCCGGAAGGGAAAACTATGGATATGGTGGTGGATATGGTGATATTGGAGCAATTTATGGCTGCAGTACCAAAAAGGGTACAATCTTTTCTGATTCAGCAAAACTGCCAGAGCACAGGAGAGGCAACCCTTTTGGCGGAGCGCTACATGGAAGCTGAATTGGCGTTTCTCCCAAAGGCGGGCCCTCCAAAAGTAGGGGCAGAGGTCAGTTTTGATTTATCAGAAAAGAAACAGGGGAATAATGAAAACTTGTGTGTCTGCTCAGAAGGGTAAGTGGGCTAAAAAAAAATGCTATCGTTGTGGGTAGATGGGACACCTGCAGAGGGGATGCAAAGCCCGCATTGGGTTAACTGGTACCAATGTGAAACATCTAGGAGAGGGATTTCTCTTAAGTGTTAACATACAGGGGGTCACTACCCATACTCTGCTCGACTCAGGGGCCAACCAAAGCATGGTGTCACGAAAGCTTTGGCAGGCAATTGAGGCCCAGGATGATCGCCAGAGGAAGCTGGAAGGGCAGGTCCAAATTAGGTGCATACATGGAGCTGCCTCTTTCTACCCTGTGTACAAAGTGGTGATAAAAGGGTTGGGGACCCAGAAAGAAATTCTCGTGGCAGTGGTTCCAAAACTCTCCTATGATTTAGTATTGGGAAGGGATTGGCCCCAATTTAGGGAAGGATTAGAGAAAGGCCTTGGGAGAAAAGCGGAGGGGATGATGACGATGGTCCCCGGGCCTCTTTTTGGGAACCCCCGAAAGCCAAGCGAGAACCCAGGGAAAGAACCCCCTGGGAGGTGTTGCTCCCCTTAAACAGAAGTTTATATTAAAATTTTGTAAGATATCTGAGAAGGACCAGGCTCCCAGGAGGGTGTCCCCGCAAGCCGCGGGATATGGTCTATGCAGCGCTGAAGATCGGGTGATACCCAGCCGTGGAAAGGCTCTCATTGATACTGGCCTTCAGATGGAGATGCCCATAGGATGTTATGGTCGGATAGCACCGCGATCGGGTCTGGCTCTGAAATATTTCCTGGACATCGGGGCTGGGGTGATCGACCCTGATTATAGAGGGAGTGTAAAGATATTATTGTTAAATTTTGGCAACGAAGAATACCATGTGAAGGTGGGAGATCAGATTGCCCAGCTGCTGTGCGAGAGAGTAGGGTTTCCCTCACTGGAAGAGGTCCCCATGTTGTCTCCTACGGAACGAGGAGCCTCTGGATTTGGGTTCCACCGGAGGGGCCGAGATGAAAAGCCTGACAGCCAACTGTGGAGAGAGAATGGAGGAGACTGAGAAGGACGACCTGCGACCTCAAGCAGCAGATTGCAGGAAGAACCTGGAGCCTCAAGTAGGGAAAGAACTATCTTTGGTCCAGAGGCGGGATCTGGCTCGACTGTTGGAGAGGTTCCCAGATGTACTGACCCCGATCCCTGGTGAAACCCGACTGGTGGCGCATGAGATCCTGACGCCACCGGGGAAGGTGGTCAGACAACGACCCTACCGCCTACCAGAAGCTAAAAAGCAGGAGGTCATGGCACAGGTGCACGAGATGTTGGCGATGGGTGTCATTGAAGAATCAAGGAGCCCGTGGTGCAGTCCCGTTGTTCTGGTTCCAAAACCGGATGGTACATTACGCTTCTGTATAGATTTCAGACAGGTGAATGCCATCTCGGTATTCAACGCTTACCCGATGCCCCGTATCGAGGAGCTTTTGGACCGCTTGGGGCAGGCTCGGTTTTTGACCACCCTAGACATGACAAAGGGGTACTGGCAGATTCCGTTGACTAGGGAATCTCGGCCGAAGATCGCCTTCAGCATCCCGATTGGGCTATTCCAGTTTAAGAGGATGCCCTTTGGCCTTCATGGCGCCGTGGCAACCTACCAGAGACTGGTGGATCAAGTCCTGCGTCCTCATCAAGAATATGCTTTCGCATATATGGACGATATTATTATCCACGGTTGCAGTTGGGTAGAACATATTCCGAGGGTTGAAGCCGTCCTGCGATCTATGAGGCAGGCGGGTCTCACCCTGAACCCGAGCAAATGTGCCTTCGCCAAGCGAGAAGTGAAATACCTGGGGCATATGGTAGGATTGGGAAGGATTAAGCCCTTGATTGACAAAGTGGACAGCATCAAGAACTTTCCCGTCCCGCAACAAAGAAGCAATTAAGAAGCTTTCTAGTTCTGATTGGCTATTACAGGAGGTTCCTGTCATGCTTTGCGGAAGAAAGTTCCATCTCTACGGACATGTTAAAAAAGAATTGCCCAAATCAACTCCGTTTGACCCCGGAGGCGGAGAGGGTTTTCAACCGATTAAAAGGGCGGCTATGCACAGCCCCGGTATTACACGGGGTGGATTTCACGCAGCCCTTCATTGTACAGACGGATGCCTCAGAGATAGGCTTAGGGGCCGTCTTGTCCCAAAAGCATGAAGGAAATGAGCTTCCTGTGATGTTTCTTAGTAGGAAGTTGTCTTCGGCAGAGCAACACTACTCTACTATTGAGAAAGAGTGCCTCGCCATCAACTGGGCAATAGAGACCCTCCGGTTCTACCTCACCGGATGAAAATTCCTGCTAGTTACCGATCACGCACCCTTGAAGTGGCTCCAACAGATGAAGAACCACAATGCACAATTATCTAGATGGTACATGGCCTTGCAAGCTTTTGATTTTAAGGTAGAGCATCGGGCAGGGAAGTTACACCACAATGCAGATGCCTTATCCAGGATTACGGACTGTTCGGAGGAGCTTCAACAACCTCCACCAGCCTGTAATATCTTGAGTAGGGGGGTATGAGGCAAGGAGGCCTATCTGCAGTCCGGGGGAGGACAAAGAGACAGGGAATTCACCCTAGTAAAGGACCCCCTTTTACCAAGTCAGGGTAGGAAAGCCATAAACAGCTCCAGGAATCAGAAAACTTCCATGTGGCCCACATTTCATGCGCCCCCTAGTGGATTGAAGGAGAGAGGATACAGGGCCCAGAACCCCTATGGCAGGGAATTCTCCAAGCACTCAGGTGCCCAAACTCAGGCTGATTGCCATCACCTGGGTAGGGAGGAGGTGGAGCTAGAGCCCTGGAAATATAAACCCATGCCAGACTATGAGAAAGGGGGAAGAGAAGCAGGAAGCCAGGCTGACATGAACAGAGGCACAGATGCAAGCAAGGGAAGCTTGACTGGTGCTGAGCAGAGCAGAGGAACTGGGCTTCCAGGAGAAGAAAGTGCTAATTGGAATATAGCACGTCTGCAAGAGAGTTTGGAGCCAGGAACAAGAGAGACTCCAAGATTCCTCAGGAGGTTGTTAGCTGAGCACTGTGAGCAAGACGGGGAGTTAGAACCCATGCAGCTGGGAGAGCCCAAGGTGAAGCTGAATGATGAGGACACTCCCATGGACTGTTCCTTTTGCCAAGATTTAAACTTGGGAACGTAGAGAAAACAAGCCAGTCTTGAAAGAAAGTCTTCCAGGAAAAGGTACCCATAGTCCACAAGCAGGGTGGCTGTGATTCCCTCGTGTTTGTAAAGGGGAAGTTTATGTGGACTTAGGAGCAAGCCTGGAACTGTGATAAGCTTGTTAATCGCCTGCTGCTGGAATGATGACACTGGGGTAAGCTAAAAGTAGCTATTAGAACAAAGCTTTTCTGTTGCCCTGGATTATATTTGTTACATGGAAGGAACCAAGAAAGGTTTGAAGCTGAATAGAAGCTAAACTACCATAGACTTTTAATGTGATTTTGTTTTTGTGCTTTAGCCAGCAAGGCTAAAAAGGAATGCAATATCCTTGCTGTTAAAGACTGTGTATCCTGAACTATAGAGAACCTTTAAACAGCCATTTTTGTGTTTGGGTTTGTTTTTGGACAATGCTCTACTTCAAAGAGTCCTGAACAAGTAATCCTGTATGTGTTATGATCGAACCATTGTGTACAAAAATAAATTTCTGTTATTTGCCTTACCTCCTTGAGCCTGACTACAGCTTTCTGCCTGATGCACCCATATAGCTAAACAAAGACTACATTTACCAGAGGACACTGCGGGGAAATAGTTTGAAAAAGCTGAAAAAGTGGATAGCAGAAAGTTCCTCTAATAACCACGCCCCTCTAAGCTAGAGGCGAGTGGTGGTGGCGTGACAATATATATATACAGTGCATTGCAAAAGTTTTCATCCCCTCTGTGTTTGTCCTGTTTTATCGCATTACAAACTGGAATTAAAATAGAGTTTTGGGGGTTAACACCATGTGATGTACACTGCATGCCTATGACTTTGAAGGTGCAAAGTATCATTTATTGTGACACAAACAATAATTAAGACAGAAAAAAAACCTTAAAGCAGGAGTATGAATATGTATTCATCCCCCAAAGTCAATACGTTGTAGAGCCTCCTTTTGCTGCAATTACAGCTGGGGTACCTTGGGGTATGTGTCTATTAGCTTAGCACATCTAGCCACTGGGACTGTCACCCATTCCTTAAGAAAAACTGTTCAAACTCCTTCAAGTTAGATGGGTTGCGTTGATGTACAGCAATCTTCAAGTAATGCCACAGATTCTCAATTGGATTGAGGTCTGGGCTTTGACTAGACCATTCCAAGACATCTAAGTGTTTCCCTTTAAACCAGCTTTAGCAGTATGTTTAGGGGCATTGTCCTGCTGGAAGGTCAACCTTCATCCCAGTCTCAAATCTCTGGGAGACTGAAACAGGTTTTCCTCAAGAATTGCTCTCTATTTAGTGCCATCCATCGTTCCTTCAATCCTGACCAATTTTCTGTCCCTGCCAATGAAAAACATCCCCACAGCATGATGCTGCCACCACCATGTTTCACTGTGGGAATAGTGTTCTTGGGGTGATGGGAAGTGATGGGTTTGTGCCACACATGTCTTTTCCCATGATGGCCAAAATGTTCAAGTTTCGTCTCATCTGAACAGAGAACCTTCTTTATTTATTTATTTATTTAACAGTTCTTCTATACCGCGCTATTTGTTTTCAGTGCGGTTTACAATGAAACAAAATGACTCTCAGACAAATAAGCTGTCCTGAGTTTACATAGAACAGGGAAGGCAACTGGGATTTCAACTTTGGGGAACTTATTTACAGATTGTGAGGCAGACTATTTACAGAGAATAGATTCTATAATAGTGATGTGCATCATGATGTATGACTGCTGCATATTCATATTACAATCTTGAACTGTGTTGTTCTTCCATGTGTTTGGGAGTTCATCACATGCTGTTGTGCAAACTCCAAATGTGTTTTCTTATTTCTTTCTTTAAGCAATGGCTTTTTTCTGGCCACTCTTCCATAAAGCTCCACTCTGTGGCGTGTATGGCTTAAAGTGGTCCTATGGACAGATACTCCCATGTCCACTGTGGATCTTTGCAACTCCTTCAGTGTCATCCTTGGTGTCTTTGTAGCATCTCTGATTAATGCTCTCCTTGCCCAGTCTGTGAGTTTTGGTGGGCGGCCCTCTCTTGTCAGGTTCCTAGTGGTGCCACATTCTTTCTATTTTGTTATAATGGATTTAATAGTGCTCAGTGGGATATTCAGAATTTGGAATATTTTTTTATAACGCAACCCCGATCTATACTTCTCCAGAACTTTCTCTGACCTGTTTGGAGTGCTCCTTGATCTTCATGTTGCTTGCTTAGTGGTGTTGGAGAGCCAAGGGCCTTCCAGAAATGGAAGGCCACGGGGAGAAGTCCCCGAGCGGCCGGTGTAACCGGGGAGCGGGCAGTTGCAGCTCCCTCTGGGGCAGAGGCGGTTGCCGGGAGACGAGGTGTCTTTTAAATTGATTGGGCCCCGTGGCACAATGGAGCGCCGCGGGAGCCAATTGAGACCATGGAGGGGGGGGGGAGAGAGGGAAGCAGAAGTGGGGAGATGGGTCCCACGTGGAGGCAGTCTGCAGCGATCAGAGAGAGGAGACGGATCGCTGTGGGCTCCTGCTGCTTTTCAATTTCCTTTTGCTGCCGGTTCCTTTTGTGCTGCCTTCTTCTTTCCCCAACGTGTGCAGAGGACGCAACGGCGGGCCGAGGCTGCAGCTGGAGACACAAGGGGCTGGAGAGATGGTGGACGGGAGACGTTTGTGGTGCAGTGGGGCACGTGGCCCGGCATCAAGGTGAAGGGTGGTAAATTCAAATGTGAATGAAGTGATAGGAGGGGAGCTGGAAATAGCTGATTAGCGCATGCACATGTCTTTGGGATACAGTGCGCAGTTTTTGGTATTTATTGTATGAGGCTTTATCTTACATAGTGGGTAACAGTTAGGTAGTTATTTAAAAAAAACAAAAACAGTTGTTTGTGTGTTGGTTGAGGCGGGACATCTGTTATGCCATTACATGGGGGAAGAAGGAGTCGGGCTTGGGGGGGTAGGCAGGGTGGATGCAGCAGGGGGTTTGCAGGACATGACGGATCAGCATTACATCGGGGGGGGTGCAAGGCAGGGGAAGGGGTGTTAATTGTAGGGGAAAGGGGGGTGCAAGGAAGGTGAAAGGTTCTAGGGGGCCGGGCACTGTAGTAGGGCACGGGCGGGCTTCCATAAGAGGTGGAGGGTAGTGCAGTACTCCAAGGAAGAGACCTGAACGGGGGCGGCGTGGTGCTAGGGACCGGGCCCGGCAGATTAGAGGTTCTCGGGGGTGCGCAGTTTTAAGACAAGCCTCCAGTCTGTCTGAAGTGAGTGGGTTGCAGGATGGGTCCTTGGTGGAGCAGCAAGGGCAGGGGAATAGGCGGTTGCTCTTCAGGGGAGTGGGGGGGGGCAGGGGGAGCAGGGAGGCATGCATTCAGGTAATCTGGTACGTGGCTTAGAGAGCAGGGGGGTTGGCTGGTGCCACCAGGGGGTAATTCGGTCCCAGATCCTTAGGAGTATTGGAGAGAAGGGTGGCAGGGTTCGTCAAGTGTGGAATGGGCGGGGACGTGGCAATCGGCTTGGCCTTCTTTGTCCCCCCCCCCCCCCCCCCCCCCCCCGCTTTTCCTTATTTTCTGCCACAGGTATCTCAGGCTTGGCAGCATCAGAATCCAGGGTGGCCAGGAGCGATTGGCCCCCCACCAGTCAGGAGCATGGAAGCTGGAGCGGCGGGATCAAGGACAACAAAGGAGGCTCGGGAAGGAGTGGAAGGATCACGGCAGTCTGCAGAGGCGGCTATGGAGCCGGCGCCTGTTATGAGTTTGTTGGCACCAAGGGACGAGGCGACAGGTGAGATGCTAGACGCCGGTTTGGGAGGGGTAGAGAAGAGGGGGTCTCACGAAGGTGGGGGCAGGAAAGCGTGCAAAAAGTGAAAATATTTCCGCAGGCGGCGCAGCAGCTCAGATTCCTCCACATCATCTTCGACAGGCTCTACGTCTTCTAGAAGCGATAGCGATGAGCGGACACGGGGGAGTAACGTCGACTTAGGAGGACAGTCTAGTGGTGCAATTCCAACCCTGGCATCTTTTTCGGAGTTGTGGGAGACAGTGCCAAAATAGTTGCGGCGGAAGATACGAAAAAGGCATTATATTGACATATTTTGTTTGTTGGAGGGTCGGCGGCGGTCTGGGGAGAGTAAAAAAAAGAGGAGGGAGGACGAGAAGGTGGTAAGGATTAAGAAGGTGTCGCGGAATGTGGTGAATTGGGCGAGGGCCTTCTTAAGACTGGCCAGTGTCTAGGGGCATAAACATCCTTCCCAGTACGGGATGTTGTTGGCTTACGCTGACTCCATATTGGAGATGGCGCAGACTCACGAGGGTTGGGCGTGGCTGAACTACGATGAAAAGTTCAGAGATAAGATGGAGGAGAGTAAACCTTTGTCTTGGGGCACTCAGGACATTAGCCTATGGCTGACGCAGATGTCCGCCAGGGCGGGAGCCGGGGAGTCAGGGGGGACGAGAGGTGGAGGATCGATTGTGGCAGGGGGAGGTCGGCCCTTTCGTACAGGGGGGGGGGGCCCGCAGCAGAGAATGGTTGGGACTGGAGGGGGAGACATCTGTTGGAGGTACAACAAGTCCTCCTGTCCATTCCCGGATTGTAAGTTCCGGCACGTCTGTTCCGTATGCAGCGGAAGCCATGCAGCCATCAAATGTGTTAAGCGGGGACCCCTCCCGGCTGGTGGGCAAGCCCCCAAGCAGTGATCAGGCCTTGAGACTGGCTTTGACGCCCATAACGATCGTTGCCTTACGGCCTTGGCTGCGGAGGTATCCGAGGCATCGGGACAGGATTTTGCTGGAGGATGGCTTTCTGTCTGGCTTTGTCATACCTGTTAGGGGTAGGGTGGGGGCGACAATGGCGCAGAATTCACATTCGGTTAATCATTTTGCTGATGTGGTAAGAGATAAGTTGCAGGTCAAGTTAGAGATTGGAAGGATTGCGGGCTCGTTTGAGGATGTCCCGTTGTTGAATTTTGTGGTTTCCCCGCTTGCGGTCATACCCAAGAAGGGGCTGGGGAAGTTTAGGTTGATCCATAATTTATCTTGTCCGTCGGGGACTTCGGTGAATGATTATATTCCTAAAGAGGTCTGTGCGGTGCGGTATGCGTCCTTTGATGTGGCGGTAGGTTTGGTGCGGAAGTGTGGTCAAAGGTGTTTGCTGGCTAAGGTAGATATCAAGTCAGCTTTTCGGTTGCTACTGGTGCACCTATCTGCGTTTCCATTGTTGGGTTTTACCTTTGAAGGACAGTTTTATTTTGATAAGTGCATGCCTATGGGATGCTTGGTTTCATGTGCGTATTTTGAGAAGTTTAGTTCGTTAATGCATTGGGTTTTGGTTAAAAAAGTGGGTTGTTTGAACGTTGTACACTATTTAGATGATTTCTTATTCGTAGGCGAGGCTCAGTCAGGTAACTGTAAGGCATTGTTGGAGGGTTTTGTGGAATTGTCAGGAGAGTGGGGAGTGCCATTGGCAGTGAACAAGACGGAGGGACCATCGACCACGCTCACCTTTTTGGGCGTGGAACTGGACACAGTGGAGATGGTGGCTCACCTCCCAATGGAGAAAGTGTGTAAACTACGGGTATTAGTGGCCAATGTGATGGCATCCAGAAAATTAACGCTGTGGGAGATGCAAGCGCTGATAGGCTCATTGAATTTTGCATGCAGGGTTATCCCCATGGGGCGAGTATTCTTACGCAGGTTAGCGGCAGCCACTGCAGGTGTTACCAAACCGCATCATCGTATACGAGTGTCGAGGAGTATTAGAGAAGACCTAGCGGTATGAGATGGATTCTTGAGGGGCTTCAATGGTATGGTGGTAATGCTAGAGTCGGAGATGTCCAGTAGGGATATGCAGCTCTTCACAGATGTGACAGGTGGTGCGGGTTTGGGCATTTACTTTGGGGGTTCTTGGTGTGCGGAGGCTTGGCCTGTGGAGTGGCGGGAGGTGGGGCTAACCAGCAATATTACGTTCCTGGAGCTTTTTCCCTTGCTAGTAGTCCTGGAGCTCTGGCCGGGCAGATTGCATAATCGAATGGTGGTTTGGTGGTGCGATAATGCAGCGATGGTAAGTGTCATTAATAACTACGCGCCGCGATGCCTGCAGGTTGCAGCAGTGATGAGAGAAGTTGTGCTGGCATGCCTGCATTGCAATGTCTATGTGAAAGCTAGGCATATTCCAGGGCGCACTAACAGGATTGCTGATGCTCTTTCCCGTTTCAAGTGGAACTTGTTCCACATGCTGGCTCCAGAGGCGGATGTCGAGGGAGGGAAGGTCACGGAGTGATTGTGGCGTGTTGGCCTGCTGAAATGATAAGCCTGCTTCGGAGCTCCGTGTCCAGGGTGACGTGGGTGGCGTATCAACGAGGATGTGACAGAGTTGTCGCCTTTCCGGTGGAGCATGGATGGAAAGGGGGGGGGGGGGTGTCCGATCAGGTAATGGGGCAATATGTGGGGTATGCCAAGGCTACCGGGGTGTCACAAACAACGGTGCGTATGCAGTTGGCGGGTTTTAATTTTTTCGCTAGAGCGGTGGGCTGGGACGGTGCTGGGAGGGGGGTTTTGACTTGCAGGCTGTTGCTGGGGTGGGAGCGGTCCCAGCCAACTCCTTGGGATGGTAGGCAACCTATTACGCACGAGTTGTTGGCCAGACTGCTGATGGTATTACCGGTGGTAGCAGCGTCACCTTTTGAAGCAACCTTGTTTCGGGCGTTTTTCGTGGTGGCATTCTTTGGAGCCTTCTGGGTTGGGGAGATGGTATCCGATTCCAGGAGGTCCGATTCGGGGTCAGGGTTGCGGTGCAAGCATGTGCACATGATGGAGGGGCGGCTCTGCATATGGCTAGCACGCTCCAAGACGGATCAGGCAGGGAAAGGATGCTGGGTGGTCCTGAAGGCAATCGAGGATTCGTCAACATGCCCGGTAGGAGCCATGCAGGCATATTCGAGGCTGCGACCGTCATTGCGGGGGCTTCTCTTTCTGCATGAGGATTCCAGCCCGCTGACGCGATTTCAGTTTTCGGCGGTGCTACGCATGGCCCTGCAGAGTGTGGGCGAGGATCCTCTTAAGTTTGCCCCGCATTCATTTAGGATTGGGGCGGCGACTAGTGCCACGGCGGCGGGGCTACGGGATTCGGAGTTTCAACGCATTGGCAGGTGGCGTTCGCAGGCGTTTCAGGGATATGTGCACCTTTGAATGTTAACAAGAGTGGATAGGCCAGCGGCTAATTGTTTATTTTCTTCACAGATCGAGAAAAGACCCCTCGTCATTGCTGGCTTATCGGTCACTCCTTTGTGTATTGGGTGGGCCAGCGAGCGGCAAGGCGGCCAGTGGGGCCCAACTTGGGATTGGACGCCATTGAGGTGACCGTTTTATGGCTGGGCGAACGGGGTCTTCGGTGGCCACAGATGTTGCCTTTGCTTCGGCACCTTGGGCGAGAAAAAGGAACACCAGCAATGATATTGCTGCATCTGGGCGGCAATGATCTAAGCTCCTGGACCTGCAAGCAATTAATCCGAGCAGTCAAGAAGGATGTGGCTGTAATGTTTGCAATTTTTGTGAATGTCATCATTATTTGGTCGGACATTATTCCAAGGCCTGCCTGCTGGGCGCAGCAGAGGTGGTCAAGGGGACTGACAAAAATAAATAGGCAGATCGGCCGATGGGTGTGTGAACGGGGGGGGGTGTATCAAATCATGCACCCATGGGCCGAGGTCGCATGTGCCGGATTATTTAGGCAGGATGGGGTGCATTTAGCCCTGGTAGGCGTGGACCTGCTGCTGAATGACTGGCAGGAGGCATTGGAATATGTACTTGCACAGGAGGGTCGCCGGTCACAGCTTGTTAGGGGGGCGGCACGGGAACCATAGGTTGCCCGTGCTGGTGGCGGGACCCCGGAGGTGTCTGGGGTCTGGAGCCGGAGGCGATACTTGGGCGGGGGTGTGGGGCCCCCGACCTGCTCAGCCCCTGTTGGGCTTTTGCTAATCATATGGCGGAGCCGGAGAAAAGGGGCAAGTAGTAAAATAGCCGCGAGCCTGTCCATGGCGGTTGCGGAGTGTATGCTCACCTTGCTAATCATATGGCTGGTGAGTCAGGGATCCACTAGTTAGATTTTTATGATTGTCTTGAATGTTACAGTTATTAAATGGATGAATAAAGCTGCGACTGGTTTGAATTCCCAAAAGGCATGGTGTGTTTATTGTACATGGGTGACGGGTATGAGGGGAAAAGGGGAAAAGGGGAAAAGGGGGGGGAGGGGGTGGTAAACAGGGGGAGCAACTGGTCTGTCATACCTCGGTTACATGTATACGATACGGGCATCGTGTGACAGATCATGTGACATTGCACACAAGTGGACCCTAATCAACTAATTATGTGACTTCTGAGGTTAATTGGTTGGACTAGATATTATTTAGGGGTTTCATAGCAAAAGGGATGGATACATTTGCACTCACAACTTTTCAGTTTTTACTTATTTTTTATATATACAAGGTATTTTCTTTTCCTTTCACTTCACCAGTTTGGACTATGTTAGGTCCATTACCTAACATCCAAGTGAACCTCCATTTTCATTCCATGTTGTACGTAATGTGACCAAACAGGACAAAAGTCAAGGGGATGAATACTTTGGCAAGGCTCTGTGTATATATATATATATATATATAGTATATTAGGATTATGACTTTTTTGTAACCCTATGTTCCTGTGACATAATTCAATGAACAACTATTCAAAAGTAATGAAAAAGGTATCAGTTTGATTTAGTTTTTGAAAAAGGTCACCCCCAAAACAAAAATTTGATTTTAAGATATTTATTTATTTTATTTTATTTAACAGTTGCTTATATACCGCTACCTTCCACAGATCAGGTGCGGTTTACATTGAACAAGGAATGAACAGATTTGCAAGTCTGTTTTACATGGAACATTTGTTAACTAGGTACAATTTAGCTGTTTTACATGGAACATTTGTTAACTTGGTACAATTTTGCTAAATACATTAATCATGAATGACTAAATATGGTAAAACTTGTTAAATAACAGACGAACTTGTTAAATAACAGACAAACTTATTTACATATTTTGATCTATTACATATATCTATTTACAAGATTTACAAGTAGTTATTTAGTCTATTTTAATTGTAATTGTAGTTAGCTAGGAGAATTAGAGTTGGTGTACCCTAGGTTGCTATTAACCATTACCTGTCAGAGGTAAGGTATTTTCAAGTGTGCCAAAATGGGAGGTGAATAGATAAGTCTTTAATTTCTTGCGGAGTTCCTTTGCATCATTTAATGCCCTTATTTCTTCAGGGAGGGAGTTCCATAGGGTGGGAGCTGCATGTGAGAACGCTTTCCTATTAGTAGTCTTTTTAGCAGTTGTGAATTCTTTCGGGATCCTAATTCTATTCGTGTGGCCTCTCCGTAGCGTAGTTTGGGATGTGTCTTTGGTGATAAGTTTTGTTAAGGGGACTGGGGCCATTGTGTTTAAAGTCTTAAATGTGGTGATAATCAATTTGTGATTTATTCTGGATTGAATTGGAAGCCAGTGAAGGTTTGCTAGTATAGGGGTAATGTGTTCAAATGGTGGAACCTTCATTACAATTCTTGCTGCTGCATTTTGGGCAAGTTGGAGTCTTTTAATGTTTTGTTTTGTTGTTCCTAGTAGGGTGAGATTTGCGAAATCAAAGTGTGGTGTGATGATGGCCTGTACAATGCTCAGAAAATCATGTAGAAATACAAGAGGACGTAATTGTTTTAAAATTTTGAGTTTATATGCGTGTAATGCCCTATATAACTGAATATTTTAGAAAATTAATTTTTTGAAGTATTCTGATATAATTTGATAGTGCTTTGATTTTGCTATACTTTTTTGTTTGGTTGTGGACTGTTCTTCTGATTTTTCAGACTCTTCATATTCACCCTCAGTTTCTGATTCAGCAGTTGGGATTGTTGTTGTTGCTATTGTTGACGTAGGCTCCAAAGTCATTTTCCTTCTTTTGGATGGATGAATAGTTTTGAAACTCTAAGCTTTCCCAGTTGCATACCCAACCTGGCCCTTGCTTTCGATCTAAAGGTAATATAACCTTCGGTCCTCTCTACATAACTATTCACCATTTTCTTTTGTGATGTCAAAAACGTCATTCAAATGATCATATTTTCTTCGTTTTGCACATTCATCGTAGGTGTGCAGGATTTGGTCCAGTTTAGCTTGTAAGACTTGAATTGATAAAGTTGGAAAATTAAATTTCTTTTGTCATAAACTTGTTACTTCTTTTGCAATTTCCTTTACACGTTCTTTCCTTCCTTTTACTGATGCTCCAAGGAACAGATAGTGACCAACAATTTGGATTTTGAGTGGTATTCTGCTTTTGTTTTCCAGTGATTCTTCTTCCAGTGGAACAGTTCTTCTTTTTCTATCTGTTTCTTTAAATCGTACGAGATTCTTAGTCCAAATATTCTTGTTTTTTTTCAATTGTAGAAGCACATTTCTTATGAGACATTGTGAATAAAAAATAATCTCAGAGATCTAAAAATGATACAGAAAATCAATTAGCATGCTCAATCATAAAGCTTATAGAAAGTTCCATAAAGTTTCAGAAATTTTAAGAAAGTTCTAATGGGCACTAGATAGTTCTATTACCTGCATATACTACTTACAGTATATTCGATTTTAGAAATTTTGTGTGCGGGGTGACATTTTTTGAAAACAAAACAGAATTAAACCTTTTATCATCACTTTTTGGCAAATGTTCATCGATTCATGGCACAGGAATTCAATAATTTTGCAAAACGTCAAAAGGTCATAGCCCTAATATATATATATATATATATATATATATATATATATATATACACACACACACACAGGATGGCCCAAAAAAAGTGATAAAATCTCGTAGCATACGTATAAGTTATTTAAAAGTTCAAAAAGACAGATGTAAACGATTGACAAATTTTAAAAAAAAGATGGCGACCGTAAATTGTCGAAATAAAGACATTATATAGCTAAAAAAGTTAAATAAGTAAACTATTTAAGCTTTTAATTTACAAAATGTTCTCACTTTTTTTAGGCCACCCTGTATAAGGAGAGAGAGAGGGGGGAAATTGTAAGCTATGAGAGAGAAGGGATATATTGGCCTGGGATGTAGAGGAAAGGGGGGGGGGGGGGGAGAGAGAATATGCTGGGCTCTGAGGAGAGAGAGGAGAGATGTCAGACCACTGCATAGGGAGAGGAGATAAAAAGCTGATGGTCTACAGGGGGGAGGGAGTAAAAAGGGCTAAGGAAGTGGAAGAGAAAGCATGAGATGCTGGACTGGGAAAAATGGTAGAAACCATTATAAAGAACAAAATTACTGAACATATAGATAGTCATAGCTTAACGTGAGACAGCCAGCATGGCCTTAGCCAAGAAAGGTCTTGTCATACTAATCTGTTATGTTTTCTTTGAAGGTGTGAATAAACAAGTAAACAAAGGTGAGTCAGTTGATATAGTGTATCTGGATTTTCAGAATGCCTTTGACAAGGTCCCTCATGACAGACTCTTGGCAAAATTAAAAAGTCATGGGATAGGAGGCAGTGTAGTACTATGGATCAGGAACTGGTTAAAAGATAGAAAGCAGAGGCTAGGGCTAAATGGCCAATTTTCCCAATGGAGAAAGGTGAATAGTGGAGTAACCCAGGGATCTGTGCTGGGTCCGCTGCTTTTCAACATATTTTTAAATGACTTGGAAATAGAAATAATGAATGAGGTAATCATACTTGCAGATGACACAAAATTATTCAAAGTTATTAAAACCCATGAGGATTGTGAAAAATTGCAAGAGGACCTTGATAAATTGGAAGACTGGGCATCCAAATGGCAGATAAAATTTAATGTGGACAAGTGCAAAGTTATGCACCTAGGAAAGAACAAACCAAACTATGGTTCCATGATGCAAGGTTCCACATTGAGAATCACCACCCAGGAAAAACATTTAGGTATCATTGAGAATAGCATGCTGAAACCCTCCGCCTGGTGTACGGCGACAGCCAAGAAAGCAAATAGAATGCTAGCTATCATAAGGAAAACAATGGAGAATAAAACAAAGGATATTATAATGCCTCTGTATCATTCCATGGTGCGACCACACCTTGAATATTGTGTGCAATTCTGGTCACCGTATCTTAAAAAGGATATAGCATTATTAGAAAAGGTACAGAGAAGAGCCACCAAAATGGTAAAGGGGATTGAAGGATACCCCTATGAAGAGAGGCTAAAAAGGTTAGGTTTCTTCAACCTGGAAAAGAGATGACTGAGGGGAGATATGATAGAGGTCTATAAATTAATGAATGGTGTGGAATGGGTAAATGTAGATCGATTGTTTACACCATCAAAACATAGAAAGACTAGGGACATGCAATGAAGCTATGGTGCAAACCATATAAGACTAATAAGAGAAAATATTTTTTCACTCAACGCAAAATAAAAGTCAGGAATTCGTTACCAGGGAAGGTAGTAAAAGCTGTTAGTGTAGCTGGATTTAAAAAATATTTGGACAAATTCCTGGAGGAAAGGTCCATAAATGATTATTAAAGGGGACCCGGGATGTGTACTGCTTATCCCAATACAAACATTGTGGAACCTGTGTCTTCTGGGGAAACTGCTAGGTACTTGTGACTTAGATTGGCCACTGTTGGAAACAGGATACTGGGCTAGATGGACCTTCGTCTGACCTAGTATGGCATATCTTATATTCTTATGTTCTTAGTATCAGCAGAAAGCTTATAGCTTAAATTTAAATCTGTCAGGGCCTAGTATCAGCAGAGAGCTTTTAATTTAAATCAAATCAGATTATAGCTTAGCATATAAGGGAGAATAGGGTAAAATATTCTTTGAGTTGAAAGCAATAAATTGTTTCTAGATCTCGTAGCATATAAGTTATTTAAAAATTACAAAGAGGCCTTCCACTTAGGAGGTAAGAGATCTTGGAATTTGTTTTAAATAACTGTTAAAGCCAAGTGAAAGGTCAAAGGGACAATTTGAAAGGCTCCCTATATCAAACCAAGGGCTGTATGAATCACCCGGGAAATTGTTAACATATTATGTTAGAAGCGCAGGCATAAATAGTTCAACCAGAGCTCTGTGATTCTCAGTCTTGAAGGACTACCAAAAGGGACTATTTCTGCTGGAAAGAAATCTGCACTTGCAAAATATTCACTTCTAGAAATTCTCTAAATCTTGGAGAAAAGGGAATTCTTTGGGTTAAACTGATAAATCTGTGTATTTTAGAATCCAGTGTATTTGTTAACTCAGTCAGGATCTAGTATCAGCAGAGAATTGTTAATTTAAATTTAAAACTCAGGGCTTAGTATCAGCAAATAGTTTTTACTTAAAATTTAAAAACCATCAGAGTGCGTTTAGGTTAAATTTAAAACCCCGCAGAGAGCTTTTAGTTTAAGCTTTTAGTTTACTTTTAAAATCAGCGGTGAGCTTTTTGTTTATTTTTAAACCCAGAAGAGAGTTTTTAGTTTAAATTTAAAACCAGTAGAGAGCTCTCAGTTTAAATGTAAAGCTCAGTCAGGCCCTAGTATCCGCAGAGAACTTTTAATTTAAATCAAATCAAATCAAATCAGAGTATAGCTTAACATAGAAGGAAGAATAGGGTAAAATATTCTTTGAATTGAAAGAAATAAATTGTTTTCTAGATACACTTACAAAGAGGCCATCCACTTAGGAGGCAAGAGATCTGGGAATTTGTTTTAAATAGGTGTTAAAGCCAAATGAAAGTCAAAGGATCTATTTGAAAGGTTCCTTCCATCAAACCAAGGGCAGTGTGAATCACCCGGGAAATTGTTAACAGATTACTTTAGAAGCACAGGTCTAGTACCTGTGGTGCAAGCCAGCCTTTAGTAAGTGTTAGTTCCCTCCCACATATTCTGACTCCCGCCCACCCCAGGCATAATTTTAGCTTTATAGACTCTTAAACCTATTAAAGGGGGAAGGGTGGTCAAAGTCACTTTCAGGTTCAGCTGGTTATTATCACCAGGAATGGATTAAGACCCTGAAGTTAATGAATCTTGAGGTGAACAAATTCCCTTAAAGGTAATTGGTATAGCTGTATCGGTTCAAGTATCCCTGGCGACCTTAAGTAAACAACTTAAATAACAAAACCTTAAAACAGCAGTTCAGCAGAGAGATGGGAGATATCCAGTCTTTTACAATGAGTGTCACATGTATGAATTGCTCCCACTTGGTGAGGTGCTTTACATGTGCAATAGGTGCTAGGAGGTCTTTGACTTAGGGAATGAGTCTGTTCTCTAAAGGTTACAGTAGCAGATTTGGAGGACATAAAGAAAATAGAGAGAGATACATAGATGAAACTTACAGGGATTTTTATTTATTTATTTTATTTATTTAAAGGGTATTTCTATCCCGCCTTATCCTTCAATCAAGGCGGTGTACACAGCAAACAATCAAAGTCAGTGGAGTTTATGTTGGATCAGTCTATGTACAGTGAGGGTGCGTGGGTGCAGGTGTGCTAATTAGTGTGAGCTATTTACAATGAGGGCTCTTTACAGCTATATACAAGATTTGCTGGATCCACAGCATGCTGTGATTCGTCTTCATGGAGTCTGAGATAGTATTGAAGTCCCATCTCCAATCTGGCAGCCTTTTAGGAGGAGAGAGGTCACATTATTTATTTATTTGAAAGGCTTATATATTGCATTTTCATTGATTAAGGTGGTTTATAAATTTATTTTATTTATTTATTTATTTATTTAGCTGTATTTATATCCCGCTTTTCACCGGGTCAAAGCGGTCAATTGGGGGATACATTTAACACAAGGGGATATGAGACACACACACTAATGCATACAGGGAACATGGGCATTGGAGGGTTAAGTGGCTTGCCCAAGACCACAAGGAGTGCTTATAGGACTAGAAATCCCAATCCCTCCGGCCTGAGATTGCTGTCCCCAGGTGGGACTTGAACCCCCGACCCTCCGGCCTGAAGTACCTTGTCTTAACCACTAGACCACGCCTCCCTCAATAAATAAATAAATACCATTACTTAACGTTACAGAAAATATTTTAACATATGGCATATTACCAATCTAACATTATAGCATTGCAACACAGCTATTATTAGAATGACAGGGATGAGGGGATGGAGACAAGGATGCCAAAAGGTATTATTGGTATAATAGATAATTAGCGCACAATAGGTGCATGGAGCAAGTTCACAGTTCATGATGGCTGAATGAGTGTCTATGTGATTGCTTCAAAGTGCTCTTTGAAAAAGAGCATATTTAACAGCTTTCTGAGGGCTATAAGATCAGTGGTAGCTTGAATATGACCACATCATGCGAAGAGAGAGATCATTAGAGAAAGACATCATGCTTGGCAAGATAGAAGGTCAACGCCAAAGAGGAAGGCCAGCAATGAGATGGATCGATACAATAACAGCAGCTACGGGTACCAGTCTGTCAACAATGAGCCGCCTGACTGAAGATCGAACACAATTTAGAATAGCTATCCAGAGGGTCGCCATGAGTCTATAAATAAATGTTGAATGATGCTGAGACGATCAAGAAAAGCTGGAAAGAATATACTGAGTCATTATACCATAAAGATCAAGGGGACCAACAGCCATTCCAACCTGTACCTTATGATGAAGAACTATTGGTGATGAAAGAAGAAGTTGAAGCAGCATTGAAATCCTTATCAAAGAACAAAGATATACCAGAACACCTGATAGCTCTCTTGCATAACTTTTAAATTGATCAAGAAGCAACAGTTTGAATGGAAAAAGGAGATACAGAATGGTTTGAAATCAACAAAGGGGTATGGCAAAGCTGCATGCTTTCCCCCTACCTGTTTAATTTATTTGCAGAACAAATCACCAGAGAAGCAGGACTGTATGAAGACAACCAAAGTGTGAAGATTGGTGGAAGACTCATCAATAACCCTCGCTATGCTGATCATACCACATTACTGGCTGAAAGTGAAGACGATCTGAAACATTTGCTTCTCAAGATCAAGGAACATAGTCTTAAAATGGGCCTGCACTTTAACGTAAAGAAGACAAAGATCTTGACAACTGGTAAAATCAATAAGTTCATCGATGATCGAGAAATATTTGAAATAGTTACAACTTTAACCTACTTGGATCAACTATCAACAAGGAAACGACAAGCATTCAAGAAATCCGATGAAACATCGCTCTTGTCAGAATGGCTATGAAGGACCTAGATAAGATTCTCAAGAGCAGAGATTTCTCCCTCTATGCAAAGATCCGACTTGTTCAAGCCATGCTATTTTCAATAACATCATATGGATGTGAAAGTTGGGCAGTGAAAAAGATAGACAGGATGAAAATCGATGCCTTTGAATTATAGTGCTGGCGATAAATATGTGTATACCATGGACTGCCCAAAGAACAAACCAGTCAGTACTAAAGGAGATCAAACCTACACTTTCTTTAGAAGCTCAGATAACAAGACTTCGACTTTCATACTTTGGACATATCATGCGAAGAGAGAGAAGTTGGAGAAAGACATCATGCTTAGTAAGGTAGAAGGCCAATACAAGAGTAAAAGGTCAGCAATGAGATGGATCAATACAATAACAGCAGCTATGCATGCCACTCTATCAAGAATGAGCTGCCTGACTGAAGACTGAATACAATTTAGGACAGTAAACCAGAGGGTCGCCATGTGTCGATATAGACTTAACAACATCATATCTCCCATCAACAGTCTCTTTTCCAAGTTGAAAAGCCCAACCTTTCAAGACTTTCTTCAAAACTAAAGATGCTGCAACACTTAAGACCATTATTATCATCAAGTGACTTCAGAAGAACAGTACAGGCTATGATCCTCCCACACTTAGATTTCTGCAATGGTGTACTAATGGGACTCCCTAAACAAGCTATTCACAGGCTCCAGCTAATACAAAACACAGCAGCAAAAGTCATCACACAAACACCAATAAAGGAACATATTACACCAATTCTAAAGGAATTGCACTAGCTACCAATAGCCAACAGGATACAATTTAAAATATTCCAACCTATATTCAAGACTCTTCAAAATGAATCACCATCAAGCTTAAGAACGTTAATTCACAACAGCCCAGAATCTAGATTGAGAAGAAGCAGCAGTAAAAACACATTATCAATTCCCTCAATCATCAGAAGTAAGCAAGACAACTACAACAAAGAGGGCATTCTCATTATGTGCTCCAACGCTGTGTCTTGTTTTGGGTGGAGTATTGAATGATATCCTGATTTTATGAGAGTTTATTGTATAGCCAGGAATGGTTTGTTTTATGTAATTGATTCTCCAAAATTCTTTCTGAACAGTAATGTTTTTATGAGCTTGTGGAAGTTGTTTGTTTGTATTCTCTTATATACTGTGCCATTCTGCATCAGTGTGGTTTACATTGAACAAACGGAAATTACATTGAACAGTGCATTATAACTTGGAGATAACTATTTTACAGGGAACATGGGCTATGGAGGGTTAAATGGCTTGCCCAAGACCACAAGGAGCACCTGTGGGACTAGAAACCCCAGTCCTTCTGGCCCAAGGTTGCTGCCCTCTAGGGGGATTTGAACCCCTGACCTTTGGGCCTGAAGTACCTTGCTCCAACCACTAGGCCACTCCTCCACTCCATTAGATACTTAGTATCTTTTATATTGTCCAATGTAAACCACACTGATGCAGAATGGCACAGTATATAAGAGAATACAAACAAACAACTTCCACAAGCTCATAAAAACATTACTGTTCAGAAAGAATTTTGGAGAATCAATTACATAAAACAAACCATTCCTGGCTATACAATAAACTCTCATAAAATCAGGATATCATCCAATACTCCACCCAAAACAAGACACAGGAAAAAAAATCTTCTATATTTGGAATAAACAAATCAATCTAACTTCCGACCAACAGTTAGCTCAGAGCAATCCATAATTAACACAAACATCATATGTAATTAGTTGATTGTTATACATAGTTATATTTAATTTTCTTATCCTGTTAATTGTTTTTATTACTACGACACAACTTGTTTAATGTTCCATGTAATGCATATATGTTATAATGCAAGTTTTGAGTTAATTGTAAACTGCCTTGATTTATGAAAGGTGGTATAAAAGCACACATAAAATAAATAGGGGTATCCTTCCATCCCCTTTACCAATTCGGTGGCTCTTCTTTGTACCTTTTCCAATTCCGCCACATCCTTTTTAAGATATGGTGACCAGAATTGCATACAATATTCAAGGTGTGGTTGCACCATGGAATGATACAGAGGCATTATAAGATCCATGATTTTATTCTCCATTCCTTTCCTTATAATTCCTAGCATTCTCTTTGCTTTCTTGGCCACTGCTGCACACTGGGCAGAGGGTTTCAACATATTATCCATGATGGCGCCTAACTCTCTTCTCTGGATGGTGGTTCCTAATGTGGAACCTTGCATTGTGCAACCATAGTTTGGGTTGTTCTTTCCTAAATGCATAACTTTGCACTTGTCTACATCAAATTTCATCTGCAATTCAGACGTTCAGTCTTCCAATTTATCAAGATCTTCTTGCAATTTTTCACAATACTTCGAATAATTTAGTGTCATCTGCAAATTTTATCACCTTACTTGTTATTCCCATTCCCAGGTCGTTTATGACTATGTTAAAAAACAGCGGGCCCAGCAAAGATCCCTGGGGTACTCCACTATTCACCTTCCTTCATTGAGAAAAATGGCTATTTAGCCCTCCTCTCTGTTTTCTAACTTTTAACCAGCTCCTGATCCACAGTAGTACATTGCCTCCTATCCCATGAGAGACCTTGCCAAAGGCTTTCTGAAAATCCAGATACACTGTATTGACTGGCCCACCTTTGTCTACCTGTTTATTCACACCTTCAAAAAAATATAACAGATTAGTAAGACAAGGCTTTCCTTGGCCACATCCATGTTGGCTTTCTGCCATTAAACCATGACTATCTACATGTTCAGTAATTTTATTCTTTATAAATGGTTGCTGCATTTTGCCTGGTATGGACATCAGGCTCACTGGTTTGTAGTTTCCTGGATCACCCTGGAGCCCTTTTAAAAATTGGCGTTACATTGGCCATTCTCCAATTTTCAGGTACTACAGATGATTTTAATGATAGTTCACAGATTACTGATAGTAGGTCTGCAATTTCATATTTCAGTTCTTTCAACACCCTTGGATGTATACCATCCAGGCTAGGTTTCAGTTTATCAAATAGTTGTAATACATCTTCCTAGTTTAACGATATTTCTTTGAATTTTCTAGTACATCACCATTAAGTAACATTTTAGGCATGGGTGCCTTCCCTACATCTTCTTCAGTAAAGACTGAAGCAAAGAATTCATTCAATTTCTCCACTATGTCCTTGTTCTACTTTAGCACCCTTTTACCTCTCCATCATTGAATTTATTAATTGATTTTATTAAAAATTTATATTCCGCACACTAATGCGCCAGAGTACAATAAACACACATAATCATATTAAAATAATCAGACTCTCTCAGAGGTTTTTTGCTACAAATACAGTTGAAAACGTTTTTATTATGTGTTTTTGCTTCCACGGTAAGCTTTTTTTCAAATTCTCTCTTTGCCTGCCTTATCAATGCCTTACATCCAACTTGTCAGTGCTTATATTGTTTCCCATTTTCATCATTTGGTTCCTTTTTATATTTCCTGAAATATGTTATTTTGTGGCTACAACCTTACCTTTAAACTGTGCTCGCAGTTTTTTGGCTTTCTTTCCACTTTTCTTAAAGCATGAAATACATCTGACCTGGGCTTCCAAGATAGTATTTTTAAACAATACCCATGCTTGATGTAAATCTTTAACATTTGCAGCTGCTCCTTTTAGTTTTTTCTTAACTATTTTCCTCATTTTATCATAGTCTCCCTTTGGAAAGTTAAAAGGCAGTACTGTGGATTTCCTTGCCATTCTTCTTCCATTTACGTATTAAATCAAATGTGATCATGCTATGATCACTATTGCCAAGTGGCCCCAATACCTTTATGTCTTGCACCAGATCCTCTGTTCCACTAAGGACTAGGCCCAAAATAGCTTTCCATCTTGTTGATTCATGAATCCGCTGTTCCAAGAAGCACTCATTTATTTAATCTAGAAACTTTATGGGAATCATTCCAAACAATGAATAGCAGGGATGCATTTCAATTTGGATGTATATCCCCGCTATTCACCCGGGCCCCTATTTCCTGCCTAAAGTACCCCACATGTACATAGAAGATGTGCAGCGAGCTCTGGATGAGGGCAGGCAGTGGTGAGGAGGAGAGTGGGCGAGAGGGGCAGGGCACACAACCCGGATGTACAGAGGATGGCACCATCAGGCCCCCACAACCGGGTAGATGGCTGCAGGAGCTACGATGCCATGGGAATGGGACACCATGACACTGTGGCTCCATGCAGAAGCCAGGCTAAGCTAGCCAAGGAAGTGCCTGGACCTATGGGGTGCTGGAATGGGGCACGGACTCGATGTCCAGGCCCAATGCTGTGATTCTGCTCCCGCAGGGCTGTCTAGCCACCACAGGAGCAGAATTGGATGCATCTCTGTGTTGTCCAGATTTCTGGACGCCTGGATGGTCTGGATGTGCACCTACAAAATTGGCCTATATCTTCTTAGCATGTCCTGCTGTGACACTGACCCATTCGATACCGGGGTAATTGAAATCATCCTTTATTACTGTGTTAGCTTCCCTGATTTCTTTTAGCATTTCATCATCCATCTGTTCATTCTAGGCAGTGGTCGGTAGTACACTTCACTACCATTGCAAATTTACTAAGTAAATCTTAACCAATATCCTGGCCTAGGGTGGAGGTCTACTGCTTATGCATAGTATGCATAAAACTAACCTATCTGTAGACAGTGGCCCCAAAGAAAACAATTTACAACTACTAACTGATTGAAAGGATGTAGAATCACTTTTGAAAGGTATTTTCCCAAACAGCCATTACCAATATTAATAGAGTTATAATTTTGTTCTATTTTGATTTTAGGAACATTCAGTTCAGCCTGTTGTTGACAATGCTTGTGTTTCTGCTTATTCCTCTGTATGCACAAATGCAAATAGACAGACACAAACAGAGCATGAGCTAGGAGCCAGTGGAAGGCTAAAACTTGCCACCCAAAGAAATAGCATAGAAGAAGAAACCAATTGACAAAGAGGGGGGTAGCTGGGAAGTATGACTTCACCACAAGAAGAAGCAACAAGGTGGTGGGCAAGCTAAACCCCCATAACCAAACAATGCATCTACTCTGTAGAAAAAGGAAAGATGTGGTGGTGGAGAGGCCAGGCTCTGCCCCCATTGATGCCCCAATGGTTTTCCAAGGTTACTTGTAGGGTGATAGGAAATCTAAGCTCTATCTTCTGAAGTCATCCCAGTGTTGAAGGAAAGTGAAGCAGTAGGTGGCAGGGGACCATGGCCCTGCATCCTGAAGTGGAGCACAGTGATTCTCCAGTGATGGTAGAACAACAGAGATTGTCCCAGTAGTGGAGGACAGTGATGCTGTAGGAGGCAAGGAGTCCAGGGTCCACCACCTGAAGATAAGATTGCAGCAGCTGAAGTGAAATAAATTATATGGATTGTGTTAAAGGGGAAGAGAGGGAAGGATTTAGAGGAAAGTCAGGAGGAGAGTTCTTTTACACCCATGAATTGCCAAATACAGTACACACAAAAATGTTTTTATAAAATTACCCCCATATTGTGAATGCTTGTTTATTTATACAGAGTTTTTGTTGTAGCATTTCAATTACCGATCATTTTAATTACAATGGGCATTTATTTATTTATTTAACAGGTTTTATATACCACCTTATCGTCAAATTCAAGGCGGTTTACGTGGAACAAATGGAACAAATAGCAATAAGCTTTTACATAGAACAGGGAGTAGAAACCTGGAGGAGTATATGGGGTATTAGATACATTTAACAAAGGCTATGTACAGAAACATTGTTGCAATTGATGTGATATAGTTACATTAATCAGTTGTCCATTGCAACCTCTGTAAGGTCTGACTGCGGCATTAGTTTTATTTAAATAGGACCATAGTATTCACAGAATAGATGGGTCTTGATCAATGTTCCCTCTAATTTTCTGTAGGCTGTGTGCGCATAAAATATCAGCTGTGCAGCTTTTGAAGGAAGGTTAAATTTTTGTGCGCCACATAATGACACTCGGAGTTATATACTTTAAAATTTGACTACACATCAGAATACAGTATGTACACCACATTGATTGCACTAGAAAACATTGTAGAACTTGTGAAAACCGTAAATACATAACAACTTTTAAATTTTAAGACATCTGTGTTGTTTTCTATCAGAATCAGAACCGTAATTTTTGTGCGCTCTGTTGTAAAGTATGTGCGCTCGCTCAGCGAGGTGTGTGCGCGCGCACACGCGCACAGCTTAGAGGGAACAGTGGTCTTGATGGCTTTTCTGAAATCAAGTAGGTCTTTGATTGCTCATATTGGGGAAGGTAACTGATTCCAAAGTTGGGGAGCATACAGAGAGAAAGCTCTGGTGCAAGTAAATTGCTTTGATGTTTTATAGTTTTGGAGGGTTTCAGTGATGTTAGTGTCTGTACTTCTTCTTGTTCTTGTTATAGTTGATTCTTGGATCAGTGGTTGAAGCATTGGCAGGGATAGATATTTTGAAGATGATTACTATGCATTTGTATTTTGCACATGTAGCAAAAGGAAGCCAGTGCAGTTGTTTAAGAGGTGGAGTTATATGATTGTATCTTGCAGTTCCTGTAATGATTCTCACTGCGGTACTTTGCACAAGTTGCAGAGGGAGAGTTGTTTTCTTAGGAAGTCCATGATATATGATATTACAGTAATCAATTATAGGAGTTAGTACGGCCTGACATACAGTTCTGAAGTTATAATCTGATAGTAGTGGTTTCAGTTTGCGGAGGGTTCTCAAGTTGTGGTAGGCTGATCTGGTTGTCTTTTTTATATGCGGCTGGAAGCTGAGATGTTAGTCAAATGTAGTTCCAAGATATTTGACCTCTTTTTTCTTGGTTAGGGTGTGTTCTAGTACCTTGAGTGAGTCTGGTGGGGGTGAATTTAGTATTTCTGGTGATGTGGATCATTTCAGACTTTTTAAAGTTAATGTGAAGATCCTGTTGTTTGAGCCATTCGGACATTGCTTCAAGGCATGTTGTGATTTGGGAGCAGTCCGGTTTGTTGATGTTGATCTGGGAGAATATCATTATATTGTCTGCGTAGATTCTGTAATGGATGTTATATTGTCTTATGATGTTACATATTGGTTTAAGATATATATTAAATAACAGTGTGGAGAGTGCTGAGCCTTGTGGAACACCTTAATACTGTTTAAATGGTTTGGATTGTTTGTTTTTGATTCTCACTCATTGGTTACGGTGTGACAAGTAGGAGAGGAACCAGTCTAGAACTGTTCCATTTATCCCTGTTTCCTGGAGTCTCTGTAGTAGTGTGTTATGGTTGACAGAGTCAAATGCAGCAGTGATATCTATAAAGCATAAAACGAAGCCATGTATTATGTTGTCTATCCCTGTGACAACAGTATCTAGAAGTGATGTAATCAGTGTTTTGACACTGTGATTTTGTCCAAATCCATATTGATATGGGTCCAGCAGGTCAAATGTGTCTATGTGGTCTTGTAATTGATACTGTACTATTTTTTCTATTATCTTCGTTATGAATGTTAGACTTGATATTGGGTGGAAGGAACTTGCTTGGGTCCCTTTTGTCGAGGTTATTGTTTTTAAGGATACGTCTGATGGAAGCATTAAGATGAGGGGGGAGGTATCCTTGGGTAGCTGATGATTCCACTATTTTTTGTATGTATGGAAGTAGGAACCCTCTTGTTTGCTTGATCCAGCTAACAGGGCATGGGTCACTGGGTGAGGTTGTTGTGTTTATATTAGATATAATCATAT
The DNA here is from genome assembly GCA_033557465.1 of Ichthyophis bannanicus. Classification (NCBI taxonomy): domain Eukaryota; kingdom Metazoa; phylum Chordata; class Amphibia; order Gymnophiona; family Ichthyophiidae; genus Ichthyophis; species Ichthyophis bannanicus. Next base: position 924,807,852 of record CM066031.1, on the reverse strand, counting down.
CGAGCTGCTTTTTTGTAGTGTCCTAGAATTCATTCCAAGTGATGTATGTGGTGTGTTTTGATTTTGTTTTATGCGGTTTCTCAAGTGATGTCCTGGTGTATTTCTGTGACAACACCACAAGAAGCAATTGTACCATGTAGATGCAAAACCCAAGTCCAAGTGTGGTAATAGGAAAGACAAACTTTATTTGTCGTATATCAGGGACAACCCGACACTGGCTGTGTTTCGTTACCTTTGTCAGGGGTTCTAAACTGGCACACTAAAATCATAAATACATAAATATCAATAAAACTTAATAAATAACACATATCATAATTCATTAGTATAAATAAATAATTAAAAACAATAAAAACCTTGTACAATGATAAATGATCACACGTTAAAAACAAATCAGAATGTACATGCACACTACAAATAAAACCATTGTGTGATAAACATACAAAACCATTGTGATTACCCAAATTATTCTTAAAACATTCATAAACTGTATGTAAAACCAAAAGTAAAAAACAAAAGGGGTGTGACAAAAAATGAATAAATGAATAAATAAATAAATATGTACCTCAATAAGAGTCTTATTTCTTGTGTATCCTTATTATACTCATTACAGAGTAATAGCCCTAAAAAATGGGCCTGTTAACTCTGAAAAGGACAAATAACATGTATATAAAGATGAAGAGGAAACATATCGTTGTATAATGGTAGAAAAGTAAAAAAAGTAAAAAATTGTTATAACAATATGCATTATGTCCACAGAGCAGGAGCGAAAAGGTGGAACCCCAAAATAAGCTTTATCCAATAAGTAGTGACATCTATGATACCAGACTAACTGTATTTTAAATATGAATGTGACTAATAATATACTGCAATTCAAGCAAAACAAATTTATGGCTTACGTGTTTGCACAAAAAGTAAAGCGAGATCCGCTGCATGTCAAAAGAAGTGTGCAAATAGACATGAAAACGCCTGCACAAGCGCTTATAAAAAAAGGGAGGCTGCTGAACACGGGGAAAACTACAGCTCTAGATATAAAAATATAATTGTACTATAATGTGTGTCTAATTGTAACATATATGAAAATAAATAAAGTAAAACCACGTGTAAATGGCATAAAAACATAAATACTTTGCTAAAAATAATCAACAAAAACTGTACTCGGGACAACAAAGCAAAATGAACTTTGCAAACCAATTTGTATGATAAAAAACGCTTCTTCCAGAGGAGTGAAAATGTATATTGAGTTTGAGCTGCCATATGAAGATATGCTGGACATAATGTTGTGCACTATCATTAATCATAATAAAAAGAAATCACGCCGGCCAAAAAGGTGTTTTTAATAATAATAAAATCCAAAGGAAAATGCGTATAAGACTGATGGTACTTTAAATCAAAAGGTAAACTTAAAACAAACTTTGTAGCTTACATTTCTGCACAGAAATAGAACGTGATCCACTGTGTGTCAAAAGAGTTATACAATGATCCTAAAGACGCCCGCACATGCCCTTTAAGGGGAAGGGGATGCTAAACTGCGGGAAAAATGAACGCCGGCTCAGAATCTGGAGAATGTAATTGTATTGAATGGCCATATGAAGACTTGCTGGACATCACATTATGCACAATTGCCGATCATAATAAAAAGCAATCATGCCGGCCAAAAAGGTATTTTAAAATAATGAATATAAAAATAAAATCCAAAGAAAAATATGTGTCAGACTGATAATACTTTAAATCAGATTGTAAACTCCTGCTGTACTATAAATCAAGATAAATAACATTGTATTATGATGTTATATCTAACATATAAACTAAGCTTAGAATAAGTAGCAATCAACAAAAAACGGGTCGCTGCACAGCGAAGCATAATTGAGGAACTGATGCAAACCAAAAGATGTAGATATGAAAAAACTGCTTCTTTCAAAGAAAAATATATATGCTGCAGAAACCAAAAACTTTTATCAAGTGTGATTATAAAGAACTGTTGGACATAATATTATGCACAAACGCTAAACATAATAAAAACACTTATACCAGCCAAAGAGATGTCCAAAAGTGTATTGCTAGCAAAAAAAAGGGGGCACAGCTCTGATGAAGAGCCACACAGAGGAAAGAAATATTAAAAGCAAAAATTAAAAAACAAAAGGCTAAAAATGAACATCTAAAAGCAGAGGAACATAAGAGACATGAACTAAAAGAATGAGTAATAATATAAAAGAATTAAAACAACCTGGCAGGGAACCCATAGGTAATTATGAACCGTTGACTAAAGGAAAACTGAAAAATCACTCATTATTAAGACCATTAGGAGCGAGAGAGTTGAGTAAAAAAATGTATCTTTGCTCTTATCTCATGATTGTCTTGTCAACATCGCCACCTCGCCAATTGATCTTAACCTTCTTAATAACAAAGAATTTCAAATACATAACTTTATGATTTACAGCTATTCAATGAGAAACTAAAGGGTTTTCGCTTAGATTCCTCTTAATGCAACTTTTATGCTCCACTATACGTACGCGGATGCTGCATGCAGTTTTACCCACATATAATTTATTGCAGGGACATATTATTACATAAATAACATGTGACGTCTCGCAATTGGAAAAATCATCAATGTAAAATTTCTGTTTTGTCTCAGAGTGCAAAAATACATTCCTAACTGGTAAAACTTTTAAGCAGACCGAACACCTTCCACACTGAAATTGTCCCTTAAATTTTGATAAAGGTTTCCTCTCTGTCAGTGCAGATGGCGCTAGCAGATTGTGCAAATTGAAATGTCAGTTCACCGGTACCCTGGGGCAGGAGAGACGGTTAAACTGGGCTGGAGCGTCGCAGAGAGTGGAGGAAAGCCGGCCAGTGGCCGGACCAGCGGGAGCAGTGCAGGGCCCGGCGAGCATAGTGCCAGAGCGGCCGGAGGCAGGAGCGGTGCCAGGGGAGGCGATGGCTGTGGCAGGTGAGTCTGGCGGGCCGGGGTCTTCGGGGGGAAACCCGGCGGGGGGAAAAGGGGGAAGGGCGTACAGGAAAAAGCAGCGGCTTTCGCGCCGGCGATGTTGGGCGTCGGGATCCGGGTCGTCTACGTCCTCAGGGTCATCGTCATTTTCCTCCGCATCGGAGGGGAGCAAGGGTGAGGGCGGCGGGGGCGAGTCGGCGCCGGTTGTTGCGGTGGGGGCAGCGCCGACGGTGGTAGCGTTCTCGTAGCTCTGCGAAGGTGTGCCACGGAAGCTGCAGCGTAAAATCCAGGAGCGATGTTATATTGACATCTTTCATTTGCTGGAGGGTCGCAAACATTTTGGGGACAGTAGGAGGAAAAGGAAGGCTGATGAAAAGGCGGGAAGGGTAAGGAAGGTGACGCGCAACGTGACGAACTGGGTGCGGGCATTTTTGAGGCTGGCTAGCGTGTGGGGAAGGGTGCATCCAGATCACTACGGAATGCTACTGGCTTATGCGGACTCCATCTTGGAGGCCTCTCAAGTGCACAACGGTTGGGCTTGGCTCAGCTACGATGAGAAATTCTGGGACAAGATGGAGGAAAACTGGATGTTGTCGTGGGGTACGCAGGACATCAATCTATGGCTCACACGGATGTCCACCAGGGCAGCTGGGGGGCCAGGTAGTGGCCCGAAGGGCGGGGCGGGCAGTGCGTCTGGGGCGCTGCGGCCCTTTCGGGTGGGTGAGGTGGGGGCAGGGCAGAAAACGGAGGGAGGAGGACGCGGGGGACGTGTGTTGGCGCTTCAACAAGTCCTCCTGCCCATTTAATGATTGCAAATTTAGGCACGCGTGTTCTGTCTGTAATGGGGGCCATGCAGCCGTCAAATGTGTTAAGCGGGGTCTGGTCGGAGTCAGCTTGCCCCCCTCCAAGCAGTGAGGGCTGGCCCCGACCCCTATTCGCTTCGAGGCGTTGTGGGAGTGGTTGCGGAGGTACCCCAGGGGGAAGGACAGGGTTATTTTAGAGGGGGGTTTCCGGGAGGGGTTCCGGATTCTGGTGACGGGTGCAGTGGTGGTGAGAAAAGTCCAGAATGCCCCGTCGGTGAGGCGTTTTAGCAGTGTGATAAGGGACAAGTTAGCGGTGGAGATTGGGTTGGGGAGGGTGGCGGGCCCGTTCGGGGAGCTGCCCTTCACGGATTTAGTGGTGTCCCCATTGGGGGTCATCCCAAAAAAGGAGCCGGGGAAATACCGGCTGATCCATAACCTGTCCCACCCCATGGGGGCTTCGGTTGATGATCGGATCCCCAAGGAGTTGTGCGAGGTGCGGTATGCTTCCTTCGAGGCGGTGGAGTTAGTGCGGGGGTGTGAGCGGGGGTGCCTGATGGCCAAGGCTGACATTGAATCTGCCTTTCGTTTATTGCCGGTGCACCCTTCGGCGTTCCCGTTGTTGGGGTTTTGCTTCAAGGGTAGTTATTACTTCGATAGGTGTATGCCGATGGGGTGCTCCATCTCCTGTGCGCACTTTGAGCGGTTTAGCACATTCATGCATTGGGTCTTGGTGGACCGGGTGGGGTGTGCTCAGGTGGTGCATTATCTGGATGATTTTCTGGTTGTCAGTGCGGCGCAGACAGGGCTGTGCACCGATTTGCTGGACGGCCTCGTGCAACTGGTGGGGGAGTGGGGAGTCCCGTTGGCGGAGGGGAAGACAGAGGACCCGGCGACACAACTAACCTTTCTTGGAATCGAGCTGGATTCCATGGCGTTAGTGGCACGCCTGCCGGCGGTTAAGATACTGAAACTCCGGGTTCTGGTGGCAAACGCCTTGGGTTCCAGGCGGATGACCTTGCGGGAGATGCAGGCGTTGATCAGGTCTTTGAATTTCGCCTGTAGAGTTATTCCGATGGGTCGATTGTTTATGAGGCGTTTGGCAGCGGCTACGGTGGGTTTTTCCAAGCCACATCACCGACTGCGGGTGTCGCGGAGCATTTGGGCCGACCTAGCCATCTGGGATGAGTTTTTGCGGGAATTTAATGGCACTACGGTGCTCAGGGACCGTGAGATCTCCAGTCGGGATCTGCAGCTGTTTACGGATGCGGCTGGGGGGTTGGGCCTGGGGGTGTACTTTGGGGGCTCCTGGTGTGCAGCGGAGTGGCCGGAGGCTTGGAAGGCAGTGGGGCTCACGGCCAATATAACCTTCTTGTAGTTGTTTCCGCTACGGGTGGTGTTGGAGGTGTGGCCGGACAGGGTTCGCAATAGTCGGATTATATGGTGGTGCGATAACGCAGCGGTGGTAAGCGTGATCCATAACTATACGCCGCACTGTCCACCAGTGGCAGACTTGATGCGGCAGGTCGTGTTGGCGTGCTTGCGGCTGAATACCGTGGTCCAGGCACGGCATATACCAGGTAGTATTAACAAGATCGCTGATGCTCTTTCCCGTTTCAAGTGGGAGCTGTTCCGAACATTGGCACCGGAGGCAGAGGAGGAGGGGCAGACTGTCCCCGTGCACTTATGGCAGATTGGCCGGGGGAGATGACCGAGCTTTTGAAGACTTCGGTGTCGGCAGCTACATGGGCAGCGTACCAGCGGGGCTGCGGCAGCATGGTGCGGTTCTTGGATGAGCAGGAATGGAGGTGGGGACCACCCCTGATCAGCTGATAGGTTTGTATGTGGTGGCGGCGAAGGCTGCAGGATTGTCGCGGGCTACGGTGAGTAGGAATTTGGCGGGGTTTTCGTTCTTTGCTAAGGCAGTGGGGTGGGGGGTGATTGGGGGGAATTTTAATGCGCAGGATGCTGCAGGGCTGGGAACGCTCCTGTCCTTCACCCAGGGATGGCAGGCGGCCCATTACTCACGAGTTGTTGCAACGCTTGTGTGTGGTTTTGCCCCAGCTGGTCTCGTCCCGGTACAAGGGTGTCCTCTTTCGGGCGGTATTTTCCGTAGCTTTTTTCGGTGCCTTCCGCATAGGTGAATTGATTGCGGAGTCTGGGCGGACGGTCCCTCAGGCTTTTGCTAATAATATGGCGAAGCCAGAAGAGGGAGGCTAGGCAATTTGCCAGGGCCTGGACAAGGCAGAAGCGGAAGTGGCATCACTTTGCTACTCACATGGCTGGTGAGGGTTCGCTCTGCTGGGGGGGGAGGAAGAAAGTTAAGGTTTTGGATTGTTGTTGTTTAATGTTTATGGCAATAAAGCTGCGACCAGTTGAATTCCCATATAAGTGTTGTGTATTATTGTAATGACTGTTGGGGGGGGGGTGTTGGGAGACGAGGCGGGCCGGTCCGCCTTACCCGGTTATGGATACAACAGCTTCCTTTTCACTCTTTGTAATATTTTGATATGAAGGCTGTGTAGTTTTAAAAACATCTTTAACCTGTTTAAGTACTAGTTGTTCAAAAGCTTCTATAAGTGGATCAGTCTGCAGTGGAGGGATCCAAGTAGATTTTTTACAAATAATGGATTTGTCACTGTAACTGTCACCAAGGTTACTAAAAAAATGACGAATACGTATTTTGCGAAAAAAATTTGTACAAATCAACATGGGTTTCAAAAGAATCTGCCTTCCTTTGGGGCACAAAGGATAAACCCTTACTCAGCACAGATTCCTCATCAGCAGTCAAAGTATACTTAGAAATATTGATAACATTACTGCACCTCTCAGAGGTTAATATCTTCTCTCGTTGGACCTCTCTGGTCTCCATTGTCCCCTCCCTCATCCCCGACCTCGTCCTCTGTGGTAATTGTACTGGCCGTATTGCTTTTCTGGATCCATTTCTTGATCTTTGTCAAAATCTATTTGCCGAGGATGGGTACAGGATCCCTTCCGACCACCCCCCTTCCATAATTGATCCATATTGAACAAGTTATTATTATTATTATTGTTATTGTTATAATTAGTATGACCATAATTGCGAAAGTTGCCTCTTTCAGTTTTGTCCTTTTGTGATTTGACCCGTTCTTTTTGAGTAGAGAACAAAGATGCAGACGCATCATACTCAACTGTGACAAACAAACATATTGTTTTTCGCTCCTGCTCCGTGGACATAATGCATAATGTTATAACAGTTTTTTTTACTTTTTTAACTTTTTTACCATTATACAACAATATGTTTCCTCTTCATCTTTATATACATGTTATTTGTCCTTTTCAGAGTTAACAGACACGTTTTTTAGGGCTATTACTCTGTATTGAGTATAATAAGGATACACAAGAAAGACTCTTATCGAGGTACATATTTATTTATTTATTCATTTATTCATTTTTGGTCACACCCCTTTTGTTTTTTATTTTTTGGTTTTTACTTTTGGTTTTACATATGGTTTATGAATGTTTTAAGAATAATTTGGGTAATCACAATGGTTTTGTATGTTTGTTACACAATGGTTTTATTTGTAGCATGCCTGTACATTTTGATTTGTTTTTAACGTGTGATCATTTATCATTGTACAAGTTTTTTATTGTTTTTAATTATTCATTTATACTAATGAATTATGATATGTGTTATTTATCAGGTTTTATTGATATTTATGTATTTATGATTTTAGTGTGCCAGTTTAGAACCCCTGATGAAGGTAACAAAACACGGCCAGTGTCGGGTTGTCCCTGGTATACGACAAATATAGTTTGTTTTTCCTATTACCACACTTGAACCTGGTGTATTTCTGTTGCATGAAGTTTGCTATGTCTTGCGGTGATATTGGGTTAGAGTCATATGATTCCATTGGTTCTTTTATTAGAACATTTACTATGGTGAAGATTTCTCTTGGTCTGTTGATGGAGGTCATTATAAGGTTTGAGTGGTACTCTCTCTTATGGCTGTTTATTGTGTCATGGTATATAGCTTGTAGTTTGTTGTATCTTGTTAGGTTTTGTGGGCTTTTAGTTTGCCGCCATAGTCTTTCCAGTTTCCGAAGTTGCCTTTTTTGTTCATTGATCTCAGTTGAGTACCAGGGGGCATTTTGCTTCCTATTATTGTTTTGGATTGTTTTTTGGGGTGGGGTTGCCAAACGCTGGAGAGTTTCATGCCAGTTATGAATTACTCTTTATTGAAGGATCTGAATTTTCTTTTTTCTTTGGGTGTTGGGTCAGCCGTGTCCTTTGTTGTCTGAGTGGAAATGGAGAAGTTTACCATGTGGTGGTCAGACCATGGGATTGGGAGCACTGTTATATTCTTTATAGGGTCTTTGTTGCTGTTCTGATTTGGGAAGAATATAAGGTCTATGGTCCCTCCTTTCTTGTGGGTCAATGAGTGTATTAATTGATTATATTGCATGTCTTTCATTGCATCTAAGAAGGCTTCACTTGCATTTGTAGGTAGTGATGGAAGGTTAGGTCCCCTAGGATGATGAGGGGTTTATTATAGCTAGTGTGTGTACAGACTAGTTCCAGGATGGTTGTGAGTTCCTCTTCATTTGTACCTGGGGATCTATATATGAGGCAGAGTGCTAGGTGTTTGTTTATATATAGTTAATATATTATTTTCTTTGGATTGAGAGCTGGAGATAGTTGTAAATTTGAGATGTGACCTTGCAAGGATTAGCACACCTCCACCTCTTTGTGAGGGTCTAGTGGAGTTGTGTATTGTGTAATTTTTGAGATAATTTGATTTATAATGACATTATCCTGGTAGGTGAGCCACGTTTCAGTGTCTTTCAGACCTACAAACCATGTAATCCCGCTCAGTGAGATAATCAGTGGCACTAACCTGAGGTAGTGCCGCTGAATATCTCTGATTAGTGCCACGGAATGCCCCAACGCTAAGTGGCTAGTGTTGGGGTGTTCCAAGGGTGGAGTTGAGGTGGCACTGTGGGTTAATCAGGAAGTGGCAATATGCAACGATTGCTTAGTTAACCCTAACTATAGACATCTCAATGGCTGAACATAGTTGCTGACCAGATTGAAAAATCGCTATCTAGGCAAACTAGATATTCAATGCCAGTTCCCAGATATGGCCTCAACACTGAATATATGGGGTGAAATTAAAGCAGCAATGGTCAGCCACTTTAAGTATATTGGCTGTCATCACTGAAAATGCCCTCTATTAGCGTGCAAAGAACAATATGTCATTCCATTTCTGTAAGAGCTTTGAGTACTTGGTGCCAGTGTGTCATCATGAGTAAGAACAGCCCTCTCTCATTTGTGATGGTGTAGGTTCTGTTATCAGTGAAAGAACAACAGGCAGACACAGTACAATATTGCATCATTTATTTAATGATGCAGAATGCATGAGGGACCTTTTGAATAATGTAGATAACACACTTTTTGACACTAGACTATTTTAGAAACATGCTTTATGCTTTCTGGAGCTTTTATTTTATTGTATATTTTGTCCTTATCATAAACTAGACTTCTCAGTCAGACAACTACAGCATGTTGCTTTTAATGTTAATAATTTGTGCAAATAGAAAAGGGACAAAAGATCTGGTTCGCTATTATCTCCCAGGCCCAAAGAGGCAAACAGATTCAGTAAACAAATTTAGTATCATAAAACTTTTCTGCAATCTTTCTCAAACACATGGCATCCAAAACTCTTTATCAAATATTTCCTCTCACTAAATCATCTGTACCTCTGTAATCAGTAGTCCGGTGCTTTCCAGCAATGGTGGTAAAAGCAAGAAACATCTCATCTTATGAGCTTGCTTAGCCAAATAATTATATTCAGTGTCCCCACACTGACTTTCAACCACATGCAATTGAACAGAAACAGGAATTAAGTAGTATATCCAAGCCCAGATAGTTTTCAAAACAGGGCTTGTGGGACTGATATTTTAATAATCATGGGATTATGAAAAAATTGATTTTTAGATAAGAGTGCTGATGTTTGAAGTGACTCTGCTGCTTGCATAGGTGTTTTTGGACAGCCATTGACTGCACTGAAGGTTTGGGGTTTGTGGGATCTCACTGCTCTCACAATAGTTCTACGGACCCCCACAGGAAACCCACAGTGGAGCCTTGAGATGGATGAGCTCCTTCTTAATGAACAAGTTAATTTTTCCCAGTATGAAATGTGTTAAATACAGTATGAAGTACAAAGTTAAAACTAGCAGCAGCTCATAAGAACATAAGATATGCCATACTGGGTCAGACCAAGGTCCATCAAGCCCAGTATCCTGTTTCCAACAGTGGCCAATCTAGGTCATACATACCTAGCAGTTTCCCCAAAAGACACAGGTTCCGCAATGCTTGTACTGGGTCAAGCATTGATATCCTGGGTCCCTTCTTAATAATGGTTTATGGACCTTTCCTCCAGGAACTTGTCCAAACCTTTTTTAAACCCAGCTATACTAACAGCCTTTACTACATCCTCCGGTAACAAATTCCAGAGTTTGATTACACGTTGAGTGAAAAAATATTTTCTTTTATTAGTCTTAAATAGTTTACCCTGTAGCTTCATTGCATGTCCCCTAGTCTTTCTATATTCTGATAACGTAAACAATCGATCTATGTTTACCCGTTCCACTCAACTGACAAGAGCAGCAGACAGCAGCTATCGTGCGGGACCCTAACCATAAAGGATGCCAAGGTACTAGCACAATCACCACCACTATCAGAACTAAGTAACCATAAAAATAATGCGCAAGCACACCTTAGGCTAGATAACCCTGGGTTAATATGCCAGGATTCAGACCATTACACGATGCCACCACATCACATCATAATGTGCTGTGCCCAGGCTAATAAGAGCTTGGTCTCCCAGGAGTAAAAAAGAATACGCTTTGGGCTAACAGCTATCTCTGAATTGTAGCATATCAGTATTTCAATAACGAACAACCCCCAGTAAGTGTAAAACAAGGGAAGGGAAGTTTGAATTTCTCAGCAGGCTCTCTGATTCCTATTTGTCAGTCATCCCACTTCATTCATATAAAAATAATTCATCTCTACTGATCAACAAAAAAAGCCTCAGTGTTCATAGAGTTAGAGAGCTTCTCGGAGTCCTAAAACGTCATGTTTTCCATTTTGATAGAAAATAATGGATTGGACAGGGAAGAAGGAAAAGAACATTTATTTATTTATTTAGCTGCATTTATATACCCTTTTCACCGGGTCAAAGCGGTGTTACATATAGGGGTGGGGAGATTAAGTACGAGGGTAGGGCCAACACCGAGGAGGCAACATTAATGATTTTGAGATAGGACAGACTTTAGACATAGACAGGTTAGTATAGCTTTGAGTTAGAGGTTCGTTGTGGGCGGGATCAGGGGTTTGTGGGTTTTTCGGTGGGATTCGTGTTGAAGCATTCCTGGAAAAGAATGTTTTTTATAGGGGTCTCTTTCTTCTCTCCTAGTCAGCCACTGTAAAACTGGAGTTTCTGATTATATTAATATCACTAACTTAACCTGATACATTTATCTGGATAACTTACCAGCTAACACAGAAACATAGAAAAATGACGACAGAAAAAGACCACATGGCCTATCTAGTCTGTCCTTCCATATCAACCACTACAACAGTCCCCTTTTTTCCTTTTAGAGATCCTCTGTGTTTGTCCCATACTTTTTTGAATTCAGATACTGTCCTCATCTCCACCACCTCCACTGGCAGACTATTCCACGGATCCACCACTCTTGCTTTAAAGAAATATTTCTGCATAGCACTCCCGAATCTATCCCCTTTCACCCTCATCCCATGTACCCTCATAGCAGAACTTTCCACCTCCATATACACTAAATGATCTGGCTTGTCCAGTTAACTTTAACTAGATTCTCAACAGACATCTGAATAACTTATTCAGATATGGAAGACCTTCTTCTATGGCCAAGAATAATGAAGGGATCCAATATTAGCAGCGGCTGCTAGGGCTACTAAAGCAACTAAATGTCACAGCTGCGATTTAGACCCATATCCGGCCACTGACATTGAATATCTGGGTTGGCCAGATTGCAAACCCAAACAAGTTACAAAATTACTCATGGCCTAATGGCAGACAGCCAACATGACTTTAGATCAGGAAGATCTTGTCTTACTAATCTGTTATTTTTTATTGAAGGTGTGAATAAGCAGGTGGAAAAAGGTGAGTCGGTTGATATAGTGTATCTGGATTTTCAGAAAGCCTTTGACATGTTCCCTCATGAGAGACTTTTGGCAAAACTAAAGCGTCATGGGATAGGAGGCAGTGTACTATTGTGGATCAGGAACTGGTTAAAAGATAGAAAGCAGAGGGTAGGGTTAAATGGCCAATTTTCCCAATGGAGAAAGGTGAATAGTGGTGTACCCCAGGGATCTGTGCTGGGTCTGCTGCTTTTTTTTTTTTTTTAATTCTTTATTTCGACTTTTAAAGAATCATACAACAAAACCAATACAATTACATCGTGATACAGCCAACTAAACAAAAGAAATAAAAGCAATAAAACAAAATAAAATAAGGTCCAACATCAACTGATTCCCCCCTCCCCCCCACCCGCCGGCTCTCTGGGAATGCTGGCAAACTCCTCCTTCACCGACCCCCTTCAGAGCCCCTCATCCTAATATGGAAGAGGGTTGTAGTAGACCACCAATACCACCCCCTTATACAACCTGTGAGCGGGCAACGTATTGATCCAATAAGGACCACCATTTAAAGTTTAGCTCCCCATTCTCAGGCTGGTGAAGTTTACTGTAAATTTTTTCAAGCTTAGAATAATAACATACCAAATGCCACCATTTTTCCGAGCTCAAATTCTGGAAATTTTTCCAGTGCTCCAGGATCGTTTTGATGGCAATGGCGAGCATATAGTTCAACAGGAAGCTTTCTACGCTCGTCCTGTCCGAAAAGATCTCTAAAGATCGAAAAAAGATCATATTCTTTGTCACTTCTAAGGGAAGGTTTAAAACATCATGCATTTTGGCCCAGACTTGCCGCCAAAACCTCTGCACTAAAGGGCAGTCAAAAAACATGTGGAGAAAGGTGCCTGCCCTCTTCTGGCAAGACCAGCACAGGCCCGTGGCATCCTTATCCCATTTGGCTATTTTCGCTGGTGTAATAAACGCCCTATGCAGAAAAAAAAATAATGATTGTGTGATTGCGGCCGACCGAGAAACTCTAGTAATAGGGCCTCATAAAATTTTCCAGTAGGGAACGGGGATCTGGCGAGATAAATCAGACTCCCATACCCAGGTCAACCCAAGCAATCTGACAGATGCATACTCTCTCCACAAGGCATAAAGTTTAGAGGTAACTCCCGGTTGTTCCGAAATATCTTTCAACCCCTTCAATAAAATCCCTTCCGGAACCAATTTCCGTCACTCTAATTTTAGAGGCGTCTACACAGTGCTTAAGTTGCACGCATTTAAAAAAACTGGAATCCGGTAGAGAGAACGTCCCCTGTAACGAGTCAAAATATTTCCATCCATTTGCCCCTACCAACTGACCCAACGTCCATATGCCACATTCTTGCCATTTCTTCCAGGCAAACATTTTACCTCGAATTCGAAACTGCGGGTTCCACCAAAGCGGAAGTTGGCAAGAAGGTGGATCATCCGTAGCTAGCAAGCGAGCGAGATTTAAAAAGGCATCCTGCGTTGACCGAATCACCCGCCCAACTGACGTCCATTCTGGATGCATAGAGCCTAGCATGTGAGTCAGAGGGTAAGGGGTGGCCAGACGAGCCTCAACCTCGATCCAAGTAGGTCGATGTTCGTGATCCCCAAGAGCCAACCACCGCGCCCCCTGCTTTAAAAGAAAGGCCTGATGGTACCCATAAAAATCAGGGAAGTGGACCCCCCCTTCTCCTTGGGGGCTTTTAATTTTTTAGTGGCTATCCGTGGTGGACAACCATTCCACAGGAAATGTATGAGACTTTTCTCCAGCTTCCTATAAAGTGTAGAAGGAAGCATAAAAGGCATCATACTGAGCACATAATTAATCTTTGGCGCTAAGGACATTTTAATTACTTCCAATCTACCCCACCAGGACAACTGAAGGGGGGACCAGGCAGAAGACTTTTGCTGAATCAAATGCAATAGCTCCTCACCATTCTTTTGGATCATGTCATTGACCGAAACATTATACCACGTTCCCAGGTACTTAATACTATCCGTTACCCACTTAAAAGGGAAAGGCGTCATCTTCGCTGCACTGGGATAACAATTAAGTGGGAATGCCACTGATTTGGACCAATTAATCTTGTATCCTGAAACACTGGAGTAACCATCGATCAAGGCCAACACATGCAGGATCTCAGAAGGCTGGGTAAACAGAAGTAAATCATCAGCATAGGCAGAAATCTTTACTTGTAGGTCCCCCATGGATACACCCCTAATATCCTTATTTTGTCGGATGGCAATGGCCAAAGGTTCCAACGCGAGATTAAACAGCAAGGGGGAGAGGGGGCAACCTTGCCTAGTGCCTCTGTGTAAGGAGAAGGAATGTGACAGAATGCCATTCGCACAGATGCGAGCAGATGCATTTGCGTATAGCACCTTTACCTTATTAATAAAGCCATCACCTAGCCCAAACCATTTCAAAACAAAGAACAGGAATGGCCATTCTAACCGATCGAAGGCTTTCTCTGTGTCAAGCGAAAGGGCAACATACGGACTACTGTCCATCGATGCACTCTCCAACAGGTTGCAGAGAAGGCGGCCATTATCCACGGTGGATCTCCCAGGCATGAAACCGCACTGGTCCGGATGGACCAGCTCCCCAATAACCACTGATAGTCTCTTCGCTAAAATACTTGCATAGATCTTATAATCTGCATTTAGAAGAGATATGGGTCTATAATTTGCCACTTGGCTAGGGTCCTTACCCGGCTTTTCAAGAACCGTGATAATAGCCTCTGAGAAATTACCGGTCCGAGACTGATCCTTCTCTAGCTCCGCAAAATATACCAACAAATAAGGGGCCAACTCATTACTAAAAACCTTATAAAATTCAAAGGGAATCCCATCCGGCCCCGCGGCTTTCCCCGACGAAGCAGCCTTTATTGCCGAGACGAGTTCATGTTCATGTTCATTTATTTGCTTGACCGCTCTTCATTGGTAGACAGAGCGGTTCACAATAAAAAGTATAACCAGTGAGGCACAAGGCCGGAAACTGGAAAGGAAAATTACAATTCTAAGAGAGAAAGTGACAGAGACAAGAGCAGGTAGGGCAAAGGGAGGGAGAGAGGGGGGAGGTTAGGGAAGGGGCAGGTCAAAGGCGAGGGAGAACAAGTAAGTTTTGAGGAAGCGTTTAAAGGTAGGGTAGTGGGGCTCGAGGCAAAGAGGAGGGGGGAGGGAGTTCCATAAGGCAGGGGCTGCAAAGAAAAAGGCCGAGGAGTGTGTGGACTGGAGATGAGCGTGTGAGGGGGATGGTAGAGCAAGCCGGTTGAGGTGAAATGAGCGAGGAGTGTGGCGTGGAGTGTGAAAATGGAGTAAGTCAGCCAGGTATTGAGGGGTAGAGGTGTGTAGTGATTTGTGGGCTAGTGTGAGAAGCTTGAACTGAATACGGAAGGAGACGGGGAGCCAGTGCAGTCGCAAAAGAAGGGGGGTGACATGATCTCTGGAGGAAGAGTGGGTAACTAGGCGAGCGGCGGTGTTTTGGATACGTTGTAGGCGTGAGAGCTGCAGTTTAGAAATACCAGAGAAGATGGAATTGGAGAAGTCAATACGAGAAATAACCAGGGTGAGGAGCAGAGTGGTTAAGGCAGAAGAAGAGAGGAAGGGGCGAATAGCGCGGATCTGACGGAGGTGAAAGAAAGAAAGTTTAGAGACGTGAGAGACATGTGTGGAGAAAGAAAGGTCTGAGTCGAAAAGAACCCCGAGATAGCGGAAAGTGGTGACCAGTGGAACGGGTGCATTGGAGAAGGATGGGGCCAGGGGTGGGGGTAAGCGTCCGTGAGAGAACCAGATGGCTATGGTTTTTGAAAGGTTAAGGTGCAGACAATTTTGTGTTAACCAGTCGGAGACAGCGGCTAAGCAGGCGTTCAATGGGGTTAGGTCGGGAGAGACAGAAGAGGTGTGGTGGAGAAGGAGAATGTCGTCAGCATAATAAAAGGCTGTGATTCCAAACTGTTGAACAAGCAGCGTGAGGGGAGTGAGAAAGATGTTGAAAAGGAGAGGAGCTAATACAGAGCCTTGGGGGACGCCGCAGACTAATAAAAAAGACTCGGAGAGGGAGTGGGATGAAGAGGAAGGGGTCACGGCCGCAGAGCGGGAGTAAAGAAAGGAATGAAACCAACGTAGTACAGTACTGCGAAGGCCAATATCATGCAAGCGAGAAAGGAGACGGGAGTGGTCAACCAGGTCAAAAGCAGCGGAAAGATCAAGTGCAACCGCCACCGAAATATCACCCCAGTCATGAGCAGAGTGCAGGCAGTTGGTGAAAGCTAGAAGAACAGTCTCGACACTGTGTCCAGAGCGGAAGCCAGATTGACGTGGGTGAAGGAGATTGGTGGAGTCTAGATGTTGAGTGAGCTGTGCAAAGACAATTTTCTCGAGCAGTTTGGAAAGGAAAGGAAGGTTGGAAACTGGACGGTAGTTAGTGGGGTCAAGGGGGTCGAGAGTTGGTTTCTTGAGTATTGGACGGATGAGAGCATGTTTCCAGGGAGTAGGGAAAGAACCTGAGGAGAGACTGGAGTTCAATAGGGCTTGCAGGCTGGGAAGAGAGGAGAGAGAAGGAACAAGCAACCAGGAGGACGGAATGGGATCAAGGGAGCAGAAAGTTTTATTGGATGAGGTGATAAGGTGATGAAGTTCCATGGTGGTGGTAGGGGAGAAAGAAGACCACGTGTGAGAAATTGGAGAAGTGGGTGGTGGGGATGCCACTGGGGGAGGAGAGGAGAGGGGAGGGGGATGGTGGGGTAAAGAGGCCCTCAAGGCAGAGATCTTGTTGGAAAAAGTTGAGGCTAAGAGAGAAGGGGTAGGGAGAGGGTAGGCAGATTGAGCTGGAGTAGAGGGGTGAAGGGAGGTGAGAAAGTTAAGTGTGGAGTACAGGTGGCGTGTCTGATTGGGGGCTGCAGCGATAGCAGCAGAGAAAAACGAGGCCTTGGCAGAGTGAACCTGGGAGCGGTAGTAGGAGTGTTGTGATTTGAAAATGGAGAGAGAGAGTGGTGACGGAGATTTACGCCAAAGTCATTCGGCTCTACGAAGTTGGGATCGGAGCAGGCAAAGGCCAGAATGATACCAGGGGTGTGAAGGCCGGCGAGTAGAGGGGCGCGGACGGAGGGGAGCAATGTGATCAAGGGCAGTGGAGAGAGAGGAAAACCAGGTAGAGGCTTGAGAGGTAGGAGACAAGGTGGGGAAGTCAGCAGGGAGCAAATCTGTGACTGGGGGAAATTGCAGGGCTAGGGAGGGAGTGATGGAGCGGGAGAGAGAAGGAAGAGAGGAGGGGATGGAGGGGGATGGTGGTGTTCCAGAGTGGTAACAGGAGACCGAAAGGCAGAAGTGATCTATCCATGGAAGAGACAAGGGGGACAGGTCGGAGAGGGAGAGTGTGGAGGATGAAGGAGTGAGAAGGAGGTCTAGGGTATGGCCGGCGGAGTGGGTGGGACAAGAGACATGCTGAAGAAGAGAGAGGTCCTGAAGGAGGGCAAGGAAAGCATGGTCCCTAGTAGAGGAGGGAGTGTCAAGGTGTAAATTGAAGTCACCCGCGATGAGGAGATGAGGGAAGAGTAAAGAGAGAACAGTGAGGGAGCGGAGTAGAGAGTCCCAGAGGTCGGGGCGGAGAGCTGGAGGTGAGTAGATAAGAAGTACATGAGTTGGAGGTATGGTATGAAGATGGAGGAGAAGGGCCTCAGGGTAAGAGAGGGAAGGAGGAAAGAGCTGAGTGAAAGCAAGGGAGGGGCTGAGAATAGCAGCCACCCCGCCGCCCGCACGGCCCATGCGGGGGACCGAGGCTGCCGAAAATCCAGGAGGAAGACAGCGGCTGAGGAGGGCATCCTCCCCCTCCTTCAGCCATGTCTCGGTGAGAAGAGTGAGATCAAAACAAGATTGGGAAATGAGATCTTGAACCAATAGCTCTGAGAGAACAGCAGTTAATAAGGCCGATATGGAAGGTAGCCGGGGAGAGGGCGGAGCCAGAAGAAGGGGATGAAACCGAGGGAGAAGAGGAGGAGCAGAGGAGAAGGTTGGTAGAACAGCGAGAACGCTGGCGGGGCCGCAGAGGGAGACGACGACCCCAGAGCACTGGTATGTGCGACATAGAGCAGAGGGGACGCTGGACAGGAGAGAGCGGTAGGAGACAAGTAGGTGATACCTGAAAAAGCCAATGGGGAAGCCAATGAGGAGCGCAGGATGCAGGCGAGGGAGTTGTCGTGTTCCCAGGTCCGGTTGTAGAGATAAGGAGAATGGCTGAAAAGAGACTACAGCACGGAGCAAAGTTAAAGCAACGTCAGGCACTTCAGTTTTATAGTTCGAGGTTTGAATACCTCTGCCAATGCGGCCGCGGGAACGCGGTTCCGTCACAGTTGGGGGCGGAGTCAAGCAGTCAGAGGGGACCAGGCAGCAGGAGCCTGATGGGCAGGCTCTGGGGAGAGAACACAGGGGAAAACAACACAGCAGTAAATGCAGCAGGAACAGCAGGAACATCAGAGACAAAGGAGATTTTACTGTCACAGGCGCTTCAGTTTTATAGTTCGAGGTTTGAATACCTCTGCCAATGCGGCCGCGGGAACGCGGTTCCGTCACAGTTGGGGGCGGAGTCAAGCAGTCAGAGGGGACCAGGCAGCAGGAGCCAGATGGGCAGGCTCTCTGCCAATGCGGCCGCGGGAACGCGGTTCCGTCACAGTTGGGGGTGGAGTCAAGCAGTCAGAGGGGACCAGGCAGCAGGAGCTGGATGGGCAGGCTCTCTGCCAATGCGGCCGCGGGAACGCGGTTCCGTCACAGTTGGGGGCGGAGTCAAGCAGTCAGAGGGGACCAGGCAGCAGGAGCCGGATGGGCAGGCTCTCTGCCAATGCAGCCGCGGGAACGTGGTTCCGTCACAGTTGGGGGCGGAGTCAAGCAGTCAGAGGGGACCAGGCAGCAGGAGCCGGATGGGCAGGCTCTCTGCCAATGCGGCCGCGGGAACGCGGTTCCGTCACAGTTAGGGGGCGGAGTCAAGCAGTCAGAGGGGACCAGGCAGCAGGAGCCGGATGGGCAGGCTCTCTGCCAATGCGGCCACGGGAACGCGGTTCCGTCACAGTTGGGGGCGGAGTCAAGCAGTCAGAGGGGACCAGGCAGCAGGAGCCGGATGGGCATATGAAAAGGATTTACCAAGATGCTGAGCTTGAGGCTCCCCTAAAATAGGGTGTGACAAATTATCAACAAAACAAGAGAATTCGGTTATGCCTGCCTTCGACTCAGAAGCATACAACTGATTATAGAATTTGGAGAATTCGCCCACAATCTGATCATTATCCGTTAAACGCTCAAGGCTATCACCAAGAATGGAGGCAATCCTTGACCTAGCTTGCTTGCCCCCTACCATGTTTGCCAACAATTTACCAGCTTTGTTCCACTCAACGTGAAACCTAGCTGATTGTTTCAATAATAAATGTTCCACTTCAGAACTAAGCACTTCATTGTATTGAAACCTTAACCTTTGCAGTCTAGTCAAAATTCCAGGTTTCTTATGTTGGATCCACAGCCTTTCACCCGCCCGAATTTGCATGTCTAAGGCCATTAACTGGGCCTTCTGCTTTTTAGACTCTTTGATTCCATAACTAGTAATCGTTGCCCGAAGTGAGGCCTTACAGGCCTCCCACCAGGCCCAACTGGCTGTGTCTCCAACCTTGTTACTAGCAAAATAAGAAGCAATAGCAGCCCAAACTTCCTCCTGGAAACCTGGCTCCGCCAACCACGCCCTATTGAAAGACCAAGCCCGGCCAGGCCTCTCCAGCTCCGCAACGTCCACATTCAACGTTATGGCCGCGTGATTGGAGACCGTCCTACTTAAAATTCTTGCATCACAACTGCCAGACACCATCGGTTTAGAAATCAGGAAAAAATCTATGCGAGAAGAGGATTTATGCATTGGAGAAAAGAAAGAAAAGTCTTTCTCTCCCGGATGGAGCAACCTCCAGATATCCACCAGGCCACATGCATCCATAAGGGCAGTAAGCGCTATACTCACTCGAAGGGGACGCTCCACCCTCCTGGGATTCCTATCGACCAAAGGGTCCCTTACCAAATTAAAGTCTCCCCCATAATTATATGAGCCCCACTATCCTTCTGGATAACCCCACTTAAATCACAAAAAAAATTGGGATCGTCACTATTGGGTCCATATACATTTAAAAGAGACAAAAGCACCTTACCCACCATTAGCTGTGAATAAGCCCACCTCCCATATGCATCATGGCTCGTATTCGTAAGCTGAAAACCCAGGGAAGAACTCATCAAAGTGGCGACCCCATTTTTCCTATGAATCGACGGGGAGGATCCCACCAACCTGTAGTGTTTATCCTCTAATTTTACCGTCTCTTGTGGAGAGAGATGCATTTCCTGCAAGAAAATAAAGTCTGCATGTTGTCGTTTACAGTATGCTAAAATCTTCTTGCGTTTTATCAGTGACTTGATTCCCTTCACATTTAGTGACACAATCCTCAGCCCTTTGACCATCCCACCGGGAAAATTATAATACAGAGAAGGTCGGTGAAAAGAAAACTGTTACCCCACACCACTTGAAATCCCCAGAGAGCCAACCCCAACCCCCCCCCCCCCCCAACATAATAAATAAAAACACACAATGGGTCAGACAGCAGGACCACTATTACAGCTTAGGGCAGCCCAGGCCCCTAATAACCATCAACCAATCCCCACCACCCATCACACAAAAACAGACACATAATACAGGAATCAAAGCAACTCTACCAGTTAAACCTTCCACACTAATAACGGGTCCAAACACAAGCCCTCCTGGACACACTTCCCCCACTCCACACCACCATCAACAGGAGTGAGGTCCCTAGAGCTTGATTTTACCGCATCCATATTGCCACGCACACAGCAGTGGTAATTCCAGACGCGGGCACACCGGGACACTCTCCACACACACAGCAACCTCTTCCTCGGGCACTAGCCCTAAAGGCACTTAGTTTTGTTGCATCAACAGTGCCTCTTGTTCCTCAACAAAGTGCTGCAAAGTGCTAGGGTCATCAAACGGCTTGGTTGCATTGTTCAGGGTGACCTTGAACCTCACCGGGCTGAACAAGCCATACCTCGCTTGTAGACGCTGTAATCTGGGCCGCAGAGCCAGAAATTGCCTCCGTTTCTCCACTGTATGCTTGCAAAAATCAGCATAGAAGAACACTCGCTGCCCCTCATGTTGCAGAGGCTGCCGCGCCTTGGCTGCAGCGAAAATCTGAATCACCTGTTGGTGTCGCAGCAGACACAAAATTAATGGTCGTGGGCGCTTGCCGTGCAAATTGGGGGAGGTCGGGATACGATGCGTCCTTTCAATTTCCAACGGGCGAGCAAACTCGATATTTAACAGCTTCGGAATGAAGCTCTCCAGGAATTGAATCGTGTTGCTGCCTTCCACACCCTCCTTTAATCCGACAATTTGTATGTTATTGCACCTGGCCCTATTGCCCATGTCCTCCAAATTCTCCTCAAGCCAACGCAGCTTACGTAGAGCAGGAGAAAGTCTCTGAAGTTGTTCCTCGTGTCCGGCCACTGTCGATTCCATCTTGTCCATTCTGGTAGATAGAGACTGCAGCTGTGTACTCAATTCCTTCAAATTCGATTGAAGTTCCACTAGCAACTCCCCGTTAGAGTCTGCGCGGCAGCGTATGGCTCTAACCCCCTTCAACAGCTCCTGCATCGCCTCCGCTGCTTCCTACTGCGGCACCATTTTGTTCGGCGAGAGAGGGTCCGTTTTAGATCTTTTAGACCCCGTCGTCACAGGGGAAGTAAAGTCCAGACATGTCTGTTTGCTCCCAGCCATCCTCCAACACTCCCACAGCAAAATTACCTCTCGGAGAGATGCTGTAATCGGGGGAACACAGGATTTAGTGTCTGGGGCCCGGGAAAGCAACTCTTACACCTCCATGCTGGGTCCGCGCTGGCTCCGCCTCGGGTCTGCTGCTTTTTGACATATTCATAAATGACCTGGAAAACGGAATAACGAGTGAGGCTATCAAATCTGCAGATGACACAAAACTATGTAAAGTTGTTAAAACCCAAGAGGATTGTAGAAAATTGCAAGGGGATCTTGATAAATTGGAAGACTGGGCATGAAAATGGCAGATGAAATTTAATGTGGACAAGTGCAAAGTTATGCACCTAGGGAAGAACAACCCAAACTATGGTTACACGATGCAAGGTTCCACATTAGGAACCACCACCCAGGAAAAAGATTTAGGCGTCATTGTGGAAAACATGTTAAAACCCTCGGCCCAGTGTGCAGCGGCAGCCAAGAGAGCAAATAGAATGCTAGGTATCATAAGGAAAGGAATGGAAAATAAAACAAAAGATATTATAATGCCTCTGTATCGTTCCATGGTGAGACTGCACTTTGAATATTGTGTGCAATTCTGATCACCGTATCTTAAAAAGGATATAGCGTCATTAGAAAAGATTCAGAGATGAGCCACCAAAATTGTAAAGGGTATGTAAGGATACTCCTATGAAGAAAGGCTAAAAAGGTTAGGGCTTTTTAACCTGGAAAAGAGATGGCTGAGGGGAGATATAATAGAGGTCTATAAATTAATGAACGGAGTGGAACGGGTAAACGTAGATCGATTGTTTACGTTATCAGAATATAGAAAGACTAGGGGACATGCAATGAAGCTACAGGGTAAACTATTTAAGACTAATAAGAGGAAATATTTTTTCATTCAACGTGTAATCAAACTCTGGAATTTGTTACCGGAGGATGTAGTAAAGGCTGTTAGTGTAGCTGCGTTTAAAAAAGGTTTGACAAGTTCCTGGAGAAAAGGTCCACCACACATCAGAGCGATCCCCAACTTGAGCCAGTACAGGAAGGCCTTGAAACACTTCCTCTTTATCAAATACCTCACTGACTGCCCCGAACCCCAGCCACCAAGTATGATCAATACCCAATAACTCCATCTGACATGTATATAGTTACCCTATTCAATGCTTCCCATATGTATATAGTTTACCCTGTTTTCCAAGTTACTTATTCCTGTTCAATGTAATGACCTGACTTTTGTTTTATTGTCGGATACCATTTGTTTTATGTAAACCGCGCTGATCGCAAATAGTGCGGTATATAAGAAATGCAAATAAATATAAATAAATAATTATTAAGAAGGGTTGACCCAGTGCAAGCATTGTGGAACCTGTGTCTTTTGGGGATACTGCTAGTTACGTATGACCTAGATTGGCCACTGTTGGAAACAGGATACTGGGCTTGATGGAGCTTGGTCTGACCCAGTATGGCATATCTTATGTTCTTACGTTCTTAATTGGTAGTGCCAGTATTCAGCCGCTGCCCTGTTAGCTTCAGCAGAGAAAGTTAGAGCTTCCTTTAAAATGCAAAATTTTCACTGCTTAGTGATAACCGAGCAGCGGTTCAAAATCACCACTGCCCAGTTATCACCGGGTGCCGCCTCCAGTGCTCCCCCCGAAACTACCCAATGTGAGCTGGCTAAGATTGGGGCGCGCAGCAGCAGCACGTTAGTGCCACTTAATATCCCAGTCAGCACAATTATCATGGTTAGCAGGTCTGCTCACTGCATTAATTCCTTTGAATACCCCCCTCCCCAATAGTTTAATGTTCATTCCATAATCGGGTAGGGCGGACTCGGTGCTCCAGCCCCAGCCAGGACAACCCCCCCTATCCCCCCCCCAAGAACCACACTCCGACACTTATTGGCATTCAACTGGTCGCAGCTTTATTAACCATAAACATTAACCGTAAACATTATCCAAACAATCTGTCAACAACCACCCATCATCATACGGGTTCCGGCAGCAGGACGAACCCTCACCAGCCGTGTGAGTAGCAAAGGGAGTTCCCTCCCGCTTCCGCCAGGAACCGTCCCCCAGGCAATATCCATCCACCCCTCATCCGGCTTCGCCATATTATTAGCAAAAGCCCCGAGGGGTTCTCCGGGTCGGGGGTACCCCACCCCCGCCCTGCGTATTGCCAAAACTCCAGACCCCGGACACCTCCGGGATCCCATCCCCCCTTCCAGCTGCAACCCCCCAAATCCAACCACCATAGGGGTGGGCGGGTGGGACGCCAGTCCTCTCACCCTGCTCCAACGGACTGACGCCTCGTCGGAAGCTCCCGGCTGCCTTCAGCTCTCTGTCCTCTTGCCCTCCCTCATTGGCTCCCATGCTCCAAAACCTGCGGGAGCCAATGAGTTTAAAATGCCTTCCCCCGCCTCCCTGGACCCCCCCTCCTCTGAACGAGGCTGGGCCACGCACCACGCCGCCCATCCGGTTATCAGCGGCTGGCAGGTATGTGGCCCCGCGGCCTTCTCGTAATCGGGTAGGGCAGACTCGGTGCTCCAGCCCCAGCCAGGACAACCCCCCTACCCCCCCCCCCAAGAACCACACTCCGACACTTATTGGCATTCAAATGGTCGCAGCTTTATTAACCATAAACATTAACCATAAACATTATCCAAACAATCTGTCAACAACCAAACCATCATCATACGGGTTCAGGCAGCAGGACGAACCCTCACCAGCCGTGTGAGTAGCAAAGGGAGTTCCCTCCCGCTTCTGCCGGGAACCGTCCCCCAGGCAATATCCATCCACCCCTCATCCGGCTTCGCCATATTATTAGCAAAGGCCACGAGGGGTTCTCTGGGTCGGGGGTACCCCACCCCCACCCTGCGTATTGCCAAAACTCCAGACCCCGGACACCTCCGGGATCCCGCCACAGGCTCAGGAACGCCCGTTCCTGAGCCCCCCCCAAAAGCAAAGCTGCGACCAGCCACCCTGCACTGCAACGCATACCCCCAAGCCTCCTGTCAATCATTTAGGAATAGATCCACCCCTACCGGGGATAAATGTACTCCGCCTGGCTGATATAAGCCAGCACAATCCACGTCCACCCAAGAATGCAAAATCTGCCACCCCCCCTTTTCCACAAACCCATCGGCCAACTTGCTGATTAACTTTAACCAACCCCGAGACCACCTCCGGTAACCCCAGCAAGCAGGCCTCGGAATTATATCTGACCAGAATAAGACAACATCGTCAAACATTAACAACACTTGGTCCAAGTCTCTTTTTTGCTGCTCAGATCAGCTGCCTAACAGTCCCAGCCCATAATTCGTTGCCTCCGAGATGTTTCAACAGCAACTGTGGGGATCCCCTTGCGCGCTGATGGTGCCGAAGCAAAGGCAAGAGCTGCATCCATTGCAGACCGCACTCGCCAGCCATGATACAGTCACCTCAGCAGAGTCCAGGCCTATGTTTGCCCTGATAGGCCCCACCGCTGCCCGCTGACCCGCCCCGTGCACCAATGAATGGCTAATCATCCGGCAGCGACACTGCATCCGGCGCCCATCTAAAAGAAAAAACACAGTTAAACCCAGTCCCCAAGCAGCCCTTCAAAAAACGCATGTACTCCTGGAATGCCGTAGAGTGCCATCTGCCTATCCGCTGAATCCCTGCCCATTCAGGCCCGCCTCCGCGGCACTAGTGGCTGCACCAATCCAAAATGAATGGGGCGCAAAGTCCGCCCAGCTCCAAGCCCAACTAGCGCTGCATCATCCGCAGGACAGCTGTAAACTGAAACCGCGTCAGACAGCGCGAATCCTCATGCAGGAAAAGAAGACCACCCACAGGTAAGCTACCATGGCAGCCACCAGACAAGTTGGGGAACCACCAACCGCTTGCATTATCACACATGCCCCCTGCCCTTCTAATCCGCCTTGGACCGTGCCAACCGTATACACAACTCGTTCGTGTGCCCTGCTCATGATACACTCGTAACGCCCCACCGCCCGCTGCAGAGCTAGACATCGCCTCCAGCTCCCCCCCCCCCCAGAAAACCCCGAAAAAAGGCCACTCAAAACACTTTAAGCAGCGAGGCCTCACAAACCGACACTGCCACTATAGGCAATGCATCGCACAGCTTCCTGAGCAGCTCCTGCGTAATCAGCCACCGCCAATCACCCTGCTGAGGGTTACCCCTTTCCCAACCCAGCATCAACCGGCACGCCAGGAACCCCAGCTGGACACATCTCACCCCACTGCTCTGGAGAAAAATGCAAAGCCCGCCATGGGCGCCCGCACCGTGAAACGTGCTGTTCCCGCAGGCTCCGCTGCCACAATGTACAAGCCCAGAGGTAGTCCGCGACACGACCTTGTGCCAACCCCGGGCCACCAAAAATGCCATGACGCTGTCTCAGCCTCTGCGATAAGCCCGCCAGGACACCAGTGACACAGAACTCCGCAAGAGATTCAGCATGTCTGCAGACCAAGCTGCCATAAGTGCTTCGGGACTCGCAGTCCCACAGCATCCGCCTCTGGTGCCAATCTCCGGAACAGGTCCCACTTAAAGCATGAAAGAGCATCTGCCACCTGGTTAGCACACCCCGGAACATGACGAGCCCTCACCACCACATTCAACTTCAAACAGGCGAGCACCACCGCCCTCATTAAAGCCGCCACCCAGAAGCAGCGCGGTGCATACCTATTAATTACGCTAACCACTGCTTCATTATCACACCACCACAGCACCCGCCGATTACGCAGCCTGTCCGGCCACAACTCCAATACCACCAATACCGGAAATAACTCCAAAAAGGTTATGCTATCGGTTAGCCCTGCCTCGCGCCATGACAGCGGCCAAGCCTCCGCACTCCAAGAACCCCCGAAGTACACGCCCAGCCCTACACCGCCTGCCACGTCAGTAAAGAGCTGCATATCAAAGGTAAACCTTTCCTGCTCCCGCAAAACCGCTATGCCATTAAAACCCTTCAGGAACTCATCCCAAACCCCCAGGTCAGCCTGCATAGACCTGGAGACCCTGATGCAATGATGCGGTTTAAGTATGCCCGATGTAGCCACCGTCAACCTGTGCAAAAACACCCGTCCCATCGGAATGACACGACATGCAAAATTCAAGGATCCTATCAAAGCCTGCATCTCCCTTAGGGTTACTTTAGATGCCCCCATCACATTCGCCACCAAAACTCACAGCCGCACCACTTTCTCAGATTGCAAGCATGCTACCATGTCCACCGAATCCAGCTCCACCCCCAAAAATGTGAGGCGCGTCACGGGACCCTTCGTCTTACCCATCGCTAACGGGATGCCCCAATCCTGAGCCAAGCCCACGAAACCGTCCAGTAGCTCCTGACATTGCACTGACT
This sequence comes from Ichthyophis bannanicus, assembly GCA_033557465.1. Taxonomy (NCBI): domain Eukaryota; kingdom Metazoa; phylum Chordata; class Amphibia; order Gymnophiona; family Ichthyophiidae; genus Ichthyophis; species Ichthyophis bannanicus. Next base: position 924,780,754 of record CM066031.1, on the reverse strand, counting down.
GCGCCCTACCGACGAAGAAAAAATCATCCAAATAATGGACCACATTCGCACAACCCACCATCTCCCCAAGGACCCAGTGCATGAGCGAACTGAACTTCTCAAAGTATGAACAGGATACCGAGCAACCCATTGGCATGCACTTATCAAAATAATAATGTCCCTCAAAACTGAAACCCAGTAAATGAAAGGAAGCGGGGTGTACTGGCAACAAGCGAAATGCGGATTCAATACCCACCTTTGCCATCAGACACCCTGTCCCACATCTCCGCACTAACTCAACCGCTTCGTCAAAAGACGCATACTGCACCGCACACAAATCCCACGGTATGCTATCGTTAACCGACGCCCCGATTGGAAAGGACAGGTTATGAATCAGCCAGAACTTACCAGGTTCTTTCTTCGGAACAATGCCCAGCGGGGAAACCACAAAGTGCGCGAACGACCGAACTGGAAAGGGGCCGGCCACCCTGCCCAATTCTAGCTCAGCAGCTATCTTGTCCCTAACAATGTGAACAAAACGCCTCACTGACGTGGCGTTTCGTGCCATATCCGAATCCCCTTTTCCCACCACCGGTATGAGAAACCCGTTCTGAAACCCCTCTTCTAAAAGCCGCCCATCTCCCCGCCTTCTGTAATGCCTCAACCAAGGCCTGAGCACCTCAAGCCGAATCGGCGTTGAAGCCAGGCCCATCAAGTCGCCACTGCTTGGAAGCAGGCAAGGGGGCCCCCGGGACCCCTTGCTTGGCACATTTGACCGCCGAACACCCCCGACCGAACAACTATGCCGTAACCTGCAACCCGGAAAAGGGGACAAGGACTTATTGAAATGCCAACGAATGCCCCCGGTCCCACCGCCGCCTGTTCTCTGTGTCGTGGGAGCGCCTCCCCCCCGAAAAGGCCGCCCCGCACCTGTCGTTGACCCAGCACCCCCTTCTTGGCCACCTCCCCCCTGCACCCCCTCTAGCCGACATCTTTGTCAACCATAAGTTGATGTCCTGGGTTCCCCAAGACAAAAACCTATTTTCCTCCATTTTATCCCCAAACTGCTCATCGTAGTTGAGCCATGCCCAACCATCATGAGTCTGCGCCGCCTCCAAAATCAAGTCAGCGTAAGCCAACAATATCCCATATTGCCCCGGGTTACGATGCCCCCATATACTAGCCAGCCGCAAGAAAGCTCTCGTCCAATTAATGACATTACGCGATGCCTTCCGAACCCTCCCAGCCTTCTCATCCTCCCGCCTTTTTCGTTTGCTATCCCCAGACCGCTTCCTACCCTCCAGCAGCCTTAAAATATGAATATATCGCCTCCTCCGAATCTTCCTCCGCAGCTTACACGTAACTCACTCCCATAACTCAGAAAAAGATGCGAGCGAAGCAGTCACCCCGCCCAACACAGCCGCAGCTCCGCCCTCCACACCAGCTTCTCGATCCCTGGCCCCCGAACTCGAAGAAGATGACGTAGAGGACCCCGACCGACGATGACGCTTATGGGAATGCCGACATTTTTCCTTCTCCTTACCCCCGCCCCTTCTGAGGCCTCTCCCCCAGGCCCCCGGTCCCCTTGTCCCATTTGCAACTCACCATCAGGCATTGTCGGAGCCGACAGCCTGCCATCCACACGCTGCCTCTCTTCCCGCTCCTCCCTTGTCTTCACAGCCTGAACACCTCGCGCTGCCTCGGCATCCATCCCGCCACCTCGAACCATCTCCACTCCACACTGCTCCACCCTCCTCACCTCTTCAGCAGGCACCTGCAAAGACAAAAAGTTAAAGACGGAGGGGGAACCTGCCATGGCCCACGGTGGCTGCCAGGCCCCCAGCCACTCGGCCCTGGATGAACCCTGCCCCCCTCCCCGCCAATGCACCAGAGCCGCGGGATAACACCCTCCAGGTCCCATCTGCCAGCCCCAAGGGCCCCCCCAACCACTGCTTCCTACAAGACCACACGCCCCTCCAACCCAAGCAGGGTCGGTTCTGCCCCAACCATTCCCCCATCCCCCTCCCCCCTCTACCAGCCCCCCCACACCAAATTCCCCCCTCGTGCCCCGACACAACCCTCCCCCCCCCCGGATTGCCTGCCCTGAGCGGCAGCCACCCGTCCACCTAGCCCCGTACCCCCTTACCCCCCTAACCCCACGCACTGGCATGCCCTCCCCCCCGACAACCAAAACAACAAACAAAAACACAGCTCAAGCCCCAACCCCCCCCCCCCCTCCGGAGCCTCGATTTACTTTACCCTCCTTTTTTTTTAAATTTAAAACTCCCTCTTGCTTTATTCTTTAGTTATATCGATGAGCCGGCCCCCCCACCGCCAGCAAAAGACGCATCCCAGCCCTGCTGCCCACTCGCCTGGTCCCCGCAGCCAAAAGGAACTCCCCGTGCTGCACTTCGCACCATGCCCGCGATCCGGCAGCCGCTCCTCCGACAAGCTGCAGAAGAGCGCTGGACCCAAAGGCCCCCCAAATCGCCACCGCAACAGCCCGGAGCTCCGCGACGATGCCAGTCCTCTCACCCTGCTCCAACGGACTGACGCCTCGTCGGAAGCTCCCGGCTGCCTTCAGCTCTCTGTCCTCCTGCCCTCCCTTATTGGCTCCCATGCTCCATAACCTGCGGGAGCCAATGAGTTTAAAATGCCTTCCCCTGCCTCCCTGGACCCCCCCTCCTCTGAACGAGGCCGGGTCACGCACCACGCCGCCCATCCGGTTATCAGCGGCCGGCAGGTACGTGGCCCCGTGGCCTTCTCGTTTTCTGGGTGTTGTTGATCAATGTATTAGTATATGATGTAAAAACAGTTTTAATTATTTATTATGACATAAAAACATAGGAACTGCCATATTCATACCATAAAATATCACTCAACATGCCTTATATGTCCCCCCCCCCCCCATATACACACACAAGCAACAGAAGTCCCATGGTCAGACCCATTACCATATTACTTTCACAATCCCAATTATACCACTGAAACCTTTATCTAACAAAAATGAAATTCACACATGAATCAAAAAATTTCTAAAGGATAACTTCTTGATAGAAATCATTCCACAATTAGAGATTCCCTTAAGAGTTAGACTATATACTAGCTAATTGGAACTCCTCAATACATAATGCTGCTACTTCTCTTAAATTGACCAAATCCCAGCACACAAATTCTACAAAAATATCCGAGAAATGGTATACCCATGACCTGAAGAAGTTAAAGCAAAAATTGAGAAGACTTGAATATAAATGGAGGGAGAATAAATCTATGGATTTCAAACTAACTTACATGAATACACTTCAAGCATACAAAAATGCCATAAACAATGCTAAAAAAAAGTATCATACAAAGATACTAACAAACTCCCTCAACTGACTGAGAGAACTATTTGAATAGTCAAAACCCTCTTGCAGACACCAACTCCAGAAACAAATTTATTAACAATAGATCCATAATCCCTAGCAGATCACTACATAAACATACTAAAATCCCAGGAATCTTCAGAAAACCAAACAAAACCTGATGATAATATTTACCCAAGGAGAGAGCAAACTTTCCACAGCATTGATTTAAAACAAATTAAGAACATAATTTCCAAAATAAATACAACTTATTTTTCAGACCCCTGCCCAGTAAGCTGATTAAAAGCATTACATGCTGAATTAGCTCCTTTTATTCTCAACATGGTTAACCTTTCTGTCACACAAGGAATCATGCCACAAATTCTAAAGCATGCCATGATTGAACCTATATTAACAAATAAAACACAAGACAAACAGAATCCAAATTCATAAAGACCAATTTCAAGTCTCCCTTTTCTGGCAAAAGTGATTGAAAAAGCGGACCAGACCCAACTCCAGGATTATATTGAGCTGCACTCACTTTTGGGCAAGCAGCAATATGGGTATAGACCTTATCATGGAGAAGAGACCCTTCTCCTAGCCCTTTTAGATAATCTAATTCAAGGAATAGACAAATCAAAACAAGCCTTTATTCTGGTCTTTCTTGACATTGCCTCTGCATTTGATAACATCAGCCATAGCATTCTATTCAGAAGACTTCGCCAGATAGGGATATATGGAAATGTCTTAAAGTGGTTCCAATCAGGGAGCGTTTCATCTGCTGTCCGGTGCCATTGTGGGAGAGGAGGCCGGTTTTGCAGCTGGCAGCTGAGCGGGCAGTTTGCTGCTGACGTCATCTTCAGGCCCTGATTAAAGCCTCTGCCTTGCTACTCGCTTTGGGAGCGTTTCAGCTGCTGTCCGGTGCCATTGTGGGAGAGGAAGCCGGTTTGGCGGCTGGCAGCTGAACGGGCAGTTTGCTGCTGACGTCATCTTCAGGCCCTGATTAAAGCCTCTGCCTTGCTACTCACTTTGGGAGCGTTTCATCTGCTGTCCGGTGCCATTGTGGGAGAGGAGGCCGGTTTCGTGGCTGGCAGCTGAGCGGGCAGTTTGCTGCTGACGTCATCTTCAAGTCCCTTTTATTGGGCTTTCTTCGGCGCTCAGCCGTCGGCACGTTTTCAAAGGGGCGCTTTTCAAAGGGGCTTTTTTGCCCCTTGTGAGCACCTTTGGAGCCATTTTGGAGCTGTGAGGAAGTTATGCCGGGGGGGGGGGGGGGAAGCGTAAGAAGAAACCCCCCACTGAGGATTCGCAGGTTGGTGCGATTGAGAAACATCTAATTTCCACACCACGAGTCTCCACTTCAGGTACTGTGCCTTTTGACCCCGTGAATGATGGTGCGAGTTTAAGCTCCTTGGAGCGAACACCCCCACTTCCCCCTAGTTTTTTAGAACTGTCTGGGAAACTGTCTCCTGCTTTGTCTTCTTCAAAATTGGTTCCTAAAGAAGTTTCTTGGAGTCATTCTCCTTCTTTGCCTGCCCAACCCTCTGCTTCCACTGTTTCTCTCTCGGATATTTGGAGTGTGGTCTCGCGTACAGAACAAATGCTTGCAGAGACTGTTCCTAAGTTATGTCAATTTACTAAGGATTCTGTACAAAAGTTTCAGTCTCTTGATTCCCAGATTGGGGCCTTTGGCTCTGCTCTAGTGAAGATGGAGTCTCAGGTTAAAAGGTTTTCTGATTTTACGGCTTCTCATGCTCAAGATAGCTTTCTTCTGCATCAGAAGCTGGAGAATCTTGAAAACTTGGGTCGTAGTAAGAATCTTCGATTGTTAAATTTTCCCACTTGTCCGTTATTGTCTCCTCTAATTCTTTTTAGGAAATATTTGAAAGACACCCTCCTTTACCCACAGGCTGAGTCTTGTTTAGTTACTAAATGTTATTATTTACCTTTAAAAAATCCTATCGGCCTTGGAGATAAGGATGAGGTGTCTTTGTCAGCAGAGAATGATTTCAACTTAACTGCTTTTTTAGAGGAATCTCAAGATGTGATTACCACCAGGGCCACCCTATTGGTTACTCTATCCTTGGAAGGGGATAAGATTTCTATTTTAAAATCTTATTTCAAAAGGAGGGAGTCCCAATTCTGTGGTGATAAAGTGTCTATTTTTCCAGATGTCTCTCGTTCCACACAGCTTCGTAGGAAATCTTTTTTGTTGCTGAAACCTAGGGTACTTGCTTTGGATGCGACGTTTTTCTTAAAATATCCTTGTAAATGTTGCATTTCATTGCTTAATGATAAGTTTGTCTTTTTCTCTTCATCTGAGTTAGAGAAGTGGATTGTAGATTGTGAAAAGGCACGTATTGTTTCATGATAGGTTTAGAGGGGGTATTGAGGGAACTCTTCCGGCTGTATTAGTTGGCTAATTGACCTTTGGGTCTTTTTGCTTTGTTTTCCACTAGTATATTGCTTGTTTTAGTTTAACGCTTCCCGAGATGTGGACTGTTAAAATTGGATTATTATATTTATATTTTTCTTTTTGAATGTTTCTATTTCCCTCTTTGGTTGTAACTGTTTTTTTCAGTATAACTATGTATAAAGTATCTTCATAAATAAAGGATTTAAAAAAAAAAAAAGTGGTTCCAATCATACCTTACAGAGTGTACCCAACATGTACGAATTGGTCTCCAGACATCACAACCTTACAACCAAGAGCAAGGTATCTCACAAGGTTTCATGCTCGCAGCGTTATTGTTTAAGATTTACCTACAACCTATATGTAACATCTTCAAGAACTTCAAATTAGGATATCATATCATATCTACGCTGATGATATAATGGTATATCTCCCTATATACACAATAAATCCTAATTATAATCAGTTAACAGCAAGTATTACAGAAGCAACAAAATGGTTACAACTACATAACCTGAATATAATTTTTTTTTTTTATAAGTTTTATTAAAGAATAAGGAAACATTACAAATTATAAACAAACCTTATCAAGAGGTTGGGATTGGGGCAGCTGGTCTTCTTGGGGCTATAACATCTTGCCTCCGACGCGGGACGCTGAGCAGCTCATTGTTTCCTGGCTTTTGCTGACACCTGCCTGATTGGCCTGGTCTCCCGCTTCCACTCCTCTGATTGGGGCAGCTGGTCTTTTTGGGGCTATAACATCTTGCCTCCGACGCGGGACGCTGAGCAGTTCATTGTTTCCTGGCTTTTGCTGACACCTACCTGATTGGCCTGGTCTCCCGCTTCCACTCCTCTGATTGGGGCAGCTGGTCTTCTTGGGGCTATAACATCTTGCCTCCGACGCGGGACGCGTAGCGGGCGCGTGCCCGTGGTGCGTGCCCGAAGGGGCGTGACCAAAGGGGCAGGTCCTGCCCCTTTGGCGCCCCTTCGGCGCAGATTCGGTGCTTGGAAGTTACCATGAATGGGGAAGCGGAAGAAACGCTTGCTGCCGGCGGCTCAACCAAAGGCGGTAAAAATTGTCGGGCCCATGGATGCACATGTCTCCGTTGGTAAGCCATCGTCACAGAACACTGTATTGGATGCCTCCCTTGATGAAAAGTCGACCGTAAGTACTGGGTCTTCTGTTTCTTCCCCGGTCGCGGTGAACTCCTCCCTGGTAAATCGAGACAAGGCTTCTCCTCTAGTTGTTTCTACTGAACTTAGTTTTGATAAAATAGAGCCGCCTATCCTTTCCTCTTCCTTTTTACGGATGGACCCTGTCGCTGATTCATTACCTTCTCTGTTGCCATCTGTGGTCTCATTTGCTGGCTCATTTGCTGGCTCTCGTGAACCTCGTGTAATCCCAGATGAAGTTTCCTTGAAAGATGTCTGGACTATGTTATCTAGAATGGAATCGGCTCTGGATTTGTCTCTTCAAAAGATATCTATTTTTTTGAAAGAAACTGAATATAAATTTTAATAAAACTGAAGTCATATTCATCACAAGGAGCTTAAACTTCACCCCCACCCAAAAAGATACATATCCAAGATGTAGAGCTAGATGTAAAGAGGGAAGTAAGATACCTGGGAGTGATCCTGGATCAAGCATTCTCCATGTCATCCCATATAAAACAAATTACCAAAAACATTTTTTACAAATTGCATATGCTGTAGCATCTTAGACCATATCTTGACAATTCTGTTTTTCGATCAGTACTACAAGCTATTATTCTTTCACATTTTGATTTCTCAAACGGTATTCTCCAAGGTCTACCAAAACAGAGCATTAATTATCTTCAAGTAGCCCAAAATGTTGCTGCCTGTTTTATATATAGGACAAATGCCACAGAACACATCACACCAATACTACATAAACTGCACTAGTTACCTATAAAGATCCCAAATTACCCATGTCTACCAATAGCCAAATTAATATGAATAAAATACAGTCTCTAAAATGCTTGTAAGCAAATGCTAGAAGTCTAAAAAATAAGATGGGGGAGTTAGAATATAGAGCACTAAATGAGAGGTTAGATATGATTGGAATATCAGAGACATGGTGGAAGGAGGACAACCAGTGGGACACTGTGATATGTGGGTACAAACTATATCGTAATGATAGAGCTGATCAAATTGGTGGAGGGGTTGCGCTCTATGTTAGAGAGGGTATTGAGTCAGAAAGGATTAAAGTTTTGCAGGAAACAAAATTTGCTGTAGAATCTCTATGGATTGAAATTCCATGTACAAAGGGGAAGGTGATGGCAGTGGGGATGTACTATCGAACGCCTGGCCAGAATGAACAAAAGGATGATGAAATGCTCAAAGAAATCAAGGAAGATAACAAATGTTACAGCACAGTAATAATAATGGGTGATTTCAATTACCCCGGTATCAACTGGGGCAGCGTCACGGCAGGACATGCTATGGAGATAAAGTTCCTAGATGACATAAATGACTGCTTCTTGGAGCAGCTGGTTCATGAACCAACCAGAGGGGAAGCCATATTAGACCTGGTTCTTAGTGGAACACCAGATCTAGTGCAAGAGATAAGCGTGTTGGAGCCACTTGGCAATAGTGATCATAGCATGATCGCCTTTGATTTAATTAGTGGAGGAGGGATAGTAAGGAAATCCACAGTACTACCTTTTAACTTTCAAAAGGAAGACTATGATAAAATGAGGAAAATAGTTAAGAAAAAACTAAAAGGAACAGTTGCAAAGGTTAAAGACTTACATCAAGCTTGGGTGTTGTTGAAAAATACTATCTTGGAAGCCCAGACCAGCTGTATTCCAGTCAAAATACTGCCAGCATGGTATAAAGTTGAGGTCAGAGAGGCTGTTGTTGCCAAAAAAGCATCTTTCAGGAAATGGAAAAAAGAGCCAAACGACGAAACCTGGAAACAGCACAAGCACTGGCAAGTCAAATGCAAGGCATTGATAAAGCAGGCAAAGGGAGAATTTGCGAAGAAGCTTGCTGTGGAAGCAAAAACATGAAATAAAATTGTTTTCAAGTACATTCGTAGCAAAAAACCTGTGAGAGAGTCAGTTGGTCCATTAGATGATAGAGGAGTTAAAGGGGCACTAAGAGGCGACAAGGCGATAGCGGAGAGACTGAATGAATTCTTTGCTTCGGTCTTTACTGATGAAGATGTAGGGATGTTACCCATGACTGAAGTGGTATCTAAAGGTGCGGAAGAATTGAAGGAAATATTGATACATCGTGAAGATGTATTGCAACTACTAGATAAACTGAAGAGTAGCAAATCACCTGGGCCAGATGGTATACATCCAAGGGTGTTGAAAGAACTGAAATATGAGATTGCAGACCTGCTATTAGTAATCTGTGAACTATCATTAAAATCATCTCTAATACCTGAAGATTGGAGGATCGCCAATGTAACACTAATTTTTAAAAAGGGTTCCAGGGGTGATCCGAGAAACTACAGACCGGTGAGCCTCATGTCAGTACCAGGTTAGATACATTGTCTTCTAGTTCTGGGAGGATTTCATGTAGGAATTGCTCCTTATTGAATGGTTTGAATTTCCTTGTGGCTCCTTGTTGAGCTTTTATCCTTATCTTTATTTAGTGCTTGATATACCGCCCAAGGGTATGTGTCAGGGCAGTGTACAATAAAATCAATTAGAAAAAGAAAAGAATGCCATTATTTGGATAGGAAAGAGAGGGATAGGAAGAGACAGAAAAGGACAGTTAGACAGGGAAGGGGAGATAGAAGAAATAGCCTGATGGAGAGGAGAGCTGATGGAGCGAGATAACCTTAGGGATCAGGGAGGTCGAATGCCTGCTGAAAGAGGTGAGTTTTGAGCGAGCTTTTGAAGCGGTGATAGGACAGTTCAGTACAGAGAGTAAGGGGAAGGGAGTTCCATAGGGCAGGGGCCAGAAAGAAGAAAGCGGAGTGATGTGTAGATTCCAAATGAGCCAAGAAGGGATGGAAGAAAGAGACAGTATCCATTTGCTGATCGTAGGAGAAAGGGAGAAGGCTGCAGATGGATAGAGTCAGCCAGGTATTGGGGGGAGCCGGTGTGTAGTGCTTTATGGGTAAGAATAAGAATCATATAGAGGAAACGAAAGTTGAGAGGGAGCCAGTGCAAACGGGAAAGGAGGGGGTGATGTGGTCCCGGGCAGAAGAGTGAGTGAGCAAACGTGCAGCTGTGTTCTGAACAAATTGGAGGTGCCGGAGTTGATATTTTGGGAGGCCTGCTAAGACAGTGTTACAATAGTCCAGCCTTGAGAGAACAAGTGAAATGACTAATGAGGTGAGGGAGGAGGAAGGAAGGAAAAGGCGGACAGCGCAAATTTGGCGTAGGAAAAAGAAGGAGCGATGAATGAGCAAAGAGATATGGTGGAGAAAGGAGAGCGAGGTGTCGAGGGTGACCCCTAGGTAGTGGAGGGAGGAAACCAGAGGAATCGGAGTAGAGAGGAAGAGAGGGGAACAGGCAGGGGGAGGTGTACTAAAGGAAAGCCAAAGTGCAGCAGATTTAGATGGGTTAACATGAAGGAAGTTACCTCTTATCCATGAAGCAACCCATTCAAGACAAAGATTAAGTGCTGAAAGATCTGGTGAGAGGGAACTGGTGTGGTGTACAAGAAGAATATCATCAGCATAGAAATAGCCAGAGATACCAGACTGTTGAACAATAAGAGCAAGAGGGGCAAGAAAGATATTAAAAAGGAGGGGAGTGAGAACTGAGCCCTGGGGAACCCCACAGAGAAGAGCTAGAGAAGGAGAGGTGCTTGAGCCGGTGCGAGAAGAAAGAAAGGAGCGAAACCAGGAAAGTACAGACCTGTGAATCCCAAGATCAGCCAGACGGGCTAGGAGGGTGTGATGATCCACAATGCTGAAAGAAGAGGATAGATCCAAAGCCACCACAAGGGAGAGATCACCTCTGTCATGGGATTGGTGCACTTCATTCAGGAGGGAGGTGAGAACGGTCTCTGTGCTGTGACCGTGCGAAAGCCAGATTGACATGGGTGAAGGGAGAGGGTGGAGTCAAGATGAGCAGAGAGTTGGACAAACACGAGTTTTTCAAGAATTTTGGACAGAAAGGGGAGGTTGGACACGGGACACCAGTTAACCGGAATGGAAGGATCAAGGGATGAATTTTTAAGGAGTGGGCGAATAAGGGCATGTTTCCAAGCTGAGGGAAAAACACCAGAGGAGAGGCTGTTGTTGAAAATGTGGAGTATGTAGGGAAGGAGTGTGAGAGAAGCATCTAGCAACCAGGAGGAAGGTAGAGGGTCAAGTGGACAGGTGGTTTTGTGAGAGGTGGCAATGGACTTGGAAAGATCAGTCATTGTAGCTGGGCGAAATGTGTGCCAGGTGTGGGAGAAAACCCTGTTTGGACGGGAGGGAGAGAGAGAAGGGGATAAATCAATAGAGTGTGACAGGTGGGGGACAGATGGGGAAGGTGGCACGAAGAGACTCAATTTTTCTAGAAAAAAAAGAGGCGAGACAATTAGAATCAGGCACATTGAGGGGAGAGGTAAGGGTTGTGGAGGAAGTGGACAGAGCTGTAACTGAATAGAGGATCCTAAATAGTTGTTGTGATGAACAGGAAGAGGAGGAGATATGGTCAGAGTATTATGACCGCTTAGCATCGGTGATCATTGTACGATAAAGCACTTGTGAGCTATGGAAGGTAGTTAATGAATTTGGGGTAGGGTACCTGCACCATGCTCGTTCTGCACGGCGAAGATGGGTTCACTGAAGGTAAAGGCCGGGATTGAACCAGGGATGCTGTGACAGTGGACGAGATGATGGAAGAGGATGGAGGGGAGCAAGATGGTCCACAGCAGTAGTGAGGGTGGATGCCCAGAGGGCTGTAAGTTCGTCCACAGAAAAAGAGGGGAAGGAAGGGGGAAAAGGGAGTCTGCTGAAGGGAATTGCTGAAGGGTCAGTGGGGTGATATGACGTCTAAACCTGGGTGGAGGTGGAAGGGGGTGATGTGTGGGATGTTGAGGGGGTGGGAGAGATAATGAGAAAAAAAGACAAAAATGATCTGACCAGGGTAGAGGAAGAGGGGAAATGTGGGCTGGGAAGACTGGGGACGCTGTGGGGGTAAAGACTAGATCTAAGGTATGGCCTGCAACATGTGTCCATGCTGAACAAAAGAGAGATCCTCTAATAAGGACAGCATAGTTCTGTCCTTTTGACGGGAGGGGGACTCAGAATGGATGTTAAAATCACCGAGAATAACAAGGTTCGGGGACATGAAGGTTGTTTCCGAGAGTGAAACTAACAGGCTGTCCCAGAGGTCAGGACGGATGGGGCATAGAGAAGAAGGAAGAAAGTGGAGGGCAGAGTGCCATAACGGAGGAGAAGATAAATGATTGCCACGCCCCCGCCGCTGCGGTTGCAGTGAGGTTGGTTGAGGGCAGAATAGCCGGGAGGGAGGCAGCGATGAAGCTTGATGTGTAGTAGTGTTGGGAAGGGCCACCTTGAATTGTATGGTATGGTGATCTGACCATGGTATCGGAGTGATCTAGGGGGTGGTTATTGCGTTCTTGAGTAGAGTGTTGTGGCTATATTTTCCTGCCACCGAGGTAAGGCTTACTGGCCTGTAGCTTGCCACTTCTTCCCTATTACTACTTTTGTGAAGAGGTACCACATCATCCCTTCTCCAGTCCTGTGGAACTTCTGTCTCCAAGGATCTATTAAAAACATCCTCTAAAGGCCCTGCCAGAACCTCTCTGAGCTCTTTCAGTATCCTGGGATGTATCCCAATTGATTCCATGGCCTTGTTCACTTTCAGCTTTGCAAGCTGTTCAAATACATCATCTTCTGTGAATGGTGTGGTGTCTACACCATTCCCATGTGTGTGGGGGGGGGGGGGGCAGCACATTACTCACACAGACAGGGCTGCCACCATACCTCCCCCTCTAACACCTTCCCTTCCTCAGTCTGTGACACAGGGGTGTTCGGCAAGGGCCCCTCCAGCAGCCGTGTGATGTCTAGCCACTCCCCTTCGGATGTGGTCACATGTAGCACTGGCTCTGTTTGTATACATAGGCTTAGGGTTCACAGGACAGTGTCTGGGTGATGTGCATGTGGCTGAGGGCTGCATGTGTGTGTGTGTGTGTGTGTGTGGCTGGCAAGACTGGCAGCACCCTACTGCATGTCACAACAGCCTTGCAGATTGTCCTCTCAGCAGCCATGCACATGGCCCAGCATTTGACAGTTGCCTCCTGATAGTGTAACCCACAGACAGCAATATTTATCTCATATGTCATCAGCAATATTTATCTCATATGTCATCAGCACTTGTGGGCCCACCCCTGCATCCACTGAATGGATAGTTATAGTTCTACAGTGCTCCCTGTGCCCATGGTACACAATATCACACATGTATCAGAGACATCAGGTGCCAGTTACAGAGCAGTCCTTGACCAGTACAGTATTTGGTGCAGTACTGCTAAGTGACACTGAATGATGACAGCAGTGAAAAGCAGCAACTCCCTTATAAATAATTATCTTTATTACAATATTTACACATTTCTTTATTAGTGTAATGAGCAGATTTTTTACACCGCTTTATCATGCTGCTCAAACTGGTTAACATTTTAACTTAAACTTCGTAATGTAATTTATATTAAACAGGGACATAACTTTGATTCTTCTGAAACAATGGAGGATAAAGTGACTTGCCCAAGGCCACAAGGAGTGCTAATGCCCACCTACTTCCCTACTGCCTTCCAGCTGGAGGACCTGGGGGGGGGGGGGAGGTTTGTGGCTGTGACAGGTGGCGCACCTCTCTCTCAGGCCATGCATCTCCTCTCTCAGGCCCTCAAGGTGCATTACCAGGAGGTCCAGTGGCCTGGCCAGGCCAGCAAAGCCCTACTGCACCATGTAATCAATTGAGTCAAGGTGCAGCAGGCCCTCACTGGCTGCACTGGATGCTGGTTCCTCCTGGTAATGCACAACAGCTGGCTGGGAGGAGGTAGCAGCAGCTGTTCCTCCTCCACCTTTGCCCTCCCATTCCCCAGCCGGTACCTGCCCCATCCCATTCCCAGTCTTTCCTCCTCCTCCAGCACCTCTCCCTCCTCCAACACCGCCCCCTCCTTCTGTTGTGTGCTATCTAGCTACTCCCCTTCGGAAGGGCTCCTCACCTCTGTCAGTGTGAGGATAAATCCTCTACCTCCTTAGCCTCCTCCTAAGTGGAGGGGCTAGATAGCACAATTGGTCTGGTGCTGCAGGTCAGCAGGCTAGTATCCCTGCTGCTCCAGCTCATCTGGCTGCTGGTGGTGCTCGTGGGGCTTAAAGTGATCCTTTCTATCCTTGGGGCTATGGCTACACCTTCCTCTTTGGTGGCTGGCAGCTGCTGAGGCATTTCTTTGGCACTGCTGGTGGAGACTCAATTTCCACCAATGCTGTATATGGGAGAAAAATATTTTCACATTAGTTACCACAACTAGCATGTGTACATGCTATTTGGCAGGTCAACATACCAGTATTGGTGAGCCAGTTGGTTCTTTCCATACATATATGTGATCAGTATCAGCTACGTCGTACACATGAATCAGTTGGCATTTGTATCCCTTTGCTCACACTTTTTGTGCTTCCAGTTGTGCCCTGCCTTTACATGGGCAGCCTATGGGGTTCACATGGGTTCGCTGACAGTGTTTCGGCACAGAGAACCTTCATCAGGGGGTATATGTATTCAGACCTTCACCAAAACATGAAAGCATTTATAAATTAAAACATATGCATAACATATTAAAATTATAAGCGAACTAAACTAAAACATATTGCGACGCCTCCACTTGGGCCCAAGGGCTTACAAGCTGGAAACGACCTTATATGTCCTCCTTGGAATAAAGTTCCCTTTGTTGTCACCGGGGTATTCTGGGACTTGTAGTGATTTTTACTCTTGAAGGACAAAATGTAGTTGAGTCGGTGGTTGTAAGGCAGCAAGAAAATTTATTGTGGGGATTTCCAGGGCATTCAAAGTTCAGTACATAACAAAGCAGAAGGATACATCTCCAACATAAAGATGAAATCAGGATAATGAGAATGACGTAACAAAACCTTTTCCACTATTCAGCTGTTCTGCCTCTCACACACACTCACCGAGGACTGTCTCGTGTGGTCAGTTAGCAGCAACACAGGTAAACTCATAACAGCTGTGATTTCTCTTTTGTAAGCAAACTTCTTCACAGCACTGCTTCTTAACTTCAGCAAGTAATAAAACTCAGTGAAACACAGAATTAGCTTTCTTCAGCTCAAAGCAGGAACTGCCCTTATTTCCTATATGGTTTCACAGATTCTCAGTTCCATTCAACACTGCAGAATCTTCTCTTAAAGATAAAGAACAGTCCAATGGAATGGGGTCACATTCACAATTAGGCAAACAAGAATCTACTTGCATTCCTTCAATAGCATCAGGGCAAACAGTGTCTCTCTCAGATTACAAGCTTTCTCAAACTTTCTCTCTTTCAAGAACTCCTGAAATTGGTTCCACAGCAATTCAGCTTGTACAGGCACCTTTAGATTAGGGGAGTGAACTTTTTCCTCAGAAAACAGTTTTCTTAATGCTTCTAGCTTTGGAGTTTCAAAGGCTGTGCTTTTATCAGGGCTATAGCTTTTCTCATATGAAAAACTCTCTACCCACTTCTTAACAGTAGACGGTGAGGACTCAGCTTCCTGACCTTTATAACTGGCAAATTGTCTCTCTGCTGAATTATCAGTAATGAAACTGCTGGCTTTACCTTGGGGATGTTTCCTCAGACAAATGCTGCTTTCTTTCCTCTTGGGTTCCTCCAGGCTCTGAAATGCAGCCTCCTTATGTCCTTCTCCAGTCCCTCTTAGGTAGCTGCTTTCCTGGGAGATTTCTTTTGGCTTTCTCCTCCAGCTAAGCACAGCTTCAGCTTCTTTCTCTCCTCTCTCACCTTTCCAACTCCAACAGCTGTTCCTGTCCCTTTCTCCACGTCCACCTCTCCTCCGTTCACCTGTGCCTCTGCCTTCTGTTGCTGTATCCGTATCTGTACCTCCTGTGCCTGTCCTTGTGTTTCTTGAGTCAGTGCTTCTTCCCTTGACTGACTTGCTTTGCTCTGCTCGTGGTTTTAAACACTGCTGCCTGCTGGGCATTCCCTGTTCTCTGCACCTGTGTGACCAATCATCAGGGAAGCCTGTCTCCACCCCTGAGCTAGGGCGTGGCCTGACTTTAGCAGGGAACTGACTTTTCCTCTTATCTGGCTTGTAATTCCCCTGCACGTGTGCCTTGTCATTCACTTCAAAGGGGAGTTCAGGATTTTCTTCAAGTTCCATATCTTCCAGAGAGCTTTCATCACTACAATATATAATGTGTGTAATACTGATAAAAAGTACAGTTAAAAGAACGTATTAAACAAAAAGATTAAATGAAGTTAAAAGTTAAAAAGTAATAAAATGGACAGCTATACAGAATACTAAATAACAATAAATAAAGCAATGATTACATTGTGGGCACTATATTTTATTTATTTATTTAGCAACTTCTTTATACCGCTGCATCTACCAGTCACAGCAGTGTACAGAGAACAAATAGAACAAGTAACTTTACATAGAATGTACTGTAGGTACAAATTAATAAATAACATAAGTACATGTAACAATTATTAAACAGTTAATAAATAACACATAACAGGGTAAAGGTAACTATTTACAAATTGGTTTATAGAAGTTGAATGTGGTCACAATCATGATGGAGTGGCTGGATATTTAAGCATCAGGTTCAAAGTGTTCCAGGAAGAGAAGGGTTTTTAACTTGCGATGGAATTCAGCTAGGTTTATGAGTACTCGTACTTTAGGGGAGAGGGAGTTCCAGATGGTGGAGACATAGAAGGAAAAGGCTCTGCTGGTAGTGGTAGAGTTAGAGTTGATGAAAATGCTTGGAATTGAAAAACCATAATCAGAGTGTATCTTCATATTTTTAAAATGCCAAAGCATAATTCTGCTCCCTAGTGCCTTTGGTTCCTCTTTGCAGGGGTGAGTGCCTCCTTTGGACTACTCATGCTCCTATGACGTGCACTTGACATGTTCTAGTGTGTTGATGGAGTTTCTGGACATGTTTGCTGGGAAGGCATTTGAGGATGTCAAACACAACGAAGCTGACTGCTATAGATGGATCATTGGTTAGTCTGCACCCTCCTGTCTACCAGAGACAGCAGGAGGGTGATGAACATAAGAACATAAGAACATAAGATATGCCATACTGGGTCAGACCAAGGTCCATCAAGCCAAGTATCCTGTTTCCAACAGTGGCCAATCTAGGTCATACATACCTAGCAGTTTCCCCAAAAGACACAGGTTCCACAATGCTTGTACAGGGTCAAGCCATGATATCCTGGGCCCCTTCTTAATAATGGTTTATGGACCTTTCCTCCAGGAACATGTCCAAACCTTTTTTAAACCCAGCTACACTAACAGCCTTTACTACATCCTCCGGTAACAAATTCCAGAGTTTGATTACACGTTGAGTGAAAAAATATTTTCTTTTATTAGTCTTAAATAGTTTACCCTGTAGCTTCATTGCATGTCCCCTAGTCTTTCTATATTCTGATAACGTAAACAATCGATCTACATTTACCCGTTCCACTCCATTCATTAATTTATAGACTTCTATCATATCTCCCCTCAGCCGTCTCTTTTCCAGGTTAAAGAGCCCTAACCTTTTTTAGCCTTTCTTCATAGGAGTATCCTTCCATCTCCTTTACCGTTTTGGTGGCTCTTCTCTGAACCTTTTCTAATAACGCTATATCCTTTTTAGGTTACGGCGACCAGAATTGCACACAATTTTCAAGGTGAAGTCTCACCATGAAACGATATAGAGGCATTATAATATGTTTTGTTTTATTTTCCATTCCTATCCTTATGATACCTAGCATTCTATTTGCTCTCTTGGCCACCGCTGCACACTGGGCGGAGGGCTTTAACATGTTATCCACAATGACGCCTAAATCTTTTTCCTGGGTGGTGGTTCCTAATGTGGAACCTTGCATTGTGTAACCATAGTTTGGGTTGTTCTTCCCTAGGTGCATAACTTTGCACTTGTCCACATTAAATTTCATCTGCCATTTTGATGCCCAGTCTTCCAATTTATCAAGATCCTCTTGCAAATTTCCACAATCCTCTTGGGTCTTAACAACTTTAAATAGTTTTGTGTCATCTGCAAATTTGATAACCTCACTCATTATTTCCTTTTCCAGGTCATGTATGAATATGTCAAAAAGCAGCAGACCCAGCACAGATCCCTGGGGTACACCACTATTCACCTTTCTCAATTGGGAAAATTGGCCATTTAGCCCTACCCTCTGCTTTCTATCTTTTAACCTTTTTAAATCTTTTATTTCAGTTCAGAAAGGCCTTAAAACTTCACCTCTTCCTCCAGTTTTACCCAGAAGCCAATGTGGATGCTGCACCATCCTCACAAGCCTCTCAGAACCCCCTTGACTGAAGTCAAAAGAGTTCCCAATTATGTCTTAAATTGTAAATAGTTACCCTGTTATCCAAGTTGCATTACCTGTTCAACTGTAAACACAAAGTACCATCGGAAATGTGTATTTTATTGTTCATTGTAAACCGCACTGATACTGAATAGCGCGGTATAAAAGAGACTCTAATAAATAAATAATAATAAATAAATAATAACCAGTTTCTGATCCACAATAGTACACTGCCTCCTATCCCATGACTCTTTAGTTTTTCCAAAAGTCTCTGATGAGGGACCTTGTCAAAGGCTTTCTGAAAGTCCAGATACACTATATTAACTGACTCACCTTAGTCCACCTGTTTATTCACACCTTCAAAAAAACATAACAGATTAGTAAGACAAGATCTTCCTTGTCTAAAGCCATCTTGGCTGTCTCCCATTAGGCCATGACTATCTACATGCTGAGTAATTTTGTTCTTTATGATTGTTTCTACCATTTTTCCCGGTACTGACGTCAGGCTCACCGGTCTGTAGTTTCCCGGATCACCCCTGGAACCCTTTTTAAAAATTGGCTTTACATTGACGATCCTCCAATCTTCAGGTATTAGAGATGATTTTAATGAAAATTCACATATTACTAATAGCAGGTCCGCAATCTCATATTTCAGTTCTTTCAACACCCTTGGATGTATACCATCCAGTCCATGTGATTTACTACTCTTCAGTTTATCTAATAGTTGTAATACATCTTCCTGATGTATCGATATTTCCTTCAATTCTTCCGCACCATTAAATACCACTTCAGTCATGGGTAACATCCCTACATCTTCCTCAGTAAAGACCGAAGCAAAGAATTCATTCGGTCTCTCCGCTATCGCCTTGTCGCCTCTTAGTACCCCTTTAACCCCTCTAGCATCTAATGGACCAACTGACTCTCTCACAGGTTTTTTTTTGCTACGAATGTACTTGAAAAAAGTCTTTATTTTGCGTTTTTGATTCCGCAGCAAGCTTCTTCTCAAATTCTCCCTTTGCCTGCCTTATCAATGCCTTGCATTTGACTTGCCAGTGCTTGTGCTGTTTCCAGGTTTCATCATTTGGCTCTTTTTTCCATTTCCTGAAAGATGCTTTTTTGGCAACAACAGCCTCTCTGACCTCAACTTTAAACCATGCTGGCAGTATTTAGACTTCCTTCCACTTTTCTTAAAGCGTGGAATACAGCTGGTCTGGGCTTCCAAGATAGTATTTTTAAACAACACCTAAGCTTGATGTAAGTCTTTAACCTTTGCAACTGTTCTTATTAGTTTTTTCTTAACTATTTTCCTCATATTATCAGTCTCCCTTTCGAAAGTTAAAAGGTAGTACTGTGAATTTCCGTACTATCCCTCCTCCACTAATTAAATCAAACGTGATCATGCTATGATCACTATTGCTAAGTGGCCCCAACACCCTTATCTCTTGCAAAAGATCTGGTGTTCCAATAAGGACTAGGTCTAATATTATTTATTTATTTATTTTTTTTTAAATTTACATTCTCTTATATACCGCGCTATTCTGCATCAGTGCGGTTTACATTGAACAAACTGAAATTACATTGAACAGGGCATTATAACTTGGAGATAAACTATTTTACAGGGAACATGGGCTATGGAGGGTTAAGTGGCTTGCCCAAGACCACAAGGAGCACCTGTGGGACTAGAAACCCCAGTCCTTCCGGCCCAAGGTTGCTGGCCTCTATGGCTTTCCCTCTGGTCAGTTCATGAAACAGCTGCTCCAAGAAGCAGTAATTTATTTCAACTAGGAACTTAATCTCCCTAGCATGTCCTGCCATGACACTGATCCAGTCGATACCGGGGTAATTGAAATCACCCATTAACGTAACATTTGTTAGCTTCCTTGATTTCTTTGACCATTTCATCATCCATATGTTCATTCTGGCCAGGCGGTCGATAGTACACCCCCACTGCCATCACCTTCCCCTTTTTACACAGTATTTCAATCCATAGAAATTCTATAGCAAATGTTGTTTCCTGCAAAACTTTAATTCTTTCTGACTCAATGCCCTCTCTAACATAACATAAGAACATAAGATATGCCATACTGGGTCAGACCAAGGTCCATCAAGCCCAGTATTCTGTTTCCAACAGTGGCCAATCTAGGTCATATGTACCTAGCAGTTTCCCCAAGGGGCACAGGTTCCACAATGCTTGTATTGGTTCAAGCATTGATAGGATAGGGGTCCCTTCTTAATAATGGTTTATGGACCTTTCCTCCAGGAACTTGTCCAAACCTTTTTTAAACCCAGCTACACTAACAGCCTTTACATAGAGCGCAACCCCTCCACCAATTTGATCAGCTCTATCATTACGATATACTTTGTACCCAGGTATCACAGTGTCCTACTGGTTGTCCTCCTTCCACCATGTCTCTGATATTCCAATCATATCTAACCTCTCATTTAGTGATGTTTATTCTAACTCTCCCATCTTATTTTTTAGACTTCTAGTATGTATTTTATTCATATTAATCTGACTATTGGTAGACGATGGCATTTGGGCTACTTTACTCTTTTTTGGAACCTCTCTGCTTTTGGTAGTATCCTTCAAGGATACATTCTTCCGAACCATGCGCTCTTGGGTAACTGTCGGCTTTCCCCTATTATCTAGTTTAAAAGCTGCTCTATCTCCTTTTTAAAGGTTAATGCCAGCAGCCTGGTTCCATCCCGGTTAAGGTGAAGCCCATCCCTTCGGAAGAGCCCCTCCTTTCCCCAGAATGTGCCCCAGTTCCTAATAAATCCAAAACCCTCATCTCTGCACCATTGTCTCATCCACGCATTGGGACTCTGGAGCTCTGCCTGCCTTTTGTGTCCTGCGCGTGGAACGGGAAGCATTTCGGAGAATGCTACCCTGGAAGTTCTGGATTTCAACTTCCTACCTAAAAGCCTAAATTTAGCCTCCAGAACCTCCCTACCATATTTTCCTTTGTCATTGGTACCGACATGTATCAAGACAGCAGACGCCTCCTCATCACTATCTAAGACCTTATCTAGGTGATGCAGGGCCATGTGCAGGGACTCACTGCAGCATCATTTGCATAAATGTAGTATACTTTATTTTAAAATGTATATACCACCCATCTATAATCCTAGGCGGCTTCTAAACATACACATGCAATTTAGTAAAACAACGTTACAATAAAACAAATATAATAATAAAACATGAAATATGATTAATGAAAAGTCACTTACACAGCCCCCCCTCCCATTCAAACTATTATAAGTATCTGCACATCAGATTTATTTTGCTATGACCAGATTATTGATGAGGAGTGAAGATATAATATGAGAAACTAATCCTGGTAGCCAAGAATTCAAACGCTGAATTGGATTGTGTCAGAGCTGGAAAAATCCGGAAATCAGCAGCGGTGAAGCTATCAGGCTACTAAACAAAATTAAACTGAGACGTTCCCTGACAATTTGAAATTTCCTTGAATATGAACTGACAAAATATTTTAAATTTTAGTCTGGCAGCATAAAGAACGCAAAACTGCAAATCTCAAAAACACTACATATTCCAGTACAATATCCCAAACTATATATTCCCCACTACATATTCCCCAACCAATATCCTACAGTTGACCTCACCAAGAACCCAGTGTACAGGATCCATAGAGCATTATATCAGGGATTACCCAAACACGCTGTACACCCACTTCAATTGGTGCAAAACACCGCAGTGCGCATAATCACAGGCACAGCCAAATACGAGCACATAACACCAGTTCTCCGACTGCTGCACTGGCTACCCATAATGGCACGGGCAAAATTCAAAGCAACACTAATTATCTTCAAGGCCTCATTTGAACAAGGACCTTAACTCCCACCCTTGAAAATACAACCATCAAGCACCAACATCTCAGACCTGGGGCACAACCCCCATAAATATATGTATGTCTTGTCACCTCTGTTGAATGTAGACCCTCATCCCATCCCTAACCACTTTGATTGAAGGAAAAGGTGGTGTACAAAACTGGCTAAATAAATAAAATAAAATCTACTATTCCATAACAGCACTAACTTCCAAAACTCACACAACATGGAGTGTACCCAGAAAAATCATACATATTGCAGCGGGTCCTAGAGCATCCATACACCTGTTTGAAAAGCTGAACAAACCAAATTACTATAGTACAGTATAGATCTCTATGTACAAACTCCATTTTAAAGGAACACCTGGCCTCAGTCACACACTCAGAACATAGACCCTAACCAAGTAGAAACTAAGTGACTACAACCTAAAATAAAAAGTAAGTAGACAAAAATTAAACTGAAACCCCAAGAAGCCAGACTCCTCATGCAGTGCAGCAGCCGAAAGAGATGCAGTTCCCCATAATGTGCAAAATATAAAGATAATGCAAAGTCCAATCACTAAAATGAAAAAATTAAATTATTTTTTTCTACCTTTGTTGTCTGACCATTTTATTCTCTGATCATGCTGGTCCCGATCTGAGCTTCTGCTTTTCTGTCTTCTCTTGGCTCTCTTTCTATGGTCTATAGTCCATCTGCCATTTCTTATTTCTTCTTTTGTTTTCTTCGCTTTCTTCCATCAGCCTATTTCCAGTTCCAGTAACCCTTCCCAGTATCAGCCCCTTTCCAGTCCTCCTCCTAGTATCTTCCAATGTCAACTTGCATGCCCATGACTGCCACTGGTATCCATTCCCTCCCAGACCCCCTCCTTCTCCACTGTCTAGCCCCTTCTAGTCCAAATACCATGGAAGCCCCTCTCAGCATCCACTCCCTTTCAGTCCCATTCTACCCCCCCCCCCCGCATCAACCCATTTGTAGCCCTAGCCCCAAGTTTTCTTACAGGGCCAGCAGCTTTATCCTCCCCTCCCCGCCATCAGCCCATTTCCAGTGCTAGCCCCTCTAATCAGCCCATTACCAGTCCTAGCCCCTCCAATTCTGCCCATTTCAGTGCTAGTCCCCCCAATCTGCCCATTTTGAATGCTAGCCCCCCCCCCCATCAGCCCATTATAACCCTAACCCACACTGAGATCAGCCCATTTCAAGTCCTAGCTACCCCTCTCCCCCATGGGAGGCCCCACATTTGCCGGTCCAGCGCCCCAGCTCTGCAGAACGATGAGAAAGAACTGCATTTCTTTTCTTTCCCGCGGCTCTTTTAAAGTTGACCCTGATGCACACTGAGGGTAAACGACAGCATTTCCTGTAGCACGCACCGCCAGGCTCAACTTTAACAGAGCCACAAGAAAGAAAGGAAATGCAGTTCTTTCTCGTGGCTCTGCAGAGTCGGGGCACCAGACCAGTTAGGCAAGTGTGGGGTCTCCCAGGGCAGCGGCGGGGGTGGCGAGGGTTGAATCTGCCGCTACTGAGCAGCAGAAGCTGCAGCCTTCCACCTTTTTTTTTCTTTTTTTTAGTTTAAAGGTAGAGTGATGCAGCTGTTTTGGGGGCATTTGTTGCCGCCCCAGAACTTTGCCACTTGAGATGACCACCTCATTCCGCCTCATTATAGAGCCACCCCTGGAGGCGGGTATTATTGACATATGCCTGCAGTAACTGATTACTATTTCTTGTGCATCTGGGCTTTTTAATGGACAGGTACATGAACTCATTCTACCAAAACACATTATTGACACATTTGTGGAATGGGTTATTACGGGGACTCCATTTTATCTACATTAATCACCTTCATTAGCTGTGTTTTGTTTTTCAGATTTTAAGAGGGCTTTCTGATTTTCATAGTGTTCTAAATGGGACTCAACCCCTGATCACCTGGAATTTAGAGTATTGGTTAAACCTCTAGGCTACTCCTCCACTCTGATTGACATTATTCCATCTTACATGGAGGACACTGTGTCCTTAATGACCAGTGAATACCACACAGTGAATACCTCCTTCCCTGATAACATTGCAGCTACTCCAGCCAAAAGATTGCCGGCTTAAGGGGTTAGAAGTTCATGATGCAAGATAGCATTGCAATAGACTCAGCAAACTATTTCATTCCACATTTACTTGTTAATGCACAACTGAGTGTGATACATCTGCATGTTATGATTTGAACACTGTTGCAATGTGACCTTATTCTTTTCTAGTTAGAGGTCACAATGTATCTGTAGCTAATGAGTTTAAAAAAGGTTTGGACAAGTTCCTGGAGGACAGGTCCTTAACCCATTATTAAAAGGGACCCGGGATATCCACTGCTTGACACCAGGGGCGGCCCAAGGGGGGTGCGGGGCCATGTGCGGAGACTCGGTGCGGGGCCTCATTTGCATAAGTGGCCTTATTTGCATAAATATTTGCATAATGTTACCATACACCAACTTTTAGTAAACATGTCTCTTAATGAGTGTATGGATAAAGAAAGACTAAAAGATTTCTACATTACTATAATCCAGTGCCAACTGCCAGGCACATTAGGAACTACTACAAACGCTGCCCATTTAGAACCCATAGCAAACCCGCCGTATCCTGACAGCATTACCAGGACTCACAAAGCACCATACCCTACCTATCAAAAGGCAACACTGCAAATATTAAACCAATACATTTCAGAGAATACTGGGGAAAGAGAACAAGTGGCAATGTCAAATAGGAATTACATAAACAGAATACCTCAGCTCAGTTACACATGCAGAACATAGACCATCACCAAACAAGGAATCACAATTTAGAAACAGAAAGGCAATAATTAAACTGGGAACCCCAAAAGCCAAACTTGGAATGTACAACAACACTGTAGAAATAAAACTATAAATTAATTTCCTCTTGTACCAAACAAAGCGCAGACGTTAATGATGCACATTTCCCAGAGCTTTCATATTCCAGTTAATAAATTCGAAATAAAGAGATTTCTTTCTATCTTTTGTGCATTTTTTTTCAGTTGCAATTGCTCCAGCCACTTTCTTCTGGTTTCTTCATGTTTTCTGCTAACTCTACATCGTCTGCTGTCCATTTGTCCTTTCTTCTCTCTTCTAGTTTTTTTTTCCATTCTCTCTCTCTACATCTGCTTTAACATACTAATCTTTCTCCTTTTGCTCTTTCCTCATTCCTATTTCATCTATTCAAATTTTACCCCTCCATCCTCAATCCCCACTTACTCTCCCAATACCAGGCCAATTGTAGATTTTTCATCCCTCCCACACAAAATATTTTTCCTCTCTCCATTTTACTCTCCCAGCCCCATCCCATTCTAATCCTTCCCCAACATCAGCTCCCTTCTAGTTCCAGCCTCATCCAGCATCCATTCCCTTCTAGTCCCTGCATCAGCCCATTTCCAGTCCTAGACCCCCATCAGCTCATTTCCAGTCCTAGCTCCCCCATCCATTTCCAGTCCGAGTCCCTTCATCAGCTCATTTCCAATCCTAGCCCCCCATCAGCCCATTTCTAGTCATTTCCTAGCCCCATCATCAGCCCATGTCAAATCCTAGCTCCCCTCCACTCAGCCCAATTCCAGTCCAAGCCCCCCCATGAGCCTACTTCCAGTTCTAGCCCCTCCATGAGTCCATTTCAATCCAAGCCCCCACCACAGCCCATTTCCAATCTTAGCTCCCCCCAACAGCCCATTTCCAGTCTTATCCCAGCTGCTCCATCAGCCCATTTCCAGTCCTAGCTCCCTTCCCTCACAGCCCATTTCCATTCCAAGCCCCTTCCCCATCAGCTATTTGCAATTCAAGCCCCCCCTTCCACTCAGCCCATTTCCATTCCAAGTCCCCATCCCCATCAGCTATTTGCCGTTCAAGCCTACCCTTCCACTCAGCCCATTTCCAGTCCTAGCAACCCCCAACCCATTACCAGTCCTAGCCCCCCATCGACCCACTTCCATTCCTAACCCCCCATCAGCCCATTTCCAGTCATCCTCCCCATAGCCCACTGCCAGTCCTAACACCCCCCCACAGCCCATTACCATTCCTAACCCCATCAGCCCACCTCAAGTCCTAACCCCTCCCCATCAGCCCATTTCCTGTCCTAGCCCCCCATAGCCCATTATCAGTCCTAACCCCCCATAGCCCATTACCAATCCTAACCCCCCATAGCCCATTACCAGTCCTAACCACCCATCACACCATTTCCAGACAGCCCCCATCAGCCCACAGCCCATTACCAGTCTTAACCCCCCCCATAGCCCTTTACCAGTCCTAACCCCCCCCCAACAGCCCACAGCTCATTACCAGTCCTAACCCCATCAGCCCACCTCAAGTCCTAACCCCTCCCCATCAGCCCATTTCCTGTCCTAGCCCCCCCATAACCCATTATCAGTCCTAACCCCCCATAGCCCATTACCAATCCTAACCCCCCCATAGCCCATTACCAGTCCTAACCACTCCCCATCAGCCCATTTCCTGTCCTAGCCCCCCCCCATAGCGCATTTCCTGTCCTAGCCCAATACCAGTCCTAACCCCCCATCACCCCATTTCCAGACAGGCACCATCAGCCCACAGCCCATTACCAGTCTTAACCCCCCATAGCCCATTACCAGTCCTAACCCCCCCAACAGCCCACCTCAAGTCCTAACCCCTCCCCATCAGCCCATTTCCTGTCCTAACCCCCATCAACCCACAGCCCACCTCAAGTCACGTCCTAACCCCCTCCATAGCCCAGGCCATTACCAGTCCTAACCCCCCCCCCCACATCGGCTCAGGGAAATTTAAAAAAAAAAAAAAAAAGCTGGCTGCTGCCGCTGCCGCCGCAGCAGCAGCAGAATGGAGTGTCCTGCAGGGCCCCCTCTGCCCGCTGAGCCCCTCTGCAAGGGCTTTCAGATTCGCGAAGGAAGAGTGTCTCCCTCGCGTCTCTGTTATGCCCGCAGGGGCTAATGGGAAATTTCCCATCAGCCCCTCGCGTCTAAAGGGGCAGATGGGAAATTTCCCATTAGCCCCTGCAGGCTTAACAGAGACGCGAGGGAGAAACTCTCCCTTTGCGAATCTGAAAGCCCTTGCAGAGGGGCTCAGCGGGCAGAGGGGGCCCCGCGGGACTCTCCATTCTGCCGCTGCTGTGGCGGGAGCGGCAGCAGCCAGCTTTTTTTTTTTTTATTGAATTTTTGAAAAAGCAGAATGTTCTTTGCGCGGGGCCCCCTGAAACACGGGGCCCTATGCAAAAAACATTCTTGCTCAATGGACGGGCCGGCCCTGCT
Source organism: Ichthyophis bannanicus (assembly GCA_033557465.1). Lineage (NCBI taxonomy): Eukaryota > Metazoa > Chordata > Amphibia > Gymnophiona > Ichthyophiidae > Ichthyophis > Ichthyophis bannanicus. Next base: position 924,753,417 of record CM066031.1, on the reverse strand, counting down.
TGACACAATACAAGCATTGTGGAACCAGTGTCTTTTGAGGAAACTGCTAGGTACGTATGACCTAGATTGGCCACTGTTGGAAACAGGATACTGGGTTTGTTGGACCTTGGTCTGACCCAGTATGGCATATCTTATGTTCAATATAATCGTGTCTTGCAACAACAGCGCATTTTATTAGATGACAGCAGTTCATAGTGTCATTTTCTAGTGGAGTGTCAGGCATTCCCACCTGCAACTGCACTTTGTATTTCCTTGGGCCATCACTTTTGAATGCACTACCCCCTGACCTCCACCTCAAATTTTCCTACAGTGAAATCTCTTTTCAAAACCCACCTCTTGCAGTTAGCTTTTGAGTTACTACCCTCATGTCCTTAACCCTCCTGACCTTTCTCTCCTTTGACCCTGCCCTCCTTTGGTCTGACTGCAACTTCTTTCCTATCAAGCTATGCCATTCCTTTTTCTGTTTTCCTTCTCCCAATTTTGCTTGTAATTGTATATCATCCTGGTGCAACTAGTTAAAAGTGGTTTATCAAATGTTATAACCTTTATAAGACTTTCCTCCACTTAACACTGATATCTTCACATGGACTGGGGGCCTGTGGAGATTTTTGACAGGGTACTGGTACATCAGGGGCCAGATGTGGCAGTTCAGGCACATGGCATGATTGCAGGGGTGGCTGGATGCCCATGATTGGATATGCTGTGAGTTGTACAGTACTCCTGCAGCTCATGCAACATGTGACTCTAATAGGAGCCAGACTTGCATATAAGGGACTCTGTGGCAGGGCTGGATTGCATGGTGACTTGATGGCTCATGTGTTCAATGTGTACATTGTACTGCAGAGGTCAGTTTTTGTACAGGATGGCTTGGGACAGGCTGTGAAAGGAAAGCTGTAAGTTAAATACCATGCTTGTTGTTGCACATTTAGACAGTGTCTCTGTATTTTGGTCACATATCCATTCACATAAGTGACCATTGTGACTTTCATTCCAGTGGAGGCACATCTCGGATACCATGGTGATTGCTACTTCCTGCCTCTATCTGGTCAAATCGAGGTGTTGGCATCTGTCTGTCAGGGACCAGATATGAAGGGATTTTATTTATTTATTTATTTATTTATTTATTTATCTATTTCTTCTATACCGCCCCTTCCAGAGATCAGGGGCGGTTTACATGGAACAATTTAACAGTTTTGTATACGTTCGTATAACAGTACATTGAACAAGAACTTTTTAACTTTTTACATATAACAGAACAGTAAATTATTAAAACTATTTACAAGGTGTATAACTTGATCAGAAGTTTCTAACTTTTTACAGGGAATAGGCAGCGTGCTGACATTTCTATTTACAGGTGTTATTTACAAAAAGGTTAGGATACAGTGTAGTGAATTCACTATTCAAGTGTGTGTGTGTGTGTGTGTGTGTGTGTGTGCGTGCGCGTGTGTGTGTGATGGAATTTATTTCCATTTTTCGTGGGTTTTTTGTGTGTCTTTGGGAGAACTGTTTGAGGGGGGCTGTGTATGTTCAGTTAATTGTGTTTTTGCAGGTTTTTTTGTTTGTGTGTCTGTGGACGCTGTGTGGCTGGGCTTGGAGGGTAGGGGATTCCGAAGTGTTCGGAGAATAGGTATGTCTTGAGTTCTTTCCTGAATTGAGAGAGGTCCTTTATGATTCGGATTTTCACTGCCTTCATATGGGCTGCCTTCTCCTCACATCCCCATTTGTCTTGCCATTGCATTTAGGGCTATGTCAACAGCACTGTGTGTCTGCTGGACACTCCCAATATCTGCTTTGAACCTGTGACATTCCTCCCAGCTCTTTCTCCCTTCCCTCCATTTCCTCTATGAACATGTCTCCCCCATGCATGTCTCTAGTAGTGCAGTGACACACCTGTGCAGAGGATGGCTGACCTACATGGACAATGTTGGTGGTTACCTAAGGCGGATGCTTCTGGAAGGTGGCACTGGCGGGGCATTCAAACTACTGTAACTGGTATATTGTGAGCACCAGAGGAGTTAAACAGGTTAAGTTTGCCTAGGGTGCTTCTGTCTTGGACCAGTTCTGGGGCCAGCCCTGCTCCTGTGACCTCTCTTCTCATGTCATGCCAGTGGTTCCTTATCATTTTCTGCATCCTGCACATAATTCTGCTACTGAACAAGTGCACTCATTTTGCTGCTCATCACTGCCTTTACTCTCTCATCTCAGTGTACACCCCTCCTTGGGGCTCCACGCTTGAGGCAGACCCCTTTTCTCAGTGCCCTTCTCTGCCATTCCACCTCCAGACTTCATTCATTCCATCTTGCTGCTCCATATGCCTGGAGACTCTACCCTTGTCTGTGCATCAGGCTCCTTCTCTGGCCCTATTCATATCCAGTCTACAGACCCACATCTTTGCAGCTGCTCTTGTATGCTGATGCTCCTCTCTTTCTTGTACACTACTTACGTGTCTCTTACCACACTCTGCCTCCCAGTTTTGCAACGTTGTTGGTCTTGCTTAGATTGTCAGCTCAGTTGAAAAGGAACTGTGTCTGACATCTAAAAGTACATCACTGCATATGCATTGGTGGTAGTAGTAGTGGTAGTAGGCATCTGTGGAGGGAGAATAGCTGCCTCTCAACTGACTTTTGTCTCAGTATCGACAGTCACCTTGCTCCTGCTGCATCTGCCAGCATATGTGTTGCAGCATTCTGGGTCGGGTTTGGCATATCATCCTGAAGCGTACTTTCCTTGCCTCCCGGTCCCTCATGATGTAGAAGCATCTGTGGAGAGGAGAAAGGCATACTCCTTCATAAGAACATCAGAAACACCATACTGCCAAGGTGCATCAAGCCCAGTATCCTGTTTCCAAAAGTGGCCAATCCAGGTCACAATTACCTGGCAGATTCCCATGCTTGTCCTGGGGTAGGCAGTAGATTTCCCAGGTCCTCTTTATTAATGGTGTATGGACCTTTTCCACAGATACTTGTCCAAGCCTTTTTTCAACTCAGCTATACTAACAGCTTTTACTACGTCATCCAGTAATGGATTACAGCAATGGATTACACATTGACTGAAAATATTTGTTCTCTTATTAGTCTTAAATGGATTAAATTGTAGCTTCATTGCATGCCCAGAAAGACCACTTGTCAGTTAGACCCCATTCCTTCAGGTTGGCTTGTTGAGCCTTCCCTGCAGTTAGTGCCTATCATGTGACTATTCTAAATTCTAGTTTGTCTTCTGGCTGTTTTCCCTCTCTATGGAAATCTGCCATTATTCATCCTCTACTAAAGCAGTCCTCGCTTGATCCCTCTGTCCTATTGCACTGGCGCCCAGTGTCAAACCTTCCCTTCTTGGCTAAAATTCTGGAACGTCTTGTCTTTTCTCAATTGGCATCTCATGTTGAGACTACTAACACCCTTCACCCAAGACAAGCAGGATTCCGGGTGGGGCATAGTACAGAAACCGTTCTCCTGGCCCTCTTGAACGAGGTTCATGTCGCCCATGATCGCGGGGACATCACTCTCTTAGTGTCTCTAGACCTATCATCGGCATTTGACTTGATTGACCACCAGACTCTTCTCTCCCGTCTCTATGATGCTTTTTGTAAGGTGTTGCATTGGTTTCAGTCTTTCCTGACAGCTTGCTCCTTCACTGTCTGCGCTAACCATCAGTCTTCCTCTCCTGTTCCTTTAGTTTGTGGGGTGCTCCAGGGTTCTGTTCTTTCCGCTCTGCTTTTCAACATTTTTCTTGCTCCCTTACCTCTTTTAATTCATCAATATCCAGTTTCAGTCTATATTTATGCTGACAATATCGTTCTTCTCTTCCATACCTCCCCAGTTAACATTGACATTATGCAGTTTAATGATTGTCTTTCCCATATTGCCGCTTGGCTATCTTCTAACTTCCTTCATCTGAATCCGTCGAAATCTATAGCCATGTGGGTTTCTCTGAGTACTCCTTGTCCAGTTATCATGCCTCAAATTGATTCCACTCCTATCCCACTCACTTCCTCTTTCTGTTACTTAGGTGTAACTTTGGACTCTTCTCTCTCTTTTCATAATCATGTGTCAAATCTTACTCACCGATCTTTTTTTGCATTATGGCAAATTAGATCAGTTTGTTCCATTCTACCTCCTAGTTCTCTCATCACTCTATTACTAGCCTTGGTTATGAGTAGATTAGACTATTGCAATGTGGTTCTAGCTAATTACACCATCCTATCAGCTCCAGCACCTACAATTATTACAGAATACAGCTGCCTGTCTAATCTTTCATTCTCGGAGATCTGATCATATCACGCCTCTTCTTCTTCATCTTCACTGGTTGCCACTCCATTATAGGTTTCAATACAAGCTTCTAATTCTGACACATAGGGTTATCCATACATCGAATCCACTCTACCTAGCAGATCTCATTTCTCTTCACACTCCTTACTGTTAACTTCATTCATTACATGCTAACCAACTTTCCTTGCCGTTCTCCTCGCGGGCACATTTAGAACAGACCCGTCATGCTGCATTCTTTTTTCTCGGACCCTCACTCTGGAATGCCTTACCATCTTTCCTCCGTCTGGAACCTTCATACTCAAATTTTAAGAATTTGTTAAAAACTCACTTATTCCAACAGGCTTTTGACCTCCCCTGTACCAGTCCTTCTTAACTTTTGTTCTTTTGACTGTCTCTAATGACTCTACTGTTGGTTCTATCCCTTTACTATTTTGCATTGTAGTTCCTTTCCCTTTCTTACAGCGTTGACATTGTTTTATTGTAAACCGGTCTGATGTCTCGACAAGAGCGGTATATAAAGTGCAAAATAAAGATAAAGATAAAGATGCCCCCTAGTCTTTCTACTTTTGGATTATGTAAACAAACAGCGTGGAGGGGTAGCTTAGTGGTTAACACAATAGCCTACCTCCAGGCAATCAGGATTCAATTCCCAGTGGCACTCCTGTGACCTTGGATAAGTCACTTTACCCTACATTGCATCAGAAAAAAGTTAATGTCTGATCTAATTTTATCAATGTCCCTGTTTAATGTGCATTAGTAAGTTTAAGTTACAGTGTAAACTGCTGTGCCTAATGATAATGTACTATACACACTGCTAAATATGTAAATAATCATATCCATGGCTTTATTCTCCATTCCTTTCCTTATGATGTCTAGCATTCTGTTTTGCTCTCTTAGCCATCGCTGCACACTGGGTGGAGGTTTTCAACATATCCACAATGACACCTAAATCTTTTTCCAGGTTGGTGCTTCCTAATGTTGAATCTTACATCATGTGACCACAGTTTAGGTTGTTCACTGGTGCCGCTGCCCTTGGTATCTGACCTTCTGTTGCAGTTCCACATGCATGAATGTGTACTTTTGGCTGTACAGTGGTACCTGCAGTACATAACTCATCCTTTCCATTTCTGCTCCCTCTCCCTGACTTTGTGCTTGCCAGTTTCAGTCTCTCCACATGTGCTGCCACCTTCTAGCTGCATTTCTTCTGCATCCCTGCCACTCTACACACTCCATTACTAGCTCTATTCTGCATTCTCTTATGTCTGCTCAATTTTCTTGCCCCTCTACAGTACTGCCTGCCTGCTGCTACTTCTTCTCGTGTGTGTACTGCTATTCTTGTTCTCACTGTGCCAGGATGCTGCAAATTCACTCCCAGCCCCTGTGTGTGGCTGCCTGCGCTGGCCTTCTGTGTCCTCTGGGCAACAACAGCTCCTCCTCCTCCAAGACCAGCCTGCAGAATACAGGGGCGGCCCAAGGGGGGTGTGGGGCCATGTGCGGAGACTCGGTGTGGGGCCTCATTTGCATAAGTGGCCTTATTTGCATAAATATTTGCATAATGCTGCCATACACTAACTTTTAGTAGACATGTCTCTTAATGAGTGTATGGATAAAGAAAGACTAAAAGATTTCTACATTACTATAATCCAGTGCCAACCGCCAGGCACATTAGGAACTACTACAAACGCTGCCCATTTAGAACCCAATACCCGGCCAATTGTAGATTTTTCATCCCTCCCACACAAAATATTTTTCCCCCTCTCCATTTTACTCTCCCAGCCCCATCCCATTCTAATCCCACCCAACATCAGCTCCCTTCTAAGTTCCAGTCTCACCCAGCATCCATTCCCTTCTAGTCTCTGCATCAGCCCATTTCCAATCCTAGCCCCCCATCAGCCCATTTCCAGTCCTAGCTCCCCCATCCATTTCCAGTCCGAGTCCCTTCATCAGCTCATTTCCAATCCTAGCCCCCCATCAGCCCATTTCTAGTCATTTCCTAGCCCCACCATCAGCCCATGTCAAATCCTTGCTCCCCTCCACTCAGCCCAATTCCAGTCCAAGCCCCCACATGAGCCTACTTCCAGATCTAGCCCCTCCATGAGTCCATTTCAATTCAAGCCCCCACCACAGCCCATTTCCAATCTTAGCACCCCCCAATAGCCCATTTCCAGACCTATCCTAGCTGCTCCATCAGCCCATTTTCAGTCCTAGCTCCCTTCCCTCACAGCCCATTTCCATTCCAAGCCCCCTCCCCATCAGCTATTTGCAGTTCAAGCCTCCCCTTCCACTCAGCCCATTTCCAGTCCTAGCAACCCCCCAACCCATTACCAGTCCTAGCCCCCCATCAACCCAAATCCAGTCCTAACCCCCCATCACCCCATTTTCAGTTTAAGCCCCCCCTATAACCCATTACCAGTCCTAACCCCCCATCAGCCCACTTCCAGTCCTAACCCCATCAGCCCATTTCCAGTCAGCCCCCCATAGCCCATTGCCAGTCCTACCCCCTCCCCATCAGCCCACAGCCCATTACCAGCCCTAACCACATCAGCCCACCTCAAGTCCTAACCCCTCCCCATCAGCCCATTTCCTGTCCTAGCCCCCCAAAGCCCATTATCAGTCCTAACCCCACCATAGCCCATTACCAGTCCTAACCCCCCATCACCCCATTTCCAGACAGCCCCCATCAGCCCACAGCCCATTACCAGTCCTAACCCCTCCAACAGCCCACAGCCCACCTCAAGTCAAGTCCTAACCCCCTCCCTAGCCCATTACCAGGCCTATCCCCCCCCCCCCCATCGGCTCATGGAAATTAAAAAAAAAAAAAAAAGCTGGCTGCTGCCGCTGACGCCATGGCAGCGGCAGAATGGAGTGTCCCGCGGGGCCCCCTCTGCCTGGCTGAGCTCTCCCTACTCGGCTGAGCCCCTCTGCGCTGGCTTTCAGATACACGAAGGGAGAGTGTCTCCCTCGCGTCCCTGTTAAGCCCACAGGGGCAGATGGGAAATTTCCCATCAGCCCCTGCTTCCCATCAACCCCTGCGGGCTTAAAAGAGACGCGAGGGAGAAACTCTCCCTTCGCGTATCTGAAAGCCGGTGCAGAGGGGCTCAGCCGGGTAGGGAGAGCTCAGCTGGGCAGAGGGGGCCCCGCAGGACACTCCATTCTGCTGCTGCTGCGGCAGCAGCCAACTTTTTTTTTTTTTTTAAATTTTTAAAAAAGCAGAATGTTCTTTGCGCGGGGCCCCCTGAAACGCGGGGCCCTGTGCAAAAAACATTCTTGCTCAATGGACGGGCCGGCCCTGGCAGAATAGGTGTGTCTCCTCCTCAGAAAAGCTGGGCTGTCTGGTGGCCATTCTGAAAAAAATAAATATGGGTTTCACGGAAGTGGGAGGAGGGCTACTCCATCCTGTTTTCTGTTACACAGCATGCCTCACTTTATGGGATGGAAATGTTTTTGGAGTAACACGTGCATGATCCTGAAACCTGTGGGCTCATGTTGGGCTGGACACAGCGGAGGCGATTTCAGAGTTTGCACGTGTGCAGGCCGCCTGACTAGCGGGCACATGTTGGACAGGCTGCAACAAAAACAGGCTCCTCATGATTCCAGATACATGTGTACATCTATACATATGGATGCGGAATACGGATCAAAATGTGCCCCATGCCCAATATAAACGTGTCTATGGGAGACAAGCGGCCTATGTGGAATCTGCCTCTAAGTGTATAATTTTATACTTACCCACATTAAAATTTCATCTGCAATTTGGACACCCAGTTTCCCAATTTGTCAAGGTCCTCTTGCAATTTTTCACAATCCTCTTGTGATTTAACAACTTTAATTACCTTGTGATCTGCATATTTGATCACCTCATTCATTGTTTTCATTTCCAGATCATTTATGAATATGTTAAAAATCATTGGGCCCAGCACAGATCCATGGGGTCTTCACTATTCACCTTTCTCCATTAAGAAAATAGGCCATTTAGCCCTACTCTCTGTTCTCTATCTTTAAACTAGATTCCATTCCACAATTGTACACTGCCTCATAGTAACATAGTAACATAGTAAATGACGATAGATAAAGACCAGTATGGTCCATCTAATCTGCCCAGTAAGAAGGCCGGAGTAAGATCTTTATCTTTATCTTTATTTCATAATTTTATATACTGCTTTGGCCGAGACATAAAAGCGGTTTACAATAAATAAAATGTCTACGCTACCTGACTAGAGAAAAGGAATGCCATGGTAAGATAGGAAAGAGGGGAAAGGACAGTGTAAAAGTTACAATAGGTATACCAGACACAACTGACAATATTCAGGGAGGGATATTAGGAGGGAGGTCAAAGGCTTGTTGAAATAGATGAGTCTTCAGTAACTCCTTAAACTTTGGATATGAGGGTTCCAGATGGAGGGAGGGTGGTAGGGCGTTCCAAAGTGCGGGGCTGAGAAAAAAGAAAGCCGAGTGATGGGTTTGTTCTAAATGTGCTTGGGACGGAGAGGCAAGGACAAACGATTGGTATGCAAAGCACGAAGCTGGCGATAAGGCGTATGGAGAGCGATGAGGTTAGATAAATACAGAGGGGCAGATGTATAGATGGCTTTATGCATTAAAATAAGGAATTTATACTGAAATCGGAAACGGAGAGGCAGCCAATGAAGGCGATAAAGGATGGGAGTGACATGATCGTAACGGCGAGCCGATGCAATAAGGCGAGCTGCAGTGTTTTGTATGAGCTTGAGACGCTGTAGTTGGTAGGCTGGTAGGTTAGGCTCATGGGGGGCTTGGACTGGAATTGGGCTGAGTGGAGGGGAGCTAGGATTTGACATGGGCTGATGGTGAGGCTAGGGGTGTTTAGACCAGTGGCCTGTCGAAGTTGAGTCCGCTGGAGGCGCAGGCCTGGATGGTACCAGGGAGAGTGAGTCTGATGGGAAGGCCTAGTACTAGGACAAAGAGGAGCTAAGTCATCAAGAGGTGCCACTCTGTGCAGGCCGCCCCTCAGGCCACCTCTCCCCAGGTCTTTGTTTAGGGGTGAACCCACCGTTCCATGCAGGACACCCCTATTTGTTGAGAAGTTAGATGGTTCAGTTTATTTTGATTTTATTCTGTTGCTATACATGGATCCACTGTGTCTGTCCCATCTAATGATTGTTTAATTCCTCAAGAGTCTCTCATAAGGGACCTTGTCAAAGGCTTTCTGAAAATCAAGATACATTATATCAACCAGCTCACCTTTATCTGCCTGTTTATTCACACCTTCAAAAAAATATCACAGATTAGTGAAGCAAGACTTCCCTTAGCTAAATCCATGTTGGCTTTATTCCCTTAAAACATATCTACATGTTCAATAATTTTGTTATTTATAGCTCCTACACTCTGGAACCGGTTGCCAAGTGACCTACGTGAAATCTGTGACCTGAAAGACTTCAGAAAAAATCTTAAGACTCACCTCTTCCAATCACACTACAACTTAACCTCATGAACTCCACTCTGCTGTGTGTAAATATGTAGATAACGATCCTATGTAAAGTCCTATTTATATAACGATCCTATGTAAAGGCCTAACAACCAGTCACTTGTAAATATGTATATAAGTACACCGTGTGAACCCTTAATAACAATCAATTGTAAACTGTAACCCCATGTTTTTGCTGTGCTCGTCCTCCCATCCCTAATCACATTGTATGCATTCGTAATTTTGGCCGGTACAGCCAGCATCACCAAGTGTAAAACCGCTGCTGATCACTGGAAGCAGCGGGATACAAATGTACGCTAAATAAATAAAATAAATAAATAATGGTTTTTACCATTTTGCCTTGCACTGAAATCAGATTCTCCGGTGTGTAGTTTCCCGCATCATCTTTGGAACTCTTTTAAAAACTGGATTTACATTAACCACTCTCCATTCTTCAGGTACTTTAGATGATTTTAATGAGAGTTTACAAATTACTAATAGTAGTTGAGTTCTTTCAGCACTCTGGAATGTATATTATCTGCTCCCAATGATGTAATACTCTTTATTTTATCAAATAGCTGTATTGCATCTTTACGGTTTATCGAGATTTGTATCAGTTCCTCCGATATATTATATTTAAATATCACTTCTGGCATGGGTAACTTTCCTACATCTTCTTCAGAAAAGTCCAAAGCAAAGAATTAATTCAGTCTCTCCATTAAGACCTTGTTCTCCCTTAGTGCCCCTTTTATCCTTCCATCATCTAAGGGCCTGATTCCGTCCCACACGTAGATCCACTCTGTGTGTCCAGATTGAACCAGACTCAAAGAGGGGATTGCGATTCTGATCCTGCAGGGCATGTCTAGCCCCATGGGATCAGAATCGCGAACAGTCATGTACGTGCAGGCTGGAACTGCGATTCAGTCCGGCCTGCATGTACATGAAAAGCCCGGCTAACTCAGTCAGGGCTTTTAAATGGAGCCGTGGCACCATGGCATCCGGTTACCATGGCACTGTGGCTCCATTTAAAAGCTGTGATGCCGGCCGCTGGCAAAAACTGCCTATTCCCCGCAGCCCGACCCCTGATCTGGCTTTCTAAGGCCAGGGTTGAGCTGCGGGGAATGTCCCCTGAACCACCTGCCCCATCCACACCCCAGGCACAGGAAAAACAAATGTCGCTGGCCCTGGACATACAAGGCCGACATTAGAATCAGTCCTGTAGTCCAGGGCCAGTGATCGCACACTGCCTGCCCCGACTCCTCCTCCGAGCCACCCATTCCCCACCCCCATCTAACTTCCCTGCACAACCAGCAAGGAAATTAGTCAGGGGCAGGAGCCAGCACAAATAGCATGGATGGACGTCACGTTGGGCCATCCATCCCTGCTATTCATAGCACAGAATAACCCCCTAATCGTCCAACTGTCTCACAGATTTTTTGCTATGAATGTATTTGAAAAAGGTTTTATTATGAGTTTTTAATTCCACAGCAAGCATCTCTTTAAATTCTTTCAGAAAGAGCAAGTTGCAGTAATCCGAGTGGAAAGTTATAAGAAAGTGGCCAAGGGTTCTCATGGTCTACTCAAAGATGAAGGGATGAATTTTGGAAATGCTAGCAAGAAGGAGGCTACATGGTTTTGTACTCCTTTGAATATTTGAAGAAAGGAGAGATACTACCAGGTTACTAATGTTTTTTGTAATGGTGCCTCAATTCTTCCTCCTGGCCACTGATGAACTCTTTGCTGACTTCAGCTCAAAGAACTCATTGCGGTTATCATACACCCACTTGATCAGAAATCTCTCCTCTTCCTCTGTGAAGTGCACATCACTTATTTGCTGTTTCCCCTCCTGCTACTTGCTTGTCCCTGCATTTCTAGATGGTTGTGTGGGTCTCTGCCTCCCTGAGCACTAGTCCAATTTCCTTACTACCACCCCCTGCTGTGACACTTCTACCTATCTCCTTATCCCCCAGCTGACTTCTGAGTCTGTTCCTCTGTCCATCTTCCTGCTCCTGCACATTCCTCTTCTCTCCTTACCTCCTCCTCTCCTCCTTCTTATGCATGCAGCCCTCCTCTCTCACCATTTTTCTTCACAGGCAACAGTCCACCGACTCACCTACCACACTCCCATCCTATGTCTCATCACTCACCTACCTGATACACTCATCCACTCCTGAATTCACATCACCTTTCTCACGCTTCATACTCACACCAGCAATAAATGCCTACTGTGCTCTTTCAGAGACCTAAACACAAAAGTGAACAATGCAACAAGCACTGACCAACACTGTCACACTTTATACCTGTTTTTACTGCACTTCTTTACATTATACCTGCTTATAACTCACATTTTTGCCTTTACTCATACTTTTTAATGCAATTTTTCATTTTCTGTTTTTCACTCTCGGAAAATGTCTAGTAAATCAAGTTTTAAATAGATTCATGAGGAGTCCCATGTGATGCATGAGTGAGTGAAAGCGCTTCTCGTCTTGCTCCAGGGCTGCCTCACTATTAATCAGGAAATATTAATCATTGCCCCAATAAATAGTAACACAAAGTGATTAAACAGTTGAGGGAGCCTGAGAGGACTCTGTAGGCAGCAGGAGAAGAAAGAAAATGCCTCTGCCACCAAGGAGAGATCGAGAGAAGCCTCAGAAATATGGGACCTCAACAGCATCTACAGCCATGCTGTCACAGCCTGCCTCACCAGGAGGGGAGAGTGCGGATTCGGCATCGGAGGAGCTGGCGCGGGAGGTTGTGAAGCTCCTGGACCCTAAATTTGATTTAATCCTGAAAAAAATGGAGACTATGGGAGAGTTGCTAACAGAGTTTGGCCATAGAGTGAGCTAGAACATCAGGTAGTGGCAATTGAAGACGAAGAAGGAAGGCAGACCCGAGAAACTGAAGCGCAGTGCAGGAAAATGGAAGCCTTCATAGAAAAAGTAGATGATCTAGAAAATAGATCAAGAAGAAACAATATACGAATAGTGGGAGTCCCGGAGTCAAAAACAGATCCAGTGTTAATGACACTCATTGAGAAGTGGTTACCCCAGGAACTGGGTCTTGAAGCCTTAGTAGGAGATATCAAAGTTAAATGAGTACATCGGCTGGGACCCAAAATGGAGTCACGGCAACACCCGAGGATGGTGATAGCAAGAGTGCTTAACTTCCAACGTAAGTTACAACTGCTTCAACTTACCGAAAGAAGCGCGACTTAGTCCTCTAAAACCACAAGAGTTTGCTCTTCCAGGATTACTCTGCAGTGTGGCCTTGTTCCAAAAGAAGATGTGCTTTACGTTGGCATTTCCGGCAGTTCTACGAGTGTTGTATGCGGGTCAAAATCATGTGCTCACCTCACTTGAGGCGGCAAAGAAATTTATGGCGGACTTGGATAAGAGTTCACAGGAGGGGAGCTCTATGCCATAAAAGAGACTAGATGGGTGTACTGGACTACCGGAAACACGCAGTTGGAGAATGTGGAAGAACTGAATGTTAATTTTGTTAACTGCTGGGAGACAGTATTGTACAGCAATAGAAGTGAGATATATGTTTAACATGCACCTGTTTAATATGCAATAATGTAACTTCTCTGTCGAAAAGGTGCAGGAAAGAAGGAGAGCGGGAGGAAACTTATGTAAATCATGAAACATGGGAAGGGCAGAGAATAAAGGCATTGTGGTCGAGACAGCCCTGTAGCACCCGTTTTGGGGACTACTTCCTCAGCCAAGAGGCGCTGAGGGTAGAGAATGAGAATGTTTTATGAGGAGGGGGGAGGGAGGGGGAGCAGGGTTGAGGGGGAGAGAGGGGGGAGAATGAAAGGAAATATGTGGGGAAAGCAGGGGGAGATGGGAGGAGGGTAGAAGGGAGGGCAACAAGAAAAGTTGAGAGAGCGATTTTGGAACAGAGGATCGGAGAGATTACATTTAAAGCAGTGGGAGACAAGTGGGCATACTGGATTGGGCTGGAAGTTGAGGCTGGGCAACTCCTAGCAAGAGAAAAAAAAAGGATATATATACTATTATTATGAAGATGTTCAAAACAAAAGGCCAGAATGGGACCTGAGCTACGTTTCATTACTTGGAACGTAGGGAGTATAAGTACTCCCATGAAGCGCACTAGAGTCTTGCAAGCGCTCAAAAAAGGAAAAGCCCACGTGGCTCTCCTACAAGAGACCCATCTAAGTGACAAAGAGCATGCTAAACTCAAGAGAGATTGGGTGAGTCAAGTTTACGCTGCTGCAGCGGGAGGGCGGAAGAATGGGGTAGCAATTTTAATTAGAAAAGGGATTCAGGTGGCGGTATTAGGTGAGGAGGCTGATCCCCTGGGGATATTTATACTGGTTCATGCATGATTGAATGGGGAAGAAATCTTCATAGGTAACATTTATGCACCAAATGTTTATGACCATGCTTTCTTTAAGTCCCTGGTACAGAAAATTCGTAGGGCACCAAAAGTCCCGATCGTATTAGCTGGGGACTTTAATTGTCCGCATGACCCTGAACTGGATAAGTCCACAATGTGAGGAGGTGGCGGGGGGGGGATGGAATATGAGAGGGGTGAATTATCTGTATCAAATGGGAGGTCTAGTAGATGTTTGGAGAATATTACATGAGGGGGAAAGAGATTACACACATCTGTCTAGAGCTCATCAAACATGGTCCAGAATTGATTATGTGTTGGTATCACAAGCAGATTTTGGGAAGGTGTTAAACGCAGAGATTGGACCTATTCTAATCTCAGATCATACGATGGTGAGAATGGATTGGAAAGGGAGAGGGACAGCTGGGTATAAATGGTCCTTCCCTTGGCATATGTGGAAACACAGGGAATTTCAGGAGCATCTAAAACAGAAATGGGAGGAATATTTAGGATTTAACAAGGAAAGCACTACTTCGGTGGCCATGTTATGGGAAGCTGGGAAGGTGGTGATGAGGGGGCATGTTATTGCGTATGTAGCCAAAGAAAAAAGAAGAATTAATGGAGACATACTGCAGCTAACGCAAGAGCTCCAAACCTTGAAGAGAGAAGCCTTGAGACGTACATCTGATGAAAAGTTGCAGGCTTACCTGGAGGTCCAAAGGAAATTAAATAATCGGCTTCAAGAGCATGCGATATATGATATGCAATACTATAGACACCAATTCTTTCACTTTGGGAACCACTACTGGCAAGGCTGGTGAAAGAATGGAGTGATACAAAACTGGTAGCCATCATTCGTGATGGGAAGGGGGTTAAACAGACAGAGCCCAAGAGAATATCTAAGGTCTTTCGACAATTCTATAGAGTATTATAAACTCCAGAGAATGAGGATAGAGAACAGGAAAGGATCTTTTTGAATAAGATTCAGTTCCCACAGTTAACTCAGCAAGAACTGCTAGAAATAAATAAACCCATCTCGGGGGGTGGGGGGAATCCAAAAGATTATCAGGGCAGGGAAACCTCATAAGGCCCCCGGATCTGATGGGTACGGAACAGAGTTCTACAAAATGCTAGAGGTGCAGGTGGTCCCTACTTTAGCGGCATTATATGCAGAGGTGCTGGACACCAAGAGTTTTCCTAGAGACATGCGGACGGCCTCCATCTCGCTAATACATAAAGCAGGTAAAGATCCGGAAGACCCTGCGTCATATAGGCCGATTTCCTTAATCAATTATGATATGAAGGTTTTAGCATCCATACTGGCAGAGAGGATGCAGTCTATCCTCCCGAGAATCACAGGATGACACCAGGCGGGATTTCTTAAAGGTAGAGAAGCTGCCCTGAATATAAGCAAAGTATTATTGGAAATGAAGAGATGTATACAGCACGGCACTCCTTTGCTGTTAGCAAGTTTAGACACCGAAAAGGCTTTTGATAGAGTTTCATGGGAATATATGTTTGAGGTGCTGCAGAGATTTGGTTTTGAAGGGGAGTTTGTGGGATGGGTGCGAGCACTATACACTGATCCTCTAGCCCCATAGCAGTGGGAGGAGAAAACTCAGCCCCATTCACACTAAAAAGGGGAACTAGGCAAGGATGTCCCCTCTCGCCCCTGCTATTTGTGCTCCAATTGGAACCGCTGTTAATAACGCTCTTGCACTTAGAGGGAGTGCCGGGCAAAGAGTGGAAAAATGGGGGAATAAAAGTCAGTGCCTTTGCGGATGATATGCTGCTGTGTTTAACTAACCCCCAGAACACCCTGGAGTTAGCATTACAACAAATAGAGCAATTTGGAACCTTCTCTGGACTGAAAATAAACAGAGCCAAGTCTTTGGGGTTAGATGTCGGTGGCAGGGTTTGGCAAACGTGGAAGGGCGACTTCCCATTGGTATGGGCTGACGGACAGATTCGATATTTAGGTATCCAAATCCCAGAATGGACAGCCCAGCTATATAATGTAAACATTAGGCCTATGATGGAAAAGACAATAGAACGCTTAAAGAAATGGCGGGAACTACCAATTTCGCTGAAGGGCCATGTAGCTCTCTTCAATATGGTGGAATTCCCTAGGTGGATGTACATTTTGCGACATATCTCAGTGTGGATATTGAGAAGGGATATACGGATACTGCAGGGGCATTTGTCTAGATTTCTCTGGAAAGGACGTATAGCGCTAGAGGCAATGAAGCAACCCATAGAGGAAGGTGGGGAGGGTTTGCTATCACTGCGAGCTTACAACTTATTATGTCTGACGAGATCTTTAAGGGACATAGTAGAGGGGACAGTAGAAATGATGCTGATAGAAATAATTGATGAAATGGCAGAACTGCAGCATAGAGTGTCTTTCTTACACAGAACTCAAGGCGAGTTACCAGCAGCATGTAAAAATTTGGGGCATTGGCAGGCGCTCAGACATGTCTGGAAGATTCTATGTCGATATAGGAACACGCAGTGGAATCGGTCAGATTGTCTCCCACTAGCAGGAAATGTGGATTTCCTTCCGGGGATGCAAGGCCAAATAGCCATGAACTGGGACAAGAGCGGAGTGAGGTATATTGGTCACTTGAGAATGGAGGGGGTAGCGGAAGTAGACTCGTTTCTTTCTTTGCGAGATAGGTATCAATTGGGACCCCAGGATCAGTATTTCTATTTCCAGGCAAGATTAGCATCAGGAGGAATGCTAGATTTGTTCAGAGCCCTAGAAGGAAAAAAAATGTTATGGGGGCTATGGGGGGAATTGCACCCAGGAGGAGATTGAGGGGGGTTAGAATCCTTAGCGAAGAAATAGCAAAAAGATAATATACCTGAAGGATCAGTGGAGAGATTACAGGGAGCTTTCAAGGCAATAAAAGATATTTCAGGATCAATACAAATGCAAGATACAATATAAGTTTCTGTGGCATGCATACGTCCATGATGTTTGGGCTGCCAGGGCTGAGCTGACCACGACAGATGTGTGTAAACTCTGTAGAAAAGAAAAGGGTACATTAGCCCATCGTTTTTGGTTCTGCACCCACATACAAAATTTTTGGAAAGAAGTAGGTAAAAACGTAAGTAGATGGCTAGCATGTCAAATAACGATTTCCCCAGAGTGGTGTCTGTTTGGGTCATATGAGGGAGAGACATCCATAATAAGTGGCAAACGAAAGCTGTGCAAAAAAGGCTTCTTAGTAGTAAAACAATGTATTTTAAGGCAAAGGGTAACAGATGTTGCACTCACAATAAGAGGTTGGGAGAAGACGATGTGGGAGCTGATGAATATGGAGCAGCATACGGCGCAAATATTAGGGGGTAATACTTTACAAAGGTTTGCACGAGTTTGGACCCCATTCCAGAGTCAAAGCCCAAGTTAGAAAGAGATAACAGTGGAAGAGGCCTCTGAGAAAGGGTTGGAAGAGCATTAAGGGGGTATTATTGGATTGTGTTAAGGACTAATCTGTAAGATAGGTTAGAGTGGCTAAATGATGAAGCGAATGGGAAGTGGAGAAGAATAGGAGAAAAGAGGCAGAGAAAGGTAGATATGGCAGAAGAGGACAAGAGGGAGGGGAGGGAAGGGGGAGAGGAAGGAGTGTTTGGGTGAGTGAAGGGGTTGGTGAGGGATTGGTTAAGGGGAAATATGGAGGAGGAGGCAGGGGGATGTATTGTCCTGTAATAAGTTTGCATCAGCGGTTGAGGTATAGGCTCTATATGTGTGGAGCTGAGTTGAGATTAAACGTTGTAGCTTGAACAATATATTACGACATTGGCTGTTAGTAGACAACAATGTTAACAGCTAACAAGTTGTAAGTTGATGAGAACTGATACGGATGACTGGGTGCTAGAAGGATGCTTGGGTGCATACGGAGAGGAATGGCTAGCAGAAAAAAGGAGGTGATAATGCCTCTGTATAAGTCTTTGGTGTGACCTCATTTGGAGTATAGTGTTCAATTCTGGAGACCGCACCGTCAAAAGGATGTGAACAGGATGGAGTCGGTACAGAGGGTGGCTACGAAAATGATTAGTGGGCTTCATTATGAGTGAGCTCAATGGGACCAGATGGGATACACCCTAGAATACTGAGGGAACTTGGGGAGGTTCTAGCAGCTCCACTGACTGACCTTTTCAATGCCTCGTTGAAGTCGGGAGTGGTGCCAAAGGACTGGAGAGAGGCTCATGTGGTGCCTATACACAAAAGCAGAAGTAAGGATGTAGTTGAAAACTACAAGCCTGTTAGTTTAACTTCGGTGGTGAGTAAATTATTGGAAACTCTGCTGAAAGAGAAAATAGTGAGGTTTCTGCAGTTCAGAGGATTACAGGATCCGAGGCAACATGGATTCACCAGATGCAGGTCTTGTCAGACAAATCTGATTGATTTCTTGACCTGGGTGACCAGGGAGTTGGACTGAGGGAAGAGTCCTAGATGTGGTGTATTTAGATTTCAGTAAAGCCTTTGACACCATTCCTCACAGGCGACTTATAAACAAACTGAGCACCCTAGGGATGGACCCTAAAGTTACTGCTTGGGTTAGAAATTGGTTGTGTGGGAGGTGACAAAGAGTACAAGTAAATGGAGCTCACTCTGAGGATAAGGACGTTACCAGTGGTGTGCCCCAGGGATCTGTCCTTGGTCTGATTCTTTTTAACATCTTTGTAACCGAGGTAGATTGGACCCGGTGCTGCGGGCCCCTCTCACCATTCACCCGTTTTCCCCCTCCCCCCCCACACCTTAAGTTCCCCCCCCTTCATTTCCCACAAATTCACACATACCACCGTCTTGGGAAACAACCGGTCGCAGCTTTATTAAGTTTATAACATACCGAACATTACAGTCCAAGAATAATCATCATAACACTCCAAACACCGGAACAATGCCCCACCAGCCATGCTAATAGCAAGGTGACACCGCCTCCGCTTCTGCCACGGTCTTGCCAACGGCAATCATCCTAATCCCCTTTCCCTGACCTCGCCATGTAATTAGCAAAAGTCAGCCAGGGGTTATCCGGGTCGGGGGCACCTCGCCCCCGTCCCAAGTTTAGCCTAAGGCTCCGGACCCCGGAAACCTCTGGGATCCCGCTCCCCCCCCCCCCCCACTGCTGCGACAACCCATCAACCCCAACCCAACATCCTTAACATAGGGAGGGAGGGAGGGAAACAGCCGCCGTGCTCCAAGGAGGTGCAGGAGTGCCGGCAACTGCTGCCTACTCCTGGCTACTCCCACGTCAGGCCGCCTCCTCCTCCCAGGCTCCACCGTGCTCCCACACGCCGATGGAGCCCGCCCTCACCGCCGGCACCCGCCCTCAATGCCGGTGCCTGTCCTCCCAACCGACACCAGTCCTCGTGCCTCCGTCCCAACACCCCAGGCCCCAGACAGGGTCCCCGCACCGGCCGATCACCCGGTTACGGGCGGCCGCCGGGACCCTGCCCCACGGCCTTACATTTAGTGATATAGCTTAAGGGCTGTTCGGTAAGGTTTGCCTCTTTGCGGATGATACCAAAATCTGCAACAGAGTAGACACCCAGGAAGGTGTAGATAGCATGAGGAGGAATCTAGCTAAGCTTGAAGAATGGTCTAGAATTTGTCAGCTGGGATTTAATGTTAAAAAATGTAAGGTCATGCATTTGGGCTGCAGCAATCCAAGGGAGCAATATAGTATAGGGGGTGAAGTACTTTTGTCCACCAAAGAAGAGCGGGACCTAGGCGTGGTTGTGTCTGATGATCTCAAAGTAGCTAAATAGGTAGAAAAGGCGATGGCAAAAGCTAGAAGGATGCTTAGGTACATAAGGAGAGGAATGGCTAGCAGAAAAAGGATGTGATAGTACCTCTGTATAAGTCTTTGGTGCGACTTCATTTGGAGTATAGTGTGAAATTCTGGAGACTGCACCTTCAAAAGGTTATAAACAAGATGGAGTCATTACAAAGGGTGGCTACTAAAATGGTTAGTGGTCTTCATTATAAAGCATATGAGGACAGACTTAGGGATCTTAATATGTACACCTTAGAGGAAAGGCGGGATAGAGATAATATGATTGAGATGTTTAAATACCTCCCTGGCATAAATGTACAGGGGAGAGCCTCTTTCAATTGAAAGCAAGTTCTGCTATGAGGGGACATGGGATGAGGGTGAAAGTGAATAGATTCAGGCGTGATATGCAAAAATATTTCTTTACGGAAAGAGTGGTGGATCCGTGGAATAGTCTCCCAGTGGAGGTGGTAGAGATGAGGACTTTATCTGAATTCAAAAAAGCATGGGACAAACACAGAGGGTCTCTAAAGGAAAAAGGGGATTGTTGTAGTTGTGATATGGAAGGGCAGACTAGATAGGCCATGTGGTCTTTTTTTGTCGTCATATTTCTATGTTTCTATGTTTCTAACCGGGCAGTGGCAATATTGAGCCACTGCCTCGTTAACAACATGTGGTCAAAGTCAGATGCGGGAAGCACTGGCCTAACTTTCACCACAGAAGCTAACTGGGCAGCTGCTGAATATTGCCACTGTCTGGTTAGCTTCACTGCAATCTAGGCAACCCAGATATTCAATGCTAGAGCCCGGATATGCTTCCAGCATTGAATTTTCATGTTTACATTTCAACATCGGCAGATAGCTGCTGTGGGAATACTAGCCATTGGTGCTGAATATCGGGCCCGAGGTTCTTGGTCTTGGCAATGTATGAATCATTTAGTGGAAACTTTAGCTAATGATGTCAATGAGCCAAGACGTTATGTGCTTCTCTTAGCTAAATTTCACCACATGGATACATTGGACCATAGAGGCATTTAAACATATTTTAATATTAACGTTATTTTATATGAATATGTGATTACTTTTTAACTTTCTTCTAAACCTAGTTAAAATGCATGCATTTTATAAACTATGAACTGTGTATCTAGCATAGAATAAGGAGCATCCACATTTGGATGTCTGAATTATGGGACTAATTTAGGAAGGCCTTTATCCTATTTGGTTTCTATGGGAACAAGCCTTGAAGGGTCTCAAAACAAGCTTTCAACTGCTCTGCCTAATATGTTTTAAAAATATATATTTTTTTAATTCTGTTAGTCCAATTACACAGGTACACTACCAAAAAACTGCCTCCAGTTTTGCAACTGATTCCTATAGATTTTGGGGTGCTGAATCCAGGAAAAATAGCCAAAATGTTCCATCACGTCACGTTTTCTTGCAAAATTAGATTTCTTACCCATATAAGGAATGTTCACATAATTTCTTTTTAGCCGACTGCAGTTTATTTTCTTGGCCCAAAATAGAGGTTGTAATGGTTAACTAACTAGAAACACTCACTCCCTCATGATATTTTAGAGTGTTTTGTATTCATTTTATACATTAACAGGACAATTGGGAGGCGGGGGGCTAAATCCAGTACTCGCGCTGGCGCATGTTCTTTCCTGTTCGCCTCGCCTCGTTCGCTCGCTCGCTCAAACACGGTGGTTGCGACATGAACGTTCCTGTCAAATTTCAGTTTCTTGCAAGTTCATTATTACCTTTTGTTTTCTCAGTCGTAATCCAGCTTTATTCCGAAGTGGTTCACTACAGTTGTAGTTTGCAGTGCTGTGTATTTGTGATGGCTCACAGAGCCAGAGGTTGCGTCAACTCTCCGGACAGTTTTTGTTTTATTTGTGGGGAATATACCGTGAAAAAGCGGCCATTTCTGCATTTATTAAAAAAGTATATTTTGCCTATTTCGGTTTGAAGTTAGGCGATCAAGACAAACCGTGGGCTCCTCACAAAGTGTGCAAGACATGTGAGGAAGATCTACGCTTATGGATGAAAGGTAAAAAACAAGCATTTCGTTTCGGAATACTATGATGTGGCGTGAACAAAGAGACCACAGCAGTGACTGCTATTTTTGCTCTTGCATTGTGAAGGGATACAACTTAAAAAATAAGAACGTAATAAGTTACCCCAACCTTCCCTCATCATATTTGTGTGGACGGTTCTGATCATGATGAGACTCATCAGATGGCTTTTCCCGATGAGTCCAGTACTTCCGAGTTTGAAACTGAACCAGATCCGAAACCTGAACTTTTCTCTCAAGCTGAATTGAATGATTTAGTCCGGGATTTAGGACTCCCAAAAGATGCTGCCCAACTGCTAGGTTCTCGGCTTAAACAGAAAAATCTATTGTCACCAGGAACAACTTTTTATTGGTACCGCAACCGCGAGACACAATTTTTGAAGTATTTCAGCAAAGAGGAAGATTTGGTATTATGCAACGATATATACGGAGTGATGGAAAAGTTTAAACTCAAGTATGATCCTGCTGAATGGCGGCTGTTCATTGATTCGTCAAAAGACAGCATAAAAGGTGTTCTTCTTCATAATGGCAACACATTTGCTTCAGTTCCTATTGCTCACTCTGTTATTCTCCAAGAAAAATACGAGAATTTGGCCCTGATTCTTCAGAAGATTCGTTATGATGAGCATAAGTGGATGATTTGTGGAGACTTTAAAATTCTATCCATGCTATTAGGGCAGCAATCCGGTTTCACCAAATATCCCTGCTTCCTTTGCTTGTGGGATAGCCGGGCCCGCGACCTACACTGGGGGAAAAAAGACTGGCCAATTCGGGAGTATTTGAGACCCGGTGAGAAAAATGTTTTTCATGAGAGCTTGGTACCTCGTGATAAAATTCTATTACCACCTCTCCACATTAAGTTGGGTCTCATTAAGCAATTCATCAAGTCCCTTCCAAAAGATGGTGAGTGCTTTCGGTACCTTTGCTCAAAGTTCCCCCGACTTTCTGAAGCAAAGCTAAAGGAAGGAGTGTTTGTTGGCCCTGATATAAGGAAGCTCATTTCAGATGGAGCATTCGCTGAAACGATGTCTGAGAAGGAAAAAGAAGCCTGGGATTCCTTCAAGGATGTTGTTCTCAAATTCTTGGGGAACAGGCGGGATGAGAACTATAAGGATATTGTTGCCAGGATGCTCAATGCCTTCAAAGAACAAAGCTGTAACATTAGCCTGAAAGTCCATTTCTTGCACTCCCATGTGAACTACTTTCCCGAAAACTTGGGGGCGTACAGTGAAGAACAAGGTGAAAGGTTTCATCAGGACATCAAGGACGCAGAGAGAAGGTACCAAGGAAGATGGAACACCACTATGATGGCTGATTTCTGCTGGTTGCTGCTGCGGGAAACCCCAGATGAAAAATACGCCAAGCAGCGCACCAAGAGAAGCATTCGGGGGAAGAAGAAACGGGCCCACCAGGAGATTGATTGACCCAAGAATGACTTTAAAATCTAAACTGTGTTGACAAATATCGTGTTTTTACTAAACTTTGAAATAAAAATTTGCTAGTTATTACCACAGTGTCGGATCTCATTTATTAGAATTTTATTTTCACACCATCGGGTGTTTGTCTTCATGTATTGCAATGGTGCGGTTTGCGTTTTCTATTCTTACATACATACCTGTACAACATTTTTTGCACATTTCTTTGCTTTGCTTTGTGTCTAACCTCGCTCTTATATGCTCAATGTTTGTGCACATGTATTGGCTGTTTTGCTACCATCACAGTGTGTTTTGTTGACATTACTCTATTCTTATGTGCTGCCTTGTTACAATTTTCTTTATTCTTATTTGAATAACTACTAAACAATTAGCATAAAGAATTCATCCAAGAAACTTTTATCTCGATCGCACTCAATCTGAAACGTTCACCTCAAACTGCTAACCCAATGTAGCAAAAAATCTGTACGTGATGGAGCAAATTGGTTACCAGATTTGGATTCAGCGCACCAAAAAACGTAAAAATCAATCGAAACATTAGAGGCAGTTTAAAAAAAATTTTTTTTAGTGTACCTGTGTTATTTTTGTTGCTTAATTGAAGGGCATTTTGACCAGCTTTTCAGAAGCTTTATAAGAGCTAGTTGTTTTAGAAGGTCTTCTGCTGATTTTTTGTTTTCTAGTTTTTTTTCAAGGAGAAAAAGCTGTTCAAAATAGCACTTCTGAGGTCTTAGTTGGCTGGGTTAATGTTCATAATTGAATTGATTAGGAAGGACATAAGTGCTGCTAAGAAACTTACAGATCTTGGAAACCTCTACAATTCGTGGAAGCTGAGGTCATTTTCTGCTTTTTGTGTTTTTTAATTTAAATTTTGAACTTTACAATCCGAAAATTTATTTATTTTATTTAACCGAATTTATATACCGTCTTTCTACAAATCAAGACGGTTTACATAGAACATTTAAGATAGAGTGTTTCCACTGTTTACATAGAACATATAACCAAGTAAAAAATGTATATAACATGTCTATAAATAACTAAGCATAAAGATAGAACTATTTACAAGGTAATTACCAAGGTATCAGAGGCCGTTAAGTAGGTTTAGAGGTAGTAGTAGGGACAAGGGGGAGGTAGGTTAGTGCGAGACTAAGGTGGAAGGGAAAAAT
This sequence comes from Ichthyophis bannanicus, assembly GCA_033557465.1. Taxonomy (NCBI): domain Eukaryota; kingdom Metazoa; phylum Chordata; class Amphibia; order Gymnophiona; family Ichthyophiidae; genus Ichthyophis; species Ichthyophis bannanicus. The sequence goes on along the minus strand of CM066031.1, from coordinate 924,728,907 downwards.
GTTCCTGAAAAAGGAAGGTTTTTAAGTTCTTACGGAACTCAAGGTGAGTTCTAGAATTCCGCAGCTCATGAGGGAGGGAGTTCCATAGGGTAGGGGCGTAGAGGGAAAAGGTCCTGTTACAGGTAAGTTGTCTACTATGTCTTATGGTTGCTGGGATAGAGATGAGGTTTTTGGTGATGGTACAGCGGGTTCTAGCACTAGAAGAGAGGGGAATGAGGGAAAAGGCAAGGGGCAGATTCGTTGGAGATGATTTTGTGTATGAGAGTAAGCACTTTGAATTTGATCCTGCAGTAGATAGGGAGCCAGTGAAGGTCATATAGAACTGGTGTGATATGTGAACGCTTGGGAGTACTGGTTATGAGCCTTGCTATCATGTTCTGGGCAAGTTGGAGTGGTTGTAAAGTATGCTTAGGAAGACCCTGATAGATTAGGTTGCAGTAATCAAGAGAGGGGGTTGTGAGGGCTTGACAGACGGATCGAAAGGAAGTGGGACCTAAGAGGGGTTTAAGATTCCGGAGGGTACGTAGCTTAGCAAATATTGTATTAGTGGTTTTCTTTATTTGGTTAGTGAAGGAGAGGTTCTGATCGAGGATGATGCCAAGATATTTCACTTGGTTTTTTATGATAAGAGTGAAATCAGCAATAGTGATGGTTGGAGGAGGGTTGTAAGAGGTAGCGGAGAACACTTGAAGTACTTCAGTCTTAGATTGATTAATTAGAAGGTTATGCTGGGATAGCCATGATTTCAGTGCCAATAAGCAAGCGTTTAATTTTGAGAAGTCAGGGTTAGAGAGATTAAATGGGGTGAAGCACATCATGTCATCCGTGTATAGTTGATACTGGATGCCAAAGCTCTGAAAGATGTTGCAAACAGGTTGAAGGAAAATATTGAAAAGTAGAGCAGAGAGGCTAGATCCTTGGGGGACGCCTTGTTTTAGAGTAAATGGGAGAGAGGTATCATCGCCAATACGGACCTGTTGGGTTCTGTCATTTAAGTAAGATTGGAACCATTTTAGGGTTGTGCCCCTGAGCCCTATCTCATGGAGCCTGCATAAGAGTTGATGGTGAGGAAGGGAGTCAAAAGCGGTTGATAGGTCAAGGAAAATAAGGAGGCATCCTTGGGTAGGATTCTGAGTGTGTAAGTACAGAGAGTTTAGTAGGGAGATAAGGAGGGTTTCGACACCATGGTTCTTTTTAAAACCATGTTGGAAGAGGTCAAGGGGGGAGTGCTCATCAATATAGTTTTGAAGTTGGGTTTGAACTAGTTTCTCGGCTATTTTGGCAATATAAGGTATGCTAGAAATAGGTCGGTAAGAGGTAGGGGAAGTGGGGTCAAGTTTTGTTCCTTTTGGTATTGGACGGATAGTGGCGCACTTAAGGGGAGGTGGAACAAAACCGGTCTGAAGAGAAGATTGTATAATGGGAAGGATGTAAGGGCTAAGGGAACTTCTAGTGGTCTTGATCCAAGGGATAGGACAGGGGTCAAGGACGGAGGTGGAAGTATTAAGGTCTTTTATAACATTGGAGACATTTTCTAGTGTGATGGGTTCAAATTCGTTCCAAGAGGTTAGGAGGGTAGGTTCTGGAGGTTGGGTGCTGTAGTCAGGTATAAAATAGGAGTTGTTATTTGAGGAGGGTGGGGGGAATTTAGAGGTAAGGTGATTGGCAATAGTTTGTGCAGATATTTTTGGGGGTTGGTCCTTGGGTGAAGGTTCATTTATTAAGGATTTAACTATGGAGAAAAGTTCCCTAGGTTTATTAAGAGACCGTTGGATTATGTTTTCGTTGTATTCCCTTTTATGTTTGAAGGATTCAGAGCAGTAGGTTTGAAGTTTGTTTATGTAGGCAGAGTGGACATCAGGATTATGCGAGCGTCTCCAGATACGTTCTAAACGCCTAAGTTCTCTTTTCAGATTCTTTAGTTTCATAGAGAACCAGGGTGCTCTATTGCGGTGCATTTGAGAGGATTTTTTGGGTGGGAGGAGAGAGGCTGTAGAAATGATATCATTCCATTTCAAGATGTGGGACTCTTGATCAAGTTCCATGTCCTTTAGGAGGTCGAGGGATGGGATTGTCTGCTCTAAGAAGGTGGGTGCATCGAATCGTTTAAATTTGCGAGAGTGTTGAGGGCGGGTAGGAGGTTGAGCTTTGTGAGTGGAATAGGGGAAGGAGAAGAGGATGAGGGCATGATCAGACCAAGGAATAGGTTGAATAGTGTGAAGGATTTGTTCAGAGAAAGGAGCTTGTTGTGGAATGAATATTAAATCTAGAATGTTTCCTTTGGTATGTGTGGGATGATCTAGGATTTGGGTGAAGTGGAGGGCGTTCATGGCTTGGAGGAAGGTGGAAGATTGATTAGGGGTTATGGAGTGTAAGTTTAAGTCACCTAATATTATGAGGGGGCGTAGGGCAGGTTGGGGGGAGCAGGCTGTATCAAGAATTGAAGTGAGGTCAGATGAGATTGTTTGGGGTGCGCGGTATAGAAGATGTAAGGAGAGAGTGGAGTTAGAAACTGTTATGGTATCCATGCCGGAGGTTGAGGTAGACTCTACTATAGAAAGCTGAAGGTTTGATCTTGCAATTATAGCTACACCTCCACCTCTGCCTTGTGTTCTATTACATGTATAGATTGAAAATGCATTAGGACATAGTTGGTTTATTAGAACTATGTCGGTGTCTTGGAACCATGTTTCGGTGAGGCAGAGTATATCAAGGTCATGGTCAGTTATGAGGTCAGTGAGTAGAGGGATTTTATTTCTGGCTGATCGAACATTGAGTAGGGCACATTTGAGGGAGGGATAGGAGATGTTGGAGGGAGTATTGGGTTTAAGATTGGGAATTATATTAATAGGAATAAGTTTGCAGGAGCGGTAATGGGGGTTATGAGAGGAATAGGATAGAGGTGGTGATATGTATAGGTGTCTGGGGGAGTGGATTATAGGGATAGGGATATTGTGAGTCAGAGAAAGTGCATGGGGGAGGGTGAGCAAAGATAAGCAAAGGGTGATGATGGTAAGCCTGAGTGCCACTGAGTAGGGGTTAAGGGGGGGCATTTTGGGAGGATGGAGAGGATCTGGTTAAGGGAATGGAGGGAGGGAGGTGGGTAGTGGAATTATATCAGTTCAGGAGAGTGAGGGTGAACAGTGATAGTTACAGAGATTTGGATACTCTTATATTAGCAGAGTTGATTAAAACAATGGAGTGAAATGATAGAGTTGACAACTGTTACTTAATGGTCAAAGATCTCAGAGCCAAATGTAACAACAGTTGGGGTTGAAACAAATGTAGCAATTATGTTACCAATTGGCTGGATAATACAGAGTATAAACAGAGGAAAAAGGGGAATGCTTACAGTTGAAGCTGGAGAGGGTTCTAATAGGGTTAGAACATGGCGCTGCTCTGGTTAGAGGAGGCAGATGGAATACAATCTTCTTGTAATGCGTATGTTTACTAAACTGGGCTAACTGTTAACCCGGGCTATCTGCAACTAGGTCCCATTGAATAATATGGGACCTAGTGGTAGCTAGCCCGGGTTAACCGTTAGCCCAGTTTAGTAAACATACCCCTTAGAGTCAGTTATATGGTTTACTGGTATATTGGGCCCTAAATATCTAAGCATTCACAATGCAAATGAGGGGTACACAAATGAAACATCTCAATCATATCACCTCTGTCCCGCCTTTCCTCTAAAGTATACATATTAACCTCCTTAAGTCTGTCCTCATATGCTTTATAAGGAAGACCACTAACCATTTTAGTAGCCACCCTCTGCACCGACTCCAACCTGTTTATATCCTTTTGAAGGTATGGTCTCCAGAATTGCACATAATACTCCAAATGAGGTCGCACCAAAGACTTATACAGAGGCACTAAAACCTTCTTTCTTCTCCTGCCATTCCTCTCCCTATGCACCCAATCATCCTTCCAGCTTTCACCGTTGCCTTTTCTACCTGTTTAGCTACTTTAAGATCATCAGACACAATCACGCCTAGATCCCGCTCTTCTTTTGTGGACAGAAGTACTTCACCCCCTGTACTGTACCGCTCCCTTGGATTGTTGCAGCCCATATGGATGGCCCTATATTTTTTAGCATTAAATCCCAGCTGCCAAATTCTAGACCATTCTTCAAGCTTAGCTAGATCCCTTCTCATGTTATCATGATCCTTGAGTTACAGAAGATCCCCTGCCTAGTAGTGATTGCTTTCTAGGCTGAAGCACATTCTGGCTATGCTTCCAAGAGAATTGAAGGTCTTCACCGCTCCTGTTTCCTGCATTACAGAAGATCCCCTCCATTTGGTGATTGAATAGGGATTTCTCTATCCACAGGGGGTTGCTGCCATTTCCTTTCACTCAGCCTGTGGACTTCCCTGCCTGCAGGAAATGGCCCTATCTCTTTTTGGCCCTGAGCAGAGGTGAAATCTCACCCTGAAAGTGTTCCCTCAAGGTACCTCCTCTTGCTAATACCAGCCATTCTGCAGTTCCCACCCAGACTGGAAGTGTCACGAGTCCATGTTCCCTCAAGGTGATTCCAGCAGTTAAATTCCAGCCCTCAGCGGTGTTCTGCGCCTTGGCGGCGCATGCCAAAGGAGCGTGCTCAAGGAGCATGAAGTGCTCCTTGGGGCAAATCCAGGGGCATCTTCACAAATTCTCTCTTTGCTGCCACCTTTCCCCAGGTATCTGGATCCTTAACCATCTGTGCCACTGATTTGAGTAAGTCTTCCCCCATAGCGTTCTGCTGTCCATTAGCCTCTCTGTATCTCCTGCAAAACCTCATAATGCCCATCATCCCAGTACACCAGTACACTGTGGATGGTGCACAACTCTCTTCACCCCTGCATTGTTGGGACCTTCTTCAAGGAATATTACCAACCTTCTGCCATGTCGGCTCTCTATAACTGCTCTCCCACTTGGTCATGCTCTCCTCCCTCTAGTCCCCCTCCTGAACATGGCATTACTAAACTGCCACTTACTATGTTTGAGGTCCATACATATCCATGATCTTGTGCTGCAATATTCCCTTGACTTCCATTTCCTCACCAAGACATGGCTATGGGATGGTGAAGACCCTGTTTTTTAACCGCTACCTCCCCCCAGGATTTTCTGCATTCTTTATTCCCTGCTGGTGCTGGAGCAGCAGCAAGGTAGCAGTTATTTTCCATTCTGCTCTCCCTATCCATGAATTATCCTCTCCTGCACTGCATTACCTTGAATCTCTTTTGCTACATATTGACTCATCCCCCCTCTCCATTTTCTCCTTATTTATTCTTTCCCCTCCCTACAACCATATTTATGGGACTTTCTCCTCCTCATCCTTTCTGAGGCCTTCCTCCTGCATCCCCACATCATGATTATAGGAGATTTTAACATGCATCTAGTCTCCCCTTCTAAACCTCGTGATACCTCGTGTTACCTTCCTCACGCTCCTCGCCAACCTATCCTTGCAGCAACACATCCTTCTCCCCATCCATTCCACTGGTCACATCCTCGATCTGGTTATCACCCCTTCTGTTTCCCCCTTTGCACCCTCTACACTGTCAACATTTCCAATCCCTTAGTCAGATCATTTTTGCCTTCTTTTATCCACACACCTTTCTTTTCTCCTTCCCTCCTCCTCTGGAAACCCTCCTTGTTCCTCTTTGCTCTCATGTCACATCAAACATGATACCCTCCAGCAGTTCCCCCCCTCCGACAGAATCTTCACATCTGCTTTTCTCTCCCTCCTCTCCGACTTGGAATTCCACTTTGCTTACTGCTCTCGACAAACTCGCCCCTCCTCATTCTGTTTCCCATTCCTGCCAGTCACATCATCATCCAAGGTATCACCCCAATCTTCTTCTGCATCACACCTACCTCCACCATACTGAGTGCCTCTGGGCACAAGCACCCTTCATCAGACTCCCTAGCCCACTTCTGCCACTGTCACCATCACTACCGCTCTTCTTTCCACTCTGCTAAGCAATCTTACTACTCTGAACTCATCTCCTCATCTTCCAGTTCCTCCCATGAACTCTATTCCGTCCTTCACACGCTGTCGGCCCCCCATTCCTTCTTGCCCTTGGTCCCTCCTCCTGTCCAACAAGATCCTGCTCTTTTGGCCACCTACTTCAGTGATAAAGTAAAAGCCCTCTGCCTAACTTTCCCTGCCTGCTCTCCTCCACTCTCTCCTACCACTCCTGACTCCCCTCCTCCTAGTCGCACTTCTGTCATGGATGGCCCTTCTCTCTCCCACCTTTGGTCTTCCTTTCATCCCATAACTCCTGTTGAACTTGCCAAGGACCTCGTCATCTCTCGCAAGACCACTTGCCAGCCACACCCTATCCCTTCCCATTAGCTATGTGAACCGTCTCTGGCCCTCTCTCCTCTCTTACTGAGTATCTTTAACATCAGCCTCTCTTGATTTCTTTCCTTCTCCATGAAAATACACCCTGATCCAGCCAATTCTCAAAATATTTTCACTGAATCCATCCATCCCTGCACATTGGTGCCCCATTTCCAATCTTCCTTTTCTTTCTAAGCTTCTGGAAAAATTGGTCTTTGCGTAGCTGTCTTCTCAACTTGACACTACCCTTACTCTCCATCCCCATCAATCAGGTTTTCAGTCTGGCCATAGCACAGAAACCATTCTTCTCTCTTTCTTGAATGAACTCCACACCTCACATAATTGCTTTTTCAGTTCCTTAGCTGTTTCACTAGATCTGTCCTCTGCCTTTTATCTAGTAGACCACATCACACTCCTCACCCATCTTTCTGATGCTGGGATTTGCAGCACTGTCCTTCACTGGTTCTGCTGTTTTCTCACCTCTAGGTCCTTCTCTGTTCTCTCTGGTTCAGCTTCCAAATCAGTCACCCCATTACCCTGCAGTGTCCTGCAAGGCTCTATCTTGGCTCTCCTCCTTTTCAAGATCTTCCTGGCACTCCTAACCCTTCTGATCCAGCAGCATAGTGTTTCAACATATGCAGACAACATCATTCTTCTACACCACACTAGTCCTACCACTCCTGATATCACCCCCTCAACACCTGTCTCTCATGTATCAATTCCTGGATGTCTCCCAATGTCCTTCACATCAATCTCACAAAAACTGGCTAACTGGTTCACTTTCAGCAGTCCTTCCCCATCTTTGGCCTCTATGTTCTCTTCCTCACCCATTCCTTTGGTCCCCAACTTGCGCTATCTTGGCGTCAGCTTAGATTCTGCACTGACCTTTTGCAACCATTTATCCTCCATTATTTGTCATTCCTTCTGCCCCCCTGAGACAGATCCACGCTGTCCATCCCTTTCTCTCTACCTCATCTTTGACTACATTGCTGCTTTCCCTTGTAATGACCCAAATGGATTATTGCAACATCAGCCTCGCCGGCCTTCCTCAATATCAGTTACATAAGTCACAACTTTTACAGAACACTGCAGCCTATATCATCACACATGTCACCCACTCAAACCATATTACACCACTGCTCACTTACCTTCATTGGCTTCCCGTTGCCTTCAGGATACAATACAAGATCCTTAACTTAGTCCATAAATCAATCCATACTGGTACCCTACAATACCTCTCCAATCTTGGAATATCGTGTGCAATTCTGGAGACCATACCTTCAAAAGGATATAAACAGGCTGGAGTCAGTACAGAGGGTAGCTACTAAAATGGTTAGTGGTCTTCATTATAAAGCATATGAGGACAGACTTAAGGATCTTAATATGTACAGAGGAAAGGCGGGATAGAGGTGATATGATTGAGACATTTAAATACCTCCGTGGAATAAACACACAGGTGGAGAGCCTCTTTCGACTGAAAGCAAGCTCTGTTATGAGGAGACATGGGATGAGGGTGAAAGGGGATAGATTCAGGAGTGATATGCGAAAATATTTCTTTATGGAAAGAGTGGTGGATCTGTGGCATAGTCTCCCAATGGAGGTGGTAGAGATGAGGACAGTATCTGAATTCAAAGAAGCATGGGACAAACACAGAGGATCTCTAAAGGAAAAAAGGGACTGTTGTAGTGGTTGATATGGAAGGACAGACTAGATAGGCCATGTGGTCTTTTTCTGTCGCCATGTTTCTATGTTTTTAATCATGTCCACCTTCATAATCCCCAGTGCCCACTCCGGCTCATCCACTCTAATTGTAGGTCCCTCCCATCTCTGTCAGAAGCACTTCTGGAGTCCACCTGCAACTCTGTTTTCTTTTTTCTTGGCCCCAAACTATGGAACTCCCTCCCTCCCTCTGAACTTCCGCCTGGAATTCTCCTTCATTAACTTCAAATCAATGTTAACAACTCATCTTTTCTGTACTGCCTTTGATCTCCCTTCCTCTCTTGCATCCCCTCCCTCCTCTCCCCCATGTTGATGTGCTCTGTCCCTCTACCATCCCTGCTTTCTTTTCCCTGGACATGACCACTTTACTATCTCTTTCTTGTCTGAGTCATGGCGTTCTATTTCCTTTTCCAATCAGTGTTATTGATGTATTGTAAACCGCTCAGATGCCTGTGTCTTGAATGGTATATTAAAAGCCAGAATAAAGATAAAGTAAAGATCAAATCTTCACCCACCCCTGGTTGTCCTGCTTCCTGTGAGAGCTTTCCTTGCCACAGTCGTCAAATTTCTTTGCCTCATGAAGGAGCGTAATAGAGGTGTTTTGAGCACGCTGCGGCATCTACAACTGATTTTGAATGAACCCTTGATAACGAGAGTTGCAATAATTTAACTGGGTAATTGCCAAAGCCAGTATAATGGCATGCAAGGAAGACTTATCTAAAAATGACCTTATTATTCAAATGTGATTTAGGGTGAAAAAGGTTTTTGCAGAATAGTGAAGATATGGGCATTAAGAGTGAGTTCTCAATTGAGTAATACACCAAGGACCTTTAATGAATCTTCAATGACAGCACAGAGCCAGCAATGGTCGATAACACAGTAGGTGCGATGCTCTGGAGAAGAGAAGTGCCTCCGACTTCTTTATGTTCAACTCAAGACCTTTAGTGGGTAGCCAGCTAGTGATGGCATTCAATTTAGCAGTAATCTCTGAAATGACATGAGGGAGGGAGAGAAGGATAAGTTCAAAGGAACCAAGGCCTGTATGTCATTGGCATAAATGAAAAATGTTAGTCCAAGGGAATCAAACAATCATGCCACTGGAATAAAGTAGACATTGAAAAGGATCAGGCCTAAAATGGAGTGAATAGAAGAGGATTGGATAGAGAGATGAGACCAATCAAGGACCATTCCTGTGACTGATAAAGTAGCAAGACACTTATGGTTCCTATGCCAGGATTCTAATGTATGGGCACACATCTTAGCTGAACTCACCTTACTGCTGTGGCCTGGCTCATTCCACCACTTCTGCTGTTGTGTTGGCTCTCCTCAGCTGTTTTAGAGCATTCCAGCCTATCTGTGTTGTGCTGGTAATCCTGGCATAATTTAGGGCCTCCCAGGCAATCTGGGTGCTATGCTGGCTCACTTGGCATAGTTTAGGACTTTGCAGTCAATCTTGGTACCTTGATACTTGAAGTACGTCCACCATTTATGAACATAAGAACATAAGAAATGTCATACTAGGTCAGGCCAAGGTCCATCATAGCCCAGTACCGGGAAAAATGTTAGAAACCATAATAAAGAACAAAATTACTGAACATGGCTTAATGGGAGACAGCCAACATGGCTTTAGACAAGGAAGATCTTGTCTTACTAATCTTTTATATTTTTTTGAAGGTGTGAATAAACAGATAGACAAAGGAGAGTCAGTTGATATAGTGTATCTGGACTTTCAGAAAGCCTTTGACAAGGTCTCTTCATCAGAGACTTTTGGAAAAATTAAAAAGTCATGGGAAAGAAGGCAGTGTGTATTGTGGATCAGTAACTGGTTAAAAGATAAAAAGCAGAGGGTAGGGCTAAATGGCCAATTTTCCCAATGGAGAAAAGTGAATAGTGGAGTACCCCAGGGATCTGTGCTGGGTCAACTGCTTTTTGACATATTCATAAATGACCTGGAAAAGGGAATAACGAGTGAGGTTATCAAATCTGCAGATGACATGAAACTATTTAAAGTTGTTAAAACCCATGAGGATTGTGGAAAATTGCAAGAGGATCTTGATAAATTGGAAGACTGGGCATCAAAATGGCAGTTGAAATTTAATATAGACAAGTGCAAAGTTATGCACCTAGGAAAGAACAACCCAAACTATGGTTACACGATGCAAGTTTCCATATTAGGAACCACCACCCAGGAAAAAGATTTAGGCGTCATTGTGGATAACATGTTAAAACCCTCCACCCAATGTGCAGCAGTGGCCAAGAGAGCAAATAGAATACTAGGTATCATAAGGAAAGGAATGGAAAATAAAACAAAGGATATTATAATGCCTCTGTATCATTCCATGGTACGACTGCACCTTGAATATTGTGTGCAATTCTGGTCGCCGTATATTAAAAAGGATATAGCATTATTAGAAAAGGTACAGAGAAGAGCCACCAGAATGGAAAAGGGGATGGAAGGATACTCCTATGAAGAGAGGCTAAAACGGTTAGGGCTCTTCAACCTGGAAAGGAGATGGCTGAGGGGAGATATGATAGAGGTCTGTAAATTAATGAATGGAGTGGAACGGGTAAACGTAGATTGATTGTTTACCTCATCAGAATAAAGAAAGACAGGGACATGCAATGAAGCTACAGGGTAAACTATTTAAGACTAATAAGAGAAAATATTTTTTCACTCAATGTGTAATCAAACTCTGGAATTTGTTACCGCAGGTTGTAGTAAAAGCTGTTAGTGTAGCTGGGTTTAAAAAAGGTTTGGACCAGTTCCTGGAGGAAAGGTCCATAAACCATTATTAAAAGGGACCCAGGATATCACTGCTGGACATGCATCGTGGAACCTGTGTCTATGTGGAAACTGCTACTGTAGGTGCTTGTGACCTAGATAGGCCACTGCTGGAAACAGGATACTGGGCTTGGTCTGACCCAGTATGACATATTTTATGTTCTTATGTTCTTATCATGTTTCCAACAGTGGTCAATCCAGGTCACAAATATCTGGTAGGTTCCCAAAAAGGCACACAAGTTCCACAATGGCCATCCTGGGTAAGCAGTGGATGTCCTGGATCCTCTTTAATAATGATTTAAGGACCTTTCCTCCAGGAACTTGTCCAAACCTTTTTTACACTAACAGCTTTTACTACGTCCTCCAGTAATGAATTCCAGAGTTTGATTATGCATTGAGTAAAAACATATTTTCTCTTATTAGTCTTAAATGGGTTACATTATAGCTTCATTACATGTCCTCTAGTCTTTCTACTTTTTGTTGGCGTAAACAACCAATCCACATTTACTCATTCCATTCCTTCCAGGGACTCACAATCAGCTGGCTGACAAGTTGTGTCAACAGCTGGATCCACATGAATGGTCCCTCAATCCTGCTGTTATTCAAGACATCTTTGCTCTTTGGGAACAGCCGGAGGTGGAGCTATTAATTTCTGAGGACATCATCAAGTGCCCCGTCTTCTCTCAATTCAACCTTTCCTCTAGCACAGGTGTCTGACGCTTTTGCACTGGGCCAGTCTTATGGTCTTCTGTATGCCTTCCTTCTGTTCCTGTTCAAGATCAAGCAAGACAAAGCATCAGTCATTCTGATAGCACCTCAATGGCCCCACCAAATCTGTTATCTCTATCTTCTGATGCTGCTGCATTATTCTCCTATACTTCTGGGAACTCAGACAGGCCTTCTGACTCAGCATCAGGGCTGCCTTCTAAATCCCAACCTCCAGTCCTTATTCTTGACAGCATGACAGTTTCAAGGCATCGAGCACTGATCTCTTCACTGCCACTGAATGTCCTTTCTGCTTCCCACAGACCCTCTATGCAGCGTTCCTATCAGCACAAGTGGGCCCTTTATCTTTATTAAGTTTCTTGCTATACCACACTTTTGGGAACCAGCAGGGTGATTTACAATAAAAGCAAAATACAGAAATGGCCAAAAAGGTCAGGTGCAGAAAAGAACTACAGTTCTTTACAGTATAGCCGTAATTGCACTAGAGGTAGGGGAGAAAGATGTGAAGAGAAAGGAGAAGATAGGTCGGGTAAGGAAAAGAGCTAGTTAGAGGGGGATGACAGGAGGTCATAGGCTAGACAGAAAAGATGAGTTTTAAGGAGTGTCTTAAACTTAAGGCATGATTGTTCCTGATGAAGGGGGAGAGGAAGTTCCAGAGGGACGGTGCTAGGAAGAAAAATGCTGAATTACAGGTTTGTTCCACGTGAGCATGGGCTAGGAAAGGAAATTCCAAGCAGCTATGTGTATGGAACGGAGGCTGCGAGGCACCAGATGGAACTGTAGAGAGTCAGCCAGGAATTGTGAGTTAGGATTAGCAGTTTGAAGATACTAGCTTAGGGAACTGGTAACCAATGAAGTTGAATTAGGTGGGCGTGATATGGCTGTAACCGGTGGTATGAGATATGAACTGAGCAGTGCTATTTTGGACTATCTGCAGGCGATGAATTTGGTGTTGAGAAAGGCTGGCAAAAATGATACTACAGTAATCAATGTGAGAAACTACCAAAGAAAAGAGAAGAATGATGAGAGAGGAAGGGGACAGAACATCGCTAACCGCTCTAATTTGACGAAGAAAAAAGAAGGAATGTCACGTGAGGGCAGAAATGTGGGCCCATTTTGTTCAATGGACCCCAAAACATAGACAGGATCCAGTTCACTGTTCGGTGAGCCAGCTTTTGTCTTATCTCCTTCACCTGTCTAATTCAGGGCTACAGACTAATTCAGTACGTTCTCATATTTTGGCTATCACCACTTTTCATGACCCCGTGGATGAGAAGCCCATCTTTGTCCATCTGGTAGTCTACAGATTCACGAGGGTCTCATGAACACCAATCCTCCTGTCCAACTGCCTTGCCAGCCTGGGACCTTAATGTTATCTTCTCTCAGCTGATGCAACCACTATTTGAGCTTCTCCTGTCCTCTTCGCTCGAACATCTCACCTAGAAAACTGTCTTCCTCATTGCCATCACTTCGGCCAGACATCTGGGGGAAATCTAAGCTCTTGTGCATTATCCCCCATATACACAATCCTTTCATGACAAGGTCGTCCTTTGGACTTATCCTAAGTTTCTCCGAAAGGTGACTTTCACATCAGCAACCTATGGTGCTCCATACCTTCTTTCCAAACGTCTCTGTGGGCTCTCCAAATTACATACACTGAATTGCAGAAGAGCTCTGCTCTACTATCTGTATCGTACTGAACTTCTACGCAAGTCATCCCAGTTATTCCTGACTTTCAATCCCAATAACCCTGGGCAACCAGCAACAAAGCTGGCCATTTTTTTTTTTTTTTTATGCTTGAGGGCTGTTTATATTTATGGGATATTGTTTTGATCACGCTGTGAAATTATTTTCCCATATTGATCCAATTTGATAGTTCATTGGGATTTAATATGTTGGTACCTATAGGCACTGCTAATGAGAGGTGGAGATTTTGTTTTTTTCAGTGTCATGTTTGGAAACAAAATTTTATCATCCCTCCTCATCTTGCAGAAACAAGCACCTTTTATAATCCATTTCATGTCCTGGAGCAGGTATAGCAGTCCAACAGGGAGCAAAGGTGCACTTGCAAGAAAGTTGAAGTAACAACAGAACAGCTGCAATGAGTGGCAGTCAACAAACTTTATAAAAGACCCCATCTTGGACTTTCTCAGGGGGTGCAAGCCACAAAATTAAAACAAAACTAAGTAATAAACAATAAATAATAATACCATTAAAACTTAAATAGAAATATAAAATCAAACCGATTTATACATATAAAAGAAATGAAACCATATGATGTACAAATAAAACATAAATCTGATGCCGTAAAAATCATATGCACTAAGGTTAATAAGGGATATAGATATAATCATGGAAGCACCCAGTAGTATGCAGGATGGTATCTACTAGTTACACCATTAAATCAATATCATTAAGGCTTTGTTAACTCCATCTATCAGTAAGCATAACTATTTAATCATGTAGCATAATATGGTTTTCAAATCAAAAGAGAGAGAATCCTACAAAGTGATGAGGAGGACATGAATTCTAATAGACACCTGTAAAAACATCACATAAAGTATGTAGTTATATATCAGGTAGTGGAGGAGTTATTGGTATCAAGGAAGAGGCAGAAATTGGCAGAAGGGTACCTGTTTGTTGGAGCCTAATAGGCAACACTGGAATGACAACTTTAAAATAAACGCAGTATACTTCTGCATGGAAGAACAATTGCCTGATTATAAAAACTCATACTTTGTACAGGTAATAAGATAGGTAAAAGTAAGAAGGAACAACTTGCCTTCAAAGGTGCAGACTCACAATGCCACATCCGCTGAAAAGAAGCCATAGAAGAATAAAGGGTCCTGATCTTCGCGCCAAAAATAGAGGTCAAAGTTCACGTGCATCTTTAGCGACCTGCCCCAGTCACGCCCCTGGATGACTTGGACATGATTGTGTTGAACATGTGAGATGTCTTTATGACATCCAAATCACTAGAGCTTCTAAAATGATCCTACGTACTTAAAAAAAAATGAATAATAAGTACCCTACCATAAAATTAACCCACAAGTATACAGGGTGGCCCAAAAAAATATTTAAAAACTCAAAAAGACAGATGTAAATGATTGACAAATTTTAAAAAAAGATGGCGACCAGAAATTGTCGAAAATTTAGCCGTTGCCGCAGGGCCGGGTCCCGAGGCCGGCATTGTAACCGGGTCCCGGGGCCCGAACCCTCGGCACGTGATGTGGGTCGAGCCTGCGGGTGGGGGGGGGGGGAGTAAGGGCGGGCTGCGCTCTGCAGCTCGTGGCGCTGTCAGGCACCAGATTGGCTAAGAGGACGGAGGAGGCGGGGCGGCAGGGAGCGAGGGGGGAGCACTTGTATTCCTTCTCCCTCTCTCGTCCTGCTCGCCCCGGCGAAAGGTGTCCCTCCCTCCCTCCCTTGTTTGCTATAAGGGGGTGGTTGTCACAGCTGGGGGGGGGGTGTTACTTGGATTCTCTGGCTTGAGCGGGGTAGCGAGCTGGCGCTCGTCGACCCGGCGGGGCAGTTGAGGCTGATGCCGCTTTGAGTGGGAGCGGTTCAGCTCCTTGGGTGGGAGAGACGTCCCGGCTGGGGTCTCTGCCCGGTGGAAGACAACTGGAGCCTGCCTCTGCTAATGACATGGCGAGGTGGGCGGCGGGTGAAAGGGGGGGTGGATGATGCACCACTTTGCTAGAAACGGCTGGTGGGGCATCATCCGGAGAAGGGGGGGGGCAGGGGGGCATCTGGCATTTTTGGTGATATTGAGTTGGCCCATGTTGGGCCGGATTTTCACTGTTTGTTAATAAAGCTGCGACCAAGCAACTGTTTATCATAATCTGGTGTTGGCTTGTTTATTTGGGCTTCATGTGGTTGGTCAGGGGGTGGGGGATGCGGGGTTGGGGCTTCCGGCTACCCCGGTTATAAAGATGTTATATAGCTAAAAATGGTAAATAAGTAAACTATTTAAGCTTTTAATTTACGAGATGCTCTCACTTTTTTTGGGCCACCCTGTAGTCATTTGCTTTTCTTTCCCAGACAAATTCCATTTCATTCCCTTTTCTATAGTTACAACTCAGAAATGAGTTTGAAGATTAGATAATTCACTGATCAGCACTGTAATATGTCTTGAAGCCCTTTTTGGATACAAGGTACTGAAACAAAATAAATTACAGTTATTATTATTATTTTATGACCCTAGGCAAGTAATAATTGTACCTCAAGAGCTGCATAGTAATTAATGAGATGTTTCGGACTGGGACTCTTTTTGCTTCCTTTTAATACCCAGAATATACAGTAATTGCACTAATACAATTACAATAATTTAGTACTTGACTAAAAATACCTTCTGAATTCATGCTAAATAGCATTAAAGTGACCTTGAAAGTAGTAATTAATGAAATAGCTAGTGGAAAGCAAATGTTGATGGAAGCCAAGTTTGCGTGTGCAGTATTCACATTAAAGATGCATAAGTCTTCCAGTTCTGAAAATGATTTTTCCACTTGCAAGCTCAATGTCCAAAGCTATTTAATAACAGAAAGAAAAGTGTTGAAAAGGGTAGACACAGTCTTCAAAGGTTTTATCCATTTGTGTCATTAATTTTTATACTACATGCTAGGGTTCAAAAGACTCCAATAATCCATATTACAAAAGCATGGCATTTGGCCAAGGCTTTTTTGTTCTTCAGGAGAGCGCTTAGAAGATGATAGAGAGCTGATAACTGAAGTGAAAATTAAATTACCTCATTTTAATGAGTTCATGGATATCAACTATTCCTTTTGTTTTATCAGTTCTTTGAAATACAGCTTTCTTGTCCTCTGGTAAAAGAGAATACTGTGTGTCAGGCAGCTCTAATTGCTGCTGAAATCATTATTACCAAAGGATTTTATGACAGTTAAAAATACAATTTATTAATCATATGCTAATTTTTTTAATGTTGTTTGTTTAATTATGGAGTGGAGGAGTAGCCTAATGGTTAGAGCACTGGCTTGGTAACCAAAAGATCAGGTTCAATTCCCACTAGCACTCCTTGTGGCCTAGAGCAAGTCACTTAACCCTTCCTTGCCTTGGAAGAAAGGCCTGGCAATCTACTTCCGGTTACACTACCAAGAAAACCCAGGAGGTGATGGGTCAGCACATGCACATTACATTTTTTTTTTGTTTAATTGTATCGTGTTGTTTTAAAATATGAAAAAAAAACCTAAGAGCCTGAAGATTATGAATATAAAATTATAATCCAATAAGGATGCTGTACTTAATGAATAGAAATCCACTGATAGATCATGGTTTGTTCTCAGCCTAATTAAAGCTACAAGTTAAATAATGTATAATTTTTATTTGTTTCTGAAATTTTTAGAATATTCACAAGAACAGAGATTTGATTACCTTATCAGAATATAGAAAGACTAGGAGACATGCAATGAAGCTACAGGGTAAACTATTTAAGACTAATAAAATAAAATATTTTTTCACTCAACGTGTAATCAAACTCTGGAATTTGTTACCGGAGGATGTAGTAAAGGCTGTTAGTGTAGCTGGGTTTACAAAAGGTTTGGA
This sequence comes from Ichthyophis bannanicus, assembly GCA_033557465.1. Taxonomy (NCBI): domain Eukaryota; kingdom Metazoa; phylum Chordata; class Amphibia; order Gymnophiona; family Ichthyophiidae; genus Ichthyophis; species Ichthyophis bannanicus. The sequence goes on along the minus strand of CM066031.1, from coordinate 924,711,805 downwards.
CAAGTTCCTGGAGGAAAGGTCCATAAACCATTATTAAGAAGTGACCGAAGATATCAATGCTTGACCCAGTACAAGCATTGTGGAACTTGTGTCTCTTGGGGAAACTGCTAGGTACATATGACCTAGATTGGCCACTGTTGGAAACAGAATACTGGGCTTGATGGACCTTGGTCTGACCCAGTATGGCATATCTTATGTTCTTATGTTCTTATGATTTCTGTCAGGGGGGTCGGTGTCAGGGGCATCGGCTCTCCGACAGTATTTTCATGGCATCAGGAGCTTTCTCTGATGCTTGGATCATCTGAGGGGAAAATATTCTTGGGGGCATGCACAAGATGTTTAAGTCATCTCAGACTAGGTGTAGAGATATTGGAGCTTTGATTTTTACGTATTCCTCTACGTGTTTCTCTGCATCGGGTGCAGAAAATATTAGCATGCCATTTTAATACACACAGCTCATTTGCCTATAATTTAAATATGCTTCACATTACTGTGTGTGCTTGCTTGTCCTTGCTCTTTACAAGTCCGTCAATCTCTATTCTGCATTGGGCGTGTCAAAACTTGTGCTTATAAGTTGTATTATCTGCATGAAAGAGCATGTAATTATTAGGAATGCATGTGGTCAAAAAGAAGGTTTAGTTAGTGCTCTTTTAAAACAAATTTGTTCAGATTTTGAGGCTTTTTTTCATGTTTGTTTTACATAATTCATTCTGTAGGGATGCATTGCATGCATGATAGAACTTTTTAAGCATGCATATTGATTGTGCACCTGTTTAGGCACTCACAGTAAGCGAAAGCATGCTGATGAATGCGCATCCATATTAATTAAGAGCTTGGAGATGTAACAATCATTTCTATGTTTCTTTACCAAATGACTGCTCCAAATGTATGTGCCATGAACTACAGGTGCAGTTTCTGCAGCCTTAAATACATTTTATTAAAAGCTCTGTACTCAGTGAGTCTTTTGTAAAATACCCTGCAAATTGTGAACATCCAGCATTGGACATCCCTTTTCTTCCTTAAAGGACCTGTGCAAAATCGGGCTTCGTCTTCTCCCCCCCCCACCCCCCACCACACACGTACCACTTCTAATTATCTAAGTAACAAGTCATTATAATTTCCATATTACTACAATTTTTCATCTGAGAAATAGTACTAATTAAGTAGTTCTGCTGAATCTAATTGATTTGCCATGAAAAATGCTTTAATTACCAGAAAATCTCATGTGGCACCCCAGTAATTGACCTAGTATGGTATAAATCATCATTTCATATATAGCTACTCTATTAGACTTTATTCTTTTTAAATTATTTTGTACAATTTGATATTATTTTCAGCCTTCCATGCCTTTTAGTTATTTTTCAGAAAGTTTAGCAGACAATTCTGCCTACAGAAAAAAATTTCTACTCATCATTCTTAGATGAACCAGTGATCTTATTATTAACTTATACATAACAATTAAAAGAATACACATTAACTGGCTCCTAAAAATGTACTTTTGATCGCCTAATAAAGTGTTTATGAATTGCTGTATTAGGATTTTCCCAGACATCTCCAGAGCCATCCCCAGAGCCAAGAAGGAAGCAATTTTTGTTGCTAAAAACTGGGGGGTTTCAGTTGATGGGTGGGGGGGTATTCATTTTACATTTTCCTTGTAAGTTCTTAATTGAGTTGGCTGGGTCCAACTTTTTTTTTTTGACCCGCAGGACCTGTACACCTTTATATCCTCTAGGGTGGTTACTGTTCAATCCCGACCCAAGGATAGTCCCAACAAAAGCCCTGAAGTACAGTAGGGGCATTTATACAGTATGAATGTTGCTCCCCTCTGAGTCTGCTTGTAATATTATTTATTTACATTTCTTTTATATCGCGCTATTCAACATCAGTGCGGTTTACATAGAACATAAAACATACACGTTGCATATAATGAAACAGTGTTTACAGGTAACAGGAACTAGAACTTGGATAACTTGGGGTAACTATTTACATCAGATTTTCATATTGTACAAGCTAAACTTATAAGTGACTTATAGCGGAGGATTTGTCATGATATCTATATTAGACTGTAGGTGACGTTACTGTATCTTCGTCTATCTTGTAGTATTGAAGGAAAAGGTAGTGTTTCACTGCCTTCCTAAATTGGGTCAAGTCAGTGATTGCTCGTATGTTGGGTGGGAGAGAATTCCAGCTTCTCGGTGCACATAGTTTGAAAGCTCTGTTAGCTGTAGTGTGAGTGCAGTGGGTTAATTCTATTGGGACAACTAATGAGTTTATCGCTGTTGATCTCCTGGACCTGTTGGATGGTGTGGTATGAACGAGTTCCGCTAGTGATGTAGAGGCTAGACCATTGATTGACTTGAAAGTAAGCAACAGAATTTTGAACGATAGTCTGGACTGAATGGGGAGCCAGTGAAGATGTTTTAGGATGAGTGTGATTTGGTTCTTCTTAGGCGCTCCGATTAGAACTCTCGCTGCAGAATTCATTGCAAGCTGTAGAGGGTTTAAAGTAGACAGAGAGAGACCATGCAGGATTGAATTTGCATAGTCAAAATGAGGCATGATAAGTGCCGGATAGATTGTTCGGAAGTTGCTTGGATCAAGTAGGAAACGAAGGTGCCTGAGGGTACGGATCCTGTGGTATATCGCTCTGACTACATTGCTTATTTGAAGTTTCATGTCAAGGCGCTGGTCCAAAATGATTCCAAGGTACCTGATCGAGGATTTAGTCCGGAGTTCTGCTTCCTTGACTTTTATATATGTTGGTGTTATAAAATTTGAATTCCTTGTGATGAAAAGCACCTCCATTTTCTTGTGCTGAATTCTAAGGTTTTGTGATCGAAGCCAATTGGATACTGAGTCAAAGCATTCTGCAATTGGTGAAAGGTCTGGGTTTTCTGTTGAGAAGGGCATGTAAAGAAGGACGTCATCCGCGTATCCCAGGCAGTTTACCCCAAAAGAGCGAATGAGATTACAGATAGGTTGCATGTAGATATTAAACATCAGGGCAGAGAGGGATGATCCCTGCGGGACTCCTTGCTTTTGGTGGAAAGGTTTAGAAGTTGAAGCCCCTGAACGTACATGTTGCCATCTATTTGTGAGATAAGATTCACACCAGGTTATCGCCGTTTCTGAAATACCCTTCTCCCTGAGGCACACCAGTAGAAGCTTGTGACATACTGAGTCAAAAGCAGCTGCTATGTCAAGGAATATAAGGACAAAGCCCTGCCGGATGTTATCAATTCCTGTGGATATGTTATTTATAAGTGTGGTGAGGAGGGTATCTACGCCGTGTTGTTCTCTAAAGCCGTATTGGCATGGGTCTAGTGGTGAGTTGTTGTCGACATGGTCTTGGATTTGTCTTTGTACCTCTTTTTCTATTATTTTAGCCAAAAGTGGAATGCTCGATATCAGTCTGTAAGATTCCACTTTCAAGCTATCGAGCTTGCTGTTTTTCAACAGAGGTCTAATGGAGGTATGTTTGAGGGATTGAGGAAACACCCCTGTTGTAAAAGATCTTTCCATGAGCTTGGCTATAAATGGGCTAAGATCAGACCGTAGCTCCTTTATCCAGAAGGCAGGGCAAGGGTCAGTCTGGGCAATGGTGGTGTTGATCGTAGTGATGGTGTTTTCAATGTGTTTCTTAGCTGGTGTAGAGAACATGGTCAAGGGTGTTATATTATTTTGTACTATTGCCCTTGAGGGTACTGGAGATTTGTTGGTATGGCTTATCTTTGTTTGCAGATAGTCAGCAAAGTCTTGAGGGTGGATATTGTTTGATTGTTCAGGTACTGGTTCCTTTGTTAATTTCTTTATGAGGCTGAAAAGGTCATGAGGTTTATTCAATGACCGCTTCAGCGAATCTATGTGAAATTGCCTTAGATTGGTAGTTACTGCTTCAGGATGTTGCGCCAGATGGGAATTATATGCATTTTGATCAATTTCTGAGTGAGATTTGCGCCAGCGTCTTTCCAACTTCTGTAGGGAGGTGAGAGATGATCGAAGTTCTGAGGTGTACCAAACTGCTGAGGCTCTGGTCCTTAATGGCTTGTTGGATGGTGGACGTACGGCAGAGGGTTGCTACTAAAATGATTAATGGGCTTCATTATAAAGCATATGAGGACAGACTTAAGGATCTTAATATGTACACCTTAGAGGAAAGGCGGGATAGAGGTGATATGATTGAGATGTTTAAATACCTCCGTGGCATAAATGTTCAGGGAGAGAGCCTCTTTCAATTGAAAGCAAGTTCTGCTACAAGGGGACATGAGATGAGGGTGAAGGGAGATAGATTCAAGAGTAATATGCGGAAATATTTCTTTACAGAAAGAGTAGTGGATCCATGGAATAGTCTCCCAGTGGAGGTGGTAGAGATGAGGACAGTAACTGAATTCAAAAAAGCATGGGACCAACACTGAGGATCTCTAAAGGTAAAAAGTGGACTGTTGTAGTTGTTGTTATGGAAGGACAGACTATATAGGCCATGTGGTCTTTTTCTGTCATCATGTTTCTATGTTTCTAATATTACTGAAATTTTCGTTCCAATCAGAGACCATCTCTTCCTGACTGAGTATTGTCGTGGCTAGAAGTGGGCGTGTTTTACTCAGGATAAACTCCCTATCAAAGGCTTGAAACCTTCGTTCTGGTGCCTTGGGAGAGCTAGTCAGCCTTTTGATTTTGTTCTGGTTATTTCTGATTATGGGTAGTTGGAAAACGATCAGTTTATGATCAGACCATGGAACTGCAGATAAGTAGAGTCCTAAGTTGTCTTTTGATTTGGGAAATGTCTGTGGAGCAAAAATCAGATCAAGTAGACCTCCTTTAACGAGTGTAGGTTCATCTACTAGCTGGGTGTATCCAAGGTCTTTGAGAGCCTCAAGGAAGGCTGAGGACTGAGCCTCTTGTAGTGATGGGAGATTGAAATCTCCCAAAACCCAACTCGGTATGCATGGGCTTTGAGTGTTAGATGCCAAGTCAATTATTGAGGAAAGCACATCTGGATCTTGAGATGGGGCTCGATAAATGAGATTAATAGAGCAGAGTTTGTTAGATATAGTAATTGACTCAAGATTCTTTGTGCTGTCTGAGTTTATCATGTAGAAGTGAAGGTCTGATTTGGTGAGGGCGAGTACCCCTCCTCCTCCTTTATTGTTTCTATGACACGTGTGAATTGTGAAATTGGGTGGGAGGAGTTGGTTCAGCAGGACGTTGTCGTCGCTAGAGAGCCATGTCTCTGTAATCATGAGAATGTCAACGTTATGGTAAGATATCAGTTCTGTGATCACTGGCCATTTTTTGCGTATTGATCGGGCATTTATGAGCCCACATCTTAGGTTTTGGGTAGGAGAAATTTCCTCATGTTGTGGTTTCTTGTTCTGTTGTAGTGCGATATGCAGTAAGTGGGACTGGCGGGTTTGGAACGTTTTGTCAAATCTTTGAAAGGTGTCATTTGACCATCTCCTCTCATGGTTCCGAAGGATTGGTATGTTAAATTGATTGGGAGATAGCGCTTTGGCGTTATTGATCAATTCTGTTAGAATGTACAGAGCAATTAAGGTGAAGGCTAAGGTAGACATTTTCATTACCATCCCTGGAGTGTGTAATTAATGAGTGTATGCTGGGTGGAGGCTGACTAATAGTAATGACTAATAAAATAAACTATAGGCAGGGAATGTGTCCAGCTCACTAGTGTACCTAAAGCAAATGAGAGCTCACTAGCATATATAAAGTATGAAGTTGGCTAGCTTCAATATGTGGTGCGGTATCTATATAGACAATAATGAATATACTATATGCAGAACATAATGAATATATTATTGGTAGGAAGTGCGTCAGCTCACTAGTAACGTGAGGCATATGAAGTTGGCTAGCTTCCAAATGTGGTTCAGTATATATGCAGATATCAAGATTTGTAATAGAACAATAGCTCAAATAGAACAGTAGTTCAAATACGCCTAATACATGTGATTATCTGGAAAAATCCAGTACTACATACAAGATGATAACCAGTATGCAATATGCAGACAATAGCGAAAATGCTATATGCAGACAGTGGTGAGTATGCTATATGTAGAAATGTGACCAGCTCACTAGAAACGTGAAGCATATTATGTTGGCTGGATATCTAGTTAGACATCTAGTTAGATAATTACAGCTTCGTTTTATGAGATGATCACAGCTTTGTGGCATGGGTCTTACCGATCTTAGAGCAGCAGAGTACTTTATTTACAGGTTAGTTGGAAAGTTGTCGGGGAAATGTGTTCATTTCATCTGCTTCATAGATTTTTTACATTGCTCGAGAAGGAGGAAAGAGTGGATTCTTGGAGTGACTGAGGGTTGTGTTCGGCCCGGTCCGTCGGGCCCGCCTGGCGGCGGTTTCTTTCAAAGGAGCTGCTTCTCCTCCTCCCACAGCCCTGATTGGGCTGGAGGCAGGCTGATGTGATCGCCCCTCTCGGGAGCCTGAAGATGGCTGCATTCCCGCCGGCGGCGGTTTCTTTCAAAGGAGCTGCTGCTCCTCCTCCCACAGCCCCGATTGGGCTGGAGGCAGGCTGATGTGATCGCTCCTCTCGGGAGCCTGAAGATGACTGCTTTACTAGGTTATTGTATCTGATTAGGGTGTGCCTTTGATTTATGCTCTTCCTTTACCCATATATTGAGGGCTTGTGGGTGCTGCTCTTATTTTCTCTTATTTTGTATTTCCTTTGTTGTATATGATCTTGACTATGTTTCCTTTTGCCCCGATCCCCCCCACCCACCCAATAACAAAAATCCCCAGTGGCACAGTGGCTCTGATCTCCCCCACCCATTAAAAAAACACTGGTAGCCTAGCGGCCCCAAACCCCCCCCCCCCGCCCTTCCCCCTCCTGGTACCTTTAATCTAGAGTGGGAGCATTGCCCATGTCCTCCCACTCCTGAGACACTATCTTGAAAAATGGCAGCACCTGGGATGCACCAGGTGGGGTCAGACTGCCATGTAAAGCAGAAAATGCTCCTGCTTTTGATTGAAGATACTGGGAGAGGGGTGAGAGGTTTTTGGCTGCTGGGCCACCAGGTTGTTGTTTTTTTTAATTGGGTATGTAGGGGTATCGGGGACACTGGACCACATGGAGGTTTTTTTTAATTCACTTTCCCCGATGCCTAGATCATCTGAGGCAAAGTGTCAAACTTCCCCCCAGATGACCCTGTTTCTCTGGGAGAGCATACGAAGCTTATGCCGACTTCAATGCACATGTTTTTGGCATGCTCTCCCAGTTTAACACTGACATTTGTGCCTCAGTTTAATGTATTGCTAATTTGCATATGCCCATCTTTCTGCCTGCTGGTGCTGAAGTCACGTCCTATCGATGCGCTGCACAGAGGCGTACATAGCTAATAGCAAGCGACTTCAGCGCCGGCTTTTGGTTTCTTTATCTTTATTTCAGTTCTTGATATACCGCTCTACGAGAGCACATCAGAGCAGTTTACAAAAGTTCAAAAAGCATATTGCCAGGAAAAAGTAAAGGAATGACATATACTTTGACAGGAAAGAAGGGAACAAGAGGACAGGAAAGATGGGGAAATAGGGGAGAGAGTAAATTAATCAGAGAAGAGAGGGAACAAGACATGAGAGAGGGGGAGTTGAGTAGGGACAGGATGCCTCAGCTGGGGTTGGGAGGAGCGGGGAGACTGAAGGCATTGCAGAAGAGATGAGTCTTTAACAATGATTTCAACCTGGTAAAGGAGAGTTCAAGTCGAAGATCTGAGGGAAGGGAGTTCCAAAGTTTAGGACCAAGAAAGAAGAACACAGAGTTATGGGTGGATTCTAAATGAACCAGGGAGGGAGAGAGGAGGGACATGTGGTTTGCATGAATGTGTCGGAGTGAACGCTGGGGAGTATGAAGATGGACCAGATTGGAGAGGTACTGGGGTGTGCTGGTGTGAATAGCTTTGTGGACAAAAGTTAAGACCTTAAACTGAATTCACTGGGAAGCCAGTGAAGGTGAATGAGTAAAGGTGTAGCATGATCTGTACAGGAAGCGTGTGTGACAATGCAGGCTGCTGTATTCTGTAGAAGTTGAAGTCCGCGTAGTTGGTATTGTGGGAAGCCAGCAAGGTCAATGTTACAGAAGTCAATCCTGTTCATTACAAGGGAAAGAAGAAGAGTAATCAGGGAGGAAGTAGCAAGGAAGGGGTGGACAGCATGAATCTGGCATAGGGAGCAGAAGGAGAGGCGGATTATGGAGGACAGATGGCCGTGAAAGGATAGGGCGGAGTCTAGGGAGACACCAAGGTAGTGTAACGTGGGGACCAGGGGGATGGGGAGGAGGAGAGCAAGGGAGCTATGGAGGGGATAGGACTGCCAATGGTGAACCAGATGGCCTACGTTTTTGCTAGGTTGAGATGGAGGAAGGTCGAGGTCAACCAAGTGCTAATGCAGGAGAGTCAGATGTTGAAAGGGGTAATGTCAGGGCAGTGGGGTTGGTGTGATACAAAAGGATGATGTCATCTGCGTAGTAGTACACAGAGACACTGTGCTGTTGGATCCGGAGGGTGAGGGGAGCCAAGTAGACATTGAAAAGGAGAGGGGAAAGGACAGAGCCCTGGGGGATGCCACAGGGTAGGGGGGTGATTGGTGAGTAAGAGGAACCGGAAGAAACAGAAAAGGACCTAGAGGTTAGAAAGGAGTGAAATCAGTGAAGGACGGAGCCACTGAACCCAGCTTCAGAGAAGCGAGTGAGAAGTATGGTGTGGTCAACGAGATCGAAAGCAGAAGACAGATCCAGAGAGACCGCAGTCTGTGTTTTCCACTTCATTCCCCCTATGACTATGATCCCTGTTTTCTGGGGCAACCATTCTCCCCCTTTCGCCCCCTTAACGCGTTCTCATGGCCCCTCTCATTGTCCTTCTGTAAACCACATTCCCTGCCCACCCCCTTGCTCTTCCGTTTCCTCCCATCTCTTGTCTCCCCCCTCTCCTCCCAACCCTGTCTATGTTTATGTTTATGTTTATTAAAATATTTTCTATACCGCCCCATACCAGTGGCATCTGGGCGGTTTACAATTATTAAAATAACATTACATTACAGGCTGTTAAGAAACTGAAAAGAATGCCAGTTAAAATAATAAAAGCGATAGAGGAGAGGCAAAGGATAAAATAACATAGCAAGTAGAGAAACATCAACAGGAGGAAGAGGAGGGAGACAAGGACGGGGAAGGGAGATCGAATGCCAGACCAAACAAATGGGTTTTGAGTTGCTTCTTAAAGGCTTGGTAGGATTGCTCTGAGCGGAGGGAAGGGGGGAGTGAATTCCAAAGTCTAGGGCCCAGGAAGTAGAAAGCCGAGGAACGAGTGGATTCAAGATGGGCTTGGGAAGGAGAAGGGAGGGACATACGGTTAACATGGATAGAACAGAGCAAACGATGGGGGGTGCGGAATTGAATCAGATCTGCAAGATAGAGAGGGGTACCTGTGTGAATCACCCTGTGCGCAAATGTAAGAATCTTGTACCGTATACGAAACGAAATTGGTAACCAATGATGGTGCAAAAGTAGGGGAGTGACGTGATCGTAGCGAGAAGCACAAGATAGTACATGGACCGCTGCATTCTGGACACGCTGTAAACGGGAAAGTTGAGATTGTGGTAAACCAGCTAAAGACACATTACAATAATCAAGACGGGACATTACGAAAGAAAGAATAAGAGTAGCTAGGGCAGAGGGTGATAGAAAAGGGTGCACAGCCCGAAGCTGTTTGAGGGAGAGAAAGGAGCGCTGAACTATTGAAGAGATGTGTTCCTTGAATGAGAGAGAAGAGTCAAGAATAACACCAAGATACTTGAGGGAAGAAACAAGAGGAATGGGCTGGGAAGAAAGAAAAGGGGCACAGGTGGGAGAAGGACTCCCGAGGGTGAACCATATGGCAAAAGACTTAACGGGGTTGACATGGAGAAAATTAGAGGTGAACCAGGAGGCAACAGCAGAGAGACAGAGGTTAAGGGGAGAAATATCAGGCACAAGGGAATCTGCATGGTGCAGGAGAATGATATCATCCGCTTAATAGTACGCGGAGATACCAAATTGCTGGATTACTAGAGCAAGAGGGGCCAGGAAAACATTAAAGAGAAGGGGAGCAAGAACAGATCCCTGAGGTACACCACAGGAGAGAGGAATGGAAGCTGAAGAGGAAGACCCAACCACTACCGAAAAAGAACGACAGGAGAGAAAAGAACGAAACCAGTGAAGAACCATACCAGAAAGACCAGCGTCTTGAAGACGAGTAAGAAGAGTGCAATGATCCACCAAATCGAAAGCTGCAGAAAGATCGAGAGAGACAGCGAGAGTGAGAAGACCACGATCGTGAGCAGCATGCACTTCATTGAGAAGAGAAAGAAGGATAGACTCTGTGCTATGACCAGGACGAAAACCAGACTGCCGGGGGTGCAGAACAAGAGAGGCTTCGAGATGAGCAGAGAGCTGAAGGAAGACAAGTTTCTCGAGAAATTTAGAAAGGAAAGGGAGATTAGAGACAGGGCGCCAATTGGAGAGGACTGTAGGGTCAGAAGTGCGGGATTTCAATATTGGATGAACAGTAGCGTGCTTCCAGGGAGTAGGGAAAAAACCGGAAGATAGACTAGAGTTGAAAAGTGAGAGAATATAAGGAGAGAGGGATAGAGAAGGTTCCAGGAGCCAACGAGAGGGAATGGGATCAGCTGGGCAAGTTGTTTTGCGGATAGAAAGGAAAGTAGTTTGAAGAACAGCTGGGGAAATTATCTCAAAAGAGGACCAGGAGTGAGACAAGGTGGGAGCAGGAGGGGAAGGAGAAAGAGGAGTGAGCGGGGAAGACACTGCCAAAGGGGAGAGGGGGGGAGGACAGGAAGGGAAGGACTGGCGGAGGGTTTGGACCTTAGAGACAAAAAAGGAAGCAAGGGAAGAAGGGTCAGGAGAAGCTGAAGGGGGGGGGGGAAGGGGAGGTAGAGCAGAATGGGATGCCGTAAGGGAACGAAAGATAGTATACAGTTGCCGGGAAGAATTTGAAGAGGAAGAAATGAGCTTGGAGTAGTAGTTACATTTCGCTGAGTGAAGGAGGGTACGATAGTGACTATGACAGGAGCGAAAGTTGCGGAGAGAAGAAGATGGACGCTTACGCCAAAGGCGTTCTGCTCGACGGAGATATTTCCGATGAAGAAGAAGACCAGAATGAAACCAGGGATGCCGGGGACAGCGGTGGGGAGGTAGATGAGGACGAAGTGGGGCAATGTCATCGAGAGCAGCGGACAAGGAGGAATGCCAAAGATGGGCTTGAGCATCAACAGAAAGTGAAGGAAAGTCACTAGGGAATATAGAAGCAGAAGGAGGGAATTGAAGAAGTGTATCAGCCGTAAGCTTACGAGTTGGTACAGAAGAGGGAAAACCAGAAGTGGAGGCATGGTTAAGAGACATTGGAGAGGAGTCAGAAGAACCTGTCAAAGAAGACCGGACAGGGATAGAAAAAAGAAGACAGAAGTGGTCAGACCAGGGAAGGGGCAAAGAGGAAAGAGAAGAGGGAGGGATGGAGGAAGAGTTGGAAGTAATAAGGAGATCCAGAAAATGACCTGCAACATGAGTGGGGAAGGAGACGAATTGGCGTAAAGACATATCAGATAGAAAAGTGAGAAAAGAGAGGTCCCTTGTTGAAGAAGGTAGATCAACATGAACGTTGAAATCTCCCAGGATCAGAAGATTAGGATAAAGAAGCGAAGCTTCAGAAATAGTGGCCAGAAGAGAATCCCTCAGAGACGCAGAAAGAGAGGGAGGAGCATAAATGAGAAGAAAGTAGCAGGGGTGGGAGGAGGAATTTAGCCGGAGAAGCAAAGATTCTGGGTAGAGCAGAGAAGAAGAGGTGGGAAGTTCCGAGAGAGGGAGAGAGGAACGATATACAACCGCAACACCCCCTCCGCTTCTACCCCGACGAGACATGGACAAAAACGAATAACCAGGTGGGAGACAACGATTGAGGAAAGATTCTTTGCCCTCTCTCAACCAAGTCTCCGTGAGGAAGAAGAGGTCGAGAGTGTGGTGCGAAATAAGATCATTGACCAGAAGTGTCTTAGAACGAAGCGACCGACAGTTTAACAAGGCAAGCTGTAGCAACACAAGGGAGGACGGGGGCAGGGATGGGGCCAACGGGCGTGACGGTGCCAGTGAGCAGTATGTTAGGTTAGAGAGCTGGCGAGCCAGAGAACCAGGAGGAGCAATGTCCTTTCATTTTGGTCTTCTGAACTGCCGCTCTCTTCGCTCTAAAACCCTGCTGATCTCTGACCTCATCCTTCAAGAATCCCTTGATGTTCTCCTCCTTACTGAGACCTGGTTGAGGCAGGGGGAAGATGCACTCTTAGCCCGGTGTCTGCCCCCTGACTTTTCTGGTATCTCCGTCCCTCGCGTTGGCCGTGCCGGTGGCGGCGTCGCTGCCCTCATTCGCTCTTCCATTCCCTTCTCCCCCATTTCCTCTCCCTTGCTCCGATATCCTGAAGCTTTGCTCCTTCGTCTCCATTTCACCCCCCCCCCCACTCTACCTCCTCCTCCTCTTCTATTCCCCACCAGCTCTACGTCCTGAGCTCTGGGATTCCTTGCTCTCTTCCCTTACCGATCTGTCCCTAGCTTTCCCTCGTCTGATTGTCGCTGGCGACTTTAACTTGCATCTTGACCCCCCTGTCTCCGCCAGAGCTCAATCCTTCAACACCCTCCTCCATGACTTATCCCTCCTCCAGCTTGTCCCCTTCCCAACCCACTCTGCTGGGTACACCCTTGACCTGCTTCTTTCTTCCTCAGCCCCCACTTATCTACTACAGCCTCTTCAGGCCCTTCCCCTACCCTGGACTGATCATTATTGCGTCTCTTTCCTTTTTCGTCCTTCACTTGCTGATTCCCCCCCCCCTTTACGCAACTCCCCCTCACCTCCTTTCCTTGCTCTTGCCGTCTAACTCCCTAGACCCCCCCAGCAATTTCCCCCTGCCTCTGATCTCCTTCCGCCCGATTTCTCTCTCCTCTCTCCCTCTACTCAGGCCTCCACCTGGGCTTCCGCACTTTCTGCCGCCCTTGATCATATAGCCCCTCTTCATCCCCGTCCCCCCACCCACCGTCCCTCTCAACCTTGGTACCATCCCGGTCTCTACCTTCTGTGCGCCCAGCTCCGCTGTGCTGAACGCTTATGGCATAAATCCCCCTGTTCTGACACCCTTTCACGCTTTAAATCTACTCATGCATACTACCGAACCCAAGTTCATAAAGCCAAACAGACTTATTTCTCTTCCGCCATCTCTTCTGCCCCTAATCAAACACGTCACCTCTATTCAGTCCTTCAGTCCCTTACTTCTCTTCAATCTGACACTAGGTCTTCCCTCTCGTCCCCTTCGCCCACTCCCTCCCAGCTGGCAACCTACTTTAACTCTAAGATAATTGATCTTCATCGATCTCTTCCCCATTGTCCTCCTCCCATTTCCAGTCCCCCTCCCTGTTCTCCCCCTCCCTCCTCTCAGCTTTCTCACACTCGGCACACATTCCACCCACTTACCTCCTCTGAGGTACTTGCATTACTCTCTTCCTCCAAAAAGACCTCCTGCCCACTTGATCCTATTCCCTCCTCCTGGCTGCTCATTCCCTCACTAGCCCTCATTCCTCCTGCTCTCTCCATCATCAACACCAGCCTCTCCCTCGGTGTCTTTCCCAAACCCTGGAAGCATGCCCTGGTCCGACCCATTCTTAAAAAGCCCTCCCTTGACCCCATGACCCCTGCCAACTACAGTCCTGTTTCCAACCTTCCCTTTCGTTCTAAAATCCTAGAAAAAGCTGTTTTCTCCCAGCTATCCACTTTTCTGGACTCCACCCATTTCCTTCACCCCCGTCAGTCTGGGTTCCGTCCTGGCCATAGTGTCGAGACGGTCCTCCTTGGTTTTTTGAATGAGCTTCACACAGCTCATGATCATGGTGATCTGTCGGTGGCAATCTCTCTCGATCTTTCTGCCGCCTTCGACCTTGTCGATCACTCCCTCCTTCTGGCTCGACTTTGTAGCACCGTCCTCCACTGGTTTCACTCTTTCCTTTCTTCCAGGTCCTACTCCGTTCTTCCTTCATCTTCCTCCTCTTCCCCCTCTGAGTCCGTTCCTCTCCCCTGTGGTGTTCCTCAGGCATCTGTTTTGGCCCCCCTCCTTTTCAACATCTTTCTCACCCCCCTAGCCTTACTTGTTCAGCAGCACGGGATCTCCGCATATTACTACGCCGATGACTTGGTTCTTCTCCATCACATTTCTCCTCACTCTCCCGACCTCTCACCGCTGTTGCCAACTGGCTCACTACGCATTGCCTCCACCTTAACCTCACTAAAACTCTTGCCATCTGGTTCTCTCGCGGTGACACTTCTCCCCAGATTGCCCCCTCTTTTTCTGGCTCCCCGGTTCCATTGGTCTCCTCCTTCTGTTATCTGGGAGTATTCTTTGACTCTCATCTTTCCTTCCGCGATCACATTGCTCACGTATCAAAATCCTCTTTCTATTTCCTCTGTCAGATTCGCGCCATCAGGCCTTTTCTCACTGCACAAGCACTCACCACCCTTCTTCTTTCTCTGGTCATGTCTCGTGTTGATTTTTGTAACTCTGTTCTAGCCGGTCTCCCCGCCACTCAACTTCACCACCTTCAACGCATCCAAAACACTGCTGCCCGTCTCATTTTCCACTCTTCCCCCCGTGACCATGTTACACCTTTGCTCATCCACCTCCATTGGCTTCCTGTCAAGTCTCGCATCCATTTCAAAGTTCTGACAATCCTGCATCGTGTCCTCTACTCCCATTCCCCTCAGTATCTCGCTGACCTTGTCCATTTTCATACCTCATCTCGTTCCCTGCGGTCCTTCCACCTCAACCGCCTTCATCTCCCTTCACCTGCCCATGCTCACCTTCAGTCCACTTGTTCCTCCGCTTTCTTTTTCCTTGGCCCCGCCCTATGGAACTCTCTCCCCTCCTCCATCCGACTCGAACAGACACATACTACCTTCAAGAACAAACTCAAAACCCATCTCTTTGCCCTTGCTTTCGATCTCCCTGACCCCTCTGTGTAGCCCTCACCCCTTCTCTTCCCGCTTCCCCTCTTTTCTCCTCTTGTCCTGTCGATTGGTTCTGGCTGGTTTGCTTTCCTGTTAATATTGTAATTTCCTTTCCTCTTTTCACCTTATGATTTCTTTGTTTTTTTTGTACCATGTAAACCGCTCTGATATATATTTGTAGAGCGGTATATTAAATCAATAAACATAAACATAAACCACGATGGAGAAGAGCCACAGTCGTGAGAAGAGTGAAGTTCATTGAGGAAGGAAAGAAGAATGGTTTCAGTGCTGTGCCTGGGATGAAAGCCTGATTGATGGGGGTGCAAAGTGAAGGTGGCATCTAGGTGAGAGGAAATCTGAGCGAAGACTAGTTTCTCTAGAAGTTTACAGAGAAAGAGGAGATTGGAGATGGGGTGCCAGTTCACGGGGATGGAAGGGTCCAGGGAGAGATTTTTAAGGATGGGACAAATTATGGCACGCTTCCATGTTGCGGGAAATAGGCTTGAGGAGAGGCTAGAATTAAAAATGGTGAGAATGAGGGGGAGGAGGGAGAGAGAAGATTCCCTGAGCCAATGAGAGGGAATGGGATCGAGCTGGCATGTAGCTTTACAGGAAGTAGAGAGTGCTTTGGATAGCTCAGCAGGCAAAATATGATGAAAGGATAACCAGCGGTGAGAAAGGGAGGGATCCTCTGGAGTAGAGGCGGGGAGGGAGGGAGTGGGCTGTGGAAGAATGAGGGGAGAGAGGAGGGGGACAATCAGAGAAAATGGAGCGGAGGGCCTGCACCTTGTCATTGAAGTAGGTCACTAAAAGGGCAAGGTCAGGGGGGACAACAGGGGGGGGGCTGAGAGGGGAAGAATGTGGGAGCCGTTAGGGAATGGAGAACAGAGTAAAGCTGTTGAGAGGAATTGGAAGAGGAGGAGATAAGGTTGATGTAATAAGACTGTTTGGTGGTGTGTATAATGAAGTGGTAGTGAGAATGGCAATAGTGGAAGTGGGCTAGAGAGTCTTGGCCTGCAAGTGCTCTTCAGAATAAAACTACCTAAGCTAGTAAATTTAATCAACTCAAGTATATTAGGAGGCCTTGAGTATTGATTCCACTTAGAAAGCTGACTTGCCCGCAGAACCCCAGTGGCAAAATCTTTAGGGGTATCATCCCCACTTGAGGTTTTCCTACTAATTTCAGCCCTGAGATCTTCCTGCCAATTTGGGTGCTGCTTAGTCCTCTCTCCTTGTGCCTTGGGGTCTCCTTGTCAATGTAAATGCCATATTACTCTTCTCCCAGTGTCTTGGGGCCTTCATACACCTTTTTCTTCATTTCAAATGTTGCAAACCTCTCGTTCCAGAAGTTGTTTCTGGGATTGCTCAGCAGTGGTCCTTTGTGATATCCTGGGGAACAGTACAGATGAACTTTAGGCTGCATTCCAATCTCCCTTCAAAGAAATTGCCCTAAGTGATCTTTCTGGTAGTGCAACAGAAAATAGGCTCTTGCCATCAAATTGTCCAACACAATTCTATCTATAGAAAACACTTGGATACTCTTTCATGTACCACTCGAGCAGGCTCATTTTCCCATGAAACTTTACCCCTGACTTAACCCTCTTGGTGCTTCTTTGCCTCATGTCCATAGTATTTAGGGCCTGCATGCCAATGTTTTTCCTATTCTCTGGAAACTTGAAGAGAGCGTAGTTACTCACCTGTAACAGGTGTTCTCCAGGGACAGCAGGAATCAGTCCTCACCACTGTTCCCTCTAAGCTGTGCGCGTGTGCGCGCGCACACAGCTTTCCGAGTGAGCGCACATACTTTACAACAGAGCGCACAAAAGTTACGGTTCTGATTCTAATAGAAAACACAGACGTCTTAAAATTTAAAATTTGTGATTGTAATTACTAGAAATGTTCCCTTTCATTTAGTAATCATCTATTTTCATTTAATTTGATTAAAATCAGTGTGGTGTACATACTGTATTCTGATGTGTAGTCAAATTTTAAAGTATATAACGCCGAGTGTCGTTATGTGGCGCACAAAAATTTAACCTTCCTTCAAAAGTTGCACAGCTGATATTTTATGCGCACACAGCCTACAGAAAATTAGAGGGAACATTGGTCCTCACATATGGGTGACATTGGCGCCGACGGAGCCCTCGTGCGGAGCAAATCCCCAGCTTTCTAATAAAACCTTTGGGAATTGCATCACGCATGCGCGGTCCCCTTCCCACCCAAGGGTGCCATCTTGCTCAGTCAAATGACATAGCTAAAAGACGGCAAAATAGCAAAATAATAATAATAGGACTGCAACTTCAAGGGGAGGAGGAGGGTTGTGAGGACTGATGCCTGCTGTCCCTGGAGAACACCTGTTACAGGTGAGTAACTACACTTTCTCCAGGAACAAGCAGGAAGTCAATCCTCACATATGGGACTCCCTAGCTAAGGCTACCGAGAACCCATAGCTGAAAAATAGGCTCCCTCTATGAGAGCCGCAGTAGCTATAATAGGATTCTAACTGAGAGAGTAACACTCTGGTAGCCTGACACCAAAGGGTCGTAGGGTATGAGTTGCCTAGACCTCGAAAAGGTTACGGAGTACAGCCTGGCCAAAAGCACTGTCCCGTCGGGACTCCCTATCCAGGCAGTAATGGGTTGCAAAAGTCTGACCCGAAGACCAGGTGGCGGCCTGGCAGATGTCTGCCAGTGGAACAGAGTGGAAGTGAGCCACTGATGCTGCCATAGCCTTGACCCGGTGGGCCGTAACTCGACCCTGAAATGGAAGATCGGCCATCCTGTATGCCCAGCCAATACAGTCTGCCACCCAAGTAGACAACGTATGCTTGTAGACAGCCATCCCCAACTTACTGAGGTCAAAGGATACAAAGAGCTGAGAAGCCCTTCAATGCCCCTGCGTACGCTCAATGTAAAAGGCCAATGCCCTCTTACAGTCCAGGGTATGCAGTACTGCTTCTGCCCGACTGGCATGCGGTCTGGGAAAGAAGGTAGGGAGAACTACCTCCTGGTTGAGGTGGAACGAAGAGACCACTTTCGGCAGAAACTTGGGGTAAGTGCGGAGCACCACCCTGTTCCTATAGAAGCTTGTCAAAGGTCTGTCGGATACCAGAGCCTGCAGCTCATTCACTCACCTGGCCGATGTGAGTGCCATCAAGAAAACTACCTTCCAAGAAAGGTAGCGTAGATGGCAGGTTGCCAGCGACTCGAATGGTGGGTGGGTGAGCTGCCCTAAGACCACATTTAAATCCCATTTGGTCGCTGGAAGGTGAAACGGGGGCTTTCAGCAGAAGCAAACCTCTTAGGAACCTGGACACCAAAGGGTATGTAGAAAGAGGTTTGCCTTCCACTGGAGAGTGGTGTGCGGACAAGGCACTAAGTTGGACCCTGACTGAGTTAGACTTAAGGCCCAAATCGGAAAGATGAAGAAGGTACTAGAGTACCACAGCAACCTGGCAGGAAAAAGGATTTTCCTTCTGTATTGCGCACCACACCTCAATCCTATGCCACTTGAAAGCATAAGTTTGCCTCGTTGAGTGCCTCCTTGAGGCTAGTAAAACTTCTTCCACATTCTTGGGAAGAAGGAGTGGTGCCAGTACTACTCTTTCAGCAGCCAGGCCATCAGTTTGAGTGATCTGAGGTTGGGATGCAGGAGAGTGCCC
This sequence comes from Ichthyophis bannanicus, assembly GCA_033557465.1. NCBI lineage: Eukaryota > Metazoa > Chordata > Amphibia > Gymnophiona > Ichthyophiidae > Ichthyophis > Ichthyophis bannanicus. Next base: position 924,693,096 of record CM066031.1, on the reverse strand, counting down.
CCCTCCTGTGACAGGAGGTTGGGATGTGATCCCAGAGGAATTGGGGCCTCCAGTGCCAGTTGAAGCAGAAGTGGAAATCAGGGTTGCCTTGGCCACCTGGGGGCTACCAGAATGACCGAGGCCTTGTCCTGGAGGACCTTGAACAGAGTCTTGGCCACTAGAGGCGTGGGAGGAAACGCATAGAGAAGGCCCACAGACCATGAGATTAGAAAAGCATCTGCAGCCACCCTGTTTGGGTGTGGCTGTCTGGAGCAAAATTTGGACAACTGATAATTCCGTGGGCTTGCAAACAGATCTATGGATGGTTGTCCCCAGGTCTGAAACAGCCCTTGAGCTATGTTGGGATCCAGCTGCCATTTGTGCGGCTGGAGAATTCTGCTTAGCTTGTCGGCTAAGGAATGTTCCTGGCCCGGAAGGTAAATTGCTTTGAGATGCATCCCATGCCAGACTGCAAAGGAGCACAGGTCCAGGGTTTCTCGACACAGGATGTGGGACACTGTGCCTCCCTGTTTGTTTACATAGAACATTGCCACCTGGTTGTCTGTCTGTATTAAGACAAGTTGATGAGCCAGGGTCTGACAGAAAGCCTGGAGAGCCAGGCAGATCACTCAGAGCTCTAGGAAATTAATCTGTTGTGTGCTCTCCTGTGGAAACCACACACCCTGGGTACATAGTCCCTGGCAATGGGCTTCCCAGCCCAGCAAGGATGCATCCATAGTGAGGACCCTCGTGTGTAAAGGAGCCTGAAACTCTACCACCGCCACCAAGTGGTGTGGTTGAAACCACCATGTTAATGACTGTATCAGTCATTTGGACACTTTGATCCTGTCTCGGAGTCTGCCTGTGGCCTGTGTCTACTGGTCCCTGAGGCATCACTGAGCTGTTCTTATGTGGAGGAGGGCATTCGGTGTCACATGCACTGTGGAAGCCATGTGCCCAAGGAGTCGCAGGAAGTGTCTTGCTGATATCTGGGACTGTCGACTTACTTGTTGTGCCAGGGCCAGGAGCCTTTGTGCCCTGTTTTCTGGTAGGTAAGCCCTTGCTTGAAGGGTGTCTAGCCTTGCTCCTATAAACTCCAGACCTTGAGTGGGAACTAGAGTAGATTTTGTGTGATTGATCACAAATCCGAGATGTTGCAGCACCTGAATGGTGCGAGATGTGCCTGTTGGACCTCCAGAGCTGGCGTGGCTCTGATAAGCCAGTCGTCTAGGTAGGGGAAGATAAATACCCCCTGGTTTCTGAGGAAGGCAGCCTCTACGGCCAGGCACTTCGTGAATGCTCTGGGTGCAGAGGCTAGGCCAAAGGGAAGTACCTTGTACTGAAAATGGTTTCCTTCCACCACAAAACGGAGATATTGTCTGTGGTCTGGATGAATTAGGATGTGTGTATACGCATCCTTTAGGTCTAAGAAGCATAGTCAGTCTCCCTGGCGGAGCTAAGGCAACAATATTCTAAGGGAAAGCATGTTGAACTTTTCCCTCACCAGGAACTTGCTTAAGTTGCGCAGGTCGAGGATGGGTCTTAGGCCTCCTGTTCTTTTTGGTATCAGGAAATACCTGGAGTAGAATCCCTTTCCCTGCATGTGGTGTGGCACTGGTTCTACCGTCTGATTCTTGAGAAGACCTGCTAACTCCTTCAAGAGGAGGTCCCTGTGAAGAGGGAGTCTGAGAGGCTCCCTTAGAAAGTAAGAGGGAGGTACCTGGGTGAAATGTAGCAGATAGCCCTTTTGGACTATCTGGAGAACCCAGGTATCTGTTGTGATGGCTGGCCACCTGTGGGCATACAGGGCCAGCCTTCCTCCTGTGCATGGCTTTACTTCTTTGGAGAGAAGGGCTATGCTTTGGGAGTCAAAAAACCCCTCCAGGCTGGACTGGAGATGGTGCCAGGGGCTTGGGGGCCTTTTGCTTATGCAGGTCATGCCCCTGTCCCTTGGCCTGCTGCCCCTGTTGGGGAGCTAGGGAGGCCTGATATGTGGGGTAGTTGCAGTAAGCAGTACCTTTCCTCAGGAAAAAGGGCTTTTTACCTGAGCCCTTCTTCTTAGAAGGGGCAGAAGTCTTCTTCGAGAGCCGTGTCCGGGTCAGGTACTCGGACTCGATCTCATCAGCCTTCTCTGTCATGGGCTTGCCAAAGAGGTTTTCACTTTGGAAAGGGACATCGACCAACTTGTCCTGTACCCATTGCTGTAGGTCTGACAACTGTAGCCATGCCTGGCGGCATGCACCAATGCCGGCTGCAGCTACCCGGGCCGATGCCTCGAAACCGTCATAGACTGCTCGAGTCATAAACATCGAGCACTCACGGAACCCAGTGGACAAGGTCTTGAAATGCTGCAAAGGTCCCTTGGAGAGACCAGCTGAGAACCCGGCAATCTCCTTTGCCAGGTCTCATAGGTACATGCCCATGTACACTACAGCTGGTATGTCTGGATTCGGCATGATAGCATTGAATCCTGGTAGCACTTCTTGCTGATGGCATCCATGTTGCGAGCCTCCCTGTCAGGAGGCACCAAGGAGTGTGTCTTCTGGCACTTGAACCGACGCATGGCCAATTCCACAACCATGGAGTTGTGCGGTAGTTGTGCCTTTTGGAATCCAGGGCTCTTGCGAACTCGATAGATGGAATCGATTCGCCTGCTGAGTACCGGCATTGATGCCGGTGTCTTCCACATGTGGAGCATCAGTCGTTCCAGAATCAGAGGCACCGGTACAGTAAGGGCTTCCCGAGGGGGAAAGACATACTGGAGGATCTCAAGCTCTTTGGCTCGAGGCTCCTCCTCAGCCTCCGCCAGGAATGCCAAAGCCTTTGATATGTCCCGAACAAAGTCTAAGAACCGAGTGTCCTCCGGGGGGACCTTCTCCGAGGTTTGGACACTGGGGAATCCGAGGGAATTTCTCTGGTCCGACGGGTGTCTCGTGACTCCTCGTCCTCTGTTTCCCACCCCGGCTCCTCCGAGCAGGAATCGAGTGGCTCCGGCCTCGAGGGCGATGTAATCGGCATCGATGACCTTGGTCCCTAATGGGAGGTCAAGGGAGACCTCGCCAAGGATCGACTCAAGTACTCATGGTCTTGAGAATCGGCTCAGCTTCCAGGGTTGACTTGGACGTCGATGTCCAGGTGGTCGGGGCAGAAGGACAGGTGAGACCAGCTATCAGCGCCCGCTGATGGTCCATGAAGGCAGACATGCTGCGCTCCAAAACCACCATTCTAAGACAGAGCTCAGAAGGCTCCGCAGCCACCGGGTCGATGCCGCCCTCACAGATTTCTTCTTCCTCTGGTGTTCCTGTGAGGGAGACCCCCTTTCGAAGGACACCCGACTTTGCTCGTGTTCAGACAGCTCCCGAGATGTCGAGGCCTTCGATGAGGTCCAGGCCCAGCGGGTGCGGACTCAGGAAAAATCCTATCATGCTGCTGCTGACGGCTCCTTAAGGCCTTAGAGGACATTTTCCTACATGGGCCACAGACCTTTAGGTCATGGTCGGGCCCGAGGCACCGGAGACAGCAGTCGTGTGTGTCGGTGAGGGACATTAATTTTGTACACCGATCACACTTTTTAAACGCGCTGGCAGTCATCGGGGGAAAAAGCGGTCCCTGTGAGGTCGAAGAACCGGGCTGCCAGTGAAAAATGAAAAGAGTGCGAACGCTAGTCACTAAGGACAAAAAACTAAAAATTGGACTGGACTCGATACCGGTGTACCAAGCCGAAAGTGGGAAGGGAACCGATGTCAAACCATTAAAAAAAGAAAAATAATTTCTCACTTTTAAACACTTTTTTCTCAAGGGCACTGGGACAACGTCCATTGGGCTCCGCGGAAAAAAGGAGACTGAGCAATATGGCACCCTTGGGCGGGAAGGGGACTGCGCATGCGTGATGCAATTCCCAAAGGCTTTCTTAGAAAGCTGGGGATTTGCTCCGCACAAGGGCTCCGTCGGCGCCGATGTCACCCATATATGAGGACTGATTTCCTGCTTGTTCCTGGAGAATAACCTAATACTTAGAACAATGGATTGAGAAACAGGGAAGCCAGGGTTCAAATGTCACTACTTATCTCTGTGAACTTAACATAACCTTCCATTGCCTCTGGCACAAACTTAGATTGTAAGCCCACCAAGGACAGGAACTTTCCTACTGCATCTGAATTTATCTTTCCTGGAGCTTGTAGGGCTGGTACCCCTGCAATTCTACATGCAAATCTCCGGCCTGCTCAGCAACTCAGGCCTGAACCAAACTGCACAGACAAGATGGATTCTTCATTACACTTTTGCTGTGTTCAGCTACAAACGACCTCTAAGCAACTGCTTGTGCAGCGTTTCTAAGTGTGCATGCATACAGAAGCTATTGTCCGTGGCTGGCCTTGGACACTTGTACATGCCCAGAAGTTACATACTGTTGCCTCGGCCTGACTTCTGACTATGGCTCCTTTGTTTGCAAGAAGCTGCCCATCATCTACCTCCTGATTCGCTGAGAACACCTCAGACTGCCTGGTGCCAACCAATCATTGAACCTATGACGGAGGATTCTTACACAGAATAATGCAATCTGCACTGAAACTTTAGTAGGAGAGTTGGGGGCTTTTCCCACCTGTTCATACAGACTTCTGCACCGGTTCCTCCCTGCTGTGCACGGCGTACCTGATTCCTGCGACCTGAGCCTTCCGCAAGACGGCCACTAAGTGTGGGCTAGGCCGTCCTCCAAAGGTCTGAGATAAGACTTTCACAGATACCTCCTGTTCGGACTTACTGCGGCTCGCCTCTGACGGGGCTGGAGCCGCATTAGCTAGGAGCTGCCTCCTTGGACTGCGTTGTTCCTGAGTGCCCGACAGAGCTAAGGTACTGGCTTATCTCTCCTCCTCCGGATGGGCAAGGGGTTAGCAATATATTTCTTACTTTTCCTCAGTGCAGAGCGAGTCAGTGACGTCTGGTTACTAATCAGTGATTTATTACGTTGTCCAAGTGTACATCTGTACTATAACAAATTTCTACCTCATGTTTCTAATTAGCTATATGTGTGTGTATATTTTTCTACCTGGTTGCCTATAATAAAGTCTAATATATATCTGCAGACCAGACTTCTTTCGTGGCTCATTGCCAGAATAACTCACCGAACCTTGGGCTGGGTAATAGTAGCCATTCCCCCTGGACAACAGAGAGTCTAACTTATTTTTATGCTACTAATATACCCTACATAATAATGGAGGTCTCGTCCAAGGGATGAGTATTTCTGACTATGCTACGTCTCTCAGAATTTGTGTAATATTTCTGTGCTGTTTATTGTGGTCCAAGCAGCTGTTTATGCTGAGGTTTGTGGCTAGAGAGCATTGTCTGTTGAGACGGCTTTGGAACCCACATTACAGGATCTCTGCATTAGAGTAATTCTTCAGCAGCTATTCCTGTGTTTGTTCTTACAGACAGTCTCAGCTATTGATTTACGATGGCTCACGCAGATAAGGTTGATTTGGCATTCCAGAAATTAGCTTCCCTATGTTGGTCGAAAGATACCACTGCCGACCACATTGAAAGAATTTCTAAGTGCCTTACAACAGATACGCAAGAGCTTGTTAGGGCTGATAGCTTTTTCAGTGAGTTCCTAGACCGGCTTCTTGCTCATAAGGCTAAATTACCAGTGGATATGGTAGCCGAGCATGCCTGTGTGCTGCATATGTTTACTGACAAACTGCAGAAGGCATTATGTCACCTGCAAACTAAATCTGAATCGCTAGAGTCTGATTTAAGGACAGCTCACAGTCAGCTACAGTGTGCCAAGGATACAGCAAAACAGTGTGAAAAGGAGAGTGCTGAATTACGTCATCAAGTTGACGAACTTCAGGCTGAGGCGACCAGACGGGCTAGCAGTAGCCTCTTTTCCCCAGGTACTACTAGCCTGTGGTGTCTGCGATGCCAAGAGTTAGTGGCTCAGGTTTCCGCTCTTAAGAAGTGGGGTGAACAGGATCAAAAGGAATTGCAGTTTCTGACAGTTTGTAGAACTGAACTAGCCGCCCAGACCAAGAGTTAAAAGCGGACGCTGCTCTTTATGAGCAGCGAGAGAGAGCTCTGATGACTGAGTTAAATGAGACAGAGACTGCTCTAAGTGAAGCGAGACGGCGTACAGCCGATCTGCAAAGAGAGCTAGCTGTTGCACGTCAGGAATGTGGGCAGGAAATACAGAGAGTTAACCTCGAAATCCGGCAGTTAAGAGCTGATTGTTTTGACTTGGCCTATGAGTCCACCTCTCAGGGTAATGAGACAGAGTACAGGGATAATTTGATCCCTCTAGGCTTCTCGAATTACCAGAGGGTAGATGACGGCAGTTTGCCACTGGAAACCCTGCCCAGTGTAGAAAGGCAGCTTTTCCAGAACAGAGTCAGTTCTCTCCCATCAACGCATGAGCACAGGAGAGAAACAGGGCGGAGTGAAACACCCTACTCTCGACCCCTCCCCATACAGTGAGTGGTAGAGGGGGAGTGGGAAGTCCCCCTAGTGATGGAAGACTGTACCAGCAGCGACCACCAGAGGGAGCTGAAGGCAAGCAAAATCCTCTATGCTCCCATGTCCTGCAAGGAAATCAAACAAATGAAGGTGCTTCTGTCGCCCAATTACAAATTATCAAGACCTTGCGGAGCATGGTCACACCTTTTGAGAAAAATGGTGGTGCCACCATAAATGAACATTTAGCTGCAGTCAAAGATGCCTTTCAGACACTGAACATTACCAGGGGGGAGGACATGGTTCTGTATCTTCCATGGTCCTTTGATGTACCTTGTCAGCAGTTTATCAGGGCCATGGCAGACGATGAAAAGAAGGACATCGTCATCTTTGAACAGGCACTAAAGAAACATTATGGGCCATACCCTGATGATATTGCTGCAAAGCAGGCAGCATTTAGTATGACTCATAGGGAAAATGAAACACCCCGAGAGTTTGCTTACAGACTTAGGCAGACCTTCTTCCAGAGTGACCCTTCTTGGGAAACAATAGAACACCATCAGGAGTTTCGTAATCTTTTCTGTCAGTTGCTCCTTCCATCTATTAAGCCTTATATGTCTGACAAGCATCACGAACCCCTGTCACGTGTGATAGAACATGCTGAGTGGATTTGGGAAGCTGTTCCCAACATGAGAGCAACCAATACTGACAGCACAGTAAGGGCTCCAAGCAAAGCCAGAGAGCCAAAACAGAGTGTTAGTGCTGTAAAATCCACTCTTTCTTTGGAAAATAACTCTTCTCCTTCTGCTCCACAGAATCCTCCCAGGCCACCCCAGAATAACCAGTCATCTGGGTCTAAGCAGCACTCTGGGAATCAGCGTTTCACTCAGCAGAACCGGAACTGGAAGAGAAAGCCCGGTTTTGACAAATTCCAGGAGCTGGAGAAGAGAATAAGCGAGTTGACAGATATGATGAAGGCTACCATTGCATTCAGCTCCTCACAGGAGGCTTCTGCTAGTAGTGCGCCACCTAAGCCACGAGCAAAGCCTCAGAAGCCAGAGGAGGAACTGGTTGACTCCTCTTCCCGTTCTAATGCGACTGAATGACTAACCGACTTTGTTTCTGTCCCACAGGTCACTATTGCACAGGTGCAGCCAGCCGGAGTTGCCACCCCATGGACACAGAGTGACAGTCCTGCAATGGACAGTGAGGGTCCAGCCTTCGACACCATCAGGAAGCACAAGTATTTTCTGGGTAAACTCAAGCCAAAAGGACAGAGGTACACTGTTCCTGTTACAATTCAGTAGGCTTTTCTCTGTGAGGGCCTGATAGATTCAGCCTCTGAGGCTACCCTGATTACCTCGAGTCTCTTTGATAGACTCACTGCTTCCTTGGGGAGTCAGAGGACCCTACACGTCACGCCCAGTGATTTGTCACTCGCAGCTTATGGGAATCAGCCCATAGGGTCTATGGGGCAGGTCTGGCTTAACCTTCAAATTGGAAAATTGCAGGTGAAACATCCTGTCATCATTACTAAGTGCCCTGGGGAAGAATTCTTGATTGGCAATGAGCTCCTGAAACGGTTACGCCCCATTCTGGACTACGTCCAGGAAGTGATCTGGACACAGGTCACACATCCCATACCTTATGCTAGGGTAAAACATGACAGCAGAGTCAGTGGTCCTTGTTCGGTGGAACGCACCAATATGTCCATCAGGATTAATTTCCAGAGGTCAGCTGATCCCCAAATCCTTCAGCTCCAGTATGAAAGAGCTGGAAATGAGGATCAGGGCATCAGCGACGTGGTTGCCATTGCAGTAGGTTCAGTAGCTAACATTGTCCTTGATACTGACTGCCTGCAGATATTCCTGAAGGAACCTGTGGAAGGTTGTGAGGTGCAAACCCCTCCTCCATCCCATCCCTGCCTAGATCACCCTAGGAGACTGACGGACATATTCTCGGCTGAGAATGGTCCCTTTATATATGTGCAGGTGGGCATGTCCCAAAAGGAAAGGGCCTACCTATTACCCCACTGTGACCACTCCCTCATCAGTGAGACTCTTTTCTATCGGCTCAAACAATAGCTTACCCTTGATTGGGTAATGGGAGCGAAGACTTCGTTCCAAGTGCCTGGGGAAGGGCTCAAGACATTAATGGGCTTCTGCAATCTCCCCTTACAAATTGGAGTCAAAGGTTTTCGGCACACCTTCTCCATCATCAGAGGACTTGAGGTGCCCCTCTCCTTAGGCTCAGATTGCCTTGTTCGACTGGGAACTTATGTGGATTTCGTAAACAACATCCTCTGGAGTAGGATGGAAGGAGATCCGGTGGATTTCTCTGGTGCCCGCCCATCCCTACGGGCTGGTCAGACTATTCCTCAAGTCTGTGAAGTGGTCAGTGCAGAAGACACCCACATACCTGGGAGGGTACAGGATTGTCCCCTGCCGATACAGGTGACCCGAGGACATGTGTTCTCAGACAACTTGGTCTTCTTCAGTCCAAATTCCCGTTTTGAGGAGCTGGGCCTAGCCCTGGGTCCCATACCCTGCATGGAGGCCACAGCTCCCTCCTTACACTTATTGCTCACCAATCCAAACCCAGATCACATTCACCTTGTGAAAGGCGAACCCCTGGGAGTCCTAGTGGGAGAATCGTTCCCAAGTGTGGAATTGGGTCTCCAGATTATTGGGGAAGCCCCTGTTTCCTGGAACATCTGTGAGGGAGGGGGACCACTGCATGTGTACGATCCTCACCCCGAGGCCTCCTAACCTTACAGTTTGTCTGGCCACATAGTGCTGTGACCTCTCAGGTGGACCTCGAGTCTGACCATCTGATTTTGTCAAGTAAACTCGATGAGGCTGTTAGTTCCCTCACCCACCAGGGGGGGAAGCCCCATGCTGTCCAAGCCATCCAGGTCTCCTCTCTCCAAGATGAGATTGAGGAGAAGGTTGAAATACCCTCAAACAAAACTGTTCTGGGATTTGACGAAATGGTTGCGGGAAAACTTGCTGAAGCAGACGCCTGCACTGATGAGTCAGAAAAGGCCCAATTAAAAGAACTGCTGTACCGTCACAAGGACCTGTTTGCCACTGACACCTATGACTGTGGTCTCAGCGACCTACATGTCACCCGTATTCCTACGGATCCAAACAGTAAACCCGTCTTTGTGAGGCAGTATAAAATCCCATTGGCCTCCTATGAATCCGTTCAGGAAATCATTAATTCCCTGGAACAAAAGGGAATTATACGTCAATGCAACAGCACTTACAATGCCCCACTGTGGCCTGTCATCAAGAAGGATTCTAGCTGGTGCTTAGCTTTGGACTATCACCAGCTTAATAAAAAGGTACCTCTATCCAGATGGCCTATGGCACATCTGGAACAGAACTTAGCCACCATCAAGGGTGCAAGGTACTTTACAAGCCTGGATCTGGCCTCAGGATTTTGGACTATACCTGTCCATCCAGAAGATCAGCATAAGCTGGCTTTTACCTTCGGTAGGCAACAATATACTTGGAATCGGACACCGTTTGGTTATTTGAATGCCCCAGCAGACTTCAATATTTTCCTGCATAAGGCTTTGCCTGATGCTGAGACTAGAGGCACCCTCGTCTATGTAGACGACATTCTGGTGAAGAGCGCCAGTTTCACTTACCATTTGCAAGAAATAGAGCATGTTTTCCAGCAACTGAAAGCTGCAGGAGCAAAGCTGTCCTTGTCAAAGGGCCAATGGTGCCGGAAATCCCTCAATTATTTGGGTTACGAAGTTTCTGCTGAGGGACTGCGGCCTCAAAGGAAGAGAATTGTGGCCTTGCAACAACTCAAACGTCCGACCAACGTGAGTGAGCTGTGCTCATTCTTGGGCATTTGCAATTATTCACACCAATTTGTGGATCAATATGCGGAGATTTCCCGACCCCTGGTCAAACTCCTCAAAAGAGATGAACCTTGGGCATGGAATCCCGACCAAAAGGCAGCTCTAGAAGAGCTGAAGGCAGCTTTGAGTCACGCTCCCTGTCTTGCCTATCCAGAGAGTGGCAGAGAATTCTTCGTGGAACTAGGTTTCACTGATCACTCTATGAGTGCTGTTCTGTACCAGATGCATGACACAGATAGGAAAGTTATTGCCTATGCCAGCAAAGCTTTAACGGAAGTGGAGAGGAAATACTCTGACTGTGAGAAATCCTTGTTGTCCACAGTCTGGGCCCTCCAATATTTCCGCAGTTATATCCAAGGTGAGAGGCTGGTTGTTGAGACTCATCACCAACCCATCAAGTTCCTAGGCAGTGATCGGATTAAATCGGGACAAGTGTCCAACAGTCGCATTGTCTCCTGGACCTTAGCACTTCAGGGCTCGCCCCTAGAAGTAAGGTATGCTCAAAACCGCAAGGATGCCACCGCACACGGCCTGACTGAATTGCACGATTGCACTGCCAGAGCACCTTTAGTGGGTAATTTAGACACCGAAATGGAGCATGTACGCCTGAGCCTTCTCGTCATCGTCCTTATGATGAGAACCTCTGTAAAGGCTACCCCAAGGTGTATGTGGACAGTTGTGCTTACCGGCGAGAGCCTGACCATGAACTGGTAGCAGGTATAGATGTAGTTTGGAACCAGAACCACCCTTGTGAACCCTTCAAGTACCGTCTGGGTACCAAGACTAATCAGTATGCAGAGCTAGCTGCAGCCCTGGCAGCTCTCCAGTCCGCTGCTCGGGAAGGGGTTCACACCCTAACCATCTGTACTGATTCAGACTACGTCCGACAGAATTTTGTTTCCCACTTATCCATTTGGAAATCTAACAATATGCTGAATTCCAAAGGGAAACCTGTCAAACATGCCGGATTGATTCTGGCCTTGGACAAGGTAGCTCATGAAAATGACATGACCATCTACTGGAAGAAAGTGAAAGGTCATTCCCGTGTTGATAACCCTGACAAGATTGGAAATGATCTAGCTGATCAGCTTGCCAAGGAGGGTGCTGTCTCTGGAGACCTCTGGCAGTTGGAGGCCCCCGAGACCAATGGGCTTCGAATTGTGACGGCGGTTACCCAGCGACAAGCTCAATTATCCACCATGCCCCCTGTGGTTCAATGGTGTGGCGAGAGCACAGATCTCGACCTCGTGCAAGCCCAGAAACAAGATCCTACTCTTGGACGTTTCTACCTTTTTCTGCAGAACCGCCAGGAACACCCATTAACTCTGGAGGATTGTCAGGACGATGAGGAACTGAGGATCCTCTACATCTCCAAGGACATGTTCCATCTCCAGAAAGATCTGTTGATACGGACGAGTAAGCATGGTATTGTGCAATGGGTGGTACCACGGGCCTTCCGAGGAGTTATGTTACAGCACGCTCATGATGAACCGTGTGCCGGTCATAGAGGTGACCGAATAACCTATGAAACATTGAAACAAGTGGCCTACTGGCCCCACATGTACCAAGATATACAATTGTATACTAAAGGTTGTCTGACCTGTTGCAGATTTCAACCTGCGGCTCCTTCTCATAGAGCTCCTCTGAGAAACAGAGGTCTGACCTTGCCTTGGTCTGATCTCCAGATTGATTGGATCGGCCACGTGCCCCGATCCTCTCGAGGCAACAAATATATGTTGACAGTTACCTGCTTATTTACTAAGTGGGTTGAGTGCATCCCAGCACCCAACTGTACCACCGAGACCATGGCCACCTTGTTGTTAAACCATGTTTTCAGCAGATGGGGCCTCCCCATGCGAGTGGAATCCAACCAGGGTTCCCACTTTACGGGACAAGTCATTAAGCATCTGTGGAAGGTACTAGGTGTGAAGGCCAAAGTCCACATTGCTTATCGTCCACAATCCTCTGGACAAGTGGAGAGAGCAAACAAAACTATCATCAGTATCTTGAAAAAGTATGTTTCTTTCTTCCTCTGGGAAGGACTGGGACATCAAACTGCCCTTGGTCCTGATGGCTATCAGAGCCACGCGTCATCGTGCTACTGGTGTGTCCCCTTTTGAGATGATGACAGGTAGGGACATGGTTTTACCCCTTCATCTTCTTTACAGGACTAATGATGTGAATCTCGCTGCTGCTACAACTGCTCATGAATATGTTGCCCATTTAAGACAACACTTGCAAAGTGCCTTTGCCTTTGCCCAAAAGAATTTGGACACTGCTGCTAGGGGTAGGAAGGCCTACTATGATTTGAGGACTACCTCTAAAGAATACCAGATTGGCGATAAGGTATTCTACTACAATTTTGGTAAGAATAAGGTCAAAGACTGTAAATTTCTACCTAGCTGGAACGGTCCATTTCCTATTGTGGATAAAGCCTCCCCTGTTGCTTATCAAATTCGAATGAAGTCAGGTATTGAGGGGGAAGGCTCCCTTAAATGGGTCCACATTAATCAGCTTAGACCGTGTCATCCCAGTAAGTTCCTTCCTGAAGAACCTCTTGCTGACGTGCGTGATTCTAACCTTGAGGCAGCATAGGCTGTATGTTTTCTTTTCCAGATGGAGTCCCGGACTTTGAAGGTCCTGTTCCTGATTTTGATGTTAGAGGGATCCGAGGTTGCCAGATTGATCGAACCTGGCCCTCTTTCTGGTGTCGTGCTACAGGATGCGCCTGGTTTCCTGATTACACAGTCCCAGACTGTCACACAGAAAGTTTTTGTGTCCCTAGATCCCCGACATGTTTTTACAGAAGCATTTTGAATCGTCTGTTACACACACCACTAATATACAGCAGTGGTACATAACTCACATGGATTATGCCACCGCAAATGTACAGAATATTTTGGGTCAGTTGGAAAAGATTATGATTCAACCTATAAGACCGGACACTGCTAGACAGAAAAGATTCATAGGACTTGGTGTTGGTGTACTGTTCGCTGCTCTGGGCTCCTTATTTGCTTCCTCTATGTCTATTGCTAATGCTGTATCTATTAGTAAACTTCAGAGTACTATCCAGGAGTTTAAAGCTGATATGAAAGACATCCGCACTCAGATTCATTCACAGCAAAGTCAATTACAAGCTCATGGTAAAACCCTACGTGATACAGTCACTGTGGTTAATCTTCATTCTAAGCAAATCGCTATGACCACTGCGGAATTGTCTATGCTTAAAAGTCTTTTGAACGATGAGCGTACTTTCATGCAGCCCATACGCGACCTTACTTATGATTTGTTTAGAGAACTAGACAATAGCATCAGTAACTTGATTCAAGGACAGATTCCTGCATATCTGGTATCTCCGGACCTTATTACTGAAGCTTTTGCTAAAATAACCAGAAATCACATAGAACCACTCCAGATCCAGATTGCTTTCCACATGGGGACTGCTATTCCCTTGTATGTCGATGTACCTAATATGGAACTTGCCTTTTTGTTGAACCTGCCTTTCATAGTACCTGATAATGTGTACCAGCTGAAGCAGGTGATTAATGTTGGTACTTGGTCTGAGAATGTTTATCTACGGGTCGACACTCCCGAATACCTCGTTTACCACTATGATGATCCACGTCAATACCTGGTGCCTAATCTTGGCATGTGCCAACGCTCTAAAGACATTCACTGGTTATGTCCTGGTAAACCTTTCCTGAAGGACACTTCTACGGCTCTTTGTGGGTTGTCTGCTGAAAATGTGAAAGAACAATGTAAAGTTACCATGACCAAGTACGAAAGTTGCTGTTGTCAACAATGTTTGGCTGGTTAGTACCCCTTTGAGTGAATTCCTGGTCACCATGAATAAACATGACATTCATAATAGAGTTCCTCTACCCTGCAATGTTTGCTTGATTGATGTTCCCAAGAACTCCATTGCTAATGTTGGTGGAGTTTCCTTGTTTTATCTTGATGCTGACCCTGTTTCGACAGAGCTCCAGATATTGGATGTGTTTCGTGGTCATGAGATTGACTTCACTGCAGCCTTGACCTATCTTTTGGACTATAAGGACTCTCACACAGTTGAACTGTCTATTGACCAGGACAACCTTGCCATTGCTGATTTTATCTTTGATTCACGTGATGTGGACATTTTACAAACTGATTTTATGTCACATGTCATTGTGCCTGGTCTTTTCTTTCTGTTGGTGCTCCAGTTTCTTATCTCCTTGTATCAACAGAGACAGATTCGTACTCTTCGTCGCTCTATGCAACCTGCACCTCTGCTGCCTGCCATGCGTCTGCAGGATTTGCTGGAATGTCACACTTTTGAATAAGTGTCACCATTTTCTTTGAAAGTTATCCATTACTCTTAATTGAGTTGTTTTTTTCATAGATAGCATGTGTTTCTTTTACTAACACTGTTACATATGGCTTATCATTACTTTTGAGTATTCACCTTGGTGTTACACTAACACATTATATTGCATTACTGATATGAATTTTTGGTTTGGATACTATATATATATACTCTTGTGTTTGAAGTTAACCTGCATTATTTTGATTGGATTGACTTGACTGTATCAATGTCATTTTATTTTGACTTCTTTTATTGCTTGAGTGTATTCACTGTATTATTCCTCATGCAGTATTGCTTTTGTGCTTGATGTATTATCCACTTCTCATGCATTAGTCAATCATTTTCATTTGGTTCTGACCTGCACGGTAGTACTGCTAGTTAGGCTTTGTACGATGGAGTGTACTCCCTTGTAGCATCCTCCATCTTACAAGGGGGGGGGGGGAGATGTAGGGCTGGTACCCCTGCAATTCTACATGCAAATCTCCGGCCTGCTCAGCAACTCAGGCCTGAACCAAACTGCACAGACAAGATGGATTCTTCACTACACCTTTGCTGTGTTCAGCTACAAACGACCTCTAAGCAACTGCTTGTGCAGCGTTTCTAAGTGTGCATGCATACAGAAGCTATTGTCCGTGGCTGGCCTTGGACACTTGTACATGCCCAGAAGTTACATACTGTTGTCTCGGCCTGACTTTTGACTATGGCTCCTTTGTTTGCAAGAAGCTGCCCATCATCTACCTCCTGATTCGCTGAGAACACCTCAGACTGCCTGGTGCCAACCAATCATCGAACCTATGACGGAGGATTCTTACACAGAATAATGCAATCTGCACTAAAACTTTAGTAGGAGAGTTGGGGGCTTTTCCCACCTGTTCATACAGACTTCTGCACCGGTTCCTCCCTGCTGTGTACGGCGTACCTGATTCCTGCGACCTGAGCCTTCTGCAAGACGGCCACTAAGTGTGGGCTAGGCCGTCCTCCAAAGGTCTGAAATAAGACTTTCACAGATACCTCCTGTTCGGACTTACTGCGGCTCGCCTCTGACGGGGCTGGAGCCGCATTAGCTAGGAGCTGCCTCCTTGGACTGCGTTGTTCCTGAGTGCCCGACAGAGCTAAGGTACTGGCTTATCTCTCCTCCTCCGGATGGGCAAGGGGTTAGCAATATATTTCTTACTTTTCCTCAGTGCAGAGCGAATCAGTGACGTCTGGTTACTAATCAGTGATTTATTACGTTGTCCAAGTGTACATCTGTACTATAACAAATTTCTACCTCATGTTTCTAATTAGCTATATGTGTGTGTATATTTTTCTACATGGTTGCCTATAATAAAGTCTAATATATATCTGCAGACCAGACTTCTTTCGTGGCTCATTGCCAGAATAACTCACCGAACTTTGGGCTGGGTAGTAGTAGCCATTCCCCCTGGACAACAGAGAGTCTAACTTATTTTTATTCTACTAATATACCCTACAAGCTACAACTAAATGAGGGGTGAGCTGAGTTCAAAATCCTTCCCTTCCACACCAGTGCTGATACTGCTTTATCACTTTCCAGGTATTTTGTGATCTCTATGCTATTGTTGCTGCTGCTGCTTATTTATTGTTTATTTATTTATACTGTCTTTCTATCAGTCAAGATGGTTTCCAAGTAACTCAATGTAGTAATGTTAACATTTGAACAGTAAGGTGCACATTACAGGGAACAAATATTATTACATATAAACAATCATCAAGATTTTGAGGCATAACTATTTGCAATATGTTGATGGGGTGTGGTTATTAATTAGTCGGGTGTTACATGTTCAGGATTTTATCCATAATACTCTAGGAACAGCAGAGTTGTTAGGTTTTTGCAGAATTGGCAGGTTAACTGGATGGATCTTAATTGCGGTGGAAGTCAGTTCCAAAGGGTGTATAGTGAAAATGTCCTGCTGTTGGTTCTTTGGCTGCATGAGGGTCTGTTTGTGGGTATTTCCAGTCTGTTGATTGTAGCTGTTCTCTTAGGTCTTTCTAAGTTACTGCTCACTTTCTAAGTTACTGCTCACTACTCTGTTCAAAATTTTGTGGGCGTGTAGAATGATTTTGTATTTGATCCTGCTTATAATGCGAAGCCAGTGAAGCTGTTTGAGGAGTGGGGTATTATGAACCTGTTGAGATTTTGCCAATATGGTTTCTAGCTACTGTATTTTGAGCTAATTGTAGGGGGTATAGCATGCTTTTGGGAAGTCTAGAATGATGGAATTGCAATAATCATAAACTGGGGTGATTACTGCTTGACAAACGGCTTGGAAATCCATTGGGGAGAGGAGTTTGCATAGGTCCCTTAAGGTGCGACGTTTGAAGTAGACAGATTTGGTAATTCAGGTATTTTGTGGCTGAAAGTTGAGTTCTTGGTCAAGTGTGATGCCCAGATAATTAATTTTCGTTTTGACTGAGAGTAGGATATTGTTTATTATGATTGAGGGTGGAGGAATGAAATGCTTTTTTTCTTGTGATGTGGAGAGCTTCCAACTTGTGATTAATTTTTAGATTGTCTTCTATAAGCCAGAGGTTGATTGCTGATAAACAATTGGAGATTTTGGTTTAGTCTGATGATTTTGTGGAGAAGGGGGTGAAGATCATTATATCATCAGAATATATTAAGTAGTTGACGTCATGGTGTTTGATGATTTCACAGAGGGATTGTTAGTAGATATTAAATAGGAGTGAGGAGAGTGCAGACTCTTTCAGTACTCCTTGGTTAAGGGGGAATGGTGCAGATGTGAGGGTATCAATTTTGATGTGTTGTACATTGTCTGATAAGTAGGAGTGGAACAATTTCAGGGGAGCTCCTTGAATTCCTATATTGTAGAGTAGATTTGTAGGAGTCGATGTGAGACAGAGTGAAATGCGGCTGATATGTCCAGGAAGATGAGTATAAAGCCTTGCATTATGATTTCAGTGCCTTTAATCAATGTGTTGAGCAGGGAAATCATGAGGGTTTGCACACTGTGTTGGTGACTCAGTCCAGGCTGGTGAATGCCTAGAGGATGGTGTTTGTCCAAGTATCTGGTAGCTGTTCCAGAGCAACTTTTTTGATCATTTTAGCGATGAATGGGATACTAGAGATTGGTCTATATGATGCTGGAAGGCGGGGTCCAGGTTTGGTTTCTTTAGGATGGGACACATGAAGAATTACTTGAGTGGGAAGGAGAGAGATCCTTGTGTTAATGAGTCGTTTATCATGTTGCATATGTAGGGTATGAGTTGGATCTTCTCCAGCTTAATCCAGGACATAGGGCAGGGGTCAAGGGGAAAAGTGGTAGTGTTGATAGTGCTTTTAGGCTGACTATACCTTTTCCCTATGCCTTGAGGTCATTCCACTGTTTGTGCTACTTTGCTTGGAGACCTCATACCACTATTGCACCTAGGGAAGAATGACCCAAAGTATGGTTACACGATGCAAGGTTCCACCCAGGAAAAAGTTTTAGGTGTCATTGTGGATAATATGTTAAAACCCTCCGCCCAGTGTACAGCGGAAGCCAAGAGAGCAAATAGAATGCTAGGTATCATAAGGAAAGGAATGGAAAATAAAACAAAGTATATGATAATGCCTCTATATTGTTCCATGGTGCGACCGCACCTTGAATATTGTGTGCAATTCTGGTCGCCGTATCTTAAAAAGGATATAGCATTATTAGAAAAGATTCAGAGAAGAGCCATCAACATGGTAAAGGGGATGGAAGGATACTCCTATGAAGAAAGGCTAAAAAGGTTAGGGCTCTTTAACCTGGAAAAGAGACGGCTGAGGGGAGATATGATAGAAGTCTATAAATTATTGAATGGAGTGGAACGGGTAAATGTAGATCAATTGTTTACGTTATCAGAATATAGAAAGACTAGGGAACATGCAATGAAGCTACAGGGTAAACTAAGACTAATAAAAGAAAATATTTTTTCACTCAACGTGTAATCAAACTCTGGAATTTGTTACCAGAGGTTGTAGTAAATGCTGTTAGTGTAGCTGGGTTGAAAAAAGACTTGGACAAGTTCATGGAGGAAAGGTCCATAAACCATTATTAAGAGACCCAGGATATCATTGCTTCACCTAGTACAAGCACTGTGAAACCTGTGTCTTTTGGGGAAACTGCTAGTTACGTATGACCTAGATTGGCCACTGTTGGAAACAGGATACTGGGCTTGATGGACCTTGGTCTGACCCAGTATGGCATATCTTATGTTCTTATGTTCTATTAGTTCTTTGTTCTTTTTTAGGTGCATTTTACAAAAGCATAGAACTTATTGTCAAGGGTTCAGGTGGCAAGGAAATTGTTTACCCAAATGCATGTTTCATTGTGCATGCATAAAGCATGATCTGAATGGCGGAACCACGTGGTGCAGGGATTTCGGAATGATCTCGTGAGACTTGAAACCTGGAGATCAGCCCAAACTTCCTGCATGGTGCAGTTCCACCATTCAGAAAACAGATTCTGGTAGAGGAAGTCTGAACCACAGTGTTTTTGAGATGTGGCAGACTTTACAAGCAGAATGGTGCTCACACTCACAAAAATAATTGGGGCGGGGGGGGGGGGGGGCTAACGTGGTTTCAGCGGCTAGCCATCGCAGCTGAAACGTAAGCCTGGATATTCAATGCCGGGGTCTGCTAACTGTGTTAATCCCTTTGAATATGGGCCCAATGTGTCCTGCCTTCCCTGGCCTGTTTCTTTTATAGTGAAGCACCTCACAATGGAGGGCATCTTCTGATCTTCTCTTGTACAGCTCTGAAGTTGTAGTATATACTGTCTCAGTGATTTTTTTCAGACATCCAGACTGAATCACACAGTCCCACCTCTCTCTACCTGTGCTGGAGCCCTAAGTGTGATATCTAATGCTGATATTTTTCAGTTTTTGCCTCTTGTATTTTTTATCTCTCCTAGTCTGCAGCTAACAAGCCTCTCTATCTCTCTAAAATCTAAGAAGAAAATGAACAGAAAATGGCGTTGCTTCCTGTTTTCAGTTTACTGTTGACATCAAATTTGCTTAAATTTGCTGCCAGGCAAATGCCACAGAAGCAGCAGCATTCTGAGATATCAACAGTGCCATATGGATCCCATGACACCAAACAAGCTGAAAAGCGTATACTAGCATTGTGACACAATGCTCTGTTTCCATTTCCAGAATCTGGCACGTGGGGGGTTCATATGTGTTTCTTATAGCAAGTATCAGAAGGTGCAGCGCGCGTGTGTATATATATGTGTATATATTTTTTAGTGGGTGCATGCATGTATATGTGTGAGTGTGTGTATATATATCTATATCTATATATCTCTGTGTGTGCGATGGGGAGGATTAGAAGGTGCGTACATATTTGTGCGGTGTCATAGGGAGTATCCTGAGCTATTTGCATGCATGTGTGTGTTATGGGGAATGCCAAGGGCTTCATTTCTGTGTGCGCATGTTTCGAGGGGTGCATGCATGCATGTGTGTGTGTGTGTGTGTGTGTGTGCGCGTGTGGTTCATAGAGAGTGTTGGAGGGTGCATACATATTTGTGAGAGTGTATGTGTGTGTGTATTTGTCATGGAGAGTGTCCTGGGGCTTTGTGTATATGTGTGTGTATGTGTGTGTGTGTGTGTGTGTGTGTGTGTGAGTGTGTGTGCGTGTTTTGAGGGCTGCATGTATGTGTGTGTGTGTTGAAGGGTGTCACATATTTGTGGGTGTGTTTGTGGTATGGAGAGAGTCTTTCTATGTTGTTATGGAAGGACAGACTAGATGGGCCTTATGGTCTTTTTCTGTCATCATGTTTCTATGTTTCTATGTTGTTATGGAAGGACAGACTAGATGGGCCTTGTGGTCTTTTTCTGTCATCATGTTTCTATGTTTCTATGTTGTTATGGAAGGACAGACTAGATGGGCCTTGTGGTCTTTTTCTGTCATCATGTTTCTATGTTGTTATGGAAGGACAGACTAGGTGGGCCTTGTGGTCTTTTTCTGTCATCATGTTTCTATGTTTCTATGTTTCTTTTGCTCATGATTCCCCTTCCAGGCTTCCTCTAGTCTTTCGCTTTCATAAATGCCTCTCTCCCCCAAACCTAAAGTTTGTAAAGTCTGCCACATCGTTGTGGATGCACAAAAATGAGTGGATGTACTGCACTCACAGTGACAGAATCCTTACTAGGCAGGGCAGAGGATACACACATATTGCAAAGTATTCTCTGGTGAAACAGAAATCTCTGCTGGGCCTTCCAGTGCCCTCAGTACAATATATGTCTTTGAGTTAATGCTGACTCTGGCAACCAAGCAACTCCTGTGTTTTCTTAGAAATATGACCAGAAGTAGATTACCAGGCCTTTCTTCCAAGGAAATGGACTTGCCTAAGGCCTCAAGGAGTGCAAGTGTAAACTGAACGCTAGTCTCTTGTTTACTAAGCCAGTACTCTAACCATTAGGCTATTCCTAAACCCCTTAACTCAATAATTAAGTGCCATTGTGGCAATAGTATAGACCAGTGGTTCTCAAACCTGTCCTGGGGGGCTACCAGCCAGTCAAGTTATCAGGATATCCACAATGAATATGCATGAGAGGGATTTCCATATAATGGAGGTGGAAGGCATGCAAATCTCTCTCATGCATATTCATTGTGGATATCCTGAAAATCCAACTGGCTGGTGGTCTCCCAGGACAGATTTAAGAACCACTGGTATAGATTATGTTGTTTGTTCACACTTCTGACTGAATTCCAGATGGTGCAAGTCTTATATAGTGCAATTTTCAACATTTCACTGTCCTCTGGCACATACTTGTAAGTCTAGACCACTTTAAGGGATATGTTAACTAAGGTGCATGCATTTGTGCCGCTATATTAGTGCGGAGGCTAAACTAAAAGTAGACAAAGTGATGGAATACATCCGAGAATACTGAAGGAACTTGGGAACGTTCTAGTGACTGACTAACCTTTTCAATGCTTGTTTAGAGTCTGGAGTGGTCCCAGAGGACTGGAGAAAGGTACACATAGTCCCTTTACACAAAAGCAGAAGTAAGGATGATGTTGAGAACTACAGTACAGGCTAGTTAGTCTGACCTCCGTGGTGAGTAAATTAATGGCAACGCTACTAAAGCAGAGGGTAGCGAAGTTTCTGGAGTCCAATGGATTGCAGGATCCGAGGCAACATGGGTTTACCAGAGGCAGGTCTTGTCAGACAAATCTGATTAATTTCTTTGACTGGGTGACCAGAGAGTTGCATAGAAGGATAGCCCTAGTAATTGGATTTCAGTAAAGCTTTTGACACCGTACCACACAGGTGACTTATAAACAAACTGAACACCCTAAGGATGGACCCTAAAGTTACTGATTGGTTAGAAATTGGTTGAGTAGGAGGTGACAAAGTATACAGGTAAATGTATCTCACTCTCAGGAGAAGGAGGTTGCCAGTGATGTGCCGCAGGGATCTGCTCTTGGTCCAATTCATTTTAACATCTTTGTTACTGATATTGTGTAACGGCTGTCAGGTAAGGTTTGCTTATTTGCAGATGATACTAAAATCTGAACTAGAGTAGACACCCAGGAAGAGTAGAGTTCTGGTATATTTTTAAAGCAAAGTTACATTCTTTTTGGTGGTTTAGCGGCAATATTTTCTTTAGCAGAGTAGGTTTTAAACTCTAGTAACCTTCTCAGCTTTTGGGAACTTCTGACACCTAATCAGGAGTTAGTGGTCCTGATTAGCCTGTGAATGAACTGAGAGCAGCTGAGGCCTACATAAAAGGTTTCAGAACCTTGCCCTGTTGAGGCATTCCAAACAGGGGCTCTACAGGTCAAACAACGGTAAGGATTTGAGGGTTTATTTTTTTAAAATTGCTAGCTCTCTGACTGGGAGCTCTTAAAAGGGTTCTGGTATATTTTTAAGGCAAAGTTACATTCTTTTTGGTGGTTTAGTGGCAATATTTTCTTTAGCAGAGTAGGTCTTAAACTCCAGTAACCTTCTCAGCTTTTGGGAACTGCTGACACCTAATCAGGTGTTAATTCCCTCCCTACCCACACTAAGTTTGTTTGTACAATATGTTCCTTGTAAAGAGTTAATACCACTGTTTCCATGTAAAAGTTGTTTAACTGTAAACTGTAAACTGTCCTTGATTTATGGAAGGGGCGGTATAGAAGAAATATATAAATAAATAAATTAATTAATAAATTAAATAAAAACTCCCACCCACCCCTAGTGAGCAGTCTTTCTTTAAAAGCCATCTCCCCATTTAACAAAGCACAGGGACTTAAAACAGCACATTTTGTATATAATTAAAGTGATTTAACTGCTTTTTTCTCTGAAAGAACAGCTGGGAAACTGGCTGGTACTTTGGTAGATCTCTCTCTTTTGCTTTAACAGATAAGCTCCATGAACATGACAATGGTTGGGAAAAATCATATCGCTAAAGCTGTTGCCCCCATTACAGCTTCTGCCTCTGTCCAGACAGAGGTCCCAATGCCAGTTGAAGGACTGGTTCCATGTGCAGGGTGCCTGCATGCTGAAGCTCTGAGGAAACAAGTGGAGGAACTCAGAGAGGAGGTGGCGAGGCTGAGGAGCATTCAAGACAGTGAGAAGTACATTGATGATATGCTTCTTGAAACATCCAAGCTCCCTAGCATAGGAGAAGATGGGTGCCAACAGATTGATGAAGGTTGGACACAAGTCACCAGGGCCTGCAGAATCACCCATCCAACTTCTCCAGCCCTTGAATTGGAAAACCATTATGCAGCCCTGGAAGTGGAGGAGGTGAAAGTATCCCTGGAAAGGGAAGAATCAGAGCTCAAGTACCCCAAAGTTGCAGAATCAGTGACCACAAGGAAGCGAAGGGTAGTGGTGCTTGGTGACTCTCTTCTGAGGGGTACTGAGGCGTCCATCTGCCGACCAGACTTGATGTCCAGAGAGGTATGCTGTCTGCATGGTGCCAAAATCCAAGATGTTATGGAGAGTTTGCCGAGACTCATCAAGCCCACTGACTATTACCCAATGTTGCTAATCCAAGTAGGAACAAATGATACTGCCAGGTATCCCTCTGAGCATATCAAAAGTGACTTCATGGCTCTGGGACAAAGGGTGAAGCAGTTAGGTGCACAGGTGGTGTTCTCTTCAATCCTCCCTGTTGAGGGTAAAGGCCAAGGCAGAGAGGCTCGCATCCTGGAGATGAATGCATGGCTGCGTAGATGGTGTCATCGAGAGCGTTTTGATTTCCTAGACCATGGGATGCTGTTCCAAGGGTTGCAGAGCAGAGATGGCATCCATCTGTCCAAGAAAGGTCAATGCATCTTCAGTAGTAGACTGGCTAATCTACTGAAGAGGGCTTTAAACTAGATTCGTTGGGGATGGGTGAAAAAAAACAGGGGTAACATATGGAAAATAGTGTGTATAAATGCCCGTAGCATGGGGAATAAGATCCCTGATGTTAAAGCTTTGGTGGGACTTGGATTTAGTGGCAGTTACAGAAACATGGTCCACAGAAAACCATGACTGGGATGTAACTATACCTGGCTATACTTTATTCAGAAAGGACAGGGTAGGAAGAAAGGGAGGAGGAGTGGCACTATATGTAAAAAATACTATTAAAGCTTTGGAATTACAGAGCTTAAAAGGGAGAGAGGAGGCATTGTGGGTTAAACTAGAAAGAGGGAAAGAGAAATCTATTTGCATTGGCGTGATATACAGACCTCACTCACAAGAGGAAGAGGTGGACAGAGAGTTAATTGAAGACATATGCAGCATTGCTAGGAAAGGGAAAGTACTACTGATAGGGGATTTCAATATGTCAGATGTTGATTGGCACATTCCTGCTGCAGTATCATCTAGAAGTAAAGAGATCCTGGATTCTCTACAGGGAGAACTATTCAAGCAATTGGTAACAGAACCCACACGTGAAGGGGCCATACTGGACTTGGTGCTTACCAATGGTGAAAGTGTTTCTGATGTTATAGTAGGAGATCATTTTACATCCAGTGATCACCAGATGGTGTGGTTCAGTATTAGGACTAGGGCTGTTAGAATCCATTCAAAGGTGAGGGTCTTAGACTTTAGGAAGACTAACTTTGCCAAGATGGGCCGATACCTCAGGGAGTCGTTAGCGGGATGGGAACAGCTGGGGGATGTAGAAAAACAGCGGGCAAAACTGAAAGGAGATATTTTAAGGGCAACCAACCCTTTTGTTAATATGGTAAATAAAGGTAAAAGGAAAAGGAGACCGCTATGGCTTTCGAAAGAGGTAGCTGAAAAAATGAAGAAAAAGAGGGAGGCCTTCATGAAATACAAGAGATCACAGAGAGAGGAAGACAGGCATCTATATTTGGAAAAACTTAGAGAAGCTAGCAAAGTAGGAAAGCAAAGATTCAAAAAGAGGAGGAAATAGCCAATGCAATAAAATGGGGGGATAAGACATTTTTCAGGTATGTTAGTAAGAAGAGGAAAGGCAAAAGTGGTATTGTCAGACTCAAGGGTGAAGGGGAGGAATATGTAGAAGCTGATAAGGATAAAGCAGAATTGCTTAACAAATATTTCTGTTCTGTGTTCACAGATGAAGAACCAGAAGCAGGACCTCAGAAAACACCCACTAACAGGAACAGAAGTGAGGGACATTTTGAAAAATTTTCAGAAGTCTGTGTTCGTGAGAAACTAGCTCAACGTAAAGTAGACAAAGCAATGGGACCGGATGGGATACGCCCTAGAATACTGAGGGAACTTGGGGACGTTCTAGCAGCTCCACTGACTGACCTTTTCAATGCCTCGTTGGAGTCAGGAGTGGTGCCAAAGGACTGGAGAGAGGCTCATGTGGTGCCTTTACACAAAAGCGGAAGTAAGGATGTGGTTGAAAACTACAGGCCGGTTAGTTTAACTTCGGTGGTGAGTAAATTATTGGAAATGCTGCTGAAAGAGAAAATAGTGAGGTTTCTGGAGTCCAGCGGATTACAGGATCCGAGGCAGCATGTATTCACTAGAGGCAGGTCTTGTCAGACAAATCTGATTGATTTCTTTGACTGGGTGACCAGGGAGGTGGACCGAGGGAGAGCCCTAGATGTGGTGTATTTAGATTTCAGTAAAGCCTTTGACACTGTTCCTCACAGGCGACTTATAAACAAACTGAGCACCATAGGGATGGACCCAAAAGTTACTGCTTGGGTTAGAAATTGATTGGGTGGGAGCCGACAAAGAGTACAGGTAAATGGGGATCACTCTGAGGAGAAGGATGTTAGCAGTGGTGTGCCCCAGGGATCTGTCCTTGGTCCGATTCTTTTTAACATCTTTGTTAGTGATATAGTGGAAGGGCTGTCGGGTAAGGTTTGCCTTTTTGCAGATGATACCATAATCTGCAATAGAGTAGACACCCAGGAAGGTGTAGATAACATGAGGAGGGATATAGCTAAGCTTGAATAATGGTCTAGAATCTGGCAACTGGGATTTAATGTTAAAAAATGTAAGGTCATGCATTTGGGCTGCAGCAATCCAAGGGAGCAATATAGTATAGGGGATGAAGTTCTTTTGTCCACTAAAGAAGAGCGGGACCTGGGTGTGGTTGTGTCTGATGATCTTAAAGTAGCTAAACAGATAGAAAAACTAGAAGGATGCTTGGGTGCATACGGAGAGGAATGGCTAGCAGAAAAAAGGAGGTAATAGTGCCTCTGTATAAGTCTTTGTTGCGACCTCATTTGGAGTATAATGTGCAATTCTGGAGGATAAGCAAACGGGATGGAGTCAGTACAGTAGGTGGCTACTAAAATGGTTAGTGGTCTTCATTATAAAGCATATGAGCACAAACTTAAGGATCTTAATATGTACACCTTAGAGGAAAGGCAGGATAGAGGTGATATGATTGAGATGTTTAAATACCTTTGTGGCATAAATGTTCAGGGGGAGAGCCTCTTTCAATTGAAAGCAAGTTCTGCTACGAGGGGACATGGGATGAGGGTGAAGGGGATAGATTCAGGAGTTATATGCGGAAATATTTCTTTACAGAAAGAGTGGTGAATTCATGGAATAGTCTCCCAGTGGAGGTGGTAGAGATGAGGACAGTATCTGAATTCAAAAAAGCATGGGACAAACACAGAGGATCTCTAAAGGAAAAAAGGGGACTGTTGTAGTAGTTGATATGGAAGGACAGACTAGATAGGCCATGTGGTCTTTTTCTGTTGTCATATTTCTATGTTTCTATGGATGGCCAGCAGAAAAAAGGAGGTGACTATGCCTCTGTATAAGTCTCTGGTGTGACCTTATTTGGAGTATTGTATGCAATTTTGGACATCACCCCTTCAAAAGAATATATTCAAGATGGAGTCGGTGTAGAGGGTGGCTACTAAAATGGTTAGTTGTCTTTGTTATAAACCATATGGGGACAGACTTAAAGATCTTAATATGTATACGCTAGAGGAATTGCGGGATAGAGGAGATATAATATAGACATTTAAATACCTCTGTGGCACAAATGCACAAGAGGAGTGCCTCTTTTGATTAAAAGTAAGCTCTGCAACAAGGGAGAATAGGATGGTGGTGAAAGGGGATAGACTCAGAAGTAATATACGGAAATATTTCTTTATGGAAAGAGTGGTAGATGAGTGGAATAGTCTCCCAGTGGAGGTAGTAAAGATGAGGATAGTTTCTGAATTCAATAAATCATGGGACAAACACAGAAGGTCTTTAAAGGAAAAAAAGGGACTATAGTATTTGATATGGAAGGGCAGACTAGATAGGCCATATGGTCTTTTTCCTGCTGACATGTTTCTATGTAACCTGCATGTGGGTGCACTTAATGTCACCCACTGAAGTGGAATTAGATGCACCCAGGCTAACAGCAGCAGATGCAGTCAGCATACACCCAAAACACCTACACTAACTCTGATGTGCTGTCAGTGCCCACATTATGTCCCTAATTCACCCAGTCCCTGTCCAATTGTACATGAACCAGTTAGCATAAGATTTTTAGTGCAGGACCCCAAGTGTGTGTCAAATCCCATGCTAACGGTTAGGGCACTTTAGTAAAAAGGCCCCTGGGTTTGTTTTTTACCACTTCCTGAATCCACTGGTCATATAAAGCCTCCACTTTATTCATGATTCACAATGGGACATATGGGTAGTGTTTGCTCAACTTTCCTGAACCACTTGCTCAGTTCAACTAAGGTAGACTAGGTCCGACAGGTCCAGAAGTCTGGGTGGAACACTCAGCTCTTGATTATAGGCATATGCAGTCTTGGTGGATATGGTAATGTCTGTGGAGGTGAGAGAAACCTGGTTTCTACATTTTGCTAATTTATATGGGAACAGCACAGTGTGTGTTCATAATGAGTTAAGTGAGAAACTCACTTATAGCTGGCTTCATGTTCGCAATGCCTCAGAACTGCTATAATGAATATTTTATTTGCCAGATTGCACTCTAGAAGCAGCAGAATAGCCTTGGAGATGGTTAACAGACTATGATCTGTTCTGGAATTCACAGAGTCTAGCACGTACAGTTATCATTTATCCCCAAAGACCTGGCAGACACACTTCAAAGAGGTTAACTGTGTTTTCTCTTAAAGGACAGCTGAGGAACAGGTAGGAGCTTTGGTAGGTCTTTCTCTTTTACTTCAACAGGTACCAAAGCTCTATCAACTAAACAATGGCTGCGGAAAAATCATATTGCTAAAGCTGTTGTCCCTATTACAGCTTCTGCCTCTGTCCAGACAGAGATCCCATTACCAGTTAAAGGACAGGTTCCATGTGCAGGATGCCTGCATGCTGAGGCTCTAAGAAAACAAGTGGTGAAGCTCGGAGAAGAGGTGGTGAGGCTGACAAGCATTCAAGGCACTGAAAAGTACATTGATGAAATGTTTCTTGAAACATCCAAGCTCTCTGACAAAGGTGAAGATGGGAGGCTACAGAATGAAGAAGGTTGGACATGAGTCACCAGAGCCTGCAATATCAACAATAAAACTTCTCCAGCCCTTAAACTGAAGAACCAGCAAAGGGATGAACCACAGCTCAAATACCCCAAAGTTGCAGAATCAGTAACCACAAGAAAGAGAAGGGTAGTGGTGGTTGCTGACTCTCTTCTGAGAGATGCTGAGACATCCATCGGCTGACCAGACTTGATATCCAGAGAAGTGTTCTGTCTACCAGGTGCCAAAATCCAAGATGTTACGGAGAGTTTGCCAAGACTCATCAAGCCTACTATTATCCAATGTTGCCTATCCATGTCGGCACAAATGATTCTGCTAGATATCCCTCCAAGTGACTTCATGGCTCTGGAACAGAGGGTAAAGCAGATAAATGTGCGGGTGGTATTCTCTTCAATCCTCCTGGTTGATGGCAAAAGACGAGGTAGAGAAGCTCGCATCCTGGAGATGAATGCATGTCTGCGTGGATGGTGTCATTCAGAGTGTTTTGGTTTCCTGGATCATGGGATGATGTTCCAAGGGCTGCAGAGCAGAGATGGTGTCCATCTGTTCAAGAAGGGTTGAGGTGTCTTCAGCAGCAGACTGGCTAACCTACTGAAGAGGGCTTTAAACTAGATTCATTGGGATGGGTAAAGAAAGCCCAGAGGTAAGTGAAGAAAGCCTCCAGGTAAGTGGAACATTACATATTACTGTAGAAATGGGTAAATGGGGCAACATTTGGACAGCAGTGTGTATAAATAAGATCCCAGATGTTGAGGCTCTAATGGAAGAGGCTGACTTGGATTAAGTAGTGGTTACGGAGACATGGTTCACTGACAACCATGACTGGGATGCAATTATGCCGGTCTATACCTTATTCAGGAAGGGACAGGGTAGGAAGAAGGGAGGTGGAGTGGCACTATTTGTAAAAAATAATATTAAATCTATAGAATTGCAGGGCTTAAAAGGAAGAGAGGAGGCACTGTGGATTAAACTAGAAAGAGGGATAGGAAAATTCATTTGCATTGGAGTTATATACAGATCCCCCTCACAGGAAGTAGAAGTGGATGAAGATTTAATAGAAGATATATGCACTACTGCCAGGAAAGGAGAAGTGCTAATGATAGGTGATTTCAATGTGCCGGATGTGGATTGGCACATCCCTGCTGTGGTGCTATCTAGAAGTAAAGATATCCTGGATTCTCTACAGGGAGAACTATTCAGGCAACTGGGAACAGAACTATTACCTAATGGGGCCATGCTGGACTTAATGCTTACCAATGGGGAAAATATTTCTGATGTTATAGTGAAAGATCATCTCGCATCCAGTGATCATCAAATGGTATGGTTCAGTATTAGGACTAGGGCTGATAAAATCCATTCAAAAGCGAGGGTCTTCAACTTTAGGAAAACTAACTTTGCCAAGATGGGACAATACCTCAAAGAATCATTAGTGGGATGGAAACAGCTGGGGGATATAGAAAAACAGTGGTCAAAACTGAAAGGGGAAATTTTAAGGGCAACAAATCTTTCTGTTAGAAAGGTAAATAAATGTAAAAGGAAAAGGAGGCAGCTGTGGTTCTCAAAAGAAGTAGCTGAAAATGTGAAGAAAAAGAAAGAGGTCTTCATGAAATACAAGAGATCACAGAGAGAGGAGACAGGCATCTATATCTGGAAAAACTTAGAGAAGCTAGCAAAGTGGTCAGGAAAGCAAAGGTACAAAAAGAAGATGAAATAGCCAATACAATAAAATGGGGGATAAGGCATTTTTCAGATATGTTAGTGAGAAGAAGAAGGGCAAAGGTGGTATTGTCAGACTCAAGGGTGAAAGGCAGAATATGCAGAAACTGATGAGGCTAAAGCGGAATTGCTTAACAAATATTTTTGTTCTGTGTTCACAGATGAAGGGCCAGGAGCAGGACCTCAGAAAACATCTACAAATATGAAAAGAAGTGACGGGGTCTTGAACAATTTGCAGAAGACTGTGTTCGTGAGCAACTAGCTAAACAAAAAGTAGACAAAGCAATGGGTCCGGATGGGATACATCCTAGAATACCGAGGGAACTTGGGGACATTCTAGTGGCTCCACTGTCTGATCTTTTCAATGTCTCTTTGGAGTTGGGAGTGCTACCAGAGGACTGGAAAAAGGCACATGTGGTCCCTTTACACAAAAGGGGATGTAAGGATGGCATTGAGAACTACAGGCCGATTTGTCTAACCTTTTTTTGTTAGTAAATTATTGGAAAGGCTACTTAAAGAGAGAATAGTGAAATTTCTGGAGTCCAATGGATTGCAGGATTTGAGGCAGCATGGGTTCACCAAAAGCAGGTCTCATCAGACAAATCTGTTGGAGTTGGAGTGAGGGAGAGCCCTAAATGTGGTGTACTTGGATTTCAGTAAAACCTTTGACATCTATACACACAGGTGACTTATAAACAAACTGAATGTCCTAGGGATGGACCCTAAAGTTACTGTTTGGGTTAGAAATTGGTTGAGTAGGAAACAACAAAGTGTACAGGTAAATGGATCTCAGTCTCAGGAGAAGGAGGTTACCGGTGGTGTGCTGCATGGATCTGTCCTTGGTCCAATTCTTTTTAACATCTTTGTTGCTGATATTGTGTAAGGGCTGTCGGGTAAGGTTTGCTTATTTGCAAATGATACCAAAATCTGCAATAGAGTAGGCACCCAGGAAGGAGTAGATAACATGAGGAGGGATCTAGCTAAGCTTGAAGAATCATCTAGAATTTGGCAACTGAAATTTAATGCAAAAAAAATGTAGGGTCATGCACTTGGGCTGCAGAAATCCAAAGGAGCGGTAGAGGGTAGGGGGTGAGATATTCTATAAACGAAAGAAGAACTGCACCTGGGAGTAATTGTCTGTGACAATCTTAAAGTAGCTAAACAGGTAGAAAAGGTGACTGCAAAAGCTAGAAGGATGCTTGGGTGTATAGGGAGAGGAATGGCCAGCAGAAAAAAGAAGATGATAATGCCTCTGTATAAGTCTCTGGTGTGACTTCATTTGGAGTATTGTGTATAATTCTTGAGATTGCACCCAGAAAAGAATATAAACAGGTTGGAGTTGGTACAGAGGGTGGTTATGAAGCATACGAGAACAGACTTAGAGATCTTTAAGAGGAAAGACGGATAGGAAAGATATGATAGAGACATTTAAATACCTCCATGACATAAATGCACAGTAGAGTCTCTTTCAACTGAAGGCAAGCTCTGCTATGAGGGGACATAGGATGAGGTTGAAAGGGGATAGACTCAGGAGTAATATGCGGAACTATTTCTTTATGGAAAGAATGAAAGATGCATGGAATAGTCTCCCAGTGGATGTGGTAGAGATGAGGACAGTATCTGAAATCAAAAAAGCATGGAACAAGCACAGAGGATCTCTAAAGGTAAAAAAGGGGACTATTGTAGTTGATATGGAAGGGCAAATTAGATGGGCCATGTGGTCTTTTTCGGCCATCATGTTTCTGTTTTTAAAACTCAATTGATCAGGCAGCCAGGCTGAACACCAAAATGGCTAATAACAGGAAAAGCATTTCTCCTTCCAAAGGAAGATCCAAATTATAGACCAATGACTTCTCTTCCTACAGTCTAAAAGCTCTTCACCGGAATAGATACTGACTGAAAACATGATCATATTGAATAACATCATGGCAACAGAACAAAAGAAATGAACGGAACCAAAGACCAGTTAATGCTAAGTAGTCATCATGCAAATGTTAAGAAAAGCAGAAATCTCAGTATAGCATGGATTCGTTATAAGATAGCCTATGGCTCTCAGTATGATATGAAGTATTTCTAAATATTTCTGCCACATTTTCTTGATCTCTTACTGCATACCTTGATACTTAAAGATTTTCTCCCTCTCCAAATGATTCACAGAAGAATGACTAGGAACTGACATTCTGGAAATTTTTCCGTTACCACTATCTCCGTTTTTCTTGCATCCAATTTTTTATCACTCAGAATGAGAATGTCCTGGGTGATCATAACCTCTTCACTCTATATAATTCTCTTAGGGTCATGACCTCAGCACTTTTTTGGTACAGAGAAGTTGCAGTGCTTACAAAGTTTCCAATAGATGAGACGTGCTACCTTGTTGTGCCTTTCTGAATAGAAATTTTCTGCAGTCAAAACTTAGCAGCCATGTATGAGATGAGTAACTGTTTCCAGCTTTTTCTTATAGAATCTGTATAGGTCCATTTTGCCAATTTTTTTCTATTTGATATGAACCTCATTCATAATGTGCTGTCTTGGGCTGCAGCTATGACTGTTGCATCCTTAGGTTTCAGTTCCCTTTATAGCAAGAGGATGAAATCAGAGCAAACTTATCTTTATCTTTTAATAGAAGAGGGCTGACCTGCATGAAGCAGCATGTACAACCCTAAACACAGGCATCGAGGGGGAATGGGGGTGATGCACAAGGAGCTGCGGTTACAACCACTCTAGCCACCTTACTGGGCAGACTAGGTGGACCATACTGGTCTTTATCTGCAGTCACATACTACATTACTGTTACTTCTCCTTAATCCTTAACCGTGTGGAGGGGTGGCCTGCACGGAGTGGCAGGTGCACCTACTCTTGCCATCAAACTGGGCAGACTAGATGGACCATAGTAGTCATTATCTGTCATCATTTACTATGTTACTATATTACTATTCATCCACTTATGGTTCCTAGAGTAGCATTTTGTATCTCCCACTGTATTTGTGCATTTGCCACATTTTTCCTTGTTTTCTGTGTTTTTCTCTTGTTTTGCAAATTATCTTGTTTCCTTTCCTATGTGCACAAATGGATTCCCATGCATTCCCTCTGCTCATCAGAATGACTGTCTAATAATGGAGACAGATTCAGGTTACTTATTTTCATACTTCAAAGTTTAGGGGCCCTAAGTCTTTTAATGTGATCTTTTTTGCAGTGCAACAGAAAGTAGGTTTTTGTCAAATTCTCCTTTGCAAATTTCTCTTTGGAGACTCTCATAGGCATCGGAACAGGCCTGGCCCTTCCAAATTTTTTCCTGCTGCTTTGCCTGTCCTTTATCAGCTATGGTAGCAAACACCAAGAAGCTGTGAAATTAAAGAACAATTACTTTGTGTTTACAATACAGGAAGTATTGGTGATCCAATGTCACAGCTGCATGGTACCAGTGGCCAGAGCCGAAAGAGATAGGGTGGAAGCAAGGGGCAGAGTTAAGGTGGCATTGAGGCAGAGTTGGGGTGGGGTAAGGTGGAGCTGGGGACAGAGCTTGGGCTCCCCAAACAAATAGGTATTCTGCTGCCCCTGGGTTCAATTCCCCATAAAACATGGACCCTAACTTAACTCTATTGGTATTTCTTTGCTCAGTATTCAGATGATTTGGGTCTTCCTGCAAAGATTGGTGCTGCTTTGCCACTCATATGGCGACTTAAATCTTCATGCTCTTGCTTTTTGCACTTCTTTTTGTTTCATGAGGTCATCATGGCACTCCTGATGCCTTGGAGCACGTTGCAGATGTGGTAGAAGCCTTCCAGAAAGGTTTAAACAAGGTTGTTTAAAAAGGTATGGAAAACTCCACTATTACTTCACAATATTCTTTGTTCAGTGATTTTATATTAATGAAACAAATGATCCAAATAATTCAAAACCTGAAAGTGGACAGGTTATTGATCCAAAAGCAAAGCAAACCAAAAATCCTTTCTGTGTACACCCCTAAAAGGAAACCTTTTTCTACAACCTCATCAGAAAAGTGATCATTAAAAAGAACTGCAAAGAAAACCTCAATAATCCTGTGACCTTTTGGAAGAAAATGCTTTGGAGTGTTAAAATAAAAATGTTTGGCCACCTTCACACAAGATATATTTTGAGAAAATAGGAGGTGAAGCATAAAAAGAAAAGAAAATATTGTCAATCCTTAAGCACAGGGGTAGACCTATGGGAGATAATTTATAAGGAGATGTGTAAAATTGTGCACCATTCAGAGGCATAAATCACAGTATTTAAGTGATTTACAAACATAAACGGACCTTTATGCATGGTTGTGATTTTAGAAATGCATATATCAATCACACAATAGCATGTACTTTCACTGTGGGAGTGTGCATGAGCAGAGTATTGGTGAAACACATGTGTAAATTATAATTTATGTGCTTTCTTTACAAATCTAGGTACAGGCATTTACACCAGTTCTAGGGCTGGTATAAGCGACCGTGCCTTATTACTATTTTGTGACCACTTACAATAGTATTTTATAAAGAACAGGAGGCACGTACTTTTCCTTTTAAAATAACACCTAAATAGGCACCTACCTTTGGGCATAAATTAGGCTCCTACTTATAAACTTACCCTCATTATGCATTAGGGTTATGTGGCAATCAATGACACAGGAGATATTGTGTAAGTGCCGCGCATGTTTCCTAGCAAAAAAGGTGCTGGTACTCATATGCAGGGTTTTTTCATTAATACATGAGGCTCATGGGTCAGTTTTAGCAGGTAATGAAAAAGATGCCAATACTCCTTACCACCAATTACTCCCTCAAACCCCCACCATGTAAGTGGAAGGAAGAATGAATGAAAACTAAATATCATATCCTAGAAGCTAGCATCTCACAGTCATTGAAGAAACTGAGGCTAAATAGATGCTGGATATTCCAGCAAGACAACTATCTGAAACATACCTCAAAATCAACCATGCAGTACTTACTGTAAAGAAAGATGCAAATATTGGAATGGCCTTCACAGTCCCCAGGCTTGAAAATTATTGAAAATCTGTAGGGTTAGCATGTACTTGGTTCATTGAACACCTTAAAAATATTGCATTCAAATCCGATTGTACATTCATACTCTAAATCTATGAATTAATATGCGTACATGCATTAGAAAGTTCTAAGGGACATGAAAACAAGTTTTTAAAGCAAATACATGAAACAAACCAAAACCCCCACTGAAATCCAGAAACAAACCATGATATTTTAGTCATGAGCACCTCCTTGTTGTTAATTCAATGTCGACCCCTGGCAACCCTCTGGATAATTGACCTAAACTTTGTTCTGTCTTCAGCCAATCAGCTCATTGTTGATAGAGTGGTGTCCATAGCTTCTGTTATTGCATCGTGTAACCATAGTTTGGGTTGTTCTTCCCTAGGTGCATAACTTTGCACTTGTCCACATTAAATTTCATCTGCCATTTTGATGCCCAGTCTTCCAATTTATCAAGATCCTCTTGCAATTTTCCACAATCCTCTTGGGTTTTAACAACTTTAAATAGTTTTGTGTCATCTGCAAATTTGATAACCTCACTCGTTATTCCACTTTCCAGGTCATTTATGAATACGTCAAAAAGCAGCAGACCCAGCACAGATCCCTGGGGTACACCACTATTCACCTTTCTCCATTGGGAAAATTGGCCATTTAGCCCTACCCTCTGCTTTCTATCTTTTAACCAGTTCCTGATCCACAGTAGTACACTGCCTCCTATCCCATGCCTCTTTAGTTTTGCCAAAAGTCTCTGATGAGGGACCTTGTCAAAGGCTTTCTGAAAGTCCAGATACACTATATCAACCGACTCACCTTTGTCCACCTATTTATTCACACCTTCAAAAAAACATAACAGATTAGTAAGACACGATCTTCCTTGTCTAAAGCCATGTTGGCTGTCTCCCATTAGGCCATGACTATCTACATGCTGAGTAATTTTATTCTTTATGATGGTTTCTACCATTTTTCCTGGTACTGACGTGAGGCTCACTGGTCTGTAGTTTCCCGGATCACCCCTGGAACCCTTTTTAAAAATTGGTGTTACATTGGCGATCCTCCAATCTTCAGGTATTAGAGATGATTTTAATGATAGTTCACAGATTACTAATAGCAGGTTTGCAATCTCATATATCAGTTCTTTCAACACCCTTGGATGTATACCATCTGGCCCAGGTGATTTGCTACTCTTCAGTTTATCTAATAGTTGTAATACATCTTCCCGATATATCAATATTTCCTTCAATTCTTCTGCACCTTTAAATACCACTTCAGTCATGGGTAACATCCCTACATCTTCCTCAGTAAAGACAGCAGTGGGAACAGAGAACAATATGAGATGTGATATAAAAAGTATTGAGATTTGTTGTGTAGCTACAGTATATAGCAATATATGTTGCACCACGATGCTATTAAGCATGTAGTGACCTAGTTATGTACTCTGCTTGTGCAGAGTGTAGCATGGCTGCAGCACACCTGTACTTGTTTATTCATGTGATGCTTGGTATCGTGTAAAAGTAGTTTGCCAGTGCTAATGTTACTAATGCCATATAAGGATGTTGGTGGTGTGACGTTAAGGTAACCTTGTCCATATAATGCACAGTACAGGGTGCCCTGGCCATGCAGTGTGTGATACAGGGCGCCTTGGCCACTTACCATGCGTTAACGTGACAGCCGATGGGAAGCATCAGCATGTCTACAGGGGTTGCAATCTAAGGCATCCTGACAGTACAAGACGCCCTGAGGGACACAGATACATGGTGCCCCAATAACATTGGATCTGCAGGTGTAAGGTGATAGATCTTTGGCAGCTGATATTGTATTCCTTAAGTGGGATGTGAGCCATAGCCAAGGTCTTGCACACACACCATTAAATTGTCTGCATTGAAAATAGCAGCAATTGGTAATCATTATGATTATAGTCTTTGATGATTACTGAGGTAGATGATGGTTGATTGAGGTCTAAATAGAACTGAAGAATGTCTCTTTCTTTGATGTTCAGAAACAAGTTGGCAACGTTCTCTACGATGATGGATCTCTTCTTCGCAGCGTGATTCGCTACGGTGATGCAGGGTTAGTGATCGACGTCCAGGGGCGACTCTCAGGAACTGTTGCTGGCTTCACTCGACTGTGGTGGATCCAGGAGTTGATCTCTGCCACTTTCACTGCTGTTGGGGTTGACATCAAAACAATATATGGGCCTTTCCAATGAGGCGCCAACGGTGTCTTCTTCCACTCTTTTACCCACACCGAGGCTCCAGGCTTAAAAGGGTGCAAGGGCTCTGTCAGATTGATAGGCAACTGGTCCTGCACCCAGGTATGAAGACCCTGCAAAACAGAACTTAAAGCCAACAATTCTTGCCTAGTAATTTGTGCTCCAATTTGGTTCATATCTCCCCTTATCCCCTGAATTATAGGTGGGGGCCTCCCATACAGGATCTCAAATGGGGATACACCTAATGGCTTGATGGGTGCTGACCGTATTCGGAGAAGGGCAATGGGGAGAGCTTGGGGCCACTTCAGGTGGGCTTCCTGACAGAGTTTGGATAACTGAGACTTCAGGGTCCGGTTCATTCTCTCTACTTTCCCTGAACTCTGGGGCCTATATGCTGTGTGTAACTTCCATTGTATCTGCAGGGCATGGGCTAGCTGCTGGGTTACTTGTGACACAAAGTAGGGCCCATTGTCAGACCCCATGGTCAGCGGTATTCCAAATCTGGGGATAATCTCATGAAGCAAGGCCTTGGTGACTTCTCTGGCTTTCTCAGTTCTGGTGGGAAAAGCTTCCACCCATCTAGAAAAGGTACAGACTAGGACTAACAAGTAGCGGTATCCATTTGCTCGTGGCATTTCTGCAAAGTCTATTTGGATATTTCCCATGGGGGTAACTCCCACTGACTGAATTCTTGGGGGTAGGACAGGACCTTGTCGGGCATTGTTTTTGGCACAGGTCACACAGCTTCGGGCTACTGAGGTGGTTAAAGGTTCTAACAATGAGATATAGAAATATGGCTTCAGAGCTTCTGCCATCTTAGTTTTTCCATAGTGTGTGGCCTGATGAAAAGCTTGGACAAAGGCAGGGCCTAATGCTTCAGGAATTACGGTCATACCAGGGGTTGAGCTCCCTTCAGGCGGTGGCAACACAATCCACCCAGTGTCTGATAATTTCCCCCCCTCCTTTTGACAGTAATGGTCCATCTCCACTTTGGTATATCTGGGGGTCCACGCACTAAGAGGTACTGGAAATATGGCTGCTTGAATCGCGGCATTTGGGGTGGTAATTTGTCCTGCAATGGCTGCTTCTCGGGCAGAGGGATCAGCAAATCTGTTTCCTCAGGACACTTCTCCATCTCCAGTCTGATGGCCTTGGCAATGCATTACAGCAACCTGTTTAGGGGCCCACAATGCTTCCAACAAAGTCAATATTTCTGGGCCATACTTAACAGACTTGCCTCCTGAGGTGATCAGTCCACGTTCTTTGTACAGGGCCCCATGGGCATGTAGTGTTGCAAAAGCATATTTAGAGTCTGTATACACATTCAGGCTGATTCCTGCTCCGATTCTGAGTGCACGGGTAAGAGCTATCAATTCAGCCTTCTGCGCTGAGGTTCCTGGGGCTAGAGCTGATGATTCTACTACCATGTCCAGAGTCACCACTGCATATCCAGCACATCGCTGTCCTTCAATTATGAGGCTGCTCCCATCCACGAAGAAAGTTCTGTCTGGGTGGCTCAAGGGAACATCAGTCAAATCTGGGCGACTTGAATATACAGTGTCCATTACTTCTAAACAATCATGGTCAGGAGGGCCTGGCCCGATTGGCAATAGGGTAGCTGGGTTCAGCGTTTGGCTAACACTCAATTGCAAGTTAGGATTCTCACATAGCATACTTTGATACTTCAGCATTCGGGCATTGGTGAGCCAATGGTTTCCTTTGTGCTCCAGCAGGGTTAAAACAGAGTGTGGTACAGTGACTTGAAGATTTTGTCCTAAGGTGAGCTTGTCTGCTTCGCTCACTAAGAGGGCTGTGGCTGCTACAGCTCTCAGGCAAGGTGGCCAGCCTTTTGCAACAGGATCCAATTGTTTCGACAGGTAGGCCACAGGTCGCTGCCAAGACCCAAGAGGCTGGGTCAAAACTCCCAATGCGTTTCCACTTGATTCATGGACATACAGGCGAAATGGTTTCTGCACATCGGGTAGGCCCAAGGCTGGGGATGACATCAATGCTGTTTTCAGTGATTTGAATGCTTTATCTTGTTCTGGGCCCCATTCCAAGGGAGATCGTTCCATTCCTTGTGTGTCTTGGTACAAGGGTTTCGCCATGAGCGCAAAATTTGGTATCCATATGTGGTAGTAGCCTGCAGCTCCCAAGAAAGCTCGTACCTGTTTTCTAGTAGTGGGGGTTGGGATGTGGCATACTGCTTCTTTTCGCTCGAGTCCTAATTTCCGGGTTCCTTTGGACAGATGGAACCCTAAGTATTTCACTTCTGTCTGGCACAGCTGCGCCTTGGCTCTGGAAACCTTGTATCCAGCTTCATTCAAAAGGTGCAAGAGATCACTTGTAGCTTGTATACAATCAGATTTGTTGTTGGTGGCTATGAGCAAATCATCTACATATTGGAGCAAAATTCTTTTTCCCGGAGTTACGGAGTAGCTTGACAGATCTTGACTGAGGGCTGCACTGAAGATAGTGGGTGAGTTCTTGAATCCTTGTGGTAATCGAGTCCAAGTGAGTTGCTCTCGTCGTCCCGTGGTAGGGTTTTCCCATTCAAATGCAAACAAAAGCTGACTGGCTTCTGCCAGGCGTATACAGAAAAAGGCATCTTTTAAGTCCAAAACAGTAAAGTGAGTGGCTTCTTCTGGAATCAGTCCCAGGAGTGTGTAGGGATTTGGTACTACTGGATGTATGGTTTCAACTGCACTGTTCACTCGACGTAAATCCTGCACTGGGCGGTAGTCACCTGTCCCAGGCTTCTTGATTGGGAGAAGGGGGGTGTTCCAGGGTGATTGGCATTCTCTAAGAAGTCCATACTGCAATAATTTCTTCAGGTGGCGATGAATGCCTTCAATTGCTGGTCTTGGGAGGGGATACTGACGCACATGCACTGGTTCTGCTCCCGGTTTCAGGGTAACAAGCACAGGAGCTATATTCTTTGCTTGGCCAGGTGGATTATTCTCTGCTCATACTCCAGGTGGGGCTGCAATGCTGGTAAGTATACAGGGACTTGCTGTTTTGGATGCAGGTAAATAGAACCGCCATTCTTCTTCTCGGGGGACAGTTAACACCATCAGGCCAGCAGTTTTTGAGTTTATAGTCATTTCTATCTTTCCCCCTTCAACGAAAGATATCTGTGCTTGTAGCTTTGCAAGCATGTCTCGGCCTAGAAGGGGAACTGGGCATTCAGGCATGTACAGGAACTGGTGTGTTATCTGCTGCCCCCCTAATTCACAGGCGCGGTTCTGCAGGAAAGGTCTTGTGGTTCTAGTTCCAGTAGCTCCCACAATTGTAACAGATCGAGAGGACACAGGGGCCACAGGCTTGGCTACTACTGAATGTTCAGCCCCCGTGTCTACCATAAAGTCCATATTCTGGTCTCCAATCTTTAATTTGACCATAGGCTCCTGGAGACCCAAGAAGAACTTGGAGCCCGGTCTGACCTAGTCCTCATCATCCATGAAATAGCCCTCGGTGACTATTCCTTCCATGGCAGTCTCATTCTGCTGAGTCTGTTGAAATTGTGCGCGCTGCATCCCCCCTCGCTGCTGGAATTGCCCCCGGCTCTCCTGGTGCTCCCACGTCCCCTCCAGGGGGTGGAGCCACGTTTCGGGCATGTATCCTTCCAATGTCCTTCCTCTTTACAATAAGCGCACTGATTTGCGCCTAAGGGGGGCCGAACGCTCCCTCGGCCCCTTCCTCACCCTCTGGCTCTTCTGTTAGGATATCCTCCTCCGCGTCCTTCCACTAGTGCTGCAGCGAGCAAATCCACTTTTCTCCTCATCCTTCTGTCACTTTCCCTTTTACATTCTTCATCACGATTCACATACACATTTTGTGCGACTTCCATTAGCTGCGCTGAATTCATGCCTGCAAATCCTTCTAATTTCTGCAGTTTTCGCTTTATGTCTCCCTGGGACTGATTCACAAAAGCAGTATTCACCATAAGTAAATTCTCTTCAGCTGCTGGGTCATATGGGGTGTAAAGTCTATAGGCTTCAGATAATCGTTCATAGAAAGCAGCCAGACTCTCATCTGGGCGCTGAAGAACTTCTGCTACTTTCCCAATATTCATAGCTTTCTGACCTCCCTTCCGCAGGTCCTGTAGTAAAGCCTGGCGAAACCGGGTGAGGGCTTTTTCTCCTGCATCGCTATTTGGGTCCCACTTGGGATCTTTGTTAGGAAAATCTGCAGCTGCTGCCTGCTGGGGATCTAGATTCTGGTCTCTCCCAACTACAGGGTTCTCCTCCAACCATTTAGTGGCTGCCCGCACTATCCGTGCCCACTCCTCCATAGTAAAGAGGGTAGCCAGGAGCTGGCGGCAATCAGACCAGGTGGGCTGATGGGTTTGCATTATACTAGTCATTAACTCTGTCAAATCATGGGGCTTGTCAGTATAGGAGGCATAATGTGTTTTCCAGTTTAATAAATCTGTTGTGGAGAAAGGCACATAAACTAAACTGGTTGGTCCGGTCACAACCTGACCCTCGTCGTTTTTAATAGGTAATCCTGGGACCTGCCACAGTGGCAATTGGCGGGCTTCTTTTTTCTGGCCTTTTTTCCGGGGTCTGAGGGCGTCCCGCAGCTTAGTGGATCTGGAGGTGTCTTTGCTACTAGTGTCTGGTCTGGTGGATGACTCTGGACTGGCATCTGACTCTTCACTAGCGGATTCCTCAGGGGGTGACTGCTCCGCATCAGAGTACTGCTCAGGACTAGGGCTGCGACTTCCACGAGGAGGGGTCTGCTCTTCACGCTTTGGAGGTGGATGCTCAGGGGGAGGCACTTCGGCTGGAGGCACGCTTGCCACCTCCGGCTCTACTCGGGATACTGGTGGGGGTACTCGGGGTGGAGCTGACGGGACTGGGGTATACAGAAAGGCAGGTGGATATGCCGGAACCTTTGGGGGCTCTGGCTCTGCATAAATCGGAAGCTTCTCTGTCTTAGCAGGGACTCTCGTGGTAGTGGCTAACATAATCCTTTTCTGTCCCTCACTGCAACTCTTCATCCAGGGGGGCTGCTTCACACATATGCCTAACCAGGAGTCTATATAGGAAAACTGTTCAGGACTATAACTGCGCACTATCTTGTGCACTCGGGACACAGTTTGAATATCAAAAGTACCTTCCGGTGGCCACCCAGCATCTAGCATTGGCCACACTCTGCTACACAATATTTCTAAGCGGGGCGCTGTCATTTTGATCCCATAATCACCACTAAAACCTTTCTTAAAATTTGTGATCATACAGTTTAACGGAGTTTGCACAGACTCTGCCCCTCCCATGACGACGTACAACGTATAAGACAGCAAACAGAAAGGGTAGGTAGAATGGCTAGCCCACAGAACAATAAGGGGGACAAACAACAGACGCTTCCTCCTGTTTGCGACTTGAACGCGGTCGCCCGGTCAAGAACTGCGCTACTAAGGAGTCCACTCTCGCTTGGCCTGTGTTGCAAAGCCTCTCAAACACTCTTCACACAACCAAACATGCTAGTATTTCCCAAATTCCAAAATTCCCGGGCTAACTGACTGAACCAGAATTACCAAAACTGAAAGGGTCAGCGGTTTCACCCTGCGCACGCACCTGCAGGGGTACTAAGGCCGCCCGTGGAAGTTGATCAGACTTCCTTTACCTTACCAGATTTGTCTCGAGACTTTCCCAAAGCTATCTGACTAAGAACCAGAAAAATCAATACTCACCGGATCCAGTAGCTAATGTGCTGCGCAACCCGTTCCACCTTGGGTTGAATCCTGGACTCCCCTCAACCAGGGTTCGAGGTGTTGGCCAGCTGGACCCGGCAGGCCGCCGAGGCAGGGCGGAACCCTCCGATACAAGGGACCGGCGGCGCCTGGGATCCTCTCCGCTGTCGGTCGGCTGCGGTCCCAGCCGGACCAAACCTAGAGGCGGTAATACGCGGTAATATTCGCTTGCGGTCTGTTCGTATTACGCTTCCCGGCCAACGCACCAGGAAACTGTAATAGCGAAGGGTCCGCAACCCCAATAATACCCGGAGTCAATGGACGAGGATTCAACTCCCTTTTATTGTATATACAGTCTCAGCACTAGGATACAAAATGTCTGAGCCCTGAGCTCAGTCAATCAACAGCATTTACACATTTCTTCTCCAAGTTAATACAGGCCAAACTTCTCATTGGTTCTGGTAGCCCACCTACCTTCATCCAATTGCCATCTTTGACCCCCCTTCCTCCCTCTCTGCACATTTCTCTAGCCCTGGCTCAAGACGCTAGACAAAATATTCTTACACTGTTCTGCTTCTCTGCTGTATTTTCAGCCTAATTGCAAGGTCAGAGCACAGCTCGCGAAAACACAGCGAAGCAGCAAAGACATCTGGCTTTCCAAAACAATAAACAGTAAGAAAGTTTTATTCTCTTATCTCACAGGAGAGAGAACATGTTATCAAGGCAGTACAGAGCGGCTTTTCTGTCTAACAGCTAACAGCATTCTGTAATTTTCCAAAGTCAGCAATAACACTCTACAGGGGAAAAAGGGCTTCAGGCCTAGCTCTGCTACATACTAGGCCATCGCCTATCACAACAGAAGGTCAGTTATTTCAATGGTGAGAAGGAGAGGCATTTAAAGCCCAGCTCAGCTGATTTTGACAGCTCTGTAGCTGTGGTTTGTGCAGAGAACTCTGTTAGAGGTAAGATCTTGTTTAATTTATTTCTTACCACCCCAACTGAAATCTTTGATGCTGGAGGCTAGAGGGCAATATAAGAGTACATATGAATTGTGTACATCCAGTAGAGTAGTTTAAACTTTTACTGAGAAGTTGGTATTTTATTATTAACAATTTTTCTTTTTTTTCTTTTTTTATATATTTTTATTGGTTTTATAAACTACACACTACAATGCACACAATCAACAGTGAAATACAAAGACACATAGAAAAA
This sequence comes from Ichthyophis bannanicus, assembly GCA_033557465.1. NCBI lineage: Eukaryota > Metazoa > Chordata > Amphibia > Gymnophiona > Ichthyophiidae > Ichthyophis > Ichthyophis bannanicus. The sequence continues at coordinate 924,648,728 of CM066031.1, read as the reverse complement.
ACATGAAAAACGAGAGAAAACTGGAGTCACATCTTACATAGCCACCCCTATCCCAACTGGTATTCTTCCCCTCCCCCCTGCCTGAGTCGGATCATCTCAAACACAATAATCCACTGGACCACCTTGAGACTCAATGTTTATTGGGGAACATTTTGCCTTTTCCGCAAAATCATCTAGGCATTTCCATTTACTGATTCCTAAGTCCCCAATTAGACTATCTCTGCTGCACCTTTTCAATTTGACCTTCAGACCCCTTTGAGCTAAATCCCACTCTTGTGCTTTCTCATACTTAGGGTACAAACACACCAGATTCCACCAGTAGTACCCATCAAGTTTAAAGAGGTCTTTCTAGGATGCCAGAATTAGCTTTAGAGCAATGGCCATTACAAAATTGAATAGAAAAGATTTCTCCTTGGGCAGATCTACTCCGCCCTCCGATGAGCGGAGAATGACTATTTTCCATGTCAAAAGGGCCTGAAACCATAAAACCACTTTAATCTTGTCCCACACCTGGCACCAATATCAATGAACATAAGGGCACTCATTTAGCATATGCTTCAGAGTACCTGGGCTACCTGAACATGTCCAGCATCTGTTACGAGTCTTGGGGTCCCATTTTGTGACCCTGATCAGTGTAAAAAATGCCCTATGCATTAAGAAAAATAGAGACTGAGTGAGGGCAGTCACTTTGGAAGCTTTATTGACCTGCCCCCAGATTTGACGCCAGGATTGTGCAGAAATAGAGGAACCCAGATCCATCTCCCAAGCTTTCCTTAGCCCAGTCAAAGGAGGCACAGAACCATCTCTTATTACAGCATAAAATTTGGAGGCTGTACCCTTCAAACTATGACAAATTTCCACCATTTTCATCAAGCCCCACTCATCAGACAACATCTGCAGGTCTCCTATACTACCCGCAATACAATGTTTGAGCTTGGCCCATTGATACCGCCATGTCATTGGCAATGCAAACTCCTGTTGCAAATCGTCCTAAGACTTCCAATTATTTCACTTAATTACCTGACCAACTGTCCATATACCTTTCGCTTACCAATTTTTCCATGCGACTACCTTATGGCCAATCTTGAAATTCGGATTGTACCAGAGCGGGAGAAGAGTAGAACAGCACTCCTCCTTCCATAAGATTCCCCCAAGAAAAATAAGGGCCTCTTGAGTTGCCTGAATGATTTTGAGGCTCTTAAAGGAGTCCAGGAACCTCATCCCTGCCCATGTCGATAAAGGAAATGGAGCTCCCAGCCTTTCCTACAAATCCAGCCATACTTGTCTCTGCCCTTCTTCCTTGGGAAAAAACCACTCAGCACCTTGTTTTAACAGGAAGGCCATATGGTACCATCGGAAAATGGATTCCCCCCTTGAGTTTGTTCGCCTTTAATTTGGAGGTCGCAGTCCTAGGGGGTTTCCCCTGCCATAGAAAATCCACTAATAATCATTCCATTTTTTATATACGTTATTGGGTAAAGCCACTGGGAGCATTTCCAAAATGTAGTTTACCTTGGACACCAATACCATTTTTATAGAATCTAGCCTACCCCACCATGACAAATAGTATGATTTTATAGCTCGTACACTCGGCCCGAATACGTGCCTTAAAAGCTTTCCACCATGACCATCCAGCTGTATCCTCTGGGAGGTTTACTTCAAAATACCCCTTAATAGCCACCTTCATGGTCTCACAAAAACCTCCATCATCCAGTAACTCCCTCGGGAAAAACCAGGTGGGACTCCTTGGGTCTGAGTCATCAACCCGCAAAGCGAAAGTTACTGTGGCATGATCAGAAATATGGGTTCCACATATGTCAACTTTCGTAACCGAGGGCACCAGGGATTTTGATATTAAAAAGAAGTCTATGTGGGAGTGTGAACCATGGGGCAAAGAGTAGAAAGTATATTCTTTATCGTTTGGATGCCACAGCCGCCAAATATCTGACAATTCACATAACTGAATTATAGAGTGCACAAGTGAAGTTGCTCTGGACCGTGATTGGGGCCTGTAGGGTTGTCAGTCCAGCAAAGGATCTAACGTTAGATTAAAATCTCCCCCCATAATGGTGGCATACGCAGCCCATTCTTGCACCTCCTCTGCAAGAGCACTGTAGAAATCTACATCATCATAGTTAGGGCCGTAGGCATTTATGATGGCAATTTTTTGATTTCCAATCTGCAAAAGTGTTTTGGCCCACCTACCATCCAGATCCACTCTAGCCTGCACAATCACTGACACCAACGATTTGAACTAGGATGGCAACTCCATTTTTTTTTTCGCCTCTGAGTGTCCCACCAAAATGTAGTGCCCCATCCCCAGTATAGCTGTCTCGGCAGATGTAAGATGGGTCTCCTGTAATAGGACCACATCAGCCCTTTCTTTCTTACAATAGAGAAAAATCTTTTTCCACTTTGCTGGATTCATAATGCCCTTTACGTTCAGAGACAAGAAGTTAAGTGGTTTCACTAGGTTTCTTCCAAATACTACAGCTTCTGCGGTCCAGTTCCCAACTGCTACCCCTGTTTAAAAAGTCCAACCCCTTCCAACATATCCCAACCAAAACACCCCAAATATCAAAAACAGCATCCCACAGAACAAGTCTTACTGGGTAAGCCAGTGTCCGAGGAAAACTACCCAGCCCCGCCCGTTCAAATATTAAGAAAATCCCCCCCCCCCCCACCATCCACAATTGCTTCGGGTCACCCCTCCTCCTGATTCCCCCTTTCCCCCCCGATTTTATTATTTTCCCCCTCTCCTCTTTTTCATTACCCTTCCCTCCACGCTCTCAAGGGTGTCCCACCCTCAGGCCTGATCGAGGAGCTGACCTTCCTCTTCTCTCCTCAGCACTTATAATAGCATTCTTTATTAACCTGAACTTGCAACAAAGAAATATACTATATCCTAATCATTAAACAACTTTATCCCACAGCTCTAACACTCTAGCTCCGATTTTCCAAAGTCCAGGCCTCCACATTAAAATGAAAATATTTAGTATAACAGTCAAATATTGGTCATTTCACCTGAGACCATAGAGTGAGCGCTCAGTCAGGGCCTTATTTTGAATCATTCATCAATGTATCACTCAGTGCATTACTTCTGCTTCCTTCTATTCCAAAAAGGACTGCAATGCCGACAGGTCCTCAAAGGTTCTAGTTTGATTGTGAATCGTCACTCTCATCCTTGCCGGGAAAAAGAGGCCATATCTGGCCTGTAGTCTTTGCAGTTGAGGTCCAAAAGACAGGAGTTGTTTGCGTCTCTCCACTGTTGGTTTGTTGAAATCCGGATAGAACGCCAGCGTGTGTTCTTCAAATTTCACTGGCAATCCAGTTTTAGCTGCAGCCATAATTTGCACCACAGGTGAGTAGCGTAGAACCCGCATAATAATTGGCCGTGGATGTAGAGCGTGAGGGTGCGCCTGAGTTGGGACTCAATGCGCCCTGTCAATTTCAAAAGGTTGACTGAGGATCTTTGGAATTGTTTTTTCCAGAAAAGCCAGAGCATTAATGCCTTCCGCGCCTTCTGGCATTCCCACCACCCGAATATTATTCCTTCGGGATCGGTTATTGAGGTCTTCCAGGCTGCGTTCCAGGGCCTCGATCCTCTTACCATGTTTTGTCACTTGCTTTAATCGCTCTTTGTGCACGGTTACTTTGGCTTCAACCTCCTCCATTCTGTTTGTAATACCCATCAATTGTTCTTTAAGTTCTTTCAATTCGAGGACATCAGCTTGCACTCCTGCTGGGGTCTCCCCATTCGCAGCTACCATTTCTCGCACTGCTCTTATTTCTTGCAGCAGTTTTTGTAGGCCCTCCTGGTTTTCACAGGTGTTCGCCATCTTGAGAGGGGACGGGGGATCAGGCTTGGATCTTTTCACCCTGGAATTCGACCCGGCCCCGAACTCCAATCTCGTCTGCTTGCTGTGTCACTTTGAGACTGCCAATAGGGGAAATAAATTTCGCAATTAGGAAGGGAGGATAGGATTTAACCAGGATTTAGCGGAGAGCTAAGAGACTACATGGCCATCTTCCTCGGTAGCTGGCTCCGCCCCCGATACAAATTTGTCTTTATATTTTTTATAGCTTTTTTTTATAGTGTATCTTTATAACTTTGGAAAATTGCACATTGTGTTTTATCCATGTGGAACACGATTCCAGAAGGGGCACATCTGGGCCATCCAGATAACCCTGTGCAGGACAGGCCTATTTGGACCCAATTCTGAAATGCAGAAACAAAACGTTCCCGCAACTGTTAGAATTGGGCCAGAGGACAGCCTGGTGTGCCCCTCCCACAGCTGCAGGGACATCCTATGCCGGCGCAATCTGCCCACAGCCCTGGACCCCCAAGTACCCACCGCCCAACCCCGACAGGAGTCACTGGGGCCCAGATCGAGCAATGGGGACTCACCCTCCTTGTCCTGGTGCTCCTGTGGGGGTGCTCTGGGGGGGCTCTGCCAGCCATGTTTGGGGGACACCCTGCTCTTCTTCTATCTCAGAGGTCTCAGAGGTGGAATAAGCAGGGCGTTCCCATGGCAATCCCTGGACATACAGGGCCATCCTGGAATCAGCCCTGTATGTCTGGAGGTCAGCCCTGCCCATGCTCTGCTCACTCTCCACCCCCTCACGCCTCCATCCCCTGCAGCATGCACAGTAGCTCTGTGCATGCAGCAGAGGACAGAGGCAGAATACCGGCAAGGTGGATAGTGGGATAGCACGTCCCAGTGGGACGTGCTGCTCTGCTATCTGCCTTATGGAATAAGAACATAAGAACATAAGATATGCTATACTAGGTCAGACCAAGGTCCATCAAGCCCAGTATCCTCTTTCCAACAGTAGCCAATCTAGGTCATAAGTACCTAGCAGTCTCCCCAAAAGACACAGGTTCCTCAATGCTTGTACTGGATCAAGCAGTGATATCCTGGGCCCCTTTTAATAATGATTTATGGACCTTTCCTCCAGGAACTTGTCCAAACCTTTTTTAAACTCAGCTACACTAACAGCTTTTACTACATCCTCCGGATTTTTATTTGGAACCGAATCCGAGAGGTCTTGGGATTCAGGGCCACTCTCTCTTGGTCTATTATAGCTTTCCAGTCAACAATTGGCATCTTGTCGTTACAGAGGGATTGTCATTTCCTATTTGACTTTATGATGGGAGTGGCGCTGCATCTCGTAATTGCCAACTGGAAACATACGGCAGATTTCAGTTGGCACACATGGTGGAATTGTTTATGTCTATGTTGTAAATATGAACAGATGCCACGTTATGGTACAACTCCTATGCCTTCTGCCTTGCTTAAATGGAAACCCCTATATGGTTATATATCGAAAGCACAATATGCTGTGAATCAAGGGGTAATCAATCAATCATGTTTACACATGGTATAGGGCAGTTTTTTTAATGGCACCATAGCTCTTGAAGCCTCTTTCTTCCTTTTTTCTAGTCCATTTCTAAGATGATCACATGTAGAGGGGAGGATTGGTGTTGGGGTAGGCTGTTAAGGCCTTTTGTTTTTTGTCATTATGTTCAAAGGGATGTATACTTTAATTGTAAACTTTTGGGGGTTTTTGTTGTAATTTCTCCTGAAAATGTAAAAAAAGGAAAAATCAAATGGCCAGACAAGAAAGGTAGAAAAAATAATTTTAATCTTTATTTAGTGATTGGAATATGTCAGTTTTGAAATTTACATTTGCTATTTTTCTATTTGGTACAGTACATGGGGAAATACAATACTGTTTCTATTGCTTTGGTTTCACAGGCTTTCAGTTTACTTTTTGTCTACATATTTCTATTTTTAGTTCATGGTTACTTATTCTATACTTGATGAGGGTCTATCTGTGTTCTGTATATATAAATGAGCCCAGGTATGACTGGGAGGAACACAAATGGTGGCACACTACTAGCTGTCCGTCAGATCGCTTTGTGCAATAGTTCCTTTGTATCTGTTTCCAGTGGCATTCCAAGCAGGGGAGGCCCAAGGGGGGTGCAGGGCCATGTGCGGAGACTCGGCGTGGGGACTCATTTGCATAAGTGACCTCATTTGCATAAATAATTGCATAATGTTACCATACATTAACTTTTAGTAAACATTCCTCTTAATGAGTGTATGGATAAAGAAAGACTGAAAGATTTCTACATTACTATAATCCAGTGCCAACTGCCAGGCACATTAGGAACTACTACAAACACTGCCAAGTTAGAACCAATAGCAAACCCACCATATCCTAACAGCACTACCAGGACTCACAAAGCACCAAACCCTACCCATCAAAAAGCAGCACTGCAAATATTAAACCAATACATTTCAGAGAATAACAATAAATAACCTATTTTATTATTAGTTACATTCTCTTATATACTGTGCTATTCTGCATCAGTGTGGTTTACATTGAACAGGGCACTATAACTTGGAGATAACTACTTTACAGGGAACATGGGCTACCGAGGGTTAAGTGGCTTGCCCAAGACCACAAGGAGCACCTGTGGGACTAGAAACCCCAGTCCTTCTGGCCCAAGGTTGCTCTCCTCTAGTGGAATTTGAACCCCTGACCCTCTGGCCTGAAGTACCTTGCTCCAACCACTAGGCCACTCCTCCACTCCACTCTACTAGATAAAGAGAACAAGTGGCACTGTCAAATAGGAATTACATAAACAGAAAACCTCAGCTCAGTTACACATGCAGAACATAGACCATCACCAAACAAAGAATCACAATTTAGAAACAGGAAGACAATAATTAAACTGGGAACCCCAAAAGCCAAACTTGTACAATAACACTGTACAAATAAAACTATAAATTAATTTCCTCTTGTACTAAACAAAGCGCAGACATTAATGATGCACATTTCCCAGAACTGACATATTCCAGTTACTAAATTCAAAATAAAGAGATATTTTTCTACCTTTTGTGCATTTTTTTTTCAGTTACAATTGCTCCAGCCACTTTCTTCTGGTTTCTTTGTGTCTCCTGCAAACTCTCCATCGTCTACTGTCCATTTGTCCTTTCTTCTCTCTTCTAGGTTTTTTTTAACATTCTCTCTACATCTGCTTTAACATACTAATCTTTCTCCTTTTGCTCTTTCCTCATTCCTATTTCATCCACTCAAATTTTACCCCTCCATCCTCAATCCCTACTTACTCTCCCAATACCCGGCCAATTAATGAACGGAGTGGAACGGGTAAACGTAGATCGATTGTCTACGCTATCAGAATATAGAAAGACTAGGGGACATGCAATGAAGCTACAGGATAAACTATTTAAGACTAATAATATAGCTCATGTTCCCTGTAAAATAGTTATCTCCAAGTTATAATGCCCTGTTCAATGTAATTTCAGTTTGTTCAATGTAAACCGCACTGATGCAGAATAGCGCGGTATATAAGAGAATGTAAATAAATAAAGAAATAAATAAATAATAAAAGAAAATATTTTTTCACTCAACGTGTAATCAAACTCTGGAATTTGTTACCGGAGGATGTAGTAAAGGCTGTTAGTGTAGCTGGGTTTAAAAAAGGTTTGGACAAGTTCCTGGAGGAAAGGTCCATAAACCATTATTAAGAAGGGACCCAGGATATCAATGCTTGACCCAGTACAAGCATTGTGGAACCTGTGTCTTTTAGGGAAACTGCTAGGTACGTATGACCTAGATTGGCCACTGTTGGAAACAGGATACTGGGCTTGATGGACCTTGGTCTGACCCAGTATGGCATATCTTATGTTCTTATGTTAATTGTAGATTTGTCTTCCCTCCCACACAAAATATTTTCCCCTCTCCATTTCACTCTCCCATCTCCATCCCATTCTAATCCTTCCCCAACATCAGCTCCCTTCTAGTTCCAGCCTCACCCAGCATCCGCTCCCTTCTAGTCCCTGCATCAGCCCATTTCCAGTCCTAGCCACCCCATCAGCTCATTTCCAATCCTATCCTAGCCACACCATCAACCCATTTCCAGTCCTAGCTCCCCATCCATTTCCAGTCCTATCCAAGTCCCTCCATCAGCTCATTTCCAATCCCAGCCCCCCATCAGCCCATTTCTAGTCCTTTCCTAGCCCCACCATCAGCCCATGTCAAATCCTAGCTCCCCTTCACTCAACCCATTTCCAATCCAAGCCCCCCATGAGTCTACTTCCACTTCTAGCCCCTCCATGAGTCCATTTCAATCCAAGCCCCCACCACAGTCCATTTCCAATCTTAGCACCCCCCAAAGCCCATTTCCAGTCCTATCCTAGCCCCTCCATCAGCCCATTTTCTGTCCTAGCTCCCCCCCCACTCAGCCCTGTTCCAGTCCTAGCTCCCTCCCCTCACAGCCCATTTCCATTCCAAGCCCCCCTCCCCATCAGCTATTTGCAGTTCAAGCCCCCCTTCCACTCAGCCCATTTCCATTCCTAACCCCCCCCTCAGCCCATTTCCAGTCTTAGCCCCCCCATAGCCCATTACCAGTCCTAACCCCCATCAGCCCACTTCCAATCCTAAGCCTCCATCAGCTCACTTCCAGTTGTAACCACCCCATCACCCCATTTTCAGTCTTAGCCCCCCATAGTCCATTACCAGTCCTAACCCCCCATCAGCCCACTTCATCCTAACCCCCCCCATCAGCCCATTTCTAGTCTTAGCCCCCCCAAGCCCATTACCAGTCATAACCCCCCCATCAGCCTATTTCCAGTCTTAACCCCCCCATCGCCCATTACCAGACCTAAACCCCCCATCAGCCCACCTCCAGTCCTAACCCCACCCATCAGTCCATTTCCAGTCCTAGCCCCCCCCCCCATAGCCCATTACCAGTCCTAACCCCCCTCCCCCCCCCCATCAGCCCATAGATTAATAAAAACAAACAAACTGGCTGCTGCTGCCACTGCTGCTGTGGAATTGGCAGAATCAAGCATCCTGTGGGCCCCTCCCTCCTGCCCGGCAGAGCCCTCCCGGCGTCAGCTCTCAAAGCGCAGGATTTTCAGAGCTGAGAAGGGAGAGTTTCCCTTTCTCGCGGCTCTCTTAAGCCCTCCGGGCCTGATGGGAAACAGGAAGTCCCATCAGCCCTGGCGGTCTTAACAGAACCGCGAGTACCCTCCTGACATTGGCTCCAGCAGACAGGCTCTGTTTCTCAGGGCCACAGTCATGACTTACATAATCCATGCCTGCAGACATGCTGCTCCTGCAGGCAGAAGGGTGTGGGAGGCAGCGATTGTGGCCCAGAGATCAGAACCCTGCCTGCAGGTGCAACATGTCCTGAGTGCAGGGGCTGTGCCTCTCTGGGCTGGGATCACTGCTTGCACAGCCCCTGTCCATGGGACATTTTTCTCCACAGGCAGGCTCTGCCCCTTGTACATACCGACCGATGAATAGCGATGATGTATGTAGTTGTATATAGTTACCCATGTTAACCCATGGATGATGTACATAGTTGTATATAGTTACCCATGTTAAACCCAAGTTGGAAAAACCTGTTATCTGTAATGTACACTGCACTGTTCTGTGGCTCTGTACAAGTTATTGTTACCTATAAACCGTGCTGATTTTAAAGAGCGCGGTATAGAAATAATATAAATAAAACAAATAAATAAATAAATACAAGAGGTGGACATAAAGAGGTTCTGAGAGGTACACGTGAATGGGCACAGTGAGTCAGAAGAGAGATGTTGGGTGCGGGGGGGGGGGATAGGGAGGCAGCAAGGATAAAATTGAGGTGGAGTGGCTAGGGAGATAAAGGGAGATACTGGACATGGAAAGGGGCAAAAGGAGAAGCAAGCAGAGGAGATGGAGTGGTGATGCTGGCCAAGGGATTATAGGGAGATTATGGGAATATACTGGACTTTGGGAGGGGAGGGGCGCAGAGGGGAGATGCTGGATACGGAGCAATAAGGGGAGAAGGAGATGCAGGACATGAGGGAGAGAGAGGGGAGAAGATGGACATGGGATAAATAGGTTGAGAAAGAGATGTAGAGATGCTGGACATAGGAGTAAAAGAGAGGGGATGGTATGGCATGGTATGGAGATGGGGTAGATGTTGATTGCAGGGGGGATAGGAAGGGAGAGGGCAAACATGGAAGGAAAGAGATAGCAGAGGTACTGGATGGAGGGAAAGAGAGAGTCAGAGAGAGTGAGACACTGGTTGATGGGGGGAGAGATGTTAAACATGAAGGGAGAGAAAGAGTGAGCAAAAAACTGTGGAATAATGAACCAGGGAAGAAGAGCTAGAGAATGGAAGGACTGGGATGAAGTTTGAAAAGCAGTAGGTAGATAGTGTAAAAAAGAGGGAGATTGTGAACTGGATAGTAAGAGCAGTGAAATCTGGGTGGACAGAGAGAGAGAAATAAATGGAAGAAAACTGAAAAGAAAAAGATCAATATCAAAAATGGAAGGAAGTGAAGGAAACAAAAGGAGAAACAAAAGGTGGCAGATTGCCTAAAGACTGTAGAAAGAGAGCTAAGAGAAGACAGAGGAAAGCATAAGCCTCAGCTCGGGACCAGCATGATTAGAGAATAAAATGGTCAGACAACAAAAGGTAGAAAAATAATCTTATTTTCAATTTAATGATTGGATTTTGTGCTATTTTTATATTTTACACAGTATGGGGATCTGCATCTCTTATTTATCTGGTGTGGTGCCACATACGGAGTCTGGCTTCTTGGGTTTCAGTTTAATTTTTGTCTACATATGTTTATTTTTACTTTAGGTTGTGGTCATTTATTCTGTACTTGGTCTGTGTTTTGAGTGTGTGACCAAAGCCAGGGGTTCTGTTAACATAGAGTTTGTCCGTAAGGATCTATACTGTAGTAATTTGACTTGTTCAGCTTTTCAAATAGGTGTATGGATGTTCTAGGGACCACTGCAGTATTTATAGTGCTGCTTTTTTCTGGGTAAGACCCTTGTATGAGTTTTGGAGGTTTATGCTGGTGTGGTATGGTAGATTTGGCCTTGTAGATCTTTGGTGACTTTTGTAGGGTTTTATATTAGTTCCCAATAAGCCTGATACTGGAAAATGTCTGCACAGCTTCCAGAGCCTCCACACAGCTAAGCTTTCAGCTCTCTATCTTTTTGCCTGTTGCTAATATAGAATTTAACTGTTGGTTAAACATTACTTTTTGGGAATATTCTGACTACCTACATTCCTTGTATAGCCCTTAAATCAGATCTCTGAGTGTGCCCACTGTTTATGTAAGGCCTACTGGCCGGGGATACCCAGGTTCCGTCCCACCCTACCCTTCGCCCCACCCACCCCAGGGCTGCATTGCCTATATAGTGGTCACATACGTTGCCATCTATCCTTTTTAATTTGGTGTTAAGCCCACCTTTTCTTCTTCTCCTTCTAGGACCGCTTAATCAGCATGTCGTGTATTCAGTGCAATACCTGTGGTGCTTTCATTCTGAGATGAATCAGTTGGAACCTAAGAGCCTGTCCTATGTGCCTCAAGTCAGCTGCCATGCATAAAGAATTGACTCTACAAAGGGAAGAACTAGCTGCCATGCATAAAGAATTGACTCTACTAAGGGAAGAACTAGCGGCAATGAAATGCACCTCTTCTAGTATACAAACAGCACAAAGTCCACCACCGCTCCCACAAAGAATCAATCCCAGGAACAAATGGATCACAGTGGGCTCAGGTAGATTGCGACCTGTAACGAAGAGACATCCTATACATCAAGAGATATCCCTGCATAATGCCTTCTCTGCTTTGGTTAATGAGAATCACCAATCCATGGAAACTGAAGGGCCCTTAAATGAGTCAATCAATGCCCAATCTCCTGCTAAAGCACCAAATATGAAGAAAAACTCACCAAACATAAAACTACTACAACCTGGAGATTCCATCATCAGAGGCACCAACTTGGGATCACAGTTCAAAGGAGAGAAGATAGTCAAATGCCTCCCAGGCTCTTCAGCCAGCAGGAATACAAACCAAATTGTTGATATACTTAGCGCAGAAAGTGATCACTGCAAAATTGATGTTGTCATCCACCTGGGTACAAATGACCTGGCTCGAAACAGTTCCTCTGCAGTTCAAAGGGACTTCCAGACTCTGGGAGAGAAACTCAAGCCCATTGTTAATACTGTAGCATTCTCAGAAGTTCTACCTGTTTATGGTAAGGAGGCAGAAAGGCTGCAACGCATAAACAGCTTTAATACATGGCTACAGATCTGATGCGAATGAGAAGGATTCAGATTTATTGGCGACTGGGGAAACAGATGGACCAACAAGAGACTATACTGTGCTAATGGACTACATCTCTCTATCGCGGGGAAAAGAACCCTAAGTAAAAAATTCAGGCAGTATGTGGATATGCATTTAAGCTAGAAAAAAGGGGGTGACGGATGGAGAAGGACTAGTTCAGGACATCATTCCCGGCAAATGCAGAACAACATCAGAAACAGCCACACTTTTAAATCACACATCAACGACAAGTGGGAAGAAGTGGGCAGAACAAAATCAGCGCAAAATATATGCAAGCCAGTTAAATGCTGGAAAGCAATGAGCACAAATGTTCGAAGCTTAGCCAACAAAGTTCCGGACCTGGAAGCCCTAATGGTGGAAATGGACTTGGACATTGTGGCCATTACAGAAACAAGGTTTAATGAATTGCATGAATGGGATATAGCCATAGCTGGCTATAATCTATTCAGAAGAGAAAGAGAAAGTGGAAAAGGAGGAGGAGTAGCCTTGTATGTCAAAAGCAATATTAAAACTACTACAATGCAGGGGGCATAGGGAAAAGAAGAAGCACTCTGGATTGTGTTGGAAAGAGGAGATGGCACTGTCATCCATACTGCTGTAGTCTATGGATCTCTGACTCAAATCGAAGCCATGATAGCCACAAAGGGGGACGTGATCATATTCGGTGACTTTAATCTACCTGATGTGGATTGGAGTACTCCTTCTGCAAATCTGGTAACAAGCAAAACAATTGTGGATGCTTTCCAAGATGCGTCACTTAAACAAATGGTGATGGAACCAACCAGGGAAAGCTCAATGCTGGATTTAGTGCTCACCAACAGTGAGAGCGTGTCGAATGTCTGGGTGGGTGCCCATGTGAGCAGCAGCGATCATCACATGATGTGGTTTGAGATAAAAGCCAAGGTGCAGTCCAATCATAGCAAGCTCAAAGTCCTAAACTTCAAAAACACCTACTTCAGTAGAATGGCCAAGTACCTGAAGGAGGAGTTGGCAGGGTGGGAGGGGATAAGACAAGTGGAATTGCAATGGGCTAAACTAAAGGTGGTAATAAAAGGGGCAACAGATACATATGTAAGGAAAGTAAATAAAAACGAGGAGAAGGAAACCTATTTGGTTCTCCAAAGAAGTGGCTGCTCAAATAAAGGCAAAAAACACAGCTTTCACACAATTCAAAAGCTTGCAAGCAGAGGAACACAGTAAGGAATACAGGAGCAAACTAAAAGAGACAAAAAGAAAAATAAGGAAAGCAAAATCAAAGGCAGAGGAAAAGATGGCTGAAGATGTGAAGTGTGGCGACAAAGCTTTCTTCAGGTATATTCGGGAGAGGAGGAAAATCAGAGATGGAATTGCAAGACTCAGAAGTGCTAGGGACAGATTTGTGTAAAGTGACATTGAAAAAGCAAAATTGCTAAACAAATACTTCTGCTCTGTTTTTACTAAAGAAAATCCTGGAGAAGGACCATCTGTGACTCCCAAATATAAAAATGGGAATGAAGTAGATACCACACCATTCACTGAAGATAATGTGTTAGAACAACTTGCAAAACTGAAAGTGAACAAGGCCATGGGACCAGATGGGATACATCCCAGGATACTGAAAGAGCTCAGAGAGGTTCTTGCAGGGCCGTTAAAGGATGTTTTCAACAGATCCTTGGAAACAAGAGTAGTTCCTTAGGACTGGAGAAGGGCAGATGTGGTACCTTTTCACAAAAGTGACAAGCTACAGGCCCGTGGACCTTACCTCAGTGGCAGGAAAAGTAATGGAGGTGCTTCTGAAAGAGCGAACCAACAGGTTGCATGATCCGAGGCAACATGGTTTTACCCAAGGACGATCTTGCCAAACAAATCTGATTGAGTTCTTTGACTGGGTGACCAGAGAACTAGATCAGGGGCATGCAATGGATGTCATCTACATGGATTTCAGCAAAGCCTTTGATACTGTTCCTCAAAGGAGGCTTATCAATAAACTCAGTAGTTTGGGGATAGGACCCAAGGTGGTGAACTGGATCAGAAATTGGTTGACTGACAGATGACAGAAGGTGATGGTAAATGGAGCTCACTCGGATGAAAGGAGGGTGATTAGCAGGGTGCACCAGGGTTCGGTCATGAGCCCGGCACTGTTCAATGTATTTGTGAGTGATATTGCTGAAGGACTGCATGGAAAAGTCTGTCTTTTTGCAGATGACACGAACATTTGCAACAGAGTGGATTCCCCTGAGGGAGTGGATAACATGAGAAAAGTTCTACAAAAGCTGGAAGAATGGTCTAATGCTTGGCAGTTAAGATTTAATGCAAAGAAGTGCAGTGTCATGCACTTGAGAAGCAGGAATCCAGGTGAAATGTGCGCGATAGGGGGAGAGAGATTGGTGTGCATGGACCAGGAGCAGGACCTTGGTGTGATTATTTCTGCAGATCTCAAGGTGACAAAACATTGCGACAAGGCGGTGGCAAAGGCCAGGAGGATGTTGGGTTTCATACAAAGAGGAATTACCAGCAGAAAGGAAGAGGTACAACTACCACTGTATAAGTCACCGGTGAGGCCTCACTTGGAATACTATGTTCTGTTTTGGAGACCATATCTTGCAAAGGATATAAAAAGACTAGAAACTGTTCAGAGGAAGGCAACTAAAATTATTTGGAGCCTGCATCAGAAGCCTTATGAGAAGAGACTTGAAGACCTAATTATGTACACTCTGGAGGAGAGGAGGGACAGGGAGATATGATTCAGACCTTTAAATACTTAAAGAGAAATAATGAACAAACAAACCTCTTCCAAAGACGGGGAAGCTGTAAAACTAGAGGGCATAACATGAAGCTGCAAGGGGGTAAATTGAAAGGCAATGTCAGGAAATACTTTTTCACTGAAAGGGTGGTGGATGCTTGGAATGCCCTCCCGATGGAAGTGGTGGGGGCAAATAGTGACAAAATTCAAAATGGCATGGGACAGACACAGTGGATCCCTTTACAGCAACATAATAAAATCAAAATAAACTTAACTAATTTCTCAACATACAGGGGTGTCCTACACAAAGTGGTGGGTTCACCCCTAAAACAAAGACATGGGGAGGGTTTATCCCTAAAACAAAGACATGGGGAGGAGTGGCCTGCATGGAGCGGCAGGTGCACCTACTCTTGCCAGACTAGATGGACCATACTGGTCTTTATCTGCTGTCATTTACTATGTTACTATGTTACTATGTTTGTTGTTAGTGAGATGATCAGAATCAGATTTTTTTTAAATATATATATTGAATTCTGTGGGTGAATGTCCTACTTCTTCTCTGCACCCATTTTTGAGGGAGAGGTTTCTGTGGATGCAGAATATATATTCAAAAAGAAAAAGTGAAAACCATAACGTATTTTTAACAGAATGAAATGAGTTATAATTTGGTCTTATAAACTGTGCTGAGGTTCTCATTTTTTCTTTTAGTTCCTTGTTGTGTGAGCATCTTGCATTTCCTTTGTTTTTTACGGAATATATATTTACATTAACACCATACTGGTCCAGTGTACAGTTTCAGGAGTTATGTTGGGGTTGTCAGGCCCTTCTTGGTGTTTACGTCAGAGTGGGAGGTATTGTGTTGGAGTCACAAAGTCCCTCTTGTTTTTCAGAGAGTAGGAAGTGTTGTGTAGAGGCCACTGAGCCTCTTTTTTTATGCCTGTCCTACTCAAATCATTTTCATGCCTGTAACAGTCACGTCTCTGCAGAACTGTGCTGCCAGCCCATAACACCCTTACCTTAGTTACGAACCATCCTTCAGCCCATCTATCTGCCTCTGTCAGCTGTGTACAATCCTGTCTTCTTGTGCAGACTGCTACCCCTTGTCCTGCACTGGTATCCTTTTCTGCATTTCGGCTCATCATGCTCGCCTCTCCTGTGCCTGATCTGCAGGGCACCACTACTCCTCTGTCCTTCTATCACTGCAAATATCCTGTCACCTCTGCCTCCACTGGGGGACATGTATTCCCACCCTTTGCCACCCACTGTTATTGTAGCACTTTACATTGGCAACACCCTGTGCATCAATACAGCTGCCTCCAACATGTTTGTCCACTTTACTGGCTGCCACATAGGATGCCCGCAGATATGGCAGGTCCATCAGCTCCCACCTCTCCTTCCTTCCATCACTTGTTCATTGCCTTTTCTTGGTGCTCTATCCAGTGTTAGGGTTACAGCTGTTTTTTATGCCTTACAGTTCATGCTTGTCAACTTAAAGCTCCTTACAGCCCTTAGGGCACCTTACATTAGGGCACCTTACAGCCCTTAGGGCTCCTTAACTTAAAGTACTTTAGGTTAAGGCTCCTTAAAGTCCTTAGGGCACCTTAACCTAAGGCATCTTAATTCAAGGCCCCCTAAGGGCTTTAAGGCGCCCAAACTTAAGGCACCTTAAGTTGAGGCACCTTAAAGCCCTTAGGACTCCTGGACTTAAGGCGCCTTAAGTTAGGTGCCTTAAAGCCCTTAAGGTGCCTTCTCAGCCTTAACGTGCCCTGCTTGTCACCTTAATATGCAATGTCCCTTTAACGTGCATTAAACGGCCCATTGCTCCCTTTATGCCAGAACGCCCCCCACCTGCCTACTACTTTATATGGCTTCAGGTACCTTAACGTTGCCCTTACCACTGGTGACGTTACCGCGGTTTAGTAAACATACCCCTATATTTTTAAGCAACGTTCGTGCCTGAAACTCTTGACCTTTGTTGCTGCTTTCTTTAGTTCTTTTCCTAACCATTTTCCTCATTTTATTGTACTCTCTGTTTTGAAATTAAATGCTGACACAGATTTTCTTTGTATACTCACTCTGGTTAAGTCAAATTTGATCATATTATGATCACTCATTCCAAGTGATTCCAACACAGTCAACTGTTGTACCAAATCCTGTGTTCCACAAAGGACTAAATATAAAATAGCCTCTTCTCTAGTTAGTTCCCAAATCAGTTGCTTGTTAGTTTTCCTAACTTCTGATAAGATTTCATCATTTGTCTGCTCATTCTGTCCAGGCAAACAGTAGTAAACTCCTATCAGTATTTTCTTCTGTTTCACACATGGAATTTCTATCCATAAAGATTCAGTGGTGGGGACTGAGCTGGACTGGTGATGTGTGGAGGATTTGGAGCATGTGAACTGCCCTGCTATCTGCTCTCCTACCTGCTCCTGCTGTTTGAAACTATTTCTTGCTGGCATACTTTGGACGGCTGCTTCCCTCAGAGGTCTTGCTTGCCTGCTCTACAAATTACTAGTCGCCTATCGGCCACGGGTCATGAGCTGAAGGGGCATGACCAAAGGGACCGTTCATGTCCCTTTGGTGATCCTTTGGCATTCTTGAGGTGTTGAGGAGTTTGTGCTCAGCAGGAATGGGGAAGCATAAGATTAAGGGGGGCCCAAAGATACCATCTGACTCTGAAGTTCTGCGCAGGGTTTCTGGCCCCCTTGATAAGCATTTGATTCCTCAGCAGACCGTGACGCCTTACCTGGCTGGAACTTCGTTTAGCTCTGGGGCTCCTATGCCTCCTCCATGTCCTGTGCCTATGTTGTCTTTCATGTTATCTGGGACTCCACCCAGTGAAGCTAGGGTTGGTAACCAGGTACTTATTCCTAAGCCTGTAGCCTTACCGGAGCCTTCAAATTTAGCTGTGTCTTCTCCTGTGGATGATATTACTCTTAAAGATGTATGGACTCTGATTTCAGGTATTGATACTAAATTATCCACTACTGTGGTTTCATTATGTGAATATAGTTCGGCCATGATAGACAAAGTTACAGAATTGGATACTAGTTATGTTTCATTGCATAATTCCCTGTTTAAGATGGAAGTTCAGCTGCAGTCCTTTCATACTGTTCAAATGACTTCCATAAGGACTCTTTGTTGGTTCAGACCCGATTGGAAATATTAGAAAATGCCTCTCGGGCGTGGAACCTGAATTTTTTGAATTCTCTAGTGATGCGATTGCTTTCACCGGAGATTTTGCTTGCTAAGTATTTTTCTGAGGTCTTAAAGTTACCTGTTCCTGTAGATATAGCTCATATGTATTATGTAACTTCTAAGGTTCAGATTTCTGTGCAGGAGGAAGGGAGGTTTGATACCATCCGCTCTCCAGATAGTCTGAACCTGACCCAATTTTTGGAAGATTCTACAGATAATATTATAAAACGGAACACTTTATTGGTAACGTTTCCTGCTGAAGCAGTGAAACTTAAGATACTGAAGTGTTTTTTTAAATATAAAGATGTTCCTTTTTGTGCGAGTTGTTACTCTTGGGACAAGTTTCTTTCTGCGGTTTCCTTGTAAATGCGTGATTACTCTCCAAGGGCAGGTTTTTCTTTTTCTTGATCCATATCACTTGGAGAAGTTTTTGGAAGACAAGCAGGGCTAGTGGGGTCGTTTAGGGTATGTAATGTTTATCCTCTTGAGGTAGCTTTAGAAACATAGAAACATAGAAATATGACGACAGAAAAAGACCACATGGCCTATGTAGTCTGTCCTTCCATAACAACTACAACAGTCCCCTTTTTACCTTTAGAGATCCTCTGTTTGTCCCATGCTTTTTTTAATTCAGTTACTGTCCTCATCTCTACCACCTCCACTGGGAGACTATTCCACGGATCCACTGCTCTTTCCGTAAACAAATATTTCTGCATATCACTCCTGAATCTATCTCCCTTCACCCTTTGCTGGATTTCCTTATATAAATTTATAACTATGATCTTTTTGGCTCAATCTTCATAATGGGGGCTAAGTTTTATGATGCCATATTTTGATTGCTTGTATTCAATTTACTTGCTTTTGTGTACTATGTGGATGTACACTTCTCTAAAATCAAATTTAAAAAAAAAGATTCAATGGTACATTTTGTTTTCTGCAGAACTTTTATTCTATTTGATTCTATGCCCTCTTTAACATTTAATCAGCAGCCTCATATTACATAGCTCCTGTTTCTAAGCACTTTTCTCAGGAGACTTACTATAGATAATATACTGCCTTCCCTAAGCAAGAGCAGTATATTATATATGACACGTGACAGAATTTTATGAGATGGCACACTTCCGTTCTGTGCTGGGGTTATCGATTGCACCCTCATACCTATCCAACTGCAAATAAAGAGGGTACATAAAGAAACAGAAAGTCCTTTCACTTCTACAATGCCTCCACATCATAATTGATATGTGTGATCAATTCCCAGGCTTCTCTTATAACGCCCACATTTTGTCACCATCAGGCATGCACAAATTACTTTGTGAATAACAAGATCACCAAAGGATAAATTCTAGACCAACAAACACTTCCCAGTCCTACTGTTCAAATTAACATTCTTTTGTTTTCACCACAGAGCCCTCTCTGACCTCAAACCACACAGCCCTGGAAGCATCAGGGACCAGCATAGGTAGTTGATGACTCGGCTGTTTGTGGCTAAAGTGAAGTGGGGCTAGGACAGAGTGGGGTGCAATGGGTAGTGGTGAGGACGATAAAATCCTTGGTATGGGGGACAACACCAATGTCAGCCATAAAAGCACAATAGGGGCACTTTTGAACACAGCAGAAGGATGCTGTAGGCTCTAGTGCAGATTCACCAGCTGCTTCCCCCTAGCATCTCTGTTACTAATGGTAATATGCACACTGAATACAACTGAGGGAATTAGGTGCCAAAATAACAAATCAAAATAATACAATATATTAAACAGAACAATATTCACAGAATTTTGGAAATATATATAGGTACTTAATAGCTGGCTCCAAGTCAATTTTAGCCCCTCTCCCTCCCTGGGCCAGCATCGTCCTGTTGGCCATTGAGGTCATTCTATGGAGCAAATAGTGGGGTTGGAAGTATGGGCTGGACATCCAACCTGCACTCAGCTCTGGGACCGATTCTGTCCCCAGCACTCCCTGCACGTACAGAGTGTTTGTGCGGGGAGCACTGGACATAGACAGCAGGGGCACTGCTGGGACAGAGTGCCCCTCTATATCCACTGGCACACCCCAAAGATGGAATAAATCTCGGGTGCCTCCCTCATCGTGCACCACACATTCCTATACCACAGTACTATGGCCACACTGTGCCCCTGTGGCCACAATCAGGACTACAGCGACCATCGATGATGGCCAGACAGTGGACTGCAGGGGCAGATGTATGCCGTGGTGCCAGGACATCACTGCTCCCTCACACCAGCTGTGGTGTTCTGGTGATGGGACGGGCAGCTCCCCATACATAGATTTCTTCAGCATACGCAGAACACTCAGACATCCAAGTCCCTGATTCTCCTGTCGTGGTTATGTCTGTGCCTCGCAGCAGCAGAATCGGGTATATCACCTGGCACATCTATGCGTTGGGCAGGTAGGGCGGCCAGATGTTCGGGAAGTGGAATAGGCCTTCATGTGAACAGTGGTATTCAGCAATTACTGGTAACAATAAAATGATTAGCCTATCAAGTTTTTCTAGTAGGTTACCTAAAAGCCACTAGGATTCAGATCTAGTATATTTTTGAGTTTTCAAACACGTTTGGAATATTTATCATCTATATTTAGCTATACTAAAGTTTAATAACATAAACCCTCTCTACTATCAGGCATATTGTGAAGTAATACAAAACCCTACAAAAGTCATTCAGGACCTACAGAACAATTTTATACCACAACAGCACTAATGTCTAGAAGTCACAAAACAAGGACCTACCTAGGAAAAGGCAGCACTTTGAACACTGCAGTGGGCACTAGAACATCAATACACCTACTGGGAAAACTATACTAATCAGATTACTACAGATCAATCTTGTACAGACATTCATTGTTAACAGAATACCTGAACACTTTCTTTGTTTTTAATTTTTTTTATTTGTAAAATTTCAAAATTATGCAAACAAGTATACATTTGCCAAAGTAACATGGCGGTAATGGACAAAAGGAAAAGATTTAACAAAAAAGCAAAAGAAAAAAGCAATATGCATGCAATTTAGAGCACTATTTGAATCGGATGGGGGTGGGGGGGGGGAAAGAAAAAGGTGGAACAAGAAACAAGAAAGCACAGCTAAAAAGGTAAAACTAGGCACTAGGCATTAAACCAAACCCAACTATCCTTCCAAAGTTGGGACTTCAGTTGAATCGAGGGTTAATGTTCTTGAGATAAAACTCTTTATATTCAAGAAGGCTCTCAACTATTCAGGCAAAAAGAAAACATATTTAACCCTGGCACGCTATTAATTTTATGGAGCAATATGCTCACATCCAATGATCACTCTGATACAGAACATTTCAAATTTTTGTATATCTCACTAATTAAGCTGTAGGGACATATCCACTGGGGCTGCAAACAAGGAGTTAGAACCAATAGAAGTCATCAGGAAGTCTCATGGTCATGCTCGTCTTTTTTTTTTTTATAAACAATTTTATTGAGAGTTAAGAATAAGAGCAATAAAATACCATACAATACAATACAACAAAACCTCCACCATATCCCCTGTAATGTGTGTCACAGGTCAATACAAACATAAGAAACATGGTGACCAAGTCCAGATGTAATTGAATAAAGTATCTCAGCTATATAACAGTGGTGGTGGTGGTGGTGGTGGTCCATAATCACAATAATAGCCCAAGAGAAAACATAGTACGAATAACAATAATAATATCAACCTATGCCTCTGCAAAATATGAAAACCATATTTTGACTCCCTGAAGTGATTAAATAGAAGAGGTTACAACCAAAACACCCTCAATGAGGCACTGTTAATCTGAACCGCTCCAGGAGTATAACTAATCCCTGTTACCATATTTTTAAAATTCTGTACACATTACATGAGCTTATATCCAACCTACAAATTTCAACCCTCACCCTCCTTAACTCTCCCCTCCTCCCTTCCCCACCCCCTCCCCACCCTCATCAATAACAGTGAAAGGATTTGGATTTAGAGGGGAGGACAAGATATCCCAACCTCCTGCGTTAATGGACCTGTCTGAACACAAATTAGGGAGATGGAGACCTTGGAAATAGCAACCCAAGTAATATGTAGCTGACCCTGAAGTATGAAAGTTAATAGACAAGCTGGCCAAAGTATCTCAGGTTTGTCCATTGGGAGGAGGAAAACATGCCCAAAGTTGTGCTATTTTATATGGGCTTCCCCGTAACTCAGCCGTTAGTTTTTCCACCTTATAAACATCCCATACCTTCACCCTCCATTCTTTTAAGGTAGGAGCATGAGATCATTTCAGGTCTGAAAGTACACTGTTAAAATTTATTTATTTACAGTCTCTTTTATACCGCACTATTCAACATCAGTGCGGTTTACATGACAACAGAAAGCTTATACGGTGCCGGAATATGCTACGCATTTACAAAGAACAGGTGCTTAAACTTGGGTAAAACCAGGGAAACTATTTACATATAGGCATCACATCAAGTCGAATCAAAGAGTATTCATAGTGCATTGGAACTAGAAGGGGGAGCGGTTAATGGTGCGCAAGCGTCCGGGTAGTGTTTGAGGAAGATGTGGTGCTTCAAAGCTTTCCTAAATTGTGTTAGGTCAGGGATTGCCCGGGTGCTAGGTGGAAGGGCGTTTTAGCATATAGGTGCACAGAACCTAAATGCCCTGCTTACTTTTGCCTGGATGCAGTGTGTTACTGCTTTCGGTGTTACTAGTGTGTTGATTGCTGCAGATCTTCTGGCTCTGTTGGGGGGAGTAGTGTGGATAAGCTCTGAGAGTGAGGCGGAGGAGAGCCCACTGATGGCCTTGAAGTTCAGCAGTAGGATCTTGAAGGAAATTCTACCGTGAATAGGGAGCCAGTGGAGCTGTTTCAGGATGGGTGTCACATGATCACGCCTGGAGGCACCATATAGAACTCTAGCCGCGGTATTCATTGCGAGCTGGAGCGGACCCAGGGTGGAATGTGGGAGCCCTTGTAGAATTGCATTGGCGTAATTGAAATGTGGGATAACCAGCGCTTGAAAGATTGTCCGGAAGTCATCTGGTTCTAGTAGGGAGCGTAAGTGTCTGAGTGTCCGGATCTTATGGTAGACTGCTCTTACCGTGTTGCTTATGTGCGCCCTCATGTCCAGACATTGGTCTAATGTGACTCCAAGGTATCAGATCGTGGACTTGGTTTGCAGCTCTGTTTCCTTGACCTTTAGGTAGGTTAGAGGGGAGAAGTTCTGATTCCTCATAATGAAGAGAACTTCTGTTTTCTTGTGCTGTATTCGGAGGTTTTGGATCTGGAGCCAATTGGCCACTGCGTCAAAGCAGTCTGTCAGTGGAGAGAGGTCAAGCTGGTCGGTTGAGAAAGGCATATAGAGTAGCACGTCATCAGCATATATCAAGCAGTCAACATTGAATGAACGGATGAGGTTACAGATGGGCTGCATGTATATGTTGAACATCAGGGCGGAGAGGGAGGAACCCTGTGGTACGCCCTGTTTCTGGTGGAACGCTTCCGATGTTGAGGACCCAGCTCGTACATGCTGCCATCTGTCGGGCAGGTATGATTTGCACCAGTTTAGTGCCGTGTCACAAATACCCTTCTCTTCAAGTGGCCTCAGGAGAAGCTCATGGCTTACTGAGTCAAATGCAGCGGCTATATCCATGAAGATGAGGACAAACCCACGACGGGTGTTATCGATTCCAGCAGTTATGTTGTTGAAGAGGTTGGTGAGGAGTGTTTCCACACCATGGGATTCCCTGAATCCATGTTGGCAGGGGTCCAGTGGGGCAGTGTCATTGATGTGGAGTTGTATTTGGCGTTGGACTTCTTTTTCAATTATCTTGGCTAGTAGAGGTATGCTAGATATGGGTCTGTATGAGTCAATCTTCTGGGGGTCGAGCTTGTTGTTTTTCAGCAGAGGTCTGATGGACGTGTGTTTGAGGCTTTGGGGGAACGAGCATGTTGCGAAAGATAGGTCCATGAGTCTGGCTATGAATGGACTAAATTTGGTACGTAGTTCCTTTATCCAGAAGGCAGGACAGGGGTCGGTTTGTGCCGTGGAGGTGTTGATCGTGGCAATGGTGTCTTCAATGTGCTTCTTGGACGGGGTGGAGAAGGTGGTTAATAGTGTTGGGTAGGTTGGCTCCTGCACGATGGTGGAATTTACCTGTATATATGTGTACATAGTTACCCTGTTGTTATTACCTGTACATATACCCCTTGTTATATTGTGAAGCCAGTGCAGACCATCTGTGCTGGACGGTTATGTTTTAATGTAAACCGCGTTGATGCAGAAGAACGCGGTATATAAGAAAGTTAAATAAAAATAAAATAATAATAATAAAAGCTGTGGACTTATTGGCCTGGCATAGTTTTGATTGCAGGAAGTCTGTGAATTCTTGAGGGTGGATCCCATTTGTTTGATCGGGACCTGGTTCTTTTGTTAGATTCTTGACAAGATTGAACAAGTCATGTGGTTTGCTTAGTGATCGTTTTAGGGTATCAGTGTGGGATTGCCTCATTTTCTCTTTTATTGCTTTGCGGTGTTGTGTCAGGTGAAGGTTATATGCTCTCTGGTCTTCAGAAGATTGTGATCGCCGCCATCATCTTTCCAGCTTCCTTAGGTAGAGGAGAGATGTACGCAGCTAGGTGGAGTACCAGGATGCGGTGGCTCGTTTCCTTGGTGGTTTGTTTGGTGGTGGGAGTTGTGCAATGGTACTAAGGCTGTTATTCCAGCTGGTGATCAGCTCGTCGATGCTGGGTGATGTTAAGGCGAGGAGCGGTCGGGTTTTACTCAGGATAATTTCCTTGTCGAAAGGTAAGAAACATCGTGGGGATGTCCTGGTGGTGCTGCTCAAGCTTCCAGGGCTCCTCTGGCATCGATCGGACACGGGAATTTGGAATTTGATTAGTTTGTGGTCGGACCATGGTACTGCGGTGGTGGACAGCATAGGGATGAAGGCAGCATCAAATGCTGTTGGTGAGGCAAATACCAGGTCCAATATTTATTTATTTATTTATTACAATTTCTTATATACCGCGCTATTTAGCATCAGTGCGGTTTACATTATAACTTAACGACCATAACAACAAGCTGTCAGGTTTACATCGAACAGGAGTATAAACTTGGAAAACAGGGTTAACTATATACATAATCTATTTACAATGGAAGGATAGATAAAAGTCAGATAATGCATGTAGGTCTTTTCTAAATTGGGTCATTTCCTGAAAGGTATATCTAGGATCAATTGCTGTCAGGTAAGTGTTGGAGGAACAGGTGGGTTTTGAGAGCCTTCCTGAACTGATATAGGTTGGCTATGGCCCTAATGTCAGGGGGTAGAGCATTCCAGCATTTGGGTACGTAAAAGCTGAAAGCCCTGTTTGTGGTTGTCATGTTGTACTTTGTCGAAGCCTTTGGTATTGCAAGCAAGTTTACAGCTGTTGATCTTCTGGATCTGTTGGGAGGGACAAAGTGGATAAGATGAGTGAGTGAGGAGGCTGAAATACCTTTGATTGCCTTGAAAGCTAATAGAAGGGTTTTGAAGGTGATTCTCCCATGGATTGGTAGCCAGTGCAGCTGTTTGAGAATGGGGGTCACGTGGTCGTATCTGGATGCTCCGTAAAGGATCCTAGCTGCGGCGTTCATGGCCAACTGTAAGGGGGTTAGTGTGGATTGGGGGAGACCTTGTAAGATGGCATTTGCAAAATCAAAATGCGGCAGGATCAACGCTTGATATATGGTTCGGAAGTCATCTGGGTCCAAAAGGGAGCGTAGGTGCTTGAGAGAGCGTATTTTGAAGTAGACGGCTTTGACTATGTTGCTTATGTGGCTTTTCATGTTAAGATGTTGATCCAAGGTAACTCCCAAATATTTTATTGCATCTTTGGTTTGCAAATCAGCTTCATTGACACTGACGTGGGATGGGGGGGTAAAGTAGGTGTCTCTGGTGATGAATAGCACCTCCGTTTTTTTATGTTGGATGCGAAGGTTCTGTGTCTGGAGCCAAGTTGAAACTGCGTTGAAGCAGTCTGTGAGAGGGGTCAGATCCATGTGAGTTGTGGAGAAGGGCATGTATAATAGGATATCATCTGCATATATCAAACAATTCACGTTGAATGATCTTATGATATTGCAGATGGGCTGCATGTAGATATTGAAAAGTAATGAGGATAACGATGAGCCCTGGGGTACTCCTTGCTTTTGATGGAAATGTGTTGACTCTTCTGATCCCAATTTCACATATTGCCATCTGTCGTCAAGGTAAGATTTGCACCATCCTAGTGCACTGTTGCAGACTCCCTTCTCCTTCAGTCTTCCAAGGAGAATTTCGTGACTCACGGAGTCGAGTTTCCCTTTTTTCCCTTATGTTTCCCTTTACGTGAGTG
The DNA here is from genome assembly GCA_033557465.1 of Ichthyophis bannanicus. Classification (NCBI taxonomy): domain Eukaryota; kingdom Metazoa; phylum Chordata; class Amphibia; order Gymnophiona; family Ichthyophiidae; genus Ichthyophis; species Ichthyophis bannanicus. Next base: position 924,622,274 of record CM066031.1, on the reverse strand, counting down.
GGCTCATTTACTAGTTGCTTGTATCCAAAATCTCCATCCAACAATATTTCTCCGGTAATATGAGCTCGTAGTGCTCCCATTAGATCCTTCAATGTACAAGGTATTTCTTTGGGTGGGATATAAACATTAATCAAGGAAATGGGTGTGTCATTTATTGAACCAGAGACAATGAGAAAACGGCCAAAGGATCCGAAAATTGATCCAAAACAAGAAAAGGGCAGGTGCTGGAAATCAAGATGGCTACTCCTCGTTTATGGGAAGTGAAACTAGAAGAAAATACTTGCCAGAACTTCCTTGAGATTAAGTGAGAATGTGCCCCAGGCGCGATGTGCATTTCCTGAAGGAGCACAATATCAGCCCGTTCTCTGAGTACTTGGTCGAGAATCCTACGTCTCTTGATAGGGTGATGAAGCCCCCTAATGTTCCATGAAAGTAGTCTAATCATTGGTCCAATAAAACCTCCACTTATATGGAATACAGAACAGAGTCCAGAGCACTACTCCTTCACGCCTCCCATACCATAAATCCCTACTCCATTTGTGTGGTAATAAATCTTTTTACGGTTCTTCCAGATCCAAATAGATATCAAATTATACCCCTTCTAAAATCCCCTTTAAACCCCCCTCCTCCCTCCCTTTCCCCACCCCCCTCTCCTGACCCTGGCCCTTGATTTAGAGGGCCAACCCTTCCCACTCCACTGTGAAGAAAACAGAAGAGGCATACAAGCCTCTAAGAGGGCAAAGCAGAGATTAGCAGGTCCCTGCCGTACCAATCCCCCCCCAACCATCCCCTTTTCCCATCAGAGTTAATAATCCACCAGTGTGTTTACAGCTCCCATCCCCATCCTATTTCTACTCAAAATATAGTTTAAGCTTATAATCTCCCCAACCAATACCTTGAGACGCTGCATGTATAGAAACAAAGCCAGTAAACAAGATCAAATGGAATCACCTCTACCATATTGGGAAAAACATGTAATAACGGAGTACAGCAATTGTATATTCAGAACTAAAATGGAAAATCTATAGGAAAAAGAACCAAATAGTTCTTAAGGTGGTGCTGCTGTATCCATTACTCTGTTGGTATTATCATCTGGCTCTGCTTCTGACTGTGAATGCAGAATTTTCTGGCGCTTCGGTGTTGATACTTCCCACTCAGGATGCAATCCCTGCTGTTGTGGAATTCGATTACCTTCATATTGAATGTGATAGATAAAGTCCATGCATGCAGAGATATCAGAGATCTTCTGTAGAGTATTGTTCCATTCAAAAATTAACGCAAATGGAAAGTTCCAGTGGTACTTGATTGCCTTCTTTTGTAAAATCTGTGTAAGCGGTTTGAAGTTTTGTCGTCTTTCCAGCATAAAAACAGACAGGTCATGGTAAATTTGAAGCGCCCAATCTCGGAAGAATAATGTTCTCTTGCCTCGGAGTGCTCGCATTAGTGTCACCTTATCCTCAGAACACTGAAAACAGGCAATTATGGGGTGGGTTCTCATGTCTCCTCCTGCTCTAGAATTGCCACTTCTGTGTGCTCGTTCTAATCTGACTGGAGTAGACCTGTCAGGGACACAAAAAGCATAGATCTCTTGTACAATCCCCATAATGTTGCTGGATGTATTAGGGGACTGTGGCACTCCGCAAATCCTTATATTATTTCTTCTCTGCCTATTCTCTATTCATTATGTCACTCTTTCAGATCTGTGGTAAGTTGTTCCAATTTATGGATCTTAGATTGGAAGACAGCTGTAGCATCATAAGAACATAAGAACATAAGATATGCCATACTGGGTCAGACCAAGGTCCATCAAGCCCAGTATCCTGTTTCCAACAGTGGCCAATCTAGGTCATACGTACCTAGCAGTTTCCCCAAAAGACAAAGGTTCCACAATGCTTGTATTGGGTCAAGCATTGATATCCTGGGTCCCTTTTTAATAATGGATTATGGACCATTCCTCCAGTAACTTGTCCAAACCTTTTTTAAACCCAGCTACACTAACAGCCTTTACTACATCCTCCGGTAACAAATTCCAGAGTTTGATTACACGTTGAATGAAAAAATATTTTCTCTTATTTGTCTTAGTTTACCCTGTAGCTTCATTACATGTTCCCTAGTCTTTCTACATTCTAATAATGTAAACAATCGATCTATGTTTACCCGCTCCACTCCATTCATTAATTTATAGACCTCTATCATATCTTCCCTCAGCCGTCTTTTTTCCAGGTTGAAGAGCCCTAACCTTTGTAGCCTCTCCTCATAGGAGTAGCCTTCCATCCCCTTTACCATTTTGCTGGCTCTTCTCTGTACCTTTTCTAATAACGCTATATCCATTTTAAGATATGGTGACCAGAATTGCACACAATATTCAAGGTACGGTTCATAAGAACATAAGATATGCCATACTGGGTCAGACCAAGGTCCATCAAGCCCAGTATTCTGTTTCCAACAGTGGCCAATCTAGGTCATATGTACCTAGCAGTTTCCCCAAGAGACACAATTCCACAATGCTTGTACTGGGTCAAGCATTGATATCTTCGGTCACTTCTTAATAATGGTTTATGGACTTTTCTAAAATCGCTATATCCTTTTTAAGATATGGCGACCAGAATTGCACACAATATTCAAGGTGCGGTCTCACCATGGAACGATATAGAGGCATTATAATATCTTTTGTTTTATTTTCCATTCCTTTCCTTATCATACCTAGCATTCTATTTGCTCTCTTGGCTGCCGCTGCACACTGGGCCGAGGGTTTTAACATGGTATCCACAATGACGCCTAAATCTTTTTCCTGGGTGGTGGTTCCTAATGTGGAACCTTGCATCGTGTAACCATAGTTTGGGTTGTTCTTCCCTAGGTGCATAACCTTGCACTTGTCCACATTAAATTTCATCTGCCATTTTGATGCCCAGTCTTCCAATTTATCAAGATCCTCTTGCAATTTTTCACAATCCTCTTGGGTTTTAACAACTTTAAATAGTTTTGTGTCATCTGCAAATTTGATAACCTCACTCGTTATTCCACTTTCCAGGTCATTTATGAATATGTCAAAAAGCAGCGGACCCAGCACAGATCCCTGGGGTACACCACTATTCAGCTTTCTCCATTGGGAAAATTGGCCATTTAACCCTACCCTCTGCTTTCTATCTTTTAACCAGTTCCTGATCCACAATAGTACACTGCCTCCTATCCCATGACTCTTTAGTTTTGCCAAAAGTCTCTGATGAGGGACCTTGTCAAAGGCTTTCTGAAATTCCAGATACACAATATCAACCGACTCACCTTTGTCCACCTGTTTATTCACTCCTTCAAAAAAACATAACAGATTAGTAAGACAAGATCTTCCTTGTCTAAAGTCATGTTGGCTGTCTCCCATTAGGTCGTGACTATCTACATGCAGAGTAATTTTATTCTTTATGATGGTTTCTACCATTTTTCCCGGTACTGACGTCAGGTTCACCGGTCTGTAGTTTCTCGGATCACCCCTGGAACCCTTTTTAAAAATTGGTGTTACATTGGCGATCCTCCAATCTTCAGGTATTAGAGATGATTTTAATGATAGTTCACAGATTACTAATAGCAGGTCTGCAATCTCATATTTCAGTTCTTTCAACACCCTTGGATGTATACCATCCGGCCCAGGTGATTTGCTACTCTTCAGTTTATCTAATAGTTGTAAGACATCTTCCCGATGTATCGATATTTCCTTCAATTCTTCCGCACCTTTAAATACCACTTCAGTCATGGGTAACATCCCTACATCTTCCTCAGTAAAGACTGAAGCAAAGAATTCATTCAGTCCCTCCGCTATCGCCTTGTCGCCTCTTAGTGCTCCTTTAACCCCTTTATCATCTAATGGACCAACTGACTCTCTCACAGGTTTTTTGCTACGAATGTACTTGAAAAGGTCTTTATTTCGTTTTTTTGCTTCCGCAGCAAGCTTCTTCTCAAATTCTCTCTTTGCCTGCCTTATCAATGCCTTGCATTTGACTTGCCAGTGCTTGTGCTGTTTCCAGGTTTCGTCATTTGGCACTTTTTTCCATTTCCTGAAAGATGCTTTTTTGGCAACAACAGCCTCTCTCACCTCACCTTTAAACCATGCTGGCAGTTTTTTGGACTTCCTTCCACTTTTCTTAAAGCGTGGAATACAGCTGGTCTGGGCTTCCAAGATAGTATTTTTCAACAACATCCAAGCTTGATGTACGTCCTTTTAGTTTTTTCTTAACTGTTTTCCTCATTTTATCATAGTCTCCCTTTCGAAAGTTAAAGGGTAGTACTTTGGATTTCCTTACTATCCCTCCTCCACTAATTAAATCAAAGGCGATCATGCTATGATCACTATTGCCAAGTGGCCCCAACACCCTTATCTCTTGCACTAAATCTGGTGTTCCACTAAGGACTAGGTCTAATATGGCTTCCCCTCTGGTCGGTTCATGAACCAGCTGCTCCATGAAGCAGTCATTTATTTCATCTAGGAACTTTATCTCCCTAGCATGTCCTGCTGTGACACTGACCCAGTCGATGCCGGGGTAATTGAAATCACCCATTATTATTACTGCACTGTAACTTTTGCTAGCTTCCTTGATTTCTTTGAGCATTTCATCATCCATTTGTTCATTCTGGCCAGGCGGACGATAGTACACCCCCACTGCCATTGCCTTCCCCTTCCCCTTTTTACATGGAATTTCAATCCATAGAGATTCTACAGCAAATTTTGTTTCTTGCAAAACTTTAATCCTTTCTGACTCAATGCCCTCTCTAACATAGAGCGCAACCCCTCCACCAATTTGATCAGCTCTATCTTTACGATATAGTTTGTACCCAGGTATCACAGTGTCCCACTGGTTGTCCTCCTTCTACCATGTCTCTGATATTCCAATCATATCTAACCTCTCGTTTAGTGCTATATATTCTAACTCTCCCATCTTGTTTTTTAGACTTCTAGCATTTGCATACAAGCATTTTAGAGACTGTATTTTATTCATATTAATTTGGCTATTGGTAGACATGGGTAATTTGGGATCTTTAAGCTCTGTCTGCTCCATACTTGAGGGCATTTGGGCTACTTTACTCTTTTTTGGAACCTCTCTGCTTTTTGTAGTATCCTTCAAGGATACATTCTTCTGAACCATGCGCTCTTGGGCGACTGTCGGCTTTCCCCTATTATCTAGTTTAAAAGCTGCTCTATCTCCTTTTTAAAGGTTAATGCCAGCAGCATGGTTCCATCCTGGTTAAGGTGAAGCCCATCCCTTCGGAAGAGCCCCTCCTTTTCCCAGAATGTTCCCCAGTTCCTAACAAATCCAAACCCCTCATCTCTGCACCATTGTCTCCTCCACGCATTGAGACTCCGGAGCTCTGCCTGCCTTTTGGGTCCTGCGCGTGGAACAGGAAGCATTTCGGAGAATGCTATCCTGGAAGTTCTGGATTTCAACTTCCTACTTAAAAGCCTAAATTTAGCTTCCAGAACCTCCCTACCACATTTTCCTGTCATTGGTACCGACATGTACCAAGACAGCAGACTCCTCCCCAGCACTATCTAAGACCTTATCTAGGTGGCGTGTGAGGTTCGCTACCTTCGCACCAGGCAGGCATGTTACCAGGTGATCCTCACGTCCACCAGCCACCCAGCTATCTACATGCCTAATGATCGAAATCACCAACTATAACTGCTGTCCTAACCCTTCCCTCATGGGCACTTGGCCCTGGAGAAACCTCCTCAGTGCGAGAGGGGTTTACATCACCTGGAGGACAGGTCCTAGTTACAGGATCACTTCCTGCCACACCAGGGTGATGCTCTCCTGTCACGTGACCTCTCTCCTCCATGGCAACAGGGATGCTGCCAGACTGGAGGTGGGACTTCAGGACTATATCTCTGTAGGTCTCATCTATGTACCTCTCTGTCTGTCTTATGCTTTCCAAGTCTGCTACTTTAGCCTCTAGAGAATAGACTTGTTCCCTGAGAGCAAAGAGCTCCTTGCACCTAGTGCACACGTAAGACCTCTCACCAGCTGGGAGAAAATCATACATGTGACACTCAATGCAAAAGACTGGAAAGCCCACAGCCCGCTGCTGGACTGCTGTCTGCATCTTAGTTTTAAGTTTGTGTTTAGATCTTTAAGTTCTTTATGTACTAAAGGGTGCTATGGATATTTATACCACTAAAACTGTACCTAATAAGTTTAATATACCTTGTTCACCTGAAGTTTAATTAATCTCAGGTCCTTAGTGTATGACTGATTTGGGTAATGAGCTTCACCTGAGAGCACCTCCTGTCTTTTAAGTTGTGCAAGTACCTATAAAGCTGTGATTATCCCAGGGTGGGTGTGGGGAGGGAGGGAGGGAGGGATATAACACTTATTAAAAGAGGGCTGCTACACAGTACCCTGTCCTGTGCTGCTGAGGTAAGCTATATTCTGATTTGATTTAAATTATAGCTCTTTGCTGCTGCTAGGCTCTAACCTATTATGAAATTTAAACTACAAGCTCTCTGCTGGATTCTAAATTTAACCAGAAAGCTCTCTTCTGTGTTTTAATTTGAAACTAAAAGTACTTAGCTGATGCTAGGCCCTGAGTGATTATGAAATTTAAACTACAAGCTCTCTGCTGGATTCTAAAGTTAACCAGAAAGCTCTCTTCTGTGTTTTAATTTGAAACTAAAAGTACTTTGCTGATGCTAGGCCCTAACCTATTATAAAATTTAAACTACAAGCTCTCTGCTGGATTCTAAAGTTAACCAGAAAGCTCTCTACTGTGTTTTAATTTGAAACTAAAAGTACTTTGCTGATGCTAGGCCCTGAGTGAGTATGAAATTTAAACTACAGCTCTCTACTGGGTATGAAAGGTAACCAGAAAGTTCTCTTCTGTGTTTTAAATTGAATCTTAAACTGTTGCTACTAGGCCCTGACTGATTTAACAAAAAATAGTGGGTTCACAGATTAATTAGCTTTAAAAGAAAAAAATTCCTTTCAGAAAAATTCCCAGAAGTATATACTCACAATTTCAGATTTCTCTGCAGAAGTAACAGCCCCCCTTTCTAGTCCTTCAATTTGCTCTCCTATATTGATTTCATTTTGAGTCACTCGATCATCCAAAGATTTACAGTCCGATCTAAGATCAGAAATTGCTTTGGAGAATTCCAGTCTAAATGAGCAAAGTTCCTGTAGTACTTCCAGCAAATCCGCTTTAGATGCAGGCGGTGATACTGTAGATAGGTCTGCACTCATGTCGGATGAGTTAGATGGTATCCCTTGAGTACTTGAAGTATGACTGGATCCAGTAGTATCATTTTTCATCGAGAACTTAGAGAGTGTGTTAGCATAATGGTTTTTAGAAGACATATTGATCAGCTCAGCAATAGTCCAGATATCCCTTAACAGGTGTTTCTACTAATGATGTTGGAGATCAGATAAGGATTGTTCTTCCGCAGGATCAGATGATGGTAGAACACTCACTGGATGTGTCTGGCTTCTTTGTCAGTCCTTACTTTGGGAGACAAACGTGCTGAAACAGGGGCCCCTCAGTTTTGACAACACAGATAGAGCTCCTTCCTTGCTGTTATTAACCGAGCTACTCAAAATGCATTACAGCAGATCATCAGCACATATACAGTATATTCTATTCAAGAATCCCCTAGGCAGCACAGAGGAGACACCACCTAAAATCTTCATTTAAGCACATGGGGCTTTCATAGTAGACATGCCGACCGCCGACGAAGAAAGCTAGAGGTGTTAACAGGATGACAAGATGGATCCCGGTGGTGACGTTCTTTCCCACCTCAGGAGGACCGACCTGCATTTCAAATGTGCGTTCCAACCACATGTGGTAATGGCCACCAAGGGAATCCCATACATATTCGCGCTGAGGAAGGCTAAACCCCTTCAATTTAGGCTCCGATCTGAATATTTTCGCTATCGGCTACTAGCTATCAGCACCCCCCCCCCCCCCCCCCCCCCCCCCCGCAGTGATGTGGACTGGGCTCGATTCCCCCCAAGCGGGACCGGATATCAGCAGGAGAAAGAATCACTCACATTTCCACTGAAGATCAGTCTTGTAGAAGTACATCCTCCAGTGATATAGGTAACAGATGTTGAGGTTTGTGCTGGTTATTTTTTTTTTTTTAATTGTCTCCGATCAGATGCAGAGAGAGCATTCTGCCCACATCGGAGTGGTAAACGGAATCCTCAGTCACAGTGGGAATGCTTGGGCGGATAGTGAAGGAGGTATAATTCTACCAAAATCCAGGAAAACCTGACGGGTGACTGCATGCCTCTGACCTCGCTGCGGATCATTTTTAATCAGGAAAAGGTCCCTGATCTCTGGAAGGGGCGGAATAGAAAAGTGCACAAATAAAAATAAATAAATAAAAATAATGCAGCCATTTACAAAGGGAGGAAAGGATCTTGGCACGGAGCTTTAGGAAAAGCCAGTGTCTCTACGGGCGCAATAAAGGCCCAAACGCTAGCAGACCATTATGCCAAGAAACTAAACCCACAAGTACTCACCCACACCACTCAAGACCAGAATATGGACAATGACCCGCTGAAAGAACGCACATCTGCAAATGAAGAGCAAAGCACGGAATGGGGTAATTTCCTTCGTATTGATGACCAGCAAATCATAAACATTATCACCAACTTGAACACCACAACCTCCCCTCTAGACCCATGTCCAGCGGCCTGGATTAAAGCTATGAAAAGTGAAATTGCCCAACCTATCACCCACATTGTAAACCAATCACTCCAGCAAGGTTCCATGCCAACACAACTCAAAAGATCACTAATACGGCCCATCTTAAAAAACAAAACGCTCAATAAGAGTGATCCAACATCATATCGACCCATCTCGAGCATATCATTCTTAGCCAAGATCATTGAAAAAGCAGTCCAGCAACAACTCCAGGACCACATAGATGACAGGAAAGCCCTGGACATGCATCAATATGGTTTCCGTCAGCATCATGGAGTAGAAACCCTGCTTATAGCACTCCTTGACAATCTCCTTAAGGGCCTCAAAATCAGAAGCAAGATGTTCATTCTCATCTTTATCGACATATCTGCTGCTTTTGATACAGTGCACCACAAAACTCTCATCAACCGACTCGCCTCCATAGGTATAACGGGGACCCCGCTAAAATGGTTCTCATCATATATATCAAATAGAATGCAACAGGTTCAGTTCAATGATGAGAAAGCTGACGCATTCCCTCAAACCCAGGGAATTCCACAGGGATCAGCTCTGTCCTCCCTCCTATTCAACATATACATTAAACCGATATGTGAAATCATACAGAAGCATAAGATCAGCTATCATATATACGCAGACGATCTAATGTTGTATACTCAGCTGGACATAAACCAACCAAGCTACACCCAACTCAAGGAATGCCTTAGCATGCTCCAGACCTGGTTACATCTGAACAACATGTCAATAAACCACAAAAAAACGGAGGTGATGTTCATCTCCAAGAAAAAGCAGCGAGAAGCAGCGCCAGCAGCTTGTCCACTTTTTTATTTTTAAATCTTTGAAGACAGAGTGAGGCAGCTGTTTGGGGGCATTTTTTGCTATCCCAAAATTTTGTTGCCTAAGGCGGCCACCTCACTCCACCTCTTTATAGAGCTGCCTATGATTGCCAAGGCTTGACCCCTACTGCTAAGCCTCCAGTTGATCAAGTAAAGAATGGTCTCCATGTCAGAATGAAACCTCTGTATGCATTGGCTCGGCACTCTGTGCAGGTCACCCCTCCCCATGCCTGTGTTTAGGGGTGTACCCACCTCTCCTTGCAGGTCACCTCTACTTGTTGAGATATCAGAGACAGTTAAGTTTATTTTGATTTTATCCTGTTTCTATAAAGGGATCCATTGTGTCTGTCCCATGCCATTTTGAATTCTGTCACTGTATTTGCCCCCACCACTTCCATCGAGAGAGCATTCCAAGCATCCATCACCCTTTTAGTGAAAAAGTATTTCCTGATGTTGCCTTTCAGTTTACCCCCTTGAAGCTGCATGTTATGCCTTCAAAGAGGGGCAAGCTGTAAGGGTGGTGGATGCTTGGAATGACCTCTCAATGGAAGTGGTGGGGGGCGGTAAGTACACCCCTAAATGAAGGCATGGGGAGGGTGACCTGCATGGAGCAGTGTGCGCACCTACTCTTGCCACCTTGCTGGGCAGACTAGATGGACCATGCTGGTCTTTATCTGCTATCATATACTATGTTACTATGTTTTGGGCCTGTGGGTCCTCTGCAGAGGGTGCCTCCTCTTCTGTTGCCTTACTTTCCTCTGAGCCAAAGCACCCACAAACACAGATATGAACTACTCATAGAAGCAAACCTACCTTGCACCAGACCTAGCACCAGTACCAAACACAGAAACAGACAGCCACACACACTGAGATACACAGCCATATATTCACCAGAGACAGACTGTCCCTTATACTAAGAAACACAGTCACACATACAGAGACACACAGAGGGTCTGAGTAAGAGAGAGAAAGGGTAGGGAGGTAGGGCTTTAGAAATAGTAGACAGAAATCAGATGGTCAAGGAAAAGGTGAAGAAGAAAGAGTAGAGAGAGAGGGATAGAGAAAAGTGGATAGGTAAAGATTGTGGTATGGGAGTGTAAATTAGGGCAAATGAGAGCAAATCATGAGAAGGAAGACAGACTGATCAGAAATTCAAATGCCAAACTACAGAATCTAAAAAATTGAATCCCAAATTCAAGTGACAAAAATTTCTAGCAAAAAGTTGAGTCACCAGAGTAGTCCTAAAGAAGTTCTAAAAAATTTTGTCAGAGAACGCAGAGGGAGGAAAGAACTATGGCTTTATCCATACCAGATGGCAATATTCATTTTAATCATTTAATATTCAAAAACATGTGCATATACATTTTCAAAAAATTGTTACTTAGCTTAAAAGCAGTGCAAATGTGCAATATGGTGCAGTCACCCAAGTACACGACGTGCAAGTTTCGGGAAAACAATCCCTGTATCAATTTGCTGTTTCATTGTAAACCGCGCTTGATCCATTGGAAAGCGCGGTATAAAAATGTTCAATAAAATAAATAAATAAATAAATGAAGTGCTTCGCTGCCTCCTTGTCACTGCAAACTGCCAGAAAACACAACCGCTGCATAGGTCAATCTTCTAGAGCAGACATGTCCAACAGGTAGATCGCGATCTACCTGTAGATCGAGGAGGGGTCAGAGGTAGATCGCCAGCCCCACTTGGCTCCAACTCTCCACCAGCTCACCCCGCCGCTAGGAGAGAACTCGTGCCGGCCGGTCATCTGCCGAGGGCTTGCCGCCACTGCTGATCCTTTGCCTGTCTTTTTTCCCTGCCTGCGGGAATCTTGCCTGCAGGTGCATTGGGGGTGCTTGTTGTTTTCGTGTCAATAGTTTGTGGGTACCCCAGGGGGCCGCTGCCCGTGCCCCATGACGAGACGCCACTGGCCCAGCGTCATATCTGGTCTCCTGCCTCTCAGAATCACTCATTCCTGGGGGGGTGCTCGTGAGCCCAATCAAGATGGCCACCATCCTATGAGGCTCCTCAGTCTTCTTCCTCTACTCTCCTCACAACCGGAGTAATATATGCTCTGAGTACTCCAACATGCCTCCAATACTAGCGCTGACATAGTAGATAGAGCTGATACCTACGGATTTCCCCTCCTTCTTTTTGATGGCTTTAAATCAGCATCCAAAAGTTCTGCTGCCTTACGGAGCTGTGAGGGGATCGGAGCACTAATCAGCACAACAGTTTCTCCAACATGATCTGCCTCTTTACTTGCTCGTGCATCATTTAGATACCTCTCCCCCACCTCCGACTGGCTGACATCCACGGAGCTGAAAGATCCGGTATTTCTGCCTGATAATTTCTGTGAGCAAAGAGATATATGGGGAAGGTGTCCCTGACAAGCCTGACTGCCAATGATCATTGTTACACATAAGGTAATTGGGTGAATGCAGTTTACTGATGTGAGTGCCTGCCTCCGTACGAACACCGCAACGTTTGCGACCCTCCCGATACCTATTTTGAATGCTGCAAGCGATTCTGCTCTATACGTGAGATGCCATTGCTGACATACTTGTGGAATTCGGATGCTGCGCCACATGAGACAGCTGCTAGAGCCAAAAGACTTTTGAACAGTCTATCAAGCACTAGTAATGCCTCATTTTGACTACTCTAGTTCCATACTGCACGGCCTTCCGAAGAGCTCGCTGAACCCCTTGCAGCTTGCAATGAATGCTGCAGCCAGAATCCTGCATGGAGCATCTAGAAAGGACCATATCACCCCAGTCCTAAAACATCTGCACTGGCTCCCTGTCCACTGCGGGATTTCCTTTAAGATCTTAACAATGACATTCAAGGCCATCAACAAGTGCACGTCCACCTCCCTCTCAGACCTCGTCCTCGTCAACAGGCTGAGGAGATCAACCGCCACCAACACTCTGCTACTCCCGAGAGAAATCACCGAATGCTCCAAGGCTACGAGAAACAGAGCCTTTGCACTCTATGCACCTTCCTGCTGGAACTCCCTTCCACCAGACATCCGGGCCATCAACAACCTCCCCCAGTTTAGAAAGGCACTGAAGCACCATCTGTTTCTTCAATACTTCTCCAATTCGGACGACATCCCACAGCCACCCACACCCCGTGCCCATGCCAGCACCCCCAGAGTACCCACCCCATACACCTTTCAGATCACCTAAGTGAACCCTCCCTCTGAAACCACCTCCCTGCGGATACCCGACACTAACCGAGATAACGATGAGATGTCCACTACCCTGCGACATACAACTAGAAGGTATATAGTCACATTGTTTGACCTGTAAATAATGCCGAGCTGCATGTAGAACCTTGGCTACCAATTTGTACATAGTTTACCTGTTAGCCCTGTTTAAACACCCTGTTTATTGTAAGTCCAATGTAGACCTTCCTACATTGGATAAATATGTTGCCTGTGAACCACATTGATCATGAATAGCGCGGTATAGAAAAAACTTTAAATAAAATAAATAAATGCAAGTGGAACGCAGGAGGGGGTTCCTATTTCAGCGGTAACAACGTGCTGAAGATCCTCTGGAACGCATAGAGGGGTTGTTGTCACAAGTGCTGCCCTACCAGAAAAGTGGCTGGAATGCATTCTGGTGCTCCCCAAGATGGCCGCCGATATCTGAAAAGCATCAGTGGAACACATGTGATGATGGACAAGATGGACGACGAAAACATTGAAAGGGACGGGCCAGAAAAGGATCATCTATGCGGCTGCAGATCGGCTCTCGTGGACACACTGCTCCAAAACAGTGTTGAAGACCCGACTCCAAGGCGCAGGACAAGGCTTTAAATTTCTTTATGTTCAGTTGCAGCAGGATTCAGCGTTTTTGATAAGATGCTGGCTTCTTAGTGCCTTGTCTAAGCTTCACAGGTTTATATCTTAGACAGGAGCTCCCCTGTGTGGTCAATTAACCGTAGAGACTCTGAGTCATTCCTTCAAGCAATGGACTCACTACATTTCACACAAATAGTTAATGCACCTACACACACATATGGCTACTCGCCTGACCTCATCTTTGTTTCAAATGAATTAACCTTAGATGGTCTAATTTCAACTCCTACCATCACCCCAGTTCCTTGGACAGATCACTACATAGTTAGAATAGAAATTTTATTACAAACAAAAATGATATGAACCTAGACCACAAATGCTATCACAGACGGTTCAAAAAATTTAACAAAGATGCTTTTATACAAGATACTTTACCTCATCTATCTGCAGATTCAGTGAAATTAGAGACACAAGTAACAGAATGGTATCACATAATTTCTAATACAGCCAGAATGACAGACATGAGACCAAGGGAAGCAAGGATTAATAAGCAACATCACAAGCCATGGTATTCTACAGCTATACGTTTGATGAAAATAGAGCTCAGAAGAATTGAGCGTAAGTGGAGAAGGAATAAGGTGACAGAATTAAGGCTGCTTTACTTAAATAAACAAAAAATACGATGAGCATATTAAAAACTCTAAGAAAGAATACCATACAAATATAATAAATAATTCCATCAACAAACCTAGAGAACTGTTTGAAATTGTAAAATCTTTAACAAAGGAGCAAAAAACAGAAGGGGAAGCTCAAATTGAACCGCAAAAGTATGCGGACTATATTAAGGAAAAATTCCACTCTAAGACAAAAGCTACAGAAAGACTTAACTTAAAATCAGTCTCAAATTCCAGGGTTTGGGAAAAATTCTCCTTTCCATCAAAGGAGCAACTCTTGCACATTATTTCTTCTATAAACACATGCACTTCTCCCACTGACCCATGTCCTGTATCGTGGATCAAGTCTACAAAGTCAAATTTTATTCACATCATACAAAACATTGTGCAAAATTCCCTCTCTCAAGGTATTTTACCAGAGCAACTTAAGCTTGCAACTGTTAGACCAATTCCGAAGAAAACAACGCTAGACAAGAATAATCCAGCAGCCTACCGGCCAATTTCCAGCATACCCTTTTTAGCAAAGATCATAGAGAAGATAGTGCAACTTCAACTTCAAGAACACATTGATGTTCATGCACCCCTAGATATTAACCAACATGGTTTTCGCCCAAACCATGGAGTTGAAACTTTAATGATTTATCTTTTTGACTGCATACTCCGCACCATTGATGACATTAAGAAAGGTATTATAGTGATTTTTATAGACATCTCTGCAGCATTCGACTCAGTAAATCACAATAGATTATTAAATAGATTAGAGGAGATTGGTCTACATGGGGTCACTTTAAAATGGTTCCATTCCTATTTGACAGAGAGATTTTTACAAGTAAAGATAGGGGAAAAAACCTCTATGCCCATAAGAGTAATACAAGGTGTACCACAAGGATCTGCACTTTCATCGCTCCTTTTCAATATTTATATGCAACCAATATGCAAAATTCCTTTGAAAAGTGGAATTAAGTATACAATCTATGCTGATGATATTATGATTTTCACAACTATCACTATTGAGAACCCTGATTTCTCGGGCATTACAGAATGTCTCTCAGAAATGTCCAACTGGTGTAAAACAAACAACATGGAAATTAATTTTAGCAAAACAGAGGCGTTATTTATTTCTCGTAACCATAATTTTGCGCATCCTCCTGACATCAAAATAGATAACTCAACTATTCCTATTAAATCAGAAGTGAAATATCTTGGAGTTACTCTGGATAATGAGTTGAATCTCAGATCACACATAAATAAGACAATTAAAAGCGCTTATTACAGAATGAAGCTCATCAAAAGACTAAGGCCGCTTCTTGATACTGTTCACTTCAGAAATGTTTGTCAAGCATTGATTACTCCATTACTTGACTTCTGTAATCCAATATATCTGGGTTTATCTAAGCAAGCACTTAAGCCTTTACAACTGGCGCAGAATACTGCTGCACGTATAATTTTTGGTCTATCAAGTAGAGAACATATAACTCCCATCTTGAAAGAGCTTCACTGGTTACCTATAGCTTCACGTGTAAAATATAAAACTATAATTTATATTTTCAAGATAAAACAACAATATTCTGCAGAAAGCCTGACATATCTCATACAGTCAGATATTAGCAACAGACCTAGAAGAAGAGGATCTGACAACAGAATCAGCTTATCAAATGATGTCAGAAAAACACGTAAAGACACCTCTGAAAGGGCTTTCTCTTTTGCTGCACCTTCCATCTGGAACTCTCTACCTAATGAGCTGAGAGCAGCTCAGGACATCAATGACTTTAGAAAGCAACTGAAAACATCTTTGTTTATAGAACACTACGGTCATGCAATTAACTAACTTAATTTGTCTGGAATGTAAATCATATACATATTGAATAATAGCTCACATTATAGTATAGCTCACTATGTAGATAATGCAACTCACTCTAACACATTATACCATAACTTTAACTTTTATTTCTTTACATTTTCTCACTAATACTCTTAATATCTTTGTTTGTAAGACCGCTTTGATTGTATGATAAGGCGGTATAGAAATCCAATTAAATAAATAAATAAATAAATAAATAAATAAAATTTCCAGTACTGCAGGAAAATTATTTCAAGAAGTATTAAGACCCTGCTTTCAATTCTGATAGTATATGTGAGCTTTATGGTTTCCAAAAGACTGGTACTGGTGACTCTTGCCCCAAAGGTTGGGAGTCAAATTATGGAAGTAGAGGATATCTCTCGGGATTCATGAACACCCATAATTTCCTGGAATGTCCTCAATAAGTTCCGATCACAGTCTCACTACCAGATTTGAAACTCTAACCCCGACGAGTATACTGTTCCCGTCCAGTCTTGGGTGAGATTAGCTTGGCTGCTGGTCCCCATCAGTGCCAGTGCGTGACAGGTACTTCTGGCAGCTGCACCCTGGGGAATCCTGTGTCCATCTGTATTCTCCGGTCATGTCCAGATCTTGTGGACGTTGATGATCCCAGATTAGTGCATATCCTGAAGGTTCTGCACCGAGAAAAATGGCTGATAGTTCCGTAATATAGAGTGTTGCTTTGCGCCGTACAACTAGCGAAGTTGCGACAGGAGAGCTGGGCCAGGGATCTTCAGGATAGCTACGCCAAAATCCTATGCGTCATCTTTCTCCAAGTTCACTAGATTTTCAGACTCCCCATCAACGATCTCCTCACCAACAACAGAGGGAGTTTCCAACTCAAAAATTACTGCCTCGGGGCCGCATTCTCCGGTCACGAAAGCTGACTTTCTGGAAATTCTAAAAGAACTCAAGCTATTCAGGCAAGATTTTACTAAGGCAGTGAGCGATATCCGGGCGGACCTCAAATCACTGGATGACTGAGTCACACAAACCGAGATCAATATAGGGGAGCAAATGGATTCATCTTGTTGCAGCCAAGCAGCTGAAAATGCTCTCATTCTCTCACTCACCCACAGAAGGAAGCACACAGACAGGCTGGAATGCAAACAGGATCTTTTAATGTGCACACAGGTTCAGACAGAGAGCCGGTACCCTCCACAAAAATCTGAGCCCCGAAGGACGTCCTACATTGTCTTATATACAGTACATTTTTAAACTCATTCTACAATCTCATTCGACTCAGGTATTTTCTGTCCACCAATCAGCAGCCCCTGGGGAAGGTGCCTGGGTGACTTGGGGAAGGTGTCTGGGTGACCTGTCCAAACTGGTATGCTCTGGTCTGCTGATTTCTGGGCAAGGGGGTATTGTGCTCAGGCCTGGAGGGGGGGGGGGAAGGGTGCCTACTGAAACCTTTATGTCTTTTCTTAGCAAGCTGATCACTATGTAAAATCCTCATGGCTTGGGGGGAAGGGTTACCCACAGCTAAACCTTATGGCTGCTTCACTCCCCCCTTTTTAAGTGAGACCTCAACCGCTAGGGGCGGTAGAGGGCAGTATTACTGGAGGCAAGCCGCAGAGGGGTGTATTGGGTCAGGGCCATGACAGTGGTAGCCGCCTTGCGTTCTACCAGGGTATCAAGGGTGGTGGTAATGAAGCGGTAAAGAATGGGGATACAACATGGCAGAATGGCACATAGCAGTAAAATAAAAAGAACCCCTACCACTAGGATTTTTAGTCCCCTTAGCCAACTGAACCACTTCATAAACCACCCAGGACCCATGGACGGGTCAGTAATATGATTAACTAGATCACGTAGGTCTTGGATAGACTGTTCAATGGAAACACTTGCGTCAGTGAGTTTAAAATAACACATTAATCACTGACACTGTAGTCTTCAGGGCTCATGAGCACTTTGTATCACCAGTTTTGTTTGGCCTGTTTAACTTGTCCAGGCTTTCCCAGCTTGCTCAGGCTTGTTCAATCTGTTCAGGCCTGGCATGTCTTTTCTTAGCTGGGTCCATTTTCTGTGCACTTTCAGGCCTGACCTGTTTCTTAGCTGGGTCCATTCTCTGTGCACTTCTGTTCAGAGTATGGTTCCCCCTGGCTTTACTTTTGTTGTGCTGGGCTCTGGGTACTCATTTTCTTAGCCCACATGTGTTTTTTTCCGTGCCATCATAATGTATTACAGCCTCAGGCAAGGATGCAGCCATACTAGACATACCTATCAGCCAATTTCCCTTCATTCCCCAATTTTTATTTTTATTTTCTTGTGAATGGGGCAAAGGTAATCCCATTAAGGGCAATGGACAACAACCATTTGAGACAGATAGGGGGCATCAGAAAAGCAGCTTCTGGTACTGTTCCCTAGAGACAACATACATTGTAACATCATTTTCTTGCAGCAACTCAATAATATTGAAAACACATAACATGAAAGTGTATCAAAAGCAGCAGTGCTTAATAATGTGATAAAGAAAGCTCTGAGAATAGTACAGCAAAACTTGAGCTGGTGTGGGTATTGCAATTGCTGAAGCCGAAATGGCTTGTAGATTTCAGTTACTTTCTAAGAAAACAATATTAAAAGGATAACAATACAATCATTCACAAAAGCCCCCAAAAACCCCCAGTCAGTCCAATAGTCCTCCTCCCATTCTCATACAATGTGGTCCTGCCTCTCAGCAGTTCCCCAGGACCTCGCAGTGTGCTTCACCTTTCTCTGAAGTTTAAGTTCTGTTTCTCTCAAAATTTGAACCTCTCATTCTCATAGGCAGATATCTTGGCCCTTTTTCAATGTGACACACTGATCCAGATAGGGAGTCCTTCACACATTTCAGCGGTGGGTAGTTCTGAGTTCTTGGGATGGTCTGTTCCATCTGGACTCTGGCCAATTTTTTCTGCTGGACTCTCTGGATTGCAATTGGTGACATGGCTCTAGGCCTTATTCAGAAAAGCAGCACCAATATTGAATGAAAATAAACTAAATATGCTGGATTAGATTTCACAATGATATAAACTTAATTTCATCCATATTTACTTAAGATCATAACTATCTCATATGGTGTCAACAGTGTCTCTCAGTTTGATAAACTCTTTGTCTCTCTGTCTCTTTACCACTGGAGATTCCTTTGCAGGTAAGAAATATTCCATTATGCCCTTGACTGATCTTTACATGTTTATAGATCAGACAAGTTGCACACACATATTCTGCGATTTCTGGCAAGGTTTTTTAGAATTATACCAATTTTTGTGGGAATTTGTCATCAAATCATCCCTATTTTGCCCATGCGTGCCTGGCCAGGACATACAGGGGCAAAATGAGGCAAAAAGCATCTGGAAGTACCACATGGCCAGTGTGGGTTTTCCAAAGCTCATCAGGGTGCAAGGTGCACCCAGCCTGTCTCCAGATGTCTATTTCTAATTGTTGAGTATGTGTTGGGGCTTAGATGAATTCCTAAATTGAAGATTCTGGAGACGGCATAGTTGAATAAAATGCTCATCTCCTTTTTTTTTTTTTTTTTTCATATTCATTAGTCAGATACATCACTTCAAATTACCCATACTAATGTATCCTTATTTGGCAAGGCTGCTAAGAATATCAAACAATTGTTTAAAAACTTAATATTGTTTCTTTTCTCTCATTCTTTTTCTCAAACCTCTCCTGGATCATTGCTGACAAGCAAAATTTGTTTTTGTCCAATCAACTCAAGTTAAATAATTTTACAAATATTTCCATATTTTCTGGTGTAATTGGCACCTATTGTGTTACTGTCCTGTTCAGCAGTCATCAGCACTGAGCTGCCTTAAATCTTACAGTTCAGAAAACAGGCATTCAAATGATGAAACTGATACTTTTGCATGAATAGGTTGGGGGATATCTGGAATGCAAACACTTCTCCTTGTATATTTGTAATGCAGAATATTCTTTTTCACATTTAATTTAAAACCTAACAATACCTGAGACTGGCATCAAACTGATCTGAAAACCCTCTGTGAGGTGCTTGCCACAGTATATAAAATCCCTTTTAACTTTTAATTTTGTATATGCAGTCAAAACCAAATATATGTACCAGAGATAAAAATTCAAGCTGGATTACCCTTTTTATTCAGAGCTCTTAACTTCTACTTTGAAGGTCAAGGAAAACAGAAACAGTTTCCTTAGTTTCATGCCTTGTTTGTTTGATCTAGCATCCAGGGGCACTTGGCAATGAACAGCCAGCAATGAAAGAAAAACAATATTTACTGTAGATTAAAACATTTAAACACAAGACTATTAGTCTTTTAAGTATAGCAGCTAGCAGCCTATCTGATTGGAATAAGAAGGTTTTCTTGATAAATTTCACTAAACCCTCCCCCCTGGATAGTTCTGAAAAGTAACATGCTTTAACAACATCTTGGGAAAAACAGGGACCTTAAAAAAGTAAAAAAGTCTTTATTTCTTCATAATCTTATAAGGATTTTTCTCTCTCTTTTTATAGGCTGTAACAAATGGTTTGCAGGCTAGCTCTTACACATGAGCTTTGCCTTACAGATATTCCCCACCCCATACATCTTTGTTAATAGTAATTTGACCAGCCTTTGTTTGATCCCACCCTTACACAATCAAGATGCTGGTCAGACATCTGAGGATGCTCAAAGGAGGCACCCCCCATAGTTCTAGAAGCTTAAACTCTACAATTAAAATTGATGACAAGAGGATTGTTTGGAGGCTAGGTGAGGCTAGGTGAATTGGGGGGTTTTTGTCCTCTTTAATGGGTTTCCATTTGTTTGCTAGGAGAAAGACTCCTAGGTGATTTGTCCTTTTGTCCTCTCTAATGGGCCTCCATTCATCTGCTAGAAGAAGAAACTCCTCCCTGATCTTCTAGATCAGGGAGGTGTTTTACTGAAAGGTCAACGCATCTTCGGTAGTAGACTGGCTAATCTACTGAAGAGGGCTTTAAACTAGATTCATTGGGGATGGGTGAAGAAAGCCCCCAGGTAAGTGAAAGCCCCCAGGTAGGTGATACATTAAATACCTTTATGGAAATGGGTAACAGGGGTAACATATGGGGAATAAGATCCCTGAAGTTGAAGCTTTGGTGGGAGTGGCTGACTTGGATTTAGTGGCAGTTACAGAAACATGGTTCACAGAAAACCATGACTGGGATGTAACTATACCTGGCTATACTTTATTCAGAAAGGACAGGGTAGGAAGAAGGGGAGGAGGAGTGGCACTATATGTAAAAACTACTATTAAAGCTTTGGAATTACAGAGCTTAAAAGGGAGAGAGGAGGCATTGTGGGTTAAACTAGAAAGAGGGAAAGAGAAATCTATTTGCATTAGTGTGATATACAGACCTCCCTCACAAGAGGAAGAGGTGGACAGAGAGTTAATTGAAGACATACGCAGCATTGCTAGGAAAGGGGAAGTGCTACTGATAGGAGATTTCAATATGCCAGATGTTGATTGGCACATTCCTGCTGCAGTATCATCTAGAAGTAAGGAGATCCTGGATTCTCTACAGGGAGAACTATTCAGGCAATTGGTAACAGACCCCACACGTGAAGGGGCCATACTGGACTTGGTGCTTACCAATGGTGAAAGTGTTTCTGATTTTGTAGTGGGAGATCATTTTGCATCCAGTGATCACCAGATGGTGTGGTTTAAGTATTAGGACTAGGGCTGTTAGAATCCATTCCAAGGTGAGGATCTTAGACTTTAGGAAGACTAACTTTGAGAAGATGGGCCAATATCTCAGGGAGTCATTAGTGGAATGGGAACAGCTGGGGGATGTAGAAAAACAGTGGGCAAAACTGAAAGGGGGTATTTTAAGGGCAACCAACCTTTTTGTTAAAATGGTAAATAAAGGCAAAAGGAACAGGAGACCGCTATGGTTTTCGAAGGAACTAGCTGAAAAAGTGAAGAAAAAGAGGGAGGCCTTCATGAAATACAAGAGATCACAGAGAGAGGAAGACAGGCATCTGTATTTGGAAAAACTTAGAGAAGCTAGCAAAGTAGTCAAGAAGGCAAAGATTCAAAAGGAGGAGGAAATAGCCAATGCAATAAAATGGGGGGATAATACATTTTTCAGATATATTAGTTAGAAGAGGAAGGGCAAAAGTGGTATTGTCAGACTCAAGGGTGCAGGGGGGGAATATGTAGAAGCTGATAAGGATAAAGTGGAATTGCTTAACAAATATTTTTGTTCTGTGTTCACAGATGAAGAACCAGGAGCAGGACCTCAGAAAACACCCACAAATAAGAACAGAAGCGAGGGACATCTTGAACAATTTTCAGAAGACTGTGTTCGTGAAAAACTAGCTCAACTTAAAGTAGACAAAGCGATGGGACTAGATGGGATACACTCTAGAATACTGAGGGAACTTGGGGACGTTCTAGCAACTCCACTGACTGACCTTTTCAATGCCTCGTTGGAGTCGGAAGTGGTGCCAAAGGACTGGAGAGAGGCTCATGTGGTGCCTTTACACAAAAGCAGAAGTAAGGATGTGGTTGAAAACTACAGGCCGGTTAGTTTAACTTCGGTGGTGAGTAAATTATTGGAAACGCTGCTGAAAGAGAAAATAGTGAGGTTTCTGGAGTCCAGCAGATTACAGGATCCGAGGCAGCATGGATTCACCAGAGGCAGGTCTTGTCAGACAAATCTGATTGATTTCTTTGACTGGGTGACCAGGGAGTTGGACCGAGGGAGAGCTCTAGATGTGGTGTATTTAGATTTCAGTAAAGCCTTTGACAATGTTCCTCACAGGCGACTTATAAACAAACTGAGCACCCTAGGGATGGACCCTAATGTTACTGCTTGCGTTAGAAATTGGTTGGGTGGGAGGTGACAAAGAGTACAAGTAAATGGAGCTCACTCTGAGGAGAAGGATGTTACCAGTGGTGTGCCCCCGGGAGCTGTCCTTGGTCCGATTCTTTTTAACATCTTTGTTAGTGATATAGCGGAAGGGCTGTCGGGTAAGTTTTGCCTCTTTGCAGATGATACCAAAATCTGCAATAGAGTAGACACCCAGGAAGGTGTAGATAACATGAGGAGGGATCTAGCTAAGCTTGAAGAATGGTCTAGAATTTGGCAGTTGGGATTTAATGTTAAAAAATGTAAGGTCATGCATTTGGGCTGCATCAATCCAAGGGAGCAATACAGTATAGGAGGTGAAGTACTTTTGTCCACTAAAGAAGAGCGGGACCTAGGTGTGGTTGTGTCTGATGATCTTAAAGTAGCTAAACAGGTAGAAAAGGCGACGGCAAAAGCTAGAAGGATGCTTGGGTGCATACGGAGAGGAATGGCTAGCAGAAAAAAGGAGGTGATAATGCCTCTGTATAAGTCTTTGGTGCGACCTCATTTGGAGTATGGTGTGCAATTCTGGAGACCGCACCTTCAAAAGGATGTGAACAG
Source organism: Ichthyophis bannanicus (assembly GCA_033557465.1). Classification (NCBI taxonomy): domain Eukaryota; kingdom Metazoa; phylum Chordata; class Amphibia; order Gymnophiona; family Ichthyophiidae; genus Ichthyophis; species Ichthyophis bannanicus. Next base: position 924,599,029 of record CM066031.1, on the reverse strand, counting down.
GATGGAGTCGGTGCAGAGGGTTGCTACTAAAATGATTAATGGGCTTCATTATAAAGCATATGAGGACAGACTTAAGGATCTTAATATGTACACCTTAGAGGAAAGGCGGGATAGAGGTGATATGATTGAGATGTTTAAATACCTCCATGGCATAAATGTTCAGGGAGAGAGCCTCTTTCAATTGAAAGCAAGTTCTGCTACGAGGAGACATGGGATGAGGGTGAAGGGAAACAGATTCAGGAGTGATATGCGGAAATATTTCTTTACAGAAAGAGTAGTGGATCCATGGAATAGTCTCCCAGTGGAGGTGGTAGAGATGAGGACAGTAACTGAATTCAAAAAAGCATGGGACCAACACAGAGGATCTCTAAAGGTAAAAAGTGGACTGTTGTAGTGTTGTTATGGAAGGACAGACTAGATAGGCCATGTGGTCTTTTTCTGTCATCATGTTTCTATGTTTCTATGTTTCTGTTTCTATGTTTAGTATCTTTCTATAGCTATGCAAACAATTTCAATGGTTGCATTCCTAGTATCTTTCTGTAGTTATGCAAACCATCTCAGCAGTTCCAACCACCCCCCACTCACCGCTGAGAGGCATGACCAAAAAACCTGGTTCCCTGACCACTGATCATGCATGAAACATAGCAATGAAACTGGATATGCATTAAACAAAGCAATTGTCTTCCTTCACTGCTACACCAGTACAACAGTCTACATACAGTAAACCCTACTCTCCTTTTATTTACAGGGAACAGTCCCTTTCTTCTTTATTTTCAGAGGTTAGAGGAGAAGCTATGAGGTTGGGGCCGGATTCAGTCCCCTTTTTCATTATCTATCCCCTTCTTGGATTTCTTTTTTAAACATTTACTAAACGGTCCCTTTCCCTGCAATCAGTAGACCTGGTGTTTGTCACTGTTTGGGGACACAGGGGCGATTTGATAATAACTTCACCTTTTACTGATAGAGTATCAAAATCAATCCTGAAATATAAAGACCTAATGTCTGGACAAAAACTTTCTTTCCCTAATCTTTCCCTAATGTCTCAACTAAACACAGAGACACTCTAACAGTTTCTACATAACAGCACATTAACTATATGGACCAGCCATGAATCTATATAGGGAAACTGGTCCGGATGCTCCTTCACTACAATTTAGCCTCCGGACCCCATGCTCTAATCACAATTTACAAATCACAATTTACAGTGTAAATCTTCTAATCTCAATTCAAGGAATGCAATGTTCAGTGTAAATTTTCTAATCTCACTTCTGGGAATACAATATACAATATAATCCAGGTAACAGGCAGAGTTTGGTTGCGCAAAACACACAGGACCACAAAGGGAAAAAGAAAGAGGGAAAACAGAAAACAGAGACGTCTCAGCAGCGAATACTCATACACTCTCTTTCCTCAGTAGCAGCTGTTACAAATACACATTACACACACTCTCTCTAGCTGTAGCATAGGATTTAACTTTTACCATGAGGATAATAGTAATATGAGAAATATAGCTAGCTATTTTTCTAATGTCTACTAGATGGAGCTCCAGGATCACTAGCACAAAAGAATCCCCCAACTCTAGAAGCACATGGCAACACAAAAGAAGCCCCCAAGTATGCTTCATTAGAGACAGCAATAGGCTCTAAATAAATCGCCTCAATCATCGGAGAATTGCGATCAGCGCAATTATTAATAAACAGCTTGAAAGGCACACTTAAGGGGGACAAGTGCTAATGTTTTTGGTCATTTTAAGAAGTTTTGGAAGTGCTTTAAAGTGCTTTAAGGTACCCAAGGTTACTGCGACCATTTTTGGCGCTACCTCCCCCTCCCCTTTTTCCCCACAGACTGGACGAGCAGTGGTTTCAGGGATTCTGGGGCCCATACTCGGACTGCTTGTTGCGGGTGATCATGCCGCTACAGGTTCACAGAATTTACCAGATTTACCAGATTTACCAGAATTTCCAGATACAGAAATACAGAACTACCCAAACAGTAAAACAGTAAGGCAATAGTACACACCAGACCTCTGATCAGAGAGAGTTTGGATGCCAGTCTATCCAGCCAGTTTTCAATCGGGGGGTCAGCCGCAGGGACCAACTGACCAGACAAGTCAAGGTGTCCTTCTGGAACACAAAGGGGCCCGGGGCGCCAAGGACTGGAGGGGCCGGTCCCTGACCGGTGGAGGCCCGATGCTGCAAGAGCAGAAGTCTTCCCACCGTAGGTGTGATGAGAGAGGCTTTTTGTTTAATTTAAAAGGGTCCCACCTGGGGTGCCAAATGTTGCAGCCAAGCATCTGAAAATGCTCTCATTCTCTCACTCACCCACAGAAGGAAGCACGCAGACAGGCTGGAATGCAAACAGGATCTTTTAATGTGCACACAGGTTCAGACAGAGAGCCGGTACACTCCACAAAAATCTGAGCCCCGAAGGACGTCCTACATTGTCTTATATACAGTACATTTTAAAACTCATTCTACAATCTCATTCGTCTCAGGTATTTTCTGTCCACCAATCAGCAGCCCCTGGGGAAGGTGCCTGGGTGACCTGGGGAAGGTGCCTGTGTGACCTGTCCAAACCGGTATGCTCTGGTCTGCTGATTTCTGGGCAAGGGGGTATTGTGCTCAGGCCTGGAGGGGGGGTGGGAAGGGTGCCTACTGAAACCTTTATGTCTTTTCTTAGCAAGCTGATCACTATGTCAAATCCTCATGGCTTGGGGGGAAGGGTTACCCACAGCTAAACCTTATGGCTGCCTCAATCTATTGCTTTCCAATCCAAAATCAACAAATTAGATCATCTCACAAAGGATCTGAAGGAGAGACAAGACGAATTTGAGAATCATCAAAGACGCAATACTATCAGAGTGTTTGGGCTTCCTGAACAAAACGGAGAGCAAGAGAATACTGTGGCTCTAATGCAGGAGCTATTTGCCTATTGCGTGCCAACTGCTCCTAACCTGATACGTCTGGAAAGGGCTCACCGGAGTTATGGAGCTCAAAGGTCTTCTAGCATGCAGCCGCGTGCAGTAATTGCTTGTTTTAGCTTTTTTGAAGATAAAGTTGCTTTAATGAGAAGTATTAGGGGCAAACGTGTGGTGGTTTTTAAAGGCCAATCTCAATATACTCTGGAGCGGCATAGAAGTTTCAAGCCCTTAACTCAAGTGCTGCAGAAATCTGCAACTCCATACAGTTGGAGCTTTCCCTTTGCCTTACTGTTCGACTGGAATAATTGTGCACAAAAAAGTTTGGCTTTATCAACGGCGATAGAGTTTTTGGACCTGATACAAGATGGGGAAGGGAATTCGTGTCTGAGAAGCACGAATGGAAATTGGGAGACATCCTTACTGAAGAGACGCAAAGTCCCCAGGTCCCGCAAGACGTCCAGCTCCGACCAAGAACCAACTCGTCAGAATGAGATGGACCAGCTCCCACTTGAATTTTCCAGTGTTTGTCTTTTTCATATTAGGGCTTGCATTAAGGGTAGCATACCCCTTCTAGTACTGGTTAGAGTTCAACCCTCCAGTACTCATTGGGTATTTGCAGTTGTTTTAACAGAAATGAGGGTCGCGGAGTTTGAGGGGATGGGGAGGGCAGGTTTCTGGAAAGGAGGTGGAGAAGGGGAGGCTTTGGGGAGGTGTTATCAGAGGTGGAGAGCTGGGAAAATAGTGAAGCTTTTCTTAGGAATGTCTGTACTTAGATTACTGAGACGGGGGAAGAGAGGGAGGTAGGGACATTTATATACACCTGTATACAATGCCTTCTTTAATGACACTAGTAGTGTCACGATTTTTGGGATGTTTTTATGTTTGGTTTACTTCCTGCTTATATAGGAATGCTGGGGAGGGGTACGGTTGGGTGGGGGATGGGGGGGAGGGAGGATTTCTGACCCTTGCAGTAGACAGCTAACTCTGAGAATTTGGGTTATTCTTCTTGTTCCGCAGGTCTATTTGAGACGGGTGGATGGCATATGGTGGGAGATGGAGATTGGTCCCGGAAATGTTGTTAAGTGTTTTCTCTCAATGATTGGGAATGGTTAGGGCACTTTCCTGGAATGTGCATGGACTAAATAATCCTTGCAAATGTAGGAGGGTTCTGGACCAGCTGAATAGGGAGAAGGCTGAGATAATTTTTCTTCAGGAAACCCACTTTTCCCTGCAAGACCACTTCAATTCTGCTAGAAGTCAATTCCCATAAATATATCTGGCTAATTTTTCCTGCAGAAAGAGGGGGGTTGCTATTTTAATCTCACCCTTTCAGCTCATAGATCAATTTATAGATCCGGAGGGGCACTTTTTAATATTGGTGGGTTCTATAAATGGGTTTACTTTGACATTAGTGAATGTTTATCTTCCCCCTGCATTGGTAGGGAGTTCCTTATTGGATCTGTATGAGGTACTCCAAAGGTATCGTCAAGGGGAACTACTTGTTGGAGGGGACTTTAACTGTGTGCGTTCTGAATTGGACCATTCTGGGACGCGAGTCTCCAAGATCACTCTGATGAAAGTATTGGAGGATTGGGTTTCACATTTTGATCTCTGTGATGTTTGGAGACACCTCCATGCCTCAGAAAGAGACTAAACCTTTTATTCTAGGATACATAATTGTCATTCTCGTATTGATATGTGGTTGGTGTCATGCTCAGTAATTTCATGGATGACCCAAGCAACCATTGGGACCATGGGTCCTTCGGATCATGCGATTATTACTATTAATATCTCTTTGGGAGAAACTGAAACCCCGCCACATTGTTGGTCCTTACCTTGTGGTTTATTGTTTAACCAGGAGTTCGCCTCCGTAGTAAGGAAAGGTTGGATGGAATTTTTCTCATTTAATGATACCCTTGATAAATCTAGAGCTCTTTTGTGGGAGACAGGGAAGGACGTTTTAAGGGGGCAACTCATCTCGTTATCGAGCGCCTTCAAAAAGAAACAAGAGGCTAGACAGAAAGAACTGCGGGATGAGAGTGCTGATTTGGAAAAACTCCACAGACGCAGTGGGAGTTCTAAAGTGTGGAAAGTGCTAACCGCCCGTAGAGGGGAATTGGAGGCTCTTGAGTCTGAACGAATTGCTTCACTTCTCTTATGGACAAGACAGCGATATTATGAACAGGGTATTAAGGCAGGGAAGATGTTACTGTGGCAATTAAAATGGCAGCAGCAACATCATAAAATAGCAGCGATCAAATCCCCACAGGGTCAGGTCTTGCATGGCTCCAAAGACATAGCAGCAACCTTTGCAAAATTCTTTGAGCAGTTATATAAGAGCGAGTCATTGGCTGCAGCTAAGGATATTCGGGATTGGTTGCATGAGGCTTCTCTCCCACAGCTTTCATTAGTAGGACAGGAACACTTGGATTGTCCATTTACCCTTCAGGAGTTACTACAAGTAATGAGGAACCTCAAATCTGCAAAAGCGGCAAGGCCTGATTTCTTGCGGGGGGGGGGGGGGGGAGCTCTATAAGGTGTTTCCGGATTTATTTGCTCCAACTCTATTGACGGTTTTCAATTGGATTCTTTCTAAGGGAACACTTCCGGCATCCTTTTTTCAGGTGACCATTGTAGTAATCCCCAAAGCCGATAAAGATCCATTGCAGTGCTCTAATTATCGTCCAATATCTCTGCTGAACTTAGATTATAAAATTTTCACCACGGTATTAGTTAATCGTTTGGCTACTTTAATTCCGGATATAGTGCACCCCAATCAAACGGGATTTATCACGAATAGATACGGTTTTGAGAATGTGCGAAGGTTGGCTAATGTGTTGCAGGGACTGAGATCTAAAGTGCGGTCTTATGGAGTCCTCTCACTAGATGCTGAGAAAGCTTTCGACAAGCTAGAATGGGCTTATCTGTTACAGGTCCTCCAGGAGTTCGGCTTTGGGGTCTCCTTTTGTAAGTGGATTGCTTCTTTATATGCTAAACCTCAAGCCTCGGTATCCATAAATGGGTTCAGTTCTCCACCTTTTTTATTAGGTAGAGGCACCAGACAGGGATGTCTACTCTTGTCTTTGTTATTTGCCCTTGCAATGGAACTATTAGCGGTACATATTAGGTTATGAGTGGAAGAATTTGGTATCCACCTCGGTTCTGACTGGCACTCTATCTCACTGTATGCGGATGATACGCTAATTTATCTTAGGAATCCTTCCAAGTCTCTCCCAATAGTGGTATCCATTTTAGATCGATTTTCGCACATCTCCAGATTCACGGTTAATATGCAAAAATCGACATTACTTAGCTGGTATCCCAATCATCCAGGAGGTTGCTATCTAGTGGAGGAGTGTTTCCAGTGGTGGATCACTTCCGCTACCTGGGTATTATAATACATAGAGGTTTATCGCAGTTGTATACTTTGAACTATCTTCCCCTCCTTAAGACCCTTAGAGGTGATATGGAACACGGGGGATCCTGTTCGGTCTCCTGGTTAGGACGGATAAATGCTTATAAGATTTTGGTCCTACCCAAGCTAATTTTTTTTTTTATGCAATTGCCAATTTTTCTCCCTAGAGCTTTCTTTAAAAATCTACGGCAGACGGTGTTGCACTTTCTGTGGAATGGAAATCATCCCTTAATTAGTTGGCAGATTCTTACACTACGAAAATGGTCTGGGGGCTAGGGCTTTCGGATCCAAAGATGTATTATTCTTGTATTTGTTTGCGATCTCTCTTGCTCTGGCGAATTAATGCAGAGGCCGACTGGGCTTCCCTGGAAAAGGAATGGTTGAAGCTGATTCCGTTAGAAGTGGTGCCTTTCCTTAGTGAATCAAAGGAGGTAGCAAAGATTCAGGCACACCCTTTCATCAGGCCATGTTGAGGGGCTTGGCGTAAGATTTGTCGCAAGTTTGGAATACATACGTCTCAATCACCTTATCTGATTCTAGGAGCTATGGGGTTTGTTAGAGACATGAAAATAGGACTGGACTCGGAACTATCCACAACAAGATTGTCCTCTCTGTATGAAGGATCTCATCCTTTACCGAAGTGACTTTTGGAGGAACGTTTAGGGTTTCCTCTTTCCCAGTTTCAGTTTCTTCAGTTACATCATTGCCTGGACACCCAGTTATCGAAGTCAGATCTGGTAAGAAGCCCTAGATGCTGGGAATTCGAACTCTTCAAATCCAGACGACTGTCAACCTTCATTGCACGGTTATATCGTAATCTAGTGGAAGATTTACCTGTGCTCTCTACTTTGAAGATCCCTCAGAGGAGATGGAAAGCGACCATACCGGGGAAAAAACAGGGCTTTTGGTTAGAAATTTATCAATATTCACATTCATGTTCTATTTCATTGGGATTAATTTATACTCAACTGAGAATTTTATATTGGTTGTCTATAACGCCGCAGCATCTTTTTCAATGGAAACGAGCTGATGATGCTTTATGCTGGCGGCTGTGTGGCCATCAGGGTGACTTCGACCACATGTGGTGGAATTGTCCTTATATCCAAAGATATTGTAGGACGGTATGGGGTCATCTCAATGGTTGTCTGAAGATATCCTTCCCCATGGAAATGGAGATTTGTTTTCTGGGGGTACTTCCTGATTCAGCCAGTAGCCCCCCTCTTCGGAGGGTAGCTCAGTCACTCTTGCTGGTGGCCAGATCGGTAATAGCATGTTTTTGGAAGCGCAGCACTGTGTCGTCTTTCATAGAGTGGCGATCTAAGTGTTGGGATATTTTTCGGTTGGAAAAAATCACAGCTTCTGTACATGGAATTCCCTTCCAGGGAGAGGATATTTGGAGCTTAGTGCTGCAAGATGATGCGGGGTAATCGAGGCCTCAGTCTGTCATATTGGTACTTAACAAGCAATGGCTTTTGGTTTCCTTTCTATTCTCTATTCTTTATTTAGTTCTGAGGTTCTTGCTCTTATTATCATTACTTCCCATTTAACAGCGAGATTTAGAGGGGTCAGAGGGGGTGGGTAGGGGAGGGTTGGGCAGGGAGGGTAAGGAGTGGGGGAGAGGGGGTGGGGGGAAAGTATGAGCAGTGTTTGTTGAGATTTAGTCCCCTTAAGGGTCTAACTTTCCCCTTGTTTGACTCATAGATAGAAGGGATGGCAGCTGTTGGGGGGCTTGACCTTACTGAGGGGGGGGGGGTTCTTTGGATTTGGATTTATATTAGTCTATCACACTAAGATATTCTAGCTAGAAGGTTTATTACACATGCCTCTGTTATCTCCAAGATTTTATAGTTGGATAACTTCATGGCTGGGTAAGGTATAACTGTGTTAGTGATGTTCTATTTTTGAGACATTTTTTTATGCCATGATCTGCAGGGCTACAGCTCTCTGCAATGTTCTCACTTAGAGTTGCATACTTGTATAGTATTTCTTGCTTTCTTCTTGTTATCCCCTGTTCTTGTCATCCTGTTGGACATGTTTCGGGAAATTGTGGGGTATCTATGTATCAGCATGAAGATTGATATACAGTCAAACCTCGGTTTTCATTATTAATCCGTTCTAAGAAGTCTGACTAAAACCGAAACGTACGAAAACCGAAGCAATATTTCCCATAGGAAATAATGTAAATTCAATTAATCCGCTCCAGACACCCAGCTCCTGTCACTTCTCTCACCTGCCCGATCGTCCACAGGACAGCAAACACACAGATATTGTACTGTACGGCACTGTAATCTGATCGCTGACTCCGTCTCAACAGCAATTTGCAAGCGTACCCTGCAAGAGAAAGAACTGCCTCCCACATTCATTCAACATCTCCTGCTTACATTGACAGCTACCCTGCTACCTCCGAGCCTGAGGGGGCGCTCCAGAGAACAGGCAGGCAGTGGAGAGATCGGGGCCTTCCTCTCTGTGCAATCCTTGGCTCTTGACAGCTACCCTGCTACCTCCGAGCCTGAGGGGGCACTCCAGAGAAAAGGCAGGCGGTGGAGAGATCGGGGCCTTCCTCTCTGTGCAATCCTTGGCTCTTGACTCTGACTCTTGCTCAGCTGACTTTCGCTTCAACACGCGATCGGTGAGTCCGGGGGGTAGTGCTGCCGGGACTGGGCGGGCAGTGTATACAGACCAGCGCGAGGTTGACACTTCTTCAGGAGTTGGGAGTTGTACAGTTTTCAGATCTGGCAGCACAACGAAAACCGAGGCGATATCCGATAACCGAGACAACATCTCAGTCAGAAAAGACGTCGAAAACCGAAACGTACAAAAACCGGGGACAACGAAAACCGAGGTTTGACTGTATATATATATCTGTATGTCTGAATGTATGTATCTACAGAATATGATCTTTGCTTTTCAGATTTGGTTTGACAAATCTGTCTGTATACTTTTTGAAACTGCTCAATAAAATTCTATTAAAAGAATCACTCATTCCTGCCCCTGCCCCAACACCCCTTAGAAGTGTGCTATATACCGGGCGATATTCATTCGCCCAGGCTTTATCTGAATACACTTACGTATTAGTTGTGTCATGTGCTGGTCATTGGTTGCTTTATAGTTTGCTTTCATTAAATGTTTTCGGGCAGACACAACAAAGTGTCAAGAATTTGGTGATTTTGGCAGGCTTTTACAATTTTGTGTACTTGCCTATGTCTTACCTTCGAATTGGTTCAAACCACTGTGACTTTTGCTTGCCTCTGCAATTTTATTTTGCCTAGCCTTTGCGTTGATTCTACACTGCAATTTTATTTCGCCATGCCTTTGCGTTGATTCTACACTGTGTGCAGAATTTATTAAATCGCGTGTGGTGGTATTTTAACTTGTTTGGCAGCATTTGATTTTATGTGGTTTGCTGGACAGGTGTTTGAGTTTTTTTGATGATTGTTTGGTGGTATTTGATTATTGGTGCCAGTATGATGAATTCTTATTTTTACTTTTAGAACTGCATGTGTGGTTTTGGCATCTCCAGTCCTTGTATTGCACATCATCCAGAGGTCTTCAGTTCCTGTTGATCTTTAATACTTTGGGACAGTGACAGTTTTGGACCAGATTCAGCCAGTGTTTATACTAATTTAGCAGATTTGGCCTTCTTACATCCAGCTACCCCAGTATAACGAAGATGAGTGTTCCAAAGAAGAGCAAAGCCTACCACTTTCATGATGAATGGGAAATGGACTACTTCTTCATCATGGTGAAAGACAAGTGTTGTTGTCTAATTTGTAATGCCCCAGTATCCTTGCCCAAAAACGGTAATCTGGAACTTCATTATAAGGCTCTGCATAGCAATAAGTTAGATGCTGATTTTCCACCCAAAAGTGAAATTCGTAAACTGAAGCTCAAAGAACTTAAATCAAAATTGACTACTCAGCAACAGTTGATGGCGAAGCCAAGGTCACATTCGGTCAATGCAACCATAGCATCCTTCAAGGTCAGCAACCTGATCGCAAAGAAATGCAAACCTTTCACTGAAGGGGAATTTGTAAAAGATTGTTTTCTTGAAGCAGCTGACAATCTTTTTGAAGGATTTAAAAATAAGAAAGAGATCATAGCTGCTATTCAAGATGTACAATTGTCAAGAAACACCGTCGTGCAGCGAATAGAAAAGACGTGTGGAGACACAACTGAACAATTGTTGGAGGATGTTTCAAATTGTGTTGCTTTCTCACTCCAACTGGATGAATCTACAGACATAAGAGACATAGCCCAGTTACTAGTCTTTATCCGGATGGTTTTTGAAGACTTCAGTGTTAATGAAGAACTACTTGAAATGATTTCTTTAAAAGGGAGAACTACTGATCAGGAAATATTCAGTTCTTTCCATTCTTTTGTGACAAAGTGTAATCTTCCATTGCACCATCACTTGTTTCCATCACCACTGATGGAGCAAGAGCAATGACAGGTGAGGTTAACGGTTTCATAGCCCTCTGTAGACAGCATGACGATTTCCCATATTTCCTTTCTTAACACTGCATCATTCATACAAAGACTGTCATGGACATCACTTTCAAAATTGTAAATTCAATTCATGGAAGATCACTTCAAAGACGGCTTTTCAATCTTACTCTTGATGAAGGGGCAGCGGAAATCATTTTGCACACAGATGTAAGGTGGCTAAGTAGGCAAAATTGCTGCAAAGATTTTGTGATTTGCTGAATGAAATAAGAAGTTTTTGGGAGGTGAGGAGAGATGACCAAGCAGAGTTGGAAGATGAAGAGTGGTTATGTGATCTGGCATTTCTCATTGACTTTACAGGAGTACTAAGTGATATGAACCTTGAATGACAAGGTAAAAAGAAATGCATTGGCGAGATGATGAGTACAGTTTCATCTTACAAGAGCAAATTTGAGCTAATGATGACTGACCTTGCAAACAACACTTTTGATCATTTTCCTAATACGCAGGACCATCTGGGACAATATCCAAATTTTGTTTTTCAGAACGAGAAGTATGTGACAGAAATCTATTCTGTTATCCAGGAATTTGAAAATAGATTCTGTGACTTCCAAAAAATTGCAACAGTTGTGGAGTACTTGTCATACCCAATCAAAGTAGATGTGGACATTAAAGAAACTGCTGATGCTATCAGTAAAAATTACTCATTGAACAAGCCATCTTTTGAAAATGAAATATTAACCCTTAAAATTGACATTTTTCTCAAGACCCGTTCTGAGCAAGAATCGTTTTGGAAGCTAGTGCCTAGAGACAAATTTCCCAACTTGAGAAGATGCAGTGAAGCTGTATACTCCTGTTTCGGTTCAACTTATTTGTTTGAATCTGCTTTTTCCCATCTGAAAATGACAAAGAGTACACAACGTTCCAACGTGACAGATGAACATCTCCAGGATTCCCTGAGACTGGCCCTCATGCAATACTCACCCAACTTCAAAAAGCTGGTGGATGAAATGCAGGCTCAGACTTCTCACTAATGAGCAAGAGCGAAACATTAAAGATTGTGCAAGACCAGCCTGGATCAATACTCGACCTAAATTTAACACAAATTACTCAATAAAAGTTAAAGAAAGTTATTAAGACAGTTAAAGAAAGTTATTACTCAATAAAACTTTAAGAAAAAATGTACTTTCCATTTCCCCTCGCAGTTCTTACTGGATCTTCGTTTCTCTGTTTTGTTTTTGCTTAATTTGCTTAACAGCTGATCACATCCAAGTAAATGACAGAAGGTTCATTAAAAATGGGGGGGGGGGGGGAATCCTCTGACTTTATTGGGTTAAAATTTAATTTGAAACTAATTTGAAACTTAATTTTCAATGTGGTAGATCACCGGCACTTTTGGCCGGAAAAAGTAGATCACGAGCTGTTCATAGTTGGACATGCCTGTTATAGTTTGTTGCTTTGATGGTGTTGCTAATGTGGGTCAATAGATTTAAACATTGGTCCAATCTTAATCCGAGGTTTCTCACCTCTTGTTTGGCATGCAGTTTCCTTCTGCAACATTTGGTAATGTAGGGAGGATGAAGCAGTCAATTTTGGTGATGAACAATACCTCCATGTTTTGTTAGTTTATTTTCAAGTTGTGCTTGGAGAGTCATTGAATTCTTTCATTAACATTGAACTAATCTGTGCTAAGTAGTATTTGTGGTTGTGAATGGGAGGGAGAGCATAATATCATTCACATACATATGGTAATGAACATTATGTTTCTGGATGATGCTGAATAGCGGCTGCAGACAGATGTTTAATATTAAGGATGAGAGTGCTGATCATTGTGGTACTCCTTGTAGTTGGTAAAATAGTTTGGATTTTCTGTGGCCTATTTTTACCTGCTGTGTATAGTTTGTTAGGTAATGATTCGAACCAGGATAGGGTTATTTCAGTGATTCCAGTTTCCTGGCAACTTGCTAAAAGACAGAATAAATAGGCTAAAGGCAGGAGTGTGGATGAGTGACATGATAGGAACTGGAGCTGATGAGATGAGAGACAGGAATATGGATGAGAGCCGGGAAGAGAGTAGAAAAGGGGGATTTAAGAGATGTGAAATTTGAGGGGAATTGAAGGCTCAGGAAGCAGTTAAAGAACAGAAGGAGAAAAGGGGAAACTCAGAGTAGAAGATGAAAAGCTGCGCAGTAGGTGAGAAGTAAAATGAAGGAGATTGAAGACTGCAGGATAAAAAGAAGGGAGTAAGAAGCAGTCAAATCTAGCTTTAGATGGATAGATAGGCAGACTGAAGATATGGAGAAAAAAATTGAAAGATCGTTTTTAAAGAGAAATAAATGTGAGGAAGAAAAGAAGACAATGGGAAAAGAAAGAGAAAATGTAAAAGAGACACTGGAAAAGGACATCAGAAAATTTCAACAAGAAGAAAATTGAAAAGGAAACAATGTCCATTAGAAAAATAAAAGAATCAGACAATAAAAGTGCAAAAATACATCATATTTGAGTATCACTTTTGGGAATGTGCATTTCTTATATACTAATGTTTTGCCCACTACAAAACAATAGGCACTTTGCTGAAAATCTGTCTTCATTTCAGTTTTTGCATGTGTGCTTTTGTTTGTAGTCAGAGTGTCATTTTAAAAGGTTTAGTTGTGATTTGGACATCTGAAGACGTTCACGTGGATGTTGAAATCACAGAAATGTCTCCATAGCTATTTTACAAATGACATTCATGGATGTTTCTGGGGCAGGAAGAGGTGTGTCCAGGGAGGGGCATTGTACTTACATGTCCCCATTTGATCTCAGAAATGTCAGAAACGTCTAGAGGCATGTCTATGTTTATACCTGCTCCAGGTATGAATAAGCAGCAGTAAAGTACTTGTTTTCACCTTTAAACATCCAGAGAGTATAGAATTAAGTGACTAGCCCTAGAACTTACCACTAGAAGAAGTCGGAGCCATCATCTCTGGCATCAATACAACAATCTCTCCGCTGGACCCAATCCCAGTGACATGGATAGAGACCACGAAGAACTACTTCCTACCATTTATATTAACTATAATGCACAAATCCCTCTCCCTTGCCTACCTACCCCTTTCACTCAAACAGGCCTCCATCCGCCCCCTCCTAAAGAAGCCCAACCTAGACCCCGAATCACCCACCTCATACCGACCCAACACCATTCCTAGAAAATGTTATAGAAAAAGCAGTCCAGATCCAACTCCAAGAACACATTGACCAGCATGCACCTCTGGACCAACACCAGCATGGTTTCCGCCCACATCACAGTGCAGAATCCCTACTGACTTTCCTACTACCAATTCTCATCGAAGAAATGGAAAATAAATCAAGAGGCTTCATTCTGCTTTTCCTGGACATCTCCTTTGCGTTCGACATAGTGTCTCACCAAACACTGCTGAACCAACTCCATGAGATTGGAGTGCAGGGCAAGCCACTCCAGTGGTTCCACAAGTACCTCTCGCAATGCTGCGAGAATAGGACAAACCTCATCCTCCCCCTACATACTGCTGCAAGGAGTGCCCCAGGGATCCACACTCTCATCTCTACTATTCAACATATATGTTCACCCCCTCTGCACAACCATCCAGAAGCACAACGTCAGATATCTGGTCTATGGTATTCATGCCATTCTCCACAGCTGCCCCAGACTGCTCCAAGCTCTCATCATGCTTCGAGGAAATGGTAAAGTGGCTCAAGCATCGCAACCTGGCAATCAACATCGGCAAAACAGAGATTCTACATGTTACCAGGGACCCCGAATTCATGCTTCCAATATCCAGCAAACTCAGAGACACAGAACTCCAAGTCAAAAGCCAACTCAAGTACCTTGGAGTCATCTTGGACCAGTGCCTAGATTTTCAAGCCCACATCCAAAGTACCACAAAGGCAGTTTATTTCAAGCTCAGAACACTACGCAACCTGTGCCCCCTACTCTCCTATGAGGACTTCTGCACAGTCTGCCAGGCCACAATCACCTCTCTGCTTGATTACTGCAATTCCATATACTATGGGCTATCCAAACGCACCATCCACCCACTACAGCTCGCGCAAAACACTGCAGCTCGAACAGATGAGAGTTTGGAGCATGGGTGTGATAAGAGCTTGGAGCAGAACACTCCCATATCACACCCATTTTAAGATCTCTCCATTGGCTACCCATCGCCTCCAGGATCAAATTCAAGACCCTCACCACCATCCATAAAGCTCGGAATGGACTTAATGGCTAACACCTTCAAAGATCAATCAGCACCCCCAGCTCCAACAGGCCCCGCAGGCAGACTACACGTAAACTACTCAGCCTGCCAATACGAATCCACAACAGCACCCAATATGCCTGCAGGAGGTCCTTTCCTCTCTGCGCCCCCACTCTATGAAACACACTGCCACCTAACTTACAAACTATCCAGGAGAGAAAAATATTCTGTAAACAACTAAAGACACATCTCTTCCAAGAACACTATGACACATGCTGACTCACCAAGAAACTACCAGACTCATCAACCCCCACTTACCTAACCCTCACATCATACTTGTCCACTTATGTACAACTGCAAATTCCTATTCTGTGACCCCTCCAAGACACACCCCCATGATCTCCGAGAGGATCAAGTACACCTCACTATTCCATTAATAAAGTATGTACCATTTGGACTGGTAGAAAAACGGTATACCAAACCCAGTTACTGTAAATAAATAAATCACAAAGGTCCACACTGGGATTTGAACTCTAACCATTTTGCTCTTAAGCCACTACTCTAAGCATTATGTTATTAGCCACCTGATTCTGAAATGCTATCCTAGGGATGTCTATATACAGTAGACGTTTAAAACATGCACATCTCGGACATGTCCACATTTCTGAAATCATGTCTGAACTTGCACGTGTTTGCATTTTTTTTCAGACATTCTGGCTTTGACGTCCCAGATTGCACTTGGAAGTCCCATTGTGAAATGTACCTCTTATTCTGTATTTGGTGAAGGTCTGTTTGTGTTCTACATGTGAGGTATTCTGCTAGCAAGTGGTTTCTGTGTGAAGATCTGTAGAAATTTGTCTTGATGTTTAGTAGAAAATTGTTATGTGCAGACAACAAGTTGTAGGTGATGCCTTTTTATTGGCCTAAGTTAGTCCAATAATAAGGTATCACCTTTACAGTAGAAATGTATCTGCTTAAGTTTAAGGTGTATGTGTGTGTGTCTGTCTGTCTGTCTATGAGTGTGAGTGTGTTAAAAGGAAGCTCTGTAATGAGTGGTCATAAGATGAAAGTGAAAGGGGATTGATTCCGGAGTAATATGAAGAGATATTTCTTTATGGAAAGAGTAGTGGATGCATATAACACCCTACCAGTGGCACTGGTGGAGACAAGAACTGTATCTGAATTCAAAAAAGCATGGGACAAATACAGAGGATCTATGAGGAAGAAGGAGGTATTGTAGAACTTAATAGTTTTTATGGATGTGCAGACTGGATAGGTCATATAGTCTTCATCTGCAGTCATGTCTATGTTTCTATTTGTTTCGGGGTAGTTTCTGTAAATGGGTTAGTTTTGCACATACTATGACAGTCATGAACCTCACTTCTAAGCCAAAGCATTCGGAGTAGGGTCTCAGTCTCTCAAATTTACTGCTAATGCTCGATGTAGTACTTGCATCATGCCAAAGAGAGCCTCCTGCTGGAGTTCGTAAAATATAACATGTATGAGTAGTTTGTCAAGATGTGCTTGGAAATTCTTCTTTATCAAGCCTGTAGCACCCAACACGATGTGAAATATTTCTATATCAATCTGCCATATGTTTTGGTCTCTGACTGCATTTCCTGGTATTTCAGGATCTTTTGCCTCTCCATTGAAAGAGCAATTACTTGGAATTGACACCTCTATTATGTATTAATGCCATTCTGGTGTTTTTCTCCTTAATCACTGTATCTGGCTTCCTCACATCCAGTATTTTATCAGTCGGAATAGAAGTATCCCAGGTGATCATAACCTTCTCATTCTCTGTAATTCTCTTAGGGACATGATCCCAGTGTTTTTCAGGCACAGTGATGTTGTAGTGCTTGCAAAGTTTTCAATGGATGAGACGTGCTACTTTTATTATGAAATTTATAGAAATTTTCTGCCATCAGAACTTCACAGCCAGCTATGAAGTGAGTCACCGTTTCCAGGTCTTTCTTACAGAATCAACATATGTTTGTGTTGCCAATTTTTTCAATGCTTGCAGTAAACCATCTCATCCATAAGCCGCAGTCCTGAGCTGCAACTATCAACCTCTCATTCTTTGGTTTCAGTTCATCCCTCCTTAACCATTTATGTGTCCATTTATGCATTCCACACTATATTTGTGCATCTGCCACTTGTTTTTCCTTGTTTGTTGATATAATTTCTTGAAGAGTTTTTTCTCTTGTTTTGCTAATTCTGTTACTTCCTTCCCTGTGCATGCTTGTGGATTTTCACTCATTCCTTCTAGTCATCGGAATGCTTGTCCAAGTTTGATTATGGAGACAGATTCTAGACATTTACTCTCATATTTCAGCACTTTTTGTGCATTTGGATCTGAGAATTCAGTTAAATAGGTCTGAAGGCCTATGATAGTAGCTGTATATGTGTAATCAGTCTCTATGAGTCCTAGCCCTCTTTCAACTCTAGGGATGTATAGTCTTGGCATACATGGAGGACATGGGCAAATCTAGTTTTTCAAGATCTTTAAGAGGCCAGTTCACAACCCCAAAGCTGTATGAAAGTACAGGAATTGCCACCTGACTGATGGCTTGTATCTTATTCCATGATGTTAAAGTACTTTTCAATAATGATTTTAATCTCCTGTAGTATTCTTTACTACTCTCAGTAATTTCTGCTTGAGTGTCGTTCCTTCTTCTACTCTGAGATATGTCTTCCTGTTCAAGGTCCTTGATGCCACAGCCTTCAGCCAGGGAGATGTTCTATTTTGCTCAATTTTCATCTAAAAAAAAGTTGCCTTAGCACATTTGTCAATCCTGATGTGGTCAGAAAAGCTTTTCACCACATGGAATTGCTCTGCTAATTGTTGGTCGCTGGAACTATAGAGCTTCAGATCATATACAAATAATAAATGAGATGTTGTTCCAGGGTTGTTACTTTCTTTAAGATTCATGCTAAATCCATATCCCAAAGAGCTGATAAGAGTACTTATTGGATTAAGCGCCACACAAAACAGAAGGGGCGACCTGGAATCCCCCCGAAATATTCCTCGCTGGATCCTGATGTTAGGAATAACCATCTTCATATTTCAAAAAGAGTCTAGTTTGCCACATTGTCATGGTGAATTTAATGTACTCTATCAAACCAGTATATATTTTATACATTTCAAGGCAATTTATCATCCATGAGTGTGGGACGCTGTCAAAAGCTTTCTTATAATCAATCCATGCTATACTGAGATTTCTACTTTTCTTAGCGCTGGCCATGATGGCCTTATTCAGCATTAACTGGTTTTTGGTGCCACATACCCTCTTTTGTTGCTCTATTGCCATGATATTAATGGATTCGATATGATCATATATTCTGTCTGCATCTATTACATAGAACAGCTTATAGATTGTAGGTACACAAGTTATTGGTCTATAATTGTTAGGAGTCTTACTAGGATCTCCCTTTGGAAGGAGAAATGTTCTTCCTGTTGCAAGCCATTGTGGTATTAAGTCTGGCTGCATAAACAATTAATTTTTGCAATTCACCAGGTCTGGGTGGAATGATGTTTACTGTCTGAGCCAAAAGTTGGTTACTCCATCTGGGCCAGGGCTCTTCCATTTTGTGACTCATTTTAACCTGCTCACCAGCTCATTTGTTGTTACTGCAGGCTTTCTGTTTTGGCTTTGGTTGGTGGTGCTTCTATTAGCTTTTTGCTCTTTCCCAATTCCCTGTAAAAATGTTTTGGGTTCTTTCTAAATAGCTTATTTTGATATCTCTCTTTTCAGTTTTCTGCATATGTTTGCAGTTTTTGTGCTTCTGCTGCTACTTTCAATTTATTGTTCAAACATATAAATTTTAGGTTTTCTGTTAATGCAGCATGCTTCAGTTTGATGCCTTGGATCTTCCTAAATATCTTTGATGATCTTAATCCTTTCAGATATCCACCTATCAGGGAGATCTCTGCATACAATGACTGTACTTTTCCCTCGATGCGCTTTTCCAAGGTGGAACTGTTATTGTTTTCTTTTTCTTCTGGCCCTGCACTTTAGCTGGTATTATTCTTGTAGTAAATATTTTAGCTGCGCAATATTGTATTTGATTAATTTTAGTAAATAAATGGTTCCTTTATACTGGATATGGCCTTGTTCATCTTTATAATCATACTTTTAATCTTAGGTGTTGAATTTAACGGGTAATCTTTACCTTGCCTGAAACCCAGCATATTCATCTTTTTCCATGTGGACTAGGAGTTTGATCTTGAATTCCTGCACCTCTGGTCTTTCTCCTCCCTTTCTTCCTCCTTTTCAGTTGACTGGATGACTTGTCCTGTAGTTACCTCACTCTCCTGCAGTTCCAGATCTCCAAGCTCCTTCTCCTCCTCAACTGCTCTTTCTGTGTCTCTGTATTCCTTTCTTCTGGTACTCTTACCCAGGTCTCCTCCTCCACCTTATATTTCTTTTTCCACAGAAGCCCTTAGTTGCTTCATGATGTTATCATTCACATACTTCCTTGTTTTGATCTTTTTCGTGTGGCAATTTTCCTCTCTCTTCCAGTTTTTGGTGGATTCTCTTTGTATACCCTCTAGATTTAAATATTGGGTTTGTAGCAGAAAAGTAGCAGCACATTATCTCCTCCTTATCTGCACAAGTCCACTTCACCATAGTTAATCCTCATAACTTCTTCATTAATTTCTATAGTTTATCTCCTGCCACAGTGAGTCCATGAATATGCTCACCATGGCCTTGATTTGTGGCAGGATTGTTATCCACATCTACAGTGCTTGCACTATCGCAACCACCATCGTTAGCCCTAGTGCGTAAGCTATGGGTGGGCGATGTGCAGCCAAAATGTATTTTCTTTTTTGTTCCAATCATACTTCAGTTGTAGTGTCGCCTTGCTGGGATTCAGTATAGATTTTGTAGAATAGGGTCACTTCATGAAGGTACCTAGCAAGACTTGGGGAGACAACTATAATCTCACCCCCTAAGAGAAGCACAGCAATTCACCAACTACAGCTAGTGAATTTTGTGCTGCACTTCCCTTTGACCACTGTTTTTATGTATGTGTGTGTATCTCTGTTTTGTATGTTTACTATCTGTTTTTCTTTGTGCGTGTATCTTTATTATTTGTTTTTGTGCATATGTTTCTTTGTAGGTTGGTATGTCTGTGTGTGTTTGTATGAAAGTGCATGTGTTTGTGTGTTACTGCATTATGTATGTCTGCATTCTTGTGTGTGTGAATGCTTGAATGCATGTGTCTGTACATTTGGGCATGCATGTTCTCTGTGTGTCTGTGATCAAGAGAGGAGATAAGAGAGAAGGGCTGTTTGACAGGTACAATTACATAATTGCTGTGTTACTTGTGAATCAGTAATTTGTATTGTATGTTGTGAATGTTGGAAATGCTTTCCCTAAAGAAATGTATTGAGACATTTTTTAGGGAGTGGGGTTTCACTTCTCTTCTATCTCCCATCTTCCATCACACTCAGAAACTAAACCTGTATGCATGGGAACGTCTCCTAGCTCTTCTGCTCCCTTTCTGTAGCAGCATTCCAATGTTCCAGCTTCACAGCCTTGTCATTAGCTGGATCCTACCCACAGTCTCTGCTGCTAGTTACAATGAAAGCAGACAGTACAGGCTCATTCACTTAGGGGGCAAGATTAGAGAATTGCAGATATGGAGTGGAAAAATACCCTGTTGGATATTGCAGTAGCCTAGAACTGGGAAGACCAGTGTTCAATCCCACTGACATACCTTCTAGCCCCTTGGGAGCAGAATTGGGTGCATCTCCAGGCTGTCCAGACAACTGAACTTCCAGTTGGCCTGGAGATGCACATGTCGAAATGGGCCTCCACATGAAATGGGGAACACATGAAGATTTTTGACCCACCCAGACTGCGTCCCCTTCCACTTTCTATGTAGTAAAGACATTCCATTCCTAAATTGCTATTTACACAGAGGTAGATTCCAATCCTCATTTAGCGAGTCTGGACATCTGATCCTGATGTCCAGACCAGCTAAACATCTGGATCGCACTGGTAGCCATAGTGCACCCCTCATGTATAGTTGACTTGTACGGGGAACTTTGTTCGTGGGCAGGAGGAGGTGTGCCGGGTGGAGGGGAAGCGACCCCGGATGTATAGAGCCGATTCTGAGGTCAACCCTATACATCCGCAGTATTCAGATTAGAAGGGGGACATATTCCACCTCAGAGGTGGAATAAGTCCCCCTGAACATCAGGGAATGGTGGAGCTGGGCAGGACTGAAGAGGTAAGGGGTGCAGGAGGTTGCCTGCAGCCCAACCTCTGCCATGGAAGGCCCAATCGGGGGTCGGGCTGTGGGGAAAGAAAGTTTTGGGGGGCAGCAAGTAATTATGGCTCCTTCATTATGCCACAGTGGCATGGCAACAGGACGCCATGCCACTGCTGTTCCATGGAGGAGCCTGACTGAGTTAGCCAGATAAGTGTCTGGATGTCCAGGGTACCTGAATCGGGGCACCCCCCAGATGTCCAGCCACTGTGCTGTGATTCTGCTCCTGTACTAACTAGGCTCAGCCTTGCTTAGCTTCCTGAGATAAGCCAAGATCAGTTTCATTCAGGGCAGCAAAGCCAAAATTAGCTTAGCCCAAGACTTTTATTGATATGCTTGCTAAAATGTTTTTAGCAAAGTTTAGTATGTACTGTAGCTCTTGGGAGTAATGTTTCCAAATGGGTTCGCTTTGCGCATTCCAGAATATGTAGAGTATAATCTCAATCTCTCAAATTTGCTACTAGCACTCACCTTAGTACTTGCATTGTATCAAAGACAGCTTCCTTCTGGAGTTTATAGAATACAATACTATAGGCAACAGTTCTATATCAAAGGAGCGAAAGCACGAAGGAGTGACATAACAAAGGAGTGAAAAAAGAAAGTTAAAATTCAAAGGAGTGACAAGAACTCAACAAGGAATTAAACCAATCAGAAATTCATAAGGTTCAATCAATAATATGCTCACATTGATGTAAAAAAACAAAGGAGATGACAGATGACACAAATAAAAAAAAGGAAACCTAATGACATGGAGCTTCCATGAAGCCAACGGACAACAAAAAAACATAGCAGATACCAGATCACGAAGGCGGGGAAAGCAGTCGCATAACGAAAAAGAAACATAACAATGGCGTGAATAATTAAAAGTAAACAAGAATTGACAAAGGAAGAAAACATTCAAAGGAAGAAAACTACCAGGAAAACAACATACGCTTGAACACCGTAGCAGATGCCAATCACAAGGGCAAGAAAAGCAATAGCATTAAAAGAAAGCTATATAACAAAGGAGTGAAGAATTTAAACCACAAAGAATTGGCAAAGGAAGAAAACATTTAAAGAATCATGTAATAACTACAGTCAACAAAAGCTTTCCACAAATGCCCTGAAAAAAATATACGTAAAAAGAAAAGGTACTATCAAAAGCAGCATGACCAAGTGCAAAACAGAAAATTTTCAGTTAAAACTATCAACGACATAATTGATGACTATCAATTTGTTAAATCACAAATGGGGATAATGCAAACTAGCATACAATGGATAAATTTACCAACACCAAACAAACATAAACAAATAATCATTATTTCAGGTGGGAGGACAAAACCTGTAATGGCTCTGCAACCCTCTGTGGTGTGACAATGTTTAATGCTCTTGGAGGCTCGGTTTCTGAGGGTAAAACACACAATCATTCTCCACTGAAAAGAAGGCTATAAACTGTACAATCTTATAAATGCAATCAAAAATGTAGTGAAAAATACAACGTCTGCACCAACTGAAATTGTACAAGGAATAATATAAAATTTTGGATTTGACATTTCAATAGAAATGCCTTCTACAGCTGCAGTAAGACAAGTAATTCATTGTATCAGAAAAAAAAGGAATGTCCGACTGAACCAAAACATGCCACAGAAATAGAGATTCCTAACCATTTGAAAATAACACAATCAGGTGAAAGAAACTTCCTTTTATTTGAAAAGAGAATAAATTCAGAAGAAGAAGATAATGAAAACAATGAAAGAATCATTGCCTTTGCTACTGAAGAAAATGTAAAAAGACTAGCAGAATCAGACATCTGATTTCTGGATGGAACATTCAAACTTGCCTTTTCCAACAATTATAACAATCAATTACATGTTTCGAGAGGCATCATGGCCAGATGCAGGTTGGCCTGCGGTGGCCCCTGGGGTATGTTTAGGTTTATGTTTCTTTATATTTGATAATTACATCAGGGTTGTGTACAATAAAATACATAGTATAGAAGGAAAGGGAAAAGAACACCATTACTTGATAGGCAAGAAGGATCTTGAAATTAATACGGTAGAATACAGGGAGCCAGTGAAAGCGGATAAGGAGGGGGGTGATATGGTCAAAGTGTGAGGCATGGGCAAGTATCCTGACAGCAATGTTTTGAATGAGCTGCAGGCATTGCAAAGGATAGTAAGGTAAACTAGCAAAGCAACATTACAATAGTCTAAATGGGACATTATGAGTGTGAGCAGCAGGTGGTGAGTGAAGGGAATGACAGGAATGGGCATACAGTAGAGCATCCCCTTCCATCTCAGCACCATTCTGGCCAGGGCCTCAGTCTTTGCAGGGCAGAGGTTTCCTGATCTCCTTGCCACCATGCTTCTGCTATGTATCTGCCCAGCCAGAGGGGGTTCCTGCATGTACAGTATGCAATCACAAATAATATAATATAATCAGTTATGGGCTGTATGATGGGTGCTGCTGGTACATCAGGCTATCCACTGGTGGCATATTTTCTGTAGTACTCGGTTATCACAACACTAGCCAGATATGACGGGATATTGCCCTTACCAGCCTTTCCATCATTGTGTGGTTATGGGCTTCCCTCTCCACCCTGTGCTTTTTATCTATGCATTTTGCATGAACCTCTGACTTGCATGGGTATATCAAATATCGGTGCTCAAATCCCATCCGCATATCCATATTTGGCCTCCGGCAGAAGATCTCCCATATCCACCTATTTCCATCATTGCCCGTGAGTCTAACAGCTAACTCATGATTCATGCTCTTTTATGTGCAGGATTCTTTAGCTGGTTATTGGTTCCTTATGCACCTCTTGGAATATGGGTCCCAAGTCTATAAACCATTATTAGCCATATAGGCTTGGGAAAGCCACAGCATGAGTAATTGTGACCCAGAATGACTATGATACTGGGCTCAATGGACCCATATCTTATGTACTTACGAGGTCAATTTTCAGCAGAACATCTATGGAATAATTTGCATCTAGTCATTTCAAATATTTTGTATATTCAGCTGTGCCATACATGTGAAGGCTAATTCTGATCAGGGCATGTCTCTGCAATACATGCGGGGGCTCTGCGAGTGGAATCGGCACCCTGGCGTTTAGCGGGGATATACGTCCAAACCAGACATACAGGGTGGCCCAAAAAAAGTGAGAACATCTCGTAAATTAAAAGCTTAAATAGTTTATTTATTTACCTTTTTTAGCTATATAACGTCTTTATTTCGACAATTTCCGGTCACCATCTTTTTTTTTTAAATTTCTCAACCGTTTACATCTGTCTTTTTGAATTTTTAAATAACTTACATGCTACGAGATGTTCTCACTTTTTTTGGGCCACCCTGTATATCCCTGCTAAGCGTGAATCGGAATGACCCCCATATTGAATGCTGCCAAACATACATTTCTATGTAGAGGTTCTGCTATACATACTCTATGTTGTTGTTGTTAAGTGCTGTCAAGTCAGTGTTGACTCATGGTGACCCTCTGGATAGTTGTCCTAAATTGTGTTTGGTCTTCAGCAGATTGTTGACAGACTGGCACCCGTAACTGCTGTTATTGTATCAATCCATCTCATTGCTGGCCTTTCTCTTTTGCGTTGACCTTCTACCTTGTCAAGCATGATGTCTTTCTCTAATTATCTCTATCTTTGCATGATGTGCCCGAAGTATGAAAGTCGAAGTCTTGTCATTTGAGCTTCTAAAGAAAGCTTAGGTTTGATCACCTCTAGTATTGACTGGTTTGTTCTTCGGGCAGTCCATGGTATACACGGTATTCATTGCCAGCACCATAATTCAAAGATATCAATTTTCTTCCTATCTATACAGGGTGGATAGAAGTGGAAGAGCAGCCTAGTGGTTAGAACACTGGCTTGGTAACCAAGCAACCAGGGTTCAATTCCCACTAGCACTCCTTGTGGCCTTGGGCAAGTCACTTAACCCTCCATTGCCTCGGAAGAAAGGCCTGGCAATCTACTTCCAGTGACACTGCCAAGAAAACCCAGGAGCTTCTCGGTCACCAGAAGGACTGACTTGAAGGCACACATTGCATTGCTATATGGGGGGATATTCCAAGACTGCAAACCATGTAAATGCTTCTAAGCTGGATATTCAGTGGTACAAACACAGCTAGTGCTGCTGAATATCAATGGGTGCTGCCTCTACATGCCCTGATGCTAATTGCTTAGCATCAGAGTGTGTCAGGGACATTCTGGGGTAGAGAGGAGGCAGCACTGATTGCTACCCATGCAGCAATGATATTGAGCCACTACCCAGTTAGTGATGTGCAGCAAAAGCCTGACATGGGAAACCCTGGTTTAACTTTTGCTGCATATCACAAACCGGGCAGCAGCTCAATATCGCCACTGCCCAGTTAGCAAATGGCAAATGTGGCTAACCCAGTTATTCAATGCTGGGGCCTGATATGACCCCCGGCATTGAATATCTGGATTTAGATTTCAGTGCCGGCAGCTAGCCACATTAGCAGCCCTAGCCACTGGCTCTGAACATTTTTCCCTCCCCCCTCCCCCCCATAATTTATATGTATAAGAGCCTAATATTGACATTTCTTCATGTAAAGTACATGAAGAAGAGTTGAATATCCATGTTTATTCATATAGGGGTCGATATTTAGTGGTAGCGGTCAACATCTTTAAAGCACCTGGCTGCAGCTGCTAAACTAAAACTGGATATTCAGTGCCAGAGTCTATCTGGCATCCAGTGCTGTACATCCGATTCTGCCGCCCACATTTTTGTTTTCCAGTTTGCGGTGATATTATAGTTATCATTATTGTTTATTGCATTTGATGTTGACATGAGTACATAATATGAAAATAAACACAGTGAATAAATGCATGTTGATTAAAATGTCACCAATACAACATACTAACCAGGTAGCAAAAACCGCATAAGGTTAGAAGAGTCATTGTCCTGTCTTAACTTTATGTGGTTTTCCTATCTGGTTTGCATCTGTATCTCGCCACTAACTGGATAGGTACTTAGACTGTCCTAGCTCCGCCCATAGACCGCCCTGAATCAAACTGCACAGTTACAGTTACAGTTTTAATTAACTTAATATACCACCTATAGCAAGGCAACTAGGCAGTTAACAAAGTAAAAGACAATGATATAAAACAAAAACAAAACACCGGAAAAGGTCAGAGATAGATGAGAGGACAATAGATGATGAAGGGGGAGGGGGCCTATTTATAATGAAGTAGTGAGTGTTAATAAAACCAAAGACACAAAAGAATGGAAAGGGAACAGGGAAGATGCAGACAAACCAAATTGGTTGGAACTGTTCAAGGGATGCCAAGAAAGAGGAGGAGGGGATAGCAATCACTAAGGAAACAAAAGGTCAAGAAGACACATCCATGGGAAAAGCTAAGGTAAAGAAATGGGTTTTTAATTGGGATTTAAAGCAAGTAAAGGAGAATTGGGAGTGGAGGACAGAGGGAAGAGAATTCCATAGAGTGGGGGTGACAAAACGAAAAGAGGAGGAATGTGTTAAGGATGAATGGACAGAACGTAAACCAGAGATTTCAAGAAGACTTTGGATGCAGATCGAAGAGCACATTGGGGAATGTAGGTGGATAAGAGCTGTGACAAGAATGGGAGGTTTCCAGAGTGTAGAACATGATGTGTTAGGATGATAACTTCGTATTTGATGCAAAAAGATACCGGGAGCCAGTGTTCAGTGAGGAAGATGGGGATGACATGACCGAATTTACGGGAACCATGAAGGAGTTTGAGAGTGGTGTTTTTTTAATCAGTTGTAAATGGTGGATGTGGCACTGAGGAAGACCAGAGAAAAGAGAATTGGCAGTTTCAAGGCAGGTGGTGATTAGTGAAAGCAAAAATAGGCAAATCAAGGAGTTTGCATATGGAGCGGATCTGATGCAGGACAACAACGCCAAATGGTGGAGGAGATGTGATGGGAAAAGGAGAGCCAAGAGTCAAATGATACACCATTTCTAAGGTGGTTTGTGGTGATATTCAGTGGCACTAACCAG
This sequence comes from Ichthyophis bannanicus, assembly GCA_033557465.1. Lineage (NCBI taxonomy): Eukaryota > Metazoa > Chordata > Amphibia > Gymnophiona > Ichthyophiidae > Ichthyophis > Ichthyophis bannanicus. Next base: position 924,571,759 of record CM066031.1, on the reverse strand, counting down.
TTAATGCTTTGAATATCAGCAGAGTGGGTTCAAGCCAGTTAGTAGGTCCTGCTAACCAGTTAAACCCTTTTGAATATTGACCCCATAGCTGATACGTTTGGCTCAGTCATTTGGTTTATATTTGAAGTTTCAGAGTCTGAGCCAAACGTATCAGCTATGGGGTTATTTTAGAAGAGATACATATGAGATGAATGTTCCAAAAAGCTGAAATGGATGTTGCACAAGGACACCCTGAAGACAATTTTAGAACTGGGCAAATCTGCACATTCCAGTGGTAGCCACATCCAAGTCTAGATGTCCCGGGGTGGGCATGTTTGGGGCATTTTGGACTGTGGCTAGGCTGGAACAAGTGACTGCATGTTCAAGATATATTTCACATAGTGTTTGGACATGCTAGGTGTGGAATCCAAATGTTCTGCTCTACACCAGCTATAAATCATGAATAGGTAAGACACTTTGCTGTCCATGCAGACCCCGGTTTGTGATTGTGATTGGAGAAGCTTATTCTGGCGAGAGATTGGTGTATTTGTCATCCAAGCAGTCCTTGTAGGGATTCCCTTATATCTCCACTCTACATTCCCCTCCCACCAGCAATGCCCACTTTATCCTGCTGTTACCTATTTGCCGACCTCCAACCCTCAAGCACCCCCATTTTCCTCCTGAACCACACACCCCCTTACCCTGCAGCTGTGTGTCCCCCTGTGTTCCCCTACAGCTCATGTGTTGCAGTCTTTGCCTGTTTGTGTCTATGCTGTGACACTGTGAGAATGTGTGTGCCAGTGTGAGTTGTTGTATTGGAGTGGAGGTGTGTGCATGGAATGTGGTGGGAGTCAGAGTATCATGAGTGTCTGTCACAATCTGTCTGTCTGTGTTTCAGTGTTTCAAAGAGCACAGTGCAATGTGTGTTGGTAGTAGTAGCAAAGGGTGTTGGTGGAAGGATAGCAAGGGTACTGGTTGTGGGTAAAAACCATGCATGCAGTGTCATCCTGCTTTGCATCCTGCAGGAGGAGGCCCACAGGGAGCACAGGAGGGAGAGAAGAGGGCACCTCTACCACAGGGTGTACCAGACCTCACAGATGACCAATGTCTGACCTGGTTCAGTTTGATAAGGTGATCATACAACAGCTATGTTTGGAACTGGATCCCCTCCTCCACTCAGCAACACAGAGAGGCCAGCCCATTCTTTTGCACCTGAAGATAACCACAGGCCTAGCATTTCTGGCCATGGGCAGCTTCCAATCAGTGCCGGCTGCTACTGCAGGACTCAGCCAGTCAGCAGTGTCCCAGTGCATAACCCAATTCTTGACAGCCTTTCTCACCAGAACTGCTGACTACACAACCTTCTCCATTACTATGCAGCAGAGGCAGAGGACCATACTGCATTTCCATGAGGTTGCATGATTCCCTGCAGTGTTGGGTGTCATTGACTGCATACATGTGGCCTCAGGCCCTCAAGAGGGAGGGAAGCCACTTACTGTAATAGGAAGGCCTTCCACTTTATAAACATGCAGGTGGTCTGCAATGCCCAGGGCAAAATAACTGATGCCTTTCCATGCTTCCCAAGAACATGCCATGATTCATATAACCTCACACAGTCAAGCATATATGAGAGCTTCAACAGTGAAGACATCATTGATGCTGTCTCCTAGGTAAACAGGCAGAGAACCCAGACCACAAGTGTCAAGTGTATGTAGGGCACTACCATCAGTCCCAGAACAATGTACCTGCAGCATGCACCACTAGAGAGCAAGCGGCAGTGCTGCCAGAAAAGAAGCTATATGTATTTCATAGAAGACAGTGATGGATGGTGCACCTGGGGAACGGGGTGCAAATCCCATCACTGTTCCTCACATTCAAGTACCAGAAGAATACCTAAAACCATTCCCTTGGCAGCAAGTGAAAGGACAGAACCACATGTCATCAGTGCAGGGAAGTGGGTAGACAAGAACAGCCTCCAGGCCCAACCCAAGTGATTATAGGAAGTTGCCTAGTCACAAGATTTTGAGGTTGGAGGGAGCACATTCTGGAAGGCAAGTAGAAAAAGGTCTTTTACCAAATGCATAATCTGTACTATACCACTGCTTCACCCTGTCAGCGGCAGCTGCTCTCAAGGCAGGATATCCCAGGCACTGTGTTACAGGCACTGTCATAGGCCAATGTATGCCCATTGTCTGCTGTGGAGAGACAGGAATGTGGTTATGGCATGGGTGATGGAAGAATGTCTGCAATGGGGGATGGGAGAGAGGAAGGGGATGTGTTATGAAGTCATGGCTGGCAGCAGCCACAGACATACATAAACCAGAAGCTGTACATGACAGGGCCTAACAAATATTGCAGCAGAGAAGTCAAGGACCAAGAGACTGTTATGTCCATAATCACGAGCACTTATCCCCAATATCTTCTCTACTAACATCTCTTACAGGTAAGAGAGGATATCCTCTAAGAAGCTGGCTCATAACTCCGTTTGTAGCACCAAGGACTGAGGCAGAGGAGCAATATCAATCCCACAGAACCACCAGAGGTACCATAGAAAAAACTGTTTGGCCAGCTGAAGACTTGTTTCAGGTGCCTAGACAGATGTGGAGGAGAGCTACTAATCCATCCTATCAGAGTGCATTGAGATCTTCATGGCATGCTGCATGTTGCACAACCTTGTACAGAGGAGGCAACAATCCATGCTACCTGTAGACCAACCAGTGAAGACAGATACTGAGGAGTCAGCTCCTAATCATAAGGAGACAGAGCAGCTGTACAGGCAAAGCCTTACAGTCAGAAATGAATTAATCGAGAGACATTTCATGTGATGGTAAGTGTTTTGTTACAGTCATGACCACCAAAGCACATATGGATAGATAATGTTACCCATCCTCCCCTATCATTCACCCCATTGCACACATACATCAGAGCACATCATCTATATCCCTTTCTCATTCACACCCTCCCAATCATACCTCTTTCACCCACTACACTAACCCATAGCCCACCCCCCACCTGCAACACAACAGCAATCATGCTCACAGTAATCAATTCCCCCTATCTCCCCACATCACTCAGGGCTCACTATGTCCTTCCTCACCAAAGCAATAATGCCCACATTTGAGAAGTAAAAAGAAAAGGCTATATGACCATATAGATAGCACTAGAAATGCTACGGTGTAAGGATCAGTCTCGCACTCTGCCACCTGCTGTGGTGCTTGATGAGCTAGGATGTTGTACCTTCCCCTCTCCCTTCCCCATGTAACTCTATCTCATGCACCCTGCCCTTGGCTAGATTGGAGGGCCTGAGAAGGGGTGGTGAAGCGTGCAACATTGGCAGTTGCTGGAACTCGATGTCTCATCTTCCTCCTCCTCCTCTCTTCCCTCTTGGTTGGCACTGGTTACCTTTGTTGTTATGCAGTTGGCTGAACTGTCTGGGAATAGAAGATTTCATTTTAAGATAAGTGTACTTTGTTTGAGTTAACATGCTATTCACCACCTATGCTTTAGATGAGAACAGAATCATATGTTATACCTGAGGAGTTTTTTTCTGGCCACTGATGTTCTGTGGTGAGCTTACAGCAGTTGCTGCCCATTGTGATAGCTCTATGTTCCAACAGTTCTGAGGTCTTTTTCTCCTCATTCATGGTTTTTTATGTACAACGAGCCTGAGGTTTATGTATGAATGGAGTGAATTTTTCTCCTTTTTCTGCTGTTGTTTTTCACTCTGATATTGACCCTATGTTTTCACTGTGGAATTCAAGGCAGGTTGGGGTGGGATCAGAGCCATGGAGTGAAACTCCAAGCATGTCTGCAGGTAAAGAGTTGCACTGTGTATAATGACTGGCTGCTTCCTCTGTTGCTGAATGGAAGTGTAAAAGTCAAGTGGTGAGCTGCTTGTTATGAAGTGGTACCCAGAGTACTAGCTGGAGGCTGCACTTGGGTGGAGGATGGTTCTGCTTGGTCAAAATCTCCCTCAGATCCTGGCAGAGTCTTTGCATTTTCTCTAGGAGATCTTGAGTATAATCCCTATATTCTCTTTGCACCTACAGGCACTGCCTCATGATGCTGATCTGCTCTCACTGTATCTGGAGATGCTCAACATTCTGTTGCAGCAGCCTTTCCCTGCAGCCCAATAGATAGCTTTGCTGGCTCGTAGCACAGTGACCTTCCTCCTGCACCAAATATGCCTCCTCAGCAAGTGAGTCCCTATTGCAGAAAAGGTATGGTGGTTATAGTTGCATGGCATCATCACTCATGTTCTTCTCCCTCCATCTCCTCTGGTTGCCTCTGAATTCCCTTCCCTCATTATTATCATCTCTGGATGGTTGCTCCTCTGATGGGCATGGGTGACCACAAATTCTTCTGTAGTGCCTGTCTGAGCCTCAGGGATGATTCTGTTACCATAATGGTTATCTTGAGCCCTGATATCATATGCAGCATTACCGGCATCCTGAGCACCTGCAGGTATGGAGTAAGAAATACAAACACTTTAAATAGGTGATTCACTTATTCTGCCATGTGCACACAAGATATTTTCCTGTGGACAATCCAGACACTTCCCTATTCAACACCTCTCTCATACTTCAGTCATGCCCCCATGTCTGTCATACTATTGAATGCCCTTTCCTGATTACCTGTGCAGCAGATACCTGGGTCTTGGTCCCTACTTACTCAGAACTAGCATGTGCTGTCCTCACTGCATCTGTGCAACTCTTGGACACCCTTCCCCTTGCTATGCTATCCATGACACTTGCTCCTTGCTATATATAGCCCTCACCAGGGACCTCTATCACACAGGGCCACTTTCTCCATAGGTGTTGCAGGAAACATGGCCTCTTGTGCCTTATGGCCCTTAAGCATATCTTCAGACCCTCTATATCCCACTGTATTCAGTATCTCTTATGGAAAAGGGAAATGACAGACGGGCAGCTCTGGCATCCCCTATCATCATCTGTCTTACATGCCATGTGTCACCCACTGACCATTTCAACTCTGGGATCACATTGCCTGGAATGCTGTTGGTGCCCCATGGATCTCATTCTGCCTCCTAGGGGGAGGGTCAATCCATGCCCACATCCCCCTCTACTCCTGCTACTATGGTGCCTTCTGTGCAGTGCTGGCTGCACACCTGTGTATAGTGCTTTTTACAAATATTTTTGTGGGTGCATGTTTTTCCTGTCTGTTTTGGGTTACTCTACAGGCTCCCTCCTGGTGCACAGTGCAGACTCCAGGTGTCCACACCCACGGTAGTGACCTGATCTCTGCCGGGACCATCTCCTTTCCCAGTTTCTGGCATTAACTGTGTCCTTACAGCCACCCTTGCTCCAAAGGATACAGTACATGCCTCTGCAATGTTCAAGGGAAATAACAGACATGCAGCTCTGGCATCCCCTATCATCAACATGCCATGTGTCACCCACTGACCATTTCAGCTCTGGGATAACATTCCCTTAACCACAAAGCTACTGCACTTTATACTCTTACTTTGTGTACTATAGTATGTGATCACTTCAACTAGCACTTTTGTGGTCATGACTGTTCACTAGATATTTGAGGACCCTGAATGCTCTGTGTCATCACTGTAAAGAGGCTGAGAAAGGCATACTGTTTCTTTGCCCTACCTACCCCGGTCCTTCTGCACTCATGTTTGCTCTGGAGCATATGGCAACCCAGTGCCCATTGTGTTTTCTTCACTTACTGAGCAATTATCTGGTGGATCTACTGCCAGATCCTGGTGCCTCAAGGTGGATGGCCCTGTGTCCACAGGGTGGATAGAGAGCAGGCTTATGCTCTACAACCATTTGGCAGAGCATCTGGTTTCAGTCTGAGGGAAGTTTTGTTGCCACAATGCTAGTTCTATCTCCTTTCTATGTCCTCATGCTGTGCCTCTGTGTGCTAGTACATACATCGTGCATGCATGTCCAAAGCTCCATTTCTGCAAACAGATCCTTGCACAACTGCATCGCCATATTCTTCATGTGCCATATGTGCAATTGGCTGGCTTGTGCCCTATGTCCAACCCCCTGGACATTTTCAGGGCAATTTCAGATGTAGCTGCATGTTCACAGACCCAGTTCTGAAATGGGCTCCATTTGTGGCACATGCTTATTTGCATGTTCCCCCTACTGCCAGCATGTCCTTTCTAAAATCCCACTTTATATATAAATCAGTTGAATATTTTTCTGATGACCATCTTAAAAGTATAGTTCAAGCAGTTATGATTCCCTATCTCCTTGGTGGCAAAACTCCAGGTTTTAAAGAACAGTGCTGTAAGGTTAATTTTAGACTAAGGTGTATGTTTACTAAACCGTGGTAAAGTCACGGGCAGTAAGGGCAGTGTTAAGGTGCCTGAAGCCATTTAAGGCAGTGGGCAGGTAGGGGGCATGCCGGCGTTAGGGTGCATTGGGCCATTTAACATGAGTTAACAGGACCAAGTGCGGTAAGTTGACAAGACATCCTAAGGAGAGACAAGGGGGTATGTTTACTATTCGGCGGTAGCGGCTTCCGTGCAATATTAGAGCCACAGTCCCATTGACCCCAAGGTGTCTTAGGATGTGATAAGGCACCTTAACAAGAGATAAGACAACTTAAGATGCGTTAAGGTGCCTTAACAGTTAGGATGCCCTAACAGGAGATAAGGCACCCTAACATGAGATAAGATGCCCTAACAGGAGATAAGGTGCCTTAAGATGTGATAAGGTGCCCTAATAGGAGATAAGGTGCCCTAACAGTTAAGGTACCCTAACATGAGATAAAGTGCTCTAAGATACGATAAGGTGCCTTAGCATGAGATAACATGCCCTAACAGTCAATGTGCCCTAACATGAGATAAGGCATCCTAAAGTGGAAAGCATGCATCTTAAAGCAGGACCACAGCTGTAAGCCAAATGCTGGACAGAGCACCAAGGAATGTCAATGTAAAGGTGATGTAAGGAAGGACAGGTGGCAGTTGATGGATCTGCCATATCAGTGGGCACCTTATGTGGCAGCCAGTAAAGCAGACAAGCATGTGGGAAGCAGCTGTACCGATGCACAGAGTGGTGCCAATGTACAGTGCTGCAGCGGTAGTATATGGCATAGGATAGGGAATACGTGTCCCCCAGTGGAGGCAGAAGCAGCAGGATGTTTGCAGCAAAGGAAGGACAGAGTAGTAGAGGGTATGTTCAGATCAGGTATAAGAGAGGTGAGCATGGACAGCCGTAATGCAGAAAAGGGTACCAGTGTAGGTCATGGAGTAGCAGCCTGCACAAGAAGACATGACTGTACCCAGCCGACAGAGGCAGATAGATGGGCTGAAGGATGGATGGTGGCTGAGGAGAGAGTGGTATGGTCCAGCAGCACAGATCTGCAGATCCCTGACTGTTACAGGCATGAAAATGATCTGAGTAGCAGTCACAAAAAGAACAGGTAGGAATCAAATCCCTGTCTGCTGCTTACGGAGACCTTGAACTAACCAGTAGGATACACCACCATACCTCTCCGTAATGCAATGGGCTGGATACAAAGAGACTGCAGGTCACCGCCTAAAATGTCTGCTGTATGTGCCGGTATAAGGTAGCCCCACCAATACCCATGATGTAGTGAACATGCAGAGCAACAGTCTACAGATGATCATCGAATGGAGAATGCACATATCTATCACCTCAACTCAATAAGAGAAATTGACAGTGTGTGATACAAGCACAGAGCAGCTACAAATCATGCTACTGAGCAGTTTCTGCAGTCACCCTGAGGGTGAGGATGGGTGCCCAGCACCATGTCCCCTGTACCGGCAGTGCTAGATATGGTCTCTGCTGCAGATCCCCATTACCACCAGTGTGTGGCAGGAATTGTCTGCAGTGTGGTATGCTGTTCACCTTGTGTCCTGCTGTATGTGTCAGTCACATATGACCCTGTTAGACTGGGCCCCACCTAGAACAGTGCATTGCAATACCAAATTTTACAATGCTGATGCCATGGCTGCCAACTACCAGTGGGAGGGGCCTCTAGATTTGCATGGGGTTGTTACTAGGATCCTGCTGGCCCTACCAGTAATACTGGGAGTAGGTCTGGAATACCTCACTTGCCAACTGCCTAGGTCTAACATTCACCCACAGCAGGCACCTGCTGCCCACCACTGGGTGGCCCAGCCATGCATATACCAACTGCAGACAATTTTCTGGCCAGTACGCATTGCATGTGCACAGAGAAACCATGGACACCCAGCAGTTGGTTCAGTGATCAGGCCCCCAAGACAGAAAGCACACCCATATCACTAAAAACAGCCACTGTATGGATACATAGCCGTGCCATGGTCACTGCTTGGTCAGAGTGAGAGTGCTCTCCCAGAATGACATGATGTGGCCACCCACTCCATGCAGGTGGCAGTTGGGCACTACAATGTCCCAGCCATTGCCCAACCCCCGATACAGACACATCCTGGCCATTCCACCCTTTTCGTGTCATACTCGCAAGACTTTATTACTCATCATGCACATTTGCAGAGTAACGCTGGAAACAGCTTAGGCACTGTGAGGTTCAGTGAGAAGTAAAAAGCCACAAAACAATGGATAGACATACACACACACACACATACTCATGTTGGCATACACACACACACATACTCATGTTGGCGCACTCTGCAAAAATGGGGATGGTTGGCATTCCTGCCTGACACTCTGGTCCCAGTCTCAACTCAGGCATTGTTAAGATGTACTCCTTGTGCAGGGGCTAGTAGTGCACTCTGATGTTAACGGACGCTCAGTGTGCCGGTGCTGTCAGCCTGACTCTCCATCCAGATGAGGCTAGTGGAGCCTGTCTGTGTGGGTGTTTGTACCTTTTTGGCCGATTCATTGGGGGATTGCACATGTTGGTGTTGTCCCTGTACTGTGGGATAAAATTTAACCACAGGGACATGCACTGCATGATCCACAGTCAGAACACAAACCTGTGACCCTCTGCTCCTATATACACACCAACTGTGTGTAGAGCACCACAGTGCTGCCACATGGTCATGTTAGTCCCTGGGGCTGACATGCTTCCCATCAGATACACCTTGGCATATGGTGCACTGCACATGATGCACTGAAGCAGAGCATGGCCTTGGTCTCTTGCAGGCGGGTGCTGCTGTCCCCTCTGCCAGCACCCCTCATGCCATGCTGACATTCCCAGGTGCTGTCAGTGTTTGTGGTGCGCAGTCCCAAGCCAACCAACATGCAGGTAAACGGGTGCCTAGGGTGCAAAGTCCAGGGGGGGGGGGAAAGGCATACATGGATGGCCACACATCCCCCCTCCACCACCATCTGCCTCTCCAGGGATCCCATCACCGCCTGCCAATGTTATATCTCTTCAACCTGGGGAAGAATGACTGAGGGGTGTTATGTTAGAAGTCTAGCACATATTGCCTGGAGTGGATTAGGTAAACGTAGATCAATTGTTTTCACCATCAAAATGTAGTAGGACTACAATGCAATGCAGCTACAGTGTGAGCCATTGAGGACTACTGGGAGTGAATGGTTTCTCTGTCAACGCATATTCAAACTCTGGAATTCATTTCTGGAGGATGTTGTAAAGGCTCTTAGTGTAACTGGGTTTCAGAAATGTTTGGACAGGTTCCTGGGGATCAGTACATAAACCATTACTAATGAGGGGCCCAGAATATCTCCTTCCTGCTCAATACATGCACTGCGGATCCTCTGTGTCTTTTGCGGAAACTGCTAGGTACCTGTGACCTAGATTGGCCACTGTTGGACACAGGATACTGGATATGATGGACCTTGGTCAGACACAGTCTGGCATATTTTCAAGTCCTATGTGCTTATGTGTCACCTAGGCAACTGCCTGGTCTGAACTGTGCACCAGCAGCCCCCACTGCATGACCCACATGCACCATCCTTTATTTACTTATTTAGACAGTTTTGTATACCACCTTATCCTTCAATCAAAGTGGTGAAGAAGACATTGGGAGGCATACATTCAACAGGAGGAGATATGATTCACATACGTAAATAAGCTATCTACTTATAGGTCTAAATGGGGATGGGCGGTTGGGGCTAAGTGGGCCACTTGGGTGGTATCTAGTGCTTGGCAACTTAAGGTAGTTGCTCATAGGCCTTGGTGAAGAGATGGGTCTTGAGAGCTTTGCGGAAGTCCTTGGTATCATTTAGGTATTCTTTGCCCCGTTTGCACCATCAACATAGTGTCCTTTCATACTTGGTCACTATGCTGTTGCTGCTAATGAAGCACTACTATCACTTTCTTGAACTCACCTGTCTGTGCAGCAAATTGCAGACACTAAAATAGACGCTCTCTCCTCAAAATACACCATTATCACAAGGTTTTGATATGCAGTAAGCTTTCTGATGTTAAGATGCTATTGTTAAGGGAGCAGGGCCTTGTTCCTGCCCACTCCACTCTCTGCCCCTGGACGCCTCATCTCCGCCCACAGGGCGCTTTACGATGCCGGTACAATAGCGCATGCTAAAGTGGTGTTAGTGTACGCTAATGGCACATTAGCACACACTAACGGTGCAAGTGCCCAATTAGCATGCACTAATGACACACTTGCTCCTTTAGCGCGGTTTAGTAAATATACCCCTAAGTGTATGCCATGGTGCCGTAGTTCCATTGGACTGCCCTGACTGAGTTAGCCGGGCAGGGTCTGTATGTGCAGGCCAAGCTGAATCCCAGTCCTGGCCTGCACGTACAAGCCTGATTGTGATTCTGATCCTGCAGGCTAGATGTGCCTGGCGGGGATTAGAATCGCGATGCCCTCTATACTTCCAGTTCAGACCAGGAGTTCAGAGGGCATGTACATCCGGGATGGAATCGGGCCTATACAGGGTCATTCTGAACCACGAATAAGCTGCTTGCACAAACAAGTTGGATGCTTTTGGCACGTAAATGTTTAGACGGGATCCTGACAACAAGGCATTCTACATGTACAGATGAGATGTACAGTTAGTCTGGACAAGGGTGTGGAGGGGAGGAGCATGGGCGTGTTCCACCGCTAAAACATCCAAACCGTATTTGGCAAAAACATGTACGTCCATTTTGGATGTCTACATTAGACCTGCTAAAATATGGAATAACAGTCTATGTCTGTTACAGTAGCACTCTACTGTACCAACACAGAAGGACATTTATTTATTTATTTATTTATTTATTTAGCTGTATTTGTATCCCGCTTTTCACCGGGTCAAAGCGGCGTTACATAAAAGGGGGGGGGGGGGGAATTTACGTATAAGGGTGGGGCCATCACCGGGGAGGCTACATTGATAATTTTAACATAAGATATAGGACAGACGTTAGACTTAGACAGAATTTGGACATGGTCAGGTTAGTATAGTTTGAGTTAGGTGGTCATGGTGGGTGAGATCAGATGTTATTTCGCTTTTTGGTGGGTGTCGTTGAGGTATTCCTGAAACAGGATGGTTTTCAGCTGTTTTCGAAAAGATGGTAGATCGGTGTTGTTTCGGAGACAGTTCGGTAGAGAGTTCCATAAGGATGGAGCATACAGTTCAAAGGCTCGATTGCAGGTCCATTGTGAGCATTTGGTTCTTTTGTGAGGGATGGTGAGGGAGTTGCTGGAGACTTGTCTGGTAGATCTGCCATGAGCTGGTCGGGACAGTAGGGTGTGAAGTTGGGAGTTTCGTGTTTGATGTATGGCTTTGTAGGTGAGTAGGATGGCTTTGTATTTAGTCCTTGCTTCAAGGGAGAGTATGTGTAGGTCTTTCAAAATCGGGGTGATGCGGTCGGTCTTCTTTGCTCCCTGAATGATTCTCACTGTGGTGTTCAATGCTGTTTTGAGGGGGTTCGTCTGTGTGGCTGGAAGGCCATGGTATAATATATTGCAATAGTCCAGATGTGGGAGTGTCATGGCTTGCATTACAGTTCGGAAGTCTTGATGTTCGAGAAGGGGTCTGAGACGTTGGACTGTCCTTGCTTTGTGGAATATAGTTCCGGCGGTTTTGGTGATTTGTTGCTGTAAGGTGAGAGCTTGGTCGATAATAATGCCCAGATACCTTATTTGTGGTTGTATCTGAATGTTTGTGGTACCTATGTGGAGGTGTGGAGGTGGTGTAAAGTCTGGTTCTTTTGTGACTATGAGGGCTTCTGTCTTCTTTATGTTGATGGATAGGTTGTTTGCTTGTAACCAGTTGGACACCTCTGTGAAGCATGTTGATAGGTGGGTGTTTGTTGTGTTCGTGGTTGTAATGGGAGCGTAGAGCATGATATCATCAGCGTAAATGTGAAAGCTGATGTTGTGAGTGCGTATGACTGAGCAGAGTGGTTGAAGGTAAATGTTGAATAGCATGGCTGATAGTGTGGATCCTTGGGGGACACCTTGGTGTTGTTGGAATTGGGGGGATGTCGAGTTGCTGGTGCGGATTAATTGCTCTCTGTTGGTTAGGTATGATTGGAACCACTGTAGTAAGGTGTCTTTAATCCCAATTGTCTGTAGTCTGTGTATGAGGATGTTGTGGGAGATGGTGTCAAAAGCAGCAGATATGTCAAGGAAGATCATGGCATATCCAGAGTGTTTTTATTGCGTTCCTATTAGGAGAGTGTTCATCAGTGTGGTCATGAGGGTCTCAACTCCATGTAGAGGGCGGAATCCGTGTTGTTGTGGATCCAATATGTTGTTGAGATCAAGGTGTTCCTGTAGCTGCTGCTGGACGATCTTCTCGATTATCTTGGCAGTGAAGGGTAGGCTTCCTATGGGTCTGTAAGATGCTGGGTCTAGTGGGTCAAGGTTTTGCTTTTTTAGTGATGGACGGATGATTGTGGTTTTGAGGGCATCTGGCATGCGTCCTTGGGAGAAGGATTCCTGGACAATATGAGCTAGTGGTATGCTCAGTTCGTTTCTAGTTTTCTTTATCCAGTCGGTGGTACATGGGTCTAGCGGAGAGGTGGTGGTGTTGAGGCATGCAATGGTGGTTGATATTTCATCTGGTGAGGTTTCTTTGAATGTGGTCCAGTCATTGTGCAGGTTAGGATGGAGGTCTGTTGTGGTTGTCTTACTATTCAGCTGTGGGTTCGGTTGCGAGTTCTGTGGAGGTTGTAGCTGTTTGTATTGTCGGGCCAGTAGCTCTGGTGGGATCTTTGGTAGTTGGTCCGAGTTTTGGGGGGCTTTCGTCAGTTGTTTGACAATCCGAAAAAGTTCACGTGGTTTGTTTATGGAGGTGTTTATGATTTTCGTGTGGTAGATTTTCTTTGCTTTGTCGGTCTCATGGTGATACGCATTGAGTTCATTTAAATATTTTGTTTTGTGGTTTTCGTCTTTGGTTTTTCTCCATTTTCTTTCAGTTCTTCTGAGTTTTGTTTTTAGTTTCCAAAGACTGGGGGTGAACCATCTGGCTTTTGTGGAAGGAGGTCTGGTGAGGGCTTTGTTTGTTGATGCTACGGATGCTGCAGAGATCGTGATATTCCAATTGTGTATTAGTTCGTTGATGTTGCTGGAATTTGTTTGTAGATTGGGTAGAGTTTGTGCTAAGAAGTCCTCCTTGTTAAATGTTTTAAATCTTCTTATGTGGTTACCGTCTTCTTTGTTGGTCGCGAGTTGGTATGTATACGACATGGTGATAAGGTGGTGGTCAGACCAGGGTATTGGCAAAATCTGTGGTTTGTTTCCTAGGGTGGCAGTCGTGGCGCTCAAGAATATGAGGTCTAGAGTGTTGCCTTTTTCATGGATGGCTTCATGTACGATCTGGACTAGGCCCATCGCAGTCATGGCGGTGTGGAAGGTTGTTGCTTGTTCATCTTGCAGCGATGGGAGGTTGAAGTCTCCTAGGATGATTTGTTCCTTTGTAGAACAGGTGCTTTCTGATATGAATTGTAGTATCCTTGGTAGGTTAGTGGTCTTGGTAGGAGCTCAGTAGATTAGGCATATTGAGAGGTGTTTATTGGTGAGGGTGAGGAGGTCAGCTTCGTTCGTGGAGTCTGATGAGAGGATTCTGAGGTGAAGGTTGGCTTTAGCGATGATGGCTACCCCACCTCCTTTGGTGTGTGTCCGTGAGCAGTGATGTAGGGTATAACCTTCTGGGGTTAGTTTAAATAAAACAGGTAGCTTAGCTGGGTTATAACAGGATATGGAACAGTACCGGAAGGAAAGGTACCTACTGTAGACATGGGGAAAAAGAACTACGAACCCTGGGGGTAAGCAATGTAGCATGTTGCTATGTTTTGGGGATGCTACTCTGTAATTGTGATCCGGAATGGCCACCTCTGGATATAAAAGTGGGCTACATGGACCTCTGATCTGAATCAATATGGAAATACCTATGCCCGTATGTTCAGTTAGGTGCAAGAGTATGCAGACTGAAGGAAAACAAACTGAATCATGTGGAAGCAATAGGTGTCCAATGGTAGCCAGAAACAGAGGGACCAAAAGAAGGGAAGGAAACGTCACTGCGTACAGCCGAACATAGTATACCGCTCTGTGCCCCACAGCATCCCAACAAGAGATGTGACAGTGGCACTACCTGTGTACCTGCCATAGCAGGCTGCACAGGATGCAGATGTAAGGTGATGCACAAAGGAGGGGCATGTATAAGGTTCATGAGAAACAGGACCAAAAGATACATATGGCCACAGTGATGGAGGCAGCCACATGTGCCTCCTCACTGCCCATGAGTATGCTATAATTGGTGAGCATCACCTCAATGAGGAGGGCCTGATCCCCTTCAGTGAGGTTCCTTTTTTGCAAGGACACCTTTGGAGTAATTTACATATTAAAGTTCCTGTATTGAAGTCTGGGTTGCAGTCAGTAGTATGGCATTTTCAGAGGCGTGTCCATGGCGGAGTTACGCGTTTTGCAGCAACATACATGTCTAACTTTTCAGAATACCAAACACGTTTCTACGTCCGAAAACATACTCTGTGATACACATCTAGTGCCGTAACGGTTCCACACGTTTTTCTATTCCTGTGTTCAACGGATCTTGGACATCGTGGTATGTATGTATAGTAATAGTTTCTTTTGGGCTCTAGGCAAATGACATCATGATATTTCTCACAAATGTCTATATTTGGACAGCTATGAATCAGCTGTCACTAAATATTCAAAACCTAGCACTCTTTCATTAGTGTTACCTAAACATCTGATGGCAAATAATTATATAGTTCTCATCCACAGGGCCACCAAAATGACCCTGCTGTGCAGCTCAAGGCATAACATTTATTTTCTTTATTTACCTATATATTAGTTGTTATATACCATAATCAGAGCTGTTTATAGATAACATTGTAACTACTGCACAAGGCAATTTACAAGGAACAATTATGAATGGTTTACAAGGAACAAGAAACAAGTAACAATTGTACAATTAACAAACAATGATGTTCAATAGATATTTAATAATAACAAAGAAGTGCAGAATTATTTACAAGAGAAATTAACATTAGTGGTTTGGGGTAGATTGGTTTAGTTTTCTGACACTAATAGGAGCGGATAGCATGTTTGTCATGTTTTGTTCTTGTGGGTTGCTGAATGTCTATCAGTATGCTACAGTATGATGGTGCTGTGTTGTTTATTGTTCTGAAAACGATCATGAGAGCTTTGAATTAGATTCTTTGAAGTATCGGGGGCCAGTGGAGCAGAAACAGGATGAGTGTTATGTGATCAGATATATCGTCTTTCATAATTGTGCGTGCAACTGTGTTTTGAGCACATTTTAGGGGCTTGTAGGGTTTTTTTGGGGAGGCCATGGAGTATGCTGTTACTGTAGTAGAAGTGGGGGCTTATTAGCACCTGGGCTACAGAACGGAAGTCCATGGGGGAGAGCAGTGGTCTCAGATGCTGAATGATTCTGGTTTTATTGTAAATTGCGTGAGTAGATGTGAATGTGTTTGTGAAGTCCAGGTTTTGATCAAGGTATATCTCAAGTATTGTATGTTTTTTTGTATTTCAAGTGAGGCATTGTTTACGTGTAGTGAACTAGGAGGGTCGAATGTTTAATTCCTCATTTTAATGAGTGCTTCTGTTTTCTTCAAGTTAACTGTGAAGTTAACTTAGTTGAGCCTTTCAGAGATGTCATTGAAACAGCTGGTAATCTTTGTGTAGTTAGGATTGTCAGTATACATTCTGTAGTCTAAGTTGTGTGATCAGATGATATTGCAGATAGGTTGTAGATATATATCGAACAGAAGTGCAGATAATGCAGATCCCTGGGGGACACCCTGAAATTGAGTAAAAGAGTTAGATAGGTTGTTTTTGACACAAACCTGTTGGGTGCAGTTGGACAGATAGTCTTGAAACCATTGTAGAGTAATACCACCTACGCCCAGGTGTTTTAGGCGGTTGATTAGGATGTTGTGGTTTACAGAGTCAAATGAGGAAGGTATATCTAGGAGGATGAGGATGAAAACATTTGTCATGTTGTCAATTCCTGGGGCCTATCTAGAGGAGCTGAGAGACAGAACAGGATGGTGGGCATGCTCAGAGACAAACTAGAGTCAGGCTAAAGGCAGGGGGAAGCGGAGCCTTATGCAGTGACTTATTGGGGGCCTCAATTGCAAATGTCAAGGGTTGAATTGTGAGAATGAAAAGCAGGGCCATGTGCAAAGAACACAGTCTCTCAATGGTGGGGCCAGCAGTAAACATTCAGCCCACATGGCATAAGGTATCTGAGAATCCCACCCAGACATTTACTATTAAGAGGCTCCATAAAGGTTGTATAAAAAAGTCCCCAAAACCAGTGACAGCAGAAGGCAGCTGTCTTGGTGACATGACAGATGCCTTATCCAGTATGGAGCTGATTTCATGCAATATATCTGCCTCTACAGCAACACTGCCTCTGACACAATAGGTACAAAGGGTCTATGATGTGACTGCAATGGTATATGTGCTGGTGCCTCTGCCCCAGATAAGGTCCCTCATAGAGACACTCTTTGATGTAGGCTGCCTGTGTCACTGGGACTGGGGGGTGAGTGGCAGGGCTGGGCAGCTGCGGGCACGGCCCATCAGCACAATTCCATTCTGGCCGTCCCAGCCCCCTGTGTGCCCAGTCAGAGCCGGGTACACAGAGGGAGCCGCACTATTGATCCCATGGGGCACGCCTGGTCTCACAGGACCAGACTTGCAAACAGGCCTGTGCATGCAGGCCAGGTCCTCAAAGTGGTCCAACCCTCCTGTACAAGTCTTCCCCAGCTAAATTGGTCTGGCCTATACAATGGAGCTGCAGCACCATCACTCCAGTTGTCATGACAATGCTGCTCCATTGTATTACCACGATCCCCAGCCATCAGCGTCTGTGACCCTTTACCCACAGCCTGCCCCCTGATCCTGCCTTCCTAGGTTGGGGACAGGCTGTGGGGGAGGCACTCTGCCCCCACCCACCACTCTACAGCCCCAAGCCTGTGGTCCATTGCCGCATCAGGGAATCTATTCTACCTCAGAGTTGGAACGCATTCCCCGTCTGTGCTGGTGGCCCCGGATGTACATGGCCCTGGAATTGGCCCTGTACATCCTGGGTCAGCAAACACCCATGACCCACCTTGATGCCACCCCCATCCACCCCTCTGCTTCTCCCTGTCTACCTTCCCCATACAATGCATGGGGACGTTAGACTGGATAGGGTGAAGGGTGCGGATAGCAGATATGGACATCCCAAAGGGCCGTCCATCCCCACTATTCATGGCATGGACTGGGCCTGCATGTGTACAATCTTGGCCCACCATGCTGTGAGCCATTCAGGCCACTGCAGGCAGTCACCACCCATCCACCCCCTCCCCCCCTTCTGCCACTAAATGCCCTCTGGCCCTAGGTGACCTGTATGTCCAGGGCCACAGAACATCCACTGTCCCCTTTCTCCACCACTACCCCAAACCTTTCCCACCCCTGGTTAACCTCTTAGTACGGCCACCATGTATATGCCGAAAGGTTCGTCAGTGTCGGCAGAGGTGGCTGTTTGGCAGTGATGGATATCCACACGGGACCCCTATCCCCACTATTCAGTCCTCAGACTGAACCCCTATGCAGATATATACACGGACACAGTGATTCAAAGTAACATTTTTTACAATATCCCAATATCCAATATTGTTCCCAATATCCCTCCCACAGGCAGACATCCCAGGGGGCCTCATTGCGATGACCTACATGGGGTCAGGAGTGCCTCTATCAGCCACTCCATAGCCCATGTGAGGGCCTGCAGGCACCTGCCCCCTGCCCCCTTCCATCACCTCCCTCCACCCCCTGCCCCCTCCAGTCTCTCCTCCACCCACTGTCCCCACCCATCCCCTCCCCCATGCTCCCCCCACCTCCACCCACTGGGTGTCCCTGGGTGGCATGGCCCTGAGTTCCCCTCCTCCAAGTGCCCCTCATCTTCCCCCTGATCCTCAGGGCCACCCACCCAGGGGTACCCTGCCTATCACCCTGGGGCGCCCTTGCCAGCCTCCATAGCACTGTCCAACCCCTCTCTCTCAGGGAATAGGGGTATTTCCATAAGGTCCAGGGTGACCACCTCATCTCCACTCTCCTTTGATGGGGAGTTGCTGGATAGTACTATGGGGCTGGGTATTGTTGGGCAGTCTTCCACAGTGGTGGCGGGGCTGTGTTGTGCAACTGGTGCAGGCTACTCCTCCTCCTCAGCTGCCATCTCGCTGCGGGCCTCCTCCTCATCCTCCTCTTCCTCCTTCTCCTCCACAGGTGGGGGCTGTCCTCAACTGGGATGGCTATGGAAGGAATGCAGAGAGGTGGTTGTTAGTTTCAGTGGTGGGGGTGGCTGGCTGTCATATCCCCATTGTCAGATGCCTCCCCATCCTCTGTCTGCTGCTGCCCCTGCATTGCCCAGCCACTCCAGCCCTGTGTCATGTTGCATGTCATGGCCCCATTCCTATGCCATTCCCCCACACTCATCTTGCTCCGACTGCAGCCACTGACGGATACACAGAAGAAGCCGCGGGCTACTGCGCCAAATGGCATGAAAGCATACCCCGAGTGCCCCCGTCTCCCGCAGGACATGGAACCGTCTGTGGAGGTACGAAGGAGGTGTCACTGCAGCTGCCTACTTGCCATAACACCAGCTGCATAAACTGGACCCTGTCTCATCCTGCTGCTACGTCTCCAGTGCTGCCACACCCCGGTCTAGGGCTTGACCTGGTCCCTCAGGCCTCTTCTATCCTGTGTGCCTGCATTGCTGACTGGCCAGGCCATGGGGTGAGAGGGCCAGATGAACAGTGCTGCCTGTGACATTTGTCTGGGACCCTGCTTCATTTGCTGCCTGCCCTGTGCTGCACATCGTGGGCTTCACATGCTGTTGTCAGACCTTGCAGCTGACATATTGGTGGGTAGTCTGAACCACATATAGCAGGGATGGATGTCCCTTGGAATGTCCATCCCCGCTGTTCATGCCAGCTCCTGCCCTCGACTAACTTCCCCACTGGTTGTATGGGGATGTTAGACAGGGGCGGGGAATGGGCAGGGAAGGGGCATCACAGAGGCAGAAAGTGGGCAGGCAGTGGGCAGTTGCTGGCCCTGGACATACAGGGCCGATTCTAATGTTGGCCCAGTATATTCAGGCCCGGCGAAATGTCTGGGGAGGTTATTCCAACCCCTGGGTGGAATAACCTCCTTGGACGACTTTTTTTTAAAATCTCCGTTACCAGCATTGTAATGTACCCGGTTGGGTGAAGAGTAGGCGTCCACGGGGTGGAGAGTGGGGGGGGGGGGGGTGAATGGGCACGTGTGTGCGGGTACAAGGCATTCTCCCTTAATGGTGGCACATTAATGACAGGAATCCTGACCCATATCAAAACCTGGCAGAAAGGGTGTATTTTGAGGTGAGGGAGCCTATTTAAACATCTGCAATATGATGCACAGGCAGGGGAACCCAAGAGTAATAGTAGTGTTCCATTAGCAGCAACAGCATAGTGCCCATATAGGGCAAAGGAGGGTGCATATGGGTCACATATTTGGGGCTATTGGTGCACTGCATGGACCAGGCAGTTGCCTAGATGGCACATAGGAACATAGGGCTTGAAAATATGCAGACAGTGTCAGACAAACATCCATCATGCCCAATATCTTGGGTCCAACTATGGCCAATCCAGGTCATGTGTACCTAGCTGGTTTCCCAAAGGACACACCAAATCCACAGTGCATGTATTGGGCATGCAGGGGATATTATGGTCCCCTCATTAGCAATGATTTCTGGACCATTCCCCAGGAACCTGTCCCAACATTCCTGTGACCCAGCCACACTAACAGCCTTTACAAAATTCTCTGGAAATGGATTCCAGAGTTTGAATATGCATTGACTGAGAAACCATTCACTCTCCAAAGTCCTCAATGGCCTATACTGTAGCCACATTGCATGTCCCCTAGTCCCACTACATTTTGATGGCATAGACAATTGATCTACATTTACCCAATCCACTCCAGGCACTATTTTATAGACCTCTAACATAACACCCCTCAACTGTCTGTTCCCCAGGTGGAGGAGACATGACACTGGCAGGCAGTGATGGGATTCCTGGAATAGCAGATCATTGTGGGGAGGATGTGTGGCCATCCATGTATGCCTCTGCCCCCCTCTGGACCCTTCACCCTAGGCACCTGCCAATCCACATGTTTGCTGGCCTAGGACTGCACCACCAACACTGACAGCACATGGGCATGCCAGCATGGTGTGGGGGGTGTTGGCAGAGGGGGCAGCGGCACCCTTCTGCAGCAGACCAATGCCATGCCCTGATCCAGTGCACCATGTGCAGTGTAACATATGCCAAGGTCTGTCAGATGGGAAACATGTCATCCCCAGGGACGGCTGTAGTCATGTTGCAGCACTGTGGTGCACAATGCACAGTTGGTGTGTATGAGTGCAGGGTCATGGGTTGGGATGCTGGCTGTGGATCATGCAGTGCATAGCCCTATGGTGAAATTTTATCCCACATTGCAGATACAACACCACCATTTATTTATTTATTTGTGTACAATTTGTATCCCGCTGCTTCCAGCGATCAGCAGCGGTTGCTATACATGGAAAGGTTGGTTGTACAGGCCAGTGATTAGGGGTATGTACAGTGCGATTAGGGAGGGGGGTAGCACACAGCAAGCAGGATTACAGATTTACAGTTGATTGATGTTAGATTTTACACAAAGTACAAAATATACATATTTACACAAGCCTGACTATTAAGACTTCACCATGTGCAACCCCCAATGAATTGACCAACAAGGGTACAAACATCCACAGAGACAGGCTCCACTATCCTTAGCTGGATGGAGAGTGAGACTGACAGCACTGGCACACTGAGCAGTCATTAACATCAGAGCACACTACTAGCCCCTGCAGAAGGAGTACACCTTAACAATGCCTGAGCTGATATTGAGACCAGAGTGGCAGGCAGGAATGCTAATCATCCCCATTTTTGCAGAGTGTGTCGATGTGAGCGTGTGTGTGTATGTGTGTGTGTGTGTATGTGTATGTCTATCCATTGTTTTGTGGCTTTCTACGCCTCACTGAGCCTTGCAGTGCTTAAACCGAGGGTGGCCAACTCTGGTCCCGGTGCAGCACAATCCAGCCAGGTTTTCGTGATGTCCATAATGAATATTCATGAAATATATTTGCATCAACCACCTCCCCTTGTATGCAATTATACCATGGATATTCATTGGGGATATCATGAAAACCAGACTGGATTGTGGTGCACCAGGACTGGAGTTGGCCACCCCTGGCATAAGCTGTTTCAGTGTTAGCTTGCAAATGTGCATGATGAGGAGCAAGGTGTTGTGGGTATGGCCTGAAACAGGGAGGATTGGCCAGGGTCTGTTTGCATCTGAGGTAGGGCAATGGCTGGGACATCGTAGTGCCTGACTGCCACCTGCATGGACTGTGTGGCCACAGCATGTCATGCTGGGGGGCATTCTCACTTTGACCAAGCAATGACCATGGCACGGTTATGTATCTGCATAGTGCTATATAGTGTATAGATCTAATGATGTGGGTGCATGTTTTGTCCTTGGAATCTGATCACTTAACCAACTGCTGGGTGCACAAGATTGCTCTGGGCACGTGCAATGTGTACTGAGCAGAGAAATATCTATGATTGGTATGTGCATGGCTGGTAAACCCAGTGGTGGGCAGCAGGTGCAGTGTGACTGTGCTTGCTGTTGTTGAATGTTATCCACAACACAATTTTATGGTCAGTTGTTGAATGTTAGACCTTGGGGGTGTTCCAGACCTATTCCCGTTTCATTGGTAGGGGTTTGCGGTTGGGGTTGGTGTTGAGGGGGGTCTTCCAGACATACTCCCATTTCATTGGTAGGGTCATAGTAACAACCCCATGAAGGTCTAGAGGCCCCTCCCCCGGTAGTTGGCATCAGCAGTGTAACACTAGGTATTGACATGCACTATTTGATATAACTCCCTTTTATTAAAACAGTGATTCCACATTAACATTGTCAGTAGTAGATGCCCCCTGCAAACTCTCAGAGTATAACACATGAGAGAATAACCAAAAACAGGTACACCTGTCTTCCCAAGCCACTGCTATCTACAGGCTCCTAGTCACTGCTGATAATCCTGCTGCTAGAGTATCAGCGGCAGGATTTTCAGCAACAAGAATCTTCAGCAGTGATTGGGGGGCTGTAGAAGGCGGTGGCTTGGGAAGATAGGAGTTCCTTTTTTTTTGTTTGCTCACATATGTTACGCTCTGAGGGTTTGCAGGGGGCAGGTACTACTGATAATGTTGATGTGGAATCACTATTTTAAAAAACTGTAATTATATTGAACAGGCGATTGGTAGGTGTATTTTAGAGCTGTTGATATGAGGAGGATTGGGCCTGGTTTGAAGTTACCTTTTACCATTGCCCCTACCTCCTTGGATTCTGAGGCTCTTTTCTCCTTCCATATCCACTGTTTACCTGATGTGATGTATGACAAACGGTAGAGTGAGATACCTTGCAGTATTCATAAGATTTACATTTTGGAGGTGACCTTTTTGGGCTTGTGCATGCTGTGCTGCACAGTGTCATGGGATGTGGGTGGTGGGTTTATTCTCAGGTGTCATATGCAGGGCTGTTTCTTTGTGGACACAGTGGTGACTGCATGGGGCAGCTTCCCATTGGAGATGGTGCTGTTGTGGACAGTATCAGACTTCATGGGGCCTGGGGCAGGCACAGGGTTGTCTCAGGGGACTGGTGTGGTAGTTGGAAGTGGGGGTGGCCTAGGTCAGCCATGTGTTGTCTTTACTAGCACCAAGTCTCTATGTTTCGACTGTGCTGGGTTTTGGCCGACAGTATTGGGCCATGTTGCTGTATTGTTACACGCAGTAGGGTTTTTCACTGTGTTCGGGTTTCCTTTCCATATGTGCTTTCCCTTCTGTCCATTCTGCCTTTTTTCTACCTTGCTTTCCTCTTGGCCATTGTGTTTCTGTTTACCTGTTTCCTGTGTGGGCCCTGTTTTGTGTGTTTACTGTCATTTGGTTGTGTGGTGGGTCCAGCTCACCCCCTGCTCCTTTTGCCATTTCATTTTGCAGCTACTTCCTGGCTCTTTGCACTGTTGTTTTCCCCCACATGCTTTCCCCCTGCCTCCTCCCTTTCCTGCTTTGCCCTACTTCCTGTGCCAGAGTGGTCCTGATTCTTTGCCAGCCCCTGTGTGATGCAGCTAAGGGCTGATCTTCTGTGTCCCATTGGGAGCAGGACATGTTCCTCCTCCAAGACCATTCTGCAGAGCAGGCGGTTCTCAGCCTCTGAAATGTTCACCTGACTGGTTGCCATTTTACGAAGCTCTGAGCGGTGGAGGGGGGATTACTGTATTCTGCTTCCTGTGGCACATGTACAACTGTGCAGGTGGATATGTTTTTGGGACTACACGTCTGCAGCATGTCACGCTTTACATGTGTTACTTATACGCAAACAGGGCCCGCTATGCGTAAGTTGTACATTTTGCGGCAAGACATACAACTTTGCATTTTATCGCACGGCTGCACGTCTAACCGTGCGGGCAGAGAATTGCATCTACATTTCGGACGTACATCTTTTGGACCTATACAGCTACCCTGCATGTCTTTCTCAGAATCGGGCCCATAGTAGACAGCACACTATCTGAGGTGTATTTTTATTTTTTAGAAATGTAAATTATTTTATAACTTTTGTATTATTTCTCTATGTAATCTACTTTGAAATACTGCAATATAGAAGAATATAAAATAGGTATTAAATTAAATTAAACACCTAATGCCTGAAATAGCTTTTTAAGACCATCAAGAATTGATCATCCTTTGACAGTATGGAGTCAATAATTACTCCCAGACTATTTAATTAGGTATTTAGATGAATTTCTATTCTGTTTAATGTGATTATACCCTGAGGGTATTCTTCCAACTGTCTACTGATTCACAGAACGGAAGCTTTTCCATACAAAACTTTAATGCATTGTGGCACATCCAGTTAAGAACATAAGAACTTAAGATATGCCATAGTGGTTCAGACCAAGGTCCATCAAGCCCAGTATCCTGTTTCCAACAGTGGCCAATCTAGGTCATAAGTACCTAGCAGTTTCCCAAAAAGGCACAGGTTCCACAGTGCTTGTTTTGGGGCAAGCAGTGGATTTCCTGGTCCCCTTTAATAACACAGGTACACTACCAAAAAACTGCCTCCAGTTTTGCAACTGATTCCTATAGATTTTGGGGTGCTGAATCCAAGAAAAATAGCCAAAATGTTCCATCACGTCACGTTTTCTTGCAAAATTAGATTTCTTACCCATATAAGGAATGTTCACATAATTTCTTTTTAGCCGACTGCAGTTTATTTTCTTGGCCCAAAATAGAGGTTGTAATGGTTAACTAACTAGAAACACTCCCTCATGATATTTTAGAGTGTTTTGTATTCATTTTATACATTAACAGGACAAATGGGAGGCGGGGGGCTAAATCCAGTACTCGCGCTGGCGCATGTTCTTTCCTGTTCGCCTCGCCTCGTTCGCTCGCTCAAACACGGTGGTTGCGACATGAACGTTCCTGTCAAATTTCAGTTTCTTGCAAGTTCATTATTACCTTTTGTTTGCTCAGTCGTAATCCAGCTTTATTCCGAAGTGGTTCACTACAGTTGTAGTTTGCAGTGCTGTGTATTTGTGATGGCTCACAGAGCCAGAGGTTGCGTCAACTCTTTTTGTTTTATTTGTGGGGAGGAACATTTCTGCATTTATTAAAAAAGTATATTTCGCCTATTTCGGTTTGAAGTTAGGCGATCAAGACAAACCGTGGGCTCCTCACAAAATGTGCAAGACATGTGAGGAAGATCTACGCTTATGGATGAAAGGTAAAAAACAAGCATTTCGTTTCGGAATACCTATGATGTGGCGTGAACAAAGAGACCACAGCAGTGACTGCTATTTTTGCTCTTGCATTGTGAAGGGATACAACTTAAAAAATAAGAACGTAATAAGTTACCCCAACCTTCCCTCAGCAATTAGGCCTATGCCTCATAGCAACTAAGTACCTGTGCCTGAACCACCAAAATCTTTGGATCATATTTGTGTGGACGGTTCTGATCATGATGAGACTCATCAGATGGCTTTTCCCGATGAGTCCAGTACTTCCGAGTTTGAAACTGAACCAGATCCGAAACCTGAACTTTTCTCTCAAGCTGAATTGAATGATTTAGTCCGGGATTTAGGACTCCCAAAAGATGCTGCCCAACTGCTAGGTTCTCGGCTTAAACAGAAAAATCTATTGTCACCAGGAACAACTTTTTATTGGTACCGCAACCGCGAGACACAATTTTTGAAGTATTTCAGCAAAGAGGAAGATTTGGTATTTTGCAACGATATATACGGAGTGATGTAAAAGTTTAAACTCAAGTATGATCCTGCTGAATGGCGGCTGTTCATTGATTCATCAAAAGACAGCATAAAAGGTGTTCTTCTTCATAATGGCAACACATTCGCTTCAGTTCCTATTGCTCACTCTGTTATTCTCCAAGAAAAATACGAGAATTTGGCCCTGATTCTTCAGAAGATTCGTTATGATGAGCATCAGTGGATGATTTGTGGAGACTTTAAAATTCTATCCATGCTATTAGGGCAGCAATCCGGTTTCACCAAATATCCCTGCTTCCTTTGCTTGTGGGATAGCCGGGCCCGCGACCTACACTGGGGGAAAAAAGACTGGCCAATTCAGGAGTATTTGAGACCCGGTGAGAAAAATGTTCTTCATGAGAGCTTGGTACCTCGTGATAAAATTCTATTACCACCTCTCCACATTAAGTTGGGTCTCATTAAGCAATTCATCAAGTCCCTTCCAAAAGATGGTGAGTGCTTTCGGTACCTTTGCTCAAAGTTCCCCCGACTTTCTGAAGCAAAGCTAAAGGAAGGAGTGTTTGTTGGCCCTGATATAAGGAAACTCATTTCAGATGGAGCATTCGCTGAAACGATGTCTGAGAAGGAAAAAGAAGCCTGGGATTCCTTCAAGGATGTTGTTCTCAAATTCTTGGGGAACAGGCGGGATGAGAACTATAAGGATATTGTTGCCAGGATGCTCAATGCCTTCAAAGAGCAAGGCTGTAACATGAGCCTGAAAGTCCATTTCTTGCACTCCCATGTGAACTACTTTCCCAAAACCTGGGGGCGTACAGTGAAGAACAAGGTGAAAGGTTTCACCAGGACATTAAGGACGCAGAGAGAAGGTA
Organism: Ichthyophis bannanicus; assembly: GCA_033557465.1. Lineage (NCBI taxonomy): Eukaryota > Metazoa > Chordata > Amphibia > Gymnophiona > Ichthyophiidae > Ichthyophis > Ichthyophis bannanicus. Next base: position 924,545,172 of record CM066031.1, on the reverse strand, counting down.
CCAAGGAAGATGGAACACCACTATGATGGCTGATTTCTGCTGGTTGCTGCTGCGGGAAACCCCAGATGAAAAATACGCCAAGCAGCGCACCAAGAGAAGCATTCGGGGGAAGAAGAAACGGGCCCACCAGGAGATTGATTGACCCAAGAATGACTTTAAAATCTAAACTGTGTTGACAAATATCGTGTTTTTACTAAACTTTGAAATAAAAATTTGCTAGTTATTACCACAGTGTCGGATCTCATTTATTAGAATTTTATTTTCACACCATCGGGTGTTTGTCTTCATGTATTGCAATGGTGCGGTTTGCGTTTTCTATTCTTACATACATACCTGTACAACATTTTTTGCACATTTCTTTGCTTTGCTTTGTGTCTAACCTTGCTCTTATATGCTCAATGTTTGTGCACATGTATATGGCTGTTTTAAGTGCAGACAATTTTGCTACCATCACAGTGTGTTTTGTTGACATTACTCTATTCTTATGTGCTGCCTTGTTACAATTTTCTTTATTCTTATTTGAATAACTACTAAACAATTAGTATAAAGAATTCATCCAAGAAACTTTTATCTCGATCGCACTCAATCTGAAACGTTCACCTCAAACTGCTAACCCAATGTAGCAAAAAATCTGTACGTGATGGAGCAAATTGGTTACAAGATTTGGATTCAGCGCACCAAAAAACGTAAAAATCAATCGAAACATTAGAGGCAGTTTAAAAAAAATTTTTTTAGTGTGTAATGGTTTGTGGACCTTTCCTACAAGAACTTTTCCAAACCTTTTTTAAACCCGGCTATACTAAAACCTTTTACTACATCCTCCTCCAGAGTTTACACATTGAGTGAAAAAATATTTTTTATTTGTCTTAAATACGTTACACTGTAGCTTCCTTGCAAGTCCCCTAGTCTTTATTTTGATGGTGTAAACAATCGATCTGCATTTACCCGTTCCACTCCATTCATTAATTTATAGATCTCTATCATATCTCACCTCGGCCATCTATTTTCCATGTTGAAGAGCCCTAACCTTTTTAGGCTCTCTTCATAGGGGAAGGATCCATCCCTTTTACCATTTTGGTGCCTCTTCTCTGTACCTTTTCTAATAATGCTGTATCCTTTTTAAGATACTGCAACCAGAATTGCACACAATATTCAAGATGCAGTTGCACCATGGCATGATACAGAGGCATTATAATATTCTTTGTTTTATTCCCCATTCCTTTTCTTATGATACCTAGCATTCTATTTGCTTTCCTGGCTGCCACTGCATACTGAGTAGAGGGTTTCAACATATTATCTACGATGTCACCTATATATTTTTCCTGGGTGGTGGTTCCTAATGTGAACCTTGCATCGTGTAACCATAGTTTGGGTTCTTCTTTCCTAGGTGCATAACTTTACATTTGTCCATATTAAATTTCATCTGCCATTTGGATGCCCAGTCTTCCAATTTATCAAGGTCCTCTTGCAATTTTTCAAAATCCACTTGGGTTTTAACAACTTTGAATAATTTTGGGTCATCTGCAAATTTCATTACCTCCCTTGTTATTCCTATTTCCAGGTCATTTATGAATATGTTAAAAAGTAGCGGACCCCATCCAAATAAGACAAGACCTTCCTTGGCTAAAGCCAAGTTAGCTTTCTTCCATTAAACCATGACTATCTACATGTTCAGTATTTTTTTCTTTTTAATGGTTTCTACTATTTTGCCTGTTGGTTTCCCAGATCACCCCTGGAACCCTTTTTAAAAATGGCATTACATTGGCCATTTGCCAATTTTCAGGTATTGCAGATGATTTTAATGATAGTTCACAGATTATTAATAGTAGGTCTGCAATCTCATATTTCAGTTCTTTTAACATCCTTGGATGTATACCATCAGGTTCCAGGTGATTGGTTACTCTTCAGTTTATCAAATATCTTTCTGGTATATCAATATTTCTTTCAATTCTTCTGCAGCATCACCTTTAACTACCATTTCAGTCATGGGTAACATTCCTACATCTTCCTTAGTAAAGATCTAAACAAAGAATTCATTCTTTCTTTCCACAATGGCCTTGTCCATTCTTATTGCCCCTTTTACCCCTCTATCATCTAATGGTCCAATTGACTCACAGTTTTTTGCAATGAATGTACGTGAAAAGTCTTTATTATGTGTTTTTGCTTCCACATCAAGCTTCTTCTCAAATTCTTGCTTTGCCTGTCTTATCAATGCCTTGCATCAAACTTGCCAGTGCTTATGTTGTTTCCAGTTTTCATCATTTGGCGCCTTTTTCCATTTCCTGAAAGATGCTTTTGTGGCAACAATTGCCTCTCTGACCTCATCTTTAAACCATGCTGGCAGTTTTTTTAACTTCCTTCCACTTTTCTTAAATTGTGGAATACAGCTGGTCTGGGCTTCCAAGACAGTATTTTTAAACAACACCCAAGCCTGATGTAATTCTTTGACCTTTGCAACTGCTCCTTTTAGTTTTTTCTTAACTATTTTCCTCATTTTATCATAGTCTCCCTTTTGAAAGTTAAAAGGTAGTACTGTGGATTTCCTTGGCATCCTTCCTCCATTTATTAAATCAAACTTAATCATGCTACAATCACTATTGCCAAATGGCCCCGACACCCTTATCTCTTGCACCAGATCTTGTGTTCCACTAAGAACTAGGTCCAACATGGCTTCCCCTCTGGTCGGTTCATAAACCAGCTGCTCCAAAAAGCAGTCATTTATTTTATCTAGAAACTTTATCTTCCTAGCATGTCCTGCCATGACAATGACCAAGTCGATAATGCTGTAATTGATATCACCCATTACGCTAGTCAACAAACTTTTACAAAAGTCATGTTACTGAAATAAAAATAGTCATTTCTTATCAATTTTTATATGCTGAACATGAATATGACAGTGAAATTGCAAAGCTGGCTCTAGTTTTTTTGTAATCTACAAGAATTAATGTTTATATCACGAAATGCATGTCAATGGTAAATATATAATAGGCCTTTGGTTAATACCTGTAAAAAAACAAGTCATAGACTACTTCTGAGATTTTTTCACCTGTCTCTTGTACAGCTGTTCGGGAGCAGTAGTCAGCCAGCATTGTAGTGGACCATTTTCCCTGGTATCTTTGCTCCATCGTTGTGATATCCTGGTGAAAATGTTCGCCCTGTTCATCACTAACCATACCACAGTTGTCAGGAAAGAAATCGAGATGGGAATCAAGGAAATGGATCTTTAGAGACATATTGCAGCCAAGGTTTTGATACTGCATCAGCATGTCTTCTACTAGTTCCTTGTAGTTTTCTGCCCTAACATTCCCGAGAAAGTTTGTTGACACTAGGCAAAAAGCATTCCATGCTTGTTTCGCATCACCCTGCAGCAAGTTGTTGAACCGGTCATCTTTGAAGAGCTCTCGAATCTGAGGACCCACAAAAACTCCCTCTTTAATCTTTGCTTCGCTGAGTCGAGGGAATTTTTCATGCAGGTACTGGAAAGCTGGCGAAGTGCGGTCCATGGCTTTCGCAAAGTTTTTCATCAAACCTAGTTTGATGTGAAGGGGTGGTAGCAGGATTTTGTGAGCCTCAACCAGAGCTGGGTGCTGGATATTCTTCTCTCCAACTGTTACATTTTTCTACGATTCCATTCCTTCCACAAGTAGTGCCAATCCCTTGCTCGGCTATCCCACTCACATAAGAAACACATGTATTTTATATATCCCTGTTGCAGTCCCATTAAAAGGGCAACTACCTTCAAATCACCACAGAGGTGCCAGCTGTACTTGTTATAGTTAATGGAAATCAGTAGATGCTTTAAGTTATCGTATGTATCTTTCATGTGGATGGCATGCACTACTGGAATAGATGGAAGACGGTTTCCATTGTTCAAAAGCACAGCCTTCAGACTCAGTTTCAAAGAGTCTATAAATAGTCTCCAATCTTGTGGGTCATGAGTGATTTTTAAGGCATTCATGAGGCTTTCAATATCGGAACAAAACACCAGATTACTTTCCTTTCCAACTGCGTATAGTACACTGCTGACGTCAGATGGCTTCAGCAGCCGTCTGGCGGTAGTATTGCATTGCATCAGAAAATGATGCAATCAACTCTGGATGATGTGTGCACGCTGGTATTATGCAATGTGATGCAATATTACATCATTCAAGGCTTATTTGGGATGTTGTTGATGTCCTACTGGATAAATTTACACGGTGAAATGTCAAAAATGAACTACATGCAATATCTTCAAAACGAGAGCCAATAAAAATGTTTTAATGTTATATTCGCATTCAGCTCACCAAGATACTACAGATTAGGACCTTTTAACGTCAGTAACGATTTCAATGTTGACCAGTGATTATTACTGTGCTGTAACTTTTGTTAGCTTCCCTGATTTCTTTGAGCATTTCATCATCCACTTGTTCATTCTGGCCAGGCAATTGATAGTACACCCCATTTGCCATCGCCTTCCCTTTCCCTTTTTTATATGGAATTTCAATCCATAGAGATTCTACAGTGAATTTTGCTTCCTGCAAAACTTTAATCCTTTGTGACTCAATGCCCTTTCTAACATAGAGTGCAATCCCTCCACCATTTTGATCTGCTCTATCATTACGATATAGTTTGTACTCAGGTATCACAGTGTCCCACTGGTTGTCCTTCTTCCACCATGTCTCTGAAATACCAATCATATCTAACCTCATTTAATGCTATATATTCTAACTCTTCCATCATAATTTTTAGAGTTATGTCATTTGCAAACAAGCATTTTAGAGGCTGTATTTTATACATATTAATCTGGTTCTGGGTAGGCAGGAATAATTTGGAATCTTTAAGCTCTGTCTGCTCTGTTAACCTCGGATCCTTCAATAATTTCATTATAGTTAGTTCTAAGGAGATGGATACTGCTTCTACAAGTTGAAAGTTGTCAGCAAAGGAGTAGTGTAAAAACTCTAATTTCTGTATTTAAAAGCCCATATCTTTAACAAAGATACTAAACAGCTGCGGGACTTAAGGTCAGCCCTGTTACTAATCTGTTATGTTTTTTGAAGGTGTGAATAAACAGGTAAACAAAGGTAAGTGAGTTGATATAGTGTATCTGGATTTTCAGAAAGCCTTTGACAAGGTCCCTCATGAGAGACTTTTGGTGAAACTAAAAAGTCATGAGATAGGAGGCAGTATACTATTGTGGATCAGGAACTGGTTAAAAGACAGAAATCAGAAGGTAGGGCTAAATGGCCAATTTTCCCAATGGAGAAAGATGAACAGTGGAGTACCCCAGGGATCTGTGTTGGGTCCGCTGCTTTTTAACATATTCATAAATGACTTGGAAATGGGAATAATGAGTGAGGTAATCAAATTTGCAGATAACACAAAATTATTCAAAATTATTAAAACCCAAGAGAATTGTGAAAAATTGCAAGAGGACCTTGATAAATTGGAAGACTAGATATCCAAATGGCAGATGAAATTTAATATGGACAAGTGCAAAGGTATGTGCCTAGGAAAGAACAACCCAAACTATGGTTACAGGATGCAAGGTTCCACAATAGGAACCACCACTTAGGAAAAAGATTTAGGTGTCTTAGTGGAGAACATGTTGAAATCCTCCACCCAGTGTGCAGTGGCGGCCAAGAAAGCAAATAGAATGTTAAAAATCATAAAGAAAGGAATGGAGAATAAAACAAAGGATATTATAATACCTCTGTATTGTTCCATGGTGCGACTGCATCTTAAATATTGTGTGCAATTCTGGTCGCCATATCTTTAAAATGGTAAAGAGGATGGAAGGATACCCCTATGAAGAGAGGCTAAAAAGGTTAGGGCTCTTCAATCCGGAAAAAAGATGGCTGAGGAGAGATATGATAGAGGTCTATAAATTAATGAATGGAGTGGTACGGGTAAATGTAGATCGATTGTTTTACGCCATCAAAATATAGAAAGACCAGGGGACATGCAATGAAGCTAAAGTGTAACCTATTTAATACTAATAAGAGAAAATATTTTTTTACTCAACGTGTAATCAAATTCTGGAATTCATTACCAGAGGATGTAGTAAAAGCTGTTAGTGTAGCTGGGTTTAAAAAGGGTTTGGACAAGTTCCTGGAGTTAAGGTCCATAAACCATTATTAAAGAGGACCCGGGAAACCCATTGCCTGCCCCAGGATAAGCATTGTGGAACCTGTGTCTTTTGTGGAAACTGCTAGGTACTTGTGATGTAGATTGGTCACTGTTGGAAACAGGATACTGGGCCTGATGGACCTTGGTCTGACCCATTTTGGCATATCTTGTGTTCTTATGTTCTGTGGGAGTCCACATCTGGTTTGATATTTTTCATCTGTTTGTAATCTTAGTTGATCTGTTCTTAAGGATGGCTTCAAACCATTTTACCACTGGCATTCTTAAGCCTAAAGTTGCCATTTTTTCCAGATGAATAGAGTGTTCCACCAAGTCAAATACAGCGATCAGATCTAATTGTACAGCTATACTTAAGGCACCTTTGTCAAGCCACAGTCCCTTTTTAATGTACATTACCAAGTTTAAGTTACAATGTAAACCACTTTGACTGAAATGATAAAGCGGTATAAAAAAAACTGTTAAGTAAAAATAAATAAATTAATTTTTCTAGTAGTGACACCAAAATGGATCTCTGCTGAATGGGTTTCAAACACTAGATTGTCTGTTTGAGTATATAATAGTAATTGGTTGGCCACAACAGTTTCTAATATTTTAGCAAGAACCAGTATATTGGTAATGGGTCTATAACTGCAGCAATTACTTTTATCCTGTTTCTTTCCCTTCAGTATCAGATTCAGTAATGCTTTTAAATTTCTTGGATAGCTATCCTGTGATAGGGCCTGTTTGATAAAGTCAGTGATCCACCGAACCATATTTTCTGGCAGGTCTCTCAGAAGATACGTTGGGCTCTATAGGAATCTTGTATCTATTGCCAGGTCTTATGGTGTTTCATCCATTCTACTTTTGTTTATAGCACCAAATTATTTTCTTTGCTTAACTAACTCTTCCCTTGTCTTAATTATATTCAGTTAAAAGTAATCAGATAATTGGTGAGCCAATGGGAGTTAAACATCATCCTCGACTATGGGCTTGGAAGTGAGTAACTTAACAATTCAAAAAAGCTCTTAAGTGCTATGCATCTTGTACAATATGATTTCTTAGCCTCATTTATAGCTTTCTTATACTGTATGCTTTGATCTTCAATTTTCAATGTCTTTTGCTATTCTGATCTTCTTTTCTTCCATTCCCTTTCTAATTTATGTATATTATATACAGAGTAATTTTAATTTCAGTAAAGTGTTGCTAAAGCCATGGTTGTCTCACTTTGGGAGATAATGTAATTTATTTTCAGAGGTGCTGTTTTTTAAAAAACCCTATTGCAATTGTCTATCCTTTTCTCTAGCATAGCCAGACTTATTTTATCAGACTGAATTTGCTATTGAAGAATGCTCCAGTTGTTTTATTCATTTTCTTTCTTACATTTATCTTCAGCACTTTCATTTAGAACTGCAAGAGATAGTGATCTGACCAGGGAATTGGGATAGAACTGGGATAGTCTGACAATTAGCCATCATTTTATCGCAATCATCATCCTGAGTGCATTAGGGTGTTCACCGAGCTTAGACCCAGATAGTTCATGGATGCTAAAAGGGTTTCTACATTTTTATCTGAATGATCTTTTAAATACAAATTGAAATCTCCTAATAGTACCAGTCTTGACTATCTTAAACTAGTACAAGTGATGAACTCACATAAATTATTTACTTAGCTGCTGCAAAACCCAGGAGAACATAGAATAGAATAAAGAAATATTTTTCCAGATCTACTGACATCAATTCTAATACATTTGCAGCTAGGTGATGCATTGAACACTTCAAATTCCAGTCTTAATGAGTTTTTACTGGGTAAAACAGAATATAAGTGTTGTGAATTATTATTTTTCTATGTATCATCTGCTTATTAAGAAGACATAGCCCACCCTAGGCTGTGGGTACACTTACACACTCCCAGTACAAATACTTCCAAAACCAGAAGAAAATAGTATAATTTTTTATCATTTTACACCCCACCCCTTACCCACCCATCCATCCTTCCAACTGGTATAGCAATTAGTCACCTAGGAGAGCCTAAACATACAAGAGTACCATCTCCAAATATCATCAGCCCATATATGTGTACCTTGGTGCCGAGGCCAGTCTGAGGTACTCAGCCCAGCACCAAGACACCTCAAAGCACCGAAATCCATACAACATCCACGCCCACCAGCCCATCCACCAAGGCAACCCACACATACCCCTTTCCACTACCCTCCCCCCACCCCCTATAGACCTGCAATTGCTATCCCCTCTACTGCTACCACAGCCTCAGCCAACCTCCAGCCCAGTTTGGGGACTCACCCTACAAATTATTCAAAACCATACTCTGGCCCCTCGGGGATAATGTCTGAATATAGTTGTCCCAGATGGCTAGAAATTTTTGAACATGCTTCCGTGCTTCCCTAGCACATACTTTGTCCAATTGCAAATGCTGGTGTAGCGCATTCTGCCAATGTCAGTAACTAGATAGTGTATCACTCCTCCAAGCCAATAGAATAATCGTTTTATCCAACACTCAAGCCAATTTAAGCCACCTCCGCTGTCTCTGCACTTTAACCCCCACCCCCTCTAGGATATGGAACAAAGCAGTCTGAAGCATCAAACACCACTGACATTGTAATGCTCTCTCCACAATAGAATGTACTTCCCTCTAGTATGACTGTACATGCAGACATGACCAAAACAGATGTCCCAAAGAGGCACCTTCTGCACTACCTTTTGGACAGCAAACCCAATCTGAGTAACCCATCTGTTGCAGCAATGCTGGTGAGAGATACACCCAATGTAAACATTTATAATGCATATCTTTCAGGGATACCATAGTCATTAACAGGGATTTGTCAATAAGTCACAATAAATCCTCTCCCATCATATTAATACTCAAATCGGTATTCCACTTGCTACCAAATGTTGACAAGTAGTCCAGAGGTAGGTATCCACAAAGGAGCTCTGGACCCTAGTTATTGTGACCCTCACTGACTCCTCAGACAAAAAAAAGTTCTCAAGATCAGTACAAAAATTGCTCGATAGATTATCCCATTTCAGCTTCCCAATATAACTACAGAGTTGATAATAAGAGAAAAGATCTACAGCATCCAAGTTATATTGGGCCTGGAACTCTTCAAATGAAAGCAGAATCCTCAATAAAAATTTGGTCTAATCGTTGCAGCCCTCTCTCCTTCCAAGCCTTAAACCGAACTGTACACATGCCTGGAATAAAGTCTGCATTACCTTGAATGGGCAAATAAACTGATTGTACAAGCGAGTGCCGCAACTTACCACATATCCTATGCCAAATTTGGCACATGGATTGAACTACACTAAAACTCCACAATACATCTGGTAATTCCCTAGGCTGAGCTTGAAGAATGAATTTAAGTGATAATGGAGCAGTTAATACTTTCTCACAGCCCAAATGGGTATAAACCTCTGTGTCAAACAACCAATCTTTCAGATATCAGAGCAAACATGCCAAATTGTAAGATCCCATGTCCAGAAGACCCATCTCCCCTCTGTACCATGAATCATGCCCCTGTGCATGAGCAAGGCGCATTACGCATGCATGGGGCACATTCTGTGCCTTGCACATGCGCAACACATGGAACATCTGTGGAACATACCTTGCACAGGTGCAACATGCCCGTATAAACGCAATGACACATGGTTGGAAGTAACACATGCTGCATATAACGCGCATTGGGATTATGGGTTGCAGGAGATGACAGCAGCTAGACATGCTATGAAAACCCTTTTTCTCAGACCATGATATCTGGCTCCTGGCCACCCTGATATGCCGTAAACAGGCCAGGCTCTTTCCTGGCTCTTCAGTCAGGCATGACATGGTGTGGCTGCAGTGCTCCTGGCAGCATGTTGCTGACAAATTCAATGCAGAAAGTGACTACCCACGGATGGTACATACATGGGCACAGGGAGGTAGAAAACATGTGACCCAGTGGGTCAGATGTGATGTATACCAGGGCAGAGGCTTCCAGTCACAGATATCCATGACAGACAGTCCATGCTCCTGAAGCATATGACCTCTTCAGGTCATTCTGGTCCAGCAACCTTATACATGTGGTTCTGTGGTGTGGGGGTGGCCACCCAGCACTGGACATGAGGTAAATGCACTGTGCTTTGGGCACACATGTCCAAACCAGTGCAGGGGGTTTGTATTGCATCATGTAATCATTCATTATGCTATATATTTGAAGCACAGTCATTAAAATCCTGGCTATGGGACAGCCAGAGTTTCTTGCCTCTGCTTGGACCCATTACAGTATGCTGCTGCTGAAGTCATAGCAGATGTATGACCCATGTAGTGGACAGGCTTGGGATATATAACCCTACCTGCGAGGGCAGATCTTGGCCTCCATCACCTATATACTCCACATGCAGCCACATGCAGTGATGTTGAGCTAACAACCTGTTTATACATTGCATGCAGGTACATACAGTCCCTTTAGTAGTACCTCCCTTCCCATGACTGGTGATGTGGAGGATTAGCATAATGGTTAGATCACTGTCTTTGTATAAGACAAGCCACAGTTCAATCCCCAGCTGTGGTTGTTCTTATTTTTTCAACTCTCCTCTATATACCGTCCAAAGACGTGCAGGGGGTCAGTTTTGCATCATGTACCCATTCATTTGTTCATATGTTTGAAACACACTCAATACAATCCTGGCTATAGGACAGCCAGAGTTTCTTGTCTCTGCTTTGGCCCATTACAGAGTATTGCTGTTGTAACCACAGCAGATGTGTGCTGCTGGCAGGAGATAGCACTTAAAAAGATATATTTTTTTAAGCCTTTCCTTATATGGGTATCCTTCCATCCCTTTTACATTTTGGTAGTTCTTCTCTGTACCTTTTCTAATTCTGCTATATCCTTTTTAAGACATGGTGACCAGAATTGCATATAATATTCAAGTTGCAGTTATACTATGGAATGATACAGAACCATTATAATATCCTTCGTTGGATTCTTCATTCCTTTCCTTCTGATTCCTAGCATTCTATTTGCTTTCCTGGCTGCCACTGCATACTAAGTAGAGGGTTTCAACATATTATCTACGATGTCACCTAAATCTTTTTCCTGGGTGGTGGTTCCTAATGTGAACCTTGCATCGTGTAACCATAGTTTGGGTTGTTCTTTCCTAGGTGCATAACTTTACATTTGTCCATATTAAATTTTATCTGCCATTTGGATGTCCAGTCTTCAAATTTATCAAATTTATCTTGCAATTTTTCACAATTCTCTTGGATTTTAACAACTTTGAATAATTTTATGTCATCTGCAAATTTGATCTCCTCACTCGTTATTCCCATTTACAGAACATTTATGAATAAGTTAAAATGCAGCAGACCCAGCACTCTCTGTTTCTATCTGTTAACCAGAATAGAACACTGCCTCCTATCCCATGACTTTTTAAATTTTGCCTAGAATCTCTCATGAGGGACTTTGTCAAAAGCCTTTTGAAAAACCAGATACATTATACCGACTGGCTCACCTTTGTCTACCTGTTTAATCAGATCTTCAAATAAATATAACAGATTAGACAGACAAGACTTTCCTTGGCTAAATCCCATGTTGGCTTTCTTCCATTAAACTATTACTGAATATCTACATGTTCAGTAATTTATTTTTTATAGCTTCTACCATTTTGCCCAGTACTGATGTCAGGCTCACTGGCTGTAATTTCCTGGATCACTCCTAGAACTCTATGTTTATGTTTCAGTCTATTCCTTCTGATCACACTCATACTATGTTAAACTATTACGTTTCTGGGGTCCTTGGGCAAGATTGGAGTTTGTCAGCTTTGGCCACATATCTTTGTTCCCTTAAGTGTCTGGTCCACCTCTCATGTACACTAGTTGAGTTACTCTTGCAAGGTGTCCCCAGGAGGGTCTCCCCAGGAGAGTCTCCTCAAGGCTCTCTGTTTAGGTGAGGGATATTTGGGGACATTCCAAAGTGTTTCCAACAGTTAAAGTGTGCTTCTTCCATCTTCTCCACAGAAATATTATTCCCAATACATGCGGATCCAGGAAGGGAGTTCATTCCAGCATGTTCTAGACCTGGAGCAGGTTGTCTTTAGACTCCAAGTCTCTCATTTTCATATGGACTCCTTCGGGTACATCATTGCATTGGCCAGGTAGGGATGCTCCCACCTCCTGAACCTTGCTATGGAATTTGTTACATTCCCATTGTGAACATCATTAGCTTTTTTCTGCTTCTGTGTTCTAAGCCACCTCTTCATGTCTAGGCCTTGCCTTGGAACTAGATATGGTTCCCCAAACATTTATCAAGGTAATAGTGGAGGTAACAGTGCTTCTCTGCATGTACAGGTCCTGGTTGTCCATGTCTGCATGCCTGGACATCAGGTTGACCTGGTTAGTGTCTTTGTTGAAGGCCAAAGTTGACACAGGCCTGGTGAGCTCTGGCTGGAATAACTGGAATTGGGAATTTTCTTAACTAAGTGAAGCCTGATTCTTTCCCAGGACTTGAGTTCTTGGAGGTTGGTTCTACTCTCTTTATGAGCCTGAGTCTTCTCCAACCCTCGAGTGCATAGCATTGACCTTGCATCACCTAATCTTCTGATCTCCAAGTTCCCTGTCATTCTTCCAGACCATCCTCTCCCCCAGGAGATCAAGGAACAATTGAAGTAGTGGTTGGAAGCACTGGAGGAGATACATTACTTGTCATCTTGGCTACCAGCTAGGAGGGCTGGCAGTGTAAGGCCTGTTCCAGTTGGCCCAGGGACTCTGTTCCCCTCCCACCCCAGGGAATCTTCTGCTTGGGGCCAGAGCAGTCAGTTTAGCCCTGTATTCTTTACTGGAAGCAGTGACTGTGTGATCTTAGATATATCCCTCACAGTCACATACATCTTCAACTGAAGCAGAACTCGCAGACCGCAGGGGTTCTCGGAACCATACAGCTGTGCTGTTCGGTGGAGGAACATTTGATAAGTGCCATTGCTGTACTCATCACAAACTCTGATAGCATGCAGTCTGACTTTCTGTGTTGCAACCCTGTGAGTCCTGAAAAAATGAGAGCTCAGCCCATCCATGTGACTTCATAGTGCAAAGATGGGGGTCTTCTAGTACTCCATTTAATGGCCATTCAAGTGAATGCCAGCTGGGAAGCTATTTCAGATGCAGAAAGATTCCACAGTTCACAGGCTTGGTCACACTTTCTCGGGTATATCCTAGGGAAGAGATGCTGGGTGACTTCCTTTTTGACCATGGGTAAGCCATTTTCTACACAGATTAGGACCAATCCAGACCTGGTGATCTGAGGGGCTGTGGATTGACCTCAAGCATGGTATTACTCAGAATCTTGAGCCAAGTGGTGTTGCCTTTCTTTTGCTCTTCAAGATACGGACCTATAATAAGAAACATGGTGGGGATCCTGATAGGTAAGTTTCCAGGGGCCTTCTCACTTAGGGCCTGATCCTTGCAGGCACACACCTGTCATTATGATTTGCTTGGGAAAGGAGAACCTCTAAGCCCTTAGCTGTTGTTAAAGCCCTTAGCTGCTTGGGACCTGGTGAGCCTCTAAGCCCTTAGCTGTTGTTAAAGCCCTTAGCTGCTTGGGACCTGGTTAGCCTCTAAGCCCTTAGCTGTTGTTAAAGTTCTTTAGCAGTTTGACCTGGACCAGAGCTTGACCCTTCATTCTCTGGGTTTGAGTGGTAGTCCCATTCTGCTACAGGAGTTACCAGCAAGGGATTCTTCAGTGTATCTTGGTGATCATTCTTTCAACAGGAGTGAACCAGTTCTGTCCACCTGATTGTCCTGTTGAGTCCCAGAGGGCTTCTGTAGTAGAAGGCTCTGAAATGACCTCCTTTAGGGCTAAGTGTAAAGTCTCCCTTGTGGGTTGGTTTCTTACTACCCTTCCACGGGACTCTAGCATCCACCAAGTGGTGTCCGTGTTGCAGCCCTTGACTGCCAACAGACTATTCCAGTTATTTTGATGGCTTCTTCTATTTTGAAGCCTATGCTAGCCCTTTATTATCCTGACCGGACTTTGGTTCTGCCTTCCTTCATAGGGAAGGATCTTCAAACAGACCCCTCACAGTGGCTAGTGGACAGGCATAGGGTGTTGCTTGGGGTCATAGCAATTGCTCATTCCTCCCACTGATCATTCTTCTGGCCTCTTCAGAATTTCAAGGAAGTGCTGGCAGAGGTCAAATCCTCATGAGAACATAAGAACATAAGATATGCCATACTGGGTCAGACCAAGGTCCATCAAGCCCAGTATCCTGTTTCAACAGTGGCCAATCTAGGTCATACGTACCTAGCAGTACCTCTATTGCCTGTTGGTCTATGGAGGCAATTAGGAGCAGTGAGCATTCTGCTAGGTAAGTGCTCTCGACCACCTTCTTGAGTGGAGTCCTCTCTGGTTTCCCCTGAGGACATTTATATGGTTTTCTGGCCATCATTGATCATATTTGTGAAGCCTTACAAGTCATTCATGTGGGTTATTTAGGTAACACTTTTAACAGGATAGTCTGTTTTGTTTGTCATCTTCCTCCATCCTGGGTAATCCCACTCATATGGATTGGTCTAGCAGGATGATAAGTAAGGATAAATGTTAAATTCCCAATCATTTACTTTCCTTGAATCTTGCTCGACCAGTCTAGGACTTGCCTTGGAAGATTGCTGTTGCAGGTTGGAAATCCTTCTGCCTTTTGGTCGCATTAGCGATATCAGTGCCTGTAAGACTGTAGTTTTGGGGAATCAGGCTATCATAATGGACTTAATCAGTTTTGTGGTCTGACTCTAATTTCCTCATGGTAAGAGAGCCAAGTACTGTACTTATTCATATACTTTTCCATTAATAACATTTTCTGAATTTTTCAGTCATGCTTACTGCTTGGGAAGTGCCATACTGGTTTCTTTTAGTGCTATATCAGAGGATATACCAAGTGATGACATCACTGAAAGTTGTTCAAGTCTGCCTCCAGCTGTTGACAAGGGAGCATACCCCACTTGTCTGGACTGGTTTAGCAGGATTCAAGGAAATTCAGTTATCAAGTATGTAAAGTTTGTTAGTGTGTATGGGATGATATTACAGCCTGACATTCTGTGATTTTTTTCCAATTAGAGGTTCAGTGATGTTGTAAGACCTACTGTAATATTGCAAAAATGAACATGAATTATGGTGGCATTTTATAGACTAACATGTTTATTCAGGCATGCGCATTAGAGGATAAGAGTCCAGTGATGTATGAAGTGTAAAGAGGTGGGTAAATAGCCATGACGATGAATTATGTATGTGTAGTAAGGAGGATACATAGTACAGAAAAGGCATTAAGAAATGTAAATCAAGGTACAGAAAGGGGGAAATAATAACAGCATATTTAAGATAATGACAACTGTGGTGCCTTTCATAGGTAGGGCTAGTGCTATGAAAATCCTGGGAATTAGTGTTGTTATGGAATGGCCTACTAAGATAAAACCAGAATTTGAAAGTATTGATTTTCTGTATGGCACGTTTTAAGTGGAAATGTCCCAGCTCCATTGTTGGGAGAATTTCTGTAGCTACAGAATGTGTACTACAGAACTCAAAGTGCAGGGTTTATACTAGTTGAAGGACTGATAGCAAAAGGTTATTGACCAAACAGCTAGAGGTAAACATTTGTGACTGTGTCACATGATTAAGGTTACCGGATTATTTTGCAGGCAAATCTGGGACACTTATCAGAAGTGTGCGAGTTTGTTGGGGGAGGGGGAGGAGGGAAGGGAAAACTTAGTTTCAGGTTTGAGCAACAAGGAATAAAGAGGAGTCAGAACTGTGCCCCCATCCTTCCCATGACGGCAACAATATTACTTTGAAGTAGACAAATGGATAGACAAATAGAAACAGTGATGCATTTCCTCAGTACTGTGCAAAATGCATGGATGGCAACTCTACAGCACAAACTGACGGGTAATTCAACAAATTGAAAATATTTTTTTTTCTAGCTGCTCTTTCTCCATTGCTAGAATCGGGGACAGGAGGCTGCTAAACAGATTGGCATCGGGGACACAGCTCTGAACTCAGGGACAATCCACGAAAATCGTGGACATTTGGGATCCTTACACATGATCTTCCTCTATGTGGAAAGGAGGGGCTGCAAAGTTTAGGTAGTTTTTGATCTGTATTTTGTACTCAGTCAGCACTTCCTCACTGTTAGTAAGGTCTGCTAGCACTGTGACATATTCTCTGTGTATTGTACAATATAATTGTGTATAAGGAGAGCAGTATTAAATGACTACCAGTGCATTTTTTCTAGCAAAACAAAAAAAGGTGCTGGTACTCATATGCAGAACTCTTTCACTAATATAAGAGGACCACGGGCCAATTTCAGCAGGTAATGAAAAAGTGCTGATACTCCGTACCACCGTGTACCCCCTCAAAAAAGCCCTGGTGACTACCAACAGTTTACAGATCCTCAGATATTTTCTGAAAAATATGGAGGCTAAATGAATGAAAAGAAGGTACATGGATTTGAAAATGAAATTTCCAAGTTTGCTTTTCTAGGCCTGCCTCATCTCTATGTCCAGCACTGCCCTTTTCCCTTACAGAGAAAATTATGCATGGTATTGACAGTATACATACTTTATCCCCATGAAGGCCTGGAATGATTTACATAGGAGCTTTTTCCACTGGTAAAACCTAATTTTTCCCAAACAAAGTATTGTTATGTGCAACTACTGAAAATGTCTGTTATTGATTCACAGTAAGTTCTTTCGTTTGGGACTACAAAGAACAGGTTACAGGGCCAAAGTGGTTCTACCTACATCAGGTAGATTCAGATAATATCTTGCTTATGTTCTACTCTTATCTTGCTTAGGTTCTACTCTTCTAAGCAGCAGAGAGCTCCAGTGGTCCTATGAAATTATTGCAATGTGACCTGTATTTGTTCTGGTATTTTTCCAGAGCAGGGGAGGTTACTGTTGCACAGTGACATACTGCTGGGAGGAGACTCCTCTGGGAAGGGACTTCAACTACTATAAAAATTCTACCCAAAGACAGAATCTTCTTTTCTGGCTCCACAGGCACTACAGCACAGTGATAAGTGTAAGAGTCTTCCCTAAGAAGGGGGGGGGGGGGGCAGATTCTTTTGATTGGCCTGGTCATTGTACCAAAATGATGGAGCCACCTGATTAGATACTGCATCAGGAGGAGCAGTGGGGTTGAAGGGTGACACAGGTTGCTTAGGCCTTGCCATCGTATCTGTGCAGACACTGCCAGCTGAAGAGGAGAGGAGTCAGTCATGCCAGTGGAATGGAGAAAGAGTAAAGCAACAGAACAGGAGAAAGAGTAAAGCTGCTGGTTCAAAGGAGAAAAGAAGATCCAAAAGAACATCCCTCTGACCCAGTGACACCAGAGCCCGAGCTACCAAAATGCTACAATGTGAACAGCAACCACAGTAGCTACTGCTCAGAAGGTACACTGAAAGAATGTAAGTGCACGAAGAGGTTTTCCTCTATTAATGATAAACCACAGAGCAAGGAGTGGATAAAGAATTGTAACCACTTTAATATATTTCTGTTTCTGCTTCTCTTTGAATTTTTTGCCATTACTGTCAATGTTCCTCAGTTTCTTCAATTACGAGGTGTGACGAAAAAGAAATGAGACTGTGGCAGCCACGCCCATGACTCAATGCCAATTTGCTAACTGCTGATGTCACTGTGTTGTGCAACATCTCGCCACTATTCTGCTATAATATTTTTCATCTCTCTCACTCTGTTTTTCTTTTTCAGTTTTTTTTGTAGCACACTGCTCCATCGCTTTGTCATGCAACTGGAGGTAGCAGAAATATTGAGCAAAGAATCAACTTGAAATTTCTGGTTAAGTTGGAGAAGGGCCCAAATGAGTGTCTCCAACTTCTCCAAAAGGCTTATGGAGAAGATGCAATGTCAAGGCTGTGAGTCTTCGAGTGGCACAAACGCTTCAAGACTGGCCACGAGGAGGTGGAGGATGACCCCAAGTTAGGATGGCCTTCCATGACAAAGACAGCTGAGAACATTGACAGAGTGAACCAGCTGGTGCAGAGTGATCACAGATTGATGGTGCAGATGATAGCTGAAGAGCTCAGCCTGAACAGGGAGTCAGTGCGGATCATCTTGGTGCAGGAACTGAGGATGCGGAAGGTGTGCACCAAGATGATGCCCAAGCTTCTATTAGACGACTAGAAGGAGCACTGAGTCAATGTTTGTCGAGACTTCCTAGAGAAGATTGGAGAATATCCAGAGTTCATTGGAGTGGAGGAGTGGCCTAGTGGTTGGGGCAGCAACCTTGGGCCGGAAGGACTGGGGTTTCTAGTCTCACAGGTGCTCTTTGTGGTCTTGGGCAAGCCACTTAACCCTCCATAGCCCATGTTCCCTGTAAAATAGTTGTCTCCAAGTTATAATGCCCTGTTCAATGTAATTTCAGTTTGTTCAATGTAAACTGCACTGATGTGGAATAGTGTGGTATATAAGAGAATGTAAATAAATAAATAAGTCATCACAGGAGATGAGACTTGGGGCTTCCAGTACAACCCTGAAAGCAAGAGACAGAGTCTGCAGTGACAGACTCAACTGTCACCCAGACCCAAGAAGGTGTGCATGTCCAAATCAAGGATCAAGGTCATGCTGATTGCATTCTTCAACCAGAAGGGAGTGGTCCATCATGAGTTTGTGCCTGAGGGTCAGACAGTCAACCAGCACTTCCACCAGCAGGTCCTCAATCACCTCCATGACTGGGTTTGGTGCAGCAGGTGGGCTCTGCGGAGAGACAAGTTGTGGCTGCTCCATGATGACAATGCACCCGCACACACCACACCCAGTGTGAGGCAGTTCTTGGCCAACAAACAGATCACAGCTCTCGACTACCCTCCTTATTCCCCAGATCTCACACCGTGCGACTTCTGGCTCTTCCCCAGACTGAAGACTGTGCTCAAGGGAACTCATTTTGCCTCTGTAGAAGAAATCAAGGCCACTGTGACGAGGAAGCTGAGGGACTTCAAGGAGGAGGACTTTACCAAGTGCTTCCATACGTGGCAGAAGCAAATGCAGAAGTGCATTAACTCTGGCGGGGATTACTTTGAAGGGGACAATACGTAATTTCTCTGTATATTTTGTAATAAAATATTTATGTGGCAGTCTCATTTCTTTTTTGTCACACCTCGTAAATCCTTTGGTTTAGAACATAAATCCTAGAATGGACTCTGTTACTGAGAGAAAAGGTAGAGGAGTGAATGGAGTGAAGATGCCAAAGGCCTTCGAATGTATACTGGTTCCGCTTCAGGAACCCTAATTCTCCTTGAGAGTAGAGACTGAAAGGACAGCGTTGCACTTGAAAAATGTGCCCTCCCCCTCCAGCATGCCAGACAACATGCTGAGCCACTGCAAGGGGCCCACAGCCTGACAGGGGCAACATTTAGAAAATAGAGATCCAGAATGGAAAAACAGAGCCAGAATGCATACTGTACCTGAATGTAACTCACCTTGATCTCCCCTTGGAAAGGCATGAGATAAATGCTAAAAATAAACGAATAAAAAATAAATGACTGACTACAAGTTGAGATCTCTAAGGTGAAGCAAGCTAAAGAGCAGAAGCAGTACTCAGGAGAGAAAGAATCTGAAAGTCACGCTCTGAGTTGAACTGGTAACAGAAAGAAAGAAAGTTAATAATCCAGCACAAAAGGCCAATGAAGGCCTAACAGCAGCTATAACTAAACTTAATGCAGATATGGAAGTTGACAAGGAGATCATGCTAAATAAGGATACATTACGGATGTGATTTTCAATGTTATGTCTTTTGTAAATGCAGAGGACTGTAATGTGCAATATAGAAGCAAAAGCTCTGGTTGCTTTACATGTAGAAGTCAGTCAAATGTATCATCCAAAGACAAAACACAGCAAGTGCTGGACTCATAGGGAGAGTGATAATATAACAGGCCTCTTCCATACTTGTGCAACGAGTATATACAAAACTTGCACACATTTTCAAATTTTACTTTCTTTTTCATAATTATTCCACCAACACTGTACTCACATATTTACACTCACTATTTAGTATATATAAAATTACCAAGAAAATGTATGCTTGCTTTTGAAAATCCAAAAATATGCGTATAAGTTCAAAGTCTACCCCAACCTTGCCCAGGAAATTCTCTGCTTGCTGCAGGTGAAAAAATATGTATGAAATTGCATTTTTTTTTTTTTAGTGTCATCAAGACAGTGTTGACTCATAGTGACCCAGCTACCTCTGGGTTTTCTTGGCAATGTTTCACCAGAAGTAGATTGCCAGCCTTTTCTTCTGAGGCAATGGAGGGTGAAGCAACTTGCGCAAGGTCACAAGGAGTGCCAGTGGGAATCAAAACCTTGATTTTCTGGATACTAGACAGTTGCTCTAACCACTAGGCTACTCCTCCACTCAAATTGCATCATGCACATACTTTTACCCTCATACGCTCCCATGCATTTTTATAACAAGACACTTCCACATGCTGTCTAAACCTCTGTTTTATGTGCATACATTACTTTTAAGATTACCCCATAAATTTATTATCTGAAAAATGTAATTTAAACTTTGAAAATATTCCTGACTTGGTCAAGCTGTACAGTCTGAGATTGAGTGAGTCCCAAGAAATTTTGGAGCCTATTGATACTGTGCTAGAAATCCGAGATAGACGGAAATGCATGGTAGAAGAACTGAGAGGTAACTATGTGGCAGCAATATTGCTTGCAGCTTGCCTAATTTACCCGATCCTCTAATAAAAGTTTTTGAAATTAGATCAGAAGTTGAATTATCTTAGAAGTATGCAAAAGGCAAACTCATTAATGAGTTCGGGTACAGAAAAAACAAGGGGCAGGAAAGTCCAGGGCAGAGATACCGGGACTTAAGCTTTTTTTAAGAAAGAGCAGGATGAAATAAATAATAATAAAAGGGAAAGGAGATGCCCTGATGCAGAGAACCTTGTATTACAGCCATGTGCTATAGCTCAGTTCATGGTTTTCTAACACAAACTGCCAATTTTTACTCAAGGATGCAGTAAACAAATTTAAATCAATAAATTCAAGTAAATGCCCACATGGATTTGTGCCCCTGCATTCATGAGCAATAAAAGGTCACCAGAGGTGAAGATAGACACTACACCTCAGATGGCCATCAGGCCCAGACCACTGATCCCTCACCAACCTGTTCCAAACTTCTTACCCAGTCCGATTTCAACAAAAAATCAATTGTGGCCTCAGCAGCCCAGTATCCACCCCACTTCCCATTCCCTGATCCACATTCAAAACATTGGTGCCCTAGGCGGGCCTTCCATCCTGCTGCTCCCATTGCCCCCCCCCCATTTTGCCCATTCCATTTGCCACATCAGCACCCCCTCTGCTGCAGACTTCCTGTTTATACAAAACCAGAAGTCTGGGGCCGAAGCGACAGACTGAATAGAATGAAACTTCAATGCAGTCTCGGAGACAGAGGGTAAGTGCTGCATTGCTGCTTCAGAAGTAATTGCTGCTGCTATTGGCCCCAGAGAGGGGTGCCAACAGCAGTAGTAGGCATGGGGGGCATCCCCCCCCCCCCCCAGAGGGCCAGCACTCTAAGTGACCACCTAGTTCACCTAATGGTAGCACCAGCCCTGTTGGTGGCAACAGTGGCCAATACCCACCACCCTATAACCCTTTCAAAAATATTGCCGTCAAGTGGCCCTCCCATCCCTCCCACAAAGCATTACTTTGCCCTGCACTGTCCTGCTGGACCCCCTCCACCCCCCCACCCCCCATACCTTCAAAAATGATTGAAGGAGGCAGGAGAGGGAAGATATGAGAGAGTAGTTTAAAAACCTTCCTGGTATGAATGCACAGGAGGAGCAGGAGGAGAGCCTCTGTCCATTGAAAGAAACTTCTACAACAAAGGGGCATAGGATGAAGGTAAAAGGGGATAGAGTTAGGAGTAATTTGAGCAAATATTCCTTTATGGTAAGAATGAAAAATGCATGGAATAGTCTCCCACTGGAAGTTGTAGAGAAAAAGACTGTACCTGAATTCAAGAAAGCATGGGATAAACACAGAGCATCTCTAAGGGAAAAGAAAGGATTGTAGGGCCCGATATTCAGCGTCGGCAGCTAGCACTGCTAACTTGGCTAGCCACCACCACTGAAAGTTAAATCTGGACATTTAATGCCGGGGTCATATCCAGTCGCTGCATTTGTTACTTTCTAACTGGGTCAGGGGCAATTTTGAACCGCTGCCCAGTTAGCGATACTTGGTGAAAGTTAAGTCACGGTTTCCTGCGCTTGTCCTTAGCTGAATATTGCTAACCAAGCAGCGGCCCAGTATCACCTGCATAGCGAGCACTGCCTCCTCCACCCTGCCCTGGAATGCCCCTGACAAGTCCTGATACTCATGCCACTGAGTATCGGCCAGTGTTTGCTATGGATGGCAGACAGCATAGGCCATATGGTCTTTGTCTGTTGACTTGTATCTGTTTATATCCACGTGTAAATCTAGCCCTTTCTAAAGATCATCATCATGTACACATGGATGTCATTTCCATGTACAAATACCAGATTTTTCCATGTGGAAAATGCAAATAAGATTTTTAATGTAACCCCCATAATCAATTTAAATGTGCTTTTTTGGTAAAGGCAGTGTACTGGTGGGGTTTTGGAGAGTCCGCTGTAAGTCTACCTTTTGAAGGTGTAGTCTCCAGAATTGCACACAGTACTCCAAATGAGGTCTCACCAGAGCCTTACACATAAGTACTATCATCTCCTTCTTCCTGGCCACTTCTCTTCATATGCAGTCACACATCCTCCTAACTTTCGCTGTTGCTTTTTCCACCTGTTTGGCTGCCTTAAGATCATTAGAAACAATCACTCGCAGGTCCTGCTCTTCTTTCATGGACAGAAGCACTTCACCCCCTATGATGTTCTGTTCCCTTGGATTTTTGCAGGTCAAATACATGACCTTGCATTTTTAGCATTAAATCTCTGCTGCATAAGAGGAGAGCCTCTTTCAATGGAAAGAAAACTCTGCAACAAGGGGGCATAGGATGAAGTTGAAAGTGGATCAGGCTGCTTTTTTATCCCGATCCACTTAGTCTCCTGCTTGCCAACTATGCCAGCTAGTCTCCTCTTTGCCTTACCATATATTGCATATCTATGCTGCTTTTAAGTTAAGTACTCAAACTTTTGATAATGAATAATATACACATGTTTTTGAACCTTAAATGATAAAAATCGACATCGCCGTCTGGTGTGGATGATATTAAAGTTCTCTCCTCCCTCAGCGTTTTCCAACAAAGAAAACCTTTTTCAGGATATCTTTAGGGCAATTTTGGTGACTATTTCAATTGTTTACCATTCCCCTAGACATATCCTAGTGCCCGGTTGTGTTGTCTGTCCTGAACCACATCTCCCTTCTCAAAGCTCACTTTTCTCAGCTCTAGTCTACTTGGCTTAGCCCCAGACCCCTTGTCTGAGCTGCCTTCTCCCAGCCCCATCATCAATTCACTTCCCTCATTTTTATTTATTTATTTATTTACATTCTCTTATATACCGTGCTATTCTGCATCATCTCCCTTGTCCAAGCCTCAACCCTCTTATCCCATCCTCAGTGCCATTTTCTCAATCCCCTTGAATCAGCCCCAGCCCCTTTCTCCCAGCCCCATTCTTCTTCTCTCAGGCCTTCCCCCTTTGTCCTACATACATCTGAAGTTTTGGTATAGTGCCAGGAGCTTGCACTTTCTTCCTGCCACTGTGTTGTTCTTTGCATGAGAATACAGAAAATGCCTGTTCTCACATTTTAAACCCTTGCACAGTGCCGACAACAGAGCCACCCAAAGAATGACACAATAATAGGAGCAAAAGAGCAGTCTCGTACTGTTATGTAGTAGTAAAGGGTGAACCAGTAAAATAGGACTTCAGCTCACTTGAACTTCAGCACACTGGACAAATGCTTCGTTGGCTCACCCATTAAGCTGCCATGACTTAGTTCATAAATACTCACATACGAAAAAGTCTATAAAAACAATATTAGCATTATTAAGCATATTTTCTTTTGTACTGTGATGGGTTAATAGAAGACTCCCGATAAGAAATCTGAAATTTTGTGAGTATTTTTATGTCAGGTTGGGACACCAACAAAATCCTTGAACCAAAATCTCAAAGTTCGTCTCCAGCACTGTCTTGAAAACTCATACTTTAAAATTAAAGTTATATGCAGCAGCCAAATCTGAAAGGGAGAAAAGAAAGGAACCTCTTAATCAGATCTGAGCATGTTAAATAGCCCTTTTGTAATACCTGTACTGCCAGTGAATACCCACAAAATGAAACATTGCTGCTTTTGACAGATCCTGCAATATTACAAAACACAGTTATAAGATCCCTCTAGTGACAGAAATAATTGTGTAAACATCAGCCTTCCAGCTGAATGATTGCTGTAAGTCTTATTGTTAATGTTTAAATCTTTATAAATCAACTCCTGTGCACTCAAGTTAAGAATTGTGGATGCAGTCCATTGACCGTTACTCTTGGAAGGTCACAATCTAACCTAGTTCACCCTACATGGTAATGACCCAGACAACAGGTCACCTAGGTTGGGAGGCCAAGCAGGTGTTCCCTTTATATATTTATCTATTTCATTGACTTAATCAATCCATGCTCTCTCATAATCCACTATTATTAGACATGAGTAATAGTGGATCTGGGCCCAAATGAAATCCCTTTCCATTACTACATTCTCTTGATCAAAGGCACCCTGCTCAAGAAAGAGGTTTTCCAAGAGGTTGAGCAGAATTTGTGCTGTAAACTGAACAAAGGGTAAATATCTTTCCTGCTCAATATCCTTTTATCAAAATGTGTTTTCCTTTCCTCTTGACCCTGAACATGTGAATGGTATTATTCCTAGCAAGTAGAATTCCCACTCCATGTTTTACCCCCTTTTGCCAGGGTGAAAAAAAGATTGATTCCTTTTCCAATTTAATCTAATTTCCTTTTCTCTCTGAAAATGTGTTTCTTGTAAGAAGTAGACATTGAATTTCAGCTTGCCAAGTTCCTAATACAATCTCTTTATCTTCACCAGAGAGTTCAAATCCTTGACATTCAGTATAGAGCCAGAAGAAAATCAATTATTACTCATTCTAATTGCAGAACCCTTTTTGTTTATTTTCACTTATATAAAAAGAATCTTTTTCTTTTCTTATCTCGCCTCTTATTATATCAGCATGAACTCTGAAATTTTTAAGAAATAAATCAACTAATCCTCACCCCATCCTTCCTCCAACCCCCTCCTTTCTATCCACTTTGATGTATCCCCATTAATTATAAAAATCTTCTCAGCTGGTTCAGACTGTATCAGTTAAGATCTACCTCTCCCCTTCTCAAGTAAACTGTTTCAAGGCAGAAATCTGTGATTGCTAAAATAAATTGTTCTACACTATTTAGGTTAACTGGAAAGGCACTCTTGGTTAATTTGGGAAGAGGGATGTACGTCCCGACATTCAGCGCTTGCGGCTAGCTCTGCTAAAGTGGCCAGCTGCCAGTGCTTAACTTAAAACCTGGCTATCCAAAGCCTGGGACATTTCTGGGCTCCGGCATTGAATATCTGGGCTGCCCAGATTGCCGTGAAACTAATCAGGCAGCAGCAATACTCAACAGCTGCTCAGTTAGCTTCTGCAGTGAAAGGCCAGAGTTTCCTGAGCCTGACTTTCCGTGCATATCGCTAACTGGGCAGAGGCTCAATATCACAAACGTTTTCCATCCTGCGACTTAAGCTACATGCAGAGAGCCATTTGCAGCAGAAGAATGCAGCAACGCTAAAGGAATGGTAAGAGACATCACATGATGGCTGGGGGAGGATGGGCAATAAAATCCAGGGCACGAGGGTGCAATTTATAGCCATCATGGCAACCTGGTGCCTGGAATTTGTCAAGCCCTGCGGTAATCAATTGGGGTCCGCACTAGATAGTGAGACATTATCTGAAAATCCTCTTTTGGGACTACAAAGCATTGATGCTTGAGTAGTCTCAATTTAGTTCACATCATTTTTATTGAAAATTTTTTCCAAAAGAGGTTACCTGCAGGTGCGACATTACTTAACCTCAATAAATATACGAGTAGTCTCAATTTAAAGTATGCTGTTTTAACTAATTGCCTGAGATGAGGTTTAAATGTTAAACCAACATCAATTATTATCCCCAAGTATTGGACTTCCCTTACTATAGGAATCAAATGTTCTCCAGTTTGAATCCTTTTCCCTTACCACACAGGTACATCATTATTTCAACTGCATATATTTGGAACTGTAGCTCCAAGTTCTCAAGGGTGTCACAGAATGGCCTCAGATGCAGACTAAAGAGTGTTGCCTAGAGCACAGAGTCTGGGGGTACACCACATGTGCAAGGAGAGCAATTCAGATTGTTCTGATGTGTATCTGACCTGCTTCTGCCTATCTTTCAAATAGGACGGGAACCACTACCAATTCTGCAACCCCTTAACCTGCATAATTAGATATCATGCCACAAACGCTGTTGAGATATCAAAATATACCACCACCACAAATATCCAATCAAATGTATATTTCGATTTATTAGCCCCAATCCAATGTATAATGAATCTAATTGCTTTTTCCTGTTTATGTAAATCATTGCTCAATTGAAATGTGTATCTTAAAAATTCACTGTATTGTATGATACATTATGATTCTGTAAAGTAAACCGCTACTGATCGTAGGAAGTAGCGGTATACAAATGTTTACTAAATAAATAAAATAAATAAATAAATAAATCCATGTTTCTAGTGCCAATAACCACTGATCTATTGTTGAAGCTAATAGTGTTTCTATATGGAAATCAGCATGGAACTCATACCGATGCTCATGCAGTCTTTGAAGAAATATAGTCCTTTAACTGTTGATGCATTACCTGTTCCACTAGCTTGGCCAAAAATGGCAAATTGTCCTTGTTATTACCAGATTTCAAAATAGATTGTTCTGTTGATTTTTTCAAAGCTTCAGGAAACACGCTTTCCTTTAAAGACCAATTCACAATTAATTGAAGTGACTCAGTAAAATCTGCCGGGGAAACCTTTAGTAGTCCTACTGGGGCAGGGATCAAATGGGCTAGCAGGGGTTTCCATGTCACTCATAACCCTCTATAATTGAATGGAATAAACCACCATAAAATCATTCCATCCATCGATATGCCCTTCATCTTAGTGAGTATTCCACAACTCATTTAACTGCATTTCTTTTTTTTACATTATACCTAACACCGTTTTGATTTGCAAATAAGTATTCCATGAATGTTTGGCAAGAGATTCCTGACTTCTCGATCTTACTATCATATGCCAACACGAAAAATGTAACTATCCCAAATAGTTCTTTTGGCCTATATGAGGTGGTCCCAAATACAAATAATTACTCCATTAATAACATGTCAAGATGAAGATTCTTAAGAAAGGAGCAAAAACATTATGTTTAAAGACTCAGGGATGTCTCAGACCAGCGGCTTAAAACAAAGGCACAAAAGTGTCTTATAATGCCGTCATAGCATCAATGACTGTCCCTTTGCCAACGATGTGTCTCAAAAATTTTATTGTATATGTGATTAAATAATTCTAAAGCTCCTGTCAAAGGTATTCAACAGCGTGCTGAAAAGTAGTTTGAAATGTAGTACTTAGCTTAAAAATGCTTAAAAAAAGCTAAGTACTACATTTCAAACTACTTTTCAGCACGCTGTTGAATACCTTTGACAGGAGCTTTAGAATTATTTAATCACATATACAAAAAAATTTTTGAGACACATCGT
The DNA here is from genome assembly GCA_033557465.1 of Ichthyophis bannanicus. Taxonomy (NCBI): domain Eukaryota; kingdom Metazoa; phylum Chordata; class Amphibia; order Gymnophiona; family Ichthyophiidae; genus Ichthyophis; species Ichthyophis bannanicus. The sequence goes on along the minus strand of CM066031.1, from coordinate 924,517,292 downwards.
TGGCAAAGGGACAGTCATTGATGCTATGACGGCATTTTAAGACACTTTTGTGCCTTTGTTTTAAGCCGCTGGTCTGAGACATCCCTGAGCCTTTAAACATAATGTTTTTGCTCCTTTCTTAAGAATCTTCATCTTGACATGTTATTAATGGAGTAATTATTTGTATTTGGGATCACTTTTGATTGCTCTACGATTTGACCTACATATATTTTTGTGTGACTATATGAGGTTGTGGCAAGCTTAGCCCGACAGTAGGCACTCTTTGCCTGATCCACAAAGATTTTATATTCCTTAACTGTCTGTCGGTGCGCTTCTTACAATGTATATGTTTTGCTTTCACAAGTGTCTTTCTAGTGCCCTCAAATTCCTCTTTTCTTCAAAATTTCTATCAGTAAACCATGGAGCCCAATGACTTCCATGCATCCTAAATGATTTCATTGGTTCAATCGGGTTACTATAGATTTCAAAATCTCACTTTAGGTCGGAGGGACTGGGGTCTCTAGTCCCATGACCACTCCTTGTGGCCTTGGGCAAGCTACTTAACCCTCCATTGCCTCAGGTTCACTTAGATTGTGAGCACTTCGGGGACAAGGGGAATAAAAAGTACCTGATAGTATACATGTAAACCACTCTGATGCTCAAGTAAAGGGTGGTATATCAAGTGCCTAAACCATAAACCATAAAAGGTTACCTTCTGAGTTAATTCCAAGTTCTCTATAAACATAGCCTTTTGTTTCTGCCATTTCTGATACCAAATACAACATTTCTATTAACACAAATGTGTTAACAAACTGTAAAAAAAGACAGAAAATTGGAAAAAAAAAGTCTGAAAAGTATCCAAAAGCTAATCAAATGGTTGTTTTTTTTATCCATGCAAATCCCTAATACATGTTTTTCTGTTTGTAGGTCTGCCAGTATTAGGGACATATAAAAAATGTTTTCCATGCTTTCAAGACGGTAGGAATTGATTTAGCAATAGCAGTTAATAAGGGTGAGTAACTCAAAGTGATTTACATTTTTGGAAAATGCTGTGTTTTCTTTGAGGATGGAGTCAAGGCTACTAACAAAAAACTATACTGATGGAAGCACTATTTAAGGCTACATGGGCTAAAATGGCAACTTAAGGCTAGCTTTCATCCTGGAAAGAACAATTGAATTTGTTTGCATGGCCATCCCTAAACATCAGAAGAAAGACCTGGAGCTATTGAATGATTCCTTGTAGAATTTCAGTAGATAAGTGAGTGGGAAACCCCCTAACTAAGCGGGTAATTTTATAAAGTCATTTTAACACTTAGAAAATTACCTTAGACTTTAAAGTATGTACTGTGGCATAAATGTAAGTACTTTCACTGCAGGGGTCTCTGGGAGTGTGGTCTGGATGGGCAGAATCATAAACTAAATGCACTGATTAAAAAGTATGCTAATCTACATGTGTAGTCATGTACACTACTTATGGACATGTACTGTACATCTGCTCTACAACCTCAATGTAGCTGTGTTTATTGCTGGATTGGTCATGATATTTTATGAAGGCACATAGGTGCCTATGTGTCCTTATAAAACTGGGCCAAAGCAGGTGCCTTCATGTCCTCTGAATCTAGGTGCCCTGTTATAAAAGTACCCTCCACTAATCAATGGGTAATTTTGTAACAGGGCACCTTGATTTAGAGGGCAAGAAGGCACCTATTTTTGCCCAGTTTTATAAAGACACATAAATGCCTATGTATATTTATAAAATAATAGCAGCAATCACAGCTATGTGGAAGTCATAGACATCTATGCGTATTCTGGAGAAAGCATGCATGTCTGTGCACACAGTAAATGAGTACATGTTTAAGGACATAAGATATGCCATACTGGGTTAGACCAAGGGTCCATCAAGCTCAGTATCCTGTTTCCAAAAGAGGCCAATCCAGGACCATGTAGATTTTACAGTCCACAAGAGTACTTTATAACTCTTCCCATGCTCTGTCCAGACCATGCCCCAGGCAACACCAATTGTAAAAGTACACACTTTCATGCCACTGCATATTCTTTTACGTCTGAGGCAATTTTATAGTGGCCATTTCACATGCATATATTGCCACATATGTGAGAAAATGACTTTATAAAATAATCCCCAAAGGGTAATTTTCTTGCATATGTGCTAATATATGCGTATGAAGAGGCCATTCTAAAATTGCCTCATGTACAAAAGTATGCGTGATGGCATACTTGTGCATACTTCCACAGCAGGCGTTGCTGGAGCATGGTCTGGGCAGAACACAGAGTGACTTGCAAAGTGCATATGTAGATTTTAAAATGCCTTAATTTATGGCATGTACTTCAATAACCTGAGTGGAAATTTACACCTGCTCTTGAGTGGGTGTACTGTCTGCACTTACAATGTAATTGCGATCTTTGAAGGATTTACTTAGTATTTTATAAAGACAAATAGGTACCTATTTGTTTTTAAAAAAGAAATGCAAAATAGGTGCCTTCCTATAAAATTATCCTACTCATGTCTAGCAATGATTTTGAATCATCTCAGGCGGGTTGGCATCTACATCCATATTCACATTTGATAGCTAAGTCTTAGCAGAACGAGGTGAAGCCAGATTATTTTTGGCAGTTCTTAGCACTGGAGATTCATGCTTGTCCCACACCTCTTCTTAATTGCGCTTGGAGGCAATGATGCATTTTGAGATGAAGAGCATATTTTCAAATGCAATCAGTATCAAACAGTATGTGTAGAATCTAAACTTGAAGTTTGATGTCACCCATGAATTCTGTGAGCAGGAAGTAAAAGATAAGTGAGAAACTACTTAAAGAACACAGAGATCCATGAAATAGAGCATATCATGCATGCTAAGACATTTATCGGACACAATAACAGGCTGTGCAGAAAGGCAACTTTAGGAGGGTTAGAGACAATTTGTGTGTATAAAAATACTGCTAAAGACATGAATAGTTATACACATGAAAATTATTTTAGACTGCTACTTGTGTGCTCATATACTTGCATATATACAGATTTGAAGGGGATGTGTTCTGGGTGTGGTTTGGGTGGGCTTTTGAAGTGTATGTGTCTTCCCTGTTTTCAATGGAAAAACACTTTCACACTTTCAGAGAAAGAAGAAGGGTGTTAGGACTTAGACTGGAAAGAATTAAAAAGGGAGTGAACCCTCCTCCCCACCCCCACCCCCACCCCCCTCGGCAGCTTCAAGTCTGTCTTTGATGAAGTGGGGAAGGGTTTCTTGGGACTTGGTGGGACTTGGGATTTCAAAGCAGAAAAAAACAGAGATCCTCTGAGAAATTACTAGAGATTGCTAGCACAAAAGAAAACGAGGGGGGGGGAGGGGAACAGCTTGAAGGAATCAGAGTGTTCTTGCCTATGCTGGAAGGCAGGAGAAGGGGAGATTGGCAACGGTAGAGAGAGGCTAGGAAAACTCTGCCATTACAGTTTCATACTGTCCTAAGCATTGCTGAAAGTTGTGCACTGTACACAAACTGTTCCGTAGTTGGCAGTGACAGTGAGAGTGCAAAGGGGGGGGGGGGGGGGAGAGAACAGGTTACTGTGTCTAATCTATATAGATTATTGTATAAACCAGAAGATACAGTGACATCATTTTTTGTAACAATCTTGTTCAGCTATTGTCTGTAATGGCGGGTGGAAGGGAAGGGAAGCTTTCTCTACTCAGAATACAGTTATATAAGTAACTGGGGCATCACACTTGGGGTGATGGTACTTCAGGGTGGAATAGGTCTGCTGATTGATTCAGGACTCCAAAGAGCTGGGAATCCAGTCCAGGACATTTGGATGGCAATGAGCAGGACGGGCCCATTAGTTCCCAATTCTGCACCATAGAAGACAGATGTTCCTGTGGGTTCAGGATCGAGCCCTGAGACAGCCCAGCATGCTCCTGCATCCCTGCAGGGTCATCCGCCCCACATGCCAGTGTGCTTGCCATGGTGCCACCCCCTGTTATCCCGCCGCCCAACCCTGGGCTGGGCAGCCGGGGCACGGATTGGGCAGCAGGGACCTACAGGACACCGATCCCGATCCTGTGTGTGTTTCCCAGGCCTGATCACCTCCCTCTTCACCGCTTATTCCACCTCCATTGTGGAATAAGCGGCATGTCCAGTCTGCCCCTATAGAATGTACAGGGCTATGACCTGGATCAGCTCTGTACATCCTACCATCTCGGCCCACCCCTTCCCACCCCTGCTGGCTCTCCCTGTACTGCTGCTCTGGCCATGTGAGGAGAGTCTGTGGGAGAATACGGGCAGGACGGCTTGCAGGGCTGTATGTCCCACTGGGAAGTGCAGCCCTGCAAGTTGCCTTGCTAAATCAAGCCCCTATTGTCTGTGACAGCAGCTGTGAAGGTGAAAGGGCATGTTACTGTATCTATTTCATCCAGTACTCATAGAATACACTTAAATAAAGCTAAAAAAAGAAAATAAAAGTTAAAAGACAGACAGTTCCTTCTCCCTAGATTTCATAATCTGGTTCTATAGGATCATTAAAAGGGCAAACATATCCCTCCTCTCTGCAGTCTTTTGAAGAGTGTCAGGAGGCAGGTAGCTTAACTGGGCAGTGCAGGGCACAGTATTTGAGGTAGCACACTTGGACTGATGGTACTCCAGGGTGACATGGGCCTGTTGGGTGGGGCAGGACATTAAAAGACAGGCAGTATCTTGTCACAAGCACTAGGAATCCAGTCTCATAGGAGTATTAGAAGGGAAAATGCATCCCCCTTTCCCCAGTCCTTTGAAGAATGTAAGTAGACAGCCAGCATAATTGGGCACTGCATGGCCTAGTCCAAGTTGGTGAACCTAAGCACAATATCTGAGGCAGCACACTTGATTGGATTACAGGGTGGCTCAGACCTGTTGGGTGGAGTAGAATGCTAAAAGGTATGCAATCCTTAGTCTCAAGAGCTGGAAATCCAGTCCCATGGGCGTATTAGCAGGGCAGGCAGTATAACTGGGCAGTTCAGGGCCTAGCCCAGGCATGTCATAATAATTGAGAAGGGATTGCTGGAAAATTCTCTGGTTGTAGAAAGAAAGAAGAGAAGGCAGGCAAGAGTATTACTAGCAAAAGTGTGTAGAAAGAGATAAGTTCATTGCCAGGGTATGCTTATGGGCTCTTCTAGCCTGCCTCCTGTCTTTACCAGAAGAATAGAAAGAGCTTCCATTTCTGGTGCAACTGTGAAGTAACAGGTATCCAGTGTCATTTCCAGAGGGGAAAAAGAAAGGTTGACATGGTGCAGGGTGGGGGGACACAAGAGAAACAGCAGGTGAATGTAAATCAGCCTAGCAACAAACATACCATATTCCCTGCTGAAAAGTGCGTGAAAATAGAAAAGGTCCTTACCAATATAGAACCTGAGAGATTCATATGGGTGGGATTTTTAAAGTATACTGGTTGAAGAGGGTTTTGAAGAGGTTGTTCTTAGCATGTTAACAGGTGAGGAGGTAGAAAGTGATAATAGACGTGCCAAGCCAAGAGTAGAGCACAGGACATAGAGTGAGAAGGATACCGCTGACCTTTCATTCTCTGTCCCTAGCCACACATTCAGCAACAACACCAAGAGCAGCAGCCTTCACCAAGGAAGCAGTTGGAAAGTCTTCTAAAACCTCACAGGTATGAAGATACTTTCAAGTGCTTCAGGACCCATGGCATGCAGACTGCAATTACTGTAGGAAGCAGATGAGTAGAGGGAAACTGATGGGTCATGCTGCACCATCTGTCAAAACAGCACCCTTTCCAGCTTGGTACAAAGGAGGGTGCTGATCCTTGGCAGATGACTCCATCCAGGAATGCAAACAGCAATGGTGGGAAATGTACAAGAAAAAAAAATCCCTTTTTCAAGCAGAGCCCCTAGCATCTTCCCCCAGTCACATGGCATGGCAACAGGGCTGACACATATCAAAGCAAGCCACTATGGAAGAGATGGGGTAGGGTTCAGCAGCACTGTCATGGGACAGGCAGCAGGCAGAATTAAGGATGGTGACATGGCGGATTGAGAAATGATAGCCCTGGATGCCCATCCTCTGAAGATGGCTGAGAAGGTGAAGATGGCTGATACATCTCATAGTTCCTCATTACCGAGTGCTCTCCAAGACAGCTTTTAGTGGGAAGGTGATCCCCATCATCTATAATCAGTTGTGTTACTGACTGAGGGCAAAGCTGGCAAAAGCAGAGGCCAGTAATATTGCCTTCACATCCACTATCCTCCCTACTATTCTTGTTGACTGCTGGACTTGTGCCACAAGTATTAGCCTTTCATTTTAGAGCTTTCCAACCTATCTTGCTGCTGCATTGTCTTGTTCAGATCTTCTGGGCTTTCTTTGCCACTCCATTTCCACTGCCTTTGTGGCCTTCACACAACACATTCTCTGATTTATATTTAAATCTCTCAGGATCTCAGCCATGAAACCTTTTTTCACCCCAGAGCGATCTTCCACTTTACTTAAGGTTCCTATGATTGGACCAAAGTCCTCAGTGCCAGAACTCTATCTTGCAGGCACACAGCATATCTTAGTTGTCCCACTCCTGTGGCTTGTAGGGATGCCAACTGGCTCCAGATGCGCCCAACAGGCTTGATCCAGTCCTGGGTTTACCCCATTGCATGCATGGAGATGTAGTTCTGAATTCCCTATTGCACTCCATAAGAAAAGCAAGACTACATGTCCCTGCATGCAATAGGGTAAACCCAGGACTGGATCAAGCCTGTCGGGCGCATCTGGAGCCAGTTGGCAACCGTAGTGGCTTGTAGGGTTACCAACTGGCTCCAGATGCGCCCGACAGGCTTGATCCAGTCCTGGGTTTACCCCATTGCATGCAGGGACATGTAGTTCTGATTTCTCCATTGCACTCCATAAGAAAAACAAGACTACATGTCCCTGCATGCAATGGGGTAGACCCAGGACTGGATCAAGCTTGTCGGGCGCATCTGGAGCCAGTTGGCAACCCTAGTGGCTTGGGATCATGTGGCCTCTTTTGCTGATGTGTTGGCTCTGCTCGGGTGTTTTAAGGCCCTACAATCAGTTCTGTGCTGGTCCTCTTCAGGTGTTTTAGGGCTTAAAATTTATTGATCTTGGTGCTTTGCTGGGGGCCTGTTTGTGTGTTTTGCAAATTTGCAGCCATACTTGGTGCTGTGCTTATCCTTTTGGGGTGTTACTGTTTTAGGGCCTTGCAACTGATGAGCCATTGATCTTAGTGTTGTGCTGGTCCTATTTGGGTGTTTTGGAGCCTTGCAACCAACCTTGGTACTACACTGGTTCTTTTTGGGGATTTTAGGGTCTTACAGTTGATTGAGGTGCTAGTCCTCTTGAAATATTTTATGTATTTTAGAGCCTTATAGTCAATTTGGTGCTCTGCTGGTCCTTTTTGGATATTTTAGTGCCTTACATTCGATTTTGTGCTGTGCTGGTTCTCTTCAGATTTTTTAGGGCCTTGCAACTGATACTGGTGCTGTGCTGGTCCTTGCTGAGTGTTGTATGGCCTTACAGCCAAACAAGGTACTATGTAGGGGGAGGGGGGGGGTTAGCTGTTTAGAGCCTTGCAGGCTGTCTTGCTGATGTCTAGGCACTCCTGAAGTGTTTTAGTGCTTCAAGCTGATCTTACTGCTATGTTAACTCTAATCGGGCATTTTGGAGCATTCCAGCTGATCTTCATGTTGTATTAGTCCTCTTCCTGTGTAGCTGGGTTTAAAAAAGGTTTGGACAAGTTCCTGGAGGAAAGGTCCATAAACCATTATTAAGAAGGGACCCAGGATATCAATGCTTGACCCAGTACAAGCATTGTGGAACCTGTGTCTTTTGGGGAAACTGCTAGGTACGACCTAGATTGGCCACTGTTGGAAACAGGATAATGGGCTTGATGAACCTTGGTCTGACCCAGTATGGCATATCTTATGTTCTTATGTTCCAGTGTTCCTATGCCTTCCAGTTATATTATTACTTCTTTAACCTACTCATAACAGCCATGGCAACAGTGTTGTTGCCATTTTACCCCTCTACCTATACCTCATTGTGTCAATGTTGATGCCATTTTACTCCTCTCAAATTTCCTTGGTATTGTTCCACCAATTTTGGTGCTGCTTTGCCCTCTTTCACTATCTTGAGCTGTTCATTAGATTCCTTTTACTACTTTGCCCTTCTGATGGTTGATTCTGGTATTCTTTCTGCCACTGTTAGTGCTCCCTGACCCTCTTCTCATTCGGTGGGGAGTTTGTGACCATCCTGATGACTTGCAGTGTTGTTTCCTCTGTTAAAGAAGCCAGATTGGATTAAAATTGGATGGCAAGCTTCACTGTTTTTTTTTTTTAATTTTATTTATAGAATTTCAAAATACATCTAAGTATTACTTGAATGTAAAGAAGTTTCCATAATACCAAGAAAACTGTAGGCCAAAACCATAGGTAACCAATAATTCTCTGATCTCAGGATTTCAGCCATGAAACCTTTTTTCATCCCAGAGTGATCTTCCATTTTACTTAAGGTTCCTATGATGGGACCAAAGTCCTCAGTGCCAGAACTCTATCTTGCAGGCACACAGTCCCTCATTAAACCTACAATTAGGACCAAAAAAGGAAAAGAAAAAACATAACAATTACAGGAAAATAAAAGTCCATGCAGCAGGCTCAAAAATCATTCAGAACTAGTTGGCATACTAGCATTAATTCTAGAGACCACCACCTGAATATCAGACTTCTTCCTGGCAGTAATAAAGGACCATACCATCCTGGAGTTCAACCAGCTCAGCCAGGATGTTATAGTCCTTCTGATTATTGAAGAAATGGATATCCATTCATGATGAAGAAGCAGACAAGCTAACCCATTCAGATACGTGCTTACCCTGAGACAGAACTAAAATGATGTAAGCTCGAAACCTGCTGGTTATTGAAGGCGAATGAATTCTGTTTCTAATGCACTACATTATCACTTAAATTAGAATAAAAGGACTAGTTGAAGGGTGCTGATTAACAGCAACCTCATTATTATGTCTGGCAAAAATTGTTCATATTGGGGTAGATTCTGACCCGAGTTTAGCGGGGATATATGGCCCAGTCGCACGTATAATCCCCGCTAAACACCCGAGTCCTACTCCAGCCACAGAATTCCCCGCATGTATAGCAGAGATGTTCGGGGAGCTCTGTATATGGGAGAGAGGGGGGAGGCTGAGACAGGAGCTAGGGTGGGCCGTTGGCATGACCCTCAACCCAGACATACAGGGCCTATTCCGGTGAAAGCCTTGTACGTCCGGGCAGGGTGAAGTAGATAAGGGACTTATTCTATCTCAGAGGTGGAATAAGTCCCCCGTGATGTTGGCAGACAGCCTGGATGGACCCCCCCCAAAGAGGTGAGCTGGCCAGAGGGTTCCCCACAGCCCGATTCAGACCCTGGATGGCCAGATTGGGGGTCGGGCTGTGGGGAAAATGACAGTAGTAGGCAGTGCAAGTGGTCGGGGCTCCTATATGGAGCCATGGTGCCATGGCGATAGGACCGCACTGCACCATGGTTCCATGCAGGAGCCACACTGAGGTAGCCAGACAGAGCTCTGGATGTCTGGGGTGCCTGAATCGGGGCAAATCCTGGATGTCCAGGCTTTATGCCATGATTCTGCTCCCATGGGGCCATCTATTTATTTATTTATTTTATTTAACAGTATTTCTAAACCACCTTATCTTAATAATCAAGGTGGTATCACAGCAAGCAATCAGGTAAAGTGGGTGTGTTATACATGCAGTGAGGGTGAGCCTTAGTTGTGTGTGGGCTGTGTTGTGTGCTAGATTTGTTTGAGCTATGTACAAAGTGGGCTATCTACAATGGTGCTAAAAACACATTTTATATACATACAGTGTTAGGAGGTATGGCGTGCTGTTGTACATTCTCTTAGGTTATGTGATGTGTCCATAGTGCTCTATGAACAGCATGGTTTTCAGTTGTTTTCTGAAGTCTTTGAGGTCTGGAGTTGCCCTCAAATCGTCCGGTAGATTGTTCCATATTGTTGGAGCAGCCATGGAGAGTGCTCTGTCTGTTGTGTCCTTGCGTTTGTGCTTGTATTCATTTGGGGTACTGACTCGGTTGTGTGTTTGTTTTCTTCTAGGACGTGTGCTGGTTTCTGGTTGTATGAGCGTGTGGAGGCTGTTGGCTGATGTGTGCTGTTTTATCTTAAATAGGTTTATGATGGTCTTGTATCTGATGCGTGCACTGATTGGAAGCCAGTGTAAGTCCTTTAAGGTAGGTGTGATGTGCTCCTGCCTTGCAGCTCCAGATATGATTCGTGCTGCAGTGTTTTGTGCCAGTTGGAGTGGTTTGAGGGCTTGTTTCGGTAGTCCAAGGTATATCGGATTGCAGAAGTCCAGTAGTGGGGTTATCAGAGCTTGACAGACGGTACGGAAGTGTTCTGGGGCGAGGAGTGGTTTCAGTCTCCTGATGATTCGCATCTTGTAGTAGGCTTTTTGGATTGTTTTGTCTATGTGTGGTTTGAGATTGAGTTTATTGTCCAGAGTAACCCCAAGGTATCTCACCTCTGATCTTATCGGTATCGTAGTGCTTTGTATCTTTATGTTTGGTGGGAATATGAAGCTTTGGTTCCGAGTGATGATTAAGGCTTCGGTCTTGTTATAGTTTATTGCGAGGTTGTTGTTTTGGCACCAACTCGTCATTTGGGTAAGGCAGTCTGTTATCTTAGAGAAGTCCGGGTTGTCGATTGATATCGGGGTGTATATCATGATGTCGTCTGCATATATTGTGTACTGAATGTTGTTCTCTTTCATAATGTTGCATATTGGTTGGATGTGGATGTTAAATAGGAGTGCTGAGAGTGCTGATCCTTGTGGTACTCCTTGTTGAACATTTATGGGTCGGGAGGTGTCGCATCCCACCTTGACCTGTAGCTGTCTTTCGGTAAGGTACGAGTGGAACCATTTCAATGTGATGCCGTGTATACCAGTGTTCTTTAGTCTCTCCAGGAGCGTATTGTGGTCAACTGTGTCGAAAGCTGAGGAGATGTCGATGAAGATCATTATAAGTCCATTCCTGGTGTTGTCAATTGTTCTTAAGATGCTGTCGAAGAGGTAGATCAGTAGAGTTTCGACTCCATCTAGCCCCCACGGGAGCAGAATCGGGTGCATCTCCGGGCCGTCCTGATTTTTGGACATATGGATGGCCCAGACATGCACCTATGGATTTGGCCTCATTGTTTATAAATGATTAACTTGAAGGAGTATAAGACATAATATAGGATATTGAATTTACATTAGACTCAAAAGCAAAGCATGCCACCAAAGTTGTTCTCTCAGTAATTACTTCCAATGACGTTTCCAGAAATGCAGTCAGATTCAAATCACTTGGTTCATCCTTTCCTTGGAAGCCCTTGCTGGTTCCCCAAGAAATGGTAGGAACCAACAAACACTAGGCCCAAGCTTAGAAGCCATGTATCTTCAATATTTCATGAAAGTATCTTTGCAGAATTATAGGAAAGTTTAGGAATCTCAAATTATTCTTCCTAAAATGATTTTCCAAATAATCCACTTTCCTATTCAAGATTCCTTCTCCTTAATCTGAGCAGTTCTCACAGACTGAAGAGAGTCCAAAGTAAAATCAATCCTTTCAAGACAAGTAGCATGCTTAGAGAGCTGTTCTGCTGACTTAATATTTACCAAATCCAAATCTGCATTAAACTTGCAAGGTAGAATAGCCAGGTTATTGTCCATACTCGTAATGGCATCTCATAAATCTTCCAAGGTTATCACTGCTGGTACAACAACCACAGATACTGCTGGTAGAGAAATCACACCCCCTCCCTGTTGATACCAGGGAGAAAATGGCTGTTGGAAAGGTCTCTATTTCATTCACCTCACCCGAGTAAACGTCCTCAGGTGGTGGTGAACAATCCACGCCAGCCATAGAAGATCCTGGTTATGGTAGGGCTGCTTGTACTTTGGGGATTAAAGACGCTCTGTTGCCACTGGCCTCCACAGACACCACCATGAAATATGCTAAAGTTGAGGGCAACTCTTGCAAGTTGGGATGCCAAACTGCAACATGGTCTGCAACTTAGGCTTAGGGGGTCACAGATGTGGAGGCAGACCCTCTCATCCTCCCCCCTTCCTTTTACCTCAAATCTGCAGTATAAAAAAACAGTAAGCAGGCACAAAGAGAGCATGTCCAAACACACCACCATTGATGCCACCATCTTGGTCTTCCTTTTACATTTTGGCAAGCTTCACTGTTAAATTGTAAAATAGTTTGATCCATAGGCTTGAAAGGAGATGAATGGGATGAATGCAGAAATGATTCATCATCTGAATACTATGGGATCTGGCAATGACTACTAGCCAACATGAAAATGTTTGGCATATGCATTCCTAATAATTAACCTCTTCATAATAACACTCTTGATGTTATCATGACCAGATCCACTCCATGGGGAGGCTATGGAACAGAGATGTGCACCTTCACCTAATATAGCTCTCTTTTCCATTGGCTTGAGTCCTCCAGTACTTGGGAGCAGCCGGGACTTGAAGTACGGGATCCCAAGGGAAAGCGAGTGGGTACCAGATGTCATGCAGAAGAAGAAGCAGGAGAAATGCCAGGAGAAGAACTACATCAAACTGACAGGCAAAGGCAAAGTCTGAGTACAGGCAGAGTTCAGGACAGACAGAGTAGATTCATTAGCCAAAGACATGCAAAAGTCAACACCTAGAATCAAGCAAAGAACAAGGCATTCAGAGCTCGCACAAGAGATCTGTCTGAGGACAGAGAATACTGGGAGCTCCTGGGTATATATATATATTGAAGAGCAGACTTCATGGCACCAATCAGTGGCAGCCTTCTTCAAGGTCCTATCAATCAAGGGAATCTTAAGAGAAATCAATCAGGTGGAGACAGGCAGTAGGGTAAAAACAGGAAGAGGTCCTGGCTCACTTTTTATTTTGGACCTTGTTCCTACAGGGTAAGTTTATGCCACATATTAATGGAATTATTAATCCAGGCCCTCACTACTCATAACATAAATGAACCCAGGAAGGGAGGAGTGACCAGGAAGGGAGATTGGGACAAGCTACCTCAGGGGCTTGAATCCCACTAGAGGACAGCAACCTTGGGCTGGAAGGACTGGGGTTTTGAGTCCGACAGGTGCTCCTTGTGACCTTGGGTAAGCCACTTAACCCTCCATTGTCTCAGGTGCAAAAACATAGATTGTGAGCCCTTTGGGGACAAGGGGGATATATATAATCAGTACCTGAATGTACACTGCTTTGACTTGTAGAAAAGTGGTATATAAGCCTAAATAAATAAAATAAAAACATTTACAAAATACTCCCATTCAATAAATATATTCAAGCCATTTGGGTACCTGCTTTGTAAAGGAAAAAACAAACAAACACTTAGGGCCCAATTCCATCCTGGCCCTCTGTATGCCTGGTCAGAACCGGGCACACAGAGTTAGATGGGATTCTGATCCCATGGGGCACATCTCTCCCTGCAGGATTAGAATTACATCCAGACCAGTACGTGCAGGCTGGGACCCCAAATCTGGTTGGCCTACATGTACAGGCCTAGCCTAGCTAACTCAGTCAAAGTTCCTGAATGGAGCCACAGTGCCATTGTGTCTGGTTGCCATGGCACTGTGGCTCCATTCAGGAGCCATGATCTTCTGCTGCTGAACAGATTGGTCATTTCCTGCAGCCTGACCCCCAATCTGGCCTCCCAAAACCAGGGTCGGACTGCAGGAAATCTCCTGGGCTCCCTCCTGCCTTTGATGTGCCTTGGGCCTGCCTGAACCACTTGTCTAGAGGAACTTATTCCACCTCAGGGATGGAATAAGTTCCTCATTCAGTCAGCCGGCCCTGAACTTATAGGGCTGACATTGGAATCGGCCCTGTATGTCCGGGGCTGTGGACCGCCCACTGCCTGCCCTAACTCTGCCCTTGCAAAGTCAGGAGAGGGGCCGAATAGCGGGACAGCACTGTGGCTGAAATATAACATACCATAACGTGTCAGACATCATAAGTGGACAGAACAGGGGGGTTCATTATTGTTAAAGTATTGTTTGGATGACAAAAATGCCCAGGGACATGGAGGATATATTTTATAGTTCACAGGAGTTGTGAATGGGAGTGTATTTTCCTATAGAGTTATGATTTTCCAATTCGGTTTGAAGATTTCATTAGTGAAGGATTCTACAACACTATTTTTTGATTAATAGATCTTTTGGGGGACAATTCCAAACTAAGAAACACTTCAATGAAAAGTGTGATTTCTAGTTTGTTTTATTTTATTTTTTTTATTTTTTTTATTCAGTATTTTTATAAATTTTACAAACAAACATAACAACTATACAACTCAGACACATAATTGGCAAACCCCCCCCCCCCCCTGTAGCAGCAAAGCGCAGACAAACCAATGATACCAGGAGTCTGTTCAAAAGGTCCAAATCATTTATTTGTGCACAAGTCTCGAACCAATCAATTTCAAAATGGCTGAGCAAAGTTTTCAAGCATTACAACAACTTTTATAGACTTCTGTTCCATTCTAGGTATAGAAAAACATTTCATTGGTCCCGGTAACCTTCCGTACCTCCCGTACTTCTTCTATTGGTCCCGGTACTGATAAGTTTATCCAATTATGTCCCTCCAGTGGGCATGACACCTGCATACCCCCCTTCTAGTCCCAATTACAATGGTCAGTTCATCAACTTGTTACTTTCACACTCTCAAGGTTATAGAACCAATTTGTACGTGCAGAGGAGCTGGGCTCTGCAACTCATCTGTCAGCACTCCTAATTATTTCTTTGCAGATGTACTTTTTCTTATCAGTAACTTTTAAACATGTCTTTTCTGTATTTTTCCATCTTTCAATACTGCAGTTCTGCTTACCTAAGCTAATTCAATATTTCTACTGAGTTCTATCTTACAATAGCAGCATATTGGGGGATGTGCAATCCTATATGCCTCTCCACAGGCCTCATTTACAGGTCAAGCTAGCCATGCTGGCCTGCTTATGTTCAGACACTGTGGGTCACAGGCCTGCACCTGCCACATTCCCCCCTTTGATTAATCTCACCCTATTACTTAATAAGGTGTGAGAATTAAATCACTTTCTGAAGAATCACATCCTGGCTAAAGGATTTCTACCAGGACTGGCTGTATATAAAGCCATGATTTTTGTTGCGGTCTTCCGCTCTACTGTACTATCAATAGTGTTATGAATGGAACGCATACAACATGGGATTAAACATGGTAATAAGAAGATAACAGCAACAAGGATTAGTACCAATACGATGAAAGTCTTAAATCCTCCCACCCATGAAAAGAGGTTAGCAAACCAATTAGGAAATTTCAATGAGTGCCACGTCTGTACTGGCACATAAGCATGTCTTTGCATATCTTTAGCAATTTCTTCAACTACTTGACCTTTATCATCTATTTTCAAACAGCAATTGGTTAAGTTCAGTTTACCACATACTCCTCCTTCAGCTGCTAACAAATAATCAAGTGCTAAGCGGTTCTGATATATCGCAGTGCGCATCTGTGTACTTTGTCTAGCTAAAAGCGTAAGAGCATGACTAGTTTCGTTAGTTATTATTTCAACTACTGCTTGTAAGCGAATAATACGATTAATCATATAAATTGGGGTACGATAACCATACATACCATCATCATTCCAAGTGGCGGGTCCATAATATTCAATGATTCTTTCTGGTGGCCAATCATCACCTTGCCATTTCTCCCACTTGCCTATCTGTAAGGCCTCTCTCTTCTGTCTTAGTGCTCTTTTGTGTCGGTGGGTAGTGTATACTGGGTATCCTAATTGTTCTCCATGTTCAGTGTTTAAAAGAAAGAAAGAAGGTCTGATGGTTCCTAAGACACATGCTCCTCCCCAGTGTGGTGGGAGTTGCGCATATGCTCGGTTTCCACAGATCCAATATAGGCCAGGTGGGGCTTGCCAGGCTTGGACTTTAGCAAGGTTAGTCCATAGACCTGCAAGTTCAGGAAATCTGGCTAATGGGTTAGGAGGTTCAGGATGTCCGATTCCTGACCACCATGCTATCTTCTTGGTCGTGGCATTATAGTACTTCTGGCTAAGACAGACCAGCTGTCCTACCTTTTGGGTGAACTGGGGTCCAGTTCTGGCATAGCAAAGACGTCCAACGATTGAGTGCGCTAACACCCATTCACTGGTAGTCTTGTGTAATTCAGTCTGATTGTAAATCATGGAATAATTCAATTCTTGGGCTTCCCATGGCCACTGATCTCCCATTTGGGTTCCGCCACAGAAATAACAATCTGTGATCTTAAGACTAGATACTACTGCTCCGGCTAATTCTAGAAATAAATTCTGTGAGGGGTGAGGGATCTCAAACTTATTTACATGCATGGCTTCATAGAAAGTATTATGAATATGATATTTAGATGACTTGTGGGCTTGAGTATTCAATCTGATATACACAATGGTCCCTGGATCTATTGCTCCTCCAGCAATACGTAAACCAAACTTATATCCTTGTTTCCATGCATGGGGATTGTGTATACGTAAGTGTAAGGGGTTACAAGCATCTTTCTGACATTTATCATTTGTGGTTGGCTTGGTTAAAGTAGCCATTCGTTTATCTATTTTCTCATCAGTTATACCAGTGTTCCAGGTAGCATAAAAAACACATCCCCAATACGGGCAATAGTAGTCTGCTGCTGGGGCAGTACTATAGCCTGGTTCCTTTTTACCTGTACACTTTCTCCATCCCGTGGCACCTTCTGGACACATATACTTATGGTCATTTCGATACGCTTTCTTCCATGTACCACAGGTGGAATAACTATCTCTATTAATAGCATTGCATGCATCAAAATTCAAAACAGCAGGTTTAGTAATGTCCTTAAGTGGTGGCGTTGCAGCTAATATAGGTCCATCTGCATCCTTCCATCTTATTTCCATCGTGTAATAGGATGGATTCTGATGCGGATTATAGCATGTTTTAATTTTTCCATGAGTGCAAACATTTAGTTCAGTGGTGTTATAGATACACCGAGTTACTGTCCCCTTGCAGGTATAGTAAGAATGATAAAGCAAAGTCTGAGTTACTTTCAGTCCAATTCTAGTAGAAGTAATGCAGGCAGTGCATGGAGGTAAAGCATGAGTCTGTTCAAAATCTCCAAAGAAGGCAACCAAAGCAAAGCAAAAGTAAAGATACATGTCGATGTTGATTGGAGTTCTTCTGAATCCTCAGCTTGCTGATCCTGATCACGGCGGTCTTTTATTCTTCGTCCCGTTTGCTAATGAAGCAATTTAACGGGTGCTGAGTGTTGAATGAAGATCCTCAAGTTGTCCAGTACACATTGACCAACTTTTTAGCAATTTCAGTTGGCCTGTGAAGTCTGGCTTAGTCAATGTAGTCTCAAAGTAGTGCGTCAAATCACACACAAATTGGGTTCGTTGAAACAAAGCTGTTGCTGCATGGAAAACAGCAATCCTCTTCGAAAGACTTGGCTGCTGCAAAGCACTTGTGATGAAGTGTCTAAGCTGCTGGTTGCCGTCTCAAAGTAACTCGCAAGGGTGCATCAAGATGCTGTTCTGCTGTCCACTGTTCTGGTTCAGGATCGGCGGCGGGCTTGACTCTGCTGTGGTGGATCCAGGCGTCGATCTCGGCTACCTTTACTGCAGTTGGGGTAGACAGGATGACGGTGTACGGTCCCTTCCAATGGGGTTCCAACGGTGTCTTCTTCCAATCTTTGATCCACACCGAAGTACCAGGCTGGTAGGGATGCAAGGGTTCCGTCAAATTGATAGGCAACTGGTCTTGGATCCACGTATGGAGAGTCTGCAGAACAAAACTAAGAGCTAGGAGTTCTTGTCTGGTTACTTCTGAACCAATCTGGGCTAAACTTCCTTTGATTCCCTGCACTATTGGTGGGGGTTTACCATACAAAACTTCAAAAGGGGAAAATCCTGTTGACTTTACAGGAGCTGAGCGTATTCTGAATAAAGCTATGGGGAGCACTTGGGGCCACTTCAATTGTGTCTCCTGACAAAGCTTAGACATTTGGGCTTTCAAGGTACGATTCATTCGCTCAACTTTCCCTGAACTCTGGGGTCTGTATGCAGTGTGGAGTTTCCATTGTATCTGCAAAGCTTTTGCTAACTGCTGAGTAACTTGGGAGACAAATGAGGGTCCATTGTCTGACCCTATTACTGCTGGAATTCCGAATCTGGGGACAATCTCTCTCATTAAGACTTTGGTAACTTCTCGGGCTTTCTCAGTTCTGGTTGGGAATGCTTCTACCCACCCAGAGAAAGTACAAACTAATACTAATAGGTAATGGTACCCATTGGCTTTTGGCATTTCGGTGAAATCAACTTGGAGGTTGTGCATGGGGGTCACACCTCTTGACTGAACTCGGGGTGCTGTAATAAGGCCTTGCTTGGCATTATTCTTGGCACAAGTTTGACATTGTCGTGCTACTGAAGCTGATATGGTTGTCATCAGAGGGATGTAGAAGTGTGGTCTGAGTGCTTTTTCCATGGCACTCTTCCCATAGTGGGTAGCTTCGTGGAAAGCTTTGACAAAGGCTGGTCCTAATAGTTCAGGAATTACTATTCGTCCTGGAGGTTGACTGCCCTCCTCTGGTGGCAGCTCAATCCATCCATCTTTCAGTACTCCATTTTCTCTGTCACAATAGTAATCCAATTCTTTGGTGGTATATCGTGGGGTCCATAGATTCAAAGGTACTGGAAACAATGCTGCTTGCATTGGCATAGCTTGTGGGGCAATTTGTCCTGTCATAGCTGCTTGTCGTGCTGAGGCATCTGCAAATCTATTTCCTCGGGCAACTTCTCCTTTTCCTGCTTGATGTCCTCGACAATGCATGACAGCTACACGTGTTGGGGCCCAAACTGCATCAAGTAACATCAATATTTCGGGACCATATTTGACTGATTTTCCTCCGGATGTGATGAGTCCTCTTTCTTTATAGAGAGCTCCATGGGCATGCAGGGTAGTGAAGGCATATTTGGAATCTGTATATACATTCAGTATAAGTTTTTCTCCTAACAACAATGCTCTGGTGAGTGCTATCAATTCGGCTTTCTGGGCTGATGTGCCTGAGGCTAGGGCTGATGATTCAACTACTTCATGTTGAGTGACGACTGCATATCCGGCACAGCGTCGTCCATCAAGGATGAGACTGCTCCCATCAACATAATAGGTTTGGTCAGGATTGTCTATGGGCACATCTGTCAAGTCGGGTCGGCTGGAGAACACAGTCTCCATGACTTCGATACAGTCATGTTCTGGGAGTTCTTCACTGATGGGTATCAAGGTGGCTGGATTCAGGGCATGGCTCACTTCAAGTTGTATCTGTGGGTTTTCACATAACATGCTCTGGTACTTCAACATTCGGGAATTGGTGAGCCAATAATTTGCTTTCTGTTCCATAAGGGCAAGGACTGCATGTGGCACAGTGACTCGTATATTCTGTCCTAGTGTGAGTTTGTCTGCTTCACTCACTAGTAGCGCTGTAGCTGCAACTGCTCTCAAGCAAGGTGGCCATCCTTTGGCCACAGGGTCCAATTGTTTCGATAGGTAGGCTACAGGTCGCTCCCAATTTCCCAATTTCTGAGTCAACATGCCTAAGGCATTTCCCTGTGCTTCATGTACAAACAAGTGGAAAGGTTTGTGGACATCTGGTAGTCCAAGTGCTGGTGATGACATCAATTCTTCTTTTAACTTTTGGAAGGCTGTATCCTGCTCAAGTCCCCACTCCAGTGGCGACTTTTCTTCTCCTTTTGTGGCTTCATACAGTGGTTTGGCAATTTGGGCAAAGTTGGGTATCCAAATTCAGCAATATCCTGCCGCTCCCAGAAAGGCTCTGACTTGCTTTCTGGTTGTTGGAGTTGGAATTCTGCATACTGCTTCTTTTCTTTCTCTGCCTAATCTTCTGCTTCCTTGGGTGATACGAAAACCCAGGTATTTCACTTCTTTTTGGCATAGCTGTGCTTTGGCTCTGGAAACTTTGTATCCAGCTTCCTCTAGTAACTGCAAGAGATCTTTGGTGGCTAGTATACATTCACTTTCTGATACGGCAGCTATCAACAGATCATCCACGTATTGGAGAAGCACTCTCTTCCCCGGGGCTACTGGATAGCTTGAAAGGTCTTGATTCAGTGCGGCACTAAAGATGGTAGGCGAATTCTTGAATCCTTGGGGTAATCTTGTCCAGGTAAGTTGGCCCCCTCTTCCAGAGATGGGGTCCTGCCATTCGAATGCAAACAATATTTGGCTTACAGGGGCTAATCTTATGCAAAAGAATGTGTCTTTTAAATCCAGTACAGTGAAATGGGTAGCTTCAGCAGGTATCAGTCCTAGGAGGGTGTAAGGATTGGGTACGACTGGATGTATGGTCTCAGCTGCATCATTTACTCTTCTCAAATCTTGCACTGGGCGATAATCATCTGTCCCAGGCTTCTTTACTGGCAAAAGTGGAGTGTTCCATGGGGATTGGCATACTTTTAGTAGGCCATACTCAAGCAATCTTTGTAGGTGGCGATGAATGCCTTCAATTGCGGCTCTTGGGAGAGGGTACTGTTTGACGTGCACTGGTGTAGCACTAGGCTTGAGGGTTACAATCACTGGAGCTATATGTTTGGCTAGGCCTGGGGGGCTGCCTTCTGCCCATACTCCAGGTGGTGCATCAATGCTTTTCAAAGTTTGTTCAAAATAGGTATCTTGAATTGAATCATCAATGTAGTATCTCCATTCTTCTTCTCGGGGAACTGTCAGCAGCATCACTCCTGCTGGTTTGGTTTGGGGATTTACTGTCATTTGCATTTCTCCTTGCTCAGAGAAAGATATTTGTGCTTGAAGTTTGGCTAGCATATCTTGTCCCAGTAGTGGCACTGGACATTCGGGCATGTAAAGGAATTGATGAGTTACTTGCTGTCCTCCCAGACTGCATATTCGGTTTTGAAGAAAAGACTTTGTGGCTTTGGCACCAGTTGCTCCTATAATGGTGACTGCTTTTGTAGTGAATGGGGCTATCTTTTTGTCTATTACTGAATGTTGTGCTCCAGTATCAACCATAAAGTCCATAATTTGGTCTCCTATTTGTATTCCGACCATAGGCTCCTGGAGACCTAAAGCAAACTTGGAGCCCGGTCTGTCCTAATCCACGTCATTCTCATCATGGGCTGGTGTGGCCAATGCTTGAATGGCTCCTCCTCTCTCTCGCTGGAATTGTTCTCGATTGGCTCCTCCTCGGCTTCGGGGATAGCTTCGTCTTTCTTCTCGCCACTGATGGCTGCTGTCGTCATCATGCTGGGCGTCTTCGAGTTGCGGGCACGTATCTCTCCAATGTCCTTCCTCTCTGCAATAGGCGCATTGGTTCACGCCTAGTCTCTGGGTCCGGCCTCCGCCTTGACCCCGCCCTCTTCCTCTGCTCCTTCGACTAGGGACACCTCCCCTTTTCTGTTCCACTATGGCCGCAGCCAAAAAATCAGCTTTCTTCTTCATCTTTCTATCACATTCTCTCTGTCTTTCAGTATCACGATTCACATACACTTTATGAGCGACTTCCAATAACTGTGTTGCATTCATGCCCGCAAACCCTTCTAACTTCTGTAATTTGCGTCTAATGTCTGGTTGAGACTGGTTTACAAAAGCAGAATTCACCATACATAAACTTCCTGGTGCCTCGGGATCATAGGGAGTATACATTCTGTAAGCTTCAGTTAATCTCTCATAAAAATCTGCTGGGCTCTCATCTATCCCTTGGATAACTCCTGCAACTTTGGAAAGGTTCATAGCTTTCTGGCCCCCCCTTTTCAGGCCTTGTAAAAAGCCTTGGCGAAAACGGGCTAGGGCTGTGGATCCTTCATCTGTATTTGGATCCCATTGGGGGTCTTCATTCGGGAATTCTCTCTGAGCTGCTTCTCGACGGTCTATTATGTTCTGCCCCTGTGCCGGAGCTACAGGGTTCTCTGCCATCCATTCAATAGCTGCTTTTCTAATTCTTGCTCGCTCTTCTGTCGTGAATAGGGTGGTCAGGAGCTGACGGCAATCTGGCCAAGTGGGTTGGTGAGTTTCCATAATACTAGTTACTAATTCTGTCAGCTCCTGGGGCTTACTAGTATAGGAGGCGTAATGCGACCTCCAATTTAATAAATCAGTTGTAGAGAAAGGGATATACACATAAGTTAGGGGTCCCGCTACCACTTCATCATTATCATTCTTTACGGGCACTCCCGGGACTTGCCGTAAGGGAAACAGTTTGGCTGCCATGGGTGTCTTTTGGGATCTAAGGGTTATCGTTGTTGCCTTTGCAGGAGTCACTTTCTTTTTCTCAACAGGTTTTGCTTTGGGTTTCTCTCTCACTGGCGTGCTAGTGCTAACGCTAGCTTTCTCAATTATTTGTACACTTTCCTCCTCATCTGGGGGATTCTCTCTTTCTCCTTCTTCAGTCTCCACTTCTGACTCGCTTTTTAGGTCCTCCTCTTCTTTTCCCGCTAATTCTTCCTCTTTCTCTCCTCCGGGAGGGGGATCAGGGGTTGGGTCCCGCCTCGGCTCTGGCCGTCTCTGGGGTTCTGGGGCAGGACGCCGGGCTACTCTTACTGGACCTGGGGTTCGGGACTGCCTGAGAGTTATTTCTGGGGAATCAGGATCTGCCAGGATGGGCTTCTTTCTGGCTTTCTTATCCTGCTCTTTCATTCTAAGCTGTTCCGTTTTCTGTCTAGAATCTGTTTTAGCTAACATTATTCTGCACTGTTCCTCATAACAGCGCTGCGCCCAGAGGGGCGGATCTTCACAAATACTTAACCAGGAATCTATATAGGGGTACTGGTCGGGGTGCGCTATCCGCACTCTACGGTGTATTGACTGAATAATCTCTACTTTGAACGTTCCCTCTCGGGGCCAGATGGGGTCTAGATCGGGCCACTCCCTAGTACACAAAATCTGCAAACGGGCTGCTGTCATTTTAATACCATAATCTCCTGAATATCCCTCTTTAAAATGTGCGATCATACATTCTAATGGAGTGTTTCTAGTAGACCCCGCCCCTCCCATTTCGATGTGTGCGCGCAACAACAGACAAAAGGGAAAAGGAGGGCGGACCGTGGGTAAGGGGTCCTCACGGCCCTGGAAACGTATAGGGAATACAAATAACAAGACAAGACGACAATCGCTTCCCCCTTTTCGCGACCTGAACGCGGTCGCCCGGTCAGGAAATGCGCTACTCAGGGGTCCGCCTTCACTTGGTCCGTGCTGCCAGACCTCTCATTCACACTTCGTTCACACAATCATGCTAGCAACGTATCCCAGAATGCATTCGTTTCTATCTGTTCTGACTAGTCTTTTCCAATTTCCCAATTACAAAAAGGATGGGGGTTTCACCCGGCGAATTCCCATGCGGGGTTACTCGGCCCTTCCTTGAGAGTTGATCATGCTCTCTTACCAATTCCCAATATCTCGAGATTACAAATTCCAAAGTTCCAAGTTCCAATGGCAGTACTGCTCTTTCTATTTCTGTCTAGACCCAAAATCAAAACTATACTCACCGGATCCGGTCCTCAAACTTCCCAAGCAGGCGCATGAGTTGGACCTCGGACTCCCCTCACTCGGGTTCGAGGCATTGACTCCAGCCGGGCTCGTCACCCGCCGAGGTCCGACCAGCTCCCTCCGATACAAGGGACCGGTGGCGCCAGGGAGCAGCCCTCGTCGGAAGGGCGCGATCCCGGCAGGACCAAGCCTATAGAGGCGGAAAGTCGTGGTATATTGCCCTATATACACTTTGATTCCACAACTTCCCGGCCAACGCACCAAGGAATATGTAGCAGCAAAGCGCAGACAAACCAATGATACCAGGAGTCTGTTCAAAAGGTCCAAATCATTTATTTGTGCACAAGTCTCGAACCAATCAATTTCAAAATGGCTGAGCAAAGTTTTCAAGCATTACAACAACTTTTATAGACTTCTGTTCCATTCTAGGTATAGAAAAACATTTCATTGGTCCCGGTAACCTTCCGTACCTCCCGTACTTCTTCTATTGGTCCCGGTACTGATAAGTTTATCCAATTATGTCCCTCCAGTGGGCATGACACCTGCATACCCCCCTTCTAGTCCCAATTACAATGGTCAGTTCATCAACTTGTTACTTTCACACTCTCAAGGTTATAGAACCAATTTGTACGTGCAGAGGAGCTGGGCTCTGCAACTCATCTGTCAGCACTCCTAATTATTTCTTTGCAGATGTACTTTTCTTATCAGTAACTTTTAAACATGTCTTTTCTGTATTTTTCCATCTTTCAATACTGCAGTTCTGCTTACCTAAGCTAATTCAATATTTCTACTGAGTTCTATCTTACAATAGCAGCATATTGGGGGATGTGCAATCCTATATGCCTCTCCACAGGCCTCATTTACAGGTCAAGCTAGCCATGCTGGCCTGCTTATGTTCAGACACTGTGGGTCACAGGCCTGCACCTGCCACACCCCCAGCTCTCTGAGGACAATACCGAATATTCTCCAATAATAATTGTTACAAATGATCAAATCAAAAGAACACTACAATAAAATAATAAAATAAAAAGGCAACCTCCCAATATAAATGGGAGGGAACCAATATTCCCACTAATTTTCTGTGGGCTGTGTGCTCATAAAATATCAGCTGTGCAGCTTTTGAAGGAAAGTTAAATTTTTGTGCGCCACATAACGACACTCAGAGTTATATACTTTAAAATTTGACTACACGTCAGAATACAGTATGTATACCACATTGATTTTAATCAAATTAAATGAAAATAGACGATTACTAAATGAAGCAGAAAATTTCTAGTAATTACAATCACAACTTTTAAATTTTAAGACATCTGTGCTATTTTCTATCAGAATCAGAGCCGTAATTTTTGTGCGCTCTGTTGTAAAGTATGTGCGCTCGCTCAGCGAGGTGTGTGCACGCGCACATGCGCACAGCTTAGAGGGAACAGTGGAGGGAACTAACACAGAATCTCAGTTATGTTAAAACCCATTAAACTACAAAATAACTTTAGAAATATATTCATCCAAAACCAA
Organism: Ichthyophis bannanicus; assembly: GCA_033557465.1. Classification (NCBI taxonomy): domain Eukaryota; kingdom Metazoa; phylum Chordata; class Amphibia; order Gymnophiona; family Ichthyophiidae; genus Ichthyophis; species Ichthyophis bannanicus. Next base: position 924,492,238 of record CM066031.1, on the reverse strand, counting down.
CCACTTTTTAAAATTAAAAACAAACCTCTCAGGATAGAATAATTTGTTGTACAGCTTTTCAGAGCTGACATTTTGGCATACCAGATTCCACCAAATCACATAGTTTAATTTGGAAAAATCTTTTCAGTTGGTGAAAATAACTTTCAGAGCAATTGCTAACATATAGTTCAATTTAAAAAAATTATCTTTAGATGCAAATGCAATGTGTGCCTTCGAGTCAGTCCTGACTCCTAGCGACCCAGAAGCTCCTGGGTTTTCTTGGCAGTGTCACTGGAAGTAGATTGCCAGGCCTTTCTTCCAAGGCATAGACCATCTATATTCTCTAGGGATCTTAAACACATTATATTCCAGGTAAGACGAGATGTCAGACCCAGAATTCTCTGAATTATAGACCAGACACCGCTCCAAAATCTCTGAACAAATGGACAATCATAGATCATATGAGTGAAGGTGCCAATAGCTCGTTGACAGGACCAGCATTTATCTCCTGCCTTCCTATCCCACTTGGCTAGTTTTACAGGAGTAATATACGCACGATGTAGAAAAAAAAACATTGACTGCGTGATCACTGCCGACCTAGAAACTATTGTTATTGGGCCCCACATAACTTCCCAGTCTTTAGAAGAAAGGAAACGATTCAATTCAGTTTCCCAATTCTTTTTTAAACCCGTCACACTAAAAGAAAGAGCATCTCTAAAATATGCATATATTGATGAAGCAGCTCGAGCTTTCCCTGCAAGATTCTTAAGACTTTTGAACAAAAAATCCTCAGTTTCAATTTCGCCACTACCAATTTTTGGTACGACTATATTTGCTTTAAGTTGGAGCCATTGCAAATATACCGAGCTAGGAAGTGAAAATTCCACTAGTAAAGAAGTGAAATCCTTCCAACCACGAGCGTCTAAAAGTTGGCCCAATGTCCAAATACCACAATCTTGCCATCTCCTCCAACTGACCATCTTACCATTTATTTTGAACCGCAGATTCCACCAAAGTGGCAAGGCCTTAGAGAGCAGATTATTTTTACCTACAGTCTGAACGAAAGCTAAATAAGCCCTTTGGGTAGCGGCAACCACATTTCCAACTACAGATCCCTCTGGATGTTTCATATCAAGGAGATGACCTACAGGACAGGGCGCAACTAGCCTACTCTCAATTTCCATCCACGTTGGTTTTGGGCAAAAACGAGTCACTATCTGCCCATATGGCCCCTTGTTTTAATAAGAAAGCGCAGTGATACCAATGAAGGTCTGGAAAATGTACTCCCCCTTTATCCTTAGGAGCCTTTAATTTTTTAAGAGCTATCCGCAGTTGCGAATTTCCCCATAAAAATTTACTTAAACGTCTTTCTAATGTAGAGTAAAAGCCCATTGGGAACATATAGGGAAGCATTGCCAGTACGTAATTTATTTTAGGCATTAATGTCATTTTAATAGTTTCAAGTCTGCCCCACCATGTCAAATGAAGAGGAGACCAAGTGAATGTCATTCTCCGAATCATATTAAGTAATTCTTCTATGTTAGCTTGTATGGTTAAATCTGGAGATATACAATATTTAACTCCCAGATACTTGACACTATCTTTTCCCCAATAAAAGGGGAAAGCTGCCATCAGATCCGGAGTAGTAAGATTATTCATAGGGAAAGCCATGGATTTGGACCAATTTATCTTATATCCGGATATCCCAGAATACCGCTCAATTAAATCAAGAATTGCACCAACATCTGAGGGATGAGTAAATAATAATAAATCATCAGCATAGGCCGATAACTTGATTTGGAGATCTCCAATAACTAGACCAGATATATAACCATTTTGCCAGATAGCGATTCCCAAGGGTTCCAGTGCCAAATTAAAAAGCAAAGGGGACACTGGGCAACCTTGTCGAGTGCCCCTGTGCAGTAAAAAGGATTGTGAAAGAATCCCATTAGCCAGAATGCGGGCATTAGGGTTGGTGTATAATACCGAGATCATGTTAATGAAAACTGTACCAAACCCAAACCATTTGAACGATTTAAAGATGAAAAGACCATTTGAGCCTATCAAACGCCTTTTCCGCGTCTAAAGAGAGAGAAACATAGGGTAGTTTACTTAGAGAAGCTCTGTCCAATAAGTTGCAAAGAAGTTTTGCATTGTCAGAAGCCGCTCTACCCGGGATAAAGCCACACTGATCAGGATGGATTAAGTCACCTATGACTTTTGAAAGCCTGTTAGCTAAGACAGTAGCATAAATTTTATAATCAGACTTTAATAAAGAAATTGGTCTATAATTTATAACATGATTAGGATCTTTCCCAGGCTTTTCCAACATTACGATTGTGGCTTCTGCAAATTCACCTTTATGGTCTAGCGAATTCCAAAGATCTTCGAAGTAGATTAACATATCTGGCACTAGGTCATCACCAAATATTTTGTACAACTCAGCTGTTATACCATACGGACCCACAGCTTTCCCTGAGGATATACCCTTAATTGCCTTACGAACTTCTGCGCTGGATATGGGTTTGTCCAACTCTCCAGCTTGTTGTTCACTTAATTTAGGTTGATTCAAATTTTGTGTAAACTCATTAAAGGCCTCAGGATTAACAGAAATTTCTGAAGAGTAGAGTTTATGATAGTAAGCTGCAAAAGCTGCTGATATGTGTTCATTAGTACTTACCTCACCCAAATTGTCATCTATAATTGTCGTGATACGGGTCCTTTCCTGCTTCCCTTTTAATACACTAGCAAGGAGTTTACTTGCTCTATTGTGCTCTATATAATAACGGGCACAATGTTTAGCCATAACTTGTTCTACTTCAAAGCTTAAGATGTCATTATATTGCTATTTCAACCTCTGAAGCCGCAAGATTATAGCTGTGTCTGGTTGTTTTTGCCAGAGCCTTTCTCCAGCTTTAATTTGCTCATCAAGGGCTATTAACTGGGCCACTCTCCTTTTATTCTCTTTAATAGAATAACTAGTAATTGTAGCCCTTAAACAAGCTTTGAATGCACCCCACCATGCCCATAAAGCTGTATCTCCAATTTTATTCCTGCTAAAGTACTCCTTTATGGATGCTTTAATTTCTTTCTGGAAAGACGGATCAACTAATAAGGATCTATTGAAAGTCCAGGATTGCTTGTTCTGAACACTTTCTGGAAGAGATAACTTAAGCATAATAGCCGCATGATCAGCTATATGCATACTTCGAATCTCAGCCTCACAAGAGGCTGAGACCAGAGATCTAGAAATTTAAAAAAAATCAAAACGGGAAAAAGAATTGTGCGGTGGGGAGACAAAGGAAAAATCCTTATCTCTGGGATGGAGCAATCTCCATATATCAACGAGACCAGAAGAATCTATAAGAGCCCCAAGGGCAATTCTCACTCTGGTAACTCTTTCAGCTCTACCCGGATTCCGATCCAATAAAGAATCAAGCACCACATTGTAGTTGCCACCCATAATGACTGGGGTAAGGATATCCTTCTGAAGGATTCCAGCAATCTCTTTAAAAAAATTTAGGATCATCTATATTAGGACCATAAACATTTAGTATTATCATTTTAGCCCCCCCCCCCTTAATCTTTGTTTTAGCCCATCTACCCTCTAAATCATTCCTGCTAGTTTCTACTTTAATCCCCAGAAATTTATGAGCTAATATGGCAACTCCATTCTTTTTATGATAAGCAGCAGAGTACCCAATCAAGTAATAATGTTTATTTTCCAACTTTTTTGTTTCAATGACAGCTAGATGGGTTTCTTGTAACAAGACTAAACCTGCATGCTGGTGCTTGCAATATAACATAATTTTTTTTCCTCTTAGCCAGAGTCTTGAATCCTTTTACATTTAAAGACAAGATATTTAAGTTGTTAGCCATATCACAACCAGAAAAACTCACAGAAAGTGTTCATATACATCAAGAGAATAAAAATCCAAAAGCATTGACCCTCAGAGAGCAACCCAATGTCCCAAGAAAATAGAGACCCCATTCAACAGGTGAGGCAACCCAGAAAGGAATGTCAAGGAAAAAAAAAACAAAGGGAAAAACTAAAGGGAGAAAGGACAACTGAGGAAATAAAAAAGTTCTACCCAGAGCTCACCTCTGACCACAAAAAACCCACCATACTCAATATAACCCCACAAAAAATAATATTAAAAAGCCAAAAATATTATCGGAAGTCGGCTAGCTTATCACAGACCTGCTAATCTCACAGATTATACAACCAAGCAATTTATTAATTCTGTTAGACCAGCGCCCAGAAAAATAATCCAGTTGTATAAGTGGCATGGCCCTCTCCTTGAGTATTGTCACAGCTTATAAAAATAGCTAGATTAACAGAAAGCGTAAACGCTGTGCAATACTAAAAATAACAGCAAAACATATATACCCAAACCATGGGAATCCTCGAAAGCGAAGCTACACTCCGCTTCCCATCGCGAGTGGTTAAACCACACAGGCATACAGTTAGCAATTTCACTGCATTAACAAAGCCTCTTGCTCTTCATCAAATCGCTCCAGTGCCACCGGATCCTCAAATGTTTTTGTGACGTTGTTTAATGTAACCTTGAATCGGGCCGGAAAGAACAACCCAAATTGGGCTTGTAATCTCTGTAGTCTAGATCTGTATGATAGAAATTGCTTTCTCTTGTCCACAGTTATTTTACTGAAGTCCGAATAGAACGCTATTTTCTGATCCTCAAACTGGATAGAAGACAAGGCTCTGGCCGACGCCATAATTTGCATAACTGGCTGATATCTCAGAATGCAACAGATCAGAGGTCTCAGTTTTCTGCTCTGTTGATTTGATGTCGTCAGGATCCGATGCACTCTTTCTAGCTTGAACGGTAAATCAAATTTAATATTCAGTAATTTGAGGATCAACCCCTGTAGAAAAGTGACTGGATCCTTTCCTTCTCCGCCCTCAGGAATTCCGATTATCCGGATTTTATTTCTCCTGGCCCTATTGTTCATATCCTCCAGGTTACACATCAGTAAATCCACTTTCCGTGATGACTGAGCACATTTTTTGAGAGACTCCTCATGTGCTATTACCAAACTTTCAGCTTTCTCAACTCTATTTGTCAACGATAATAGCTGTTCCTTCATCTCCTTAAAATCCACTTGCAGCTCAAATAGGGAATCCCCATTTGCCTCTACTCGATTACAAACAGCACAAATCTCTTTTAGGATTTCTTGAGTCTCTGCAGTGAGATCTTGCTGCGGCGCCATCTTGAGAGGAGATAGAGGGTCCGATTTGGTTCTCTTCGTGCCAGAACCTTTTCGATTTGCGAAGTCCAAATGAGTCTGTTTACTGTTGGCCATAATCGCCGCTCCGGTAGAGATTCTTGACGTATTAAAACACTTTCTAAAACCCAAAGGGTAGGATTAAATGACAGGGTCAGAAGGAGCTCATCAGTTAAGCAGCCATCTTGGATCTGGGTTTGCTCCGCCTCAGTTTGTTTTATTTTTAAAGCTATGGGTGTATTATCCTTTGTCTGTCTTTGTTCTATGTATTGCAGAGCTTCCAAATTATCCAGGTCCAGGAATGAGATTGTTAAGCCAGTCCTGGATTTCTGACAATGTCATCCTGATGCATTATGGGACCTGCAGTATTGATTCCAATGGGTAAAATCAGGGACAACAAATACTGTACCATACTGCATTGCTATGCAAAATTAAAACTAGAACTGGAAAAAAATCTTACTCCTAGAAATGGGTAACTTGGCAAATCTAGTATTGAAAAATTTTACTATTGAGTAAATTTTAATAAACCATAAAACATTTTGTATGCTAGGATTGCGAGTACCTATGGTTAAGATGGCACAGCCTGAGCATCTACGATTTGGCTGTTTTCAATGATGGGCAAGACAGCTGTTCCCATGGATGCCTCTAGCTTTTCCCTGCCCTCCATCCAAGTGTCAATTGAGCCATTTTTATGCCGACCAGTTATGCAGCAAGCCAATTCCGGTGTGGGCCCAGCTGTCTCCACGCCAAAGCCAGGAATCTCGGCATAGACTTTGGGAGATCTATCATCCTTATCCCCGGAAGAGCGATGTCCCCCTGCATCCCTCTCTATGTCTTTATCTGTAGATTGGCTGTGATTTCTCACCCTACCCAGGATAGGAGGTGTAGGTTGTCCAGACAGTGGGCAGCATTCCGCAGTTGTCAAGACCAACATGAAGGATCCATGGGTCCATGCAGCTACAGTGCTGAAGGAGGCAGGGGAGGGTGGCTACACTTCTAATGGGCCCACTGTGTCCAGCAGCTACTTCCTGCTATATTGTTGCACAGTGTATCAGCTCAGGGATCCACCCTGCCTCCAGTGAAACTTTCATTACCTTGGCAGGCAAAGATTTCACTGGACTCTATCTGGGAAATAATAAGCTTGAAAAAGTTTTGGTTTCTCAAATGCAAATGTTTCAAACTCATGTACATTCTAATACTTCATCTATTGCCAATAATGCCAAAGCTTTTTCTGCTGTTAAGCTTGAGGTTGCTGAGATTGAGAAGAAGTTGGATTCGCAACAAGGCTGTACTTCTGTCATAATGAATGATATTTCTCCGGTGAAATTTAAGTTGGAGAATATGGAAAACGCTTCCAGATCATCCAATGTGCAGTTGGTGAACTTTCCTAAAGAGGCATTAATTTCATCCCGGGACATGTTCAAAGCTTACATAGTTGAAATTCTGAATGCCCCTGTAGAGTCCCATCCACCATTACTGTGGGTTTATTATCTCCCTTCTGCACAGAAATTTACGAGGAACCCCTCGATGTCTTGGCTACAGATCAAGGGTTGTTACTTTGTATGTATTTCAAGAAGCGTAGTGTTGTTTTCACAGCTTGACGATTAGTATCTTCCGGACCTCTCTCATGAAACTCAGAGGAGATGCAGGGACTTCCTTTTGCTGAAACCCAGTGTTCTTCAATTGGCGGGGCTTATTCTTTCTAAAATTTCCCTGCAAAATGTTTAGTTAGTCTTTCCTCTGTTAATTATGCATTTTATGAGCCTGTACAGCTTTCCTCTTTTATTAGTCCACATCAGGTTAGAGCAGCTAATGTTGCAGTATGTAGTATAATTCCGCTCATTTGTATATACTTTCTGGCCTCTGGGATCTGCCCTTATGAATATAATTACTTGTATTTGTTCTTACCTTCCTCCCACAGTGATGACATATTTTCTTCCTTGCCAATGTATTCTTTATTTCTTCTTTTTTTATTCTTTCTGTTTTCCTACCAAAGTGTAATATCTTCTTTAATTGTGAAAATAGATAAAGAATAAACATTAAAAAAATTAAGAAGTGAAATGCTATAAGCTGATTAATGGAGGTGTTTAAATAAAAATATTTGTGAGATGGAATATGTTATTCAACTTCATTATTGCTGGTGTATTGCAAGATTATCATACTACTTCTGTTTTTGTGTGGTTAAAGCAACAGCCTAGCAATGGGGAAATTTGGGCTCAATTCCCACTGGTACTCCTTGAACAAGTCACTTTATCCTCCGTTTCCTCAGAAGAAAAAGATTGACAATCTACTTCAGGTCATACCTTGCCAAGGGTAACACAGGGGCTGCTGGGTAACCAGGAGTCAGCATTAACTTGACGGCACTTTAAAAAACCTGTTTTCTTAGAATTGTATACTTATTAGTGGTTACTTTACTGAGATTTGGTCTAGATGTGCTCAACAAGACCAACGCACGAAAGCAAGCAGAAAGGCTTGACGAGAAATTTACTCAGTTTGATTATTCTGTCTTTATTTCACACGTTTGAACTAGCCAGGTGTTCTATTTTGGACAGAATAATATATCGCCTCTCTTTTTATGAATTAGGCATACTTGAGGGCATCTTTACTACAGCTTAACACATGTTAAGGAAAGTCAATGCACGTTAAGTGCTGCAATGGCCCATAGAAATGAAAGGACAGTGGCAGCACTTAACATGCGTTAACTTTATTAAACACGCGTTAACCTTTAGTATACCTGCCCCTATGTCTTGACACAGTGATTTTGTCTCAAATGTTTCATCTATGGATCATAAACCAATTGCTTCACCTATCTTCTGTGCACATGTATACAGAGGAGCACAATTATTTTCAATGAGAGGAAGCCTTGAAAAGAAAACACAGGAGATTGATGCTGGTGCCTGATAGAAACCTGCTACTAGCAAAAAGAAAATTAGTATATCTTAGAAGAAATATAAGGGAGAAAGAAAATTGGAACTGCTTCTACTTTTATATATGAAACTACAAACTTGGGAAGTATTCTGAGCTGAAGGAATGTAATCGTTCATGAAGAGCATTTGAATTCCGTGAACAGATATTGCAATTTTTCTGAAATGAAAATTGAGAAAATGAATACAGTTTTTCCATTCTCTGTAACAAATGGTGAATTGCCATGGTTTGGAAAGGGAAGATTGTTATTAAATGGCTAACTGCTTTACAATTAATAAACAGCAAAATCCTGAAATTATTCAGTGGCCTCCCAGGAGTCAAAATGCAAATACTGTATCTAAGAAAAAACAATGAATAAATGGAACAATACAGAACAGCTAACAGAAAGGAAAAGTGTGAGCAATGAAAAGATAAATAACTCATTTGTTACTTAATCTCTGCCTCTAAACATTGTGGTGTTATCTGAGATATACACAGTCTCTATCTGCAACTAAAAAAAGACATACAAATTGTGTAAACATTATAAAAAATAACAAAAGTGTCCTAAATATAGCAGCATAGCAATATAGCAAAAGACCAGCATATTCATACATATGGCCCTCACAAGTAAAAAACAAGTAATCCAAATGCAAAAAGGTAGAATTTCAAAAGAGCAGACTGCTATTTCATCCAATTTAATTTTTGTCAGAAAGACTGTCAAGCAAGAGATAAACCACTCAAGTAACAGGCTGTTCTTTTTAATTTTTTGAATATACACATTTTTTGAATAAAATCACTTAGCTGATGAAGAAGCGCCAGTGGAGCAGGCTTCGGAGTCTCCCACATACACACGACATGACACACGTTTTGAGCTTATATTTATTGTCCAAAAGTTCTGCTTCAGGTGTCAAGTGGCCCCATACTCACACTTCAATCCAATGTGTTTGTGCATATCAAAACCTGTTCTGATTTAAGAAGGGGAAAAGGTGTCTGACCTCATAATGAGTGTGTTCCTAAGCATCAAAAGATGAAAGTCCACCATCAAGTGCCAAATGTAGTTACAGAGGCGATGTTTCAACCTGTTTTGTTTTGACCATAAAAGACTCAACCAGTCCAATTCCAAATTTAATCTTAGAGGTATGTTTACTAAACCATCTTAACATCGCAGCGGTGGTATTATCGCGCGATAAGTGACGTTATCATGCGATAATGTAACATTATTGCGCGCTAACATCACTTAGCGCACAATAATGCTGCTGCGGTGTTAAGGCACACTAACACTGTGAAATCCGGCTCTGAAGGGTGGAGTAAGGCTTCCCAGAGGGCGGAGAGAAGGGGTCAATGGGCGGAGAGTGGAAGGGGAGAGGCTCCAGACACACTAACGCTGTGAAATCTGGGTCTGAACACTAATGCCAGTGAAACCCTCGCGTTAAGGCACATTTGCAGGAAAGAGAAACCATTTCAGTCAGCAATGTACAGCAAAGCCAGGGAAACCCAAGCACGTGATAGTAGTGATACATGTGCACAGAACAAAAAGGCAAATAAACATAGAAAATGACCTGAACCACATCTAAAAGCCCAATAACCAAGCTGGCCAAAAGTGATATTAATGATAAACATAAAGCAACACCACTGACAAAGCTCAAAAAATAAGATATCATGTTTGGAAGGGTCTATTCTCTGTCCCTCTACAAAGTGAATGATCCCACATTGAAATAGTGCTGATCAGGGTTTTTTCACGTCTATATTGGGCAGGTTTGTTATGGCGTGCACATGTGCAGTAACAGCAGAGTGGGCACATAGGAAAGGGAAACTCTACTGTTGCTGTAAATGGGATATAGAGGGCTGCAGGCGGCACATGCTGTGGTCCAGCTGGGGCACAGTGCGTGTTAGGCAGATACCTAGGTGGCACATAGGAATTCCGAAACTGTAAAGCAGCAAGACAGCAACTGACGAGGGTCCAACATGGGCATGAGTGTGTGTTCCACAGTGTCACAGGGGAGATTACCCAGCAGGTACCCCCAAGGGCACATAACATTGGCAGGCTGTGGGGGAGGGGAGAAGCGCGCATGTCCATGGAGGCACCCCTACCCGAGAACCCACACCATAGGCAGCTGCCTACCGGCTTACTGGATGGCCTGGGACTGCGCACCACCAGCACCACTGGCATAATGGCATGTCAGCATGGTGGCGGAGGGGTGCTGGTGGTGGAGGGGGCAGTGGCATCTGCCCACAGCAGACCATGGCCTAGCCCCATTTAGGTGGGTGCCGTGCACTGCAACAGACAGTATCTGTCTGACGAACAGTCATGGTATCCCCAGGGAATGAACTGTCCCTGTGGCAACAGTGTGGTGCAGTACACACAGCCAGTGTGTTCATGAGCAGAAGGTCACAAGTTCAAGTCCCAGCTGTGGATCCTGCCAACCCAGTCCCCATATTTTACCCAGTACTAAAACGTGGTAATAAAGACGGAACCTTTTTTGCAGATAACATAAACATGCCTGAAATGCCTATATTTTACCCTAAAGAGCACAGACACCATAAACATGTGCAATCCCTAGATCAGAGTTTCCCAACTGCAGTCCTGGAGGTCCAAACACCATTCAGGTTTCATGCTGTGTCTAATAAATATGCCTGTGCTGCATTTGTATGCGCCGCCCCCATGGTATGCAAATGTATCTCATGCATATTCATTAGGGACAGCATGAAAACCTGAACAGTGTTTGGCCCACCAGGACTGGAGTTGGGAACCTCTGCCCTAGAGCAGTAGCCAACAGGGGCATAAACACCCAAACCCACAGGCTCCACTATCCAAAGCTTCATGGAGAGTCAGGCTGTTGGGCCCTGCACGCAGCAGCATCTCCCAATACTAGCACTTTGCATACCTTAGCAATGCTGCCCTAAACTTGGGAATACGTTACACATATATCAAAAGGTTGCTATGATTAATGGCAGATAGCAATTCCTAAGTTAAGCACAATTTGCTGATAGAGCTGCATCATAGCAACCTTTCTGATATCTGTGGAGTGTGTTTCAGTTTTGGTCTCTGACAGTGTTTACCACCCTGGGGAGTGACCCCAACAGTATTGCATACCATAGCCATGCCTGCACTGTGCCCAGGACTGGTGTGGCAGGGCTGCCAAAAGCCTCTATATTTGCACAATGCTGGCATAGGTGTGGGAGTGTGTGTCTGTCTATCCAGTGTGTTGTGGCTGCCTACACCTTACTCAGCCCACACTGCTTGCACTGTTTCCAGTGTTAGCCTGCCAATGTGCATAATGAGGAGCAAGGTACCGTGGGTATGGCCCGGACAGGGTCCAAGAACACACTGAATGTAAGCTGAGGCCTGGACTGGGAGTAAAGTTTGAGTACTATCTGACTCCCTTAAAGAGAAGAACACCCTTTATACCATGCCCTGATCTGTTATTTAATGTTTGCTAAGAGATGCAAAGTCATGTGGGCTGTGTTATCCCTTTGACAGTATTCACTGCAAGTGGCTAGCTGCATTAATTAATAACTTATACAGTTTCTTTAACAAATTTAGGAACCCAGACGTTCATGAAAGGAGACTTTCAAAGTGAATGGTTGTAACTTTTCATTTCCCTAAACCTCTTAAGGGTATGTTTACTAAGGACTGTTAAGGGCACACCATTTACGAGCAAAAAACAACATCATTAAGAGCGTGTACATGCATTAAAGGATGGGACGGGGAGTGCGCGTTCCAGTGGTAAGGGCACTAGCAGTCGGTTGCTGGGTGTTAACAGGACATCAAGCGGTAAGAGCACCAAGTGTACAGTTTGATGCTCCCTAATGCCGGTTGTCTTAACGCAGGATAAATGGAACCTATCTGCAAGTCACATATGAGCTGCTGGATGGGAGCAAAGATAATAGCTGATGGACATGTCACATCCATATGCCCCTTACATGTTAGACAGTGAGTGGGAGGATAATGTAATCTGCTGTGTTGTCAGTGGGTGGCATAAGATTGGGTAAAAGTGTAATCTGGAGGTGCCAGCATGGCAATAATGTGGGAATCAAAAGAATGACTGGGCAGGAGTGGTGACATGCACATCAGCCACAGGAGAGTTGTGAGTGATAAAGTCCTAATGAGTAAAATTTTTCCATGTCAGCAATGGGGTAGCAGCTGGCAGGAGAATACATGAAAGAACATGACGGATATATGATGATGGATGGCCTGAAAGATGGATGGGGTAGATGAGAGTGCTGAATGGCCTTGCTGTCTCAATATACCCAATGTGACCTCACAAATGCAGCTAACCTCAGTTGTAGTTTGTGTGAAAAATAGTGCTGTGCCACAGAGAAAGTCTAATACCATCTATTTGGGTGTCACAGCTGTTTCAGCTGCTGTAACCACCATACAATCTTCCTGACACGTATGCATATGACAGTTGGACAAGTAAATAGACTATGATCCAAGGACCGAACAGCCACACATCTGTGCTCTTGTACAGAAAATATCTACTCTCATAATGTCTACACTCGCATGGTATTACACACCTGGCATCAACTCATGTCTCTGAACTGATGTGTCTCTCATATTGGCCATATGGAGCAAGTAAGGATGTGTGATGATCTATGCAGGTGGCCATCCCAGGTATGTGCCGTGCCTGCATGTACTGCATATATGTGATGGCGCAAAAGATGTTCATTCACAGTTATCACGAACGTTTCCAATCATGTACAACTCATGTGTCATGTGTCTACCGGGTGAGGTTGTACGACCCTTTGCTGCAGCAGAGCCAATGAAGTCATGCTGTCAGATGGATATGATTGCAAAGTGCATGCTTTCAGACTCAATGTTTAATCATAACATAAAAAAGAATGACAATGTACAGGTAAATGGAGCTCACTCTGAGGAGATGGAAGTTACCAGTGGTGTGCCCCAGGGATTTGTCCTTGGTCCGATTCTGTTTAACATCTTTGTCAGTGATATAGCGGAAGGGCTGTTGGGTAAGGTTTGCCTCTTTGTGGATGATACCAAAACCTGCAAAAGAGTAGACACCCAGGAAGGTGTAGATAACATGAGGAGGGATCTAGCTCAGCTTGAAGAATGGTCTAGAATTTGGCAGCTGAGATTTAATGTTAAAAAATGTAAGGTCATGCATTTGAGCTGCAGCAATCCAAGGAAGCAATATAGTATAGGGGGTGAAGTACTTTTGTCCACTAAAGAAGAGGGGGACCTAGGCGTGGTTGTGTCTGATGATCTTAAAGTAGCTAAACAGGTAGAAAAGGTGAAGGCAAAAGCTAGAAGGATGCCTGGGTGCATACGGAGAAGAATGGCTAGCAGTCTTTGGTGCGACCTCATTTGGAGTATTGTGTGCAATTCTGGAGACCACACCTTCAAAAGGATATAAACAGGATGGAGTCAGTACAGAGGTGCCTACCAAAATGGTTAGTGGTCTTCATTATAAAGCATATGAGGACAGACTTAAGGATCTTAATATGTACACCTTAGAGGAAAGGCGGAATAGAGGTGATATGACTAAGACATTTAAATACCTCCGTGGCATACATGCACAGGGGGAGAGTCTCTTTCGATTGAAAGCAAGTTCTGCTATGAAGGGACATGGGATGAGGGTGAAACGGGGTTGATTCAGGAGTGATATGCGGAAATATTTCTTTACGGAAAGAGTGGTGGATCCATGGAATAGTCTCCCAAAGGAGGTGGTAGAGATGAGGACGGTATTTGATTTTAAAAAAGCATGGGACAAACACAGAGGATCCCTAATGAAAAAAAGGGGACTGTTGTAGTTGTTGATATGGAAGGACAGACTAGATAGGCCACGTTGTCTTTTTTCTATGTTTCTAATGTGTGCTCTCAAGTCAATGCTGATTTCTGGCAACCCAACATGGTGACCAGAGGTACATTGCTAGGACTTTCTTCAGAGACAATGGAAGGTGAAGTGACTTTTGTATGGCTATAAGTGGGATTCAAATGCTGGTCTATTCTTTACTGAAACAGTGCTCTAACCATTCAGCTACACCACCGCACCTACTCTATGGCACTCTCTAGAATAAATTAGACTACAGATCCCTACCTGTAATGGCCTAAACGCAGGACTTGAAACAATATGGCAGGCACATTCTGAGACAATTGTAAACCATACCTAGGGCCTGCCTGCATTGGTACACATGCAGTACAGACTGCACTGGACACTCAGAACTGCATCTGCATAACAAACACACAGCAGCAGTATCAATCTCCTGTCCAAAGGTCAAGCCACAGTAGTACTAGTAGTAGTAGTAGTAAATCAAACAACATTCATACACAGAGCTCTGCTGGGCTGCAGGGTGGCACTAATCCCTGAGGTAGGGCATGCATTCCCTTGTGACCTGATGTACACTACAAGATAAGTGGTTTTGTGCATACACCAAACTCTAACCTCATTCACGACCCATGAGGTCCATCCCAGACCATGCTGCCCCCTCCAGGGGGCCCTACACACTTGCTCCTTTGTGGGCAATGCTCCAGTGATCAGTGTCACCATAATGGCTGCAATTTGGGCTATATGTGCCGGTATTGGTTAGCTCCTTGATTTCACAAGATACACCTCACAACCTGAGTGCCTATACACTAATTTTTACCCTATGGAGAATACAATGCTCCATCATATCATCTCTGGAATGTGTAGGCACATTGTGTGCCTCATGTACATAACAGCCACAACATCTCAAGTATCCTTTTCCACCAGCCACCCTGAATGTAAGCAAGGGCACACATCACCTGATCCCCAGACTAAGCACTGCAATAGATAGTCTCTCTAGGTTCTGGAGCAGATCTGTTCTACTTTTAGAATGCTGTAGATGCTGAATGAGCTCTGTAATATTAGTCATTTTGTACTCTGTATTATTTCAGCATGTTGATGTGGCATTTGCTATCTGGTCCTTGTGTCCTGCCTTTGTTGGCCAGGGGCTCTCATATAACATCTTATTTCATGATCTAGAAATTGGGCAGTTGTTTCAAAGGAATCTAAATGCAGTGAGTGATGCTTAGATAACAAGGGGGGTTGCTGACGCCAACCATAGGTGGTAGCAGGTTATAGGCAGCCCCAGGAAAGCAGCTTTTTTTCAGAGAAATTTATTCAGCTAGATCCATCGCAGTCTGTAGATGTTGTGCAACACTGGGTTATATCAGCCAGTCACATACCATCTGTTCTAGGACTACTATTCATTATCCACTGCATATACACATTGCCATAATGAAGAACCTGGCTCTGTACAAACAACATAGACAACTAGCGTCTGGCTAGCAACTGGACTACCATAAAAGTACTCATGTCAGTGCAGCTTAACCCTAGATAGGGCTTTATGGATATATAGCTGAGACATGGCCCCAGCTCAGTCAGAATGAGAGTGGCCTCTCAGCATGAATAGATGTGTGCAGTCAGGCCATGCTCGTGCCAGACCCATGTTATGATGGCTCAGCCAATTACCTAACTTCTGACTTATGTACTTCCTGTGTAAAGTGCTCTGTTTTAGACAATACCCAGATTCCTCTGTGCCTTATTTGTGTACCCTTTTAGTTTGAACTTAGGATCAGCAAGTGAAATGCAAAAAGCACTGGAAATTGGCTCAGAGACAGGCACAAGTGCATGTGGGCCCACAGTGGCCTATGTCTGTCACATTCCAAAAGACTGTGTCCCCCTGCACAACTTTCGGCAGTGAGCATTGAACATAGTGCCCTACTCGTATTCTAATATTATGTCATGTACCCGGCCATGCACACTGCGAAAATGGCCAGTGCAGCACATATGATTTCCCATGCTGCAGATCCTGGACCCCCCCAGGATTACGTGGAAGAATGGCAGATTAGACATATGGTTAGATGTTGGTACAGTTGCTGGCTACAAATACGCAGCCATCCCCAGTTTCTTTGTACTTTAACAACATCCCCTGGGCTGTCATACTCAGTGCTCATGGAGAGTGGGTGAGGCTATCATGAGGAACTCTGATGTGAAAGATGCCGAGTGGACCTTCAGAGCTTCTGTGCATCTGAACAGAGCTTCTGGCCAGCTATGCCACCTACCAGCAGGTGATGCAGAGACCAACATGACATCCTGTGGCACATTCCTCCAGCAGGAATTATGCATAAACCATTCAGACGTCAGTGTCCCATATTCATAATGAGTCAAACCAATGCATGTCAACTCTGTAAACATATGGCTGGTTGTTGTTATAGAGTAATACATAATGTCATGCTGTAGCCAATGATCAGTAGATAGTGCTGAGAAAATGTATATTGTGTGCATATTACCCCACAATGTAAATAACAAGCAGTTTCCTGTATTGTTGTACCACCTATGTATATAGTTGACCGTGTCCATTATCAGGTGAACCACCAATGTATATAGTTAACCCGTTTATCCAAGTTCTACTTCCTGTTAAATGTAATGACCAGACATATGTAAATTGTCGGATGTTTCTGTTCAATGTAAACCGCGCTGATGGCTAATAGTGCGGTATATAAGAATTGTTAATAAATAAATAAAATAAAAAATAAATATGTGTCTGAGATGGACATGCCAGTATGTGCATACTGTCTAATGCCAAAGCACGATCACACTTGCATTCAGTAAGCACCAATCAAGAGCGAGGTTTACAACCAAGATATTTTATTTGCAGAAGATTACGAGGGCTATTACCTGACATGGCCATGTTTTGGCAATGCTGAAGTATAAAGTCTGCAAGTACTTTTCCCTCCCAGAGTTTACATTCATTTTCCCATGTAAACTTGTGTATAGATTTTTTGTAGCACCAAAGATGAACCTCCGTGGTGGTAGCAGTGTGTGGATCCAATCTGGATCTTCTTAGAGCTGTCCTACAAGATTCCCGCCCAGTGCACCACACAGTCTTGTCAATTCAAGCTCAGTCCCCTAGGCTTCTTGATCCTCAAGACCTGGAGTGGCTCTTCCTCTTCCCCACTCATGGCAGGGAAATTGGGGCAAGCAGAGTCCACATGAGCAGCAGCTCTTTCACCAGAATACTGGGGTCCAACAACAGAGTTAAGGACTGGCTACCGGTTCCAGTCTCTCCAGTTCACAACATAAAGTTAGAACAAGAACAATTAATACTGCTTCTCAAATCAGTTCAGTTCAATACAAAGTCCTTCATCTCAAATCAATTCAGTTCATCATAAAGTCTTTCATGAAATGCACTAAAATGTTTCCACTCCCTTACCACATCGCGTTTAAGCTCCTGATCCTGACCCACTGGGCCCTTCATAAGCAAACCCCTCAATATCTGGCAGATTCCATTCAGTTTCACCTAGTGCCCCATAGCCTCTGCTTCCTGCACACCAATCATCTTGACCTCCCCTCCCCAGCCCGTGCTCATCTAGAGCAAACACGTCATTCAGTATTCTTCTTTCTAGCCCCATCACTCTGGAACTCCCTTCCTCCTACGATCTGTCAAGAATAATCATTCCCCAAGTTCAAGTCCCTCCTCAAGACCCATCTCTTCTGTACTGCCTATGACCTCTCTCTCCCTGATCCCCCTATTTCCTATTCCCCCCCCCCCACCTCGGCTCTTTCTCCCTCGGTTAGGTCTCAATATGACTGTGCACCTTCCACGTGCCACTTAGATAAGGTCTTAGATAGTGCTGGGGAGGAGTCTGCTGTCTTGGTACATGTCGGTACCAATGACATAGGAAAATGTGGTAGGGAGGTTCTGGAGGCTAAATTTAGGCTTTTAGGTAGGAAGTTGAAATCCAGAACTTCCAGGGTAGCATTCTCCGAAATGCTTCCTGTTCCACGCGCAGGACCCAAAAGGCAGGCAGAGCTCCGGAGTCTCAATGCGTGGATAAGACAATGGTGCAGAGATAAGGGTTTTGGATTTGTTAGGAACTGGGGAACATTCTGGGGAAAGGAGGGGCTCTTCCGAAGGGATGGGCTTCACCTTAACCGGGATGGAACCAGGCTGCTGGCATTAACATTTAAAAAGGAGATAGAGCAGCTTTTAAACTAGATATTAGGGGAAAGCCGACAGTTGCCCATGAGCGGATGGTTCAGAAGAATGTATCTTTGAAGGATACTATCAAAAGCAGAGAGGTTCCACAAAAGAGTAAAGTAGCCCAAATGCCCTCAAGTATGGAGCAGACAGAGCTTAAAGATCCCAAATTACCCATGTCTAACAATAGCCAAATTAATATGAATAAAATACATTCTCTAAAATGCTTGTATGCAAATGCTAGAAGTCTAGAAAATAAGATGGGAGAGTTAGAATATATAGCATTAAATGAAAGGTTAGATATGATTGGAATATCAGAGACATGGTAGAAGGAGGACAAAAGGTGGGACACTGTGATACCTGGGTACAAACTATATCGTAATGATAGAGCTGATCAAATTGGTGGAGGGGTTGCTCTCTATGTTAGAGAGGGCATTGAGTCAGAAAGGATTAAAGTTTTGCAGGAAACAAAATCTGCTGTAGAATCTATATGGATTGAAATTCCATGTAAAAGGGGGAAGGCAATGGCAGTGGGGGTGTACTATCGAGCGCCTGGCCAGAATGAACAAATGGATGATGAAATGCTCAAAGAAATCAAGGAAGCTAACAAAAGTTACAGCGCAGTAATAATAATGGGTGATTTCAACTACCCCGGTATCGACTGGGTCAGTGTCACGTCAGGACATGCTAGGGAGATAAAGTTCCTAGATGAAATAAATGACTGCTTCTTGGAGCAGCTGGTTCATGAACCGACCAGAGGGGAAGCCATATTAGACCTACTCCTTAGTGGAACACCAGATCTAGTGCAAGAAATAAGGGTGTTGGGGCCACTTGGCAATAGTGATCATAGCATGATCGCCTTTAATTTAATTAGTGGAGGAGGTATAGTAAGGAAATCCACAGTACTACCTTTTAACTTTCGAAAGGGAGACTATGATAAAATGAGGAAAATAGTTAAGAAAAAACTAAAAGGAGCAGTTGCAAAGGTTAAAGATGTACATCAGGCTTGGCGGTTGTTGAAAAATACTATCTTGGAAGCTCAGACCAGCTGTATTCCACGCTTTAAGAAAAGTGGAAGGAAGTCCAAAAAACTGCCAGCATGGTTTAAAGGTGAGGTCAGAGAAGCTGTTGCCAAAAAAGCATCTTTCAGGAAATGGAAAAAAGAGCCAAATGACGAAACCTGGAAACAGCACAAGCACTGGCAAGTCAAATGTAAGGCATTGATAAGGCAGGCAAAGAGAGAATTCGAGAAGAAGCTTGCTGCGGATGCAAAAACGTGAAATAAAGACCTTTTCCAGTACATTCGTAGCAAAAAACCTGTGAGAGAGTCAGTTGGTCCATTAGATGATAAAGGGGTTAAAGGAGCACTAAGAGGCGACAAGGCGATAGCGGAGAGACTGAATGAATTCTTTGCTTCAGTCTTTACTGAGGAAGATGTAGGGATGTTACCCATGACTGAAGGTGCGGAAGAATTGAAGGAAATATCGATACATCGGGAAGATGTATTACAACTATTAGATAAACTGAAGAGTAGCAAATCACCTGGGCCGGATGGTATATATCCAAGGGTGTTGAAAGAACTGAAATATCAGATTGCAGACCTGCTATTAGTAATCTGTGAACTATCATTAAAATCATCTCTAATACCTGAAGATTGGAGGATCGCCAATGTAACACCAATTTTTAAAAAGGGTTCCAGGTACTGACATCAGTACCAGGAAAAATGGTAGAAACCATCATAAAGAATAAAATTACTCAGCATGTAGATAGTCATGACCTAATGGGAGACAGCCAACATGACTTTAGACAAGGAAGATCTTGTCTTACTAATCTGTTATGTTTTTTTGAAGGAGTGAATAATCAGGTGGACAAAGGTGAGTCGGTTGATATTATATATCTGAACTTTCAGAAAGCCTTTGACAAAGTCCCTCATGAGAGACCTTTGGCAAAACTAAAGAGTCATGGGATAGGAGGCAGTGTACTATCGTGGATCAGGAACTGGTTAAAAGATAGAAAGTAGAGGGTAGGGCTAAATGGCCAATTTTCCCAATGGAGAAAGGTGAATAGTGGTGTACCCCAGGGATCTGTGCTGGGTCCGCTGCTTTTTGAAATATTCATAAATGACCTGGAAAGTGGAATAACTAGTGAGGTTATCAAATTTGCAGATGACACAAAACTATTCAAAGTTGTTAAAACCCAAGAGGATTGTGGAAACTTGCAAGAGGATCTTGATAAATTGGAAGACTGGGCATCAAAATGGCAGATGAAATTTAATGTGGACAAGTGCAAGGTTATGCACCTAGGGAAGAACAACCCAAACTATGGTTACATGATGCAAGGTTCCACATTAGAAACTACCACCCAGGAAAAAGATTTAGGCGTCATTGTGGATACCATGTTAAAACCCTCGGCTCAGTGTGCAGCAGCGGCCAAGAGAGCAAATAGAATGCTAGGTATGATAAGGAAAGGAATGGAAAATAAAACAAAAGGTATTATAGCGCCTCTATATCGTTCCATGGTAAGACCGCACCTTGAATATTGTGTGCAATTCTGGTCGCCGTATCTTAAAAAGGATATAGCGATTTTAGAAAAGGTTCAGAGAAGAGCCACCAAAATGGTAAAGGAGATGGAAGGATACTCCTATGAAGAAAGGCTAAAAAGGTTAGGGCTCTTTAACCTAGAAAAGAGACGGCTGAGGGGAGATATGATAGAAGTCTATAAAATGATGAATGGAGTGGAACGGGTAAACGTAGATCGATTGTTTACCTTATCAGAATATAGAAAGACTAGGGGACATGCAATGAAGCTACAGGGTAAATTATTTAAGACTAATAAAAGAAAATATTTTTTAACTCAACGTGTAATCAAACTCTGGAATTTGTTACCGGAGGATGTAGTAAAGGCTGTTAGTGTAGCTGGGTTTAAAAAAGGTTTGGACAAGTTCCTGGAGGAAAGGTCCATAAACCATTATTAAGAAGGGACCCAGGATATCAATGCTTAAACCAATACAAGCATTGTGGAACCTGTGTCCCTTGGGGAAACTGCTAGGTACATATGACCTAGATTGGCCACTGTTGGAAACAGAATACTGGGCTTGATGGACCTTGGTCTGACCCAGTATGGCATATCTTATGTTCTTATGTTCTATCTGATATTGTAGTTCTTTTCTGTTTCTGCCCTTTATATTTGTATTGTTGTAAACTTTCCAGATGGCCTCCAATGGCAAGGCGATAGCAGTGGGGGTGTACTCTCAACCGCCTGGCCAGAATGAACAAATGGATGATGAAATGCTCAAAGAAATCAAGGAAGCTAACAAAGGTTACAGCGCAGTAATAATAATGGGTGATTTCAATTACCCCGGTATCGACTTGGTCAGTGTCACGGCAGGACACTCTAGGGAGATAAAGTTCTTAGATGAAATAAATGACTGCTTCTTGGAGCAGCTGGTTCATGAACCGACCAGAGGGGAAGCCATATTAGACCTAGTCCTTAGTGGAACACCAGATCTAGTGCAAGAGATAAGGGTGCTGGGGCCACTTGGCATTAGTGATCATAGCATGATCACATTTGATTTAATTAGTGGAGGAGGGATAGTAAGGAAATCCACAGTTCTACCTTTTAACTTTCAAAAGGGAAATTATGATAAAATGAGGAAAATAGTTAAGAAAAAACTAAAAGGAGCAGTTGCAAAGGTTCAAGCTTGGGTGTTGTTGAAAAATACTATCTTGGAAGCCCAGACCAGCTGTATTCCATGCTTTAAAAAAGTGGAAGGAAGTCCAAAAAACTGCCTGCATGGTTTAAAGTTGAGGTCAGAGAGGCTGTTATTGCCAAAAAAGCATCTTTCAGGAAATGGAAAAAAGAGTCAAACATTGAAATCTAGAAACAGCACAAGCACTGGCAAGTGAAATGCAAGGCATTGATAAGGCAGGCAAACAGAGAATTTGAGAAGAAGCTTGCTGCGGAAGCAAAAACACGTGATAAAGATTTTTTTCAAGTACATTCATAGCAAAAAACCTGTGAGTCAGTTGGTCCATTAGATGATAGAGGGGGGATAGAGGAGGAAGATGTAGGGATGTTACCCATGACTGAAGTGGTATTTAAAGGTGCGGAAGAATTGAAGGAAATATTGATACATCGGGAACATGTATTTCAACTATTAGATAAACTGAAGAATAGCAAATCACCTGGGACGGATGGTATACATCCAAGGGTGTTGAAAGAACTGAAATATGAGATTGGAGACCTGCTATTAGTAATCTGTGAACTTTCATTAAAATCATCTGTAATACCTGAAGATTGGAGGATCGCCAATGTAACGCCAATTTTTAATAGGGTTCCAGGGGTGATCCGGGAAACTACAGACCGGTGAGCCTCATGTCAGTACCGGGAAAAATGGTATAAACCATCATAAAGAACAAAATTACTCAGCATGTAGATAGCCATGGCCTAATGGGAGACAGGCAACATGGCTTTAGACAAAGAAGATCTTGTCTTACTAATTTGATATGTTTTTTTGAAGGTGTGAATAAACAGGTGGACAAAGGTGAGTCGGTTGATATAGTGTATCTGGGCTTTCAGAAAGCCTTTGACAAGGTCCCTCATCGGAGACTTTTGGCAAAACTAAAGAGTCATGGGATAGGAGGCAGTGTACTATTGTGGATCAGGAACTGGTTAAAAGATAGAAAGCAGAGGGTAGGGCTAAATGGCCAATTTTCCCAATGGAGAAAGGTGAATAGGGGTGTAACCCAGGGATCTGTGCTGGGTCCGCTGCTTTTTGACATATTCATACATGACCTGGAAAAGGAAATAATGAGTGAGGTTATCAAATTTGCAGATGACACAAAACTATTTAAAGTTGTAAAACCCAAGAGGATTGTGGAAAATTGCAAGAGGATCTTGATAAATTGGAAGACTGGGCATCAAAACAGCAGATGAAATTTAATGTGGACAAGTGCAAAGTTATGCACCTAGGGAAGAACAACCCAAACTATGGTTACACAATGCAAGGCTCCACATTAGGAACCACCACCCAAGAAAAAGATTTAGGCATCAGTGTGGATAACATGTTAAAACCCTCCACCCAGTGTGCAGCGGCGGCCAAGAAAGCAAATAGAATGCTAGGCATCATAAGGAAAGTAATGGAAAATAAAACAAAAGATATTATAATGCCTCTATATCGTTCCATGGTGAGACCGCACCTTGAATATTGTATGCAATTCTAGTCGCCGTATCTTAAAAAGGATATAGCATTATTAGAAAAGGTTCAGAGAAGAGCCACCAAAATGGTAAAGGGGATGGAAGGATACTCCTATGAAGAAAGGCTAAAAAGGTTAGGGCTCTTTAACCTGGAAAAGAGATGGCTGAGGAGAGATATGATAGAAATTTATAAATTAATGAACGGAGTGGAACGGGTAAATGTAGATTGATTGTTTACTTTATCAGAATATAGAAAGACTAGGGGACATGCAATGAAGCTACAGAGTAAACTATTTAAGACTAATAAAAGAAAATATTTTTTTCACTCAACATGTAATCAAACTCTGGAATTTGTTACCGGAGGATGTAGTAAAGGCTGTTAGTGTAGCTGGGTTTAAAAAAAGGTTTGGACAAGTTCCTGGATGAAAGGTCCATAAACCATTATTAAGAAGGGACCCAGGATATCAATGCTTGACCCAGTACAAGCATTGTGGAACCTGTGTCTTTTGGGGAAACTGCTTGGTACGTATGACCTAGATTGTCCACTGTTGGAAACAGGATACTGGGCTTGATGGACCTTGGTCTGACCCAGTATGGCATATCTTATGTTCTTATGCTGGAATAAAGATAAAGATGCAATATTGCTGCTGCCCAGCTATTGATCAACTCCGCCTCTGCTCCTCCCCGCAATGCCCCCTATGTACCTTGATGCTAAGCGGTTAGTATCGAGGCATATAATTTCAGATATTTAGTGGCACTAACCATGTTAGTGCTGTTGAATATTCCTTTCAGCAGCAGTTATATGGTTTAAGGACTATAAAATGTGTAACTGCCCTTCAAATATCGGGCCCTATGTTACTATATCATGTTAAACGTTTCACAGCAGCATTTCTGGTGTGCAGCAGCCATTGCTGTGTCACATCTGGCATCCTGTTATTACTGTGCTCACCACTGTTGCATGAAGGCAAGTACTGTACAGATGTGGCATGCTGTTTGAGAGGATCACATCATAGGGGATGGTGCAGAGCATTTGGTCTTCTGTGACACCACCACTTGTGGACTGTGCCAGTTTAGTGTTCTACTATGAGGATTTACATGGTATATGCAAATTCAACTTCTCTTTGGCTTGATTGATGTGGCAGTGGACATACCACTGTTCTGCAGTACAGGATGTTCTTCTTTATGTTTTGGATATGATGCTCAGCATATGATTATTTTCCCACAGGTGCCAACCCCTCTGCTACTCCAGCTCCGAGGCCCCTCCAACCGGTGCAGCTGCGGAGATCTTTGGGGTTGAAGAGGAGGAGGAAGAGGCTGTTGGTCCCCCTGGATGGGCAGAGGAGGCAGCAGGGGATACCATGGCCCCTGCGGTTGCACACCAGGCAGGAGAGCTGCTGGGCCAGGAGGCATTACATCAGCACACTGGACACCATGCTTTGATAATGTTCAGCCTCCCTCACCATCTTCCCCATTCTCCCCTAAGCCCGAAAGCTACAGAGGAGGCCAGGAAGTGCCCTCTGCTGCACCATGTGGCCCCTCTGGGTTATGCTTTTGCTGGGGTTACAGCAACATCTACAACAGCCAATTTGCAGTCATCAGTGGCTTGCCAAACCCCATGTTGTTGGCACACGGGAGCACCACCCATGAATGCGAGTTGGTTGGCTCAGCCTATCTGCTATGCCAAAGATTGAGCACCCATTAGGAGACAATGGAGCAGCAAAGGGTCTCCATTGCCCAGTGGTCTAGGAACATGGAGTTGATGGAGGAGGAGATGCGGTGTCTCTGTCATCACCTCTGTGGTCACTGAGCACAGTGGAACATGGCGGTGCAGGAGTCTCCCTGAGGGTTCACTGTAGCCTGGAATTCTGCCCCATACCCTACCCTTATGTTTCCCCACCCCTTCAGAATCCGAGGCAGCATTGCTGCATCACATGGCAGCAACACTGGATTTATCTGAGTGTGCAGGTGTGACCTAGTGGTTAAGGCAACAGTCTATAGCAGACAGTTCAGGGCTTGATTCCCATTGGCATTCCTTGTGGTCTTTTACAGGTCAATTTACCCTCCATTGCCTTGGAAGAAAATACCTGCTGTATAAACATGCTTATTTATATATTTTTTCTCATTATGGTGTTTTGTTTGTATATTTATTTTAGCGCCAAGCTTGGCCTATATTTTTTGTTATGTTCTCTGCCATTTGATGTTTGTTTGCTGTGAAATATATTACAACCTCTGCTTTACTTGTATGATTCTGTGGGTTTCTGTGTCTACAGAGGTTGAGTTTTCTCCACAATGGTTTGGCAGATACCTTTCCAATCATCTCATACACACCACCGGTTGGCCAGTCAACACGCCTCTTAGTTCCTGCTTGCATTGTGACCATTTGCACACACTGTTGGGCAACCTCTGCCACATAGACTTGTAGCAGTAGTAGTGACTGACACCTACCCCACCTGCCAGTCACATGCAGTGCTTGTTTTGACTTTTACTACCAGATGTGTAGGAACTTGGGGGGATCCCTTACCAATCTACCACCAAGGC
The DNA here is from genome assembly GCA_033557465.1 of Ichthyophis bannanicus. Classification (NCBI taxonomy): domain Eukaryota; kingdom Metazoa; phylum Chordata; class Amphibia; order Gymnophiona; family Ichthyophiidae; genus Ichthyophis; species Ichthyophis bannanicus. The sequence goes on along the minus strand of CM066031.1, from coordinate 924,466,408 downwards.
CACATTTCTCAGGAGATTGCCTCATGGTCATGACACCTGTTAGCACAACAGCCATGTTTTCACAAGTCAGCTTGAGAAGCATTGGGCAACACATGACCTTTTTCCACAGGAGAGCTGTCTGATGGCCATAGGCTCCCACATGTGTGTGATCTCTGCTAGTCAGTCCATGCAGATCGGTCCCTGTGGTTGACTCTTTGAATGACAGCTACATAGAGGGAGGCGCATGATGGTTCAGCAGATCAACACATGGCACCATGTGATCTGTACAATGAGACAATGCTGTCCGCCAAGCTGCTGCCATGCACTCCAGCAGATGGCCTCCTATGGACGATGCTGGCAGCATTAATTATACAGGTTGATGCACAGACAGTCATGTCACATTTGTAGCACACACCTATTTGACTTTATGGGGTGGCCACACCTTTTAGATGCAGATTACAGTGCCTCCAACAGCATGACAATTGGTGTCTGTGGTCAGATATGAGTTGCTACATATATCATCATTTCTGTGTGCTTCTACACATTGAGGATAATAAATACTGTGCACTTAGCACCATTTAATAATCATGCCCCATGTCTACAAAATGAGCCTGCACCTCAATGTAAAGAAGACAAAGGTCCTGACAACTTGCAAAATCAATAGGTTCATCACAGATGGAGAAGAAATTGAAGTAGTGGACAACCTTAACCTGCTTGGATCAACAATCAATAAATGACAAGCAGTCAAGAAATCAGGTGATGCATTGCTCTTGGAAGAATGACTATGAACAACCTAGACAAGATTCTCAAGAGTAGAAATGTCTCTCTCCATGCAAAGATTCAACTTGTCCAAGCCGTGGTATTTTCAATAATGTCATTTGGATGGGAAAGTTGGACAGTAAAAAGATAGGCAGGAAGAAAATCATTGCCTTTGAATTATGATGCTGGCAAAGAATACTGTGTATACCATGAACTGCCCGAAGAACAAACCAGTCAGTAGTAAAGGAGATCATTCCTACAGTAAGTTTTCTTTAGAAGCTCAGATGACAAGACTTTGACTTTCATACTTTGGATACATCATGCAAAGAGAGAGATCATTAGAGAAAGACATCATGCTTGGCAAGGTCAACGTAAAAGAGGAAGGCCAGTAATGACATGGATTGATGCAAGAACAGCACCTATGAATGCTGCCTAACTGATGGCCGAACCCAGTTTAGGATGACTATCCAGAGAGTCCCCATGAGTCGACACCGACTCGATGGCACTTAACAACAAGAAGAGCATCAGAAACATTGATGCCTAGGTCTCGCTCCCTTGGATTTTTGCAGCCCAAATGCATGACCCTGTGGTTTTTTGCATTAAGTCTTAGCTGCCACATTCTCAACCATTCTTAAGGCTTACCTAGATCCCTTCTCATGTTATCTACTCCTTCCTGGGTGTCTACTCTATTGCAGATTTTGGTATCATCTTCTACAATATCACTAACAAAAGTGTTAAAAAGAATTGGACCAGGGACAGATTCCTGCAGCACACCACTAGTAATATCTGTCTCCTCAGACTGAGCTCCATTTACCTGTACCCTTTGTTGCTTCCCACTCAACCACGTTCTAACCCAGTCAGCCATTTTAGGGTCCATTCCTAGGGTGCTCAATTCATTTTTAAGTCGTCTGTGCAGACCAGTGTCAAAGGCTTTATTGAAATCTAAGTACACCACATCTAGGGCTCTCCCTCAGTCCAGCTCTCTGGCGATCAAATAAATGAATTAGATTTATCTGACAAGACCTGCCTCTAGTAAAACCATACTGCCTTGGATCCTGCAATCCATTGGAATCCAGAAACCTCACTATCCTCTGTTTTAGCAGAGTTTCCATTAATTTACTAACCACAGAGGTCAATGGTCAAAGTTGGAAACAGAATACTGGACTTGATGGACCTTTGGCCTGACCTAGTATGAAAAATCTTATGTGATATTACAGAAGAGCTGTCGGGTAAGGTCTGCCTCTTTGTGGATGATATCAAAATCTGAAATAGAGTAGATAATATGAGAAGGGATCTAGTGAAGCTTGGCTGAGAATTTGTCAGATGAGATTTAATGCTAAAAACAGGTTCATGTATTTGGACTGCGAAAATCCAAGGGAGCAGTCTAGTATCGAGAGTGAAGAACGTCTGTCCAAGAAAAAAGAGCAGAACCTGGGGGTGATTGTTTCTGATGCTCTTAAGGTGGCTAAACAGACAGGAAAGGTGATAGCAAAAACCAGAAGGATTCTTGGATGCATAGAGAGAGAAATGGCCAGCTGAAAGAAGGAAGTGATAGCACCTCTTTATAAATCTTTGGTGAGAACTGATTTGGATTATTGTGTGTAATTATGGATACCACACCTTCAAAAGGATATAAGCAGGATGGAGTCAGTGCACAGGGTGGCTACCAAAATGATCGGTGATCTTTTTCATAAGGCATATGGGGACAGACTTAAAGATCTCAGTATGTATACTTTGGAAGAATGGCGGGAGAGGGGGATATCATAGAGATACTTGAATAGCTCTGTGGCATAAATGCACAGGACAAGAGCCTCTTTTGATTGAAATTAGATCAGCAATCAGAGGGCAAAGGATGAAAGTGAAAGGAGACAGACTCAGGCGTAATTTTCAAAAATATGTCTTTACAGAAAAAGTGGAGAAAACATGGAATTGTCTCTCAGTGGAGGTGATAGAGGTGAGGACTGTATCTGAATTCAAGAAAGCATGGGACAAACACAAACACAGAGGATCTCTAAGAAAAAAAATGGACTATAAAGGTTAGTAATTTCTATAGAAGGGCAGACTAGATAGACTGTATGGTCTTTATCTGCCATCAGTTCTCTGTTTCACCACATTTTTTATAACATTTTCACACTGACATTTATACCAGCTATCAACACTCACTCAAGTTGTTTTTGGGGACATGGAGCATTGTTTAGTGCTAGATTCTGTAGTTTGCTAACAAAAAGTTGAAATAGTCACCAGAGTTGTCCTAAAGAAGTTCTAAAAATTTTTGTTGGAGAACGCCGAGGGAGGAAAGAACTATGGTTTCATCCACACCAGATGGCAATATCCATTTTAATCATTTAAGGTTCAAAAACATGTGCATATACATTTTCAAAAAATTGTTACTTAGCTTAAAAGCAATGCAAATGCACAATACGATGCAGTCACCCAAGTACACGACATGCACGTTTTGGGAAAGCAATGCCTGTATCAAGTGCTTCGCTGCCTCCTTGTCGCTGCCAACTGCCAGAAAACACAACCGCTGCATATGGTCAATCTTCTAGAGCAGGCATGTCCAACTTCGAACAGGTTGTGATCTACCTTTTCAGGCCGAAAGTGCCGGTGATCTACCACCATGAAAATTAAGTTTCAAATTAGTTTCAAATTAAATTTTAACCCAATAAAGTTGGAAGATTCCCCCCCCTCCCATTTTTAGTAAACCTTCTGTCATTTACTTGGATGTGATCAGCTGTTAAGCAAATTAAGCAGAAACAAAACAGAGAGACAAAGATCCAGTAAGAACTGTGAGGGGAAATTAAAAGTACATTTTTTCTTAAAGTTTTATTGAGTAATAACTTTCTTTAACTTTTATTGAGTAATTTGTGTTAAATTTAGGTCGAGTATTGATGCAGGCTGATCTTGCACAATCTTTAATATTTCGCTCTTGCTCATTAGTGAGACGTCTGAGCCAGCATTTCATCCACCAGCTTTTTGAAGTTGGGTGAATATTGCGTGAAGGCCAGTCTCAGGGAATCCTGGAGATTTTCATTTGCCATTTGGAATGTTGTGTACTCCTTGTCATTTTCAGATGGGAAAACGCAGATTCACACAAATAAGTTGACCCGAAACAGGAGTGTACAGCTTCACTGCATCTTCTCAAGTTGGGAAATTTGTCTCTAGGCACTAGCTTCCAAAATGATTCTTGCTCAGCACGGGTCTTGAGAAAAATGTCATTTTTAAGGGTTAATATTTCGTTTTCAAGAGATGGCTTGTTCAATGAGTCATTTTTACTGATAGCAGCTGCAGTTTCTTTAATGTCCACATCTACTTTGAATGGGTATGACAAGTACTCCACAACTGTTCCAATTTTTTGGAAATCACAGAATCTATTTTCGAATTCCTGGATAACAGAACAGATTTCTGTCACATACTTCTCGTTCTGAAAAACAAAATTTGGATATTGTCCCAGATGGTCCTGCATATTAGGAAAATGATCAAAAGTGTTGTTTGCAAGGTTAGTCATCATTAGCTCAAATTTGCTCTTGTAGGATGAAACTGTTCTCATCATCTCACCAATGCATTTGTTTTTACCTTGTAGTTTAAGGTTCTTATCATTTAGTTCACCTGTAAAGTCAGCGAGAAATGCCAGATTACATAACCACTCCTCATCTTCCAACTCTGCTTGGTCATCTCCCCTCTCCTTCAAAAACTTCTTATTTCATTCAGCAAATCACAAAATCTTTGCAGAAATTTGTGCCTACTTAGCCACCTTACATCTGTGTGCAAAATGATTTCCGCTGCCCCTTCATCAAGAGTAAGATTGAAAAGCCGTCTCTGAAGTGATCTTCCACAAACTGAATTTACAATTTTGAAAGTGATGTCCATGACAGTCTTTGTATTGAGTCTCTTGCCTGCCAAAACTTGCTGGTGAATGATGCAGTGGAAAGAAAGGAAATCTGGGAAATCGTCATGCTGTCTACAGAGGGCTATGAAACCGTTAACCTCACCAGTCATTGCTCTTGCTCCATCAGTAGTGATGGAAACAAGTCTATGCAATGGAAGATTACACTTTGTCACAAAAGAATGGAAAGAATTGAATATTTCATGACTGGTAGTTCTCCCTTTTAAAGAAATCATTCCAAGTAGTTTTTCTTTAACAATGAAGTCTTCAAAAACCATCCGGACAGGGGCGCTAGTGAGCCCAGAGAGGAATGGCTGGGTTTCTCTGAAGCTCCAAGCCAGGAGCATCCTGTCCCCGCTAAAATTTAATGGAATATGATTTTTTCATTCTCCCCTCTCACTGATTTGAGTGTTGGAATGGGATCCGATGTTAATTTTGCTTAATTTTTGTGTATAGAGCAAAGCTGCTGTCACTCGTTACTGCAGGATGACTTCGCCCTCTTTTACATGCTCCCGTTGTATTTTCTGATGTGCCCGATTCAGCGGAGCGCTGTCTTATTATAACGGTATGTCAGATCGATGGGTGCCTTAAGATATGGCTGAAGCATGGAGTAACCTCTTCACCTTAGATCGATGAATAAAAGTGAGTGGGTTTTTTTTACACATCCTCTCCCCGGAGCCAATGGTGATCGGTACCTGTTGCTGATCCTGCTTTAAAGATCCTTCCTAGCATTCTTACACATCGATCGTGATTTGCAGCTGGTTCCTACCAATTATTGTAATTTCGGATTTAAGAGATGCTAAAGCTACCGCTATGATTTTGGGCACAGTGATTCTGAGGCGGAAAAAGGTGTCGGCGCGGCCATAACCACATGGTAGCGACATGCAGCAATGGACTGTCGATGAGAGCGCTCACCTCAGCCATTTCATGTCATAGCTACTCTGACAGCTTTCACTGTGTGTAATGGTTCATGGCTGTGATACTATTTAGCGGTTATGAAAGGATGCTGCACTGGTTTGTGAGGGGGGAAAGGGGAACTGTATGTCTAGAGTTGCATGGTTCAAGGTTGGGGGAGGGAAGTAGATGGCTGGGGTTTAATTGTGACTCTTGTCACACCTTTGGCGACTTGAAGGTCACTCCAGTTTTTGTAACTTGGGTATGGGGAGGAGCGGTCCTTTAGTATTAGGACCAGGGGTATGGGAGAGGTGGGTAATAGGGGTTGAGGGGAATATTAGGGGGGAGGGGTGCGGGTTTCGCAAGCTTGAGGGTTGAAGAAGAGTCCTTTTTGGAAAAGTCTGGGGAATAGGGGAGCCTCTTGGCACATAGTCTATACACTTGCTAGCGACAGAGTGGAGGTGTGGCCCCAACTGGTTGTTTCAGGTAAGCGAACTTGTAATTGGTTATTATGCTTAAATTAATCACATGGAATATTAGGGGGTTGCATCATCCCATCAAGAGGCGTAGGGTGCTAGCCAAATTCATAGGGAAAAGGCAGATCTTGTGTTTCTCCAGGAAACTCATTTAGCGCCAGGTGCACCATCAGGCTTACCTTCCAAAGCATACCCGCAGGTTTTTTATTCTAATTTTACTTCACATAAGCGGGGGGTGGCAATTTTAATTTCTAAGAATTGTCCTTTCGTGGTCTCATCGCATATTTCGGATCCTATGGGGCGCTTTCTTCTCATTTCTGGGTCTTGCAATAATTTTTCAATTACTTTGCTTAATGTTTATATTCCTCCCACAGAGGTTGCAATATCGATGCATGATCTTCTTGATATACTCCAACTCAGGCTACAGGTGAGATTTTGATGGGCGGGGACTTCAATAGTGTCACTTCGGAGTTAGATAGGTCCGCATCTTGGGGGAGGGGGACGGGTGGGTCCAAAGCGCTAAGGACTTTCATTTCAAACTCTGACCTCCGCGATGTTTGGAGGGAGCTTCATCCTGGAGAAAGAGATTATATGTTTTTCTCACCCAGACATCACTCACATTCCAGAATTGATTCTTGGTTGGTGTCCCAGTCACTACTACCTTCTATATCTAGCATACACATTGGTGCTAAGGGTCCGTCAGACCACCATTTGGTAGCTTTAGATTGGGTATTAGCAGATCAAGAAATTCCCCCTAGAACTTGGTCTTTGGATAGACAGCTTTTGAAAAATAAGAAATTTGTGGAACAAATCCAAAACTGTTGGAAAGAGTATCTACAATTTAATGAATCACTTGAGATATCTTGTTCTTTGTTATGGGACGTGGGGAAAGCAGTCTTGAGGGGACATTTGATATCCCTCTCAAAAGTGTTTTGAAAACAAAAGATGTTTTAACAGGATAATTTGCATTCTCAGATAAGTGAACTTGAGAAGTTACATAAGCGTACTCAGAATAAGAAAATTTGGCGTAAGTTAATAGATCTGAGAGGCAAATTAAATGCTTTGGAAACGGCTGAGATTGCATCTCAAATGCATAGAACAAAGCATAATTTTTACGAACATGGTAACAAAGCTGGTAAAATGCTTCTATGGCAATTAAAGTGACAGAGGATGAAGAAGAAAATTTCTGCCATTGTGCATGATTCAGGAACCCTACTTAAGAAGTCTACAGAGATGGCTAATTATTTAGCAAAGTTTTATAAAAATCTATATACCTCGCAGTTTTCCGTGGATACACATGAATTGCACTGCTGGCTGAAAGAATCTAATCTTCCTCAAATATCGGCAGATGTCTTTAAATCTTTAGAGAGACCTATTCAGTTAACGGAGGTGCAAGAGGCTATCCGAAGAATGAAAAATGCCAAGGCCCCGGGACCGGATATGTTTCCGGCAGAATTGTACAAGGGTCTCTCGGATCAAATTGCCACTGTTTTGGTTCGAGTGTATAATGAGGTATTAACCCAAAGAAAATTGCCACAATCTATGTATCAGGCCTCTATCATAGTGATTCCTAAAGAAGGTAAAGACCCGACGCTTTGTAATAATTACAGATCTATATCCTTACTAAACATAGATTATAAAATTTTGACAAAAATATTTGCGATGAGACTGGATTCCAACATCCAGGATATCATAAATCCTGATCAGACAGGCTTTATTAAAGGTAGATTTGGTTTTGAAAATGTTCAGAGACTCATTAACATTTTACTTGGGGTGAAGAAAAGTTTTGGAAAGTATGCTGTGCTATCTTTAGACGCTGAAAAGGCCTTTGATAGGGTAGAATGGCCATATTTATTCGCAACATTGCATCATTTTGGATTTGTCCCTAATTTTTGGGGATGTATTGAGGCTTTATACAAGACTCCGAGTGCAGTAGTACAGGTTAATGGTTTTCAGTCGTCTCCTTTTACATTGAGCAGAGGGACAAGACAAGGTTGTCCACTCTCCCTGTTACTTTTTGCGCTTGCTCTTGAGCCCTTTGCGATTTGGTTGCGAACCCAGGCAGACGATCTTGGCATTAAAATAGGGAATCAAACTCACATTGTTTCCTTATATGCTGATGATACCTTGATGTTTCTCAGAGACTCCGATAGTACCTTGCCTCTAGTAGTTGACTTACTCCATAAGTTCTCTTTTATATCAGGGTTTAAGGTCAACTTCACTAAATCGGTCTTGTTGCCTTGTTACACAGGAACGAGAGGAGAGAGAGGTTTTTTGGCCGGCCTGTTCCCCATTGTTTCTCAGTTCCGATACTTAGGTGTTATTATACCTGAAAAATTGGAAGACTTATATGTTTTAAATTATCCACCCTTGTTGAAAGTGGTGAGAGAGGAGCTTATACAGTGGTCTTCTTCGACGGTTTCCTGGTTAGGTAGAATTAATGTGATTAAGATGTTGACATTACCAAAGTTGTTATTCCTTTTTCAACGGTTACCAATATCTGTCCCTAGAGGGCTTTTTATCAAATTAAAACAAATTATCACAAAATTTATCTGGCAAGGTAAACGTCCGCGGATTAATTGGCAGACAATGATCCACCCTAAACCTTTGGGGGGTTTGGGTCTTGCCAATCTTGAACTATATTATCATTGTTCTTGCCTTCGCATTCTTTACTTCTGGGCACATCATAGGAATTCTTCTTGGGCTCAAGCAGAAGAGGCCTGGCTTACTGCTATTTCTTTATTAGCGCTACCCTTTTTGGATGCTCGTATTGGTCCTCAGTTACTCTTCCGCCATGCACTTTTGGAACCGGTGTGGAGAAGTTGGGGGAAAATGAGCAAATTATATTTGTTGCCTGCGAAATTCTCTCCTTTTACTGTGTTAGGGTCCTTTCCCTTCCTCGGATTTGTTGGACAAGGACTTCGATCAATTAGTGCTCTGACTAGAAACATAGAAACATGATGACAGAAAAAGACCACATGGCCTATCTAGTCTGTCCTTCCATAACAACAACTACAACAGTCCACTTTTTACCTTTAGAGATCCTCTGTGTTGGTCCCATGCTTTTTTGAATTCAGTTACTGTCCTCATCTCTACCACCTCCACTGGGAGACTATTCCATGGATCCACTACTCTTTCTGTAAAGAAATATTTCCGCATATCACTCCTGAATCCATCTCCCTTCACCCTCATCCCATGTCCCCTCGTAGCAGAACTTGCTTTCAATTGAAAGAGGCTCTCTCCCTGAACATTTATGCCACGGAGGTATTTAAACATCTCAATCATATCACCTCTATCCCACCTTTCCTCTAAGGTGTACATATTAAGATCCTTAAGTCTGTCCTCATATGCTTTATAATGAAGCCCACTAATCATTTTAGTAGCCACCGACTCCATCCTGTTCACATCCTTTTGAAGGTGCGGTCTCCAGAATTGCACACCATACTCCAAATGAGGTCGCACCAAAGACTTATACAGGGGCATAATCACCTCCTTTTTTCTGCTAGCCATTCCTCTCCGTATGCACCCAAGCATCCTTCGAGCTTTTGCTGTCGCCTTTTCTACCTGTTTAGCTACTTTAAGATCATCAGACACAACCATGCCTAGGTCCCGCTCTTCTTTAGTGGACAAAAGTACTTCACCTCCTATACTGTATTGCTCCCTTGGATTGCTGCAGACCAAATGCATGACCTTACATTTTTTAACATTAAATCCCAGCTGCCAAATTCTAGACCAGGGGTCTCAAACTCAAATTGCTTTGAGGGCCAAATGAGGACTTGTAGAGTAACCCGGGGGCCGCACAAGACGCAGGCCTCATTTGCATAAGGGCATCATTTGCATAAGGGATCATTTGCATAAATATTTGCATAATGTTACCATACACTAACTTTGAGTAAACATGCCTCTTAATGAGTGTATGGATAAAGAAAGACTAAAAGATTTCTACATTACTATAAACCAGTGCCAACCGCCAGGCACATTAGGAACTACTAGAAACACTGCTCATTTAGAACCCATAGCAAACCTGCCATGTCCTAACAGCACTACCAGGACTCACAAAGCACCATACCCTAACTATCAAAAGGCAACACTGCAAATATTAAATTAACACATTTCAGAGAATAACAATACATGACCTACTCGGGAAAGAGAACAAGTGGCAATGTCAAATAGGAATTACATAAACAGAATACCTCAGCTCAGTTACACATGCAGAACATACACCATCACCAAACAAGGAATCACAATTTAGAAACAGGAAGACAATTAAACTGGGAACCCCAAAAGCCAAACTTAGAATGTACAACACTGTAGAAATAAAACTATACATTGATTTCCTCTTGTATTAAATAAAGTGCAGACGTTAAAGATGCACATTTCCAAGAGCTGACATATTTCAGTTAATAAATTCAAAATAAAGAGATATTTTTCTACCTTTTGTGCATTTTTTTTCAGTTGCAATTGTTCCAGCCACTTTCTTCTGGTTGCTTTGTGTCTTCTGCTAACTCTCCATCGTCTGCTGTCCATTTGTCCTTTCTTCTTTCCCAGTTTTTTTCCATTCTCTCTACATCTGCTTTAACATACTAATCATTCTCCTTTTGCTCTTTCCTCATTCCTATTTCATCCACTCAAATTTTACCCCTCCATCCTCAATCCCCACTTACTCTCCCAATACCCGGCCAATTGTAGATTTTTCTTCCCTCCCACACAAAATATATTTCCCCTCTCCATTTCACTCTCCCAGCCCCATCCCATTCTAATCGTCCCCCAACATCAACTCCCTTCTAGCTCCTGCCCCACCCAGCATCCGCTCCCTTCTAGTCCCCGCATCATCAGCCCATTTCCAGTCCTAGCTCCCTCCCCTCACAGCCCCTTTCCTTTCCAAGCCCCCCGCCCCATCAGCCCATTTCCATTCCAAGCCCCCTTCCACTCAGCCCATTACCATTCCAAGACCCTGTCCCCATCAGCTATTTGCAGTTCAAGCTCCCCCTTCTACTCGGCCCATTTCCAGTCATAGCACCCCCCCCCAGTCCATTACCAGTTCTAGCCCCACCCCCCCATAGCCCATTATCGGTCCTAAGCCCCCCAATAGCCCACTTCCAGGCCTAACCCTTCCATCGCCCCATCTTCATTCTTAGCCCCCCAATCAGACCACCTCCAGTCCTAACCCCCATCTGTCCATTACCAGTAGTATCACCCCATTTCCAGTCCTACCCCCCCAGCAGCCCACATCAATCCTGCTCCCCCCCCAGCAGCCCACATCAATCCTGCTCCCCCCCCAGCAGCAGCCCACATCAATCCTGCTCCTCCCCCCAGCAGCAGCCCACATCAATCCTGCTCCCCCCCCCCAGCAGCAGCCCACATCAATCCTGCTCCCCCCCCCCGGGGAAACAAACTTTAGAAAACAGCTAGCTGCTGCTCCTGCCGCTGCCGCGGCGGTAGCAGCAATACCGCATGTCCCGCGGCCCCCCCCCCCTTGCCTGTCAGTTCTTCTCTGCTTCGGCTTTCAGAGCCGCGAAGGGAGAGCTTCTCCCTCGTGACTCTGTTAAGCCCGCTGGGGCTTATGGGAAATTTCCCATCTGCCCCGGCGAGCTTAACAGAGTCGCGAGGGAGCAGCTCTCCCTTCGCGGCTCTGAAAGCCGAAGCAGAGAAGAACTGACAGGCAAGCAGGAAGGGATCGGGGGCCGCGGGACATGCGCGCAGAAGCCGGGTTGTGTATCGCGGGCCGCACAAAGGTCTCTCGCGGGCCGCATGCGGCCCGCGGACCGCGTGTTTGAGACCCCTGTTCTAGACCATTCTTCAAGCTTAGCTAGATCCCTCCTCATGTTATCTACACCTTCCTGGGTGTCTACTCTATTGCAGATTTTGGTATCATTTGCAAAGAGGCAAACCTTACCCGACAGCCCTTCCGCTATATCACTAACAAAGATGTTAAAAGAATCGGACCAAGTACAGATACTTGGGGCACACCACTGGTAACATCCTTCTCCTCAGAGTGAGCTCCATTTACTTGTGCTTTTTGTCGCCTCCCACCCAACCAATTTCTAACCCAAGCAGTAACTTTAGGGTCATCCCTAGGGTGCTCAGTTTGTTTATAAGTCACCTGTGAGGAACAGTGTCAAAAGCTTTACTGAAATCTAAATACACCACATCTAGAGTTCTCCCTCAGTCCAACTCCCTGGTCACCCAGTCAAAGAAATCAATCAGATTTGTCTGACAAGACCTGCCTCTGGTGAATCCATGCTGCCTTGGATCCTGTAATCCGCTGGACTCCAGAAACCTCACTATTTTCTCTTTCAGTAGCGTTTCCAATAATTTACTTACCACCAAAGTTAAACTAACCGGCCTGTAGTTTTCAACCACATCCTTACTTCCGCTTTTGTATAAAGGCACCACATAAGCCTCTCTCCAGTCCTTTGGCACCATTCCCGACTCCAACGAGGCATTGAAAAGGTCAGTCAGTGGAGTTGCTAGAACGTCCCCAAGTTCCCTCAGTATTCTAGAGTGTATCCCATCCGGTCCCATCGCTTTGTCTACTTTAAGTTGAGCTAGTTTCTCACGAACACAGTCTTCTGAAAATTGTTCATGATGTCCCTCGCTTCTGTTCTTATTTGTGGGTGTTTTCTGAGGTCCTGCTCCTGGTTCTTCATCTGTGAACACAGAACAAAAATATTTGTTAAGCAATTCCGCTTTATCCTTATCAGCTTCTACATATGCCCCCCCTGCACCCTTGAGTCTGACAATACCACTTTTGCCCTTCCTCTTCTCACTAATATAAGGTTTCCTCTATGTATGATAATTGCAAATTTTTGTCCAAACAGCAATTGGAACATCTCTTTGGCCGGGATGTGTCAGACTTTCAGTATCTCCAATTTAGGCATTGTTTTTCAGATAGGAGGTATTTCTCTGCTGGAACAAGGATGCCGAGACAATGGGAATCAAATATAAGGTCTTACTGAACACCTTCAAAGTCCTATACAACTTATCCGCAACACACCTAACAATGCTCATCTGCTGCCCAATAACAGATCAAGGCGAGAATTTTCACAAAACACTCTGGCCACACCTAAGGAATTCACAAGAAGCAATCAATCAACTTCTAGGAGAGCATTCTCCCTATACACTCCTATACTCTGGAGCTCCTTCCCCATAACTTAAGACAAATATCAGCCCTCTCAATGTTCAGAAAGCACCTTAAGATGCACCTGTTCACAGAGCATGTTGAAGGAAGTTCCAGTGCCACAGTCACCCCCCTCCCACCAATCCATATGCCCCACCTAAACTTCCACAAAAAATCTATCTCCACTAGCTCATACAGGATGGTTTACCCACACTTGTAAATATGTCATGTTAACCTCATTTAACTCCAACACAATGTAACACTCCCACCCCACTCATTCCCACCAAACCTCACCCACCCCATATTTCTGCTAATGCAACCTACTAGCCACAGTATCTCTTTAAAGCAACTGTAATCTACCAATGCTATACTACTCTGTTATCAAACTATAGTTCTCTGTTAAAGATGTTCTCTGTAACAACTCTACAGTTCTCTGTTATCATGTGTTCTCTGTATCTTGTTGGTTTTAATGTAAATCACTTTGATATATTGAAAAGTGGTATATAAGAATAAATAAATAAATCCATTAATCCGCCTGGCTCCAACTATAAGAGAGTGAGTTGGCGCTAGGCTAGATAAATCACAATTAGCTCACAAGGGAAACAAGTGAGCTCATTTTGTATAGTTCTGTCAGTGTGCCTGTAATAAGCCTTAGGCACTGGTCTGATAGTAATGGCAGCTGGACAGTCTGTGGCAAAGATCCAAGACACAAGTCTGAAAGGGAACAAACAAGAGAGAATGGCACAAGCAAAGTAAAGCCAAAAGGCAAAAAGCCCATGTCAAAAAAAGCTGCTAAAGAGGCTAGCCACTGGTGCAGAACTAAAAACTTGGGATATTCAATAAAGAAACATTCAGATTGACTGGGAATAAGATGGTGTCTGACTGAGTTCTCTGTACTTATCATTTTGGTCAGGTCTCTTTCCTCTGGTGGCCAAACGGGCAAGAAACAGAAATCCAAGGCATTGCCCTCCGGTCTTGAGTATCCTGCACCTGGGGTTCAATGGACCCTTCTTGACTGCAGTATGGGTTTGGTCGCCCAAGACTGCACTTCTGCGGTGCCGGTGGAGTTGTCAGCATTGGCTATCAATGAGGCATCTCTGGGCCCCATAAAAAGGACCGTGCCTCTGCGACCCAGTAGTTATACCAGCAGGGCCTCGACCCAGTTGATGGTGTCCCCCAAAGGGAGGGGGCCTAGAAAAGGAAGTGGAGGGAGCTCCAGCTGCAGCGTCTTCCTCACTAGATGAGTGGGATCTGTCAATTACTGCTGCCGCGTTTAAGGAGCTGGACTCCACGGTGAAGAAAGAACTGTCTCTCCCTAGTTTGGTGGAGTTGAAAAGACCCACGGTTGTTGCAATGGAATCTTTGTAGGAAGCAGTGGCCACTGTAAACACCTCACTGCAAGTAATGGTGGGCAAGATATTTCCTAATATGAGTTGTTTTAAAGATACCGTACAGGTCATATCTCAGGAGCAGGCTACATGTTCTGCTAGGGTGGACTTGCTGGAAGCTCATCACGATCAGCTTCAGGAGATTGTACTGTAGGTGTGCAGATGAAGTATTCCTCCATTATGGCTCATAAGCTGAAGTACCTGGAGAATATCTCCAGGAGGAACAACCTTTGTTTCATCAACTTTCACAAATCACCACTTCTTGCACAGGAGATATGGTCAAGAATACCTTCAGGGGGTTTGGGGTATTTCAGGGGATAATCTGCTGCCTATTACTAGAGCTCAGTATTTGACATTGAGATCTTCAGCTGGAACTGCTGTGGAAAATCAATGACATGCCCAGCAAGGATTGTTGAACTTAACTAGGTTCTTAGAGAGCTCCCTTGAAGTAGTTACAGCTAGAACCACCTTGATGGTTAGCTTTGCCCTTGAGTTAGACCAACATATAGTGTTGCATTTGTATTTTTGTAATATGCATTTATTGTTTCTGGGAGCCAAGGTATAATTTTTTCCTGACTTCTCGAGGACAACCCAAAGAAATATAAGGATTTCTTGGATTTAAAAAACAGGATCCTTTCCTTGGGTGGGTCTTTTTTGTTAAAATTTCCTTGTAGATGTACCATTTTCCTTGATGGCAAACAATTTCTGTTTTTTGACCCAAAACAATTGGTAAACTTTTTTCTTGGTTGTGAGGATGTTTCTGCAGAGGGCTAGCTTCCCAAGAATGCTGGCTGTGTGTCTTGTGGACCGTTATGTTTACCTTATTGGGGGGTTTCCTATTTCTTGTTCCTCTGTTTAATTTGTGGACTAATTTGAAACTGATATGATTTATTTATTTATTTATTTACATTCTCTTATATACCACACTATTCTGCATCAGCGCGGTTTACATTGAACAAACTGAAATTACATTGAACAGGGTATTATAACTTGGAGAAAACTATTTTACAGGGAACATGGGCTATGGAGGGTTAAGTGGCTTGCCCAAGACCACAAGGAGCACCTGTGGGACTAGAAACCCCAGTCCTTCCAGCCCAAGGTTGCTGCTCTCTAGTGGGATTTGAACCCCCGACCTTCCGGCCTGAAGTACATTGCCCCAACCACTAGGCTACTCCTCCACTCCGTAGATTGCCCCAACCACTAGGCTACTCCTCAGTGATTTTTCCTTGATATTTCTGTTGGATGATTTTAACACATATCTATGTGGATTACCTTATCTCTTTGTAAAATGGTAAAGAAAAAAAAAAAAAAACCTTGGATATTCAATGCTGGGGACATATCTGGGCACAGACATTGAATATCCAGGCTGCCTGGATTGCTGTGAAGGGTTGCCAACTGACCAGTTTTAGGCCAGCCCAGCTGGTTTTATGTGTTGGAGACCGACAGCTGGCAGGACAGTAAACCAGCCAATGAAAGACAAGTTTTCTGCTGACCGTTGATCCTCCTATCCAATGTCTGGGAGAGCCAGTAAGTGCCTGCAGGGATCCCAACCCCCACGGACAGAAGTACTGGGACAACTGCCATCGCAGCGGGGAGAGCTGATGACTGCCTCCCGGGATTAGGATCTCCACGGGTAGACACCAGCTCTCCCAGCCGTGATCGGTGACTGCACAGCCTGCCAGAAATAAAGGTTACTAAGCCTGCTGAAAAGACAGCTGAATAAATTAAAAGGGCAGTCACTGACTCTCTCAGCTGCCTCAGCACTTCTGTGAATAGAGGGCAGGGGTGAGAGGGAATGAAGGGCAGGGGTAAGGGCAAGGGGATGAGGTTGAAGGGGAGAGTCTGGAGGTGGGGAGAGACAGCAGGAGAGGGGTTGGAGTGGGGATCATAGGATGAATGCACTGGAAGTAAGTAAAGGGTAGAATGTGCATATACAAAAGACACACCCCCACCTCTGCAGCACACATACACATTCAGGCACCATCATCTCCATACCACACACATCCATGCACCCACCTATAGATGTAGCTTAATGGGTCAGTGGGAGTGGTGGGAGAGGGAGGAGGAGTGGGCCCACTGCCTTTTGTTGGCATTGTGTGGTGGCCCATTAAAAGCTTGATTTATTAGTCTTTTTAACATGGAAAATGAGAAAACAATATTAGTAAATCAGGCTCTAAAACATAAAAAAGTAACTGCAATACATTTTTTTTTGTGGGAGTGGGGCATCGGCTGTGGCCTATGTGTCAGTTTAGGATGCCAACACTTTGAATCAACTCTGAGGCTGGCCCTGATTAAGTCACAATATACTTGATATTGAGAGGGATTTTTTCTCATATGTTTTTATGAGGAAGGTTCTAGCTCTGCTCTGCAGATTGTTGAGGAAGGAGCTGGGGAACAGTTTTGTAGAATGCAGACTATATGTTTGGATTAAATGCCATATGGGAGAGCATATGTGTGTCAGAGGGGCCTGAGAAGGGGACTGTGGCTGAATAGGTGCTGAAGAGTTCCCCTCCACCCCCACCTCTTGATATAGCCTGAGGACACTAAAGCCTGCATCATTGCCCTCTCTGCAGTTATTTTTTATGGGACGGGCAGGGAGGGGGCAAGGCGAGGTGTGGATGGGCATGGGCGGAGCATAGCTAGCCATAGGTAATGGGTTTATCTCTTTCAAAAAGTTGGCAACCCTATTGCCTTGAAGCCTGACTTTCATTTTGGAGCGCTAATTGAGCAAACGTTCAATAGCATCACTGCCTGGTAAGTGATGGGTGCCACCTCAGAATACTCCCAGCATGCCCCGAAGTGAACCAGAATCACTATCACTCATATAAGTAGGCTGATGTTTGCTACTTCAACAGGCTAGGCCAGAGCTTACTGGGTCATGCAGTCAAATTAGTCTTCTTCTATCATATGGCAGCATTGTCAGCAGTGAGAGGCAAAAGCAGGTGATAGCAGTGTTTTCTAGCACTCGTTTAATGCTAATTCACAACACTGTTGCATCTTCTAAGGTCTTCAAAGCTCATCTCAGGATTGAGAAGGCTTGGGGCAATTGCTTTTCTGCACATACACAGTTTGAAGAAAGAACAATGCCTCATTTAAGTCTTTGCATACACAAACACAGTCATAAATAACCTGGAAATGGGAACACTGAGTGAGGTGATCAAATTTGCAGATGACAAATAATTATTCAAAGTTGTTAAAGCACAAGAGAATTGTCAAAAATTGCAAGAAGACCTTGAGAAATTGTGAGGCTGGGCATCCAAAAGGCAGATGAAATTTAATGTGGACAAGTGCAAAGTTATGCACTTAGGGAAGAACAACCCAAGCTACAGTTACACGATGCTAGGTTCCACATTAGAAATCACCACACAAGAAAAGGATCTGGGCGTTATCATAGATAGAGTAGTTACTCACCTGTAACAGGTGTTCTCCTGGAGCAGCAGGAATCAGTCCTCACTTATGGGTGACGTCGGCGCCGACGGAGCCCTCGCGGAGCAATTTTCCCCAGCTTTCGAAGAAAGCCTTTGGGAATTGCAGCGCGCATGCGCGGTCCCCTTCCCGCCCAAGGGTGCCATCTTGCTCAGTCTGATGACATAGCGAAAAGACGGCAAAAAGTTATCAAAACAATGGATAAGAATGACTGCAACTCCAAGGGGAGGAGGGAGGGTTGTGAGGACTGATTCCTGCTGCTCCTGGAGAACACCTGTTACAGGTGAGTAACTACTCTTTCTCCAGGACCAAGCAGGAAGTCAGTCCTCACTTATGGGACTCCCCAGCTTAAGGCTACCAGAGACCTTAAGGCAAAAAATGAGCTCCCTCTAGCTCAGCAGTACAGAAGGAAGGAATCTTCTCTGAATACGAATTCGGCCGGTAGCCCAACACCAGGGCCGGAGGGTAGGAGTTGCCTAAACCTCAAAGAGATTGTGGAGGACTGCCTGTCCGAAAGCACTGTCCCTGCGGGACTCCCTCTCCAGGCAGTAATGAGCTGCAAAAGTCTGGTTTGAAGACCAAGTAGCGGCCCGGCAGATGTCTGCCAACGGAACAGAGCAGAGATGAGCCACAGACGCAGCCTTCGCCCTGACACGGTGAGCCGTGACTCGACTCCTCAAGGAGAGGCCGGCTGCCCCATACGTCCAGGCGATACAGTCAGCTACCCAGATGGACAAAGTATGCTTGGAGACAGGTACCCCTAAACGATTAGGGTCAAAAGACACGAAAAGCTGGACAGCTTTTCTATGCTCCCGCGTACGGTCAAGGTAGAAGGTTAAGGCCCTCTTACAGTCAAGGGTATGCAGAACTGTTTCAGCCCGGCTGGTATGCGGCCTGGGAAAGAAGGTTGGAAGAACCACCTCTTGGTTGAGAGGAAAAGGAGAAACTACTTTAGGAAGAAACTTAGGGTGTGTCCGTAAGACTACCCTATTCCTATAGAACCTAGTGTAAGGAGGTTCAGAGACTAGGGCTTGTAGTTCACTAACGCTTCTAGCGGAGGTAAGGGCTACCAAGAAGAGCGTTTTCCATGAAAGGAAACGAAGAGGGCAGGTAGCCATAGGTTCAAAAGGCGGACAGGTTAGCCGCTGTAAGACCACATTGAGATCCCAGTCAGGCGCCGGAGGGCACAGAGGAGGCTTAAGCAGAAGTAGGCCTCTGAGAAAACGCGCCACCAAGGGGTGTGCGGAAAGAGGTTTACCGTCCACCGGTGAGTGATGTGCAGAGAGAGCACTGACAGAGTTGGACTTGAGTCCTAGATTGGAAAGGTGAAGCAAGTATTGCAGTACCACCGATACCAAACAGGAGAAAGGGTTCTCAGACTGCTGAGAACACCAGACGGAGAAGCGACGCCACTTAAGGGCGTAAGACTTCCGGGTGGATGGTCGCCGAGAAGCCAGGAGGACAGCTTCCACCTCCGGAGGCAGTAGGAGCGGTGCTAGGACTACCCTTTCAACAGCCATGCCATCAGTTGAAGGGTCCGTAGGTTGGGGTGCAGGAGAGTGCCCTGATCCTGAGTCAGGAGATCGGGCTGAAACCCCAGAGGAAGAGGGGTGTCCACCACCAGTTGTAGCAGAAGTGGGAACCATGGTTGTCTCGGCCACCAGGGTGCTATCAGGATTACCAAGGCCTTGTCCCGGAGAACTTTGAAAAGCATCCGGGAGACAAGTGGCGTGAGAGGAAAGGCATACATTAGGCCCGTGGACCACGGGATGAGGAAAGCATCCGCCGCTTCTCGGTGAGGATGCGGGTGCCTGGAGCAGAATCTGGGAAGTTGCCGGTTCAGGGGACTGGCAAAAAGATCCATGGAGGGGAGACCCCAGCGGAGGAAGATCTGCTGAAGTACCAACGGATCTAACCTCCACTCGTGTGGCTGGAGAATCCTGCTCAGTTTGTCAGCCAGGTAATTTTCCTGACCTGGCAGGTAAACAGCTTTGAGGAGAATGCCATGGTTGACTGCCCGAGAGCACAGTCTCCGAGCCTCTCGACATAGAAGGAGGGAGCCGGTGCCCCCCTGTTTGTTCACATAGAACATGGCAACCTGATTGTCCGTCTGTACCAGTACAGACTGATGAGAAGTGAGGTGAGAGAAGGTCCGCAGAGCTAGGCGGATCGCCCGGAGCTCCAGGAAGTTTATCTGTTGAGCAGCCTCCCAAGGGGTCCAAAGGCCCTGAGTACATGTCCCTTGGCAATGTGCTCCCCATCCCAGAAGAGAGCCATCTGTCGTTAGCACTTGGGAAGGTGGAGGAGATTGAAATGTCATGCCCAGTACCAGATTGGGCAGATGAAGCCACCATTGCAGAGAGGAGACCAGGCGGTCGGAGATCTGTACTAAGTCCGCAAGGTTCCCTGTGGCTTGATGCCATTGAGTGCGAAGGCTCCACTGAGCAGGCCTCATATGTAGACGCCCATTCGGAGTGACATGGACCGTGGAGGCCATATGACCTAGCAGTTGCAGGAATTGTCTGGCAGAGACCGGTGACGTGCTGCGAAACTTGCCGGCCAGAGCCATGAGCCGGTTGGCCCGTTCCAGAGGCAAGAAGGCACGAGCTTGCAGAGTGTCCAACCGTGCTCCTATGAATTCGAGATCTTGAGAGGGGAGCAAAGTGGACTTTGCGAAGTTTATGATGAACCCCAAGTGCTGAAGTAGAGCCACTGTATGCTGAGTGGCCTGAGTGACCTCTAGGGAAGACTGTGCCCGGATGAGCCAGTCGTCCAGGTAGGGAAAGACGAAGAGGCCTTGAAGCCTCAGTAAGGCTGCCACCACTGCTAGGCATTTGGTGAACACCCTGGGAGCAGAGGATAGGCCAAAGGGCAGTACCCTGTACTGATAATGATTTCCTGCCACAACAAATCGTAGATATTGTCTGTGGTCTGGATGGATAAGGATGTGAGTATAAGCATCCTTTAGATCCAAGGAGCATAGCCAATCTCCCTGCTGGAGGTAGGGCAGCAGGATTCCAAGGGTAAGCATCTTGAACTTTTCCCTTTGCAGGAACTTGTTGAGGTTTCCCAAGTCCAGGATGGGTCGGAGGCCTCCTGTTCTTTTTGGTATCAGAAAATACCTGGAATAAAAGCCTTGACCCCTTAGGTGGTGGGGCACTGGTTCCACAGCCTGATCCTGAAGAAGACTTGCCAACTCCTGAAGGAGTAAGTCCCTGTGCAGAGGGGGTCTGAGAGGCTCCCCTGGAAAGTAGGAGGGAGGTACCTGGTGAAAGTGCAAAAGGTAGCCCTTTTGAACTACCTGAAGCACCCAGGTATCTGATGTTATGGCTGACCACCTGTGGGCAAAATGGGCCAGCCGGCCTCCCGTGCTGAGAGAAGTCAGCGAGGGGGAAGAGGCTATGTGGACGGAGTCAATAACCCCCACCCTGCTGAGCAGGGGCCGGTGTAGTGGGCTTGGGGGCCTTCTGCCTACGGGACCCATTACCCTGTCCCTTAGCCTGCTGACCCTGATGGGGAGCTACTGAGGCTTGATATGGCGGGTGGTGTTGTTTATAGGCAGACATCTTCCTCGGGTAAAAGGGCTTTTTCCCCGAGCCCTTCCTTTTTTGTGAAGGGGCTCTTCCGACGATGTTCCCGGGCGGGAGACCCCCGCTCAGAGGAACTCCGACGATGCTCGGGGCCGGAGTCACGAGACATCGAAGCCTCTGACGAGGTCCGGGCCCAACCGGACGCGGAGTCAGAGAAGATTCGCTCCTTTTGAGACTGCCGACTCCTCAATGCCTTCGAGGACATTTTGTTACACGGACCACAAATCATCGGGTCATGATTGGGTCCGAGGCAACGGAGGCAGCAGTCGTGTGTGTCGGTAAGAGACATGAGTCTCGTACACCGATCACACTTCTTAAACCCGCTGGCAGCCATCGGGGGAAAAAGGGCCCCTGCGAGGTCAAAAGACCGGGCTGCCAGAGAAAAAGAAAAAAGTGGCGGGAACACCAGTCACTAAGGACAAAAACTGAAAAATAGTGAACGGACTCGACAGCGGAGTGTCGAGGCCGGGCGGGAAAAGGACACGGCATCAAACCGAGAAAAAACAGAACGAAAAAATCAACTTTTTCAGCGGTGATCACAAACTACGTCTGTAGGGCTCCGTGGAAAAAAGAAGACTGAGCAAGATGGCACCCTTGGGCGGGAAGGGGACCGCGCATGCGTGCTGCAATTCCCAAAGGCTTTCTTCGAAAGCTGGGGAAAATTGCTCCGCGAGGGCTCCGTCGGCGCCGACATCACCCATAAGTGAGGACTGACTTCCTGCTTGGTCCTGGAGAAAACATCTTGCAGAGGAGGAGGAGGTGCCTGGCAGGATGGTAGTAAGAAGAGGAAGGGCAAAAATGGTATAGTCAGACTCAAGGATGAAGGGGAGGAATATCTAGAAGCTGATGAGGATAATGTGAAATTGCTTAACAAATATTTCTGTTCTGTGTTTACAGATGAAGGGATGGAGCAGGACCTCAGACAACACCTATAAACAGGGACAAAAGTGAGGAGCATCACAAATGATTTTCAGAGGAATTAGCTAAACTAAAAGTGGACAAAGTAATGGGACCAGATGGGATACATCCAAGAATACTGAAGGAACTTGGGGACGTTCTAGCAGCTTGACTGGCTGACCTTTTCAATGCCTCTTTGGAGTCAGGGGTGGTGCCAGGGGTGGTCCCTTTACACAAAAGCAGAAGTAAGGATGTGGTTGAAAACTACAGGTCAGTTAATTTAACCTCGGTGGTGAGTAAATTATTGGAATCGCTGCTGAAAGAGAAAATAGTGAGGTTTCTGGAGTCCAATAGATTGCAGGATCTGAGGCAGCATGGATTCACCAGAGGCAGGTCTTGTCAGACAAATCTAATTGATTTCTTTGACCAGGGAGTTGTACCAAGGAAGAGTCCTAGATGTGGTGTATTTAGATTTCAGTAAAGCATTTGACACTAAAGTTACAGCTTGGATTAGAAATTGGTTGAGTGGGAGGCGACAAAGAGTACAGGTAAATGGAGGTCACTCTGAGGAGAGGGAGATTACCAGTGGCGTTCTGCAGGTATCTGTTCTTGGTCCAATTTTTTTAAACATCTTTGTTAGTGATATTGTGGAAGGACTGTCGGTTAAGTTTTGCCACTTGGCAGATGATACCAAAATCAGCAACAGAGTAGACACCCAGGAAGTTATAGAAAACATGAGGAGGGATCTAACTAAACTTGAAGAATGGTCTAGAATTTGGCAGCTAAGATTTAATGCTAACAAATATAGGGTCATGCATTTGGGATGTAACAATCCAAGGGAGTGGTACAATATAAGGAGTGACGTACTTCTGTCCATGAAAGAATAGTGGGATCTAGGCGTGATTGTGTCTGATGATTTCAAAGTACCTAAACAGGTAGAAAAGGCAATGACGAAAGCTAAAAGGATGCTTTGGTGCGTAGGGAGAGGAATGGCCAGCAGAAGAAAAGAGGTATAGTGCCTCTGTATAAGTCTTTGGTGTGACCTCATTTGGAGTATTGTGTGTAATACTGGAGACCACACCTTCAAAAATATATTAAGAGGTTGGAGCCAGTGCAGAGGGTGGCTACTAAAATGGTTAATGATCTTCGTTATAAAGTATATGAGGACAGACTTAAGGACTTAAGACTTTAGAGGAAAGATGGGACAGAGGTGATATGATTGAAATGTCTAAATACCTCTGTGGCATAAATGCACAGGAGGAGAGCCTCTTTTAATTGAAAGCAAGTTCTGCTACAAGGGGACATAGGATGAGGGTGAAAAGGTATTGACTCAGGAGTAATATGAGGAAATATTTCTTTTTGGAAAGAGTAGTGAATGTGTGGAATATTCTCCCAGTGAAGGTAGTAGAGATGAGGATAGTATGTAACTTCAAAAAAGCATGGAACAAACACAGAGACTCTAAAGGAAAAAAGAGGACTGTGGTAATGGGTGATAGGCCATGTGGTCTTTTTCTGCTGTCATGTTTCTATGTTTCTAAATCCTCCTCCCAGTGTTCAGGGGTGGCCAAGAAAGAAAATAAAATTCTAGGAATCATAAGGAAAGGAATAGAGAATTAAACCAATGATATTATAATGCCTCTGTATCTCTCTGTGGTATAACCATAACTCAATATGGCAAACAGAATTGCATACAATATCTTAAAAAGGATATAAGCAGAATTAGAAAAAGTACAGGTAAGAGAGATAAAGATGATAGAGGGGATGGAAGAATACCGGAATGAGGAAAGGCTTAGAAGGTTAGCTTGGAAAAGACACAACTGAGGGGAGATATGATAGGAATCTATAAAATAACAAATTGAGTGGAACGAATAAACATTGATAACTTGTTTACAGTTCTCCTTCAAGAAATAGAAAGACTAGGAGACACACAATGAAGCTACTATGTAGCACATTTAAGACTAATCAGAGAAAATATTTTTTTCACTCAGCTGTTAGTGTAGCTGAGTTTAAAAGAGATGTGGACAAGTTCCGTCCATATACCATTATTAAAGTGGACTGGGGAATTCCCCTGCTTATCCCTAGGATTAGCAGCCTGGAATCTGTCTACTTTTTGAGAACCTGACAGGTACTTGTGACCTGGGTTGTCCACTTTTGGAAACATGATACTGGGTGTGATGGACCTTTGGTCTGGCCCAGTATGGCATATCTTATGTTCTTATGTAGCTTATAAATTATGCAAATCAAATCCAACATTTTGCTGCAGAGGATCCATTATGCTTTGATTCTGGCTTCACATGTTGTAGGTTCAGTAAAGGAGGCACAGATTATAGCCTTACAGATTGGCATCTCTCCTTACTTGTGCTTTAAAAGGAGGCATGCTTGGCTTGCAATGTGGTCTGCAATGTGTGTTTTCATGTATCATGACTTGTCCGTGTGACTAGACAGATCCCATATATAAGCCAAACACAAAAAGCGAGATACGGTAACGTGGTCACAGATGCTTTATTTAACCAAACAAAAAACACTACGCATTTCGGCAAACACCTTCCTCAGGGAGTGTAAGCCTCAAAATAAAACAATACCAAGCAGTTAAAAACAAAAATAATACAATAAAATGATAATAAAATAAAATTCATAGGTTAAAACAATAAAAGTCAAATCAAAGTACATAAATTAAAATATAAATAAGAACACCAAAAAAGTATAAAATAAAAAGTGTGAAATATAAGGTAAGGCCGAGTGGAGACCTTAATAAAAGCAACCGAACAAACATTCTGTACAATACATGTGCCTATAAGAAGAGGAAAATGGGAGGAGAATAGCATACTTGGAGCCCAAACTAGTTGGGAACTTACTTGCTGGGCAAACTGTATATAATCCTGACCACAAATGAATTTGTGAAACTAACAGGTGAAATATTGAATCCTATAGCCAGGCAGATATTAATGAATATTGTAAAATCCAAATTGAGCCAAAATTTGGGGGAGAGACACAATAATATAGTCATGTGTTGAGCTAACTAGAATGTAGCAAAATTGTGAAAAGTAATGTTGTATTGCTGTCGGATCCTAAGTCATCACATTAGATTAGACCATAAATGACAGAACCCCATCGGGTATACAGGAATTTATTAAGTGAAACAAACAGCGTGGATCTGGTAGCCATAAGGACATGCAATCAGAAAAACCCATTAATATGTGGGAAGAGATAGAGCACTTGAATAGTGAATAGTGTAAAAAGCTTGCCTTATCATCCAATTCCAGGTACACACAATATACACTGAAGAGAATCAGATTAACAATCAGCTGGGTATGTATACTGGTTTCACTTTTAAAGAGAAGCATGATTCCCGCCAAGGGAAGGTCAAAGGGTAAACGCCCTGAGCGAGAATAATAAATAAACCTAATAGATATATATAAGTTGTTATATACCGCAGGGGTCATGAATGTGGCTGCACCATTGAAATATGATTAACATATTTAAGTTATTTTTAGCTGTATAAGAGCATAAACAAAGGAGATAACAAAGTGCCCATGGGGGAAGAAAAAAGAAAAAGCCGCAGCTTTGGAACGCCGGCTGATACACCTCTAAAAAGTACTTCCGAAAGCAATTGAAGACCCACCTATTCATAGATTCCTATGGTTTGATAACACATACACAGCCCCCCAAAAAAAGTATAACCATGAGAAGGAGCCGATGGTCTCTGGCAGTCATGTGCTAATTTCTGTAAAATAGCAATCTTATCTGGTCTGTGTTAATTGTCCACTGTATCTTAGAAACATTGTATCATACCGACACTGCTGAGCAATAGGTTCCTGTGCACATCAAAGTACATCTTATAAATGAAGGGCAGTTTTCAATAAAAAATAGTAAAAAGCTGTGCAAATAAAAATATATGATAAACAGATGTTCAAACCCCACATGGGGATACATACATTCTAAGTGTGAGTCCTCAAAAACACTTGGAAACACTTGATATGAGTTGAGAGTGTGTTTAAAATACATGAAAACTTAAAAACATCATGGAGTGCTGCTGCAAATGGAAGTAAAATTATTTAAAAAGAAGGGCTGATCCAGAGAATAAAAACTATTCCATGGGAAAACACTCATAGCATTTGGGCTCCTTATCAACAGCTGCAACCGTCTTAGGGAGTGACATGAGATGTTATAGGAGAGTCCCTGGCTAAGCAGGACACTTCAACATGCTACAATTTATTTATTTATTTGACATTATGTATATACCGCCTTTCAAGTTTATCAAGGTGGTTTACATTGAACTCAACAGTTTTACAAGGAACAGATTCATCAGAACTAATTTACAATAAACAGTAACAAATGTTAAACATGAAACCAATTAACTGGGCAACTTGTAGAGCTATTTACAAAGTAGTGATATGTTTATGTTTATTAAAAACTTAATATACTGCCCATAACAGAGGTATCTGGGTGGTTTACAATAAAAACTATCAAATTAAAAATTAAAAAAGCTGCAAGAAAAGGAAAAGGAAAAAGAATGCCATTAAATCTTAGAAACAGGACAGGAAGAGATAAGAACAGAATAAAAGAAGGGGATAGAGGGATAACAGTCAGCGAGGGGAGCAGGGAATACTGTGATGATAAGGGGGGACAGGTTGCACATCAACGGGGAGGAGGGGAGAGAGGGGAAAGGGAGGGGATAGGTCATAGGCAAGACAGAAGAGGTGGGTTTTCAGTTTAGCTTTAAATGCAGTAAGGGAGGGTTCTAGACGGAGGGCGGGGGGGGGGGGGGAGTGAGTTCCAGAGCCTCGGGCCAAGAAAATAAAAAGCTGAGGAGTGGGTGGATTCCAGGTGGGCCTGGGAAGGGGAGGGGAGTGACATGCGGTTTGCGTGAATAGAACAAAGAGAATGGTAGGGAGTGTGGAGGCGGAACTGATCAGCCAGATAGAGGGGAATACCTAAGTGGATTGACTAGTGGATGAAAATGAGAAAATTGAATTGGATCCGGAAAGAAATGGGGAGCCAGTGCAGACATAGGAGGAGGGGAGTGACATGATCAAAGTGTGAGGCGTGAGTTAGAATGCGAGTAGCGGTGTTCTGAATGCATTGGAGACGGAAGAGCTGGGACTGAGGGAGACGGGCTAGAGTGACATTACAATAATCGAGACGGGATACCATAAGGGAAAGGAGTAAAGTGGTCAGGGAGGAAAAGGAGAGAAATGGACAAATGGCACAGAGTTGCTTCAGGGCGAAGAAATTCCGTCACTGTATTTGCCCCCAGCACCACCATCAGGATGGCATTCCATGCATCCACCATCCTTTCAGTGCAAAAGTATTTCCTGATGTTGCTTTTAAGTTTACAACCTTGCAGTTTCATCATATGCCTTGTAGTTTTATAGCTTCCCCTTCTTTGAAAAAAGGTTTGTATGCATATTGATACCTTTTAAGTATTTAAAAGTCTGTATCATATCTCCCCTGTCCCTCCTCTCCTCTAGGGTATGCATATTTAGGTCCTCAAGTCAAATTTAATGATATATAAAAGGGTTTTTTTAAACATCACATAAATAGCACAAGTGATCAAAATATTAAATAGCAACTAAAGATACTTACCTCAATACTTTTTTCACCATTGCCATTACCACATTCACAAAACACTCCTATTATCTAATTTGAGTTTTCATGGGGATTTTAATGGACTAAGGCTGCTGTGTTGTACCACAAAGATATAAGATTGACCTCACACTACCCCAAACAGACTCAGACACTTGGAAGGAAATGAGATCTTTATTATGCCCAATCAGTTGCAATCTTAGCCAAAAAGCAAAATGCAGAAATATTTTTCTTAGCAATACTGATTGCTTGAGTCAGAGGGTGGAAGACAAAGAGAACAGAAGCTGAGCAACCAATCAGACTCTGTATGAATTGTGTTTGTCTCCCTTCCTCCACCTAAATGATATCAATTGCTGTCCTTATGTACATAAATTTAACCTGTCACCTAGTTGTGGTTGGGACTTTTTACTGTAATATACAGTAGATTCCTATTGGTCAGATTTTAGCTCTGTTTCCTGTGCAACCAGTTTAGTCTTCTGCAATTATGGCAGTTTGTGCTACCACTTCTCCTCCAGCTTGTGTTCTTCCTTGTCTCTACCCCCCTTTCCCTCCTCCTGTCTAGTCTGTAGTGGAAAAATGTCCTGTTTCTGCATATCTCATACTTGACCCACTGCTAGGAGTTCTCTGCAGTTCCCTGCTCTCTTAAATCTGCCCAGCAACAAGAAAATGGCCACATTTAGTTAGGCTCTTACTATAGGTCTACTTCCGGTCACTCTGTTAGGCCACAGGATTGCTTTAGGACATGGTATGAAGTGGGCTTCAACCTGCTTCATCCCAATAGTTTCATCAAAAAAGTGGACTGCATCAGGAGAAATTTCCTTCAAAAAGAGCAAAAATGTGATTGGTTTGGTGACTAGCAGTAAATAGTGTTCCACGGTGCACTCTAACTGGGGTCCTCTTCACAGGTCTACGACTAAAAAGCTGTTTGATTATTTTCATCTAATTTCCATGTATTTTGGTGTGCTGAAAGCAAATAAAATATTGAAAAAACTACTAGATGTCATGATTTGCCACAACATGCAAAATTGTCTTCAAATTTATCAATTTTTTTCAAATTACTATTAATTAATTCAAATTACTATTAATTAATTCACATAAGCGCATTTAAGATATAAAATACAAAAAAAACCTTAAAGGGGATGTCCGAGTTATGTAAAAAAAAATATAGCATTGTAAATCTGATGGTCAGCAATATATACATAAGCTAAGCAAGTTTTAAGTCCGTGCTTCTAATGGTAGAAGGGGTTAATCTTTCCTGAAGAATCCAGTGGGAGGGAGACACAGGGCAGATAGCAGCAGCTCCAGTCAGTGCAGGGGGGCGTGGCAAGCACTGTGACGTCTCGTGTACAGACACAGAGCTGCTCTCTCCTGCATGCCACACTTGTGCATGAATCATCATCAGGTTCTTGGTTCTAGGCTGTTCACACTTTTTCATCGCAATTCATGTTAGCTCGTCGTTCTTCAACCATTATGTTATGGCTCTGCAAAAGTGTATTAATTCGCCAGACAGTTTGTTTCATCTGTGGTGAATATACAGTGTTAAAGCAACAGCAAAATATTACAGACTTTGTGAAAAAAGTATACTTTGCATACTTTGGACTAAAAATTGGAGATCAAGATAAAGTCTGGGCACCTCATAAAGTGTGCAAACAGTGTGTTGAGGACCTCTGAAACTGGTTCAAGGGTAAGAAAAAATCTTTCCGTTATGGGATTCCTATGGTATGGCGAGAGCAAAAGAACCATAGTGACGACTGTTACTTTTGTTCATGCGATGTGAAAGGGTTTAATTCCAAATGGAAGTATTCCATTTCATACCCCAATCTTCACTCGGCAATTCGTCCCATCCCCCATGGCACAAATATACCAGTACCCAAGCCCCCTGCTAAATTGGAAGAGATACCTAGCTCCGATGAAGGTGAAGGCATACCTGAACCAGATGACGAATCAAGTTCTGACTTTGAAGATGATACAAGACCAAAATTGTTTTCTCAGGAGGAGATGAATGATTTGGTAAGAGACTTGAATCTTCCCAAAGATGCCGCTGAGTTACTCGGATCAAGGCTGAAAAGCAGGAATTTATTGTTGCCAGGAGTGTCATCTTCATGGTTCAGACATCGTGAAAAGGAATTTGTTCCTTACTTCGCCCAGGAAGACAAGTTGGTTTATTGCATCGATGTCGAAGGTCTGATGGGTCAATTTAAAATCCAATATGATTCAGAGCAATGGCGTCTTTTTATAGATTCTTCAAAAAGAAGTCTCAAAGCAGTTTTACTCCACAATGGTTTTTACGCTTCCATACCTGTAGGTCATTCCATACACTTGAAGGAAACCTATGAGAACTTGGAATTGGCTCTTTGTAAACTTAAATATGAAGACCATGGTTGGCAAGTGTGTGGGGACTTGAAGGTCTTGTGCATGCTGCTCGGGTAACAAGCTGGGTATACAAAATATCCTTGTCTTCTATGTCTATGGGACAGTCGAGATCGACAAAATCACTGGACCAAGAAGAGTTGGCAGCTGAGGGTGCTAACAGTCGGTGAAAAAAATGTCCTCCGAGAAACTTTGGTACCTTCCCATAAAGTTCTTCTACCACCTCTCCACATAAAATTGAGATTGATGAAGCAATTCGTAAAATCACTTCCAAGAGATGGAGAATGCTTCAAATACTTCATCACCAAGTTTCCAGGCCTGTCGGAGGCAAAATTGAAGGAAGGTGTGTTCGTCAGACCAGACATTAGAAGGCTTATAGTTGATCAAGAGTTTGTCAATACCATGACGGATCCTCAAAAAGAAGGGTGGATTGCATTTAAAGAAGTCGTACAGAAATTTTTAGGCAATAACAAAGATCCTCACTACAAAAAGATCGTCGGACGAATGCTGAAAGCATTTCAAGCTTTAGGTTGCCTGATGAGTTTGAAAGTGCATTTCCTCTAGTCCCACCTTGACTACTTTCCTGAAAATTTGGGAGCTGTGAATGAGGAACAAGGTGAACGATTCCATCAAGACATTAAAGAGATGGAAAGGAGATACCAAGGAAAATGGAGCATTACAATGATGGCAGACTACTGTTGGATGCTTCAGAGAGACATTCCAGATGCTACTCCCAAGCGTAAATGCATCAAGAGGAGCCTCACAAGGAAGAAGAATCGAGTTTAGTGTGTGTAGGTGAGCTCATTTCAGTTCAAAAAAGGATTTTCATGAAAATATTGTAACAAAACTTTAATTTTATAAGTCTATTTCCATTTATTTTGAGGTATTGCCCTATTTAACACAGTTACCTAAATTGTCAGGAAACATGATGTCCTATGACAAAATAGAAGTCATTTTTGGATTCAGCACACCAAAAAACATAAAGATTACGTGGAATAACCAAAACAGCTCTCGAAAAAAAAATGTTTTGCAGATCTGTGTAATTAATATTATCCTTGGTAACATTAATATATCAATTGTTTTGTATGAATTACCAGTGCCTTTTTTGTAGTGGCTTTAGCTTGGCACTTTTGTTTTTTTGGGCTTTTTTTGTTTTTGGTGGTAAGAATTAAATGGACCAGGAAAAGTGCCTTCACATATGTTGGTCCTCAATTGTGAAATATCTTCCTATAGATACTGGCTAAGAGGTGCATTGTTTGGGATTCTGAAAAAAAAAGTCATGTTTTTTAACACTAAGGAGCATGTTCACTAAAGGTAAACATGCGTTAAATAAAGTCAATTTGCATTAAGTGCTGCTACTGCCCATTCATTTCTATGGGCCATTGCAGCACTCAATACATGCTAACTTTGCTTAACACATGTTAACCTTCAGTAAACATGCTCCTACATAGTCAGTTGAGGTTAGAGATGGGTTAAAGTGAGTGCTGTAACGGTCATGGTTGACAGAGTTGCTTATGTACTGAGGGAAGATTGTAATCATACCAGTGAAGGTAAATGGTATGTTGTTTTAAGTGCCATCAAGTCAGTGTTGTCTCATGGCAACCCTCTGGACTGCATTTGGTCTTCAGTTAGGTGGGGAATTGTTGAGAGTGTGACACCATAGCTGCTGTTATTTTATAGATCCATTTCATTGCTGACTTTCCTCTTTTGCATTGGCCTTCAACCTTGCCAAGCATGATGTCTTTCTTGAATCGTCTCTCTCTTCACTTGATGTGTCCAAAGTATGAAAGTCAAAGTCTTGTCATCTGAGTTTTTAAGAAAGTTTAGGTATGAGATGGGAGAAGAAAGATGGCGGTGGTGCATGAGGATGCTCTCTGAGGAACTCCATGGTGGAGTTATTATTTCCCTATGCCTCATACCACTCAGAAATGGAAGGCGCTGCTGTGACTGGAACCCCTGGGGAGTACCGGGCTGATGGACTTGTTACTAGTGCCGAGTGGAGGAGCAAAAACCTCAGGCAGCTCATTGGCAGTTGTGGGGGTGGAAGAAGGACTCCTACATAGCCCTGTGCCTGAGGTCTCCTTGAGTCTGGAGTGCCAATTTCCCCCAGATCAACTGGCATCTAAGATCGTGGAGGCCACAGTGAGTGAGGCGCTGCTGTAGAAAGTGGTGTGCCCCTCCTCATGTGGTGAGCAGCCCCTCTGTCCCAGAAGTGTTTCCCGGGTAACATAGGTCAGAGTCGGAGTCGCTGGAGAGGTGGGGGCTGATGGAGGCCAGCTAGATCCATTGTCGAGAGTGCTGTCTTTGCAGACTCCTCTGGTGCAGCAATCTTGTGCAGTGAGAGAGCAGATTTCAGCTTTGGAGCATCAGGCCATATTGATGAGACCTGAGGTTTTTTCACTTGAGACTGTATGGGAGGCACTTTTCAAACTGGACAATTACA
This sequence comes from Ichthyophis bannanicus, assembly GCA_033557465.1. Lineage (NCBI taxonomy): Eukaryota > Metazoa > Chordata > Amphibia > Gymnophiona > Ichthyophiidae > Ichthyophis > Ichthyophis bannanicus. Next base: position 924,433,594 of record CM066031.1, on the reverse strand, counting down.
GGCCATTTCCAGCCAGTTTGCTAGTTTTGGACACAAGGCTGAATGAAGCACATGAACAACTTTTGCGTGAACTGCCAATTAAAGTTTCTACATTGGAGCAGAGGGTGGACTGTATGTAAGACTCAGTAACTGTAGTTATGCGCAATTCTGAAAATTTGCAGCGGAAAGTCGAAGCTGTGAACATGTCTAGAAGCAGAAACTTAAGGGTGTTGAATTTTCCTATTTCACCTATGGAGCTTTTTAAGAAATTTTTGATTAATGTTCTGAAGATTCCTTCTGAATCTATTCCGCCAGTTTCTCGTGCTTACTATTTACCTGCTGCTAAGGTTAGGCTCGTTTGGGGTGGGGGGGGGGGCAGGTTTTAAGTTCATCCCTGGCCCTCTCCTTTGATAGCCTGGATTTGATTGTTGTTTTGGAGCGGTTGAGATCTGATTCTGGGGTGACTTCTACCTTGTTGATCACCCTGGCTCTAGATGTTGACCGAAATTAATTACCAAAAATGTTTTTTAGATCCCCAGTTAAAGAGTTTATGAGTTCTACAATTAGGAATTTCCCAGTTGTTTCCAGGGCCATACAAAAGAGGAAGAAACAATTTTTGGTTCTGAGACCTGGGGTGATTCAGCTGGGGGATTGTTTTTTCTTCGTTTTCCTTGTAAATGCTTGATTAAGTTGGATGTGATTAATTACACAGGTACACTAAAAAAAAATTTTTTTAAACTGCCTCTAATGTTTCGATTGATTTTTACGTTTTTTGGTGCGCTGAATCCAAATCTGATAACCAATTTGCTCCATCACGTTCAGATTTTTTGCTACATTGGGTTAGCAGTTTGAGGTGAACGTTTCAGATTGAGTGCGATCGAGATAAAAGTTTCTTGGATGAATTCTTTATACTAATTGTTTAGTAGTTATTCAAATAAGAATAAAGAAAATTGTAACAAGGCAGCACATAAGAATAGAGTAATGTCAACAAAACACACTGTGATGGTAGCAAAATTGTCTGCACTTAAAACAGCCACATACATGTGCACAAACATTGAGCATATAAGAGCGAGGTTAGACACAAAGCAAAGCAAAGAAATGTGCAAAAAATGTTGTACAGGTATGTATGTAAGAATAGAAAACGCAAACAGCACCATTGCAATACATGAAGACAAACACCCGATGGTGTGAAAATAAAATTCTAATAAATGAGATCCGACACTGTGGTAATAACTAGCAAATTTTTATTTCAAAGTTTAGTAAAAACATGATATTTGTCAACACAGTTTCGATTTTAAAGTCATTCTTGGGTCAATCAATCTCCTGGTGGGCCCGTTTCTTCTTCCCCTGAATGCTTCTCTTGGTGCGCTGCTTGGCGTATTTTTCATCTGGGGTTTCCCGCAGCAGCAACCAGCAGAAATCAGCCATCATAGTGGTGTTCCATCTTCCTTGGTACCTTCTCTCTGCGTCCTTGATGTCCTGGTGAAACCTTTCACCTTGTTCTTCACTGTACGCCCCCAAGTTTTTGGGAAAGTAGTTCACATGGGAGTGCAAGAAATGGACTTTCAGGCTCATGTTAGAGCCTTGTTCTTTGAAGGCATTGAGCATCCTGGCAACAATATCCTTATAGTTCTCATCCCGCCTGTTCCCCAAGAATTTGAGAACAACATCCTTGAAGGAATCCCAGGCTTCTTTTTCCTTCTCAGACATCGTTTCAGCGAATGCTCCATCTGAAATGAGTTTCCTTATATCAGGGCCAACAAACACTCCTTCCTTTAGCTTTGAGCAAAGGTACCGAAAGCACTCACCATCTTTTGGAAGGGACTTGATGAATTGCTTAATGAGACCCAACTTAATGTGGAGAGGTGGTAATAGAATTTTATCACGAGGTACCAAGCTCTCATGAAGAACATTTTTCTCACCGGGTCTCAAATACTCCCGAATTGGCCAGTCTTTTTTCCCCCAGTGTAGGTCGCGGGCCCGGCTATCCCACAAGCAAAGGAAGCAGGGATATTTGGTGAAACCGGATTGCTGCCCTAATAGCATGGATAGAATTTTAAAGTCTCCACAAATCATCCACTTATGCTCATCATAACGAATCTTCTGAAGAATCAGGGCCAAATTCTCATATTTTTCTTGGAGAATAACAGAGTGAGCAATAGGAACTGAAGCGAATGTGTTGCCATTATGAAGAAGAACACCTTTTATGCTGTCTTTTGACGAATCAATGAACAGCCGCCATTCAGCAGGATCATACTTGAGTTTAAACTTTTCCATCACTCCTTATATATCGTTGCAAAATACCAAATCTTCCTCTTTGCTGAAATACTTCAAAAATTGTGTCTCGCGGTTGCGGTACCAATAAAAAGTTGTTCCTGGTGACAATAGATTTTTCTGTTTAAGCCGAGAACCTAGCAGTTGGGCAGCATCTTTTGGGAGTCCTAAATCCCGGACTAAATCATTCAATTCAGCTTGAGAGAAAAGTTCAGGTTTCGGATCTGGTTCAGTTTCAAACTCGGAAGTACTGGACTCATCGGGAAAAGCCATCTGATGAGTCTCATCATGATCAGAATCGTCCACACAAATATGATCCAAAGATTTTGGTGGTTCAGGCACAGGTACTTCGTTGATATGAGGCATAGGCCTAATTGCTGAGGGAAGGTTGGGGTAACTTATTACGTTCTTATTTTTTAAGTTGTATCCCTTCACAATGCAAGAGCAAAAATAGCAGTCACTGCTGTGGTCTCTTTGTTCACGCCACATCATAGGTATTCCGAAACGAAATGCTTGTTTTTTACCTTTCATCCATAAGCGTAGATCTTCCTCACATGTCTTGCACACTTTGTGAGGAGCCCACGGTTTGTCTTGATCGCCTAACTTCAAACCGAAATAGGCGAAATATACTTTTTTAATAAATGCAGAAATGTTCCTCTGCCGCTTTTTCACGGTATATTCCCCACAATAAAACAAAAACTGTCCGGAGAGTTGACGCAACCTCTGGCTCTGTGAGCCATCACAAATACACAGCACTGCAAACTACAACTGTAGTGAACCACTTCGGAATAAAGCTGGATTACGACTGAGCAAACAAAAGGTAATAATGAACTTGCAAGAAACTGAAATTTGACAGGAACGTTCATGTCGCAACCACCGTGTTTGAGCGAGCGAACGAGGCGAGGCGAACAGGAAAGAACATGCGCCAGCGCGAGTACTGGATTTAGCCCCCCGCCTCCCAATTGTCCTGTTAATGTATAAAATGAATACAAAACACTCTAAAATATCATGAGGGAGTGTTTCTAGTTAGTTAACCATTACAACCTCTATTTTGGGCCAAGAAAATAAACTGCAGTCGGCTAAAAAGAAATTATGTGAACATTCCTTATATGGGTAAGAAATCTAATTTTGCAAGAAAACGTGACGTGATGGAACATTTTGGCTATTTTTCCTGGATTCAGCACCCCAAAATCTATAGGAATCAGTTGCAAAACTGGAGGCAGTTTTTTGGTAGTGTACCTGTGTTATGTTTTTCTATATCCCCAGCAGCTGTTGACCTTTATTTCCTCCAAGGTGGCGGTTTCCAAAGCTGACACAGTTAAGCCCCTGTGGAGCAAGCCCTATTATTAGGTAGGGCGAGCCAATTGGTGTTAATTTGTAACTCCTGTCGTCTCTCATGTGTACACTTTGGTTTCCTTTGATATTGTTTCTTTGATATTGTGTATCCTTCTCCTCTACTTTTGGGACTAGTGGGCGTATCTGATAGTTTTTTTCTGTGCCTGATTGTAATCTGTTTTGGATTTTTTCCTTTGCATTCAATGCCCTGCTTCCCAGAAAAGATAAAAACGAGCACGCCGGATCAGCTGCGCGTTGTTGGCCCTGACGTCATAATTAAACTGGGAATCCCAAAAGCCAAACTTGGAATGTACAACACTGTAAAAAAAAAATTTACATTAATTTCCTCTTGTACTAAACAAAGCCCAGACGTTAATGATGCACAATTACCAGAGCTGACATATTCCAATTAATAAATTAAAAATAAAGAGATATTTTTCTACCTTTTGTACATTTTTTTCAGCTGCAATTGTTCCAGCCACTTTCTTCTGGTTTCTTCATGTCAGCCCACCTCCAGTCTTAACCCCCCCCGCCCATTTCCAGTCCCAGCCCCAGCCCCCCCCCCCCCCCCCATCGGCTCAAGTAAAATTTAATAAAAAAAAAACGCTGGCTGCTGCCGCCACGGCAGCATGGACTGTCCCACGGGGCCCCCTCTGCCCGGCTGAATCCCTTCCTCCCTCCCTCCACGACAGCTGAGCCCCTCCGTGCCGGCTTTGAGAGGCGCGAAGGGAGAGTGTCTCCCTCGCGTCTCTGTTAAGCCCACAGTGGCTGATGGGAAATTTAGGGATTCATGATGAGGTGATGGCAGGAATTGGAATGAGGTACAGAGAGACACTCCCCATGGTCTAACACAGGTCAGTAGCAAAGCTGGTGTTCCCGTCTCACGTGCTTACCTTATTCATCGTTCCATGTTCTAATTCATTACATCGTTTCCCCAGGCTTATGCCCAGTGAGAGGTGAGCAGCCAAGAAACATTGCATGAAGTAGAGCACTGAGCCAGAGAAAAAGCCTCAAACCTTTCTCAAATGATAGAGGTCATATTCATAGACTTACCTTTGTCAGACTTGGCTGAAAGATAGGAGAGAAACCCATAAGAAGAGCCCTTTTATTTTTAGGATGCCAGGTGTGTGAGCATCATGGAGGAAGTTTAGGTGAGGCACTTCAGAAGCCAAGGAGGAAATGATGAGAGCCGGTAGAGAGCTTTGATATACATCTAATTAAGAGTCTGGCCCACAGCCTTGGCTACAGTCAGCAACACAAACCAATAAAACAACAAAGTCTAATCGGAGATTAGCACAAGTTCCCGTCACAAAAGAAAAGATGTGAAAAATGTGCTTAGTAGAAAAAGAATTATCCTTTTGTACATTAGTAGCTGAAAAATTAATCTTCCCTCATTTTTGTTCCCCATCTAATAATTTGCTATGAGGCAATGAACAGTTAGATGACTTCTCCAAGGTCATAAGGGGCAGATGTGAGGAAAAAGCAGACTTTGAACCATGACCTTCCCGCAGCTCAGCCTCCTGCTCCAACCACCAGGTTGGGCATCCAACTGGAAATGGATCTGAAGGTTCTTAGTCTTACCCCCATCGGCTCAAGTAAAATTTAATTTAAAAAAAAAACCGCTGGCTGCTGCCGCCGCGGCAGCATGGACTGTCCCACGGGGCCCCCTCTGCCGGCTTTGAGAGGCACGAAGGGAAAGTGTCTCCCTCGCGTCTGTTAAGCCCGCAGGGGCTGATGGGAAATTTCCCATCAGCCCCTGCGGGCTTAACAGAGACGCGAGGGGGACACTCTCCCTTTGCGCTTCTCAAAGCCGGCACGGAGGGGCTCAGCCGTCGCGGAGGGAGGGATTCAGCCGGGCAGAAGGGGCCCCGCGGGACAGTCCATGCTGCCGCGGCGGCAGCAGCCAGCAGGGTTTTTTTAAATTTAATTTTAAAAAAGCAGAATGTTCTGCTAACAATTTAACTTTTCCATTTTTGTGGGCCCTTGCCAGCAGTGGGCCCTATGCCACGGCGTACCTGGCGTATAGGTGAATCCGGCCCTGCCCTGCGTAGTCTTTTGCTATTGTAAACTGCTTTTATGTTTTGACCAAAGCGGTATATCAAATTAAGAAATAAAGATAAAGATCTGATCCCCTAAACAGCATAGGATCCCACCTGCAGCATGCAATCCCTCCCTGCAGCCACAGGAAAGCTCCCCTCCCCCTCCCACAGTATTCAAAGCCTCCCCCAAAGAAGACCTCCCAATATCAGGCACCTTCCTCCAAGGACCCCTCACCCTTAATAAGACCCCCCTCCCCGATTGCCCTCCATCCCTGACCCCTTCTGGGTACTCACTACATGATGTCCTTGGAATCTAGTGGTCAGAGCAGTAGTGATCCCCCTTTTCTCCTGCTCTGTTGCCACCTGGGTTCAAAATGGTGGATCTGAATCCTAGCAGTAATCTCATGGTACTACCAGGGACACCATTTTAGTGGAGGGTATCCAGGGGGTCTTCTTAGGGTGGGGACCTATGATTGGGAGAATACCTGGTGCTGAAGGGTCTTATTTGAGAGGAGTTCAGATGCTGGGAGGATTTTTATTGCTGCAGGGAATGACTGGATGCAGGAGGGCTGTCATATGTCAGTGTGCCGCCATATGGCAATTGTCAGGATCCATTGTGTTTTGGGACTGGCAGCTTCCATGCTATTAGAGAGCTGTTATAACAGATAGCATGTCACCGGCAGGCACAGCTAATCTCCATTCCAATCTTGCCCTGAAGCACTAAGAGCTATTAGCGCAAGATTTTTACATTGACTCCTCTTAGTGCATATTAGGAGTTAGTTATTGTGGGCCTTTAACATAACCACCTCAATACCTTAGTAAAAGGATGCCTATAACTTATGTGCATTCTTGAGAATTTTAGTTATGGGCATTTACACCTGCCATAGGGCTGGTGTAAATAATTGTGTCTAGATTTAACTTGAGTTTTCAACCATATATGTCCCTATTTTATAAAATACATGCATACTTTGCATTATAAAATAGGTGCAAAATATGCTTGTAGGCATTCCTTTTAAAATTCCCTGTTAATGTCTTTAAATATCCAGAATTCAGTACACAGTATTAACTAACAACCATTTGGTTTGCAAACAACCAGCATGCATTCATATAATGAGTATAAGTATGCAGCTGAAATTTAAATTCTCTCAGTGAAATTAGCATAAGAGTGACTTGTATTACTGGCTGGAACTAGAAAGATAATCTAACCATTAGCAAAAGTCTAAGGACTCCCCTGCACTTATGAAGAAATTATTCTTTTCTTTAAAGATATTTAATGGATTTTTTTTTTTAAATGGCATACAATTTTACTACTCCTATAACATAATTTAGTTAAAAAAAAACAAAGTCTAGAGGCATGCATTTATTCTACATTGTGGAGTAAAAAGAGTGAGTCACACAACAAAGTTTCATTAGTGTTTTTACGAACCGATTCCTATTTAATAGAAAAAGCAGAGAACATTATTAGAGGCAAAAGGAAATAGCAATCGTTGGAGTGTACTTTTATGTTTATTTCTCCTTAGAAAACAATAACCTTTTATACCAAAACAAAGATTTAAGGCCTGATAGTTTAAAGGCATTTGCACGGTTTATAGATTTGTGCTGCTATTTTATAAAGTTAAGTATATGCATACTTTATAAAATAGGCATGAAATGTGTGCAGAAAAATACACATTAACTATGTGGGATTTATACAATTAGCCACAGTATGAACAAACCAGTTAGGACCAGAGATCAAACCTAAGCTTTTTTTAGAAACTCAGATGACAAGATTTTGACTTTCATACTTTGGACAGATCATGTGAAGAGAGAGATCATTAGAGAAAGACATAATGTTTAGCAAGGTAGAAGGTCATACAGGGATAGCTTTTTTTTAAATGCTTACAGCACTAGCAACCAAGATAGAGGAGGGTAATTGCACTGTTTTGGTAGGCACAACAGCTACTTGACAATTTCCCACTGTCCATAATTTAAAGCATTTGCCTTTAATAACCCTCTCAGTTAAAAGAGGCATTGTCATTGTCAAGGAGGCTTTGACTTCCAGTCAATTTTACAAATCTTACACTCGCAGGCTGTTCTACAATATCTTGTTGATATTGTAGCTGAGATAAAATTTTTGAGATACTTCCCTTCTTTCCAGATACAAAATTTAATTTTGTTGAATCTTTGAAAATACCTTTGAGATCTTGTAAGATGTTCATGCTCATTATACCAGGAATGGGTTCACCCTTATCTGTCACATTTTGTATCATTTCATTCTGAACTATGAATATGCACTTTGATAGTAATACTGTATTTGTCCCATACACTTGCTCTCCGATTCAACACATCCTATCACAGATAACTTCATCCCATTAACAGCAGTTAGTTTAATTCAGTTTGCACCATCAACTCTTTCACTTTGAAAATTCTTGAAAATTCTTTGGTCAATGTTGTTACATCTGATCCCATATTCAGGGAACACAAAGTACAAACACCATTGATTTTGGCTTCAGTCACTGGACTCTTTCCAAATATATGCATCTGAGAATACTCTCCAAAGATACTTTCTTCACCATTTGCATTTTAATGCCTGCAGAATGCAAATGGTGAAGAAAGCATCTTTGGAAAGTATTCTCGGAGGTATATATTTGGAAATAATCCAGTGATTGAAGTCAAAATCAATGGTGTTTGCACTTTATGTTTCCTGGATATGGGATCAGATGTAACAGTGACAGAATAATTTTTCAGGAGGAATTTCCAAAGTGAAAGAGTCAGAAGTAGAAGATCTTTCTTGGTCTAGGACTGCTTTTGAACTAGCACTCTTTTCTGGTACAACAGCTTGTTGTTCAACCCCTGTTGTCATATCCATAGCTTTTCTGGGTTCATCAACTGAAGTTCTCTTTCCCAGAGTTTTCTCTCATTCACTAAGGCAATTTTGTCTAATGAGGCCAGGTTCACCACAACCAAAACATACAAAATTTAGTTTCTTTCTCCCAGTTTCAGATTAACTTTTTTCAGGGAAATTAGCATTAACTTCTTGAAGTTGTCTTGTCTTAGCTCCGAAATACATGTCTTGTTTCTTCTCCATTCTTTAAAGACAAGATATAAGATTTTGAAGAACAGAAATCAAATTCTCCCTTGAGGATGAAACAGGAGAAGCTTTCATAGCTCTTACAGTCAATTCTGACATTCTAAATCTCTCCTTCTGCTAATGGGAAGCCTGGACTGTTCCACCTCTGGCTTTATCAGCTGGTCTTCTTCTGCCTAGAGTATAGCATCTTGCATGAGATCCGGAAATAAAATTTCTGGATTTTCCTCCAGTCTCTTCTTCATCTCACATCTGTTGACAGTATTTCCTTTCAAAGTTTTATCTGGATCTCCAATATACGAGTTCTCTGGCAAGTATTTTCAAAAAATATGCAAAATTCCATATGGTCTCTCTGGGTTGCTGTTTACAATAAAAAAATTCCTGTAACCTCTTGATTACTGGCACTCGATCCCCGTAAACCTGAGATGGGAAAAAAGGGATAACATTCAAGAATAAAATGGCATGCTGAAACAGACATTAAAACTTTAGACAGGGGCAGCAGCACAAGAACACTGACAGGCTAGAACAGATAAAATTCTATCTTTACAACCAAGCTGACAAAAGAAATGTGAGGGGGGAGGTAGAGGGATGCTTTTGCTAGAGTTGTCTTTTCATGCACACACAGAAAGGAGTAGGGCTTCAGACAGCTTAGCCACAGACGCCCTAGACCAGTGATGGCTAACCTTTTTGAGCCCGAGTGCCCAAACTGCCGCACAAAACCAAAGAATTTCCTCAAAGTGCCAGCACGTCAATTAAAGCCCCATTTGCATAAGGTGCTTCATTTGCATAAATATTTGCATAATGTTACCATACACTAACTTTTAGTAAACATGCCTCTTAATGAGTATATGGATAAAGAAAGACTAAAAGGTTTCTACATTACTATAATCCAGTACCAACCGCCAGGCACATTAGGAACTACTACAAACGCTGCCCATTTAGAACCCATAGCAAACCCGCCGTATCCTAACAGCACTACCAGGACTCACAAAGCACCATACTCTACCTATCAAAAGGCAACACTGCAAATATTAAACCAATACATCTCAGAGAACAACAATACATGACCTACTGGGGAAAGAACAAGTGGCAATGTCAAATAGGAATTATATAAACAGAATACCTCAGCTCAGTTACAAATGCAGAACAGACCATCACCAAACAAGGAATCACAATTTAGAAACAGGAAGACAATAATTAAACTGGGAACCCCAAAAGCCAAACTTGGAATATACAACAACACTGTAGAAATAAAACTATATATTAATTTCCTCTTGTACTAAACAAAGCGCAAAAATTAATGATGCACATTTCCCAGAGCTGACATATTCCAGTTAATAAATTCAAAATAAAGAGATATTTTTCTACCTTTTGTGCATTTTTTTTCAGTTGCAATTGTTCCAGCCACTTTCTTCTGGTTTCTTCGTGTCTTCTGCTAACTCTCCATCTGCTGTCCATTTGTCCTTTCTTCTGTCTTCTTGTTTTTTTTTTCCATTCTCTCTCTATATCTGCTTTAACATACTAATCTTTCTCCTTTGGCTCTTTCCTCATTCCTATTTCATCTACTCAAAATTTACCCCTCCATCCTCAATCCCCACTTACTCTCCCAATACCCGGCCAATTGTAGATTTTTTATCCCTCCCACACAAAATATTTTTCCCCTCTCCATTTTACTCTCCCAGCCCCATCCCATTCTAATCCTCCCCCAACACCAGCTCCCTTCTAGTTCCAGCCTCACCCAGCATCCATTCCCTTCTAGTCCCTGCATCAGCCCATTTCCAGTCCTAGCAGCCCCCCAACCCAATACCAGTCCTATCCCCCCCTCATCAACCCACTTCCAGTCCTAACCCCCCATCACCCCATTTTCAGTTTAAGCCCCCCCCCTATAACCCATTACCAGTCCTAACCCCCCACTTCTAGTCAGCCCCCCATAGCCCATTGCCAGTCCTAACCCCCCCATCAGCCCACAGTCCATTACCAGTCCTAACCCCATCAGCCCACCTCAAGTCCTAACCCCTCCCCATCAGCCCATTTCTTGTCCCAGCCCCCCCATAGCCCATTATCAGTCCTAAACCCCCCCATAGCCCATTACCAGTCCTAACCCCATCAGACCACCGCCAGTGTTGACCCCCCATCAGCCCATTTCCAGTCATAACCCCACCCACCAGCCCACCTCTAGTCCTAACCCCTCCCCATCCGCCCATTAGCTGTGCTAAACCCCCCCCCTTGCCCTTTCGATGTCCTAACCCCCCCTCTCTAGCCCATTAGCAGTCCTAACCCCCCCCATAGACCATTACCAGTCCTAACCACCATCACCCAATTTCCAGACAGCCCCCATCAGCCCACAGCCCATTAGCAGTCCTAACCCCCCCTAGCCCATTAGCAGTCCTAACCCCCCCTCCTAGCCCATTAGCAGTCCTAACCCCCCCCTAGCCCATTAGCAGTCCTAACCCCCCCCCCTCCTAGCCCATTAGCAGTCCTAACCCCCCCCCCCAGCCCATTAGCAGTCCTAACCCCCCCCTAGCCCATTAGCAGTCCTAACCCCCCAGCCCATTAGCAGTCCTAACCCCCCCCCCTCTCTAGCCCATTAGCAGTCCTAACCCCCCCATAGCCCATTACCAGTCCTAACCCCCCATCACCCCATTTCCAGACAGCCCCCATCAGCCCACAGCCCATTAGCAGTCCTAACCCCCCCTAGCCCATAAGCAGTCCTAACCCCCCCCCACCACATTAGCAGTACAAACCCCCCCCAGCCCATTAGCAGTCCTAACCCCCCATCACCCCATTTCCAGACAGCCCCCATCAGCCCACAGCCCATTAGCAGTCCTAACCCCCCCTTGCCCATTTGCAGTCCTAACCCCCCCCCCTCCTTGCCCTTTAGCATTCCTAACCCCCCCCCCGCACTTTAGATGTCCAAACCCCCCCCCCCCCCCTTTTGCTGTCCCAACCCCCCCCCCCCCCGGCAAATTTAAAAACAGAAAAAGCGGGCTCTGGCTGCTGCCGCGGACGCGGCAGCATGCAGTGTCCCGCGGGGCCCCCTCCGCCCGCTAAGCCCCTCTGCAAGGGCTTTCAGATTCGCGAGGGAGACAGCGTCTCCCTCGCGTCTCTGTTAAGCCCGCAGGGGCTAATGGGAAATTTCCCATCAGTCCCTCGCGTCTAAAGGGGCTGATGGGAAATTTCCCATTAACCCCTGCGGGCTTAACAGAGACGCGAGGGAGACGCTGTCTCCCTCGCGAATCTGAAAGCCCTTGCAGAGGGGCTTAGCGGGCGGAGGGGGCCCCGCGGGACACTGCATGCTGCCGCGGCCGCGGCAGCAGCCAGAGCCCGCTTTTTCTTTTTTTGCGGACCTTCACGCGTGCCAGCTGCAAGGCCTTCGCGTGCCACAGCTGGCACGCGTGCCATAGGTTCGCCATCGCTGCCCTAGACTGAAAGGAGAGATAAAGTTGCCACCCCTCAACTGAGCAATCAGGGACTATTAGCAGTTAGGTACTATCCAGATATACTACCTAGATAATTCTGTAGCGAGGAGAAGTCAAGGGACCCAGAGAATTCTTCCAAAAAGCTATCCTGCTCTAACCCACATGACAGACTGCTATGCAAAGATTGTATTAAAAAAAACAGCTTGAATCCTGTGGGGGCTGGACTCTTGGATAGCTTGCTATGAGCCAGCCCTGCTATAGTAGTGAATAAAAAGGTATCTGCCTGGAAATTTTGTTTTTCTCTCTTGCCTTGCTTTCTTTTGCTCTCTCCTTACCAGGTATCAGCTGGACTGGACCGGGACCCCGCTAGATGCTCGTCAGTGGGGAAAATTAATTACCGGTGGGGAATTAGTCACCTCCCTCATTTACAGGCTTGGTGTTAGGTTAAACATCTCAGTTAGAGGCTTGGTGGGAAGGGAGAAATGGGAAATTCAAAGTCTAAGGGTCCCGTGACCGAAACACCTTTAGCATGTGTTCTAAGAACTTGGGACCATTTGCCAGATACGGCCAATCTGTCCAAATCGGTCCTAACTAAACTTTGTCAGGTAGCTTGGCCATCATATACAGCAGGGACAGAGTTCCCATGGCCAAAGGATGGGTCCTTTGACCTCCCAGTTCTTTCAAATCTTAGACACTTTCTAACAGACCAAAAGATACATCAACTTGATTATTATTTGTTTGAAACTTCTATGAATCTCTGTCTTGAGAAAAATTGTCAGAGAAGTGTTTGTCCTGTAGTGAAGAGAAAGGATGAAGGGTCCCCTCCTGCTTATCAGGATTTAGATGATCCCTTGAACCCTTGCTTTATAATTTGACCCCTACTGCCCCAGGTTTACCTGATGTTCTGGAGCCTCCAGATGACCCTTCCATCCCGAGGTTAGAGTTCCCCCTTCAGTAAGTTTAGCATCCCCAGGGTCACAGGCAGAGAGTTCATCGCAGGCATGCAGCTCTTCCCCACCCCATTTAGTTCCAATTCCCCTGGAAGTGGAAGAGAGCATTTCTCAAAGAACATGCTCTTATCTCCCTGTACCAATCTGTAAACTTGCAACTGCCACCAGTGTCCGAGATGTGCCAAATATTACTCAAGCTGTAATACATTCTAACAATGCCCAAGATATTACTACCCTATTGCCCCTGAGGATTGTCCCTACTATGGGGACTGATGGGCAAGTTACTGATCGCAAGGTCTATGTTCCTTTTTCCACTGCAGACCTCCTTAACTGGAAAAATACCATCCCTCAGTGGAGGGATGATCCAGAAGAAGTAATTAAGGTTTTTGAAACTATTTTCGTTACCCATGAGGCAGACTCTCCTTAAGGCTGGGGAGGGGCCAGAGGTTATTAGGGCTGCCAAAGAAGCCAGAACCACTATTGACTGAGATAAGACAGACCCCAGGGTATTAGATGCCTTGCTGCTGATGATTTTGACCGTAATCCCAATTGGGGCCCTAACACTGCAGAGGGAAATTACTTTACCTTGATCTTCCATCTCTGCATTTTGGAAGGTCTCCATAGGGTTGCCCATAAGACTTAATTGGCAGAAAGTACATGAAATGAAGCAAGGACCAGATGAACACCCTTCAGATTTCTTTCAGCACCTTAGGGAAGCTGTAAGGGTCTGGGGAGGTATAGGAGACCCTGATGCTGCTGCCCATGTCACTTTAATGCTAGGCTTGTTTAAAGGATAATGCACTCCTGATATAAGGTGCAGGCTAGCATCAAAAGATTATTTTAATAGCATGAATATAGATGAGTACTATCTGTGGCCACTACAGTTTTTAACAATAGAGACAGTAAGGAAAAACGCAGTGAGAAAAATGTGACCAAGCTATTGGCTGCTGTCATCAGTCAAAATCCAAACACTATACCTAGGAGTCCTCAACCAAATAATAATCCTGGAATCAGTACCTGTTTCCAGTGTGGTCAAAGGGGTCCCTTTAAACGTGAGTGTCCTCATAAGAAATTCTCTTCAGCCCGAGGGGTGAGAAGCAGACTCCCGTTTTCCCTCCCTCGCACTGTTCACACAGCACACCAAGACCCTTCCCCTCAATGGGGTGATAGGGATTATACCCAAGATGATTATTGACTAGATGACAGCCATCTAAATATGGTAAGTCTAGTCATTTCCCCTAACAATCCCCTAGTCCCAGTTCAGATAGATGATCATTCATATGATCTCCTCTTTGATATCGGAGCTACACTATCTGCCCTTCACAGTCCTGCTGGTCTACCTCTTTCATCTAAAACTGAGAATGTGGTAGGAATTTCAGGGCGGTCTGAACGCCTCCCTCTTTCAAAACTGATGGAAGCTCGATTGGGTCCCTTATCCACCCATCATGCCTTCCTCATAGCCCCACAGAGCCCAGTAAATTTGTTGGGAAGGGACCTTTTATGTAAGTTAAGGGCCACAATTACCTGTAGCCCGGATGCCATATGTTTAAACTTCCCTGAGGATGTAATTCCCCAACTTTCTCCGATAATGACTGGAGCCCAGATTGGAGATGAATTTCCACCAAAACTTAAAGAAGTGATGGAAGCAAATCCTCCATGGCTCTGGGGTCACAAACCTTCCTTAAGTCCATAGAATCAGTGAGAATTAAGGTTAGACAGGACTTAAGTTATCCCTGCATTTGCCAATATCCGCTTCCTAGAGAAGCAATCCTAGGTCTCACCCCTTTAGTGCAGTCTTTTGTGGTCCAAGGGATTCTTGTTCCCTGCTCCTCACCCTGTAGTACTCCTATCCTGCCTGTCAAAAAGTCTACACCGGACTCTGAAGGGAAACCGGTATATCGGTTTGTGCAGGACCTTAGAGCTGTGAATAACTTTGTAATACCTAGACACCCAGTGATGTCTAATCCTCATATAATCCTTACTGCTGTTCCTCCAGATACAAAATATTACTCAGTTGTGGACCTCTGCATATTTCTCTATTGCGGTTCACAAAGATTCACAATGGATTTTTGCATTCTCATGGGGCTCTTCCCAGCTCACCTGGACACGACTTCCACAGGGATATGTGGAGTCTGCCATATTTTCTGCCTGTCTCTACCAAGACTTGAGGGATGTAGCATTGACTTGCAATTCTGCTCTCCTTCTCTGTGTAGATGATATACTTGTGTGTTCCACATCAAGGGAAGCAAATGTGCAGGATACTAAAGATCTGTTAATTAGTTTAGCTTACAAAGGCCACAAAGTCTCCCTGACAAAGATTCAGTTTGCCCAAAAGGAAGTACAATATTTGGCCATGTGCTATCAGAAGGTCAGAGGAAATTATCTGAAAGCAGACTTCAGGATATCATAAACTGCCCTAAGCCACATACTAAAAGACAGATGAGAGGATTCTTGAGAATGGCTAGGTTTTGCTGAGCCTGGATCCCAGGGTTTGGGAATTGTCCAAACTTCTCACTGCTATGACACATAAAGAGGAACCTGATGAACTGTACTGGACTAAAGAGGCCAGCAATTGCTTTGATCAGCTGAAACAGGCCTTGTCCACAGCCCCAGCCCTGGGTCTCCTAGATTACCTAAGCCAGCGATGGCGAACCTATGGCACGCGTGCCAGCTGTGGCACGCGAAGGCCTTGCAGCTGGCACGCGGGCCATAGGTCCGCAAAAAAAAGAAAAAGCTGTCTCTGACTGCGGACGCGGCAAGGGCAGAATGCAGCGTCCCGCGGGGCCCCCTCCGCCCGCTAAGCCCCTCTGCAAGAGCTTTCAGATTCGCGAGGGAGAGCGTCTCCCTCGCGTCTCTGTTAAGCCCGCAGGGGCTAATGGGAAATTTCCCATCAGCCCCTTTAGACGCGAGGGACTGATGGGAAATTTCCCATTAGCCCCTGCGGGCTTAACAGAGACGCGAGGGAGACGCTCTCCCTCGCGAATCTGAAAGCCCTTGCAGAGGGGCTTAGCGGGCGGAGGGGGCCCCGCGGGACATTGCAATCTGCCGCGGCAGCAGCCAGAGCCTGCTTTTTTTTAAAAAAAAATTGCCGGGGGGGTTAGGACTGCTAATGGGCAGGGGGGGGGGTTAGGACTGCTAATGGGCAGGAGGAGGGGGTGTTAGGACTGCTAATGGGCAGGAGGGGGGGTTAGGACTGCTAATGGGCAGGAGGGGGGGGTTAGGACTGCTAATGGGCAGGGGGGGTTAGGACTGCTAATGGGCAGGAGGGGGGGGGTTAGGACTGCTAATGGGCAGGAGGGGAGGTTAGGACTGCTAATGGGCAGGAGGGGGGGTTAGGACTGCTAATGGGCAGGAGGGGGGGTTAGGACTGCTAATGGGCAGGGGGGGAGGTAAGAACTGATAAAGGGCAGGAGGAGGCGGGTTAGCACTGCTAATGGGCAGGAGGAGGGGGGGGTTAGGACTGCTAATGGGCAGGAGGGGGGGTTAGGACTGCTAATGGGCAGGAGGGGGGGTGTTAGGACTGCTAATGGGCAGGGGGGGTTAGGACTGCTAATGGGCAGGAGGAGGGGGGGTTAGGACTGCTAATGGGCAGGAGGGGGGGTGTTAGGAAAGCTAATGGGCAGGAGGGGGGGGGTGTTAGGACTGCTAAAGGGCGGGTGGGCGGGCGGGCGGGGGGGTAGGACTGCTAATGGGCTGGGGGGGTAGGACTGCTAATGGGCTGTGGGCTGATGGGGGCTGTCTGGAAATGGGGTGATGGGGGTTTAGGGCTGGAAGTGAGTTGATGGGGGGGGGCTAGGACTGGTATTGGGTTGGGGGGTTGCTAGGACTGGAAATGGGCTGATGCAGGGACTAGAAGGGAATGGATGCTGGGTGAGGCTGGAACTAGAAGGGAGCTGATGTTGGGGGAGGATTAGAATGGGATGGGGCTGGGAGAGTAAAATGGAGAGGGGAAAAATATTTTGTGTGGGAGGGATAAAAAATCTACAATTGGCCGGGTATTGGGAGAGTAAGTGGGGATTGAGGATGGAGGGGTAAAATTTGAGTGGATGAAATAGGAATGAGGAAAGAGCAAAAGGAGAAAGATTAGTATGTTAAAGCGGATGTAGAGAGAGAGAATGGAAAAAAAAACTAGAAGAGAGAAGAAAGGACAAATGGACAGCAGATGATGGAGAGTTAGCAGAAAACATGAAGAAACCAGAAGAAAGTGGCTGGAGCAATTGCAACTGTGTAACTGAGCTGAGGTATTCTGTTTATGTAATTCCTTTTTGACATTGCCACTTGTTCTATTTCCCCAGTAGGTCATGTATTGTTATTGTCTGAAATGTATTGGTTTAATATTTGCAGTGTTGCCTTTTGATAGGTATGGTGTGGTGCTTTGTGAGTCCTGGTAGTGCTGTTAGGATACGGCGGGTTTGCTATTGGTTCTAAATGGGCAGTGTTTGTAGTAGTTCCTAATGTGCCTGGCGGTTGGCACTGGATTATAGTAATGTAGAAATCTTTTAGTCTGTCTTTATCCATACACTCATTAAGAGACATGTTTACTAAAAGTTAGTGTATGTTAGCATTATGCAAATATTTATGCAAATTGACGTGCTGGCACTTTGAGGAAATTCTTTGGTTTTGTGCGGCAGTTTGGGCACTCGGGCTCAAAAAGGTTAGCCATCACTGACCTAAGCCTTTCACCCTCTTTGTCCATGAACAGAGAGGGGTGGCTTCGGGGGTCCTTACTCAAGAGTTGGGACCATGTAAACGACCCATAGCTTACTTTTCCTGCCAGTTAGATCCAGTGGCCCAAGGATCTGTAAGTTGCCTGAGAGCAGTAGCTGCCACTGCTGCTACTGTGGAAAAAGCAAATGAGTTTGTACAGGGACATCCACTGACTGTGGCAGTTCCCCATTCTGTCCACATGTTGCTAAATCAAAAGAACACTCAACACTTTTCAAATGCTAGACTAAATAGGTACGAGACTGAGCTTCTGACTCCTAGTAATCTCACCTTTGTCAGAACTAATACTTTAAACCCAGCTACTCTGTTGCCTAACCCTGATGATGGGGGAACCTCATCATAATTGCTGCCAGGTAGTGCAGCTCAGTGAGAAACCCCATCCTGATCTTTCTGATGTTCCCTTGGAAAATCCTGACTTGACCCTCTTTTGTGATGGGAGTTCTAAAATTGTCCAGGATGTTCACCACACTGGTTATTCCACCATTGACCCGGACTCTTCTGATCCTGTGTTAAGAGTCTGCTGCACTCCCAGTGCACAAGCAGCAGAGCTAGTGGCTCTCACACATGCCTGTGAATTAGCTGCTAATGTGGCTGTAAATATTTTCACAGATAGCATGTATGCATTCAGTGTTATTCAATCCACAGCTCAGTTGTGGAAACAACGAGGGTTTCTCACCTCAGCAGGAACTAAGATTTCCAATGCTCAGTTAGTCAGTGCCTTATTAGAAGCTATTCAGCTCCCTGAAGCTATCCCTGTCATGCATTGTAAAGGTCACTCCCGAGACTCTGATCCTGTCTCTATAGGAAATTAGAATGTCTGATCAGAAGGCTGCCTTGCTACCCCCATCTACCTCATTATACATGCAAGCCTCTGTCTGCCCAAGTGCTGCCGAGTCCCCTGGTCCTCTGCACACTGATTTACTCCCTGAGATAGTAGAACAATGGACGTCCTGGAGTCTCATCCATCACTCGGATAGGTCATGGACTGCACAAGATGGCACACTTCTCAGTTAATGCAGCTTTTAAGATTGTTACATCAAAGAACTCATTGGTTATCTATGAAAATGGGAGATTCAGTTAGCTGCCAGTGGTTTGCCCCTGGAGTCTACTCCCTGGCTAAGCAGATGTTAAGGATTGCATGCTGTGTGAAGCAAGTAATCCAAGGGGTGAACCTAAAGGACCTCCAGGTGCAAAACCATGGACTTTTGTTCCCTTTGAGAGACTGCAAATTGATTTCACTGACTTGAATCCTGCCAAAAGGTTTAAATATGTGTTAGTTATTATTGAACAGTTAACTGGATGGGTTGAAGCATTTCCTACTACCAATAAAAAGGCTCAGCAGGTTGCAAAAATATTAGTAAAGGAAAGTGTGCCAAGATATGGTCCACCTAGAGTCATTAATTCAGACTAGGGACCTGAATTTGCTTCAAATATTATTCAAACTTTATCTGCATTTCTGGGTTTCACTTGGAAACTCCACACTCCTTGGCATCCTCAGAGTTCAGGACAAGTTGAGAGAATGAATCAGACTTTAAAACTGCAACTGCTAAAGCTGTGCAAGGAAACCAAACTGACTTGGCTGGATGCTTTACCCTTAGCTCTGTTTAACATCCACACAGCCCCAAGAGGAAGACTTAAGGTCTCCCCATATGAGCTGTTATTTGGAAGACCACCCCTGGGGTGCAGACCCCAACCCCCAGAGCTTCCTATATATGTTTTACAAGACTCTCACCTCACTTCTTATATTTTGCAGCAGCAGTTGCCCTCTCTCCACAGGTATGCACAACAGTTCCAGCCTCTTCCATTAGATGTGTCTGCACATTCATTCCAGTCTATCGCCAACAAACACTACAGTCACCATGGGAAGGGCCCTTCCAAGTGTTGCTGACCACCCCAACTGCAGATAAAGTTGCCGGCAAAGGATCCTGGACTCACTACACACGCTGCAAGCACGCACCACCGCACAAGTGCCTAGAAAAGGACGAGAAGCTGCTGACCACGGGGCAGCCAAAGCCCTAGCAGCTGGTGAGGGAGAGGAGAAGAGTCCTGAAGAAAAGTGGTTCACGGAGGTCATACTGGACCAAGGCCTGAAGATAAAGCTCAAGAGACTGAAATAATCCTATCTTTAATGACACTGTGACTCTCTATGCCTGCCTGCTATCTTTTTGGAAGGAGGCCTTTGCCAGAAGAAACTTCAGTGCTTTGCAGAAGGACTTTAAGGACTGAAAATACTGTATGCCTCCTTTTCTTTCTGCCGTTTGCATTATTATTTGTTGTTGTATATTTTGGATGGTTGGTTAGATATGGGTAACCTCCACAGTCACAAGCTCTTTAGAATGATGTTGTTTACTTATATTTTCTGCATTGTCTTCCTGCCCTTGAAAAGCCCTGGATCTATGGCATTACAGGGGAGCTAGGCTGGGGGGAGGGGTCGCTGCCTGTGTCATACATATAAAGACTACTCAGGCTGTCCCTCCAATCTGATGAAAGTTGAATACTGGCCTTCTGCTTCTTTACATCCAAAGTCAGAGCTTATAGGTACTCTTAGACTTAATTCTTGTAATGCTTCTGTTTGTATAAAGGCTGATTCTGTTTGTGGTAAGAGTGTGATTCAGGCTCTGAAGGATAAACAACCCTTGCTGAACAAGAACTTGGTAGGTCACATAGGCTGCAAGCTGCCTAAAAACCAAAGCACTGTTGCCACCCTGACCTCTGACCCTGAAGTCCTTGATCACTTTGGTCATTGGGAACAGAATTTACATGTAAAATTACTTAAAGATATTGCCTTAAGGACAAGTCAAGATTGTTATATTTGTTCCCCTGTTCCTTCACATTATCAAAGTGGTATTCCCTTAATAAGCATAGAGGTTGCTTAAGCTGATTATAGTGTCACTAGCTTCACCCTATCCAAAGCTTTCAATACTTCTACCTTCATTTCACTGACAAATTTAGGCCATGGGACTGTTTGCTTCCAGAGAGATGGAAAAGGCCAGAACTTAGGGAGGAGTGTCTGTCTGTATAGGATCATATATGAAAGTACTAACAACTCTGGGACCCTCCAGCACTCTTTTAGCCTTTATGACTCCATCTCACATATACTCACCTCTCCAGATTTAACTACTTTGTTATGCAATATTTCCTCTTGCTCCCTTTTCCCTCTACTTATAGGTAGACTAGTTTCCTGGGAACCTCTTCCAGGAACTTACTGGGTATGTGGATTCAGGGCCTTCTCAGTATTCCCAAAGGAAGGACAAGGTACTTGTTTTATTGTCCTTGTGATCCCTGAAGTGCGATCACACCTAAACTCCCTGAGGGACAGTTAAGGAACTGGAGATCTCCATCTCCTGAAGAAGGCCATAACAAAGCCTTAGATAACATAGTGACCCAGTATGATGGGGCCTCAGTGAGGAGAACAATTATGCCCAATGTTTTCTTTAGTGTAAGTGTTATGATCAATCATAGAGACATACGTACTCTTGCTTCTATTTTATCTGCTTTCCTGAATGAAACTGCAGGTGCTTTTGAAAATGTTAAGGAAGAATAGGGTCAGTTGAAGAACCTTGCATTACAGAATCAATGGGCCCTTGATTACCTTCTTGCTGCCCAAGGGGGCATCTGTAATCTCATAGGAAGTGAGTGTTGCTCCTACGTCTCTGATCAGACCCTAAATTTAACCTACCATGTTAATGCAATGCAATATTTACAGAGACCCCTCCAAGATATTATTAGGGATAAGAGTGGCTTAGGAAACATTGCTGAGTGGTTTGGAATCTGGAGTTGGCTACAACAACTTGTGTTCTATTCAATCATAGGTGTTGCTCTCCTAGTCTCTGTCTGTTGTAGCATTCAGTGTCTCCCAGGTTTGGTGCAGACCTTCAAAGCCTGCTGTACTCCAGCTACAATAATGAATGCTGATCTCCTTGTCTCTGAAATTTCCCTGATTGAGTCTCAAGTATGTTTCGAGCATCAGAGATGTAATAAAGACATGCTCCTCACTCTGGCTCAAGGATCCCCCCTGCCTGCACAATGGCCAAGAAGAACCTGAGCAGAGGGAAGCAGGAGCAAAAAGGTGTGATTGCCTCCTGGGATAAGGAAGCAATCAAAGGTGGGAATGAGATGGGAAGAAGGGGAAGCATGCAAGAATAAAATGGCATGTTGAAACAAACAGACATTAAAACTTTAGACAGGGGCAGCAGCACAAGAACACTGACAGGCTAGAACAGATAAAATTCTATCTTTACAACCAAGCTGACAAAGTAATGGGAGAGAGGAGGTAGAGGGATGCTTTTGCTAGAGTTGTCTTTTCATGCACATACACAAAGGAGTAGGGCTTCAGACAGCGTAGCCACAGATGCCCTAGACTGCAAGGAGAGATAAGGCAGCCACTCCTCAACTGACCGAAGATGGAGACACACTCCATCTTTGGTCCCACAGCTGCTCTCCCATCGGGGGATCGAGCAGGGCAAAACCAGCGGGAACCAGCTGTCTGCCGCATCACCAGGCCCAATCAGGGCTGCCTTCACTCACTACTTAAGGAAGCGCCATCGGGCGTGTGGTCAGACACGCTCCATATTTGGCCCCACAGCTGCTCTCCCATCGGGGGTTCGAGCAGGGCAAAACCAGCGGGAACCGACTGTCTGCCGCATCACCAGGCCCAATCGGGGCTGCCTTCACTCACTACTTAAGGAAGCGCCATCGAGCGCGCCCATGCCTGTCAGGCCCACACCTGAGGGCCTCTCCAGAGGGCCCTTTGGCATGGCCCTTAGGCAGGGACCCATGATAAGGACATCCCACATTCATGGAGAGCCATCTAAAATCAGCCAATATTGAAGATAAACCATTCAAAACAACCACAAAACATACCGCACATCAGAGACCACCAGAACTACTTTAGCGGGCAATACTGCAAGGGACGCTGTCCTCTCAACAAACGTACATAGACAAAGACCTAATAGAGTAAACACTGCACCGTTTATACCACCTATCAGGCATACTCGTGTGAACAATGTTACCCAGAGTTACCCCGAATTGTCCTGTTAAAATGATATACGATTACCAGGTGATATCAATGCTGTAAGAATTAATCCCGTTACAAGCTTTAGTCTCTGCTTTACGATATTGTCACTGTTGAATGGGTTAGTCACTGATGTGTAGCTTGTTACCCTTACACGAGCAGCCATTGCTGTTTCTAAAAAGTCATTGTTGTTTCTAAAAAGCTCTCAGTATCCATTGCTGTACAAATTAGCTACCAAAGTTAAGCTATCCAGTTCTATACAAAGTATGTTAGATGCTTAAAGTTCTCATTGAATTGTGAAGTAACCACTGCTAGTCCTACACAAAGTATTCTTGGTCGCTTGAAGGGTCCTCATTGAAGTGCAAAGTATCTATTGCTCTTATTTGCTAATCCACTAGTGTTAACCTAGGTAGCCACTATTGCTAACCTAGCTAATTCCTATACTAGTACTCATTGTTACCCCACAACTCAACATGGCCATATACATCCTAACCCTAACCAGTCTGTACCTCCTTAGCAATGCACTCATTAGCTCCCTCACTTCAGCCTCCAACTACAACCCTATTCCAATCCTTCAAGGCCGGGAAAGGAGATATCATGGCAGCACACGTTGTAAACCATCAGATTTATATCAAGACGCACACCCACACTTAATCCACATACCAATCCAACACTCCACAAAATCCAAAGTGGCACAGCCCCAAAGCGGGCGAAACCTGAAATGTGCCCTCATAAATGCATGATCAGTCCGCAGGAAATGGCCAGCCATCACCAACCTTATAACCCACCTTGAGCTAGACATCCTACTGGTCACTGAATTAGGGCTCACCGACTCAGATTCAGTCCTTATCAACCAATTTCTCAATCCTTATCCCCCCCAACTTCTCAATCCACACTTGCCACAGCCCTAACCACAGAGGAAGTGGCACATTCATCATATCAAAAACAGAGCTCCAATATCAACTGATCAACTCCAGCAGCACAACACACCTTGATACACTCACCATAATCAACAGCCACAGTCCCATCAACCTAATCTACAGATCACCATCCTCCTCCCCCGAGGACCTTGCAACCATAATTGACCTCGCCTGCAACCCCAGGAACACCCACAGACCCAACTGGATATTGGGAGACTTTAACCTACCAGCTCTTCAAAATACCCACTCCAATGCCTTCCTTGAAGCACTCAACGAACTTGGCTATGAACAGATAGTTGAGACACCCACCCACCGGAAAGGTAATACACTAGACCTCGTATTCATCCCACGACCAGACATAAGCCCGAACTACAACTTTGACCTAGAAATCACCCCAGTCCCATGGTCTGACCACAACCTAATCAAATTCCTGATACCCATGCTTCAGGACAGCAACCTGCCTAGGAAAGCAGCCAAAAGCTCTTCTTCACCCACAGGATGGTTCAGGCCATTCGACAACGAAGTCCTTCCAAACCTCAAGCTACACTCGCTTAATCTGGATGAAGTGATGGCCACATGGAATAACAGCCTGAATTCCTTTTCATGCCTACCTACCTCAAACAAGCCAACTACCCCAGACAAGACATCAAGAGGTAGGAAACCTGCACAATAGTACTCCGCAGAGCTATGGTCCTCACTACTTCTCCTTAGGAAACTAGAAAAAAGATGGTGGCGATCCCGGTCCCCAAATGACCAGGGAGCCTACACCACCCACCTGAACACACACCGAGACTCTATATCAATGAAAATGAAAGAGTACCACTCCGAACTCCTACGCCACTCACTAAACAAACCTCACAACCTCTTCAACTTAGTGAAGACCCTGACGAAAGAACCTTCGCCCACCCAGATTACAATGTTACACTAACAGGAATACACAGACTACATACTAGCCAAATCCAGCAACATCAGCGTAGCCACAAAACCCACTCCTGGACACAACCCATACAAGCTAACACCACTTAACTCGCTTACAACACCATCAGCCAGAGGCATCAAGGACATCATTGCAACCATCAACTCCACCACTGCTCTAAATGACCCCTGTCCAGCATATTGGATAAGATCTTTGCGCAAAGAACTCAGTCCAACTCTAGCCAGGATTATGGAGCAGTCCTTCTCCACAAGAACTTTCCCAGCATGCCTCAAACAGACGTTGATCCAGCCCCTTCTGAAGAACAACAAGCTGAACCCCCAGTAGGTCGAATCCTATCAACCAATCTCAAGTATCTCGCTCCTAGCTAAGATTATCGAGAAGGTCATCCAATGGCAAATCCAAGAACACATCGACTCCACTGCCTCCCTTGATCCATGCCAACATGGCTTCAGGGAATCACATGGCATTGAAATGCTTCTTGCCACACTTCTCAATACATTAATCACAGGGATTAACAGCAATAGATGGGGATATGCCCTGATCTTCTTGGACATCTCCACAGCTTTCAACTCAGTCAACCATGAGCAGCTCCTGATACATCTCCAGGAAAAGGGAATCCAGGGCTCAGCCTGGAGCTGGTGCAAATTGTACCTATCAGATAGATGGCAGCAGGTATGGACAGGCTCCAAGACCTACGAGCCTTTTCAACAGAAACATGGCGTTCCACAGGGTTCCTCGCTATCTGCACTATTATTCAATATATATATGCAGCCCATGTGTGCAATCATCTGCTCCTTCAACATCTCCTGCCTGATTTATGTAGATGTCCTACTCTTCACCCCATTCACTATTGACCAACCAGACTTCTCCTCACTAGTAAAATGCTTTGAAGCTGTTACTGACTGGCTCCACTCACAGAGTCTCAAGATAAACTTCAGCAAGACAGAAGTGCTGTTCATCACGAGAAATCAAACTTTCTCCCCACTGGCAACATTAAAGACGAGAAACGCCGAGCTCCCGAGTCGACCCACCATCCGCTACCTAGAAGTCACGCTGGACCAGCACCTCGACCTGAAAGCACACATAGGCAACACTGTCAAGAAAGTCTACCATAAGATGAGTCTAACCAAATTGCAAAGCACTTTAAACACAACCCGCAAGTGAAAGCCTCAGAATTAACTCGCTAAACAAAACACGTTTAGGAGTTAAAGTAACATCAATGGCTCTCACTCGCTAACAGCAACCATCCATTATACATGATATACAAACAGATTCCATATGATTACATTCAACTTTAAATTGCAAACTATCACCAAATGCATCAATCATGTATCAGGGTGGAATGTGAATGCCCCAACGCCTTTTCTAGACATCTCATGTGAGCGTTTCGCTATCGCTGTATCAAGGGAGTCCAACACACAAATCACATCAACTAAAGACTAAACCTTTCCATATTAGTCAGAACTGACTTCCAAGCCTTGATGCCCTGCCATGCCTCCAGTCAATATTAATTCTGAGGCTTTCACTTGCGGGTTGTGTTTAAAGTGCTTTGCAATTTGGTTAGATTGAGTGAGGTCTCTCATTTTATATTTATGAAGTATCATTTAGAGGCCTCGATATAGGCTTTATAGTGTTGTAAAATACCATAAGATGAGGACAATTCGACATCTTTGACCCTTGCTGCAACCTGAGGATTTCCGAACAGTTTTCCAGGCACTAGTAACCCCTCACTTTGACTACGCAAATATGATCTTTCATGGACTCCCTAAGAACACACTAAACCCAATACAGTTAGCAATGAACACTGCTGCCCGCTTCTTACACGGGGCTTCTAGAAGGGACCACATCACTCCAATCTTAAAGGATTTACACTGGCTACCAATTTACTGCTGACTCATCTACAAAGTAGCACTCTTAACTTTCAAGGCCATCAACAAAGCAACCTCTAGCTCCTTGACGATCCTTATCCACCTCACACCCGCAACCAGAGCAAGAAGGTCCTTCGCCACAAACACGCTAATAACCCCCAGCAAAGTAACAAAATGCACCTAGGCAACAAAGAACAGAGCCTTCATATTCTACGCACCTACCTGCTGGAACGAGCTCCCAGTGACCATCTGCGCGATCACTGACCTTGCCCAATTCAGAAAGGCACTAAAGCACCACCTCTTTCTCCTTCACTATGCCCAGGACAACAACACGTCCTCACCTGACACAGCCTTACGACCTAACCGTAAAAACCAGACAACCCAGTAAATAAATTACATCCCTATACATAGCTCTCAGGGCAAGCCATGTCGCTACAACTGCATAGTGACTTCCTGCTTACACTGTATTTATTTATTTATTTATTTTAATTAACAGTATTTCTAAACCGCCTTATCATAATAATCAAGGTGGTATCACAGCAAACAATCTGGTAGTGTGAGTGTGTTATACATGCAGTGAGGGTGAGGATTTTGTTTAGTGTGTGTTGTATTGTGTGCTGGATTGGTTTGAGCTATGTACAATGTGGGCTATATACAGTGGTGCTAAAGACATTTGTATACATACAGTGTTAGGCGGTTAACATGTGCTGCTATACAGTCAATTAGGTTATGTGATGTGTCCATAGTGTTCTATGAACAGCATGGTTTTCAGCTGTTTTCTAAAGTCTTTGAGGTCTGTGGTTGCCCTCAAGTCGTCCGGTAGTTTGTTCCATATTGTTGGAGCAGCCATGGATAGTGCTCTGTCTGTTGTGTCCTTGCGTGTGTGTTTGTATTCACTTGGGGTGCTGACGCGGTTGTGTGTTTGCTTTCTTCTAGGACGTGTGCTGGTGTCTGGTTGTATGAGGGAGTGCAGGCTGTTGGCTGATGTGTGCTGTTTTATCTTGAATAGGTTTATGATAGTTTTGTATCTGATGCGTGCACCGATTGGAAGCCAGTGTAGGTCCTTTAAGGTGGGTGTGATGTGCTCCTGTCTTGCAGTTCCGGATATGATTCTTGCTGCTGTGTTTTGTGCCAGTTGGAATGGTTTGATGGCTTGTTTTGGTAGTCCGAGGTATATCGGATTGCAGAAGTCCAGTAGTGGGGTTATCAGTGCTTGACAGACGGTACGGAAGTGTTCTGGGGCGAGGAGTGGTTTCAGTCTCCTGATGATTCGCATCTTGTAGTAGGCTTTTTGGATGGTCTTGTCTATGTGTGGCTTGAGATTGAGTTTATTGTCCAGAGTAACCCCGAGGTATCTCACTTCTGACCTTATTGGTATGGTAGTGCTTTGAATCTTTATATTTGGTGGGTGTATGAAGCCTTGGTTCCGAGTGATGATTAAAGCTTCAGTCTTGTTGTAGTTTATTGCAAGGTTGTTGTTTTGACACCAACTGGTCATTTGGGTAAGGCAGTTTGTTATCTTAGAGAAATCCGGGTTGTCGATTGACATCGGGGTGTATATCATGATGTCATCCGCATAGATTGTGTATTGAATGTTGTTCTCTTTCATGATGTTGCATATTGGTTGGATGTAGATGTTAAACAGGAGTGCTGAGAGCGCAGATCCTTGAGGCACTCCTTGTCGGACTTTTATGGGTCGGGAGGTGATGTGTCCCACCTTGACCTGTAGCTGTCTTTCGGTTAGGTACGAGTGGAACCATTTCAATGTGATACCGTGTATACCAATGTTCTTTAGTCTTTCCAGGAGCGTGTTGTGGTCCACTGTGTCGAAGGCTGAGGAGATGTCGATGAAGATCATTATGATTCCATTCCTGGTGTTGTCAATTATTCTTAGGATGCTGTCGAAGAGATGGATCAGTAGCATTTCGACTCCATGGTTGGGATGAAATCCGTGTTGGTTGTCGTCGAGAATTTCGTGTTTGTCGATGTGATCCTGAAGTTGTAGTTGAACTGTTTTTTCGATGATTTTTGCGAGGAAGGGTATGCTGGAGATTGGTCGGTATGCTGCTGGATCTTTTTTGTCGAGAGTTGTTTTCTTTGTGATGGGTCTTACTGAGGCAAGTTTTAGTTGCTTTGGCATGAGTCCTTGAGTGAGTGAGTTGTGTACCATTTTATGTATGGTAGGGATGAGGCTTGATTTGGTGGCTTTGACCCATGACACCGGGCATGGGTCTGTAGGAGCAGTGCTTGTGTTGATTGTTGAGATGATGTGGGATAACTGTTCTGTTGAGGGTGAGGAGAATGTGCCCCAGGTTTTGGAGTGTACGTCCGTCCTGGTGGTCCTACTAGGCGTTGTTCGTTCTGTGGAGTGAAATTTTTCTTTGATGTGGTCGGCGAATTCCTGTGGATCAACTTGTACTTCCCCTTCTGTTGTTTGCTCTTTTGTGAGGATTTTCACTATTTCGAAAAGCTCTCTGGGTTTGTTGATGGAAGTGTTTATCAAGTTTGTGTGGAATTCCTTCTTTGATTGGTTGATGTGTTCATTGTATTGCTTTTGCTTTGTTAGATAAAGATGCTGGTCGACAGTTGCCTTGTTTTTTCTCCATCGTCGTATTTTTGCTGAGTACCATGGTTTGTTTTGTCTCTTGTTGTGGTGTTGTTTCTTGGTCCCGCCATCAGATGGTTTGGCGGCGTTGGCTAAAATGCTGTTCCAGCTGGAAACTTGTTCCTCCAGGTCATCTGTGGTAGGGTTCAGGTGTTGTATTGTGTCCTGTATGAATTCGTCCTTGTCGAAACTCTTGAATCGTCTTTGTGTGTGTGAGATGTTAGCTCTTTCGTTTGTCTGGTCCTCTTGTGACCGCAGCCTTGTCTCGATTAGGTAGTGGTCAGACCATGGCACTGGGGTAATGGTGGGTGGAGAGATCAGGTCTCTTGATGTTAGGTAATTGGATGCGAATATGAGGTCTGGGGATGATCCATGTCTGTGTGTTGGTGCATTGATTATCTGTGTGAATTGAAGTGAGGACATTGCTTGAAGGAAGGCCTCTGCGTCTTTTACATTTGTGGACTTGAGGTTGAAGTCTCCGATTAGCAGCGCTGGTTTGTTGTTTGTTGTTATGGCGCAGGCTTCTTCGAGTGTGAAGGCTAGTTCGTCGGGTGGAGCTCTGGGCGCTCTGTAGGTTAGGCGCTCTGTAGGTTATAGTATGTATATAGTTTTCCCCTGTAGGTTAGGCGCTCTGTAGGCGCTCTGTAGGTTATAGTATGTATATAGTTTCCCCTGTAGGTTAGGCGCTCTGTAGGCGCTCTGTAGGTTATAGTATGTATATAGTTTTCCCCTGTTATCAATCCAAGTTGTATTACCTGTTCGATGTAAGTGCAGAGCAGGCTCTTCCCACTCTGCACAAAATATCTGTAAACCGCACTGATTTTAAAGAGCGCGGTATATAAAAGCATTAAATAAATAAATAAACCCACGTGACAAACTGCTATGCTAAGACTGTATAAAAAACAGCTTGCATCCTTTGTGGGGGCTGGACTCTTGGCTAGCTTGCTATGAGCCAGACTTGCTATAGTAGTGAATAAAAAGGTATCTGCCTGGAACTTTTGTTTTTCTCTCTTGCCTTGCTTCCTTTTGTTCTCTCCTTACCAGGTATCATCTGGACTGGACTGGCACCCCACTATATGCTTGTCCCATGACAAACCTTTTTCAGAAATTCTAGTCCTATAGGCACTCCTTGTGGCCTTGGGCAAGCCACTTAGCTCTCCGTTGCCTCAGGTACACATAGACTGTGAGCCCTTTGGGGACAAGGGAATATATTCAGTACCTGTATGTAGTAATTACATAATATAAAAATCACTTTGATTGAAGGATAAGCCAGTATAGAAAACTGGTTAAATAAATAAATATAAATCTTCCACTGTCCCCTCTCTTAATTCAGACTGGAATTTCACAGTTTCATGGGTTTGATCTTTGAAATGATCTTTCATGATTTCCATTTGATCTTCTGGAATCCTAAGAATTCTTAATGATGCCTTTGTCTTCTGTATCCATTCCTCAATCTTAAGGTCGCTAATCTTCTGAGGTGCTCCAAAGAAATCTGGGATTTTCATTTCTCTAGGGATATACAAGGTTGTCTTCGCAGCTGGTTGTTTTTAACCCCGTGATGGACCTACTGAGCAATGTCAGCCATCCTCTCAACCATCCCCATGGCCTGAGTATATGCAGTTCTCTGATTGTCCATTCTTGCTTCTTGAATCTGAAGTTTAGCATTAAGTGCTTCCAGTTGTGCTTGCCAGTCTTCAATCTTCTTGGCTTGGCATAACAATCAGAGTAGAGAACAAAGCCAGATACAGAAACCACACAATAATGTTTATGTTTGTTTTTTTTCTGAATTCAAAATTCCAGTGAATTTGGGAGTTTCAAATCTTATCCTGTCCTAGATTATCCTGTACTATAATATCCTATCCTATCCTTATTTGTATCTTGTCTGTGAAATCAATTCTGTAAACTAGAGGCTCCACGGGACTGTTACCCTATTTTACCTTGATGTTATGAGTGTCAAGGGTGGCTGAGTTACCTCTGATAAGCCACCAATGGAAGGAAACTCCCAGCATACAGAGAAAATATTTTATATTTTTTCTACAATGCACTTTACAGCTTCTTGAACCTCAAATTCAAATTAGAACTTATCAAGGGATGAGAGCTCTCCCACAATTAATCACTTAAACAAAGTTTAACTTTTGCAAAACGTTCCCTCCCTGACCTGAATCATTCCACATCCCTCCTTGGGGGTGCCCACACATATGGGCTGTCCATGTGACCTTGTCCTGCCATATCAATGGCCTCCTCTAGCCCAGTGCCCTCTCCCCATCCTGCCACTTCTGCATTGCACGTACCACTTCCATCTGTGCTGTGGCCAGCCCCACCGCCCTGGGCCACAGTAGACCAATGGATCACTGGCTGTACTGCTGCCATATGCTCATGGTTCCCCTCTGCCCCCCCCATATCATCACTCCCATCCCCCTGGGTGTTTGCCCATCCCACACTACTGTGGCCACCAGCCTACCTGGCTATTTTTCACAGCCTTGCATGGGCTATCATGACTGTGTGGCATACAGCATGGTGGCTAACCTGTAGTGCTACACATATGACCGGGGCCATTGTGAATCAGGGTTGATGTGGGCGACAAACACAAGTACACAAGGCACACATGTTGAACAGTATAACACTTTATTTGCTCAGCAAACATGCATGGGACAGACACATAAAATGGGCAAACACTGCCCACACACACCGGCAAACAGTTTTGACCCATGCCACCCAACCCACTCCCCTGCTGCACCTACAAGGCCATTGACACTGCTGGTCCAGTGTTCCCTGGTGGCTATCACTGCACCTGCAGTCACTGGCGTGGCTTATGCCACTTGGTGGTATAGCTCCTCCTGCATGTCTTCCTGGTGGTGGGACCCAGGGGCAGTTCAAGGCAGTCTGCTGCCTGAGGCGAAGAATGAGATGGCGCCCCCCCCCCACCACCACCACCTTAGAGGGGGCGGGGCTTTTTCAGAAATCCATTCAGAGACTGAACCAAATCAAAAAGCCAATTAGATTTTATGGAGGAAATGCAAGATGTTTGCACACAGGGCCATATCGAACTTCAATCACGCCTTGTGCGACTTGCAACTCGGGCGCACGCCCCCCTCTCCCCCCTCTCCCCCCATACCTGCACCAAGCACCGCCCGCTCTTTCCCTGCTGCTGCCGCCCTCTGTTTTTTTCAAGGCGGCGCCAGCAGCATGGAAAGAGCAGGCAGCACTGGACGGAGGAATGGGGAGGAGGGGGGGCATGCACCCAATCTGAAAGATGCCGGCACTCTAAGCAGATCTATCCCTCCCTGCTTTGACATTGTGTCGGAGGAGGGAGGGACCAGACCTGCTTAAAGTGCTGCGAAAAGGCTTTGGGTGCATTTTAACTGCCTGCTATTGTCCTGCCAGCGGCAGCAGGGCAACAGCAGAGAGCAGAAATGCGCCCCCCAAGCCTTTGCGCCCTGTGCGGCTGCACTGCTTGCACAGGGCTAGGTACGGTCCTGTTTGCACACCAAGGAACTAAAAGACAGCAAGAATCAATAGCACCGTTTATAAAACTAAATTATAACCCATTTTTATTTTGTTATAAACTGCGTTATGGTTCTCCCTTTTTCTTTTCCAACATATATTTTGCATCCACAGTAGGTGAAGAGCAGAACCAGGACATTCACCCACAGAACTCAATATTTAAAAAAAAAAAAAAAAAATCTGATTCTGATCATCTCACTAACAACAACAACAACCACTATTCTCCAGTACCAGGCATATTGTGAACTAATAAAAAACCCTACAACAAAAAGCGAACCTACCATACTATACCATATCAGCACAAACTTCCAAAAGTCACATAAGGATCCCATCCAAAAAAAGCATCACTGTAAATACTATAGTGGGCCCTGGAACATCCATACACCTATTTGAAAAGCTGCACAAGTCAAATTACTACAGTATAGTATAGATCTTTATATACAAACTGCATGTTAACAGAACACCTGACCTCAGTCACACCCGCACAACATCGACCCTCACCAAGTACAGAATAAGTAACCACAATCTAAAGTAAAAATAAAAATATGTAGACAAAATTTAAACTGAAACCCCAAGAAGCCAGAGTCCACATGCAGTGCAACATCAGATAAATAAGAGATGCCGTTCCCCAATACTGTGTAAAATATAAAAATAGCACAAAGTCCAATCACCAAAATTAAATAAAATTATTTTTTCTACCTTTGTTGTCTGACCATTTTATTCTCTGATCATGCTGGTCCCGATCTGAGGCTTCTGCTTTCCTGTCTTCTCTTAGCTCTCTTTCTGTTGGTCTATGGTCCATCTGTCATTTCTTATCTCTTCTTTTGTTTTCTTCACTTCCTTCCATCAGCCCATTTCCAGTTGCAGTAATCTTCCCCAGTATCAGTCCCCTTTCCAGTCCTCCCCTCCCAGTACCTTCCAATGTCAACCACCTTGCATTCCCATGACTGCCACTTGTGTCCATTCCCTTCCAGTCCCCCTCCTTTCCCACTGTCCAGCCCCTTCTAGTCCAAATACCATCCCAGGTATCAGCCCAGGTTCACTCTCAGTGCCACCCCCCAGTCAGCTCCCTTCCAGCCACCCTACCCTCTGTCCATCTCTCTTCCAGTGCCATTCACATGTCAGCTCCCTTCTAGCCTCCTCCCTATTACCCCACTACCTACCACTCCCATCCTCAAGTGTCAACTCCCTTCCAGTCCCCCTTCAGTACATTCCAGGTGTCAGCTCCTTTCCAGCCCCCTCCTTCCCTTCCTGCCTCATCCTTCCCCTGGCAGACCCTCTCAGTATCCTCTCCCTTCCAGTCCTATTCTAACATCCCCCCACATCAGCCCATTTGTAGCCCTAGCCCCTAGTTTTTTTCCAGGGCCAGCAGCACTCTCCTCCCCTCCCCTATTAGCCCATTTCCTGTCCCAGCCCATTTCTAGTCCTATCCCCTTTATCAGCCCATCCCAGTCCTAGCCCCCCAATCAGCCCATTACCAGTCGTAACCCTCTAATAAGTCCATTTTCAGTCCTAGCACCCCAATCAACCCATTTCCTGTCCTAGTCTCCCCCCATAGCCCATTACCAGTCCTAAACCCTCCCATCAGACCATTTCCAGCTGTAAACCCCCATCAGTCGATTTCCAGTTCTAACCCCCCCATCAGCCCATTTCCAGTTCTAAACCCCCCATAGCCCATTACCAGTCCTAGCCCCCTCCTGATCAGCCCATTTCCAGTACTAACCCCCCATTAGCACATTTCCAGTTCTAACCCCCCCCCCCCCCATTACCCATTACCAGTCCTAACCCCCCCATCAGGGCAGCCACAAGAGGAGCGACCTCTCGCAATCACCAGAAGAAACACACAAATAGCGAGGGGAATTAGGTGGTCACCAATGCTTTATTAATTAAAACGCCCCAACGTGTTTCGGCAGGGGGCTGAGAACTGCAAAACCAACAGATAATAATAATACATAAACATATATAGGATATGAAAAACATAACATAAATCATATAGATAATAAAAAAAGAATAGAAGAATAAAACATAATTATTAATATAATGTCTAACATGTATAGACAACTTCAAAAAATAATAATAAAGAATATATATATATAAAAATCCAATGTGATTTATAATATAAATATACAACAAGGGGGGGGGCGGAGCCTGATGTCCAGCGGGTAAGACGCTTCGCGCTGAAGCTCCCGAGAGGCCTACTTAGAATCCTGACTTAATACCTATACAAACTTACTATTTCGCTCCGGGCTGACCGGGGTACCTCGGGGGGGATGGCGGCCCATAAACCAGCGCGCTTGGACTTCGGGTCTCCTTCTTCTTCTCACGGAAAACGCTCCAAAACAGAGGTGTCCTCCCCACAGAAGATGGTTCCATTTCGGGAAAACCCCGAAATGCACCTGGAGATTTTAGAGGAAATACGCGGCGTGAAGGAATTGGTGCAGTCCAATGGAGAAGCGCTTAGAGCCATGCGAGAAGACTTTGGAGTGCTCCAGGACCGACTTGAAAGTCTCTCATTACGGCAGGACAATATGGCGGGGATCCTCGACTCGCACGTGGTGCGTTTGGGCACACTGGACAAGGCTGAGCGCCAGATACAGAATCTTCAAAAGGAGTTAGAAGATAGCAATAATCGAGCCCGTCGCAACAATGTGAGGCTCATTGGAATACCGGAGGGGGTGGAAGCGGGAGATATGAGAGAATTCCTGCTCAAAACTCTTCCCTCCTTGCTGAAGATCACCTTTCATAAAGAACTGGAAATCGATCGTGCACACCGTGTTCCTACCCACATGGCGCTCAACCGAACGACCCCCCGGCCTATTATCTTTCGCTTGCTACGATATCAACAAGTGGAACAAATTTTAAATGCTGCCCGGGCGAACCATCATTTGGAATATGAAGGTCACAAAGTCTCCTTCTTCCCTGATTTGGCAAAGCCTACCGTTGATCGACGGAAGAAACTCCTTGCTTTTCGCCCTCGACTTCAACAGTTACAGGCTCGCTTTGGCCTGTTGTATCCCGCGAAGCTCCGAGTGACTCTCCACAACCAAACCAGGACATTCGAAGATCCTGATCTACTATCAACATTTTTAGACTCCAAAGAAGCAGAGCAGATGCGCTAATCCAACGACTTGGACTTTTATTTGCCGGCTCTGTCCGCCATTTTGAAGGGCCCGATGCGGCGGTCATAGTCAAGCACAGAGACTACCTGGACTTTCTTTCTTTCTTTCTATGACTTTTTTGTTATATGGTCTCCTATCCCTCCATGATGTGTGCCTCGGTCGGATTCGGAGCACGCACAGTCCTACAGGTTATGTGTTTTTTCAATTTCGGCCTTCTCTGGGGCTTCTCCCCGCAGACACATGGTCGCCAGTAATTTTGGGGGTTTTGCTTCTTCTCTACCGCGCTGCGGTTTTTCTTTTTTAATGTGGGGCGCTTCATTGTATTATCTAAGCTTATTTTCTTTTATGCCATATGTACAGCCAGATACAGTCAATATGAGGGACATTGTGAAATTATGTGCGCTATCATGCTCAGAATTTTTAACTTGTCTGAATGGCCTTATGTAAAATCTTATCACTCAACGTAAAGGGCATTAATAGTCCAATCAAAAGAAAGAAAATCCTTAGCTATCTTAGCCATGAGCATGCTGATTTAGCGTTTCTTCAGGAAACGCACTTAAACTCTGCTGAAACACTGAAACTCAATGTTAAGCCTTACATGGTGGCTGCCTATTCTCCCGCCGTTTCCAAACGGTGCGGGGTAGCCATTCTGGTTAAGAAATCTTTGCAAGCTACTGTACTTGATACTAGCGCTGACAAGGAGGGTAGATGGGCCCGAGTACATCTTAAGGTTGGAGATAGTGAATTTACATGTATTTGCATTTATGCCCCGAATGTGGACAACCCTGCTTACTATGCAAGTATTGCGCAGTTGGCACAGGCCTCTGCCAATATTCCATTAATACTTGGTGGTGATTTTAATCAAGTGTTAGACCCTCTGATAGATAGACAGCCGCCTAGAACGAGTAGTCCACCAAAGAGTCTTGCTACCCTTACAGCTCTGATGCAAGATCTTGCGCTGGTAGATATATGGAGGCTGCTTCACCCCTCCGACTTAGAGTTCACTTTCTTTTCTGCCCCCCATTACTCCCAATCTAGAATAGATTTCTTTCTCATTTCCAAAGCACTGATTTCTCAAGTAGACACGACTAGGACTCATCCTCTCCATATTTCAGATCATGCTGCCATATCTTTATCATTACATGTCACTGCGCGGGACGATTCTCCCCGAGCTTGGTTTTTTGATAGATCCTTACTGGGTCAAAAAGATTTTCAGGTTGATATAAAGGCCGCTATCCAAGATTATTTTCATTTTAACTCACCCCATGACACAGCGAGCTGGGCTTGGTGGGAGGGTTTTAAAGCATCTATCCGCGCAACTATAACTAGCTATCAAATTCGGCAGGGGAAACAAAGAAAGCAGCATTTACTGATTCTAGAGCAGCAGATACAAGCTGGGGAGCGTCTCCTCACGTCCCGTACTGACCCATGTATTTTACTCCGTTTACAACGCTTGCGTTTTCAATACAATCAGCTTTTGTACACTGCTGCTGTTAAAAATATTGAATCACAACAAGGGCTATATTATCGGGAAAATAACCGTGCTGGCAAATTATTAGCAAATGCCCTAAAAGGTCAAAAAGAAGCCAAGCGTGTTACCGCCCTCCGTAATCCGTCGGGGGGGGGCTTAGTCACTAAAGATACCGAAATCTTAGAACTCTTTCGTGATTTTTATACTCGGCTTTATCAATCTGAATGTGATTTTGAGCCAGATGTATTTGAACGCTTACTTTCAGGGGTACAAAGACCGACCCTATCTGACGAAGATAGAGTGGCCTTGGACACACCATTTACTGTCTCAGAAATTCATTCTGCTATTAAGAAATGTGCCTCAGGTCGAGCCGCAGGCCCAGACGGTCTCCCTGCTGAATTCTACAAAACCTTTCACGCTGACTTAGCTCCAGTTTTGAAACTTTATTTTTCTGCTCTGGCCGAGGAGGGTTCTCCTTCTGGGTCCTTTTCAATGGCAAATGTAGTAGTTTTTGAGAAAGAGGGGAGAGACCCGCAACTAACAGCTAATTATCATCCAATTTCCCTCCTAAACGCGGACTATAAAATATTTGCCACCATTCTCTCTACCCGGCTCTCTGATAGGATGCCTACCTTAATACACCCAGATCAATGCGGTTTCATTCCTGGTAGATCAACTGCTGACAATGCTCGGACTCTATGCCATGTACTGACTACCGCAGTTAATCTTGATCGCCCATTTGTTGGCCTCTCACTTGATGCTGAGAAGGCCTTTGATCGTTTAGAGTGGCCCTTCCTGTTTGCAGTCCTCCGCTGGTACGGATTCGGGGAAGGTTTTCTCCGTTGTCTTCGCACCATGTACGCACAGCCTACAGCCAGTATATGTGCCAATGCTTTAAAGTCTCAGCCTTTTCCCCTTCAACGCGGCACTCGCCAGGGATGCCCACTGTCTCCACTTCTCTTCGATCTTGCACTCGAACCCTTGGCTTTACTAATCCGGCAATCGGAGGAGATTCATGGAGTCCCCTTCACCCATAGGGAAATCAAAATTTCAGCGTATGCTGATGACCTTATGCTTTTTGTCTCTATAGACTCAGTACCGGCTGTCCTAGAGCAAATTGGTAAATACTCACAACTGTCCGGTTATAAGATAAATTGGACCAAATCGGTAGCCTTTCCATTAAATCCTTTGCTTCATCAGGCAGATATGCAACCCTTCCCCTTTTTATGGCAACCTCGCATGGTCAAATACCTTGGGGTTCACTATTGTTCTCCTTTGGAAGACACTATCTCCTTCAATGCCAAAGACTTAACCTCTAAAGTCCGGGCGCTTACTCACCGCTGGACTCCTTTAACACTTACCTGGTGGGGTCGATTAGAAACTATAAAAATGATGATTGTTCCGAAAGTGAATTATATCTTAGAAATGTTGCCCTGTCTCTTACCTCGACGTATATATAAAGATATAGAGGGCCTTCTGACTAGATACTTGTGGCAAAACAAGACACCTAGGATAGCGAAACATAAGCTGCAAGCAGATAAGGAAAATGGGGGTGTCAGATTCCCTGATTTCCTGAAGTATCATCAATCTTTTCTTCTCAAACAAGGCGCTCGTTGGCTGGAAGATCCAGTACCGAGTAGACCTGTGTGGCTAGACATAGAAGAGGACCTTTGCAAACCGATTCCTCTTACTTTTCTCCCTGGTATGACTCTCCCATCAGACTCCCACTATCCACCAATGCTTTTAGATACCTTAGGTGCCTTTAATACTCTTATGCAATCTTTAGACTCCCGACTCTGTCTGTTAGACAAGTTCCCACTTTGGTACAATACTCGATTTCGAATACAAAATAAGCCGATGGCGTGGAGCCCCTGGTACACTAGGGGCATTTGGATTCCTAGTCAGTTGTTCCATGACGGTCGCTGGAAAACTTTTAGTGAATTGCAAATTGAATTTGGTCTCCCAGCGAAACACTACTTTCAGTTGGTGCAACTTCAGCATTGCCTTCGCAGTGCTAAGGTGCTCCCGCCATCGGCCTCCCCTACACCAGGTTGGTCGGAGACTATCCGATCTATCGGTAGTTCACCGGGTGTAGCATCCAATTTTTACAAAACCTTATGTAATGCTATAACTAGAGATACCCCTATAGCGCAGAAAGCATGGGAGAGAGAATTGCATGTGACTCTGACCCCGGAGCAATGGAGCCTTGTCTGGAGTAGAGTGACACGGGTCTCCCGATCCGCCTCACTCACTCAGACACTCTTCTTTCTAGCCCACCGGTGTTTTTACACTCCTGACAGATTAGCCAAATGGAACACTACTCAGGGCAATAGTTGTTGGACTTGTCATGCGGCCATTGGTTCACTACCTCATGTTATGTATGAATGTCCCGCACTACAGTATTACTGGCGTCGGGTCTGGGGTCGTATCCAGTCTATTTTGCACTTTCAAGAGCCCCTTTCTTGGAGGATAGTGGGACTTCGCTCAGCTGCGGAGATCCCCTCTCTTCCAAAAACGGCTTACTTCCTTTTGGACTTTATGCTTGGCATTGCTATTTCCCTAATTACGAAATACTGGAAAAATAGCTCCCATCTGAGCCCCAATGAATGGTGGAATCATGTCTGTCTCTACAGTAAATATGAACAAATACCTCGTATGTTTGCTTCCCCCATTCAGACTCCTCATCATCGGTCTAAATGGAAGATGCTCAATGACTATGTACATTCTGCTCAATGCTCTCATCTGACTGTCTGAATTTGTATATATCTTTGTCCCATGATTATTCTGTATCGTAGATACTCTTTTGCTTGTTTTGATGTATAATCACTGTTGTTTGGAAGCGCTCACATGCTGACATAATCAGCTAGAGAAGAAGCGTGGGGGTGGGGGGTAATTGGGTTTACTTTTCCTTATTGTATACTTGTTTTGTCTCTTTTGGTGTGTTGTTTCTTTTGTATGTTGCAAAATGAAAATAAAAGTTTAAAAAAAAAAATAAATATACAACAAGGACTAAAAAATGAATAGTAAAACTTATGAGGCAGACAGGAAGGTAGCTGTGAGGGTAACCCCTCCCCTCTCAGCCTGAGTTACAGTGAAACAAAACTTAAACACATACCTTTTCGCCCAGAGTCCAGCAGACCGGAGCATACCAGTTTAGACAGGCCATTTAGGCATGCTATATGATAGCCCACAACCCTGCCCCCCCCCCCCAGGGGCTACTGATTGGTGGAGAGGGGATACCTGAGACAAATGAGAAGCTAGTATGGGTTTGAAAACTTACTGTATATAAGACAGTGTGTGACACCACTTGCGCTCTCAGATAATTTTGCTCAGGGTGCCGGCTCTGCCTGAGACTGTGCGCACAATAAACAGCATCTGTTTGCATTCCGGTCTGTCTCTGTGTTGTTGTTTTTTTATGTAATAAATGTTATTAGGCAGAATCAAACAACTTACAATTTACATCAGCAACAACTGTGACACCCCTCCTGTCGAGTATCCCCTCTTAATTCTCCGGTAAAAACACAGGATAAGGTATAAACCATCAACAATAAACAATCAAAGAGAAGTATTTAACCAAGCACTCTTAACCTAACCGTGTAAACACCACATATTCTACCCAGTTATCCCTCCCCTTCCCCACTCCCACCCCTGCTGCCTCTATCTATCTGAAGGTGAGTGGAGGAAGAAGAAAAAGAAAAGAAAGAAGAGAAGAAGAGAATTAGTGACTGGGTAATATGGTAATTAAATGAACAAGGTACAGGGAAAAGGAGTGCCATTATAGTGCGGACCATCCGCTAAGGGTTGTCTCAACTTAACCGCCTTCCTGAAACACCAAGCTCCATAGGGATTCCTCCAAGAAGGCCCGCCCCCGAACTGTAGCTGTGATCTTCTCCATTCGGTAGATCTCCCAGCATTTAGATCGCCACTCTGTAAGGGATGGGGCTCTACATCGTTTCCAAAAACGGATAATCACTGATCTGGCCGCCAATAGTAGCGACTGAAGCAGACGTTTCAAAGGGCCACTGAGATTGGAGTCAGAGAGAGACCCCAAAACACAGGACTCCATGTTCAGAGGTAAGGAGACCTGTAACTGCCCACCAATATGACCTACCACCTCCCCCCAGAACCGCTGAATATGAGAGCAGTGCCACCACATATGATCAAAAGACCCTCGGCGTCCACAGAGGCGCCAGCAAAGCGGGTCATCAGCTCTATTCCAGCGAAAGAGGTCTAACGGCATTATAGATAAGCGGTACAGTATCCAAAGTTGAGTGTGTATTAATCCCAGCGATAAGGAGCAGGAGTGTTAGTACGAGTAAGCCTCAAGCCAAAACTCCTGGTCTTTCCCTGGTAAAGTTGCTTCCCATCTCTGTTGGGGAAATTTCAGCGCTGCTAGATCAGGGAGATCCGCCATTATATGCCGGTACAGTCGAGCCACAAAAGCTTTGAGTTTCTCAGATACAAAAAGATCCTGTTCCCATCCCCTAGGATGTCAAAATATATCGGATATCTGGAATTGGGTTCTCAGACAATGAAGTAACTGGAAGACCTGAAATGAAGATAGAGGGAGGCCCATAACTTCCGCAAGCCTATCCCTCGAAGCCGGACGCGCATTCTCGTATAAGGTGGATATTTTTGTCCTCAGAGTCTCGGCGTCTATATTCTTATGCCTGGTTCTGATGAATCCTAAGGCCCCTAGGACAGTGAAGGGAGAAGCCAGAGCGGATACCCCCATCTGGTTGCATAACCACTTCCAAGCCAACCCGCAGGACCCAAGAAACACATGCGCCATGTCACAACGCCGCCCTGGTGGTTAAGGGTGGCCAAGGCAGGTAGGACATAAATAAAAGTAAAGTTGGGTTTGGTATGTTTCTCTTTCTA
Source organism: Ichthyophis bannanicus (assembly GCA_033557465.1). Classification (NCBI taxonomy): domain Eukaryota; kingdom Metazoa; phylum Chordata; class Amphibia; order Gymnophiona; family Ichthyophiidae; genus Ichthyophis; species Ichthyophis bannanicus. The sequence goes on along the minus strand of CM066031.1, from coordinate 924,391,487 downwards.
GGGCCCAAGGTTGTATAGCCTCGGTAGCATCCTGTATTACCAAAAATACCCAGAGAACAGAAGGTCATCGAGTGTAGGGAAAAATAAGGCTTTATTTCCCCTGGTTTGCACAAAGGTTCAAAGGATCGGCTTCAAACACCAACAGAAATCTCCTTACATCAGGTTATAAAAATCACAACTCAGATTCTAAACAAAAACTGTTCTTTTCACAGAAAGGTTACAAAAGCAGGCATTCCTATTTACACCGGTTTTAGTGCTCACTGGTTACACAAGCATTCTACGCTTCCCGTGATGCAATAGCTGCAATCCATGTCTTCCTCTGAAAGGGATTCTACCTCTTCCACTTGCATCGGTTCCTCCAGCAAAGTATCTGAGACAAAGTCAACAGTTCCCGGCAAGCTATAGTTAGGTTTCTCACCCAAATGCTGTATGACCTCCCAGTGTTTGGAGTTTAGCGTGGGGCGTCGGCCATGAGCATTTTTACAGTGTGAATCTCTCTCTTTCTTCCCAGGGTTTACATGCACTTCCTGCAAACCTGGCTTACTTAAAAGTTTCTTATTCAATAAAAACTTTTCATACCTTTTCTTTTGAGCAGTGGGACATTTACAGGGAGCTTCTATCTCTTGCCCTTTCCATAGGCTGTTTCCAATACAATATGGTTTACCTTGTAACTCTTGCTTCTTTCCTGAGGATGAGGCTTGTGGTCTACTCCTAGGGAGATTCTGCCTTGCTCCAGCAATATGGCTTGGGTTCTGCCCACAGCAATCACAATGCAGCTTTTGCGTACCTGAATCTCTTGGACCCTTCTGTAGTCTCTGCCCATTCAGGTTCCTTTGGCTTGTACCTCTTTCCTGCACTCCAGCAGTGTCTGTAGCTTCTGCAGCTCCTGCCGCTCCTTCGGCTTCTGAAGGTTCTGCAGCTTCTCTGCGGCCTTCTCTGCTGCTTCTGGCTTTAAGGCTACTTCTGCCTTTCCAGTCACTTCTGCTCGGCACAGCACTTCTTCCAAAGCTCTCACTGCTCCTACTTCTCCTCCTGCTCCTCCTGTATTCCCTGCTCCTCCTGTTCTCCCTGCTCCTCCTCTCCTCCCTCCAGTCTTCCTGACTTCCTTTAAAAGGAGTTCCTGTCTTCCTGGATTGGAGGCTGGCTGGTTTCAGGTTACAACCTGTAGGACGTGGATCCTCGGTCTTCCAGAGGTCCCTCTTGCTCCCCCTATCAGGCTCCTGCAAATACTGCAGCTTGTACACGTCTTTTTTCAAGTTTAAAACATTTTCTTCTATGCCCTGCTGGTCTGCTGCATCACAGCCATCACCAGGGTGAGCTCTCGGGAATCACTAAGGAAGGGCACTGCTTCTAGTGGTGTCGGGTATATCCATTCCCTTTCTAATCGAACCCATTCTGCCCCTGAATGAATTCTCCATAACAGTAACGATCTCAGACAAAAACAAGAATAATAGAGCTCTGGATCGGAATGGCCTAACCCTCCCGCTCCCTTAGGGGTAGTAAGAATTCTCCAGCTGAGCAAGGGACGTTTTCCCAGCCACAAAAACCATGTCACAGCTCTCCGGAAGGATGTAAAAAACGTATTAGGGAGAGCAATAGGGAGTTGCATAAATAAAAAGAGTAATCTGGGTAGGACCAGCATCTTATAGGTATTAATACGTCCTAGCCAAGAGACCGAACACCGACTCCACCTTTCCATATCTCCACGTACCGATTTCAGAAAGGGGAGATAATTCAGGCTGTACAGCTTTGCTATGTCTCGGTGTATTACCACGCCCAGGTATCGGAAATGATCCACAACTGGGAGACTGATCTCATCCGGGAGAAGCACTTTAGCAGAGCGAGACAGACAGTTAAGTAGTGTAGACTTCTGTCTATTAATGGTGAATCCAGACACCGAAGAGAAACAGTCCAAGATATTTAAGATAATAGAGAGTGTTCTTGAGGGTTCCCTCAAATAGATTAATGTATCGTCCGCATATAAGGAGATAACATGCCATTCCGCACCCAGATAGATGCCGATGTCCTCTGCCCGTACTCGGATATTAGCTGCCAGGGGTTCCATTGCTAGGGCGAACAGCAGGGGCAAGAGAGGGCAGCCCTTTCTGGTGCCCCTTTGCAGACGAAAAGAAGGTGAACTTACACCGTTAACAGACACCACTGCCTGGGGATTGGCGTATAATGAAGCGATCCACGTACAAAAAAAAAAAAAAAAACAGACCCAAAGCCGAACTCCTGAAGTACCTGTAAGAGGTAGGGCCATTCTAGCTTATCAAAAGCCTTCTCCGCGTCTAGCGACAAGATGGTGAACGAACCCTTCTTACGTTTAACCCCTTGTAGTACATTGATAAGTCTACGCACGTTTTCAAATCTGTATCTATATTTTATGAACCCCGTTTGGTTAGGGTGGATGAGGTCTGTGACTAACGAGGCCAAGCGGTTAGCTAGAATGGTGGTGAAGATTTTGTAATCTAGATTTAGTAGAGATATTGGACGGTAGTTAGCACAATGTAAGGCATCCTTCCCAGCTTTGGGGATTACAACAATGGTTGCATGATAAAAGGATTCGGGAAGTTTTTTTGTAGACAGGATCTCATTGAAAACTGTTAATAACGTAGGGGCGAAGAGATCCGGGAATACCTTATACAGTTCCGCCGGTAGGAAATCAGGGCCCGCCGCCTTGGCAGACTTGAGGTTCTTCATTGTGTTTTGGACCTCTAGAAGTGTGAACGGACGATCAAGCTGTTCTCTCCCTTCCATTGATAATTGTGGGAGAGAAGCTTCCCTCAACCAGTTATCAATCTCAGCGGAGGATGCAGATGTCTCGCTAGTATAAAGCTGCTCATAAAAAGTGGCAAAGGTGGCCGCGATTTCCCTCGAGGTATGGCAAAGCTTATCCTGCGTGGATTTAATAGCATGCACCCTGTGTCGTTGCCTCTGCCTCTGCAGCTGCCACGTCAGCAGTTTGCCGGCCTTGTTACCCTGTTCATAGTAGCGCTGCTTCGTGCACAAAAAAAGCAAGGCAATTCTGTTGGATTCCAACGCTGCCAGTTCCCCCCTACGGGAGGTCAACAATTTCCACACCTGCTCCCCTCCCCCCTTTCTGTGTTTACCTTCTAGGTTGACTATTTCTTGTCTCAGCTCCTCCTGCTGGGTTGTCAGGCATTTCTTGAAAGCACTTGATAAGGAAATGAGATGGCCTCATAAGACTGCTTTCCCCGCGTCCCACAAGAGTGCCCTAGAGGTCTCCGGTGAGTCATTAAAATCTAGATATTCCTTCCAACGTTTACGAACCTCCGAGGCAAACTCCGGTTTGAGTAAGAGCCCTCTGGGCAAGGACCATCTCTGTCCTGGGGTGTCAGTCATCCCCCATTCGAGATCAATAGCAATAATAGCATGATCAGATGGGCCCATAGTCCCGATATCAGTATACTTTAACCACGGGATCTGAGATCTAGACAAAAACCACATGTCTATCCGAGAGTGAGAGCGGTGCATCTGCGAGTAGAAGGTACAGTCCTTCTCCGAAGGGTGTAGCTGTCGCCAGCCATCAACCAGGTCAAACTGCGAAGCCCAGTCCACCAATAGTTTCCCCAAAACGTTACCAGGGGTACGACTCCCTGAGCGATCCATCTCTGAGCAGGTACAATTAAAGTCCCCTCCTACAATTAAAGGCCCCTGACTAAATTTTTGAAGCGCTTTAGAGAGATCGATCAGGGAGCTGCCCACTTCTGCGGGGGGAAGATATACATTGACAAGAGTAAGCGTTATCCCTTGAATAGAACCCACTAGGAGGAAGAACCATCCCTCTGGGTCTTTAAAGATATCAATCAACTGAAAGGCACAAGCAGAGGAGAACATGATAGCTACCCCCCTCTTCCTAGTAGAGTAGTTGGCCAAATAAATTTGCGGAAATCTACCTTTAGCTGAGTCAAAGTGATCATGAGTAGACAGATGAGTTTCTTGGAGAAAGATTATCTCGGCTCTCTCTCTGCACAACTGATCTAGAACCCTTCTTCGCTTACACGGGTTGTTTAGTCCGTGCACATTCCAAAAAATAATTTTAACCATTCCCTATATTTGAAAAAGCCCACTTATAAATCCTCAGTCTGAGTACCTCTTCCCTCCTTCCACTTACCCCCCTGGAATCAATACACCCCTCCTCCTTACTCCGGTCAGAGAACCCCCCCCCCCCTCCTCTCCCTGTCGCCCTCCCCCCAACTCCCATCCATGTCTCTTTCTTTCCCATCCCCATCCCCACCCCCCCCCCACCCTCCCACATTCCTATAACTGCAGGAAGTAAACCAGACCTGTGACAAGCACAGTAAGGATAACACTCCTAGTGTTCCCAGGGACGGCATAGGAAAAGGAAGAACAACCGGTTCCCTCCATAGCTTCCCCCATCCACCCCCGGCAATAAGTAACTGAGACTACCTCTCCTTTAATCAACTTCAGCTGCTCACAGTGCGTTGTCAGCTGCATTCTCGCCTCCTGCCAAAAAACTCCCCCTGCTACCCCCTCACCCCCTCCCCCCTCTACCCTTCACACCCCCCGTCTAACTTCCATAGCAGACAGGGAGACAGGAGGATAAAGGGAGAGAATGACAAGAGGAGGGAACTGAACAAGAAGACTCCCAGACACCTTTCCCTCAAGATGAGTGACAGTCCACATAAATCAGGTAGGATCGGAAGTGTCCATCTCCTTTTGTGGATTGGGATCTGCGTCCGAATTAGATGATTGTCTTGAGTTCGGAACCCTGCGCCTCTTTGGTAAGGACATCTCCTACTCTCCATTTGTGCTGCGCTGTCTAGTCGGGCGTTCGCCATGATGCATCAGGTCCAGGAGCTCCATAGCTGTTGAGAGCTCCGTGATTTTCTGCAGGCAGTTGTTCCAGTTGAACAGCAAGGCAAAGGGGAACCCCCATCTATAAGCAATTTCTTGTTTTTGCAGCGCTTGGGTCAGGGGTTTGAAGCTCCGCCGTCGCTCTAGGGTGTACTGTGACAGATCCTGGTATATCTGAAGCTCCTGACCTTTAAAACGTACTGAGCGCTTACCCCTGAGACTTCTCATCAGAGCCGTTTTGTCGTCAAAGAAACTAAAGCAAGCTATCACTGCTTGTGGTTGTGTGTTGGAGGCTCTCCGGGCCCCCAAAGAGCGGTGCGCCCTTTCCAGTCTCACCGGTCTCGGGGCGTGTGGAACGCAGCATGCGTAAACTTCTTGAACTAGGGCCACTGTGTTCTCTGCACTCCCTGTTGAGTCTGGGAGGCCAAAAATTCTTATATTGCTACGTCTCTGTCTGTTCTCAAGTTCATCTTGCCGCTCCTTTAAGTCCCTCGTGAGTTGATCAAGTTTCACCATTTTTGTCTGGAGGGCTATAGAAGTGTCCATTTGTTCCCCTATATTTAGCTCCGTCTGTGTCACCCTGTCGTCCAGGGATCGTAATTCAGTACGGATGTCACTCACCGCTTTGGTAAAGTCTTGGCGGAAGAGCTTGAGCTCCTGAAGAATCTCCAAGAAATCAGCCTTCGTAACCGGCGCTTGCAGCCCTAGGCTGTCCGCCTTGGGGGCCGTTGTGGCGTCAGCCGGTTGCGTAGCTGGTGCAGTAAGGTTGTCCGAGGACCGAGCAAACTTAGCTAAGGATGCTGCGTGAGATTTTGCGGTTGCCATGGTGTGCAGGCGGTGTGGGTCTGTTGACCGCCCTTCTAGGAGAAGCGAACAGAACCCTCAAGAGATCAGTGGAGAAGTCAAATGACGAGGCTCGAAAAAGTCAGTTAGTTAAAGGAGACTGATGTGAAGTTATGTTTCTGAAAAAAATCGCAATACTGACATCTGCCACCAGAGGGTACTCTAAACTTTGATTTCCCCAGGTCCCATAGAGAAGGTAAAGACAACTGTTAGACACCTCCTGGATCGGATCCGGCACCCGCAGCAGCACACAAGGGTGGGATGTATTGCTGTCACCCCTCCTCTGGCAGTTCAGTACCCGGTCCAAGAATTGGGGTCTCAGGGAGCACCTCAGCAGAACCAGGAGGTTAAATGGAGCCCAATCCACAAGCGGCGGCCATTTTGGATTTCTTCATGCATTCCACCTATGCGTTCCACAGACCACGGCAATTTTTATTGAGAGAGCATCAGAGGGCGCACAGCAGCCAGGAGCTGGATGTCGTCAGCACTTGTTTGCGTTCCAAGGGGAGCACGAAATTGTTTTCTCTCCACACCAGGACCTCCTTCTGCGTTCCACAGGGATCCCTCAGGTACACAACAAATGGCGGCAATGACTATCCACCGCTATGACCATGAGATCCTCATCAACAACTCACCGCAGGCGTCCCAAAACCCCCCCGCAGTGCAGTGAATCTCAGGTTTCAGCAAAATGGGGTGAAATCTGTAGCAGAGATTGGGAACCCAGGATGCAGAGCTTGAAACGGTGGTACTCACAGCTGTTATCCTGGTGAGCAGGCAGATGGTGCAGTAGACTGCAGGGTCAGAGAAGAACAAGTCTGATTCTGTCAGTTAGAAGGCTTCAGTGGCTGCTCCATATCAAAGACTCTCAGTTTGTGCAACCCCAATTTTAGCTATTTGGTGCTGGGAGTTCCCCAAAGGGTCTCAGAATGACAGAACGGGATTACATCCCAATCGGGCAAGAGGCAGGAGATTTATTCAAATCATCTTTGACAGCTGGCTTCGCATTGTAGCTGGAAGCATTCAAGTGCCAGAAAATCGCCGTTTCATAGCCCCAGATGGAGTTAGTGGGGGAAAGCAATGAGGAGCCTCAGAGGAGTGTGGCCATCTTGGCTGGGCTCACGAGCGCCTCTGTCTCTGTGTTTTCATCTGGGGGTTGGAGGGACAGACTTCGAATAGATAATAGATCGCCTGCTACATTTCCTGGTGCATTGGCTGGGAAACCTCCGTCTGTCTCCTCGCACCCCCAGGTGAAGGCATCGCGGTTTGCGCAAACAGGACTCGCCCAGTCCGGGACCGACCTCCCGGTCGTCGACGGTCCCCAGCGCTACCAGACCCTTTGTTCCAGAGGGATCCCTCGGCGTATCCTGTGCACTCGGTCCTGGACGGCCGACTCCCTGGGTACAGAAATCCGGCTTGATAGACTGGCATCCAAACTCTTCAGGATGGTGAGTACTCACTCTCTTAATTTTCTGAAATGGGTTGAAAAGTTTGGTTTTCAAAAGTCTGGTTTTCTGAAACGGGTTGAAAAGTCTGGTACGGGATTGGCCACCCCCTACGGGTGGTCCGAGTAAGAACCGTAGTCTGAGATATGGGGTTCTGAAACCACTGCCTGTCCTGGTGTCAGGATTCGGGAAACGTGAGTCTGGGAGGATATCTATATATCTATATCTATATCTATATATGTCTGTCTGTCTGTCTGTCTGTGTCCCTGCTTGTTGTTTCCCCTCTACTGTCTCGTTCTGTGTTATAAACGCGAGTGTTGTATACGGATCAGGAATAATTACAGTATGGGGTCTAGTGGATCCAAGAATAGGACTCCGCTGAAATGCATGCTAAGCCATTTTAAAACTGCATTTGGGGGTGACTATGGAGTTAGGCTCACTGCCCCCAGACTAGTTGTACTGTGTGAGCGGGAATGGTCCACCTTAGTGCGAGCGTGGCTACCTGAAACAGTGAAAAACACCAGGTCTACTGACTGCAGGGAGAGGGACAGTTTAGAAAATGTTTAGAAAATTTTAAAAAAGGAGAAATCCAAGAAGGGGGTAGATAATGAAAAAGGGACTGAGTCCAGCCCCAACCCCATAGCTTCTCCTCTAACCTCTGTAAATAAAGAGGAAAGGGACTGTTCCCTGTAAATAAAAGGGGAATAGGGGGACTCTCCTGTAGATAAAGGGGAGCAGGGTTGACTGTATATGGACTGTTGTACTAGTATAGAAGTGAAGGAAGACAATTGCTTTATTTAATGCATATCCAGTTTCATTACTATGTTTCATGCATAATCAATAGTCAAAGAACCAAATTTTGATCATACCTCTCAGCAGTAAGGGGTAGTTGAAACTGCTGAGATGGGGTACTTGAAACTTGAGACAGTTTGCATAACTACAGAAAGATACTGGGAATGAAACTGGAAGTGAAACTGTTTGCATGGCTACAGAAAGATACTGAGAGATCAGGGAGGAGTTCTTCTTCTAGCAGATGAATGGAGACCCATTAGAGAGGACAAGAGGACAATTCACCTAGGAGTCTTTCTCCTAGCAAACAAATGGAAATCCATTAAAGAGGACAAAAAGAACAATTCACCTAGCCTCCAAACAATCCTCTTGTCATCAATTTTAATTGCAGAATTTTGAGCTTCTAAAGCCATGGGGGGTTTCTCCCTTGAGCATCCTCAGATGTCTGACCAGCATCTTCATTGTGTAAGGCTGGGAGCAAACAAAGGCTGGAGAAGGACTGGTCAAATAACTATTAGCAAAGATGTATGAGGTGGAGAATATCTGTAGGGCAAAGCTCATGTGTGAGAACTAGCTGCAACACATTTGTTGCAGCCTGTGGAAAAAGAGAGAAAATCCTTATAAGATTATGAAGAAATGAAGACTTTTTTTACTTGTCTTTTTAAGGTCCCTGGTTTTCCCAAGCTGTTGTTAAAGCATGTTGCTTTTCAGAACTACCCAAGGGGGAGGGTTTAGTGAAATTTATCAAGAAAACCTCCTTATTCTGATCAGATAGGCTGTTAGGCATAAAGCACTTGTAAGCTTTGATTTGTCTTGTGTTTAAATATTTGTTTGCAGTAAATACTGTTTTTCTTTCATTACTGGCTACTCCAGTAGATTTTATGGTCCCTGGATGCTGAAGTGACTAGATCAAACAAACAAGGCATGAAACTAAGGAAACTGTTTTTGTTTTTCTTTGACCTTCAAAGTAGAGGTTAAGAGCCCTGACAGGACAATGGGGCATCCTGGGCCAGTTTGCAAATGATTTAAATCCTGAGTAAATAAGAAGGTAATCCTGGTTAATCTTTATCATTAGTATGTTATGCATCTATTCTTTGTCTTTGACTGTATATGCTATCAAGCAAACTTAAAAGTTAAAAGGGGATTTTATATATTGTGGCAAGAACCTCATAGAGGGTATAGTTATTGTTTATATTACAGAAACATAAAGAGCTATAACTATAGGTTAATTGTTCGGCTACATAGTAATCTGCATTTGCCTGAAGGAATCTGGACACAAGAGAGACCTATTGGCTGTTTTGCTGTCTGTGTTGAATATAACATTTCAGATCAGTTTGATACCAGTTTCAGGTATAAGGTTTTTAATTTAAAATGTGACAAAGCATGATTTTGAATTCACCTCTAAGAAGTTTCATCTCATTTGAGAATGCCTGTTTCCTGAACTGTAAGATTCAAGGTAATTATTTTGCATTGTTAAGCTCTGCACTGATGACTGATGAGCAGGACAGTAACACCATACAATATTGGATTTTAGGATAAATTCACCTGTTTTTCTGTATTTGAATTTTACATGTTGGTGTCCAGAGACAAAGGGGCATGTTTACTAAAAGCCGTACAATTGCGTGCCGCACAATAGCGCACGGAAACGCGGCACTCAAACGCTCAGAAACGCTCTTAAACGCCCCGCACAAGTGCGCTTGGGCCCCGCACAATTGCGCGCCGCACTAACGTGCCCCGCACAAGTACCCGGCCCGCAAATGTCCGATAGAGGCGTGGAAAGGCATTCTGAGGGCGGAGGAAGGCTCCCGAGGGGCGGAGAGACGGGGTCAATGGGCGGGGAAGGGGAGGGGAGAGGCTCCCCGCACAGTATCGGGGACGAATTTGCAGGTTAAAAATAGCGCGAGTGAAACACTCACGGTAGAGGGCATTTAAAGGGAAGAGAAACCATTTCCGTCAGCAATGTACAGGGAAACCGGGGAAACCTGCAAAACGTGAGCAGTGTGATACATGTGCACAGAACAAAAGTGCAAATAAAGATAGAAAAAGACCCAAACAAACATATTAAAAATAGGAAGTCAGCTGGGGAACCCTGATATTAATGGGCAAACATAAGAAACACACCCAGGAAAGCTCCAAAGAAATGAAATGAAGTATGGAAGGGGCTACGGAGCGGAGACCCTTCCAAAAACCATTTCCTTTTTTTCTGAGCCTTCCTGGGAGTGTCTGCTATGGTTGCCCATTAATATCACTGTTGCCCAGCTTGGTTATATTTATCCCCAGTTCGTCGTGGTCGGTTGAGGGGTTTATTTGCACTTTTGTCACCAGACAAGGTGACTGAGCCCACAGTACAAATGTGCAGAGCAGGGTTTTTGACTCCTTTGGTCAGGTTTCCCACCCCCAGGGACTACACTATCACTGTGGCCACAGTGTGGTGCAGTAGACAGAGGCAGTACCTCTAGGACCAGAGGGTCCCAGGTTCAAATCCAAGCTGGGGCTCCTGCCAACCCAGTCCCCATATTTTACCCACCACTAAACAGAGATAGTAAAGACACTCCTTTATTGCAGAGAACATAAGCATGGTTCACACACCCATTTTGTACCCAACACCGCACACACACCATAACAATGGGCATTACCAACAGCCGAGTCCCCCAAATGCAGTCCTGGAGTGCCACAACTCAATCAGGTCATATGCTTTTCCAAGATACGGACATGCCAGCATGTTGGCGGTAGGGTACAGGTGGTGGAGGGGGCAGTGGCTGCTAGCCACAGAAGACAGTGGCCGAGCCATGTGCAGGCTGGCACGTCCACTGCAACATAGGCCCTGTCGGATGTACAGTCATGGACTTCCCAGGGAATTCAGCACATCTGTGGCAACACAGTGGTGCAGTGCACACAGACAGTGTGTGCAATGCACACAGACAGTGTGTGCAGGAGCAAAAGGTCACAGGTTCAAAGCCCAGCTGGGGCTACTGCCATTCCTGTCCACATATTTTCCCCACAACTAAACCATGTTAGTAAGGGCAATCCTTTATTGCTGGGGATATACGCATTGGTCATACGCCTATCTTTTACACCACCAAGCACAGACACCATGACCAGGGGCATTACCTAGAGCAGAGTCTCACAAATGCAGTCCTGGAGGACCACACACCATTCAGGTTCCATGCTGCCACTCATACAAATAACCATGCTGTATATCTATGCACCACCCCCATGGCATGTAGATGTAGCTCATGCATATTCATGAGGGACAGCAGGAAACCCCAACCAGTGTATTGCAAACCTGGACTGGATTTGGAAACCTCTGCCGTACAGCAGCAGCCAACAGGGACAGACACACCCACACCCACACCCACAGGCCCCATTGGCCAATGCCTCCTGGTGAGGCAGGACATTGGGCCCTGCGTGCATCTCCCAATACCAGCACTTGCATACCTTAGCAATGTCACCCTACACCAGGGTATATGGTACACAGCTCTCAAACGTTTGCTATGAGTACTGGCAGATAGATATCCCTACGTTACGCACAGTCTGCTCTATGAGCTCCATCATAATAATCTATCTGATGTTTGCGGTGTGTGCGTCAGGTCTGGCCCCTGACAGTGTTTACCACCCTAGGGAGGGACCCCCAACGGTATTGCATACCATACCCATGCCTGTACTGTGCCCAGGACTGGTGTGGTGGGCAAGGATTCTGAACCCCTCTATAGTAGCACAATGCTGGCATACGTGTGGGAGTGTGTGTCTGTCTATACAGTGTGTGTTGGCTGCAAACACTGTCCACAGTTTTGGCCTGATGATGTGCATAATGAGCAGCAAGGTACCATGGGTATAGCTCAGACAGGGTGGGCTGGCCAGGATGCATCTGCACAGGGCATAGGGCACTGGCAGGGACATTGTAGTGGCCGTCCACCACCTCCACAGACAGGGTGACCTCTGTATGTGCTGCTGGGCTTTCACTCCACCCTGACTGTGCAGTGATGGCAGCATGGCTAGGCACCCCCATAGTGCTTCATAGCACTTCCCTCATGTGATATATATGGGTCACCTGTTGGGGCCTAGTCACTGATGTATCTGCTTGTGTGTGCTGCCATCCCAGTTGTGGGTGCATGCATTTCCAGTGGGACTAACCAGCAGACTGTTCACAGCTGGTATGTGCCCTGCTGGAGTGCCTTGCAGTGGCTGATGGCTTGATGCAGGGGAATATCAGATAGTGGTGGGGTGCATCTTAGCATATCCAGGCCTACTGTCTGTCTGATATTGTGGTCTGGGTGTGTGTGGGGCTGCTTGGACTGCCCTGTAGGGTGTCTGTTCCCCAACAGGACTGGGGTTGATGGTCCACTCTACTGCCATCATTGGGGGGGTGGGGTGGTGTATAATGGGGATATGTTGATAGGAGACCCTGCCTGTTTGCCACCCTCAGCTGTGGGGGGGGGGGGGGTTGGTTGGTGGTACATAGCCCACCTAGGGGTCCGTGGGGTTCCCCCTGACTGAGACATCCAAGGTGTTCCTGCAGAAACTACCTATCTCACAGATTACAACTGTTTTGGAGCTCTGCCATGGCCTCTCTCAGCCATGGAGGGTGCTGTGGACCTGGTCCAGGGCGCCTCATCGCACACTCAGGGTGAGCACAGTTCCCGCACAGTGTGACTGTGTGTAGCTACTCTGTGCAAATTAAACACCCGGTCAGTACCTCCTACCAGGCCAAGGTGCTGTGTGGGTGCACACGGACACGTCCCCCTACCAGGCCGGGGAGCTGTTGGGGTGCATTCCCCATCTTGTGTTCATCTGTGGACAGCTGATTTGCATGTGCAGTGCATCATGGGTATGGGTGGCCTAACCCTATCCTGGTTCCCACAGCAGACTGTCTGTGTGGTGACATGCAGGCTCTCTGCAGCCAGCCAGGGGCTTGCTGGTAGCTATATAGCTGTAGCCCAATGGTTACTTCACTGCCTGTGGAGCCAGCGGTAATGGGTTCGAGGCCACAGTGGGGTTATTTGATAGGGTTGTCCAAAGCTTTTTTTTAGATTTAATGTACATATGTTGCTGCCATCAAACACACCCTCAGTGTACTGTACCCATAAGGTGCCTCTGAGGGTGCTTTATAGGGCACCCTATAGGGCACCTTATGGTTGCCGTCCATATAAGGTGCACTATACATTATCCTGTGACGCAACATATATGGTGCCCTATAGGGGACATTCAAGGGTGCCTTGGCGGACAGTGAACTTTAACATGTGCCTTCTGGGCCGCCTTATGTTAACACGCTTTGTGAGTGCGTTTGCTAGTAGTGATAACTGAAATAAAAATAGATTGCCCCCTACAGCACTCATCCCCATAATACACACTGCCTCAGTGAGCCTTCTTCATTGGACACTGTGGGGGATTGAACCCCTGATCTCTGCACCATTGGTCAGTGTCTTAACCATTGTGCTGTGGCTCTGTTCCTATGCTTGGGCATCTGCGCACCGCCTTATGCCGCCCAAAATTAAAAGTGCACCGCCTTATGCCGCCCAAAATTAATATGCCTCCTAAAGCACTTTTACCCATTACAGTTAATGCCTCAGCCAGCCCTTTTTGTTGTGCACAATGGGGAATTGAACCCATGGCAGCTGCACCCACAGTCAGTGTCTTAACCATTGTACTATGGCTCTGCTCCTTTGTGTGTGCATATCAGGGCACCACTTAGCCTTCCCACGCACTATTATGCTTGGCGCACAATAGCGCTGCGCACAATAGCGCCCCGCGCAAATGTGCGATCGCTTACTCCCGTTTTTTTTCTTTTCTCTGCCTGAACCGCCCACTCCTTATATGGCACAGGCACACTACCGCGGCCCCGCACATTAGGAATGTTTAGTAAACAGACCCCAAAGTGTACTTTGTTTTGAAAGTTTTTTAAATTTCAGTTTCAGGAGTACAGTATATTGTAGCACTGCGAGATATGAATTTTCTTTAGTTTATACACTTGCACTTTAGGTTACGAAATATACTTGTTGTAGCAGTACATTATTTAGAGGTCCAGTATACACAGCAATTATAGAATTTTGGACAGAGGCTGATCTGAAATTGCTTTGTTCCCAAGCATATAGAGCAAATTTAGTGGAAAGATGGAACTGAGTTCCCAGAAAATATGAGAATATTTGTAAAATTATTTACAAATAAAACAATAACATTAACTTGAGTTGATTGGACAAAACCAAATCTTGCTTGTCAGCAATGATCCAGGAGAGGTTTGAGAAAAAGAATGAGAGAGAGAGAGAGACTCCTCGAGGACCCACAAGGCCTGAAGAACATGAACCTTGTATATTTATGCCTCTGAAGAGACATGAATAGGCAGGGGAGAGTAGGCCAAGAAGAACCCTAGGAAGTATCGCCATGAGGCCCAGCCACAAATGCCTTGCAGGCCAAGAAGAACCTGAAGAAGTATTGCCATGAGGCCCAACCACCAATGCCTTGTACCCTCTTAGGTCTCTCACCTCAAAAGGATCTCTTTTGACACCATAATTAATGAGTAGCTTACACAAATCCTTGTGGACACTTCAGTTTCAGGATCAGTCCAAGTATTCTTAAGTTTCCTACAGCACTCTCACTGTGTATACGATAGATTCTAGTCACACCTGAGATATGTGTCCGTCCTGTTATTTTTTTTTTTATTTAGGGAACATTTTTATACCGCTGCTTCCAGCGATCAGCAGCGGTTGACTATTGTGACGCAGTGGCAACTTTAGAAGCCATGGAAACTGATACTGACCCTCTGGTTGGTTCAGGTATTGCAAGAAAAGACAGGGTTTTCCATTCTCAGCATAACCTACAGGCAACTAATCAGCTCACCTCAGGGGAGGAGAGAACCAGAGCTGTGGCTTGGGCATGCCCTAGTAGGAGGCGGGCTTCCCAGAGCAGGGGCCCCTTGTTAAGCAGAGAGAGGGAAGACAGTAGTATGATGAGAAGGAGAAGGAGTAGGACGGCAATGAGAAGGAATGGAGAAGTGAGCACTACAAATGGAATGAGAAGTGAAGGTGGTTTGAATCCACAAGAGAGAAGGCAAAAGGCATTGGGAAGGCAAGAAGCTCTCTTGAATGCAGAACCCTTTGACTCTGCTACAGAAATACTGCCCAGCTGCAACAGAAGGGAAACTGATTCAGAACCAGGAGTAAAGCCTAGGTTGTTGGGAGACAGCATTTACCCTTGGAGAGAAAGGCACGCTGGCAAGGCATTTTCTGACAAGCCTCATTTTAAGGTACCTGCTGCACTTAATTCCTTTAACAAGTTTTATAAGCCAGAAAGAGGGAGTCCTGATTTTAAAGTACAGGATACTTTCAGGCAATGTGAGAGACGTTGGTTACAGCCTGAATGCTCTTTAACTAAGCCAAGCTTTTCTCAGCCAGCAGTTCCTGCTTTTAACAAGCAAGCTGACGAGAGGAACTCAGCTAAACTGTTTACAAGAGAATTAGGCTACACTGATACAGAAGGTGCTACCTTTGAAGCATTCTTTAAGAGCAGAGCTCGTGCAGAGGAACGTGTGATTCCAACACTCACTAACAGAGATAAGTGGGGGAGGGGTAACTCCACCACGGGCACAGAGTGTCTAAACAGGGAGAGCATTGTTTGTTCACCAGAAGCAGATAATTACCTGCCCAAGCAAGGAGAAGGTTCACCCAGTAGTCCTGCTAGAAGACAGGCAGAACTACTCCTGAATGAATTCAAACAATTCCTAAATAGAAGAGCTGTTTCAGAACAGACTAGCATTCAAGCAGGAAGTAATCCTGAGATAGGATTTCCCACACTGGCTCCAGTTCCCATGATTGAAGTTAATCAGCTGATGGACTGCTCGATTGGTCTAATAGATAGAGCTGACAAGAGCCAAGCTTGAATGATTATACCTGCTATTTTATTCTGGTTATGTTAACCAAGGATATGTGGAAAGCTTATGAAAGGAATACTGTTTGAGCAACTGAAAGGAAAGCTTATTGAAGCACTGAAATAAGCTGGACTGTAACCTGATTGCAAGAGAAAACAATATTATTTCTTACCGGAGTATTTGTAAATACAGCACAGAGAAGACACATGGTGTAATGTGCTTCCTCAGTGAAGATTAGGCTGAAGCACAGTATTGAAAGCCTGTAATTTGCATTGTTCCTGATTTGGTTATTCTTCTCACCTGTTCCTGTCCACCAAGGAGCGGGGAAAATAAAATCCTTGTAAATATAAATGTCTTGTCCCCGACTTTCATTGGCCCCCACAACTACACAAGGCCCATCCCTCCTTAACCCTCAAGGTTAGGGAGTGGGTGCAGGGTGACACTATACATATCAGGAGGGGTAATCAACAGTTAATACAGAATGATTGCATGCCAAGATTCACACTGGGTTCACACTGCATAAAAATCTGATACAATATTTACAGGTGCAATTACATATATACATATTGTTACAATATTTACAACTTGCAGTTGTATATATACAATCTGTTACACTAATTACAACTAAACTGGGGGGAGATGCACTAACCTAGATGCATTACATGGTGTTCAAATCCCTTAAAGTCATATTGTAAAGACACTCTAGTGTCATGGATATGGTTGACCCTTTGTATTCCAGTTATTATTTACTCTGTTAGATTATAGTGAGTTATAAACAGGTGGGTTTTGAGCTTTTTCCTAAAGTCTGTTAGGTTGTTGATTGTACGCATGTCATGTGGCAGTTGATTCCATAGCATGGGTGCAATGTAAGAGAATGCTCTGTTGCTGGTGTGTATCTTGGCAGTTCTTATACCCTTTGGGATACTGAGAGTGTTTAAGTTGGCAGTTCTTCTGCTTCTATTGTGAGTTTGAGCGCTGATGAGATTGGTTAGGAATGATGGCGCTATGTTGTGTATAAGTTTAAATGTGGTTACTAGGAGTTTGTATTTTATGCGGGCGGTAATTGGGAGCCAGTGAAGTTCAATTAGGACTGGTGTGATGTGTTCTGTGAGGCTTTTTTTCATGATGATCCTGGCTGTAACATTTTGTGCCATTTGTAGTATATTCAGGGTTTTCTTTGGTAGCCCCTGTAATATGGCGTTACAGTAATCCCAGTGGGGCGTGATGAGTGCTTGTGCCACTGTTCTGAAGTCGTGTTGATCAATGATGTTGCAGAGTGGCTGGAGGATTCTTAGTTTATGGAATATGGCTCTATTGGTATTACGGAGGTGTTTATCCATCTTTAGTTTGTTGTCGAACGTGACTCCGAGATATTTTATTTCATTCTTTGTGTTGTAGATGATGTTGTTCAGGGTGACTGTTGGCAGAAGGTTGAAGTCTGCTTTACTGGAGATGTACATTACCTCTGTTTTTGTATGGTTTATGGACATGTTGTTTCGCTTTAGCCAGGCTTGCAATTCACATAAACATTCTTCTAGTTGATTGTAATTTGGCTTGTTTTCGTCCAGTTGGGTATAAAGCATTACATCATCTGCATAAAAGTGGTAGCTATTAGAAGCCATACTTCTTTCTATTGGGATTGATGTTATAAAATGTTGCAAAATAATAGTTTTATATTGTAAGGACTTTACCTAGATTTTTTAGACAGTTGCTATTTAGAATGAGCACATATGTCCATTTAGAACTACACCAATTAAGTTAGTGGGAAAGGGACACTGTTTACTCACATTGTTATGCTTATTGAGAAGAATCGAAATTTATATTTTCTGCCTACCATTCATTTACACCAATACTAAGTTTTTAACAAATGTTTGATATTCTTAGCAGCCTTGCCAAATAAGGATACATTAGAATGGTATAAACACATGAAAAGGACCTATGTATGTAGTTGGTGGAATGATGCAGGTGATGAAGGAGTGTTGTGAGGGATGAAGTGGAATATTAAGAGGAGGGATTCTGATGGACAGTAAACTGATGAAGGTAATTTAATGATGTGAAGTGATGTATCTGGCTAATGAATATGTAAACAAAAAAAAATGATGAGCACTTTATTCAACTATGCTGTCTCCAGAATCTTCAATTTAGGAAGTCATCTAAGCCCCAACATATACTCAACAATTAGAAATAGACACCTGGAGACAGGCTAGGTGCACCTTGCACCCTGATGAGCTTTGGAAAACCTACACTGGCCATGCGGTACTTTCAGATGCTTTTTTGCCTCCTTTTTGCCTCTGTATGTCCTGGCCAGGCATGCATGGGCAAAGGGGGATGATTTGATGACAAATTCTCACAAAATTGGTATAATTCTAAAACTTGCCAAAATTGCAGAACATGTGTGTGCAACTTGTCTGATCTGTAAACATGTAAAGATCAGTCAAGGGCATAATGGAATATTTCCTATCAGCAAATGAATCTCCAGTGATAGAGAGACAATGAGTTAATCAAACTGCGAGACAAAATTGACACCATATGAGATAGTTACTGGTAGACCATTGAAAGTTTATAAAGCAATATTTATAGGATATGATCTTAGTAAATATGGATGAAATTAAGTTTGTCCCATTGCGAAATCTAATCTAGAATATTTAGTCTTTTCACTTAACATTGGTGCTGCTTTTCTGAATGAGGCCTGGAGCCATGTCACCAATTGCAATCCAGAGAGTCCAGCAGAAGAAATTGGCCAGAGTCCAGATGGAACAGACCATCCCAAGAACTCAGAACTACACACTGCTGAAATGTGTGAAGGAGTCCCTGTCTGGATCAATGTGTCTCATTGAAAAAAAGGGTTAGATAGCACCCGTGGACTCGAACAGCGGCTGCCCTAGCCGAACGACCACCGGTATCGGCCTGGGCCAAGGAAGGGAGCAGGTGATGTGGATGTGGACGAGGACAAAGGGGGCCGAGGTTTCCCCTAGGCCCCAATCAGTGTGCATACTGTAAAGAGTAGGGACATTGGAAGAACGAGTGCCCAAATAGGAGGGGGCAATATCCGTCCATGAGGGGCGCAAGGGTACCTGCGCACACTACACGAGGGCGAGGCCAACCCATGGTATATATACATGATACCTTTCCGCCCCCTCCACCAAACCTTGAAAGCCTCGCAGCAGTGGAACATTATGACTCGGACGAAGACTAGGCCAGACCGGGCTCCAAGTTCCTGTTGGGTCCCCAGGAGCCTATGGTCAAGATGAACTTAGGGGACCAAGAAATGCAGTATTTTACTATACTTGCTAGTCTGGACTGTAAACAACCTGGAGTGTACTTTTCTATCTTTTTCTATAGTATTGGAACCACTCAGCCCACCTCAGCCTTTAACCAAATTCCTTTCTCTTTGCAGGTAGTTTCTGCCCTTAATGCTACTGATTGTTTTGTTTTTGTAAATGCCAAAGTGGGAGGGTTTAATGTGTCTAATAGTGTCTTATCATGCGATTCTGTTACAAGGGTATCATATTGCGTACTCTGAAGTGTATCTCCCCTTAGGCTGGTTTTTGATATGTGGGAGGGTGACCTATACCTATGTCCCTGTAAATGCCACAGGTGGCCCATGCACCTTCGGCCGGCTGACGACCGCCGCTTTCCTTCACAAGCCCAATACAGCTAAAGCGCGCCCCAGACTACCCCGCTCTATCCCTATGTCCTCGACCTGTAACTCAAACGTAGAACCATACAGCGATGGGACGGCCCTTGGGCTGTCGTTATCGATCGTTGGAACACCTGGATTAGCCCTACACAACTCTATGGAGATAAGCCGACTGACTTGTTCTCTAGCCAAATCCCTCTATCTGACCTCAATAATACTGGCCACCATGAATCGTGAAACGTCTGGCCTATGCACGGCGGTACTGCAGAATAGGATGACCATTGATTTCCTGCTCTTATGCCTTAACCATGGCTGTGAAGAGTTCGAGGGTATGTGCTGTTTTAACCTCACTGACGAAAGTGTGTCTATTGAACGCTCTATCCAAGACCTGCGTGAACTAGCGAAACATATCTCAGACTCATCCATGGGACTGGGAACGGGATGGTCCTTGAAGCTGTTTAGTTGGTTGGGAGGCCTTAAGACCTTAGTTATAGGAGTTCTCCTTCTTTTACTGCTATGCGCCCTCTTACCATGCAGTATCCTGATCCTCCACCGTTTTATCACCTCCACCCTCAACGCCCTGGTGGAACGCAAGACGGCTACCTCGGTCATGGCCCTGACCCAATATACCCCCTTGCGGCCTGCCTCTAGTACTGCTGCCCTCTACCGCCCTAGCGGTTGAGGTCCAACTAAAAAAGGGGGGAGTGAGGCAGCCAGGAAGGTAGCTGTGAGGGTAACCCCTCCCTTCTCAGCCTGAGTTACAGTGAAACAAAACTTAAACACATACCCTTTCGCCCAGAGTCCAGCAGACCGGAGCATACCAGTTTAGACAGGTCATTTAGGCATGCTATATGATAGCCCACAACCCCCCCCCCCCCCAGGGGCTACTGATTGGTGGAGAGGGGATACCTGAGACAAATGAGAAGCTAGTATGGTTTTGAAAACTTACTGTATATAAGACAGTGTGTGACGCCACTTGTGCTCTCAGATTATTTTGTTCAGGGTGCCGGCTCAGCCTGAGAGTGTGCGCACAATAAACAGCATCTGTTTGCATACCGGTCTGTCTCTGTGTTTTCATCTGGGGGTTGGAGGGACAGACTTCGAATAGATAATAGATCTCCTGCTACACTTATATGCAATAAATAAGGCAATACTTACAGATAGAATTGGTCAACAACCACTATAAATTGCACAGCAACCGATGTAAACCAATACCTAAAGTAAAAGCTGGAATCATATCACAAACAACATAATTTAATGTAAAATAATGTATATTACAAAATTAACCAAGTATGAGACAACAGCGAGAAACCAGGACCAAGGGGCAAAAAGGAGACTTATGAGGGCAGAAATGAAACTTGTATGGAGAATAAAAGAACTGTTTGTGGGGTACAAATAAAAAGAATGACCAAAAGAAGGTCAGCTTGTGGATTGGTATCACGGCTTATAATATAACCTTAGAACAACATATAAAAGAGGTACTTCACGAGGACAATAAAAGTTTTACGTAGACTGAATGTGTATTGCACAATAGATATTGAATTATTGCCAAGACTTATAGAAGCCCTCTGGGGCTCAAAAAGATGAAATTGAGCCCTAGTTATACAGTTCAAAGGGCTAAAAACGGACTAAGCATCAAAGATACATTAAAGTGCATTTAAAGTTTATATTATCAATAGTCAAGATGAAGGCTGACCTTATATCCACAATAGGAAAACTATATGAGTTCCTAAGCAGACGTAGAACAGTAATATTGTTTAAATGCCGGGGCTGCGTATAGCTGAAAGACAGCCAGATCTAAAAGAATAAAAATGAAACCAGAGCCAAAAATAAAACGTATCATAATCTAAATCCAAGTGAACATACATACCCCTTTTAAGGGCAAGAATTGCATCTATTCTTATTTGAGCTACTCGAAGAAAAATTGTTATATTCAAAGCCAGTGAAACATAGAAAATTCTCATTGAACTGTCGTATAGAACCAGAAAAACTAAGATGGCTAATGCCGTGGTGAATTACATCAAAAGAACAAACAGTGTTAAAATCACAGAAACAATACCTTTAGTAGATAACAGACTGATTTCTTTTAAAAAAACGCCGCCAATCGCACCTTTTTTATAGGGGAAATTGCTGTTGTAAAAACTTACGAAAGCAGAGACTCATGACAGAGCTACTTTTTTATGCATCCCAAAATGCATCTGGTTTGAAAAGCCAAGCCCCAGAATAAAACTATATTTAAAGAAACAACCTGAGAATAAAAAAATAAAATAAAAAGTACACATAATATTGGGAAAAGAAGGCTGCACAGACAAGAGGTATAAGGATTTGACCAATAAAAACAACACCTTAAGTTAAAAATCTATCTAACATCCCACATTTAAAAAGGACTGAACTTCAAGCTGTCAACAAAAGTGAAAACAAAAAACCAATTGTGCTATGTGAATTTATAAAAAAAAAAAAATCAGACAGGACTGCGCTCCTTAAGAAAAAAGTACCATCAAATAAAGATCAAGTAGTATGTGTCCTTACTTTTTCATCTCTTTCAAAGAATATTTTCAGTATTCTTCGTGAAGAATGGAATCTGTTAACGCCCCTTCCTTTTTTTGCTAAAAAAACCCTCTTACAATAGCTCATAAGAAGAATACAAATCTGAAAAACCTTTTGGTTCTGTCCGCTCTTTCCAAACCCAAACCTTTGTATAAAATTAAAGGTCACTTCCAATGTGGGAAGTGCTCTGTTTGCCTTAATGCTCTCATTGTGAAAGAGACCTTCACGCACCCTATAACTAAGAGGAGGTTCTTCTTGAATCACTATTCTAATTGTAACTCTGAAAATGTCATCTATGTAATTGTGTGTCCATGCAATCAGATATATGTCGGTAAAACAAAACGTTCAATAAAAATAAGGATCATTGAGCACAAGAGTTGTTTAAAAAGGTGTGTTCCAGACAAACCTTTGGTTAGCCATTGGGTTGATAAGGGTCATAAAGTCTCTGATCTTTAGTTTTTTGTTATTAAGGTGGTACACCCTAATTGGAGAGGGGGAGACATTGAAAAAACACTACTTAGATTGGAACAGTGATACATCTACGAGCTACAGGCATCCTTGTGGCTTAAATCAGGAATCTAATTTGTCCGGGTTTTTTAAAAATTTTTTGATAGATTCACATAGCACATAACAATTTTTCTTCGAGTAGCTCAAATAAGAATAGATACAATTCTTGCCCTTAAAAGGGGTATTAACCAAGGAAAGTGTACGCGGGGGATCCCCACCGCGCAATACCCCCCTTCCCCCTTTCTCCCCACCCCCACCCCTTGCCACCCCAACTTTAATAACCACACCACAACCGTGCTGGAATTCAACTGGCCGCAGCTTTATTAAATGCACAACTTCATCAACAACAATTTAAATTCTGCATCATAGCCCCCCCCCCCCATCTGCGGAAGCAGATATCACCAGCCATATGACTAGCAAGGTGCCTTCCTTCTGCTTCCTCCACGGATAGGCCCACGGCTATCTGCAATACCCACCCCTCCTTCCGGCTTTGCCATGTTACTAGCAAAAGTTCCCAGGGGTTCTCTGGGCCAGGGGTACCCAACCCCCGCCCTAGGTATTGCCCCGGCTCCGGACCCCGGAAACCTCCGGGATCCCGCCACCAGCTCAGGAAGTCTCTTCACTGAGCCGCCCCTCCAATTGGCTAAGCTGCGACCAGTGTTTCACACGACCATCACTATTGTCACAAGGTAGACCTAGGGCAGCCCGAGAAAATGGAGATCAGCATGAATGATCAGAGGAAAAATGACAGGGTAAACAAAGTAATGTCAGATGGTTGCTACGGACAACCCAGGCACACGTGCACAAGGGCCAGGAAGACACACCCAGGTAGCGAAGAAAGGGAATTTGCTTTGCCTGATAGGGATCAGCTGGGTAGAGGTGGAGCCCAAAGACACGAGGATAAAATATGCTCCCAAACAGATAGAAAGAGAGAGGTGTTGAAGCAACAAGGGTCACAACCAGAGAGACCGCGGCGAACACAGCTGAAGCCGTGGAGAGAATGGACTTGGAATGAACGAGAGAGAGAGAGTGAGAATGAGCTATTGGAACAGCAAGGGAGCCAACGTAAAGGTCTGAAAGAATCCAGAGACCTGTATGAAACATTGGAAAGTCAGCAGCCTGATAGCGTGTATGTGCATGGAAGGCACGAGAAACGTGGGAAGACTGTCATAGCAGGTACCAGTGCAAGGAATGAAAGTAGAGGCTATTTGCTACCTAAGTGGGTAAAACCCCAGAGTAATAGAAATAGCCACACAAAGACAAGCTGTAGAGAAGCTGAGAATAACTTTTCCCCTTGTCACAGAAACCCTAGGAGAAGAGAGGTTTCCTTACCTGAAGAAGCTGAAGATTTTCCTAGTAATTGTGAGCTCCCAGCTTTTGGTAAAGTTCCGTCTAAACCTTTGCAATCTAGGTCAGCTGAGTTACGAGAGCTAGACCTGAGCAGGCTCAGAGCCTACCATAATTTCCCTACTAACAAAGCAAGTAAGGATTTGAGTTATCTACTGGGATACCAGCAGGGGCAGAGCTTTGGCAAGCTCAACTCAAAGCCATACGGTATTTCCCAGAAAGGCATTAGTTCAGAGGGAGAAAAAAACTTCCTGTGTGACGGAGCAAGCCAGCCGTACTCTTATCCAACAGCTGATACTAAGAATATAAATGCATGTGAGCCTGAATTAATGGAATGTGAGAATTCAGAGAAATCTATAGTTCCTGAACCGATGGATTGCTCTTTAACTGTGATTGAACCGGAGTTCTCTCTAAGATAAATGCTTGATTGTGACCAGAGTTCCAGTGCTGTAACCTGTGTGCTAATTACACTTACTCTCCAACAAACAGCAGACGTGAGCTGTGCTATCAGCAACAAAAGGAGAAGCCTGTATGTGACAGTAAGGCTGTTTATTCTTTTCTTTTGTTTGATGTTTGGAAGCTGAAGTAAGCTATTTGTGTTATCCATTTGACTTTTGTTATATGCCAAAGTTGGCTCTTATTTGTGTTGCCAAAAAGGAAAGAAACCTCAGGGATGGGGAATAAAGCCCTAAACTTGGAATGAAACTTGTTATGTGATTTATACGAAAGAAGGCACAACTATCACCCTCAGAGAACCAGGCAATACCGGTTCCTACCGATAGGGCTACGGGGGTGTGACATAAATGGCGTAGTTGGCAGGATAATTTTTTCCGGTGGCATAACACTGATTTTCCTGGAAAAGAAAAAGGACATTGCTGAAAAGCAAGAAAAGTTTGGATCCAAGGCACTATCTGAAGAGGATTCGGCTGGCAGAGCGGCCAGTGGCTGGAAAAGACCTTTTCTCACATGCTGAAGTCTGCCAGGAGACTAAGGTATTAGTAGCCTGGGTGGTCGGGTACGGGATACCAGTGAGAGAAGAGGGCGCTATAGCAGGGATAAGAAAAAACCCTTTGTAGGAAGTACCGCACTTGGTGGGTCTTTCTTTTCTTATCTTTTTCAGGTGCAGAGAAAAAAGAAAAAGGAAGATGGATCCACAGGATATGCTAGCCTGGATGAATGAGCAGCAGGAGAAGCAAGCAAGGTTGTTACAACATCTACAAGAGCAATACATGACGGCTATGCAAGAACAGCAACGACCATTGCTGGAGGCAATGACTGCGCTACTGAAAAAATCTCAAGAAGAAGGAGCAGCAGTACCGCAAGTAGAAATGAACACGGGTCTGGCCTTAAGACATTTAAAACAGGAGGACAATCCTGATGACTTTATAGAGGCATTTGAACGCATAGCTGGAAACTTGAAATGGCCTGCAGAGCAGTGGGCGATGCGATTCGCCATGACCTTGAGTGGTGAAGCTCTGTCTGCTTTTAAGGCCATGCCAGCTAGCCTTGCAAATAATTATAAGGAGATTAAGAAAGCGGTGAAAGACCGGCTTGGTCTTACACCGAGACATTATAAGATGTTATTCAGAGGGGCACAGATGTTTGAGAATGAAACTCCAAAAGCCTTATGCCAGAGACTTAAAAGTCTAGCATATAAGTGGTTAGACCCAGAAGGTAGAACACTTGAGTCTATTCTAGATGAAATTGTTTTAGAACAGTTTTTGCTAGCAATACCCCCTGAGATGAAAACCTTCCTAACATTACAAAATTGTTCTAACACAGAGGAGGCAGCTAAAATGGCTGAAGTATTTAAAGAAGCCAAACATGCGAACACCTCCAACATGAGCCTCTTAAAAGTAGCAGGTGTGACAGGGATAGATGAATGCAAAAAGTATGCAAGAGTTAAAATGTATGAGTATGACCCTGGTAAGGATGAGATAGGTAGAAATACCCGGAAGTGTTATAAGTGTGGCAGACCCGGTCACATTATGAAGGAATGTCGAGCTAGGACAGTTCTTATAGTAGGGACAGCAAAACCAGCCCCAAAAGGAATATTTTTGCAGGTTCAAGTAGATGGAACAGACGCTCTGGCTATCCTTGATTCAGGGGCGGAACAAAGCTTAATTGCCCAAGAATTTTGGGAAACATTGAAACAGTCTCGCCCGCTAGCCCCAAAACAAATAGAAATAAAGTGTGTACATGGTGCACGGTTTCCCTATCCTTTACACCAAGTAAGTGTTAAAGCACTAGGGATAGAAAGGAAACTACAGGTGGCAGTGGTTCCTGAGCTGCCACAAAAACTAATTTTAGGACGGGACTGGCCTTCCTTGCCAGGTGGATTGAGTCAGGGAATAGCTATGAAAATAGGGTTGGTCTCCACCCGATCCCAAGCCCCCATAGCTGAATCCCGAGAACCCCCGGTAGAAGAAATAGAAACGCCTAAGGAAGAGGGGGTCAAGGAGGCTCCTGAGAAGGAGATAGAGGCAGAAGAGATGAATCCGCTGCCTAACCACGATGATCTAGTTCAGAGCCCGGTGGGGGAAGGAAAGAAAACCAAGGCTAAAAAGCGTCAGGAAAGAGGTAAGAGAACCCAAGGAAGAAGGGAACTAGAAACAGGGGAAGGGTTACCCTGGGTCCCAGCTGCCCTCGCCCAAAAATTCCCATCTTTTCCGATGGAGCAGAGAGCAGATTTGGCACTCAAAAGAGCTTTCGAGTGGGCCCAGAAGGATCGCAATGTATTACCCCGATTCTTCCTGGATGAAAACATTTTATATAGAGAGGGCCTAGATCCCTACACAGGGGCTGTAAGAAAACAACTGGTGGTGCCGGTAGCCTTTAAAGCAGTAGTTTTACGTTTGGCACATGACCATCCAGTTGGTGGACACAAAGGCGTTCAAGAAACGCTTGACCAGATTTTAGCGCGCTTTTATTGGCCAGGGGTGTATCAGGAAACAAAACGCTACTGCGATTCTTGCCCCGCATGTCAGAGGGTTTCTGTATCTAGACCCAAGGCTGCGCCTATGATACCATTGCCCACCATAGCTACACCTATTAGACGAATGGGAATGGACATTGTAGGCCCATTGATAAAAACGCCTAGGGGTTTTCAATACCTTTTAGTCATTGTAGACCATGCGACTCGGTTCCCATGGGCTATACCCCTCAGAAATATCTCAGCTAAAATTATAGCGCAGGAACTAATAAAATTGTTCTGCGAGGTGGGGTTTCCCCAAGAAATCTTGACTGATCAAGGTAGTAACTTTGTCTCAAGATACCTCGCTAGGGTTTGGGAGGCGTTTGGTATACGCCACAGAAAAACGTCAGCATACCATCCCCAGACCAATGGGTTGGTGGAGCGCACCAACCAGTCAATTAAACATTTATTACGAAGGGGACTAAGGAGTGGGGAAATGATGGAATGGGATACATTACTCCCATTTGTAATGTACGCCTGCCGAGAGCGTATTCAAGCCTCCTTAGGAGTATACCCGTTTGAGCTTTTATATGGTAGAACTCCAAGGGGAGTACTAGATATCCTAAAGGATGAATGGGTGGAACCTAAGGTGCCAGAAATAGGGATTCCACAGTTTTTAAAAGAACTAAGGACGCGCCTGAGAAAAACAGCCCAAGCCTCAGCGGAAAATCTGAATCGTAGCAAACAGCGCCAGAAACGATACTATGATAGGGACACACAGGCCAGAGAACTGGCAGCAGGGGACAAGGTCCTCATACAAGTAGCGGACCCAGGTCCGAGGTTCGAATCTCGCTGGAAAGGCCCAGCCATTGTAATAAAGAAAGTAGGTTTTGTATCATACCTCGTTGAAAATGAAAAAGGACGTAGGCAAATATATCACGTCAATGTACTGAAACCATGGAAGGAAAGGGTGGCCACAGCTAATTTGGCCTACCATGAGCAGCACTATAGAACCCCGCAAGGGATTACATGCTGTCCGCCGAAAATTGCGGCAGCAAGTAATATTTTAAGGGGGGGAATGTGTCACAAGGTAGACCTAGGGCAGCCCGAGAAAATGGAGATCAGCATGAATGATCAGAGGAAAAATGACAGGGTAAACAAAGTAATGTCAGATGGTTGCTACGGACAACCCAGGCACACGTGCACAAGGGCCAGGAAGACACACCCAGGTAGCGAAGAAAGGGAATTTGCTTTGCCTGATAGGGATCAGCTGGGTAGAGGTGGAGTCCAAAGACACGAGGATAAAATATGCTCCCAAACAGATAGAAAGAGAGAGGTGTTGAAGCAACAAGGGTCACAACCAGAGAGACCACGGCGAACACAGCTGAAGCCGTGGAGAGAATAGACTTGGAATGAACGAGAGAGAGAGAGTGAGAATGAGCTATTGGAACAGCAAGGGAGCCAACGTAAAGGTCTGAAAGAATCCAGAGACCTGTATGAAACATTGGAAAGTCAGCAGCCTGATAGCGTGTATGTGCATGGAAGGCACGAGAAACGTGGGAAGACTGCCATAGCAGGTACCAGTGCAAGGAATGAAAGTAGAGGCTATTTGCTACCTAAGTGGGTAAAACCCCAGAGTAATAGAAATAGCCACACAAAGACAAGCTGTAGAGAAGCTGAGAATAACTTTTCCCCTTGTCACAGAAACCCTAGGAGAAGAGAGGTTTCCTTACCTGAAGAAGCTGAAGATTTTCCTAGTAATTGTGAGCTCCCAGCTTTTGGTAAAGTTCCGTCTAAACCTTTGCAATCTAGGTCAGCTGAGTTACGAGAGCTAGACCTGAGCAGGCTCAGAGCCTACCATAATTTCCCTACTAACAAAGCAAGTAAGGATTTGAGTTATCTACTGGGATACCAGCAGGGGCAGAGCTTTGGCAAGCTCAACTCAAAGCCATACGGTATTTCCCAGAAAGGCATTAGTTCAGAGGGAGAAAAAAACTTCCTGTGTGACGGAGCAAGCCAGCCGTACTCTTATCCAACAGCTGATACTAAGAATATAAATGCATGTGAGCCTGAATTAATGGAATGTGAGAATTCAGAGATATCTATAGTTCCTGAACCGATGGATTGTTCTTTAACTGTGATTGAACCGGAGTTCTCTCTAAGATAAATGCTTGATTGTGACCAGAGTTCCAGTGCTGTAACCTGTGTGCTAATTACACTTACTCTCTAACAAACAGCAGACGTGAGCTGTGCTATCAGCAACAAAAGGAGAAGCCTGTATGTGACAGTAAGGCTGTTTATTCTTTTCTTTTGTTTGATGTTTGGAAGCTGAAGTAAGCTATTTGTGTTATCCATTTGACTTTTGTTATATGCCAAAGTTGGCTCTTATTTGTGTTGCCAAAAAGGAAAGAAACCTCAGGGACGGGGAATAAAGCCCTAAACTTGGAATGAAACTTGTTATGTGATTTATACGAAAGAAGGCACAACTATCACCCTCAGAGAGCCAGGCAATACCGGTTCCTACCGATAGGGCTACGGGGGTGTGACACTATGCAGAACATACTCCAAGGCCTCCTGCCATTCATTCAAGAGCAAATCTAATACTATCGGGGATAAATGCACTCCATCATCCCGAAACAACCCAGCACACTCCACTTCAACCCATGGGTGCAAAATTTGGTATCCCCCATGCTCACACACCCAGCGGCCAATTTGCTGATTTATTTTAGTCAATCCCCTTGACCACCGCCTCTGTTTCCCCCCAGCCGTCCTTGGAATAATGTCCGACCATAACAAAACTATATCTTTAAACAGTAACAACACCTCCCCCAAATCCCCTAATCAGCCCTAATCAGCTGCTTGCATGTCCATGTGCCTAGGTCATTGCCCCACAAATGTATCAATAACATTGCCGGTGTCCCCCTGTTGCGCTGGCGGTACCAAAGCAAAGGTAACAGCTGCGGCCATCTCAGACCTCGCTCGCCCAGCCATAAAACGGTCACCTCCTTGTCATCCAATCCGATGTTAGGCCCCACTGGCCGACTCGCTGCTCGCAGACCAGCCCAATGCACAAAATAATGGCCAATCACCCAGCATACACATGTACTGCGGCCCCCATCTGCAAGCAAAATTCACAGTTAGTCACTAATAAGACATTCCTTCCCCCCACCGCACATAACTCTGGTATGCCTGGGACCGCCATCTGACTATCCGTTTTATCTCATGCTCACCAAAACCAGCTGCCGCAGTGCTGGTCGCCACCCCAATTCGAAAGGAGTGGGGTGAGAACTGCCGCAGGTCTGCACCAATGTCCCGTAGCACCAATCTCAACACCGCTGCAAACTGGTACCGCGTCAATGGGGATTCGTATGCATGCACAAAGAGCCTACCCTCTACCACCGGCCGCACTCCCAGGTATGCCTGGAGGGCTGCCCCCGGACAAGTACTAGTCCCGTGTACCGCCCTTAGCACCACCCACACCCCTTTTCCCAACTGATCCGTCTTTGGTCGTGATAGCCAAATCCTGAGATCCGCCCCCGACACCCGTACCTGCTGCCGCCTCAAGCCCCCCCCCCTCCCAGACCTATTGGATTCAGCCACTAATTCACTCACCCGGAATGCTCCAAAAAAAGCCACGCTAAAGACAGCCCGGAACATAGTGGCTTCGTAAGCTGAGGCCGATACTCATCACAAAGCATCCCACAACTGCCCCAGCAATGTAAACATAATTGGCCTTCTTCCATCACCCGGGGTAGGGCAGGCACTCTCCCAACCCTGTAACAGCCTGCGGGTCAGAAACCCACCCACTGGGACATTCCAACCCAGGGCTCTGGCAAAAAGAAGATCCCGCCAGGTGCATCTGCACTGCCACTCTGGACCCCCCCTCTTTGACCGCCAATACATATTGCTCCAAGAGCTTGTCCGATACTCAACCATACTGCTATCCCCGAGCTTCCCAAAATTCCAACACCTTGCTGAATCCCCATGTGTAAGCCGCCCAAGCTCCCAGGCGACACTGAACCCTGCAGCAGATGCTTCACCTCTGGATGCCAATCCATCATAAATGGGCCGGGACCGCAGCTCTCTCGTCGTTCGCTTCTGGCGCCAGCAACCAAAAGATATCCCACTTAAAATGGGAAAGAGCATCCACAATTCTGTTAGCACAACCTGGGATGTGCCTAGCTTTTACCACGACATTCCAACGCAGATAAGCTAGCACCACTGCCCTCATCAATTCTGCTACCAGGAGGCAACGTGGCGCGTATCTGTTAACTACGCTCACTACCGCCTCATTGTCACACCACCAGGCTATCCTACAATTGCGCACTCTTTCTGGCCATAATTCCAGCACTACCAATATTGGAAACAGCTCCAAGAATGCCACATTAGCTGTTACTCCCTCATCCCTCCAAGCCTGCGGCCGCCGTTCCACACACCATGCACCCCCGAAGTAGATTCACAACCATTTACCCCCCGCCGCGTCGGTGAATAGCTGCAAGTCGCAGTTAGAAACCTCCGACTCCATCAACACTGTCTCCTCATTAAACTCAGCCAAAAAAACGTCCCACACTCCCAAATCCTCCCGCAACTGTTTGGTCACCCGAATATGGTGATGAGGTTTTTGAACTCCCACTGTAGCCACTGACAACCGCCACAAGAAGACCCACCCCATTGGAATAACCCGGCAGGCAAAATTCAAGGACCCCAACAAGGACTGCATCTCCTTTAACGTTATCTTATTTGTCTTCACTACATTCGCCACCAATACTCGCAAATTCCCCACCTTCTCTATGGGCAAATGAGCCACCATCCTATTTTATTTTATTTTTATTTAGCTGTATTTATATCCCGCTTTTCACCAGGTCAAAGCGGTCAATTGGGGGATACATTTAACACGAGGGGATATGAGACACATACGCTAATACTTACAGGGAACATGGGCAATGGAGGGTTAAGTGGCTTGCCCAAGACCACAAGGAGTGCCTACAGGACTAGAAATCCCAGTCCCTCCGGCCTGAGATTGCTGTCCCCAGGTGGGACTTGAACCCCTGGCCCTCCGGCCTGAAGTATCTTGTCCTAACCACTAGACCACTCCTCCCTTCCTCCATCGCCCTGGTATCCAGTTCAACTCCCAGAAACGTAATACAAGTTGAAGGTACCTCCGTTTTTTCCACTGCCAAAGGTACCCTGCACTCCTGGGCCAAGGCCACAAAACCCTCCAATAACTCCTGGCATTGTTGCGACCCAGCCTCGCCCACAAACAGAAAGTCGTCCAAGTAATGCACCACATTTGCGCAGCCTACCTGATCCACCACCGCCCAATGCACAAAGGTGCTGAACTTCTCGAAATAGGCACAGGAAACCAAACAACCCATCGGCATACATTTATCGAAATACATACCACCCTCCGCTTGGACCCTAACAAATGAAACGATACTGGATGAACCAGAAGCAACCGAAACGCAGATTCAATGTTGACTTTCGCCAACAAACACCCAGGACCACTTCTTCTCACCACGGCTACTGCCACATCAAAGGAAGCGTAACGCACCGTACACAACTCCTTTGGTATACGATCGTTCACAGACGCCCCCGCTGGGCTAGATAAATTATGAATCAGCCTGTACTTCCCAGGCACTTTTTTCGGAATAACTCCCAATGGGGGTATCACAAAGTCCTCGAACGGCGCTTCTAGAAATGGGCCTGCGATCCTGCCTAAAGCCAACTCTGCATGCAGCTTCTCTTGCACAATGCTGGCAAACTGCTGCGCCAATGCTGCATTACACCCAGAACCCGATACCACCCCTTCCCCCGCAGGTATAACAAAGCCCCTAGCAAACCCTTTTTCCAACAACTCCATATCCTTTTTCCGTGTATACCTCTCCAGCCATGGCCGTAGCGCCTCCAGCCGTATCGGAGTTGCTGCCAATTGCAGCAACTCACTGCTTGGTGCCCCCTGAGGGTGCGGCGACTGACACTTTTTAACACACTTGACTGCGGCATGTCCCCCATTACAGACAGAACAAGCGCGTCTGAACTTACAGTTGGGAACGGGGCACAGCGATTTATTGATTCGCCAGCAGATGTCACCCACCCCCCCCCCATGACAGGGCACTGTAGGGGCGAAGGCCCCCCTGCTCGAAAGGACTGCCCACCCCCCGCCCCACCCAGCGCATTATTCTTACCACTCCCTGCCCCCCAGCCCCCAACCTCGCCGACATTGTATCCCTGAACTTTTCATCATAGTTGAGCCACGCCCAACCCTCATGCGTCTGCGCCGCCTCCAATATAGAATCCGCATATGCTAACAACATCCTGTGTTGCTCCGGATAATAGTGCCCCCATACACTGGCTAGACGCAAAAAAGCCCGCGTCCAGTTAAGAACATTGCGCGACACCTTTTTTACTCTCCCCGCTTTTTCGTCCTCCTTCCTTTTCCTTGTACTCTCACCCGACCTCTTCCTACCTTCCAATAAACGAAAAATGTCAACATAACACCTTTTTCGAATCCTCCTATGCATCTTCTTCGGCACCCCTTCCCATAATTACTCAATTACTGCCAGCATGGGCATTCCTGCCCCCGCCCCTCCCCCATACCACCATCCCGGCCTGCCCCCTCCGCTCCCAAAAAGGACCTAGAAGAATCCTCCGATGACGATGATGAGGACTCTGAGCTCCGACGCCGCCTACACGCATGCTTCTTCTTTCTCTTCGCTTTTCCTCCTACCTGTTCGTCCTCCTTTTGCTCCCCATCCCCCTGGCCCACTGGTAACTCACCTGCCGCAGTCGTCTGGGGCACTGCCTCTGCCGGGCCGAATGCCTGCTCCTGTCTCACACCACTACTTGGGTTTCCACTGTCCAGACCGCCTGACACCGCCTCCGGCCGCACACCCGTCAATGGCACTGTGGACTCCATGCTTGCCCCGGGTACTGCACCAGACACTACTCCTCGCGGAGCCTGCTGCATGGCCGGTACCTGTGGAGGCACAAAAGAGAAACCCGGAGGGGGAACAGCCGTAGGCCAAGGAGACTGTCACGCCACCAACCACCCCGCACCGGAGGATCCCTGCCCCCCCCCCCAGCACCAGTGCTCCCAAGCTGCCGGGTAATATCCCCCAGGTGTTCCCACCCATCCAAACTGACTCCCTTGCCCATCAAGACTGGCCTGCCTTCCCCCCATCCCGTCCCTCCCCAATGGTACCCCATCCCCCCTTGACTGTACCCAACTCCGACTCTACAGCTCCCCATGTCCTCTAACCCACCATCCCTGCTGGTTACACCAGATGCCCCTCTTAAGCCAGCACCATTCGCCCCAGAGCCTCTGCCTACCGCAAGGCCCACCCCCCTTGCCCTCCCCCCCTGCTCCCCGACACTCCCCTTGACACACCTTCACTCGGCCCTCCATCCCCTTGACGCTGCCTCGCCCCTGTGTCCTCAGAAGGTGTGTGCCCTACTGTTCCACGCTGGCCCCTGTCTGCCCCCATCCTACCCGGCCTTTCCCTGCCTCTCCTCACCCCCCAACTCCCCAGTTTACCACCCTGTATATGTACTTACTGATTCGAGATTTGATATCTGTCGCTTTTTTGTTAGCTTTGTCAAGACACTGTATTGCAGCCTTATAAAAGATCAGTTTGGATGTTTGCTAATCAGGCAACGTATTACTGTAGGGAGATGGGACCATGTAACTCCCTTATTGACAGCACTATATTGGCTGCCTGTTAAGAAATGGTTCCATTTTAAACTTCTGTGTGTAAAATTTAGAGCAGCATATCAGCGAGCTCCTACATATCTTATTGTTTTGTTGTCAGACTAGTTCCAACCAGGCTCCTCACAACAGTGTTATCTGATCTTACCTTCATTATCTGCTACTGCAGGCAATATACCCAGTGATCTGCTTTTTTCTGTAACAGGGCCCTTATATTTGGAGTAGACTTCCATCTGTTCTTAAATTAGAAACTGATTATAGAACTTTAAGAAAAAAATTAAAGATGTGTCTGTTTGTAAATGACCTGTAATTAGGATTCTTTTTAGAACTAATTATGTAAAGTACTAATGCAATTATTAATTCTTAAAGATTATACATTTTTGATTGTGAGCAATTCACATAAACAAAACAAAACTAAACAATACCAAGATTGGTTTGTCACCCTCAATTCATGTCCCTCTAACAGCCTCCCCTCACATGTGTTTGTCTGCTGTTTCCAAATATCTGATGCACAAGGGACCACAGCACCTCTGTCCCTTGACAGTGTCCATTGGGGACATCAGTGCATTCATGTTCACACTCCATGCAATGGGACCATCTCCAGCAGGGCCGGCGCTACAATTAGGAAAACTAGAGTGGAGAGCACCCATTGCCGCTGCTGCCATCTTTCTCTGGAGCCTTCAACGACGACAATGGCAAAGGAACCACGACATAGTGCTTACCAAAGGCTCCAGCACTGCATCGCGATTCCTGCCTGCTGTCATCTGCCACTTCCACCCCCCTCCGATTCAGTTCCCTTGCCATTGCTGTCACTGTTGGTCCCAGACAGGCATGACAGCAGTGGCAATGGAGGCAGGGGTGTGGTGGGAAAGGCAGGATGGAGGATCCCACCTAGGGAGCCTACTAGCCATACACCAACCCTGATCCCCTGCACAGGTTAACCGAAGAAGGCAAAGCCACTCGTGAAGCATAGAGAAGGGGAGAGGGGCTGAGGGCACTGTTCCCTCTAAGCTGTGCACATGTGCGCGCGCAAACACCTCGCCGAGCGAGCGCACATACTTTACAACATAGCGCACAAAATTTACGGCTCTGATTCTGATAGAAAACAACACAGATGTCTTAAAATTTAAAAGTTATGATTGTAATTACTAGAAATTTCCCGCTTCATTTAGTAATCGTCTATTTTCATTTAATTTGATTAAAATCAATGTGGTGTACATACTGTATTCTGACGTGTAGTCAAATTTTAAAGTATATAACTCCGAGTGTCGTTATGTGGTGCACAAAAATTTAACCTTCCTTCAAAAGCTGCACACAGCTGATATTTTATGTGCACACAGCCTACAGAAAATTAGAGGAAACATTGGCTGAGGGCTCAACATCATTAACCTTTGAATGAGCCCTAGGCATATACCTAATTCTCCTAAGCATTAATTCTGCTCTGGTAGAGAACACTCTGATTTCTGTTTTTTCCATAATGTCTCAGTTCTATCGCTTAGAGCAGAGCCACCCCTGATAGATTTTAGGGAAAGTAGAATCACTGACTAACAAGAGGATTTTTGAGTATGGCAGGATCACACAACAACGGCCTAATAAAAAGAAACAAAGGGACAGCTATAGGGAACCAGCTTGCTACAATGGATCTTTGCTTGAAGGTATGGGGACTTAGAGGATGTGGTCCATCTCCACAAAAGTAGAAGTAAAGTGGAGAATGGAAACTACAAGTCAGTTAGTCTTGCCTTCTATGAAGAGTAAATTAATGGAAAGGATGTTAAAACAAAGAATAGTGCAATTTCTGGGATCCAATGGATTGCGTGATCTGAGGCAGCAGGCTTTACTATATGTAGGTCTATTTAGACAAATGTGATCAGTTTATTTAACTGGGTGGGTGATCAAAGAGTTGGATGGAGAAAGAGCGCTAGATGTAGTGTATGTAGATTTCAGAAAAGCCGTTGATGTGATTACACAAAGGTGAGAGCCTTGTGATAGGCCATAAAATTATTTACTGGTTAGAATGTGATAGGCGATGGCCTAGTAAGTAGCTGAGGCCTGTCAGCTAGGCCTGAAGCCCTCTCCCCTGCTTTAGAATATTATTGCTGACTTTGGAATATTACAGAAATACCAGTAGCTGTTAGCAAAACCGCTCTGCTCTGCTTCTGATAAGCAAAAGTAAAACTTTTCCACTGTTTATTGTTTTGATAAGCACAGATGTCTTTTCAGTGTTATGCTGCTCCATTGTATCTCTGCTAGAGGTGCTGCGACCTTGCAAGCAGAATGAAAAAGCAGAAAAGTGTTAGAATGTTATGTCTGAAGTTTTGAGCCATGGCGAGAGAGATGTGCGCAGGGGGGGAACAGGGGGTAAGCCCAGATGACCAATGAGGAGGTTGACCTGTATTAGATTGGGGAAGAAAGGTATATAAACTGTCATTTTTCTGAGCTCTGGGCTCAGCCATTTTGTATGTATCATTGTCTAAGTCTGTGCACATTAAACTGGCTTGAATTCTAGTCAATAGACTCCGGGTTTTATTGGTTGCGGACACTTCGCTATTAAATATTCTTGGTTCCCTGACCGGGAAGGCGTAATACGCGAATAGTGCGCAAGAAATATTACCCCGTATTACCGCCTCCAGGTTTGGTCCGGCTGGGACCACAGCCGACCGACGTGGAGAGGATCCCAGGCGCCGACCGGTCCCTTGCACCGGAGGGTTCCGCCCTGCCTCAGCAGCCTGCTGGGTCCAGCTGGCTAACACCTCGAACCCAGGGGAGTCCAGGATTCAACACAAGGTGGAACTGGTTGCGCAGCGCATTAGCTACCGGATCCGGTGAGTATTGATTTTTTTGGTTCTTAGTCAGATAGCTTTGGGAAAGTCTCGAGACAAATTTGGTACAGTAACAGGTAAAGGAAGTCTGATCAACTTCCAGGGCAGCACTAGTACCCTTGCATGAGTATGCGCGAGGCGAAGCTGCTGGTCCTTTTGGTTTGGTAATTTTGGTTTAGTCAGTTAGCCCGGGAGTTTTGGAATTTGGGAAATGCTAGCAAGTTTGGTTGTGTGAAGTGTGCTTGAGAGGTCTTGCAATACAGGCCAAGCGAGAGCGGACTCCTTAGTAGCACAGTTCCTGGCCGGGCGACCGCATCCAGGTCGCGAACAGGAGGAAGCGTTTGTTGTTTGACCCCCTCATTGTTTTGTGGGCTACGCGGACCCCTCACCCGTAGCCATCCTACCTACCCTTTCTGTTTGCTGTCTTGTACGTTATACGTTATAATGGGAGGGGCGGAGTCCGTACAAACTCCGCTGAACTGTATGATCACGAATTTTAAGAAAGGTTTTAGTGGTGATTATGGGATAAAAATGACAGCGACCCGCTTAGAAATATTGTGTAGTAGGGTGTGGCCAGCGCTGGATGCCGGGTGGCCACCAGAAGGTACTTTTGATATCCAAATTGTGACCCGTGTGCACAAGGTAGTGCGCAGCTATAGTCCCGAACAGTTTCCCTACATAGACTCCTGGTTAGGTATATGTGAGAAGCAGCCCTCCTGGATGAAGCGTTGCTGTGAGGGACAGAGTAAAATTATGTTAGCAACTGCCACGAGAGTCCCTGCCAGGAAAGAGAAGCCCCCTATTTATGTAGCCCAAGAGTCTCCAGAGATCCCAAAGTATCCACCCGCCTTTCTGTATACTCCAGTCCCATCAGCAACACCCCAAGTACCCCCATTAGTACCCCGAGTAGGTGCCTCCACCCGAGCAACCACCTCCAAAACTTGAAGAGCAGACCCCTCCCCGCAGAAGTTGGAGCCCTAGTCCTGAGCAGCGCTCTGATGAGGAACAATCATCCCCCAATGAATCCGCTAGTGGAGGGTCAGATGCCAGTCCAGGGCCATCCACTAGTTCAGACACCGGTAGTAGAGCCACCCCCAGGTCCGCTAATCTGCGTTACATCCTTAGAAGCAGAAAAGCGGGCCCGAAAGAAGTCCGCCAACTGCCGCTGCGGCAGGTCCCAGGATTACCCATTCAAAATGACGAGGGTCAGGTTGTGACCGGACCGACCAGTCTAGTTTATGTGCCTTTCTCCACAACAGATTTATTGAATTGGAAAACGCATTATGCCTCCTATACTGATAAGCCCAAAGATTTGACAGAGTTAATGACTAGTATTATGCAAGCTCATCAGCCCACCTGGTCTGACTGTCGCCAGCTCTTGGCTACCCTCTTTACTACTGAGGAGCGGGCACGGATAGTGTGAGCAACCACTAAATGGTTGGAAGAGAACCCTGAAGTTGGAAGAAACCTAGATCTAGATCCCCGGCAGGCAGCAGCCGTGGATTTCCCCAATGAAGATCCCGGGTGGGACCCAAATAGTGATGTAGGAGAAAAAGCCCTCACCCGGTTTCGCCAGGCTCTACTGCAGGGCCTAAAGAAGGGAGGCCAGAAAGCTATGAATATTGGAAAAGTAGCGGACGTTCTTCAGCGCCCAGATGAGAGTCCAGCTGCTTTTTATGAACGATTAACTGAAGCCTATAGACTTTACACCCCCTATGATCCAGCAGCCCAGGAGAATTTACGCATGGTAAATGCTGCTTTTGTGAGTCAGTCCCAGGGAGACATAAAACGAAAACTGCAGAAATTAGAAGGATTTGCGGGCATGAACTCAGCACAACTAATGGAAGTCGCACAAAAGGTATATGTGAATCATGATGAAGAATGCAAAAGGGAAAGTGAAAGAAGGATGAGGAGAAAAGTGGATCTGCTCGCTGCAGCACTAGTGGAAGGACGCGGAGGAGGATATCCTAACCAAAGAGCCAGAGGACGGGGAAGGGGCCGAGGGAGCTCTCGGCCCCCCTTAGGTGCAAATCAGTGCGCTTATTGTAAAGAGGAAGGACATTGGAAGGATACATGCCCGAACATGAACTCCGCCCCCTGGAGGGGACACGGGAGCGCTAGGAGAGGAGGGGGGCGATTCCAGCAGCAAGGGGGGATGCAGCGCGCACAGTTTCAACAGTTCTAGCAGAATGAGACTGCCGTGCAGGGAGTGGCAGTCACCGAAGCAGATTTCATGGATGATAAGGACTAGGCCAGACCGGGCTCCAAGGTCCGCCCCACCTGGAGTATGGGCAGAGAATAATCCACCTGGCCTAGCAAAGAATATAGCTCCTGTACTTGTTACCCTTAAGCCAGGAGCAGAACCAGTGCATGTGCGTCAGTATCCCCTCCCACGACCAGCAATTGAAGGTATTCATCGCCACCTGAAGAAATTACTGCAGTATGGACTTCTTAGAGAATGCCAATCACCCTGGAACACCCCCCTTCTCCCAATCAAGAAGCCTGGGACAGGTGACTACCGCCCAGTGCAGGATCTACGTCAAGTGAACAGTGCAGTTGAAACCATACATCCAGTAGTACCAAATCCCTACACCCTCCTGGGACTGATTCCAGCAGAAGCCACTCATTTCACTGTTTTGGACTTAAAAGATGCCTTTTTCTGTATACGCCTGGCAAAGGCCAGTCAGCATTTGTTTGCTCATAGCCACCAACAATGAAACAGATTGTGTGCACGTTACCCCAAGAACCTCAAGATGCTAGCCCTCAACAGGGCATTATTCATAGGAAAATGACTTTTGCTGCTAGCCTTCTCCGGGGCATTACTAATAGGAATACCTCTACCTTATGTCTCTACCTCCTTAGTAGTCCCCTGGCAATGTTTACAGTTAGCCCATGCCCTGCAGATACAATGGAAGTTACACACAGCCTATAGGCCCCAGAGTTCAGGGAAAGTAGAGAGAATGAATCGTACCCTGAAGTCTCAGATATCCAAACTTTGTCAGGAAGCCCACCTGAAGTGGCCCCAAGCTCTCCCCATTGCCCTTCTCCGAATACGTTCAGCCCCCATCACGCCATTAGGAGTATCCCCATTTGAGATTTTGTATGGGAGGCCCCCGCCTATAGTACAGGGGATAAGAGGGAATATGAATCAGATTGGATCAGAAATCACTAGGCAAGAATTGTTGGCTCTAAGTTCTGTTTTGCAGAGCCTTCATACCTGGGTGCAGGACCAGTTGCCTATCAATCTAACAGAGCCCTTGCATCCTTTCAAGCCTGGAGCATTGGTGTGGGTAAAGGAGTGGAAGAAGACACCGCTGGCGCCTCATTGGAAAGGGCCATACATCGTTTTGCTATCCACCCCAACAGCCGTTAAAGTGGCCGAGTGAAGCCAGCAACAATTCCTGAGAGTCGCCCCTGGACTTCGATCGCTAATCCTGCAGCACCATTGCGCCTCACGTTGCAAAGAAAAGATCCGTCATCATAAAGACTTTGCCACCCTGCTCCTGAAAGAGATGTCCTTCAGTTTTGTATCACCCTATCAGTCCTTATCTATCTACCTCAATCAACCATTATCTACCTCAGTAATCATCAAAGACTATAATCACGATGATTACCAATTGCTGCTATTTCCTTCTTGCGGTAGCCCTAGGACTCTTGAGAACCACTCTTGCCTTGCCCCCTTGTGCGGCCTGTATAACTACCACCCGAACTGGAATGCAAGTCATTCAGACTCTACTCTATCACTCTTACTATACTTGTACCGGTGTAGTCAGCCGGTGTATCTATAATGGTACAGAACTGAATGTTTGCACAAAGGGAAAGACTCGTACTTGCTTCAGACCTCGCCAGAATCCATCTTACTATGTCCTGGAACTGAGATGGAATGATGAAGATGGAGCCCTTATCAACGCTACAAGTCAACTCTCTGATCCTAACCAACCTGCTTACCTGTATTTTGATGCTTGTGACTTGATTAATAGAAATAATTATTACAGGTGTGGATCATGGGAGCAAGCTTACTATTATGATGAGAAGTATATGTGTCCTGAAGGTGCGTACAACTGGGGAATATGCACTGGGATACATTCCCCAACAACATATAGCAAATCATCAGAAGCAGACTATTTCTGTCCGAAATGAGATTGTGTGTACTATGCTACTTGGTCTGGAAGCCCTACAGGACAGACTGGAGATGATCGCAAGGCGCTGCTGGAAAGATTACCCTTACTGAAACCTGAACAGTGCAAGAAAAGCGCCTGCAATCCCCTACGACTTCAGATCTTCGACCCCAGCCAGTGGAAGCAAGGATTTCGATTCGGCCTGCGCATAGCAGGAGGTGGAACTGATCCTGGAACCATTATATTCATTCAGCTGAATGTAAAGACTCATGTTTCTTCACCATATCGCATACATCATACCTTCTACGAGGCCATGAAGGCAGAATTTGTTGTTCCCCACACCTCGCAGAATTTGTTCATCGAACTAGCTGGAGCTGTGGCATCCAACCTCCAGATCTCGGACTGTCTCTTTTGTGAAGGAACTCAAATGGGAGACCAGTTGCCTTGGGAAGCACAAGAACTGAACTATTCTGTACCTTATAACCAAACTGATGTGCATAATACTACCAATGAATGGGTCCTAGCCCACTCCATAGTGGGTAGACTGTGTTTTGTACGAGCAGGACCACAATTGACTGCATTGGTAGGACAATTAGTCTGTTTGAACCAGAAATATTACAATGCCACAACTGGAAAGACTTCTTGGTGGTCAGGTGCCAATACTCCAGAACCTTCTAATCCTCTGATCATCTTTCCTTATTTGGCCACGATATGGACAAATCTGGCTACACACAGCACTTGGCAAGCTCCACCTGGATTATATTGGATTTGTGGCACCCGAGCATATGCTAAACTCCCTGCCAAATGGGGAGGAGCGTGTGTTCTCGGAACAATACTGCCATCTTTCTTTCTTTTGCCCCTTTCCCACGGAGAACAATTGGGGTTCCCTGTATATCCTGCATATCCCTGTATATAAAAGTCGACAGAAACGAGAAGCTCTCAGAATTGGCCAGTGGGACAAATGGGATGCAACCTCTGAAGAATGGCCACCAGAGAGAATTGTTTCTTACTATGGACCTGCTACCTGGGCGTAAGATGGTTCTTGGGGCTACCGCACCCCTATATATATGTTAGATCGTATTATACGTTTGCAAGCTGTTGTTGAAATTATAACCAATGAAACTAGTAGAGCACTAACCTTGTTAGCTAAACAAGCCACTCAGATGCGTACAGCCATTTACCAGAACCACTTAGCTTTAGATTATCTGCTTGCAGCTGAGGGAGGAGTATGTGGCAAGCTGAATTTAACTAACTGCTGCTTGCAAATAGATAATGAAGGACAGGTTGTAGAAGACATAGCCAATCACATGCGAAAGCAAACTTATGTCCCAGTCCAAACGTGGCATGGCTTGCAACTAGATGGCTGGTTTGGTTCTTGGGTTTCAGGCCTAGGCGGCCTGAAGACACTTGTCATACTTGTATTCTTGATTGTAACTGTTTGCTTATGTATCCCATGTTTCCTTCCCCTATGCTTGCGTATGCTACGCTCCATTATTGATAATAGTCTTGACCGCAGAGAAGCAGCACAAATATTAGCAACATGGGATTACTACCGTATACCCCGAAGTGCTCCTTCTACTATAGTTTAAAGTACTGCCATATATATATGTGTGATTAGATTCTCACCCTTTCTTGTGTGCGGGTGTGAATAATCAAAAGGGGGGAATGTGATAGGCGATGGCCTAGTAAGTAGCTGAGGCCTGTCAGCTAGGCCTGAAGCCCTCTCCCCTGCTTTAGAATATTATTGCTGACTTTGGAATATTACAAAAATACCAGTAGCTGTTAGCAAAACCGCTCTGCTCTGCTTCTGATAAGCAAAAGTAAAACTTTTCCACTGTTTATTGTTTTGATAAGCACAGATGTCTTTTCAGTGGTATGCTGCTCCATTGTATCTTTGCTAGATGTGCTGCGACCTTGCAAGAAGAATGAAAAAGCAGAAAAGTGTTAGAATGTTATGTCTGAAGTTTTGAGCCATGGCGAGAGAGATATGCTCGGGGGGGGGGGGGAACAGGGGGTAAGACAAGTCACAGATGGCTATTGGATGACAGTAGCTGGGCCACCAAGACCAATGAGGAGGTTGACCTGTATTAGATTGGGGAAGAAAGGTATATATGTCATTTTTCTGAGCTCTGGGCTCAGCCATTTTGTATGTATCATTATCTGAGTCTGTGCACATTAAACTGGCTTGAATTCTAGTCAATAGACTCCAGGTTTTATTGGTTGCGGACACTTCACTATTACAAGAAGGGTAGCATCAATGGTGTTTACTCTGAGGATAAGTGTTGCTGCAGGGATCAATCCTTAGTCTGATTCTTTTTAACATTTTTGCAAGACATTTTTGCAGGACTATTGTGGAAGGACTGTTGGGTAAGTTTTGCCTCTTTGAGGGTAATGCCAAAATCTACAATAGGGTAGGCACCCTGGAAGGTGTAAATAGCATGAAGAGGGAACTAGTAAAGCTTGAAGAATAGCCTAGAATTTGGTAGCTAAAATGTAAAGCAAATAAAACTAAAAGGAGCAGCTGCAAAGGTTAGAGGTTTACATCAAGTATGTGTATTTTTTAAAAACATTATCTTGGAAGCCCAGATCAGATGTATTCCACACTTTAAGAAAAGTGGAAGGAAGGCCAAAAAACTGCCAGCATGGTTTAAAAGTGAGGTCAGAGAGGCTGTTGTAGCCAA
Source organism: Ichthyophis bannanicus (assembly GCA_033557465.1). Classification (NCBI taxonomy): domain Eukaryota; kingdom Metazoa; phylum Chordata; class Amphibia; order Gymnophiona; family Ichthyophiidae; genus Ichthyophis; species Ichthyophis bannanicus. Next base: position 924,347,432 of record CM066031.1, on the reverse strand, counting down.
AAAAGCATCTGTCAAGAAATGGAAAAAGGAGTCAAATGACAAAAATGGAAAACAACATAAGCACTGGCAAGTTAGATGCAAAGCAGTGATAAAGCAGGCAAAAATGCATAATAAAAATGCCTTCAAGTACATTTTTTATCAAAAAAACCTGTGAGAGAGTAAATTAGAACATTAGATGATAGAAGGGTAAATGGTGCGCTAAGGGAGGACAAGGACATAGCATAGAGACTGAATGAATTATTTGCTTCAGTCTTTACTGAAGAAGATGTATGGAAGTTACCAGTGGTGGGATCTAAACTGCCAAGGAACCGGTTTGGTTCCAGCCCTACTACATGCATGATGGCTGGGTTGCTGCAGTTGTATGCTTGGGCTGCTGCCCTCCACTGAGGATATGCAACTCCCTGGTAGTCTAGTGGCCTGATCCCCTGCCTGACAATGTTTTGACAGCATCGGGAGCATCTCCTGATGCCACTCTCTCCTGTAGGGTTTAAGTACTAACTGGTAGAGGTTAAGTATGATAGATTTGGGGTTAAGTATGATAGATTTGCTTTTAATTTTTAAGTGCTAAGGATTAATAATGTTCCTGGTTCATAATCACTTAATGGCTGCCCTGAATCTCACAAAAGAACAACAGCCACGCTGCTATAACATGTGAGCCAGCATTCAGGCCTTTGCAAGAAGAGATCCAGCACCGGAAAGAACCATATAAGGAGATATTATGAGCCTTGCAAGGTGCCAGTTTGGGCTGGAGAGTCTAGACTTGGGCCTACAAGGTGATATCAGATAAAGGCCTGTAAGGTCTATATGCACAGAAAAACATACACAGGAAACCACAAAGCTACCAACATATATGCTAGGCCAGGCTCTGAAGAAAGCAGATTAGCTGGATCATGGTTGGTGAGTATGGGAGGAGGGGGGCCAGGAGGGATTTTGCAACAGGAACTAAGGGGAGAAAAAGGCAATAATAGGAAATAGGGGGGGGGAGGGGGAGAGAACACAAAGGAATAACTCTGGGGACTGTATGCAGAAAAACGGAAGAGAAAAAAGGTATAAATGTAACATGCTTTTTATATTCAGGGGGGAGAGTTGCATTCTTGAGGTGCCTAGTGCCCGATAGAACTCTCTTCCCCCATTTGCCTGTATTTGGTCATCAGTTATCTAATAAACAAAGACTCTGATTGCACCTGTACTGACTTTTTGGATCTGATCATTGCAGGTAATTAGTAATAATAACAATTAGGTTGTGGTCCATTACTCCCGACGCCATCAAAACATTGTCAGACAGGGATATTTCCACAACTGCAGAGCCGGCACTTTAACACCATGTTCGGCCTGATTCAGCAAACATGAGCCAAAACATGAACCAGTTAGCATGAATCAAGCCAAACTGGCCAAATCCCATGCCTGAAATGGTATTTAAAGGTGATGTATTGGAAGAACTGAAAGAATTTTCGATAAACTGGGAAGATGTATTTCAATTATTTGATAAACTGAAGAGGAACAAATCATCTGGACTGGATGGTATACATCTAAGGGTGTTGAAAGAACTGAAATCTGAGACTGTAGACCTACTACAGTATTAGTAATCTGTGAACTATCATTAAAATTATCTGTAGCACCTGAAGATTGGAGAATGGACAATGTAATGCCAATTTTTAAAAAGGGCTCCAGGGGTGATCTGGGAAACTACAGACCGTGAGCCTGATGTCAGTACCAGGCAAAATGGTACAATCCACTGGCAAGCTGAAATTTTAGCGGCTACTGCAGTAAGGGAGTGAACGCAGGCAGCATCACTGTTGTGTTTAGGTCCCCTGACGAAAAATTTGAAACGTCAGTCGGTACCAGGATTGAACGTTGGGATATTGACAACTCGAGAAGATTTTGAGCTGATTCTGCCCAGAAGCTGAGTATTTCTTCCTTTAAGATTACTAAAGAAAGTTCATGGTAGAACAGCTTTAAGCTTCTAATAAGGATTCTAAATTGCACACTACGCTGGCAGTGGGTCATTGATGTGATAAAACACCATCATAAAATATAGGGTGTAGACCCGGTTTTTGAGGTGTTCCTTTTAACTGAGACCTTATCTGCTAGCTGTAATAGTGGTTGATTCCCCCTCACGAGAGGAAGTTGAACGATAACAGTTACAATTGTAGTTATGGAAGGACAGACTAGATAGACCATGTGGTCTTTTTCTGTTGTCATATTTCTATGTTTCTATGACATTTTTCAAACTTTGTACAAAAAAAATACAAACTCAGATAGTCACATCATCAAAGTATAAACAAAAAAGAAACAATAAAAGAATAATAATGAGAATGAATACTCAAGCCCACATCACGAGGTAGCCAAAACTCGAATAATTCATCAATGGTAGAGATAAAAGAAAATAAACATAAACCAAAGCAGTGATTCAATTAGATGCACATTATACTAAGCTGTTTAAATGCAACAATGAACTAAGACAATGGGTTAACCCTCTTTCCCTTCCTAAAACCTCTCTAATAAAACAGGGTCGAGGAAAGTATAATGAATTCCCTGGTGCAGAATTAAACATGTACATGGAAACTTTTAAAAAAGTGGCCTCAAGGGCTAATACTATTGGCTGAAGGTTTAAAAAAATCTTCCAGTGAAGTTATGTATCCCTAGAGTCATCTGGGAATGCATTAACAGGCTGACCACAGAAAGAAACACTCTTACACTGAAAGAAATATTTTAAAACATTAGACTTAGCCAGCAGAGATACAAACGTTACAAGCAGTGTAGCAAGAGAAGGTATTTCATTAATTGATGATTCAAGAAAGGCGGAAAAGTCTAAGGACTCAGCTGTGGAAAGCTGGTCCAGATCTTTCAGCTTCCTTTTCCCACCCCAAACAGCTTTAGGCAAGTAATAAATATTTGCCAAAGGAGGTGGTATCCGAAAAAAGATAAGATCTCCTTAAAATATTTATGAAGCAACTGTATAGGTGACAGAAACCTGGTATAAGGAAAATTAAGAAAACAAAGCTTACCGGCTCTTAAGGTGTTCTCCTGTGCCTCCAACTGATATTGGAGGAGCAAGGATCCACTAACAGGAGAAACAGGTGCTGCTTGTGAAGCAGTAATCTTTTCAGCCTGTTTCCCACTACTATCCAACAACTCCGTAATTTTAACCTCCTGCTCCTCCAACTTGGCAGTAGTAACCACAGAGAACTTGGAGATCTGTTGAAAAGCATTGGATAAGGATAAATCAATTTGCGAAACAACCTGCCAGATATCATTTAAAGTAACCTCTGCCTGCAAGGATGCCAAGGCAGATGGCAAGGAAAGAGAAATTGGTGCTAGAAGTGGAAATAGCTGTCTCTCCAACTCGAGAGTGCCCAACTGAGAAGGAGGGCAAGATGCTGCCATGGGACCACCAAAACTGGGAGGACCCCAGAAGCATCAAATTCAGATAAACAGCTGGGCAGAGTCACCACTTTCAGGTAAAAAAGATCTTTCAGATTCAGTCAACGGAATCAATAGTTTAACATGTTGATGCATAGGACCAGGTACCTTAACTGCTTTCTGGCATTCTGAATGCCAAATCTTCTTCTTTTTCAGCCCCATACAATGAAAATGATCCTTTCATGTGGCCAATGCACCAAAGAGGTGCTCAAGTGGCCTGTTCAGGTCTGCTTCCACGTCCCACGGAGCCGGAGGAGCCTAGATCATTTATAGATCTCCTGCCCTGACATCACCGGGGTGACTCTGCTGATGCCTGGAGTGTCTACAGCAGTCTGGCAAGAGTGTTGGTCCCCACCTGTAGTAACAGGGTCTGGATCCTTTATAGGACCTCTGCTTCAACATTACTGGGGTGCCTCTGCCAATGCTGGGAGTGTTTGCAGTAGTCTGGTAGGAAGAGTGTTTGTTTCCAACTGTAGTGACAGGGCCTGGACCTTTTATAGGCCTCCTGCTCCGATGTCACCGGGGTGTCTCTGCTGTTGCTGTGAGTGTCTGCAGCAGTTTGGTAGGAAGAATGTTAGTTCCCCAGTTAGGGCTCTTCAACTTGGAAAAGAGACAGCTGAGGGGAGATATGATAGAGGTCTATAAATTTATGAGTTATCTGTAAAGTTATCTGTAAACTTAAGACAGATTCTATCTGTCTGAGTAAAATTTTGTTGTATGTAAACCGCACTGATAACAAAGAGCGTGGTATATAAGAACTGTTAAATAAATTAATAAATAAATAAATGAGTGGAGTAGAATGTGCAAACATAGATAGATTGTTTACTCCATAAAAAAATAGAAAGACTAGGGAACATGCAATGAAGCTACAATGTAACTCATTTAAGAGAAATAAGAGAAAATATTTTTTCACTCAACATGTAATCAAACTCTGGAATTCGTTACCGGAGGATGTAGTAAAAGCTGTTAGTGTAGCTGGGTTTAAAAAAGGTTTGGACAAGTTCCTGGAGGAAAGGTCCATAAACCATTATTAAAGAGGATCCAGTTAATTTACTGCTTTCCCCAGGACAAGCACTGTGGAATCTATGTAACTTTTTGGGAACCTACCAGGTAACTGTGTCCTGGATTGTCCACTGTTGGAAACAGGATATTGGACCTGATATACCTTGGTCTGAGCCAGTATGGCATTTCTTATGTTCTTAAGTTCTTATGAGTTGAAAAAAAAACAAGACAGCAGTACTGTATAGGGAGTGAAATACTTCAGGGCACATAAGATAGACAAATTGGTAAAAAAAAGTGACAGCAAAAGTCAGAAGGATATAAAATGTACTAAAAACCTTTTAAGAGCTCCCAGGCAGAGAGCTGTAATTTAAAAAGCCACAAACTCTTACCTTTGCTCCTGTTAGGAATGCCTATACCCTGTTGGTTTTTCCCTGCTAGGTGTGACACCTGTCCCACTCCCTGCTTAATCTAGTTGCCACCAGTGTGCAGTTAGAGATAAATATGCATGTGTGGCATTTTGACTTGTCCAAATACCACCTGTAAAATGGATGTTCCTCCCTTCTGCCTTTTCCAGCTGTACCTTCATCTGGGCATGACACTGAGTGAACAGAGTGGGAATCACCTTTTTACTAAAATGTTGTCCTGCTGGACACTTTTTATTTGGGAGCTAACAGATGGAGCAGCCACTTAAACTCCACATTCTCCATATTCTCCAATGGTGACAGGAGCTGGGCAGCCAGGTTAACAGACTGACTGCTACTAGACCATTCCCTTTTTGTCTGTTAAAATTCAACAGTCTCACATTATTACCACAAATATATTCTCCAAATGTGCTAAGTAATTATGTATTAATAAAGTATCAAGGGTTTATTTCCCACTGGCACTCCTTGTGACCTTGGGCAAGTCATGTTATTCTCTATTGCCTCGGAAGAAAAGGCTTGGCAATCTACTTCTGGCGATACATTGCCAAGAAAACCTAAAGGCAGCTGGGTTGCCAGGAGTAGGCACTGACTTTAAGGCACTAAAAGAAAAAAAACCTATCTGCAGCATAAGTAAACCCTAACACTTCACATGACATATCCATCTTCTCCAATGTCTTTTCCACTAGCTGAAATTTTAATCCTAAAATTGCAATTTCTGAATAGTTTCCTGAGAAAAAGCAGCTATCTGTTCCCCAGTTCCCTTAAGAAGAGAGTTACTCATAATAGAGGGGGGCTGACCTGCATGGAGTAGCAGGTTACAACCCTAAAAACAGGCATAGAGGGTGAGGGGGGGGGTGAACTGTATAGAGCTGCAGTTACAACCACTCTAGCCACCTTACTGAGAAAATTAGATGGACCATACTGTTCTTTAACTGCTGTCATATACTCTGTTACTATGTTACTCTGTGAAACTGTCCTCCAAATGTCTTGCAGGATTATTGTATTTTAGCAGATCTTAGCAATTGCCTCAGAAACTTGTAGAGGTAATTCAAACTTTGAAACTTGTATCCTTTTAGGCATTGGCTCCTCTAAGGAACCCAAAGGTGGCTACATGTCTCCAGAATCTATAACTTGTACTGGGGAGCTGGGGTCCATCGAGTTAACCAGCTTCATTCCCGGTAGAGGGGGGATGTGTCCTATCTATGGGGCTCAACATTGCCCTAGATAGGGGGTGAAGGTGTGGCTTAAGGGACTTGCTGCACTTTCATTATCAGCATCTCCCATCTTGCAAAATGGTGGTGTCTGGCCCCACACGGTGCATCCTAGAATGCACCGGGTAAGGTCAGACTGCCATATAAGCCATAATCTACCCAGGATGCACTGCGTTGGGCCAGACACTGCCATTTTGCAAGATGGGTGACGCACAGTGAAAGCGTATAGGCAGTGCTCAGCTTAAGGTGCATTTGAGGGTCGTCAGACCACCAGGTAGGGGCCTCTAGACCATCAGGTTCTGTTTTTTATTTAATGGGGGGAGGGGCCACTAGACCACCAGGTTCTTCTTTTATTTAGAGGGGAGGGGCCACTAGACCATGTGCATGCATATGAGCCATCTCAGCGTTAAACTGGGAGAGCAAGCCAAACACATGTGCTAATTTGGCTAATTTGCAGAGCAGCCCCTGTAGTATTTTGATGGCATTGGAGGATGATTGGGGCATTGGGAAAAGCCCCCAATGCCATCAAAAAACTGTCGGGGGTCGTGCCCAAAAACAAAATTATCTCTAGTGGTCCAGCAGCCCCGATCCCACCCCCGACGGTATTTTGATGGCATCAGGAAAGGTCCCTGATGCCATCAAAATACTGTTGGGGGCTGTGCCTGACAATAAAATGATTCCTGGTGATCTAGCGGCCCCTTCCCCCCATTAAATAAAAAAAGAACCTGGTGGTCTAGAGGCACCTATCTGATGGTCTGGTGGCCTCCAAATGCACCTTAAGTGGGAGCGCTGCCTACGCACTCCCATTCTGCATCTCACATCTTGCAAAATGGTGGTGTCTGGCCCAGCGCGGAGCATCCTAGGATGCACCAGGTGAGGTCAGACTGCCATATAAGGCTTAATCTACCACTTATGGCAGTCTGACCTCATCCGATACATCCCAGGATGCATCACATGGACCAGACACCATCATTTTGCAAGATGGGCAACATAGAGTGGGAACGCATAGGCAGCACTCCCACTTAAGGTGCATTTTGGAGCAACCAGTCCACCAGGTAGGGACCTGTAGACCATCAGATTCTGTTTTTTATTTAATGGGGGGGGGGAGGGGCCACTAGACACCAGGTTCTTCTTTTATTTAGGGGGGATACAAAACCACCAGGTTCTTCTTTTATTTAGGGGGGGAGGGACCACTAGACCACCAGGGATCATTTTATTATGGGGCATGGCTCCCGATGGTATTTTTATGGCATTGGGGGCCTTTCCCAGTGCCATCAAATTACTGTTGGCAGTGGGATCAGGGTCGCTGGACTACCAGGATTAATTTTATTGTTGTGCACATCCCTTGACAGTATTTGATGGCATCAGGGGCCTTTCCCGATGCCATCAACATAATGTTGCAGGTGGGATTGGGGCCTCTGGACCACAGGGATAATTTTATTGTCGGCACGTGCCCTGACAGTATTTTCTTGGCTTCGTAGACTTTTCCCGATGCTTGATCATCTGAGGAGGAGATGATCTAGGCATCGAGGAAAGTACCCTATGCCATGAAAATACTGTCAGGGGCATGCATTAGAGGTTTACTTCTACTCAGACCCTGAAGTAAAAATGTTGTCGCTGTTGCTGGTTGCGAAATCCCCTACACCTGTCTCTGCCTGTCTCTGCATTGGGCATAACTATGATTTGCATACCAACCCAGCTGATTAATAGATTTGAATAATTGAAGTTCATTTAAATGCACCTGGCATTAGTTGGGCACTAGTTCTTCCACTGGCATTTATGTCTGTTTCCTGCATTTGCGGAATCGTTAAAAATGCTTAAAGGTAGTGTTAGGAGCGCATAAAGCCTGCGCTATGCTTTCTGCATCAGCCTGTATGGCAGCAGTGAACCTCAATCCTAAGCCTAGGTATGTATAGTATAGTCTTAGGGGCATGTTTACTAAAAACCGCTAATTTGCGCGCCGCAAAATAGCGCACTAAAAGCAGTACTTAAGAGCACTTAAATGGCCCGTAAACGTGCGGGTCACCACCGCACGCGTGCGCGTCACACGAACGCGCCCCGCACAAGTACGGGCCCGCAAATGTCCGATAGAGGCGTGGAAAGGCTAACGGAGGGCGGAGGAAGGCTCCGGAGGGGCGGAGAGACGGGGCGTATGGGCAGGGAAGGGGAGGGGAGAGGCGCCCCGCACATTATCGGGGCTGAATTCGCAAGTAAAAAATAGCGCGAGTGAAACACTCGCGGTACAGGCCATGTAAAGGGAAGGGAAACCATTTTCGTCAGCAATGTACACCTAAACCGGGGAAACCTTCAAAACGTGAGCAGTGTGATACATGTGCACAGCACAAAAGTGCAATTACAAATATCAAATGACCACCACAGAAATAGTACAAAGAGGAGGTCAGCTGGGGAACAGTGATAGTAAAGGGCAAAACCAAAAAACACACCCAGGAAAGCACCAAAAATATAAATGAATTATGGAACGGTCTACGGAGCGGAGACCTTTCCCAACACACATTTCCTTGTTACGTACGTTCCCTGTGAGTGGTGTTTATGGTTGCCCATCAATAGCAAGGTTGCCCAGTTTGTTTATATATCAACCCCCGTCTGCGGTGGTCAGTTCCGGGGTTTAGTTGCACGTTTGTCACCAGACAGTGTGAATGAGCCCACAGTAAAAATGTGCAGAGCAGGGTTTGCGACTCCATCCTGCCAGGTTAACTATCTCCAGGGACTGCACTGTCTCTGTGGACACACTGTGGTGCAGCGGACAGAGCCACTACCTCTAGGACCATAAGGCATAGGATCAAATCCCAGCTGGGGCCCATGCCAGCCCAGTTCCTATGTTTTACCCACCACTAAACAAAGATAGCACAGACACCCCTGTATTGCAGGGAACATAAGCATGGTGCAAACACCCATATTTTGCCCTACCCCGCACACACCCCATAACAATGGGCATTACCCACAGCCCAGTCCCCCACATCCAGTCCCGGAGTGCCACAATGCAATCAGGGCATATGCATTCCCTGAGAGTAGGAATGCCATCATGTTGGCGGACGAGTACAGGTGGTGGAGGGGGCAGTGGCTGCTAGCCACAGAAGACAGTGGCCTAGCCATGTGCAGGCTGGCACCGTCCACTGCAACAGACAGGCCCTGTCGGATGTACAGTCATGGACTGCCCAGGGAATCAAGCACATCTGTGGCAACACAGTGGCACACTGCACACAGACAGTGTGTGCAAGAACAGAAGGTCACAGGTTCAAAGCCCTGCCAATCCTCTCCACATATCTTTACCCACAACTAATCCGTGATAGTAAGGACAAACCATTATTGCTGGGGACATACGCATTGCTCATACGCCAATTTTACACCCCACTGATCACAGACACCATGATGAGGGGCATTACCTAGAGCAGAGTCTCACAAATGCAGTCCCAGAGGACCACACACCATTCAGGTTCAATGCTGCCGCCCATACAAATGCCAGTGCTGTATATCTCTGCACCACCCCCATGGCATGTAGATGTAGCTAATGCATATTCATGAGGGACAGCAGGAAAACGCAAACAGTGTGTTGCAACCCTGGGCTGGATTTGGGAACCTCAGCCGTAAAGCAGCAGCCAACAGGGGCAGACACACCCACACCCACACCCACACCCACAGGCCCCAATGGCCAATGCCCCCTGGAGAGGCAGGACATCGGGCCTTGTGTGCATCTCACAATACTAGCATGTGAATACCTTAGCAATGTCACTCTACACCTGGGTATACGGTACACAGCTTCCAAACACTTGCTCTGAGTACTGGCAGATAGATATCCCTACGTCACGCACATTCTGCTCCTTGAGCTCCATCATGACAATCTGTCTGTTGACTGCAGTGGGTGCATCAGGTCTGGTCTCTGATAGCGTTTACCACCCTGGGGAGTGACTCAAAACAGTATTGCTACCATATCCATGCCTGTACTGTGCCCAGGACTGGTGTGGTGGCTAATGCTGACAAACGCCTCTACAGTAGCACAATGCTGGCATACGTGTGGGAGTGTGTGTGTCTGTCTATACAGTGTGTGTTGGCTGCAAACACCTTCCACAGCCCACACTGCCAGCACTGTTGCCAGTATTGGCCTGCCAATGTGCATAATGAGCAGCAAGGTACCATGGGTATAGCTCTGACAGGGCGGGTTGGCCAGGATGCATCTGCACAGGGCAGAGGGCACTGACTGGGATAGTGTAGTGGTTGCCCACCACCTACACATACATGGTGGCCTCTGTATGTGCTGCTGGGGTTGCACTCCACCCTGACTGTGCAGTGAAGACAACATGGCTAGGCACCCCCATAGTGAATGATAGTATGTCTCCCATGTGATATATATGGGTTTTGTGTCAGGGCCCAGTCAATGACTTAACTGCTGGTGTGCACTGCCATCCCAGTTCTGGGTGCATGCATTTCCAACAGGACTAACTAGCAGACATATGTCAGCTGGTGTGTGTCCTGATGGAGCGCCGTGCAGTGGCTGATGGCTTGCTGTAGGCAAAGATCAGATAGTGGTGGGGTGCAACTTAGCATATCAAGGCCTAATGTCTGTCAGATATTGTGTTATGGATGTGTATGGAGTTGCTGTGACAGCGCTGTAGGGTGTCTCTCCCACAGCAGGACTGGGGTTGATGGTCCACCCTACTGCTACCATTGCAGGGAGGTAGCATGATGATAAGAGACCCTGCTTTCCAACCTGAGGGGGAGAAATGGTGGTAAAGAGCCCACCTAGGTCTCACATAAGGGGTGCCCCTGACTCTGCCCGACAGAGATATCCAAGGTGTCTCTGCAGAAACAACCTATCTCACAGAGTAATAGTGCTGTGAAGCTCTGGCATGGCCTCATTCTGCCACGGAGGTTGTGGTGGACCTGGTCCTGGGTGCCTCCACGCACACTCAGGGTGAGCACAGTACCCGCACAATGTGACGGTGTGTAGCTACTCTGTGCCAGTACAACACCCACTCAGTACACCCTACCAGGCCGAGGTGCTGTGTGGGTGCACATGGACACTCCCTCCTACCAAGCTGTGGAGATGCCGGGGTGCATTCCCGATCCTGTGTCTATCTGTGGACAGTTGATTTGCATGTGCAGTGCATCATGGGTATGGGTGGACTAACCCTATCCTGGCTACCACAACAGACTGTCTGTGTGGTGACATGCAGGCTCTCTGCAGCCAGCCAGGGGCTTGCTGGCAGCTATAGAGCTGTAGGCCAATGGGTACCTCATTGCCTGTGAAGTCAGAGGTCATGGGTTCAAACCCACAGTGGTGTAATTTTGTAGGGCGGTGCATAGGTATTTAACATTTAATGTGCAGATGTTGCTGGCAGCAAATCAACCCACAGCGTACTATACCCACATGGTGCCCTTGAGTGTGGTTGATAGGGCACACAATAGGCCATCTTTTAGTTTAGGTCCATATGAGGTGCACTAGTCTCTATCCGGAGACACAACATATATCGTGCCCTATAGGGGACATGCAAGGGTGCCTTGGCGGACAGTGCACTCTAACATGTGCCTCATGAGCTGCCTCATGTCAACATGATGTGCGAGTGCGTTTGGTAGCTGTGCTAAATAAAGGAAAACGAAAAGCCACCCTACAGCACTACTCACCAAAAACATACTGCCTCAGCCAGCCCTGTGCACTGAGCACTGTGAGGGATCGAACCCCTGATCCGTGCACCATTGGTCAGTGTACCCACCATTGTGCTGTGTCCCTGTTACTGTGCTGACACATCAGTACGCCGCCTCATGGCCATCTGCGCGCGGCCCTAAGCTGCTCACAATGAACAGTTTGCCGCACACTGCCGCCCCAAAAAACAGTGCGCCGCTTCATGCCGCCAAGAATGAATAGTGCGCCGCCTGCTGCTGCTCAAAATTAACACTGCTCCGCCCTATGCCGTGCAAAAGTAAGATGCCCCCTAAAACACCTCTACCTATTAAAGGTGATGCCTCAGTCAGGCGTTTACGTTGTGCACAAAGGGGGTTTGAACACATGGCCCCTGCACCATTGGTCGGTGTCCCCACCATTGTACCACAGCTCTGTTGATATTGTGGTAGGCGACGGCCTATGATCCATGCTAATTGAACTAAGCAGACAGGCCTAAGCAGCTTGACCTGAAACTGAAGCCTGTAGTTAGGCCCAGAGGAATGAAAACCCCCCTGAATGATGACACCATAGAATTGAAACTTAACTCAGTTTAACTGAACATAGCTAAGCAGAAACGAAACTTAGAAAATATAGAAAAACAAGTTTAATTGGTACTGATAAGGTGTGCTATGCTTCTATGGAATTAATTAACTCTGCAAAAAGCAAGGTTACAGTGCCCTGCTTCCCATATGTTTTAACAAGCTAAGCGACCTTGGAGGAGAGATGTAACAAGTTAGAGACACTGACCATTGTAATTGGGACTAGAAGGGGGGCAACCAGGTGCTGAGCCCAGACCAGGGTCCCGATTGGGTAGCCATATCAGTACCGGGACCAATAGATGGGTGAGAGGGGTTACTTGGACCAATGAAAGGTTTGCCTATGTCTAGAATGGAGAAGAACGCTATAAAAGTTGTTGTGTTGCTAGAAACCATTGCGCAGCCATTTTGAAATTGCTTATTGCTTGAGCCATGTGCACATTAAACTGGCTTTGATCCTTGAAACGACTCCTGGTTTTATTTATTGCATGCTCATCTGCTGCTACATTTCGTGTGTGTCCAACAGCGCGCCACGTGGCCTTCCGGGCCGCAAATGTGGACCCCGGCCATTAGCGCCTGGCGCACCAGTCAGGTCGCGTTCGACCCCATGTTTTATTTCCACGGCCTGAACCCCACACTTCGTATATGGCACAGGCACACCAACGCGGCCCCGCACAATCTCAGGGTGCACTAAACATACTCCATTGGTGCCATGTGTGACTGCTGAGATCAATGCACATACATATCTCCAACACCCTAACCCTTGGGTGTGCAAGTTGCGTGCATTTCCAATGTATAACATAACATCCACGCAGCCATGAGGAACGCAATAGCAACACAATGTCTGGACCGCAGCCATGCGGAGTGCATGTGCGCGAGCCTCAATGCGCAAATGCGGAGGTTGCGTCATCAGCGTCGTCACGTCCAGAAGGGCAGAAAACAAAATGGCTGCCAGAATGCGCAAACCTGCATTCAGCCACTGCGAACTTTGCCACCTGGCCGCATTGGTTGGGCCAAAGATGGAGAAGCTGTTCCCAGGGGCCGCCAGGGGAATAGACACAGAAAAGGTCCAGAGGGCCTGGGAGAGAATCAAAAGGCGTTTCAATCGTGTGGCAGACAATCAAAGGGAGGTGAGTGCATTGCCACAGGTCATAATTACCATAGACACAGACAGGGTTGTTTGCAGCTGTCAATGGTGCTGTGTGTAGGTATTCCAGATCAGTAAAGTGTAGCTGGGGGACCCACATGCCAAGGTCTATATGTAATGAAAACAACTAAACCTTCTAAATTGAGCTTATACTAAATAGTGAAACCACCAAACATTCAAAAGAAAGGTCTATATGTAGCACATATGAGTGTTTTGCCATCTACCCAGGTGTTTAGGGACGTAGTCACAAAGGGCATGATGCCATCCTGGAGTCCTTGCTGCTGCTGTGCTACAAAACACTGTAACACACCTAGCCCATAGATCTGCCTGGGATGGGTCCAGAGACATCATGTGCAACTGGCCGTGTCCTGCATCCTCAGGGCTGCACACATTGGCCACCCTCAGGGGTTGTGAAACGTGCATCACATGGTCTGGCAGCCACCCTGGAGCTATGGGGTGTGTGCCAATGTTGGTCAGGGCAAAACCCCTATCACCAGGACCCTTGAGAGCCCATCAGAGTGGGTCCACCATCACCCTGGAGATATGGGGATGTCTACTAATGTTGTTTAACCCATCATCCCTGTCCCCAGGGGTACAGAGAACCCTTCAAAGTACACTCTCACCCACCCTGGAGTTATGGGGATGTCTACTAATGTTGTTTAACCCATCATCCCTGTCCCCAGGGGTACAGAGAACCCTTCAAAGTACACTCTCACCCACCCTGGAGTTATGGGGATGTCTACTAATGTTGTTTAACCCATCATCCCTGTCCCCAGGGGTACAGAGAAGCCTTCAAAGTACACTCTCACCCACCCTGGAGATATGGGGATGTCTACTAATGTTGTTTAACCCATCATCCCTGTCCCCAGGGGTACAGAGAACCCTTCAAAGTACACTCTCACCCACCCTGGAGTTATGGGGATGTCTACTAATGTTGTTTAACCCATCATCCCTGTCCCCAGGGGTACAGAGAAGCCTTCAAATTGGGCCCTCTGTCATCCTGGAGATATGGGGATGTCTACTAATGTTGTTTATCCCATCATCCCTATCCCCAGGAGTACAGAGAAGCCTTCAAAGTGGGCCCTCTGTCATCCTGGAGATATGGGGATGTCTACTAATGTTGTTTAACCCATCATCCCTATCCCCAGGAGTACAGAGAAGCCTTCAAAGTGGGCCCTCTGTCATCCTGGAGATATGGGGATGTCTACTAATGTTGTTTAACCCATCATCCCTGTCCCCAGGGGTACAGAGAAGCCTTCAAAGTACACTCTCACCCACCCTGGAGATATGGGGATGTCTACTAATGTTGTTTAACCCATCATCCCTGTCCCCAGGGGTACAGAGAAGCCTTCAAAGTACACTCTCACCCACCCTGGAGATATGGGGATGTCTACTAATGTTGTTTAACCCATCATCCCTGTCCCCAGGAGTACAGAGAAGCCTTCAAAGTGGGCCCTCTGTCATCCTGGAGATATGGGGATGTCTACTAATGTTGTTTAACCCATCATCCCTGTCTCCAGGGGTACAGAGAACCCTTCAAAGTACACTCTCACCCACCCTGGAGTTATGGGGGTGTCTACTAATGTTGTTTAACCCATCATCCCTGTCCCCAGGGGTACAGAGAACCCTTCAAAGTACACTCTCACCCACCCTGGAGATATGGGGATGTCTACTAATGTTGTGTAACCCATCATCCCTGTCCCCAGGAGTACAGAGAAGCCTTCAAAGTGGGCCCTCTGTCATCCTGGAGATATGGGGATGTCTACTAATGTTGTTTAACCCATCATCCCTGTCCCCAGGAGTACAGAGAAGCCTACAAAGTGGGCCCTCTGTCATCCTGGAGATATGGGGATGTCTACTAATGTTGTTTAACCCATCATCCCTATCCCCAGGAGTACAGAGAAGCCTTCAAAGTGGGCCCTCTGTCATCCTGGAGATATGGGGATGTCTACTAATGTTGTTTAACCCATCATCCCTGTCCCCAGGGGTACAGAGAAGCCTTCAAAGTACACTCTCACCCACCCTGGAGATATGGGGATGTCTACTAATGTTGTTTAAACCCAGCATCCCTGTCCCCAGGAGTACAGAGAAGCCTTCAAAGTGGGCCCTCTGTCATCCTGGAGATATGGGGATGTCTACTAATGTTGTTTAACCCATCATCCCTGTCCCCAGGAGTACAGAGAAGCCTACAAAGTGGGCCCTCTGTCATCCTGGAGATATGGGGATGTCTACTAATGTTGTTTAACCCATCATCCCTGTCCCCAGGGGTACAGAGAACCCTTCAAAGTACACTCTCACCCACCCTGGAGTTATGGGGATGTCTACTAATGTTGTTTAACCCATCATCCCTGTCCCCAGGGGTACAGAGAAGCCTTCAAAGTACACTCTCACCCACCCTGGAGATATGGGGATGTCTACTAATGTTGTTTAACCCATCATCCCTGTCCCCAGGAGTACAGAGAAGCCTTCAAAGTGGGCCCTCTGTCATCCTGGAGATATGGGGATGTCTACTAATGTTGTTTAACCCATCATCCCTATCCCCAGGAGTACAGAGAAGCCTTCAAAGTGGGCCCTCTGTCATCCTGGAGATATGGGGATGTCTACTAATGTTGTTTAACCCATCATCCCTGTCCCCAGGGGTACAGAGAAGCCTTCAAAGTACACTCTCACCCACCCTGGAGATATGGGGATGTCTACTAATGTTGTTTAACCCATCATCCCTGTCCCCAGGAGTACAGAGAAGCCTTCAAAGTGGGCCCTCTGTCATCCTGGAGATATGGGGATGTCTACTAATGTTGTTTAACCCATCATCCCTGTCCCCAGGAGTACAGAGAAGCCTACAAAGTGGGCCCTCTGTCATCCTGGAGATATGGGGATGTCTACTAATGTTGTTTAACCCATCATCCCTGTCCCCAGGGGTACAGAGAACCCTTCAAAGTACACTCTCACCCACCCTGGAGTTATGGGGATGTCTACTAATGTTGTTTAACGCATCATCCCTGTCCCCAGGGGTACAGAGAAGCCTTCAAAGTACACTCTCACCCACCCTGGAGATATGGGGATGTCTACTAATGTTGTTTAACCCATCATCCCTGTCCCCAGGAGTACAGAGAAGCCTTCAAAGTGGGCCCTCTGTCATCCTGGAGATATGGGGATGTCTACTAATGTTGTTTAACCCATCATCCCTGTCTCCAGGGGTACAGAGAACCCTTCAAAGTACACTCTCACCCACCCTGGAGTTATGGGGATGTCTACTAATGTTGTTTAACCCATCATCCCTGTCCCCAGGGGTACAGAGAAGCCTTCAAAGTACACTCTCACCCACCCTGGAGATATGGGGATGTCTACTAATGTTGTGTAACCCATCATCCCTGTCCCCAGGAGTACAGAGAAGCCTTCAAAGTGGGCCCTCTGTCATCCTGGAGATATGGGGATGTCTACTAATGTTGTTTAACCCATCATCCCTGTCTCCAGGGGTACAGAGAACCCTTCAAAGTACACTCTCACCCACCCTGGAGTTATGGGGTTGTCTACTAATGTTGTTTAACCCATCATCCCTGTCCCCAGGGGTACAGAGAACCCTTCAAAGTACACTCTCACCCACCCTGGAGATATGGGGATGTCTACTAATGTTGTTTAACCCATCATCCCTGTCCCCAGGAGTACAGAGAAGCCTACAAAGTGGGCCCTCTGTCATCCTGGAGATATGGGGATGTCTACTAATGTTGTTTAACCCATCATCCCTGTCCCCAGGGGTACAGAGAACCCTTCAAAGTACACTCTCACCCACCCTGGAGTTATGGGGATGTCTACTAATGTTGTTTAACCCATCATCCCTGTCCCCAGGGGTACAGAGAAGCCTTCAAAGTACACTCTCACCCACCCTGGAGATATGGGGATGTCTACTAATGTTGTTTAACCCATCATCCCTGTCCCCAGGAGTACAGAGAAGCCTTCAAAGTGGGCCCTCTGTCATCCTGGAGATATGGGGATGTCTACTAATGTTGTTTAACCCATCATCCCTGTCCCCAGGAGTACAGAGAAGCCTTCAAAGTGGGCCCTCTGTCATCCTGGAGATATGGGGATGTCTACTAATGTTGTTTAACCCATCATCCCTATCCCCAGGGGTACAGAGAACCCTTCAAAGTGGGCCCTCTATCACCCTGTGGATATGGGGCTGTTTGCCAATGTGGTTTAAACCATCCCCCCTATCACCAGGTGTACACGGAGCCCAGCTGGGTCGGGCAGCAAGCACCATGGGGATATGGTGCAGTATGCCTATGCTGTTGGAACCTGTCCCTCCATCACCAGGGGACCTGATAGCTGCCTAATTATTCCTGGGCAACACCCTGTTCTCAGTTTGTATCTTGCTGATGTGGTGCTGTAGGACACACCAGACCTAGGGGGGTGGGAAAGCAGACTGTGACGGAGGGTATGTCAGTCGGATATGTTTCTAGGCTATGGTGGGTAGGTTGCACATCTCACACAGTCCTTGGGGTGCACGACAGTCGGCCTGTGAGAACGACAGCTGACGAGCACTCACATAGTGATGATCTCACACCTCCCACAGCCATTTCAACTCATGTGGAGACACACACAGGGGTGCAATATTTGATCAGGCGCAGTCCAACAGGTATCCCATCCATACCGGACTCTGAATCGCACTGCACTGTGTTGACCAGGGAACCATGGATGGTCAAATAACACCTCCACAGGGCCCACACACAATGTGATCCTCTCCCATGCTCGCACAACTAGGGTGCCCCCACCAGTGGGGACCATGTTCCACACCTCCACGTCCAACACATACCTACATACCTGTATCAGCTGATAACTCTGAAAATAAGGGATTTGTCAACACATACACAACATTGCCCCCAGGGGATGTGACACCCTCGCACACACTCCCTGTCCCTCTCACACTCTCCCACCCCCTATACCCCACCCCTTTGTCTCCCTCTCTCCCCCACCATTGCAAACATGTCGTGCCTAGGGTGATGATATGGGGTGGGGGGTGGGGAAGCCTGTAGGTGCTGGGCAATGCTGCTGGCTGGTGTCCCATATGATGATGCCTGCAGACCCCCGACAGGCTCCGTGGGTCCCGCCCTCACACTCATAGGCAGGCCTATGCACACATTTCCCAGGGATCACCTGTCACAAGTGTGTGACTGTGCAGGAAATACAGAACACACAGCAGGGCACAGGGAGCAGGGTGACAGTGGCCAACCATGAATATGGGTATGTTAACTATCCACCTGTGCAGAAGGGTAGGTAATGACCCCAAACAATGTTTGTTTATCAACAGTTGGAGGATCTGAGGAAGAAGGCGCGTGAACTACGGCAGTTCCATGGAGACTTCCTGGCGCGCTATAGCAGGGGGTCACAGACACCCAATGATGGTGAGACTGGACAGGCATGACTCTCAGTTTATAATGTCACATTGGCCCACCAACGTGTGTGTTTAATGCATCTGTAGATGTGTAACGTAACACTCATGTACGTTTTGATATGTCTGTTAACTTTCACAGGGGGAGAGGAAAGCAGCGGCGAGGGCCACACATCGGCCTACTCACTCCGGCGGCCCACCACCCACCGTGCAAGGGAGGTGGAGGTGGTGGTGGTGGAAAGCGAGACGGAGGTGGAAGAGGGATCCCAGATCGAGCTGGCGGAGGAGGAGACGGAGGAGGAGCAGCAGATGGGGGAGGGGGGGGAGGAGGAGAGGGAGGAGGAGCAATTGACTGTGGTGGGGGGTGACAAGATGGGAGAGGAGGAGAGGCCCCCACAAGCACACCCAGAGGGTGATGCTGCTGGCAGGAGGGCGGCTGCGGGTGAGGGGGGCAATGTGCAACCTGTGTGTGGGGGGGTGCTGGGTTGGGCGGAGAGGGTGGCTGAGAGTGTGTTGGGGGGGGGGGGGAGGGTTGGGGGGGGTGCGGGGGAACACAGCACAGCACAGGGCTACGTGGGCCCCCGTCAGACACTGCAGGTGGAAGCTGGGGATAGGCGTCGTCGCACAAACATGTCATCCACGGCCCACGGCATATTGCATGCACATGCCAGCACACAGACCACGGGCACCATTTGCCTATGTGCTGGCAGGTGCATGCATGATGTGCTGGGGGCAATTGATGATGTGCGGCGCGACGTACGCCTAGTCTTTCATGCACTGCAGTGTCTGACGGGGGCTGTCCGGCAGGTGTCCGCCGATGTTGCGCAGCTGCAATGTCGGCGGGCATCTGCCGAAGGGCGTCACAGGCACCTCTGAGAACACCTGTGATGTGCACATGTGCCCTGTGCTGTGCTGTGTTCCACGCACAAAATGGGGATGTTTGTGTGGTGGCATGTTGCCAATGTTTAAATGTTCTATAATAAACATTTGTTTTTGTTATGTGGAAACATGGTCATGTGTCTCCCTCAACCACCCACCATGGATGAATGCCTGGGATATGTCTGTGCATCTGGACAGGCTGTGGAGGCTGACATGGCTGGCAGACATGGACTGCTTACACATGCCGTCATGGGGCGTAAACGTGTGCAGTGGCTAAGGGCCAGGGAAGCCGCATGGGATGTTGAAGTGTGAGGGGGATCCCAGAAACAGCCATGCTGTTGGGTGGATTGAACTGCTAACAAATGTGTCAGCAGAGGGAGGAAGCCAACATAAGCATGCTACGCATGTCTGCCTGTGCCACATGCATGCCTTGGGGGGGGGGCCAGACATGTTCCCACTGTTGTCTTTGATATAGGCTATGACCACAAATATGGAACCAGGTATGCTGGCAGAGGGGGGGAGGGGGGTGATGCCGCTGACGACAGACCATGAGGTATGGGAACAGTACACCTGAGACATGGGTCAGTGTGTGTGAGGAGGACCCCTACAGCCAAGGGGCTGTGACTATGGACTGTGTAGGTGACACATAGCATGTCGTGCCGTCTGTTCTGCAACACCTGGTGGAGCAGCTAATGCGACAGCAAGGGTCTGCTGATCAGCGACACGACATGCATGTGGACACCACATAGGGGACCAAAGGGACACAAATTGCAATGACACGTATCATGTATGTTGTTCAAAACATTTATTTACACACCTAGGAACCACGGCGTGGCCTGCCCTTTCTGGCACGTCGCAAAACCCTACCCCCTTGTGCTGCACCCTCCCCCTCATCTTGTGCTTGTGGAGGTGGTGGCGGTGGTGGTGGCGGTGGTTGTGCATAACTCTGCAGTATGGCACGTATCCCCTCCAGGGCCACACACATTCTTTCAAGTGGCATGTCCCTGATATCCTTCCGCAAGTGGCAAATCTCCAGCGTGTTGGCATCGATAGACTGGCGCACAGCTGCCAATTCACGACAGATGCCTGTTGGGGGGAAGCAAGGGTGGTGTGTGATATACCTCCCAAGAAACACACAACAAGATGACTCATATAACACATGATTGTCATTGTGACTGTACAACTATAGTATGCACGCGGATATGGTTGTGAACACGCAATGTCAGAAAGGTGTATGTCAATGCCACACACAGCACATGGTTGATCTATGTGATGTGGGTGGCACACACAGGGATACACAGGTTGCCCACACACCCCCACGTGCTGCAGATATTGGAATAGGCCTGTGGACACATAGCACACACATGTCCATTGTGCAGTGTGGCGGAGCGTGTTCGATGGACAGCAAACACACCTGTGGATACGTCGTGATGCAGAGAGATAGAATGTGCACAGCCAACCCATGTGGGACCACATTTGGGGGGATACACACAGCATGGACAGGGTACAGGTGTAGCGCCATTGACTATGAGGGATGGGGTTGGCGCAGCAGGATCACATCCCGTACATGGGCAGGTCCACCAATGCCACATGTGTCTGACGGCAGAGGGGTCCACATACACCCAGTGGTTAAGGACACCTTGGTACACATGTGGAGGCTGCACAATGAGCATGGAGAGGACCAGATGGTGCAGCACAGGGTGACACTACGCAAAATGGCGACTACAGGGTCATGCTGAGCATGCAACAGCATGTGGTGAGCCCTCGGGAGGAGTGAGTCACAGAGATAGGGGGGGGCCCTCCCTTAATGTGTTTGACAGCAGGGGTGCCACCTGTGAGCTGTCTAGTCCATCAGGACCCAGCATGGGGCACCAGATAACCTGTGTGATCCGGGGGGTTCATCACAAACCATGCATTGTGCACCTCAGTGTCACATATACATGAACGGGACATGTTGCGAGCCCTGTCTGTATGTCCACCAGCCTAACGTAATTGTGGACATACATGCTGCCTCCAGGGACCTGTAAGCCTCCCAAACCATGGGTACAGGATCCTAGACCGTGTCCTGTCTGTACATCGTGCTATATGTGTGTCTGATGTCATTCCAACTGAAAATGTCATGTGGTAGGAGTGGTCTACACCTGGTGATGCAGACCATAGGGGATGGGGTCTGTGTGACGGTGCATGACATACATGTATGTTTATTTACTTTTTGTTTTTAATTATTTTAAAACGTTTATATACCGCGCTATTTGTTATCAGTGCGTTTTACATACAACAAGGGTGCACAGTCAGAAGCCTGTTCTGTGCTTACATTGTAACAGGAGTTTAAACTTGGAACATACATTGTAACAGGAGCATAAACCTGGAGCAACAGGGGAACTATAAACATATGTACAAACTATAATTAGATTTGGATTGTATATACAGGAGGTCTAAGGCGGGTTCAAGATACTTGTGACAGGGTGCGGTTTGTAGACATTGGCAGGTGGGTGAGATGAGGTGGGGTGGATGCATGAGCAAAGTGAAGTAGGAAGATGTGGTGTTTACTTGCCTTACGGAACTGCATAAGGCCTTTGATGGATCTAATTTCAGGTGGAAGTTCGTACCAACATTTTGGGGCATAGAAGGCGAATGTTCTTTTCTTGGGTCTAGGTATGTCATCTCTGATTCCCCATGGCCCATGTGACAGTTAACATGAGTAGTTACTGGGCCACGGCTGGGCTACAGTGATGAAGCTCAGTTGTGCAAGTGCTATGCTATTCGTGGGGTATTGTCACACAACATGATGCAGCTGAAACTGCATACCTAGTAGGTCTGCATCCGTAGGTGTACACTCACCCTAGGCTCAATGTTCCCTCTAATTGTCTGTAGGCTGTGTGCGCATAACATATCAGCTGTGCAGCTTTTGAAGCAAGGTTCAATTCTTGTGCGCCACATAACGACACTCGGAGTTATATACTTTAAGATTTGACTACACGTCAGAATACAGTATGTACACCACATTGATTTTAATTAAATGAAATGAAAATGGACAATTACTAAATGAAGCGGAATATGTCTAGTAATTACAATCACAACTTTTAACTTTTAAGACGACTATGTTGTTTTCTATCAGAATCAGAACCATAATTTTTGTGCGCTCTGCTGTAAAGTATGTGCGCTCACTCGGCGAGGTGTGTGCGCGTGCACACGCGCACAGCTTAGAGGGAACAGTGCCTAGGCTGTTATGGTGTGTGTCACATTAACATCCGCTAACATACGTCGTAACATTGCTTGTTGGGCAAATGTATCCCGTCTACTGGAGACACACATGTGACAGCTTTGGACGGTATTTTGTCACATCCAGCACAGACACACCCCACACAGAGAGTAGTGGGTTGTGCGTTGTGCCTGTCACGTTCCGTTTTTACCAGTGGTCCCTCTCAGCTGTGCACATGTGTGTGCGCACACGACTTGCCGAGCAATCACACTACTGTATGACATAGCCCACGGAGAGAAGGTATGTGAGTCAGCTCAACAGCAACAACTACGTGCTCAGATGTATAGATGTGTGTGTAGGTATGGTTTGCACAGGTTCTACCATAGTTTGTACTGCATGCAATGTGCTGCACATACTGCATCCGGACATGTACTCCACAGGTAGGTTGTGTACACCCCATTGCCTCTCTGTGGTGTGTAACACATTAACATTAATGCCATGGGATGCACAGCTGATATCTAATGGGCACACAGCATACAGAACATTGGGGGTGACATTGCTTCTCACCCACCTTCTGCATCCTGCCGTGAGGATCTTGCATGGGCTCTGAGCTCCCCCATGAGGTCATCCTCGACCACATCATCCTGCTGTGGTGGTAGGCCGGTACCTGTTCGACTAGACACCATTGGTGGGTAGGTGCTCATCTGTGGCTGCAGGGGACTCTCCCCGGAACATGGCCGTGCCACCGACATTACAGGCTCCGCCTCCTCCTCCTCCCCCTCCAGGATGTGAGGGACGGCCACATCATCCCCCTCCTCCGCACCCTCCTCGTCCACCGCACCCTCCTCCGCATGTGTCAGCATGGTGCTGTAGTCACCTGTATTGTGGGCAAACACAGATAGCACACATATGTTTACGCACTACAGCTATGTACACGTGTGTGCTGCAGACAACACATACCTGATGGTGTGGGGACCCAGCATGTGTGCTGCATACAGGGCCCCCTACACACCCCCATACCTGTCTGTAGCCAACATGTACCTGCCCCAGGGGAACAGGTGTGTGTTTTAGGTCCGCACACCTAGTTTGTTTCCCATGCCTCAGCTACAGCTATAATTGTGCAGTGATCCCCCATGCCGTCTGTCACCCCATCTGGCCAACATCTGTCCACTCACGGCTGCTCCTTTCTCACACTTCCACCTGTATTTTCTACCCCCTGTTTGATTGTGCATGCCATTGAGCAGGCCATATGTCCCTGGGACATACTGTGAGCATACTGCTACATGTGTCTGGCAGTGACCTACTGTGCATCGAGCAGCTAATGTAAAGCATCTTGTGCCCATTGACAGGCACATGTATCAATGTGCGTATGGTATGTCACATAAACATGCACCCCTCACAGGCCAATGCTATATTACAGGGGATGAGGAGCACTGTTGGGGGGGGGGGTAGGTAAGGGCCTGGTACACGTGGAGATGTTTGTGACAGGTCAGGGGACTGAGGGGATGAGGGACACATGTTGAATGTGTCCCTGCAGCATGGCAGGCAAACAGTGTGATGCCAGACAATACAAAGACGTGTGGAGCTCTGAGGGACAGACACATATTATCTTTAGAGACATATGTCATTGTCCCAACACAGGCCATGTTTCCGTGACTTCCACAGGGGCAGAGGGTCGACAACACATCTGCCGTTATCGCATCCGCAACCGTGTATTACTACACCTTGCCAATGCATTGTCATATGCCGACGACAGGGAAGGTCCCCATACAGTATGCTGTTCTTGGGGGACTGCTGTAATGCCAGGCGTACATACAATGCTGTGGAGACCGCTTTTACCGTCATTCACTGTGCTATCCACATCCTCTACAACAACGTCACATATGTCCACATCTTTTCTACCTTGCTCAGATGTACGTGTGCGGTGAAGGAGGGTGATAGCACAGTTATAGATTTAACGCATTATGTGCTCTGCATTGCCTCTACGCCTGCCATATCTTCAGTCTCCAACTGCTCCATGATGTAGGTGAACCGTTCCGTTCGACCGCTGTTAAAGGTATGTGGCCAGGGTGTAGGTGTACATGTATGAATGAGGTGGAGGAGCACTTGTCAGGGGCACGTACTGCCCCTGCGGCTGCCAGCACAACCAAGCATATGTTGGGTACGTGGCATTTGTGTTTGCCACAACTATGTATTTGTCCTACAGGTCTCCCAGAGTCTTTGTATTGGCTTGATGTTACCTTTGGGGTGCGCGTGTGTGTTTGTGTTGGACAGGAGTGTGCAGGGGTACAGCACAGACCTCTGACACCAGCATGGGTACATGATGGGGCTTGGTAGTGATTTATGGGGGTGCATGTGCAAATGTCTGCCATCTACACAATGGCTATTTCACCAAGGTATGGAGAGGTGAAATATATGCGTAGCATACGTACCTGCATGCGGATCTGCTGTATCCAGGGCCACAGGAAGGCCATATGTGTATATTGGCCCAAGCCTGTCTGCAAGCTGCTGCTCTAGGGGCGTGAGCATGGATGGTAGGGGGCCCCCTCCACCTGTGCCACTGGCATGCTGTCGTTCTGCACACAGGTGCTGGCGCACCCCTCTTTTGATATCAGAATACCTCTTCTTTAGACAGTCAATGTCTCGCAGAGGGCCTCCTACCTCGGCAACTGCTCTGCGTATCTCCTCCCACACCGCATTACGGCCTGCTGTACTTGTGCGGCTGCTCTGCCTCCCAAACAGAGCCTCATAGTTCTCGAGGACCGTAGCGAGGAGGTTGTGGTTCTCAGAATCTGAGAACCGTGTGGCCCTCCTCCTCTGGGTCTCAGGTACAGGGGCCCTTTTCCTCTTCCCAGTGTGGCGGCTGGGTGCAGCCTGGCCCTGTGTTGATGGCCCTGCTTCTGGCTCAGCCGCCATAGCCCCTGCCTCCTGCGCAACTGGTTGCCGCACCTCCTGCACTCCCTCACCCTCCCTTTCCCTCATCCTTTCTCTGTCACTCTCTCTATCACTCCCTCTATCCCTCTCTCTCTCCCTCTCTCTCTCCCTCTCTCCCACCCTCCCTCTATCCCTCTCAATGTCCCTCTCTCTCTCCCTCACTCTCACCCTCACCGTGCCACTTCCACTCTCCCTATGGCTCTCACTCTCCCCCTGCCGCTCCATCGCCATAAGAACATAAGAACATAAGATATGCCATACTGGGTCAGACCAAGGTCCATCAAGCCCAGTATTCTGTTTCCAACAGTGGCCAATCTAGGTCATACGTACCTAGCAGTTTCCCCAAGGGACACAGGTTCCACAATGCTTGTATTGGTTCAAGCATTGATATCCTGGGTCCCTTCTTAATAATGGTTTATGGACCTTTCCTCCAGGAACTTGTCCAAACCTTTTTTAAACCCAGCTACACTAACAGCCTTTACTACATCCTCCGGTAACAAATTCCAGAGTTTGATTACACGTTGAGTGAAAAAATATTTTCTTTTATTAGTCTTAAATAGTTTACCCTGTAGCTTTATTGCATGTCCCCTAGTCTTTCTATATTCTGATAAGGTAAACAATCGATCTACGTTTACCCGTTCCACTCCGTTCATTAATTTATAGACTTCTATCATATCTCCCCTCAGCCGTCTCTTTTCCAGGTTAAAGAGCCCCAACCTTTTTAGCCTTTCTTCATAGGAGTAGCCTTCCATCCCCTTTACCATTTTGGTGGCTCTTCTCTGAACCTTTTCAAAAATTGCTATATCCTTTTTAAGATATGGCGACCAGAATTGCACACAATATTCAAGGTGCGGTCTCACCATGGAACGATATAGAGGCATTATAATATCTTTTGTTTTATTTTCCATTCCTTTCCTTATCATACCTAGCATTCTATTTGCTCTCTTGGCCGCCGCTGCACACTGGGCCGAGGGTTTTAACATGGTATCCACAAGGACGCCTAAATCTTTTTCTTGGGTGGTGGTTCCTAATGTGGAACCTTGCATCGTGTAACCATAGTTTGGGTTGTTCTTCCCTAGGTGCATAACCTTGCACTTCTCCACATTAAATTTCATCTGCCATTTTGATGCCCAGTCTTCCAATTTATCAAGATCCTCTTGCAATTTTCCACAATCCTCCTGGGTTTTAACAACTTTAAATAGTTTTGTGTCATCAGCAAATTTGATAACCTCACTCGTTATTCCACTTTCCAGGTCATTTATGAATATGTCAAAAAGCAGCGGACCCAGCACAGATCCCTGGGGTACACCACTATTCACCTTTCTCCATTGGGAAAATTGGCCATTTAGCCCCACCCTCTGCTTTCTATCTTTTAACCAGTTCCTGATCCACAGTAGTACACTGCCTCCTATCCCATGACTCTTTAGTTTTGCCAAAAGCCTCTCATGAGGGACCTTGTCAAAGGCTTTCTGAAAGTCCAGATACACAATATCAACCGACTCACCTTTGTCCACCTGTTTATTCACTCCTTCAAAAAAACATAACAGATTAGTAAGACAAGATCTTCCTTGTCTAAAGCCATGTTGGCTGTCTCCCATTAGGTCATGACTATCTACATGCTGAGTAATTTTATTCTTTATGATGGTTTCTACCATTTTTCCCGGTACTGATGTCAGGCTCACCGGTCTGTAGTTTCCCGGATCACCCCTCGAACCCTTTTTAAAAATTGGTGTTACATTGGCGATCCTCCAATCCTCAGGTATTAGAGATGATTTTAATGATAGTTCACAGACTACTGATAGCAGGTCTGCAATCTCAAATTTCAGTTCTTTCAACACCCTTGGATGTATACCATCCGGCCCAGGTGATTTGCTACTCTTCAGTTTATCTAATAGTTGTAGAACATCTTCCCGATGTATCGATATTTCCTTCAATTCTTCCACACCTTTAAATACCACTTCAGTCGTGGGTAACATCCCTACATTTTCCTCAGTAAAGACCGAAGCAAAGAATTCATTCAGTCTCTCCGCTATCGCCTTGTCGCCTCTTAGTGCTCCTTTAACCCCTTTATCATCTAATGGACCAACTGACTCTCTCACGGGTTTTTTGCTACGAATGTACTTGAAAAGGTCTTTATTTCGCGTTTTTGCTTCCGCAGCAAGCTTCTTCTCAAATTCTCTCTTTGCCTGCCTTATCAATGCCTTGCATTTGACTTGCCAGTGCTTGTGCTGTTTCCAGGTTTCATCATTTGGCTCTTTTTTGCATTTCTTGAAAGATGCTTTTTTGGCAACAACAGCCTCTCTGACCTCAGCTTTAAACCATGCTGGCAATTTTTTGGACTTCCTTCCACTTTTCTTAAAGCGTGGAATACAGCTGGTCTGGGCTTCCAAGATAGTATTTTTCAACAACACCCAAGCTTGATGTACGTCTTTAACCTTTGCAACTGCTCCTTTTAGTTTTTTCTTAACTGTTTTCCTCATTCTATCATAGTCTCCCTTTCGAAAGTTAAAGGGTAGTACTGTGGATTTCCTTACTATCCCTCCTCCACTAATTAAATCAAAGGCGATCATGCTATGATCACTATTGCCAAGTGGCCCCAACACCCTTATCTCTTGCACTACATCTGGTGTTCCACTAAGGACTAGGTCTAATATTGCTTCCCCTCTGGTCGGTTCATGAACCAGCTGCTCCAAGAAGCAGTCATTTATTTCATCTAGGAACTTTATCTCCCTAGCATGTCCTGTTGTGACACTGACCCAGTCGATGCCGGGGTAATTGAAATCACCCATTATTATTACTGCACTGTAACTTTTGCTAGCTTCCTTGATTTCTTTGAGCATTTCATCATCCATTTGTTCATTCTGGCCAGGCGGACGATAGTAAACCCCCACTGCCATCGCCTTCCCCTTTTTACATGGAATTTCAATCCATAGAGATTCTACAGCAAATTTTGTTTCTTGCAAAACTTTAATCCTTTCTGACTCAATGCCCTCTCTAACATAGAGCGCAACCCCTCCACCAATTTGATCAGCTCTATCATTTCGATATAGTTTGTACCCAGGTATCACAGTGTCCCACTGGTTGTCCTCCTTCCACCATGTCTCTGATATTCCAATCATATCTAACCTCTCGTTTAGTGCTATATATTCTAACTCTCCCATCTTGTTTTGTAGACTTCTAGCATTTGCATACAAGCATTTTAGAGACTGTATTTTTATCATAATAATTTGGCTATTGGTAGACATGGGTAATTTGGGATCTTTAAGTTCTGTCTGCTCCATACTCGAGGGCATTTGGGCTACTTTACTCTTTTTTGGAACCTCTCTGCTTTTTGTAGTATCCTTCAAGGATACATTCTTCCGAACCATGCGCTCTTGGGCGACTGTCGGCTTTCCCCTATTATCTAGTTTAAAAGCTGCTCTATCTCCTTTTTAAAGGTTAATGCCAGCAGCCTGGTTCCATCCCGGTTAAGGTGAAGCCCATCCCTTCGGAAGAGCCTCTCCTTTCCCCAGAATGTTCCCCAGTTCCTAACAAATCCGAACCCCTCATCTCTGCACCATTGTCTCATCCACGCATTGAGACTCCGGAGCTCTGCCTGCCTATTGGGTCCTGCGCGTGGAACGGGAAGCATTTCGGAGAACGCTACCCTGGAAGTTCTGGATTTCAACTTCCTACCTAAAAGCCTAAATTTAGCTTCCAGAACCTCCCTACCACATTTTCCCACTCCCCTGGCCACACGCAACCTCACCTCACCTCACCCCTTCTCCCTCTCCTACGCCACACACGTCACAGACAAAACAGATATGAGCACAATACTACAAACACAACACAATAAACTGAACAGTACACACCACAATACAGAGACAATTGACGACAATCCACTACACTGACACCTGCTCCAATACCTCCTGCTCGCACACTTCGCTATCCTACCTCTCACTCCTCACTCATCCCTCAACGTGCAACAGGCGCGCAGGGTGATTTATACGTTTTAGACGGTTACCTACATTGCGCATGTGCAACTGTGCGACGGCGATGCTTGTGCGCGGCGCATATGTGACATTGCGCATGGGCGTGCGTTGGTGGATGTGTGTGTGCGCGATACGCATGTGCAGCTGTTAGCGCATGTGCGCTT
Source organism: Ichthyophis bannanicus (assembly GCA_033557465.1). Classification (NCBI taxonomy): domain Eukaryota; kingdom Metazoa; phylum Chordata; class Amphibia; order Gymnophiona; family Ichthyophiidae; genus Ichthyophis; species Ichthyophis bannanicus. The sequence continues at coordinate 924,317,478 of CM066031.1, read as the reverse complement.
GAGTGCGTGTGACGTCACGCACAGGTGACGCATACGCACAGGCGACGCATACGCCCATGCGTAACGAGTTGCACATGCACGCCGCCCACAGACAGACGCCCATGCGTAAGGGGTTGCACATGCGCGCCGCCCACAGACAGACGCCCATGCGTAAGGGTTTGCACATGCGTGAAACACACACACAGACGCAAATTAGGGCATTGCTGCACATGCGCGCCGCGCACGGCCATAACTGCGCATACGCAAGGTACGTACAACATAACCTGGATAAATATGATTGCAGATTGGGTCCACATTGAGGGTTGTTTCGTAGGCGCGGTGTATGTTGGTTGTGAGTTACAGGGAGAGAAAGGCAGCTGTAGTGTATTGGATTCTGTGTGTCTGTATGGTATTGTTCTGTATTTCTCCGTTTACTGTGCTGTATTGTGTGGATCTAGTCTTGTGTGGTGTCTGCTGTAGTTGTGCTGTACGTTGCATTGTATTGTGCTGTTTTGTGTGTCTCCTTTCATGTGTGGGTTGTAAGGTGTCCAGTGTTTAGGCAGGTGTGGGTGTGTTTTTGTGTGTGTGTTTGTGTGTGTCTGTAGTTCATGGCGGCTGTTTATGTTGCTGCATGTGCCCTGAGACGTGGGCGGATGCTGCGGTTGCAGGACAGGGGAGATGGTGCCCATGGGGCTGAGGCACAGGGCATGGGTGTAGACCCGCAGCAACTCAGACCTGCAGCTGTGGGGGTGGTCCACACAGGTGCGGTGCGTGGACGATGCAGACGGCGTGCTGAGGTGCAGGCTCGGCAGCCTCGCCTCTACAGGCCCAGAGCCCAGCTCCAGGGCATGCGTGAGGACCTGGTCATCTCCCTGTACCGACTGAGCACAAGGGCTATTCGGGAGCTCTATGAGGATCTGCGACCTGACCTCGAGCCCCTGACTGATCGGTCACATGCCATACCAGGTTTAGTCAAGCTCCTTGCTGCCTTACATTTCTTTGCCTCTGGCTGTTTCCAGTCATCTGTGGCTGCAGTGGGTGGCATGAGCCGCCCCACCTTCTCACGCTGTCTCCACCAAGTACTGCGTGCCATGGTCAGCCGGGTGGGGAATTACATAGCCGTTCCTCACATTGGGCAACAGTGGGGGACCGTGAACCAGGCCTTTGAGGCGTTAGCTGGGATACCACACGTGATGGGAGCTATTGATTGCACACATGTTGCCCTGGTCCCGCCTAGAGACAGGGAGGTGGTGTTCCGCAACCGCAAACACTACCATTCCCTGAATGTTCAGGTTGTATGTGATGCTAATCTGCATATTCTGAATGTGGTCCCGCGGTTTGCAGGGTCCACCCATGACTCCTATATCCTGCATCACTCAGCACTGTTCAGGCAATTTGAGGAGGGACAATATGGGGACTGTATATTGCTGGGTGAGTATTTCCATCTAACCTATTATGTGCTGCATATATGTATTGGTTTATGTAACATCTGTTATATAGGGCGCTGTTTGCCAGCTTTGCATTTGAAAACGTACCTCACGTTCAAAAGACATATGACTGTTATGTGTTTACATTGTTACAGGAGTGTATATGTGGATTAACAGGGGACCTAATTTGAATTGAGACATCAGGATTGTGATACGGTTTGATCATACCCTGCTCATGTTGTTCTGGAAACTAAGCTCAGGTGCAGATGTGTGTCCTGTTGGTGGATTGGTACTAGTGTGTGTGTGTGACATCTGCCCACATGAGGGGGGGGGGGAAGGTTGCTGCCCATCACACACACCTGTGATGGCGGCTCATTTTCTTGTCCTTTTGTTATTTCATGTAACGTTTATGTTCTGGACAATCCATACACCTAACCCTTGTCATGTGTGTGTGAGGTCCACACACTCACTCAGTACTGGGTTGTCACCCCGGAGGTCGCGTATATACTGGGGGGGGGGGGCTACATATGATGGGTTTCCCTGACCTTAGCAACTGCGAGTACAGTTTTGCATATGGATGGTCATGCATTTGGCCTGTTTCACCGCAGGAGAGATACCTTTGGCCACTGCAGATGTGTGGGACATAGGCGACGTTGTATGTGCTGATCCTAATGTTGTTGAGCATTGTGGACAGGTGACAGCAGGGGCAAGGGACTACATGGGTGAATACAGAGAGGTATTGGTCGCACATACCCAGGTAGGTACTCTGCCTCTGTCCATGTGATTGGTGCAAGCTCATGTGGGCTACGGTGTGCACCTCTGTGGTCCACAGTTTAAAAAGGCTCTGAACATGATGGAGACAGTGCAGAGGGTGGCTACTGAAAGGATAGGTGATTAGCAGGAACCAGCATATGGAGTCAATATGCTCATTTTTGAGATGTGGACCTTGGAGGACAGGGGGTATAGCGGTGATATGGTTGTGACCTTGTCAGACCTCCCTGGCATACATGGTCTGGGTGCGAGGCTCCATCGGATTACATCACAGTTTTGGGTTGTGTACATTGCTGACATATACTTTGAACAGGTGATATGTGTATTGGTGGTATAGTCTAACGTTGGAGGTGGTCGAGATGAGGACAGGAACTGCAGTACAATACGCATGTGCCACACATAGAGGATTTCTATAGGTACAACTGGGACTGGTTTTTTTATGGCAGTATGTACAGGCTCCATAGGCCATGTTTACCATTTATATCAACATATGTATATGTTTCACAAATGCATAGTTGGTGTGTCATATATGTCTGTCAGGATGTGTTCTGCATTTGTTTCGCACGTCCATACCTGTGTAAATGAGAGGTAACATGCACTCATGCATTGACATGCAACATTTCTTTCTGCAGGTGATGCAGGGTATGGGTGTCGCCCCTGGCTGCTGACCCCTGTGCGTCATCCACGGACACATGCAGAGCGGAGGTACAATGAGGCCCACGCCTCCAGCCGCTCTGTCATAGAGCGCACCTTTGGCGTGTTGAAAGGTCGCTTCAGGTGTCTGGATAGGACAGGCGGGGCCTTACAATATAGACCTATGACTGTGGCAGAGATTATCATTGCCTGTTGCATCCTGCACAACATTGCTCTCAGGCACAATATTCCTGCAGAGATTAATGAGGATCTGGATGATGATCCACCATGCCCCCCTGTACGTGCCAGTGGTGACACACAAGAGGGCACAGCGGTCAGGCGGAGGTTGATTGCAGAGATCTTCTCTGGTACGTATTGCATATATTCCCACATAAATGTGCTGTTCTGTGTGTGTGATGGTCATAAAGGTTTTTGTGTCGGAACATATCACCTTCAGGTGCAACACTGCATTGTCATTCAACTTAACATCCCATGGTCACATATAGCCATGCGTGTGTGACCAACAATGTGGCCGCGGCACAACAGCAGCTGTTGGTGTATTATGTGTGTGGGTGTTGCTACACCTTTCAGATACTTTGTGGGTCACATTCCCAGTTAGTTGGTGGTGGTGATAGCAGTTGCTGTGAAAAGAAGAGTTCATTGGTTTCATGGTCGGGATGGAGCATGGTGGCAGGCATATGTTGCGGTAGTCACAGTGGGAGGGATGACCCTGTTTGTGGACAGTTCCCCTGCGGGGTATTTGTTTATATTGTACACCTTTTGTCCACTTGTGTGGGTGTTATGCTTGTGTGAGCTGGCTATGTGTGTATGTTGGCTAGGTGTGGTGACACATGTCATACATAGCACAGAGAACATGCTTATGACTGCTTTCCAATGATGTTATTAATTATGTGCGACGGTTGTTAATGCAACCCCACAGTGTGCCCTGATGTATACCTTATCACGTAGCCTTGACATGGATGTGTGGCAGGAGGGGGACCTGCGCTGTGTGCAGCCAGGAGGCCATATCATTGATAGATGCTGTATTGTGGAGTGGCCAGTCAGTGCATTGTTGCATATGTACACACATACAGAGGTGATGGACGTCAGATCAGCAAAGGGTGGGTTACAGTAGCCAAGTGGTACGCTGCATGTGTGTGTGTATATTCAGTTTAGAGGTTGTCCATGAGGAACATGGCATGTGTAGCCGATGCTATCTCAACATATGCCACATTGCTGGATGTGTCATCAGACTCTGGGATTTGTATGCAGAGGATATGGTAAGGGCTGTTATTGTAGCTGACTTTGAATGGAGGTTTGGACATGTTCCTGCAGGACAGGTTAATAGACCACTATAGAAGAAGGTACCCCGGATATTCGGTGCTTGACACAGTACAGGTATTGTGGGACCTGTGTCTTTTGGGGATACAGCTAGGTACGTATGACCTAGATTGGCCACTGTTGGATACAGGATACTGTGATGTCTGCTGCTCGGAAAAACCCAGTATGACGTATGGCATATCTTACATGCTGTGGATGTGTGTAGGGCAGGAAAGCACAGTCCACATCAGCAAGTACCTTACGGACCTTGCAAGGGATGTTACGTCCACATACACACAGACACCTAGATGACAGTTATTTGGTTATGGTGCACATATAGGCCATCCATGGTTTGACATTCACACTCTCACACAGTGGGATGACATGCAGCCATTATGGTCAGGTCACAGGCAGACATGGGGGTGTGGTTTTACAGACGTGGCGCTGACATTGCCATCTATTTGAGCGCATCATCAGCACACAGCTGTCAATAATATTTGGGGTGTGCGAGGTACACTGCAGGATATGTCTTTGGCCAATGGATACAGGAGGTGTTACTGCATATCTCCATGTGTTACAGCAATGTACAGTGGGGTAACATAGAACAGTGGAAGGGCAGTACACACGGAGAGGGGGTATTGGTGGCAACTTGGGGGAGACAGCCTGATATTGTGACCTTGGGATGGGCCATAGACATGGGGGAGCAAACACCTATCTTGACCAGTGTGTACAACAACAGAGTGGTAAGGGAGATGACAGGGGGATTGGGGTTACCTTTATATAGCAACGGACACTTCCGTGCTGCCTCTCCCATGTCACAGTTCCGTACAGTGTGATAGTGCACAGCCAGTCCATAGGTCATGTTGTGGGGTGTGACAGCTGGGGGACAGAGAGGTGCAGTGTGTGTTTCAAACCTTGGACATGAAATATGTTTGTTTCTCTTGTGTTTTCCACTGCACAGGACATACTTTGTGAGGAAGCTGTTTCTGTGGTGCAGTGCCACCTGACTGGACAGCAGCCACGATGCTGCGGTCCGGGGTAGTTGGATCTACAGCTACATTGTGCCTGCAGTCATGGGCCCAACATGTCGTATGGTATGTGTCATACTGTGCAGATGTTGTGGTGGTTTTATTTCCTTAGGCCTCCCTTACCCATATATCTTGCTGTTGTCAGACATATCCCTATGTGTTTGTGTACAGTATGTCTTCTGCAAAACTGTTTATGGCATTTGTACGACATAGCTACATGTGTATGTGTTTTCGTCTGACTTACAGGAAAATGCACTTGCTGCCTCCCCAACACTGTTATCTCAGCCATCACCGGGGTATCAGGGCAGGTCACTGCGCCTTTATGTCCACAAGTTGCCAGTTGTGCACATACATGCCATGTATCACAGCTGTCCCGCAGACCGACGCATACTGTGTGGGTGCATGTTTATGCGTTGACTGTGTGCTGATGCAGTGTCCAGTCATGGTACATTATCATGTGCTGTGAGGGGTGGGAGCACCTGGGGGCAGTGGTGACTGTGCTACCTGTACCGTAGTGCTGTTTACATTGTCAACATTCTCAACATGTGGTGTGCGTTGTGAGCATAACTGTGTATTGTGTTCTGAGGGACCACTGTTGAGCAACCTTTTTTTATTTCAGGTATCGGCATGATGTGGACATGCATCAACAGTGACTTGACATGGTGATTCTACCTGTTTGGCTGACATTGTCTCCCTTCACTGTGACCTGATGTGGCTGTGGAGTCGCTCAAGGGATCGATGACGTACACATAATGCACACACAGGGTATGTTGGACCTTTGTTATTTGGGGGTACATGTGGCTGTACCTGTTGATGAGTTACTGTTTGTCTCATGTACATGTCATGGTGCCTGTCTATGCACACGAACAGATGCATATAGTGTGTAGCAGTGTGACATGGATATGGACATGCCCATATCCATGTGACACCCATTCTGCATTGACATTTGATGTGTCAACAATATGCATATTATTTCATGTTCATATTATGTCATGTTTTCCTTTTCATCCGTTTCATCTGTATTTTCACAGGTGCGACTCTCTGCAATTTGTGTTGTTTGTACAAGGTGTCCAACACGACCATACGTATCCTCTCCTGACACAGGACAGAAGGCATCCCGGACACATTTCCTACAGTGCATCTGGCGTCGCCATCACACACCTTTTGGGGAACAGACCACCATGGAATTGTTTCTGGGGAATGGTGCCATTGGATGTTTGACTTATGCGAGTGGAACACATGCCTGTGATGGACAGTATTGCTTTTGGACCGCTGCTTTGGCCATGACGGACCTGTACACCACACTGTTTCTGCCATTCTGGGGCTGGGGGTCCTGCGCATTGCAGGGGACACAGATGAACTTTCACGGACTGTGGCATATTGGAATGTGACACTTGGCTATGCAAGCCCAGGGTTGCATGGAGACGTTTGACCTCACCTGTTGGATTACAGATACACCTTGCTTTTTGGACGCTGGGTGTAGCAGGGACTGACATTGTCAGTGTATGTTGTACATTCCTCCCCAGTTGTGTAGTTGTTGTGGGTTGGCCATGTGTGTGACATGGCACCCAGGATACGGTCATCTGTTAGTTTCAACACGAGCATACAGCCATGTTAGTGGCATGGGGGTGACGATGGAGCGGTCATATTATCTATGTCCACCTGCCCTCCACCTGAACATGATACCGTTTTTCCCACACCAACCCTTTCATGCCCAACAACATCATTGATTGATGTTTGCAATGGGCAAGGGTGTTTACATGTATGAGTGGCATCACTGTATCATGTTGGTATACGGATGGTGCTTGTGGTTCTGACTGCTTATGTTTGTGAACCACAGCATGTGGACCTATGGCTTTTGTGTAGTTCACTGTAGGATGTTTGGCCATCATGTCCATCTTAACATGCTGGTCATTGTGTTTGCTTACTGCACAGACGTGACACTCTGCATGTATGTACACACCTTACATTGCACATCTGTACGGTCCTGTTTATCCGCCGCGGTAATGACACTCTCATTGCGCCATTATATTTGGTGTGTGGCATTGTGGGTGTCCATTGCCCTCCTTCAATTGTGCATTCCATGTACCGTGTTATATGTGTCCACACACTGTCTAACCAACAAACACTGGAAGGGGCACTCCTGCATGGTGTTATCTCTGGAGCTTTCTGCAGGTTGTTTTGTTTGTATTCGCTCTGGGTTCATGTGCCTCTGCGACCTGTTAGCATATGCTCATTGTGCTGGTGATGATTGCTGTGATCTACATTATCGCATTTCTGATTCCTAGATCAGGCATTAGGTGAGAGGTTGCACATTACGTTCAGGAGTTATTTTCACTTGACAACATATGATGTTTTCATTTGTGAGCCTCCTGTGTTGCCTGATGGCTATGTTGCGAGGGACAGGTGATGTGTTTTGGGTCCTCATCCAGCAACGCCTACGGTTTTCATGCACTCATATGTGCGTGACACATTTGAGGGATGCAGCAGCAGGTGGGGGGGGTGGGACCTGATGGCCAGTGCATAGCGTGCACCTGTTGCACATTATATCTCGTGCCCTTCACTTACAGTCAATGAAGTGACCTTTCTGTGGGATGTGGGTTGGTGTCATGCTAAATGTGTTTCTGTCTCTCACCAGGGCTGCACTCACCTTGATATTATGATAACACGGTCTACAGTGTCTGTGAGGGGTGACCCAAATAAAGATATGTATTTGACACACATCTGTCTCTTTTGCTCCTTGATCATGGTGACACACATGCAATGCAATGTGTGCCTTCGAGTCGGTCCTGACCTGACTCCCTGTGACCGTGAAACTCCAGGGTGTTCTGGTCAATGTCAGTTTTCTGGTCATTCGTCCACGGTAATGGGGGGTTACGTGACATGCCCAAGGCCACAAGGAGTGCTAGTGTGAATCGGGCCCTGGTTACTTGATGTCCACAACAGGTTTATGACCAGTAGGCTACTCCTCCACTCTTTGAGCACATGTGCACTTCTATAGACTGGTTGCTGGTCATGTCCATGGCCCACCTGTGCTCACATCCTTGTAGAGTGACAGGTGTGTATATGTCACCCATTTGCAACATCAGTGGGTTTGACAGGTTCCCACATAGACCCTCCCTTTGGACTATTTGTTCTGCCTTGTACTCAGTGTGCTGTTTGTGGTAGTGGTTAGAGGCATGTGTTTTAACACAGTAGTGTGCAGGTTTGATCCCCACATGTGGTTGTTCTGTTGTTTTTCTGTTGTGCTACCTGGACCATTTGGTACCGGCAGGTTCATCAACTCTACACACACCCTTCCCTCTCTTCACTGTACAGCAAGGTGTGCACTCTGTGCTGTTTAGCCATCAGATGTTATCAGTCACATATGTCTCTTTCTTTATGGTGTTTACATGGCAGTGCACCTGGGGGTTTGGCTGTGGTTCAGCTGGTGTGTGGTACACCTGTTTTCATGTTGTGTTCTCTCCTGTCCTGTCCCAGATTGGTACCCATCTCCAGCGAGCATCCTCTGATGCCCTCAGGATTTGGTTTCCTTCCTCTTTCGCATGCTGTATGCACTGCATAACATTTCATTGTGTGTGTGTGCATGTGTCCCTGGTCCCACATACAGACTAGGTTCTGATCTGTACTCAGATGACCTGCATGTCCATTTGGTCATGATTACTGTTGGGGGTTTGCCTGTCCTGGCAGCCAGCATGCGTCTTGTGTGATGGGCTTCAGTATTTCTGTATGCAGCCTCTGCTAATGCACTGATGTTGGTGGTGTGGCCTACCAGTTGTTGCCTTGGCATTTGTGGTGGTGGTCATAGGTTTGATTCCTCTCTGTTCTCTTTGATGTGTATGCTTGTCCTGCATAGGTGGTTTCGATTTGTATGACAGTCATATATGTGCAGATTTGTGCTGCGAGAACATTGTACCCTCATCTGAGATGGGAATCATCCTTCTGCCCATCTTATGTCTCCCAGCTTTTTGGCCATCGTATCCTGACGTGCATGCTGCTACACCACGTCCTGCACTCCTACACATTCCTGCATTTCATCTCTCCCTGGTTGCCTCTCGTGTGTGTGCTCTGCATAACACTGCTACTCCACTGTCATCCTGACATTTCATCTATCCTGCCATTTCAGCCTCCTTCGCTGCACACATCTTCCCATCCTCTGTCAAACACTGACATTATAGCATGGTACATTACCATCACTCTGTGCATAGCTACAGATGGCCCCGATCACATAACCAAACAGTCACAGCACATATTTAACCACAGCTGTCTCCTTCTTACTAGCATCCTTGCTAATTTGTGTAAATAGTTTGGGTATGTTATCTTGTTCACCAATCATATATTCCATGTACATAGTTTTCCCATGTTATTCCAGGTATATGTTCCTGTTATATGTAACAACAACCAGCCTGTTGTTCAGGTCTTTCTTTTGTTCTCTGTAAACCACGCTCCTACCACATAGTGACATGGACATAAATAAACATAACTAAATAACTGGATATATGTGTGTCCATTTCTCTAGCAGCCACATGGCCTGGGGCTGAGTTGTGTAGTACAGCAGCTTTGATCTACATCCTTCTATTACCTCTGCATTGTCTTTCCTTTCAGCTCTGTGCAGTGTTTGGGTTACATGTGCGTTTGGCACATACCTCTGTTGCCCCTCACATTGTGGGATGTTACTGCTCCTAGCAAATGTTTTTGGGTTCACCTATACATCCTTGGGGCATCTTATGTCACACCTTCGTTTCAGGCAGCTTATGAGATACCAACTATGGTGCCCTGGGAGTTGCCACCCTTTCCACATGGCCGCTGGGTAACATTATAACTCACCTTTGCTGACATGGTTGTTTCTGATGTTCGTTCTGTTGCACCGTGGAGGGTGCATTAATGTATGGCACTAGGAAGGCTTTCTTTTTAGATGGCAACACAGATTGCTGTTCAGTTGCATGCAGGGAACATACGTACCTCAGCCAACCTTATTCACTGCTGATGTTAACCCATGACCCCTGCACCATCAGTCAATCTCCTGACCATTGTGCTGCACTGCTGTTCCTTCTTGCATGTGTGCACACCTACGTAGGATTTCCATGCGTTACAATGCACAGTGCTGCCAGCACAAACAGTGCTCGTACCTTGCCCTGCCTCATACGGCACCCTATAAAGCGGCCTATAGGCAACATTGTAGGGTGCCTTGGTGGACAGTGCACTTTATAATGTACCCTCTAGGGTACCTTGTAGGGCACCTTATGCAGCACCTTATATTACAGTGCTTTGAGAGTGCATTTGCTAACAGCAGTCACTACAATAAAAGCTTAACATGCCTCCTTCAGCTATATTCATCATGACAGATAATGGCTCAGCAAGCCTTACTCATTGGACACTGTGGGGGATCGAACCCCTGATGCATGCATCATTGGTGAGTGTCTTCCCCATTGTGCTGTGGCTCTGTTCACATGCTTCCACATCAGCGCGCCACCTTAGCCTCACACTATTCAAGTGCCTCGTAAGACATTAGCGCGCCGCCTATTGCTGCCCATTATTTCTATGCCTCCTAAAATTATGCCTCAGTGGGGCTGGTTAACTGGGCACTGTGGGGATCGAACCCCTGATGCATGCATCATTGGTGAGTGCCTTCACCATTGTGCTGTGGCTCTGTTCAAATGCTTCCACATCAGCGCGCCGCCTTAGCCTCACACTATTCAAGTGCCTCGTAAGACATTAGCGCGCCGCCTATTGCTGCCCATTATTTCTATGCCTCCTAAAATTATGCCTCAGTGAGGCTGGTTAACTGGGCACTGTGGGGGATTGAACCCCTGATGCATGCATCATTGGTGTGTGTCTTCACCATTCTGCTGTGGCTCTCTTCCTGTGTTTGTCTGTTGGCGCACTGCCTTCGGCCTTCCAAATTTGCAGCGCACCGCCTTCTGCCGCTCAAACCGCAAGGACTTAACAGCACATCGCCTAATGCACACAATTTGCAGCGCAAAGCATTCTGAGCCCAATATTAACAGTGCGGCGCACTCTGCCGCCCAGATATGAACAGTGTGCCGCCTGTTGCTGCAAAAGGTTAGCAGGGTTTCCCTTTCTGCCATACAGGATTCATGTGCCTTCTAGTGCACCTTTAACCATTAATGTTATTGCCTCAAGCTGGTGTTTTTGTGGTGCACAATGGGGAATTGAACCCATGGCCTCTGCACCATTGGTTAGTATCTTCACCGTTGTGCTACGGCACTGTTCCTATATGTGCCCAGCAGCGCCCCACTTAGCCTTCCCACGCGCTAATGTGGACCCGCAAATGTGCGCGCCGCGCACAGGTACGGTCATTTTTATTCCTTTTTTCTGCCTGAACCGCCCACTCCTTATATGGCACAGGCACACTAACGGGGCCCCGCACAATTTCGGTGTTTCGTAAACATGCCCCTTAGTCTTGCAAATTTATCACTATTACTCACCATAGAACTTACATCATGCCAAAGAAAGCTTCCTTCTGGAGTTCATCAGATGTAACATATAGGCAAGCAATCAAGGTGTGTTTCGAAACTGCTGTCAGCCAGACCTGTGATTCCCACTATGATGGGAGATATTTCTGTAACTTTCTGCCATATTTGTTTGGTCTCCCTCTTCACAGATCACAGAATAATTGCTTGGAACTATGCTGCAAATAATTCATTGTCTCTCCAATATGGCTTTGTCCCCTCTTAGTGCTTCTTTTACCCCTCTATCATCCAATGGTCCAACTGACTCTCTCACAGGTTTTTTGCTATGAATATACTTGAAAACATTTTTATTATGCTCTTTCACTTCCACAGAAGCTTTTTTTTTCAAATTATCTCTTTGCCTGCCTTATTAAAGTCTTGTATTTAACTTGCCAATGCTTATGTTGTTTCCAGTTTTCATCATTTGGCTCCTTTTTCCATTTCTTGAAAGATGCTTTTTTTGATACAACACCCTCTCTGACCGCACCTTTAAACCATGCTGGCAGGTTTTTGGACTTTCTTTCACTTTTCTTAAAGCGTAGAATACAGCTGGTCTGGGCTTCCAAGATAGTATTTTTAAACAACACCCATGCTTAATATAAATCTTTAACCTTTGCAGCTGCTCCTTTTAGTTTGTTCTTAATCGTTTTCTTCATTTTATCATAGTCTCCTTTTTGAAAGTTAAAAGGTAGTACTGAGGATTTCCTTGCCTTCCTTCCTCCATTTATTAATCAAATGCGATCATGCTATGAACACTATTGCCAAGTGGCCCCAGCACCCTTACCTCTTCCACCAGATCTTGTCAGCCAGCCATACACTAAGGACTAGGTCCAAGATGACTTCCCCTCTTATCAGTTCATGAACCAGCTGGTCCAAGAAGCAGTCATTTATTGCATCAATAAATTTTAACTCCCTAGCATGTCCTGCTGTGACATTGACCCAGTCGATACTGGGGTAATTGAAATCACTCATTATTATTACTGTGCTGTAAATATTGTTAGCTTCTCTGATTTCTTTGAGCATTTCGTTATCCATTTGTTCTTTCTGGCCAGGCGATCAATAATATACCCCCACTGCCATTGCCTTCCCCTTTTTACATGGAATTTCAATCCAAAGAGATTCTACACTGTATTTTGTTTCCTGCAAAACTTGAATCCTGTTTCACTCAATGCCCTCTCTAACATAGAGTTCAACCCCTCCACCAATTTGATCTACTCTATCATTGTGATATAATTTGTACACAGGTATCACAGTGTCCCACTTGTTGTCCTCCTTCCACCATGTCTCTAGGCAACCAGTCATCTCTAACTTCTCATTTAGTGTAAATATTCTAACTCTTCCATCTTATCTTGTTAGACTTCTAGCATTTGAATGCAAGTATTTTAGAGGCTGTATTTTATTCATATGGAGGTAATATGGAATCTTTAAGTTCTGTCTGCTCTGTATCTAAGGGCATTTGGGTTATTTTTATCTTTATTGGAACCTCTCTGTTGATATGCCCTAACTTCAATCTTTTGCTAGTATCCTTCAAGAATACATCCTTCTTAACCATGCACTCTTGGGCAACTATGCACTGAATCAAAACAGCCAATATACCTTAAGATGTAGGTAGAATTCCAGCATTCCCCACACCAGGAGCCCCACGTGCATTTATAAAGAAAATATGTTGTGAAGGAAATGAAAAAATATATGCCTGACCTTGAAGCTTAACATGGCACTTGCATGGGTATTTCCAGAAAAACAAACCCCCTAGCTAAAAAAAACCCTTGACCGCAGGATAAGGAACTCTCATCTGCAGCATTGGGTCTACCTTGCCAGACAGGGAAACATCCTAAGCAGACCACCTTTGTAATGTACATTACGTTTCTGAAAGAACATACGAAGCAACCATTCCTTATCTGATATAAGGGCCAAAGTTATTAAACATGTTGCCGGAACTAAAACATCCAAATCTGAGCTTTCTAACAATTGGGAAATATTCAGTACATCTGCCATTTGTGGACCAGAGATCTCTGCAGAAGCAGATTCCTTCTGGCCCCGTGGTAAATAATAAGCTTTTACTAGAGGAGACCACAACTCTGGTGGAACCCCTAGAACATTTATGAAATATTGCTTAACCATATCTTTAGCAGTAACAATAGAAGATATAGGAAAATTAACCAGGCAAAGATTCACCATACATGAGCAATTGTCCAGCTGTTCCAACTTAGATCTTACGGCACTGGAATCTTTAACAAAGGCCTCCGGCTGTATGTATTTTTTAGGATTTCTTCTAGAGTCGGAGATGCCTCTTACCAGTGATACAGTTGTTTGTGTTGGCTTCTTTCTTACTGTGTACCTATTATTTTCTGGGATGTCTGGGAGGCATCTTTTCTATATGTTTATTGGCGTCCCTTTTCCTTTTCTTTGTTTATTTTATTTTTACCCTATTTTATTGTAAACCACTCTGACGTTTTTCTAAGAATGTATATCACACACCCGGCGGGGAGGGGGGGGGGGTGAATCGTGGCACACAGTGCCACATTGCACCGTGTTGGGGGGGGGGGGTGCATGCCCCATCTGCTGATGAGACTAGGAACACCACTGCAGAGTATGCTCCAGTAATGTATGTTTATGACAACAAATGTGAGGATGATATGTGAGGATGCGGAGGAGGAGGAAAAGAGATATGTATGGTTAGTGAGTATGTTGGGATGCTTGCAGGTTGGCAGGCACTGCAAAAGCTATTTTTCAAATACAAGTGTTGTGGTGATTGCAGTATTCTGAGAAAGAGTTCAGTAACAAAAGTTCCCCCAATTTTACAGGAAAGAGGGAGAGCGGGCTTCTTACTGTACCCAAGCTGGTACTTTTACATAGTTCAGAGTTGTAAGCAATTAACTGTTAATGATATAAGCTATTAAATGTTAAATGTTAATTGTAATAGTTACTTTACTGTTCCTTGTAAGAATGTTCCGTTCTCTGTAAACTGCTTTGATTATATGAAAAGCGGTATATTAAAAATGTTAAATAAATAAATTTTCTATAGAGCTTCTTGTAATTACTACTGCTGAGGGCAGTAGTAAATATATTGTAACCAAGTAGATACATTTTTATTCTAGTTACAATGGGATATTTTATGATGTCAGAGGGAGGAAGAGAGCTATGGAAGGTTGGTTGGAATGTTGGTGAGTGGATGAGAGGTTGCCAGTTGGAGTCTGGATTAGAGAGAGAGAGTGAATGTTTGTCAGTTTGTCTGTGATCAGGGCCCTGGAAGAGTGTTTTTGGGAGCAATATTTGGAGATTAAATGAGAGTCTGAGTGGCATTATGTATGGACTGAGAGAATTTGAGAGGTTTTAATTTATTTTTCTGGGTCTTATTAGCAATTGTAGTGTGTCAGTATAGTAATGTGGCAGGTGTAGGCCTGTGATCCACAATGTCTGACATAAGTAAGCCTAACTAGCTTGACCTGTAAATGAAGCTTGTGAAGAGGCCCATAGGAATTGCACATCCCCCAATATGCTGCTATAGAACTAAGAACTCAGTAAAGTATTGAATTAGCTTAGACAAGCAGAACAGATGGAAAAATACAGAAATTCATGTTTAAAACTGCTGACAGAAAAGTTCTAGAGCCCTGCTTCACTGCACGTAGCAACTAGCCCAATAGCCTTGAAAGAAGGAAAGTAACAAGTTAGTGAACTGACCATTGTAATTGGGACTAGAAGGGGGGTAAGCAGGTGCCAAGCCCACTGAAAGAATATAATTGGATAATCATATCAGTACCGGGACCAATAGAAGAGGTACGGGAGGTACGGGAGGTTACCGGGACCAATGAAATGTTTTTCTATACCTAGAATGAAGCTAAAGTCTATAAAAGTTGTTGTATTGCCAGAGAACTTCGCTCAGCCATTTTGAAATTGACTTTGCTTGAGACTTGTGTACAAATAAATGATTTGGACCTTCCGAACAGACTCCTGGTATCATTGGTTTGTCTGCGCTCTGCTGCTACATATTCTTGGTGCGTTGGCCGGGAAGTTGTGGAATCAGAGTGTATATAGGGCAATATACCACGACATTCCGCCTCTATAGGCTTGGTCCTGCCGGGATCGCGCCCTACCGACGGGGGCTGCTTCCTGGCGCTGCCGGTCCATTGCATCGGAGGAAGTTGGTCGGACCTCGGCGGGTGCCGGGCCCGGCTGGAGCCAACGCCTCGAACCCGAGTGAGGGGAGTCCGAGGTCCAACTCATGCGCCTGCTTGGGAAGTTTGAGGACCGGATCCGGTGAGTATAGTTTTGATTTGTTGTCTAGACAGATATAGAAAGAGCAGCGCTGCCATTGGAACTTGGCATTTGTAATCTCGAGAATTTGGAACTTGGAAATTGGTAAGAGAGCTTGATCACCTCTCAAAGACGGACCGAGTACCCCCGCATGAGTATTCGCAGGGCGAAACTCCCGTCTTCTTGTATTTTGGTAATTGAACAAGACTAATCAGAATAGATAGAAACGAATGCATTCTGGGATACGTTGCTAGCATGATTGTGTGAATGAAGTGTGTATGAGAGGTCTGGCAGCACAGACCAAGCGAAGGCGGACCCCTGACTAGCGCATTTCCTGACCGGGCGACCGCGTTCAGGTCGCGAAAAGGGGGAAGCCATTGTCGTCCTGTCTTGTTATTTGTTTCCCTTATATGTTTCCAGGACCGTGAGGACCCCTTACCCACGGTCCGACTTCCTTTTCCCTTCTGTCTGTTGTTGCGCTCACACATCGAAATGGGAGGGGTGGGGTCTACTAGGAACACTCCATTAGAATGTATGATCGCACATTTTAAAGAGGGATATTCAGGAGATTATGGTATTAAAATGACTGCAGCCCGTTTACAGATTTTGTGTACTAGGGAGTGGCCCGATCTAGACTCTACCTGGCCTCGAGAGGGAACCTTAAATGTAGGAATTATCCAGTTAGTCCATAGTAGAGTACGGATAGTGCACCCCGATCAGTATCCCTATATAGATTCTTGGTTAAGTATTTGTGAAGATCCGCCCCCTTGGGCGCAGCGCTGCTATGAGGAGCAGTGCAGGATAATGTTAGCGAAAACAGATCATAGTCAGAAAACAGAAAATAAACAGCCCAGCAAGAAAGGGAAAGATGAGAAGTCCAGGAAAAAGCCCATCCTGGTCGATCCTGATTCCCCAGAAGTAATTCCCCGACAGCCTAGAACCCCGGGCCCAGTAAGAGTAGCCCGGCGTCCTGCCCCAGAGCCCCGAAGACAACGGGTGAGGGACCCAACCCCCGAGCCACCTCCTGAAGAGCAGGAAGATGAGCTCCCATTAGTTGAAGATGATTCTACTGGAACAGAGACAGAGAAAGGCGAGTCAGATTCAGAAACAGAGAGGGAAGAAATTGAGGATTCCCTGAGTGAGACTGATAGTATAGAAGCGACCGTCAGTGTTAGTCTGCCAGTAAAAAGTAAATCCAAGACAAAACATATAGAAAAGAAAGTAACTCGTACTAAGCCTGTAGAGAAGAAGAAAAAGAGCCCTGATAGGAGAAGTACGAAAATATCGCTTAGATCCCAAAAGACCTCTACTGCTAAGATGATGCCCTTACGGCAAGTCCCAGGAATACCTGTAAGAAATGATGATAATGAGGTGGTAGCGGGACCCCTAAGCTATGTGTATGTCCCTTTCTCTACAACTGATTTGTTAAATTGGAAGTCGCATTATGCCTCCTATACTAATAAACCCCAAGAGCTTACAGAATTAGTGAATACTATTATGGAAACCCATCAACCCACATGGGCAGATTGCCGTCAGCTCCTGTCCACCTTATTTACTACAGAGGAGCGGACACGAATTAGAAAAGCAGCCATAGACTGGCTGGCAGATAACCCTGTAGCTCCAGAACGAGGAGAAGATAGAATAGACCATCGGGAAGCGGCCCAGAGGCAATTCCCAAATGAAGACCCCCATTGGGATCCAAATACTGAAAGAGGATCCAGAGCCCTAGCCCGTTTTCGCCAAGGCTTGTTACAAGCCCTGAAAAGGGGGGGCCAGAAAGCCATGAACCTTTCCAAAGTTACTGAAGTTAACCAAGGCATAGATGAGAGTCCAGCAGTGTTTTATGAAAGATTAACTGAAGCATACAGAATGTATACACCCTATGATCCCGATGCACCAGGAAGTTTATGTATGGTGAATTCTGCTTTTGTAAATCAGTCTCAACCAGACATTAGACGTAAATTACAGAAATTAGAAGGGTTTGCGGGCATGAATGCAACACAGTTATTGGAAGTCGCTCATAAAGTGTATGTGAATCGTGATAATGAAAGACAGAAAGAATGTGATCGAAAGATGAGAAAGAAAGCTGATTTTTTGGCCGCAGCCATAGTTGAACAGAAAAGGGGAGGTGTCCCTAATCGAAGGAGCAGAGGAAGGGGGCGGGGCCGAGGTGGAAGCCGGTCCCAGCAGCTAGGCGTGAACCAATGTGCCTATTGCAGAGAAGAAGGACATTGGAGAGATGCTTGCCCGCAACTCGAAGACGCCCACGAAGATGACGAAAGCAATCATCAATGGAGAGAAGAGAGATGAGGCCGTCCCCGACATCGCGGAGGAGCCAATCGAGAACAATTCCAACAAGAAAGAGGAGAAGCCATACAAGCATTGGCTACGACAGCCCATGATGAAGATGACGTGGATTAGGACAGACCGGGCTCCGAATTTGCTTTAGGTCTCCAGGAGCCTATGGTCGGAATACAAATAGGAGACCAAGTTGTGAACTTTATGGTTGACACTGGAGCAGAACATTCAGTAGTAGACAAGAAAATAGCCCCATTTTCTACAAAAGCAGTCACCATTATAGGAGCAACTGGTGCCAAAGCTACAAAACCTTTTCTTCAGAATCGTATATGCAGTCTGGGAGGACAGCAAATAACTCATCAATTCCTTTACATGCCAGAATGTCCAGTGCCACTACTGGGACGAGATATGTTAGCCAAACTACAAGCCCAAATATCCTTCTCGGAGGGAGGAGAAATGCAAATGACAGTAAATTTGCAAGCCAAACCAGCAGGAATAATGCTGCTCACAGTTCCCCGAGAAGAAGAATGGAGATACTACAGTGATGATTCTGTCCAAGACACTTATTTCGAACAAACCTTGAAAAGTATTGATGCCCCACCTGGAGTATGGGCAGAAGGCAGTCCTCCAGGCCTAGCCAAGCATATAGCTCCAGTAATTGTGATTCTCAAGCCTAGTGCTACACCAGTACATGTCAAACAGTACCCTCTCCCAAGAGCCACAATTGAAGGCATTCACCGCCACTTGCAAAGATTACTGGAACATGGTCTACTGAAAGTATGTCAATCCCCGTGGAACACCCCACTTCTACCAGTGAAAAAGCCTGGAACAGATGACTACCGCCCAGTACAAGATCTGAGAAGAGTGAATGAAGCAGTTGAAACTATACATCCAGTTGTACCTAATCCTTTCACTCTTCTAGGACTGATTCCTGCTGAAGCCACCCACTTTACTGTTCTAGATTTGAAAGATGCATTCTTCTGCATAAGATTAGCCCCTGTGAGTCAGATATTATTTGCATTTGAATGGCAGGACCCCATCTCTGGAAGAGGGGGCCAACTTACCTGGACACGATTACCCCAAGGATTTAAGAATTCGCCTACCATCTTTAGTGCTGCACTGAATCAAGACCTTTCCAGCTATCCAGTGGCCCCGGGGAAGAGAGTGCTTCTCCAATACGTGGACGATCTGCTGATAGCTGCTGTATCCGAAAGTGAATGTATACAAGCTACCAAAGACCTCTTGCAGTTACTAGATGAAGCTGGATACAAAGTTTCCAGAGCCAAAGCACAACTATGCCAAAGAGAAGTGAAATACTTGGGCTTTCGTATAACCCAAGGAAGTCGAAAATTAGGCAGAGAGAGAAAAGAAGCAGTATGCAGAATTCCAACCCCAACAACCAGAAAGCAAGTCAGAGCCTTTCTGGGAGCAGCAGGATATTGCCGAATCTGGATACCCAATTTTGCCCAAATTGCTAAGCCACTGTATGAAGCCACAAAAGGAGAAGAAAAGTCGCCACTGGAGTGGGGACCTGAGCAGGATACAGCCTTCAAGACGTTGAAGGAAGAATTGATGTCATCACCAGCCCTTGGACTACCAGATGTTCACAAACCTTTCCACTTGTTCGTACATGAAGCACAAGGAAATGCCTTAGGCATGTTGACTCAGAAATTGGGAAATTGGGAACGACCTGTAGCATACCTATCAAAACAATTGGACACTGTGGCCAAAGGATGGCCACCCTGCCTGAGAGCAGTTGCAGCTACAGCTTTGTTAGTGAGTGAAGCAGACAAACTCACACTAGGACAGAATATACGAGTCACTGTGCCACATGCAGTCCTTGCCCTTATGGAACAGAAAGCAAATCATTGGCTCACCAATTCTCGAATGTTGAAATATCAGAGCATGCTATGTGAAAACCCACAGATACAACTGGAAGTGAGCCATGCCTTGAATCCAGCCACATTGATACCTATCAGTGAAGAACTTCCAGAGCATGACTGTATAGAAGTCATGGACACTGTGTTCTCAAGCCGACCTGATTTGACAGATGTGCCCATAGACAATCCTGACCAAATCTACTATGTTGATGGAAGTAGTCTCATCATCAATGGACGACGCTGTGCCGGATATGCAGTAGTCACTCAACATGAAGTTGTTGAATCATCAGCCTTAGCCTCAGGCACATCAGCCCAGAAAGCAGAATTGATAGCACTCACCCGAGCACTGCTATTAGGAGAAAAACTTGTGCTGAATGTGTATACAGACTCTAAGTATGCCTTCACCACCTTACATGCCCATGGAGCTCTCTACAAAGAAAGAGGACTCATCACATCCGGAGGAAAATCAGTTAAGTATGGCCCTGAGATACTGATGCTACTTGACGCAGTATGGGCCCCAACTCGTGTAGCTGTCATGCACTGCAGAGGACATCAAGCAGGAAAAGGAGAAGTTGCCCGAGGAAACAGATTTGCAGATGCCTCAGCACGACAAGCAGCTATGACAGGACAAATTTCACCACAAGCCATGCCAATGCAGGCAGCATTGTTTCCAGTACCCTTGAACTCATGGACACCACGATATACCACCAAAGAATTAGACTACTACTGTAACAAAGAAGATGGAGTACTGAAAGATGGGTGGATTGAACTGCCACCAGCAGAGGGAAGTCAACCCCCAGGACAAATAGTAATTCCTGAATTGTTAGGACCAGCCTTTGTCAAAGCTTTCCATGAAGCCACACACTATGGGAAGACTGCTATGGAAAAAGCACTCAGACCACATTTCTACATTACTCTATTGACAACCATATCAGCCTCAGTAGCACGTCAATGTCTAATTTGTGCCAAAAATAATGCCAAGCAAGGTCTCATCACACCACCTCGAGTTCAGTCAGGAGGTGTAACCCCCATGCACCACCTGCAGATTGATTTCACTGAAATACCAAAAGCCAGTGGATACCACTACCTATTAGTATTAGTTTGTACTTTCTCTGGGTGGTAGAGGCCTTCCCAACCAGAACTGAAAAAGCTAGAGAAGTTACCAAAGTTTTATTAAGAGAGATTGTCCCTAGATTTGGGATTCCAGCAGTAATAGGGTCAGACAATGGACCCTCATTTGTTTCTCAGATTACCCAACAGCTAGCAAAAGCCCTACAGATACAATGGAAACTCCACACTGCATATAGACCCCAAAGTTCAGGGAAAGTTGAGCGAATGAATCGTACCTTAAAAGCCCAAATGTCTAAGCTTTGTCAGGAGACACACTTGAAATGGCCCCAAGTGCTCCCAATAGCTTTACTCAGAATACGCTCAGCACCTGTGAAGTCAACAGGTTTTTCCCCTTTTGAAGTTCTGTATGGTAAACCCCCACCAATAGTGCAAGGAATTAAAGGAAGTCTAGCCCAAATTGGTTCAGAAATAACCAGGCAAGAACTCCTAGCTCTTAGTTTTGTTCTGCAGACTCTCCATGCGTGGATCCAAGACCAGTTGCCTATCAACTTGACTGAACCCCTGCATCCCTACCAGCCTGGTACCTCGGTGTGGATCAAAGATTGGAAGAAGACACCGTTGGAACCCCATTGGAAGGGACCATACATCGTCATCCTGTCTACCCCAACTGCAGTAAAGGTAGCGGAGATCGACGCCTGGATCCACCACAGCAGAGTCAAGCCCGCAGCAGCTCCAGAACCTGAGCAGTGGACAGCGGAACAGCATCACGATGCACCTTTACGAGTCACTTTGAGACGGCAACCAGCAGCATAGGACACTTTGTCACAGTGCCTTGCAGTAGCCAAGTCTTTCGAAGAGGATTGCTGTTTTCCATACAGCAACAGTTTTGTTTCAACGAACCCAATCTGCGTGTGATTTTGCACACTACTTTGATATCACTTTAACTAACCATACTTCAAAAGCCAACTGAAATTGCTAAGTTGGTTACTGTGTGATGGACAACTTGAGGATCTTCAATCAACACTCAGCACCCGTTGAAATTGCTTAATTAGCACGCGGGACGAAGAAAAGATCGTCGTGGTCAAGATTTGCAAGCTGAGGATTCAGAAGAACTCCAATCAACATGTATTTTTATCTGTGCTTAGCCCTGGTTGCCTGTTTTGGAGGTTTAGAAATGACTTATGCTTTACCTCCATGTACTGCTTGTGTTACTTCTACTCGAACTGGACTAAAAGTAACTCAGACTTTGGTTTATCATTCTCACTACAAATGCACTGGTAAAGTGACTCGGTGTGTTTATAACACCACTGAACTAAATATTTGCATCAAAGGTAGCTCCAGAGTATGCTATAAGCCGCATCAGAACCCATCATATTATACGTTGGAAATGCGATGGAATGATGCAGATGGACCTATAATTAATGCTACACGACCACTTAAAGATGCTAGTATACCTGCTGTTTTATATTTTGATGCATGTGATGTTATAAATAGAGATGGTCGTTCCAGATGTGGTACCTGGGAAAAAGCCTATCGTAATGATCATAAATATATGTGCCCAGAAGGTGCCACGGGATGGAGAAAGTGTACTGGTAAGAAAGAGTCATATAGTACTGCCCCAGCTGCAGATTACTATTGCCCAAACTGGGAATGTGTTTTTTATGCTACATGGAATGCTGGTATTACAGATGAACAGAGAGATAAACGAGTTGCCACTTTGACTAAGTCAAAAACAGATGACAAATGTAAGAAAGGTGCTTGTAACCCTTTGCAATTAAAGATCCGTAATCCTAATGCATGGAAACAAGGATATAAGTTTGGTTTACGTATTGCAGGAGGAGCAGTAGATCCAGGAACTATTGTGTACATAAGATTGAATACCCAAGCTTACAAGTCATCTAAATACCACATCCATAACACTTTTTATGAAGCTATGCATGTAAATAAGTTCGAGATTCCCCATCCATCTCAGAATCTATTTCTAGAATTAGCTGGAGCAGTAGTATCCAGCCTAAAGATTTCAGATTGCTATTTCTGTGGCGGAACCCAAATGGGTGACCAATGGCCATGGGAGGCCCAAGAGTTGAATTACTCTCTGACTTACAATCAAACTAAAATACACAAGACTACTAGTGAATGGGTGTTAGCACACTCAATTATTGGACGTCTTTGTTATGCCAGAACTGGACCCCAGTTCACCCAACTGGTAGGACAGCTGGTCTGTCTTAGCCAGAAGTTCTATAATGCCACTACCAAGAAGACATCATGGTGGTCAGGAAGTAAAGAACCTGAACCTCCTAACCCATTAGCCAGATTTCCTGAACTTGCTAGTTTATGGACTAACCTTGCCAAAACACATGCTTGGCAAGACCCACCTGGCCTGTATTGGATCTGTGGAAACCGAGCATATGCTCAACTCCCATCACACTGGGGAGGAGCATGTGTCTTAGGGACCATCAGACCTTCTTTCTTTCTCTTACCTACGGAGCATGGAGAACAATTAGGATACCCAGTGTACACTACCCACAGACACAAAAGAGCAGTGCGACGAAAGAGAGCACCTCTTCAAATAGGCAAATGGGAGAAGTGGGAGGGTGATGATTGGCCACCAGAAAGAATTATTGAGTATTATGGGCCTGCCACTTGGAATGATGATGGTATGTACGGTTATCGGACACCAATTTATATGATTAATCGTATTATTCGCTTACAAGCTGTAGTTGAAATAATAACTAATGAAACTAGTCATGCTCTCACACTTTTAGCTAGACAAAGCACCCAAATGCGCACTGCCATATACCAGAATCGTTTAGCACTTGATTATTTGTTAGCAGCTGAAGGAGGCGTATGTGGTAAACTGAATTTAACTAATTGCTGTTTGAAAATAGATGACAAAGGTCAAGTAGTTGAAGAAATTGCTGAAGATATGCGTAAACATGCTTATGTGCCAGTACAGACTTGGCACCCACTAAGGTTACCTAACTGGTTTGCCAATCTTTTCTCATGGCTAGGAGGACTAAAGACTTTTCTAATACTAGTATTACTGATTGTTGTTGTTATTTTCCTATTGCCATGTATAATCCCATGCTGTATGCGTTCTATTCACAGTGCTATTGATAGTACAGTAGAGCGGAAGACCGCAACTAAAATAATGGCCCTATATAAAGCTAGTCCTAGTCGAAATCCTTCAATCATGATATAACTATTTCTAGGTGATTTATTCTCACACCTTATTAACTAATAGGGTGAGATTAATCAAAGGGGGGAATGTGGCAGGTGTAGGCCGGTGATCCACAATGTCTGACATAAGTAAGCCTAACTAGCTTGACCTGTAAATGAAGCTTGTGAAGAGGCCCATAGGAATTACACATCCCCCAATATGCTGCTATAGAACTAAGAACTCAGTAAAGTATTGAATTAGCTTAGACAAGCAGAACAGATGGAAAAATACAGAAATTCATGTTTAAAACTGCTGACAGAAAAGTTCTAGAGCCCTGCTTCACTGCACGTAGCAACTAGCCCAATAGCCTTGAAAGAAGGAAAGTAACAAGTTAGTGAACTGACCATTGTAATTGGGACTAGAAGGGGGGTAAGCAGGTGCCAAGCCTACTGAAAGAATATAATTGGATAATCATATCAGTACCGGGACCAATAGAAGAGGTACGGGAGGTTACCGGGACCAATGAAATGTTTTTCTATACCTAGAATGAAGCTAAAGTCTATAAAAGTTGTTGTATTGCCAGAGAACTTCGCTCAGCCATTTTGAAATTGACTTTGCTTGAGACTTGTGCACAAATAAATGATTTGGACCTTCTGAACAGACTCCTGGTATCATTGGTTTGTCTGCGCTCTGCTGCTACAGTAAGAGTCAGAGAAGATGGAGTGAGGAAGAGTGTTTCATGAAGGTAGATTGGCACATTGAATGAGTTCATATTGAATCAGGCCAGAATACATTTTTTAGTGCATTATTTGAATATATTTTAGAATAGATTGTTGGGGAGGAATTTAGAGACCGGAGATAAGATAGGCAGAGATGATCCGAAGAAGTCCCGCTGAAGACTGAAATGCTGAGTTCCTGTCTGATCTCGTCGGAGAACATCTCAGTGTCCACATCTCAGAAAGGAGGAGAAGATTTCCTAGGCCCAACCAAGAAGACAACAAGGATAAGTACGTGACTTAACTGAGAAATGCATTTATTTGAGCTCAAATAAGAGGTACTTATAAAAAAAAAAGACAATCTGGACACAATTTGTTGTAAATTTATTTGCCTTTAATCACATAGAATATGTTCTTATAATACTAATCCGTAACTATAGTTTATACATACTATCTATACTTACCAGTATTGAGGTTTTTGAAAAATAATTACACTTTTGTAAAATATCTGAAAACTCTTATTTTTAAATGTATAGTTTTTATATCCCACCTGTGTTCCTGTTGAAGGTATTCCAGGGGGATCTAGGTATTCTTCAACACCTGGGTCTGTTAGAGTAAATTTATTTATTTATTTTATTTATTACATGCACTTATATACCGCGCTATTTTCCATCAGTGCGGTTTACATAGAATCAGTTAAATACACATCTCAAAACTTTTGATTTGTATTTACAATTAACAGGCAACAGAACTTGGATAGATAACAAGGGGGTAACTGTTTACAACTGTACAGAAAGAGCGGGCTGAACGT
Source organism: Ichthyophis bannanicus (assembly GCA_033557465.1). Classification (NCBI taxonomy): domain Eukaryota; kingdom Metazoa; phylum Chordata; class Amphibia; order Gymnophiona; family Ichthyophiidae; genus Ichthyophis; species Ichthyophis bannanicus. Next base: position 924,291,657 of record CM066031.1, on the reverse strand, counting down.
CTGTTTGAAGTGGTTAGTTTACTGATGAGGCATTTGAGGTGCTGTCATCCGGGTAATGCTCGAGGAAAAGGTGTTATTTCAGAGCTTTCCTAAACTGCGTTAAATTAGTGATTGCCCGTATACTAGGAGGGAGGCTGTTCCAGCATTTTGGTGCAGAGAATTTGAAAGCCCTGTTCACTGTTGTCTGGCAGCACTTGGTTGTTTCTCTTGGGACTATTAGTTTATTGTCCTCAGGGGATCTTCTAGGTCTGTTCAGGGGGGTTATCTGAATGAGGTCTGCTAGGGCTGGTGGGGCGAGCTTATTTATGATCTTGAAGGTCAGAATTATGGTTTTGAACATAATTCTGCCTTTTATGGGGAGCCAGTGGAGTTGTTTAAGGATGGGTGTAATGTGTTCCCACTTGGAAGCGCCCTGGAGCACTCTTGCAGCAGAGTTTATTGCAAGCTGTAAAGGGTGTAGCGTGGATTGCAGGAGACCGTGGAGTATGGCGTTTGCATAGTCAAGATGCGGTATGATCAAGGCTTGGTATACTGTGCGGAAGTCGCCAGGTTCCAGTAAGGTGCGTATGTGTCTAAGTGATCGGATTTTATGGTATATCGCTCTTGCTACATTGCCTATATGGGTCTTCATGTCGAGTCGCTGGTCAAGTGTGACTCCTAGATATCTAATAGAGGGTTTGGTAAGTAGTTCTGCATCTAAGACCTTTAAGCACGGTGGTGTGATGAATTTCGGATCTCTGGTGACGAAAAGGACTTCGGTTTTCTTATGTTGGATTCGCAGGTTTTGTGATTGGAGCCAACTGGATACTGCGTTGAAACAGTCCATGAGCGGTGAGAGTTCGGGGTTCTCCATTGCAAAAGACATATATAGGAGCACGTCGTCTGCATATAACAGGCATTCCACCTTGAAGGACTGGACAATCTCGCAGATCAGTTGCATATAAATATTAAACAACAGGGCAGATAGAGAGGATCCTTGTGGGACCCCTTGGCTCTGGTGGAAAGGTTCTGATGGTTAAACATTTCTTCGGCTCACCATATACATTAATATCTGGGGAAACCAACCATTATACTGCTTTCAGAGTATTTTCGGGTGGTTGCAATCTTGGTAGATGACAAACCTTTAGAGGTTGAAGGGTGGAAGCAGACTGAAGGCCAGTAATGGAGAGTAGAGGTAAAATCTACCTCCTACATGCTCAGAACATTCTTTCTTCTGAGTTTTTCTGAATAACATTTTAGTGTTTCAAAAACACAGTGAATTGTGGTAGAATAGCTTCTTTCACAAAATTAAATATTCAGCAAAATCCAGTATTTGGGCACAATTCATCAGGTCAAGATCCATAGCTCTGAGGGTATATGGAGTCCTAATATATTTTTCCAGTCTTGTACACCAGCCATGAGCCTTTTGACTATCTGGTGAAAACTTTCAACAAATTATTTCTCTACTCTCTCTAAGGGGCCGATTCTGAGTGGCGAATAACGGGGCTGTACATCCTGGGAGGACGTGCAGCCCTATTATTCGACCTGACCATATGTTGCCACACACTCTCTCCGCATGCACAGAGCCACAGTGTGGGGAGAGCTGGATGGGGCAGGAGGGGGCGGAGTGGGGGCAGCCGTAGCAGCTGGACATACAGGGCCAATTCAGGTCATGGCCCTGTACGTCTGGTGGCCTTCAGCAGGACGCCCAGCATATTCCACCTCAGAGGTGGAATAAGCGCAGGGTGCCCATGCGATCTGGCACGGCAGCCCTCAGAATGCAATGGAGCCACAGATAGTGAGTTGGGTCTCTGGTGCTCCAGCTGTGTGTCCTGGTGCCATGGCAATGGGATGCCATGGCACCAGCACATTAGCGAGAGCACAGGGAGGCCTGGCCATGTTGCCTTTTGGACGCCTCACGCAGGGATTCAGGGGCACGCCGGGCCATTTCTGTGCCCGATCCTGCAACTGCAGGAACATCTAGCTCCCATGGTGCAGAATTGGGTACAACAGAGTGCATCTTGTTCTGGGACGTCTGGATTGCCCAGATGTGTCCCTTCATGGACTGGGCTCCATGCATTTGTTCTTAAACAGGAAATATCTAGGCATTATTTATTATATCATGTTGTTTAATAAGAATTTTTTTCTTCAAGTACTGCTCTAGTTACAACAAATAAATTTAAAAAGACCTGAAACATATTTTGTGTAGCATGATAAGGAGAAATTTGAGGGCAATGAAAGGGATAGAGAGATTGAAGGCAAGAAGACTTGCCCAAGCAAAGACAAATGATGAAATGTTGAACAAACAGGCTAAAGAGTATAAGAGTGAACTGAAAATCAGACTCAAAATTCTTTTAGTAGATTAAATGGATGAGGATGTTCAGCTCAAGTACAAAGAATTCTCTGAAGTAAATGGATGAGGGCATTCAGAACGAGTACAAAGAAATTGTCAAAGGTTTTGAGACATGCGGCTATTAAAATAATAAGTTCATAGAGTTCTAGCAAGGGAAAGCTGAGAAATGAGGCAGGGCTGATGCCAAAGAGACAATGAGCCATGAAACAGAGCAGCAGCACTGAAGCACAAAAGGAGCGATCACGATTGCTGAAACCACAGAAAAAGACTGGGCAAAGAAATTAGAAATTATAACTTCAGAACGAGGAAATAGGTAACAACTAAGGACAAACAATAACATGAATATTGTCATAAAGTCAAGATTTGTGCCCTCAATAGTACAGGAACAGATGGAAAAATTATTACAAACAGAAATGTGATAGTAAAAATATGAGCAGTAGTAGTGTGGCAGGCTATGGCCTAGCATGGTCTGCTACTATGAAAGGCCTGTAAGTTAGGCCTGGATCCTAACTCCCATTATAGCTAGAAAAGAACCAAAAATCTGTGAAAAATGAGAAAACTGTTTTAAAATGCTTAATAAGAAGTTTTACATGAATTCATAAGTCTTTCATTATTCTCTTCTGTGCAAAAGAAAGAAATGTTTCAATATATGCATTCCTGAAGCTAGGGGTAACCTTGCAGTAGAGAAGTATCAAAACCAAGAACTGCACCATTGTTAGAACAATCCTAAGGGAGGGGGCTGGTTGCTAGGCCCCGGAGGGATTTCTAATTGGACAGGTGCAGGGGGCGTTGGAGCCAATAGGAAGTTTGCATGTATCAAGCTGGAACCAATAGAAAGTTCTCATGTATCAAACTGAAAAAGAGGTATAAATGGTTATGTCTCTGTAAAAGCTTTGCTCAGTTCCTTTTGAAGCTTTGACTGTCTGGGCCTGTGCACAATAAACTGGCTTGGATCTTTGAACAGACTCCTGGTTTTATTTATTGCATGCTTATCAACTGCTACATATTCTTGGTGTGTTGGGCCGGAATGTGCGAGCGGGGGATGGTATACAAGTGAATATACCACGACTTCTCGCCTCAAAGGTTTGGTCCGGTTGGAACCATGTCTGTCCGACCGCAGGGGAACTTCTCAGGCACTGCCGATCCCTTTGTATCGGAGAGGGTTCCGCCTTGCCTCGGCATGCCACTGGGTCCAGCTGGCTAACACCTCAGAACCCGAGAGGAGTTCAGGGTCCAACCCAAGAACTGGTTTGGTATCAGGAACTGGATCCGGTGAGTAGATATTTTCTTGTTTAAAAGTCAGTGCAGCCTGGGGAAAAAGTCTTACATGAATATGCGCAAGACTGATTTGGTATAGACTAACTGGGAAAATCTCGCATGAGTGTGTGTGTGAGACAAGAGAGCCTGATCACCTCCCATACGGGCGGTCCTAGTAAGCTCCGCGTAAGAGAAAGCCGAAGCCGAAGCCATCGACCCTTCTTGTTTGAAATAGTCAGAAAAACCTGGGAACTTGAAAAATGATTTCTTGTTAAAATATGATTGCTTGTGTGATTGAGAGGTCTTGAAATACAGGCCGAGCGAGAGCGGACTCCTGAGTAGTGCAGTTCCCGGCCAGGCGACTGCGCCCAGGTCGCGAAAAGGAGGAAGCGTTTGGTGTTTGTCTGTCCTTACTGTGTATCTGATTTTTGTTATCTGTTGAAACCGCGAGTTTCCCTTCTGGTATAAATGTGAGATTATTCTGTTGGGTAATTTGTGGAACAGTTTACCGATTAAGAAATAGTATTAGTAACAGAAATAGTAATAGTAACAGAAATCCGCACCATAAACAACCTCCCCCAGTTCAGAAAAGCCCTCAAACAGCACCTATTTAGACAACACTTTGGTAACTCCGACAGCATCACCTAGACAGTATCACATGATCTTATAGTCTAACAATCCAACGCTGCCTAACCATTTTCCGACGAAAACTCTCCACCTCTTCCATTGATCCCCCTTAGGGCCTGTATCATAAACTTAGATGTGATGCAATCCCTTTGTATATAATGTATAAAGCTCACCTGTTACCCTTGTTTAAATCTCCCTTTGTATACTATGTATAAAGTTCACCTGTTATCCATGTTTAAATTCCCTGTTCTATGTAAGTTCAATGTATGGCTGTTCCTCATTGTACAAACTTGTTCATTGTAAACCGTGCTGATACCGAATAGTGCGGTATAGAAAAACCTTAAATAAAAAAAATAAATATTAAGCAGAAAAGAAGAGAGAAGGAAACAAACTCAGTTGTCACTTTTTCAGTAAAGAAGCTGTCTCATGCATTCCAGTTTTTTTCCTTTCGCACAGAATGAAGCTGGCTAGCGGAGAGAGAAGGGGCGTGTCTGAAAAAAGGAATGTGCAGTGTCTTTTTATTTATTTATTTATTTATTTAAAGTTTCTTATATACCGCGCTCTTTAGCATCAGCGCGGTTTACATGGAACAAAACATTCTCAATACATTTGAAAAACACGTATGAGTTACATATAACAGGGAAATAAACTTGGGAAAACAAGGATAACTATCTACAATAACGAATAACTATTTACATAAGTTCAACTAGTATAGAGATTTTAGTGAGCAGCGGAAATACAACAGAATTTTAGTTCAAGAAGGTATGTCTTATAGAGTAGTTATGCATATGAGTTTGTCTTATGACATCTTATATTAGGATTACGGTGGCTGGAAGTATTCAGTGAATAGGTAATGCTTTTTAACCCTGTGAAGGCTTAATCTCAACACTTTGCAGCTGGGTTAATTTGTGCTTATTTCAGGAAAATTGTACCTGTTTTATTCAATATGTTTTAATAGTGATGTTCCTTCTGCTATGGTCATGTATTATATATCATTTAATAAGAATGTTTAGTCAGGATTGTGGATCCCGACAGTTTTGGGCTTAGCCTGGAAAGGGTTAAGTTCTTATTAACCCCTTTCGAGTTCCTGTACTTGTACGGACCAAGTGAGAAGAATTTTTGTAGGGCTATAGGTATAATGCATTTGTGGGCTTAGCTTTGTTTTGTGTTATTTATGTTCAAATCTTCAGTAAAGCACTGTAATGGTTTAAATAGGCAATGATAGAAAATTTCAGGAAACTGCTTTTGTTTTCCCTTTGTCCTATGAAGTAGAGGTTAAGAACCCTGACAGGACTATGAAGCATCCCGAGCCAGTAGTACCAGATCGTGACTTGAAAGTGATTTAAATCCTGAGTGAATAAGGAGTTCATCGTGCTTGAATTCTAATTCCTGATATACTGCAGCAAGCACCTCATAGAAGACATACTTATTGTTAATAAAAATAAAATAGGAAGAAAAAAGGTGTATATGTATTCTAGATATCCACCCACTTTATGAAAAATGTATTCGGAATGACTTTTGAATATCTGCTTCCTAAAACTGTAAGATTTAAAGTAATTTATTTTGCAGAGACATGCTGATTAAGGCTGGCAGTTAGTTTTCATGCCAAGTAATTTTATTCCAGTCATATGTAACAGATATGTGGCCGTCATGTTAGGAGCTATAGTTCTTTCTGTTGGGATTGTTGTTATAACATGTTGCAAAATAATAGTTTTATATTTTAAGGACTTTATCTAAATTGTACTTATTTAGAATGAGCACACATCCATTATGCTTAGTCCACAGGAAAATGCAGCCTGACTGGTGTGTGTGTGGGGGGGGGGGGGGGTCAGAGTCCATGCAGATTTTGTTGAAATGTATGACTAGGAATTTTAGCAAGGACTTTGCTGAAGACTACAGACTTAAAATGTCTCTGTCCCTATTAGAAATGCTCTGTGGAAGGGGGTGGCCAGTGTTAGCTACTTCATGGCCCCATAGTTTCCCGTGTTTATCAGATTGTACAGAGAATGTTCCCTGATCAGTTCCCCTACATAGGATTCCTGGTTAAATGTTTGAGAAAAAAAAAAAAACAAGCCCTCCTGGATAGAGCGTTGCTATGAGAAACAGTGTAGGAGATTAGTAGCAAACACAAGGGAGGGGGCCCGGAAGTCTGGAGGAAAAAAAAAACCCCTGCCCGTTTATTATCTTTATAGGCCAGTTCCCTCAGCTCTGCCACCACCCCGGGCAGAGCCTGGTGCAGGGGGGGGGGATACCTCCCTGAAAATGTCATCAGCCACCTCCGCAGCAGAAGGACGTACACCCCCTCTTGACCGAAAGCCCCGGCACAGTTTAAAGTACTCAGAGTAGGCCACAATCCACCGATGACACTACAAGCAGGGATTCATTTGCCAGTTCAGGGTCACTCACAGCCAGCACCCGAGAACATGAAGTGGAACCCAGACAGTCCCAATTGCCGTATGCCTTCAGAAGTACAACTACCAGTTAAAGGGAGGGTCACGTTATCCCATTGCACTAGGTCCAGGGCCAGCTTTGCACTAGCCAGCTGACCAGCTTTGTTTCTGACACTGATTTACTGAACTGAAAGCTGCATTATGCCTACACTGAGAAACCATAGGATTTGATTGAACTAATGAACAGTATTATGCAGACCCATCAGCCTTGATGGCCCCAAGTGGGATCCAAATAGCGCAGGCAGCCCTCACTATATACCCCATGCAATCCAGCAGCCCAGGAGAATTTGCGTTTTTGTCAGTCAGTCCTAGAGAGATATAAAACAGAAATTGCAGAAACTGGATGGATTTGCGGGCATGAATACAGCACAGTTAATGGAAGTTGTTCAGAAAGTTTGTGAATTGTGGAAATAAATGTGACAGAGAAAGTGAATGTAAGATAAGGAAGAAAACAGATCTTCTTGCTGATACTTTAGTTGAATGATGTGGAGGAGGTTTTCCTAATCAAAGGAGCAGAGGAAGTGAAAGGGGTCGTGAAAATGATCGGCCCCCACTGGGTGCGAATCAGTGCACCCATTGCAGAGAAGAAGGACATTAGAGAAGTGAATGCCCGTATCTTGAATCCACCCCCAGGAGGGGAGGAGGGAGTACTTGATTTTAGAAAGAATAAACCAAGCACAGTGTTCCATCAAGAGAGGGAAGCAGCTATAGAGTGAGTGGCAGCCAAAAAGGGTTACAGCATGGATGAAGACTAGGCCAGACCAGACTCCAATTTTCCCTGGGTCCCCAGGAGCCTATGGTCAGTCTGAAAATAGGGGACCAATATATGGACTTTATGGGGGATACAGGAGGAGAATACTAAAGCCAGTAGCCCCTTTGTTTTCTCGATGCATCACCATTGTCAGAGCTACTGGGGCTAAGGCCACAAAGCCTCTCCTGCAGAACCGCATGTGTGAACTAGGGGGACAGAAAATAACGCACCAGTTCTTGTATATGCCTGAATGTCCTATTCCACTTCTGGGCCGAGACATGCTTGCTAAGCTCCAGGCACAAATATCCTTTGCTGAAGGGGGAGAAATGCAAATGACTGTGAACCCAAAGCCTGCTGGATTGATGGTGCTGACTGTTCCCCGAGAAGAAGAGTAGTGGTTCTATAGTGCATCTCCAATCAAGCCAGCTAGTTCTTGTATACCCACCAACTTTATAGCCCCACCTGGAGTATGGGCAGAAGATAATCCACCTAGCCTAGCGAAGAACATAGCCCCTGTCATTGTCACCCTCAAGCCAGGAGCGGAACCAGTGCATGTGAAGCAGTATCATTTTCCCCGACCAGCTAAATAAACTATTGAAGTATGGACTTCTCAAGGAGTGCCAGTCACCTTGGAATACTCCCCTTCTCCCAGTTAAGAAACCTGGGACAGGGTATTACTGCCCAGTACAAGATCTGAGGCGAGTGAATGATGCAGCTGAAACTATACACCCAGTGGTACCAAATCCTTATATTCTCTTGGGACTGATCCCCGCTGAGGCTACTCATTTTACCGTCTTGGACCTGAAAGATGCCTTTTCCTGTGTACGCCTAGCCCCCACCAGTCAACTTTTGTTTGCTTTTGAATGGCAAGACCCCACAACAGGAAGGCGGGGCCAATTCACCTGGACTAGATTACTTTAAGGATTCAAGAATTCACCTACTCTCTTCAGTGCTATTTTAAATCAAGATCTTTCAAGCTACTATGTGAACCCAGGAGAAAGGGTTCTTCTCCAGTATGTGGACAACTTGCTCATAGCCACCAACTCAGAAAGTGAATGTCTAAGCCACCAGTGAACTCTTGCAACTTTTTAATGAGGCTGGATACAAAGTCTCAAGAGCCAAGGCATAATTATGTCAAACAAGTTAAATACCTAGGATTCCAGTTGTCCAGCAGAATTAGACGCCTGGGACCAGAACGCAAAGAAGCTGTATGCAGTATTCCTACTCCAACCACCAGGAGGCAAGTGAGAGCCTTCTTGGGTGCCGCAGAGTACTGTCATATATGGATCCCCAATTTTGCGCTGCTAGCAAAACCATTGTATCAAGCTACCAAAGGAATGGAATAGTCTCCATTGGAATAGGGACTTGAACAGGATGCAACCTTTTGATCTTTGAAAACCGCTCTGATGTTATCACCAGCTCTGGGTCTACCAGATGTCCAGAAAACCTTTCAGTCTCTATGTTCATGAGTCACAAGGAAATGTTCTAGGAGTGTTGACTCAATCTCATTGGATCTTGTCAACGACCAGTAGCCTATTTGTCAAAACAATTGGATGTATTGCAAAAGGCTGGCCCCCTTGTTTGAGAGCTGTTGCAGCTACAGCCCTCCTAGTGAACAATCTTCAAGTTACTGTACCACACTCTGTTCTAACCATTATGAAACACAAAGGAAACTTCTAGCTAATTCACGAATGTTGAGGTATCAGAGTATGCTGTATGAAAACCCCAAGATACAATTGAAGGTCAGTCAAGCTCTGAATCCTGCTACGTTGTTACAAGTTGGTCTTGATCCCCCTGATCATGACTGTTTAGAAACTATGGACACTATATTCTCAAGTCACCCTGATTTGATTGATGTTCCTTTGGAGAACCCTGGACGGACTTTCTTTGTAGATGGAAGCAGTCTTGTCATCATTAATGGACATTGTTGTGCCAGATATGCAGTAGTGACCCTTGATCTGATAGTTGAGTCCTCAGCCCTGGACCCAGGAACTTCAGCACAGAAAGCTGAACTGATAGCTCTTACTAGAGCACTGACAATAGGAAAAGGGGCTCTGTCTAAATGTGTACCCGGATTCCAAGTATGCCCTTACAACCTTGCATGCACATGTGGCCCTGTACAAAGAATGAGGGTGGATAACCTCAGGAAGCAAGTCCATTAAGTATGGCCCCGAGATATTGATATTATCAGATGCATACTGCCTACAGATTTCAGAATTTAGGAAAAGTAGAATGTATGAATAGAACCCTGAAATCTCAGTTGTCCAAACTTTGCCAAGAAGTTCACCTGAAGTGGCCCCAGGTCCTTCCTATAGCCCTTCTTAGGATATACTTAGCCCCTGCTAAGCCTTTAGGAGTTTCCCCTTTTGAGATTCTGTATGGGCGACCCCCGCCTATTGTATAGGAAATAAAGGGAGATATGGAACAGATTAGATCTGAAATTACTAGACAAGAACTATTGGTTTTAAGTTCTGTTTTGCAGAGTCTTCATACGTGGGTACAAGACCAGCTGCTCATCCATCTAACAGAACCCCTGCATCCTCTCAAGCCTGGAGTCTCGGTGTGGATCAAAGAGTGGAGAAAGACACCGTTGACACCACATTGGAAGGGACCTTATGTTGTCATCTTGTTAACCCCAACAGCAGTTAAAGTTGCAGAACTCGAACCCTGGATTCATCACAGTTGAATAAAGTCAGCAGCCATTGATAGCAATGTAGAAAGGAAGGCAGCTACAAAGATATTAGCTATGTGGCAATATTACCCTATACCCCACGATGATGCTACTACACCTGTATAATGTGTTAATTGACTAATGAGTGATTTAATTCTCACCCTTTCTCACTTGTGGGTGAGAATAATCAAAGGGGGGAATGTGGCAGGCTATTGCCTAGCATGGTCTGCTACTATGAAAGGCCTGTAAGTTAGGCCTGGATCCTAACTCCCATTATAGCTAAAAAAGAACCAAAAATCTGTGAAAAATGAAAAAACTGTTTTAAAATGCTTAATAAGAAGTTTTACATGAATTCATAAGTCTTTCATTATTCTCTTCTGTGCAAAAGAAAGAAATGTTTCAATATATGCATTCCTGAAGCTAGGGATAACCTTGCAGTAGAGAAGTATCAAAACCAAGAACTGCACCATTGTTAGAACAATCCTAAGGGAGGGGGCTGGTTGCTAGGCCCCGGAGGGATTTCTAATTGGACAGGTGCAGGGAGCATTGGAGCCAATAAGAAGTTTGCATGTATCAAGCTGGAACCAATAGAAAGTTCTCATGTATCAAACTGAAAAAGAGGTATAAATGGTTATGTCTCTGTAAAAGCTTTGCTCAGTTCCTTTTGAAGCTTTGACTGACTGGGCCTGTGCACAATAAACTGGCTTGGATCTTTGAACAGACTCCTGGTTTTATTTATTGCATGCTTATCAGCTGCTACAGTAGAAGTGAATCCATGCCATTTATTTCATTTACTGAGGATTATTTTAGAAACTCTAAACATGTTTTACATGCATTATATCTGCCAGCACACACATGTGTAAACCATGTATTAAGAAGGCCTGATGCTATGCAGGAGTGGAGGAGTAGCCTAGTGGTTAGAACAATGGCTTGGTAACCAAGCAACTAGGGTTTGATTCTCACTGGAGCTCCTTGTGGCCTTGGGCAAGTCACTTAACCCTCCATTGTTTTGGAAGAAAGGCCTGGCAATCTACTTCGGGTGACACTGCCAAAAAAACCCTGGAGCTTCTGGGTCACCAGGAGTCAGAACTGACTCAAAGGCACACATTGCATTGATGTTATGCATGCATGTGCTAGATGCATGGATATAGGGGGATTTCAGCAGGGGGGGGGGTTTGGCCTGGGCAGTACCAGTATGTACATATGTATAACATATTTCACAAAGACTTGCAATATGCAGGGTGGGATTGCTAACATGCCAATTTACATCTACTATTGTGTAGCCTACACCTATAGCCAGGTAGCCAAGAACTATAGACTAGGCCATAAAGCTGGATTTCAGTAGTGCTGAGACATAAAATTAAAAGACAGCATTAAATGCTGTTTTAAAATGAAGATGCTGTTACTGCAAAGTTTGCATAAAGTGAATACAATGCCTGTATGTTAAATCGTTACTCCAGAATTGTTACTTACACATTTTTAGAGCTAGATATGACCTTGATAAAGGAAAGTAACCAGGTTTGAACCAAGCCATTGTTCAGCTAGCTAGAGAAAGCAGAGCAAAGGGCATAGATCCTGATTGGTCAAATTCAGGGAAATGTCAGACCAATAGAAAGTTTGTAGAAACTAGCATGAGACCAATGGAAAGTTTTCATGTATCAAGCTAGAAAAGTGGTATAAAAAGTTATGTCTTTATGGAGAGCTGCGCTCAGATCCTTGAAAACTTTGACTGACTGGGCCTGTGCACAAATAAACTGGTTTGGACCCTGTAAATTGACTCCTGGACTTGTTCATTGACTGCAGTTTGCTGCTACACTATAAATTGTGAACAAACTCATCTCATTTGTCTTTTGGTTCTGCTTGTGGCATTGGTGACTGGAAGAGATTTGCTTGTAATTCCTTTGCCTAACTGTCATCTGTGTCCATGTAGGTGTGCTCTTGACTACCTTTTTCTCCCAGTATTTTCTCCTATTCCTATCTCAAAACCATCTTCCACTCACTTTCAAAACCCCCTGCATATCCCATTTCCCTAATCGCTTTTCCCCGCCCCACTCAGCTGTGCTCACCCCATACTTCCCAAGCCTCAAACAATGTTACGAATGGTACCGATGTTTCAAATCGAGCAGAGCATACACTGAAGATGATCCCAAAACTGAACGGCCTTCCACATCAATGGGCAATGATCATAGTAACATAGTAAATGACGGCAGATAAAGACCAGTATGCTCCATCTAGTCTGCCCAGTAAGATGGCAAGTGTAGGTGCACCTGCCACTCCATACAGGCCACCCCTCCCCATGTCTTTGTTTTAGGGGTGAACCCACCGCTCCGTGTAGGGCACCCCTGTATGTTGAGAAATTAGTTAGTTACGTTTATTTTGATTTTATCCTGTTGCTGTAAAGGGATCCACTGTGTCTGTCCCATGCCATTTTGAATTCTGTCACTGTATTTGCCCCCACCACTTCCAACGGGAGGGCACTCCAAGCAACCACCACCCTTTCAGTGAAAAAGTACTTCCTGACATTGCCTTTCAATTTACCCCCTTGCAGCTTCATGTTATGCCCTCTAGTTTTACAGTTTCCCCGTCTTTGGAAGAGGTTTGTTAGTTCATTATTTCTCTTTAAGTATTTTAAGGTCTGAATCATATCTCCCCTGTCTCTCCTCTCCTCCAGAGTGTACATATTTAGGTCTTCAAGTCTCTTCTCATAAGGCTTCTGACGCAGGCTACAAATCATTTTGGTCGCCTTTATCTGAACAGTTTCCAGTCTTTTTATATCCTTTGTAAGATATGGTCTCCAAAACTGAACACAGCATTCCAAGTGAGGCCTCCCCAGTGACTTATACAGTGGCATTAGTACCTCTTCCTTTCTGCTGGTAATTCCTCTTTGTATGCAACCCAACATCTTCCTTGCCTTTGCCACCGCCTTGTCGCAATGTTTTGCCACCTTGAGATCTGCAGAAATAATCACACCAAGGTCCTGCTCCTGGTTCATGCACACCAATCTCTCTCCCCCTATCGCGTACATTTCACCTGGATTTTTGCTTCTCAAGTGCATGACACTGCACTTCTTCACATTAAATCTTAACTGCCAAGCATTAGACCATTCTTCCAGCTTTTGTAGATCTTTCCTCATGTTATCCACTCCCTCTGGAGAGTCCACTCTGTTACAAATGTTAGTGTCATCTGCAAAAAGACAGACTTTTCCATGCAGTCCTTCAGCAATATCACTCACAAATACATTGAACAGTGCCGGGCCCAGGACCGAACCCTGGGGCACCCCGCTAATCACCCTCCTTTCACCCGAGTGAGCTCCATTTACCATTACCTTCTGTCGTCTGTTAGTCAACCAATTTCTGATCCAGTTCACCACCTTGGGACTCATCCCCAAACTACTGAGTTTATTGATAAGCCTCCTATGAGGAACAGTAGATGACATCTATCGCATGCCCCTGATCTAATTCTCTCGTCACCCAGTCAAAGAACTCAATCAGATTTGTTTGGCAAGATCGTCCTTTGGTAAAACCATGTTGCCTCGGATCATGCAACCTGTTGGTTTTGAGAAAGTCCACTATTCACTCTTTCAGAAGCACCTCCATTACTTTTCCCGCCACCGAGGTAAGGCTCATGGGCCTGAAGTTTGTCACTTCTTCCCTGTCACCACTTTTGTGAAGAGGTACCACATCCGCCCTTCTCCAGTGCTGAGGAACTACTCCTGTTTCCAAGGATCTGTTGAAAACATCCTTTAACAGCACTACAAGAACCTCTCTGAGCTTTCAGTATCCTGGGATGTATCCCATCCGGTCCCATGGCTTTGTTCACTTTCAGTTTTGCAGGTTGTTCTAACACATTATCTTCAGTGAATGGTGTGGTATCTACTTCATTCCCATTTTTATATTTGGGACTCAGAGATGGTCCTTCTCCAGGATTTTCTTTAGTAAAAACAGAGCAGAAGTATTTGTTTAGCTATTTTGCTTTTTCAATGTCACTTTACACAAATCTGTCCCTAGCACTTCTGAGTCCTGCAATTCCATCTCTGATTTTCCTCCTCTCCGGAATATACCTGAAGAAAGTTTTGTCGCCACACTTCACATCTTTAGCCATCTTTTCCTCTGCCTTTGATTTTGCTTTCCTTATTTTTCTTTTTGTCTCTTTTAGTTTGCTCCTGTATTCCTTACTGTGTTCCTCTGTTTGCAAGCTTTTGAATTTTGTGAAAGCTGTGGTTTTTGCCTTTATTTGAGCAGCCACTTCTTTGGAGAACCAAATAGGTTTCCTTCTCCTCTTGTTTTTATTTACTTTCCTTACATATTTATCTGCTGCCCCTTCTATTGCCACCTTTAGTTTAGCACATTGCAGTTCCACTTTCCTTATCCCCTCCCACCCTGCCAAATCCTCCTTCAGGTACTAGGCCATTCTACTGAAGTCAGTGTTTTTGAAGTTTAGGACCTTGAGCTTGCTATGATTGGCCTGTACCATGGCTTTTATTTCAAACCACACTGTGTGATGATCGCTGCTGCTCTCAGGGGCACCCGCCCAGACATTCGACATGCTCTCACTGTTGGTGGGCACTAAATCTAGCATTGAGCTTTCCCTGGTTGGTTCCATCACCATTTGTTTAAGTGACACATCTTGGAAAGCATCCACAATTGTTTTGCTTCTTGCCAGATTCACAGAAGGAGTACTCCAATCCACATTGCGTAGATTAAAGTCACCCAATATAATCACTTCCCCCTTTGTGGCTATCTTGGCAATATCTATAACACAGGTACACTAAAAAAAATTTTTTTTAAACTGCCTCTAATGTTTCGATTGATTTTTACTTTTTTTGGTGCGATGAATCCAAATCTGGTAACCAATTTGCTCCATCACGTACAGATTTTTTGCTACATTGGGTTAGCAGTTTGAGGTGAACGTTTCAGATTGAGTGTGATCGAGATAAAAGTTTCTTGGATGAATTCTTTATACTAATTGTTTATAGTTAGTCAAATAAGAATAAAGAAAATTGTAACAAGGCAGCACATAAGAATAGAGTAATGTCAACAAAACACACTGTGATGGTAGCAAAATTGTCTGCACTTAAAACAGTCACATACATGTGCACAAACATTGAGCATATAAGAGCGAGGTTAGACACAAAGCAAAGCAAAGAAATGTGCAAAAAATGTTGTACAGGTATGTATGTAAGAATAGAAAACGCAAACCGCACCATTGCAATACATGAAGACAAACACCCAATGGTGTGAAAATAAAATTCTAATAAATGAGATCCGACACTGTGGTAATAACTAGCAAATTTTTATTTCAAAGTTTAGTAAAAACACGATATTTGTCAACACAGTTTAGATTTTAAAGTCATTCTTGGGTCAATCAATCTCCTGGAGGGCCCGTTTCTTCTTCCCTGAATGCTTCTCTTGGTGCACTGCTTGGCGTATTTTTCATCTGGGGTTTCCCGCAGCAGCAACCAGCAGAAATCAGCCATCATAGTGGTGTTCCATCTTCCTTGGTACCTTCTCTCTGCGTCCTTGATGTCCTGGTGAAACCTTTCACCTTGTTCTTCACTGTACGCCCCCAAGTTTTCGGGAAAGTAGTTCACATGGGAGTGCAAGAAATGGACTTTCAGGCTCATGTTACAGCCTTGTTCTTTGAAGGCATTGAGCATCCTGGCAACAATATCCTTATAGTTCTCATCCCGCCTGTTCCCCAAGAATTTGAGAACAACATCCTTGAAGGAATCCCAGGCTTCTTTTTCCTTCTCAGACATCGTTTCAGCGAATGCTCCATCTGAAATGAGTTTCCTTATATCAGGGCCAACAAACACTCCTTCCTTTAGCTTTGCTTCAGAAAGTCGGGGGAACTTTGAGCAAAGGTACCGAAAGCACTCACCATCTTTTGGAAGGGACTTGATGAATTGCTTAATGAGACCCAACTTAATGTGGAGAGGTGGTAATAGAATTTTATCACGAGGTACCAAGCTCTCATGAAGAACATTTTTCTCACCGGGTCTCAAATACTCCCGAATTGGCCAGTCTTTTTTCCCCCAGTGTAGGTTGCGGGCCCAGCTATCCCACAAGCAAAGGAAGCAGGGATATTTGGTGAAACTTGATTGCTGCCCTAATAGCATGGATAGAATTTTAAAGTCTCCACAAATCATCCACTTATGCTCATCATAACGAATCTTCTGAAGAATCAGGGCCAAATTCTCGTTTTTTTCTTGGAGAATAACAGAGTGAGCAATAGGAACTGAAGCGAATGTGTTGCCATTATGAAGAAGAACACCTTTTATGCTGTCTTTTGACAAGTCAATGAACAGCCGCCATTCAGCAGGATCATACTTGAGTTTAAACTTTTCCATCACTCCGTATATATCGTTGCAAAATACCAAATCTTCCTCTTTGCTGAAATACTTCAAAAATTGTGTCTCGCGGTTGCGGTACCAATTGAAGAGCTTACTTAACTCCCTCCTCACCAGTAACCTCACTGGGTTCTTGAAGCTACAAATAACTACATTCACAAACAATGGGAAGGTTATCAAATACAGCAATAAATACAACAGTTCTATAGAAAATACACCAAAGCTTTGCGGAGAGAAACTGAGAGACACACGTTCTCCCTATTTACTGTTACATGGCCATTATAAGGAGACATACAGGAATCCAAGATATAGAATGACCTAATTGACATAATTGTTTACTGCTGATGACTTGACTTGACTTGATATCTACTAATTACTAACCCTGAGAGTATTTTAGCTAATAACTCTGAGACAGAAAGGCCAGAAGTACAACCTGCCCTTTTCTTTATTTATATAAACCTTCACCTAGTAAGCTAATATATGAAGTTTTATTTCTAAGCAAGGTTCTGAACAAAATTAACTCTTTCTCAGATTTATTCAGTCTAATAGTATATGGTACCCCATACGAATATACATGCTTTCAGTCCCTCCTCTGATTCTGTAAAGAATCATTTCTAAGTAAGGAAACTCATATATTGCCATTGAAGTGGAAATACAACTGGATTCTGGGCCAATCCATAACATTATTGCAGGGGTCAGTGATCCTACTGACTTCTGATTTAGAAAGCTGTGAAAGGTAAAGAGGTAAAAAGAAACCAGTGCTGACATAGAGAAACAACTGTCAGTACATAGAGGAGTAATACTTCTAAAATGAAACATCCCAAAATACCAAGCAAAGATGCTAACACACCTTGCAAAGGCCTGAATACTGAATTCCAGAATGAAGGAACAAGTATCAGTGAAAGCTGAAAAGGAATTTACATAACTCTCACTTGAAATTAAAGTACAGTTACTAACTTTATCTAATTGGCCTTTCACTATTTTTCCATTATTATCAAGCATACTACAACAAAAATCAACTAGTACTCTGCATACAGCATTTTACTTTGCTAGGAGAAAATCTAAAAACCATTCAGTTCCTGACTGCATAAGCTGACACTATGT
This sequence comes from Ichthyophis bannanicus, assembly GCA_033557465.1. NCBI lineage: Eukaryota > Metazoa > Chordata > Amphibia > Gymnophiona > Ichthyophiidae > Ichthyophis > Ichthyophis bannanicus. The sequence continues at coordinate 924,274,116 of CM066031.1, read as the reverse complement.
TTACTGGACCTTGCAATTCACACTAATTGCCTAAAAAGAAACAACAGAGCAGTCACTATGACTGCATCCTGAGGGGAAACATCCCTTTTTTTTCTTAAAGATTTATTCAGGATGGATAACAAATTAATATAGTAAAGTTCAATTCACTATGGGGTATCCACCAGGGCTATATATCAAGCACCTAACCAACCTCTGAGAAACTCTGCACTATAAAACACTAACCGAAACATCAATTCTCAAATCGGAGATTACAAAATCAGCTCAACAAAAATAAAATACCAAAAGACTATGTTTTACAGTATACCAAACAGTAAACCAGTGTTTGGAGAGGTTAAGAAAGAGAATCAGAAGTGCAGAGAAAAACGCTCACAGTTTTGGGAAAACATGCAAGAACCTCAAAGCACATGTGATCATTCTGCACATGAAAAAACCCGAAATGCACAGTTCGAAATTAACAATGCAAAAACAACGTGGACAACTTGAAAAAACATCTGCAGCCCTATTGCAACAAAAGAAGAAACATGGCTGTCGTGAGGCGAGCCTACAAGAACTACAGCAGGAGAACAGAAGATTGGAGGAGCTGAACAGACATGCAAAAGGTGCTCTACTTTTGCCAAATCACAAAAACTAAATTACCAAGCAGACAATATTTAAGAGAGGCAGATAACAGCAATGTCTGGCTTGCAAAGCAAATACAATGAGCCGCAGCAAAAATGCTGAACCGCTAAGATGTGAGATTCAGAAACTCACTGAGGACAGGATATATTCTGCATACAATTACTCAAAACCCTCTGAGGCATGACCATTAAATTATTTCACTTTAACTCTGGTTAAGTATGCCTAGGTCTGAACTAGAGGCATCCAAAAGGGGTAACTAGAACTACACACTTGGTTCCCATTAACTGACATTACTTGTAAATTACTGAAATATAGGAACTTGTACATTGGATCTTCATACCTATATCTTTAATTACTCTAGGTTCTGTGTTTGTATTTGTGTTTGTATATGACTATATGTCACAAAACTCCTCAAAGTTCTTAGGCCTAACTCTTGGTAAACTTCCATGCTGAGGAGCTGTCACTGTTGGAAGACAAGCAACAAACTTTGATAACTTACAATATTTTTCCATCAAGTGTAAGTGTGCCTCAAAAATATTTGGATATTCCTTCTAACATCCTCATGATTCTGAATACAATACTGCTTCATTAATAAATTGCCACAACACATCTAGAACCAGATTAGGAAATATGCATAGCCAATATGCATAGTAATAAAAATATTCTCAAAAATATTCTAAGACAAACTAAATATATATCTACTCTTCTTAATACTCTTCTTAAGATGATGAGGAGATATACTATCGCTATACTGGCCCTCTAATTCTCAATTACTTTATTAAGTAGAGGTTCAGTACCTAAAGGTCATTACATATATATCAGGAAAATACTAATCTAAACTAACCTCATCCTTCTAGGTCTTACTATAATACATAAAAAACATTTTAAATGCCATATAAAAGTATTTTACATGAATAGTCCATTTAGAATTTACTTAATACAATAATCTCTTTGTAATGTCACTGTTGTTCTTTCAGAAAATACTTTAAATCATAAAAGTCCTTTTCTTCAATATCACGATTTGTCCAATAAGACTCTGCGTTGCAAACTCTTGATTCACCGACACAGGAAGCCACCTTCTGGACTTGTGAGGGGGCCACTGTATAAGCTGCATTCGTTGAGAATGTCTTCTCACTTTACAAGCTGAATATCCCACCAAGGAACACATGACATGGACCAAGAACTCCGGAGCTGGGAGTGTCTTCGGATGCAGTCTTAAGCAGGACCCAATCTGGTGACTTCACTTCTGCTAAAAGCATTCTGCGGATCCCGGATATAAAGAACTTGTCATTTTGTTAAGGAATCACTTGCAATAAAAGAAAAACAAACAGAGCTGAGTGCAACCATACACAATAAGTTGAGATAGCACTGCGCAACACCTGGTGTCTGGAATAAAAAGGAAAAAACTTTATTTAATCGGAGGCTGTATCAGGGTGCCCTGTTAGGGACACCATCTCCCTCCTCTGATACAGAACAGATACCAAACAAGTTGCAAAATCAAAAATAGATCCAATAGACAGGCATATGTATATACTGTCCCTAGACTGGCCCTACAATTGCAATCTGTGAAACAGCTTCAAAAAGACAAAATGCATAACCACAGTGGTATGCTTCCGCTGCAGAAACAAGGCAGAAACAGACGATCAGGGTAAATAAACAGATGATTCATTTCCCAGCTGCCCTGGCGAACTTCACGAAGTCCAAAAACTGGGTTTCAAAAGAAGTATCTTCAAAGGGAGATAAAAGAGAAAATAAAGTCATCTTTAACAGTGCTACATACGGTGACATCTGTGACACAGATATCAGAAAAGAGTCTTTTCGGTTCAAAAATCGTGACGTGTGCTGGCAAAAAAACACCAGGAAATCATTGGGATTCAATTACAAAAATCAGAACTACATAACCATAGCAAAAGTTACTTCATTAACTCACTTTGAATAAAAGCTCACTGGCTTACAGCCAGTTGCGAAAATTTACAAGAACACACAGATAACAAGGACATCAGAAATAGCTACAAACAATTTGAATAGTTTACAATAAACATGGCACTCTTCCCAGTACATTTTTGTTTTACATTTACATTTAAAACATGGCGCATTTCCCAGTATATTGCAACCATTCAAAAACAAACCTTCTACTGCGATAACAGAGAGACAGAGAGACTTTCTAATCCTTCTGACCAGAGAGTGTTAGGACAATTCCCAGAACATTACATTTTTACAAGACACCGCAGTTTAAACAGAATTAACCCTCAAACCTAACTGACCAGTATAAACTAATAAAAGGCACAAATCTGACCAATGACATAAGTAATTCAGTTTACATTAAAAACAAATCATTCACATAAGAAATTAAAAAGGGATGGTTGAGTTTCTCACCAGATAACGCAGTTTCTAGGGCCTTTGCAAATATGCAAGACTAACCTTCAAAAAGAGCAGATAAAATCAAAACTGCATTTTTTTTTCTTTCTTCTTTGCCAAGTCATACTGAAAATCCAGGGAGAAGTTGGCAAAATCACATTATGAACTGCGTACAGGTTCTTGTACAAGTTTATCAGTGTCTTACCGTACAGCCTTCTACAGACAGTCTCACTTGTAGCACAGAAAGAGTTGAAGTCTCACATAATGATATTGCAGGATACACGTGTTTGGAAATCTGCAAGCACAGACCAACTTTCTTCACCAGCGGCTGCTGGCAATGGACACAGCTGACAGTCTAAGAAACGAAACTTCAGGTCTCACGGCGACCCGTACAGGCGGGATGAAAGGCATCCGATATCTGATCCCAGCACTGTAGATGAAAGTTTGGCAAGATAACGATGCTTGCATCTGCAGGAAAACAGCACTTCAGAGGAAAGAAACACAACTGACAATGTGCGACATTTTATCCTGGGGCAGCCCACAGAGCAGATAGAAGTCTTCCAGGATCAGGGTAAATAGTTGTGACATCTGCAAAGAATAGCAGGGAAAGCATCTCTTCTGACCATCCCCCTGCTCTGATTCCAGAGACAGTTTTTGCTTGCAAAAGCTCAATGACAAGCTTATCTGAACTGTCTCGCTGAAGATTCCTATGACTTTCTCACGCTCCAATCTTACCCCTCCCCTTGCTCTTGGGAGGTTGAGCAATCGTCAGCTTGAGCAACTCAGTCATTTCACATCAAATGTCAGCTCACTGCACCAGGCACTTTTCAGACATACACAAGCACATTTCAGACTTATATCAGTACTTTTTCAGACTTACATCAGCTGTTTTAGCTGGCCAATCGATTATTAAAGTTGTAAAAAATACCTTTACTCACGGGATTAAACATTTACAAAAACAATTAATGAATCCTGCCTTAAAGATGTTTAATCTCAACCAGTCCTTTTCACAGGTTTGCTATAAGTGTACTACTACTACTGTAAGTGATTTTAACAGAAAATCATTTTTTTTTAACCACTAAAACAAAAATTATCACTTTGCGTTTTCTCCTGGAAATCTATCACAAGGTATGTTACAAACTGAATAAAAATCAGCTGGGTTATAGAACGCAATTCTAAGGAAATTATCTAAAGCAGCCCAAGTAGGACATGAACTATTATACTGACACAACACAGTTTGAAAAAAAACTTATAGCACTATGTAGTTGAATACATTGTTCTCTATAGGTCATAAAATGCTTATTCAGACCCTTTTCAATATCATCAACAAGTTTACTAGAAATACCTAATTTCTTTGTAGCAGAAATATTATTTCTTAATGTTTCCTCTAAGGAATCTATGATACGTACAGTACATTTTGTTTCACGACTAAGAAGATCATTCATTTCTCTGAGTTGGGACACATTGCAAGTCCCAAAATTCGTGATCTGTGTATTTCCCAATATTCTTTGCTTATCTCTTATCTCATATCTTAATTTCACTAAAGGAGTGACTATCTTCCCTTCTGAAACTACATAATTCTCAGAACTGACAGGGGAAGACGATGGAAATACACCTGGAACATCTTCAAATGCAGCCACGTCTGCTTTCTCCAGTGGTTCACTCGTTGTATCAACATTCACTAATACAAACAATTCATTTTTCAATTTATGTGCCATTCGCTGCCACCAACTAAACACTAGCCCTTCATGAGCATCGCATATTTTCTGTGTCTAGTCTGCAAAGCACATTTCAGATAACAAAGCTTATCTACAGAAAATGTTCCTTCCAAAGGAAACTTGTAACAGCACATTATTAATAGTTACTGCATGCCAGTGCACAACATAAGTGGTAGCCCTATCCTATCTCCATATTTGTCACGCATACAACAAGAAGGGCTACCTTTCTGGAGAGCTAAACGCATAGCCTCAACATGCCATTCACACAATTGAGTCAACTCCTGTTCACCTAACAGATTGCTCATTGCTGGCACCATAAAATACTCACAAACACCTTCCCTCATTGCCAGGAATGTTGAAATCTGTAGATGAGTCACGGCACCAACTGAAGAGCTTACTTAACTCCCTCCTCACCAGTAACCTCACTGGGTTCTTGAAGCTACAAATAACTACATTCACAAACAATGGGAATAAATACAAATACAGCAATAAATACAACAGTTCTATAGAAAATACACCAAAGCTTTGCGGAGAGAAACTGAGAGACACACGTTCTCCCTGTTTACTCTAACTTCTTAGCCATGGTTCACTTTATTTATAAGGCTTTTGTAGATGATACAGCATAATTTCACTTTATCATTATACGTCATGTATGTATCATATTGTAGGCCAACTTATTCAGTGTGGGTCAATGTGGAGCCATAAATGGAGTCCAAGACATAATTATTTACTGTTACATGGCCATTATAAGGAGACATACAGGAATCCAAGATATAGAATGACCTAATTGACATAATTGTTTACTGCTGATGACTTGACTTGACTTGATATCTACTAATTACTAACCCTGAGAGTATTTTAGCTAATAACTCTGAGACAGAAAGGCCAGAAGTACAACCTGCCCTTTTCTTTTTTTATATAAACCTTCACCTAGTAAGCTAATATATGAAGTTTTATTTCTAAGCAAGGTTCTGAACAAAATTAACCCTTTCTCAGATTTATTCAGTCTAATAGTATATGGTACCCCATACGAATATACATGCTTTCACCAATAAAAAGTTGTCCCTGGTGACAATAGATTTTTCTGTTTAAGCCAAGAACCTAGCAGTTGGGCAGCATCTTTTGGGAGTCCAAAATCCCGGACTAAATCATTCAATTCAGCTTGAGAGAAAAGTTCAGGTTTCGGATCTGGTTCAGTTTCAAACTCGGAAGTACTGGACTCATCGGGAAAAGCCATCTGATGAGTCTCATCATGTTCAGAACCGTCCACACAAATATGATCCAAAGATTTTGGTGGTTAAGGCACAGGTACTTCGTTGCTATGAGGCATAGGCCTAATTGCTGAGGGAAGGTTGGGGTAACTTATTACGTTCTTATTTTTTAAGTTGTATCCCTTCACAATGCAAGAGCAAAAATAGCAGTCACTGCTGTGGTCTCTTTGTTCACGCCACATCATAGGTATTCCGAAACGAAATGCTTGTTTTTTACCTTTCATCCATAAGCGTAGATCTTCCTCACATGTCTTGCACACTTTGTGAGGAGCCCACGGTTTGTCTTGATCGCCTAACTTCAAACCGAAATAGGCGAAATATACTTTTTAAATAAATGCAGAAATGTTCCTCTGCCGCTTTTTCACGGTATATTCCCCACAAATAAAACAAAAACTGTCCGGAGAGTTGACGCAACCTCTGGCTCTGTGAGCCATCACAAATACACAGCACTGCAAACTACAACTGTAGTGAACCACTTCGGAATAAAGCTGGATTACGACTGAGCAAACAAAAGGTAATAATGAACTTGCAAGAAACTGAAATTTGACAGGAACGTTCATGTCGAAACCACCGTGTTTGAGCGAGCGAACGAAGCGAGGCGAACAGGAAAGAACATGCGCCAGCGCGAGTACTGGATTTAGCCCCCTGCCTCCCAATTGTCCTGTTAATGTATAAAATGAATACAAAACACTCTAAAATATCATGAGGGAGTGTTTCTAGTTAGTTAACCATTACAACCTCTATTTTGGGCCAAGAAAATAAACTGCAGTCGGCTAAAAAGAAATTATGTGATCATTCCTTATATGGGTAAGAAATCTAATTTTGCAAGAAAACGTGACGTGATGGAACATTTTGGCTATTTTTCCTGGATTCAGCACCCCAAAATCTATAGGAATCAGTTGCAAAACTGGAGGCAGTTTTTTGGTAGTGTACCTGTGTAATCAATTCATTATCTATTTCTTTGACTTGAGTTGGAGGTCCATAGACTACAGCAGTATGGATGACAGTGCCATCTCCTCTTTCCAACACAATCCAGAGTGCTTCTTCTTTTCCCTATGCCCCCTGCATTGCAGTAGCTTTAATATTGCTTTTGACATATAAGGCTACTCCTCCTCCTTTTCCACTTTCTCTGTCTCTTCTGAATAGATTATAGCCAGCTATGGCTATATCCCATTCATGCGATTCATTAAACCACAATGCAACCACAATGTCCAAGTCCATTTCCACCATTAGGGCTTCCAGGTCCGGAACTTTGTTGGCTAAGCTTTGAGCATTTGTGCACATTGCTTTCCAGCATTTAACTGGCTTGCATATATTTTGCATTGATTTTGTTCTGCCCATTTCTTCCCACTTGTCGTTGATGTGTGATTTAAAAGTGTGGCTGTTTCTGATGTTGTTCTGCATTTGCCGGGAGTGACGTCCTGAACTAGTCCTTCTCCATCCGTCACCCCCTTTTTCTAGTTTAAATGCATATCAACATACTGCCTGAATCTTTCACTTAGGATTCTTTTCCCTGTAACAGAGAGATGTAGTCCATCAGCACAGTATAGTCTCTTGTTGGTCCATCTGTTTCCCCAATTGCCAATAAATCTGAATCCTTCTCATTTGCACCAGGTCTGGAGCCATGTATTAAAGCTGTTTATGCGATGCAGCCTTTCTTCCCCCTTACCATGAACAGGTAGAACCTCTGAGAATGCTACAGTGTTAACAATGGGCTTGAGTTTCTCTCCCAGAGTCTGGAAGTCCCTTTGAACTGCAGAGGAACTGTTTCGAGCCAGGTCATTTGTACCCAGGTGGATGACAACATCAATTTTGGAGTGCTCACTTTCTGCACTAAGTATATCAACAATTTGGTTTGTATTCCTGCTGGCTGAAGAGCCTGGGAGGCATTTGACTATCTTCTCTCCTTTGAACTGTGATCCCAAGTTGGTGCCTTTGATGATGGAATCTCCAAGTAGTAGTAATTTTCTGTTTGGTGAGTTTTTCTTCATATATGGTGCTTTAGCAGGAGATTAGGCATTGACTGACTCATTTAAGGGCCCTTCAGTTTCCATGGATTGGTGATCCTCATTAACCAAAGCAGAGAAGGCATTATGCAGGGATATCTCTTGATGTATAGGTTGTCTCTTCGTAACAGGTCACAATTTACCAGAGCCCACTGTGATCCATTTGTTCCTGGGATGTTTAATTATTTGTGGGAGTGGTGGTGGATGTTGTTCTGTTTGTGTCCTAGAAGAGGTGTGTTTTGTTGCAGTTAGTTCTTCCCTTAGTAGAGTCAATTCTTTATGCATGGCAGCTAATTCTTCCCTTAGTAGAGTCAATTCTTTATGCATGGCAGCTGACTTGAGGCAGCAGACTTGAGTGGAGGAGTGCCCTAGTGGTTGGGGCAAGGTACTTCAGGTCGGAAGGTCGGGGGTTCAAATCCCACTAGATGACAGCAACCTTGGGCTGGAAGGACTGGGGTTTCTAGTCCCACAGGTGCTCCTTGTGGTCTTGGGCAAGCCACTTAACCCTCCATAGCACATGTTCCCTGTAAAATAGTTATCTCCAAGTTATAATGCCCTGTTCAATGTAATTTCAGTTTGTTTAATGTAAACCGCACTGATGCAAAATAGTGCGGTATATAAGAGAATGTAAATAAATAAATAAACATAGGACAGGCTCTTAGGTTCCAAATGATTTGTCTCAGAATGAAAGCACCACAGGTTTTGCACTGAATACATGACATACTGATTAAGCAGTCCTAGAAGGAGAAGGAGAACAGGTGGGCTTAACACTAAATTAAAAGGGATAGATGGCAATGTATGTGACCACTATATAGGCAATGCAGCCATGGGGTGGGTGGGGTGAGGGGTAGGGTGAGCGGGAACCTAAGTGTCCCTGGCCAGTAGGCCTTACATGAACAGTGGGCACACTCAGATATCTGATTTAAGGGCAACACAAGGAATGTAGGCAGTCAGAATATTCCCAAAAAATAATCTTTAACTAACAGTTAAATTCTATATTAGCAATAGGCAAAAAGATAGAGAGCTGAAAGCTTAGCTGTGTGGAGGCTCTGGAAGTTAACAAAGTGCATGCTTTGATTCTTAAAAATTGTCACCTAACTGTCCGTGAAGTTCCTGAAGAAATAGGCATCAGTAAAAGTTTGTGACACACAGGTGATAAAGGCTACCTTCTAAGGAGGTGGCCCCTGGTGTTGCTTTCCAGACATATGTGGATGAGGGAAACAACAGGGTCCACCATAATACCCGGGCCATCATTGAGAGGACCTTTGGTCAGCTGAAGAGTGACTTATAGTGCCTAGACTGATCTGGGGGCAAACTCTCCTAAAACCCTGCCAAGATATGCCAAATATTCATGACCCACTGCATGCTACACAATCTGTCAATAAGGCAGCGACAATCTCAGGCAGAGGGAATGGAGGTGGCAGGCCCAGACATAGAGGAGAGTCCCCAGGCAGAAGGACACAGCCCATCCTGACCAGCTTGACCTAGCTGTGAGAAATTAGTTAATACACAGGCATTTACTGTGAAGGTTGATATTTTCATAGACAAAAAGACATTTAAAAAGCATGAGGTTCCCGACCAGCAAAACCACCACCCCAGCCCCATTTCCCCTGTACCATCCCTGAACCCATTTAAGCTTTAGACTTCCTTTCAACCCCCTTTCAAAACTCACACCCTCTTTCAAAACTCACACCCCTAACCCACCCTCCCATCACCAGGCCATTGACTTTCCCTCCACCCCTCACCCCTCACTCTTTAGGGTGAGCAAAGAAGTCATGGCTTTCTATTTTTTAATCATCTTCACTTCTTTCCTTTGCCTCTCTGCCTTTTCCCACCTTCCCTCTGTTCCTGATTCCACATAGGTGAGCATACCAGTGTACTGTATGATGACTGCACCTTGAATATTGTGTGCAATTCTAGTTGCCGTATCTTAAAAAAGATATAGTTTTATTAGAAAAGGTCCAGAGAAGAGCTACCAAATGGTAAAGGGGATGGAAGGATACCCCTATGAAGAAAGGCTAAAAAGGTTAGGGCTCTTTAACCTGGAAAAGAGACGGCTGAGGGGAGATATGATAGAAGTCTATAAATTAATGAATGAACTGGAACGGGTAAACGTAGATCAATTGTTTACATCATCAGAATATAGAAAGACTAGGGGACATGCAATGAAGCTACAGGGTAAACTATTCAAGACAAATAAGAGAAAATATTTTTTCACTCAACGTGTAATCAAACTCTGGAATTTGTTACCGGAGGATGTAGTAAAAGCTGTTAGTGTAGCTGGGTTTAAAAAAGGTTTGGACAAGTTCCTGGAGGAAAGGTCCATAAACCATTATTAAAAAGGGACCCAGGATATCACTGCTTGACCCAATACAAGCATTATGGAACCTGTGTCTTATGGGGAAACTGCTAGGTACGTATGACCTAGATTGGCCACTGTTGGAAACAGGATACTGGGCTTGATGGACCTTGGTCTGACCCAGTATGGCATATCTTATCTTCTTATAGTTTTTTGAAGAACTTTTTGACACATCATCCAGCCCCATGGAATAAGGGAAATGCGAGGGGCTTGTATAGGAAAAGTGACACATTGCATAAGGGCAACCTGGTAACGCTGTGGCTTGATTCTTTTTCCATTGGCAACAATTTAACATTTTAAGTAACTGCATTGCATAGAAGTAACAATTGTAACAGTACAATTAAGTTTCTGGGCGTAGATAACATTGTATCAGTAGAACTAAACTGTCCTCCTTGTCAGATTGCTTAACAGCCGTACAATGGATCTCATTAACTATATCCTAGCACTTTGTATATGCCTAACTGTATCCACATGTACATGCAACCCGATGCTGCACTACCACCTGCCCTTTATCTTGCGACCAATATTTGTATATGACCCACTCCTGGTTCCTACTCTGCTACTTCATAGGCCATACCTACCTGCACAAGATAGAACTGTCCCGCAACCCATTCAAAGGCCAGTCATCGTGACCCGAAGGAAGTCACGAATCTGACGCAACTCAAAACCAAGAAAACAGCAACAGGCAAAAGACACAGCCAAGCAAAGCAAGAACCCTCAACCAGGCGCAGGCCCCTGCCACCTTCATTCTAATCAACACCAGGTCAATAAGAAACAAAACACACATCATCCACGACATCATCAATGACGAGAAGCCCGATATTTTTTGCATTACGGAAACATGGGTTACTGATACAGACTCAGCAATCATAAACCAAATAAGCAAGCCTGGTTATGAAATATATAACTGTCCCCGATCCAGCAAAAGGGGAGGAGGAGTTCTAATGCTTGCCAAAGCCTCCCTACTGCTAACAAATACATCAGAAAGCGAAATTGAGGGCATCGATATACTCAAAGTGGAGAACAAAACAATAACCATCTGTCTATTCTACAAACCCCCAGCATCACATCATGAAACCCTGGCTGCCGCGCTCAAACTCATCTCATCCACTGCAATCAGAAAACACCAGATTATCCTGGGAGACCTAAATCTAGCATCAGTACCTCCTATACAAGCAAACACCTTCCTCGAAGCCATGGAACAACTCGGGTACGAGCAAATAATACACGATTCCACTCACAACAAAGGTAACACACTAGATTTGGTATTCCTGCCCGCCAAATATCAGCAAAAGGAAGTAGAAAAACCCGTAACACGAATAACACCAGTACCATGGTCAGATCATCACCAAATAGAATTCTCAGTATATCTACCTACTATACCTGACCGGCCAAAAAATGGCCCAACAACACAAACCAAAGGAGATTCCAAAAATTCAATAAGGAAGCCCTGATATCATCTATAGCATCACGCATAAACCCAGAGCAGACGGACCTCGAAAATCTGGTAAATCTATGGAACTCAGGAATTGAAACAACCGCAAAGCAAAACTGTAAAACCACAAGCAACACAACTAAAACCAGTACAGAACCATGGTACTCTGCAACTCTGAGCAGAATGAAGAAAGACCTGCGAAAACTGGAAAAAAAATGGAGGAAAGTCAAAACCGAAGAGCGCAAGAGGGAGTACCTAATACTCCTCGCAAAGTACAAGAATGAGATCAACCTGGCAAAAAGGGCACACCACACTAACATACTCAATAAGGCTCTTAATAGGCCTAGAGAACTGTTCGACCTTGTTAAATCCCTCACCAAGACCTCCCAAGATGTTCACTATAATGGTACAATGAAGGCCCAAAATCTAGCGGACCATTATGCCAGCAAACTAAACCCACCAGTAGCCACACACCCCACCCAAGACCGGGATCCAGCCAGCAAACCAAACCCACCAGTAGCCACACACCCCACCCAAGACCGGGATGCAGCCACCACCCCACAAAAAATCAACTTTACCACAAGCACAGAGAGGAACAAAGAATGGAGTGGTTTCCAACATATCGATGACCAGCAAATCATAAACATAGTCACCAACTTAAACACCACAACCTCTCCTCTCGATCCATGTTCAGCAGCCTGGATCAAGTTGGCAAAACAAGAAATTGCCCATCATATCGCCCACATCATGAACCAATCACTTCAGCAAGGTATCATGCCAACGCAACTCAAAAAATCCCTCATAAGACCCATTTTAAAAAACAAAGCTCTCAACAAGGACGACCCAGCATCCTACCGCCCAATATCAAGCATATCCTTCCTAGCCAAGATCATTGAAAAGGCAGTCCAACAGCAGTTGCAAGACCACATCGACGACGGAAAATCCCTTGATGTTCATCAATACGGATTCCGACAGCATCACGGAGTTGAAACCCTCCTCATAGCACTGCTAGACAATCTCCTCAAAGGACAGGAAAATAAAAACAAGATGTTCATGCTAATATTTATAGATATATCAGCCGCATTCGACATGGTACACCACAGTACACTCATGAACAGACTCGCATCCATAGGAATAACGGGAACCCCACTAAAATGGTTCTCTTCCTACATATCAAACAGAATGCAGCAGGTCTACTTCAACGATGAAAAGGCAAACTCTTTCCCCCAAACCCAAGGCATTCCTCAAGGCTCTGCTCTCTCCTCCCTCCTCTTCAACTTATACATACAACCAGTCTGCAAAATTTTCCGGGTCCACAAGATCAGATACCATATATATGCAGATGATCTAATGCTTTATGCTCAACTCGACGTAAATCAACCAAATTACAACCAACTAGAAGAATGCCTAAGCAAGCTGCAAACATGGTTGTGACAAAACAACATGTCTATAAACCACAAAAAAACAGAGGTGATGTATATCTCCAGAAAACCGGGCTTCAACCCTCCCTCAACAATCACTCTGAACAACAATGTCTATCACACAAAGACCGAAATAAAATACCTAGGGGTAATGCTTGATAGCAACCTAAAATTGGACAAACACCTCCGGATAACCAACCGGGCCATATTCCATAAACTAAAAGTCCTACAACCACTACGTAACATCATTGAACACTTTGACTTCAGAACAGTGGCTCAAGCTCTCATCACCCCCACCTGGACTACTGCAACGCCATACTACAAGGATTACCAAAGAAAACCTTAAACATACTTCAAATGGCACAAAACGTTACTGCCAGAATCATCATGAGAAAAAGCTTCGCCGAGCACATCACACCAGTACTAATTGAGCTACTTTGGCTCCCCATTCCTGCCCACATCAAATACAAGACACTAGTAACCACATTCAAGCTCATACATAATATAGCACTTTCATACCTCACCAACCTAATCACCACCCAATCACTCAACAGAAACAGAAGAACCGCAAACCTCAATACTCTCTGTGTCCCAAATAGCATTAGAACAGTCAAAGCGTATACGAGCAGCAGAGCATACTCCTACGCAGCTCCGCTTCTCTGGAACCAGCTGCCTGTCGAAATACGTTTAAATAGCGACTTGAAAGACTTCAGAAATAAGCTCAAGACTCACCTATTCCAGACTCATTACAACATACCCTAGGCAGCGAGCCCTATTCCTCCTCGCTCACCTAGACAAGGCATATTCACTGTGTCCCGACAACATGACAAGAGAAATTGCAACCGCCAACCTGTTAATATGTATATATGTAAATCAAGTTTAAATTTAGTAACCCAGCTGCTGTGATGTGTGTGTATCCTCTTAATCAAAATGTATTTCCTATTGATGTGTGTGCATCCTCCTAATCAAAATGTATTTCCTGTTGATTTCTGTACTGTACAGAACCATGTATGTATAGTAAACCGCTGCTGATCGCTGGAAGTAGCGGTATACAAATGTACACTAAATAAATAAATAGGACCCAAAATTTGTGAGGGGGTGTTTCCAAGAAACCAAGATGCTGAGAGGTTTGGGAGGTAAAGGAGTATATAGTTGTCTCCCTTTAAGATGGCTTGTAATGAACTCCTTATCTTTCCCCCCAAAACCTCCCCTCCTCTTCCTTCTTTCTCAGTCTCTGTGGCAAACTCGGTAATCTTTCCTGTTTCCTCTGCCAACAATCTGGGGGTTTTCTTTGACTCTTCTCTCTCTTTTTCTATGCATATCCAGCTCATTGCTAAGACCTACCGTTTCGTTCTCTATAATATCGGTAGGATCTGCCCCTTCCTTACTGAGCATACTACTAAAACCCTTATCCACTCCTTAGTCATCTCTCATCTTGATTACTGCAACCTGCTCCTTGCTGGTCTCCCTCTGTGTCATCTCTTTCCCCTTCAATCTATTCAACATTCTGCTGCGCAACTAATCTTCCATCAGTCTCACTATACCCACATTACTCCTCTTCTCAGGTCACTTCACTGGCTCCCTGTCTGCTTTCGCATCCAGTTCAAACTTCTCCTCCTGACCTTTAAGTGCATTCACTCTGCGGCTACTCACTACCTTTCATCTCTTATCTCTCCTTACATCCCCTCTCGGGAAACTCTGCTCTTCTAACAAACTACTTCTGTCTATGCCCTTCACGTCTATTGCTAACTCCAGACTTCGCTCCTTTCACCTTGCTGCACCTTATGCCTGGAACATGCTACCAGTGTCTATACGCCAGGCACCCTCTCTAGCCCTCTTTAAATCCAGGTTGAAATCTCACCTCTTCTCTGTTGCTTTCAGATCTTGACTTCTGTGTCGTGACTAGATTGTATGTGCCGTGTTTTTGTTTTGTCCTGTTTGTTGCTCTGTGTTTGTCTTGATTAGATTGTAAGCTCTGACGAGCAGGGACTGTCTTTCACATGTCTGTACAGCGCTGCGCATGACTGGTAGCGCTATATAAATGCTCAATAGTAGTAGTAGTAGTAGTAGTAATGGCTGGGAGGCCACAGTTACAGATAGTACTTGGGAAGGAAGCAGCATATATGGAAGGGTGGTGCTGTTGGCAGTCACAGAAATCCTTGCGTAGGGCTCTCATATCATAAAACAGCACTTCAGACACCTTAAGGTGTCTCTCTGCCACTGCCAGCTGCTCTTCTTACATCCTCATTTAGCACTTGTTAATGGAAAGTATTCTCTCTTGCAGCTCAGTTTTCTATACACACTGAGACAGGAGCTGCTGTTGCTGCTGCAACTGCCACTCTCCACACTTAAACAACTGCTGGCCTCTCTGACGCCCATGAGGTTCCTGGCCTTCCCCTGCTCCTGGGGCACCAACAACATGTTCTGGCTCACCATGGAAGGGAGATAATGCAGGAAGTTGTACGGTAAACTAAATTCAAAAACTTGTGCATATAAGTGCCCTAAGGAATGGCTTTCCTGTGCATACATACACTTCTATTCTACATGCATACCTCTCAAATACAATTATAGCTGAATTAAAAGGAAATACTACTTCAAAAATAAAGACCTACACAATATGAGAAAGTAAAGCATAAGCAATTGAAAAGAACCTCCCAAATCTCAAAATAGGTATTTCAAAATCATTCAATCATATTCATATGTAGGAGCAGCCTAAAAGGGAACAAACAATGCTCTCTCATAAAAGGCACTTCCTTTTCATCATTGCTTGTGGTGCCAAACATCCCCTTGGAGAGTAGTATCACAATAATGGCAATTCCCACATGCATAATGGCCAGGATCAATATGTGACAAAAGTAGGCGATCCATCCTGATCTCAGAGTGAACCATATGATCATGGAGATTAGAACCCATAAAATAAGCCACCATCAATTATTGGCAAAAACAAGAATGCAATCACAAAATAGACCAGTGTTTGTGTAACAACCTGGTGACAGCTTGTATATCACGCATAAAAGGTAAAACCCAAGTGATCCGGTCCATTGTGGGTTGCATGAGCCATTCCCTGTGGGAAAAATTAGCCCTTTCATAGGCCTTAACTACAATATTCCTGGGATAACCACAAGCAAGCAAGTGATCCTGTAATTCGTGAGCATGGTGTTTGAACTCAGTCAAAGTGGAATATATGTGTCTAAGATGCAAAAATTGACCATACGGGAGCCCACAGCATAAAGAGGCTGGATGATGACTCTGAAATCGTATAAAGTATTTTACTATATTTAACCACTCCAAAAATTGCTGTAAATTAAGTAGGGTACCAGTCCACATGAAAAAAATATCGTCAAGGAATATCTTCTAAAAAGGAATGAACTTAAACACATCTGAGGGGTAAATATACATCTCCTCAAATATTGCCATGTAAATGGCAAGCCAGTTCAGAGGAATACTTTATTATGGATTCAGAGTCATCATCTAGCCTCTTTACGACGTGGGCTCCCATATGGATCGTCCACTTTTGTCACATATTGATCCTGGCCATTTTGCATGTGGGAATTGCCATTATTGTGATACGACTCTCCAAGGGAATGTCTGGCACCACGAGAAATGTGGTTTAACATTGCGCTCAATGTGGCGCACGACCTGTTCTTCAACTTTTGTGGTGTATTTAATAGTGTGCTCATGTGACCTTTTTTATGTGGGCCAAACTGTTCAAATGAAGGTCTGACTTAGTGAACACGCATCTTGTTTGCAGACAGCTACAGCTCAGTCCCTAAGGTGGAACATTGCTTGGCGAATGATCATTGGTTTCAACAACTTCGTTGAAGGCTTATAGATCATGTTCTGCTAAATCCTAGAGGGGGTGACCATCTCTTCAAGCTTTAGTGGCTTGAACAACATTTGATATATTGCTTCTGTTCAGTTTCCCCTTTGGGTTTAAATTTGGAAATTGATTGATCAAGGCTTTTTTTGATTTTAACCAATCTCGGAGGGATTTCCCTGTTCTTGGCCTTCTGTGCCCTATGGGGGCAGGGCTGCCTCCTCCTCCAGGACTAGCCTGCAGAGCAGGCATGTCTCCATCTCAGAAACGTTTAGGTGCCATATGGTCATTTTCCAAGTTCAGCTACATGATCGCCTGTGGGGAGGGCATCACTCCATCCTGTTTTCTGTTGCACGTGGGACCACATGCAAGCTCCCAGCACCCAGGACAGTGGCCAAACCAGTAGGCCACAGTTACACCCCAGCAGGATGCAGGAAGTGTACATGCAAACTGTCAGTGGTGATGGGCCCAGCACAGGTAGGCAGAGACAGACATGCAAAGGAAAGGTGTAGTGCAAAGCCACAATGTTCCCCATACCCTGGAAACTATGGTGCAATGCACAGGTGACTGGTAGCAACAACAGGCCTGAGAATAGCATCTAATGGCCTTAATGGGCATCACCGGCCGGTCCACAGAGAGTGCAGGTCCCATAGGGAACAGTTCAGGCAGCACATCTGGGCAGAGCACCATCATCCCCATGGCACCCAGTCTATCGCCTGCCCAGTATGCACTGCAGGCATACTTGAAAAAGGAGGCTGGGGGCACAGGGCCAGCTGCAGACCAGGGAGAGGTTGCACATAGAATGTAGCAGCATAATGGACCAGATCTAGCATCCGCAGATAGAAGGATAGCACAGAGGCAATGGCAGGGACATACCTGTTAGGGAGGAAACATAGACACTCATGTCGCACAGGACCCAAAAGGCAGGCAGAGCTCTGGAGTCTCAATGTGCGGATGAGACAATGGTGCAAGGATGAGGGTTTTGGATTTTTAAGGATCTGGGGAACATTCTGGGGAAAGGAGGGGCTCTTCTGAAGGGATGAGATTCACCTTAACCGGGATGGAACCAGGCTGCAGGCATTAACCTTTAAAAAGGAGATAGAGCATCTTTTAAACTAGATAATAGGAGAGCCGACAGTCGCCCAAGAGCGCATGGTTCAGAACAAAAGAAAAAAGTTAGGGTGTATCAGCAGAGAGGTTCCAATAAAGACAAAAGTAGCCCAAATGCCCTTGAGTATGGAGCAGACAGAGCTTAAAGATTCCAAATTACCCCTGCCAATCAATAGCCAGTTTAATATGAATAAAATACAGTCTCTAAAATGCTTGTATGCAAATCTTAGAAGTCTATAAAATAAGATGGGAGAATTAGAATATATAATACTAAATGAGAGGTTAGATATGATTGGTAACTCAGAGACATGGTGGAAGGAGGACAACCAGTGGGACACTGTGATACCTGGGTACAAACTATATTGTAATGATAGAGCTGATCAAATTGGTGGAGGGGTTGTGCTCTACGTTAGAGAGGGCATTGAGTCACAAAGGATTAAAGATTTGCAGGAAAAAAAATCCATATAGAATCTTTATGGATTGAAATTCCATGTAAAAAGGGGAAGGCGATGGCAATGGGAGTGTACTATCGACCCCCTGGCCAGAATGAACAAATGGATGATGAAATGCTCAAAGAAATCAGGGAAGCTAACAAAAGTTACAGCACAGTAATAATAATGGGTGATTTCAATTACCCCGGTATTGACTGGGTCAGTGTCATGGCAGGACATGCTAGGGAGATAAAGTTTCTAGATAAAATAAATGACTGCTTTTTGGAGCAGCTGGTTCATGAACTGACCAGAGGGGAAGCCATTTTGTACCTCGTTCTTAGTGGAACACCAGATCTGGTGCAAGCAATAAGGGTGTTGGGGCCACTTGGCAATAGTGATCATAGTATGATCGCGTTTGATTTAATTAATGGAGGAAGGATGGTAAGAAAATCCACAGTACTACCATTTAGCTTTCGAAAGGGAGACTATGACAAAATGAGGAAAATAGCTAAGAAAAAACTAAAAGGAGCAGTTGCAAAGGTTAAAGACTTACATCAAGCTTGGGTGTTGTTTAAAAATACTATCTTGGAAGCCCAGATCAGCTGTATTTCATGCTTTAAGAAAAGTGGAAGGAAGTCTAAAAAACTGCCAGCATGGTTTAAAAGTGAGGTCAGAGAGGGTGGTGTTGCCAAAAAAGCATCTTTCAGGAAATGGAAAAAAGAGCCAAATGACAAAAAATGGAAACAGCACAAGCACTGGCAAGTTAGATGCAAGGCATTTATAAGGTAGGCAAAAAAAAATTTCAGAAGAAGCTTGCTGTGGAAGCAAGAATTTTTATTATTTTATTTATTACATTCTCTTATATACCGCACTATTCTGCATCAGTGCGGTTTATATTGAACAAACTGAAATTACATAGAACAGGGCATTATAACTTGGAGATAACTATTTTACAGGGAACATGGGCTATGGAGGGTTAAGTGGCTTGCCCAAGACCACAAGGAGCACCTGTGGGACTAGAAACCCCAGTCCTTCTGGCCCAAGGTTGCTGTCCTCTAGTGGGATTTGAACCCCTGACCTTACGGCCTGAAGTACCTTGCCCCAACCACTAGGCCACTCCTCCACTCCATGTGTAATAAAGCCTTTTTCAAGTACATTTGTAGAAAAAACCTGTGAGAGAGTCAGTTGGAGAATTAGATAATAGAGGGGGGGAAAGGGGCACTAAGAAGGGACAAGGCCATAGCAGAGAAACTGAATAAATTCTTTGCTTCGGTCTTTACTGAGGAAGATGTAGGGATGTTACCCATGACTGAAGTGGCATTTAAAGGTGATACTGTGGAAGAACTGAAAGAAATATCGATACACTGGGAAGATGTATTACAAATGTTTGATAAACTGAAGAGTAGCAAATCACCTGGACTGGATAATATATATCCAAGGGTGTTGAAAGAACTGAAATATGAGATTGCAGACCTGCTATAAGTAATCTGTGAGCTAACATTAAAATCATTAAAATCCTGAAGATTGGAGGATGGCCAATGTAACGCCAATTTTTAAAAAGGGTTCCAGGGGTGATCTGGGAAATTACAGACCAGTGAGCCTGATGTCAGTACCAGGAAAAATGATAGAAGCCATCATAAAGATCAAAATTACTGAATATGTAGATAGTCATGACTTAATGGGAGACAGCCAATAAGGTTTTAGACAAGGAAGATCTTGTCTTACTAATTTGCTATGTTTTGTTTGAAGGTATGAATAAACAGGTAGACAAAGGTGAGTCGGTTGATATAGTGTATCTGGACTTTCAGAAAGCCTTTGACAAGGTCCTTCATCAGAGACTTTTGACAAAACTAAAAAGTTATGGGCTAGGAGGCAGTGTACTATTGTGGATCAGGAACTGGTTAAAAGAAAGCAGAGGGAGGGCTAAATGGCCACTTTTCCCAATGGAGAAAGGTGAATAGTGGAGTGCCCCAGGGATCTGTGCTGGGTCTGCTGCTTTTTGACATATTCATAAATGACCTGGAAAAGGGAATAACAAGTAAGATTATCAGATTTGCAGATGACGCAGAACTATTTAAAGTTATTAAAACCAATGAGGATTGTGCAAAATTGCAAGAGGATCTTGATAAATTGAAAGACTGGGCATCCAAATGGCAGATGAAATTTAATGTGGACAAGTGCAAAGTTATGCACCTAGGGAAGAACAACCCAAACTATGGTGTACAATTCTGGTCGCCGTATCTTAAAAAAAATATATAGCGTTATTAGAAAAGGTACAGAGAAGGGCCACTAAAATGGTAAAGGGCATGGAAGGACACCGCTATGAAGAGAGGCTAAAAAGGTTATGGCTCTTCAACCTGGAAAAGAGATGGCTTAGGGGAGATATAATAGAAGTCTATAAATTAATGAATGGAGTGGAACGGGTAAACGTAGATTGATTGTTTACATCATCAGAATATAGAAAGACTAGGGGACATGTAATGAAGCTACAGTGTAACCTATTTAAGACTAATAAGAGAAAATATTTTTTCACTCAATGTGTAATCAAATTGTGGAATTTGTTACCAGAGGATGTGTCCACAATCTAATAATAGATCTGCATTCCATGACCAATCTATACCTAGAGCAATAGGATTTGCTTGTCCCCACTCTGAATAGATCTGCTGTCTATGAATAGATACTTCACTCTACATTCCTGCAGGTAGCGTTGTAAACCATCTGGGTCAGTCTAGTCTGCGAATTTGCAACTTGCTTGTCTAAACTGTGTTACTAGGGATAGTAGATCTGCATCCCATAATCTATCTATACCTAGTATAATAGGATTTGCTTGTTTCATTGCCAGTGAGAAACAGCCCAGACAGATTTCTCACAAGTCTCCCCCACTCACTAGTAATATCTCACTATCTCCTTGATTACATTCAGAGTGAGTAAAATGGGTTCCCCTATTACCTTAACTGGCTGCTATCTACTCCTCTCCTTCTGCCTCTCATTCTCCTGAGCTCTATCCCTTGAGGTCAACCGGATACCTATTTTATATAGTCAAGGGAAAAGATGGTCAGGTATACTCAAGTTCAGTTACAATTGGAACTCTCATCCACATCACAAGCATCTAATATACATTCCACTCCAACATTCGATGAGAGCCAAACAGGATGAAAGCCTCTGTTCTCATAGTTTAAAATGTGCCCTCATCAACGCCCGCTCAATTCATAAGAAATGGCTGGTGATTGCAGACACAATTTCCCTCCATAACCTTGATATTCTCATGGTTACTGAAACATGGCTTTCCACAGAAGACAATGTACTACTTAACCAGCTCCTTCCACCAAATTTCTCAGTGTTTACCAGTCACAGACATAACAAGCGAGGAGGTGGTGTGCTCATACTCTCCAGATCAGACCTTCAGTTCCAGCTGATAGATGCTCCTAGCACCGACCACCTAGAGTTAGTCTCTATCTCCAACAAGTTATGTGCTATAAACCTCCTATACTGAGCACCTTCAGCCTCCCCAGATGTCCTTCCAGCCATTATAGATCTAGCATCCAACGTCCAGAATCCTAATACCCCAATTTGGATTGTTGGTGATTTTAACCTACCAGCTCTCCAAGATAGCCATTCAGTCGCTTTCCTCGAAGCGCTTGAATCCCTTGGACACCAACAATTAGTTCATGAACCTACCCATGTGAAGGGAAACACCCTTGACCTTATATTCGCCCCACAGTTCGTATTCGACCAATCATACAATACTGCGATATCTATATCTGCTGTACCGTGATCAGATCATAAACTCATTACTTTCCAGATTCCTACTCACAACAGACATTCAAAGACCAACAATGCTCCAAATAACAGCTCTAAATCTCTGGCTAGGAGCTTTTTTCCATTCAACAGAGATCGCATACTTGCTGGAACATGCTCACTTCGTAACGAGACCTCCCTAGAAATAGAAGACCTAATCACCTGCTGGAACAGCAGTCTTAATACGATTGCACTACGACCACCACTCAACAGGCCGCCTAGAAAAAGAACTTCTACACCATGGTACACAGATGAACTGAGACTATCACTATCCCAACTACGGAGCCTCGAGAAGCGCTGGCTTCGGTCTTGCTCCACGGTAGACCAGATAGCCTACCTCAATCAGCTATCCATCCACCGCAAGGCCAACTCAGATAAAATGAGGCAGTACCACATGGACACCTTGAAGCGTGCCTTAAACAAACCTCATGATTTGTTTAACCTAGTCAAGACCTTATCTAAAGAACCAACCCCTGAAAAGCAATGTGAGATCCATCCCCAGGACTTTGCGTTCTACCTACTATCCAAGCTTACACAAACAAATAAATCTCCATTAGAATTTTCCCCCACAGCCCAAGAGTGCCCAACAGCTCTAACCATTTTCTCTACTCCTGCCAAGAAGCGAATTGAAGATCTGATCATGTCTCTCAATTCCACCACTGCTCAGACTGACCCTTGCCCAGCTTTCTGGATAAAGGAACTGCGTTGTGAATTCAGCCCAATAATAACTAAAATAATAAACCTGTCTTTCAATTCTGGTACGTTCCCCTCTGCCCTCAAACAAACTTTTATCAGACCACTCCTAAAAAATTCTAAGTTAGATCCTCAAAAGGTAGACTCCTACAGACCCATCTCAAGTATTCCTTTCCTCGCGAAGTTAATAGAAAAGGAGGTTCAATGCCAATTGCAAGACCACATCGATGCCGCTGCTCCGCTGGATCCTTGCCAACATGGCTTCAGAGAGTTACACGGTGTGGAAACACTCCTTACATCTCTCCTCAATAACATAATTTCTGGTATCAACAACATCCGACAGGGTTTTGCACTTGTGTTCCTGGACATAGCCGCAGCTTTCGACTCTGTGAGCCATGACCTCCTCCTAATACGGCTAAAGAGAAAGGAGTTGGTGGAACTGCCCTTGAATGGTGCAGATCGTACTTATCCGAAAGATGGCAACACGTTCGGGCTGGTGGAGCGATGTCTGATCCATTTCACCAAGGGCAGGGGGTCCCACAAGGTTCCTCCCTCTCTGCTTTGTTATTCAATATTTATATGCAACCTATTTGCAAGATCATCCGGTCGTTCAATGTGAGTTGCATGGTATATGCGGATGATGTCCTGCTTTATATGCCTTTCAACATAGACAAATTAGACCTGTCTCCTCTGAGCAACTGTTTTGATGCCATATCGGAATGGCTCTTGTCACAAAACCTAAGGATTCAACATAAGAAGACAGAAGTGCTCTTCATGTCAAAGAACCCAAACTTTAGCCCTCCACAATTCCTGAAGGTGAAAGATGCTGAGCTACAATCAAAACCAAAAATACGTTATCTGGGTGTTACACTCGACCAGAACCTGAAAGCATGAAAGCACATATAGCCAACACTGTAAGAGCCATATACTACAAAATCCGGTCACTAAGATATCTTCGCCCCCTGCTTGAACCTGAGGATTTCCGTACCATCTACCAGGCTCTGATCATGCCTCACTTTGACTATGCTAATGTCATTTTGCTAGGCCTCCCTCAATCCACCTTGAACCCCTTTACAGCTTGCAATGAATAGCGCTGCGAGGGTTCTCTATGGGGCATCTAGGTGTGAGCATGTTTCGCCCCTTCTGAAGCAGTTACACTGGCTTCCTATACATGCCAGGATCATCTTCAAGACATTACTACTTACCTTCAAAGCGGTAAATAGTCTCTCCTCCGCATCATTAACTGAACTCATCAAACCCATAACCCCGAATAGATCAAGAAGATCAATTGCATTAAATATGCTAATGGTTCCTCGTGAACTTACTAGAAGCACCTCATCCACAGCAAACAGGGCTCCATGCCCCTAAATTCTGGAATGCATTGCCGCCAGATATTAGAGCAATCACCAACCTACTTCAATTTAGAAAGGCCTTCAAGCATTACTTATTCCTTAAATATTTCCCGGTGGGTGCAGAAGCACGTCCCCTCTCCTTGAGTTATAGGAACTCCGAACCACCTAGTGAACCAGAATTCCCCACTTAGTAAGGTTCCATTGACCTTTAAGTATAAGGTTCCACTGTCCTTTAATTACGTCTCATCTGTGCTTTAATTTAAGATGTCAATAGTTTACCTTGCTATCCCTTCACTCGTAATTACCTTGTTATCCAAGTTTTATGATCCTTATTACGGAAATTACCTTGTTATCCAAGTTTTATGACCCTGTTTACTGTAACTCAGACGCTTGTTCTGGTGCTGAATTTTATGTTCGATGTAAACTGCGCTGATGTCAAATAGTGCGGTATATAAGAAATGTAAATAAATAAATAAATAAATAAATGTAGTAAAAGCTGTTAATATAGCTGGGTTTAAAAAAAGGTTTGGACAAGTTCCTGGAGGAAAGGTCCATAAAGCATTATTAAAAGGGACCCAGGATATCACTGCTTGACTTAATACAAGCATTGTGGAACCTGTTAAACCCTGCCCTCTCTCCTTCCCATGGCCACATGGCCACCCCCCCCCCCCCCCACCAACCCAACCACCCCAGCAGGGCAGGCCGACCTTATGTGAAGTGTGACTGCAGGAAGTCCAGGTGTGCCAACACACCCCTCCGGTATGCTGTACCTTGTGCCTGCTGTGGAGCAATGTCATCATCTTCCTCATCCTCTGGCGCATCCTCCACCACATTGCGCTCTGGCTGTCTCCTGCAAAGGGCATAATTGTGCAGCATGCATCAGGCCAGGAACATGCTGTACACCTTGAGAAGCTCATAGAGCAGGTTGCCACCAGACCGGTACAGATATCAGAAACAGCTCTTCAGCAAACTGAACGTATGCTCAATGACGGAGCATGTCTGTTGGTGTGCCTGGTTGTACAACTGCTCCTCTGGTGAGTGGTCTGATGAGTGGGGTCATCATCCAGTGGCAAAGTGGGTAGCCTCTGTCACCTTCAGGGTTGGGGGGAGGGTACAAATAGGGTCAGTTTATCCCACAACAGGTAGGGATGGTCACCCAAATGTGATGGCGACCCCTTCTATCTGCCCCCTGTCTGTCCAGGACAGTGGACTTGGGGCTGGTTCTGTGGGCACCTCAGGCCTCATGGGAGGGTGACAGGTGCTACCACTGCATGCCCTAGCTCTGATCCACCCACCATGTGCAGGTCCTGAATGAAAGTTGTGGCCTCCATGGGACCAGTGTGTCACGTGTGGGAACTGGTAGGTACCCGTGTGCTGGGGTGGCCATATTGGCACCAGAGTACAAGAGCCTGCCAGTCCCTAGTCTGGCCTGGTTGGCATATCATACAACCCTATGTTCACACCTTCCCACCCACCCTGCCCAACATGCATGTGTGCCCTACCCATGCCAGGCTACTCATGCCCATGCATGGGTGATGTGCCCATGCCATACATCCCATCCAGTGGCATAGAACATGCTGTGCTGATGTGTGGTTGTCCCTGTACCCACATGCCAAAGGTGTGAAGCCCCCCATGCAGGCATGTAGCAGATGATGGTGTGACCGGTGCCCCTGGCCATTGGTGTGTGCCCCACACCCATGCATGTCTCCATAGTGGCTCTGACTGGCCAACATGCACATGGCAGCCCCTGTGCTGCATGATGACCTGCATGCATGTGTGTGGTCCTCTGTGCTGTCTACACTTACCCAGCAGCCAGCCTCTGGTGATGGCAACACACTCAAAGGCTTCATGTATCCCATACTGGGCCAAAATGTAGGCATCATGGCATGCCCCAGGGAAGCATGCCACAACATCAGTGATCAGCATATCGGCATCACAGATGACCAGCATATTCATCTCATCACTCAGGCACAGGTACTGGCAGAGCAGCCTGGGTATGCTGGGATATGGATGTCACCATCTGCCCCTCTGGAGATCTTGCTCTGCACATGCAAGCAGGGATGTGCACCAGCATTTCACATCTGTGGGGGGAAGCAACAGGTCAGGATATTTGTAGTATAGTAATGGGGGCCACTGCCCACGGTGTATGTCCAGCACATCTGGGCGCCGACTTATCTGGGCAGACTGGTGATATATGCACCCCAGCTTCAGCATGTACTAGGTGATCCTGCAACCACCTGCTGTCCACATGCCCTGCCCTCACCTGGACCTGCCGGTCCCAAAATCAGGCAAGGGTGCCAACCCTGCACACCCTCACCTGCCCAGCCTGTCCCTGGCTATCCATCATCCACCATTCAGGGGGACAAAGTACATCTCCATGGTGCGATACATCCCCGGTGCAAGTCACCGATCCAGATGCACAGGGCTGCCCTTGGGGTCCACCATGTACATCCATGGTCCTTGCAGCACACTCATCACACACCTACCCCACCAATGGATCATGCATACCCACACTCAACCTGTGCTCACCACACATACAGTTATACCTGCAGGGGGCTCCATTTTGCAATTGCCAGCCACACACAATGCTGTCTCTTGGCAAAATTAAAAAGTCATGGGATAGGAGGCAGTGTACTATTGTGGATCAGGAACTGGTTAAAAGATAGAAAGCAGAGGGCAGGGCTAAATGGCCAATTTTCCTAGTGGAGAAAGGTGAATAGTGGAGTACCCGAGGGATCTGTGCTGGGTCCGCTGCTTTTTAACATATTCGTAAATGACCTGGAAATTGGAATAACGAGTGAAGTGATCAAATTTGTCAACATTGGTACAATGGAGGTTCCGTCTACTCAAATGACAGCTGAGAAGGGCTGAGAGACTTCAGCAGAAGTGGAGGACTGCATTAGCCCTACGCCTCTGAAAACATCAGAACTAATGTTATTACCAGGAAATCATGAAAGCAAAGAAAGCTTACTTCACCCGGTTCATTTCTTCTTCTTCTCATAGACCGAGGATACTCTTCTCTGTGATTTCCCACCTCATTGAATAATGGCCCACCAACAACAACTGATGGTATTTCCAGTGCAAAGAATCTTGGCCAGTATTTCTCTTTCAAAATTGCACATACTCATCAGACCTTTTCCCGTTCCCCTACATCTGCGATTACATATATTCCCTCACCTCCTACGGACTCTTCTTCCCCATCCACCCTGTCAATACGGACCACTGTTTGGCCCTCTTTTTCTCTGGTCTTCAAATTTACACTTTCAAAGGTATTAGCTTCAGATAGGTCTACCTATTGTGTTCTTGACTGCATCCCTTCCAGATGGATCAAGAACCCCACTTTTGCTCTGACACCACCCATTTTGGCAATCAGAGCCTTACATCAGTCACCTTCTCAGATCAATGGAAGAAGGCAATACTCCATCCAATATTGAAGAAACTTAATCTTGACTCCCAACTCCCAGCAAGCTATAGACTAGTCTCTAACTTACCGTACATATCTAAAGCTGCAGAAAACATGTTTTCCCATCTATGGAACTTTGTGCATGACACCAACATTATTCATCCACATCAGGCCAGCTTTAGAGCTGGCCACAGCACAGATACTTTTTTGACAGCCTTTCTGAGTGAGATCCATAGTTTTTTGGACAGAGAAAAAGCTGCCCAAGTGGTGCCATCATAGCTGGCACTACCATTAGGTAGATACTGGGCTTGATGGACCTTGGTCTGACCCAGTTTGGCATATCTTATGTTCTTATGCCATCAAAATATAGAAAGACTAGGGGACATGCAATGAAGCTACAGGGTAACCTATTTAAGACTAATAAGAGAAAATATTTTTTCACTCAACATGTACAGTAATCATAGAAACATAGAAAAATGATGACAGAAAAAGACCACATGGCCTATCTAGTCTGTCCTTCCATATCAACAACTACAATAGTCCCCTTTTTTCCTTTAGAGATCCTCTGTGTTTGTCCCATGCTTTTTTGAATTCAGATACTGTCCTCATCTCTACTACCTCCACTGGGAGACTATTCCACGAATCCACCACTCTTTCCATAAAGAAATATTTCCATATATCACTCCTGAATCTATCCCCTTTCACCCTCATCCCATGTCCCCTCATAGCAGAACTTGTTTTCAATCGAAAGAGGCTCTCCCCCTGTGCATTTATGCCATGGAGGTATTTAAACATCTCAATCATATCACCTCCATCCTGCCTTTCCTCTAAGGTGTACATATTAAGATCCTTAAATCTGTCCTCATATGCTTTATAATGAAGATCACTAACCATTTTAGTAGCCACCCTCTGAACTGACTCCATCCTGTTTATATCATTTTGAAGGTGCGGGCTCCAGAATTGCACACAATACTCCAATTGAAGTCGCACCAAAGACTTATACAGAAGCACTATCACCTTATTTTTTCTGCTTGCCATTCCTGTCCATATGCACCCATGCATCTTTCTAGCTTTTGCCTTCACCTTTTCTACCTGTTTAGCTACTTTAAGATCCTCAGACACAATCATGCCTAGGTCCCACTCTTCTTTAGTGGATAAAAGTACTTCACCCCCTATACTATATTGCTCCCTTGGATTGCTGCAGCCCAAATGCATGACCTTGCATTTTTTAACATTAAATCTCAGCTGCCAAATTCTAGACCATTCTTCAAGCCTGGCTAGATCCCTCCTCATGTTATCTACACCTTCCTGGGTGTCTACTCTATTGCAGATTTTGGTATCATCTGCAAATTTGCTACCAGAGGATGTAGTAAATGCTGTTAGTGTAGCCAGGTTTAAAAAAGGTTTGGACAAGTTCCTGGAGGAAAGGTTCATATACCATTATTAAAGGGCACCCAGACTATCCACTGCTTGACCCAATGCAAGCATGGTGGAACCTTTGTCTTTTGCATAAACTGCTATATATTTGTGACCTAGATTGGCCACTGTTGGAAACAGGATACTGGGCTTGATGGACCATGGTCTGACCCAGTATGGCATATCTTATGTTCTTATGTTCTTAACTAGGAGGCTGCCTAGAGTGCTGGCCCTCCAGGATCACCATTGCCACTACTGCCGTCCCTCTCTGGTACCTGAAGTAGTGGCAATGGCTTGAAAACCGCTTTGCATCACTTACCAATAGGCTTTGCTACTGTGTCACAGTTTCCATCTTTTCCTACCTACCGCTTCCATTCCCCTCTGATGTAGGTCCTAGGAAACTAGGGATATTCACAGGCAAAAAATTTTAAGCTCGCTTTTAGAAACTTTGGCTTCTTCTCCCTATTTGTAGGTGTGTTTTGCATAAGCAGTAGTACCTATAGTGGAAGGTTCATGTTCATGTTTTTTGTTTTAATGTTTGCACATATGCAAGCAAACACATGTGTAGCGCCTCATGCTAGCATTTAACACTGCCTGTGAGCTACCCAGAGTAATGAAAAGGGAAGAAGCGGAGGAGCCACTTGTGGTAGGAAGGCCAAGTCTTGCTACGCAGAGAAAGGAAGAGCCTATGGAAGAGGAAGAAAAACCGCAGATGGCATGGAGGCCAGGTTCCACCACCCAAAGAGAGGAGGCAAGAAAAATTAAGAAATTAAATTTAAATTAAAAAATTGCTAGGAAAGAAGGTAAAAAATAAAAAAGAGAGAGGGAAAAGTGGAAGGAAGTGAAACGGGTGCTAGGGAGAGAGGGGGAAATTACAGTAGAGGAGAGAGGGAATTGAAAGTTATATGTAGAGGAGGCAGAGAAATAATGCAAGGGAGTGGCAAAGAAAGAGGAAGCATGCAAGAGAAAGGGTGACAGAGAATAGAGAGGAAGAAGAGTGCAAGAAGGTGAAAGGGGCAGAGAGAGAATGCAGGATGACAGGAGAAGGTGTAAGGTAAAATGAATTCTGAGGTCTGTCCAAAAAGAAACCAAACTTTCTAAAGAGGGTGCTAGCGAACCAACACGCGATATTGGTGATGTGTAGCGGTGACCTTGAGCTTTAGCCTCTCACTTGCTTGATCACACCATGTGAATTAGTTATGGACTCATGCAGTAGAGTGAACTTGTCTCATATGCCTTTTGCTATTTTTGGAAGTTGAAATATGAAGGATCTTGAAGAGCCATGCGTTTGAAGAAATTCTGTGTGAATTGACTTTTACCGAGACACTTCAAATCTTGCAGCAAGCTTATGGAGAGTGTTGTTTAAGCCACGAACAATGTTATAAATGGTACCGATGTTTCCAATCGAACAGAAAGTCCACCTAAGTGATTCCAAAACAGGACGGCCTTCCATATCAATGGACGATGATCATGTTAAGAAAGCGCATGCTTGATTCTTGAAAATCGTCGCCTAACTGTCCGTAAAGTTGCTGAAGAAATAGGCATCAGTAAACGTTTGTATCACACAAATGTGAACTGAAAAACTTCAGATGAATTGTGTTGCTGCAAAATTTGTCCCATGTCTATGGACAGATAAGCAAAAAACGAACCGTGTCGTAATCACTCATCGCTCTTTATCCATGGATTTTTGGTGAAGCATGAGATGTCTCTAGTCCTGCAGCTTATTTATTTATTTAGATAGTTTTGTATACCACCTTATCCTTCAATCAAAGTGGTCACAACACAATTGGGGGATACATTTAACACGAGGGGATATGAGACACATATGCTAATACTTACAGGGAACCTGGGATATGGAGGGTTAAGTGGCTTGCTTCCCTATTCTCCAGATTTGGCCCCTGCAGACTTCTTTTTGTTCCTGAAGTTGAAATCCACTCTGAAAGGTCGCCTGGTATGACATGATTCAGAAATAACAAAAGGCACATGAGACGAGTTCACTCTACTGCATATAGTCCATAACTAATTCACATGGCATGATTGAGCAAGTGGGAGGCTAAAGCTCAAGATAACCACTACACATCACAATTATTACAAATCTGCTATGTTGGCTTGCTGGTGCCCTCTTTAGTAAGTTTGGTTTCTTTTTTGACAGACTTCGTAAATGGCCAATGCACGTGCACACATGTATATACTCACACACACACAACATGTCACTTCTCTTAAAGTTTCCTACATCTTTTCAACACACACCTCCCAACATACACAGTGTACACTCTCCACATACCCTGACACATCAATCATTATGTCTCCTGACATGTCCTCATTCCCACATACCCTGACACACCCTTATCCACCACTCCCCGTACACACACCCTGCCCACACAAATGTCTCTGACATATCCTCACCCATCCCTCCTTACACACATGCCCCGCACACAACCTGACGTATTCTCACTTATGCCTCCTGATATCCTCACTCACCCATCCTGACACACACACCTACACCTACATTTCACCCCATCCCAATACACACATCCACAGCCACACATCCCTGAAACACCCTTGCTGACTTTTCCCGACATACACATCTATGCCCAAACCCACGCAGCCCTCCCAACACATGCCCAGGCCCATACACACACACACTTACATATGCACACATCACCCATCCCATGACATCTCACCCTCAAGTTCTAACAGAAAAGCAGTTATACTTTCTACATAGAGATTAATATATCATACCACAGATACACATACACACCTCACATATAGCACTGGTCATTACTCATACCCCATACCCACTGTTCCTACCAACTACAAATCCTCTGCTACTCTACTGAGGCACACTTCACCATGACTGTTTCAATGAAGTCTTCACATCAGCATGCCTAAATCTGTGAATAGAGAAAAGGGGAAACATGCCACACTCAAAATGTGCACTATTCAATGTGTTTAACCTTTTCAGTTATTCATCTTAATGCAAATCTTTTAATGTTCTAGAATTTTTTAATGAATGGAAATAGATTGCATGTATGTCAATTTGTATGTTATTGTGCATTAAATCTATTTTGAGCACACTAAAATTGTTAGGACACTTTGATGAACTGAATGAATGCTAATGAATGCACATTCCTATAGGATATGGTTGCGAAGATTGACTGCAGGAAAGGAGGTCTGACTGTATTACTGTATCCCTTATCAATAAATCAGTAATCAGTGACACTTGCAGCTTGATAGTGTGCTGCGGGCCCTTGAGGATGGCTCTGCAGTGCTATTTGTTAGCTCACTGGCACTAGGTGATTCACGTTTAACAGCTGCCTTTTATAAAGCATTAAGACGAGTGAATAGCAGCAGTTATTCTTTTGTTTCCATCTTTGTCAAGTCCTTTGTCCATGTTATGATTCTGTATTTCCTATTACAGGAAGCATCCTTACAAAGAGAAGAAGACCCAGAAGGAGAGAAGTAACCAAGCAGGTCACTTCCCTAATGTTGGGAATGGGTGCAGTCATAATGGTCCTGCTGTAATTTGCATAAAAGAAGGGAAAATCCCTTTTATGATCCTATGATTTGTGGCAATTCCCTGGATCAATTACTGCCATGCTATTTATGCAGAATTTGTACTAGTATTTTATTAAGACACTTATGTTTTTATAAAATAGTCACTCTCTCCACCTCCAGGACCTCTCCACCACCCTCTCCACCACCTAGATGTTCTGTTATAAAATTACCTTCATAATTAGGTGGAATGCTCCCTCTCCTCCCCTGAATAGTGCTAGAGTATTTAGAGAGAGGTTTTGGCAACATTATCCTTAGAGATGCAATTTTATAAGTGTTCTATGTAGTCTTTCATAAAGACAAGTAGGTGCCTATTTGTCTTTATAAATTACTAATATATGTAGCAGAGAATGTGCTTTTAATGTAGGCACAATTACATACACCTACTAGCAAGCAGGCATAAATGTTCACATATATTTTATACATATACATGCGTAGATTAAGGTATTTTATAATCTATGCATGGATATTGTGATGCTGCAGACCCTCTGAGAGGGGAAGAAAATGTTTTAAATGCAGGAAAAGTCAAGCACAACCTGCAATATCGCGAGGAACCATATAGGGGGAGCAGGAGGGACCTCCGAGGAACAGAGGAACCACACCTCCTAGGTCATGAGGTAATGCCAGCCAGCTTCCAATCAAGAAAGAGAGGAGTACCTCTTAAAGGGAATTTGGAAGGTTGGAAGCCAGAACAGGTAGAATCGGAATCAGAACAGGGAGAACAGCCTGGGAAAGGAGAACAGGCTGGGAAAGTGGTACAGCCCTGGAAAGGAGGATATCCTGAGGAGTCAGGACAGCCCTGGAGAAAGGCACAGGCAGGACGGCCTGGGAAAGGAGGACTGCCAGGAGAACCAGCAGAACCAGCAGGTTGGGCAGGACAGCCGAGTGAATGGGCTAGATATCCAGAAGGAGCAGTAATCCCTGAACCACGGTTCCGCAGGAGGTAGCAGCAGCCGCATTGGCTTGGAGAAAGGAGATCCCGTGTAGAAGGTGGGACAACTCCAGCCAGAGTGAGTGTTTGTTGTACAGAGAGGCAAAGGCGTGGCTGTGACTGTGGTCTAAAGCTAACAGAAAGACGCTTGGAGAGCTCAAGGCCTATTGCTCAGGCCAGGCAGGATCCCAACTGGAGCAGGCCTCAAACCTCACCTGGAACAGACAAGCCGAGAAGAAAAGGTAACCCATGTTTAACTAAAAGCAGGGTACAAATTGCTGATGTATGGGGAGTACAGGGAGCACAGGAATATTACCCTTGTGAGAATGCTTATGAGATAAGGTGCAAGAAACACGCACCAACTAAGAGACTTGTTAGTGACCAAGATTTACAGAAAGCTAAGACAAAACACTTGCAAAAGGAAAACAGTTCCCAGTATCTGTGGGCGCAGGACCGACGCCCTGTATTCAACCCTGAGCATTGGGAGGTTGTGCAGAAGATATTTAAAAAGCCTTATTACAACTTACCAACAAATACTGACTTAGGCTCAGAGGCTTCAGAAGGGGAACCGATGCAGGTGGAATTTGCATCAGACACTGAGATGGACTGTAGCTTCTGTAAGACAGGAAGCTTGGAGTCCTTACTGAGCAACTAAGCTAGGTCTTGGGAGTTGAGACCTTTTGTTTGCCTGCTATTCCATTTACTGTGAAGATAAGTTTTCCTTTAATGCTTTCTTTTTCTTTATCCTGAAGCAAGGAATTTGTGTTTTGATGTTTTTGTGTCCAAGCATATGAACCTTTTTGCATGAAAGGGGAAATAAATGCCTTTTGTATTCCCTCCACTCGGACCTTTTGTTTTCTGTGGGATTTTGGTAACAAAGGACGCTACCAGGGCTGAAAGTCCCTGGGCCCTGTATGATATTGGCCAAACCCAACCTTAAATGTTTTTATGTCCCACCTACCTCGCTCCAGTACGCTGCCAAGGTAGGCCCTGTGACAATATGCAAACTCTGGACATGCTCCGCCCATAATCTGACCCCAGCTGCCTATTGACAAACGATGCATCTTCAAGCCACAGCATGTACTTGATATTTTATAAGAGGTCATTTACATGCGTATATGGCCACATACAGGCGGATATGACTTTATAAAACTATTTCCTTTATGTTGCTGAAAATTCACTGCTTACACACTTAAAGGCACATTTTACAAAGGGCATCCAAGTGCAATCCGGGACGTACAATCTAGAACGTCTGAAAAAAAAGCAGGCACATGCAAGTTTGGACACAATTTCATAAACATGGATGTGCTCGATATGGACATCTATGGGGATGTCTACAGTGACATCCCCAGAATAGCATTTCAGAATGGGGACGCCTAATAGCTAGAGTAATGGGTTAAGATTATATCTCTTTGTAAGGATGCTGCATGTAGTAGGAAATACAGAATCATAACATGGACAAAGGACTTGACAAAGATGGAAACAAAAGAGTAACTGCTGCTATTCACTCGCCATTGCTTTATGAAAGGTAGCTGTTAAATGTGACTCACCTGGGGCCAGTGAGCTAACAAATAGCACTGCAGAGCCATCCTCATAGGCCCACAGCATACTATCAAGCTGCAAGTTTCACTGATTAGAGTTCTGCTCCTTGTGATCTTAGGCTAGTCACTTAAATCTCCATCTTTTCCATACCCTTTGGATGTTTTAAGGCCAATACAAGCATTTTTCTGATGCCTATTCATGCCTGGAGTAGGTCTAAACATGGATGGGGTCGCAAACATCCCCAACATTTCTGAAATTTAGTGAGGACATTTAAGTTCATTGCACCTCCCCAGACATACCTGCACCATGCCCCCTGCCTACTTGGATATCCCCACACCGGAGATGTTTTTAAAAGCCATTTGTAAACTCATGAAGCAACTGAAAAGTTTGTCTAATCTTAGTTCCTGACGAAGCCTTGTGGCGAAACGGAAGCTTTCGTTGGACATTGGATATTGGTGGCGGCGTATGGAGCAGTTTTGTTGAAAGATATGCTGACTTCTTGCTTCGTAGCAGATAAGTAACAGATTATGCCTTGTATAATGGTGCTTGCTGAATTATTGCCTTAAGATTTATGCTTTACTTTTCAGCGAATCTTTGCGGACATCAAGTTTGAATATACCTTCACCTATAAGATCTGCATAAAATGTTCTCTGTTCTTTCTGCCTTATGGAGATGTGGACACTTTGTAGTAATGTATGTCTTATATGTAATGTGATATATGATTTGTGGTTTTGATATGGTGTGGAAGTGTTGTACGAATCCCTATATGAGGTTATTGATAGGGTAAGTTATTGGTCTAGTGTTGAATGAAATATTTGGGTGCAATAATTAATAAGGTTATTGAGGTGAAGGACCTATGATGTAAGTGTCCACCATTTCCCTATGGTGATGAATTTCGCCAGATGGAGGGTGTATGATTCCTGAGGTCCGGTGAGAACCTACTGTTATTGTTTTGATTGTGATTGGGAATTTGGAAAAGTCTTTTTAAAGTTGGTTTATATATTGGTAGTTTACTGAGAGGTGTTGTGTTTTGATCCAGGGATGTCTCCGTCATTTGGATGTCCACGTGCACTTCTTCAGATGTCCAAATCACAAATAAGACTTTAAAAATGACCCCCTGAGTGATAGCCACATGTATAACTCTAGATATTTTAGATATATATGCATGTAAATTAGTATTTACATGCATATGTGATGTGGTTGCAATTCTAAAAGCACATGGGCTGGCCCAATTGTGCAGACTTTCATTATGGGTGTGTATAGGACAGAGTTGAGGCAGAGTGTGAGCAGAGACAAAGTTACATGCGTAAATGATAAAATACTATAATTTATGCATATTCTTGAAAAAAGTAGGAACGGTCATCTCCACCAGCCATAGGGCCAGGGTAAATGCTTGTGGCCTAA
Source organism: Ichthyophis bannanicus (assembly GCA_033557465.1). Classification (NCBI taxonomy): domain Eukaryota; kingdom Metazoa; phylum Chordata; class Amphibia; order Gymnophiona; family Ichthyophiidae; genus Ichthyophis; species Ichthyophis bannanicus. The sequence goes on along the minus strand of CM066031.1, from coordinate 924,237,478 downwards.
ATGAACATGCATACCTTCACACTTATGCCCTATTTTACAAAATCAAGTATGCACATATTTGACTTTAGAAAATAGACATGAAATATGTGCATTAAAACATGCGCAAACCTAGACGTGCCTTATAAAATTACCCTCCAGATGTATAATTCCTTTGAACATTGACCTGTACTGTATATTATTAACCAGAACTATGGTGGTTGTAATCTTTTATGGAGGTAAAGGATGAGCGGAAGATGATGAAGAGGTGAGTATTCTTCTAGCTAGGCCTTTGAAGAGAAATTATTCTCCCTTGCTCTTCAGAACTCACAAAAAATAAACTCATTTAAGTCAATTGCACCTCTCCAGACATGCCTCTGCCATGGTCCCTGCCTCTGCCATGCTCCCTGCCTCCTGCACTGGAGACATCTTTAAAAGCCATTTGTAAAATGGTTCCGAGGAAGTCTCCATGATTTGGATGTCCACATGCATGTTATCAGAAGTCTAAGGGGTTTGTTTAATAAAGCGCATTAAGTTAGCAGTGTTGGCAGATCTGCAATATATGTGTGTTGAAATGGTAGATGACCAATTGGCTGATGGGGATCGACTACTAGATAAGTTTGACCAACACTAACATTTTTGGATACAGACTGCGAGGCCGGGTGAACAGCCTGCCCATGTTGACTAGAATCCATGTTTTTTATGGGGGGGGGGGAGGGTGGACTACATCTGATACTTAAATGTTCATCTGCTAACATCTTAGCACTGTTTATTTTTAATCCAGGGGTTATGCATTGGTTCTGGGAAGAGCAGTGGTTCTCTGATATACAGTACATGGGTGTGGAAGGACTGACATTGGCTGAGGATAGCTTTGGCGGCAATACTGACTGTGCTTGTTGGGCCGATAGGTTTTAGGACACTGTGCTCTAATTGGATGCTTTGGTGGATGTCAGCTGTTACTGATGAGAATACTAGCAGACATGGCAGTGCATGTGGCCCCTATGTGGAGTGACCTGCTGCTGACATTGATGGTACAGTGGAAATTTTGATCGGCTATGGTGTGGTCTGGTTTTAGTCTCTGAAAGGTGAATGTGTATTAACGGAGTGTTGTAAAGTTTTGTAGTGTGTTTTACTGGGTCTGGTAACCCACTCTTACACTGCCAGTCAGGGACCTCCTTTGAGGAGGGGGAGTGATACTGGTGAAATGCCAGGAGAACTGTCCCCTAAGAGAACAGAGGGGACACACTATGTTGGGCATCTGTTGCAGCGTTATGATCAGTTGCTGATACTACCAATGCTGAGATATGTGGTCTGCAGTTACATCCTTGAGAAAACCATTTCCAGTGTTAGGGTTAGGTAGACATCTTCTGAGTGCTGAGGATTTAGGAGTGTGTGTCATATATACGAATAACCAGCGCCTGTATTTGCTATATATGTGCACAATGTGTATTTTCATGATGGGTCAGAGGATTATGGCCAGAGGGCTGTGTGCAATATATGTTATGGTTTGCAGCATAAGGGTTGTGTACCATGTGGGTTGTATGTGTGCTACCTTTTCTCATGCCATTTGATTTGTGTTGGGTTTACAGGCAAAGTAATTGCAACAAATAGTTCTGTATCATGTCTGAGGTGGGTATTTTAGATCCCATGATGTCACAGAGCTAGTCCTTGGACAGATCTTCCTATGCCCGGACATTGGGCTCATGGGTGCTGTGTTCCTTTGTCTCCACTGTTGATGTGAGGTAGCATTGATCCCCATTTGTTGAGCTTAGGTAGATGGATGTTATTTGGTAATTTGGAATTCTGGGTGTCATTCTGCCGGAACAGACTTATAAATATGGCTACACGTTGGCACCATCAGCATTTGCATGAGGCCACAGGTTGCCAATCCTGACATGATGTGGCAGGTAGCTACACAAGATGTACAGTGGTACATTTTAGGGCACATCTCATGTTGATAGATGGTGAGGTGTAGCCTGTGGCTACACCTGGTCAGAGGTGTCACACTGTGTTCTGGGTCACTCTTTCTGCACATGCAATATGCTACCTGTTGATGGTCCAATTTTGTCTGGGTTTCCCAGAGATGCCAGTACAGTGCCTTGTCAGCCTTTCATCCCCTTGGGATATGACCTTTCTGTTTGTGTACATACACCTGCGGTGTGATTACAGGATCATTTTGATGTTCCTGTTTGGCCCCAGCAATCCTGACCACATTGGTGGTATGGAAGGGCAAATAGACACCTTGTTGGTAACATTGGCATATTGCAATTCAGAAAGCTTTCAGGGCCACACGTGGTCTTCCCTTATGCTATGACATCCCTATGTATAGTCCATACAGATGTCCATCAAAATGCACATATTTCTGGGTTACGCTCCTCCCAGTTGTCATCTGTATCTCCTGCATAGTCACTTGCTACCTATATGTTCATACTTTTAGTGACAGACCCCTGATCCTGCACATGCAGTACACAGGCAACAAGCTGGTCACTATGCACTCCACACAGGTCAGACATATGAATTCAGGGTTGGGTTTGGAAAACATCTACCAACATCTTATGATCCCACACTCCAACATTACATCCATGCTCACACACTGGAAATAATGTGGCAACACACATACACAGACCACAGGGACCATGCACCAGGACCCAAAGACCAGGCAGAGAGGTCATTGATACACAATGATAGAAGGACACCAAAGTTACTGATGAACAGACTGTATGGATCCACAGTAGAGATTGGAACATCTGTTTGTAAGAGCGCTTTGGCCCATAGACTCCACAAGCTGGTGCTTTAGGGAGGCGCTCATATAGATTGCAAACATTGCACAGTAGGAAACATAAAACTGGAAGGGACACACCTTTGGGGTTTACACAACAACATGTGGTGGACCCCCACACCCATGGGAGAGGGGTCTCTGGTCATCTGTGAAACAGAGGTGGAACAATTGACCACCAGCTCCATCATGCATATCACTCACATGCAATGGTAACCCCACACTTCCCATCACCCCACAAACAACATTCTGATGGTGCAACATGGTGGTGTCTGCAGCATGCTGTGGGGATGTTTCTCATCAGCGGTGACAGACAAACAGGTTTGTTGGAACACAGGCTGCCACTACATATGGGGCCATTTGGTGACTAACCAGTTTTACTCTGCCTGATCATTCCAGCACAACAGTGATCCTAGACATATGTTTCAACCAGTTTCAATGAGGGACATGTGAATATCTTGTGATGGCTTGGCCCGGGCCCCGACCTTACTCAACATGCAACATGCTGCCATAGGATGTGGCCTGTTGTACCCCAATGAGAAACATTTAACTTTCAGGGGTTGCAGCAGTTTTGCCCCAAGGATTGTCTGCAAATCCCAGAGCCTGAATGTGGGAGGCTGATGGGGACATACCCCAATGGTCTTGCAGCTGGCATCGCATCAAGGGTTGCCTCAACAGCCTCATGACCCAGGATGCTGTATACATATGCACACATGGGGTTTTTTTGTTTACGGATTTGCATACTTGCAATTACAGTAGTGACAAAGTAAGGGATGCATTGCACCTTCTCGGTAATGACAATGTTGTGTACTACACATACTGCTATCCACCAAAATTAAAATGTCAATGATTGTCATGTGACATATCAGGACAGACACCAAGGGGATGGATACTTTGAAATGGCACTATACATGTCACCATTAAACCTCCCCTATATACATTCTATACTGTCCTGTACTGCTGTTCAGCTCACAGAGCAGAAACTAGACTCTCTATGTGTATGGTATGCCCATTAGATGATGTGTGTTGCTCCCAGTCTGATATATACAGTTAAGCATGTGCCCCCATGTACTTACAGATCATGGGTATTCAGCCTCATTGTCGTAGCATCATTCCAGGTGTACCCAGGAGCGCGTCACCAGGAACAGATTCTGCCTGAAGCTGGAGGATGGGAAGAGCCTTTCCTGCCTGTAGCAGATCAGCCTACCCAGGAGATGAAGGTCAATGTCGCTGAAGTGGGGCTTTCAGGAACTGGCATCCATCTTTCCTCATGGGGTTAGCGGACTGTGTGCTGATGTTAGCGGTTTGTGGGGTGTCCAAGGCGCCTTCCTGTCAGTGCATGCTATGGCAGGTTGCAGCAAGGTGCCTTGCGGTACAGTGTGAGCACCTAAAAACTCTTCTAGGCACCTTACATGACATTTGGACACCCAACATAAGCACACAGTCTGTGGGCACCTTATGTGACCACAAGGCACTTTACCATAGTACACTGATGCCTTACACTTACATGTCCATGGTGTCTCTTCTTGACCCTGTGAAGTATTTGTGTACCCACCAATATGGCATTCCAGGGTCATGGGGAGTTTCAGTGGGAATTGAACCCTTGATCTGCTGTGTACTAGGTAGCTGCTGTTACCACTGAGCTCCATTTATTTATTTATTTAGCTGCATTTATATCCCGCTTTTCACCGGGTCAAAGCGGTTGGGGGATACATTTAACACGAGAGGATATGAGACACATACACTAATACTTACAGGGAACATGGGCAATGGAGGGTTAAGTGGCTTGCCCAAGACCACAAGGAGCACCTGTGGGACTAGAAACCCCAGTCCTTCTGGCCCAAGGTTGCTGTCCTCTAGTGGGATTTGAACCACCGACCTTCCGGCCTGTAGTACCTTGCCCCAACCACTAGGCCACTCCTCCCATCTCCACTCTAAGTATTAATATCTAGAGATATATATATATCAGTGTCTGTACATCTCTCTCTATATATAATTTTATGTATGTATGTATCTATCAATCTATATCTGTGTGTATATATATATATATATATATGTATGTTTCTGTCTCTCTATTTTTTAATTTTAATATATGGCCTGTGCACATATATATGTTTATATGGGCTATGGACATGTCTGTCTCTCTCTCTCTATATATATATATCTATGTACATGGACATGATATCTATGTTTATACACATATATATCTATATATCTATATAGATATATGTCATGTATTAGGAGCTACCTAATATACAGGGTATCAGGAATTTGATTCTCTCTGACACCCCTCGTAACTCTGGGCAGGTCACATTGCCCTCCATTGCCTCATATGAAAGGCCTGTGTTTGTGTATGGATATATATATATATATATATATACATATATATGTATTTCTGTGCTTTTATGTGTATATCTCAAAATATCCATATCCCATACCAATGCCTCACCACATCAGTCTTATATTTTTGCTCTGTGAGATTGCCTCTAACATCCAGTTTCCACAGGGCCATTACAAGGCCTTTATCCTCTCCATCAGGTGACAACAGGGGGGTTTGTGTGTTTTGTGGGTCCTCAGGGTATGCTACTGTGCCTTGCCTCCCCAGCTATCATGTCTATTAGTTATAGGGTTCAATGTGGGCCATATGGTGGAACATGCAGGCGACTGTCCCACAGGTGTGGTATGGCTGCATGTTCATCTGACATGAGATAGGGACAGAGCTGCACATTCTTTATGCTTGGGTGTGGTAACAATTTGGTACATGCATTATGTCCTACATCTGCTGTGTTCACATGGACACGCTCTGGCTGTGGCATACAGCAGAGGCCAGGCACACATCATGTCAGATGTGCCTGTGTCAACAGTGTGTGCACTGTAGGAACATATAAGCATGATGTCAGCTTCAGAGTCAGTTCAGTGCCCAGCCTGGTCCACGGATATTAATCATACGTGCTGGCAAAATGGAACATGTGTCGTCCACAGTCAAATTACGCTTGGGTGGGATTCAAACCCCGGCAGCATGTTTACATTGCACATGACCCAACAATTTGGCTACATCTGCAATCATGTATTGTGTATTTGAGACATGGACAGGTCTCATCCCCTGCAATGACTTTGAGCCAAGCAGATAGGGTCAGGCCCTCAGCAGGACATGTTCACATAAAGCATGTGGGACTCCCCAACATACACTTGGTTGACAATGCAGCATACTGATGTATGTCCATCCATCAATGCAGTCAACATTTCATAGCCATCACCCTACATGGGTATTCATCAGTGAGAGAACATGCTATGGAGCCGGAACCATTTCTCCATACCTGACATAGGCAGATATCTGACTCCTTGACTATACCTTGACACAGTCATGCACACCACTGGCAGTCATTGGGGATAATGCAGGTCCCTGCAACCTATGTGCTACACACAGGACAAGATTCAGCTTTACCAGCATTTTTGCAGGCCCTAGTCCAACACACCCCAGGTCCAGCTAAGGCAATGTCCATGGAAGACATGATGCACACAACACACAGTACTGCGGCTGTTCATGCCACACTGGTGCAGGCTACATATCATGTGCAATCATGGTGGCTGTCCCTTCCCTATTCTTTACAGGCCCTACTAACTACACACTCACATATGCCTGAAGTTGTGGTGTGCAGTACCGACCAGTGTCACCGCACATGTGCAGGATGTGCTGTACCCTGTGACATGCTACACAGGGCAATCTGGGCACATCTGCACAAACATAGAACATAGACCGCCTTTGAGCAGCATCTGGTCCATCACAGACCATCCTGGAAGAGGGGAGGGGAGGGGAGGGGAGGAGGAGGGGCTCCAATGAGATGTCTATGGTTGTACACATACCCACAGCAGCAATGATTCACACCCATCACTGAAAGAGAGGGGGGGTGGTACATGACCCTGGTGCAAGATGGTTCACACCTATCTTTGTAGCTGTAGCCATCATCACCTTGACAAGCCCATCTAACACAGTGGGAACTGTCACTCTGCATGTGTCAACCAACCTAGGGACGTTGGGCGTATGCACACCCCTGCTATCCCATGTACATATGTGCACAGGGCATTATGTGATGCCGGATCGTCTGAGAATCAGATAGACCTCAGACAACAGGTGAATGACTTGGACTGCCAGGAAAATAACTGTAGCAACATAAAAACAGCTTTAACCTATACTTACCACAATATGGCTACATAGCCAAGGCATGGTCACAGCACAGTCAGGGCGATGGTGGCCTGTGAACGCATTATGCTGTGTGCACTCTAGTCAAGCTAATGGCTATCACATGTTGGCCCATCTGTTTCATATACATTCTGTCTCACACATGTCCATCCCGCAGTAATGGTGGTGTTTCATGGATTTCCCAGTATCCTCTCCCCTTCATTTGCATCACATTTTACTGTGGACCTGTGCTATGGGACTGCAATGCAGAGTGCAATGGCTGATGAGCTTCAGTCATGCTGCGGGTGCATGCTGCGTAACAGAAATCTACATCTGCCACATTCCCAGATGCTAGGTGCCCCTACTCTGCCTGTGCCAGTGAACAGGACACATACTACCGTGCCTTTGTTCATCCCACACTGCCACTAGACCATTTAACATGGCAGGAAAGGCACATGCCTCTCACACTGCAGGAGCAATGGGCCCCCCACACAGATAGCCACATCCACAGGGGCTATGCACAGTCTGTACATTTGGTGATGGGAGGACCAGCAGCACATTATATATACAAATATAATGCTAGACCATCGCATGCATGCACACTACATAGCTGCACCTCACAGGGCTCCCCCTCCCCCATACAGTCAAGAGCCTCTTGGGATGGTTGGTCAACATACCATTGTTACATGCCATTAGACTGTGTGTGCCAGCACTATGTGCAAGCATTATTACAACTCACTTCAAGGTCCAGGTGCTTACCACAGCTGCCCCACCGTACATAGAAACATAGAAACATGATGACAGAAAAAAACCACATGCCTTATCTAGTCTGTCCTTCCATATCAACAACTACAACAGTCCCCTTTTTTCCTTTAGAGATCCTCTATGTTTGTCCCATGCTCCTCTGAAATCAGATACTGTCCTCATCTCTACTACCTCCACTGGGAGACTATTCCACGGATCCACCACTCTTTCCGTAAAGAAATATACTCCTGAATCTATCCCCTTTCACCCACATCCTATGTCCCCTTGAAGCACAGCTTGCTTTCAGTCGAAAGAGGCTCTCCTCCTGTGCATTTATGCCACAGAGGTATTTAAACGTCTCAATCATATCACCTCTATCCTTTCCTCTAAGGTGTACATATTAAGATCCTTAAGTCTGTCCTCATATGCTTTATAATGAAGACCACTAACCATTTTAGTAGCCACCCTCTGTACCAACTCTAGCCTGTTGATATCCTTTTGAAATCCAGAATTGCACACAATATTCCAAATGAGGTCACACCAAAGACTTATATAGAGGCACTATTACCTACTTTCTTCTGCTGGCTATTCCTCTCCCCAGGGCCGGATTTACCTATACGCCATGTACGCCATGGCGTAGGGCCCACAGCCGGCAGGGGCCCACAAAAAAAGAACCAGTTAATTTTTTTTAAACTCAATTTTAAAAAAAAACCTGGTGGCTGCCGCCGCGGGGCCCCCTCTGCTGCCGCGGGGGCCCCGTCTACAAGCTGAAGCGGTCCGGTCGGGTCGGGTCGGGTCGGGTCTCTCCCTCTCTCCCTCTCTCCCTCCCTCCCTCCCTCGCTGCAGGCTGCGAGAGACGCGAAGATAGAGCGTCTCCTCGCGTCTGTGTTAAGCCCGCAGGGGCTGATGCAGCGAGGGAGGGAGGGAGGGAGAGAGACCCGACCCGACCCGACCCGACGGCTTCAGCTTGTAGATGGGGCCCCCGCGGCAGCAGAGGGGGCCCCGCGGCGGCAGCCACCAGGTTTTTTTTTTAAATTAAATTTTACTTTAGGCCGGGGGGGGGTAGGACTGGTAATGGGCTATGGGGGGGGGTAGGACTGGTAATGGGCTATTGGGGGGGCTGGGGCTGGAAATGGACTGGGGGGGGTAGGGCTGGTAATGGGCTATTGGGGGGCTGGGGCTGGAAATGGGCTGGGCTGGGCTGGGCTGGGCTGGGCTGGGGGGGGGGGTTAAGGCTAGAGGTGGGCTGATGGGGTTAGGACTGGTAATGGACTGTGGGCTGTTGGGGGGGCTTAGAACTGGCAATGGGCTTTGGGGGGGGTTAAGACTGGTAATGGGCTGTGGGCTGATGGGGGCTGTCTGGTAATGGGCTATGGGGGGGCTAGGACTGGAAATGGGCTGGGGGGTTAAGACTGGAGGTGGGCTGATGGGGTTAGGACTGGTAATGGGCTATGGGGGGGGGTAGGACTGGTAATGGGCTATTGGGGCTGGGGCTGGAAATGGACTGGGGGGGGTAGGGCTGGTAATGGGCTATTGGGGGGCTGGGGCTGGAAATGGGCTGGGCTGGGCTGGGCTGGGGGGGGTTAAGGCTAGAGGTGGGCTGATGGGGTTAGGACTGGTAATGGACTGTGGGCTGTTGGGGGGGCTTAGAACTGGCAATGGGCTTTGGGGGGGGTTAAGACTGGTAATGGGCTGTGGGCTGATGGGGGCTGTCTGGTAATGGGCTATGGGGGGGGCTAGGACTGGAAATGGGCTGGGGGGTTAAGACTGGAGGTGGGCTGATGGGGTTAGGACTGGTAATGGGCTGTTGGGGGGGGGTAGAACTGGTAATGGGCTTTGGGGGGGTTAAGACTGGTAATGGGCTGTGGGCTGAGTGATGGGGGTTGTCTGGTAATGGGCTGTGGGGGGCTAGGACTGGAAATGGGCTGGGGGGTTAAAACTGGAGGTGGGATGATGGGGTTAGGACTGGTAATGGGCTGTGGGCTGATGGGGGGGGGTAGGACTGGCAATGGGCTATGGGGGGCTGACTGGAAATGGGTTGATGGGGTTAGGACTGGAAGTGGGCTGATGGGGGGTTAGGACTGGTAATGGGTTATAGGGGGGGCTTAAACTGAAAATGGGGTGATGGGGGGTTAAGGACTGAAAATGGGGTGATGGGGGGTTAAGGACTGTAAGTGGGGTGATGGGGGGGGGCTAGGACTGGTATTGGGTTGGGGGGTTGCTAGGACTGGAAATGGGCTGATGCAGGGACTAGAAGGGAATGGATGCTGGGTGAGGCTGGAACTAGAAGGGAGCTGATGTTGGGGGAGGATTAGAATGGGATGGGGCTGGAAGAGTAAAATGGAGAAGGGAAAAATATTTTGTGTGGGAGGGATAAAAAATCTACAATTGGCCGGGTATTGGGAGAGTAAGTGGGGATTGAGGATGGAGGGGTAAAATTTGAGTGGATGAAATAGGAATGAGGAAAGAGCAAAAGGAGAAAGATTAGTATGTTAAAGCAGATGTAGAGAGAGAATGGAAAAAAATCTAGAAGAGAGAAGAAAGGACAAATGGACAGCAGACGATGGAGAGTTAGCAGAAGACACGAAGAAACCAGAAGAAAGTGGCTGGAGCAATTGCAGCTGAAAAAAATGCACAAAAGGTAGAAAAATATCTCTTTATTTTGAATTTATTAATTGGAATATGTCAGCTCTGGTAAATGTGCATCATTAACATCTGCGCTTTGTTTAGTACAAGAGCAAATTAATGTATAGTTTTATTTCTACAGTGTTGTACATTCCAAGTTTGGCTTTTGGGATTCCCAGTTTAATTATTGTCTTCCTATTTCTAAATTGTGATTACTTGTTTGGTGATGGTCTATGTTCTGCATGTGTAACTGAGCTGAGGTGTTCTGTTTATATAATTCCTATTTGACATTGCCACTTGTTCTCTTTCCCCAGTAGGTCATGTATTGTTGTTCTCTGAAATGTATTGGTTTAATATTTGCAGTGTTGCCTTTTGATTGGTAGAGTATGGTGCTTTGTGAGTCCTGGTAGTGCTGTTAGGATACGGCGGGTTTACTATGGGCAGTGTTTGTAGTAGTTCCTAATGTGTCTGGCAGTTGGCACTGGATTATAGTAATGTAGAAATCTTTTAGTCTTTCTTTATCCATACACTCATTAAGAGGCACGTTTACTAAAAGTTAGTATATGGTAACATTATGCAAATATCTATGCAAATGAGGCCCCTTATGCAAATGAGGTCTGCACCCCACTTGGGCCGCCCCTGCTGGGGGCCCACAATTTTTGTTGGCGTAGGGCCTCACTCAAGGTAAATCCGGCCCTGCCTCTCCCTATGCACCAAAGCATCCTTCCAGCTTTTGCTGTCGCCTTTTCTACCTGTTTAGCTACTTTAAGATCATCAGACACAATCATGTCTAGGTCCCGCTCTTCTTTATTGGACAAAAGTACTTCACCCCCTATACTATATTGCTCCCTTGAATTGCTGCAGCCCAAATACATTACCTTACATTTTTTAACATTAAATCTCAGCTTCCAAATTCTAGACCAATCTTCAAGCTTAGTTAGATCCCTTCTCCTGTTATCTACACCTTCCTGGGTGTCTATTGCAGATTTTGATATCATCAGCAAAGAGGCAAACCTTACCCAACAGTCCTTCTGCTATATCACCAACAAAGATATTAAAAAGAATCGGACCAAGGACAGATCCCTGGGGCACCCCACTGGTAGCCTCCTTCTCCTCAGAGTGAGCTCCATTTACCTGTATACTTTGCCACCTCCCATTCAACCAATTTCTAACCCAAGCAGTAGCTTTAGGGTCCATCCCTAGGGTGCTCAGTTTGTTTATAAGTCACCTGTATGGAACGGTGTTAAAACCTTTACTAAAATCTAAATACACCACATCTAGGGCTCTCCCTTGGTCCAACTCCCTAGTCACCCAGTCAAAGAAATCAATCAGATTTGTCTGACAAGACCTGCCTCTGGTGAATCTATGCTGCCTCGGATCCTGCAATCCACTGTTCTCCAAAAACCTCATTATTTTCTCTTTCAGCAGCACCTTGAATAATTTACTCACCACCGAAATTAAACTAAGCGGCCTGTAGTTTTCAACCACATCCTTACTTCCATTTTTGTGTAAAGGGACCACATGTGCCTCTCTCCAGTCCTTAGGCACCACTCCCAACTCCAATGAGGCATTGAAAAGGTCAGTCAGTGGAGCTGCTAGAACATCCCCAAGTTCCCTCAGTATTCTAGGGTGTACCCCATCCGGTCCTATCACTTTGTCTACTTTAAATTTAGCTAGTTTCTCACAAACACAGTCTTCTGAAAATTGTTCAAGATGCCCCTCACTTCTATTGCTGTTTGTGGGTGTTTTCTGATGTCCTACTCCTGGTTCTTCATCTGGAAACACAGAACAGAAATATTTGTTAAGCAATTCCGCTTTATCCTCATCAACTTCTACGTATTCCTCCCCTTCACCCTTGAGTCTGACAATACCACTTTTTCCCTCCTTTTCTCACTAGCATATCTGAAAAATGTCTTATCCCCCATTTTATTTTATTGTCTATATCCTCCTGTTTTTGAATCTTTGCTTTCTTGACTACTTTACTAGCTTCTCTAAGTTTTTCCAAATATAGATGCATGTCTTCCTCTCTCTGTGATCTCTTGTATTTTATGTAGGCCTACTTCTTTTTCTTCATCTTTTCAGTTATTTCTTTTGAAAACCATAGCGGTCTGCTTTTCCTTTTCCCTTTATTTACCATTTTAACAAAAAAGGTTGGTTGCCCTTAAAATATCCCCTTTCAGTTTTGCCCACTGATTTTCTACATCTCCCAGGTGTTCCCAGCCCGCTAACGACTCTCTGAGGTATTGGCCCATCTTAGCAAGGTTAGTTTTCCTAAATTCTAAGACCCTCACTTATGAATGGATTTTAACAGCCCTAGTCCTAATACTGAACCACACCATCTGGTGATCACTGGATGCAAAATGATCTCCCACTATAACATCAGAAACACTTTTACCGGGAGAGCGGGTGAGCAGTTTGCCTGGTGCCCCGAGCAGCGGAGGAGGAGGAGCGTCGTTACCCCACCCCCCCGGGACCTTTAAAACCTCTGGGTCCACCGCGTTGTGTTGGAGAGCGGGTGAGCAGTTTGCCTGGTGCCCCGAGCAGCGGAGGAGGAGGAGCGTCGTTACCCCGCCCCCCCGGGACCTTTAAAACCTCTGGGTCCACCGCATTGTGTTGGAGAGCGGGTGAGCAGTTTGCCTGGTGCCCCGAGCAGCAGAGGAGGAGGAGCGTCATTACCCCGCCCCCCCCGGGACCTCTAAAATCTCTGGGTCCACCGCGTTGTGTTGGAGAGCGGGTGAGCAGTTTGCCTGGTGCCCCGAGCAGCGGAGGAGGAGGAGCGTCGTTACCCCGCCCCCCCGGGACCTTTAAAACCTCTGGGTCCACCGCATTGTGTTGGAGAGCGGGTGAGCAGTTTGCCTGGTGCCCCGAGCAGCGGAGGAGGAGGAGCGTCGTTACCACGCCCCCCTGGGACCTTTAAAACCTCTGGGTCCACCGCGGACGCGGCCCGTGGACGCGCACCCGTGGTCGCGTGCCCGAAGGGGCGTGACCAAAGGGGCAGGACACGCCCCTTTGGAGCCCCTTCGGAGCAACTAGGAGGAATAGGAGGAGGCTTAACTCATGGGTAAGCGATGGAAGAAGGTCTTTACAGCAATGAGTACCCAAAAGGCCCCTAAGATCGTAGGCCCGGTGGATGTTCATGTGCAGAAAGCTCCTACGGATTGTGAGCTGCCGGACTTGACCCATGGGTCTGTAAGTACTGCCTCTGACTTATCTCCTATTGCGCAGGGTTCTACCCTACCCAGCCAGGAAGTTGTGTTAGAGGGGGTGGCCTCTCCCAGGAATGAGGCCTTGGGAGTAGGCCCTTCTGTAGTGGGTTTGGATGTTTCTTTGCTTAGGAAGGATGAGAGCTCTGGGAATGTGCTTCCAACTGTATTGGATTTTCCTGTTTCAAATGGAGTCCCTTGAAAATGCTGTGCGTGCTAAAAATCTGAGATTTTTGAATTTCCCGCAAACTCATTACTTGTCTCCTATTATTTTGTTGTATAAGTATTTTAAAGAGGTTTTCCTAATTGATGATGAAGTTTCTATAAAATTTTCTTCTGTGTATTATGTTCCTATACTTGCTTCTGCAGGGACCTCCTCTCCCATTGCTGAGGGTGTTGAGAAAGGTTTGGTGGCCCAGTCGTTAGACGTTTTCGCTTTTTTGGAATCCTCTACCGACGAGATTACTAAACGTGCCACTTTGGTGGTATCTTTTGTTTCTTTGGATGATAAGAACTTGGTTTTGCGTTCATATTTTCCAAAGAAGGATTGCTTGTTTTGTGGATCTACTGTGCAGGTGTTTCCTGATGTTTCTAGAATTACCCAAGTTAGGCGTAAAGGTTTTTTGGCATTAAAGTCTCGCACCCTCGCAATTGGGGCTTCTTTTTTGTTAAAGTACCCCTGTAAATGTATAGTGTTATATGAACAGGTTAAGTATGTTTTTATGGAGGCCGACCAGTTGAAACTGTTCTTGCTTAGTAAGGAAAGTGTTTAGATAATTGTGTTGTTCTTCCTGACTATGTACTAGGGTTATATGTCTGTAGTCGGGGCCCAGTATTTCTTTGTAATAATGTTCTTGGGATTTTCTTTTGTTTTTGCTGTCCGCTCTCCCTTAATGTGGACTTGATTGTAATTCTTTTTCATTTTTGAAATAAAGTAGTTGAAACTTGAAAAAAAAAAAAAAAAGAAACACTTTTACCATTGGTAAACATTCAAGTCCAGTATGGCCCCTTCACTTGTGGGTTCTGTTATCAGTTGCCTGAATAATTCTCCCTGTAGAGAATCCAGGATCTCCTTATTTCTAGATGATACTGTAGCAGGAATGTGCCTATAAACATCTGGCATATTGAAATCTCCTTTCAATAGCACTTCCCCTTTTCTAGCAATGTTGAGTATGTCTTCAGTTAACTCTCCATCCATATCTTCCCCTTGTGAGGGAGGTCTATATATCACGCCAATACAAATACATTTCTCTTTCCCTCTTTCTAGTTTAACCCACAGTGCCTCCTCTCTCCCTTTTAAGCTCTGTAGTTCCCAAGCTTTAATATTATTTTTTACAAATAGTGCCACTCCTCTTACCCTTCTTCCTACCCTGTCCTTTTTTAATTAAATATGGCTTGGTATAGTTACATCCCGGTCATGGTTTTCTGTGAACCATGTTTCTGTAACTTCCACTAAATCCAAATCAGACTCTCCCATTAAAGCTTCAACATCTGAGATCTTATTTCCCATGCTACAGACATGTATACACACCGCTTTCCATATGTTGCCCCTTTTACCCATTTTCATAAAGATATTTAATGTTTCACTTACCTGGGGGCTTATTTAGAGATCATAAAAATTAACTCTGTAAGAGGTATAAATGGTTTTCTTGACAAGTGCCTGAACAACACTAAAGACATCATGACCTGATATTTCTGGTCTACCAATTTATTTTGTAGCATAATGCAATATTTTCCAATAAAATATTTTCAAACCTTTTATTCTCATTGTCTTCATCTTTGGATTTTTTTCTTGGTTCCTTCTCTTGATCCCACCTCAGGTCTTGTCATATGTTTTCTTTATACTTCATATTTACATTTTTTATCGTTTCCTCATTCATTCATGTTCCATTTTGTTATATTTATTTTCCCCTCTGATGTCTCTTTTTCTTAACTTACCCATTATATTCTCTTGGACTTTAGTTTTTAGATATATTCTCTGATCCTCCTTTTTTCTCTTATTGCTCCCAGTCCCAGAAAGAGACCCTTTCTTTTCTGTCATGTTATTACCCTCTAGTCCTTTCGTCCACTTTCCTCCTCCTCTTTCACACACACAGCCCTCCCTAATTCCCTTTCACATCCACACTTCAATCCCTTCTTCCACTTTCAAATATATAGTTTTTCCCATCCACTGCTTAACTGATCCTCACTCATACATTCACCTCTCCTTCTCTCATCAGGTTTTCTACCCCTCCTTCTTTCCCTTACCTTTCTTCTCTTCTGCTGTTCTTTCCTTCCCTCATCTATTTTCTTCCATCTTTCTCATTTCTATCTTCCATCACATGCTCTAATTCTAATTTTCTCTCTTTCCCTCCCTCATAGGTACCATTCACCACTCTATAATCTTTCTCTTCCTTTATCCCCCATCCCTCCATTATCTCATTGTACCTCCTCCCCACCCTCCTGCCTCACCAAGCTTTCTTGATCAGCAGGTGCAGCACCAGCTAAGATTTTTTTTAATATGTCGAGCACTGCCAGTGCCTAGGTTATCTCCTCTTTGAATGTAAACAATGGGAGGAACCCCACCATCTGCCCTGCTGCCTCCTCTCCATGCAATCTTAAAGGATTTAGTGGGTAGGACCTGAAATGAAAATGAGCAGCAGAGAAAAGAATCGGGAGTGACAGTCACAGATTCCACGCTGCTGAAATGGCTGAGCTGTGAAGGCAGGAAGGTCTGCTTCTGTCGGGGAAGGGAGGAGGGCTCAGACACAGAAGAAATTCAGCAGCCATAAATTTCAGAAGGAAGAATAATATACACTGTGCAGCCACCATCTCTTATGCTGCGTGGGGCCAGTCTCGTCATATGAACTGATACCGCAAGACTAGCCCTGCCGTGCCTGCTGATGACATGGGGATGATCATGGAGGAGGAGGGGGAAAAGCAATTGCAGTATGGAGGTAGGAAGAGAAGCCTACATAGTGCCTCCATTTGTGCATTTGCAATAGGGGACAAGAGGCTGCCAATGACACCATAACTAGGGATCCTGATCACAAATCGGGGAAACTCCCTGAAAATCTGTCTGGTAAACATAATATGAGGAGGGGCAGAGCTCAGAGGGTACCGGCCCCTGTAGAAGTGGCTGGTAACGGAGAGGGGAGAGGAGAGGAGTATGTAGAAGAGACAAAAAGGTTAGGCTAGGACAGAATGACAAAATAGCAGCAACAGACGTGGGAGAAGACATGAGAATGATTGAAGAACTCGCCCACCTCACATATGAATGGTCATCAGATTAAATAAAGAGATGTCCGAAGAGGGCCAGGAATTGATAAACTCATCCCAGGTACAATAGGCAGCAGCACACCAGCCAGCACGGTCCACCATCTCCTGTCTCATTACCCCTACCTCCACCAAGGGCCTACTGCTACCACATCGCCAATGCCTGCAGTCATAGTGACAATTAAAACACACAAACATGGATGTCAGAGGGGTGCGGGACCGGGAGGGCCTTCATAGCAGGCAAGAGTGACACAAACTGCCTGCAGTGTTTTATTGCCTACTGTACACTGCCATAGACCTGCTGAGAAGCAGCAGTGGCTGGGGGAGACTTTTTTTTTAAAGGTAGAGTGAGGTGGCCACCAAGGGGATTTTGGGGGGGAGGAGGGGTGTTGGGTTGCCTCTCCCATAAATGTGGCATCTAAAGCGGCCGCTTCACCCTGCCTAATGATAGACCCACCCCTGGTCAAAAATGTATGTGAATTTCAATTTCATAAAGTGAATGCATGTGTATGACGAAAATTGTCCACATCAGGATTTAGACCTGGTCCCTGGCACATACAGGTTTTGAAAAAGTGCTTGTTTTAGCCAGCCCTTTACAGGAGGGATTAAGGGGGGGTTATCTTCCTTAATCCCCTGTCATTTATTATGCCTTCTGAATTGAAAAGAATTAAAGCTAGTGGCATCTGTAGTTTATTGGCGGCATTTATTTGTATAAGTTTTCAAAATACCATTTTATACGTGTAAGTTTTTGAGTTACCTTCACTGATTTTTCCCAGGTATACTCCGCCTGCATTCCTGCACGTCCTTATATGTATTTTCTAAAATACCAGCAGAAGTATTATGTGCTTACCTCTATGTCTCAATTCCAGTTTCCATGTACTAACTAAAATTTGCCTTCACATGAGTTTTTGTTTGTTTTTTGGTCCCTCTATTTTAGTTTGAGGAAGCCAGCTTTATAACTGAATAGCTATAGACAGATCCAGAAGGCATACACCAAACAATGTAAATCATTACTACCTGAAAACAGTAAGAAAGAAATGAGGTTCTAAAATATAGTGCTGGGCCTAATTTACCACGCTTAACCCTCATAGATGCAGAATGGGAGAAAAGCCTTAGTAAATCAAGTCTCTGACTTCTGAGATTTGCAGGCATGGCCATTTACCAAGCTAATTTAGATCCCTTGGAAGGTACTACTTCAAGATCAGCCTTAAGATGATTTGCGACATAATTTTCTAAAGATTTGTTGCAGAACTTTTGATGCAAATGATTTATCATAACTTCTAGATTCCATTTTCAATAACCTGTAGGCATTATTGATTTCCTTTGTTTTAGCTTCCTTCACTTTGTTACTCAGCTCTTTTCACCTATCAACTGCAGGAGAAATGTAGATCCCTTAAGACCAAAAATTAAACATGGAGCTATTTTATTTTATAGCACTTTTGAGAGGTTACCCAAAAAAGAAAAAGAAAAAGGAAAATGTGTTGATCACTGTAATTGCTCTTAATTTTGAAGATTGGCTGCTTTAGTTATGCATAAAAATTTTCTAGAGCAGCAGCAGTGCCACCCAATCCTTATTTTTGTTGTTTTCTGCTTTTATTTTTATCATTTTATTGAATAAGCATGCAAGGGACTAAACTTACTTGCTGTTAGGCAGTGATTCCCAAACCTGTCCCAGGCAGTCAGGTTTTCAGGATATCCACTATGAAATATTTATGAGAGAAATTTGCATACATGCCTCTATTATATGCAAATCTCTTTCATGCATATTCATTTGTGGATATCCTGAAAACATGACTGACTGAGGAGCCCCAGCACAGGTTTGGGAACCACCGCATTAGGCGCAGAGCCAGTCCAAGGGTATCTGCCACCCCAGGCAGAAGCCCCAATCCCCCTGCACACCTCGTCGCCTCTGCCTCTGCCCATGCTGAGCTATTGGGACGAACCCACTGATTCCAGCATCAGGGGTGTGGCAGCAGGCCAAGTGCTTTGGAACAATGGCCTGCCACTTCTGATCCCCTCCAACACAATTTCGGGAGGTCAGAAGTGCCAAGCCATTTGGGCTGAAACACATGGCCTGCCACTACTGCCGAGCCTAGCAGTTCCCCGACCCCGCCACCGGAATCAGTGGGGGGGGAGTTGGCGACACAGCTCAGCATGCGGCGGTGAGGGAGACAGCAGGCCATGTGTACTGAAGCACATGGCCTGCCACCCGCAGAGGTCTGCTGTTCTAGGAAGCCGCCTAGCCCATCTAGCCCACCTAGTGGATAGGCAGGCCTTGTTTAGGGGCATGTTTACTAAAGTGCAAAACCAGGTTTCATAGGGTTCAGCATATACCAAGTGCATATGCTGACATTTAGCACCCTGCACTTTACTTTAAATCCCATGCTATGCTGGTAGCACATGAATGGATGCAGACAGGGCGGATTAGATATTTAACATTGGTGTTGATAGCACATGCCTAAAACAAACAACCTGGGTCAGTGCTTGGGGCTCCTTCTCTGGCTCTATTCAAGTCCAGGCTGAAAACCAACCTATTTGAGGCTGCTTTTGGATCCTGATGCCCCTCATTCTCTTGTCCACTACTTATGTGCATCTTGCCATATTCTAGTCTCCACTTTTGCGATGTTTTTTCATCTTGATTAGATTGTAAGCTCTGATGAGCAGAGACTGTGTCTTATATGTACAGCACTGCATACACCTTGTAGTACTGCTGTAGCAAAGTGCAGTCAATGAATAAATCCAGGAGTCAATTGACAGGGTCCAAGCCAGTTTTTTGTGCACAGGCCCAGTCAGTCAAAGCTTCAAAAGGAACTGAGAAAAAGTTTTTACAGAGACATAACCATTTATACCTCTTTTTCAGTTTGATACATGAGAACTTTCTATTGGTTCTAACTCGATACATACAAACTTCTCATTGGTTCTACGCTCCCTGCACCTGTTCAATTAGAAATCCCTCCGGGGCCTAGCAACCAGCCCCCTCCCTTAGGATTGCTCTAACAATGGTGCAGTTCTTGATTTTGTTACCTCGCTACTGCAAGGTTATCCCTAGCTCCAGGAATGCATGTATTGAAACATTTATTTTCTTTCACACACAAGAGAATAATGAAAGACTTATGAATTCATAAAAACTTCTTATTAAGCACTTTAAAACAGTTTTCTCATTTCTCACAGATTTTTGGTTCTTTCCTAGCTATAATGGGAGTTAGGATCCAGGCCTAACTTACAGGCCTTTCATAATAGCAGGCCATGCTAGGCCATAGCCTACCACATTCCCCCCTTTGATTATTCTCACCCGCAAGTGAGAAAGGGTGAGAATTAAATCACTCATTAGTCAATTAACACATTATACAGGTGTAATAGCATCATCGTGTGGTATAGGGTAATATTGCCACATAGCTAATATCTTTGTAGCTTCATCTTTATCTTTATTCATATTTGATAAACCGCTATTTGTAAAAACAATTAAGCGGTGTACAATAAAAAAGTATGGATTTAACACTGCAACCCAGGAAAAGGAACGCCAATAATAAATAGGAAAGAAGGAGGCAGGACAGAGTAATAACATCACACTATTTCCAAATCATAAGACAGACATAGCCTAGCTAGGCTACATAGATAAACGAACTGGGGCAGACAAGTGACAAATTATAACGGAACAAAGACAAAGACAGGGTAGTCAGGGGGGGGGGGCCTCAGAGGAAAGGTCGTATGCTTTCTGAAATAGATGGATCTTAAGTAATGACTTAAACTGAGGATAGGATGGTTCTAACCGAAGGGGAGTTGGTAGCATGTTCCACAGGAGAGGTCCAAAGAAGAAACAAGCAGAATGGTGAGTCTGTTCTAAATGGGCCTGGGATGGTGAGGGAAGAGATAGGCGGTTGGCATGGATTGAGCGAAGTTGACGGTGAGGGGAGTGTAAGGAAATGCAGTCCGCTAAGTAGAGAGGATTACCAGTATGAATGGCTCGATGAATCAAGATCAGAAATTTGTAATGGAAACGAAAGCGAAGAGGCAGCCAATGTAATCGAATGAGAATGGGAGTGATATGGTCAAACCGACTAGAGAATGTGACTAGGCGTGCTGCTGTATTTTGAATCCGTTGTACTCTTTGGAGCTGATATTTGCGGAGGTTGGCCAGGAAAACATTACAATAATCCAGCCTACTGATAACCAATGCAAGAACGAGGGTAATTAGTGAACTAGGAGGTAACGCAGAACGAACAGCCCAAATTTGTCGTAGGGCGACAAAGGAGCGGCGGGAGAGTGACGTGATGTGTTCATGGAAGGAGAGGGAGGGATCCAAAAGGACACCCAGATAACGGAAGGAGGACGTTAAGGGGATGTCAGTCGAGTTGATGGAGGGAACCAGAGTAGGGCATGTGCCACTCAATGACACCCACATTGCTGAAGACTTTGCAGGATTGAGGTGCAGAAAGTTCTCCGAAAGCCATGAGGCAACGTGGGCAAGACAGAGATTAAGCCGGGAAATGTCAGGAGATACAGGTGAGACATGGTAGAGGAGAACAATGTCATCCGCATAGATGTATGATGAAATGGAGTATTGCTGCATGATTAAAGATAGCGGGGAGAGGAAGATGTTAAATAGTAAGGGGGAGAGAACAGAATCCTGCGGAACACCACAGGTAAGAGGAAGAACAGCGGAGGACTGCCCATTAACGTGTACAGAAAAGGAACAGGTGGAAAGAAAAGAGCGGAACCAGTGCCAGACGATGCCTCGGAGCCCAATATCTGACAACCGTGATAGGAGGGTACGATGGTCAATCAGGTCAAAGGCTGCTGACAGATCCAGGGACACCAGAAGGGTAACATCACCACGATCGTGCGCGACATGTAATTCGTTCAACAAAGCAAGAAGAACGGTTTCCGTGCTATGGCCGCTACGGAAACCCGCCTGACGTGGATGGAGTGAATTTGTGGACTCAACATGTGAGCTTAACTGATCGAAAGCACAGCGTTCCAGGAGTTTGGCAAGGAATGGGAGGTTGGACACCGGGTGCCAATGCGAGAGCACAGATGGATCCAAGGAAGGTTGTTTCAAGAGGGGGCGAAGAACTGCAGACTTCCACAACATCGGAAAGTGGCCTGAGGCAAAACTGGAATTAATAATGGTAGTGATGACCGGTACCAATTGCAGGGAAGGTTCGGAGAGCCAATGGGAAGGAACGGGGTCCAAGATACAAGTGGTTCTCCTAGCCCTGGATAAGAATGTCAGTACCTCTGCCGAAAGAACAGGGTGAAAAGATGACCAAGTGTGAGTAAAGATATGATCTCCTGAAGTAGAAATAGAAGACGAATATTCAGGAAGGGGGGCAGAGGACGGGACTGTGGGTGGAGGCGAGAGCGGTAGAGGGGGGGCAGGTGCAGAGAACTAGGAGCGCAAGGTCAATACCTTAGCAGAGAAAAAAGTAGCAAGTGCCTGGGGATCAGGGGCAGTAACAACCTGCGAACCCTGAGGACTGGTAGATGATAGCTTCCGCAGGATAGAAAAAAGTTGTCGGGAGGAACTAGCCGCTGCTGAAATCTCGGCCGTATAGAAAGCAAGTTTAGCGGATTTCATGGCAGAACGGTATTCAGATGACAGTTGTGTAAAATGTAGACATAGCTCTGGGGAGGGATGCCGGGACCGATGACGCTGGACTTGACGTAGCTGGGTACGCAAGAGGCGTAGTGCAGGAGAGTACCAAGGTGAAGAAGGTGTCCTGGGGATTTGGGAGATTGGGCGAAGAGGTGCCAGATCATCCAGTACAATATCTTTGTACAATATCTTTGTAGCTGCCTTCCTTTCTACATTGCTATCAATGGCTGCTGTGATGAATCCAGGGTTCGAGTTTTGCAACTTTAACTGCTGTTGGGGTTAAAAAGATGACAACATAAGGTCCCTTCCAATGCGGTGTCAACGGTGTCTTTCTCCACTCTTTGATCCACACCGAGACTCCAGGCTTGAGAGGATGCAGGGGTTCTGTTAGATGGATGAGCAGCTGGTCTTGTACCCACGTATGAAGACTCTGCAAAACAGAACTTAAAACCAATAGTTCTTGTCTAGTAATTTCAGATCTAATCTGTTCCATATCTCCCTTTATTTCCTATGCAATAGGCGGGAGTCGCCCATATGAATCTCAAAAGGGGAAACTCCTAAAGACTTAGCAGGGGCTAAGTATATCTTAAGGAGGGCTATAGGAAGAATGTGGGGCCACTTCAGGTGAACCTCTTGGCAAAGTTTGGACAACTGAGATTTCAGGGTTCTATTCATACATTCTACTTTTCCTAAATTCTGAAATCTGTAGGCAGTATGCATCTGATAATATCAATATCTCGGGGCCATACTTAATGGACTTTCTTCCTGAGGTTATCCACCCTCATTCTTTGTACAGGGCCCCATGTGCATTCAAGGTTGCAAGGGCATACTTGGAATCTGGGTACACATTTAGACAGAGCCCCTTTTCCTATTGTCAGTGCTCTAGTAAGAGCTATCAGTTCAGCTTTCTGTGCTGAAGTTCCTGGGGCCAGGGCTGAGGACTCAACTACCAGATCAAGGGTTACTACTGCATATCTGGCACAACAATGTCCATTAATGATGACAAGACTGCTTCCATCTACAAAAAAAGTCCGTCCAGGGTTCTCCAAAGGAACATCAGTCGAATCAGGGTGACTTGAGAATATAGTGTCCATAGTTTCTAAACAGTCATGATCAGGGGGGGGTCAAGACCAACTGGTAACAACGTAGCAGGATTCAGAGCTTGACTGACCTTCAATTTGTATCTGGGGGTTTTCACACAGCATACTCTGATACCTCAACATTCGTGAATTAGCTAGAAGTTTCCTTTGTGTTTCATAATGGTTAGAACAGAGTGTGGTACAGTAACTTGAAGATTGCTCACTAGGAGGGCTGTAGCTGCAACAGCTCTCAAACAAGGGGCCAGCCTTTTGCAATTACATCCAAATGTTTTGACAAATAGGCTACTGGTCGTTGCCAAAATCCAATGAGATTGAGTCAACATTCCTAGAACATTTCCTTGTGACTCATGAACATAGAGATTGAAAGGTTTTCTGGACATCTGGTAGACCCAGAGCTGGTGATAACATCAGAGCGGTTTTCAAAGATCAAAAGGCTGCGTCCTGTTCATGTCCCTATTCCAATGGAGTCTTTTCCATTCCTTTGGTAGCTTGATACAATGGTTTTGCTAGCAGCGCAAAATTGGGGATCCATATACAACAGTACTCTGCAGCACCCAAGAAGGCTCTCACTTGCCTCCTGGTGGTTGGAGTAGGAATACTGCATACAGTTTCTTTGCGTTCTGGTCCCAGGCGTCTAATTCTGCTGGACAACTGGAATCCTAGGTATTTAACTTGTTTGACATAATTATGCCTTGGCTCTTGAGACTTTGTATCCAGCCTCATTAAAAAGGTGCAAGAGTTCACTGGTGGCTTAGACATTCACTTTCTGAGTTGGTGGCTATGAGCAAGTTGTCCACATACTGGAGAAGAACCCTTTCTCCTGGGTTCACATAGTAGCTTGAAAGATCTTGATTTAAAATAGCACTGAAGAGAGTAGGTGAATTCTTGAATCCTTGAAGTAATCTAGTCCAGGTGAGTTGGCCCCGCCTTCCTGTTGTGGGGTCTTGCCATTCAAAAACAAACAAAAATTGACTGGTGGGGGCTAGGCGCACACAGAAAAAGGCATCTTTTAGATTCAGGACGGTGAAATGAGTAGCCTCAGCGGGGATCAGTCCCAAGAGAATATAAGGATTTGGTACCACTGGGTGTATAGTTTCAGCTGCATCATTCACTCGCCTCAGATCTTGTACTGGGCGATAATCCCCCATCCCAGGTTTCTTAACTGGGAGAAGGGGGGTGTTCCAGGGTGACTGGCATTCCTTGAGAAGTCCATACTTCAGCAGTTTCATCAAATGGCAGTGGATTCCTTCAATGGCTGGTCGAGGGTGACAATGACAGGGGCTATGTTCTTCGCTAGGCCAGGTGGATTACCTTCTGCCCATACTCCAGGTGGGGCTATAAGGTTGGTGGGTATACAGGAACTAGCTGGCTTGATTGGAGATGCACTATAGAACTGCTACTCTTCTTCTCGGGGAACAGTCAGCACCATCAATCCAGCAGGCTTTGGGTTCACAGTCATTTGCATTTCTCCCCTTTCAGTAAAGGATATTTGTGCCTGGATCTTAGCAAGCATGTCTCGGCCCAGAAGTGGAATAGGGCATTCAGGCATATACAAGAACTGGTGCATTATTTTCTGTCCCAATAGTTCACACATGCGGTTCTGCAGGAGAGGCTTTGTGGCCTTAGCCCCAGTAGCTCTGCCAATGGTGATGCATCGAGAAAACAAAGGGGCTACTGGCTTTAGTATTCTCCTCCTGTATCCCCCATAAAGTCCATATATTGGTCCCCTATTTTCAGACTGACCATAGGCTCCTGGGGACCCAGGGAAACTTGGAGTCCAGTCTGGCCTAGTCTTCATCCATGCTGTAGCCCTCTTCGGCTGCCACTCACTCTATAGCTGCTTCCCTCTCTTGCTGGAACACTGTGCTTGGTTTATTCTTTCTAAAATCAAGTACTCCCTCCTCCCTCCTGGGGGTGGAGTCAAGATACGGGCATTCACTTCTCTAATGTCCTTCTTCTCTGCAATGGGCGCACTGATTCGCACCCAGTGGGGGCCGATCATTTTCACGACCCCTTTCACTTCTGCTCCTTCGATTAGGAAAACCTCCTCCACATCATTCAACTAAAGTATCAGCAAAAAGATCTGTTTTCTTCCTTATCTTACATTCACGTTCTCTGTCACATTTATTTCCACAATTCACAAACTTTCTGAACAACTTCCATTAACTGTGCTGTATTCATGCCCGCAAATCCATCCAGTTTCTGCAATTTCTGTTTTATATCTCTCTGGGACTGACTGACAAAAACGCAAATTCTCCTGGGCTGCTGGATCGCATGGGGTATATAGTGAGGGCTGCCTGCGCTATTTGGATCCCACTTGGGGCCATCAAGGCTGATGGGTCTGCATAATACTGTTCATTAGTTCAATCAAATCCTATGGTTTCTCAGTGTAGGAGGCATAATGCAGCTTTCAGTTCAGTAAATCAGTGGCAGAAACAAAGCTGGTCAGCTGGCTAGTGCAAAGCTAGCCCTGGACCTAGTGCAATGGGATAACGTGACCCTCCCCTTTTACTGGTAGTTGTACTTCTGAAGGCATATGGCAATCGGGACTGTCTGGGTTCCACTTCATGTTCTTGGGCGCTGGCTGTGAGTGACCCTAAACTGGCAAATGAATCCCTGCTTGTAGTGTCATCGGTGGACTGTGGCCTACTCTGATTACTTTAAACTGTGCCGGGGCTTTCGGTCAAGAGGGGGTGTACATCCTTCTGCTGCGGAGGTGGCTGGTGACATTTGCAGGGAGGTATCAAACCCCCCCCCCCCCGCCCCACGCTCTGCCCTGTGTGGTGGCAGAGCTGAGGGAACTGGCCTATAAAGATAATAAACGGGCAGGGTTTTTTTTTTTCTCAAACATTTAACCAGGAATCCTATGTAGGGAAACTGATCAGGGAACATTCTCTCTACAATCTAATAAACACGGGAAACTACGGGGCCATGAAGTAACTAACACTGGCCACCCCCTTCCACAGAGCATTTCTAATAGGGACGGAGACATTTTAAGTCTGTAGTCTTCAGCAAAGTCCTTGCTAACATTCCTAGTCATACATTTCAACAAAATCTGCATGGACTCTGACCCCCCCCCCCCCACCAGTCAGGCTGCATTTTTCTGTGGACTAAGCATAAAACTATTATTTTGCAACATGTTATAACAACAATCCCAACAGAAAGAACTATAGCTCTTAACATGACGGCCACATATCTGTTACATATGACTGGAATAAAATTACTTGGCATGAAAACTAACTGCCAGCCGTAATTAACATGTCTCTGCAAAAGAAATTACTTTAAAACTTACAGTTTTAGGAAGCAGATATTCAAAAGACATTCCGAATACTTTTTCCATAAAGTGGGTGGATATCTAGAATACATATACACTTTTTTCTTCCTATCTTATTTTTATTAACAATAAGTATGTCTTCTATGAAGTGCTTGCCGCAGTATATCAGGAACTAGAATTCAAACACGATGAACTCCTTATTCACTCAGGATTTAAATCACTTTCAAGTCGCGATCTGGTACTACTGGCTTGGAACGGTTCTTAACCTCTACTTCTTAGGACAAAGGGAAAACAAAAGCAGTTTCCTGAATTTTTCTATCATTTCCTATTTAAACCATTACAGTACTTACTGAAGGTTTGAACATAAATAACACAAAACAAAGCTAAGCCCACAAATGCATTATACCTATAGCCCTACAAAAATTCTTCTCACTTGGTCCGTACAAGTACAGGAACTCAAAAGGGGTTAATAAGAACTTAACCCTGGGCGGAGCCGGCGACAGTGCAAGATGGCCGCTTGATCCTTTCTCTCCCCGGAATCCTGCTGCTAATCCTGCCCCTCTGTGCAGAAATATCGTTATTGAAACTCTAAAACCAACAAACCTTTCAGCTATGACTTCTAGTAAGCCGGCTAGACTGGATTTTAATTCCCCCGTGGCTGCGGGAACCAAGAGGTTAAAAGCGGATCCACCATCACCGCTGAAGGCCTCGGGCCCGAAAGATGGTAACGTGGGTCTCCAGGAGCTCCTGGTTGAGATTAGGGCTGTGCGGGAGCTGGTCGCCGCAAATGGAGATACTCTGAGCGAGGTGCAAGCAGATGTGGCCGAACTGAAAGAAATGAAAGTGCAACTCTCCACGCTTACTGAAAGGATGGACGGGCTCACGCTAAAACTTGAGGTACACGAGGAGCGTCTCACTGAATTAGCTGCCCACTCTAAACGTTTCACCGCACTGGAGCGGAATCTTGAAGATTTAAACAACCGGACCCGTCGGAACAACATTCGGCTCGTGGGGATACCTGAAGGAGCTGAAGGACGTGACATGTTGTCCTTTTTGGGTAAAATTATTCCGGAGCTGTTACGGCTTGAGTTTGACCGGCCCTTTGAGATAGAGAGGGCCCATCGAGTGCCTATGCAGCAGTCTCCCCAATCGCCGAGGCCGCGCCCGATTATCTTGAAACTTTTGCGATTTCAACATGTCACTCAAGTAATGGCAGCGGCGCGGGCACGGGGCCCTTTGAAATTTGAGGGGGTGGACATTGCTTTTTTTCCGGATTTCAACAAGACTACTGTAACCCGCCGGAAACATCTCCTAGCATTACGGCCTCGACTACAAAGCCTGCAAGCACGTTATGGTCTTTTCGCTCCTGCTCGACTTCGTGTCACGTTGCACAATCAAACTCGGTCCTTTGAAGACCCCAAATCTCTTCTGGCTTTCATTGAGGAGCAGGAAGCTGCCATTATGCGCTGAGGACACTGCTCAAAAGTGCATTATTGGGGATCCTTTATGCTCATGACTCTATGGGGTCTCTCAGGGAGAGTTGGTTGTATCTCTGGGTACTGGATGTTCCCTGTGGGCGCCTGCTGATCCCTATGGGGTGGTGTATGAGAGTGAATGGTTGTTAGATGCTGGTTCCGTATGCCAGGGGGAATGAATGTCTTCTATGTATAATATAGTTCGTTTGTGGGTGGAAGGGGGGTTCTGTGGGTATGTTTATGTTGGGGGGTGGGGTTTCAGAGGGCAATCTTGTGGGATTGATGGTTCACCCAAGGGAGTGGGGTGGGTCGGGGGGGGAATTGTCTCCATTGACTTTGTCTGAAGATATGCGGCAGAGCTGGAAGTTGCTGTTCATGTCTACAAACCCTGTAGCTATGGATTATGTTTGTCTGTATCATAATGGGGTCCCTTAAAATCCTATCGTTGAATGTGAAAGGCGTAATCAATCCCGCTAAGAGGAAAAAAATTTTGTTATATTGTGCCAAACAGAAAGCTGACGTCGTTCTCCTCCAGGAGACTCACCTCTCCACTTCGGAGGCGCTAAAGATGACTTCGGGCCAGTACCAGGTGGTGGTGCATGCTGCAGCAGTAGGAAAAAAGAATGGGGTAATCACATTGGTGCGGAGATCCCTCCAACCCCAGATTGTCTCCGGGGTGGCAGACCCCCAAGGGCGGTGGGCGGTGGTGACCATGGGCCTCCACGGTGAACATCTTGCCATCTTGAATATTTACGGGCCAAATTGTGATGATGTCTCCTTCTTCCAGGCAGTAGCGCGGGTGGCCTACGATATGCGTTCCCTCCCCATGATTGTGGGTGGGGACTTTAACTTGGTGCTGGACCCATTGTTAGACCGGCAACCGTTTCGGTCGACGAGACCTGGTAGAGCTGTCTCAGTTCTTTTATCTATGATGCATGACCTAGGGCTGCATGATGTCTGGCGGACCCTCCACCCTGCAAGTAAAGATTTTACTTTTTATTCCCCCCTCACAAATCCCACTCTCGCATTGATTTCCTTTTAGTCTCGCACTCGCTAGTTGAGTCGGCAGTGGAGGCGGGTATCTGTCCCACCACAGTATCGGACCACGCGGCAGTTTTTCTGCTCTTCCTGTTCGGTCAGCCCTCTCCCCGGCAGTCGGGATGGTTCTTCCCGAAGGATCTATTAGGAGATCCGCTGTTTTGTGATATGATCCGCTTGGAAATTAAAGAGTATTTTGAGAGGAATCTTCCGTCTGCGACTGCGGGCTGGGCCTGGTGGGAGGCTTTTAAGGCCTCTATCCGTGCTCAGATCACAAGCTATATGATCCATCGGTCTAAGCTTAGGAAGGCCGAGCTAGCTGGGCTCGAGATGCAAATTTCTGCTGGCGAGAGGTTATTGAGGGCCCGGACTGACCCGTGTGTGCTTTTGCGCTTGCAGAAACTCCGATATCAGTACAATTCACTCCTGAGTGCGGAAGTACGGAAGGTACAACATGCGCAGGACGCGCGTTATTATCTTGAACAAAATAAGGCTGGTAGGCTCTTGGCATCTGTGCTTAATCCTCCTAGAGGGAAGACTAGCATAGCGGCTCTTCAGACTGAGACTCAGAGACTGCTCACGGGGAGTAGTGAGATAAGAGAGCGTTTCCGATCCTTCTATCAGGACCTCTACTCTTCGGCAGGTGAATGCCATGACTCTGTCTACCAATCTTTTCTAGAGAAGTTGCCCCATCCTGTTCTTAGTGCTCCTCAACGGGAAGGACTGAGTCTACCCATAGATGCTGTGGAAGTCCAAAGGGTCCTTAGGGAAGCCCCAGCCGGGAAGGCGGTGGGCCCAGACGGCCTCCCAGTTGAGTTTTACCGAGTGTTTCAGGACGAGCTAGCCCCGCAGATGGCTTGTTTTTTTCAATTGTTAGTGGAACAAGTCCCACAAGTAGGGAGCTTTAATACAGCAACCATAGTGGTACTAGCTAAGGAAGGGAGGAACCCCCTTGAGGTGGGCAGTTATAGGCCGATCTCACTTTTAAACTCTGATTATAAGGTATTTGCTGGGGTACTCGCCAGGCGCCTCTCGAAGGTGGTCACTGAGCTAATTCATCCAGACCAATGTGGGTTCCTCTCAGGGAGATCGACCGCAGACAATGCTCGCTTGTTGATAGACCTCTTTGCTCTGGCTCGTTCTCAAGACAATCCCTTGGTAGGGCTCTCTCTAGACGCCGAAAAGGCATTTGACCGGCTCGAATGGGCCTTTATGTATCGTGTTTTGCATTGGTTCGGTTTTGGAGATGTATTTATAGATTTGATCAAGGTGCTGTATGTCTCCCCTCAGGCTAGAATCTTAGTGAATGGCACTCTATCTGCCCCTTTTGAGCTCCAGCGGGGGACAAGGCAGGGATGTCCTCTCTCCCCGCTTTTGTTTAATCTCGCCCTAGAGCCCCTGGCCATAGCCATCCGCCAGTCGGAAAAGATTCAGGGCCTATCTATAAGGGACCTACAGGTGAAATTATCAGCCTACGCTGACGACTTGTTACTCTTCGTCCAACCAGATCAGGTGGCCGAAGTTCTCAAATTAATAGATGCCTACTCTGTAATTTCTGGCTACAAGATAAACTGGGGGAAGTCTGTAGCATTCCCTATGAACAGAGTGACTTTTGCTTCCGCACTCGGAGACCACCCCTTTGTGTGGTCTTCGGGACCCATCAAGTACCTGGGGGTTAAATATTCTTTTTCCACGGAGGAGACTATCTCTACCAACTGTCAGACCATAGAGGAGATACTTCGCTCTTTTTCGACACGGTGGTCCCCCTTGTACCTGTCGTGGTGGGGTAGGATGGAGGCCATCAAAATGGTCCTGACCCCTAAGATAAACTATATTTTGGAGATGCTTCCGATAGAGCTCTCACCGCGGTGGTATAAAGAATGGGAGCGTCAGTTGTTGCGGTTTTTGTGGGCAGGGAAGCCCTCTAGGATAGCGTCGGTCAAACTAAAAGCGAGCAGGGACCAGGGTGGGGTAAACTTCCCTGATTTTAGGGCATATCATCAGGCCTTCCTGTTGAAGCAGGGTGCGAGTTGGTGTGCAGCGGACTTCTCTGCATGCGGTCCGATATGGCTGGAGGTGGAGAAGAGGATACTTCTCCGGGTTCCACTTCCTTTGTTGTTGGTGATGAAGCTTCCCTCAACTTTTTTGGTTTCCCCCGCTATCCTAGCGACTCAGTGGGCCGCCTTGGGTCTTGCTGAGGTAATCGCCTCTGAGAACCCTGTATCCAGGGAGTTTCCTATTTGGTACAATCCCAAACTAAAAGTAGGCGGCAAATCGATAGCCTGGAAGTGTTGGCAGGATAGGGGTATTTGGACGCTTGGCCACCTTACTCACCTAGATGGTTGGAAATCCTGGGAGGCTCTTGTTGGTGAGTTTACACTACCTGAACGCTGCCGGTTTCAATGGGTCCAGCTTCTAAGCTGTCTCAAACAAGCAAAGATTTCCGCGGCTAGTCTTTCGGGGGAGTGGGGCTTGAAGCGGGTTTTACTTGCCTGTTCTGAAGGTAAAGGGATAGTTTCTAAACTGTATGCGATTTTTAAGTCGGTTTGGTCTACCTCGTCCTCCGCCCTGAAAAAGAGCTGGGAGTCGGATCTTGCTCTCTCCATTCCCCCTCCTCTTTGGTTGGCCCTGTGGTCCAGGGCTAATAGAGTGTCTACTGCTGCAGCACTCACCCAATCCTTATTTTTTATCTCTCATAGGGCTCTATTGACGCCCAGTCGTCTCTCTCGGTGGGCTCCTGGGGTACCGGCGAACTGTTGGACGTGTGCTGCTCCTTTGGGCACCTTGCAGCATTTGCTGTACGACTGCCCTTGGGTACAGAGATTCTGGAGGGAGGTATGGGATAAGATACAGCGCATTCTATCCTTCCGGGCATCTCTCACGTGGGATCTGGTCTTCCTTCGGTCAGCGAGTCCGCTGTTGCCTATACAGAAAGAGAAATATTTTCTATTTAACTTTCTTATGGCAGTCGCTCTGAAGTTGATCCTGATTCATTGGAAAGATGCGGAAAAGCTTGAGAGCAATCACTGGTGGAATCTGGTTTCTCTCTATGCCAGCTATGAGAAGGCCTGGGCTTGCGGCCGAGAGCAAGGGTGTCGGAGGAGACGGGGCGATTCCCACCTAGTCTCAGTGACCAAATGGGAGTGCTTAGATGCCTATGCATCCTCGGCGGGCGTCTCTCTAGCGCAAGGGTGGGACTCCTAGGGATACAACAGATATCGCTGCAGGGTTCTGTCCTTTGTTCTTTATTCTGCTCTGTATATTTTGTGTTGCTTTATTGATCAATGGAGACTGGGGAGGGTGGGTGGGTTAGGGATGTTCGGTTTGTTGTGTGTGTTTTGATTGTTGTTTTGGAAATTCTAAATAAACATTTTAAAAAAAAAAGAACTTAACCCTTTCCAGGCTAAGCCCAAAACTATCGGTATCCACAATTCTGACTAAACATTCTTATCAAATGATATATAATACATGACCATAGCAGAAGGAACATCACTATTAAAACCTATTGAATAAAACAGGTACAATTTTCCTGAAATAAGCACAAATTAGCCCAGCTGCAGAATGTTGAAAACAAGCCCTCACAGAGTTAACAGCTACTATACATTCCTTTCTTCAGACACGCCCTCAGCTGTACTGAAGGAAAACTGAAATGAGTGAAACAGCTTCTTGATTTTACAGTGACTCTGGCATAGGTGTTTGCGTCTTCTTTCTTCTTTTCTTACTACTATTTCTTAATCTTTAAACTATCACAAATTACCCAACAGAATAATCTTCCATCATACCAGAAGGGAAACTCACAGTTTCAACAGATAACAAAAATCAGAGACAAACAACAAACAGTAAGAACAGACGAACACCATACGCTTCCTCCTTTTCGCGACCTGGGTGCAGTCGCATGGCCAGGAACTGCGCTACTCAGAAGTCTGCTCTCGCTCGGCTTGTATTTCAAGGCCTCTCACTCACACAAACAATCATATTTAATCAAGAAATCATTTTTCAAGAGCCCAGGTTTTTCTGACTAATGGACTATTTCAAACAAGAAGGGTCGATGGCTTCGGCTTCCGCTTTCACTTACGCGGAGCTTACTAGGACCGTCCTTATGGGAGGTGATCAGACTCCCTTGTCTCGCACACACTGATGCGAGATTTTTCCCAGTTAGTCTATACCAAATATACCAAATCAGTCTTGCGCATACTCATGCAAGACTTTTTCCCCAGGCTGAACTGACTTTTAAACAAGAAAATATCTACTCACCGGATCCAGTTCCTGATACCAAACCAGTTCGTGGGTTGGACCCTGGACTCCCCCGGGTCGGAGGTGTTGGCCAGCTGGACTCGATGGCCCACCAAGGCAGGCAGAACCCTCTCCGATACAAAGGGATCAGCGGCGCCTGAGAAGTTGCCCTGCGGTCGGACAGACATGGTTCCAACCGGACCAAACCTCGAGGCGAATTTCGTAGATTATTCACTTTAATACCATTTACTACTCACACTTCCCGGCCAACGCACCAAGAATATTCTGTAGCAAAGTGCAGTCAATGAATAAATCCAGGAGTCAATTGACAGGGTCCAAGCCAGTTTATTGTGCACAGGCCCAGTCAGTCAAAGCTTCAAAAGGAACTGAGCAAATGTTTTAACAGAGACATAACCATTTATACCTCTTTTTCAGTTTGATACATGAGAACTTTCTATTGGTTCTAACTCGATACATACAAATTTCTCATTGGTTCTACGCTCCCTGCACCTGTCCAATTAGAAATCCCTCCGGGGCCTAGCAACCAGCCCCCTCCCTTAGGATTGCTCTAACAATGGTGCAGTTCTTGATTTTGTTATTTCTCTACTGCAAGGTTATCCCTAGCTCCAGGAATGCATGTATTGAAACATTTCTTTTCTTTCACACACAAGAGAATAATGAAAGACTTATGAATTCATAAAAACTTCTTATTAAGCACTTTAAAACAGTTTTCTCATTTCTCACAGATTTTTGGTTCTTTTCTATCTATAATGGGAGTTAGGATCCAGGCCTAACTTACAGGCCTTTCATAATAGCAGGCCATGCTAGGCCATAGCCTACCACAGTACTACACAAATGATTATTATTATTAGTAGTAGTAGTAGTAGTAGTGTGGGCCTTATGGACAAGTGTTGTCAGCTATCGCAGGATCATGACAGTGCAGGATGATTCCTGCACTGTCTAACTCACATTAAGGTTGTGAGTGGGCAGGATAGGGGCAGAAAGTGGGCATGGTGTGCTCCGTGCAGTTAGCATTGGGTTCACAGTGCACGCTGACTGCATTAGCGCAAGATCACCTAATGCCACCTCAACAGGTGGAGTTAAGTGCACCCAGGCTAGTGTCATAAGCTAAGGGACAGGGCTCCAAATTAGCTGCCAGGGAAATGCTTTCCACGTCCCCAGCAATTAACGCATTGGTGCTGCACCTAACACACCATAGTTTTGGTGCTTTTGGCACATTTGGTGCAACACCATAACACACATTAGTAAAAGGCCCTGTGGTAGTATGGCATGTGGTGGGAAGGGCTTTTCTGTTAAAACACCAAACAGACAGCAGTTTAGGGAAAACAAAACTTGTTTTTATTCAGACCCAGTTTGTTACACCTTCATGAAGCTGCTCTCCTGGCTCTTCCTTCAGCCTAGTTAAAGTTTATGTTTATACAATTTCTTGATATACTGCCCAGGCTGAAGGGTATCAGAGAAGTTTACAATCACTAGAAGCAGGTACTGGATACATTCCCTCATCCACAAAGGGCTCACAATCTATGTGTATCTGAGGCAATGGAGGTTTAAGTGGCTTGCCCGAGGCCACAAGAAGTGCCTATAAGACTAGAAACCCCAGTCCCGTTGGCCTGAGATTGCTGTCCCTAGGATGGAATTGAACCCCTGGCCCTCTGGCCTGAGGTACCTTGTCCTTCCTTGCCCAGTTAAAGTTCCTACCTTGGTACAGCTTGCCTTGAAAGGACTCCTGGCTCCACAGGCCTCTCCCCCTCCTGCAGCCTGCTGGGTTTTTAACCCTGTGAGTCACACCCTCCCAGCCTGAACTCTGGGCTACAGGCTCTCTTAAAGTGGCCTGTTAATCCCTCTGGAGAGGGATGGGCAGCACTCTATAGACCCTATCACACTCCCCTTCAGCTCAACCATGCCCCGCTGAGCACTTGTGTCACCCGGGACCCCCACTTGGGAAAGGAAGTCCATGTTCAGGTGAGTCCGACCAACCCTATGGCGGACCAGGAATTGGTAGGGTTGGAGACTCAAGAGCCACCGCATAATATGGCCATTGGACTCTATGCTGAACCAGCCACTTGAGGAGCTGGCAGTCCCTTATTAACATGAACTGATGGCCGACCAGGTAGTATTTAAAAGTTTCAAGTGCCCACTTGACAGCAAGTGCCTCCTTCTCGATCACTACATTTACAAAGAACAGGTGCTTAAACTTGGGTAAAACCGGGGAAACTATTTACATATAGGCATCACATCAAGTCGAATGTTAAAAGATAGTACTGTGGTTTCCTTACCATCCCTCCTCCACTAATTAAATCAAATGCGATCATGCTATGTTCACTATTGCCAAGTGGCCCCAATACCCTTATCTCTTGCACCAGACCTGGTCTTCCACTAAGGACTAGGTCCAATATGGCGTCCCCTCTGGTCGGTTCATGAACCAGCTGCTCCAAGAAGCAATCATTTATTTCATCAAGGAACTTAATTTCTCTAGCATGTCCTGCCATTACAATGACTCAGAAGAAGAGTGTAAGAGGGTGAGAGGGGCAGCAAACGAATTCAGGATGACAGGAGAAGGTGCAAGGGGAAATGAATTCTACAAATTGAATTTTTGCAAGTTGAAATATGAAGGATCTTGAAGAGCAACACATTTGCATGAAATCCTGTGTTAAACTGACTTTAGCGAGGCTTGTCAGATTTTGCAACAAACTTATGGAGAGGATTGTTTAAGCCACAAAAATGTTATGAATGGTACCGATGTTTCAAATCAGACAGAATGTCTGCCAAAGACAGTCCCAAAACTGGATGGCCTTCCACATCAATGGATGATGATCGCATTAAGAAAGTGTGTGCTTTGATTCTTGAAAATTGTCGCCAAACTGTCCGTGAAGTTGCTAAAGGAATAGGCATCAGTAAAAGTTTGAATCACACAATTATGACTGAAAAACTTCAGATGCATTCTGTTGCTACAAAAGTTTTCCCATGGCTCTGGACAGATGAATAAAAAGCGAACCATATCACAATCATTTATCACTCCTTATCTGTGAATTTTATCTAGTCCAGCATCCTCCCTAGTCTCCAGATTTGGCCCCTGCAGACTTCTTTTTGTTCTTGAAGCTGAAATCCACTCTGAAAGGTCGCCTGTTATGACATGTTTCAGAAATAGTAAAAGGCATATGAGACGAGTTCACTCTACTGCATGAAGTCCATAATTAATTCACGTGGCGTGATCAAGCAAGTAGGAGGCAAAAGCTCAAGGTCACCACTACACATCACCATTATCACAAGTCTGCTGCATTGCTTGCTGGTGCCCTCTTTAACAAGTTTGGTTTCTTTTTGGACAGACCTCGCATTCTGGTTCACTTCTCATATTTCCAGTAGACTGTCTCTGACTTCTCCTTTTCACTTCTTTATTAACCCTCCCTCCCACCCCACAGCCCACCCACCCCCTGGCTAACAGTCTCTTATTGCTGTCCTGATCTCATTACCACTATTACTCACAGGTGCACCCCAATTCTTTGAGGTCTTTCTCCTGTCTTTCCTTCATAGTGTTCTCCTGACTTCTGCTCTCCTCTCGGGTTCTTTTATTATGACTCCACATTATGTTCTCTTCCTATTGTTCACACTCCCTAATCTTCTCCCCTCTTACCAACAACCTTAAGTTCCCTCTCCTTAGCATCCCCTCACCACCATCCTTATTTCTCCCACCATTTTATCATCTACCCTATCATCAGCTCTTGAGCTTCACCATTTTCTCCCTCTCATTCAGACATCTCCTATCTCTCTGAAACAGTCTCACCCTCACTGCTGTCATACTGTCTCCTGTCTACCCCACACTTTTCTGCTTCTTCTCCTCCTGTCATCTGGGGATATCAATCCCAACCCTGACCACCCACCCCCCCCCCAGACTTTGGTCACACGTCCAGGTCAGATCCACACACAACTTCTCAAATCTTATTCATATCCCTCCACTTTTCCTCTCCTCTCTCCCTTTTTCTTGCACCTTGTGGAATGCACACTCCATCCTAAATATGCTTGCCTTTATTCATGAAATCTTTAACTCTCATGCCCTCCATCTTCTTGCTTTCACTGAGATCTGGTTCCCCCCTAGGACTCAGCTTCAGTTGCTGCCCTCTGTCATGGCAGCTACCAGTTCTCAGACATGCCTCATCCACTGGCCGTGGTGTTGGTGTTGGGTTTTTAATCTCTCATTCCTGTCAATTTCAAACCCTCCTACCTCAGCCTCACTCCTTTCTTTCCTTTGAAGTCCACCATTGCTTTTAGGCATGCCATTTCATTATTTATTTATTTATTTAACCATTTTTATATACCGTCTTTCTACAAATCAAGACGGTTTACATAAAACATTTCGTGGCAGTATGTTTCAACTGTTTACATAGAAGAAGTTAACAGGGATAAATAGGTAAACAATATAATCTAATTAAATGAACACTGAACAACTATTTACAAGGTATATACAGAGATATCACATGGCTGCATAATAGGTAATTGAGAGGATAGGGGTGGGACGTGGAAGTAAAAAAGGTAAGTACTAGGGTGGTAGGGAGAAATGTTCGAGGAAAAGATGAGTTTTTAACTGCTTCCGGAATTCAGAATGGTTTTGACAGTTTCGCAGCATAGAGGGAGAAAGCCCTGTTACAGGTAGATTGTTTGGAATGTCTTTTAGTTGAAGGGATGGTCAGTTGGTTTTTGGTATTGGAGCGGCGTGTTCTTGTGTTAAGGAAGGAAAGGAGTGGGGAGAGGCATGGAGCTGACTCGCTGGAAATGATTTTATGTGTAAGGGTAAGCACTTTGAATTTAACTCTGAATTGAATGGGGAGCCAGTGGAGATCATATAGAACTGGTGTGATGTGTGATCATCTGGGGTTGTTGGTTATGAGCCTCGCTATCGTGTTCTGGGCTAGTTGGAGCGGTTGTATGGTGTTCTTGGGAAGGCCGTGATAGATGAGGTTACAATAATCAAGAGAAGGGATTGTGAGGGCCTGACAGACAGAACGGAAAGAGTCAGGGCTTAAAAGAGGCTTGAGGTTCCGGAGGGTACGTAGCTTTGCATATATTGTATTGGTGGTTCTCTTTATTTGCTCAGTGAGGGAGAGGTTCTGATCAAGGATAATACCAAGATATTTCACTTGGATTTTTATAGTGAGTGTGAGATCGCCAATAGTGATGGTTGGAGGTGGGGTGTATGAGGTATTGGAAAACACCTGAAGAACCTCAGTTTTGGATTGATTAATTAGGAGGTTATGCTGGGAGAGCCAAGATTTTAGGCTGGTTAGGCATTCACTTAGTTTAGTGAAGTTAAGGTTAGTAAGGGTAAATGGGGTGAAGCACATCATGTCATCCGCATATAACTGGTACTGAATGCCATAGCTTTGAAAGATCTTGCAGACAGGTTGAAAGAAAATATTGAATAGAAGAGCAGATAGACTAGATCCTTGGGGGACACCTTGTTTTAGGGTAAATGGAAGGGAGGTATCATTTCCAATACGGACCTGTTGTGTTCTGTCATCTAAGTAGGATCGGAACCAGTTTAGGGTTGTGCCTCTCAGTCCTATTTCGTGGAGTCTGCTTAGGAGTTGATGGTGAGGAAG
Source organism: Ichthyophis bannanicus (assembly GCA_033557465.1). Classification (NCBI taxonomy): domain Eukaryota; kingdom Metazoa; phylum Chordata; class Amphibia; order Gymnophiona; family Ichthyophiidae; genus Ichthyophis; species Ichthyophis bannanicus. The sequence continues at coordinate 924,198,388 of CM066031.1, read as the reverse complement.
GGAGTCAAAAGCAGCGGATAAGTCAAGGAAAATAAGTAGGCATCCTTGGGTAGGATTCTGGGTGTGCAGGTATAAGGAATCTAGTAGAGAAGTAAGAAGGGTTTCAACTCCATGGTTCGTTCTAAAACCATGTTGGAATAAATCTAGAGGAGACTGATCATCAATATAGTTCTGAAGATGAGTTTGAACTAGCTTCTCGGTTATCTTTGCTAAGAAAGGGATGCTAGAAATGGGTCTGTAGGAGGTGGGGGAGGTGGGGTCAAGTTTTGTTCCTTTTAGGATTGGACGGATAGTGGCACACTTAAGTGGGGGTGGTACAATTTCATTAGAGAAATTGCGTTGATTTACATTGAAAGGTGCAAAGACCATAATGTCATCTGCATAAATTCTATATTGTACTTTATAGAGATTGATAATTTTACATAGTGGCTGGATGTAAATATTAAAGAGGATGGCAGAGACAGAGACAGCCGATCCTTGTGGGATGCCTTGTGGTTGATCTATTGTGTCAGAAAGGCCCTTGTTACATTTTATTTGTATTTTCCTATGGAAGTAGTAAGAAGTTAATCATTTGAGGGTAGTGCCATGATATTATGATTAATTGAATCAAAGGCTGTAGTGATATTGATAAATATGAGAAGGAAGCCACTTTTAATGTTATCTAGACCTAGTAGAAGGTTGTCCAAGGGTGAGGTGAAAAGTGTTTCCACACTGTGTTGGGGTTTGAAGCCGTGTTGGTTTTGGTCAAGTGGAGGATGGTTATCAATGTGATCCTGCAGTTGGTATTGGATCACTTTCTCAATCATCTTTGTCAGGAATGTGAGACTTGAGATTGGGTGATAGGAGTTTGGATCCTTGGGATCAGCACTTTTATTTTTTGAGTCTAGTCGAGCTGTTGCATGTTTGAGTGGGGCAGGTACATGTCCTTGACTGAGAGATAGCTGTGTGATGTTCCATAGAATAGGACAGAATTGCTTAATCATGATCTTAATCCAGGATACCGGGCATGGGTCTAGAGCAGAGGTTCCCAACTCCAGTCCTGGAGGGCCAAACACCATTCAGGTTTTCAGGCTGTCCCTAATGAATATACGTGATATACATTTGAATACAATAGGGGCAGTACATGCAAATGCATCTCATGAATATTTATTAGGGACAGCCTGAAAACCTGAATGGTGTTTGGCCCTCCAGAACTGGAGTTGGGAACCTCTGGTCTAGAGGTAACGCGGTTGTGTTTATACTCATTATCTTCTCCAGGTGTTTTAGTGATGGCATATGGAAGGAGCACCAAAGGTCCGAGGAGGGGATCGTGGATGGTGTATCTATTGCAAAGGATTGAGATATTTCTGGGTTAAACTTGAATATAAGTTTGGGGGAGTGTGCTATAAGCTGTACATCAATCATGTTTCCCTCGTTGGGCAAAGTCCGATCTTTGGTGAGGGAGCAAACAATTTTGAATAACTCCCTTGGCTTGTTGAGGGATGTCATTATTTAGTTGGTGTGGTATTACTTCTTGCATGCATTAATTTGTTGTTGGTGATCATTAAGGGGATTATTCTGAGAAACGAATAGCAGGGATGGACGTTCCAACGTCCGTGCCCTTTCCTGGCCTCGTCCTCCTTCCATGCATGTTGTACAGGGAAGTTAGATGGGGTGGGAAAGGGGAGGATCAGGGACAGCGCAAGGGTGGGCAGTGGGTGGTCACCGGCCCTGGACATATAGGGCCAATTCTAATGTTAGCCCTGTACATCCGGGGCCGGCGGCTTGAATGGGGAAGTTACTCTACCTCTGAGGTGGAATAACTTCCCCAATGCGGCAGGATCGGCGGGACCTGGGCTGGAAAGTGGTGGCAGGGGCCAGAGGGCATTTTCTGCAGCCCAACCCTGGCCCTGGGAGGCCAGATCAGTGGTCGGGCTGCGGGGAAAGCACTTTGGGAGCTGGCTGTTGGGGATCACAGCTTTTAAATAGAGCCACGGTGCCATGGCAACCGGACACCATAGCACCATTTAAAAATCCTGTCTGAGTTAGTCAGGCAAGGCCTGTACGTACAGGCCGGCCTGAATTGTGATCCCGGCCTGCACGTACAGGCCTGCTCATGATTCTGATCCCGCAGGATCAGAATCACAACGCCCTCTGTGTGTCCGGTTCTGACTGGATGCACAGAGGGCCTTTTATGTCCGCAATGGAATCGGACCCTAAGTGTTGAGATATAGTTTCTGAGATTTTCTTGGTTCTTGGTAGATCTCCATTTCCTCTCTAGTCTGCGCAGAGTTCTCTTGGTAGTGTTGATTTCAGCGGAGAACCATGGTGCCAAGTAATTCCACAGCTTTACCTAGACAGCACTTACATGCAAACAGCTGCTGTATCAGGAATTGCCTGATCTCAGAGCTCACTCGAGTGTTCTCTTGGGTCACGTGCCAGACGGCACAGTGGATCTGGCTCCAAATCTGGGTTAATTTAGACTGGGATGGGATGCCTGATTGCAGAATGTAGTAGGCCACAATGATCTTAGCCACAGTCAGAAGTTGGTATTGTAAGGCCTCACCTGTTTTATCCAGACACTTGGTCTCTGCATGTGACCATGGGAAATGCACTGTGATCAGCAATCATGATCTGCATCCATAGCCAGCATCACCTGCAAACAGGACATGTGATATTGTAACATCAGCCGCATATGTAGACAGACTAAGCCTAAATGAACATGTGTCTATTTCTCATTGGCTAAATGCATGTGATGTGCAGTCTCACAAACAACATAGGCCTAGAGTGGAACCATTTTGCTAATTATGTTCACATGGCATGGTGCCAAGAGAGGTTATTTCAGGCCACATGTCTGCAGAATCTCCCCAGGCAGCTAATGGATAACCCGACCAAAGGAAACCTGTTTACAGTGCTGTCTTCCAACTGCTGAGTATGGAAGTCTTGAGCTTTGTCTCTCTTTGGGATTTTCCATTCTCATGGGCCAATATTGACAGACTGTACATCCAATGTGAATATACTGTTATAATCCTCATTAACCAAATTAACTACATTCATTCTCCCCATCATCAATCTCTCCCTCAAGAGCGGGTTCCTACCAGTCTCCCTTAAACATGTACAAATCCACCCCATCCTGAAAACCAAATCCAGTGACAAATCCTCCCCGTCATCCTACAGACCTATCTCAAGCTTGCCACTCTTAGCGAAACTAACCGAAAAAAACTGTTCAAATCCAATTACAGGACCATATCGACTCCACAGCCCCCTTAGACGAACAACTGTATGGATTCCGCCCCTACCACCGTGTAGAAACACTCCTTACAGTTCTAATTGACACCCTGGCAAGAGGAATTGACAACTCCAAACATACATTTCTGCTCATTTTCATCGACATTACAGCAGCTTTTGACAGAATATACAGACTACAACAGATAGGGATATCAGACACCGTATTGAAATGGTTCACCTCATACTTATCTGACAGAACACAAGATGTCAGAATAGAACAACAAATTTCAGACACCTATAAACAAGAGCAAGATCTCCCCCAAGGCTCAGACCTTTCCGCCTTCCTCTTTAATCTATACCTACAACCAATATGCTCCATTTTTTAAAAATTCTGCATAAATTATCATATTTACACGGATGACATAATGATCTATATCCCAAGGGACAGTCAGAACCCCCCAACCAAACTTCTCGCAGACTGCTTCTTTGAAATAATGAAATGGCTGGAGAACCACAACCTCTATATCAACTTCACAAAAACATACGGGCAACAGATGATATAGACAACAAAACTCGAAAATTGTAATTTGAGTTTTGTTGTCTATATCATCTGTTGCCCGTGCCCCTTAGTTTATGTGGGCAGAACTACTCGTAAAATCAAAATGAGATTGAGTGAACATGCGTCCCGCCTCCGACAGGGGATAGTGACAGCCCCAATAGTTGAACATTGTTTAACTTTTGGCCATGTTTTTCAGGACCTACGTTGGTCCGTTATTGACCATATACCTCTCGACCCGCGGGGTGGAAATCGCATAAATAAATTACAGAATTGTGAACAACGCTGGATTTTCCTGCTACAGACGGTATCCCCTACGGGTCTAAATAAAGAGATTGATTGGCTTAGTGTACCCTGAGGTCACCGATGATCCCAGGGCTTCCCCTGGTTGGTGGGGAGATCCTGGAGTTTCATAGGTGGATATAATTGATTGACAGCAAGACACAGCCATTTGGAAGAGTATCGGACCCTTTTGAATGAAGCAGCTGATTTCGGCGTTTCAAAGACAGTTGAACTTGAGCATGGCAGCACTTGAGACAGGGTTTAAATAACCCGAAACGTGCACGTCGTGCCTATGTGTGTGCCCAAGCGTGCTTGAATAGCCTGCGATTCAATAATTTCCAGCTAAGTAAAGTTTTTTTCTGGTTTTATAATAAAATGGATGTAACTGTGTGGTGGGCATAGTTTTGCTACTATGTTCCTTTCCTGGACACATCCGACAAAAAGAAGAGAATCTTGATTTGATTTTTCTGGGGGTTTGTTCGGTGATTTTGTGTTCCTTATGATTCCTAGCATTCTATTTGCTTTCTTGGCTACTGCTACACACTGGGTGGAATGTTTCAATGTACTAGCCAGGATGTGCCTAAAACGTTTTCCCTGGTAGTGGTTTCTAAGGTGGTACCTTGCATTGTATAACTGTAGTTGGGATTGTTCTTTCCTAGGTGCATAACTTTGCACTTGTCCACATTAAATTTCATCTGTAATTTTGAAGCCCAGTCTTCCAGTTTATCAAGGTACTCTTGCAATTTTCACAATCCTCTTGTGTTTTAACAACTTCAAATAATTTTGTGTCATTTGCAAATTTGATCACCTCACTCATTATTCCCATTTCCAGGTCATTTCCGAATATGTTAAAAAACAGCGGGCCTAGCATAGATCCCTGCGGTACTCTATTATTTAACTTTCTCCATTGAAAAAATTGGCCATTTAGCCATACTCTCTGTTTTCTATCTTTTAACCAGTTCCTGATCCACAGTACTACACTGCCTCTAATCACATGACTTTTTAAATTTTGCCATGAGTCTCTCTTGAAAATACAGATACACTATATCAACCGGCTCATCTTTGTTAACCTGCTTTTTCACACCTTCAAAAAATTATAATAGATTATGATGAAAGACAAGATTTTCTGTGGCTTAATCCATGTTGGCTTTTTCTCATTACATGATCAGTAATTTTATTCTTTATACTGACATCAGGCCCTGGTCTGTAGTTTTCCAGGATCACCCCAGAACTCTTTTTAAAAATTGGAGTTACATTGGCCACTCTCCAGTCTTCAGATACTACTGATGATCTCAATGACAGTTCACAAATTACTAATAATAGGTCTGCAGTCTCATGTTTCAGTCCTTTCAACACCCTTGGATGTATACTGTCTGGTCCAGGTGATTTCTTACTCTTCAATTTATCAAGTAGTTGTAATACATCTTCCTGGTTTATCGATATTTCTTTCAATTCTTCTGAAACATGACCTTTACATACTATTTCAGGCATGGATAACTTCCCTACATCTTTCTCAGTAAAGACCAAAGCAATTAATTCATTCAGTCTCTCCACTATGATCTTTTCCTCACTTAGCACCCCTTTTACCCCTCTATCATTGAGTAGTCCAACTGACTCTCTCACAGTTTTTTTGCTATGAATGTACTTGAAAAGGTTTTTATTATGCGTTTTTACTTCCTCGGAAAGCTTTTTTTCAAATTCTCTCTTTACCTGCCTTATCAATGTCTTGCATCTAACCTGCCAATTCTTATGCTGTTTCCTGTTTTCATTATTTGGTTCCTTTTTTCATTTCCTGAAAAATGCTTTTTTGGCAGTAACAGCATCTCTGACCTCACCTTTAAACCATGCTGGCAGATTTTTGGCCTTCCTTCTACTTTTCTTAAAGTGTGGAATATAACTGTTCTGGGTTTCCAAGATAATACTTTTAAACAATGCCCATGCTTGATGCAAATTTTTAACCTCTGCAGCTGCTCTTTTTAGCTTTTTCTTAACTATTTTCCTCATTTTATCATAATCTCCCTTTTGAAAATTAAATGGCAGTATTGTGGATATCCTTGCCATCCTTTTTCCATTCATTAAATAAAATATGATCATGTTATGATCACTATTACCAAGTGGCCCCCAACACCCTTTTCTCTTGCACCAGATGCTATGTTCCACTAAGGACCAGGTCAAAAAAAGTTTCCCCTCTTGTCTGTTCATGAACTAGCTGCTCCAGGAAGCAGTCATTTATTTAATTTAGAAACTTTATCTCTCTAGCATGCCCTGCTGTGACATTGACCCGTAACTTGTGTTAGCTTCCCTGATTTCTTTCAGCATTTCGTCATCTTTCTATTCTTTTTGACCAGGTGGTCTGTAGTACACACCCACTGCAATTGTCTTCCCCTTTTTACATGGAATTTCTATCCATAGAGGTTCTTCAATGTATTTTGTTTCCTGAAAAACTTTAATCCTATATCCTCTCTAACATAGAGCGCAACCCCTCCTCCAATTTGATGTAGTCTATCATTTCGATATAGTTTGTACCCAGGTATCACAGTATCCCATTGGTTGTCCTACTTCCATCAAGTCTCTGAGATGCCAATCATATCTAACCTTTCATTTAGTGCTATATCTTATTTTTTAGACTTCTAGCATTTGCATACAGTAGGCATTTTAGAAGTTGTATTTTATTCATGCCAATCTGGTTATCATTTGATAGGGGTAATTTTGAATCTTTCAGCTCTGTACTTAAGGGCATTTGGGTTACTTTTATCTTTATGGAACCTCTCTGTTGGGATTCCCTAACTTCCCTCTTTTACTAATATCCTTCAAGGATACATCCTTCTGAACCATGCACACCTGGGCAACTATCAGCTTTCCCTATTATCTAGTTTAAAAGCTGCTCAGTGGCTAGGTTATGCACTTTTTAAAGGTTAATGCCAGCAGCCTGGTTCCATCCCAGTTAACCTGGAACTCATCCGAGGAGCCCTCCTTTCCCCAGATGTTTGTTTACATATCCTAATGATTGTCCCAGCTGTGACACTTGCTCACTAATTGTTTGAGAGAAAGGACTGGCAGCAAGGATCTCTTTGGGCCACTGTTAAGTACACAGTGTATCTATTAGATTCAGTGCATTACAGGAGATATGTGGTTTGAAACATGGGAATTCCTATGCCTAGTTTCTGTCATGTTACTTACACATTGTTATTCTGCTTGCAGTTCCCCTAATGCATCCTGCTTCCATATTCAAGAAGACTACGGTGGCTGATCCACAGCTTCTCACCTGAATTCAATTGTATCTGTGTATGTTTTGCATATATATGTTTGGCATACTAGTTGGGAGATCGAGGGATGGGTAGCTGTGAACTGGTCAGTCAGTGTGCCCCTTCATTGAGGTACTGATGTACTCTCTGGAGCCCAGCTTCACAGATGTCTGGGCTTGCTGTGGGTGCACCACAACCTAGATTGGCAGGTCACCTGACTGCGTGACAGTCTTTGCCATTCCAGATTATGGTATGTTATTAGATTCTGAAGTACCCTTGCTGTGCATATGTTCCCAACCAATATTCATACTGCATATATATATATACTAAGAGATATTATCAGAGCCAAAGCCATTACATATGCAGATCCCTGAGCTTTCCACACCCTCACAGCTGTCCATAGTCTGAGGCTGCTCATATTTACACTGATTCTGGTGATACATACAAGGTGATGGAACACAAAGGGTTCCAAGACATACCTGCGCATATCACAGCTCAGTGCTAATACAATATAGTTTTCTTCAGCAGTACTGGCATCCTCTTGGCTCATGACTTACCCTGACTGTAGGTATTGGCCCTGTCACTACACATATAAGACTCACATATTTGAGGATATTAGCAGTGCATAACCTAGCCACTTAGCAGACATGATGAACTTGGGACACTGTACATGAAAATGCACACTGTACATGTTTATGGCCTATCCCTGGTCTGCCTTCTCCTGAAAAATGACATATCACATGTTTCAGATTATATTCTTTACTGTCTTATTACTTTATGGTGTGGACAGGCTGTCATTATGTCCCTGACACAAGCTATAATGGGAAACATCAAAATGTACTCCCCCAACAATACAGAGTCTTCGTATTGGCCATCTTCAAACTGTTGGAATGATGCAGAATGTTGGATGATATAGGAGTCATTGGTGGACCCTACAAACCTGGGAACAACATTCAGTATGCATATACTGGCATCACATGCCACCTGCACATCTTTGTTGGTGATATTACAAAAGGGCTGTCGGGTAAGGTTTGCCTCTTTGCAGATGATACCAATATCTGCAATAGAGTAGACATCCAGGAAGGAGCAGATAACATGAGGAGGGATCTAGCTAAACATGAAGAATGATCTAGAATTTGACAGCTAAAATTTAATGCTAAAAAATGCAGGGTCATGCATTTGGGCTGCAAAAATCCAAAGGAGTGATACAATGTAGAGGGGGAAGTACTTCTGTGCACAAAAGAAGAGTGGGAACTGGGCATGATTGGGTCTGATGATCTTAAAGTAGATAAACAGGTAGAAAAGGTGACAGTGAAAGCAATAAGGATGGTTGGGTGCATAAGGAGAGGAACGGCGAGCAGAAAAAAGGAGGTGATAGTTCCTCTGTGTAGGTCTTTGGTGCAACCTCATTTGGAGTATTGTGTGAAGTTCTGGAGACTGCACCTTCAAAAGAATATAAACAGGTTGGAGTCATTGCAGATAATGGCTACTAAAATGGTTAGTTGTCTTCATTATAAAGCATATGAGGTCAGACTTAAGGATCTTAATATATATACTTTAGAGGAAAGGTAGGATAGAGGAGATATGATAGAGATGCACAAATGCACAGGAGGAGAGCCTCTTTCGATTAACAGAAAGCTCTGCTACGAGGGGACATAGGATGAAGGTGAAAGGGGATAGACTCAAGAGTAATATGCGGAAATATTTCTTTACGGAAAGTGTGGTAGATCCGTGGAATAGTCTCCCAGTAGAGGTGATAGAGATGAGGACAGTATCTGAATTCAAAAAAGCATGGGAAAAACACAGAGGATCTTTAAGGGAAAAGAGGGAACTATTGTAGTTATCGATATGGAAGAGCAGACTAGATAGGCTATGCTAGCAGATCATGGGGTCACTGTTTGACCTCCAGGAGCGAGATGAGAAATAAGTGGGCAGTTTGCAGATTCCATGACACAATATATTTATGAATATTCATACAACCACAATGCCTTATATGTTGGACTCAACATGCAATATGCATGTGGGCAGAATCAAAACAAAGATCAGACTGGTGGCAGCCCTATTAATGAGGTGTTCCAGTCAGTATCTTCATGTAGGTTTCCCAAAGTCACACAGAGCACAACTAGGATTTGAACCCAGGTCCTTTGCCTTATTAAAAATAACACTAGAAACAGCCACACTATTAACTCACACATCAATGGCAAGTGAGACAAGGCATGTAAAAAAAATCCATGCAAAATACAGGAAAGCTAGTCAACAAATGTTGGAAAGCAATGAGCACAAATGCTCAAAGCCTAGTCGACAAAGTTCCTGACCTGGAAGCTCTAATGGTTGAAATGGACTTGGACATTGTGGCCATTACAGAAACATGGTTTAACAAGTTGCATGAATGGGATATAGCCATAGCTGGCTGTAATTTATTTAGAAGAGATAGAGAAAGCAGAAAAGGAGGAGGAATAGCCCTACTTGTCAAAAGTAATATTAAAACTGCTGAAATGCAGGAGACATGGGGAAAAGAAGTGCTATGGATTGTGTTGGAAAGAGGAGATGGCACTATCATCCATACTGGTATAGTCTACAGGCCTCCAACTCAAACTGAAGAAATGGGTAGAGACTTGATTATTGATATTGCAAAGGTAGCCATGAAGGGGTAAGTGATCATATTGGGTGACTTTAATCTATGTGATGTGGATTGGAGTATTCCTTCTGCAAATCTGGAAAGAAGTAAAAAAAAATTGTGGATCTCTTCTAAGATGCACTGCTTAGACAAATGGTGATGGAACTGACCAGGGTATGTACAATGCTGGATTTAGTACTCACCAACAGAGATAGTGTCGAATGTCTGGGTGGGTGCCCGCTTGTCGGGCGCATCTGGAGCTAGTTGGCAACCCTACAGATGACATGAAAATTTGTAAGAGTGGACTCCCCTGAGGAAGTGGATAACATGAGAAAAAATCTACAAAAGCTGGATGAATGGGATGCAGAAATCCAAGGGAATTGTATGCAATAAGGGGCAAGAGATTGGTGTGCATGGACAAGGAAAAGGATCTCGGCGTGATTGTTTCTGAGGATCTCAAGGTGGTAAAACAGTGTGACAAGGTGGTGGCCAAAGTCAGAAGGATGCTGGGTTGCATACAGAGAGGAATTACCAGCAGAAAGCAAGAGGTACTAATGCCACTGTACAAGTCGCTTGTGAGGCCTCACTTGAAATATTGTGTTCAGTTTTGGAGACCATTTCTCGCAAAGGATTTAAAAAGACTTGAAATGGTTCAGAGGAAGGTGACAAAATTATTTGGAGCCTGTGCCAGAAGACGTATAAGAGACTTGAAGACCTAAATATGCTAGAGGAGAGGACTGATAGGGGAGATATGATACAGACCTTTAAATACTTAAAGAGTATTAATGAACAAACAAATCTTTTTCAAAGATGGGGAAACTGCAAAACTAGAGGGCATAACATGAAGCTGCAAGGGGGTAAACTGAAAGGCAACGTCAGGAAATACTTTTTCACTGACAGGGTGGTGGATGCTTGGAATGCCCTCTTGATGGAAGTGGTAGTGGCAAATACAGTGACAGAATTCAAAATGTTATGGGACAGACACAGTGGATCCTTTTATAGCAGCAGGATAAAATCAAAATAAATTTAACTATCTCTTATATCTCAGGATCTGGACGGAGCGGTGTGTATACCCCTAAACAAAGGCATGGGGAGGGGTGACCTGCACTGAGTGGCAGGTGCACCTACTCTTGCCACCTTGCTGGGCAGATGAGATGGATCATGATGGCCTTTATCTGCTGTCATATACTATGTTGCTATGTTACTATGTCCTACTGTGACCATAAGGCTACAGCACAGCACCTTATATTGTTGCACCTAAACTGACATCAGGTCCCTGCATGAAATGGGTAGATCCCAGTACAGGGCACAACCTAGTTGCCACATACAGAGGCAGTCAGAAACCACACCTAGGACCTGCCTGCAGCAGTACACATGCTGTACAGACTGCACTGGACACTTAGTACTGCATCGGCATTACTGTCACCAATCGGCAGTGTACATCTCTTCTCCCACACCCAAATCATATCTGAAATCACACTGCCCATCCCACCAGTGTATCTCTGAAACCACAGAATTGTCATACTCACTGGTGTGCTGGGTTGAATTGTGGCACCAACCCCTGAGGCAGGACATTTGCAGGCCATGCATTCCTATTGTGAGTTGCTGTACACTGGCAGATGTTGTTGCTGTTAAGTGCCGTCGAGTCGGAGTCGACTCATGGCGACCCTCTGGATAGCTATCCTAAACTGTGTTCGGTCTTCAGTCAGGCAGCTCATTGTTGACAAACTGGTACCCGTAGCTGCTGTTATTGTATTGATCCATCTCATTGCTGGCCTTCCTCTTTTGCATTGACCTTCTATCTTGCCAAGCATGATGTCTTTCTCTAATGATCTCTCTTTTCGCATGATGTGTCCAAAGTATGAAAGTCAAAGTCTTTTCATCTGAGCTTCTAAAGAAAGCTTAGGTTTGATCTCCTCTATTACCGACTGGTTTGTTCTTCGGGCAGTCCATGGTATACACAGTATTCGCCGCCAGCACCATAATTCAAAGGCATCAATTTTCTTCCTGTCTATCTTTTTCACTGTCCAGCTTTCACATCCATATGAGGTAATTGAAAATACCATGGCTTGAACAAGTCAAATCTTTGTATGGAGAGAGACATCTCTGCTCTTAAGAATCTTATCTAGGTCTTTCATAGCCATTCTGCCAAGAGCAATACGTCGTCTGATTTCTTAACTGCTTGCTCCTTCTTTATTGATAGTTGTTCCAAGTAGGTTAAAGTTGTTCACAATTTCAATTTCTTCTAGGCAGATACCATACCACAAACTCACACTTTATGCATGATCCTTGAGGTCCTTTGGGGACCATCCTGCTCTGTCCAGAGGGCCAAGCACGCTTCCTCTACCATCAAACATGACATTCAGGTAGTTGCTACTGCTCTAGTCATCACAGTCACCACTGTGGCTGTTGTAGAGTTCATGTACACCTGTATTGCTTAGCCCCCTCATCTTCCCATGAAGCACCTCACATTCAGATCAGCTAGATTCACATTTTGCCATTGCTGTTTCACCCCAGGCTGATTATTTATTTATTTGCAAATCTTATATATGATTATATTGAAAATGGTTTGAATCATCACATCAGCTCCGTCATATGCAGGGACATTGTGTGCTTCGTGCACAACAAAGCCCAAAGGCAAGTGTTCTTTTGCAACAATCACCCTAAATGTGAGGAGGTCCACACATCACCTGGTCCACAGAGCACACATTAAAATAGATGCTCTCTCCATATTCTGGAGAGGATCTATTTCACTGCTAGACTGCAATTGAGATGGTATCTAATTGCAGATTGTAGAAATGGCATATTCATCAGAGCTATTGTGCTGTGCAATTTCTGGCCAAGGGCTGTGCTGTGTGATGCCCTAGGGCAGCTACAACTGTTTTCCAATAATCTGCACGTAGTGAGTGTTGAGTGACTAGAAGGTAGCAGTGCTGATGCTGACCTGCAGGCCTTGCAAAATCCATACGCAGACTCAGGTTCCCTGGCATACAGGGTGAGAGGATTGCTTCTCTTTCATAAGATCTCTCATCCACAAGATCAATCACAGTCTGCCACCATATATTAGGCAACCATGCACAGTATCAGCCATTCACATGACATCTGTGTGACCTGGTCTTTTGATCATCCCACACTGCAGTAAGTCCGATTCTTTTTAACATCTTTGTTACTGATATTGTGAAAGGACTGTCGGATAAGGTTTGCTTATTTGCAGATGATACCAAAATCTGCAATAGAGTAGACACACAGGAAGGAGTAAATAACATGAGGTGGGACCTAGCTAAGCTTGAAGAATGGTCTAGAATTTGGCAGCTGAAGTTTAATGCTAGAAAATGCAGGGTCATGCACTTGGGCTGGAACGTTTGTCCACGAAAGAAGAGCCGGACCTGGGTTTAAATGTACCTGACTATCTTAAAGTAGCTAAACAGGTAGAAAAGGTGACTGTGAAAGCCAGAAGGATGCTAGGGTGTATAGAGAAAGGAATGGCCAGCAGAAAAAAGGAGGCAATAATGCCTCTGTATAAGTCTATGGTGCGACCTCATTTGGAGTATTGTATGCAATTCTGGAGACCACAGCTTCAAAAGGATATAAACAGGTTGGAGTCGGTGCAGAGGGTGACAACTAAAATGGTTAGTGTTCTTCATTATGAAGCATATGAAGACAGACTTGAAGATCTTAATATGTATATTTTAGAAAAAAAGATGGGATAGGGGAGATGTGATAGAGACATTTAAAAGCCTCCATGTCATAAATGCACAGGACAGTCTCTTTCATTTGAAGGCAAGCTCTGCTACGAGGGGACATGAGATGAGAGTGAAAGGGGATAGATTTAAGAGTGATATGCAGAAATGTTTCTTTACGGAAAAAGTGGATGATCTATGGAATAGTCTCCCAATGGAGGTGGTAGAGATGAGGACAGTATCTGTACAACACAGAGGATCTCTAAAGAAAAAAAGAGGACTATTGTAGTGGGTATGGAAGGGCAGACTAGATGAGCTATGTGTTCTTTTTCTGCTATCATGTTTCTAACCATTATAAAGATGTTGGCTTGGTTACAAACAGCATAGACATCCAGCAGCCTGGCTAGTGACTGGCCTACAGAATGTAAAAACACTGCACCTATGTCACTGCCATTTGACCTCTTATTGCACAATGTAGATACCTAGTCGTGACATGGGCACAGCTTGGTGAGGTTGAGAGTGGCTTCTGAGCATGTACAGATGTGTGCACCCACGCCATAGCTGTGCTCAACCCACGTTAAGCTAGCTCAGCCATTTACCTAACCTCTGACTCATATATATATCTTATGCAAACTGCTCTGATTTAGACAATACCCAGAATCCTCTCCTCTTCGTTTGTGTACCCTTTTACTTTGAACTTGTGGAATGCTAATGCAATGCAAGGTGCACTGGAAATCAGGCTGCAGATAGGCTATTAGTGCATGTTGCCACACAGTGGCCAATCTCTGATACATCCCTAAATACTGTGTCTCCCTAGACAGTTTGTAACATGAGCATTGCACTTAGTGTCATGCTTGTATATCCATATAATGTCATGTCCTTAGCCATGGATACTGCAAAAGTGGCCAGTGCAGCACATGCACTGTCCCATGCTGCAGATTCAGTGGACCCCCCCCCCCCCCAAGAGTGCATGGAAACATGGAAGATTAGACATGGGGTTAGATGTTGGTATAGTTGCTGGCTACACATATGCCACCATTCCATGCCTCTGTACTCTAACAACATCCTTGTGACTGTCACACTTGGTGCCCGCGAGGAGCAGGTGAGGCTGTCATGCAGGCCCTCTGATGTAACACATGCAGACACTGAGTAAGCCCACATAGCTTCTGGGCATGCGAGCATAGGCTTTGGCCAGCAATGCCACCTACGAAGGGCACATGCTAACCATTTATGGTATTGTTCCTCCTCCCCATCATTCACCTCCAGACACTGCCTTCTCATATGGTGGCAACATGACATTCTGTGACACATTTCAGCAGCTGGAATTGTGCATGCACCATTCAGATGTCAGTATTCCACAGTCACAATCAGATAAAGAAATACATTTTGACTCTCTTTTGGAGCAGGGCCGGCCCGTCCATTGAGCAAGAATGTTTTTTGCACAGGGCCCCGTGTTTCAGGGGGCCCCGCGCAAAGGACATTCTGCTTTCCTCAAAATTACATTAAAAAAAAAAGCTGGCTCTCTGGCTGCTGCCGCTGCCGCCGCGGCAGAATGCAGTGTCCCGCGGGGCCCCCTCTGCGCCAGCTGAGCCCTCTGCCCGGCTTTCAGATTCGCGAAGGGAGAGTGTCTCTCCCTCGCGTCTCTGTTAAGCCCGCAGGGGCTAATGGGAAATTTCCCATCAACCCCTCGCGTCTAAAGGGGCTGATGGGAAATTTCCCATTAGCCCCTGCGGGCTTAACAGAGACGCGAGGGAGAGACACTCTCCCTTCGCGAATCTGAAAGCCTGGCAGAGGGCTCAGCCGGCGCAGAGGGGGCCCCGCGGGACACTGCATTCTGCAGCGGCAGCAGCCAGAGAGCCAGCTTTTTTTTTTGGACTGCTAATGGGCTGGGGCGGGGGGGGGGGGCTGTTAGGACTGCTAATGGGCTGGGGGGGCTGTTAGGACTGCTAATGGGCTGGGGCGGGGGGGCTGTTAGGACTGCCAATGGGCTGGGGGGGCTGTTAGGAATGCTAATGGGATGGGCTGGGCTGGGGGGGCTGTGAGGACTGCTATTGGGCTGGGGCGGGGGGGCTGTTAGGACTGCTAATGGGCTGGGGGGGCTGTTAGGAAAGCTAATGGGCTGGGGCGGGTGGGCTGTGAGGACTGCCAATGGGCTGGGGGGGGGCTGTTAGGACTGCTGCTGGGCTGGACTGGGCTGGGGGGGCTGTTAGGACTGCTAATGGGCTGGGCTGGGGGGGCTGTAAGGACTGCCAATGGGCTGGGGGGGCTATTAGGACTGCTCATGGGCAGGGCTTGGGGGGGATGTTAGTACTGCTAATGGGCTGTGGGGGTGGGTTAGGACTGCTAATGGGCTGGGGGGGGTTGTTAGGACTGGTAATGGGCTGTGGACTGATGGGGGCTGTCTGGAAAAGGGGTGATGGGGGGGGTTAGAACTGCTAATGGGCTATGGGGGGTGGTTAGGACTGATAATGGTCTATGGGGGGGCTAGGACAGGAAATGGGCTGATGGGGAGGGGTTAGGACTTGAGGTGGGCTGATGTGGTTAGGACTGGTAATGGGCTGTGGGCTGATAGGGGGGGTTAGGACTGGCAATGGGCTGATGGGGTTAAGACTGGAAGTGGGCTGATGGGGGGGGGTTAGGAATGGTAATGGGTTATGGGGGGGGCTTAAACTGAAAATGGGGTGATGGGGGGGTTAGGACTGGAAGTGGGTTGATGGGGGGCTAGGACTGGTAATGGGTTGGGGGGTTGCTATGACTGGAAATGGGCTGAGTGGAAGGGGAGGCTTGAACTGCAAATAGCTGATGGGGAGGGAGCTTGGAATGGAAATGGGCTGTGAGGGAAGGGAGCTAGGACTGAAAATGGGCTGATGGAGCAGCTAGGATAGGACTGGAAATGGGCTGTTGGGGGGAGCTAAGATTGGAAATGGGCTGTGGTGGGGGCTTGAATTGAAATGGACTCATGGAGGGGCTAGAACAAAGTAGGCTCATGGGGGGGGGCTTGGACTGGAATTGGACTGAGTGGAGGGGAGCTATGATTTGACATGGGCTGATGGGGCTAGGAAATGACTAGAAGTGGGCTGATGGGGGGCTAGGATTGGAAATGAGCTGATGAAGGGACTCAGACTGAAAATGGATGGGGGAGCTAGGACTGGAAATGGGTTGATGGTGGGCTAGGACTGGAAATGGGCTGATGCAGGGACTAGAAGGGAATGGATGCTGGGTGAGACTGGAACTAGAAGGGAGCTGATGTTGGGGGAGGATTAGAATGGGATGGGGCTGGGAGAGTAAAATGGAGAGGGGAAAAATATTTTGTGTGGGAGGGATGAACAATCTACAATTGGCCTGGTATTGGGAGAGTAAGTGGGGATTGAGGATGGAGGGGTAAAATTTGTGTGGATGAAATAGGAATGAGGAAAGAGCAAAAGGAGAAAGAATAGTATGTTAAAGCAGATGTAGAGAGAGAGAATGGAAAAAAAAACTAGAAGAGAGAAGAAAGAACAAATGGACAGCAGACAATGGACAGTTAGCAGAAAACATGAAGAAACCAGAAGAAAGTGGCTGGAGCAATTGCAACTGAAAAAAATGCACAAAAGGTAGAAATATCTCTTTATTTTGAATTTATTAACTGGAATATGAAACCTCTGGGAAATGTGCATCATTAACGTCTGTGCTTTGTTTGGTACAACAGGAAATTAATTTATAGTTTTATTTCTACAGTGTTGTTGTACATTTCAAGTTTGGCTTTTGGGGTTCCCAGTTTAATTATTGCCTTCCTGTTTCTAAATTGTGATTCCTTGTTTGGTGATGGTCTATGTTCTGCATGTGTAACTGAGCTGAGGTATTCTGTTTATGTAATTCCTATTTGACATTGCCACTTGTTCCCTTTCCCCAGTAGGTCATGTATTGTTATTCTCTGAAATGTATTGGTTTAATATTTGCAGTGTTGCCTTTTGATAGGTAGGGTATGGTGCTTTGTGAGTCCTGGTAGTGCTGTCAGGATACGGCGGGTTTGCTATGGGTTCTAAATGGGCAGTGTTTGTAGTAGTTCCTAATGTGCCTGGCGGTTGGCACTGGATTATAGTAATGTAGAAATCTTTTAGTCTTTCTTTATCCATACACTCATTAAGAGACATGTTTACTAAAAGTTAGTGTATGGTAACATTATGCAAATATTTATGCAAATAAGGCCACTTATGCAAATGAGGCCCCGCACCGAGTCTCCGCACATGGCCCCGCACCCCCCTTGGGCCGCCCCTGTTTTGGAGTAATAGGTAATGTACTGCTGAATGCTTTGGTCAATGATCAGTAGACAGTGTTGAGATAGCATATATTGTATGCAAATTTGCCTGATATGTGCATACAGTACATGGAGCAGAGTCCCCTGGATTGCATTCTGCGACTGCAGCATAGGACAAGAGCATTGTGCATGCAGGTAAATTGCAGAATCTTTCCATTGTCACCAACTAAGTGACTGAATTGGATATTCAGAGTCCAGCCCTCCACTTGAGCCTAGTTCCCTCTAGGCTGCAGCTGCACCAAGTGGACTGACAGTGTTGCCATGGATACAGCTGTTATGGCAGTTGGCATTAATCAGCCCTTTCACATGTGCAAATGGGTGTGTCCTGAGACCTGGAGCCTCAGTCAGAGGTGAGGTTTGCAACACATACACATATGTGCCCCCTGCTCACTCCAGTCAAACCAGCAGGTGATATGGGAGCTGCACAGCAGTGTCATGTTGGGAGGTATATGTAGGGGATGGGCCTTGACAATAGTGTAACTGGGAATGCATTACCGTGTAACAGCCACAGGTTGCAACTATTTACTGAAAACTAACCTTATGCTTATAAATGGTGTCTCACACAGTATGTGGAGTTGCTGAATAGCTGACCTGCTACATGTTATATGCACATCCACAAAGCCTGGGCATCACATGTATGCACAGTGCATTGCTGAAGCTCACAGTCCTCTGGAGACACACACACACACACATGACCCTGCTGTCAAAAAGTGGTGCAAGCTGGCATTCTTACTTGCCTCTTAGTATTTTATTTTATTTTTATTTTATTTTATTTAGCTGTATTTATATCCCGCTTTTCACCGGGTCAAAGCGGTCAATTGGGAGATACATTTAACACGAGGGGATATGACACACATACGCTAATACTTACAGGGAACATGGGCAATTGAGGGTTAAGTGGCTTGCCCAAGACCACAAGGAGTGCCTATAGGACTTAGGCCTCTTTTAATGCTCCACCATTGTCAACACCTGCTCAGTGCAGGTGCTATTAGCACATTCTGCAATGCTAGAATGCTCTCAATGCCCACTCAGTGTGCAAGTGCTATTGGCATGCTCTGCGGTTGGTGGTGCAGCTTCTCAGTGTGGCAGCTGAGTGTGAGGACTCATGCTGGATGAAATGTTGATGGTTGCACATGGTGAAGCAGTTCTGGAAACATAGGATAAAGATAACACACCTGAATATATGATTCCTGATCCACCAGCTAGTATTGAATCCGTGCCTCTTCTCTCATATACACACTGGCCATGTGTGTGTAGCCACAGAGCAGCCATGTGGGTTCATTAATCCATGGCTATATATGTGGTCATTGTCAGGATGCATGAGGGCATGAGTTGAAGTATGCTATGTCTGCTTAGATATCTGCAGACTCTGTGCCATATTTGTCTGTCAAGGTATGTTAGGCAGGTGTGGGAGAGGGACATCTTGTTAAGTCGGTATGTTGCACTGCATTGATATGCTGCTGGTTCAACTGGCATTCATGTCTTATATATGGGATATGTCCAGCCAAAGAGGCAGGCCATGATACATGAACATACACATTCCAGACCATGGATGACCTAGCAGAATGATCAACATACCCATTTACTGGTGTGTGCTTGTGGACTAGTCATGGAATAATCTCATATTTTGCAGACCACAATAACTACTTTAAATTCACATGTGCAATGACTACTTTAGAGTCACATGTGGCTTCAATGGTTGTAACTGACTGAGTACCTATTTATGGAGGATTCACCAGTTCATGCACAGATTATGGTCATCATTTGGCAGGTGAGAGAGCAGGGTGGTCATTTTTCCTCTGACATGGGCTGTAATCATATTGCATAGTATTCCTGCTTCAGTGTCATATTTTTTACCCCACATGCACATATCTACTTAATATGTGCAAGTGGGGGGGGGGGGGCATCCTGATCCCAGGGTCAGCCAATCCACTAGGTAAACTAGCTGGGTGCCAGGGTCCTCTGATCATAGTAGATAGCATACTGGCCAATACCTTCCTCCCTGTAAGCGTGACGCAGCTGCTTCTTCAGTGCTGCAGGGGCCTTATTACATTTGCACACATGCAGCTAGTCACAGCATGCCACTCCTGCCCCCCTCCAGCGGGTGATGTGGGCATGCATGCTGCTGCCTTAGACCTCAGAAATCAATGGGGCCATGGCTCCGATAACGATCGGAAACTGCTACCACGGCTTTGTAAACAAGCCCCTTACTCTTTCCTGCAGGCTTTGTTGTTGGGCCTACTGGCTCTGGACCACAGAATAAAACTGTTTTTAGTCTTCAGTTAAGTCCTGCAAAAGTTTCTTAATGAATCTGAATAAGGTATTGAGATATCTATGTAATCACAGTACTCTGCCTCTGAGCTCTTTCATTCTATCATGTGGATATCAAAAAGATCTGATTGATGCCACAATTTGCAAATATGTCAGTAGTGATCTTTGGTACTTCTCAGGCTAGGGTATTTCCTTTCTCAAAAAAACAGGCCACAATCAGAGGCTTTCTTATTAGTAGTCTTATGTCAACTAGAAGGATGGTAAGGAAATCCACAGTACTACCTTTTAACTTTCGAAAGGGAGACTATGATAAAATGAGGAAAATAGTTAAGAAAAAACTAAAAGGAACAGTTGCAAAGGTTAAAGGCTTGGGTGTTGTTTAAAAATACTATCTTGGAAGCCCAGATCAGCTGTATTCCACGCTTTAAGAAAAGTGGAAGGAAGTCCAAAAAACTGCCAGCATGGTTTTAAAGGTGAGGTCAAAGAGGCTGTTGTTGCCAAAAAAGCATCTTTCAGGAAATGGAAAAAAGAGCCAAATGACGAAAACTGGAAACAGCACAAGCACTGGCAAGTTAAATGCAAGGCATTGATTGATAAGGCAGGCAAAGAGAGAATTTGAGAAGTAACTTCCTGTGGAAGTAAAAACGCACAATAAAGACTTTTTCAAGTACATTTGTAGCAAAACTCCTGTGAGAGAGTCAGTTGGACCATTAGATGACAGAGGGAACAAGGCCATAGCAGAGAGACTAAATGAATTCTTTGCTTTGGTCTTTACTGAGGAATATGTAGGGACATTACCCATGGCTGAAGTGGTATTTAAAAGTGATACTGCAGAAGAATTGAAAGAAAAATTGATACATCGGTAAGATGTATTACAACTTTTTGATAAACTGAAGAGTAGCAAATCACCTGGACCAGATGGTATACATCCGAAGGTGTTGAAAGAACTGAAATATGAGATTACAGACCTGCTATTAGTAATCTGTGAACTATCATTAAAATCATCTGTAATACCTGAAGATTGGAGGATGGCCTATGTAACACCAATTTTTAAAAAGGGTTCCAGGGGTTATCCGAGAAACTACAGATGGGTGCTGACGTCAGTACCAGGAAAAATGGTAGAAACCATCATAAAGAACAAACTTACTGAACATGTAGATAGTCATGGCTTAATGGGAGACAGCCAAAATGGCTTTAGACAAGGAAGATCTTGTCTTACTAATTCGTTACGTTTTTTTGAAGGTGTGAATAAACAGGTAGACAAAGGTGAGTCAGTTGATATAGTGTATCTGGATTTTCAGAAAGCCTTTGGCAAGGTCCCTCAGAGACTTTTGGCAAAACTAAAAAGTCATGGAATAGGAGGCAGTGTACTATTGTGGATCAGGAACTGGTTAAAAGAGAGAAAGCAGAGGGTAGGGCTAAATGGCTAATTTTCCCAATGGAGAAAGGTAAACAGTGGAGTACCCCAGGGATCTGTGCTGGGTCCGCTGCTTTTTAACATATTCATAAATGATCTGGAAATGGGAATAATGAGTGAGATTATCAAATTTGCAGACGACACAAAACTATTTAAACTTGTTAAAACCCATGAGGATTGTGGAAAATTGCAAGAGGATCTTGATAAACTGGAAGACTTGGCATCAAAATGGCAGATGAAATTTAATGTGGACAAGTGCAAAGTAATGCACCTAGGAAAGAACAACTCAAACTATGGTTACACAATGCAAGGTTCCACATTAGGAACCACCACCCAGGGAAAAGATTTACACATCATCGTGGATAACATGTTAAAATCCTCCTCCCAGTGTGCAGTGGCGGCTGCTAGGTACTTATGACCTAGATTGGCCACTGTTGGAAACAAGATACTGGGCTTGATGGACCTTGGTCTGACCCAGTAATGGGAACTACTGACACCTAATCAGGAGTTAGTGGGCCTGATTACCTGAGCGCAGCTGAGGCCTGCAAAAAAGGCTCCCTGCCCTGTTGAGACATTCCTAACAGGGGCTCTACAGGTCAAATAACGATAAGAATTTGAGGGTTTATTTTTATTAAATTACTAGCTTTCTGACTGTGAGCTCTTAAAAGGCTTTTTGTATATTTTTAAAGCAAAGTTACTTTCTTTTTGGTGCTTTAGTAGAAATTTCCTTGAGCAGAGTAGGTTGTTGAACTCTAGTAACCTTCTCAGCTTTTGGTAACTACTGACACCTAATAAGGAATATGTAGAAGCTGATAAGGATAAAGCGGAATTGGTTAACAAATATTTCTGTTCTGTGTTCACAGATGAAGAACCAGGAGCAGGACCTCAGAAAACACCCACAAAAAGGAACAGAAGCAAGGGACATCTTGAACAATTTTCAGAAGACTGTGTTCATGAGAACTAGCTCAACTTAAAGTAGACAAAATGATGGGACTGGATGGGATACACCCTAGAATACTGAGGGAACTTGGGGACGTTCTAGCAGCTCCACTGACTGACATTTTCCATGCCTCGTTGGAGTTGGGAGTGGTGCCAAAGGACTGGAGAGAGGCTCATGTTGTGCCTTTACACAAAAGCGGATGGATGTGATTGAAAACTACAGGCCGGTTAGTTTAACTTCGGTGGTGAGTAAATTATTGGAAACGCTGCTGAAAGAGAAAATAGTGAGGTTTCTGGAGTCCAGCGGATTAGGAGATCCGAGGCAGCATGGATTCACCAGAGGCAGGTCTAGTCAGACAAATCTGATTGATTTCTTTGACTGGGTGACCAGGGAGTTGGACCGAGGGAGAGCCCTAGATGTGGTGTATTTAGATTTCAGTAAAGCCTTTGACACTGTTCCTCACAGGCGACTTATAAACAAACTGAGCACCCTAAGGATGGACCCTAAAGATACTGCTTGGGTTAGAAATTGGTTGGGTGGGAGGCGACAAAGAGTACAGGTAAATGGAGCTCACTCTGAGGAGAAGGATGTTACCAGTGGTGTGCCACAGGGATCTGTCCTTAGTCCAATTCTTTTTAACATCTTTGTTAGTGATATAGCGGAAGGGCTGTTGGGTAAGGTTTGCCTCTTTGCGGATGATACCACAATCTGCAATAGAGAAGACAGCCAGGAAGGTGTAGATAACATGAGGAGGGATCTAGCTAAGCTTGAAGAATGGTCTAGAATTTGGCAGCCGGGATGTAATGTTAAAAAATGTAAGGTCATGCATTTGGGCTGCAGCAATCAAAGGGAGCAATATAGTATAGGGGGTGAAGTACTTTTGTCCACTAAAGAAGAGCAGGACCTAGGCATGGTTGTGTCTGATGATCTTAAAGTAGCTAAACAGGTAGAAAAGGTGACGGCAAAAGCTAAAAGGATGCTTGAGTGCATATGGAGAGGAATGGCTAGCAGAAAAAAGGAGGTGATAATGCCTCTGTATAAGTCTTTGGTGCGACCTCATTTGGAGTATAGTGTGCAATTCTGGAGACCGCACCTTCAAAAGGATGTGAACAGGATGGAGTCAGTGCAGAGGGTGGCTACTAAAATGATTAGTGGTCTTCATTATAAAGCATATGAGGACAGACTGAAGGATCTTAATATGTACACCTTAGAGGAAAGGCGGGATAGAGGTGATATGATTGAGATGTTTAAATACCTCCGTGGCATAAATGTTCAGGGAGAGAGCCTCTTTCAATTGAAAGCAAGTTCTGCTATGAGGGGACATGGGATGAGGGTGAAGTGAGATAGATTCAGGAGTGATATGCGGAAATATTTCTTTATGGAAAGAGTAGTGGATCCATGGAATAATCTCCCAGTGGAGGTGGTAGAGATGAGGACAGTAACTGAATTCAAAAAAGCATGGGACAAACACAGAGGATCTCTTAAGGTAAAAGGGGACTGTTGTAGTTGTTTATATGGAAGGACAGACTAGATAGGCCATGTGGTCTTTTTCTGTCCTCATATTTCTATGTTTCTATGTTTCTGTATCTTTTGTTCTTATGTTATTTATTTTATTTATTTATTTACATTCTCTTATATACCGCGCTATTCTGCATCAGTGCGGTTTACATTGAACAAACTGAAATTACATTGAACAGGGCATTATAACTTGGAGATAACTATTTTACAGGGAACATTAACTATTTAAAACAACAATCTCCACACTCAACATAGCTGTCAACTTGTTTACAATGTTGCAATGTTTACAAAGACTTGATTGACCACATTTTGTAAGATAAATTGCATCAAGGCAGTTTAAAACATTAATATCAGCAACCTCTCCCTCACAGAGAGGGACCTATTATGAATTCAGGATGTGGATATCTCACCATTGTACTCAAGTGCCAATTGCTTCCTGGAAAAGCCAAGCTTTAAGCTTTGTTTTGAATCTGGCTTGAGAGGTCATAGTTATTAATGAAAGAAGTAGTTGATTCTTCAGAGTCAGAGCTTAAGAAGTGAATGTAGCATGACGAGTGCATTCTGTGTGAAAAAAATAAGTTGATGGTACCAGGCGAAGCAGAGATTGTGCATTGGAGAGTAAGGCACCAGGTAGTCTGCCAAATAATTTGACTGGCATGTGTGCAAAGTGCTAAAGGTGAGAAGCAAGATTTTAAAGTGAAGTTGAAAAATGACAAGGAACCAAAAGACTGGGGAAAGGAGTGGAGAAACATAGTTGGAACTGGGCACATTCTGCATGAGCTGAAGGCATTTCAGGGAAATTAGAATGTTTTAAAATTTAAATTTGTTGTTTTTACAAAATATATGTTGAAATAGAAATCTATAGGATGATATTTGCTTGCCACAATACATTGGCTCACATGTTAATGTTTTGTACCTGGTAAAAAAAACATTTTCTTTTGGTCTTGCAAATTTTAGGTCCCCCCCCCCCCCCACACACACACACACACACCCTCTCCCCAGCTTCTAGGCTATAGCATATAAGTAATAATTAGAATTAATAAGAAAATATATAGACAGAAAATACACAATATAATTAAAATTAAAAAAAAAAAACGGATTGAGAGGGAGAACTGCCCCCAAACTATACCAAACTCCTTATACTTTACTTACTGAAACATTGATCAACAATTTACTTCACAGGAACCTGGTTTATAATGAACGATTCTGTCTATATATTTTCTTACTAATGGCCGCTTCCCTGGATGTGGACTGTGCTATTTTCTGTAATTTCTTTATGATGTATAATCTTTTGTTGTATTTTTCTTTTTTAAATCATCAATAAAAATATTAATTCTAAAAAATAAGTAGAATTAAAAGCTCAAGGACAGAAGGAACACTGAGTCATGTTGATAAAGACGTTTTTCAAAGGACCTGGAAAATGAGAAATGAAACTTAAGGCAAGTTAAAGGAACATGAAAGTTAAGACCCTAGGCAGCGAGAAAGGGGGATTTCAGAGAAATCATGTGACCAGTCATATAACCCAAAAAAGGAATAAGGTAAATAAGGGAAGAGGGGTAAAAGGGGCAAGGATTAAGAGAGGTAAACAGAGGCAGAGATTCACATGACCTGAATAAAGATCACTAATAGGTAGGAGATTAGTAGTACCTGCACCAATAGAATAATAGGGGAGGAATTTGTAGGAGAAATGGATGTAATAAATATAGAACTGTTTTTATGTAAAGTGTGCTCACTTATCAAAAAAAATTGATATTTGGACACCCCTTCTTGCAAGATTGAAAAATAAATAAATAAAAGGGAAACTTTGGTTTCATTGAGGTGTCTGTTATTGTGACAAAAATTATTACTGTTATTGTTTATTACAGATTGGGGTTCTTGTCCAGGATTGTGTCATCACTGGAGGAGACCACTGCCGCCGAGGACGGGGAGACGCATCCCGTTGAGCTCAAAGGCCTCATATATCAATGACAGTGGACTCCGATATCGTACTGACAGCAGAATCCTGAGACCAGTGAAAGCAATACAGGCTCAGTGAACCAGACCAGATATTAAGTGGGCACAAGTGCCAATCAAGTAACTCCGTGCACGGACCAAGGTAAGAAACAAGACTGTAAAGTATTACCTTGGTGGTGGGTATCAAGACAGAGTGTTGTGTGTGTGTGAGACGTGTCCTATTCACGAAGTGAGTGCGGAGTCTTAAACCGCGGTTCTGACACATCAGCGAGGAGTGCGGCTGGAGAGAGACGAAGCAAAAGACACATTGATGACAGAAAGTCTCCAGGGGAATTCAAGTTTCTAAGGGAAACTTGAGTAAGGATGGGGCTAGCAATATGGGCCCCGGGAACATTCCTCCAGACAGTCCATTAGGGAGGATCTTGAGGTATTAGAAGGATAATGACAGAACTAAATATAAGAATAAGGCAACAATTATAAAATATTGCTGCTTTATATGGACAAAAGAAAGCATAAGGCCCCCCAGCCATATTCTGGCCAATGTTTGGGGCAGATGAGGAATGGCTATGTCAAATACTTAATTTGAATGTGAATGATAGACAGAAATGTTTCTCCCAGGAGGAGTCTGACTATGCAGCATGTTAGGAGGAAGCTTGAGAAGACAGAGGGTTGGAATGATAAACCAAAAGAAGATTTGCTGACAGAGGCACAGAAAGTGTATGTGAAAAGAGAGGAGAGAGACAGAAACAAAAGACAAAGATAATGGTAAATACGGTAGAACAGGTGATGAGTAAAACAAAGGGAGGTATGGGACACAGGGGGAAGAGGCAGGGCCGGCCCGTCCATTGAGCGAGAATGTTTTTTGCACAGGGCCCCGCGTTTCAGGGGGCCCCGCGCAAAAAACATTCTAATCCTAAAGTAAAATTTTTAAAAAGAAAAAAGAAGTTGTCTTCTCCGGCAGCCGGGGCCGCCGCGGCAGAATCGAGTGTGCCGCGGGGCCCCCCCTGCCCAGCAGAGCCTGCCCTCCCGAGCCTGCCCTCCCCTTTATCACCTGTCTTCGCAGCTCTAATCAAACGCGCCGGCTTTCAGAGCGCGAGGGAGAGTTTCTCCCTCGCTGCTCTATTAAGCCCGCGGGGGCTGATGGGAAGTTCCCATCAGCCCCCGCGGGCTTAACAGAGCCGCGAAAGGGAAACTAGCCCTTTCGCGCTCTGAAAGCCGGCGCGTTTGATTAGAGCTGCGAAGACAGGTGATAAAGGGGAGGGCAGGCTCGGGAGGGCAGGCTCTGCTGGGCAGGGGGGGGCCCCGCGGCACACCCGTTGCTGCCGCGGCGCCCCCGGCTGCGGGAGAAGAAAAATTCTTTTTTTAAAAAATTTTCCCTGGGCTGGGCGGGGCGTTAGGAGTGGTCATGGGCTATGGGGGGCTGGGGGGGGGTTAGGAGTGGTGATGGGCTATGGGGGGGCTGGGGGGGGGTTAGGAGTGGTGATGGGCTATGGGGGGGGCTGGGGGAGGGTTAAGAGTGGTGATGGGCTGGGGGGGGTTAAGAGTGGTGATGGGCTGGGGGGGGGTTAAGAGTGGTGATGGGCTATGGGGGGCTGGGGGGGGTTAAGAGTGGTGATGGGCTATGGGGGGCTGGGGGGGTTAAGAGTGGTGATGGGCTGGGGGGGTTAAGAGTGGTGATGGGCTATGGGGGGCTGGGGGGGTTAGGAGTGGTGTGGGGCTATGGGGGGCTGGGGGGTTTAAGAGTGGTGATGGGCTATGGGGGGGCTGGGGGGGGGGTTAAGAGTGGTGATGGGCTGGGGGGGGTTAAGAGTGGTGATGGGCTATGGGGGGCTGGGGGGGGTTAAGAGTGGTGATGGGCTATGGGGGGGCTGGGGGGTTAAGAGTGGTGATGGGCTGGGGGGGTTAAGAGTGGTGATGGGCTATGGGGGGGCTGGGGGGGTTAGGAGTGGTGATGGGCTATGGGGGGCTGGGGGGGTTTAAGAGTGGTGATGGGCTATGGGGGGGCTGGGGGGGTTAGGAGTGGTGATGGGCTATGGGGGGCTGGGGGGTTTAAGAGTGGTGATGGGCTATGGGGGGGCTGGGGGGGTTAGGAGTGGTGATGGGCTATGGGGGCTGGGGGGGTTTAAGAGTGGTGATGGGCTATGGGAGGACTGGGGGGGTAGGAGTGGTGATGGGCTATGGGGGCCTGGGGGGGGTTAGGAGTGGTGATGGGCTATGGGGGGGCTGGGGGGGTTTAAGAGTGGTGATGGGCTATGGGGGGGCTGGGTGGGTTAGGATTGGTGATGGGCTATGGGGGCTGGGGGGGTTTAAGAGTGGTGATGGGCTATGGGGGGACTGGGGGGGTAGGAGTGGTGATGGGCTATGGGGGCCTGGGGGGGGGTTAGGAGTGGTGATGGGCTATGGGGGGGCCTGGGGGGGGTTAGGAGTGGTGATGGGCTATGGGGGGGCCTGGGGGGGGGTTAGGAGTGGTGATGGGCTATGGGGGGGCTGGGGGGGTTAGGAGTGGTGATGGGCTATGGGGGCGCTAAGTCTGTATATGGGCTGATGGGATCAGGACTGAAAGTGAGTTGATGGGGAGGTTAGGACTGGTAATGGGGTATGGGAGGGCTTAAACTGAAAATTGGGTGAGGGGGATTAGGACTGGAAATGGGCTGGTGGGATTAGGACTGGGAGTGGGCTGGTGGGATTAGGACTGGGAGTGGGCTATGGGGGGCTAGGACTGGTAATGGGTTGGAGGGGTTGCTAGGACTGGAAATGGGCTGGGGGGAATTAAGACTGGAGGTGGGCTGATGGGGTTAGGACTGGTAATGGGCTGTGGGCTGGTGGAGGGTGAGGACTGGTAATGGGCTATGGGGGGGCTAGGACTGGAAATGGGCTGATGGGGGGGTTAACAGTGGAGGTGGGCTGATGGGCTTAGGAGTGCGAATGGGCTGTGGGGATTAGGACTGGGAGTGGGATATGTGGGGCTAGGACTGGTAATGGGTGGGGGGTTGCTAGGACTGGAAATGGGCTGGGGGGATTAAGACTGGAGGTGGGCTGATGGGGTTAGGACTGGTAATGGGCTGTGGGCTGTTGGGGGGGGTTAGGACTGGTAATGGGCTATGGGGGGCTGACTGGAAATGGGCTGATGGGGGGGTTAGGACTGGAAGTGGGCTGATGGGGGGGTTAGGACTGGAAGTGGGTTGATGGGGGGGGGCTAGGACTGGTATTGGGTTGGGGGGTTGCTAGGACTGGAAATGGGCTGATGGGGGGCTAGGACTGGAAATGGGCTGATGCAGGGACAAGAAGGGAATGGATGCTGGGTGAGACTGGAACTAGAAGGGAGCTGATGTTGGGGGAGGATTAGGGGAGGATTAGAATGGGATGGGGCTGGGAGAGTAAAATGGAGAGGGGAAAAATATTTTGTGTGGTAGGGGTAAAAAATCTACACTTAGCTGGGTATTGGGAGAGTAAGTGGGGATTGAGGATGGAGGGGTAAAATGTGAGTGGATGAAATAGGAATGAGGAAAGAGCAAAAGGAGAAAGATTAGTATGTTAAAGCAGATGTAGAGAGAGAGAGAATGGAAAAAAAAACTAGAAGAGAGAAGAGACAGCAGATGATGGAGAGTTAGCAGAAAACATGAAGAAACCAGAAGAAAGTGGCTGGAGCAATTGCAACCGGAAAAAAATGCACAAAAGGTAGAAAGATATCTCTTTATTTTGAATTTATTAACTGGAATATGAAAGCTCTGGGAAATGTGCATCATTAACGTCTGCGCTTTGTTTGGTACAAGAGGAAATTAATTTATAGTTTTATTTCTACAGTTGTTGTACATTCCAAGTTTGGCTTTTGGGGTTCCCAGTTTAATTATTGCCTTCCTGTTTCTAAATTGTGATTCCTTGTTTGGTGATGGTCTATGTTCTGCATGTGTAACTGAGCTGAGGTATTCTGTTTATGTAATTCCTATTTGACATTGCCACTTGTTCTCTTTCCCCAGTAGGTCATGTATTGTTTTTCTCTGAAATGTATTGGTTTAATATTTGCAGTGTTGCCTTTTGATAGGTAGGGTATGGTGCTTTGTGAGTTCTGGTAGTGCTGTTAGGATACGGCGGGTTTGCTATGGGTTCTAAATGGGCAGTGTTTGTAGTAGTTCCTAATGTGCCTGGCGGTTGGCACTGGATTATAGTAATGTAGAAATCTTTTAGTCTGTCTTTATCCATACACACACTAACCTTTAGTAAACATGTCTCTTAATGAATGTTAGCATTATGCAAATATTTATGCAAATAAGGCCACTTATGCAAATGAGGCCCCGCACCGAGTCTCCGCACATGGCCCCGCACCCCCCTTGGGCCGCCCCTGGGAAGAGGACATGGAAGAAGGTCAGGAAGAGGTTGAGCTGACAGGAATACAGGACAAGGCTGGTCGGAATAATTATATGCCATGAATCAGGCTTTGAAGCTATTAGGGAGTGGAGATGGGACTATCTTCACAGTCTCAAAATATGTTTTTGGGATGGTACATACCTTTGGAAAAATTTGGGAAGAGCGAGGCTTGATAAACATCAAGAGAAAGGAGCTGGTGCATGAGGAACTAATTAATCAAGTGTTAAAGAATCTTTTGTTACCACAGGAAATAGCAGTAGTGCATGTGAAAGGATATCAGGCTGGGAATTCATTTGAGGCTAGGGGGAATAAGGTAGCGGATGAGGCTGCTAAGGAAGCTGCCTTAGGGGAAGACATAACCCCTATATACAATTTAACCACAGAAGTAGTGAGTCACACAGAAAATCCCATATTTACTGAAAAGGAAAAACAACAACTTGAAGAAATAGGGGCAGAAGAATCAGAAGGGGGAAAGTGGGTTTTACCTGATGGGAGGCAGATGGTGAACAAAGAAATCATGAGAGAAATTATGACTATTTTACATCAAGGGAGTCATGGAGTGTACAGGCAATGTGTGATCTGGTTCTATGACACTATGGGTGTATGGGAATATACACAGTAGCCAAGCAGGTGGGTGAGAGGTGTATAACTTGTAAGAGAATAAACTAAAAGGTCCTTAGGAAACAACCGCAGGGAGGTAGAGACCCTGGTCTTCGTCCATTTCAAAATACACAGATTGATTTCACTGAATTACTCCTGGTTGGGCGGGTGAAGTACCTCTTAGTGATAGTGGATCACCTGACGGGATGGGTAGAAGATGCCACGAATTACCTGCCACTGCCGTGCCACTGCCACGGCAGCCAGGGTAGCAAAGACAGTGTTAGAGCAAATCATTCCGAGATACGGAACGATAGGGCACACTGACTCTGACCAGGGAAGTCAGTTCACAGCCAAAGTATTGCAGAATATAATGGAAGCTCTTGGGATAGTTTGGGACTTTCACACTCCCTGGTATCCACTCTCCTCAGGGAGAGTGAAATGCATGAATCAAACTATAAAGCTAAATTGATGTTAGAAACGAAACTGCCCTGGACCAAATGTTTACCCTTAGCATTGCTGAGAGTGCGAACAGCCCCTCGGAGCGATTTGGGGTTGTCTCCCTATGAAATGCTATTTGGGTTACCCTATCTGTGGCAATTAAAAGAAACTCCTCAGTTTGAAACCAAAGACAGATTTCTTAGAGAATATATACTTGGGCTGTCTTCTTCTTTATCTTTCCTCAGAAATAAAGGGCTCCTGGCACAGACACCTCCTCTGGACTTTGCAGTCCACAGCTTTAAACCAGGAGAGTGGGTTCTGATAAAAACCTGGAAGGAGTCAAAGCTGCAGCCTGATTGGGAGGGGCCATTCCAGAAACACCTGAGCACAGAAACAGCTGTAAGAATGGCAGAAAGAGGCTGGACTCAATACACCCGAATCAAGGGATCAGTAGAAGCACCTTCTTCTTCCCAGGACCTTGGAGTATGGGAGGCGCAGCCAACTGAAGACCCCATGGTTGTAAGACTGAAAAGAAAACTCAAAATATCTGAATAGGGATTATCCCGTTATAGACTGCTTGAGAGTCCTGCTCAAGAGAATAAAAGACAGGCTTGACTATCCATATATATATATATATATATATATATATATATATATATAAATATATATATATATATATATATATATATATAGTTTTAGAACTGTATTATCTTATGCTGCTGAGTAAGGAGTGGATTGTAGATGAACTAGTGCTTTTAAGTGTGATAGGTGTGACAATAATTTGCTGTTGGAATAAATTCTGGTTCTGGAGGAGGAATAAGTTACGAGATGGGGAAGACCCTATTTTGGTTGTATGGGGTGGGGCTCTTGATGATAATACTAAGAGTAAGTGAGGCTGGTTTTACACTAGCAGGTCCGATAAAGTTTGTGATTAAGGTAAAAGAAAGCTACAAACCCCAGACTTTTCAATTTGAGGCATGTAAATTAATGGAATGTGGAGGTATGGGAAACCAAAGGAAATTAGCTAATGCTGAGAAATATATGTGTGCAAATTTGTTTTGTGCTATATGGAATCATATATGGAGGACCACCGCCCCTGGGGGATGGACAACAAAGGGAGTAAGAAAATGGCATGGATTTGTATCCATAATTAAAGGACCAGTGAAGCAAGATTGTGGCAAGAATGAATGTAATCCTGTAATTTTAACTTTAAAACAAACAGCAACATGGGTAGAAAGACCATGCTAAGGGACGTTTGAAATGAGTATGAATGGTACAGTCTATGGTATGGGAGTGGATGTATCAGGAAAAGATCCAATGGGTTGTTGTTTTCAGTTTCTAGTGGAAAAGGAGGAGAGTGCTAGTATTGGTAGCATAGTAAGGCCAACAGTTAAGTCTTTCAAACCCCCTAACGATGCCACAGTAGTGAAAGTAGTGGAAGTTAAGGATCTGAGACAGACCTTTGAAATTGAAAGAGGGTATGTAGAAACAAATGCCTGGAATTGAATGGATAAAATATACTGTTAAAAGTTTGAAGAAAAGCAATTGCTATGTATGTGCCTCAGGAAGACCAATAGCACAGGTAGCACCTTTCCCTGTGAACTGGAAGACGGATCCGGATGGAATGAAGTGCATGATCTCTTTGAACCAAGAAGCAACTGCCAGGGGAAACAAGAGCTGTAAGTCCCTTGCCCTTCTATTTCCACCCCTAAAGGTGACGGACATGAAAGTGCCGCTGATGTTCTCAGCAGTATATGGGAATCACTCTGCCTGCCTCACCAGACAGGGTGAGAACGATATCAGGTAACCGAAGAGAAGATGAGAGAGTATCAGAAATAATGTTGTCTAGATTAGAAGCTTCATATGAGATTGTATAGTAAGTGTAAAAACACAAAATCGGTATAGAAGAGAAAGGAGGGAATTGTCAGAAATGTTTTAAAAGTTTAATTTGTTGTTCCTTATCGTTCCTCCAGTTCAGTCCTCTACCTCTGGGTTGTCAACCTCCTCCTGCAGCTTGGAGACTGGTACGTCAGAATCATGACATCGCTGGATATAGCCTGCTGATCTCTCTCTCTCCCTCCAGTGTGACCAGTCTCCATGCAGCAGGAGGACGTAGTGAGCCTGATAGGGGCTCCCTGGAGAAACGCATAAGGAGCTTTAGGTGGCTAGCTGATTAGGTTTAGAGGAAATTGGGTTTAAAAAATAAGACACACAGAGCCTGATAATTCTTAGGCTACTCCTACAGGGGTACTATTTCTTTAAGAAGCTTAGTGCAGGGCAGGCCGACTTTCTTATTCCCGGACTGTCAGAGAAAGGTAGGAGAAAAGCAGTCACAGGCTGTTTCTTTCCCTTTTAATTGGGACCATTCTTTACTACAGCGGGCAAAGTTCTCTCCCCCAGGACTTTCGGGGGAGAGCCCTTTGGTGACAGACTGCCTGATCCGGACTGCGATCCCGCGGTCCGGTGGAGACACGGCTTCGTTGCTTCACCTACCACCGTGTTTGCTCCGCAGTCTCTCTACAGCCTCGGGGCCCTCAGCGCAGACCTGGCCGGTCAGCTATAACCGGCGGCAGGCTGCGTTTCAGCTGGGGAAGCTGGTTATGAGCGCGGCATGCTGTTTTCGTGCCTCTTTTTAGTGCCCTGCAGTCCCCAGCAGCCATTTTAAGTGGCGCGGTGCAACCGCGTGGCCGCCGGATGACAGCCCTAGTCTTTAGCGGGCCTTTCATTCTTCACCGCCGGACTCTTCTCGGCCTCGGGGGCTTCACAGACAGTTTGGGGTGAAGGGGGGAGGCCTCCCGCAGTACGGAGGGAACCCTTGCTTCGTCGGCACAGAGCAAGCTGCTGCCCTTAGGTTTTTCTTTCTTTCTTTGATTTCTTTGGTTTGTTTGATTTCTTTTCTTTCTTTCTTTCTCTCTTTCTTTCTTTCTTTCTTTCTTTCCTTGTTGGGACAGGGCAGCTTGGCTCTGGATTTGCCTTAGTATGGCCTCCAGACCGCAGTGCATTGTATGTGGGACGCGAAGGGGTACAGTGGCGGACTCGGGGGTCTGTCGTGGCTGTGCTGCCTTGTCATCCACTGTTGAACAGCAAATGGTGAGTCAGGAGATTCCGGAGGCACAGCGGGAGCCGACGGGAGCGGTGCCTGCGGTTCCTCAGAGCCCGGGGCGTGATGTGCCATCAGAGGAGCTAGATGGCTCGTCAGGGACCCAGGGGGTGTCCCCAGCAGCGGACCGTGCGGAGTTTAGCCAGGAATTTGTTTTGTTGTTGCACCAGGCGTTTTGTCTACGTCGTCAGGGTCGTTTGCCCGGCGCTTTGCCGGTTCCCGGTGTTTCCCAGCCTCTGGAGCCCAGGCCGGGGGTTGGGGTGGAACCGGTGGCGGCCAAGAAGGCGAGGATTCAGGCGTCCACGTCTGAGGAGATGACTTGGAATGTTGAGGAGGATCTTGATTGGGAGCAAGATGAGATGGCTCCCGATCTCGAGGATGGAGAGATTCCGGAGCTGGAGGATCAAGCCAAGATCATTAGATTGTTCCGTAGGGAGGAACTCTCGGCATTAATCGCAGAGGCGCTGCAGGTGTTGAATCTCTCCTCGCCAGTTGCTGTGGAGGAGGAGATTGAAGACCCGGTCATCCAGGCGGTCCGGCAGTCACAGGTAGTGTTCCCAATGCATAGAGTTGTGGAAAAAATGATCCAGGAGGAATGGGATAGGCCGGAAACGGGTCTGCGTGGCATACGGACCATGAATAGGCTCTATCCCTTGGCTGAGAAGGATCGGGATCAATTTAAGGCTCCACGGGTAGACGCAGTGGTTTCGGCCGTTACCAAGAAGACTACCATCCCGGTGGAGGGTAGTGCAGCTTTAAAGGATTCCCAGGATAGGAAAGTGGATAGTTTATTGAAACAGACCTTTGAAGCGGATTCGCTGTTGCTTCAAGCTTCCATTTGTGGAGCTTGGGTGGCCAGAGCATGTTTGCGTTGGGTGCAACGGCTGAGGCAGTCCGCAGACTTGGATCTGGAGGGGCTCAAGCAGCTGGATCGTCTAGAGTCCAGAACGGCCTATCTTGCTGACGTGCACTATGACTTGATCAGGGCCCTAGCTAATAGTACGGCGTCCGTGGTGGCTGCTTGCCGCTCGGTGTGGTTGTGGAATTGGGCGGCGGATGGTTCCTCGAAGTCTCGCCTTGGCAAACTGCCTTTTAAGGGCGGTCTACTTTTTGGAGACGATCTGGACAAGTTAGTAAAGGATCTCGTGGACTCCAAAGGGGGTAGGCTTCCTGAGGATAAGCCGAAGCAAGGCAAGCTGAATCAAGCTTATAGAGGTCAGTTTCGGGACTTCCGCAGATTTCGTTCCTCACGCTTCACCTCTTCACAGAGGGGTCGGTTCCCGGTTCGTGCGCAGGGGTTTCGCGGTTTCCGAGGAGCTAGTAGAGGTTTCGCATCCGGCGGTTCACCCGCAGCTCGCAAGGCGCAATGAGATAGGGGGGGTCCCGCCAGGGGGGCCTCCCATAGGGTGACGTCTCCGGGAGTTCCTTCCGGCTTGGACCCTTATCACCTCCGACCGCTGGGTGTTGGAGATAATTCAGCAGGGCTATGCGCTCGAGCTGGATCATCCTGTGCGGGATTCCTTCGTCATGTCCCCTTGCAGGAGCACTTCAAAGATCGTGGCCATTCGCAGTACCTTAGATCGCCTTCTTCAGTTAGGGGCGGTGATCGAGGTGCCCAAAGCAGAGTACGGCACAGGTCGGTACTCCATTTATTTCATGGTGCCAAAGAAGGGCGGAACGTTAAGGCCCATTTTAGACCTGAAAGCAGTCAATTGTTGCCTCAGAGTACCACACTTTCGGATGGAAACCTTGCGATCCGTCATTGTGGCAGTGCGCCAAGGGGAGTATTTAACGTCTCTCGACCTTACAGAGGTGTACTTGCACATACCTATTCGCTCAGCCCCTCAGAAATTTCTGCGGTTCGCTTTCTTTTGGGGTCATTATCGGTTCCAAGCGTTGCCCTTTGGCTTGGCGACGGCGCCGCGAACCTTCACAAAAATTATGGTGGTGGTGGCGGTGGCGTTGCGCAAGGAAGGCATCCTGGTACATCTGTATCTCGACGATTGGTTGATTAATGCCAAGTCCGAATCGGAGAGCGTTCGCGTCATGGCCAGAGTGGTAGAGTTCTTACAGAGTCTGGGTTGGGTGGTCAATCCAGCCAAGAGTCGTCTGTAGCCTTCTCAGGACATAGAATACATAGGGGTGCACTTTGACACTCGGCAGGGCTTCGTGTTCCTACCACAGAGCCGTGCCCAGGCACTCAGGTCTCTGGTCCGGAAGTTCCGGTCGGTCATGGCTCCGTCGGCATGGTCTTACTTGCAGGTGTTGGGAACAATGGCGGCGACCTTGGAGGTGGTGCCGTGGGCCAGGTTTCATATGCGTCCGTTACAAAGGGCACTTCTACGGCGTTGGTCGCATCAGAACGATTCCTTCAGCAAGCGTCTGCTGTGCCCTTGGAAGGTCCGACGGTCACTCTGGTGGTGGCTGCAGGAGTCTTCCTTGGCGGCCGGCATGCCCCTAGAACAACCACAGTGGCTCCCATTATTGACGGATGCCAGTCTGACGGGGTGGGGTGCCCACTGCCAGAACAGGTTTGCGCAGGGAGTTTGGGCGCCCCAAGAGAGGTCTTGGTCAATAAATTGGTTGGAGCTTCGGGCAATGATGCGAGCGCTACAAGTGTTCGAGGACTTGGTCCTGGGCTGTCCGGTTCGGGTACTGTCGGACAATTCGGCGATGGTGACATACATAAACCGCCAAGGCGGCACGGGAAGTTCTGCAATGGAGGAGGAAGTGGATCTGTTACTCGTGTGGGTAGAAAGGCGATTGATGGCATTTTCGGCAGCGCACATAGCGGGAAAGGAGAATGTCCAGGCGGATTTTCTCAGCAGAGTGCAGGTAGATGCGGGGGAGTGGGAGCTTCATCCCGATGTGTTTGCACTGATAGTGAGTCACTACGGAATGCCGGTAATGGATTTGATGGCGACCTTTCAGTCGGCGAAAGTCGGACGGTTTTTCAGCAGAAGGAGAGAGCGCATGTCCGAGGGCATCAACGCGCTGTTGCAGCAGTGGCCAGCCTCGGGACTCCTGTACATCTTCCCTCCGTGGGCGTTAATAGGCCAAGTGGTTCAGAGAATCGGGGCTCACCCGGGAAGGGTGCTCCTCGTGGCGCCAGACTGGCTGCGACATCCGTGGTATGCGGATCTCGTGCGTCTCTTAGATGGCACACTGTGGCGGTTGCCGATAAGGGCGGATCTGTTGCTTCAGGGTCTGCTTTTCATGCCCCAAGTGGATTGGTTCTCGCTTACGGTATGGCCATTGAAAGGGCCCGGTTGAAGAAAAAAGGTTATTCGGTGGCGGTAGTATCTACGCTGCTTCGGGCGAGGAAGCAGTCCACCTCTTTATCATATGTGCGGATATGGCGTGTCTTTGAGGATTGGTGCTCCCGACATCAACTTCGGGCGGCGACGGTGGGCATGCCTTCTATCTTAGAGTTTCTGCAGGATGGTTTTGAGAAAGGCCTGGCGGCTAGTTCTTTGCGCGTTCAGTTGGCAGCTCTCGCCTGTTTCCGCGGTAAGGTGCAGGGGCGGTCATTAAGTACGCACCCAGATGTGATCCGTTTCTTGAAGGCAGTTTCCCGGTTGCGGCCATCGCGCAGGGTGGTGGTCCCGCCTTGGGATCTCAATCTTGTGTTGATGGCGTTATCGGGGTCTCCATTTGAGCCGTTGCATCGAGCTTCAGTGAAAGATTTAACTTTGAAGACAGTTTTTCTAGTGGCGATCTGTTCGGCTAAGCGCGTTTCAGAGTTGCAAGCCTTTTCGTGTAGGGAACCGTACTTGTCATTTTCAAGGGAAAAAGTGGTGCTGCGTCCAGTTCCTTCCTTTCTACCTAAGGTAGTGTCTCCCTTTCATTTGAACCAAGTGGTGTGTCTACCTGTTCTCGGTTCTTTGGAGGGTGCCGATCGTGATCGGGGGTTACGTCGGTTGGATGTTAAAAGATCATTGCGACGGTATTTGCAGGCTACAGAGGCGTTTCGCAAATCGGATCATTTGTTTGTACTGTTTGGAGGTGTCCGCAAAGGAGAGGCGGCATCTAAGGCTTCGATTGCCCGGTGGCTCCGAGAGGCTATAGCATCCGCTTATCTGCTTCAAGGTCGGTCAGTGCCGGAGGGCTTGCGAGCGCATTCCACCAGAGCGCAGGCCTGTTCCCGGGTGGAGCGCAGTTTGGTGCCACCAGGGGAGATCTGTCGAGCGGCGACATGGTCGTCTCTTCATACTTTCACTAAGCATTACCGTCTAGATCTAGCGGCGGCTGTGGATGCTCGGTTCGGTTCGGCGGTATTGCGAGCCGGATGGCGGGGTCCCTCCCATGATGACTGCTCTGGTACATCCCATAGGTAGAGGACTGAACTGGAGGAACGATAAGGAAATGATAATTACACTTACCTGGTAATTGTAGTTCCTTGAGTGACGACAGTTCAGTCCTCCATCCCTCCCAGTTTTTTCCACAGGCGGAGTGCTAAAGTGAGTCCGTTCTTACAGGTAGGTGTAATTCGCTGTGCTTCATTTTTCTTTTCACTTTTTGATGCTCCGTAGTTTATCTGGCAGTAACGGAGTATGAAAGTCTAGCCAACTATTGTAGTATTTAACCCTTATGGGCTAGTTAAGTTTAGAATTTGGTTATTGATGTTAGCTACTTATTTGTTGCTCCTTTGAATCTGCTTTGTTAATAGTTCACACTGGAGGGAGAGAGAAAGATCAGCAGGCTATATCCAGTGATGTCATGATTCTGACGTACCAGTCTCCAAGCTGCAGGAGGAGGTTGACAACCCAAAGGTAGAGGACTGAACTGTCGTCACTCAAGGAACCACAATTACCAGGTAAGTGTAATTATCATTTTTTACAAAATATATGTAGAACTCAAAGTAGAAATAGAAATCTATAGGATGCTATTTGCTTACCACAATACATTGGCTCACATGTTAATGTTTTGTACCTGGTAAAAAAAAAAACATTTTCTTTTGGTCTTGCAAATTTTAGGTCCGTCCCCCCCCACACACACACACACTAGCTTCTAGGCTATAGCACATAAGTAATAATAAGTAGAATTAAAAGTTCAAGGACAGAAGGAACACTGAGTCATGTTGATAAAGAATTTTTTTCAAAGGACCTGGAAAATGAGAAACGAAACTTAAGGCAAGTTAAAGGAATATGAAAGTTAAGATCCTAGGCAGCGAGAAAGGGGGATTTCAGAGAAATCATGTGACCGGTCATATAACCCAAAAAAGGAATAAGGTAAATAAGGGAAGAGGGGTAAAAGGGGCAAGGATTAAGAGAAGTAAACAGAGGCAGAGATTCACATGACCTGAATAAAGATCACTAATAGGTAGGAGATTAGTAGTACCTGCACCATAGGGGAGGAATTTGTAGGAGAAATGGATGTAATAAATATGGAACTGTTTGTATGTAAAGTGTGCTCACTTATCAAAAAAAATATGATATTTGGACACCCCTTCTTGCAAGATTGAAAAATAAATAAAGAGAAACTTTGGTTTCACTGAGGTATCTGTTATTGTGACAAAAATTATTATTATTATTGTTTATTACAATAGTAATCCAGCATTCTAATGTGTGGTTTATTGAATTGAAATCTAAGTCTCCTTGGTTCTTTGGGATCTATAGCATGTCTCTCCCTGTTTCCAATATCCTCTTTTTTCCTTCCTGCTTCCTTCTGGCTTGATTTTTACCCTGAAAAAACATAGCCTGAGTGAGTCAGCAGATATTTATTTAATTTTAAGGTGGATCACTGTTCTGCCCCACAGCTTTTTTATAGATCTTTATATTCAATTTGTATTCTATTGACAGCCTGTAAACTAAAACATGCTGCTTCCTGTTATGGGCCTGTAAGCCTTTCTTCTTTAGGTTAAATGTTGTATGTGACCCTTTCCCTCCAATCTCCTTGAGACTTGCCTGGCTTCATGCCTCAGTCCAAGGTACAAACTTCAACACTTTTGGTTGATTCCAGAGATACTAGCTCTTTTGGGTATTCCTTTGTACCCTTCCCTCTAGTGCAAAAATCTTGGGCCTAGAAAGCAAACATGCCATAGCCTTTTCTCCCTCTCCACACTCTGGAATCCACATAATTTTTTCACCAGTCTTTCAGCATCCAGTCACAGTCATTTCAGCTAATTCAGCATCAAAAGCAGACGGTCTTTCAACATCCATCAGTAAGTTAATTCAATATCCACTTCACTCCAGTCAGCAATTACACAACTGAAGTAGCAACATCGGCAAGTAGGACAACCCCTTTGGCCTCACTTCCCTTAATAACGCAATACTCATGACACAAAGGTAATTGAAATAAGCATGGTCACAGCTTTATCAAAATGCAGGATAATATTAAACAATGAGGGAGGAGCATCCGCCTGTCACCCAAACCAAATTTGCATGATTGTTCCCAACAAGCCACAGGGGTGTCTAATGCTGGCTACTCTCTAGGGTTGTGGTTCCAGCCTACCTTGCCATGCTAAGATAGGCTGAACTTCCATGTTCGCTGCCACATATCTGGTATGACCACTAAAAAGCTTTCCATGGTGCTAACTACTGCCTTGGTGGAGACTTGCAGTTCACCCCACATTGCTACCAGCTAGGGTGCCCTGCCTCTTGACTGCCATTGTGCATCTGCCACATCATTTGGCTTGAATAACTGTCACAGACACAGAAAAGTGTAACTTACTCCAGATCCCCCTCCGGAGGATCCATGCCCCCCTTGACACTCGTCGTGCTTGTGTAGAATGCACCTCAACTGCCATTAGTGTCTCTTGAGTGTCATAGAGATACAGGTCCAATCCAGTATCGGAGAAGGTAATCAAGTCATCTCTGAAGTTGCCTGAGATGGCAAGGTGTGCCCATCCATGTTGGATTTGCCAGTCATCTGCCTCAATTATGATGCGGCTGATCAGCTGATTGATTTTTTTTAATCCTCTTTTCTACAGTTTTGTTTCTGTCTTTTTCATGCATGGGATTAGACTTGACCATTTTTGTTTACTTCCTGTTCCCCTGACATTCACACTTCACCCCTGCATCACTGTTTTGCTACTGTTCTCCACTGTTTTACAGAGCACTGCCTGTTCCTTATCATCTCCAAGTGTGAATCTATTTACTTCTCTTCCCCTGGTTTGCATCAGCCACTCCACCTATTGTTATTACCTTTTTTTCCATTCCCTTTTCTGATTCTGTTAATAACATTTTGGGCATAACCATTGCTTCTACCCTTACTTTTAAGTCCCAGATTAGCTTGGTTGCTAAGAGCTCATTTCTGCCTTATGCTGCATCTAGTGTCCAATTGCTGCTCATCATCTTGCAGCTTAAACTTCTGATGATCCCTTTTGTCCTCTCTAGACTGGACTATTGTAATGTTCTTTATAGCAGTCTTCCTTAGTATTCCATTCATTGCTTCTAGTTGATTCAATCGATGGCTGCCAAGATTATCTTTAGGGCTCACTACTCAGATCATGCTACCCTACTACTCAATCAGTCTTCATTGACTCCCCATCTCTGCTTGCCTCCACTATAAAATCTTGACTCTCGTTCCTTGAGCATAATACTTCTTTATTCTCCTCTATCTGACTTCCTTAATATCAGCTTATCCTCCCTTATGCTCCCTCTATTCCTCTCATGCCTCTCTCCTGGCCACCCCTCCACTTATCATGATCTGCTTGGTGATCTCTCACTGCTCCTCCTTCTCCTATCTGGGACCTCACCTCTGGAATTCCCTCCCTCTGGCCTCCATCAAGCATCCTCTTATCCCAGATTCAAGAAAAGTCTGAAGACCTGGCTTTCCCAGTGTGTGTGTTCTCCCTTCCTTCTCCTAGCTGACCTCTCCTCTTTCCTACACTCAACTCCTGCATGACTTCTGCTGACCTTCCTGCCCATACTTCCTTCAAAGATCATTTTATTCCTTCCCCCTTCCACACTTTTTCAGCTCCCTTTTTCTCTCTGTTCTTGTTTCTCCCCCACCCCCTTTCCCCAGGTGACAAATTGCAAACTGCTTTGATAGCTTTGTAGTCTTTTCGTGGTATATCAAGCTTCTGCAAATAAATAAATTGAATGGTCATTTGAAGGAGAGGTAAATTACATGAATTTTTGTTGATTGTTGAAGATATGCCTACTTAATTGGTACTTTGATATGTGTTAAGAGAAAGGACTGAGGAAGGAAATTGAATGTGATAGCCATTTTTTGGAAGAATTTTTTAATTGTTTGGTTTGTATAGTTTAGTTATTGTGTGATTGTATGTTTTATTGTTTTGATGTGGTACGTAAGCTACTTAGTACATCCTATTGGTCGAAAAGGCAGCCTATAAATTTATAAATTAAATTAGATTAAAATTTAAACCTAAGTATTTACACCTAATCCAAGGCACATAAATCATCTAATCAATAACTGGACGTAGGATTTGGAGAAGAATAAAGGAGGCAATTATGCTAATTTCTGTGGCACTAGGAAGCTCCTCAGAAATTCCAAACTGAGTCATTGGGCTGCCTTTCGACCTCCTGTTTTGTAAAATCTGGCATTTATATGTGTAAGTGGTGGCAAAATCATCACTTGGCACATTCATGTGTAAGTTCTGGCACTAACACATTCAAAGCCCCGAGCTCTATTTTGGACCATCATTTCTTTATAAAATGGCTGTTCTCACTGGATGTGCTGCAAAATACATTGTCTTTCCCATGACCTTATAGGTATTTTATGAAAGGCTCAAGGTTCAGTGACCCTTTGTAAAATACTCTACAAAATGGGAACATCCAGATTTGGATATTTCTGTTCCTACTTAGATGCCATATCGGGCTTATAGTACATATCTATGTAAATTCAGAAAGATGCATGTTGCAGAAGCCATTTTAGTCTTCATATTCTTTTCAGTGAAATGAGACATCATTCAGCTAAATAAAAAAGGATTTAGTAATTTATATGATAAGGAGAGGTTGAAATTTTATACAACAAAGCTGTCAAATTCTGCTATGAGCTATCGATGATGGATTGCAATGCTTCTGTGGGAACTAAGATGAGGCAGTCTGCCTTAAAAACAACATTTAGTTAAGCATGCAGTGCTGTGTTGTCATCAGAGTAAATACATTTTCAGCTGAGCAAAATATGGACAAGAAGGGGTACAGCTCCAAGATTGGAAGGAGCAGTATCTGACAAGATGATGTCAAGTCATATTTGAAGGGAATATAACAGGCTGCCTAATTTGCATGGCAGGTATGTGCAGAAGTTACATTGATTTAAGAATATGAAATGCACATGAAAATGCATCTGTAATACATCTAAAAATCAGGGATTTGAGAAGGGTAAGTATACTAAAATCTGCTTCGTACTTTTTCTTAGAATATTCTTAGAATAACTTATGCATATCATGTCAAGTACTTCTCCTTCCGATCTTGGAGTTGTGCTCTTTCTGGATGTAAATATACTCACCTTGATAACAGCACTGCACTGCATGCTTTAATGTGCTATGCTTGTGTCTTTCTAGAGATATATT
Organism: Ichthyophis bannanicus; assembly: GCA_033557465.1. Classification (NCBI taxonomy): domain Eukaryota; kingdom Metazoa; phylum Chordata; class Amphibia; order Gymnophiona; family Ichthyophiidae; genus Ichthyophis; species Ichthyophis bannanicus. Next base: position 924,154,424 of record CM066031.1, on the reverse strand, counting down.
CCATAGTCATACTTTCTATTTGAAAATTACCCCATAGAAACTACATGCACACATTTACACCTGTTCTTTGGCACACAGAAATTTCCTGCTTTATTTTATTTAAATAAGTGCTTATTTCATAAGGTATGCATGTAAGACTAACTCTACCCTAACTGCACCCCGGGACCACCTCCACTCAAGTTAGATAAACTTATGCGCATGCAGAGTGTATGCACAAACAGTACATTGAGATACATATTCTTTGGACAATTTTATAAAAGGCTGTTTCAGGGCATAAAACACAGTTTTACCCATAAAACTGCCCTGCATATTCTTCCCAGTGACCTCTGAGATGATTCCCAGGTCAATCCCGATCCACTCAGGCTTCTGCTCCTGATACCCAGGGTTCCATCCAGTTGCTTGTCAGGTGCTGGGGAGGTTTGCAGCTCATCCACATATTCCTCCCAGTGTCCTCCGGGTAACTCCCAGATTCACCTGACCTACTCGAGCTTCCACTCCTGCTACCATGGGCTCCATTCAACTGCTTGCTAGGAGGTGGGTACCATATCATATCTCCTCAGGTTTGTATTTTCTCTATTTCCTATGGCTCCACTGCACATTGTCTTCTTGATATTAAGCCTTCCCATCCTTTTTCCCCTTCTTCAAATCTCAAGATCACACTACCCATTCTCTACTTTCTTCATTTCACCATCCATTTTGTCTTCTACCCTCTGCTCTTCAGCTTCAATGTTTTCTTCCTCTCCATTCACTCTGAGAGCATCTCATTCCTGTCACTGCCATGCCTCTTCTCTTTTCCATATATGTTCTGCTCTTTCACTACTTCTCAGCTGGGGATACAAATCCCAATCCTAGCCCTCCAAGGCAATAGTTACCACACTTTTCAGATAAAACCACAACTCCTCCAGTCTTTTCACATTCTTCTCTTCCTCCTTCTTCTCTCCCTTTCTCATGTGCCCTGTGGAATGTCCACTTTTTCTCCAAAAAATTTACCTACATTCGTGACCACGTTATCTCTGATGCACTGCGTCTTCTTGCTCTGAGCCTTGGTTTTTCCCTGAAGACTCTGCTTCAGCTGCTGCACTCAATCATGGAGGTTACTTTTTCTTCCACATACCTCACTCTATTGGTTATGGCAGGGTGTTGGACTGCTACTCTCTCCTTCCTGTAGGTTTCAACCCCTTATTCTGCCTTAGTCTCGCTCCTTTTCTTCTTTGAAGTCCACTTCATCCACCTATTCACCACTGCTTCACCGAGTAGCTATCATTTATCAACACCTGAAAAATCCTCCTCATCCTTTATCATTGACTGACTCCTGGCTTTTCTTCTTTTTTGAACCATCTTCCCCTTCCCTCATTCTTAGAAACCCCTCTGATACTTATGCCTCAAAGCTTCTTGTTTTAACCTCCCCATTTAATCTCCAGCTATGTTTTACCACTCCTATTGACCAGCATGACCACTGCCTAAACCTTGTCTTTTTCTCCAGATACTCACTCTCAAACTTCTTTTTCTATGTTTCTATAAAGGAAAAAAGGGGACTGTTGTAGTTGTTGATATGGAAGGACAGACTAGATAGGCCATGTGGTCTTTTTCTGTCATCATTTTTGCATGTTTTTCTATGTTTCTCCAGCTCAGTTATTCCCCTGTCTATCCATCATCTGTTAATTTTCACACTTACTGTAACTACCATCCTGCACTGTTTTGTCCAATGTTTAGGAATCTTCAGACTATTGATCCTTCCACTCTCTCCATCTCTGTCTCATCTTTTGTCTCATAATTTAGTATGGTCGAATTGCAGATTTATATTTCTCTGAACCCAATTAGCTCAAGGCATATTGCAAACAAATGATCAAAGTTATCTATCAAATATAGGCAATCATCATAATAAAATATCAATCAAGTAAAAATAACATGAAAACCTAATTGAAGTATTTATAAAATAACCAAGTTTAAATTATTTTTAATGGCATTTCACATAATCATTCTCAATTCTCATTTCTGATGGAAGTACAGTGCATTGCAAAAGTATTCATCCCTTCTGTTTGTCCTGTTTTGTCGCATTACAGCCTGAAATTAAAATGGAGTTCTGGGGGTTAGCACCATGTGATATACACGACATGCCTATGACTTTGAAGGTGCAAAATATCCTTTATTGTGACACAAACAATAATTAAGACAAAAAAACCCTGAAAGCTGGAGTGTGGACATGTATCCACCTCTCAAAGTCAATACATTGTAGAGCCATCTTTTGCTGCAATGGTAGCTGCAAGTCTCTTGGGGCATGTCTCTATTAGCTTAGTACATCTAGCCACTGGGATTTTCATTCATTCCTTAAGGCAAAACTGCTCCAACTCCTTCAAGTTAGAGGGTTTGTATTGGTGTACAGCAGTCTTCAAGTAGGCACATATTCTCAATTGGATTGAGGTTTGGGTTTTGGCTAGGCCATTCCAAGACATTTAAATGTTTCCCTTTAAACCAGCTTTAACAGGATGTTTAGGGTCATTATCCTGCTGGAAGGTGAACCTTTATTCCAGTCTCAAATCTATGGCAGACTGAAACAAATTTTCCTCAAGAATTGCCCTGTTTTTAGTGCCATCCATCGTTCCTTCAATCTTGGCCAGTTTTCCTGTCCCTACCAATGAAAAACATCCCCACAGTATGATGCTGCCACTACCATGTTTCACTGTGGGAATGGTGTTCTGTACTCTATTGCAGATTTTGGTATCATCTGCAAAGTACTTATTTGACAGCTCTTCTGCAATATCACTTACAAAAATGTTGAAAAGAATCAGACTAAGGACATATTCCTGTGGCACGCCATTGGTAATCTTCTTATCCTCAGAATGAACTTCATTTACCAGAATCCTTTATAATCTACTCAGTCACTTTAGGTTCCATCCCTAGGGTGCTCAATTTATTTATAAGTTACCTGTGTGGAACAATGTTGAAGGCTTTACTGAAATCTAAGCACACCAGTACTCAGAAGTAGTAGCAGTAGTACCTCCATTAGGAGTGGAGAGGCAAAAACATGCGAGGAACAGGATGAACCAGAGCTCAAGCACCCCAAAGTTGCAGAATCAGTGAACACAAGGAAGTGAAAGGTAGTGGTGGTTGGAGATTCTCTTCTAAGGGGTACTTAGGCATCCATCTACCAACCAAATTTGATGTACCAGGAGGTGTGCTGTCTGCCAAGTGCCATAATCCGAGATGTTATGGAGTGTTTCATCAAGCCTACTGACTATTCTCCAATGCTGGTTATCCATGTCAACACAAACAATACTGCTAGGTATCAAACATATCAAGTGTGACTTCATGGCTTTGGAAGAGAGAGTGAAACAGATAGATAATGATCTCCTCAATCCTCCCTGTTGTGGGTAAAGGCTGAGGCAGAGATGCTCGCATCCTGGAGATGAATGCATGGCTGTATGGATGGTGTCATCAGGAGTGTTTTAATTTCCTGGACCATACAATGATTTTTCAAGGGCTACAGAGCATAGATGGTGTCCACCTATTCAAGAAGGGTCAAAGTGTCTTCAATAGGAAAGCATCTAACCTAATAACCAGAGCTTTAAACTAGATTAGTTGGGAATGGGTGAAGAAAGCCCCTAGCTATGTGAAAGCTCTCAGGTAAGTAAAACATTAAATGTGTCTGTAGAAATGGGAAAAAGGGGCAACATCTAGAAAGCAGTATACATTAAAGTACGTAGTATTGGAAATAAGATTCCAGATGTAGAGGCTTTACTGAAAGAAGCTGACTTGGATTTACTGGAGGTTACAGAGACATGGTTCATGGAGAACTATGACTGGGATGTAATTATACTGTGCTATAATTTATTCAGGAAGGATAGGGGAAGAAGAAGGGGAAGAAGAGGGGCACTATATATAGAAAATATAAAAAATTACAGAATTACAGGGTTTATGTGGGAAGGAAGAGGTACTGTGGGTTAAACTGGAAAAAGGGAATGGATCATTCATTTGCATTGGTATGATATTCAGACCTCCTTCACAGGCCAAAGAACTCAACAGAGATTTAATTGAAGATATTTGCAGTATTGCTATGGAAGCCAAAGTGTTGCTGATAAGTGATTTTAATATACTGGATATTGATTGGCACATCCCTGCTGCTGTATCATCTAGAAGTAAGGAGACTGTGGATCCTTTACAAGGAGAACTAGTCCAGCAATTGGTAACAGAATCCACATTTGAGGGGGGTCATACTGGACCTGGTGCTTACCAATGAGGAGAGTGTTTTTGATGTTCTAGTGTGTGATCATCTCACAACCGGTGATCACCATATGGTGTGGTTCAGACTAGAGCTGATAAAGTTCATTCAAACGTGAAGGTCCTAGACTTCAGGAAAACTAACATTGCCAAGATAAGACAATATCTGAAGGGGTTGTTAGTGGGATAGGAACAGCTGGGTGATATAGAAAAGAAATGGGCAAAACTGAAAGGGGATATTTTAAGGGCAACAAACCTTTTTGTTAAAAAAGTAAATAAATGTTAAAGTCAAAGGAGGCCAATATGGTTCTCAAAACAAGTAGCTGAAAAGGTGAATAAAAAGAGGATGGCCTTCATAAAATAAAAGAGATCACAGAGAGAGGAAAACAAGCAGCAATATTTAGAAAAGCTAAGAGAAGCTAGGAAAGGAGTCGAGAAAGCAAAGATAGAAATGGAATAAAAAATAGCCAACACAGTAAAATGGGGGGACAAAACATTTTACAGATATCATAGTAAGAGGAGGAAGTGCAAAAGTGATATTGTCAGTCTGCAGAGTGAAGGGGAGGAATATGTAGTAGCTAATGATGATAAAGCAGAATTGCTTAACAAATATTTCTGTTCTGTGTTCACAGGTGAAAGGCCAGGAGCAGGATCTCAGAAAACACCCACAAATAGGAACAGATCTTGAATGATTGTCAGAAGACTGTGTTTGTGAGAAGCTAGTTCAACTAAAAGTAGACAAAGCGATGGGGCCAGATGGGATCGATCTAAGAGTATTGTAGGAACTTAGGGAAGTTCTACTGGCTCCACTGCCTGGCCTTTCAATGCTTCTTTAGAGTTGGGAGAGGTCCCAAAGGACTGAAGAAGGGCACGTGTGGTCCCTTTACCCAAAAGCGGAAGAAATAATAAAGTTGGAAACTCCAGACCAGTTAGTCTGACCTCTGTGGGGAGTAATTTAATGGAAACGCTGCTAGAACAGAGGATAGTGAGATCTCTGGGATCCAATGGATTGCAGAATCTCAGACAGTATGATTTTACTAGAGGCAGGTCTTGTCAAACACATCTAATTCATTTCTTGCATTGGGCGACCAGAAAGTTGGACTGAGGAAGAGCCCTAGATGTAGTGTACTTTTGTAAAGCCTTTGACACTGTTCAGCACAGGTGACTTATAAGTAAATTGAGCATGCAAAGGATGGACCCTAAAGTGAATGACTGGGTTATAAATTAGTTGAGTGGAAAGTGACAAAGGGTATAGGTAAATGGAGATCTCTCTGAGGAGAAGAATGCTACCAGTGTTGTGCCACAAGGATCTCTCCGGGTCCGATTCTTTTTAATATTTTTGTAAGTGATATTGTGGACAGGCTGTTGGGTAAAATTTGCCTCTTTGCAAATGATATCAAAATCTGCAATAGAGACACTGAGGAAGGAGTAGATTTATTTATTTATTGTGCTACTTTTATAGACTACTTTATCTGAGAGTCAAAGCAGTGTACAGATAAGCGAACTTTAAAATGTTTACATAGAACATGGAAGATTTGAACTTGGAAGGTTAACATTAAACTTAAAAATTAATACAATGAATTATAGAACTAAGTACAACTAAATAATATATAAATGTAATGAAGCACAAGGTAACATGAGGAAGGATCTATCGAAGCTTGAAGAATGTTTGAAAATTTGGCAGCTGAGATTTAACACTAAAAAATGCAGGGCCATGCATTTGGGCTGCAAAAATCCAAGGGAGCAGTACAATATAGGAGGTGAAATACTTCTGTCCGCGAAAGAAGAGTGGAACATGGGCGTGATTGTTTCTGATGATCTTAAATGGCTAAACAAGTAGAAAAGGCAATGGCAAAAGCCAGAAGGCTGCTTGGGTCCCTAGGGAGAGGAATAGCCAGCAAGAAGAAGGAAGTGATAATGCCTCTGTATAAATCTTTGGTGCGACCACATTTGGAATATTTATTTATTTATTTATTTAATGGTATTTATATACCGCCTTATCCTTCAATCAAAGCGGTCACAACACAAGTGGGGGATACATTTAACACATGGGGATTTTGAGACACACACACTAATACTTACAGGGAACATGGGCAATGGAGGGTTAAGTGGCTTGCCCAAGACCACAAGGAGCATCTGTGGGACTAGAAACCCCAGTCCTTCCAGCCCAAGGTTGCTGTCCTCTAGTGGGATTTGAACCGCCGACCTTCCGGCCTGAAGTACCTTGTCCCAACCACTAGGCTACTCCTGCAATTCTGGAGACCATACCTTCAAAAGGACATAAATAGGGTGGAGTCGGTGCAGAGGATGGAGTATGAAGTTACAAGTCTATTTAAGGTTTTTGAAATGTGATGTTACTGTTTACAATTGAAAGTTTTTTGTATAAGTTATTGTTTAAAATTGAAGTTCTTTATATAAGTTAATGTTAATTTAAACCACCTTGATTAAATGAAAAGGCGGGATAGAAATACTGTTAAATAAATAAATAAATAAATAAATACCAAATAGTCAGTGGGCTGGAAATTAAAATATTGTAAATTATAAGCCAAAATATTAAAAGCAAGATGTTTTGTTGTGCCACATTTATTGATAATGTTATAAAAGGATTGCCCTGCATTTCTGATTTTGCTATGGCAGTTTTTCTTAGTGAAAGCACTTTAGTAACTTTTTGAGGCATGTGCCCAGACAATTTTTTTTTTAAAGTTAGATCCATTGCGAGGTCACAATCTTGCCCAGCTGCACCCCATGGGCATGACTAATCCACCCTCACCCCTACCTCTTACTTTACAATCCTCATCGCTTATCTCTACTATGCCACCCGGTCTCATTCCCTCATTCTCTACTGCCCTTTCGCTCTAAGAATTTGATTCATGCTAGAATAATGAAGACTCTGATTCAGAGAATAATGCAAGCACATTTTTTATTTTCTTTGCTGTTGTTAAGTGCCGTCGAGTCGATGTTGACTCAAGGAGACGCTCTGGATAGTAGTACTAAACTGTGTTCGGTCTTCAGTCAGGTGGCTCGTTGTTGACAGACTGGCACCCATAGGTGTTGTTATTGTATTGGTCCATCTCATTGCTGGCCTTCCTCTTTTGCATTGATCTTCTACCTTTCCAAGCATGATGCCTTTCTCTAATGATCTCTCTCTTTACATGATGTGTTCAAATTACGAAAGTCGAAGTCTTGACATCTGAGTTTCTAAAGAAAGCTTATAGTAGGTTTGATCTCCTCTAGTACTGACTGGTTTGTTCTTTGAGCAGTCCATGGTATACACAGTATTCATTGCCAGCATCATAATTCAAAGGCATCAATTTTCTTCCTGTCTTTCACTGTCCAACTTTCACATTCTTATGATGTTATTGAAAATATCATGGCTTGAACAAGCCAAATCTTTGTATGGAGAAAGACATTTCTGCTCTTGAGAATCTTGTCTAGATCCTTCATAGTCATTCTTGACTGCTTGTTGCTTCTTTATCGATAGTTGATTCAAGTAGGTTAAAGTTATCCACTATTTCAATTTCTTCTGCATCACCAATGAACATATTAATTTTGCCAGTTGTCAGGACCTTTGTCTTCTTTACATTAAGATGCAAGCCCATTTTAAGACTATGGGCTCGATATTCAAAGGCCCTTACACAGATAACTTCCTTAGTTACCCATGTAAGGGCCTTATCCGGGATATTCAAAGAGCACCTACACAGGTAGTGCCCTTCAAATATCCCGGCTAAGTTCCTTATGTGCCCAGATGCTATCTGCAAAGCATCAGGGCATGTTAGGGGCATTCTGGGGATGGAGGAAAGGACTACATGGGTAGCAGTAATTTTTGTTGCTACCCACTTAGCCCTCTGCACCTTAAAAATAGGCGAGAAAAAACCTCGCCTATCTTTAAGATGCAGAGACTATGCGAGTAGCAAAGAAAATCTCTACTACCCATGTAGCCTCTACGGCTGCTGGGGCATCTGGGCTAACCTGGATATTCACTTTTGTCAGCGTGGAAGTGAATATCCTGGTTAGGGGGGTCAGTGGGCAGGTTATGTGCTGCCATGGCGCATAGCATGCTCAACTCAATATCAGGCCCTATGTTCCTTGATCTTGAGAAGCAAATGTTTCAGATCATCTTCGCTTTCAGCCAGTAAAGTGGTATCATCAGCATAGGGAAGGTTGTTGAGTCTCCCACCAATCTTCACACCTCTGTTGTCTTCATACAGTCCTGCTTCTCTGATGATTTGCTCTTCATATAAATTAAACAGGTAGGGGGAATGTATGCAGCCTTGTTGTACACCTTTGCTGATTTGAAACCATTCTGCTTCTCCTTGTTCCATTCAAAATATTGCTTCTTGAGTAATGTAAAAGTTATGCAAGAGAACAATTAGGTCTTCTGGTAATCCCATGCTTCTTAATGTGGCCCAGAGTTTCTCATGGTTTACTTAGTCAAAAGCCTTGTTTTAGTCAATTAAACACATATAGATATCCTTTTGGTATTCTTTAGTATTTTCAAGGATCCATCTCACATCCGCAATGATGTCTCTTGTTTCTCATCCTTTCCTGAAACCTGCTTGCACTTCAGGTAGTTCTCATTCCAGGTATGGTTATAGTCTCTGCTGAATAATCTTCAGTAGAATCCTGCTGGCATGTGGGATCAGAGCAATTGTGCGATAATTTCCACATTCAGTTGGATCACCTTTCTTTAGTATTGGTACAAACACAGATCTTTTACAGTCAGTTGGCCATGATGTTGTCTTCAAAATTTCTCGGCAGAGCCTTGTAAGTATGGTAACAGCTACATCAGAATGCTGTATTACTTCTATGGAAATTCCATTAATTCCTGGTGCTTTGTTCTTTGATAAAGCTTTCAATGCTTACTTCAACCTCTTCTTTCATCACCAATGGTTCCGGATCATAAGGTACAGGTTGAAATGGCAGTTAGTCCACTTGGTCTATATCATATAATAACTCTGTATATTCTTTCCACCTTTTCTTGATCTTCTCAGCATCATTCAACATGGATCCTTGAGCATCTTGTAACATTCCAATTTGAGGCGGGAATTTTTTCTTTAAATCTCATAGCTTTAGAAAAGCCAATCTTGTTCTTGTAGTACTTCTCCTTGTCTTGCTGCACATTGGAAATCTCTATTGAGTTCTGTGACTGCCTCTTTTTCTCCTCTGGCTTTAGCTTTTCTGCATTTCTGGACAATTTTCAGCGTTTTTTGGTCATCCATTTTGGCAATTATTTCTTTTTCACATTTTGTAAAGATTTCTCACTTTCTTCCAACTGTGATAAGGAAGCTTATCATAGCTCAGGAAGGAGCTATAGAAAAGGTGAAGTGACTCTGAACAAGCAACCTGTCAGTTCTGGTAGAAATAAGAAAACAGAATTTTCCCATAAAAGACTACCAGTCCCAGAATGCACCAGGTTTCCAACAGCCATTAGAGGAGCTGAAGTGAGGAAACGTGTGTTCAATCAGGAGGGCTATGAGGTAATCCCCAAGCACTCATCTCAAAGGGCAGGGCCTGATTCAGCACAGCTGTGCTGTGCTAGGGTGGAGCACTCATCTAAGCAGAATAAAGCTAGAGTTTATTCTACAGAGAATTATCCTCATCCTCAGTTTCATCTGGGAGATCCTCATCCTCAGGATCAGCTTCTAGATCCTCATCTTGGACATCTTCATCATCGGGAGGATCATCAGAAGCAGAAGCCAAACCGGACGGACAGAGAGGGCAAGGAACCCTTTGGAAGAAAGAAGAGAAAAGCCTTTGGGAGGTCTAAAGGAGTCCAGAGCAGTACGTATACTGGAAGGCATTCCAAGGGCCAGCATACACCATTGGACTGGGGAAAGCCAGAGGAATGGTGCTGCAGGGCTAGGAATCTCCAGACGGTACCTGTGAGGGAGACGGCTGCACGTGGAAGGGACCCCAAGACCCGTGCCAGAAGGTATGTGAAGAGAGATCCAGTGTCCAGGGATCTGGATTGGAAGGCTGGACATAAGAACTGGACTACATACTGGCCAGGCTATTTAGAGAGGAACTCTAACAGCAATGGAAGCTCAGGTATGAACACTGATCTATGCCCTAGCTATAACCTTGAAAGACAGCAGGGAAACAAGTATTCTCCTGAAAGTGCTCCATTGAGAAATTCCTCTGTGCCAATCCCTGATATTGAACCCATGATTGTTGAAGAAGGGGAAGGAGCGGTCTTAGATACAGGCTGTGAATATATGGATTGCTCTCTGTCTAAACTCCTTTGGTAATTTACTGTTACAAAGTACAGCAACCATCACAAAGAAATACAAACTTGTTCTTTAATCTACTCAGAAAAGCTCTTGAGTAGGATTTTGGGCCACGCAGTAGAAAGCAAGCCAGCTAAGGGGTTTCAGCTGGATAACTGCTAGCAATTGAGCCTTACCTAATTGCTTGTGAGCTCTGAGGGAATCACTTCTGAGTCTATGTGTGAAGATATAAGAAGTTAACCTGAAAAGAACAGTTTTTCCCTTCTTTGTGGGTTTTGCTTGTTGTTTGATACACTGCTAAGAAAATATTAGCTAAAGCCTACAGAAAAGACCAGTTTGTTACCAACCAGGTCTTTATTCTTTTGCTTTGATTGCCTGACAAAGTTCAACTGTTGTTTTCCTGATTTTGTTTTTCTAAGTTTAACACTGAAAGCAAGTATCCTGTTTTATGTGCTACCAAGCATATCTGTGTTGGGAGAAATAACCCCATAAATAAATATCTTATTGGCTTTACACGCAAGCACAACTAATTATTGTGAGCAGCTGTGTCTGGTGTGAATGGACTGCATTTCCCACAATCCCTTGCAAATCATATTGATATATGCACTTGCCAAGACTGTGAACCTTCTCACCCAGGCAGCCGTCTGACACAACACAACCTTCTTGATGCCATCACATAACTCTTCTGGAGCTTTGTCATTTACATAGTAACATAGTAAATGATGGCAGATAAAGTCCAACATGGTCCATCTAGTCTGCCCAGCAAGATGGCAAGAGTAGGTGCACCTGTCGCTCTGTGCAGGCCACCCCTCCCCATGTCTTTGTTTAGGGGTAAACCCACCACTCCATGTAGGACATCCTATTTGTTGAGACGTTAAATGGTTCAGAAGTTAGATGGTACTGTTTATCTTGTTTTTTATCCTATTGCTGTAAAGGGATCCACTGTGTTTGTCCCATGCCTTTTTGAATTCCGTCACCATGTTTGCCCCCACCACTTCCATCGGGAGGGCATTCCAAGCATCCACCACCCTTTCAGTGAAAAAATATTTCCTGACATTGCCTTTCAATTTACCACCTTGTAGCTTCATGTTATGCCCTCTAGTTTTACAGCTTCCCCGTCTTTGGAAGAGGTTTGTTTGTTCATCATTTCTCTTTAAGTATTTAAAGGTCTGAATCATATCTCCCCTGTCCCTCCTCTCCTCCAAAGTTTACATATTTAGGTCTTCAAGTCTCTTCTCATAAGGTTTCTGATGCAGGCTCCAAATCATTTTGGTCGCTTTCCTCTGAATACTTTCCAGTCTTTTTACATCTTTTGCAAGATACGTTCTCCAAAACTGAACACAGTATTCCAAGTGAGGCCTCACCAGTGACTTATACAGTGGCATAAGTACCTCTTCCTTTCTGCTGGTAATCCCTCTTTGTATGCAGCCCAACATCCTTCTGGCTTTTGCCACCGCCTTGTCTCACTGTTTTGCCACATTGAGATCATCAGAGATAATCACACCAAGGTCTTTCTCCTGAACCGTGCATACCAAACTCTTGCCCCCTATTGCGTACATTTCCCTTGGATTTCTGCTACCCAAGTGCATGACACTGCACTTTTTCGCATTAAATCATAGTTGCCAAGCATTAGACCAGTCTTCCAGCTTTTGTAGATCTTTCCTCATGTTAACCACTCCCTCGGGGGAGTCCACTCTGTTGCAAATTTTTGTGTCGTCTGCAAAAAGACAGACTTTTCCATTCAGTCCTTCTGCAATATCACTCACAAATACATTGAACAGTGCCGGGCCCAGGACCGAACCCTGGGGCACCCCGCTAATCACCTTCCTCTCATCCGAGTGAGCTCCATGTACAATCACCTTCTGTCATCTGTCAGTCAACCAATTTCTAATCCAGTTTACCATCTTGGGACCCATCCCCAAGCTACTGAGTTTGTTGACAAGCCTCCTATGAGGAACAGTATCAAAGGCTTTGCAGAAATCCAGGTAGATGACATCCATCGCATGCTCCTGATCTAGTTCCTTGGTCACCCAGTCAAAGAACTCAATCAGATTTGTTTGGCAAGACCGTCCTTTGGTAAAACCATGTTGCCTCGGATCTTGCATCCTGTTGGTTTTGAGAAAGTTCACTATTCGCTCTTTCAGGAGCGCCTGCATTACTTTTCCTGCCACCGAGGTAAGGCTCACGGGCCTGTAGTTTGACACTTCTTCCCTGTCACCACTTTTGTATAGAGGTACGACATCAGCCATTTTCCAGTCCTGAGGCACCTCTCCTGTTTCCAAGGATCTGTTGAAGACATCCTTTAACTGTCCTGCAAGAACCTCTCTGAGCTCTTTCAGTATCCTGGGATGTATCCCATCCGGTCCCATGGCTTTGTCCACTTTCAGTTTAGCAAGTTGTTCTAATGCCTCATCTTCTGTGAATGGTGTGGTATCTACTTCATTCCCATTTTTATATTTGGGAGTCACAGCTGGTCCATCTCCAGGATCTTCTTTAGTAAAAACAGAGCGGAAGTATTTGTTTAGCAATTTTGCTTTTTCAGTGTCACTTTCCACGAGTCCTTTCCCAGCACTTTTGAGTCCTGCAATTCCAACTCTGATCTTCTTCCTTTCCCGAATATACCTGAAGAAAGTTTTGTTGCTACCCTTAACTTCTTTAGCCATCCTTTCCTCTGCCTTTGATTTTGCTATCCTTATTACTCTTTTAGACTCTTTGAGTTGGATCCTGTATTCATTTCTGTGTTCTTCTGTTTGCAAGCTTTTGAATTTTGCGAAAGTTGTGTTTTTTGCCTTTATTTGAGCAGCCACCTCTTTGGAAAACCAAATAGGTTTCCTTCTCCTCTTGTTTTTATTTACTTTTCTTACATATTTATCTGTTGCCCCTTTTATTGCCTTCTTTAGTTTAGCCCATTGCAATTCCACTTCCTTTATCTCCTTCCACCCCGTCATCTCCTCCTTTACTTACTCTGCCATTTTATTGAAGTCAGTGTATTTGAAGTTTAGGACTTTGAGCTTGCTATGATTGGCCTGTACCATGGCTTTTATCTCAAACCACACCACGTGATGGTCGCTGTTGCTCACAGGGGCACTCACGTAGACATTCAACACACTATCACCGTTGGTGAGCACTACATCCAGCGTTGAGCTTTCCCTGGTTGGTTCCATCACCATTTGTCTAAATAATGCATCTTGGAGAGCATCCACAATTTTTTGCTTCTTTCCAGATGTGCAGAAGGAGTAATCCAATCCACATCAGGTAGATTAAAGTCACCCAATATGATCGCTTCCCCCTTTGTTGCTATCTTGGCAATATCTTTCATCAATTCGTTATCTCTCTCTTCAATTTGAGTTGGAGGTCTATAGACTACAGCAATATGGATGACAGTGCCATCTCCTCTTTCCAACGCAATCCGGAGCGCTTCTTCTTTTCCCCATGTCCCCTGCATTTCAGTAGCTTTAATATTGCTTTTGACATTCAAGGCTACTCCTCCTCCTTTTCCATTTTCTCTGTCTCTTCTGAATAGATTATAGCCAGCTATGGCTATATCCCAGTCGTGCAATTCATTAAACCATGTTTCTGTAATGACCACAATGTCCAAATTCGTTTCCACCATTAGGGCTTCCAGGTCTGGAATTTTGTTGGCTAAGCTTCGAGCATTTGTACTCATTGCTTTCCAGCATTTTCCTGGCTTGTGTGTATTTTGCATTGATTTTGTTCTGCCTACTTCTTCCCACATGTTTTTGATGTGTGGTTTAAAAGTGTGGCTGTTTCTGATGGTGTTCTGCTTTTGCTGGGGGTGGCATGCAGATGTTGACCTTCCACATCCGTCACCCCCTCTTCCTAGTTTAAATGCATATCCACATACTGCCTGAATTTTTCACTTAGGATTCTTTTCCCTGCGACAGAGAGATGTAGTCCATCAGCACAGTATAGTCTCTTGTTGGTCCATCTGTTGTCCCAGTTACCAATAAATCTGAATCCTTCTTGTTTGCACCAGGTCTGTAGCCATGTATTAAAGCTGTTAATGCAATGCAGCCTTTTTGCCCCCTTACCAAGAACAGGTAGAACTTCTGAGAATGCAACAGTGTTAACAACGCGCTTGAGTTTCTCTCCCAGAGATTGGAAGTCCTTTTGGGCTGTGGAGGCACTGTTCCTTGCCAGGTCGTTTGTGCCCAAGTGAATAATAACATCAAGTTTGGAGTGTTCACTTTTGGCGCTAAGTAATTCAGCAACTTGGTTTGTATTCCTGCTGGTTGAAGAGCCTGGTAGGCACATGACTATCTTCTCTCCTTTGAACTGTGTTCCCAAGTTGGTGCCTCTGATGATGGAATCTCCAAGTAGTAGTAGTTTTCTGTTTGGTGAGGTTGTCTTCATATATGGTGCTTTAGCAGGGGATTGGGCATTGTGTGACTCATTTAAGGGCCCTTCAGTTTCTTTGGATTGGGCATCCTCATTAGCCAAGGCAGAGAAGGCATTGTGCAGGGATATCTCTTGATGTACAGGATGTCTCTGTGTTACTGGTCGCAATCTACCAGAACCCACTGTGATCCATTTGTTCCTGGGGCGTTTGATTATTTGTGGGAGCGGTGATGGACTTTGTTCAGTTTGTATCCTAGAAGAGGTGTGCTTCATTGCAGCCAGTTCCTCCCTCAGTAGAGACACTTCTTTATGCATGGCAGCTAGGTCTTTCCTTAGTAGAGTCAGTTCTTCATGCATAGCGGCTGACTTTAGGCATATAGGACAAGCTCTTAGGCTCCAAATGATTCATCTTGGAATGACAATCCATTGGGTTATGTCCATAGGTACAGTCACTGCTTGTGTTGCTGGAAGAAAGTATTTGAGAAGAATAGATCATTGGTCTTGCAGAATTCTATCAGTCTTTCTCCATTTTCATTTCTGTTGCCAAGTCCATGTTTTCCAACTATTTTGCCTTCTTCTTTGTTGCCAACGTTTGCATTCCAGTCACCCATGGCTATTAGGATATCCTGTTTGCACATTTTGTCAATTTCATCCTCTTCTGCAGCTGTTGTTGGGGCATATACTTGAATTATAGTTGTGTTGATAGGCATTCCTCGTAGATGAATAGAAATTAAGTGTTTACTGATTGCATTGCATTTCATTACAGTTCTTGCAAGTTTCTTCTTAATTTTAAAGGCAACACCATTTCTTCTTTGTCTTTCATTTCCAGCATAGTAGACCATGTGATCATCAGATGCAAAGTGCCCGATGCCAGTCCATTTCAGTTCGCTGACATCCAACAGATCAAGATGTACATGTTCAATTTCATTCTTGACCTCCTCCAAATTCCCTTGGTTCATGCTTCGCATGTTCCATGTCCCATGTCCCAATATAGAAGACGTCTTTGCATCTTCTGACTCTCATGTCATGCACAGCTACATCAGCAGTCAGACGTCCCGAGGACTTTGATCCAACCTCATCATAAATGCTGGCTTTACTCTGAAAAGTCTTCAACTCCTCCCCAGTAGCCAGTTGAGTGCCTTCCGACTTGGAGGTCTCATCTTCCAGCACTATAGTACAATTTATTTTGTTGTGACTATCCACTGGATTTTTGTTGCACGATACGGAAGTAGATTACGAGGCCTTTCTTCTGCACAGTTTAATTTTAATGTTGTTGCCGTTGTCACAGAAATGTGATCCTCCACCGTCAACACTGTTCCATTCTGCTGCTGCCCAGATGGGGATAATAAAGAAAATGTATTTTCTTTATTACATTTTAAATTCTAATCAATTAAACTGAGTCCATCTGGTTGTTTACATGAAACTGTTGTTACAAATCAAGGGACAACTTTCAAAAAAGCAAGCCTAAGTTTAAAAGTCTGTGGGTACTTTTTACAAGCAGAATTAACATCACTTTGTGTGTTTAAAGTGTCTCTCAGGGAGGTGTTGTTGGCAGTGTGGGGTGTCTTGGTTGCAGCTTACCATCAGTTGCTGGAGCAGAAATGGGGTTATGTGGTTGAGGAGTGGTCTTATCTGCAGGTTGCAGCAAGCAGGCACCAGGAGGGCAGCTTGGTCTGGTGAGGACTCCCTCCTTCAACACTACAAAGTGCCACGGGTGCTACATGCTGCTGGAGGAGTTGTTGGCAGAATGGGGCGCCTTGGTTGTGGCTTACCATTAGCTGATGGAGCAGTGCTTGGGACGTGTGGTCGAGAAGTGGTCTTACCTGCAGGTTCCAGCAAGCAGGCATAAGGAGGTTAGCTCGGTCTGGTGCCATGGCTGCTACAAAGTGCCATGGCTGCTACAAAGTGTCGTGGTCCATGGGTTGCAACCGAAGGGGTGATTTGCAAGGGCCTAGACATGCTCCTTTGGTGCCCCTTCGGTATACCTGAGTATCGCAGAGGAGCCATTTTTGCTGCGGTGTACGTTTAAATGGGGAAGAGAAAGAACAAGGGCAGCACCAATGGAGATGCGGTGGTGCAACCAGGTAAGGTGGTGGGTCCTATGGATAGGCATCTGACTCCTTTGCTACCCAATATCTTGTCACCGGATGGAGTATTGTTGAGCTCCAATTCCTGGTACCCACCTCTGTTCCCTTTGCCTGCTCTGCCTTCAACATACGTGGACGAAGGGGCTGTTGCCGATGCTCCTATTATCCCAATACCACAGCTGGTGAAGCCGGTCAACTCCGGTATCATTGGAATTGCTCCCCCTCTGGGGGAAATAACCCTTAGTGACTTATGGGGTGCAATACAAAATATAGATGTTCATCTTCCTTCTACTCTAACCACTTTATGTAAGTTTACATTTGGAGTGGTAAAAAAACTGCAAGCTATGGATAATAAGTTGATTTCTTTAGACAATGCCATTGCTCGGATTGATTTTCAAGTTAAACCATCTCTTGGAACTAGCGAAGCTTTAATGAAAATTCCTCTAAGAACATGTTACAGATTGGAGGCACTTGAGAATCAAACCTGAGCAAAGAATTTATATTTCCTAAATTTCCCCATCACCCACTTGCTTTCACCTGAAATATTTTTGAAGAAATATTTTGTTGAAGTATTGAAGCTTGTGCAGGATGTGGAAATTTCTCAACTGTATTATATACAACCGCCCTTGTCGGGGGCAGGAGCTTCGGTCTCCTCTCATCATATGGACAATCACAGTTTGACTATTTTTCTTGAAGATACTGAAGATGTCATAACAAAACACAGCACTTTAGTGGTGACATTTGGTTCTGGATCTATTAAGCAGAAGGTTTTGGGGGTCATTCCAAACTGGATGTATGGCCTGTGTGCCCGATCGGAACTGGATGCACAGAGGGAGTCTTGATTCTGATCCCACGGATCACATTGAGCCTTGTGGGATCAGAATCGCAAACAAGCCTGTACGTGCAGGCTGGGACCGCAATTCAGCCCGGCCTGCACAAACAAGCCTCCCAGGGTCAGGGTCAGACTGCGGGGAAAGCCCTCTACCCCCTGCCGCCCCTTCCCAGCCCCGGTCCTGCAGTTTCCTCTGCATTAGGGAAGTTATTCCACCTCGGAGGTGGAGTAACTTCCCTGTTCAAGTCGCCGGTCCCAGACGTACAGAGCTGACATTAGAATCGGCCCTGTACGTACAGGGCCGATGACCGTTCACTGCCTGCCCTAACGCCGCCCCTGATCCGCCCCTGTCTAACTTTCCCATACAATGTATGTGGAAGGAGGATGGGGCCGGGAAAGGGCCCGAATAGCAGGGATAGACATCCCAATGGGACGTCCATCCCCGCTATTCGTGGCTCAGAATGACCCCCTTTTTGTTTATTCTTTAAGTATAGAGATAAGAACATAAGATATGCCATACTGGGTCAGACCAAGGTCCATCAAGCCCAGTATCCTGTTTCCAACAGTGGCCAATCTAGGTCATACATACCTAGCAGTTTCCCCAAAAGACACAGGTTCTGCAATGCTTGTACTAGGTCAAGCATTGATATCTTGGGTCCCTTCTTAATAATGGTTTATGGACCTTTCCTCCAGGAACTTGTCCAAACCTTTTTTAAACCCAGCTACACTAACAGCCTTTACTACATCCTCCAGTAACAAATTCCAGAGTTTGATTACACGTTGAGTGAAAACATATTTTCTTTTATTAGTCTTAAATAGTTTACCCTGTAGCTTCATTGCATGTCCCCTAGTCTTCCTATATTCTGATAACGTAAACAGTCGATCTATGTTTACCCGTTCCACTCCGTTCATTAATTTATAGACTTCTATCATATCTCCCCTCAGCCGTCTCTTTTCCAGGTTAAAGAGCCCTAACCTTTTTAGCCTTTCTTCATAGGAGTTTCCTTCCATCCCCTTTACCATTTTGGTGGCTCTTCTCTGAACCTTTTCTAATAACGCTATATCCTTTTTAAGATACGGCGACCAGAATTGCACACAATATTCAAGGTGCGGTCTCACCATGGAACGGTATAGAGGCATTATAATATCTTTTGTTTTATTTTCCATTTCTTTCCTTATGATACCTAGCATTCTATTTTCTCTCTTGGCTGCCGCTGCACACTGGGCCGAGGGTTTTAACATGTTATCCACAATGACGCCTAAATCGTTTTCCTGGGTGGTGGTTCCTAATGTGGAACCTTGCATTGTGTAACCATAGTTTGGGTTGTTCTTCCCTAGGTGCATAACTTTGCATTTGTCCACATTAAAATTCATCTGCCATTTTGATGCCCAGTCTTCCAATTTATCAAGATCCTCTTGCAATTTTCCACAATCCTCTTGGGTTTTAACAACTTTAAATAGTTTTGTGTCATCTGCAAATTTGATAACCTCACTCGTTATTTCACTTTCCAGGTCATTTATGAATATGTCAAAAAGCAGCAGACCCAGCACAGATCCCTGGGGTACACCACTATTCACCTTTCTCCATTGGGAAAATTGGCCATTTAGCCCAACCATCTGCTTTCTATCTTTTAACCAGTTCCTGATCCACAATAGTACACTGCCTCCTATCCCATGA
The DNA here is from genome assembly GCA_033557465.1 of Ichthyophis bannanicus. Classification (NCBI taxonomy): domain Eukaryota; kingdom Metazoa; phylum Chordata; class Amphibia; order Gymnophiona; family Ichthyophiidae; genus Ichthyophis; species Ichthyophis bannanicus. The sequence continues at coordinate 924,135,023 of CM066031.1, read as the reverse complement.
CTCTTTAGTTTTGCCAAAAGTCTCTGATGAGGGACCTTGTCAAAGGCTTTCTGAAAGTCCAGATACACTATATCAACCGACTCATCTTTGTCCACCTGTTTATTCACATTTTCAAAAAAACATAACAGATTAGTAAGCCAAGATCTTCCTTGTCTAAAGCCATGTTGGCTGTCTCCCATTAGGCCCTGACTATCTACATGCTGAGTAATTTTATTCTTTATGATGGTTTCTACCATTTTTCCTGGTACTGACATGAGGCTCACCGGTCTGTACTTTCTCGGATCACCCCTTGAACCCTTTTTAAAAATTGGTGTTACATTGGCGATCCGCCAATCTTCAGGTATTAGAGATGATTTTAATGATAGTTCACAGATTACTAATAGCAGGTCTGCAATCTCATATTTCAGTTCTTTCAACACCCTTGGATGTATACCATCCGGCTCAGGTGATTTGCTACTCTTCAGTTTATCTAATAGTTTGTAATATATCTTCCCGATGTATCGATATTTCCTTCAATTCTTCCGCACCTTTAAATACCACTTCAGTCATGGGTAACATCCCTACATCTTCCTCAGTAAAGACCGAAGCAAAGAATTTATTAAGTCTCTCCGCTATCGCCTTGTCGCCTCTTAGTGCCCCTTTAACTCCTCTGTCATCTAATGGTCCAACTGACTCTCTCACAGGTTTTTTGCTACGAATGTACTTGAAAAAATCTTTATTTTGCATTTTTGCTTCTGCAGCAAGCTTCTTCTCAAATTCTCTCTTTGCCTTCTTTATCAATGCCTTGCATTTGACCTGCCAGTGCTTGTGCTGTTTCCAGGTTTCATCGTTTGGCTCTTTATTCCATTTCCTGAAAGATGCTTTCTTGGCAACAACAGCCTCTCTGACCTCACCTTTAAACCATGCTGGCAGTTTTTTGGACTTCCTTCCACTTTTCTTTTCTTTTTTTTTTATTATGCTTTTTTAGTCATTACAACAACCAAAACAAGAAAGGAAAACCTGTGTACACTTGGAAAACAAATAATCAACACTATATACAGCCAATAAATGGACAACAAGAAATAATCAACAAGGGACACTGTATAGCCCACATTACGGAAGCGAACTGTACCAAAGTAAGGAAAATAATAAAACTAATTAAGAAAACAAGGCCTCAAGGCCAACCAAATGGAGGCTATTTCACATTGTAGACTGCACATCCCTCACCCCGTTTTGCCGGTCAGAGAGAAATTTTTCCAAGTGTGAGATATCCATGAAGATGTAAGAAGCACCCTCATAGTTAATCATACACTTACATGGAAAACGTAAGAAAAATGTAGCACCCAAAGCCAAGACCCGGGGCTTAAAGGTCAAAAACTGCCGCCGGCGGAGTTGGGTGCTACGAGTAACATCGGGAAAAACATTAATCAATTGACCACATAACTTAGTAGCCTCAACTTTAAAAAAGGCTTTGAGAATACGTTGTTTCAGTAACATAGATGAAAAGGTCACTAGTAATGTAGCCCGTTGAGTAATTATATCTAGGGAATCCTCCAGGAAGGCAGTCAGATTAGACATAGATGGTACAATCTCATCAAACACCCCTTCCTCAGAGGCAACCTTCTTAGATCTGGAGGGCACATAATAAATCTGAGTGATGTCGATAGGATCAGAGATAGTTAACACTTCCTTAAAGTATTTGTCTAAGAGAATTTTGGCAGAAAGAAGAGATGAAAAAGGAAAGTTAAGGAAACGCAAGTTATACATCCGGGAAGAATTCTCAAGAGCTTCTAACTTTGAGTGTAACAATAAAGAATCTTTGATCCCAACAACATTGATGGATTGTAATGGAAGCACCTGAGATTCTAATTTGCTAACTCTCTGATCCGTCAAAATAATTTTCTCATCGAGCTGCTGGATTGAGGCAGCAGCTTCCTGAGAAAATGTAGAAAGAGAATTAACAACAAGGGAAACTTTAGAATCAATGGTTTTCAAAGCTCCCCATAGATCTCTTAAAGTTATCTCTGCATCAGAGGGCCGAACAGGGAGATCTGCAACACCTTCTAACACTGTTAACTGGACAGGTTTAGGCAATACTACAGGGATCACAGTCCCCGGGTTCTGTCCAAGGAGGTCCCCAGAATTGACAACTCTCTCTAAACTCGGACACGGGGGGGGAGTCCTCCCTCCGGAGCTCAGAGAGACCCCTTCGGGAGAGGATTGTGCCAAAGGAAGGGGGGCAAAGTGTCTGTCCAGTGGACCAACCGGTTTGCCTTCTGCAGCAGCCGGTTGTTGTTTGTTTAAATCCTTAGGCTTCCGTTTGCCCATTACAGCAAAGGACAGAATAGAATTTTCATAGGGGCTAGCGATAAACACTACACGATCCTAATCTAACAGAAAACTAATAACAGAAACAAACTACAGATTAAACCTACCTCTGGACAGAAAACCAAGCCACCCCCAGACACACAACTGAGAATCCAAGTGACGTCGCAGCGGCGTCGAAGGGGCGTCAAAGGGGCAAGTCTTGCCCCTTTAAACATGCCCCTTAAAATACACGCTCCGCGATCATGGAGGGAGCGTAGGCACTTTTATAGATGGTAAGTCCCAGTTACTGCAGGCTGCCCCGGGCGTGCCTGCCCGATCAGAGCAGGAGAGAGTCAGCGTCAGCAAGCAGACAGTTCCAGCAGTCACACAGCCCGGATGGTAAGGGCTCCACACCTCCTCACACGTTGCAGTCAGCTCCCTTCCTTCCACTTTTCTTAAAGTGTGGAATACAGCTGGTCTGGGCTTCCAAGATAGTATTTTTCAACAACACCCAAGCTTGATGTAAGTCTTTAACCTTTGCATCTGCTCCTTTTAGTTTTTTCTTAACTATTTTCCTCATTTTATCATAGTCTCCCTTTCGAAAGTTAAATGGTAGTATTATGTTCTGTAGTCAGAAACTTCACATATTTCTAGATGTTGGCCAAGCCACTCAGATCCAGAGACGGCAGTTTCTGGACTTAAAACCATGAGTGTTGGGACTGGGAGCTACTTATTTCTTAAAATTTCCATGTAAATGTATTGTTAGAGGATCAGACCTATGTTTATAATGGATTTTTTTCAGTTGCAGAAATTTTTGGCTGATAGAGAGGTAAAGGGTTAAATTAGTAAGGAGGGTATGGATCAATTTGATTTCTCCCCTGATATGGTGTGTTTTTCTATATTTACTCTGTTTTCTTTAAGTTTATGGTTTTTATCAACGATTGTTTATTTATTTATTTATTTATTTAGAAGGATTTAGTATACCGCCTTATCGTTAAATCAAGGCGGTGTGGCACATCAATCAAAATCAATAATAAAGTGTGGTTTGTAGCATGCAGTGTGAGAACTGAGAAGTGTAGTGTGTGGGGCAGTGCGTTAGATTATATCGGTGAACTATTTACATAATGAGCTATATACATATATACAAAATGGGGCTGTTTGAGAGGCGTGCTAGGATTGAGATTCTGTAATGTCTTGGGGGTAGGATCGTGGTCCTGTAATGTCTTGAGGTAGAACATTTATGTGAGGTCCTTGAAATGTACTGTAAATAGATCAGTCTTGAGAAGTTTTCTGAAGTCCTTGAGGTTCTTGGTTGATCTTATGTGGTCTGGGAGAGAGTTCCATATAGCGGGTGCTGCCAGGGAGAGTGCCCTCCTTGATGTGGCCAGCCTTGTTTTAGCAAATTCTTTTGGTGTTCTGATGGTGTCTGAGGTTCCTTTTCTTCTTGGTCTCCTGTTGTCATTGATTGTTCTCTTGATGTGGACTTTTCCAATTTTCTTTCTTTTGGTTTGAAATACAAACTGTATTTCTTTGGTTTTCATGTTTTCTTTTTGAATTTTATATTTAAAAATCCTATAAATAAAAAAAAGTGTCTCTCAAATCCTTGAAACAAAGTATTCTGATTTTCTATATGGTACTTACAAATCTTTTTCATCTCCTTCAGCACTATGTGCGATTCACTCTGGTGGACTTATGTTTTTTTCAAACTTCAGTTTCACAAAGAAATTCTTCTGTTTTTTCAGTTTTACTTTTTTTATGAGTTTAACATTCTGCATGATGCTAACAGTATAGAATATTGGTGTACGTTAATGCATGTGTGTAGATTTTCTTGGTTTCCTTAAATCGATGATGTTATTAAGACTTGTATTCAATGCCAAGCAAACTCCTAAAAGTGCTTCTTATATCTGGGATTAAATCTGGTTCTCAAGTGTTGCACACAAAGATATCCAAAATATATGAAGTAATTTCTTTTGATCAAATATATGCAAATATATCTAATCAATGTTTATTGTGGATAACCTGAGAACCATGTTGGTATGCAGCTCTTGATGACTAGATTCACATGCACTTGTGTTATACAATCTGAATTTTGGATTGGCAGTCATAACATATGTGGGTTATTTTAGAAGCCCTAGCTACAATTTACACATGTATATTTAATTTAAAAAATCTGTATACTGCTATTATGAAACATCATGCAAAGTGATTCACAATAGTAAAAACAATCTCATTGCAACATGACAAAAACAAAATAAAACAACCCCATCCCCCTCTCCATCCTTGTCTATAAAGGATCCAGTTTACACATGGATGTCCTTAGTATGACGAAGTTTCAAGAGGCTGTCAGGGGCATGACCTGAGTGGGATAAAATTCTACACATCTATTCCACATTTCATATAGGTAATGCACATGCAAACTCAAAAGTCCACATTTGGATTTACACAACCCTCTGGTACGTGTAGGTTTTTAAAAAGTGTACTTTTCAGACAGTCCTTTATGTTTGTATAAAGGTGGTTATCCTTCTTAATCCCCCTCATGTATTTCCCCCTTTATTTATTTTATATTTTATTTATTTAAAGTCTCTTCTATACCGCGCTATTCAGCATCAGTGCGGTTTACATACCACAACTTACACATCTCAATAGCTGATACGTGTTTACATTGAACAAGGCAATAGAACTTGGATAACAAGGGGTAAAACTATGTACAACTGTATGGCAAGATAGGTATCACCTTGCTAGACTTTGTCATGTTTGTCTCTGTGGAAGGGCTCACTAAACTGTATCAGCTAAGTGGCGGATGAGGTTATTTAAATTGAAATGAGTTCAAGATAGTGGCCTCTGTAGTTAGCCAGCAACTACTACATATCTAAGTTTGAAAAATTGCTCACATGCACATGTAAGTTGCTGGCTTTCCTCCAATGATTTTTCCCACATGAAAATTTATAAACTGGTGCCTCCCACTGCATGTGGATCTCAACCACATGCCTTTCTGCACTTCCTTCTATGTATTTTAGAAACAGCTCCACATTTAGCAGAAACCATTTCTAATACATTGTTGGAAATGAGAATACCCTGATCTGAATGTCTCAGTTCCGATTTCCATGTACTATCTAAAATATGCCTTTATAGCTGCCAGCAGACAACTGTGGCAGTGCATGAGAATCAGATGAGCCTGGTACTAATTTATCAAAAAAACAATCCATGTTACCTGAAAGTTGCAAACTAACAGCTTCTAACTTATTTTGCAATTTTTGTTGTGCTTTCCCTGGGGGCCTATACATTCATCTCTGTTGCACTTTAATTACAGTAGTCTATTTTAAGAAAACAAATTCATAATAGTTGTTTTTATTATATTTCTCTATCATTTTTTGGTCTCCTATCATTTTTTGGTCTCCTATATATTGCTGACCATATTAATAAGATAACCTCAAATAAGAGATACTATATATGGATATGAAATATACCTTCATAACGGATGCCATAATTTTATTTTGGCAGTAAAGTAAGTAGCCATCAGCTATCCATGGTATTTTTTCATTTATTTCCATGATTAGTAGGAAACTAGTGGCATAATTAAATGCAACAAATAAAACTTTATATGCCATTATTGGTTACTGCTGCCTTTTGTAGCCATTAACAAAGTACATATAATTTTCAATGAAAGGTCTCTCGGTTAATAAGTCAATTTCATATCTACTATGTGCGTACGACTTGTAGCATTATATAAATGATTAATAGTAGTAGTAGTGATATAGAGAACAGTAAACTTGGGCTGCAGAGGAGAAATATGCAGAATACCTGAAATATCCAACTTGCATCTTTTGCACTGTAATGTTCTGCCTCATAGTACCAGGAGTCTCTGTACCCGTTCTTGATGCAAACTGTTTGTAGGTGTAATTGGTCTGCACTCTTGAGAGGCAAGCAATTTGTGTGTCATTTGGGGAGTTTATAATGGGTTTAGTGTGATGAAAAAGCAAGGTATGATGGCCTTATCTATATCCTCTGGGCCTCAACTTGAAAGTTATATTTTTCTCCTTGAAGCAATCTTTATATTTCATTGATCTGTGACTTATCCCCCCTGTTGACACAGACACTTTTCTAAGAGAGTCCCCTGATCAGAATAACAATGTGGTGAGAGACCTCCAGTAAGGAGACAGTGTGACAGCTGTCAAGGAGACAGTGAAGTTAGTGAAGCAGATGCAAGCTAAATTACATACCTGTGAGGAAACATGCCTGGAAACATCATGAAGAGAAATGTGAAATTTGATGAGCTGTGACTCAGTCAGTTTCTATAGTTCTAAGGACTAAAAGAATATAGATCCACCAGAATCAAACAGCGAGCAGCCGAAATAGTATTATGGGAAATGGTAACTTTGGACAAATCATTACCCCCATGCTCTTGACATAAACAAAGGTTAAAAGTAGAACTGAAACAAAATGTGGGCATGTTAGGAATAAAATCAAACCAAATTTTATTAGACAAGGATTTGAAAATTCAGCTCTTTGATATTTATCTATAGTCTTATTGCACCTTCACTGCATACCTTAAAAGAAAGGTCTCACATAGCACATGGCACAAAATGTCTATCCTTTGTGTTTTAGGTCTCTCAATCATTTTCCAAATGTTCTCATGTCTTATTTTAAAATAATTTGAAATATAAAGATCAAAGAAATGAGCATCCTGGACAACCTGGCTTTCAAGATCCCATCTATCTTCTATCTATCTGCTCCCCGCCCCCACCCCCCTCATCCTCATCCTCTTCTCCTGAGACTATCAATGGAGTGCTTTTGTAATTCACTTATATAATGGTATTGTCATCTGTTGTTCATACTGTCCTGACCTGAAGAAGAAGGTTTTAACTTTCCAATGCGAGTCCAAAAATGTATTAATTTGGTCCAATAAAAAAGTATCATGTTATTTGCTTTTTAAAAACAAATATCTGAGAACCAGTCTTGATCAACAGAATATAAATGATTTTACATTAAAAAAAAAAAAAAATCGCCCATATCATCTGGGACTGGTGCAGCAGGACTACAGATTTCCTCTGTTTGAGGACTGAGATAATTCCAGAATCTTTGCTCATGGACTATTGAGACAGAATTATTTAATGAAGGATGAGCTATTTCTGCAGTGAGTGTTCTCATTATTGATGGTTTTAGAAGGAACTATAAAGGGCCCTGAAAGTCTAAGGAGGTCATTCCAGAAAGCGAATAAGGCTTTGTACATGCACCGGGATTGTTTATCTGCAAAATCATTGACGAGCATATTCTGGTAGATAGCGCCCGTGGAAGTTATCTCGCTAACACAGGGATCTCAGAACGTGTCCGTAAAGGGTGGAACAGGGGTGTATGAAGCATATTCAGGAAAGGCCCGTGTATGTTTTGGGAGGTCCCCACAGATGTGCCGTTATACCTGCTGGAGACGTGGAATAAAGCCAGTACTTATAAAAAAATTCTGCTGTGTTTGTATAAAGGTGGTGACTAGACTGTTCTAAAATGGTGGACTGCAGTATGGAAAAACACCACAAGATGCATTTATAATGAACAGAAATCAGAGGTGTGGAAATTCTGTAAGCTAAAGAGCCAGTAATAACTACCCTGAAAGAAATATTAAGAGGAATAGTGGTTATTCTCGCCATGCTGACATTTGCTGTTTATGCTAAAGGAATTAATCTAGGGGACCCTAACAAAACTTGTGTCCTGAAAAATGGGACTGTTGATGTAGGAATAGTATGTGAGTGAGTATGGAAAGGATTTTTGTTTCGGTGAGAAACAAAGATTATATTTTTAGTTCTGGGACTCCATGCTACTATGTTGTATCAGCTGTTATTTATGGGTTCAAGGCATCTTTTTGGCATAATGATGATTTTGTGATTGAAAGGGAGAGTGTGTGTGTGTGGTTTGAGGGTGGCGTGGGAGGATCTGGTGTGCTCATCTGTAATTCAAGAGGGACATGAATGACTGGCCCTAGACCATACAGATGACCAAAGCATCACCAGGTGCCAAAGTGATAGGGCAGAAAAAAACACAAACGTTTCTCCATAGTTGAATATCAAAATATATCCCTTTCAATAATAAGAGACCCTCAGAATCTGAGCATTCAAGAATGGAAATAGCACTAAAACATGCTCAAACGCACCATTTTGTGTGAGGTTGCTAAGGGTCAATAGTTAGCAATGTATATATTATTTTTAGAGATGACCAATGAAAGAATAACTAAGGACTTTTTCTATTGCCATGTATGTTGTGATGCAAGGTAGGTCAGTATGTCATGACAAACATATCACTTTCTACTTGCTGTTATTAAATCTTTGAGTGCACTGAGATTACCTTGCAGTATTCTAAGCATGCAACAGACTAGTATATCTAGTCTAATTTGCATCAACATTTATGTGTCATCAGTATTTATGTGTAGTTTGCATCAGTACAGCACTGTCAGTGAGCAGAGCAGCTTAGGAGATGCATGTTTTAACAGAGGGGGCGGGCCATCCAAGGCGGACAGGATTGGAAACGTCCATCTTTTCAGAATACAGTGAGCGTGGGAATATCCAAACTGTTTGCTGTGAATACCTGTCTCATTATAACAGTGGGGCCGTGTTTCTCCATTGTGGTTTGCTCATGCCATGCCGGAAATGCTTATGTCCCCTATTCTAGAACCATGGGCGTATCTATACCTGCAACTGCGGAATCAGGGTGAAATTGGGCCCCTTTTGAGATGTTCGTGGCTCAGACGTGCATGTTATGGAATTGTCCTCCATGTGGATAGAGTTGGGTTTTGGAGTTTGCTGCTATAGAAGCAGAAGAAAAATGTGTTTTTCCAGAGGTCAGTTAGGCCTGGACCCAGAAGGGGAGCCTTCTAGACCAGTTAGGCGTACCCAGGAGAAAGTAATTCAGAACACTACAGGCAGCTGAAGATTTTGACATCCAGGGGAGTTGAAGAAAGTGTGCAAGCATGAAGACGGTCTGGGGATAATTCCAGCCAAGGCTTGTAGGACCTATGCCAGATGTATAGCCAAAGCCTTGAAGGAATTTTGGTGTTTTGAGTATTTTACCTGTGCTTTTTTCACAGGTTTCATTTATCAGGACTAAGACATTTTACGGGAATTTAACTGAAGTTTTGCAGGTACAGATCCCTAGAAATACTTTGCTCTGCTGCCTTTGTATTGTATGGAAAGCACTGTGGGTCATAGTAAAATTGTATACCTTCATTTGGTGTGTTTTGTACCAGGTGAGCACATCCCGCTACGAACTGGTGAGAAGAGTCTATATCTGCATAAAGGAAAACAAAATCAGAAGCTTCATACCAATCTGCCAAAAGACTGGCAACTAGGGATATGCAAAGAGAAACCAATTTTAACCTGTTTTTGGAAACTTATTTTTTTCCTCAATTTTCAATTGATTATTTTCAGTTCCTTTCATACATCCATGTTAAAAAAAAGTTTTAACCAGTGTTAGAAGTTTTTAATACATGTAAATCAATTGTACCCACGTTAATTCATAGGTTAAAAGGCATAAAACCTTTTTGAAAGACACCTTAATGAACTAAATGTATGCCTACAAATGCACACCCCTACTGGAAACAGACCAGGCGATTATACCAGAGGAGAAGGAAAGGATTAGGTGCTGAGGGAAGGGATCACATCTGATTTCTGAGACTTTTGAGGTGGTTCTTTAAATTCTTCTACTTTTTTTCCCTTGTAGTGTATATTTTGGGGGGGAGTTCACCACTGAAGGAGTTTCATAAAATGACATTCTTGTGACTGATTTGCACTTTTGGAGTTAAGAGTGTGTACAGTTTTGAGATCTGTCAGCCAGTGAGAATCTTGGGATTGTGCTTCAGCCCCCCTAAGCCCCCCTCTTCCGGGAGCAGAGTGGAGGCAGCACCTAGAGATAACCAGTTAATATGATATTCAGCCACTAGCCGGTTATCTTAAAGTGGTAAAAATTAGGCACCTGAAAAGCTCACGTAACCTTTGTTGCTTTAGCTAACCAGCCAGTGGCTGAATATTGCCACTAGTCAGTTAGCTAAGCGCTATCCAGCTAGCCCAAATATTCAATACCAGTGACCGAATATGACCCCGGCTTGGAATAGTTAGGCTCAAAGTTTAGCATCGATGGCTAGCTGCTTTATCAGAGCTAGCCACAGCCATTGAATATCCCGTTAAGTTTTATAATCTTCAGTTGAGCCTTTAATGTTCCAAAAATAAACTCTACCATAGCCCAATTAAGGCATAGACACACTAGGCATGTGAGTAGGGCCCAACTACTTAGCAAGGCTCTTTCAGATGTGCTTAGGACTCAGGAGGTTAGGATTGCCAAATGTTTGGTTTTTTTACAACATTTGTGTCCGAACGTTAGAAGAATGACTAAAGTGATTGGATATTTTCAGAGTTTAGAACTGCAACTCTCTCTTCCTCCCCTCTGCATGAGTGAGTTGTGAGCCTATCCTGCCTAGTAGCAGTAGTAGGATCCAGCTAATGGGTAGTCAGTGGGGGGTAGAGTACTAGAAGACTGTTCTTGTCACAGGAAAGGAGAGAGTATTTCTGATCTGTGCAAGAGAGAGAAAACTAAACTGAACTTTGCAGAGGGTAGTGGGCTGGCCTTGGGGAGAACCTGTAGAACCAGGGAGTGTCCTTTTGGGGGAAGGGAAAGTGCAAGAAGGCTACTTCAAACTGAAGAAAAGAGCTGGCAGCAAATGATTTCCATGGTAGTGGGCAGAGCTAGATGGTGAGAGGTAGGGGAAAGGATAGGGTTTAGGGGTGGAGATCAGAGCAGTGTCTGAATGAGCACCAGGGCCGGCTCGTCCATTGAGTGAGAATGTTTTTTGCACAGGGCCCCGCGTTTGAGGGGGACCCACGCAAAGAACATTCTGCATTAAAAGTAAATTTTAAAATTAAAAAACAAAAGCTAGCTGCTGCTGCTGCAGCAGCAGCAGCAGAATCGAGTGTCCCGCGGCCCCCCCCCTGCCCGGCAGAGCCCTCCCTCCCTGCAACAGCCCCTCTCCGCGTCGGCTAGCTTTCAGAGCCGCGAAGGAAGAGTTTCCCTTTCGCGGCTCTGTTAAGCGTGCCGGGGCTGATGGGAAACAGGAAATGCCTGTTTCCCATCAGTGCCCGCGGGCTTAACAGAGCTGTGAGGGAGAAACTCTCCCTTTGCGCTCTTAAAGCCGATGTGGAGGGGGGCTGATGCAGGGAGGGAGGGCTCTGCCAGAGAGGGGGGGGCCGCGGGACACTCGATTCTGCTGCTGCCGCAGTGGCAGCAGCAGCCAGCTTTTTTTTTTTTTGTTAATTAACCCTGGGCTGATGGGAGGGGGGGGGCGGAGGGTTAGGACTGGTAATGGGCTGTGGGCTGATGGGAGGTTAGGACTGGTAATGGGCTATGGGGGGGGCTAGGACTCGAAATGGGCTGATGGGGGAGTTAGGACTTGAGATGGGCTGATGGGGTTAGGACTGGTAATGGGCTGTGGGCTGATGGGGGGTTAGGACTGGTAATGGGCTATGGGGGGGCTAAGTCTGGAAATGGAGTGATGGGGGGTTTAGGACTGATAATGGGCTATGGGGGGGCTAGGACTGGAAATGGGCTGATGGGGGTTAGGACTTGAGGTGGGCTGATGGGGTTAAGACTGGAAATGGACTATGGGGGGGCTAAGACTGGAAATGGGGTGAAGGGGGTTTAGGACTGGTAACGGGCTATGGGGCGGGGGGCTAGGACTGGAAATGGGCTGATGGGGGAGGGTTAGGACTTGGGGTGGGCTGATGGGGTTAGGACTGGTAATGGGCTATGGGGAGACTAGGACTGGAAATGCGCTATGGGGGGGCTAAGTCTGGAAATGGGGTTATGGGGGGCTAAGACTGGAAATGGGCTGATGGGGGGTTAGGACTGTTAATGGGCTATGGGGAGACTAGAACTGGAAATGGGCTGATGGGGGGTTAGGACTTGATGACGTTAGGACTGGTAATGGGCTGAGGGCTGAGGGGGGGTTAGGACTGGTAATGGGCTATGGGGGGCTAAGTCTGGAAATGGGGTTATGGGGGGGCTAAGACTGAAAATGGGTTGATGGGGGGTTAGGACTGGAAGTGGGCTGGCGGGGGGCTTAGGACTGGTAATGGGCTTTTGAGGGCTAGGACTGGTAATGGACTACGTGGGGGCTAGGACTGGTAATGGGTTGGGGGGGTTGCTAGGACTAGAAATGGGTTGAGTGGAAGGGGAGGCTTGAACTGCAAATAGCTGATGGGGATGGGGGCCTTGGAATGGAAATGGGCTGGGTGGAAGGGGGGCTTGAGCTACAAATAGCTGATGGGGAGGTGGGCTTGGAATGGAAATGGGCAGAGTGGAAGGGGGGGCTTGAACTGCAAATAGCTGATGGGGAGGGGGGCTTGGAATGGAAATGGGCTGTGAGGGGAGGGAGCTAGGACTGGAAATGGGCAGAGTGGGGGTGTGAGCTAGGACAGGAAATGGGCTGATGGAGGGGCTAGGATAGGACTGGAAATGGGCTGTTGGGGGGAGCTAAGATTGGAAATGGGCTGTGTTGGGGGCTTGGATTGAAATGGACTCATGGAGGGGCTAGAACTGGAAGTAGGCTCATGGGGGGCTTGGATTGGAAATGGGCTGAGTGGAGGGGAGCTAGGATTTGACATGGGCTGATGTTGGGGCTAGGAAAGGACTAGAAATGGGCTGATGGGTGGCTGGGATTGGAAATGAGCTGATGGAGGGACTCAGATAGGACTGGAAATGGATGGGGGAGCTAGGACTGGAAATGGGCTGATGGGGGGCTAGGAGGCTAGGACTGGAAATGGGGTGATGTGGGGACTAGAAGGGAGTGGATGCTGGGTGGGGCTGGAACTAGAAGGGAACTGATGTTGGGGAAGGATTAGACTGGGATGGGACTGGGAGAGTGAAATGGAGAGGGGAAAAATATTTTGTGTGGGAGGGAAGAGAAATCTACAATTGGCCGGGTATTGGGAGAGTAAGTGGGGATTGAGGATGGAGGGGTAAAATTTGAGTGGATGAAATAGGAATGAGGAAAGAGCAAAAGGAGAAAAATTAGTATGTTAAAGCAGATATAGAGAGAGAATGGAAAAAAAACTAGAAGAGAGAAGAAAGGACAAATGGACAGCAGACGATGGAGAGTTAGCAGAAGACACAAAGAAACCAGAAGAAAGTGGCTGGAGCAATTGCAACTGAAAAAAAAATGCACAAAAGGTAGAATGATATCTCTTTATTTTGAATTTATTAACTGGAATATGTCAGCTCTGGGAAATGTACATCATTAACGTCTGTGCTTTGTTTAGTACAAGAGGAAATTAATTTATAGTTTTATTTCTAAAGTGTTGTTGTACATTCCAAGTTTGGCTTTTGGGGTTCCCAGTTTAATTATTGTCTTCCTGTTTCTAAATTGTGATTCCTTGTTTGGTGATGGTCTATGTTCTGCATGTGTAACTGAGCTGAGGTATTCTGTTTATGTAATTCCTATTTGACATTGCCACTTGTTCTTTTTCCCCAATAGGTCATGTATTGTTATTCTCTGAAATGTATTGGTTTAATATTGTATTGGTTTAACTGAATACAAAAAAGCATGGGACCAACACAGAGGATCTCTAAAGGTAAAAAGTGGACTGTTGTAGTTGTTGTTATGGAAGGACAGACTAGATAGGCCATGTGGTCTTTTTCTGTCATCATGTTTCTATGTTTCTATGTTTCTTAATATTTGCAGTGTTGCCTTTTGATAGGTAGGGCCTGGTGCTTTGTGAGTCCTGATAGTGCTGTTACGATATGGCAGGTTTGCTATGGATTCTAAATGGGCAGCGTTTGTAGTAGTTCCTAATGTGCCTGGCGGTTGACACTGGATTATAGTAATGTAGAAATCTTTTAGTCTTTCTTTATCCATACACTCATTAAGAGGCATGTTTACTAAAAGTTAGTGTATGGTAACATTCTGCAAATATTTATGCAAATGAAGCCCCTTGTGCAAATGAGGCCCTGCACCAAGTCTCCGCACATGGCCCCGCACCCCCCTTGGGCCGCCCCTGACTGTATACTATGCTCTAGTACAACACTTCTTTCGGTGTTCAATTCAAAACTTAATGCTAGGAGTAAAGACCAACACGGCTACTTCTCCAAAAGCTTCTACTGAGTGGCTCCCATAAAATAACTTGGTAGAAGCTTTTGGAGAAGTAGCTGTGTTGGTCTTTACCCCTAGCATTGAACACTGAGAGAAGCTAAACAGTGAAACATTGCCAGTGTTGGGGTCTGCTCTATCAGCTTAGCCAGCATTAAGAAGATATGTGGGGTTTGTTCTATTAGCTTGGCCAACATTAAGAAGACAAGTTGTAGAGTTATTTTCAACATTTAGAATTGAAGCTGTGGGATTGTTTTTTCATACTGAGAAACTGTAATGACTTGTGATGTGATCAAAGGACTTAACATTTGCATTTTAAGTTGCCCTTAAAGGTACTGATGTCACTCAGTTTGATTTTGAAATTATTATTGTTCAGCGGTGATGTTTTAAGTTTTGCTGCCTCTGCAATTGTAGCATAATCACCTCTTCACTGTTTTGAACCTGAGAATGCCTTTACAAATAAGAGTGAAAAATAATCATTATTTTATGTTGCTTTTGTCCAGTACAGAGGGGAGTTTCGCACTCAAAGAGCTTAATAAAAATCATAAGATGAAAATGGCATAGAGTGTGCATAAGATAATTCTAAACATATGTTGATATGTTCCCAAGTGATGTAATCCTTTATTAGCTATATTATCTATATTGCATGTTCTAAGTACTTATTTTTTTCTTCAGTTACATTCTTTTCCACATTCAAAATTACTTTTCACTAGAACTTGCACTGTAATTGCTCCATTGAGAATAGGATTTATTTACTGTAATATGATAACAAGAACCTGGGCCAAGAGAAACACGTGTTCCATGAACAGCTGGGTTTTGTATAGTTTATTTAGTTATTGCATTTATTTCACTTTTAAGAATTGACAACTAGAATGGTATCAGAACTTTCTTAGTTTGGATGTGTGCCTCATGTGGACATAGGACAGAGTGAGTGCCATTGGTAGGCATCTGTATAGGAACCAAATAAAGGAACATTCCTGGACTGTAATTTATGTCAGGTGTATAAAACTGAGGTAAATTTTTGTAGAGAGCCGAATTGGTACTCTATGGTCCTACAGTTGTGGTCAACATGATTTGCACCATTGCATTTTAGTATGTTGTGTACAATATCTTGAGAAATAATTGAAAATATTCCAAATGTTTGCCATCATAATATTTTAATAGTATGTTCAAAGATACACAACAAAAAAAGATGTCTGTGCAATGTAGACCTAGTAATTTCTGAGAAAAAAAAGCAAAATATGACCTGGACAAGATTAATGCCACCCTTCACTAATATTGGATTGAACAATCTTTGCCAGTGATGGCAGCCTCCAGACATTTCTTGTAGCCATCTATACGTTTTGTATATCTGTCTGCTGGTAGTTTCTCCCACTCTTCAACTATGATTTGTTCCAGCTCAGAAATGTTTCCAGGATTCCTTTTACCAATGGCAGATTTCAGTTCTTTTCAAAGGTTCTCAATTGGATTGAGATCAGGACTCATTGCTGGCCAGTTTAAAAGAGTCCATATGTTTCTTTTTACCATTCTTTTGTACTTTTGGATATATGTTTGGGGTCATTGTCCCGCCGGAGTACCTATAACCTTTGATCCAAACCTAGCTTTCTGTCACTACATAGCACATTTTGCTCCAAAAGACATTGATAGTCCTCTTACTTCATGATTCTTTTAATAAGTTCCAGGCCTCCAGTTCCTGAGGCAGCAAAACAGCCCCCACAACATTATGGAACCTCCACTATAATTAACTGTAGGAAGTGTGCTTTCTTCCTTATAAGCTTCATTTCTTCACATGTAAATGTATCATTGGTCTGCATTACCAAAGAGCTCAAATTTGGTTTCATATGTCCACAGAACATTTTCCCAGAAGGATTGTGGTTTCTCAAGATGGGTTTGGGCAAAGATCAAACATGCCTTTTTATGTCTGTCTTTGAGCAGTGGGGTCCTCCTTGGCCTTCACCCATGAAATTCTTCATTGTTTAATGTGTGTCGTATGGTGCAGGTTGATACCACCACTCCAGATTGTTCCAGGTCAGTTACCCATTTAAATGCCTTCGAAAATCGGGCCCATCATTTACTGTTTGATTCAAGTTATGTGAGTACCAACAATTGATCACAAGTGTGTTTAATTTTACTGCAATGGGAATGTGATTCTTCTGTTCAAACTGATTTGAATTGTTTATAAGGGTTCCAATAAAAAAGTCTTGGTAATGTCACAGTTTTTATATTATTTCCTACTTTTTCCTTTTTAATTAGTTTGATTCTTTTATGTGTCAACTATGTGTGCAAATGTAGTCCAAAGCAATTTCACTAGCCACTTTTTCTTAGGCACTATTGGACATTAAGGCCCTCATTTCTGTAATGGCCACAATGTCCAAATCCATTTCCACCATTAGGGCTTCCAGGTCCGGAAATTTGGTGGCTAAGCTCCGAGCATTAGTGTTCATTGCTTTCCAGGATTTAACTGGCTTGTGTGTATTTTGCATTGTTTTTGTTCTGCCCACTTCTTCCCGCTTGTTTTTGATGTGTGGTTTAAAAGTGTGGCTGTTTCTGATGTTATTCTGCTTTTGCAGGGGGTGACATCCAGAGCTTGACCTTCCACATCTGTGTTCACTTTCTGCTCTAAGTACTTCAACAACTTGGTTTGTATTCCTGCTGGCTGAAGAGTCTGGGAGGCACTTGACTATCTTCTCTCCAATGAACTGTGTTCCCAAGTTGGTGCCTCTGATGATGGAATCCCCAAGTATTAGTAGTTTGCTGTTTGGTGAGGTTTTCTTCATATTTGGTCCTCTAGCAGGAGATTGGGCATTGTCTGTCTCATTTAAGGGCCCTTCAGTTTCTTTGGATTGGGCATCCTCATTAGCCAAGGCAGAGAAGGCATTGCGCAGGGATATTTCCTGATGCATAGGATGTCTTTATGTCAAGGTCGCAATCTACCAGAACCCACTGTGATCCATTTATTCCTGGGGTGTTTGATTTTTCGTTGGAGTGGTGGTGGACGTTGTTCAGTTTGTATCTTAGAAGAGGTGTGTTTCATTGCAGCCAATTCCTCCCTCAGTTCCTCATCCTCATTAGGCAAGGCAGAGGAGGCATTATGCAGGGATATCTCTTGATGCATAGGATGTCTGTGTGTTACAGGTCGCAATCTACCAGAACCCACTGTCATCCATTTGTCCCTGGGGTGATTGATTCTTTGTGGTCTCATTCTAGAACATGAATAAGGGCTGTACACATGCAGCATGGGCATGTAAGTGGCAAATATGTCCCCCACCATATTCTGCAACACTGCTGACATGCATGTCCTGGGTGTTAGCATGGGGAGTTAAGAATGTGGGCGTAAGAGGGTGGAACAGTGGTGTGGTCAGCTGCTGTGATGCAGAAAGCTTATTCTCAAATCGGCCATATACGTATGAGATGTAATCCGGAAATGTCTATGTTACACTTGCTGAAATCAGGTATAAAGGTCTGACTTAGAAAAAAATCAGCTCTGCTCTGCAATACATTGCATAGAGGTGAATGAATGTGACAGACCGGGTCTGAAGTGGCACCACGGCAGACAAGACAAATACAAAATACATGCAGAAGGTACAGGAAACAGAACTGAGTGGCTGTTGTCAGGCAATGATACATTACTAAACAGACATGCAATGATACAACTAAGAATACCAGTACCCAATCATGCCATGCACCCATGTGCTGTATGTGCCAAAGGAGACAATCCACAGGATGCCATCAAAACTAGGCACATAGATGGGACTGTAGAGTCAGGGAGAGCATGGATGTGAACAGGGAAAGGATACCTTTTGGGGTGAGAATGGGAGAGCAGATATGTAGCCCTGGTACCCCATGTATGTATGTTAGGTCATAGCAGATATGTAAAGGTACCGGGCAGCCCTTGGCGGAATCATGTTGCTTGTGCAGAAAGTGAGAGAGGGTGTGGATGTGGTCTGAGGGGCGCATGGGTGGGAGCTGGTTTGGGTAGCAAGAGGGCAGGTGGAACATGTAAGCATGACCAGTACCTATGGATGAGCACGGTGTTACCAGGTGTCAGTGTGATGAGGCAAGCAAATCCAGAGAGGGCCCAACACAGTCAAATGTCCAAAGATAGGGGCATCAAAGATAAGGGTTCCCCATAATAGGGGCATCCGACATTGCAAACAGCACTAATGCATGCTCATGATGAACACTGTGCTGTTGAGCAGGTAGTAGTGAGGATGAGTGTCCACCTGAAGCCACTGAAGGCAGGTCTGTACAGATGACCATGGTGAAAATCACTGAGACTGCCCTGGAATGCGATATACCATGTGATGGTAATTATGTCCCGACATACATGTTGAAATTTGCAATTTTTAACCCCATAAAGTTGTGCGCTGGGCCTAGGCATTGCCCCACAGGGCAATAGGGGGACTGAGACATGGGCAGGCTGATGCAGATGCAATAGCACAGTGTTAGTAATGTCCACAGTGCATCAACACACTGCTGGCTAAGACGGTCAGCCTAGGAGATGCACGTTCTACCCGAGTGGTGTGGTGTCAGTGGGTACAGCATGGGAATGTGTAGGATCTGAAACGTCTAACGTCCTAGAATATAGTATGTGTGTGGATGTCCCAAACCATTTCCCATGTCCAATGGCAGGGGCAGCTGAAGAGCACCTGCACGAGCCCCGCAGAACATGTCTCCGTGCACATGCTCACCTGTGGATGTGGTGTTGGGTGCAAACGGTCACTGTGTCCGCTATAGACATGTCCTTTGGCCAGAAGTGCACGCAATGCAACCATAGCATGATATAGTAACATAGTAACATAGTAACCTAGTAAATGACAGCAGATAAAGACCAGTATGGTCCATCTAGTCTGCCCAGTACGATGCCAAAATTAGGTACACCTGCCGCTCCGTGCAGGGCCCCCCCTCCCCATGTCTTTGTCCAGGGGTGATCCCGCCACTCCATGTAGGATACCCCTATTTGTTAAGGAATTAGATGGTTCAGATTATTTTGATATTTTCTTGTTGCTGTAAAGGGATCCACTGTGTCTGTCCCATGCCCTTTTGAACTCCGTCACCGTATTTGCCCCCACCACTTCCATCAGGAGCGCATTCCAAGAATCCACCACCCTTTCAGTGAAAAAGTATTTCCTGACATTCCCTTTCAATTTACCACCTTGTAGTTTCATGTTATGCCCTCTAGTTTTGCAGCTTCTCCATCTTTGGAAGAGGTTTGTTTGTTCATCACTTCTCTTTAAGTATTTAAAGGTCTGAATCATATCTCCCCTGTCCCTCCTCTCCTCCAAAGTGAACATGTTTAGGTCTTCAAGTCTCTTCTCATAAGGCTTCTGATGCAGGCTCCAAATCATTTTGGTCGCCTTCCTCTGAACAGTTTCCAGTCTTTTTACATCCTTTGCAAGATATGGTCTCCAAAACTGAACACAGTATTCCAAGTGAGGCCTCACTAGTGACTTGTACAGTGGCATAAGTACCTCTTCCTTTCTGCTGGTAATACCTCTTCGAATGCAGCCCAACATCCTCCTGGCTTTTGCCACCGCCTTGTCACACTGTTTTGCCACCTTGAGATCTTCAGAAATAATCACTCCAAGGTCTTTCTCCTGATCCGTACACACCAATCTCTCGCCCCCTATCGCGTACATTTCCCTTGGATTTCTGTTTCTCAAGTGCATGACTCTGCACTTCTTCATATTAAATCTTAATTGCCAAGCATTAGACCATTCTTCCAGCTTTTGTAGATCATTCCTCATGTTAACCACTCCCTCGGGGGAGTCCACTTTGTTACAAATTTTCATGTCATCCGCAAAAAGACAGACTTTTCCATGCAGTCCTTCAGCAATATCACTCACAAATACATTGAACAGTGCCAGGCCAAGGACCGACTCCTGGGCCACCCCGCTAATCACCTTCCTTTCATCCGAGTAAGCTCCTTGTACCATTACCTTCTGTCATCTGTCAGTCAACCAATTTCTGAAGTTACTGAGTTTATTGATAAGCCTCCTATGAGGAACAGTATCAAAGGCTTTGCTGAAATCTAGGTAGATGACATCCATCGCATACCCCTGATCTAGTTCCCTGGTCACCCAGTCAAAGAACTCAATCAGATTTGTTTGGCCAGATCGTCCTTCGGTAAAACCATGTTGCCTCGGACCTTGCAACCTGTTTATTTATTTAGTATAAATTTGTATACCGCTACTTCCAACGATCAGCAGCGGTCTACTTGCAAGACAAACAGGGAGGATGTACAGTGCAATTTAAGCATACAGACTGATTACAGAGAGGAGAACTGTACAAATTAAGCATACAATCTGATTACATGGAGGAGGACACATAAGGTAGTTATACTTTGATCAGAAGGGGAGTATTTAATCTAAGAGGAGCTGCAGGGTTAGAATATATACATATATAACTTATCTTAGGGGTAGGTCAGCAGGGATAAGAAGAGGTATATCTGTCTAGGTGATGCCGTAATGGGATTGGAAAAGGTGGGTCTTAAGCTTTTTCCTGAAGTCCTTTAGGTCATTGATCTGGCGTATCTCATGAGGCAGGTGGTTCCAGAGCATGGGAGCCGAGTAAGTGAAGGCCCGGTTGCTCGTCTGTACGTTGACTGCTCTTATGCTGCTTGGTACGCAGAGGGTATTCAGGTTAGTGGTCCGTCTGCTTCTGTTGAGTGGTTGTTTGGTGATGAGGTTAGAAAGGAATGAGGGGGATACTTTGTGGATGATTTTGAATGTTGTTATTAGAACTTTGTATATTATTCGAGCCGAGATGGGTAGCCAGTGTAGTTCAATCAGGACTGGTGTAATGTGATCTATTAGGTTCTTGTTCATGATAATCCTGGCTGAAACATTTTGTGCCATTTGTAGGATGTTTAGTGTTTTCTTCGGTAGACCCTGAAGGATGGCATTACAGTAGTGGCTTTGAGAAAGTTCAGAATTCGCTCTTTCAGGAGCACCTCCATTACTTTTCCCGCCACTGAGGTAAGGCTCACAGGCCTGTAGTTTGACACTTCTTCCCTGTCACCACTTTTGTGTAGAGGTACGACATCAGCCATTCTCCAGTCCTGAGGAACCTCTTCTGTTTCCAAGGATCTATTGAAAACATCCTTTAACGGCCCTGCAAGAACCTCTTTGAGCTCTTTCAGTATCCTGGGATGTATCTCATCTGATCCCATGGCCTTGTCCACTTTCAGTTTTGCAAGTTGTTCTAACACATCATCTTCTGTGAATGGTGTGGTATCTACTTCATTCCCAGTTTTATATTTGGGAGTCACAGGTGGTCCTTCTCCAGGACTTTCCTTAGTAAAAACAGAACAGAAGTATTCGTTTAGCAATTTCGCTTTTTCAATGTCACTTTCCACGAGTGCGTTCCCAGCACTTCTGAGTCCTGCAATTCCACCTCTGATTTTCTTCCTTTCCCCAATATACCTGAAGAAAGTTTTGTTGCCACACTTCACATCCTAAGCCATATTTTCCTCTGCCTTTGATTTTGCTATCCTTATTTCTCTCTTTGTCTCTTTGAGTTTGATCCTGTACTCATTTCTGTGTTCCTCTGTTTGCAAGCTTTTGAATTTTACGAAAGCTGTGGTTTTTGCCTTTAATTGAGCAGCCACTTCTTTGGAAAACCAAATAGGTTTTCTTCTCCTCTTGTTTTTGTTTACTTTTCTTACATATTTATCTGTTGCCCCTTTTATTGCCACCTTTAGTTTAGCTCATTGCAATTCCACTTCCCTTATCTCCTTCCATCCTTTCAGCTCCTCCTTTAGGTACTCGGCCATTTTATTGAAGTCGGTGTTTTTGAAGTTTAGGACCTTGAGCTTGCTATGACTCCGCCTGTACCATGGCTTTTACCTCAAACCACACCATGTGATGATCGCTGCTGCTCACAGGGGCACCCACGCAGACATTCGACACGCTATTACCGTTGGTGAACACTAAATCCAGCGTTGAACTTTCTCTAGTTGGTTCCATCACCACTTGTCTAAGTACTGCGTCTCGGAGAGCATCCACAATTTTTTTGCTTCTTTCCAGATTTGCAGAAGGAGTAGTCCAATCTACATCAGGTAGATTAAAGTCACCCATTATGATCGCTTCTCCCTTTGTGGCTATCTTGGCAATATCTATAATCAATTTGTTATCTATCTCTTCAGTTTGTGTCAGAGGTCTGTATACTACAGCAGTATGGATGACAGTGCCATCTCCTCTCCAACACAATACAGAGCGCTTCTTCTTTTCCCCATGCCCCCTGCATTTCAGTAGCTTTAATATTGCCCTTGACATACAAGGCTACTCCTCCTCCTCTTCCAATTCCTCCGTCTCTTCTGAATAGATAATAGCCAGCTATGGCTATATCCCAATCACGCGATTCATTTAGCCAGGTTTCTGTAATGGCCACAATATCCAAATCCATTTCCACCATTAGGGCTTCCAGGTCCGGAACTTTGGTGGCTAAGCTTCGAGCATTGGTGCTCATTGCTTTCCAGGATTTAACTGGCTTGTGTGTATTTTGCATTGTTTTTGTTCTGCCCAGTTCTTCCCGCTTGTTTTTGATGTGTGGTTTAAAAGTGTGGCTGTTTCTGATGTTATTCTGCTTTTGCAGGGGGTGACATCCAGAGCTTGACCTTCCACATCTGTGCTCACTTTCTGCTCTAAGTACTTCAACAACTTGATTTGTATTCCTGCTGGCTGAAGAGTCTGGGAGGCACTTGACTATCTTCTCTCCAATGAACTGTGTTCCCAAGTTGGTGCCTCTGATGATGGAATCCCCAAGTATTAGTAGTTTGCTGTTTGGTGAGGTTTTCTTCATATTTGGTCCTCTAGCAGGAGATTGGGCATTGTCTGTCTCATTTAAGGGCCCTTCAGTTTCTTTGGATTGGGCATCCTCATTAGCCAAGGCAGAGAAGGCATTGCGCAGGGATATTTCCTGATGCATAGGATGTCTTTATGTCACAGGTCGCAATCTACCAGAACCCACTGTGATCCATTTATTCCTGGGGTGTTTGATTCTTCGTTGGAGTGGTGGTGGACGTTGTTCAGTTTGTATCTTAGAAGAGGTGTGTTTCATTGCAGCCAATTCCTCCCTCAGTTCCTCATCCTCATTAGGCAAGGCAGAGGAGGCATTATGCAGGGATATCTCTTGATGCATAGGATGTCTGTGTGTTACAGGTCGCAATCTACCAGAACCCACTGTCATCCATTTGTCCCTGGGGTGTTTGATTCTTTGTGGGAGCAATGGTGGACGTTGTACAGTTTGTATCCTAGAAGAGGTGTGCTTCATTGCAGCCAGATCCTCCCTTAGTAGGGTCACTTCTTTATGCTTGGCAGCTAGGTCTTCCCATAGTAGAGTCAGTTCTTTATGCATGGCAGCTGACCCGAAGCACAGAGGACAAGCTCTCAGGTTCCAAATGATTTGTCTTGGAATAAATGTACCGCAGTTATTGCACTGAATACATGACATGCTCGATAAGCAGTCCTAGAAGAAGAAGAAAAGAAGACGAAGGGGCGGGCCTTAACCCAAGTTGAAAGGGTAGATGGCAACGGATATGTGATCCGGTCGCACATGGACTGCAGGACATAGGGTTGGGGACGTTTTTGGGGTTACAGGTGCAGGGCCGAACCGTCCATTGTGTGAGAATGTTGTTCGCACAGGACCCCGAACTTGAGGGCGCCCCATGCGAACTTCATACTCACACAATGGATGGCTTCAGAGGGAGCCGGGGAAGTCCGCGTGAGGCCCCAACTCCCTCTGCACAGCCAGTGTGAAGAGTGTTTTCCCTCATGCTGGCGGCTGTTTCAGTGAAGTGTGCGAGTGCCGGGAAATGACCTTTAACCTTTCCTGGCATTCAGCGCGCTTCACTGAAACAGCTGCCAGTGTGAGAGAAAACACTCTTCATGCTGGTGGCTGTGCAGAGGGAGCCCAGGCCTCGCGCGGGCTTCCCCGGCTCTATCTGAAAGACGGTCGCGGGGCTCTTCGGTGGGCGGGCAGATAGAACTGAAAATGGCCTGTGATGGGGGGGGGGAGCTTGGACTGTAAATGGTCTGTGATGGGGGGGGGCTAGGACTGGAAATGGGCTGATGGGGGAAGCTTAGACTGGAAATGGGCTGAAGGGGGGAGCTTGGACTGGAAATGACTGATGGGGGGCTAGGACTGGAAATGGGCTGATGGGGAGCTGGAATAGGATTGGAAATGGGCTGATGAGGATGAGCTTGGACTGGAAATGTGCTGATGGGGCTGGAATAGGATTCGAAGTGGGCTGATGGGAACTGGAATAGGGCTGGAAATGGGCTGATGGGGGGGCTAGGATTGGAAATTGGCTGATGAATGAGCTTAGAGTGGAAATGGGCTGATGGGGGCTGGAATGGGACTGGAAAGGAGCATATGGGGGGGTAGGACTGGAAATGGGCTGATGTGGGGGCATGGGAGAATGGGACTAGAAGGAAGCGGATGTTGGGTAGATATAGTACTAGAAGGGAGCTGATTTTGGGGGAGGACTAGAAGGGGATGGGGATGGGGAATGAAGATGGAGAGGGGAAAATATATTTTGTGTGGGAGGGAAGAAAAATCTATGATTGGCTGGGTATTGGGAGAGTAAGTGGGGATTGAGGATGGAAGGGTGAAATTTGAGTGGATGATAAAGGAATAAAGAAAGAAATGGGAGAAAGAATAAAAGGGGAAAGAACAGTATGTTAAAGCAGATGTAGAGAGAGAATGGAAAAAAATCTAGAAGAGAGAAGAAAGGACAAATGGACATCTCGCAGAAGATATGAAGAAATCAGAAGAAAGTGACTGGAGCAATTGCAACTGAAAAATAAAATGCCCAAACAAAAGGTAGAAAATACTTTTTATTTTGAATTTATTAACTGGAATATGTCAGGTCTGGGAAATGTGTATCGCTAACATCTTTGCGTTTTTGTTTAGTGCAAGAGGAAATTAATTTATAGTTTTATTTCTCCAGTGTTGTTGTACATTTCATGTTTGGCTTTTGGGGTTCCCAATTTAATTATTATCTTCCTATTTCTAAATTGTGATCCCTTGTTTTTTGTGTAGTGACGATCTATATTCTGCATGTGTAATCAAACCGAGATATTCTGTTCATGTAATTTCTATTTGACAGTCCCACTTGTTCTCTTTCCCCCAGTGAGATGTATTGGTTTAATATTTGCAGTGTTGCCTTTTTGATAAGTAGGGTTTGGTGCTTTGTGAGTCCTGGTAGTACTGTTATGATATGGTGAGTTTGCTATGGGTTCTAAATGGTCAGTGTTTATAATACTTCATAATGGGCCTGGCGGTTAGCACTGTAATATAGCAATTTAGAAATCTGGTAGTCTTTCTTTATCCAGACCCACATTAAGAAGCATGTTTACTAAAAGTGCATGTTAACATTATGCAAATATTTATGCAAATGAGGCTCCTTATGCAAATGAGGCCCCGCAATGAATCGCTGCACATGGCCCCGCACCCCCCCTTGGGCCGCCTCTGATGAGCACATGAATATCAGGCAGCAGTACAGCACCAAAAGAGTGTCTATGCATGTGTGTATATGAAGAGTTAGAAAGTGTGTGAGTGGGATGGGGGGAGGGTCTCATTTTTTCCTGCTGGGATAGTGCCATATAAATAGAATTTATCTATTAATTTATTTATTTAGTTTGATTTATAGATCACCACTATCCAGAGACTCATGGCAATTGACAATAAAAATCACTAAACCCTCACCCCATCCTCCAATAAACAGATAACAGACAAATAACTTTAACCACTCCAAGATAATACAAAACGTCCAAACCCTTCAAAATAGTCACATTAAACAGCTCACTCTTATAACTAAACATCATTGTATGCTAATATCATTATTTGCTAAACCCCATAATCACCTTTTCACCAGTTTCCGAAACTGCAGTTAATTATTTTCAGTATGAATAGCTACAGAAAGTTTATTCCTTAGTCAATGCAGTTACAGAGACCTGTTTCATGCCCAATGATAATAGATTTCCCGCTTTGTAGGTACCACAAGCAAACCATACTACTACTACTACTGAGCATTTGTATAGTGCTACAAGACATAAGCAGCACTGCACAGACACATGTAAGAGATGGTCCCTGCTCATCAGAGCTTAAAATCTAGTCAACACAGACAACACAGTAGCTGTAGACATGGGATACATCTAGAGGAATGGTAAGGAAACTAAAAGGAGACCAGGTGAGTCAAGATCCAAAAGCGGCAGTGAAGAGGTGAGTTTTCAGCCTGGATTTGAAAATGGCCAGAGAAGGCGCCTGATGTACAGACTCAGGTAGTTTTTTCCAGGCATAAGGAGTAACAAGGTGAAAGGAGCGAAGTCTGGAGTTAGCAATAGAAGAGAAGGGCACAGATAGAAGCGATTTGCCAGACGAGTGGAGTTCCCGAGGAGGGGTGTAGAGAGAGATAAGAGAAGAAAGGTAGTGAGGAGCTGCAGAGTGAATGCACTTATAGGTCAACAGGAGAAGTTTGAACTGGATGCAGAAATGGATAGGGAGTCAATGAAGAGGGGTAATATGAGCATGACAAGGCCGCAGAGTGTTGAACAGGTTGAAGGGGAGATAGATGATTCAGAGGGAAACCAACAAGGAGTAGGTTACAATAGTCAAGATGGGAGGTGAGTAAAAAGTGGATAAGCATCTTAGTAGTGTGTTCATAAAGGAATGGGCAGATTTTTTTTTAATGGTTTAGGTACTTGATATACTGCCCTTTACTTGTGCATCTGAGCAGTTTACATGTATGTATATACTAACAGATACTTTTTTTTTAATTCCCTTGTCCCAGAAGGGCTCACAATCTAAGTGTACCTGAGGCAATAGAGGGTTAACTGGCTTGCCCAAGGCCACAAGGAGCAGCCATGGGACTAGAGATCCCAGCCCTTCTGGCCTGAGGTTTCCTGTCCCAACCACTGAGCCACTCCTCCTTGCTGATATAGAGAAAGAAACAGCAGGTTTTAACTATCAGATGGATGTGTGTAGAGAGACAGACTCGCCTATTGGGACCATGCACTATAAACAGAATCACGAAAAGACAAATGCCCAAACAAATAAGGAGGGCCAATACCATGCAAAATCTTAAAACATAGCAACAATAACTTAAACTAGCCCCGCAACCAGTAAAGTTGCTGCAACATGAGGGAAATGTGATCATACTGCCCCAAACCACCCAAAAACTGTACTGCGGTATTCTGAACAACTTGGATTTGTTGCAAAGATTTTTTTGGCAAACATATCTGTAAAACATTCAAATGATCAATACGAGTTAGGACCAACGCCTATACTACTTGGCGTAATTGCTCTGGCCTTAAAAAAGGATTAAGCTGTTTCACAAGCCGTAATTGAACTATCTTAGAATTATGAGGCTCAAAAGTCAATTCAGAATCCATCCAAGTTCCAAACCACAGAAAACTCTACTAGGCATCTTCTAAAGAGACAACTGCATCAGAGTAACCCTTACCCAGTGTGGGGGACCCTAGCCCAGGCCGCAGCCTATAGGTGTAGGGCTGCCCTTGTTAGTCTTTAAATAAAGATTATGTTATCCTCATCCAGAGCCTGGGCTTCTGGGACTTGTAGTTGTGTTACTTGTTCAAAAACAGAAGTATGGAAACTGAAGGGTTTTTTTTCAAAGGCAAACAGGAATTTATTTCTTCTTTTTTTTTCCAAAACACTAAGGCTTAACAGAAGGCAACAGCATTCTTCTCCAAACAATATTCCTCAGGAAATTCCATGAAACCAAAGACTGAAACTGCTTTAGAAGGCTCTCTTAACACATGCAGCTGTCTCTCAATATATATAACAAACAAATGCATCCCTTTTTTTCTTCCAAACAAAAGTAAATGTTTTCTCTGCATTAAACAGGGTTCTCAGCTTTCCTGGCTAGAGTAACTCTCCCTGTTTCCTTAATGCTTTGGGGTTTTCAAGTTACAGGGTTTTCAAGTTACAGGGTTTTCCTTCTCCAGAAGCTTTTTATTCAGCTCTCTGACACCATGAACAGTCCATTAATGAATCTTCAGAAATAGAAACAGATTCAGAACAATCTACCTGTATTTCCTCTGGATCTCCTGCCGGGACGTCTGACTCTAAAGCTCCATGCAAGGCTTCTGGCTCAATACACTCCAAAAGCTCCTGAACTTTTCTCCACTGAGGCTTTCCACTACGAGCAAGGTTTTCACCTGGAAGGTGAAGATTCTTTTTCTGAATTAAATGCCACAGTGCCTCTAACTGTTTCAGGTCACTGTTATCTGTACTTTTGCTCACCCACCTTCTGGGAGCTTGAACCCTTAGAGCTTGAACCCTTAGAACTGTAGAAGCTGCACTCTGCTGCTGGCCAGTAATTCTCCCAGCCACACCTCTGCTGGCTTCAGAACTACTGATACTTTTCCTGCAGCCTGACTTTCTCTTGGGGTGTTGCCTTCACCTCTGAAGTCCCCACAGAAGTCTACACCGGTCTCCTCCCCGGTGAACTCTCTGGGTCTTTCTTGGGTGCTTCTCTCCCCAGCAGTCTCTGTGGTCAACTCCAATTCCCCGGTCAATTCCCCGATCGAATCCCCGATCGAATTCCTGGTCGAACTCCCTAGTGAACTTCCTTTCTTTCCTGTTCCTCTGGGTTTATAAAGCTGGTTCTTTTCCTATCGTGCACTGTCCCTTGCTCAGGTGCTTTTCATTAGTTTCCAAGCCTGCCCTTAGGTTAGCAGAGCTTGGGTGTGGCCTGCCTTCAGCAACTGCGTGTTTTTTCTCTTTTCCTGCACTCTGCAAGCTATGGATTCACTGCCTGTCTCTTTCCTTAAAGGTAGATTTTTGATTTTCCTCTATTTCCATGGGCTCAGCCATACTCTCCTCGTCACACCAGTCACATAGTAAAATGAAAGTAAGTGTAGGAAAATCTCAGATTATCTTTCAGCCACTAAACTAGTCAACTGGCTATTAAAATTAGTCTCCTCATCAGTTTGCTCTTCTAGGAACATAAATCTGAATAGCATCCATGAAAAAGAGAATTTTCAATCTCCAATACTCCAATAAAGTCCCGAGGGGCTGCAAAAATATATTAAAAAACACAGAGGAAAGAATTAACCCCTGGGGTATCCCAGAGGACAACCTACCCACCCGTCTATCCAAACCACCTGATGCTTCCACTCCCATAAAAAGGAGTGAAACCACTCTAGAACTGAACCTCAAAGGCTCAGTTCACTTAACCATTATAACAAAAGACTGCGATGGACAGAATCTCAAGCTGAAGCTAAATATCATTAAACAATGCTGCCAGCAAGGATTCAGTGCCACTAGCCTGCTGAAACCCAGCTTGCTAAGGAAGTAGTAACTGATGGAGTTCCAAAACAGTCTGATAATTATTGATAAACTACCTTTTCCACAATTTTACTCAAAAAAGGAAGGTGAGAGATTGGCCGATAGTTACTCAGAACCTCCTGGTCTAACCCTTCCTTCTTCAACAATGGAAAAACTAATGCATTTTTTAAGGCATCAGGGAAAATCCCTTGCAGCAAAAAAGCATTCAATAAAGTGACTAAAAATGGAGCTAACCCCTCCCTAGCAATCTCCGCAACAGAAGCTGGGTAGGCTTCTTCTAGATAACTTGTTGGGTTACGGCTGAAAGTAACTCTCCCTCTGTCACAAGTTTAAACTAATATCAATAACTAGATAGTCCTCCATCCTCCTGCTCCATTGGAGAAAACCATGTAACCACTACAAACTCATCCTCCATCTTCAGTTTCATCTCAGAATAAGATAGAAACTATGCACTAGAAAAAGAATCAGAACAGAGAACTTCTTTCCCAACTCCAGCAAGATCTTTCACAACAGAAAAATGTCCCCCTGTTTTACTTAAGGCCTTGTTGATCTTATCTAATATAAACTGGTGTTGGTACAAACCTTGGTATTCTGAGGATTTGTGACTTCAGAAAAGGGGGCAGAAAGATGCTGGCGAAAATCAAGGAGTGAGTCTATTCAACTCTATTGACATCAGCTTCGTAGAGATTATTGCATAGCAGTTGTAAATTACAAGTGCCAGAAGTCTACATTGGAAAGGAGCGGAAGTGGTAGATAATAAAAGACTGAAACTACAGTGCAGCACGAGAGACTTAAGATAAACACTGGACTGTAGTTTCCTAGCCATTTCTGCCATTGCAGACCCTGGAGAGGGGTGGGGGTGGTGGCAATGGGTACCCCCAGAGCATAATGGCAATGCCAGCCATGGTTACTGGGCTTGATGGATTTGTTATCTGACCCTGTAGGCCTATTTATTTATTTATTTAAATTGATTTTTATACCGCCTTTCTATTATTCAAAGTGGTTTACAATTAAACAGTAGATTAACACAAACCGACGTCAGAAGCAGGAGAAAAAGTACCCAGAACCTTCTTTCAATACCCCAATCAATATGGAAAACCAAACAAACTACCAGCATTAGGGCTTTCAGATACACAGCTACCACACTTTGGAACGCTCTCCCCGATTCTATCAGGTCAATCAAAGATCTCCAGACTTTCCGTAAGGAATTAAAAACTCTCTTATTCTATGAATATTACAACCCTTCCACTGCCACCAACACATTCACCCCCCACCACCCACCTCTATCCTCCTAACTAACCCCTTTACCTTTTTCCCCCCTGCAAGAACATCTCACTGTAAACCTTATCCAAAGTTATTTCAGTCTTGTAAATAGTTACACGTCCTTGAAACCACTATACCATGGTATATGTGATTATCTGGCTTATACATAGTTCTCTGTAACATAGTTCAGTTTGTTCTCTGTAACTGAGTTTATGTTTGATGTAAACCAACCTTGATCGCTGGAAGGGGCAGTATAGAAAACTGTTTAAATAAATAAATAATCATGACCAAAAAGGTGCAATGTTTTACAAAGAACTGGAACATAACATTTGGTATGTTTAACTATGAACTATTTACAGTGTTTTGTGGTTATCTTGTTGAGTCCTTATTACATTTGTGTCCGTTGATTTGGATTGTGGTTTTGTTACAGTAAGAGTTTATGGTGGGTGTGTCTCTAGGTCAGAGGATGTTATATTCTTCCTTGAAGAGGTGTCCTTTTAATTTATTTCTGAAGTCTGACAGTTCTGAGAGTCTTTGCAATGATGGTGGTAGCTTATTCCATAAGGATGGAGCGAATAGCATGAATATTCTATTGCAGGTGGACTGTTTGCTTTTTTTCTTTTGCTGTGGAATGGCAAGCAGGTTAAAATTATACAACACTAACGCATTCCAATCCATTAGCAAGTGCTTTGAGAAGTAACAAAAAGCTTTTTATAAAGAGCCTCAGACCTGTCATTCCATATCAAGAGCACCAACTCCTAGAACTCAAACAGGAAAACATCATGGGGGGTCATTCAGTGGCACAAACAGTGGGGATGGACGTCCTAATTCAACATCCATCCCCGCTATTCATTCCCCTGTTGTCCCCAGCTACTGCCTCCCCATACGAACAGGGAGGCCTAGACAGGGGCAGCAGGGGCATGTCTGAGGCAGAGTGAGGGCAGGGCATGGGTGGGCCGTGACCCTGGATGTACAGGGCCGATTCTGATGTCAGCCCTGTATGTCTGGGGTCGTGAACATGGACGGGGGACTAATTCCACTGAGGAGGTGGAAAGTTCCCCTGGGCATCAGGGTTTCATGCCGCGGTGCCATGGCAAATAGGTAGGTGGTGCAGGAGGATCCCCACAGTTGGACCCTGGGTATGGGAGGCCAGATTGAGGGTCCAGCTGTGGGGATCCTCCTGCAACACCTGCCTATTTGATGTAGAGAAAAGAAGAAGGTCAGCGGCAGCTGGCATTTGCGGCTCCTGAATGGATGGATGTCAGGGGGTGGGGGATTCTATTTATCAGGGGTGTTGGAGGGGTGTGAAACTTCTATTTAAAAAGGCTGGGTGTTATGGCTGAGGAGCAACTTTTAAGATAATGGGAGGTGTTGGAGGGGGAGGTTTTTTTAGCTAAAGGGTCTGCAGTAAGTGCATTGCCACAATACTGATAATGTGGATGCATCCACAGTATTGGCAATGTACTTACTAGGTGTAAAATGTGTATTGTTTGGTAATTGCATGGGAAAATACTGTCTATGCCCTCAACGGTTACCACTCAGGATCTGCACTTACGGCATGTTAATATTTGCAACTAATGTGTGGCAAGAACAAACCTTTACTGCCCTCAAGATGTGGAAATGAGTCCAGCAGTGAGATGGAGGTTATCCAGTCTTTTGCACCTAGTGCCACATGGATAACTAGTGTCCAGTTGTTGAAAGGTTGTAAGTACGAGGGGGTACCCAAAAAAAACAGGAATTATTTTTTGAAAGCTATTTATTTCAAATTCTTTACAAAACAACCTTATCCCCTTCAAAATACTCTCCATTACAACTGATACATTTGTCCCACCGGTGCTGCCACTGTTTGAAACATTTTTTGTGGTCGTCTTTAGAAACGGCTGACAGCTCCTCCCTCCTTTTTTTCTTGACTTCTTCAATTTTGTCAAATCGGTGTCCTTTCATGCCTCTTTTCATGCGTGGAAATAAGAAAAAGTCGCACGGAGCCAGGTTAGGCGAGTAAGGTGCGTGGGGCAGTGGAACCATGCCATTTTTAGCCAAAAACTGTCTAACAGAGATGGCTGTGTGTGCAGGTGCGTTGTCGTGGTGGAAGAACCAGTCTCCTGTCTGCCACAAATCGGGTCTTTTTTGACGAACACTGTTGCGCAATCTTCTTAAAACTTCCAAATAAAAGGTTTGATTGACGGTCTGACCTGGGGGAACAAACTCTGAATGAACTACCCCCTTGGCATCAAAAAAGCAAATCAGCATTGTTTTGATGTTTGATTTGACTTGACGACATTTTTTTGGACGGGGTGACGATGACGTCTTCCATTGGCTTGACTGTTGCTTTGTTTCTGGGTCGTAACCATAGCACCATGACTCATCACCTGTAATGACCTTTGACAGAAAATCTGGATCAGTTTCAAGCTGTTGTTTCAAAACACGACATGTTTCAACTCGATGTTCCTTTTGATTGTCAGTCAGAACCCGAGGAACAAACTTGGCAGCAACCCTTTTCATTCCCAAATCTTCCGTTAAAATTCGCTGAACCGAGCTCCAAGATAACCCACTAATCTCTGACAGTTGATCAATTGTCTGTCGACGGTCTGTGAGCACAAGCTCTCTAATTTTTTCAATATTTTTGTCGATTCGGGCAGTTGATGGACGCCCAGAACGAGGTTTGTCATCAATTGACATGTCGCCATTTTTAAACCGAGCAAACCACTGGTACACTTGACTTTTTCCCATAGCGTCATCTTGATAAGCTGTTTTCAACATTAAAACAGTTTCAGCAGCATTTTTACCGAGTAGAAAACAAAATTTCACAGCTGAATGTTGTTCACTTAAACTTGTCATCATAAAAAAAGAAACAAGAACAAAACAGCGCTAGCAAAAACAATCACTGCAGTTGAACAGAACAAGCCAGGTCGACAACACAGGCGGCACTGAACTGACAATGAGTTGCACTATACACGCCTCGCGACAGAAGTGCGTACTACACAAGCTCCGCCCACAGCAATGTTATTCCTGTTTTTTTGGGGTACCCCCTCGTATGTACTGAATGCATATCTCATGGATCTCTGACAATTAGAGGTATGTTTACTACAGGGCGTTAGCTGCTACAATGGCACTAATGCAGCAAGATCATGTGGGGGTAACAACTAACATGCAAAAATGTAGACTGCAGAGATTTTCTCATTTCATGCAGACTTGTGTGGGGAGTGGGTGGAACTAGGATGAAGAGTGGGCGTTCAGTAAACACCAAGTTGCAGACACCTCAGGTGCACCTAACACCATATCAGTGGGTGGTGTTAGCTGTATCCCCAGTGCAGCCATCCCATGGTCCTTGCAGTTTCACCACAGTACTGCAGCTTCTGGGGAAATACTGGACACCACCCCAGCAGATAATGTGTGACCTTCACAGCTGCCACATTGTTTTTGCAGCTGCAAAAGCCGATTGTGACTTAGTAGACATACCCTTTATTTTGATCACTGGAGGTCGGAGTAGCAGACCTGGAGGACTTCAGGCAGGCAGGGAACTATACAAAGGAGGGCTTTAGGAACATAATATAGAAGTTTCACAATCTTCCTGCTGCCTGGAAGGAGAGAAGTCACTTGAAAGGAGAGTAACAGCCTGGAGTGGCAGGAAGTAATCTTGTAGTTAGGACCTGTACACCAGGTGATGCAATATTTGCAATATTCTCTTGCAGTAAGGATATGTCTCCAGTAGCATGAGCCCAGGAGACAGGGGATAGTGATTCTGATTCTATTATTAGGAATGCAAATAGCTGGGTAGCTGCTGAGCATGAATATGCTCAGTAACCTTCCTGCTGGTGTGAAGGTGCCAGACCTCACCTATCACCTACAGTACAATGGATGCAATATTAGATAATGCTGGAGAAAATCTGACTATCTTGATACATTTGGGTTGCAAAAGACATAAGAAATTGAGGAAGGAAGTTCTGGAAGCCACGAATTTGATATCCAGAATACCCAAGGTAGCATTCTCAGAATTACTCCTCTGTTCCAACCTCAGGACCTAATCAACAGGAAGAGCGCCATAGTCTCAATGCATGGTAAAATAGTAGTGCAGTAAGGAGCGATTTAGATTGATTAGGAACGTGACAATATTCTAGGGAAAGGTCTCTCTGGAGGATCAACTTCCTTTCCTCATCTGCTTTTCAACCATTGCCATCCCTACTGATTACAAGCATTGACATGACTCAGTAAGAGAGAAATGGTTTCTACATATATTGCAATGTCAAGCGATTTCATCAGTACAGCAGCAGAGCCAGTCACTGGCTTCTGCTGCTCCCTCAGGGCTTGAAACTTTTCTTTCACTTTTTCAGCTGTAAATCCTTATAATTCCTGGTATCCTTAGTGTAAAAGCAATCCGAAAAACTACGCCACTATAAAAGGGGGTGCATGTTATGAAGGTACCATCACCTTGGCAAGTATGTAAATTAACTGTCTTGCAAAGGATTGTGGTTATTGAAGTCCATTCATACAAAGCTTGCCTTTTAAATAAATGAAGAAACTTGTAGTTGGTCGAGTGTAAGGCAAAAATTAGAGTTTATTTATGGGGTGAATATTTCACACACAGATATACTTGGTAACACCATCCAGATAACTTCTCCAGGGTTTATTCAACATAAACAAGGCAACTGAAAAGCTTATGTAAATAAGTATCAAAGTCCTTTATGGAACAGAAAGGCTTTCTTACAGCCACTGCTATCAAACTTTGTAGCAGCGCTGAGGTGGAAACAAACCAAAAAGGAAAAACTTCTTTATACAAAAAAACCAGCTCTCTTTATCCACACAGAAAAGAACTTTTACATTCCACGTGTGCTTGGCTAGTGCTGTGCTCTGCTCTAGCAACAGGTGACAATCCAAATGCAATTAACAGCTTGTTCTCAGCACACGGGCAAACTTCCCCAAAAGCTTTTTCTCTCTAAGAGAACTTTCTGGGAAGCCAATAATTAGAATGTTCCCTTTTGATGTTTGCTCTTATTTGAAGATTTTTCTAAACTAACAACCTACACAAGGAACAGTCCATACAAGCATTCTCTTCATCAGACATTAAACCTTGCTCCTGGAATTGCATGGGTTCAATTTCACTGACTGACTCAGAGGGCTTTATTAACTGACCTCTATACGGAGAGAAACTGTTTCCCTGCTGTTTGCAATGCTCATAGCTAGAGAAACATTCACAGTTCATACCTGAATCCAGGCTGGCATCAGGCTGATTCCTTTAGTATTCTGGCCAGTATGCAACAGAGCTTCGGTGTCCTGTCCTCCAGTTGTTATCTC
This sequence comes from Ichthyophis bannanicus, assembly GCA_033557465.1. Classification (NCBI taxonomy): domain Eukaryota; kingdom Metazoa; phylum Chordata; class Amphibia; order Gymnophiona; family Ichthyophiidae; genus Ichthyophis; species Ichthyophis bannanicus. The sequence goes on along the minus strand of CM066031.1, from coordinate 924,098,752 downwards.
TGGACCTCAGGGCCTTTTCACCATACGTCCTCCAAGAAGAATTTGGGCTCCTTTTCTCCTTAGCTGCAGCAGTATTCCTTCTAGGTGCTGCTTGAGGGTCCCTGGCTGTGGATCTCCAGACCTCTGGCTTTCTCCAGTCTTCTGAAGGTTGTTTCCCCCAGGAATCTCACCAGGCATACGTACTTCTCTGAGCTCCTCTCTTGGACCGTCTGCTTCCTTGTCCTTGTTCCTTCAGATTCCGATTGTTCCTGTTCCTCCTGCTCCTGTCCTGGTTCTTGTCCTTGTCCTTCTTTCTGTTCCCCCTTCCTGAAGATTCCCTTCTAGTTTTAAAGGGCTTAGATTGCAACTCCTCCCTTGCATACTTCAGGTGTTGTGGATTAAGCTCTCTCCTATAAGGTGTTTGATTAGGGATAACATAATGGTTTTTCTGATTAGACTCATGCTTTTCCACTTTAGCTCCTCTAGGGGCTTTCTGCAAACTGGTGCATCCTGGAACATGTAGTCTTTTAGGGAAACAAGCTGTCTTATTTCTCTGACCTGCCAGCACAGGTCCCTTGATCAGAGTAAATTCCTTTCTTTTGTCCTTATTCCCTGAGCTTTGATAAGCTTTCTTATCACAGATCTCGATTCAGTTATGAAAGATTACTGAGAGAGGAACTACTACTTCTGGGAAGGAATCTAAACTTGTAAGTATTTACCTGCTGGGAAATTCTCAGATTCTTGAGGAAAAGGGTATAGTTTAATATGCAAACGTTTAGTTGAATTAAAGGCAAAGTATAGTTTAATAGGTAAACTTTCAGAGTGTTTATTAAACCCCCAACTTTTACCTACCCCAGGTACAATCTTTATTTTATAGGCATTTATAGTAGGCAAATTTTTCACTTTCAGGTTTAACTGGATATCTTCATCAGCAAGTTATTAGACCTTAGGAATAGAATAATTCTAAGTCCTTGCCGATCATCTTGAGGTGAATATTAAACAAAGACCCTTAAATATATTTATATTGATTCAAGTATTCTTTTTAAAATATTATCTTGGAAACCCAGACCACATGTATTCCATGCTTTAAGAAAGGTAGAAGGAAGGCCAAACAACTGCTAGCATAGTTTAAAGGTGAGAGGTCAAAGAAACTGTTCTAGTAACAAAAATCTTTCAGAAAATAGAAAAAGAAGCCAAATGATGAAAATAGGAAACAGCATAAGCACAGGCAAGTAATATGCAAAGCATTGATAAAGCAGGCAAAGAGAGAATTTAAAAAGAAGCTTGCCATGGAAGCAAAAACTCATAATAAAAACTTTTTCAGGTACATTCATATAAAAAAAAAGAGTCAGTTGGATCATTAGGTTATAGAGGGGTAAAAAGGGCAATAAGGGAGGACAAAACCGTAATAGAGACACTGAATGAATTCTTTGCTTCAGTCTTCACTGAAATTTAAAAGTGATGTAGCAGAGGCATTACAACAAACCTCGACAAATCTGGAAGATGTAATTCAGTAATTTGATTAACTAAAGAGTATCAAATCACCTAGGCCAGATGGTATACATCCTCATGGTACTGAAAACTCAAAAATGAAATTGCAGACCTACCATTGATAATTTGAAAACTATCATTAAAATCATCTACAGTATAGTACCTGAAGATTGGCCAATGTAACACCAATTTTAAAGAGGGTTCTAGGAATGATCCAGGAAACTACAGACTGGTGAGCCCAAAATCAGTGCTGAGCAAAATTGCAGAAACCATTATAAAGAACAAAATTACTGTACATATAGATAGTTATGGTTTAATGGGAGAAAGCCAATGTAAATTTAGCCAGGGAAAGTCTTGTTTCACTAATCTGCTATATTTTTTTGAAGGTGTGAATAAACAGGTAGATAAAGGTGAGCCAATTGATGTAGATCCCGATTCCAGTAGGGGCATGTCTGAGCCGTCCAGATTGCCCCAAGCAAGACAGGCCCATTTGGACCCGATACTGGACCACGGAAACAAAATGCTCCTGTGGTAACCAGAATCGAGACGAGGATGGCCCAGCATGTCCCTGCCACCTGGGGGGAAGTCCTCCCCGCAGGCGCCCCCAACTACCGTATCTTCAGCCCCCTTTTTCCCCGCCACCCAACCCAAGACTGGCCTGCCATGGCCTGGATTGGGCAGCAGGGATCCCCTCGCACCAGGCCCAGGGAGGGGATCCCCAGGCCCAATTGCTGGGTTTTCACCTATTATTCCACCCCAATACCGCCCCCTCCTGCCCCCACTGGCTCTCCCTGTCCAGATGCATATAACGTACAGGGAGAGCCAGAGGGGGAATGAGGCCTGGATGGCTTGCGGGGCTACACAACCCGCATTTCAGAATCTGGCCTATAGTGTATATGGATTTTATTAAAGTCTTTGACAAGGTCCTTCATGGGACACTCTTGAGGACATTAAAAAGTCATGGTATAGAAGGCAATATACTATTGTGGATTAGGAAGTGTTTAAAAGATAGAAAACAAAATAGGGCTAAATGATCAATTTTCTAATGGAACGCACATCTGGCCCGCTAGCACATCCAAATTTAAAACAGGCCTGAAGGCACCATCATCGCTTTCTACAAATGTGCACTTTTTAGAGACCAATGGTGATGCTTCTGGCCATGTCTTAGTGCTGTTTGTACTGTAGAATGCTCTCATTCTGAGGGTCCCTTATTAGTGACAGGGATATGTTTTAACATTTCGCTATAGAAAACCTGTTCTGATTTATTCTGCCTGATCACACTGGCAACTGGTGACGCTGCAGTCATCCCTATAATCCAGATACTGGCCGGGCATTCATGCCCCCCCCCCCCCCCCAATTTGCAAATGAGCACACCAGATCCTCCCATGCAACACTCAAACCACACACACACATGCACTCTCACTTGCAGTCACAAATAACATATTTCTGCTAAAACCTTGCCCTGCGCCTAAAAACAACTGCTGTGAAGACATAATGGCATGGCATCTCAGGACACCATATCTGATCTGCATTTCTCAGCCAAACACAATTTTGCTTTATACTACCTCACATACCATCCCTACATCTACACCTACACCTAGAATAGCCCCTTTAGCACAAATAGCAAATAGAAACATAGAAACATGGCCTATCTAGTCTGTCCTTTGATATCAACCACTACAACAGTCACCTTTTTTCCTTTAGAGATCCTCTGTGTTTGTCCCATGCTTCTTTTAATTCAGATTTTGTTCTCATCTCTACCACCTCCACTGGGAGATTATTCCACAGATCCACCACTCTTTCTGTAAAGAAATATTTCCGCATATCACTCCTGAATATATCCTCTTTCACCCTCATTCCACATACCCTCATAGCAGAGCTTGCTTTCAATCGAAAGAGATTCTCTTCCTGTGCATTTATACCATGGAGGTATTTAAAAGTCTCAATCATATCACCTCTATCCCGCCTTTCCTCTAAGATGTACATATTAAGATCCTTAAGTCTGTCATCATATGCTTTATAATGAAGACCATTAACCATTTTAGTAGCCACCTTCCATACTGACTCCAGCCTGTTTATATCCTTTTTAAAGTAAGGTCTCCAGAATTGCACACAATTCTTCAAATGAGGTCACACCACAGACTTATACAGAGGCACTATCACCTCCTTTCTTCTGCTAGCCATTCCTCACCCTATGCACCCAAGCATCCTTCTAGATTTTGTTGTCACCTTTTCTACCTGTTTAGCTACTTTAAGATCATCAGACGCAATCACGACTAGGTCCTGCTCTTCTTTTGTGGACAGAAGTACTTCGCCCCTATAGTATATTGCTCCCTTGGATTGCTGCAGCCCAAATGCATGATTTTCCATTTTTTAACAATAAATCTCAGCTGCCAAATTCTAGATCATTCTTCAAGCTTAGCTAGATCTCTCCTTATGTTATCTACACCTTCCTGGGTGTCTACTCTATTGAAGATTTTGGTATCATCCGCAAAGAGGCAAACCTTACCTGACAGCCCTTCCGCTATATCACTAACAAAGATGTTATAAAGAATTGGACCAAGGACAGATCCCTGGGGCACACCACTGGTAACATCCTTCTCCTCAGAGTGGGCTTCATTTACCTGTACCTGTACCCTTTGTCACATCCCACTCAACCAATTTCTAACCCAAGCAGTAACTTCAGGATCCATCCCAAGAGTGCTCAGTTTGTTTATAAGTTACCTGTGCTGAACAATGTCAAAGGCTTTACTGAAATCTAGTGACATACTTTAGATTACAAAGTCCCACTCTGGGATTTGAATCCTGGTCACCCAGCTTTTAAGCCACTACTCTAACCACAATGCTATTAGTGTAGCTAGGTTTAAAAGAGATTTGGATAATTTCCAGGTGGAAGTGTCCTTAGATCATTATTAAAATGATGCATCAATATTAAAGTGAACTGGGGAAATCCACTGCTAACAGCTGGGATAAGCAGCATGGAATCCGTCTACCTTTAGGAACCTGACAGGTATTTGTGACCTGGATTGGCCACTGTTGGAAACAGGATACTGGGCTTGATGGACCTCTGATCTTATCCAGTATGGCATATCTTACATTCTCATGTTCTTCAGATGTGATGTGAGGCTGGAATACTTTGATTCAGATGCTTGTTAAAAAATGTCCGATGTAGAGCAGGTGACTCTTATTTCTTAGTTGTTCTAACATAGCTCTTCTCTGGCTTTTAGAAACAACAAGGATTAAGGGTGTGATTGTCTCAGATGATCTTAAAGTAGCTAAACAGGTAGAAGAGCAATGGTGAAAGCCAGAAAAATGCTTGGGTGCATAGGGAAAGGAATGGCCCGCAGAAGAAAGGAGGTGATAGTGCCTCTGTATAAGTCTTTGGTGCAACCTCATTTGGAGTATTGTGTGCAATTCTGGAGACCATATCTTCGAAAGGATATAAACAGGATGGAGTCGGTACAGAGGGTGGCTACTAAAATAGTTAGCTGTCTTTGTTATAAACCAAATGGGGACAGACTTAAAGATCTTAATATGTATATGTTGGAGGAAAGGCGGGATAGAGGAGATATGATGGAGACATATAAATACCTGTGTGATATAAATGCACAAGAGGAGAGCCTCTTTCAATTGAAAGTAAGCTCTACAACGAGGTGGGATAGGATGAGGATGAAAAGAGATAAGACTCAGGAGTACTATGCGGAAATATTTCTTTACAGAAAGATTGGTAGATGCGTGAAATAGTCTCCCAGTGGAGGTAGTAGAGATGAGGACAGTATCTAATTTCAAGAAAGCATGGGATAAACATAGAAGATCTCTAAAGGAAAAAATGGACTACAGTATTTGATATGGAACAGCAGACTAGACAGGCCATGTGATATTTTTCTGCTGTCATGTTTCTTTGTATCTAAGGCCATGAATGGCACTGACTCAATGACACTTAACAACAACAACCACAGGAGCAGCAACTACAGACTATTGCTGAAGGCATGGGATCTACACAGTCCATGTAGAAGCTGTTGAAAATTATCCTTTATGCAACAGAAAGGGAGATAAGCCTCCATCCCTCAGAGGAGCCTATTGGACCTTCATGGGTTTTGTCCTTCATTAGAGACCTAATACTGGTTGAATGGTCTCCTTCAGGGATGTATCCCCCTTCACTTGCCCAGAGGAGAACTATTTACTGATTTTTACAGTGCCTGTGAACTGTGCAGCTCCCTGAGGCTTTTGCTGCAAGTCTCTTGCCTCTTTCCCAAAAATCACGGATTTGAACTTTCCATTGGGTGAACCACACACTAGCCCTGCAAAAACAGGTGTTGCTTACCTGGTCCTCCCTTTAATTGTGCTAAAAAAACAAATGGACCCCTGTATTCAGGTCATTTAGAGTGAGTGAACTAAAAATGCCCTCATTCGTAGTGCATTACTCTTCATTTTCAAATAAATAGCACTCACTATTACGGGTGATGATATCAATATTTCTTTCCTGTTTGGCACCTGCTAGTTATTCACTAAGGAAGTTTACTGATTCAAGTTCTTTTGGCCGTCTCAAATCTTCTGCTGCTACAATTTCTAATACATTCCCCATTAGGAAGAAGGAAATGCCTGTATTATTCCTGTGTGTATTCTTCTATGGGAATCAATACATAAATTGTAAATGAGGTTGGTCTACTGTTAACACCTGCGGGAAGGAGGCACCTAATTATGCTTGCTGCCACTGCAGCATTGCTGGACATTGGAGCAGGGTTATGAAGTCATCTGGGAGCGCCGGATATGTCTCTGCTCCTCCTACCTGAACATTGGAGGGTTCAAAAGCTGACTTGCACCATGGACACGTGCCCAAAGGAGCATGACGTAAAGAGAAGGTCCTGCCCCTTAGGAGCCCTTTGGAGAGACTGAGGTGGAGAGGCATCATCGCTGTGCTGTGAATGGGGAAACAAGGCTACAAAGAAGGTGCCCAGTATGGCTAAGCATATCCAGGGCCCTATGGACCAGCATGTGATGAGTCAGCGTCTCCCTGGCAAGGTCGGTACTTTTCAAACTGTAGAGGTCTCTTCTCCTGAAGCCTCTTTGAGCTTGGGGTTTCAAACCCCTCCCCCTCCGCCTGCAATTTCTGTTGCAAGTTGTGTCTCAGGAGTTTCTACATTAGTTGGATCATCACTTATTGCCTCTATTCCTCTGTCCCAGGGAGTGGCTGCCAATAACTGATTATTTGAGTCTGCTCCATGGTATCCATTGCCTGTAACTTTGCCTAAAGATGCCTCCAATCCTGTTTTGCTTGGAACAGACTGCTCAGATTTCCTTAAAGGCTATTTGGCTAGTCATCAATAGGATAAAGGGTACACTTAAAGAAACTCTGACACAGCTCTCTGACTTTTCTCAGGATAGCATGAAAAACTCCAACAACATGGAGAGGTGCTGATAGCCTTGTATAGGAGAATTTCCAGGGCTGAAAGCACTCTATTTAATGTTGAGTTTGTGGGAAACTATTCAGTTAAGAATAGTCTATTTTTGCACAAAAAACTAAAAATGATGGAAAATCTGTTAAGAGCTAAACATCTTAGATTTTAAATTTTTCAGTTTTTTGTTTACTGTCTCCTTTTGAACTTTTAAAAAAATACGTGAAGTTAGTTCTGCAATATACTAACTTAATGATTTTGCTGTGTCTAGTATTTATTATTTACCTACAAGTGTTAAAATTGAAGCTCTGGAGGAAGAGGTATCTCCAGATAGTTTAGACTTGACACAGATCCTAGAGTTCCTTTTAGACACATTAGATATTGTGTCTAAAAGAGCGACTTTGCTGATAACCATGAGAACCGAGTTGGAGAAGAGCTCTATCTTTACAGATGTGATGCATTTAGAAAGGTTTCTTTTGGTTAAGTCGTAGTTTGGAGTTAATTCATATTTGGTTATTATATGCAGATCAGGAAATGAAAGGGGTTCTGTTTATACTTTAGGGTTGATGTGGGCTAGTGCAGTCTTTGGCAATATAGCTTTTGTTATATTTTCCTATTTTTGATGTGTACAGTGGTACTGCTCCTTCTATGATTGCAGTTTGTAACGTGAAAATTCTCAAATTTAAAAAAAAATACCCACAGGAAGCTTCTTGATCAACTGTATTTAGCAAAACCTGACAATTCCACCTGCTCCTCCTACCAAAGAGAGACTTTAGTGTCCTTGAATGTAGGTGTATAGATGATTTAAATAGTTCAATCCAGTATAAATAAAGCTAGAAAGTATACTGAATAGAAATCTTTAATATAGTAGCAGTCTGAAGCAAAAAGTCACTCATACTATAGATCCTGCAAATTAATATCACACAGAGCTGCGTAGCAGTGTTAATGATTTCCTCTCCTTACTTATAAAGTGTCTTTGAATGAGTATATAAAGAAAAAGAAAAAACTTCATGCTGCCATTTTAGGTACACTTAAGGGGCCTATGCACTAAAGCTTAGCATCCATTAGTGGCTAAGGGTGTTTGCTAGATCAATCCCTCCGTATGTTAGCTACTGTTTGGAAACATTAACACATGCCCATACTGAAATTAAGCAACAGTATATATAAATTAGGATTTGGTGGGCTTGCTTGAAAGCCCATGGTGAACAGGATCTTTCAAGATTTAAGAAAGGATTATAACCCTTTTTATTTCAGTGTGTGTTTGATTACGATGGATTAGGGCAGTTAATGGATATGGGTCTGGGTTGTTCTATTGTATGTTATAGAGATTTTGACTGTGTGATTAGGGATATGCATTTATTTGAAACAGCCTAGGAAATGAAAATAACTTTTCTCATGTTATTTCATATAGTTTTTAACCTGAAGCAACAGAAAACTCCTGAATTTATTTTTATGAACAATAATGTACACTATTGAGCAATAGGGCAGTATTTGGGCAACTGAATGCCCTGTTGAGCATTAAGGCACACTTTTGTACAATAGATTGCACTATTGATGACACTAACCCTGAAATGAAAAAAAACTGAATAAAACGAAAAACCCCATAACAAATACAGGAAACAAAACAAAATGAAAATTTCTGGTCTGCATGCCCCTAGTGATTATGCTACATTGTTCTGCTTGAGCACCACAGAGAGCTTCTCTTAGGGTATGCAGAGGAATAAATAAATTAATTGAAGCTGAGGTAAAATATTTGCCATGCACCTTGTGTGATGAAATCCCTCATGCTACAGTAAACAATTTAAAGTGAAACAAGATAATCTTCCCACTTCTGATCCAGGACACAGTCTTCATATAAAGCCACCAATACTCTTACCCAGTTACTTCTTCAGTTTCAAGTCCCCTAGCATTAAGGTCCCCCACATGAAGTCTCTCAAATGAAGCCCCATAACATTGAGCTCTCTCAATATGGATTTCCTAATCTCCTACTACCACAATAGAATGATGCCATTCCATTTTGGAACCTTCCATTATTTATTAGGAAGATGGACTGGGAACCTTCCTGCTAGAACCACTGCATTCACTGACTGGTGCCACCTAATTGTGCTTCATTATTACCCTGTGATACTGATGAAGCATTGCTAAATGACATAATTTTTCAGCTTCAGTGCTGCCAAAAGGGGAACTATTATGTCCCTCCTTCCACTGAGGATTGGGACATTCCAGTATGGTAATGCATAATGCTGGATGTTAGGAGGGGGTCATAATCAGGATTTCATTTACCGTTAAACATGTGTGTGGGATCCAAGATGGCATCTTGCAGAGACTGCTGTGCCTGACGCATTTTCTTCATGCCGCGTCGGAGGAACATTCGACTTGGGAAAGTATCCCAAACTTCCTTGCCTGCTGCCTCTGCTTTACCTTTTTCAGGTTCGTTGGATTCCTTTGTGCGTCGGGAAGGTCAGCCACAAAACGCAGGGGTGAGAAGCCCGGCTGAGTGTTCATTGGAGCCGGTGAGCTCAGCGTCTCCCTCGGGCAGTGACCTGACGCCCCCGGATGTACAGAGGTCTTCGAAGCAGGCGTGCTCAGAGGTGCGCTCTGAGAGTGTGGAAGCAGAGGAGCTCTCTGGAGGTGGTGTGCCCTCTGCTTCGCTGGGACCAAATCTGGGTGCAACCGCGAGTGTAGGAGTTTCCTCGCGAGGTCCATCTAGCCCTGAGATGCTCAGAGTGCAGTCGTTGGTGGATGAGGCAAGGAGAGCAGCTTCCTATCCTCCACCGGACCCCACAATGGCAGCAGTTGCAAATGAGGCTGTAAGAGAGGCTTCACCCTTTACCTTTGAGTTGCAGTGACCGGAGCAGTTTACCTTGGAGGCAATTTGGTCTGCTATCAAACAGTTAGATGAGGCCATTATTCCTCAGGTCCAACTTTTGCAAGCCCAGGTGGTACAGAATGAGAAGATCTGCTCTATGAATGTTGAGTCTATTGAAACTCTTAAAACTTCAGTTCCTGATCTCTCACTGAGAACTGACCGTTTGGATTCCCAAGTTGAGGCAATGATGAAAGATTTTGGAAATGTGAGGAGTCGTTTGGAATTTCTGGATAAACATTCAAGGCTGACTAACTTATGTTTGATCAATTTTCCAAAAGTAATTGGTATTTCTGCTAAAGAAATGTTTAAAGCTTATTTGTTAGAGGTACTTGGGATATCCCCTGAGCTCTGTCCACCATTGGTTAAGATATATTATATTCCCACTTGTCAAAAGGTTCTTTCTAATGTGGAGATACCTGGACCACAAATGAGTGATTTTTTTTTTATTTGATTATATAATTAGTATAACAACCAACTATAACATATAGGTCAATCAAACTTCAAAAAGACAGAAGCCCTCTTCGTCACCAGGAATCCGGCATTTATTCCACCCCTGTTCATCAAGGTTCACAATGCAGAGCTCATATGCAAGACTACAGTAAGATACCTGGGAGTTACGCTTGATCAGCAGCTCAATATGAAGGCTCATATCAACAACATAACAAAATCGGTCTATCATAAAATCCGGACCCTCTGCCATCTTCGTCAGCTGTTAGAGCCTGAAGACTTTCGAACTGTCTTTCAGGCCCTAATAATGCCTCACCTTGACTACGCCAATGCGATATTGCATGGCCTACCAAAGAGCACGACAAATCCCTTACAACTTGCAATGAATTCAGCTGAAAGAATCCTTCATGGAGCCTCCAGAAGATCCCACATTACTCCAATACTAAAACAGTTGCATTGGCTGCCCATACAAGCCAGGATCTCTTTCAAGATCCTAACTATGACCCATAAAGCCATCAAGAAATACCCGGCTACTGCCATTACCGACCTAATATCAATCACACCTCCTAACCGAGTAAGGAGATTGAATGCCTCAAATACCCTCATACTACCTAAGGCAAGCACAAAGTGTTCCCAAGCCACTAGATCTAGAGCCTTTGCCTTCTTTGCACCATCCTGTTGGAACGCTCTACCAGCGACTATCAGAACCATCAGTGATCTCTCCCAATTCAAGAAGGCACTGAAACATCACCTTTTTCTCCATCACTATGATGTTTCAGTCTCCCCCTCACACCCGCCTACTTTCACACCTTGAGGCAGCACCTCAAGCTCATGCATCTCACATTCTTAGACTGAACACTCGCAATCACACTTTTACCCTCCACCCACCATGAGAAGCTTATACAGTTTCATATAACCCAATATATAGCTGCATAAAGTGGCTTGTATATATTTATCTTGTTTTCCCTGTTAAGTAACATGTTTAATGTATACTCAAGTTATTATACCTGTTTCACTGTAAGCACAAATCACTAAACTGAGATGTGTAGTTTAATGTTCATTGTAAACCACACTGATAAGAACATAAGAACATAAGAACATAAGATATGCCATACTGGGTCAGACCAAGGTCCATCAAGCCCAGTATTCTGTTTCCAACAGTGGCCAATCTAGGTCATACGTACCTAGCAGTTTCCCCAAGGGACACAGGTTCCACAATGCTTGTATTGGTTCAAGCATTGATATCCTGGGTCCCTTCTTAATAATGGTTTATGGACCTTTCCTCCAGGAACTTGTCCAAACCTTTTTTAAACCCAGCTACACTAACAGCCTTTACTACATCCTCCGGTAACAAATTCCAGAGTTTGATTACACGTTGAGTGAAAAAATATTTTCTTTTATTAGTCTTAAATAGTTTACCCTGTAGCTTCATTGCATGTCCCCTAGTCTTTCTATATTCTGATAAGGTAAACAATCGATCTACGTTTACCCGTTCCACTCCATTCATTAATTTATAGACTTCTATCATATCTCCCCTCAGCCGTCTCTTTTCCAGGTTAAAGAGCCCCAACCTTTTTAGCCTTTCTTCATAGGAGTAGCCTTCCATCCCCTTTACCATTTTGGTGGCTCTTCTCTGAACCTTTTCTAAAATTGCTATATCCTTTTTAAGATATGGCGACCAGAATTGCACACAATATTCAAGGTGCGGTCTCACCATGGAACGATATAGAGGCATTATAATATCTTTTGTTTTATTTTCCATTCCTTTCCTTATCATACCTAGCATTCTATTTGCTCTCTTGGCCGCCGCTGCACACTGGGCCGAGGGTTTTAACATGGTATCCACAAGGACGCCTAAATCTTTTTTGATGTCAAATAGCACGGTATAAAAGAGACTGTAAATAAATAAATAAGAAATAAATAAGAAATTGCATAAATACATTACAGAAACTGCAAGGAAAATTAAATGATACAGCCCACATCACTGGGACCTAAATGTGATTATAATAAAGAAAAAGCAAGAAGGAAAACAAGGCTTAAAGAAAAAGCCAACATCTAGGGAGGCTTAGACTTGGTAAGAGTTGTTTCTAATTCTAAGGTTTTAGTTACTTTGCCTTTGCTGCCTGACAAGGAGATAACTTAAAGGATCTCTGGGCTACTTTACAGGGTATTGATGTTAAATTATCTTCAACTTTAAGTTCACTATGTGATTTCTCGCAAGAAGCCGTTTCGACCTTTCAGCAGTTAGATGAGAAAGTTTCTTTTGTGGATCCGGCTGTCATTAGATTAGAGTCTCAGTTTTCCTTGATGCAATCAACTAATGTGTCTGGAATTAAGGATTCCCTGATTATGCATACTAAATTAGAAGCTTTTGAAAATTCCCTACGTGCCTATAATCTACGACTTCTGAATTTTCCTTATACTTCTCTTCTCGCTCCTAAAATTTTATTTGAGAAATACCTGAAAGAAGTATTGCTTATTGTGGATCCTATTGAAGTATCTCATTTATATTATATTTCACGCTTTAAACGTAATGAGAATGCTGAAGGAGAGCTCAATGTGCTTGAGCCCTCCATTTCAGATTTAACAGCTTTTCTGGAAGACTCCGCCGAGGTAATTAACTCTCGTTCCACTCTAATTGTTACATTGAGATCTTTGGAGTGTAAACAACGTATACGTAAAGCTTTCTTTAAGTATAAGTTAACAGTTTTTTGTGGGCACAGAGTTAACATTTTCCCGGATGTTTCACGTAGCACCCAACTTAGAAGGAGGCTTTTTTTAGCTTTAAGGCCTCGCGTTCTTAAGTTGGGTGCTACGTTCTTTCTTCGATTTCCTTGTAAATGTATTGTGAATTACAATAGTGTAATGTATGTGTTCTCTGATGTTGCTCATCTTGAGCAATTTATCACTGACAGACAGGACTTAATTCAGGTAGAAGGGGACGAGTAATTAATCATATGACTGATGTTTTAAATGTTACTTCTTTGTTAGAGAATTCAGATACGGAAATGGCTGTTTCTGCTATATGTTTGGTAACTTTTGCCTTGGCATCAGATAGGGAATGGCTTCTTAAAATGTTTTTTAAGAAGAGGAATGTGCCTTTTTTTTTTTTTAATTTTATATTTATAAATTTTACATAATCAATCCAGACAATGAACATTCTGAATCTGAATCAGAAAAAAACAATAAGGAGAAATCAATTTAGAAAAACCAAAGGTCTTCTACAAACAACAACATCCCTGGAATAGACCACAATAGATAAACCCCACAATAGGATCCAAGAATAAAGAAATAAAATACAACACAAACGTGTTATCAAACCAAAAAAAATGATATCATAGGAGCATAGATTATATTATATGGCAGCCGAAGAGGGACTATCCCCACCACCCCCCTTCTCCCTGGAATCAAGAAATTGCAACAGTTGTCTGGGCTCAAAAAACAAATACTGATTAGAACTTAAATTCACCATACATTTACAAGGATATCTCAACTTAAACACAGCACCCAAGGCGACGGTTCTCTGGCGTAAAGCAAGGAACCCCTTCCGCCTCTTCTGCGTGTCCCTAGCCAAATCAGGAAAAATTTGAATTTTTGAGCCCATAAACTGAGTGACAGATAATTTGCGGAAATATAATCTTAGTACAGTGTTTCTATCAGACTCAAAAGCAAACTGAACCAATAATGTAGCCCTGCTAGTCACCACCTCTAAAGAAGACTCCAGAAAAGTGGATAAATCAAGTTGAGACTCATCTCCCACATCAGGAACATGCTGTAACCCAGGGCCCAGGGAAGATACTGATACATACTGGGTTCTCACAAGAGAAGGCAGCGACTCTGCCGGCATCTGCAAAACCTCAGTAAAAAACGTACGGACCAGGTCCATTGAGGCAATCAAAGGCGACCGGGGAAAGTTCAGAAACCTCAAATTGTTCTTCCGAAGAGAGTTATCCAAGAACTCAATCCTTCTTAACTGAACCAACTTGTCTTTCTCATTGACAACCTTTAGGGACTCCAGATCCTCCACTTTAGCTTCAAGGGTGGCAACCCTAGTAAACTGAGCAACCAAAGCAGAGTCCAACGAAGAACACTGGACTTTAACAGCTTCCATCTGGTGGGCAAAAGAAGTAACAAAGGGAAGGAGAGTTTGTTGTAAGGCGGAGATAGCTTCCCACAAGCTCTCTAAAGTAACCCGCGCCAGTTTCTCCACAAACCCAGGCAGACTGAATTCCACAGGACCATGCAGCCCAGGTGAGAGCTGTTTCACTTCCGCACTCACAAGGGGGGAGGAAATTCTCACTCGACCCCCTTCGGCGAACTCACCAACGACTGCCATCCCCTCATTCTTCACGGAGGAAACCCCCACAGCCGCGGGCAACTCCAACAATGGGGAGACACCTCCAGGCTGCTCCCCCGTGGGACCGGAACCAGGCTGAACAGGCGGCGCAGGAATGTGCCTTTTAAGGGCTGCCTGGTCCGCATATTTCCTGATTTAGCTAGGGAAACCCAATGACGCAGGAAAGAATTTTTGCTTCTGCATCCGAGGGTTTCTCAATTGGGTGGGGTTTTCTTTTTAAAAATACCCCTGTAAATGTCTTGTGAAATTGGAAGGTACTTCCTATATTTTCTTTTTTCCGTCTCAATTGACTTCCTTTCTGAATGTCCGTGGGGTTGTGGGTGGGGGGTCCGTCAATTGTTCTACTCCATTGTGATTGGGAATATGGCTGACATTTTTCTCTGTATATTGCCTGTAAGAGTTTCATTTTGAATATTTTCCTGTTCATTTTTGGATCCCTTATTGTGGGCTAGAGCGTGGTTATCAGTTTAATTGTTTCCTCTGAATGTTTTTTCTTTATGTTTAAACTTACTGGTTCCCTGATTTTCATGCAAGTGATTGTATCCTTGTAATAATTTTGTATATTCCATAAATAAAAATTTAAAAAAGAAACAAACGTGTGTAGAAGATTTAAGCTTTCATGGGTGAAGGCATTTGGACTTTATGTGAGGGAACTGATATTTGGGGTTGATTCTAAATGATAGGATCGACTTTGGAGTGTGAGGGCATGCTTTGAGGGTATTGGGTATAGATGAGTCATTCCAGCTAGTCTTGTTTGGGGGATGAAATCCCCCATGCTATCTCACAATACCATTTTCAGCTGAATAGTATGGGTATTTTGTGATCCAAGTCAGTAAGCAAACCCTTTTTGATCTACATGCATGTGAACAACACATGGTCACTCTGAGAACATATAGATATGGATATGAGCTAAGATTTAGTGCATATGTCTTTAAGTAGCATTCTAGTCAGCAAACTAAATCTGTAGCTCAGACATTGCAAAAAAAATAAAGGTTTAATATAGGTTTTCGTGCATAGGGTCCCTTAGTTTTGGAAACGTATTTTTCTAAGTCCTAGTGCCCACCAGTCTATGGACAAGATTCGTGTTTTAATGTAAAAGTTTCTGCTTAAATTAATGTTTGAGTCAATACGTATTTTATATGAGGATGGTAGCATGAGACATGAAAGAAATTCCTAGGTGAAGGCACAACTTTTTATGAGAATCCCATTGGAAGCAATTAAAGTCTGCTATGTCATTGCATTCACTTTGTGGTTCGCAGACATGTTGTATTGCAGGTTTTGTTTAGAATACAAATTCCCGCACAAACAAACAAAAAAACAGCACTGTGTGTAGGTGGAAAAGCATTAACAGATATCCTTAACTTTCCTGTACAGCATGCATGTCCTGCACACTTAGGTACTGTATTATAGTTGATGAGACAAGCTTTATTTGTTTCAATATTTAATAGAATTGCTTTGGCGGACATGACTAGTTGGTTCACAAAGTTAAACAGAGCTAGATAATAAACAGATTAGGCTCTTGGGGATGGGGGAGTGTGTGCAAGGTTTGTTTTGTGTGTGCATAATGTGATAGAAAGGAAGCTAAGCGCATACCTTCCCCTGGTTAGTATACTGTATGTTACTGTTAAGATGCTCCATGTAACAATTACTGTTAAAGTACACTGTAATTAGTTCCTATGTTATAATGTAATGCTGTTGTTATTCTGTAAACTGCTTTGATTACCCAAAAAGGTGGTATTAAAAAACATTGAATGAATAAATAAATAAATGAATAAATAAAATAAACTAATATAGGCTAGGTAGAATCTCAGTCGCTTGAAATTATTGCTAGTGTGTTGTGCAAGATCTGCAGGCTCTTGGCTATTTAGTTATGTTTTGCAGCTTGTGTTGCAATACTCGTGCACTTCCAGCTTATGTACAGCTCCCTGTACCTTCTGGATATAATTGCATGGTTTATTGCATAAAAATATTTAAGTAGGTCACTTGACCGGATTTAAAATGACAATAAACTCAACATATCGGAAAAGAAGTACTAACTACCATGGAATTCAAACACTTCACACTGATTATAGGAATCTTAGGAAAATTTACACTAGCAGCATTGACAAGTTCTTTCACCCCTTACACACAACCTATTCCAGTTATACACACAATTCACCAGCATGGAACAAACTGGGGAACCTGCAGGCCATGGATCAGAACTACGCAGAACAAGCATAGACTCATTCCTCATACTTAGCCAAGGACAATGCTCTTCGGTAACCCCAGACAGTCTAACGGAGCTCAAATGTACACTAGTTAACCCGCGCTCTGTTAGAAACAAAATCCCTATCATAACGGACTACATTAGTGACAACAACCTGGATGTTTTATTCATAATGGAATCATGGCTCACAACAAATGACCCATCTCTAATAAACCAACTGAAACTGGATGGATATGAAATATTTAATTGCCAAAGATTAGAGAAGAAGGGAGGAGAAGTGAACATCATAGCCAGAAAGGAAATTAAATTTTCAATGGTGGCAATGCAAAATGTAGAAGGCATGGACATACTTCTAGTAGAAAACAAACATCTATAGGTTTGCCTAGTATATAGACCTCCTATGTCCAACAGAAAAGATCTATCAACCATTCTGGAAATTATATGCACAAATAATCCACTCAATAAATATAGTCTAATATTAGGAGACTTCAAACTTAATGCACACAAAACTGGCAATGCTCAAGCATTCTTAGACTCAATGGAAGAACTAGGATACCAACAAATCATACAGAATTCCACGCATGGCAAGGCTAAAAGATTGGACCTTATATTCATGCCAACAGAAATGACAATGTCACAGAACCAGTCTCTTATACAAATCCAACCTATTCCATGGTCTGATTACCATGCAATCAACTTCAACATTCCTAATATAGCAGATATGAACACTGCAAATGCATCTAATGATGCGCCCCAAAGATATCACAGTTTCAACAAGAACAATTTCCTAGATGAAATCACACCATATCTCTTGTCGGATACCTCAAGCTTAGACAAACTCAACCAGAATTGGAACTTAACAATAAGACAGACAGCCTCAGAACCAACCAAGGATCCTATAAACAGGAAATGGAAAAATAATGTAGTTTAGTACACCCAAGAGCTTCAGAACTTAAAAAAACAACTGAGAAAATTGGAAAGGACCTGGAGAAGAACAAAACAAACAGATATTCAAATAATCTACTTTAAGAAACTAGAATAATATTGTCTCTGTATCAATTCAAATAAGAGAGATTATCATACAAAACTAATAATGTCATCTTTAATCGAACCAAGGAAGCTATTTTGGATAATAAAATCACTAACCAAAAACCCACAAAATGAGGGGTCAACCATCACACCAAGCCCATAAACCATTGCCACATACTGCATGGGAAAAGTAAACAAATATCCTACAATAACAAACGTACAACAAAACATTCATACTGACACAAAACTTCCTGATCACATTTCTCGCTAATCTCCTTAAATCAACTAAAAGACATCATAGCAAGAATAAACGCAACAAATTTGGCCATAGACCCATGTCCAGTGAGCTGGAAAAATATAACAAGGAAAAATATAACTTGATCCCATAATACTTAAGACAGTGCATGCATCATTATCAAAAAGATACTTTCCCAAAGATCTTAAAATACCATCAATTCCACCAATACTAAAAAACCCTGCACTAAATAAATCGGACCTAGCTTCATATAGACCGATCTCGAGCCTACCTTTTTTGGCAAAAGTATTAGAAATGATAGTCCAGCAGCAACTGCAGGATCATGTTGATGAAAAAGTATCACTTGGCCCGCAACAACATGGGTTTTGAATGAGACATGGCTCATATCACTTATGACAAACAAAAAAGGGCTTCATATTAATTTTCCTAGACATTAAAGCAGCATATGACTTTATAGACAACAACATTCTGCTGAACAGACTACAAGACATTGGAATTAAGGGCACAACTTTACTATGGTTTATGTCATACCTTTCTGAAAGGAGACAACAGATAAGAATGGGTAATACCACTTCTAAATCTTTTTTGCAAAGATAGGGTTTTCCACAAGGCTCTGCACTATTGGCTCTGTTATTTAACCTTTATTTATATATCCCATCTGCAGGATCATCCAGAGAAATAATGTTCATTACCACATATATGCAGATGATATTATGTTATATACTTCAATTGACACAAACCAAATTGACAATTACTGATATGATACATAAATGACCTGGAAAGTGGAATAACGAGTGAGGTTATCAAATTTGCAGATGACACAAAATTATTTAAAGTTGTTAAAACCCAAGAGGATTGTGGAAAATTGCAAGAGGATCTTGATAAATTGGAAGACTGGGCATCAAAATGCAGATGAAATTTAATGTGGACAAGTGCAAAGTTATGCACCTAGGGAAGAACAACCCATACTATGGTTACACGATGCAAGGTTCCACATTAGGAACCACCACCCAGGAAAAAGATTTAGGCATCATTGTGGATAACATGTTAAAACCCTTGGCCCAGTGTGCAGCGGCAGCCAAGAGAGCAAATAGAATGCTAGGTATCATAAGGAAAGGAATGGAAAATAAAACAAAAGATATTATAATGTCTCTATACCGTTCCATGGTGAGACCGCACCTTGAATATTGTGTGCAATTCTAGTCGCCGTATCTTAAAAAGGATATAGCGTTATTAGAAAAGGTTCAGAGAAGAGCCACCAAAATGGTAAAGGGGATGGAAGGATACTCCTATGAAGAAACGCTAAAAAGGCTAGGGCTCTTTAACCTGTAAAAGAGACGGCTGAGGGGAGATATGATAGAAGTTTATAAATTAATGAACGGAGTGGAACGGGTGAACGTAGATCGACTGTTTATGTTATCAGAATATAGGAAGACTAGGGGACATGCAATGAAGCTACAGGGTAAACTATTTAAGACTAATAAAAGAAAATATTTTTTCACTCAACGTGTAATCAAACTCCGGAATTTGTTACCGGAGGACGTAGTAAAGGCTGTTAGTGTAGCTGGGTTTAAAAAAGGTTTGGACAAGTTCCTGGAGGAAAGGTCCATAAACCATTATTAAGAAGGGACCCAGGATATCAATGCTTGACCTAGTACAAGCATTGCAGAACCTGTGTCTTTTGGGGAAACTGCTAGGTACATATGACCTAGATTGGCCACTGTTGGAAACAGGATACTGGGGTTGATGGACCTTGATCTGACCCAGTATGGCATATCTTATATTCTTAAGTTCTTATGTCTACATGGCTATCTGAATGTAATCTTCATATCAATTTCAATAAAACAGAGGTCCTTTATATCTCAAAGGATAAAACATTCAATCTAAAGGTTAGGGATGCAACCCTAGAAGTAAAACAGGAAGTAAAATACCTAGTTATCACATTGGACCAACAGGTAACCTTCAATACCCATATCAACAAGACCATCAGAGCAATATATTCAAACTAAAAACACTACAACATCTACGACCACTCTTATCTGTGAATGACTTCTGCAAAACAGTTCAAGCAATGGTTTATCCCCATCTGGACTTCTGTAACGGTATTCTGAAAGGGCTTCCAAAGCAAACCATAAACCGGTTATAGATGACTCAGCACGCAGTAGCAAGATTCATA
Organism: Ichthyophis bannanicus; assembly: GCA_033557465.1. Taxonomy (NCBI): domain Eukaryota; kingdom Metazoa; phylum Chordata; class Amphibia; order Gymnophiona; family Ichthyophiidae; genus Ichthyophis; species Ichthyophis bannanicus. The sequence goes on along the minus strand of CM066031.1, from coordinate 924,078,546 downwards.
TTCATATCACAGACCCCAATATTCGAGCATATTACTCCAGTATTGAAACAGCTTCACTGACTGCCAATAGAAAACAGAATTAGATTTAAAATCTTACACACAACATTCAAGATCCTACAAAATGACACCATCTCTTACTTGGGCTCCCTCCTTCAAACTACACCAAAAAAGAGGGACCATAGAAGCTATGCAAACAACACATTACTAGTACTACAAGAATATGCGAGATGTGATGCAGTTTACAACCAAAAGAGTATTCTCACTGTTCACACTGGGCCTCTGGAATGCTCTTCCAGAGGATATAAGAACCATCACAGATCCAAAGGCCTTCTGCAAGCTCCTAAAAACATTAATATTTAAAGAGGACTATGGGGACTCGGTGACTTGACTAAGATACTACCAGAATAATGATCTTAGTTACACAGCACACATAACTGTTAACTATACCTCAAAGGACTTAAGACTGAACTACTTAAATATACATGTAAATAAGTTCAAAATCAAATGTAAATCGTTTTGATCAATGTGTATAGTTAAATGAGATCTAGTTATTGTTTCAAGTTCTACTACTGTGTTACATGTTCTTGTTTTTTTTTGTTTAATGTAAACCACCTTGATGATGGAAAGGCGTATATAAGATCACATACATAAATAAGAATCCAGGCTGCGAGGCAGGGTCCACACTGGCCATCCTTAACCGGGTGCGCAGGCTGGTGCCGGGACCCTCCTCTGCAGCCTTTCGATAGGCAGGGAACCGGTATGGGCAGTAAAGCATCGGTGGGGGGGGGGGGGGGGAAGGGCATTGGGCCTGGCAGGAGGCAAGTTTGAATTCATTGGCTCCCGCCGTGGGAGAGCAGCGGGAGTCAATGGATATTGGAGGGGCTGACATGGAGGACGGCAGTGGATTGGCGACCCTATTTGTGCTGGGTGCACCTGTCCCTCCTCCTCTTCGTTCCCCCAGTGGCTGGACTGGTTACGTCTACCTCTCTCAGCTCCGGTGTGTGTTTTTTTGTAGTCTGTGCTGCTGGGCACTTGGCGGCTGCATCTTAAAAAAAAAAAAAGAAAGAAAAGCAGAAAACGCGACCTCTTGGGGCATCATGGGCCTCAGCCTGCAGTTATGCTGCTACAGAAAGGGAGGCAGTTGCTGCAAGAGGGGCCTCGGCTGCCCCGTCCCTGGTCTCTTCTGGTCCCAGATTGGCTGAGAGACAAAAAGCGCAGAGGTCCACCTCTCCTGAACCTCCAGATACTGCTGTTCTGCATCTCCAAAAAGGGTAAGTTCTAGGCAGCTTCTGGGCAGGGGGGGGGGGTGAAGGTAGAGGGCATGGATTAATTCAGACTGGCCAAAGGGGTGCAGAGGAGGTAGGGGAAGATCCCCCAGTAACCCTACTTGTGGCAGAGGCACAGCTAGGAGTTTGCCTAGTTCTGGGGCCCCATTAGTTCCTGGTTTAGAGCACATGTCTGGGAGTAATGGTGGCACAGGGGTTCAGCTTAGCTCTGAGACCCCCTTGGGACCCTTCCAGTCCGGTACCTACTGTTGCTGCAGAAGAGATTACAGATGGGGCTGGTGTCGCTAATTCAATTAGGGCAGAGCCCTCTGCTTTTACCAGCCCATGTGAATGGCTCCAAGCTCTGGGTTTTCCAGGATTCTCGGGCTATGTGTGTGTGTGTGGGGGGGGGGGGGGTTGGGGCCATGGCTTTCTCACTCCCCCCAGAGCCATTTCACATTTTAGTGGTTGGGGTTGGGCGGGACCTACTGCCTAGTCCACGGGTGTGCACAATAGCTATCCTGGCTTGGTGAGTCTGGATTGGGACTATTGGGCAAGGGGGGGCACTGGCACGTCCAGGGTGTCTTGGTCTGGGGTTTTGGCCATGGCATGGCCAGCTTCCAGCCCCCCCCCCCCTACACACACACTCTTTCTTCTCTGATTTCTTCACAGATTTCACAGATATCTCGAGATGATGGCACAGGGAGGAGGTAATAGATCGCAGCAGGCTGGTAGTGAAACCTTGGCGCATTCGAGTACGCAGTGGACGACCATGGATGGCAGCGCTAGTGATGTGGTTCCAGCTCAGCCTCCTGACTTGCCTCCATCAGTGTCTAATCTGGCTCCACTGCATGCTGCAACAGGTAAGATACCATCTGGGGCAGGGAAGGATGCCACGGAGGGCCATGTGGGCCAAAAGGGTGAGCGCCTGCGGGCAAGATGTCTAAGAAGTGGAAGCACACTCATTGATGTGCTCAAGGTTCCAATTCTTCCTCCTCTGTTCGATTTATCATCAGGATCATCGAACTCTGCAGGGGCATGGTGGACAGCTGACGGCACAGCTCCTACTGTGGGTAGTCTGGCTCCCACCCTAGCCACTTTTTCTGAGCTTTGGGAGGGGGTTCCTCAGGCCTTACAATGGAAAATATGGAAGTGGTGCTATATTGATATTTTCTGTCTCCTGGAAGGACATCGGAGGTGTGGTGAGAGCAGGAAGAAGAGGAAAGAGGACGAGAAGGCTGGTAGGATTAAAAAAATGTCATGTTGTTTTCAGGGCCAGTTCTACTTTGATAAGTGCATGCCACCGAAGTGGGCTGTATCCTTTGCTTATTTTGAGAAGTTTAGTACGTTTCTGCATTGGGTTTTGGCACAACAGGCTAGCATTCCTAATATTGTTTACTACCTGGACGATTTCTTGTTTGTTGGCCCGGCACATTTGGACTCATGCACTGCCCTTTTGCAAGGATTTCTTAGTTTATCTCAGGAATTCAGAATTCTGTTAGCATCGGAAAAAAAACAAAGGTCCCTCAGTGAAGCTCACATTCCTTGGTATTGAAGTGAACTCAGTGAAGATGGTCGCGCGTCTTCCCTGGGAAAGGTGATTAAGCTTAGGTGGCCAAAGTAAATGCTGCTGGCAGTGCAACACTGCAAGAGATGCAGTCTTTGGTATGATCTTTGAATTTTGCATGCAAGGTTATCCCAATGGGTAGTGTCTTTTCATGAGGGTGGGCAGCAGCCACGTCAGGATTTTCTAAGCCACACCACCATATCAAGGTGACAGTGAGTAAGCGGGAGGATTTACGGATATGGGATACCTTCTTGGCAGATTTTAACGGAACTTTGGTTTTACAGGATGCTGAAGTTTTCAATATTGGCATGCATTTGTTCACTGATGCCGCAGGTGGTTTGGGTTCCGGTATTTAGATTCGAGTGTCCTGGTGTGCTGACTGCCAGCCTCAAGAGTGACACAAATCTGGCCTCACATCACTTTCTCAAAGCTTTTTCCAGTGGTGGTGGCATTGTACTCGCCCAGGTACTCGCCCACCTATTTAACCAAGCTGTCTGCGGTGTTTTGCGCTGCAGCGGTGCGTGCCGCGGGCGTGCGCCCAAGGAGCAGGTCCTGCTCCTTGGTCGAACTCCTTGGGGTGAGCAAGGGGCACGGTCCAGGTCCCCTTTTTCTGCAACATTTCTTTGAAATATGATTTTCGAGTCTCTCTTGCCCTGGCTTTCTCATTCCTTTAGCTCCACGTTTCATTCGTGTAAGTCTTGGCTTTTTTGGTTCAGTCTGTTTCTTTCCTGTGGACTTGCTCTCTGCTCAGCCTCTAGTGCTATGACTGCTATCCCAGTCTTCTGGGGACGGCGTCCTTTGACCATGTCTACTGCCCCCTCCGGTCCGCTGGCCCGTTGCCCATCAAATTTAATCCCATGCAGATATATTAGAACCTTGTCTTGGCAGCGTCCTCTCCCCCCTAGACCCCTCCCGGTTGCTTCTACTATAACGCTTAGTCTAGCCTTATTGAACTGTCGCTCTCTTCGGTCAAAATCCTTGCTAGTCCAGGATCTCATTTCCCATCATTCGCTTGACCTTTGTTTCCTTACGGAAACCTGGCTCAAAGAAGGCGATAGTCCTATTTTGTCTAGCTCTCTTCCTCCTGGTTATTCAGCGATTTCATCTCCTAGATTAGGCAGGGGTGGAGGTGGGGTGGCTCTGCTCCATCGGGCCTCTGTTGATATCGAGGAATTTTCTTCCCCTTCAGTCTCCTTCCCTGAATCCCTTTTCCTTCGCCTCCATTCATCCCCCCCCCACTCTATTTCCTTCTCCATTACCTTCCTCCTTCCCTTTCTGCCGCTCGCTGGGACGTAGCCCTACAAACGCTTTCGGATGCCACCCGACAGTTTCCTAATCTTATTGTTTTAGGTGATTTCAATGTTCATGTGGATCAGCCTAGCAGGCTAAAAGATCGTGCCTTCCAGAACCTGCTGACTGATATCTCTCTCCGACAACATGTTATCGGCCCTACTCATGCAGCAGGCCATACTTTGGATTTTGTTCTTTCACCCTCCACGTTATTACCAGTGATCTCTTCTCCTACTGCTTTGGGCATTCCCTGGTCAGATCACTACTGCATTTTTTTTTACAGTCTCTTATTCTTCTCTGGAGACTTCCCGCCCACTAGCATCCTCCTCTCCCCCCTCTTTTCGTCGTCGTCTTACCTCTGACACCCTTAGGGCTTTTCCCCCTACCCCTTCGCTCTTTCCCTTGGACTTTCCTTTGCATTCTCCTGCTTGTCAGGCTTCTCTTTGGAATTCTCTTCTTTCCAGTGCCTTGGATGATTTGGCACCGCTCCGTCCCTCTCCTAGACCCCGCAGTTCAGGGCATTCTCCCTGGTTCCATCCTTCCTTACGTCTTCAGCGGACCCAGCTCCGGCAAGTGCAGCACCGGTGGTCCCGTCACCCCTCTCCGGAATTACTTCTTCATTTCAAGCAATTATCTATTGCCTATCGTTCGGACGTTCAGGCTGCCAAATGTTCCTTTTACACCGCTGAGATTTCTGAGGCTGTACATTCTTCCAGACAATTCTTTTCAATCCTTCGTAAACATTCTTCTACTGGTTCGAATTGCGCCTCCGCGGCCAAAGCCCCGGATCCCCATCTCTTGGCCACTTTCTTTTCTGATAAAGTACTGAATCTGCGTTCATCCTTCTCAAATCCCTCCCCACCCCCTCCGCTATCCCCTTTGTCCCCTGCCCCCCTCTGTGGGTTGCCAAACTATTCCACTGACTCTTTGTCGGTGCCCACTTCTTCTCCACCTAATCAAGCTCTTGCCCACACTTGGTCCTCTTTCCATCCGGTTGTCTCTGCTGATGTACTATGGATATTGTCTAAATCGAGAAGGACTACATGCACATTAGACCCAATCCCGTCCCGATGGTTGTCTGAGCCTTCCTTACAACTTATACCATTCATCACTACCATTATTAATTCTAGTTTATCTTCTGGTCTTTTTCCATCTCTGTGGAAATCTGCTGTTGTCCGCCCCCTTCTGAAGCAGTCTTCCCTTGACCCCCTCTATTTTGTCTCACTGGCGCCCTGTCTCAAACCTCCCCTTCTTAGTTAAACTTCTGGAATGGTTTGCCTTTGAACAATTAAACTCTCATGTTGAGGCCACCAATACTCTCCACCCCCGTCAAGCAGATTTCCGGCAGGGGCATAGTACAGAAACTGTCCTGTTGGCACTCTTAGACGAACTTTATGTTGCCCATGACCGTGGTGATGTCACTCTTATTATTCCCCTTGACCTTTCTGCAGCGTTTGACTTCATTGATCACCGGACTCTCCTTTCTCATCTATCTGATATAGGGCTGCGGGGCACGGTCTTACATTGGTTTCGTTCCTTTCTCACAGCTCGCTCCTTCACTGTCCAATCTAGTGGTCAGTCCTCTCCTTCTCTTCCTCTCACCTGAGGTGTCCCTCAGGATTCTGTCCTCTCCCCCCTATTAGTTAATATTTTTCTTGCTCCCTTGCCCCTTTTGATTCAGCAATATCCTGAATCCTCGTATATCTATGCAGACGATATCATTCTCCTTTGTCATGTATCTCCGCTCACTTTGGATATTTCCCAGTTCAACTTGTCAGACGGGTGCCTGGGTGAGAATGTTCACAGTCTTGGCAAAGGCATATATTAATATGATTTGCAAGGGATTGTGGGAAATGTAGTCCATTCACACCAGACACAGCCGTTCACAATAATTAGTTGTGCTTGAGTGTAAAGCCAATAAGATATTTATTTATGGGGTTATTTCTCCCAACACAGATATGCTTGGTAGCACATAAAACAGGATACTTGCTTTCAGTGTTAAACTTAGAAAAACAAAATCAGGAAAACAACAGCTGAACTTGTCAGGCAATCAAAGCAAAAGAATAAAGACCTGGTTGGTAACAAACTGGTCTTTTCTGTAGGCTCTAGCTAATATTTTCTTAGCAGTGCTTTAATCAACAAACAAAACCCACAAAGTAGGGAAAAACTGTTCTTTTCAGGTTAACTTCATACATCTTCACACATAGACTCAGAAGTGATTCCCTCAGAGCTCACAAGCAATTAGGTAAGGCTCAATTGCTAGCAGTTATCCAGCTGAAACCCCTTAGCTGGCTTGCTTTCTACTGCGTGGCTCAAAATCCTACTCAGGAGCTTTTCTGAGTAGATTAAAGAACACGTTTGTATTTCTTTGGGATGGTTGTTGTACTTTGTAACAGAAAATTACCAAAGGAGTTTAGACAGAGAGCAATCCATGTATTCACAGCCTGTATCTACCACCTCTCCCCCTTCTTCAACAATCATGGGTTCAATATCATGGATTGGCACAGAGGAATTTCTCAATGGAGCACTCTCAGGAGAATACTTGTTTCCCTGCTGTCTTTCAAGGGTATAGCTAGGGCATAGATCAGTGTTCATACCTGAGCTTCCATTGCTGTTAGAGTTCCTCTCTAAATAGCCTGGCCAGTATGTAGTCCAGTTCTTATGTCCAGCCTTCCAATCCAGATCCCTGGACACTGGATCTCTCTTCACATACCTTCTGGCATGGGTCCTAGGGTCCCTTCCAAGTGCAGCCGTCTCCCTCACAGGTACCGTCTTGGGATTCCTGGCTCTGCAGCACCACTCCTCTGGCTTCCCCCAATCCAATGGTGTATGCTGGCCTTTTGAATGTCTCCCAGTATACGTATTGCTCTGGACTCCTTTAGACCTCCCAAATGCTTTTCTCTTCTTTCTTCCAAAGGGTTTCTTGCCCTCTCTGTCCGTCCGCTCTGGCTTCTGCTTCTGATGATCCTCCAGATGATGAAGCTGTCCAAGATCATGAAGATCTCCAAGATGATCAAGATGAGGATAATTCTCTGTAGAATAAACTCTACCTTTATTCTGCTTAGATGAGTGCTCCACCCTAGCACAGCGCAGCTGTGCTGAATCAGGCCCTGCCCTTTGAGATGAGTGCTTGGGGATTACCTCATAGCCCTCCTGATTGAACACACGTTTCCCCACTTCAGCTCCTCTAATGGCTGTTGGAAACCTGGTCCATTCTGGGACTGGTAGTCTTTTATGGAAAAATTCTGTTTTCTTATCTCTACCAGAATTGACAGGTTGCTTGTTCAGAGTCACTTCACCTTTACTATAGCTCCTTCCTGAGCTATGATAAGCTTCCTTATCACAAACTGCCTCTCCCATATTGCCTCTTGGCTTTCTCAGAATTTCCTCCACTTAAATCCTTCAAAGTCCACGGCTATGTGAGTATCCTTGAGTGGCTCTTGTCCTAACATTGCCCCCATGATTGGCTCAGTCCCTATTCCACTTGTCTCTTCTTTTCGTTATTTGGGAGTAATTCTTGACTCTTCGCTTTCTTTCCATAACCATATTTCTTCCCTTACCCATCATTCATTTGCTGTCTTACATCACATTTGGGCCGTTCGTTCCCTCCTTCCATTTGGTTCCTTGGTCACCCTTGTTCTGGCACTAGTTATCAGTAGACTTGATTACTGCAACATTCTTTTGGCTAACCTTCCGAATTACCAACTTCAGTGCTTACAGTCTATCCAAAACACCGCAGCTCGTCTTATCACTTTTGCTCATCATTTTGATCATGTTACTCCCATTCTCCTTGATTTGCATTGGTTGCCTCTCTGGTTCCATTTCCATTATAAGTTCCTAATTTTAACACATCGCACTATTCATACTGACAATCCTCTGTACCTTGCTGGCCTTATTTCTCTCCATACCCCCTATCGTCAACTTCGGTCCCTCCATGCTGATCGTTTGTCCCTTCCCTCCCCATCACAAGCCCACCTAGAACAAACTCAACATTCAGCTTTCTTTTTCCTTGGTCCTTTCCTTTGGAATGCATTACCACCTTCTCTCCGGCTGGAACACCTCTTATTCCCAGTTCAAAACACTACTCAAAACCCATCTGTTCCAACAAGCCTTTGACCTCCCTCCTGGTGCTCCTCCCTGAAGTTGTTTGCTGACTGTTTTGTTCAATGTTCACCATGTGTGTCTTGTCTCCTCCTTTGATTTCCCTGTTTGGTCTCTTGGTGTCCTTGGTCTAGTCGTCTGTTGATAACCTGCATGCCCTGTCCATTCTTTGCTTTCCTGTTATTTTATGGCGTTCTTTTTTCTTTTCTATAATTTGCAGTGTTTGACCTTTTATTTTTATTGTACACCACTTTAATGCTCCAGGCAAAGCAGTCTATCAAATGTTGAAATAAAGATAAAGATAAAGATTGGAGTTGTGGCCGGACAGATTATGCAATTGTAAGGTGTGTTTTTGGTGTCACAACATTGCAGTGGTCAAGGACATTAATCATTATTTGCCACGCTGTGTTCGAGTGGCAGCTTTGATGCATGCACTTGTTTTGCCCTGCTTGTATTTAAATGTCACAGCTAGGGCCCCGCATATTCCGGGTTCTATTAACAAAATTGCTGACTTTATTTCTCATTTTAAATGGGCTCTGTTCTGGAGTTTGGTGCCAGAAGCGGAGGCAGAGGGGTACATGATCCCAGAGCATCTTTGGCGGATTGGCCACCGGAAATGGTGAATCTTCTGAAGAAGTCAATAGCGCCGGCTACATGGTCTGCTTATTGCAGAGGATACAGTTTGGTGGCATACTTCCTGATCTCCATGGGATGGCTACAGGGCAGAGTACATGAGCATTTCTTGGGCCAGTATATTGTCTTTGCCAAAGACAGAGGATTCTCCAATACATCTGTGAATGCACACTTGGCCGGCTTTGCCTTTTTCTCTAGAGCAGAGGGCTGGTGTAGTCCATCTTGGAGATTAGTAGTACACAGTTTGAGAACAATCATCACTAATGTCACATGATTCCAGACATCCAATCATACATCACTTGCTCCTATGCCTGTGTAGTGTGCTGTCGGAGATAGCAGAATCCACATATGAGGTAGTCTTATTCCGGGTAACGTTGTCATTAGCCTTTTTTGGGGCTTTTCGGATCAGAGAATTGGTTACAAATTCTGCCCATGGGATATTGTGGGAGCATGTGCATGTCAAAGCAGGGCAAATACACATTTTAATGGTCCGATCCAAAATAGATCAGCTTAGTAAGGGACTTTGGGTTGTTTTGAATATGATAGAAGATATTAACAATTGCCCGGTAACCAGAATACAACATTATTGGGCCAAGTTTGCTGATTGTGCACCAAGATTCTCGTCCCTTGACCCATTTTCAGTTCACAGCCATATTATGACAGGCTTTGCGGGCCCTGGGAGAAGATCCTCGGCTGTTTTCATCCCATTCTTTTCGTATTGGTGCTGCTACCAGTGCGGCTGCAGTTGGTTGGCTAGACCATGTACTATGGAAGATTGGCAGATGGCGTTTCCGAGCTTTCATGGGCTATGTGTGCTTTTGAGTCCGGGAGCAGATGGTGGTCATTACGGTCTCTATTCCTAACTCTGTTCTCTTTTTCAGATGCTCGGCATTGGCCCCGATGCTATTGGCTAGTGGGTCATTCCTTTGTGTACTGGGCTGGACGGCGAGCAGCGGGGCAACCGGCAGGAAGTAACTTGGGCTTCCCTTTGGCAGACGTTTATGTCCTATGGCTGGGTGAGCATGGCCTACGTTGGAGGCAGCTCCTGCCCTTGCTTTGACATCATGATCGAGTCTGAAGTCACCCGGCGGCGATTTTGCTTCACCTTGGAGGCAACAATCTCTCTGCTTGGACATGTAAGCAGATTATCAGAAGAAGGATTATGCGGTGATGTTGTGAATGTTTCCTGATGTGCTATTTTTATGGTCCTACATCCTTCCAAGGACTTCATGTATGGATCGGTGGTACTGGTCGAGGTTTAGCCAAAATTAACCACCAGATTGGGCATTGGGTCTGAGAGCAAGGGGGGCTATCAGATAATGCACTCATGGGCTGATGCAGAGTCTGAGGGCCTATTTAGGCAAGACGGCATCCACCTGTCCCCAGTAGGGCAGGATTTACTCCTCAATGATTGGCAGGAGGCTTTGGAATTGATGGTGCGGCGAGACACTTGCTTGTCGCAGCTTTAGGGGGGCGGTGCAGTGGCAGTTGGCTTTCGCTCTGCACCAGTGGCGGAGTCCTGGAGATTTTACAGGATCCGGTGCCAGTTGAACTCCGTGTTTGGGTTGCGGTCGGATCATGTTGGTCTGGAAATATGAGGTTGGGGTGGCCGAATGGGTCATCCAGAAGATGGCCTTCCTTTGCTAGTAATATGACGAGGTTGGCCCAATGGGGGGATGAGTTGTTACAGTTGGCTACCGATGTTGACCATGGTAATGGCTGGGAAGGGTCTCACCTTGCTAGTAGTATGGCTGGTGAACTCTCTGATCCAGCTAGGCTTGTTATGCTGGTTATTTGTTACCTGCTCATTAAATGGATGTTCTAAATAAACTGTGACCAGTTTATTGCCAAATCTGTGTCTTGTCTTGGTTTGGTCAGTTTGGGTATTGGGGGGAGGGTAGCACCAGGTCCGAGCTACTGCGGTTAATAAATAAATAAAATTACTTTGACAAGAATAGTTGAAAGTTCAAAGGTGTATTTGTTTTAAAACTAAATGTAAAATGCAGTGAATGAGGCCATTTTTTGTTCACATGTTTTGTTAAATGAACCAGATGACTATGACCCTGGAATGAGCTAAATCCTCATATGTGCTATTTGTATTCAGCAACACAGCAGATCTAATTTGGAAAGGAGGCATAAGAACATAAGAAAAGTCATGCTAAGTCAGATAAGGTTCCGTATCCTGTCTCTGATCAGGGCTGGCCCGTCCATTGAGCGAGAATGTTTTTTGCACAGGGCCCCGCGTTTCAGGGGGCCCCGCGCAAAAAACATTCTGATCTAAAAGTAAAATTTAAAAAAAAAAAATGCTGTCTGCTGCCGCTGCCGGGGCCGCCGCGGCAGAATCGAGTGTGCCGCGGGGCCCCCCCCTGCCCAGCAGAGCCTGCCCTCCCCTGTATCAGTTCTCTCTTTACAGCTGCAGTCAAACGCGCCGGCTTTCAGAGCGCGAGGGGAGATTTTCTCCCTCACTGCTCTGTTAAGCCCGCGGGGGCTGATGGGAAGTTTCCATCAGCCCCCGCGGGCTTAACAGAGCCACGAAAGGGAAACTAGTTCCTTCGCGCTCTGAAAGCCGGCGCGTGTGACTGCAGCTGTAAAGAGAGAGGTGATACAGGGGAGGGCAGGCTCTGCTGGGCAGGGGGGACCCCGCGGCACACTCGATTCTGCCGCAGCGGCCCCGGCAGCGGCAGCAGACAGCTTTTTAAAAAAAAAATTTCCCTAGGCTAGGCTAAGCTGGGCTGGGCTGGGCTGGGCTGGGGGGGGTTAGGAGTGGTGATGGGCTGGGGGGGTTAGGAGTGGTGATGGGCTTTGGGGGGCTGGGGGTTTAGGAGTGGTGATGGGCTATGGGGGAGCTAAGTCTGTATATGGGCTGATGGGATTAGGACTGGAAGTGGGTTGATGGGGGGTTAGGACTGGTAATGGGCTATGGGGGAGGGGCTTAAACTAAAAATTGGGTGATGGGGGATTAGGACTGGAAATGTGCTGGTGGGATTAGGACTGGGAGTGGGCTGATGGGGAGGTTAGGACTGGTAATGGGGTATGGGGGGGCTTAAACTGAAAATTGTGTGATGGGGGATTAGGACTGGAAATGGGCTGGTGGGATTAGGACTTGGAGTGGGCTATGGCTGTCTAGGACTTGTAATGGTATGGGGGGTTGCTAGTACTGTAAATGGGCTGGGGGGATTTCGACTGGAGGTGGGCTGATGGGGTTAGGACTGGTACTGGGCTGTGGGCTGTTGGGGGGTTAGGACTGGTAATGGGCTATGGGGGGCTAGGACAGGAAATGGGCTGATGGGGAGGGGTTAGGACTTGAGGTGGGCTGTTGGGTGGGGTTAGGACTGGTAATGGGCTATGGGGGGCTAGGACTGGAAATGGGCTGATGGGGGGGTTAAGACTGGAGGTGGGCTGATGGGGTTAGGACTGGTAATGGGCTGTGGGCTGGTGGGGGGGGGTTAGGACTGGTAATGGGCTATGGGGGGGGCTAGGACTGGAAATGGGCTGATGGGGGGGTTAACACTGGAGGTGGGCTGATGGGGTTAGGACTGGTAATGGGCTGTGGGCTGATGGGGGGTTAGGACTGGTAATGGGCTATGGGGGGGTGTTAGGACTGATAATGGGCTATGGGGGGGCTAGGACAGGAAATGGGCTGATGGGGAGGGGTTAGGACTTGAGGTGGGCTGATGGGGTTAGGACTGGTAATGGGCTGTGGGCTGTTGGGGGGGGTTACAACTGGTAATGGGCTATGGGGGGGTTAAGACTGGTGATGGGCTGTTGGCTGATGGGGGCTGTCTGGTAATGGGCTATGGGGGGGTTAGGACTGGTAATGGGCTGTGGGCTGTTGGGGGGTTTACAACTGGTAATGGGCTATGTGGGGGTTAAGACTGGTGATGGGCTGTTGGCTGATGGGGGCTGTCTGGTAATGGGCTATGGGGGGGTTAGGACTGATAATGGGCTATGGGGGGGCTAGGACAGGAAATGGGCTGATGGGGAGGGGTTAGGACTTGAGGTGGGATGATGGGGTTAGGACTGGTAATGGGCTGTGGGCTGTTGGGGTGGGTAGGACTGGTAATGGGCTATGGGGGGGGGGGGCTAGGACTGGAAATGGGCTGATGGGGGGTTAACACTGGAGGTGGGCTGATGGGGTTAGGACTGGTAATGGGCTGTGGGCTGATGGGGGGTTAGGACTGGCAATGGGTTATAGGGGGGGGCTTAAACTGAAAATGGGGTGATGGGGGGTTAGGACTGGAAGTGGGTTGATGGGGGGGCTAGGACTGGTATTGGGTTGGGGGGTTGCTAGGACTGGAAATGGGCTGATGGGGGGCTAGGACTGAAAATGGGCTGATGTAGGGACTAGAAGGGAATGGATGCTGGGTGAGGCTGGAACTAGAAGGGAGCTGATGTTGGGGGAGGATTAGAATGGGATGGGGCTGGGAGAGTAAAATGGAGAGGGGAAAATATTTTGTGTGGGAGGGATAAAAAATCTACAATTGGCCGGGTATTGAGAGAGTAAATGGGGATTGAGGATGGAGGGGTAAAATTTGAGTGGATGAAATAGGAATGAGGAAAGAGCAAAAGGAGAAAGATTAGTATGTTAAAGCAGATGTAGAGAGAGAATGGAAAAAAACTAGAAGAGATAAGAAAGGACAAATGGACAGCAGACGATGGAGAGTTAGCAGAAGACACGAAGAAACCAGAAGAAAGTGGCTGGAGCAATTGCAGCTGAAAAAAAATGCACAAAAGGTAGAAAAATATCTCTATTTCAAATTTATTAATTGGAATTTGTCAGCTCTGGTAAATGTGCATCATTAACGTCTGCGCTTTGTTTAGTACAAGAGCAAATTAATGTATAGTTTTATTTCTACAGTGTTGTACATTGCAAGTTTGGCTTTTGGGATTCCCAGTTTAATTATTGTCTTCCTGTTTCTAAATTGTGATTCCTTGTTTGGTGATGGTTTATGTTCTGCATGTGTAACTGAGCTGAGGTATTCTGTTTACGTAATTCCTATTTGACATTGCCACTTGTTCTCTTTCCCCAGTAGGTCATGTATTGTTGTTCTCTGAAATGTATTGGTTTAATATTTGCATGTTTCCTTTTGATAGGTAGGGTATGGTGCTTTGTGAGTCCTGGTAGTGCTGTTAGGATACGGCGGGTTTGCTATGGGTTCTAAATGGGCAGTGTTTGTAGTAGTTCCTAATGTGTCTGGTGGTTGGCACTGGATTATAGTAATGTAGAAATCTTTTAGTCTTTCTTTATCCATACACTCATTAAGAGGCATGTTTACTAAAAGTTAGTATATGGTAACATTATGCAAATGTTTATGCAAATGAGGCCCCTTATGCAAATGAGGCCCCGCACCGAGTCTCCGCACATGGCCCTGCATCCCCCTTGGGCCGCCCCTGTCTCTGATGGTGGCCAGTCCAAGTCACAATATCTGGCAGATCCCACAAAGTAAATCTATTTCTCATAGCGCATTTGGAGGGATGAGCAATGGCTATCCCAAATTTACCTGGCTAATTTTTATGGACTTTTCCACACTTCTTTTGAACCCCATTTCGTTAATCACCTTGATCACGTCTCTGGTAACAGATTCCACAGCTTAATTATACTTTCTACAATTTGTTTACAGTTTGCTGGTCATTAATTCCATAAAATACCTGCTTGCTTTAAAATAGCTTGAAAGATTAAACAACCATTCTTAGTACTGCATGTTGACATGGCTGGGAATTTTCAAATTTCCTGGCCACAGCAGTGCAAGCAAAATTCTTATATGATTTAGTTTGCAGTAAAGCTAGCACCTCTGTTTTATGTGAGAGAATAGACAGTTAAGTGAGTGTCAGTGGGAGAAGTAGGATTTAAAGCTTGGCTTTCTTACTACCCAACCTACTGTTCTAATCCTTAGGCTACTCTTTCACTTCTATTTCTAAACAGCAATGCACTCCTTTAGCTCACATGTTACATTTGCAGCAGGCATGCTATACCTATGGGGGCAATTTTATAAGGATCCGCAAAAACTTATGTGCTACAAGTTTGCATAGACCTCAATATTTAGTGATTTATTTGTGTTAATGAGCATTGATGTGCGTACTTTAGCCAGTGACAATTCTATATATACAGATGTAAACACGAAGGAGGGTACTTTCACTGTGGGCATGTGCATGGGCAGGGCACACAAGCATGTGCAGAAATTATAAAATACTATAATTTCTGCACATTCTTGACAAATCTCTGAGCAGTGTAAGTGATCTTAAGTTAATGAGTGCTTTTGACCACTTAGGCACCTATTTTATAAAATAAAAAACTGCACATAGGATAGCAGGTCCGATGGGCAGCATAGTAACCTCCGGTGCTACGATACTCTTTAAAATTGTCTGCTTTCTGCAGCTATAGTGGGCCTTAAAGTGGCCGTGCATGCACGTGTCCTCACGGCCTGCCGATCCTGCCTCCCTTCCAATGCAATTTCCTGCTGGAGGGGGATCAGGAGCTAGAGGTAGTGAGGGCACATGCACACATAGGCACTATAAAGTCTGCCGCAGTGCTAGAAAGCCACCGCTTTTTTTTTTTTACTATAAAGCAGCATGTAGGAATTGCTGTGTCACTCCCCTCTCCCAGGTGAGACGGAAAGGGCAGAATGGTGTGGCTGCCCAGAGCGCAAAAGCCCTTGGACTGGCCCTGAACGTACATGCTTGACTTAATAAAATTATTAGGCAAACTATGTAGTTGCCTAAGGTGGCAACTTCTGGGGGCGGCAAAGAGCAGGACATTCAAAGCTAAACTATAGATTTTAACAGCCAGGGGGAGTGTAAAGCTCAGGGTTTGTCTAGGGCACCAACACCTTGAATCACCTTTGAGGCCGGCCCTGCCAGGTAGTTTACCAATAAATGGCCCTTCCCTCTAGTTCTGTCTGAATTTGGCTACAAAGCTGCCTTTCTTGTCCCATTTTAATTTTTATTTAGCAAAAGCAGTAGAATGTCATGCAAATGATCTTGATAGGACAAAATTATTCCACTCAATGTTGTGCAAAACAGTTGCATTTTATAATTCCCCCTTCCCTAACTCTCTTCAATCATGATACACTTGTCAAAGTCTCCTAGTTCCTCCTTTACTAACCATTTTGCCCTTCATTGACATTCACATTATTCATACTGCTACTTACAGACACTAAAACCTTTATGTCAGAAGCATTTATTTAGGAAATAGCAACATTTACATGTATAGAAGGCAAACATGTCAGTAGAGACTTTGAGAAGCTGATATTTGCCTGTGTAGAACTTTTGAGATGGAGAGATCTCAGTCACCCAGGAGTGCATGGTTCAGACGAAGGTATCCTTGAAGGATACTACCAAAAGCAGTGAGGTTCCAAAAGGGAGTATAGTAGCCCAAATGCCCTTGAGTAAGGAGCAGACAGAGCATAAGGATTCCAAATTACCCCTGCCTACCAATAGCCAGATTAATATGAATAAAATACAGTCTCTAAAATGCTTGTATGCCAATGCTAGAAGTCTAAACAATAAGATGGGAGAGTTAGAATATATAGCACTAAATGAGAGGTTAGATATGATTGCACTCTCAGAGACATGGTGGAAGGAGGATAACCAGTGGGACACTGTGATACCTGGATACAAACTATATCGTAATGATAGAGCTGATCAAATTGGTGGAGGGGTTGCGCTCTATGTTAGAGAGGGCATTGAGTCAGAAAGGATTAAAGTTTTGCAGGGAACAAAATTTGCTGTAGAATCTCTATGGATTGAAATTCCATTTATGAAGGGGAAGGTGATGGCAGTGGGAGTATACTATCGACCGCCTGGCCAGAATGAACGAATGGATGATGAAATGCTCAAAGAAATCAAGGAAGCTAACAAAAGTCACAACAGAGTAGTAATAATGGGTGATTTCAATTACCCCGGTATCGACTGGGTCAGTGTCACAGCAGGACAAGCTAAAGAGATAAAGTTTCTAGATGGAATAAATGACTGCTTCTTGGAGCAGCTGGTTCATGAACCAACCAGAGGGGAAGCCATACTTGACCTAGTCCTTAGTGGAACGCCAGATCTGGTGCAAGAAATAAGGGTGTTGGGACCACTTGGCAATAGTGATCATAGTATGATCATGTTTGATTTAATTAGTGGAGGACAGATAGTAAAGGCATCCACAGTACTACCTTTTAACTTTCAAAAGGGAGACTATGATAGAATGAGGAATATAGTTAGGAAAAAACTAAAAGGAGCGGTTCCAAAGGTTAAAGACTTACAGCAAGCTTGGGTGTTATTTAAAAATACTATCCTCGAAGCCCAGACCAGCTGTATTCCACGCATTAAGAAAAGTGGAAGAAAGTCCAAAAAACTGCCAGCATGGTTTAAAGGTGAGGTCAGAGAGGCTGTTGCTGCCAAAAAGCAACCTTCAGGAAATGGAAAAAAGAGCCAAATGATGAAAACTGGAAACAGCACAAGCACTGGCAAGTTAAATGCAAAGCATTGATAAGGCAGGCAAAACGGGAATTTGAGAAGAAACTTGCTACGGAAGCAAAAACACGAAATAAAGACTTTTTCAAGTACATTCGTAGCAAAAGGCCTGTGAGAGAGTCAATTGGACCATTAGCTGATAGAGGGGTAAAAGGGGCAGTAAGAGGAGACAAGGCTGTAGCAGAGAGACTGAATGAATTCTTTGCTTCGGTCTTTACTGAGGAAGATGTAGGGATGTTACCCATGACTGAAGTGGTATTTAAAGGTGATACTGCAGAGGAATTGAGAGAAATATCGCTACACCGGGAAGATATATTACAACTATTTGGTAAACTGAATAGTAGCAAATCACCTGGACCGGATGGTATACATCCCAGAGTGTTGAAAGAACTGAAATATGAGATTGCAGACCTGCTATTGGTAATCTGTGAACTTTCATTAAAATCATCTGTAATACCTGAAGATTGGAGGGTCGCCAACGTAACACCAATTTTTAAAAAGGGTTCCAGGGGTGACCCAGGAAATTACAGACCGGTGAGCCTGACGTCCGTACCAGGGAAAATGGTAGAAACCATCATAAAGAACAAAATTACACAGCATGTAGATAGTCATGGCCTAATGGGAGACAGCCAACATGGCTTTAGACAAGGAAGATCTTGTCTTACTAATCTGATATGTTTTTTTGAAGGTGTGCATAAACAGGTAGACAAAGGTGAGTCGGTTGATATAGTGTATCTGGACTTTCAGAAAGCTTTTGACAAAGTCCCCCATCAGAGACTTTTGGCGAAGCTAAAAGGTCATGGGATAGGAGGCAGTGTACTATTGTGGATCGGGAACTGGTTAAAAGATAGAAAGCAGAGGGTAGGGCTAAATGGCCAATATTTCCAATGGAAAAAGGTGAATAGTGGAGTACCTCAGGGATCTGTACTGGGTCCGCTGCTTTTTGACATATTCATAAATGACCTGGAAAAGGGAATAACTAGTGAGGTTATCAAATTTGCAGATGACACAAAACTGTTTAAAATTGTTAAAACCCAAGAGGATCTGGATAAATTGGAAGACTGGGCATCCAAATGGCAGATGAAATTTAATGTGGACAAGTGCAAAGTTATGCACCTAGGAAAGAACAACCCACACTATAGTTACACGATGCAAGGCTCCACATTTGAAACCACCACCCAGGAAAAAGATTTAGGAGTCATCGTGGATAACATGTTAAAACCCTCCGCCCAGTGTGCAGCGGCGGCCAAGAAAGCAAATAGAATGCTAGGTATGATAAGGAAAGGGATGGAGAACAAAAGAGAGGATATTATAATGCCTCTGTATCGCTCCATGGTACGACCGCACCTTGAATATTGTGTGCAATTCTGGTCACCGTATCTTAAAAAGGACATAGCGTTATTAGAAAAAGTACAGAGAAGAGCCACCAAATTGGTGAAGGGGATGGAAGGCTACTCCTATGAAGAGAGGCTAAGAAGGTTAGGGCTCTTTAGCCTGGAGAAGAGACGGCTGAGGGGAGATATGATAGAGGTCTATAAATTAATGAATGGAGTGGAACGGATAAACGTGGATCAATTGTTTACGCTATCAGAGTATAGAAAGACTAGGGGACATGTAATGAAGCTACAGGGTAAACTATTTAAGACAAATAAGAGAAAATATTTTTTCACTCAACGTGTAATCAAACTCTGGAATCTGTTACCGGAGGATGTAGTAAGGGCTGTTAGTATAGCTGGGTTTAAAAAAGGTTTGGACAAGTTCCTGGAGGAAAGGTCCATAAACCACTATTAAAAAGGGACCCAGGATATCAATGCTTGACCCAGTACAAGCATTGTGGAACCTGTGTCTTTTGGGGATATTGCTAGGTACGTATGACCTAGATTGGCCACTGTTGGAAACAGGATACTGGGCTTGATGGACCTCGGTCTGACCCAGTATGGCATGTCTTATGTTCTTATGTTCTTATGAGATTTCAGGAGAGTGTAACAGAGGCTTGACTAGGGTATTGTTTGGATGTGCCTATGAAATAGATACGGTCTTTCCATTCTACAATTTAAAAAAACATGTCTGTGCCAGTCATCTGCTTGCATTGTTTTTACAGGAAAGTTAAGGACAGGTAGACAAGTCTTTTAGAGACCTTTACAAAGAGGCCTTCTACCTAGGGGGCAAGAGACTTGTGAAACTTTTTCAATAGTTGTTAACACCAGGTGGCAGATCAGAAGGCCATTTTGAAAGACTCCTCCTATCCAAGCAAGGACTGTTAATTACCCAGGAAGTTGGTCACAGCTTACTTCAGCAGCACAGCAACCAGAGCTCTGTGATCCTCTGTCTTGAAGGACTAGAAAAAGGGACTGTTACTTCTGGAGAGAGATCTGCAACTGTGAGTATATACTTCTGGTAATTTTCTAAAAGGAATTCTTTGTATTAAAGCTAATTAATCTGTGAACACACTATTTTTTGTCAAATCAGTCAGGGCCTAGTAGCAGCAGTTTAAGTTTAATTTCAAACACAGAGGAGAACTTTCTGGTTACATTTCATACCCAGCAGAGAGCTTGTAGTTTAAATTTAATAGTCACTCAGTGCCAAGTAACAGCAAAGTACTTTTAGTTTAAATTTAAAACACAGAAGAGAGCTTTCTGGTTACATTTGGAACCCAGCAGAGAGCTTGTAGTTTAAATTTCATAAGAGGTTAGAGCCTAGCAGCAGCTAAGAGCTATAATTTAAATCAAATCAGAATATAGCTTACCTCAGCAGCACAAGACAGGGTACAGTGTAGCAGCCCTCTTTTAATAAGTGTTATTTCCCTCCCTCCCTCCCCACACCCACCCACCCCTGGGATAATCGTAGCTTTATAGGTACTTACACATCTTAAAAGGCAGGAGGTGCTCTCAGGTGAAGCTCATTACCCAAATCAATCATACACTAAGGACCTGAGATTAGTTAAGCTTCAGGTGAACAAGGTATATTACACGTATTAGGTGCAGTTTTATTAGTAAAAATATCCATAGCAACCCTTAGTAAGCAAAGAACTTAGTTCTAAACACAAACTTAAAACTAAGATGCAGACAGCAGTCCAGCAGCAGGATGGGGGCTTTCCAGTCTTTTGCATTGAGTGTCACATGTACGATTTTCTCCCAGTTGGTGAGAGGTCTTACGTGTGCACTAGGTGCAAGGAGCTCTTTGCTCTCAGGGAACGAGTCCGTTCTCTAGAGGCTAAAGTAGCAGACTTGGAAAGCATAAGACAGACAGAGAGGTACATAGACAAGACCTACAGGGATATAGTCCTGAAGTCCCACCTCCAGTCTGGCAGCATCCCTGTTGCCATGGAGGAGAGAGGTCATGTGACAGGAGAGCATCACCGTGGTGTGGCAGGAAGTGATCCTGTAACTAGGACCTGTCCTCCAGGTGATGTAAAACCCTCTCGCACCGAGGAAGTTTCTCCAGGACCATGTGCCCATGAGGGAAGGGTTAGGACAGCCGTTATAGTTGGTGATTAGATCATTAGGCATGTAGATAGCTGGGTGGCTGGTGGACATGAGGATCGCCAGGTAACATGCCTGCCTGGTGCGAAGGTAGCGGACCTCACGCGCCACCTAGATAAGGTCTTAAATAGTGCTAGGGAGGAGTCTGCTGTCTTGGTACGTGTCGGTACCAATGACATATGAAAATGTGGTAGGGAGGTTCTGGAGGCTAAATTTAGGCTTTTAGGTAGGAAGTTGAAATCCAGAACTTCCAGGGTAGCGTTCTCCGAAATGCTTCCTGTTCCACGCGCAGGACCCAAAAGGCAGGCAGAGCTCCAGAGTCTCAATGTGTGGATGAGACAATGATGCAGAGATGAGGGCTTTGGATTTGTTAGGAACTGGGGAACATTCTGGGGAAAGGAGGGGCTCTTCCAAAGGGATGGGCTTCACCTTAACCGGGATGGAACCAGGCTGCTGGCATTAACCTTTAAAAAGGAGATAGAGGGGGCGGAGCCTGATGTCCAGCGGGTAAGACGCTTCGCGCTGAAGCTCCCGAGAGGCCTACTTAGAATCCTGACTTAATACCTATACAAACTTACTATTTCGCTCCGGGCTGACCGGGGTACCTCGGGGGGGATGGCGGCCCATAAACCAGCGCGCTTGGACTTCGGGTCTCCTTCTTCTTCTCACGGAAAACGCTCCAAAACAGAGGTGTCCTCCCCACAGAAGATGGTTCCATTTCGGGAAAACCCCGAAATGCACCTGGAGATTTTAGAGGAAATACGCGGCGTGAAGGAATTGGTGCAGTCCAATGGAGAAGCGCTTAGAGCCATGCGAGAAGACTTTGGAGTGCTCCAGGACCGACTTGAAAGTCTCTCATTACGGCAGGACAATATGGCGGGGATCCTCGACTCGCACGTGGTGCGTTTGGGCACACTGGACAAGGCTGAGCGCCAGATACAGAATCTTCAAAAGGAGTTAGAAGATAGCAATAATCGAGCCCGTCGCAACAATGTGAGGCTCATTGGAATGCCGGAGGGGGTGGAAGCGGGAGATATGAGAGAATTCCTGCTCAAAACTCTTCCCTCCTTGCTGAAGATCACCTTTCATAAAGAACTGGAAATCGATCGTGCACACCGTGTTCCTACCCACATGGCGCTCAACCGAACGACCCCCCGGCCTATTATCTTTCGCTTGCTACGATATCAACAAGTGGAACAAATTTTAAATGCTGCCCGGGCGAACCATCATTTGGAATATGAAGGTCACAAAGTCTCCTTCTTCCCTGATTTGGCAAAGCCTACCGTTGACCGACGGAAGAAACTCCTTGCTTTTCGCCCTCGACTTCAACAGTTACAGGCTCGCTTTGGCCTGTTGTATCCCGCGAAGCTCCGAGTGACTCTCCACAACCAAACCAGGACATTCGAAGATCCTGATCTACTATCAACATTTTTAGACTCCAAAGAAGCAGAGCAGATGCGCTAATCCAACGACTTGGACTTTTATTTGCCGGCTCTGTCCGCCATTTTGAAGGGCCCGATGCGGCGGTCATAGTCAAGCACAGAGACTACCTGGACTTTCTTTCTTTCTTTCTATGACTTTTTTGTTATATGGTCTCCTATCCCTCCATGATGTGTGCCTCGGTCGGATTCGGAGCACGCACAGTCCTACAGGTTATGTGTTTTTTCAATTTCGGCCTTCTCTGGGGCTTCTCCCCGCAGACACATGGTCGCCAGTAATTTTGGGGGTTTTGCTTCTTCTCTACCGCGCTGCGGTTTTTCTTTTTTAATGTGGGGCGCTTCATTGTATTATCTAAGCTTATTTTCTTTTATGCCATATGTACAGCCAGATACAGTCAATATGAGGGACATTGTGAAATTATGTGCGCTATCATGCTCAGAATTTTTAACTTGTCTGAATGGCCTTATGTAAAATCTTATCACTCAACGTAAAGGGCATTAATAGTCCAATCAAAAGAAAGAAAATCCTTAGCTATCTTAGCCATGAGCATGCTGATTTAGCGTTTCTTCAGGAAACGCACTTAAACTCTGCTGAAACACTGAAACTCAATGTTAAGCCTTACATGGTGGCTGCCTATTCTCCCGCCGTTTCCAAACGGTGCGGGGTAGCCATTCTGGTTAAGAAATCTTTGCAAGCTACTGTACTTGATACTAGCGCTGACAAGGAGGGTAGATGGGCCCGAGTACATCTTAAGGTTGGAGATAAGTGAATTTACATGTATTTGCATTTATGCCCCGAATGTGGACAACCCTGCTTACTATGCAAGTATTGCGCAGTTGGCACAGGCCTCTGCCAATATTCCATTAATACTTGGTGGTGATTTTAATCAAGTGTTAGACCCTCTGATAGATAGACAGCCGCCTAGAACGAGTAGTCCACCAAAGAGTCTTGCTACCCTTACAGCTCTGATGCAAGATCTTGCGCTGGTAGATATATGGAGGCTGCTTCACCCCTCCGACTTAGAGTTCACTTTCTTTTCTGCCCCCCATCACTCCCAATCTAGAATAGATTTCTTTCTCATTTCCAAAGCACTGATTTCTCAAGTAGACACGACTAGGACTCATCCTCTCCATATTTCAGATCATGCTGCCATATCTTTATCATTACATGTCACTGCGCGGGACGATTCTCCCCGAGCTTGGTTTTTTGATAGATCCTTACTGGGTCAAAAAGATTTTCAGGT
Organism: Ichthyophis bannanicus; assembly: GCA_033557465.1. Taxonomy (NCBI): domain Eukaryota; kingdom Metazoa; phylum Chordata; class Amphibia; order Gymnophiona; family Ichthyophiidae; genus Ichthyophis; species Ichthyophis bannanicus. The sequence continues at coordinate 924,055,068 of CM066031.1, read as the reverse complement.
TGATATAAAGGCCGCTATCCAAGATTATTTTCATTTTAACTCACCCCATGACACAGCGAGCTGGGCTTGGTGGGAGGGTTTTAAAGCATCTATCCGCGCAACTATAACTAGCTATCAAATTCGGCAGGGGAAACAAAGAAAGCAGCATTTACTGATTCTAGAGCAGCAGATACAAGCTGGGGAGCGTCTCCTCACGTCCCGTACTGACCCATGTATTTTACTCCGTTTACAACGCTTGCGTTTTCAATACAATCAGCTTTTGTACACTGCTGCTGTTAAAAATATTGAATCACAACAAGGGCTATATTATCGGGAAAATAACCGTGCTGGCAAATTATTAGCAAATGCCCTAAAAGGTCAAAAAGAAGCCAAGCGTGTTACCGCCCTCCGTAATCCGTCGGGGGGGGGCTTAGTCACTAAAGATACCGAAATCTTAGAACTCTTTCGTGATTTTTATACTCGGCTTTATCAATCTGAATGTGATTTTGAGCCAGATGTATTTGAACGCTTACTTTCAGGGGTACAAAGACCGACCCTATCTGACGAAGATAGAGTGGCCTTGGACACACCATTTACTGTCTCAGAAATTCATTCTGCTATTAAGAAATGTGCCTCAGGTCGAGCCGCAGGCCCAGACGGTCTCCCTGCTGAATTCTACAAAACCTTTCACGCTGACTTAGCTCCAGTTTTGAAACTTTATTTTTCTGCTCTGGCCGAGGAGGGTTCTCCTTCTGGGTCCTTTTCAATGGCAAATGTAGTAGTTTTTGAGAAAGAGGGGAGAGACCCGCAACTAACAGCTAATTATCGTCCAATTTCCCTCCTAAATGCGGACTATAAAATATTTGCCACCATTCTCTCTACCCGGCTCTCTGATAGGATGCCTACCTTAATACACCCAGATCAATGCGGTTTCATTCCTGGTAGATCAACTGCTGACAATGCTCGGACTCTATGCCATGTACTGACTACCGCAGTTAATCTTGATCGCCCATTTGTTGGCCTCTCACTTGATGCTGAGAAGGCCTTTGATCGTTTAGAGTGGCCCTTCCTGTTTGCAGTCCTCCGCTGGTACGGATTCGGGGAAGGTTTTCTCCGTTGTCTTCGCACCATGTACGCACAGCCTACAGCCAGTATATGTGCCAATGCTTTAAAGTCTCAGCCTTTTCCCCTTCAACGCGGTACTCGCCAGGGATGCCCACTGTCTCCACTTCTCTTCGATCTTGCACTCGAACCCTTGGCTTTACTAATCCGCAATCGGAGGAGATCCATGGAGTCCCCTTCACCCATAGGGAAATCAAAATTTCAGCGTATGCTGATGACCTTATGCTTTTTGTCTCTATAGACTCAGTACCGGCTGTCCTAGAGCAAATTGGTAAATACTCACAACTGTCCGGTTATAAGATAAATTGGACCAAATCGGTAGCCTTTCCATTAAATCCTTTGCTTCATCAGGCAGATATGCAACCCTTCCCCTTTTTATGGCAACCTCGCATGGTCAAATACCTTGGGGTTCACTATTGTTCTCCTTTGGAAGACACTATCTCCTTCAATGCCAAAGACTTAACCTCTAAAGTCCGGGCGCTTACTCACCGCTGGACTCCTTTAACACTTACCTGGTGGGGTCGATTAGAAACTATAAAAATGATGATTGTTCCGAAAGTGAATTATATCTTAGAAATGTTGCCCTGTCTCTTACCTCGACGTATATATAAAGATATAGAGGGCCTTCTGACTAGATACTTGTGGCAAAACAAGACACCTAGGATAGCGAAACATAAGCTGCAAGCAGATAAGGAAAATGGGGGTGTCAGATTCCCTGATTTCCTGAAGTATCATCAATCTTTTCTTCTCAAACAAGGCGCTCGTTGGCTGGAAGATCCAGTACCGAGTAGACCTGTGTGGCTAGACATAGAAGAGGACCTTTGCAAACCGATTCCTCTTACTTTTCTCCCTGGTATGACTCTCCCATCCGACTCCCACTATCCACCAATGCTTTTAGATACCTTAGGTGCCTTTAATACTCTTATGCAATCTTTAGACTCCCGACTCTGTCCGTTAGACAAGCTCCCACTTTGGTACAATACTCGATTTCGAATACAAAATAAGCCGATGGCGTGGAGCCCCTGGTACACTAGGGGCATTTGGATTCCTAGTCAGTTGTTCCATGACGGTCGCTGGAAAACTTTTAGTGAATTGCAAATTGAATTTGGTCTCCCAGCGAAACACTACTTTCAGTTGGTGCAACTTCAGCATTGCCTTCGCAGTGCTAAGGTGCTCCCGCCATCGGCCTCCCCTACACCAGGTTGGTCGGAGACTATCCGATCTATCGGTAGTTCACCGGGTGTAGCATCCAATTTTTACAAAACCTTATGTAATGCTATAACTAGAGATACCCCTATAGCGCAGAAAGCATGGGAGAGAGAATTGCATGTGACTCTGACCCCGGAGCAATGGAGCCTTGTCTGGAGTAGAGTGACACGGGTCTCCCGATCCGCCTCACTCACTCAGACACTCTTCTTTCTAGCCCACCGGTGTTTTTACACTCCTGACAGATTAGCCAAATGGAACACTACTCAGGGCAATAGTTGTTGGACTTGTCATGCGGCCATTGGTTCACTACCTCATGTTATGTATGAATGTCCCGCACTACAGTATTACTGGCGTCGGGTCTGGGGTCGTATCCAGTCTATTTTGCACTTTCAAGAGCCCTTTTCTTGGAGGATAGTGGGACTTCGCTCAGCTGCGGAGATCCCCTCTCTTCCAAAAACGGCTTACTTCCTTTTGGACTTTATGCTTGGCATTGCTATTTCCCTAATTACGAAATACTGGAAAAATAGCTCCCATCTGAGCCCCAATGAATGGTGGAATCATGTCTGTCTCTACAGTAAATATGAACAAATACCTCGTATGTTTGCTTCCCCCATTCAGACTCCTCATCATCGGTCTAAATGGAAGATGCTCAATGACTATGTACATTCTGCTCAATGCTGTCATCTGACTGTCTGAATTTGTATATATCTTTGTCCCATGATTATTCTGTATCGTAGATACTCTTTTGCTTGTTTTGATGTATAATCACTGTTGTTTGGAAGCGCTCACATGCTGACATAATCAGCTAGAGAAGAAGCGTGGGGGTGGGGGGTAATTGGGTTTACTTTTCCTTATTGTATACTTGTTTTGTCTCTTTTGGTGTGTTGTTTCTTTTGTATGTTGCAAAATGAAAATAAAAGTTTAAAAAAAAATAAAAAGGAGATAGAGCAGCTTTTAAACTAGATATTAGGGGAAAGCCGACAGTCGCCCAAGAGCGGATGGTTCAGAAGAATGTATCTTTGAAGAATACTACCAAAAGCAGAGAGGTTCCACAAGAGAGTAAACTAGCCCAAATGCCCTCAAGTATGGAGCAGACAGAGCTTAAAGATCCCAAATTACCCATGTCTAACAATAGCCAAATTAATATGAATAAAATACATTCTCTAAAATGCTTGTATGCAAATGTCTAAAAAATAAGATGGGAGAGTTAGAATATATAGCACTAAATGAAAGTTAGATATGATTGGAATATCAGAGACATGGTGGAAGGAGGACAACCAGTGGGACACTGTGATACCTGGGTACAAACTATATCATAATGATAGAGCTGATCAAATTGGTGGAGGGGTTGCTCTCTATGTTAGAGAGGGCATTGAGTCAGAAAGGATTAAAGTTTTGCAAGAAACAAAATCTGCTGTAGAATCTATATGGATTGAAATTCCATGTAAAAGGGGGAAGGCAATGGCAGTGGGGGTGTACTATCGACCGCCTGGCCAGAATGACCAAATGGATGATGAAATGTTCAAAGAAATCAAGGAAGCTAACAAAAGTTACAGCGCAGTAATAATAATGGGTGATTTCAACTACCCCGGTATCGACTGGGTCAGTGTCACGTCAGGACATGCTAGGGAGATAAAGTTCCTAGATGAAATAAATGACTGCTTCTTGGAGCAGCTGGTTCATGAACCGACCAGAGGGGAAGCCATATTAGACCTAGTCCTTAGTGGAACACCAGATCTAGTGCAAGAGATAAGGTTGTTGGGGCCACTTGGCAATAGTGATCATAGCATGATCGCCTTTGATTTAATTAGTGGAGGAGGGATAGTAAGGAAATCCACAGTACTACCTTTTAATTTTCGAAAGGGAGACTATGATAAAATGAGGAAAACAGTTAAGAAAAAACTAAAAAGAGCAGTTGCAAAGGTTAAAGACGTACATCAGGCTTGGCTGTTGTTGAAAAATACAGTCTTGGAAGCCCAGACCAGCTGTATTCCACGCTTTAAGAAAAGTGGAAGGAAGTCCAAAAAACTGCCAGCATGGTTTAAAGGTGAGGTCAGAGAGGCTGTTGTTGCCAAAAAAGCATCTTTCAGGAAATGGAAAAAAGAGCCAAACAACGAAACCTGGAAACTGCACAAGTACTGGCAAGTCAAATGCAAGGCATTGATAAGGCAGGCAAAGGGAGAATTTGAGAAGAAGCTTGCTGCGGAAGCAAAAACGTGAAGTAAAGACCTTTTCAAGTACATTCATAGCAAAAAACCTGTGAGAGAGTCAGCTGGTCCATTAGATGATAAAGGGGTTAAAGGAGCACTAAGAGGCGACAAGGCGATAGCTGAGAGACTGAATGAATTCTTTGCTTCGGTCTTTACTGAGGAAGATGTAGGGATGTTACCCATGATTGAAGTGGTATTTAAAGGTGCGGAAGAATTGAAGGAAATATTGATACATCGGGAAGATGTATTACAACTATTAGATAAACTGAAGAGTAGCAAATCACCTGGGCCGGATGGTATACATCCAAGGGTGTTGAAAGAACTGAAATATGAGATTGCAGACCTGCTATTAGTAATCTGAGAACTATCATTAAAATCATCTCTAATACCTGAAGATTGGAGGATCGCCAATGTAACACCAATTTTTAAAAAGGGTTCCAGGGGTGATCCGGGAAACTACAGACCGGTGAGTCTGATGTCAGTACCAGGAGAAATGGTAGAAACCATCATAAAGAATAAAATTACTCAGCATGTAGATAGTCATGACCTAATGGGAAACAGTCAACATGGCTTTAGACAAGGAAGATCTTGTCTTACTATTCTGTTATGTTTTTTTTGAAGGAGTGAATAATCAGGTGGACAAAGGTGAGTCGGTTGATATTGTGTATCTGGACTTTCAGAAAGCCTTTGACAAGGTCCCTCATGAGAGACCTTTGGCAAAACTAAAGAGTCATGGGATAGGAGGCAGTGTACTATTGTGGATCAGGAACTCGTTAAAAGATAGAATACAGAGGGTAGGGCTAAATGGCCAATTTTCCCAATGGAGAAAGGTCAATAGTGGTGTACCCCAGGGATCTGTGCTGGGTCCGCTGCTTTTTTACATATTCATATATGACCTGGAAAGTGGAATAACGAGTGAGGTTATCAAATTTTCAGATGACACAAAACTATTTAAAGTTGTTAAAACCCAAGAGGATTGTGGAAAATTGCAAGAGGATCTTGATAAATTGGAAGCCTGGGCATCAAAATGGCAGATGAAATTTAATGTGGACAAGTGCAAGGTTATGCATCTAGGGAAGAACAACCCAAACTATGGTTACATGATGCAAGGTTCCACATTAGGAACTACCACCCAGGAAAAAGATTTAGGTGTCATTGTGGATACCATGTTAAAACCCTCGGCCCAGTATGCAGCAGCGGCCAAGTGAGCAAATAGAATGCTAGGTATGATAAGAAAAGTAATGGAAAATAAAACAAAAGATATTGTAATGCCTCTATATCGTTCCATGGTGAGACCGCACCTTGAATATTGTGTGCAATTCTGGTCGCCGTATCTTAAAAAGGATATAGCGATTTTAGAAAAGGTTCAGAGAAGAGCCACCAAAATGGTAAAGGGGATGGAATGATACTCCTATGAAGAGAGGCTAAAAAGGTTAGGGCTCTTTAACCTGGAGAAGAGATGGCTGAGGGGAGATATGATAGAAGTCTACAAATTAATGAACGGAGTGGAACGGGTAAACATAGATCTATTGTTTACCTTATCAGAATATAGAAAGACTAGGGGACATGCAATGAAGCTACAGGGTAAACTATTTAAGACTAATAAAAGAAAATATTTTTTCACTCAATGTGTAATCAAACTCTGGAATTTGTTACCGGAGGATGTAGTAAAGGCTGTTAGTGTAGCTGGGTTTAAAAAAGGTTTGGACAAGTTCCTGGAGGAAAGGTCCATAAACCATTATTAAGAAGGGACCCAGGATATCAATGCTTGAACCAATACAAGCATTGTGGAACCTGTGTCCCTTGGGGAAACTGCTAGGTACATATGACCTATATTGGCCACTGTTGGAAACAGAATACTGGGCTTGATGGACCTTGGTCTGACCCAGTATGATCTTAGGTAGAAGGAGCAGACAGCCTGGAAAAATGCTGTTCTTTTAACTATGGGCCACCTGTTATGCAGTGCCTGTGGCAGCTAGCCTTTTTGTCCACAGGTAAAATCAGCCTTGCTGACTATTATCTGATGCTGTTCATTCATGTTGGCACAAATAATACTTCTAGGTTCCCACTCAAACATATCAAAAGTGACTTAGTGGCTGTGGGAGAGTAGGTGAAGCAGATAGGTGCACAAGTGGTATTCTTATCAGCAGGGCCGGCCCAAGGATTTCTTCTACCCTAGGCAGATGCCCCGGCAATACTGTCCCCCTGAGTTGTGTCATCCCCACGTGTTCCGAGCCATCCCCCCTCCCCCTGCCAGTTCTGGTAGCAGAGTCAGGGGGCACGGCTCAGCTTGGCTTGGTTTGGCAACAAGCCATATGTTCTTCAGCACATATGGCATGCCACTTCTGACCTCCCTCTGACATAACTTCAGGGGTTCAGAAGAGGCAGGCCATGTGTTCACTTACCTGAAAGTTTTTACTTACCTGGGGGTCCTCTTCACTCATCCCCAGTGAAGTTTAAAGCTCTCCTCAGTAGGTTAAATAATTCTTAAAGATGGGCAGACTGGATAGTCCATATGGACTTTAACTGTCATCATTTTCTATGTTTCTATATTATCTTAGGGTATGGCTAGAGATGGCTCATTCAAAAGTGAAAGTCCTAAGCTTCAGGGAAACTATCTTTATCAATATGGGGAGAAGTAAAAGAGCAATGACAAAACTAAAAGAGCTACGCTGGGGACATCCACAGACCCAGCTTCTAAAATGACTCCAGAGATGTCTCTGTCCTTTGGACATCTCAATGCTCATTTTTGGACATCCAAAGCATGAATAGGACTTCCAAAATGACCTAATTCTGTAAGTTGAATAGTGGGGCTGTATATTCTGGTGGGACATGCAACCCTGCTATCCGTTTGGCCGGTATTCAGCAAAGCAATCTCCCTGCACCCACACAGCCTTGGAGGCCAGTTCTGAGTTGTGAGTCCCCAGGCCGTCCATACTTCCACACATCTGGATGGCCCAGGGATGCACCTGTTGCTGCTCCTGCGGGGGCTAGATGGCCACATGGGAGCAGAATCATGGCATAGTGGCTGGACATCCAGGACATGCCCTGATTCAGAGACCCCCGGATGTCCAACCACATCCCTGGCTAGCTCAGCCTGGTTCCTGCATGGAGCTGCAGTGCCATGATGTCATGTTGCCATGGCACCTCAGCTCCATGCAGGAGTCACTTTCCCGGTGGCAACATTAGATTCTGCTTTCCCTACAGCCTGACCCCGATCGGGCCTTCCATGGCCAGGGTCAGGCTGCAGGTCACCCCCTGCACCCCTCACCAGTTCTTCATGCCCTGGCCTCGGCAGCTCCTGAATAAGTTCTCCGTTTAAATGGCTGACCCCAGATGTACAGGACTGACCTCAAAATTGACCCTGTACATCCAGGGTCATGGTGCCACCCATAGCCTGCCTTTGCTCCGCCTGCAGTCTGCCACCTCCACCCACCTCCCGCCAACAATGGTATCTACATGTGGGAAGCTCTGTTTCCCAGATGCAGGCCAGGCATTTAGCGGGTCTGAATATCTGAATGTCTGGATCGGATGTTCAGATCCACTAAACACGGCTCAGAATAGACCCCCTCAGGGGAAATCTGGACGGGGGCAGCATGGGGCAGAGAGTGGGTTGAGTGGGGCAATTCAGGTCACGGCCCTGTATGTTCACCAGCTGCCATCGGGACATGGGGTTTATACCACATCAGAGGTGGTATAAGCCCCAGGGGCTGCAGCAGGCATCCCTCTCAATGCACCACAGGGCCAGCAGCGGGACAGGTGAGTCCCCACCATCTGATCCAGGCCCCGACATCCCCTGCTGAGGGTCGGGTGGCAGGGAAACGGGGGTCGGTACTACAGTGGGCTGGCTATGAAGCAGGAAGGACGTCTCCCAAGGGGTTGCAGGGGCATGTTGGGCCATTTCCATGCCCAATCCTGTACCCGTGGGAGCATCTAGCTCCCGTGGTGCAGAATCAGGTAGTACTACTACTACTACTGCTACTACTACTGAACATTTGTATAGTGCTACAAGGCATACTATTGGGACTGTCATGTTCAGGAGCATCCAGATGGCACGGACATGCCCCTTTCTACATCAGGCTCCACAGTACTGAAAGCTAATTGGTAGGGTTAGAAAGTGGAAGGCACCAAATATCCTTGCATTGGACCTAGGGACTAAGGATATGAGTGGGGGGTATTGGAATGGGGCTCTGGGTGTTTGTGTGAGTGGAATGATGTGTGAGACTATGTGAAGGACTTGAATAGAATGGGTATGGCATTGGTGTGTGTGGGTGGATGTTTGTGTGGATGGTATGTGGGTAGGGTGCGGGATATGGTATGTGTGTTTGTGTTTGTGTGTGTGTGTGTGTGTGTGTAGACACAGGAGAAGGCTTGGGGACAGGATTAGTATCCAGGAAGTGCAATTCCTGTAAGGAGGAGGCCATCTCCTAACTCAGTCTCATCTTCAGCCAGCAGGACCTGGAAAATTCTACCAGACCTGCTTCTCTGGTTTGTGGCGGCTTCTGCTCATCTTTTGTCTCTGTACCTTGTCAGACGGCTGCCTGGGTGAGAATGTTCACAGTCTTGGCAAGTGCATATATCAATATGATTTGCAAGGGATTGTGGGAAATGCAGTCCATTCACACCAGACACAGCTGCTCACAATAATTAGTTGTGCTTGAGGGTAAAGCCAATAAGATATTTATTTATGGGGTTATTTCTCCCAACACAGATATGCTTGGTAGCACATAAAACAGGATACTTGCTTTCAGTGTTAAACTTAGAAAAACAAAATCAGGAAAACAACAGTTGAACTTGTCAGGCAATCAAATCAAAAGAATAAAGACCTGGTTGGTAACAAACTGGTCTTTTCTATAGGCTCTAGCTAATATTTTCTTAGCAGTGTATCAAACAACAAGCAAAACCCACAAAGAAGGGAAAACTGTTCTTTTCAGGTTAAATTCTTACATCTTCACACATAGACTCAGAAGTGATTCCCTCAGAGCTCACAAGCAATTAGGTAAGGCTCAATTGCTAGCAGTTATCCAGCTGGAACCCTTTAGCTGGCTTACTTTCCACTGCGTGGCTCAAATTCTACTCAGAAGTTTTTCTGAGTAGATTAAAGAACACGTTTGTATTTCTTTGGGATGGTTGTTGTACTTTGTAACAGAAAATTACCAAAGGAGTTTAGACAGAGAGCAATCCATGTATTCACAGCCTGTGTCTATAACCCCTCCCCCTTCTTCAACAATCATGGGTTCAATATCATGGATTGGCACAGAGGAATTTCTCAATGGAGAACTCTCAGGAGAATACTTGTTTCCCTGCTGACTTTCAAGGGTATAGCTAGGGCATAGATCAGTGTTCATACCTGAGCTTCCATTGCTGTTAGAGTTCCTCTCTAAATAGCCTGGCCAGTATGTAGTCCAGTTCTTTTGTCCAGCCTTCCAATCCAGATCCCTGGACACTGGATCTCTCTTCACATACCTTCTGGCACGGGTCTTAGGGTCCCTTCCACGTGCAGCCGTCTCCCTCACAGTTACCGTCTGGAGATTCCTAGCTCTGCAGAACCATTCCTCTGGCTTTCCCCAGTCCAATGGTATATGCTGGCCTTTTGAATGTCTCCCAGTATACGTACTGCTCTGGACTCCTTTAGACCTCCCAAATGCTTTTCTCTTCTTTCTTCCAAAGGGTTTCTTGCCCTCTCTGTCCGTCCGCACTGGCTTCTGCTTCTGATGATCCTCCAGATGAAACTGAGGATAATTCTGAGGATAATTCTCTGTAGAATAAACTCTACCTTTATTCTGCTTTGATGAGTGCTCCACCCTAGCACAGCGCAGCTGTGCTGAATCAGGCCCTGCCCTTTGAGATGAGTGCTTGGGGATTACCTCATAGCCCTCCTGATTGAACACATGTTTCCCCACTTCAGCTCCTCTAATGGCTGTTGGAAACCTGGTGCATTCTGGGACTGGTAGTCTTTTATGGGAAAATTCTGTTTTCTTATTTCTACCAGAACTGACAGGTTGCTTGTTCAGAGTCACTTCACCTTTTCTATAGCTCCTTCCTGAGCTATGATAAGCTTCCTTATCACAACCTCTACTGTGGTTGTTTTTCTCCCACCAACACACATGTTCTTGATTGGTCTGCCTATCCACTGCTACTCCTCAACTATTATGGGTTAGGAAATTTGATGGATGAATGGACAAAAGGACAAACCAGGAACTGAGAACTTTTTAATGCCTTAAAACATGCTAAAAATGAAAAGCAATTTCTTGCACAGAAAATGGGATTAGTGGGATTGTCTCTATAAAATAACTTTTAACATATGAGAGTACAATTAATGTTTTCTTTCCATAAGGACATTTTTGTCTCCTTTCTTTCTCATAAAATGTTCCTTCTGAAGATGTTCCTTCCTTAGTCAAGATATATTTGGGTTGAAAGCGCTCAAGAGTTATGGTGTCAGAGTATGAGTGAATAACCCTATGTGGGTTACTCGACGGTTGAAGGGAGGGCTTTAGCGATTGATGTGATTGATTGAGTAAAATTTGATAAACCACTCTTCAACCCATCAGCAGAGATATCAAAGTGGTTTACAATTACAAGAAGCAAAATAAGAGTGCACAAATATATAGCAATAGATTAAAACTATAATGACTGGATAGGGCACGCAAGGAGAGGGAATGAATAGCCAGTAATAAAACCACAATGGTGTAAGTTTAATGGAAAATGAAAGGAGGGGAAAACAACTTTACACCTAATGGGAGTTCATTGGAAACTGACATATATCAGTGTGCAAAATATTTCTGAAGAACTGATCCCTTTCTTAAATTTTGTAAAGAGGCTTTAATAGACAATTATGATAGCTCTTCCTCCTATATGGTTTTCTTTATTTTTGTGGAACCATACCAGATATTTTTCTAACTTCTCTGCATATCTTCCATATATTCCTGTTTATGGTATTTTCTATTGGCAAAACCTGAAATTCTGCAATATTGTCCCCTCTGGATGCTATCGCACCAGGGATGAATCATTCTACCTCCTCATTCCTCCTCCTCACTTCTCTCTTCAGTGGGTTTTTTATTTGTTTTTCATTGTTATATTTTACTATCTAATGGGTTAGCATAATGGAGTCTAGTGGTATTATATGAAAATGTCTTCAGAAAATTGCATTGTATTGTGTTATACAGTAATTAATTCCTGATGAATTTTCTGGTAGGGACTAAAAAACATGTGCCTTGTTTTCTGTTACTTCAAAAGACTCTAATAAAACACCAACAACTGAATGAAAGAAGCCATTAAATTTGTTTTATATTTTATTTAGAAATTATCACCTTTGGCAGAAATCATTGAGCCTTAGTTTTCCCATGAGAGGACTAAATGTAAAACTAAATAACTCTTCCTTACAATCTTCTATTCTTCTAATTTCCTCTTTAAAAAAGTCATTGCTTTCCATCAGATATCCGCATCACATAAACTACAGGCAATTTAGCTGTTGTTCTTACTTTCTGCTCTGAGAGGAAAGTAGGACCATTGATTTTGACACTGCTCATTGATTTGTTTAGGGTTACAAAAAAAAAGTCTGTTTATTTTGTGTGCTCTGAGCAAAATACTGTAGATAGAAGTAAAGGCAGCACTGAACAGAACAGTCCTTCTTCATAGAGAATGCATTTTAACTGCATTATAATATAGTGACCCTTGTTTATAGCACAGTTCTTTCAATTAAACATTATAACATGATTAATAAAGATTTAGTACAAGTATTCACCTCCCAAATAAATGTGTACATTATAAGGCACATTTTACAAATGATGTCCAAGTGCAATCTGGGATGTCCAAGCAATAACATCTGAAAGAAAAGCAGATATTTTCAAGTTTAGGCATGATTTCACAAATGGAGATGTGCCTGATATGGGCATCTGTAAGGTATCTACATAGACATCCCCAGAATAGTACTCCAGACCATGGACATTTAGGAATAGCCTAATGGTTAGAAGAGTGGGCTAGAACCAGAGAAGTCAGCATTCAAATCACTGGTGAAGTGCCATCTTCTTTATGCCCTCTGGATGTCTGATGCCCAAACCAAGCACTTTCCCAATGCCTATTTGTGTATGGATCAGGTCTAAACTTGGAAAGGGTCCCGGATGTTTATGCCTACTTGGACGGACCTGCAGTGGAGAGGTAATAAAAAAAGCATGTGTGAAATGGCTCCATGCACATCTCTGTAATTTGGAAGTCCAAATTACAACTAAGATTTTTAAAATGATCCCCCGTGTTTTCCAACAATAACCATACATCTGCAACTCCTAGAATGTTTTGATGTAGATGGACTGCTGACTTGGTATTTTGTAGCAGCCTAGAGATTTATATTGAGAAATTCAATGTGACCAAATAATTTCTGAGTCAATATTTAAAAAACAGAGGTGGTGTTTCTTTTAAAAACTGCCAGGTCATTTATATAATTCATGTCTATTCAGTGCCTATCTTGATTGCCAATAGTAGTGCATATACTTGCAGTGCCTTGACCACTGGTGTTATCTGGTTAGTGGTGATATTCAGTCTGTTATCTGGATAACTACAGGAAACACTCAGGACGTACATGAACCTTTCCTTTATATGCTGTCTACACATCTGTGGCTATTGTTCCGTCCTCTCCCGCCTATCTTCTGAGATCCCCGTCCTAGCACCGTGTACAAGCAGGGCCACGTGGTTTCAGAATACTGTCCTGGACGTTTTAGCTAGAAAAACATCTATCCCTCACGTTTAACTGGCTCATTCATGTTCTGGAATGACTTCCATAGTGCAGAGGTGGTCTATAAGGATATTTAACAAGATCATCCATATAGTGCTTCTGAATATCTATGGATAGCCATGGTTAAGGGGATTAATCTGAGAGCATCTGCCATTATCCAGAAAATTCCCTGTGAATATTGACCCCTTTAAGACTATTTCTTAATCCTGAAATATGGTAACTTACTAAATTATTATGAAATTTGCTGCATGAGTGACTCCCTGTAATCCAGGGGTTCACAACCCAGTCCTCAAGACATACCTAGTCAGTCGGGTTATCAGGATAATCACAATGAATATGCATGAGAAAGATCTGCATGCACTGTCCCCATTGTATGCAGATCTATCTCATACATATTCATTGTAGTTTAACTAACTGGCTATGTGTGTCTGGAGGACTGAGTTGAGAACGTCTGCTCTAATCCAATAGGAACTTAAAATGAATCTATATAATAAACTAACTTAAGATAATAAGGTTAAGTTTAACACTTAGCAGAGAGCTTTCAATTTAAATTCAGCACCCAGCAGAGAGCTTTCAGTTTAAGTTTACAACCCAGCAGAGAGAATTTATTTTAAATTTAGTACTTAGTCAGGGCCTAGTATCAGCAAAGAGCTTTTAATTTAAATTTAAAACTCAGCAAAGAGCTTTTATTTTAAATTTAAAACTCAGCAGAGAGCTTCTAGCTTACGTTTAAAACTCAGTCCGGGCCTAGTATCAGCAGAGAGCTTTAATTTAATCATTAGAGTACAGCTTAGCATAAAGGAAAAATAGGGTCAATATTTTCTTTGAGCACAAAGGAATACATGGTTTCTAGAGACCTTTTCAAAGAAACCTTGTAGATAGGGGGCAAGAGGGCTATGAAATGTTTCAAATAGGTGTTAAAGCCAAATAACAGATCAAATGGGCAATTTGAAAGGCTCCCTCTACCAAAGCAAGAGCTGTGTGAATCACCCAGGAAATCATTCACAGATTACCTTAGAATCACCGATCTGGGATCTCTCTAGCATGCCAGCTCCAGGCATAATTTTAGCTTTATAGGGTCTTAGATCTATTAAAGGGGAGAGGTATACAAATTCACTTTCAGGTTCAGCTGGTTATCCTCACGAGGAATAGATGAATTAAGGCCCAGAAATTAATTAATCTTGGATCAACAAAGTCCCTTAATCTTATTTGTTATAGTTGTACAAGTATTCCTAGTAACTTCAAACAACTTAAATAGCTAAAAAAAATTAAAACTAAGATGCAGACAGAGGTTTAGCAGTGAGATGGGGGTTATTCCATTTTTTGCATTGTGTCACATATACAATTTTCTCCCATTTGGTGAGGTGTTTTGTTAAATGTTCAATGTAAATACTTACTACTTTACCGTTCTTTGTAAACCTCATTATGTTTCAATGTAAACCGCTTTGATGAAACTGAAAACGGTATATAAAAATTGTTAAATAAATAAATAATGTGTGCCTTAGCTCTTTGCCCTCAGGGAATGAGTGCAATCTCTGGAGGCTAGAGTAGTAGACTTAGAGGACATAAGGAAGTCAGAGAGGTACATAGACAAGACCTACAGGGATGTTGTACTGAAGCCCTTCCTCCAGTCTGGCAGCCTCTCAGTTACCATGGAGGAGAGAAGTGACTTAAAAGGAGAGCATCACCTTGATGAGACAGGAAGTGATCCTGTAGCTATTACCTGTCCACCAAGAGATGTAAAACCTTCTCACTGCAAGGAGGTTTCTCCAGAGCCATGTGCCCATAAGGGAAGGGTTAGAATGGCTGTTATACTGGGTGATTCAGTCATTAGGCATGTAGATAGCTGGGTAGCTAGTGGACATGAGGATCGACTGATAACATGCCTGCCTGGTGCGAAGGTAGCTGACCTCACAAGCCACCTAGACAAGGTTTTGGAGTCTGCTGTCTTGGTATATTTTGGTACCAATGACATAGGAAAATGTGTGAGGGAGGTTCTGGAGGCCAAATCTAGTGGGGGGTTTTCTATTTATCAAAATTTACAAATGCACCAAGCAAACTTGGAATAAGAAATACAAGTGATGGTCTAACACAAAAATATTTCACAGGATAAATCAAACTAACACCAAAACCCAAACAGGGAATTAAAAGGCCATCTACTAAATAGTCCACAATAGGAGTGATCCAAGAGGTACAATTCCAGAGGAGTGGAAATAAAAAGTAAAAGTTTAAACACAAAAAACAACAACAGAACTAACAGTCCCCCAACATACCCACACTCCAACTAGCCCCATTCAGCCCTACAATTTCTTAGCATCCAAAAAGAAGCGCAATTGAGAGGGTTCAAAGAAATGAAACACAGAATTCTGGTAACGAACAATACATTTACAAGGGAATCTTAGTTGGAACTTCGCTCCTAGAGATAGCACCTCCATGCGGAGTTCCAAAAATTTCTTTCTACGGAGTTGTGTCCAACGGGACACATCCGGGAAAATCTGAATCCTACCCCCCCAGAAGGGACATATCTGTTTTCTTAAGAAACAAGCATAATAATGCATTCTTATCAGAAAGAAAAACAAAAGAAACTAAAAGTGTCACTCTGGACCCTACTCTTTCAGAAGACTGTTCCAACAATAAGGATAAATTTCCCAAGTCCAAGGAGTCCAAAGAAACTTCAGCTTGAGGAACAGGACTCACAACAGCAGTACCAGCCGCAACAGCAGATGGTATATAATAAATTTTCTGCATAGGAGGAAATCCAGCTTGAAGGTACCCAAAAATGTCCTTTAGAAATCTGTGAAAAAGAGTTCTAGCTGGAGAGCCAGATAGTCGTGGGAAATTCAGTATCCCTCAAATTCAAAGACTGGGAAGCGTTCTCCAAGTTTTCAATCTTCCAAAGAAACAATAATTTATTCTGGGAAATTATCCCTTGCTGCCCTTGAACCTGCTGAATCTGTTGGTCAAGCACAGTTAAATGACCCTGTTGCTCCACAAGGCTCTTCTCCACACTTTTCACTCGAGTAGGAAGTGGGGTCAGTGCCTGGAAAGCTGCAGCACAAACCTGGTGAACTGACTGAAGAGCAGACCAGATGGACGCCAAAGTAATTTCTTGTGGGCTCCGAAGAGGAGGAAAAACTAGCTGGGGGTTAGTAGTGGGGGTGGGAAAGGCAACACTCCCCTGCTCCAATGCGCCTACACCAGGCGCTAGAGAAAGCACCCCCGCCGAAGATGCCAACTCCTCACCAGATTGGATACTTTCAAGCTCCACTCTCTGCATCTCCGCCACAGTGCCGGCAACTACTTCAGCAGGCGGGGGTGGAGTGGAGAGACCTGTGGGACTCAGCGATACATCGCTGCCCAAGCAGAGGCTCACCTCCACCGCTGATACGGGAACGCCCTCCATTGCCACCGCGAAGCTGTCAATTGTACGCTGCCCCGCCGGTAAGCCTCACTTGCCCTTAGCCTTCCGCTTCGGCATAGGGCAGGGAGTAAGAGAATCCTTGAAGAAAGGGAAAACGAAGAATTAGAGGAGCAGCGAGCAAACACGTCCTGCTACGCTGACATCTTGAATCCCTCTCATATCATTTTCAAATCTAGTCTTTTAGGTAGGAAGTTGAAATCCAGAACTTCCAGGATAGCATTCTCCAAAATGCTTCCTGTGCCATGCGCAGTGTCTAAAAGGCAGGCAGAGCTCCAGATTCTTAATGCATGGATGAGACGATGGTGCAAAGAAGAAGGTTTTGGATTTGTTAGGAACTGGGCAACATTCTGGGGAAGGGAGGGGCTCTTCTAAAGGGATTGGCTCCATCTTAACAGGGATGGAGCCAGGCTGCTGGCATTAACATTTAAAAAGGAGATAGAGCAGCTTTTAAACAAGATAATGGGGATGCTGGCATTAACATTTAAAAAGGAGATAGAGCAGCTTTTAAACAAGATAATGGGGAAAGCCAACAGTCGCCCAAGAGTGCATGGTTCAGAAGACTGTATCCTTGAAGGATACTAGCAAAAGAGGGAAGTTAGAACATCCTAACAGAGAGGTTCCAATAAAGATAAAAGTAACCCAGATTCCCTTAAGTACAGAGCTGAAAGATTTCAAATCACCCCTTTCAACTGATAACCAGATCAATATAAATGAAATACAACTTCTAAAATGTCTGTATTGTGGTGAACAGCGCCCTCCTGAGCCTATGGAAACGGATGAAAATCCTGAGGTTCAGCAGGATTTATGCCTATTTGAGAAACCAAGGAAGAAAGAGAGACTCTATTCCACAGAGCTGAGCATGGAGACCAGCCCAGGGGAGGAGTCCTGCAGTCCTGATTGGGCACACCCTGCCCTTGGAAGGTGTGTGTCCAGGAGAGAACGTGGTTTTAAACCAGAGCATGGCTTTGCTAGTCAGAAGGGGATTGAGAGGAATGAGGAGAAGGAGAGGAGAAAGAAGGAGAAGAGGAAGAATGATTGGAAGTCCAGAAAACAGTATGCTGATACTTGGGAACCTGGCATTGGAAGGAGACCTGCAAAGTTCTATTCAGAGGCAGTGAGTAGAAGTCCCAAGGAGAGAGGACCTAGCCCTGAATTAGACAACCGTTGGAAGGCACAGCCCTGGGAAAGGAAGCCTTCAAGGCAGGCACAAGAAAGAAAACAATCATTCTGTGAAGTACCGTTTGAGCCAGAGAGCAACAAACATTCTAACAGCTGGAGAACGTTGGAGCCATCTGAAGTCAGAACGGCATGGCAACAAGTAAGTGAATTGCCACAAAGTTTCCAGGCTGAACGTAAAGCTAACTCTCCTGTGTGTGAAACATTAGCAAAAGAGACTAGCAGTTACTCTGATACAATTAATCTAAGAGAGGAGAAAATAAACAGCCTTAAGCCAGAGGGAAGTTGTATAGCTGATAGCAATTCCCTACCTCCCAAACAGCAGGCTGAATTGCTCCTACAGAGTTTTAAGCAGTTTTTAGAGTTGCAAGCTAGAAGACAGCCAGTGTTACCAGAAGCCAGTAATTCCATACAGCTTGAAGAATTAACACAAGATAATACAGACTTACCAGATTGTGAGAGCATGGATTGCACGGTCTGCTGTGTAGAGATGCCAAGCTGAAGGAAACTGCTTTTTACCGTATGTGAATTGAATGCTACGGAGCTGTTGTATTGCCTTGCTGAGAAAGCTCTAATTATGTGCACCTGATTTTCCCCAGCACTGTGAAGGTAACAGTGGCTGAAAGAGGCTGCAGTGAATCTAACTGACCTCTTGGGGCAAAGTCAGTAATTTGCTTAGAAGTGGAAAGAAGCAGTTATACTTTAAGTTGCCTTTATCCTAAGTTTTCCTGTTAGCATTTGAAGCACCTATTTTGTTTGCATTTATTTGCCATGTGATGGAACAATATCCTTTACTATAATAAAAATACTGGAAACCCCATAACTACAACTCTTTATTTCGGAGCGAGAGGAGCAGGAACTACAATACCCAGCATTCCCTGGATACAGGTTACTCTCCTTCCTCACGAAGCATCAGACCGCCGCTCCTGTCTTTAGCCCCAAGGCCGGGCGGGAGCGCCGCAGTATGCAAATGCTAGAAGAGTTGGAATATATAGCTCTAATGAGAGGTTAGATATGACGACATGCTGCTTTACATGCCTTTCTCAACTGAGAACCCAGACCTCTCTCCGCTGACAAACTGCTTTAATGCAGTATCCAACTGGCTACAAACCCAAAACCTCAGAATTCAGCACAAGAAAATGGAGGTCTTATTCATTACAAGGAATCAAAATTTCTCCATGCCGCCCTTTCTAAAAGTCAAGGAAGCAGAACTCCAGACCAAACCCACGATCAGGTACCTCGGAGTCACTTTAGACCAGCGCCTGGACATGAAGGTGCACATAGGCAATATAGTGAGAGCGGTGTACCATAAGATACGATCCCTCAGGCACCTATGATTCTTGCTGGAACCAGACAACTTCAGGACAATTTATCAGGCACTGATCATACCACATTTGGATTATGCAAATTCAATTCTGCATGGACTCCCTCAAACCACTCTGAACCCGCTGCAACTTGCGATGAACGCTGCAGCAAGAGTCCTACATGGAGCATCCAGGAAAGACCACGTGACACCCATCCTGAAGCATCTACACTGGCTCCCGATACATGGTAGACTCACATACAAAACATTACTGCTGACGTTCAAGGCCGTCAATGGGCTCTCATCCAAATCACTAGCAGAGCTGATCCAGACTACGCCCTCCAATAGGTCCAGAAGATCGGTAGCAGTTAATACACTGATAGTCCCGAAAGCAATAACCCAATGCACCCGGTCAACAGCAAACAGGGCTTTCAAATTTTGTGCGCCCAGATGCTGGAACACCCTACCTCCCAGCATCCAAACAATCCCTGACCTAACCCAGTTTAGGAAGGCCTTGAAGCACCATCTCTTCCTCCTGTATTACCCGGTAGATAGTGCTATAATAGCCCCATCCACTATCTAGCCAGTGCAGTTTAAGTAATCCTTACCACACTAAACAACCACGACTATGTCCAGTGAGGTAATACCAATCTTGTTGCATAGATGTAAATAGTTACCCCAAGTTATCCAAGTTTTAATACCTGTTCATTGTATACACGGATCAGCCAATGAAATGTGTAAGTTTCTATGTTCAATGTAAACCGCACTGATGTTGAATAGCGCGGTATAAAAGAGAATATAAATAAATAAATAAATAAATGATTGGTATCTCAGAGACCTAGTGGAAGGAGGACAACCAATAGGACACTGTGATACCTGATACAAACTATATCACAATGAGATGGTCGATCAAATTGGTGGAGGTGTAGCAATCTATGTTAGAGATGTTAGAGAAGGAATTGAGTCACGTAGGATTAAAGTATTTCAGAACATAAGAACATAAGATTTGCCATACTGGGTCAGACCAAGGTCCATCAAGCCCAGTATCCTGTTTCCAACAGTGGCCAATCTAGGTCATATGGACCTAGCAGTTTCCCAAAAAGACACAGGTTCCACAATGCTTGTATTGGGTCAAGCAGTGATATCCTGAGTCCCTTTTTAATAATGGTTTATGGACCTTTCCTCCAGGAACTTGTCCAGACCTTTTTTAAACCCAGCTACACTAACAGCTAGGAGTGGAGGAGTAGCCTAATAGTTAGAGCAACTGCTTAGTACCCAGAAGATCAAGGGTTCAATTCCCACTGGCACTCCTTGTGACTTTGGGCAAGTCACTTTACCCTCCATTGCCTCAGAAGAAAAGGCTGGTGATACATTGCCAAGAAAACACAGAGGTAGCTGGGTCGCTATGAGTCAACACTGACTTGATGGCACCCCCCCCCCCTTCACCCTCCCCCTAACAGCCTTTACTATATCCTCCAGTAACAAATTCCAGAGTTTGATTACACATTGAATGAAAAAATATTTTCTTTCATTAGTCTTAAATAGTTTACCCTGTAGCTTCATTTCATGTCCCCTAGTCTTTATATATTCTGATAACGTAAACAATCGATTTGCGTTTACCCGTTCCACTCCATTCATTAATATATAGACTTCTATCATATCTCCCCTCAGCTGTCTCTTTTTCAGATTAAAGAGCCCTAAACCTTTTAGCCTTTCTTCATAGGGGTACACTTCCATCCCCTTTACCATTTTGGTGGCTCTTCTCTGAACCATTTCTAATAACGCTATATCCTTTTTAAGATAGGGCGACCAGAATTGCACACAATATTCAAGGTGTGGTCTCACCATGGAACGATATAGAGGCATTATAATATCCTTTGTTTTATTTTGCCTCGTTGGAGTCGGGAGTGGTGCCAAAGGACTGGAGAGAGGCTCATGTGGTGCCTTTACACAAAAGCGGAAGTAAGAATGTGGTTGAAAACTACAGGCCGGTTAGTTTCACTTTGGTGGTGAGTAAATTATTGGAAACGCTGCTGAAAGAGAAAATAGTGAGGTTTCTTGAGTCCAGCGGATTACAGGATCCGAGGCAGCATGGATTCACCAGAGGCAGGTCTTGTCAGACAAATCTGATTGATTTCTTTGACTGGGTAACGAGGGAGTTGGACCGAGGGAGAGCTCTAGATGTGGTGTATTTAGATTTCAGTAAAGCCTTTGACACTGTTCCTCACAGGTGACATATAAACAAACTGAGCACCCTAGGGATGGACCCTAAAGTTACTGTCTGGGTTAGAAATTGGTTGGGTGGGAGGCGACAAAGAGTACAAGTAAATGGAGCTCACTCTGAGGAGAAGGATGTTACCAGTGGTGTGCCCCAGGGTTCTGTCCTTGGTCCGATTCATTTTAACATCTTTGTTAGTGATATAGCGGAAGGTCTGTCGGGTAAGGTTTGCCTCTTTGCGGATGATACCAAAATCTGCAATAGAGTAGACACCGAGGAAGGTGTAGATAACATGAGGAGGGATCTAGCTAAGCTTGAAGAATGGTCTAGAATTTGGCAGCTGGGATTTAATGTTAAAAAATGTAAGGTCATGCATTTGGGCTGCAGCAATCCAAGGGAGCAATACAGTATAGGAGGTGAAGTACTTTTGTCCACTAAAGAAGAGTGGGACCTAGGAGTGGTTATGTCTGATGATCTTAAAGTAGCTAAACAGGTAGAAAAGGCGACGGCAAAAGCTAGAAGGATGCTTGGGTGCATACGGAGAGGAATGGCTAGCAGAAAAAAGGAGGTGATAATGCCTCTGTATAAGTCTTTGGTGCGACCTCATTTGGAGTATAGTGTGCAATTCTGGAGACCGCACCTTCAAAAGGATGTGAATAGGATGGAGTCGGTGCAGAGGGTGGCTACTAAAATGATTAGTGGGCTTCATTATAAAGCATATGAGGACAGACTTAAGGATCTTAATATGTACACTTTAGAGGAAAGGTGGGATAGAGGTGATATGATTGAGATGTTTAAATACCTCCGTGGCATAAATGTTCAGGGAGAGAGCCTCATTCAATTGAAAGCAAGTTCTGCTACTAGGGGACATGGGATGAGGGTGAAGGGAGATAGATTCAGGAGTGATATGCGGAAATATTTCTTTACGGAAAGAGTAGTGGATCCATGGAATAGTCTCCCAGTGGAGGTGGTAGAGATGAGGACAGTAACACAGAGGATCTCTAAAGGTAAAAAGTGGACTGTTGTAGTTGTTGATAGGCCATGTGGTCTTTTTCTGTCATCATGTTTCTATGTTTCTATGTTTCTATTTTCCATTACTTTCCTTATGATACCTAGCATTCTATTTGCTCTCTTGGCCGCCGCTGCACACTGGGCCAAGGATTTTAACATGTTATCCACAATGACGCCTAAATCTTTTTCCTGGGTGGTGGTTCCTAATGTGGAACCTTGTATCGTCTAACCATAATTTGGGTTGTATTCCCTAGGTGCATAACTTTGCACTTGTCCACATTAAATTTCATCTGCCATTTTGATGCCCAGTCTTCCAATTTATCAAGATCCTCTTGCAATTTTCCACAATCCTCTTGGGTTTTAACAACTTTAAATAGTTTTGTGTCATCTGCAAATTTGATAACCTCACTCGTTATTCTCTTTTCCAGGTCATTTATGAATATGAATATGTCAAAAAGCAGCGGACCCAGCACAGATCCCTGGGGTACACCACTATTCACCTTTCTCCATTAGGAAGATTGGCCATTTAGCCCTAACCTCTGTTTCATCTTTTAACCAGTTCCTGATCCACAATAGTACACTGCCTCCTATCCCATGACTCTTTAGTTTTGCCAAACGTCTCTGATAAGGGACCTTGTCAAAGGCTTTCTGAAAGTCCAAATACACTATATCTACTTGTTTATTCACACCTTCAAAAAAACATAACAGATTAGTAAGACAAGATCTTCCGGTTCTAAAGCCATGTTGGCTGTCTCCCATTAAGCCATGACTATCTACATGTTCAGCAATTTTGTTCTTTATGATAGTTTCTACCATTTTTCCTGGTACTGACGTCAGGCTCATCGGTCTGTAGTTTCCCGGATCACCCCTGGAACCCTTTTTAAAAATTGGTGTTACATTGGTGATCCTCTAATCTTCAGGTATTAGAGATGATTTTAATGTTAGTTCACAGATTACTAATAGCAAGTCTGCAATCTCATATTTCAGTTCTTTCAACGCCCTTGGATGTATATCATCCGGTCCACGCGATTTGCTACTCTTCATTTTATCAAATAGCTGTAATACATCATCCCGATGTATCAATATTTCCTTCAATTCTTCCGCACCTTTAAATACCACTTCAGTCATGGGTAACATCCCTACATCTTCCTCAGTAAAGACCAAAGCAAAGAATTCATTCAGTCTCTCCGCTATCGCCTTGTCACCTCTTAGTGCCCCTTTCACCCCTCTATCATCTAATGGACCAACTGACTCTCTCACAGGTTATTTGCTACGAATGTGCTTGAAAAAGTCTTTATTACGCATTTTCTTCTTCTCAAATTCTCCCTTTGCCTGCCTTATCAATGCCTTGCATTTATCTTGCCAGTGCTTGTGCTGTTTCCAGGTTTGGTCGTTTGGCTCTTTTTTCAATTTCCTGAAAGATGCCTTTTTGGCAACAACAGCCTCTCTGACCTCACCTTTAAACCATGCTGGCAGTTTTTTGGACGTCCTTCCACTTTTCTTAAAGCATGGAATACAGCTGGTCTGGGCTTCCAAGATAGTATTTTTCAACACTCAAGCTTTAACCTTTGCAACTGCTCCTTTTAGTTTTTTCTTAACTATTTTCCTCATTTTATCATAGTCTCCCTTTCGAAAGTTAAAAGGTAGTACTGTGGATTTCCTCACTATCCCTCCTCCACTAATTAAATCAAATGCGATCATTCTATGATCACTATTGCCAAGTGGCCCCAACACCCTTATCTCTTGCACCAGATCTGGTGTTCCACTAAGGACTAGGTCCAATATGGCATCCCCTCTGGTCGGTTCATGAACCAGCTGCTCCAAGAAGCAGTCATTTATTTCATCTAGAAACTTTATCTCCCTAGCTTGTCCTGCCATGACACTGACCCAGTCGATACCGGGGTAATTGAAATCACCCATTATTACTACTGTGCTGTAACTTTTGTTAGCTTCCTTGATTTCTTTGAGCATTTCATCATCCATTTGTTCATTCTGGCCAGGCGGTCGATAATACACCCCCACTGCCATCGCCTTCCCCTTTTTACATGGAATTTCAATCCATAGAGATTCTACAGCAAATTTTGTTCCCTGCAAAACTTTAATCCTTTCTGACTCAATGCCCTCTCTAACATAGAGCGCAACCCCTTCACCAATTTGATCAGCTGTAGAATCTCTATGAATAGAAATTCCACATAAAAAAGGGAAGGCAATGGCAGTGGGGGGTGTACTACCGACTGCCTGGCTAGAATAAATAGATGGATGATGAAATGCCGAAAGAAATCAGGGAAACTAACAAAAGTTACAACACAGTAATAATGGTTGATTTCAATTATCCGGGTATCGACTGGGTCAGTGTTACAGCAGGACATGCTAGGGAGATAAAGTTTCTAGATGAAATAAATGACTGCTTCTTAGAGCAGTTTGTTCATGAACTGACAAGAGGGGAAGCTCTTTTAGACCGTACCCATAATGGCACACAGGATCTGGTGCAAGAGATAAGGGTGTTGGAGCCACTTGGCAATATAGTGATCATAGCATTATCGTATTTGATTTAAAAAATGAAAGAAGGATGGCAAGGACATCCACAGTACTACCATTTAACTTTCAAAAGGGAGACTATGATAAAAAGAGGAAAATAGTTAAGAAAAGACTAAAGGAGCAGCTGCAAAGTTTAAAGATTTACATAAAGTGTGGGCTTTGTTTAACAGTACCATCTTGGAAGACCAGATCAATACATTCATAGCAAAAAACCTGTGAGAGAGTCATTTGGACCACTGGATGTTGAAGGGTAAAAGGGGCGCTAAGTGAGGGCAAGGCTATAGCGGAGAGACTGAATGAATTCTTTGCTTCAGTCTTTAATGAAGAAGATGTAGGGAATTTCCCCCTGCCTGAAATGGTATATAAAGATGATATATTGGAAGAATTGAGAAAAATATTGATATATCAGGAAGATGCATTACAACCATTTGATAAATTGAAGAGTAGCAAATCACCTGGACTGTATGGTATACATCCAAGGGTATTGAAAGAACTGAAATATGAGACTGCAGACCTACTATTAGTAATCTGTGATCTATCATTAAAATCATCTGTAGTACCTGAAGAGTGGAGAATGACCAATGTAACATCAATTTTTTAAAAAGGATTCTAGGGGTGATCCAGGAAACTTCAGACAGATGAGTCTGGCATTAGTACCAGGCAAAATGGTAGAAGCCATTATAAAGAATAAAATTACTGATCATTTATATAGTCATGGTTTAATGGGAGAAAGTCAACATGGATTTAGCTAAGGAAAGTCTTGTCTTACTGTTGTTCTTGCTAAGTGTCGTTGGGTCGGTGTTGACTCATGCGGACCCTCTGGATGGTTGTCCTAAACTGTGTTCAGTCTTCAGTCAGGCAGCTCATTGTTGATAGAGTGGCAGCCATAGCTGCTTTTATTGAATCAATTTATCTCATTGCTGGCCTTCCTTTCTTGCATTGACCTTCTATCTTGCAAAGCATGATGTCTTTCTCTAACAATCTCTCTCTTCACACAAGTCCAAAGTATGAAAGTCAAAGTCTTGACATCTGAGCTTCTAAGGAAAACTTAGGTTTGCTCTTCTCTAATACTGACTGGTTTGTTCTTCGGGCAGTCCATGGTATACACAGTATTCATCACCAGCACCATAATTCAAAGGCATCAATATTCTTTCTGTCTATCATTTTCACTTTCTTACTTGTCTTACTAATCTGCTATATTTTTTGAAGGTCTAAATAAACAGGTAGACAAAGGTGAGCCAGTTGATATAGTGCCCGAAACTGCAAATGGCCCCCTAGGAAGAAATTGCTCCCTACCGCTTCACTCTCCGGTGGCTGTCTCCCACCCGGCACCCAAAACACAGTTGGGGTTGAACACATGCGGGCCTGAAAAAGAAGAAATCACGCCTAAATGCAGCGGGGGAGTTTCCCATTCAAATACTGCCCTGTTTCAATCCTACCAGAAACTTATGAATCCCGGGCCAAGGGAAAGACATGAACAACCAAAAGGTTTGAATATATACCTGAACTAACAGCTATGAGGTGGAACCTCACTCAGAGAAAAAGTCCCAAGGAGCACAATGGATGTGTGTATCTCCCTGATTTTGGGAGCAAATATAAGGGGGGGGGGTGTTTTTTTTAAAAAAATATTTGTACGTCTCCTCTCAGAGAATGGAAAAGCACCCTGCCGGAGCAAAAGAACTCCGTTCTAAATGCCCTAGCCATTTCTCAAATAATGGAACTGTTTCCCCCACTGCTATTATCTAGTGCCCCTGCTAAGCAAAAGATACTAATCCAGAGAAGAAGGTAACAACTAGAAAACATGTTTGAAATTAATGAAAATTAAATTAACTCCGTAAGGTCTAAGGGGTCCATTTTGGGGGTAGGGTCCCCCAGTAATCCACACTGCAGCTGAGCTGTGAAGCCAAGCAGTGTCAAGGCTGGCTGGCATCCGAGTGGGAAACACTCCACAGCACTGATGCTGAAGATCGTAGGAATAGTCTTCCTTCTCAATGCCACTTGCCAGGAAATCCAGGGGATGAAAGTGGAAATTGATTAAACAAAACACATAAGGACCCACTGTCTCCCATTAGAACCCAAAAACAATTAATCTCCCCCAGGAATGAAGGAACCAACTCCTGAAATACAAAAAAAACCCACAAAATAACTAAGATAAATTACATTAAATTAAATTAACTTGAAAGTAAAAACATAAATTAAGGAAATAATTTAAATCGCTAGGCTAGGCGGTTCAAAAAGGACCGTGGTAAAAAAACGTAGGCTGCTCCCACAAACGCACGGGAAACAACGGCGTGCGCTTCAGCCGGCCTGTTTCACTGCCAATACGCCCACGATTAAAGTGGAGAAGATTAAATTAACTTGAAAGGAAAAACTTCAACTATATCTTCCAAAGCCTAGCTGTCAGAACATGAGCCAAATAAAAACAAACGAAAAGGGCACGTACCCGGGAGTCCCAGTTCCTTACAGTTAAGCTAACTTAACTAACTCAACTACCTTAATTTTAAAAACATAAATCTTAAATTTAAGCTCCGCTAGGAGCCGTGCCGCGGGGAACTGCCACGCGGCAAAGCATGCAGGCAAAATGGCCGCAACAGCAAAATGCCCCAAAATGGTGCCAAACACCTCCTGCTTAAACAGTGAGCACTGAGCTTCTCCGGCTCGCGTATCGTTCCCCACACAGCTCCCCCATGCTTTCCTCTTACTGCGATTCACTCCTTTGTGTTTATGTTTATGTTTATTAAAAACTTACCATACTGCCCATAACCAGGGCATCTGTGCTCTGCGCTGCTCAAGCCCACACGGCCCCACTCAGCGCTGGAGCGAGCAGCCGGCTGCAGAGCGAGCACATCTCTCTTCTGTCCTACGTTCTGAAGAAGATCGGCATCCTGGGCTCGGCGGAGTATCGCCGTGTCCTGTGCAGAACTCTCCTCCGTACGGGCAAGGAGCAGAGAGTTGCTAGGGAAGACAAAACTGCAGACAGAAGAAAGGAGAAGGGTAGAGAGAGGCATAGCCGGCTCAAATCCAACTGTCAGCTTCCCTTTTTTTTTATTTAAAAAGACAGGAACTAAAATATTAGCATGAAAGTAAAAACCAAAACTAAAACTAATCTCAATCTACTCTAACTGCTCCTTATCTGTTTCTCGAGTGAGCCCAGCACCTAGGCTCACTACGTCCTCCTGCTGCATGGAGACTAGACACACTGGAGATGATGGGAGAAGACCAGCAGTGTATATCCAGTGATGTCACGAGTTTGACTTGTCCAGTCTCCATGCTGCAGGAGGAGGTGCACAACCCAGAGGTGGAGGACTGAACTGGAGGAACGATAAGGAATATGTTTTTACTCAACGTGTAATCAAACTCTGGAATTTGTACCGGAAGATGTAGAAAAAGCTGTTAGCGTAGCCGGGTTTAAAAAAGGTTTTGACAAGTTCCTGGAGGAATAGTCCAAAACCATTATTAAAGTGGGCCTGGGAAATAGAAACATAGAAACATGACGGCAGAAAAAGACCACATGGCCTATCTAGTCTGCCCTTTCATATCAACTACTACAATAGCCCCCTTTTTTCCTTTAGAGATCCTCTGTATTTGTCCCATGCTTTTTTGAATTCAGATGCTGTCCTCATCTCTTCCACCTCCAGTGGGACACTATTCCATGTGTCTACCATTCTTTCAATAAAGAAATATTTCCGCAAATTACTCCTGAGTCTATCCCCTTTCACCCTCATCCTATGTCCCCTCGTAACAGAGTTTGCTTTCATTCAAAAGAGGCTCTCCTCTTGTGCATTTATGCCATAGAGTTATTTAAACATCTCTATCACATCTCTTCTATCCTGCCTTTCCTCTAAAGAATACATACTAAGATCTTTAAGTCTATGCTCATACGCTTTATAACGAAGACCACTAACCATTTTAGTAGCCACCCTCTGCACCAACTCCAACCTCTTTATATCCTTTTGAAGGTGTGGTCTTCAGAATTGGACTCAACACTCCAAATGAGGTTGTACCAAAAACTTATACAGAGACACTGTCACCTCCTTTCTTCTGATGGCAATTCCTCTCCCTATGCACCCAAGCATCCTTCTAGCTTTTGCCGTTGCCTTTTCTACCACTTTAGCTACTTTAAGATCATCAGATGCAATCACGCCCAGGTCCCACTCTTCTTTTGTTGACAGAACTACTTGACCCCTACACTGTACTGCTCCCTTGGATTTTTGCACCCCAAATTCATGACTCTGTATTTTTTAGCATTAAATCTCAGCTGCCAAAATCTAGACCATTCTTCAAGCTTAGCTGGATCTTCCTCATGTTATCTACTCCTTCCTGGGTGTCTACTCTATTGCAGATTTTGGTATCATCTGCAAAGGGGCAAAGCTCACCTGACAGCCCTTCTGCAATATCACTAACAAAGATGTTAAAAAGAATTGGACCAAGGACAGATCCCTGAAGCACACCACTGGTAACCTCCTTCTCCTCAAAGTGAGCTCCTTTTACCTGTACCCTTTGTCACCTCCCACTCAACCAATTTCTAACCCAATCAGTAACTTTAGGGTCCATCCCTAGACTGCTCAGTTTGTTTATATGTTGCCTGTTCAGAATGGTGTCAAAGGCTTTACTAAAATCTAAGGCAGATATCTAGGGCAATGTTTGTTAGTTAGGGTGTCATTAATTTAGTCAAACAAAGCAGAAATTATTTTTCTGGGGGAGGAACTCTAAAAGTTATATTCATAGAAAGTAAATGAATGAGAGGGAAAAAATGGGGCATATTTTTTTACTATTAAGCCAAAAGAATTTTACTGCAAAGTGTAGACAAATGGAATTGACTACAAAATGCTTGTTACTGTTATAGCAGTAATAAAATATTGATAGCTTTGCATAATCCTATCAAAAACATGATCCAAGCTTAGGACTTGATTCACTGTAAGTACGTCTACATTCCTATCATGAATATTAGGCAGCATGCCATCAGAAGGAGCTTTAGAAATCAGAGAGGAGCAGGTGTCATTCCACAGCAACACTTGCTGGGAGGTCTAGTCTTAACAGAATCTGACTTAGAGAGCCAAGTGGAGGTAATTAGGAAATTGGAAGCAGATTGTAGAAAGGCAGGTGGTAGAGAAGCAAGCAGAGATAAACAGAGAGAAATTTCAGTCTCGGAACCAGATAGTCTGCATGCATGTATGCATTTACAGAGCTTCTACTTAATGTGTTAAGAAATGTAACAGTATATAAAACATTTTTTTAAAGACATCAATAGGTTTAACATTCGTAATCACAGGAAAGTTTAACAGTCTCAAGTTGAAGGCCCACGCAGTGTTGTCCAAAATTTCTACCTTAGCTCGCAAAGCCACGTTATCTTTTACTAGATAACGTGGCTTTGTTATCTAGATACTAGATAACGTTGTTGTATCTGATACCAGACTCTAATGTTGGACAGTTTCTTCTGCCTACAACTTCAAATTATTGGTCACAGTCACATATTTCTCCACATTTCTAGCCTCTTACATCAGTCGAGCAGAGATCCCGGCAGTTTGATGGGAAATAGTGCCTGATAAAATACTAATGGCACCTAGATATTATCCAAGGTGATCTTATTTGGTCGAAGCAACTTGAAAGGCGTTAGTGAAGATGCAGCCAGGGGACTCCCAATATCTTCACTAGTGCCAGTCCCACAGTCGGCAGCTCCACGGATGCTGCTAAGCTTCCCGGAGGGTCTCCAGAGGTACCAGAAGCAACTGCTCCATCCATCACCGATGAGACTCCCTGCTCTCGCAAACCATCTCGGCAGAATTTTCACGATTTTCCTAATTGAGAAAGGTGAATAGTGGAGTACTCCAGGGATCTGTGCTGGGTCCGCTGCTTTTTAACATATTTGTAAATGACCTGGAAATGGGAATAACGAGTGAGGTAATCAAATTGTCAGAGGACACAAAACTATTTAAAGTTGTTAAAACCCATGAGAATTGTGGAAAATTGCAAGAGGACCTTGATAAATTGAACGACTGGGCAACCAAATGGCAGATGAAATTGAATGTGGACAAGTGTAAAGTTACGCACCTAGGAAAGAACAATCCAAACTATGGCTACATGATGCAAGGTTCCACATTAGGAACCACCACTGAGAAAAAAGATTTAGGCGTCATCATGGATAACATGTTGAAACCTTCTGCCCAATGAGCAGCGGCAGCTAAGAGAGCAAATAGAATGCTAGGTATCATAAGGAAAGGAATGAAGAATAAAACAAAGGATATTATAATGCCTCTGTATAGTTCCATGGTGCGACCGCACTTTGAATACTGTGTGCAATTCTGGTCGCCGTATCTTAAAAAGGATATAGCGTTATCAGAAAAAGTACAAAGAAGAGCCATCAAAATGGTAAAGGGAATGGAAAGATACCCCAATGAAGGGAGACTAAAAAGGTTAGGGCTCTTCAACCTGGAAAAGAGACAGCTGAGGGGAGATATAATAGAGGTCTATAAATTAATGAATGGAGTGGAATGGGTAAATGTAGATTGATTGTTTATGCTATCAAAATATAGAAAGATTAGGTGACATGCAATGAAGTTACAGGGCAACCTATTTAAGGCTAATAAGAGAAAATATTTTTTCACTCAACGTGTAATAAAGCTCTGGAATTTGTTACCGGAGGATGTAGTAAAAGCTGTTAGTGTAGCCGGGTTTAAAAAAAGATTTGGACAAGTTTCTGGAGGGAAGGTCCATAAACCATTATTAAAGGGGATCAAGAATATCCACTGCTTGACCCAATACATTGTGGAACCTGTGTCTTTTGGGGAAACTGCTAAGTACTTGTGAACTAGATTGGCCACTGTTAGAAACAGGATACTGGGCTTGATGGACCTTGGTCTGACCCAGTATGGCATATCTTATGTTCTCATGTTCTTATGACTTCTAACTCTGTTGGCTGGTGGTAGTGGAGCTTCAGCCCTGGGAGGTGGGGGCGGAAACTGCCTCAGGAGAGAGAGTAAACTTCAGGTCAGAGGGCAGAAATGATTCCTCTAGATGTCCCCCCTCAATACCTGCTTAAATCTCCCAACTCATGGCCTCAGTGACTTCCACGAAACGGTCCATCGGACCGGCAACAGCTGGCAAGGGCGCCGCAGGGAACACTCTAGCCTTGCTCGTTCTCTTTAGCATGGAGCAAGAGGAAGCACAACCTCACACAGCCATCTTGGAAAGGACATCCCCCCGCTTCTTGATGTCAGAATTTTTATATGAATGGTCCTATGGTGCATCTTCTGAAAGGCCCTGATCTGGTAGAAGGGCAAGAGATCCCCTTGAACACATGAGCATGCTGTGTCTGCATGAAAATAGGAAGAGCTCAGCAGGTATCATCTTCTATCAGCAGAGGGTTTCTCCAGTCCACTAAAGGTGGGGACTGGAAACAACTATGCTGCCTAGGGTCTACTGGTTCCTCCAGTGGGGTGCTGTGTGAGGGAAAGGGCCCTCCTGCATGTGTAGCTTGCAGAATGGCAGCACTGTCCTTCACAAACCTTCTTAGGAGGAATAGGAAGAAGGAGTTTATTTATTTTACAGTTTTTATATACCGCATTTCCTTAGATCAATGCGGTTTACTTTTGAACTAACATTTTACAAGGTACTAGAAACATGATAACAGAACAGATAACAGGTCGGGTAGAACGTTGAACAGTAGGGGCCTAAATCAGAGAAAGACATGCCAGACAGATGTAAACGCACAACCCATATATGTTCCCAACAAAGACAGGATTCTGTGCCCGAACATCTAGACGTGCAGCTGCGCATGGAATATGGCACTGTATGTCTGCGCTGTTAAACATGCAATGGGCGTCCAAACGAGTGGTTCGTCCATGTGCAACTGGCACATACAAGTCCGGGTGCAATGCTACAGACATATAAGTCTGAAAATGTGCCCACCTGCACTGCTTTCCACGTGCGACAGGAAACAGGATACAGTGACTACCCCACTACCCGCCACCAGACCCTTGGAAAATGGCAGCATGGCAGGTCAATTTCTCAGAGGCAGAGACTCGCCTGTACTGCAGGCTTGTGATTGAAAACAAAAGTGCCCTGCTCCCTATGGCACACAGACGGCCAGCCCTAGCTGCAGCCTTTAGGGGCTGGGAGTGAATCAGGACCACCCTAGCTCAGTAAGTAGGTCAAAGTAGGAAAGGAAGGAGGGAGGGGAAATGCATGTGGTGGGACAACAGCATTGCAAAGAGCCAGGAAGTAGTTGCAAAGTAAAAGGGCAAAAGGAGCAGGGGCTAGCTGGACCCACCACACCACCATATGACTGTAAACACACAAAACTGGGCCCACACAGGAAACAAGCAAGCAAACAGAATGGCCAAGAGAAAAGCATGGTGGCAAGAAATGCAGAATGGACAAAAGGGAAAGCACATATGGAAAGGAAATATGAACACAATGAAAAAATCCTACTGTGTGTAACAGTGCAGCAGCATGGCCCAATGCTGTCAGACAAAACACAGTGCAATAGAAACATAGATACATGATGGCAATAAAAAAACACATGGCTGACTTAGGCCATCCCCCACTACCAACCACCGCAACAGTCCCCTGAGACAACCCTGTGTCTGCCTCATGCCCTATGAAGTGTGATACTGTTCACAACACCACCACCTTCAATGGGAAAGTACCCCATGCAGCCACCACTGTGTCTGCAAAGAAACATCCTTGCATATATCTGAGTATATCCCTTACCACCCCCATCTAATGACACCGTACAGCACAGCATGCTGACAATCGAAGAAGGCACCCAACCTGTGCATACAATTGTTGCAATCACAGCACTGCCAACCTGCTAGCCCACCAACATATATCTAAAAGGTCCATAAGGCCATCTGCAGATGGCCAAGAGCCAGACCACCAACCATATTTGTAGCCACCCCTGTAGCATCCCCACCTGTGATCATCTGTCTGAAGGAGCGGGTATCAGAATTGCATAGAAAACCACAATTCTGGATGCATGGATGACCCACAGTGGCCTGCAAAAGAATCCATCCCCTTTCTGTCAGTCCTGTTTTGTTGCATGATGTACAACCTGGCATAAATGTTCAGGGAGAGAGCCTCTTTCAATTGAAAGCAAGTTCTGCTACAAAGGGACATGGGATGAAGGTGAAGAGAGATAGATTCAGGAGTGATATGCGGAAATATTTCTTTACGGAAAGAGTAGTGGATCCGTGGAATAGTCTCCCAGTGGAGGTGGTAGAGATGAGGACAGTAACTGAATTCAAAAAAGCATGGGACCAACACAGAGGATCTCTAAAGGTAAAAAGTGGACTGCTGTAGTTGTTGTTATGGAAGGACAGACTAGATAGGCCATGTGGTCTTTTTCTGTCATCATGTTTCTATGTTTCTAACCTGGAAAGAAGATGGGGGTCATGTGGATGTTAGGTAAAGGACCCAATAGTATATTGAAAATCAGTGATGTGAAACGACAATACAATACCTTGTGTACAGAAAGAAACACATAAAACCTGAAAAGGTGTGACTGCATATGTTTCCAACACTCTGTCCATGAAACCCCTAAATAAGAGTAGGTCCAACCAAAGAACCACAGATGTCACATAATGAGGGCAGCAGGGTTCACCTGCATGCAAGCAGTGGTACCTGATCTGCCATATGCCTCCTGTACAAAGATACCTGTAACAAAAGGCCCAGACACTGCAAAACCACCAAGCAAGCAATAGGACGACCACGGAGCACCCCAAACAGGTCATAGACAAAGGTGCAGACACATAGAGATCAGGCCTGCAGCACAAATCACTATTCCAAAGACTGAGGATGCCATGAAGCACCAGGACCTGCACCAAAACAAAATATAAAGAGCATGGCACCATGACAAACCTGACATGAGAAGGCGTCCACCGAAACCCACAGGCTAGGCAAGGAGGGCATAAAGCAGAGATGCCACAAGGACACCAAAAAGAACAAGGAAGGAGCTGCAAAGATCCACAGTGGAGGTGGGAGCATCTGTCCACAAGGTGGAATGTGACAAAACAGGACAAACATAGAAGGCACTTTCACCACCTGTCTACCGTTGTCCATACCTCGTCCAATGCACCGGGGCATCCCAGTACCATCTGCTGTTACCTAGCTCACCTCACTAGCCCTGGTAAGAGCAGCAGACACAATCATGGCCAGGTCCCACCCCTGAAATGTTTACAGAGGTACCAAATGCAACCATAGAACAGGACATGTCAGCTGCTACGTCTGACACCAGCATGCAAGGCCCATGATGTGCAGCACAGGGCAGGCAGCAAATGCAGCAGGATCCCAGAGGAATATCGCAGGCAGCACTATCCCTGTGGCCTCCCAGCCCATGGCCTGGCCAGTCAGCAATGCAGGCACACAGGACAGAGGAGGCCCAGGGGACCAGGGCAAGCTCCAGACTGGGGTAAGGTAGCACCTGAGATGCAGAAGCATGATGTGGCAGGGTCCAGTGTATGCAGGTGGTGGTATGGCAGGCAGGCAGCTGATGTGACAGACCTGGGGGGAAAAAGAAATGTGCATATGTAAGACACCTCTGTCCTGCCTCCACAGATGTTCCCCACATCCTGCGCGAGATGGAGGCCTACCGGGTGCGTTTCCGGGCCATACCCCATACACACCCATGGATGTTGACCAGTATCCAGCAGTAGCTGCAGTGGGAGCAAGCTGTCCAGCAGCAGCTGCAGTGGAGGGATGGCACAGGAATGGGGCCATGATATGCAACATTGCAGAGGGCTGGAGTGGCTAGGCAATACAGGGCAACAACAGACAGAGCATGGGGAGGCATCTGACAATGGGGGCATGGCAGCTGGACACCCCCACCCACTGAAACTAACAGCAACTTCTCTGTATCCCTTAACTGCCATCCCCCCCTCCCCCCCCCCCGCAGCAGAGGAGGAGGAGGACGATGAAGATGAGGAGGAGGAGGCAGAAGATGAGAAGGTAGAGAAGGGGGAGGAGCAACGGCCAGTAACAGCTAGCCCATGCAGCCTGTCCACCATCAACACCAATAGCCCATCCACAGCCAGCCCCATAGTGCTATCCAACACCTCCCCCTCGGGATAGAGTGGGGAAGAGATATACACCCTCATCCTAATGGAGGTGCTCCACTCCCCTGAGGAGGAGGGACATGATAGCACTATGGGGACTTGGCAGGGCACCCCTCGGTGGGAGGCCCTGGCCACAGAGGGAGGCACAGCAAGGGCCAAGGGTGGGGAGGCAGGGTACCCCTGGGGGCTGGCCCTGAGGAGCAGAAGGAGGTGGAAGAGGAGTCCCTGGAGGGGTGGGAACTCAGGGACATGCCCCCCAGGGATACCTAGTGGGTGGAGGAGGGGGGAGTATGGAGAGCGGGATGAGAGGGGGTGGCAGTGTGGGACATGCCCCCCCAGGGATACCCAGTGGGTGGAGGAGGGGGGAGTATTGAGGGGGGGATGGGAGGGGGATGGGAGGGGGTGGCATTGTTTGAATCAGCAGGGGGCGGAGGGAGGGGATGGAAGGGGAAGGGGTCAGAGGGAGGAGGCAGGCAGCAGAGGGAGGAGATAGAAGGGGGCAAGTGGCAGAGGGAGGGGACAGGGCAGGGGCAGAGGGAGGGGACAAGAGGGGGCAGGGACAGAGGGAAGGAAAGAGGAGTATGGGGTGGTGGAGAAGGCCCCTGCAGCAGTGGGGCCCCTGGAACAGATTGCAGAGCACCTCCAGAGCATCAGGGGTGACCTCCAGGCCCTCACCTGAGCCAATGGAATGAGGTGCCAGAACCAGGTATCCATTAATGAGGGGTACTGGGACAGCACAGGGCCATATGTGGACGTATATGCTGCTGTATCAGAAATAAAGCCTGTAACCATGGAACACTGTGTCTATGTGTATATCCACATGGGGGGGGGTCATTCTGGGGCCTAAATAGCAGGGATGGGGGTCCTGTTTGGACATCCATCCCTGCCATTTGGCTCCCTCTGCTGACCCTGACTAACTTCTCAGTATGTACAGGATGGCCGTACTGAGAGGCTAGCCAGGGATGGGAAAGGGGCGGGGTGGGGTGGAGATAGGATGGGCAGTGGGTGGTCCATGGCCCTCTGGACATAGAGGGCTTATATGTATGCCATGCCATTATACCTGGGACTGGAGGGCAGGGGAGGTGACCACCTGCAGTGGCCAGAATGGCTCACTGCGTGGTGGACCTAGGTGTGTACATTGCCTGTGAGCCTTTGACACTGTTCCTCACAGGCAACTTATAAACAAACTGAGCACCCTAGGGATGGACCCTAAAGTTATTGCTTGGGTTAGAAATTGGTTGGGTGGGAGGCGACAAAGAGTACAAGTAAATGGAGCTCACTATGAGGAGAAGGGTGTTCCAAGTGGTGTGCCCCAGGGATCTGTCCTTGGTCCGATTCTTTTTAACATCTTTGTTAGTGATATAGCGGAAGGGCTGTTGGTTAAGGTTTGCCTCTTTGCAGATGATACCATAATCTGCAATAGAGTAGACACCCAGGAAGATGTAGATAACAGGAGGAGGGATCTAGCTAAGTTTGAAGAATGGTCTAGAATTTGGCAGCTGGGATTTAATGTTAAAAAATGTAAGGTCATGCATTTGGGCTGCAGCAATCCAAGGGAGCAATATAGTATAGGGGATGAAGTACTTTTGTCCACTAAAGAAGAGCGGGACTTAGGCATGGTTGTGTCTGATTTATTTATTTATTTATTTATAGTCTCTTATATACCGCACTATTCAGCATCAGCGCGGTTTACAATAAACAAGGAGTTACACAATTCAACGGTACTTTGTCTGATGATCTTAAAGTAGCTAAACAGGTAGAAAAGGCAACGGCAAAAGCTAGAAGGATGCTTGGGTGCATACGAAGAGGAATGGCTAGCAGAAAAAAGGAGGTGATAATGCCTCTGTATAATTTATTATTTATTTAGTGTACACTTATATCCCACTACTTCCAGCAATCAGCAGCGATTTGCTATACATAACAGTATGGTTGTACAGGCCATGGATTAAAACATACATAATGATTCAGTACAGGACACAAACATTCAGATTACAGGTTTACACTTGATTGCAAGACATTGATTACACATGTATGTACATATTTACAGGTTGTCGGAGTCTATAGGTGTTTGACGTGTAGTGCTCTTTTCTTGTGCATGGTGAAAGAGGTTATGTGGGATTGAAGTGTGTCTGGAAAAGATGCGTCTTTAGCTTTTTTCTGAATACCAACAGGTCACTGATTGCTCTCAGTTCGCATGGTAGTTGGTTCCATAGCAGTGGCGCTATGAATGAGAATGCTCGGTTGCTGGTGGTTGCAGTGACAGATCTCAGGCTAGCCGGAACAATGAGGGTATTGAGGTGTGTGGTTCTTCTGCTTCTGTTATTTGGCTGCGATGTGATAAGGGCATTGAGAAACGAGGGTGCTATATTATCAATGAGCTTGAATGTGGTGATTAGGATTTTGTATTGTATGCGTGCAGTGATGGGGAGCCAATGTAGGTCCATTAGAATTGGTGTGACATGCTCCTTCTGGCCTTTCCTCATGATTAATCTAGCTGCCACATTTTGTGCTATTTGGAGGTTGTTGAGGGGTTTTTAGGCAACCCTTGTAGTATGGCGTTGCAGTAGTCCAGGTGAGGAATGATGAGGGCTTGTACAACGGTCCTAAAATCTGAGTGCTCTATGATGCTACGTAGTGGGTGCAAGACTTTTATTTTGTGGAAAATGGCTCGATTGGTAATTTGGAGATGCTTTTCCATCTTTAGGTTGCAATCCAGTGTCACGCCCAGGTATTTTAGACTAGACAAGATCTACAAGTCTTTGGTGTGACCTCATTTGGAGTATAGTGTGCAATTCTGGAGACCGCACCTTCAAAAGGATGTGAACAGGATGGAGTCGGTGCAGAGGGTGGCTACTAAAATGATTAGTGGTCTTCATTATAAAGCATATGAGGAGAGACTGAAGGATCTTAATATGTACACCTTAGAAGAAAGGCAGGACAGAGGTGATATGATTGAGATGTTTAAATACCTTCATGGCATAAATGTTCAGGGAGAGAGCCTCTTTCAATTGAAAGCAAGTTCTGCTACTAGGGGATATGGGATGAGGGTGAAGGGAGATAGATTCAGGAGTGATATGTGGAAATATTTATTTACGGAAAGAGTAGTGGATCCGTGGAATAGTCTCCCAGTGGAGGTGGTAGAGATGAGGACAGTCACTGAATTCACAAAAGCATGGGACAAGCACAGAGGATCTCTAAAGGTAAAAAGGGGACTGTTGTAGTTGTTGATATGGAAAGACAGACTAGATAGGCCATGTGGTCTTTTTCTGTCATCATATTTCTATGTTTCTATATCTGAATTAAGGCCCGCAGTGGTCAGGGAGTC
This sequence comes from Ichthyophis bannanicus, assembly GCA_033557465.1. Taxonomy (NCBI): domain Eukaryota; kingdom Metazoa; phylum Chordata; class Amphibia; order Gymnophiona; family Ichthyophiidae; genus Ichthyophis; species Ichthyophis bannanicus. Next base: position 924,015,777 of record CM066031.1, on the reverse strand, counting down.
CAAAAGAAAGATATACCTTTGTTCTAATCGCATAATGGTTTTATTAATATCGCCCCCTCTCCAATTCATCTTTACTTTCTTTAAGATGAAAAAACGAAGATCAGATATCTTGTGCTTGTGTTCTAACCAATGGGCGACCAGGGTTTTTTCAGTAAGACCTCTCTTAATACAACTTCTATGCTCGATAATCCTCACACGTATACTCCTCGTAGTCTTGCACAGACATTAGATAACAGTAGCTCGGACACGGTGCTCTGGGCCCCTCTAACCGTCCACCCCTGCCCCCTCCCCCCATTTTAGTCCCACTCTCCTTTCCCACAGAATACACACATACACCACTCTTGGGAAAAGCACCGGTCGCAGCTTTATTAACTTTATAACATACCGAACATTACAGTTCAAGAATAATCCTCTTAACAATACAAACATCGGAGTAATACCTCAGCAGCCATGCTATTAGCAAGGTGACCCGCAGCGGAGCAATGCCTCACCAGCCATGCTATTAGCAAGGTGACCCCGCCTCCACTTCTGCCGCGGGCATGCCAACCGCAATCTTCCTAATCCCCTTTCCCTGACCTCGCCATGTAATTAGCAAAAGTCAGCCAGGGGATGTCCGGGTCGGGGGCACCCCGCCCCCGGCCCAAGTATAGCCTAAGGCTCCGGACCCCGGACCTCCGGGATCCCGCCCCCCCAGCTGCGACACCCCTTCAGCCCCCACCCCACATCCCTAACATAGGGAGGGAGGGAGGGAGGGAAGCCGGCCTCGTCCCCGGAGAGGAGCAGGAGCTTCGGCGACCGTTGCTGACTCCTGGCTCCTCCCCACCCAGGCCACACGCCTCCCGCCTCCCAGACTCCACCGCGCTCCCGCGTGCGGCTGGAGCCAATCAATGGTATTGGCGCCCTCCACGTCATCGCGCTTCCGCCCCCCAGCCGATGACGTCTGCGGGCAGGGCCCCCGCACCGGCCGAGCACCCGGTTACCCTCGGCCGCCGGGACCCTGCCCCGCGGCCTTGCATATATAACATTGCTGGTATCACGATTAGAAAAATCATCAATGTGGAACTTTTGTCCAGTGGAGGGGTGTACAAAAGAGTTCCTGACTGGAACCACATGAACCACACTGAACAATATCCACTTATGTTTAGAAAGAAATTTCCGCTCAGTCAATGCCGAAGGAAACAGCATATTGCACAGATTAATATTGTGCTTGTGAGCTACCACAAGCCGTATGTCATCAAACCCGGGTAAAGTCTGTATACGAGAAGGTGCCACTCCTCCTGTAATATTTTGATAATTCCTTTGGAAAACTGTGAGTATAAAAGTGGACACACCATCCGTGCGTCCAAATCCTTAAGTTTCGTGTGCAAGAGGTCATCTCTAAGGGACTCACAAGTCCTTTCCTGGGCCATATCTATATACCGAAGGGGATCATTTCTTGCTCTAAATCTATGTCTCATAATATCAGCCTGGTGATCATAATCAGTCAGGGAAGTGCAGATGCATCAAGCCCTTAAAAACTGTCCCACAGGCAAATTTTTCTTAAGTGCTGGATTGTGGAAGCTATCACAATATAAAAGGTGACTTATATCTGTTGGCTTCCTATATAATGTTGTATGAAACCCTGCCTCACCTTTCTTAACTAACAAATCTAAATAAGGGTTCTGATGTGGATCATACGTGAGTTGAAACCAGAGATTATCATCTAAATCATTGATCCATAAGTTAAACTCCTCAAAATGTTCTATGCTACCCTCCCATATAACTAAAATATTGGAATGGAGGAGTGGCCTAGTGGTTGGGGCAAGGTACTTCAGGCCAGAAGGTCAGGGGTTCATATCCCACTAGAGGACAGCAACCTTGGGCCAGAAGGACTGGGGGTTCTAGTCCCACAGGTGCTCCGTGTGGTCTTGGATAAGCCACTTAACCCTCCGTAGCCCATGTTCCCTGTAAAATAGTTATCTCCAAGTTATAATGCCCTGTTCAATGTAATTTCAGTTTGTTCAATGTAAACCACACTGATGCAGAATAGTGCAGTATATAAGAGAATGTAAATAAATAAAATATCATCAAATACATACAAATTGGCAATATCGGGGGCCATGGACAACCCTGTGGCAACACCTTTAATCGGTTTATGAAAGCAAAAAAAAATCTCCCTCAATGCTAGATGTGCCAGTGCCATAAGAAAGACCATGGGGATCCTCCTATGTACTTTTCTATTAAGGAGGCAATTCTCCACAATCTTAAGTGCTTCCATCTGTGGGATATTGGTATACAAAGATTCCACATCCAATGTAACCAGCACCAAATCCAAATCATAATTTTTATAAGAAGATAAAATCTGAATGACTTACGATGAGTCACATACATAGGACCACATCTCAACAATAAAAGGCCAGAGTAAAACATCTAAAAACTCTAAGATGGGCTCAAAAAGGGAACCAAAGGCTGACACAATAGGACATCTAGGGGGGGCCTCTGAGGACTTGTGGATTTTAGGTATTACATATATAGTTGGAATAATGAAATGATCCACAATCAAAAAATCCAATCTCAAAAGCTGTGACTACTAAATTCTCTATACTTTTTTCAAGGGGGCGGTTGTGTCATTGTCTAATCTAATATAAAAGGACCTATTGCTAAGTTGTCTATTGATCTCGTTTATATAATATTCATTATCCATGACAACTACCACTCCGCCCTTATCAGCTGGTTTAATAATAATCTGATCATTCTTCTGTAATGATTTAATAGCCTCTCTTTCTCCAAAGGTCAGGTTCTGAAAAGTAGGTTTTGGATTCCTGACTAATTCTTTAACTCTTCTCAGAACCACTCTTTCAAAAGATTCAATGAGTGGGTCAGTCTGTAAAGGTGGAATCCAAGTTGACTTTCTCTTAATGATTCTGTCGCACTACTAGCAAAAAATTGTCTTATCCTAATTTTGCAGAAAAATCTATACAGGTCTATATGAGTTTCAAACGGATCATATTTTCAAGTGGGAACGAATGATAAGCCCTTATTTAGAACTAATTGTTCATCCTCTGTAAGATCATACTTAGAGATATTAATGACATTATTATCTAAATTGGATGTCAATATCTCCGCTCTCTGGATTTCTCCAGTTTCCATTGGCCTGTCCCTCTGCCCCGTCTCTGACCTCTGCATGGATTGTGTTGAAAGTACTGATTGTGCTGATTGTGTGTCCTGTCTTGGTTGTCTACTCTGTCCTGTCCAAAATTGAGAGATCTGGGCCGTGGCTTGGGGGATCGTGGCCCCCACCCTTCCCCAACCTGTCCATATTGAAAAAATCATGATTGTTTTGGGGCACAGGTCTCTCTTTGTCTGTAGAAAATAGGGATCTACAAATTCTGCCGACTCACTCCTGCTTCATTTCTTCTTCTGTTCACACTGTAATTCTTTATCAGATTCTTCTACATGACTGTCTTTCCTGTCAAAAATTGTGGCCCTCCGTTTGATCCATATATGGTCACTTTGTACCTTCTTACACTAGGGGTAAACATAACCAACTCTATAATCTTTCTCATCCATTCTAAACTTATCCATCTTCTTGTCTTTAATCTCTTTCTTAAATAACTGCATGCTCTTTTCATAATCTTTGTGTGTCTTATCAAAACTATTCTCACATCCCTTAAGTCAGTAAGTTTCTCATTTACCTCAGCTTTCAAACATTCTGTCTTCTTATGAGATATATTAATCAAAAGAATCATTAAATCCAATGAACATTTGCTTAAGATGGCATTCTAACATTTAACAAAATTGTTGTTGTTGTTAAGTGCCGTCGAGTCGGAGTCGACTCATGGCGACCCTCTGGATAGCTATCCTAAATTGTGTTCGGTCTCCAGTCAGGCGGCTCATTGTTGACAGACTGGTACCCGTAGCTGCTGTTATTGTATCGATCCATCTCATTGCTGGCCTTCCTCTTTTGCGTTGACCTTCTATCTTGCCAAGCATAATGTCTTTCTCTAATGATCTCTCTCTTCGCATGATGTGTCCAAAGTATGAAAGTCGAAGTCTTGTCATCTGAGCTTCTAAAGAAAGCTTAGGTTTGATCTCCTCTAGTACCGACTGGTTTGTTCTTCGAGCAGTCCATGGTATACACAGTATTCGCCGCCAGCACCATAATTCAAAGGTATCAATTTTCTTCCTGTCTGTCTTTTTCACTGTCCAGCTTTCACATCCATATGATGTTATTGAAAAAAACCATGGCTTGAACAAGTCGAATCTTTGTATGGAGAGAGACATCTCTGCTCTTGAGAATCTTATCTAGGTCTTTCATAGCCATTCTGCCAAGAGCAATGCGTCGTCTGATTTCTTGACTGCTTGTTGCTTCTTTATTGATAGTTGATCCAAGTAGGTTAAAGTTGTTCACAATTTCAATTTCTTCTCCTTCAACGACGAACCTGTTGATTATGCCAGTTCTCATGATCTTTGTCTTCTTTACATTAAGGTGCAGGCCCATTTTGAGACTATGTTCTTTGATTGTGAGAAGCAAATGTTTCAGATCATCTTCACTTTCAGCCAGTAATGTGGTATCATCAGCATAGCGAAGGTTGTTGATGACTCTTCCACCAATCTTCACACCTCTGTTGTCTTCATACAGTCCTGCTTCTCTGATGATTTGTTCTGCATACAAATTAAACAGGTAGGGGGAAAGTATGCAGCCTTGTCTTACACCTTTGCTTATTTTAAACCATTCTGTTTCTCCTTGTTCCGTTCGAACTGTTGCTTCTTGATCAATGTACAGATTGCGCAAGAGAACGATCAGGTGTTCTGGTATACCCATGCTTCTTAATGTGGCCCAGAGTTTCTCATGGTTTACACAGTCAAAAAACCTTGCTATAGTCGATAAAGCACAAATAGATATCCTTTTGGTATTCTTTAGTCTTTTCAAGGATCCATCTCACATCCGCAATGATGTCTCTCGTTCCTCGCCCTTTCCTGAACCCTGCTTGCACTTCAGGTAGTTCTTGTTCCAGGTATGGTTGTAATCTCTTTTGAATAATCTTCAGAAGAATCTTGCTGGCATGTGGGATCAGAGCGATTGTGCGATAATTTCCACAGTCAGTTGGATCACCTTTCTTTAGTATTGGTATAAATACAGATCTTTTCCAGTCAGTTGGCCATGATGTTGTCTTCCATATTTCTTGGCAGAGTCTTGTGAGTACGGTAACAGCTGCATCAGATTGCTGCAATACCTCTATGGGAATGCTATCAATGCCTGGTGCTTTGTTCTTTGATAAGGCTTTCAATGCTGCTTCAACTTCTTCTTTCATCACCAATGGTTCCCGATCATAAGGTACAGGTTGAAACGGCTGTTGGTCCACTTGATCTTTATCATATAAAAACTCTGTATATTCCTTCCACCTTTTCTTGATCTTCTCAGCATCATTCAACATAGAACCTTGAGCATCTTGTAACATTCCAATTCGAGGCTGGAACTTTTTCTTTAACTCTCGTAGCTTCAGGAAAGCCGATCTTGTTCTTCCTCTAATAGTTTCTGCTTCTATTTCCTTGCAAGTGTCATTGTAGTACTTTTCCTTGTCCTGTCTTGCTGCACGTTGGAAATCTCTGTTGAGTTCTGTGATTGTCTTTCTTTCTCCTCTGGCTTTAGCTTCTCTGCGTTTCTGGGCAATTTTCAGAGTTTCTTCCGTCATCCATTTTGGCCGTTTTTGCTTTTTCACCTTTTGTAGAGACTTCTCGCTTTCTTCCAACACAACCTTCTTGATGTCATTCCATAACTCTTCCGGAGCTCTGTCATTTGTATCTAAAGCAGCAAATCTATTTTGCAGGCAGTCTTTAAATTCCAGTGGTATATTCTCAAGGTCATATTTTGCTGCATTCATGAGTGGTTTGCTCTTTTTCAACTTTAGCTTGAGTTTGCATACTAGTAGTTGATGATCTGTACCACAGTCAGCTCCAGGTTTTGTCTTTGTTGATGTTACAGAGCTTTTCCATCGTTGACTTCCACATATGTAGTCAATTTGATTTTTATATAATCCATTCGGTGAAGTCCATGTGTACAGTCGCCGCTTGTGTTGCTGGAAGAAGGTGTTTGAGATGAATAGATCATTGGTCTTGCAGAATTCTATCAGTCTTTCTCCAGCTTCATTTCTGTTGCCAAGTCCATATTTTCCAACTACTTTGCCTTCTTCTTTGTTGCCAACTTTTGCGTTCCAGTCACCCATGACTATCAGGATATCCTGTTTGCATGTTCTGTCAATTTCAGCTTGTACTTGTTCATAGAACTCTTCAATTTCATTCTCTTCTGCAGCTGTTGTTGGGGCATATACTTGAATTATAGTTGTGATGATAGGCAATCCTCGTAGACGAATAGAGATTAAGCGTTCGCTGACTGCATTGTATTTCATTACAGTTCTTGCAAGTTTCTTCTTTATTATAAATGCAACACCATTTCTTCTTTGTCTTTCATTTCCAGCATAGTAGACCATGTGATCATCTGATGCGAAGTGCCCCATGCCAGTCCATTTCAGTTCGCTGACACCCAACAGATCAAGTTGTACACGTTCCATTTCATTCTTGACCACCTCCAACTTCCCTTGGTTCATGCTTCGTACGTTCCATGTTCCAATGTGTAAGACATCTTTACAGCTTCTGACTCTCATTTCAAGCGCAGCTACATCAGCAGTCAGACTTCCCGAGGGCTTTGATACAACCACATCATAAATGCTGGCTTTACTCTGAAAAGTTTTCAGCTCTTCCCCAGTAGCTAGTTGAGTGCCTTCTGACCTGGGGGTCTCATCTTCCAGCACCATAGCACAATTTGTTTTGTTAGAACTATCCATTGGGTTTTCATGGCAAGATACAGAAGTAGATTGCCGGGCCTTTCTTCCGCGCAGTTTAACTTTGGTGTTGTTGCCGTTGTCACAAAAATGTGATCCTCCGCCGTCAACACTGTCCCATTCTGCTGCTGCCCAGATGGGTGGTTTGTCTTGGTCTGGCACCTCAGCTGAGACCTGACCATCTTGGGAGACCCTGCCAGTAGTTAAACTACCGATAGTTTAGCTCTCAGCATCACTGATGCACGCAAGCCCTCACAGCACGACAAGCTGCAAACCAAGTGAGAGTTAACAAAATTATCATCATCTAAATATAGACCAGGTGCTTTCTTCATGCGAAGACCGCTTGGAATAATCCTAGATCTACAGCATTCCAGGAGGTATGCAGAGTGCATCTCCTCTTTAACAAGCTTTTGGGTGAGGTGGACAACTTCTTCCCTTTGTCTAGTAGTATCTTCTATTATGTCCTCTGTATGTATGAGAAGAGGCTCTTGGGATAGCAGTTTGTCCAATGTGTCCTTCCCAAACATGAACGAATCCTTCCATGGAGAAAACATGCTGATCTGCTAGAGTCCAACTAAAAGGCAAATACCACGTAAAATTCCAAAGAATCCTTCTGTGCGTGGTAGTAAAAGTACTTTATTGAAGAATTCGTACACACGGGGCACACGGGAGAAGCACCAGCCGGAAACCCAACACAGGCCGTGTTTCGGCAATGCCTTCCTCAGGGGTATTTCAGCATCATCATGCTACAAATATTAACATAAAAAGAAGAGCACAAACAAAATACAAGGAATTTCATCAGAAAATAAATAAATAAATAAAAGAAAGATTCAGGAGTGATATGCGGAAATATTTCTTTACGGAAAGAGTAGTGGATCCGTGGAATAGTCTCCCAGTGGAGGTGGTAGAGATGAGGACAGTAACTGAATTCAAAAAAGCATGGGACAAACACAGAGGATCTCTAAAGTTAAAAAGGGGACTGTTGTAGTTGTTGATATGGAAGAACAGACTAGATAGGCCATGTGGTCTTTTTCTGTCGTCATATTTCTATGTTTCTGTGTTTCTAAGTTTAATCCCTAGGTATTTAACCTGATTTTTTACTTATAGAGTTGCGCCTAGTAACTTGATGGTGGTGGATGGAATGAACATTGAGTTTCTTATTACATGGAGTACCTCTGTTTTCTTAAAATTGATGGTTAGATTATGTTCTGTGAGCCATTCACTCATAGCTTTGAAGCATATTCCTAAGTTTGTGTAATCAGCCCTGGACATCGGGAAAAGTCCCTGATGCCATCAAAATCATGTCAGGAGGCCAGTGACCTGACAGAAACCAAATCCCTGGTGGTCCAGCAGCCCCAATCCCCCCACCCACCTAATTAAAACTAAACGTGGAGGCCCAGTGGCCCCAATCCCCCTACCCAACTAAAAATAACCCTGGTGACACACTGGCCTCAAACACCCTCCCCCTTCCCCCCTCATAGTACCTTTACAATAGAGCTTGAGCATTGCCTACACGCTCCCACTCCTGTGCCACCATCTTGAAAAATGGCAGCACCTGACACCATGCACTACATATCTGGATGCACTGGGTGGGGTCAAACTGCTATAATGGTGGCACAGGAGTGGGAGCATGTGAGCAACACTCTTGCTCCTTTGTAAAGATACCAGGAGGGAGGCAGGGGATTTGGGGTCCCTGGGCCATCAGAGTTATTTTTAGTTGGGTGGGTGGGGGGATTGGGGCTGCTGGGCCACCAGGGTATATTTTTTATTGAGTGGGTGGGTAGGTGGAGAGTTTGGGGATGCTGGGTCACCAGGGTTAGCTTTAATTGGGTGAGTGGGGGGGATCGTGGCCTCAAATGATCCAGGTATCAAGGAAAGCCCCCAACAGTATTTTGATGGCATCGGGGGCTTTCCCTGATGCCTGGATCATTTGAGGGGAAGTTTGACACCTGAACTCAGATGATCTAGGCATGAGAGAAAGCCCCCAATGCATCAAAATACTGTCAAGGCTATGCACAAGACATTTAAGCCACCTGTGATACAGCGGACCCTCTTCTGGAGAGAAAAATAGTTTTGAAGTCTGAAAGAAAAAGAAATTGCCTGCAATTTCCAGAGGATTCACCTAGAGGGAGCAGGAGAGTTAGGACAGAGACCACAGAACCACGCCCTAGTGGGCAGGACTCATGTTCCAAAAGCTCACATTTAAGAGGAAGCAAGCAAGAGTCAGGAGGAAGCTTATCTGCTAGGAGCTTACCTGCAAGAAGCTCAGCTGCTAAAACCTCGTCTGCTTGGAGAGCTACTACTCAGGGAGCTGTGGAAAGATCACCCTCACCAGTTGGGAGAGACCAAGCGAATGCGTGTTTCAGAGAAGGACCAAAGAGATGCTATGAAGGTACTAGCCCAAGAGTGGGATCTAGGCCGCAAGCAAGCCTGAGTAAAAGGACAGGCTGGGAAAGGAGAACCAGTCCTGTAAGAGAGAGGACAGGCCGAGAAGGCCGAAGCCAAGCCAGACCGGGCCCTGAAGCCCACAAGAGAACAGGCCTCAAAGGCCAGAGAAGGAAAGACTGGGAGAGCAGGAGGAATATACCTGAGAGCACTGATACTGAAGGCAGCAGCCAAGGTAGGCCTCCAGCCTCACCCCAGAGAACCAAACGGAAACCTAAAGGTAAAGCTTTTAACCTTTGTTATTGTGTGCCTGAAGTCAAGCTAAGAGAAGAATCCTGGGAAGGTGGTTCTCCTTATCTAAAACAAGAGCCAAAGCAAAAGTTAAAAGATAGTTTGAGCAAGAAAAGAACTTTTAGAGGAAAACCTTATAGAGAGAATGTTTTTAAACCTCTAGAGCAAGAAATGCCATTTTGGTATTCCACCAAGCTGAACCGTGGGCCCAAACAAACTGCCAAGCCTTGGGAAGCAGTGAGACGAACTCACATGAAGGACACTTACCTTGATCCCTCAGAGCAGTCAGAGGAGGCCATGCAGGTGGAATCTGTGCAGGAGGACATTGATAGTCCTATGGAATGTATATACTGTGCTGGAAGTGATATAGAAGCGTTCCAGAGCTCATTGAGTGAATGAAGTAATTTGCCATTGGATGTTTTTGACACTGTGAAGTTAACAGTTTTTGGTTATTCCATCTCTTACTTTCAAAATCTGCTGTAAAGACTTGTTTTGCTACGTACCGGAGTGTTTATCCTATGTTATGAACCCTTAGTGCTAAAAGGGGAAAATAAAGCCTTTTTCTTTTCCCTCCACTTTCGTGCAAGACTGTAGTCTCTTTGGGAGTTGGCAACGAGGCTGGCACAAGGCTCTGGCCCTTGACCCTCGCACCTGGCCAACCCTGATCACAAACATCTTGGTGACCCCCGGTCCCAGCCCTTCGGTGGAACCACTACGCCGCCACCAGGGGGTGCTGTGCGACCGGGGCGCGTCACAAGTGGCGTAGTTGGCAGGATAAACGCCAACGCAACGGACGTGCCAAGTTAACCCACAGCAGTAAAATTGAAAAGGCGAATTTTTTTTTGAAAAAAAAGAAAACGAGGAAAATCCGGAACAGAACAGACAACTCGCTGGATTGGACTTGCAAATACCTGGAACGGAGTTTCTGGAAGTACGGATCGGATCAGAAGGAAAATCCTGTGACCTGACAATCCTGAGACCGTCCAGGAAAAGCAACAAGGCCGTGAATAGCAGCGTACCTTCCTCTAAGCTGACTCAACACTTAAACAAGGTAATAAGTGATTAATCCTGTTTTGTGTTGGATACTGGGGAAGTGTGATTGACAGAGGTTAAGCGAGGTTAAGTGAAAAAAAAAAGTAGCATATTTTTTTTTTTTAAGGGAAGTGCCGCACTTGGGTTTCCTTTCTCTTCTGTTTATTGTTGTTTCAGGGATCATGGAACCCAAGGAGCTATGTGCCTGGATGGCACAACAATTCAACAAACAAGCGGAGTTGGCTCAATTAAGCCAAACGCAAGCACTGCAGGCAATGCAACAGCAGCAACAGCCGTTCATACAGACCATGAATACATGACTTGCACAGCAGCAAGAAGAACTGGCAAAGAGCAAGCCTGAGAATCAGGCGACAACTGGACCCGTGAATCCAGACCATGGACAATGGGCATGTAATGACTTGGTGATGGGAAAATTGTGTGCAGAGGATGACATAGATGATTTCCTAGATACCTTTACTCGAATAGCTACTTCGGCTAAATGGCCGAGCGAACAGTGGGCAATTCGACTAGCTGCGTCCCTTACGGGCGAGGCGCTAGCCGCCTACAGGGCAATGGCTCCAACCTTAGCTGATTCCTATGAGGAAGTAGTATTGGCTATAAGGGATCGCTTAGGCCTCTCATCTTTCACCTACAATAAAATGTTTAGGGCTACCTGTTTGAGGGCTAATGAAACACCTAAGGCACTAGGTCATCGAGTGCGTAGTCTAGCTCATAAATGGCTACAGCCTGAGAGGAGAAATATAGACACCCTAATGGATGTTATAATCCTTGAACAGTATATGGCTGCTCTGCCCAGTAAAGTGCAGAACTTTTTAATACTACAAAATTGCTGCACTACGTCTGACGCTATAACCCTTACTGAAAGGTATTTAGAAGCTGAAAAAGTTGCCCAACCTAGGATGAGCTCCAAGATAGCGATAGGGGCTGAGGTACAAAAGCTGGAGAACCCTTCTCGTCCTCCATTTGTTGGTGAGAAAAATGTTAAAACCCAGGCAAGGGGGAATGTAAAGAAATGTTTTACATGTGGCAAGAGAGGACACCTCCAGTATGAACGTTTTTCACGAACTGCTTTGGTGGGAGAGTCCCCCAGTGCAATACGTGAAGGTCTGGTCCTGGATGTAAAGATACAGGGCATAAAAGTGAAAGCGTTGTTGGATTCTGGAGCCGATCAGACTATGGTCTCTAAAAAGTTATGGTCGCTGATCCAGGCTCAAGGCCTATCGGTTCCAGAATCTCCAATAGGACAAGTAAAAATTAAGTGTGTGCATGGTGCAGCCACTAGATACCCTGTGTATAAATTACAGATAAAACGCTTGGGCATTGTAAAGGAAATGCCGATCGCTGTGGTACCTAGGTTACCACAGGAATTGGTCCTGGGCCGTGACTGGCCACAATTTAGGAGGACCCTAAAGGAAGGTTTATCGCCAGTGGCGAGATCAGATTCCACGCGCATGTCCTCTAACTCGGCTGTTAATCCCGCTGGACAGCGGGAAAGTTTAGCTACCGCTGCAGGTGCTGTAATTCCAAGCCCACTTTGGGAAAAATCCAAGAAGGCTACCCTAAAGGAACCCTACGACAGAGTCAGACCTGCCAAGATGGTACTTTTGTGAAGGCTCTAGTGTCTACAAGGTCGCACACGCAAGATGGTGAGCAGCCTTCCTGCTCCAAGGATATTTCCCTAGGGGAGCTCCCTTCGCATGACGGGATAATAGGGGACCCCTCAAGCCGGGAAAGGAAGCCGAAGGCAGAGAGAAGAAGAGAGGCAACATCGTTCTAAAGCAAGAGCGGAGCTGGAAGCAGGAAAAGGGATGCCGTGGATTCCGGCCGAGGTGATGGAAAGGTTCCCATCATTTAAAATGGAACAGAGAGCGGATCCAGCGCTCACTCATGCCTTTGAGCAGACCCAAGAGGAAAGGGAGACATACCCAAGATTCCTCCTAGAAGAGGAGATACTCTACAGAGAAAGTAAGGACCTGCGAACTGGTCTAGTACGGAAACAACTGGTGGTCCCAAGTAATTTCAAGGCTTCAGTTCTACGCCTGGCGCATGACCACCCCGTTGGGGGTCATAAAGGTGCGCAGGGCACCCTGGATCAGATTCTGACTAGATTTTACTGGCCAGGGGTGTTTCGAGAGACGACACGTTTCTGTGAGTCCTGCGCGTCATGCCAAAGAGTCACGACGCAGAAACCAACTGGAGTGCCATTAGTTTCGATGCCCATAATCACAGACCCCGTCCGTAGACTGGCTGTGGACCTGGTAGGACCCCTCATCAAGACGCCACAGGGGTTTCAATATATACTAGTGATTATTGATCAAGCCACCAGATTTCCTTGGGCCGTTCCCTTGAGGAATATTTCGGCCAAGTCTGTTGCCATCGAATTGATAAAATTATTTTGCGAAGTGGGATTCCCACAGGAGGTTTTGACGGATCAAGGAAGTAATTTCCGGTCGAAATACCTTAACCAAGTATGGGATGCTTTTGGTATCCGCCACGTGCAGACAGCCGCTTACCACCCACAATGCAACGGCCTGGTAGAGCGGTTAAACCAGAGCATAAAGCAAATGCTCAGGCGTGCTCTGGATGGACAGATGAATGAATGGGACACTATGCTACCTTTCGTGCTTTACGCCTGTAGAGAGAGAAAGCAGACCTCATTAGGTACGTCCCCGTATGAACTTATGTACGGACGGACACCCAGGGGCATTCTCGATGTACTTAGAGAGCAGTGGTCCGAGCCGAAGGAGGTAGAAATGGGGATACCTTTATTCCTACAGAACTTGAGGACCCGACTCGAGCGAACTTCCAGGTTCGCCACTGAGGAACTGGAGAAAAGCCAGAGAAAACAAAAATACTACTACGACAGGCGGGTGAAGCCTAGACATTTAAAAAACGGAGACAAGGTGATGGTGTTAGTCCCTGGAGCCACACCTAAGTTTGAGTCCCGCTGGAAAGGGCCCTCTACGGTCGTCCGCCCGGTAGGGACCACTTCATACGTCGTTCGAGAGACGAATGGACGAGAGCAGGTGTATCATGCCAACCTTCTCCGACCTTGGCATGAGCGCGCGGCGCTATTAACTTCTACAAAACCTTCGTATCACTGTGGTAAGAGACCGCTAAACAGGGCAGAATCCAGTATTACGTGCTGTGGAGAAGAGGCTTTCCCAGCCCGTAATATTTTGAGAAGGGGGATGTGTGATACAGCGGACCCTCTTCTGGAGAGAAAAATAGTTTTGAAGTCTGAAAGAAAAAGAAATTGCCTGCAATTTCCAGAGGATTCACCTAGAGGGAGCAGGAGAGTTAGGACGGAGACCACAGAACCACGCCCTAGTGGGCAGGACTCATGTTCCAAAAGCTCACATTTAAGAGGAAGCAAGCAAGAGTCAGGAGGAAGATTATCTGCTAGGAGCTTACCTGCAAGAAGCTCAGCTGCTAAAACCTCGTCTGCTTGGAGAGCTACTACTCAGGGAGCTGTGGAAAGATCACCCTCACCAGTTGGGAGAGACCAAGCGAATGCGTGTTTCAGAGAAGGACCAAAGAGATGCTATGAAGGTACTAGCCCAAGAGTGGGATCTAGGCCGCAAGCAAGCCTGAGTAAAAGGACAGGCTGGGAAAGGAGAACCAGTCCTGTAAGAGAGAGGACAGGCCGAGAAGGCCGAAGCCAAGCCAGACCGGGCCCTGAAGCCCACAAGAGAACAGGCCTCAAAGGCCAGAGAAGGAAAGACTGGGAGAGCAGGAGGAATATACCTGAGAGCACTGATACTGAAGGCAGCAGCCAAGGTAGGCCTCCAGCCTCACCCCAGAGAACCAAACGGAAACCTAAAGGTAAAGCTTTTAACCTTTGTTATTGTGTGCCTGAAGTCAAGCTAAGAGAAGAATCCTGGGAAGGTGGTTCTCCTTATCTAAACAAGAGCCAAAGCAAAAGTTAAAAGATAGTTTGAGCAAGAAAAGAACTTTTAGAGGAAAACCTTATAGAGAGAGAATGTTTTTAAACCTCTAGAGCAAGAAATGCCATTTTGGTATTCCACCAAGCTGAACCGTGGGCCCAAACAAACTGCCAAGCCTTGGGAAGCAGTGAGACGAACTCACATGAAGGACACTTACCTTGATCCCTCAGAGCAGTCAGAGGAGGCCATGCAGGTGGAATCTGTGCAGGAGGACATTGATAGTCCTATGGAATGTATATACTGTGCTGGAAGTGATATAGAAGCGTTCCAGAGCTCATTGAGTGAATGAAGTAATTTGCCATTGGATGTTTTTGACACTGTGAAGTTAACAGTTTTTGGTTATTCCATCTCTTACTTTCAAAATCTGCTGTAAAGACTTGTTTTGCTACGTACCGGAGTGTTTATCCTATGTTATGAACCCTTAGTGCTAAAAGGGGAAAATAAAGCCTTTTTCTTTTCCCTCCACTTTCGTGCAAGACTGTAGTCTCTTTGGGAGTTGGCAACGAGGCTGGCACAAGGCTCTGGCCCTTGACCCTCGCACCTGGCCAACCCTGATCACAAACATCTTGGTGACCCCCGGTCCCAGCCCTTCGGTGGAACCACTACGCCGCCACCAGGGGGTGCTGTGCGACCGGGGCGCGTCACACACCTCAGACCCAGGCGTAGAGATATAGGCGCTTTAGCTGGTTACATAATCCTCTGCGAGTTTCTTTGCATCGGGCACAGACAATATTAGCATTCCATTTTAATACGCATAGTTCATTTGCATATAATTTAATTATGCTTGGTGTTACTATGTACCCTGCTTTTCCTTTGATGTTTATGTGCACATCAGTCTCTTTTCTGAACTTGTGCTTATAAGTTGCGTTATCTTCACGCAAAAGGCACGTTGGTCTTTCTGCATCGCCCCTTTAGGTTGTGAGCTCTCTAGAGACAGAAAAATCATACTAAGCTTGAATATAACTCACCCTGAACTACTACTGAGGAGAGAACCTTCCCTTCGCCCTTTTCTTTTTTCATAACAGAACATAAGAGGTTTTAGGAAATTATACTCTCTTGGAGTCTGAAAAGAGCAGCTAGATACACTTCATCCTGCAGTCTTCTGCTCCACTCCCACTTCCCAAGGTTTACAAGTTTCATTAATTTGATTTCACTCGAACAAAAAATGCATTATCCAGCTTTGCTGCTCTCTCATATTAATGGTATTTACATTTAGTTCATGAGATTATTATCTATATGGTTTGCATTATGTCATCACAGTTTTCTGTGAAAGGATGCTTAAATTATGTAATCAAAGGATAAAGAATCCATTTAATGTTTATAATGGAGGTTTTATGATTTTCAAGACAGTGTGATCCACGATCAAGTGGTTAATAGGATTAGACAATCCAAATTATGTCATGCTCATGACATAATTGCAAAGGATCTCTGTTAGAAATGAGCAGTCCATTAGAAAGAATATTAAATCATTGTTCATGCTGCTTTCAGTAATAACCATTTAATTATTCAAAATGTTGAAAATGTAATCAGAGACCTAACAATAAGGTATAACTAGAAATAATATAACTGAAGAAATGGCATGGGAATGAAAACTTTAATAGTTTTTCACTCTACTTTTATGCTGACATGCAGAAGGAATGAAGCAATGATGTATGTGCAGTTGTTATAGTGAAAGGTAATGTCGGATATGGAGAATCACAAACAGGCCTGGATATCCAGGATACTGGGATCCTCTATTGTAATTAGTTAGCTTCCTTCTCTAGGCTCAACAGCCATATTAAACTAATGATTTCCCAAATAAGAATATGGTAAATGAGGGAGGTGAGGGGTAGCCTCTTAGAATAATAACAACTCCACACTCTGTAATTCAATGCAGGTGCACCCACACAATCTAGGATTCCTCTCTGGAGAGGGGAAAGGCAAACTAGAGCAAGAAGATTAACAATAAGATTGTATATATTGATTTAGAATATCATAAATATGTTTTGTACTAATAATGCTATATGGTGGATGCAATATATCTTTCTCAGCTCATTATACTTTACACACCACACCGCACTTTTCGTTTACCTTCCATCTCCTACATAGGCACACCTCAAATCCACCTGTCATTCTGCATTTTTCTTTCTTGGTCCCTCCTTATGAATAGTCTCCCCCCAGACCTCTGTTAATAACTGTCTTTTACCAGATTCAAAGCACAGCTCAAATCCCTCCTGTTCTGCAAGGCCTTTGACCTCCCTCCCTAACCACCGTCCTTTCTCCTAACCAACTGCTCTAACCTGCCTCCCTACCTTTTGTGCCTTCTATTCCTACCTTTCTTACACTTTTTAACCCGTCTTTGTGCGCTATTTTACTTTCCTATATTTTATTGGTGTTCCTTTTCCTTTCTTTGAGTGTTTAGGTTATTTTTATTCTATTTTATAGTAAACCGTTCTGATGTTATTTTACTAAGGGCGGTATATGAAATATTAATAAATGAAATGAAATAATCTTAGAATGTTATGCAAGAAGCAGGGGTATAGCCATGTGTGGGCCATGGCGCCTCCTCTTTAGAGTCAGGCCCAGCAATATAGGCTAGTGAGAAGTGGATTAGAAGTGGTGTCAACATCTTCACTGCCTTGTGCCCACCCATATTAAACTCAGGTCCAACCCCTGCTGATGAGAAGATTTATTTCCAGAACACTTGCTGCAGTTGTCTCTATGGATCAGATGGTGATTAGATTAGGTACAAATAATAGGTCATAATAAATAGTGAAAGCATGCAGAGCATGGCTCATAGAATTCTTTTCACCCCCTCAGCATGTGCATGGATATGTGTATGTGCGTGTTTCTGTGTTGCCTTTGTGTGTGTGTCTGTGCTTTGCATATGTGGCGTATGGGTGTGTATATCTCTGTTTTCTAGGTTTATCTGTTCTCTCTGTGTGTGTATATGTGTGTGGGGGCAGGTTTGTTGGTATGTTTGTGTGTATCTACTAGGGTTGCCAACATTTTGAGAGAAAAACTCACAACCCGCCTCTTCTCACCCTCCGCCCCAGCCCCAGCCCCAGTCCCCAAAATAACTGTAGTGACACCAGTAGTACAAATTTGAGCATCTGCAGGGGAGGAGGGGGTACAAGAGATTGCACTGTTCAGACCCCATTGAGTCACAATCTCCCAACACACGTGTTCCCCCAATATGATGTTAAATATAAACATATATTATGCATTCACAGAACCCTCTTCCAACCCTCTTCCAACAATAAGTACAGAGCAAAACTAGGATTCTTCCTCATAGAACTTGCCATATGAAAAACATTTCTGATTCTAGTGCCATTAACTACAACATAAACCCTTTCAGTACCAGTTCTATTGTGAAGTAATACAAAACTCTACAAAAAGATCACTCAGGCAGGGCAGTCACTTCCATCAGGCGAATTAGGTGGTTTCCTTGAGTGCTGGGCACCAATTTCTGCCACTGCTACCTCTCTCCAGGGTCTGCAGAGACAGCAATAGCTCAGAAACCGCAAGGCAGCACTTACTTTAACTCGCCAGTACTGCTTCGCGATTTCTGCTTTTTACAATTGGCACTTCCCCTCCCATAGGAACATAAGAACATACGAAATGCCATACTGGGTCAGACCAAGGTCCATCAAGTCAAGTATCCTATTTCCAACAGTAGCCAACCAGGTCACAAGTAGCTGTCAGATTCCCAAAAATGTACACAGATTCCACAATGCTTATCCTGGGGTAAGCAGTGGATTTCCCTGCTCCTCTTTAATGCTGGTTTATGGACTTTTCCTTCAGGAACGCGTCCAAACCTCTTTTAAATCCAGCTACACTAACGGTTTTTACTACATCCTCTGGTGAAGAATTCCAGAGATTGATTACCTGTTAAGTGAAAAAATATTTGTCCTAAATGTGCTATATTGTAGCGTTATTGAGTGCCCCCTAGTCTTTCTACTTTTTGAAAGAGTAAACAACTGACCTATGTTCACCTGTTCCACTCCATTCATTAATTTGAAGACCTCTATAAATTCCAAGTTGAAGAACCCTGACATTTTAAGCCTCTCCGCATAGGGGTATCCTTCCATCCTCTTTACCATTTTATTGCCTCTTCTCTGTACCTTTTCTAATTCTGCTATATCCGTTTTAAGATATAACCAGAATTGCACACAATATTCAAGGTGCAGTCGCACCATGGTATAATACAGAGGCATTATACAGTAATAACCTTGGTTTTATTCTCCATTCTTTTCCTTATGATTCCTAGCATTCTATTTGCTTTCTTGGCCACCGCTGCACACTGGGTAGATGGTTTCAAAGTATTATCCAAGATGATGACTAAATATTTTTCCTGAGTGGTAGTTCCTAATGTGGAACCTTGCACATGTAACTATATTTGGGTTGTTCTTCCCTGTGCATAATTTTGCACTTGTCCACATAAAATTTCATCTGCCATTTGGACATCCAGTATTCCAATTTTTCAAGGTCCTCTTGCAATTATTCATGATCCTCTTGTGTGTTAATAACTTTGATTAATTTTGTGTCATCCACAAATTTGATCAACTCACTTGTTATTCCCAATTACAGGTCATTTATGAATAGGTTAAAAAGCAGCGGTCCCAGCACAGAATTATTTATTTATTTAAAATACTTTAATAGCACCGTACTCACAATTACTCATTGGATCAGTGCAGTTTACAAAAACATCATTAATGAATTACAATAAAAGTATTGAATTAGAGAATAACCAAGTGGGGTACTCCAATATTCACCTTTCTCCACTGAGAAAATTGTCCATTTAGTCCTCTTTTTATTTTTCTATCTTTTAAACACTTCCTGATCCACAATAGTATGCTGCCTCCTATCCCATGATTTTTTTAATTTCCCCAAGAGTCTCTCATGAGGGACCTTGGGATGTGCAGCCCCGCAAGCCATCAGGGGCTGATACTACCACTTGATCTCCCTGTATGTCCTGTGCATCAGGATGGGGCGAGCAGGTGGGGGGCAGGAGGGGCCGTGATCGGGGTGAAGTGGGGGCGGGCCAGCTCGGCAGCACATACAGTGCCTATTCAGATCACGTACATACTGCCGGGCCCGTAGGAAAGTGCTACTTATACCATCTAAGAGTTGGTATAAGCAGTAGAGTCCTGGTGATCAGGCCCAGGAACCCCCTCAGGGCTGTGTGTGGGGGGTCTCTGCCGCCCAATCCAGGCCATGGCAGGCCAGCCGTGGATCGGGCAGTGGGGAATAGGGGGGCCGGAAACACTGGAGTCAGGGGCACCTGTGGGGAGAATGTCTCCACAGGCGGCAGGGGCATGCTGAACCGTCTACGGGCACTCCAGGTGTCCTCAGTCCGATTCTGGTTGCTGCGGGAACATTTTGTTTCCATGGACCAGAATTGGATCCAAACGTAACCATCCTACCTAGGGCCATCTGGATAGCCCAGATACCCAGATATGCCCCTATGGGAGTCGGGATCTATATCGACTGACTCACCATTGTCTACCTGTTTATTCACACCTTCAAAAAATATAACAGATTAGTAAGACTAGACTTTCCTTGGCTAAATCCACGTTGGCTTTATACCATTAAACCATGACTATCTACACTACATGTTCAGTAATTTATTCTTTATAATGGTTTCTACCATTTTGCCTGGTACTGACGTCAGGCTCACTGGTCTATAGTATCCTGGATCACCCCTGGAAGCCTTTATAAAAATTAGCATTACATTGGCTATTCTCTAATCTTCCAGTACTACAGATGATTTTAATGATAGTTCACAAATTACTAATAGCAGGTCTGCAATCTCATATTTCAGTTCTTTCAACACCCTCAGATATATACCATCCAGTCCAGGTGATTTACTACTTTTCAGTTTATCAAATAGTTGTAAGACATAATCCCAGTTTATTGATATTTCTTTCAATTCTTTTGATACATCGCCTTTAAATACCATTACAGATATGGGTAACTTCCGTACATCTTCTTCAGTAAAGATCGAAGTAAAGAATTCATTTTGTCTCTCCGCTATGGCCTTGTCCTCCCTTAGCGCCCTTTTTACCCCTCTATCATCTATCATCAATTGACTCTCTCACAGGCTACAAATGTTCTTGAAAAAGTTTTTATTATGCGTTTTTGTTTCCACAGCAAGCTTTTTTTCAAATTCTCTCTTTGCCTGCCTTACCAGTGCCTTGCATCTAACTTGCCAGTGCTTATGTTGTTTCCCATTTTCATCATTTGGCTCTTTTTCCATTTCTTGACAGATGATTTTTTGACTATAACAGCCTCTCTGACTTCACCTTTAAACCATGCTGGCAGTTTTTTGGCCTTCCTTCCACTTTTCCGGTTAGAAGTATGTGTTGGAGGGGGATGGAAGAGACCGATGGTAGAGGACAGAAACTGCAAGGCAGCACAAGCGAGTTAAAGTAAGTGCTGCCTCATGGTTTCTGAGCTATTGTTGTTGCACAGGCTACAGAGAAGGACATCAGCAACAGGAATAAGGGTGGAGGGGCAGCAAGGGTAGCAGGATGGAGGGGCTCGCCTAGGGTTCCTCCAATCCTTCAATCAGCCCTGCATTCAGGACCTAGAGCAAATTTACCATGCTACCACTAACTTCCAAAACTCACCCAAGGACTCTCTCTAGGAAAAGGTAGTACCCCAAATATTGCAGGGGGCCCAAAAACATCAATACACCTTCTGGAAAAAATGAGCAAGCCAGATTACTATAAATCACTACACAGAAACTCCATTCTAACAGAATATCTGGCCTCACACACACATGCCCCAAGTCCAGCCTCTCCCCCATCTGGGTCCCTATTTCACCTGCTATAGCCTCATCATCATGCCTAGCACATCCCCACTCCACCAATCCACACCAAATCCATCATTTCCCTTTCCCGCTGCTAGCTCCAGGCTACAGAAACCCATTTCCAAGCCTGCCTGCAGCCCCAGTGAAACTGAAAAGAGCATCAGACCAGCCTTCACACACTCACACAGAAAGTGATGCCATGCAGGTCCCACCCCCACAGCTGCAGGAAGCTTGCTTCAAGAGCAGGACCTGCATTGCAGCGCTCTCAGCGTGAGTGTGTGATTGCAGCCTCCATGCTCTTTTTAGTTTATCAGATATGAGGAGGCCGCGGGCAGGGTCCCGGCGGCCGACTGTAACCGGGCGCGCGGCCGGTGCGCGGGCTCTGCGCGCGGCCTCGGGTAGTTTAAAGTGATTGGCTCCCGGCGGTGGCTGCCGCGCAGGAGCCAATCAGGGTGGTTCCTGGCAGCGTGGTGGGTGGTAGGAGCCGGCGGGCAGCCTCCGCGTGTTCATTCGCGGCGGGGGCTGCTCGGGGGTGCCGGCTTGCAGAGGACGGGCTGTGGAGGACCGGTTTGGGGTGCGGCGGTGATCGTCCGGCTCCCGGCCAACTCGGCATGCTGTCTTCGGTCTTTCTGTCTTGTGCTTATTGGGGTCAGACCTGGCTAATGTGTGCTTGGTTCGTCTAGTTATATGGATGGAGGTGGGGTGTGCCTGGTGGCCGGTGGCGTTTGTGAGGCAGTGTTCAGGGGATGCCATCTTCCATCTCTGGAGGAGTTATGGTGGATGGCCTGGATTTGGCCATGTCTGGTTGAATTTTCGCCTCAGGTCATGGCTTTCCATCGCGCGTTTTGGCTTGGCCTGCGGTTGTAAAAGAGGGGAGGGTGCCGCGAAAGCTCGGCGGGGGGGGAGACCTTTGGGCGGCGGGTCCGGTGGACCCTTGTAGTCCTGTGCACGGACCGAGGTTCGGGGGGAGCATGACTGGAGGATCTGTTCACCGGGGGCGGGGTGAGGCAGGGGGGAGGGCTTGGAAGGGGGCGGAGAGGGTGAAGGGGGCTGGCGGGTAATGTTCCCTCTAATTATCTGGGTGCGCATTGAATATTAGTTGTGGGCAGTTGCAGAAGTTAAATATTGGGCGCCACATAGCGACATTTGACCGCTAGGCGGAACACCGTATGTGCACCGCATTGATTTTACTTAAGTCAATGACGCCGGCCGCTTATTAATGAAGTGGGAAATTTCTAGCGACTACATTCATAACTTTTAAAATTTCTGACGTCTGCGTTGTTTTCTATCAGACTCGGAGACAGCTTTTTGTGTGCTGTGGTAAAGTATGTGTGCTCGCTTGGCGAGGTGTGGGCGTGCGCACACGCGCACAGCTCAGAGGGATCGGTGTTTACGGGTGCGGTTAGCTTGCATGAAATGCAGGGGGGTGGGACCCACCGGGGGGGGGGCAGTGGCGGGGGGGGGGCAGGTAAGGCTCTTCTCAGGTGGAGTGGTCGGGGGTGTGGCTGCAGCCTTGGTCAGTGGCAGGTGCCTTTTCGCCTTTGGTATCTTCTATCCTCAGGTACCACCTGGATGGCAGCAGTCCGAGGCGGCAGGAGCGAGTGCTGTAGTGTGCGGCCGGCGACCGCGTGGCGGACAGCCAGCGACGGATCAACCCGAGCCCACTATGACCACGGAGATGGTGAGGGGTGCGTCAGGTGAGTGGATCGGGACGGCGGTGCGGAGGGGGGATGGACTGGGGGGCAGCTGCGGGGTGGACAAGGAGGTGCACAGAAGCGTAAGCCTTCTTGGTGACGGTGTTGTCGGCCTGGTTCCTCGTACGCGTCGTTCACTGTTTATCGTCGCATTCGGCTACGTTGGAGGGGAGCGGGCGGGGGTCCGGGGCCATGAGTGCGGTGCAGCTTTCGGGGTGGTAAGCGTGGGCGGTGTTCTTGGGTCGGGGGGTTGCTAGGAAGGTGGTTGCTTGGTCTCGCCCCCCCCCCCCCCGGTTTTTTCGCTTATGTCTCCACAGGGGCCGGCGCTGGTGCCTTCGTCGTGGAGGCTTGGGGCTAGTCCATTCGGTGTGGTGCTGCAATGGAGGCTTCCGGTGTGGTGCAGTGAGACGGCGCAGACCTGCGATGACATCGGCCAGCGGGCCGCCGGGACTGCTGCTGCCGGGGCAGCCGGTTGCGAAGCAGGTGAGTGGTCGGGCCCCCCCTCCTCCCCCTCCCCCCCTTTCTCCCCCCCGGGCATGGGCTGCACGGTCGGGGAGGTAGGGCGGGGAGGTGCGGATGGTATTCTTCGGCAGCTTCGGGGTCGGCTTCCTCCTCCTACGTGGGTGCTGCATCGTTGGCGGCTGTGTTTGGGCTGCCGTGGAAGGGGTCGGATGGCGTTGGGGGGTGGGGGCCCAGGGCTGGGGGAGGCACGCCGGGGGTCATGTTCTCCGAGTCATTGGAAGGGATACCAGGCCACCTTGGCATTGGGGCTGCCTGTCGCAATCTCTACAGGCTTGCGACTGTTTGGGGGCAGGAAGCGCTCGGGTGTGAGCATAACGGGGGGCATGGTGGTTGGTAATGTGTGGTGGGTTTTGGGGGTTGCGCGCATGGGGCCTTGGACTTGCTACCTCGGTGCTTAGCCGGGTGGGGGGATTAGCCGGGTGGGGGGACATCGCATGCTCGGGCGCTCCGGGATGATATGGGTACGCGATTGGTATTGGGGGTACCGGACACGCACGGGGGGGGCCTGATTGTGCTATGTGGGAGGGGTCCTGGGGGCGGATGGCAGCTGTTTGGTGGGTACTGGCGGAAAGGGCGGGGGGTTACCAGGAAGGGGGAGGGGGTGGGGGGGGTTCGTACCGCAGGTTGGGGCTGCATATGTCATCCTGCCTACCTCCGGACTGTGCTCTGTTGCGGTGGTCGTCTATGGGTCACGCTTTGCAGGGGCGGCTTCGGCGGTATCCGCGACTTTGGGGTTTCGTTTTCGTTCGGTGTTGTTTTCCTGTGCCGGGCATAATGGGCCGGTAGTAGTGGCTGGTGTCGGGTCAGCTGCTGAGATCTCCTTTTGGGAGCGGTTTCGGTTATGGGTAGTGGGGGAGCTTTGTCCTGCTTGGCTCCGCATCCGTGAGGCGGTATGGTGGGCGGCAATGCGGCGGTGGGCAAAGGGGGCGAGTGGATGCGGGTGGCGGTGTTGGCATCTTTACAAGTGCGAGTGTTGAGGGAGGCTTGGTTTCTCCCTAGCTGGGTGGCCGGGATGGTCATGGCTCTAGTGAGTTCCGGTGGACCGGGTTTGGGATTTGGCCACGAAACGGACAATGAGGGATCTGGGGCCAGGTGACCTTGAAGGAGCCCTGTCCCGGGATGCATGCGGCTTTTCCTGCTGCAATTGGTATCACAGGGGCCGTGGTGTGGGTGTCCTCAGGGCTGTGCCTACGTGGTCCGGTTTCAGTCGGGCGTGGGCGGCAACTGGAGTCCCTGTTTGGTGGGTACAGCGGGGTGGATAAGGGTGTGGGGGGGAGTTTCAGAACGGGGTGGGGTTTGCCGTGGGGATGGTTGTCTTGAGCGACTGAGGTATGCGGATCGCTGGTTGGGAGGATTGGTAGCTCGCCGGTTACTGCGAGGGGGGGGGGTGAGGCCCGGCCGACTGGCCTCGCGCACATGATGTGCAGGGCTGGCCCCCCCTTTTTTGGTGCGCTGCGGTTGTCCGCAGGGGGGTGTGTAGCCTTGTCGGGTCCATTTTGAGAGGGCCGTTCGAAAGGGGGAGTGGGTGGTGGCTCCGGTCGGGATTGGGGGCGAGGGGGGGCTCCCCCCCCACGTTTGGTGCTGGGCGGTTTGGTATGCTTGGCCGAGATTACCAATCGGCTCGTCTGGGTGTCAATGTGGGGCTGGAGGAGGCGTGCAATTCCCCATGACGGCCATGTCGTATGTGGGGAGGGGGTGTGGGTCTCTTGCCCCGGGGTTTTCCGGCGCTTGCAGTGATTGGAATGGCGCGGTGCTTGGTGGGGGGCGAGTTTACTTCTTGTTGCCGCGCTCTGTTGCCTGTTGGGTGGTTATACAAGTCCCGTAGAGTATAGGCATGGTGCTCTCGGGCAGGTAGGGGTTCAGTGTCGCGGTGCCGGACCTGGTGGGTCGGGGGGGGTGGGGCCTTTTAATTGTTCCTTTATTTTGCAGGTGGGGTCTGGAGCCTTCTGGAGGTTGGGGACCCTGCACTCCTTTGTCTGCTGAGCTGGGACCTGGTGGGTCGGGGGGGGGTGGGGACTTTTCATTGTTCCTTTATTTTGCAGGTGGGGTATGGAGCCTTCTGGAGGTTGGGGACCCTGCACTCCTTTGTCCGCTGAGCTGGACGGCGAGTTCTGGTGAGGCGGTGCCTGACAATTGGAGGAGCGACCCAGGTGTGGTGGCTATACCATGGCTAGGTGAGCCCGGACCTTGCGGGTCGCGGCGGCTTCCTTTGCTACGGCGCCACGAGCGGTTATAGCGACGGCTTGCAGTGTTGGATGCAACGATCGTGGTCAGGTAATGCAGGCATCTGCTTAGAGCGGCGCCAGGGGACTTTTTCTGGGGGTTTTTTGCCGGTGTTTTGTTTTGGGAATGTGGCTGGGGGCTGCCTTGGCTTCAAGGCTTGCATGTTGGAGCTGGCGGCGTTGGTTGGGGGGCGTGGGGCTACTAGCTGGATTGGCCGCCATTGGGGTATCAGAGGAGGCTTTATCGGGTTCCCGGTAATGCATCTGCTCGGAGCTGGGCAGGTGGGTGTTTTTGCTAGGGTTTTTTGCAGGCGGTTCTGGGTACGTGTGCGGGGGGCTAATTTGTTAAAGGCCTGCATGTGGGAACCGGCGGGGTTGGTCGCGGGGGCTGGCTAATAGCTTGCTGGCTGGCGAGAGGGGTGTCCTATGATGCCTTATTGGGGGGTGGAGGCCGTGGCTGTATAAGGCTGCTGGGGGCAATTCCCGCCAGCAGTGCGGGCTCCCCTCTTTTAGGTGCGGCGGCAGGTCTGGGAACTTGTGGGGGTGGAGGGTGTTCACTGGTCGCAGCTTGGCTTTTGGGGGGGGCGGCACAGGAACATGGTTGTTACCTGTGCCGGTGGCGGGATCCCGGAGGTTTCCGGGGTCCGGAGCCTCAGGCTACACCTAGGGCGGGGGCGGGGTGCCCCTGACCCGGACAAACCCTGGTCGACTTTTGCTATAGCATGGCGAAGTCGGGGGAAGGGTTAGGTAACTTGCCGGGGGGGCAAGTTATGGCGTTAGCGGTGGCAAGGCGCTTTGCTAAGGTATGGCTGGTGCGGGCCGGGTGCCGCTAATCGATTGTGAAGGTGTAGCATGTTGGCATATTATGTTGGCATATTGAAATTGTTAAAGGTTAATAAAGCTGCGACCAGTTGAGTTCCATGAAATGTGGTGTGTGTCTTTTGTTGGGTGGGGAAGATTGGGGGGGGGATGGGGGAAGGTGGAAATGGGCCCGATGCACCAAGGTCCGCCTGCCTCGGTTACTACACGTACTGTAGACTTGAATCTGGGTTGCTGCAGCCTGTGGGTGTCCAGGGAGGACAAGTGTGCATGGTTTTAGCGGGCGGAAAAAGTAGGGGGCAGCGTAAGATTACCAGAGATTCCCAATTTTCAGGGATTCTCCACAGTTTTGAGATAGTGTCACTAACTTCATTGATTATAGCCACCTCCTGCCTCTGACTTTGCTTCTCCTGCGTACCCCTCTGATGCAGTCTCCTTGATCCTGGTAGAAGATGTAAAATTAACTTCTTTTCTGAAAAAAGAGGGGGAATTTTAGAAATGTATAGATTATTTATATAAAATAAAGTTGAAGCACATATATATGTATGTGCACTTATAACTTGAGAAGGGCTGCTACTGTCTATTTTAAAAGTTTGAAATTACTGAATGCTACTAGATTGGTCATTTTGAAATATATGGGGAAAAGATGCCCCAGGAGGAAAGATCCCTGCCCCACCTATCCCAGCTCAGCCCTGTTCAAGTTTCCAAGATTTGCTTTCCAGAGGCAGCAGAGAGACGTTCTTGATTTGAGCTGTGGTTGACTGGCAGGAAACCAGAACTTACATTGGCCTGTTTTCTGTCCTTCCCACTGCTAGCTTCTCATTAGAAAATCCAGCCAGGCCGTCCATATACCAGACGGATGCCAAACCTAATACCTATATCTGTGTTGGCATTCTGTGTGTCTGTGATCAGGAAAGGAGATGAGAAGAGAGGGCACTTTCAAATGTGCAATTTCTTAATCGCCATTTTACAGTGAATCACTGTATACATGCTGCATCTTTCAGAACAGTTTATCTCATAGCAATATATTGGGTCTTTTTATGGGAGCTTCATTTGTCTTCACCTGCTCCCACCCAAACAAATGCAGAAACCTCACTTCTATAAAACAGCATCTTCCCCAGCTCATCTCCTCCTTTCCTGTGACAAGAGCAGCATTCCAGTGCTCTGCCCCCACAGTCTCGCCCGCCTCCATTGACTGGACCCTGCCCACAGTTTCTGCTGCTAGTTACACTGGAAGCAGGCAGGGCAGGCTCATTCATACATGGGGAGCACTAGAGAATTTCAAATAAAGGTTTCAAGCTCTGAAAAATGTTGACATATTAGCCATCCTTCTACTTTTTGAACATTAATACAAAATTCTGTTTAATCTTGAAAAGAAAATTGATAATTAGCAATTAAAAATAATAATAATAATAATAATAATAATTAAAATTGAGTCCTGATCATAACTCATATTGGTTGTTTGCTGACAAGTGCTATCAAGTCGATGTCGACTTCCAGCGACACTGTAGATAGTTTTCCATGTGGTGACTATCCCCTGGGTTTTCTTCACAAGGTGCAATAGGAAGTAGATTTCCAAGCCTTTCTTCTGCACAGTAAGCCCACAGCAACTGGTATTCCAAAGTGTTTTTTTCAGAGCTGGAAGACATACTGAACACAGCCAGAGCACAGGAATCATGATGTATTACATCAGAAAATCAAAGGTGTCATTGAGGAAGTAGGAAAACAGTGACATATAACAATGAGCCACTAGCTGGCATCGGTAAAAATTAACATCTGTATGATTTGGACCACTGATGCAGGTGGGTGGCTGAAACAAAGTCCATCGTGGGTCATATTTGAATAAACTTTTTTCAGTCCATTCATTGGTGAAGATCGTCTTCCTTTGACCATCTCTTTTCTGCCCCATGTGGTTGATTTGCTGGAGTTTGTTTCCTTCTTTCTTTGTGGTTTATGGTATGGTAATAGGACAGTTAACCCCAACAAGGATCTAGCCTGAGACTTACACTAGTACATTCAATGGCTCTGGCTATGCACATAGAACCCCTGAATACAGGAATAATCTGAAACCTGTAGGCTAGACATTTCAAAATTGTTCCTAGATAATTTCTATAAAAATTAATTTACATATATCCAAACACAAATGGAACTGACAAATAGCGTGTATCATGTTCCGTACCCAACCCTCACCCCATAGTGAGCATATCAATTACTCCAGATTCGTGTTGCTCCTATTTACTATAATTGGAATGACAAGGGAGGAACATTATCATGAATTTACATAATGATATTGCCATTTAGGAAAAAGGAAAATGAAAACTGATGATCATGTAAACAGAATTATCTTTCTATTTTTGAATTAAATAACCAAAAATGTAATTACAAAAAAATATTTAAATGTGAGCTCTGACACAGTTTTATTAGATCTGGCAGTCTCCTCCTTCTCCTTGGGATTCCAGATCAATTGGACCCAGGGCTGGGATATAGCACTATGAGCCTTCCTTTGCAATAACCCAGAGATTACCCCCTCAAACTTTTTATATTTCATTCTTCCCCTCCCCCTGAGCAATGTATCCACTCTGGTTTCTGTAGTGACAATCCTTGTGGAACCTTGGTAGATAAATAAAAATAAAACAAACCAAAAGAGGAATATAAGGTGATGACCATTTAATTGGACTAACTTAAGATACTTTTCGACTAGCTTTCGAAGGCTCAAACCGTCTTCCTAGGATCAGGACAGTATGAGCCAGAGATGACAATACCAGAATATGTAAGTGAATCATAAAAGCATTCCTGTGAAAGGCTCACAGGAAAAGGGGGAAAGGAAACTAGGGGACACTGGGGGAGGTGGATGGTGGATGGGTGATTTGAAGGTGACAAAGCAACAAAAATATGTTTGGTTTGTAATGTGATAGGAAACCCATATCTCTCTCAGGTATTTTTTATGAGGCGCAAGTTATCTTTTTTTAACTTCAAATTTCTTATGTTCCTGGACTGTTGAAATTTCCTCTTAGGTTATTGACAGGGGCGGCTCAAGGCAATCTGCTTCCTGAAGCGAGGGATTAGATGGTGCCCCCCCCCCCCCACCAGCATTATGTGGCGGGGAGGGTGGGGGGGGGGGCTTTCTCAAAACTCCATTCAGGGACTGAACTAAACCAAAAAGCCAATTAGATAATATGGAGGAAATGAAAGAAGTTTGCACACCAAGGAACTAAAAGAAAGAGCAAGAACCACAGCACACTTTATAAAACTAAATTATAACTCATTTTTATTTTGTTGTTATAAACTGCATTATGGTTCTTGCTTTTTCTTTTTGAACTTATATTTTGCATTCACAGAACCCCCCTCCCTCAACAGTAGGTGCAGAGCAGAACCAGGACATTTGCCCACAGAACTCAATATCTTAAAAAAGAAATCAGGCATATTGTGAACTAATACAAAACCCTACAACAAAATCACTGAGTATCTATAGAGCAAATCTACCATTCCATATCAGCAGCAACTTCCAAAACTCACAGAAGGAGCTCACCCAAAAAAAAAGCATCACTGTAAATACTGCAGTGGGCCCTGGAACATCCAACACATATTTGAAAAGCTGAACAATTCAGATTACTACAGTACAGATCCCCACATACAAACTCCATTTTTAACAGAACGCCTAGGGGTATGTTTACTAAAGAGCGTTAAGGTAAATGGCGTTAACGGCAGCAATAAGGGTGTCAGCATGCAATAAAGGCCCGGGGCAGGCAGTGGGCGTTACGGCGTTAAGGGCACAAGGGCCTGTTTAGTGTGTGCTAAAAGGGTTATGGGAAGGTGTCCAGCATGCACCTTAACATCCAAAAATGGTGGACAACCTAATGCTGTTAAAGGGAGAAACAGTAAAGGCAATGTAAAGGTAATGGATGGAAGGATAGGTGGGAGATGATGGACCCAGCAGATCAGTGGCCATCTAATGTTGCATCTTTAAGTGGGATGAGCAGTTGAGATGCAACATTAATGTATCAATGTGTACAGTTAAGGTCAAAGAGGCCAAGCCTGTCCACTGTGTGGGTCACATATGTGCTGTGGTTACAGCAGCAACACTCTGTAAAGGGCCAAAGAAGAGACAAGAATGGGTACATGATGCAATACAGACCACCTGCACTAGTTTGGATGGTATATAGAGGGCATTTGAAAAAGTTAAAACAGCCACAGGTGGGGATTGAACTGTGGTCTGTCATGTTATAAAGACAGTGATCTAACCATTATGCTAATCCTCCAGATCACCTGTTGTGGGAAGGGGGTACAACTAAAGGGGCTGTAGGTAGCTGCATTCAGTGTATAAAAGGTTGTTAGCTCAACATGACTCACATGTATATCATCAAGTGAAAATGCCCCGTAACCATGACCCTCATTGTGAAATGTGGGACACAGAGTACTGTTTGGGATGGACCCAGTATGTCATATCTTATATTCATATTTTCCTAGGTTCCCATGAGACACCAAGCCAGCTGGCTGGTCTGCCCTGTACTCCAGCAACCCACACAGCCTGACTCATGTGCAACCCCAGTGGCCCATTTGCAATAACATAGTGCCCTATCATATGTGGCCACCATGCTGTTGCAGCTCATGGAGCAGTACTATTACTATCTGTGTCTCCCCTGTTAGTGCATCACACTGCAGATATTTACATAGGCTCTCTCTTCTATAAATATGTCCTTGCAACTAGGTTCTACATAGTGCTAAGGCTCCTAGCATTCAAGTGCCTTTAGACATGTTGCACAACAGGTGTTGAGAGAGCATGCAATGGTTGAGGGAGCACCTGGGTAAGGCAATGTAAATGTTAGGGTTGGAAGGAGATGTGTGAGGTAATGGATCTGAGTGAAATGTGTACAGTCCATATTGCAGTCAGTAAGTTGTATGCTGACATTGGACTTAACATGTGTATGTGTCATGGATCATTGCCCAGGTCATCAGCAGTACTATCAGCATGTGGCTGCTGAAAGGCCAGAACTGTGTATGTGTGGATACAGCATGTGTCTGATTGGGTAGGCAACATTTCAAATGCCTATGAGTGGTGCCGTACAGTAGTCACAGGTGAGGTGTCTATGGTTTCACACACTGTCACAAATGTACTGGTGAAGGCCATGGTGTACCAGCAGAATGGCAAATACATGATTGCACATAGTAGCTATATTGTGAGTGCAGACTGGTGGCTTGGCTTTTAGGCAACACAGAGTATGCAATGTTTGTATGGAATGGAGATATCAAGATCTGCCTGCACAAATCCTCTCGGGGGGGGGGGGGGGGATGGCAAATAAGCTGTACCATGGCTAATATAACTTAACAATATTCTGGGTGTGACTCCTTATGTAGCATGTGCAACTTCACAATAATAAACCTGACACAGTTTTAGGAAGGTAAAGAGCACGGTGTTCCCATATGTGTCAAGTAATGATGGGTGAGGATTGCATGAGATGAGCATGTAAGGAGTGGCCTGTGCATATATATGAGAGATATACTGTATGTCCTGTAGTCCAAATATGTAAAGTCACAGTGATGTGTCAATATTCACATCTGGTGTCATTCTGCGACAGATATGCAGGTACAATTGACACCTTGAATACCCAGACTAACACAAGTGATACACAATGTTGTATTAATGAAACTGCATGTGTCCTGAAGGTATAGAATACCAAACACCTAACTGCTCTATGTGCACATGCATGCCCAGTGTAGCTATGTCCCTGACTCAGCTGTAGGTACTATCCCTGACATCCCATAGCATATAGTACTCAGCATGTCTGCATGTGCATTTCTTGTCTGTGTCTCATCTCCCCACAGCTTTGGCATCTTTGGATCACAGGCATCCCCCAAGCCCCCCAGAAACACATATTAATGAGAAATGTCACCTAATTCAATGGAGACTGTAGACCAGATACCACATGGCACAAAACCAACATGTATAGCCCAGAGAACACCAAGAAGCGTGCCCCAGGCAACAGAGTGTGCTGTTCCTGGATAACAGCCCAGGCTCCCTTCTACCCCCTACCACCACAGGCACTGCTGTCCCACACCAGTGTATGCAGATCCTGCCTTAGGTGGGTGTGGTGGCCAGTGGCAGAGGCAGTATCCCCAAAAGCTGTGTGTCTTTGTCGGCACCTGTCGGAAATACCTCCACTGCTGCTGGCCGTCTCACCTCACACACAGGAGTAGGCTGTGGCAGGAGTAGGATGCTGGAAAACATGTACTGCCACAGTGAGGGGTGCAAATTGAAAGTCTTTATGTGTGCCACATTGGCTTTAGTCACATCTGAAACACCTCAGAATGTCATATAGATGAGCCAGTAATACAGTGTCTGTCTGTGAGGCATAATGGCAACTCACAGGTTCCCAATTGATGCATACAAATAGGGTAATGGTAACACCATGATGAATGGCCCATGCACTCAAGGATGAACCTGTTGATTTTGCCAGTTGTCATGATCTTTGTCTTCTTTACATTAAGGTGCAGGCCCATTTTGAGACTATGTTCTTTGATCGTGAGAAGCAAATGCTTCAGATCATCTTCGCTTTTAGCCAGTAATGTGGTATCATCAGCATAGCGAAAATTGCTGATGAGTCTTCCACCAATCTTCACACCTCTGTCATCTTCATACAATCCTGCTTCTCTGATTATTTGTTCTGCATATAAACTAAACAGGTAGGGAGAAAGTATGCAGACTTGTCTTACACCTTTGCTTATTTTAAACCATTCTCTTTCTCCTTGTTTCGTTCGAACTGTTGCTTCTTGATCAATGTACAGATTGTGCAAGAGAACGATCAGATGTTCTGGTATACCCATGCTTCTTAATGTGGCCCAGAGTTTCTCATGGTTTACACAGTCAAAAGCCTTGCTATAGTCGATAAAGCACAAATATATATTTCCCTTTGGTATTCTTTAGTCTTTTCAAAGATCCATCTCACATCCGCAATGATGTCTCTCGTTCCTCGCCTTTTTCTGAACCCTGCTTGCACTTCAGGTAGTTCTTGTTCCAGGTATGGTTGTAGTCTCTTTTGAATAATCTTCAGTAGAATCTTGCTGGCATGTGGGATCAGAGTGATTGTGTGATAATTTCCACAGTTACTTGGATCACCTTTCTTAAGTATTGGTATAAACACAGATCTTTTCCAGTCAGTTGGCCATGATGTTGTCTTCCAAATTTCTTGGCAGAGCCTTGTAAGTACGGTAACAGCTGCATCAGATTGCTGTAATATTTCTATGGGAATGCCATCAATGCCTGGTGCTTTGTTCTTTGATGAGGCTTTCAATGCTGCTTTAACTTCTTCTTTCATCACCAATGGTTCCGGATCATAAGGTACAGGTTGAAATGGCTGTTGGTCCACTTGATCTTTATCATATAAAAACTCTGTATATTCTTTCCACCTTTTCTTGATCTTCTCAGCATCATTCAACGTAGAACTTTGAGCATCTTGTAACATTCCAATTCGAGGCTGGAATTTTTTCTTTAACTCTCGTAGCTGTAGGAAGCCGATCTTGTTCTTCCTCTAATAGTTTCTGCTTCTATTTCCTTGCATGAGTCATTGTAGTACTTTTCCTTGTCCTGTCTTGCTGCACATTGAAAATCTTTGTTGAGCTCTGTGATTGTCTTTCTTTCTCCTCTGGCTTTAGCTTCTCTGAGTTTCTGGGCAATTTTCAGAGTTTCTTCCGTCATCCATTTTGGCTGTTTTTGCTTTTTCACCTTTTATAGAGACTTCTCGCTTTCTTCCAACACAACTTTCTTGATGTCATTCCATAACTCTTCTGGAGCTCTGTCATTTGTATCTAAAGCAGCAAATTGATTTTGCAGACAGTCTTTAAATTCCAGTCATATATTCTCAAGGTCATATTTTGCTGCATTCATGAGTGGTTTGCTCTTTTTCAATTTTAGCTTGAGTTTGCATACTAGAGGTTGATGATCTGTACTACATGTTTTGTCTTTGTTGATGTTATAGAGCTTTTCCATCATTGACTTCCACAGATGTAGTCAATTTGATTTTTATACAATCCATTGAGTGAAGTCCATGTGTACATTTGCCGCTTGTGTTGCTGGAAGATGTTTGAGATAAATAGATCGTTGGTCTTGCAGAATTCTATCAGTCTTTTTCCAGCTTCATTTCTTTTGCCAAGTCCATATTGTCCAACTACTTTGCCTTCTTCTTTGTTGCCAACTTTTGCGTTCCAGTCACCCATGACTATCAAGATATCCTGTTTGCATGTTCTGCCAATTTCAGCTTGAACTTGTTCATAGAACTCGTCAATTTCATCCTCTTCTGCAGCTGTTGTTAGGGCATATACTTGAATTATAGTTGTGTTGATGGCATTCATCGTAGACGAATAGAGATTTAGTATACTTTATTTAAAATGTATATACCACCAATCTAAAAACTAGGTGGCTTTCAAACACATACATGCAATTTAGTAAAGCAGATGTTACAATAAAACAAACATAATAAAACATTACATGTGATTAACGAAAAGGCACTTACACAGCCCCTCCCACCCAATCAAACCATTATAAGGGCCTGCACATCAGATTTACTTTGCTATGACAAGATTATTGATGAGGAGGGAAGATATAAAATGAGATAAACTAATCCTGGTAGCCATGAATTCAAATGCTGGATTGGATTGTGCTAGAGCTGGAAAAGTCCAGAATTCAGCAGCGGTGAAGCTATCAGGCTACTAAACAAAATTAAACTGAGACGTTCCCTTAAAAATTGAAATTTCCTTGAATCTGAACTGACAAAATATTTTAAATTTCAGTCTGGCAGCATAAAGAACACAAAACTGCAGATCTCAAAAACAATACATATTCCAGTAATGACCCCCCCCCCCCCAACCAACACCACACAGTCGACCTCACCAAGAACCCAGAGTATAGGACCCATAGAGCAACTCTACTACCCATAACAGCACTAACTTCCAAACTTCACACAACATGGAGCGTATCCAGAAAAGGGCAGCCCTAGTACGTCCATATTCTTATTCAGAAAACTGAACAAGCAGGATTACTACAGCTCCCTACATAAAAACTCCATGCTATCAGAACATGTAGCCTCATTCACACATATGCAGACCAGTGATAGATATTCACCAAGTAGGGAATATATCAGTATAAACTAAAAACAGACATATGTAGTAAAAAAAATAAATTATACTTTACTGCAGAGTGAGTCAAGAGTAAGAATTCTCACACACAGGCATTGTCAGCAGAAACTAACATAATGGCTCAGCACAAGTAGCATGAGTGCAACTAATGCCACTTCAGTGGGTGGCCTTAGTTGAACCGGCAGCTATTTTGCCACGCTGAAATGCGGTAACTGCAGGGGGTTATAGCTGCCTCCCCCTGAAGTTAGCCTATGACCCTCCGTAATCAAACTCTGGAATTAGTTACCAGAGGATATAGTAAAAGCTGTTAGTGTAGCTGGTTTTAAAAAAGGTTTGAACAAGTTCCTGGAGGAAAGGTCCATAAACAATTATTAAAGAGGACCCAGGAAATTCACTGCTACCCTGGGACGCGCATTGTGGAACCTGTGTGCTTTTTTGGTAACCTGCCAGGTACTTATGACCTAGTTTGGCCACTATTGGAAACAGGATATTGGGCTTGATGGACCTTAGTCTGACCCAGTATGGCATTTCTTTTGTGCTTATGTTTCCAGGGCAGAGCCTGGACACATGCTGCTAAATATGCCAAAAAAATGGGCTCAACAGCACCCATGCAGCATCTCCCGTTTCCACAAAAACAAGAGCCACTTGGTGCCCCAACACAGCACTTCCTACCCTCTGAAAAACAAGAAAGACTTTATGACCACAACACAAAACCTCCCACTCCAACATAAACACCAAGAGGGCTTGGCAACCCCAACATACCTCCTGAAACAGCACACTGAACCAGTATGGTGTAAATGTAAACATAAATTCCATAAAAAACAAAGGAAGTGCAAATGCAAGATGTTCACACACCAAGGAATTAAAAGAAAAAGTGAGAACCACAACACAATTTATAAGACCAAATTATAACTCATTTTATTATGTTATAAACGGCATTATGGTTCTCAATTTTTCTGTTTGAATATATATTCTGCATCCACAGAAACCTCTCCTTCGACAATGGGTACAGAGCAGAAGTAGGACATTCACCCACATAACTCAGTATATTAAAAGAAATATATCTGATTCTGGTCATCTCACTAACAAACATTCTCCAGTACCAGGCATATTAGGAACTAATATAAAACCTTACAAAAATCACTGAAGATCTACAAGGCCAAATCTACCATACCATTCCTAACAGGGGCTATACATTTCAAGAAAAGGTAAGAATTTGTGGATTTTTAAATTACAGCTCTCTGCCTAGGAGCTCTTAAAAGGATTGTGGTACATTTTTAAAACAAAGTTTCATTCTTTTTGGTGTTCTGGTTTAAAAGGAGAAATATTTTCTTTAGTGGGGTAGGTTTAAAACTCTGCTTTAGTATCTTTTTCAGCTCTTTGAAGATACTGACACCTAATCAGGTGTTAGTTCCCTCCCTACCCCCCCAACTCCCACCCACCCCTAGTGAGCAGTCTTGCTTTATAGGGTACCTCCCCAATTAACTACATACAGGGACTTGGAACAGCACAATTTGAACATGCTCAAAGAGATTTAACTGTTTTTTCTCTGAAAGGACAGCTGGTAAACTGGCTGGTACTTTGGTAGATCTCTCTCTTTTGTTTTAACAGATAACTAAGCTTCACAAACTGAACAATGGCTGGGAAAAATCGTATCACTAAAGCTGTTGCTCCCCATTACAGCTTCTGCCTCTGTCCAGACAGAGGTCCCAATACCAGTTGAAGGACTGGTTCCATGTGCAGGGTGCATGCTGAGGCTCTCTGGAAACAAGTGGAGGAACTCAGAGAGGAGGTAGTTAGGCTGAGGAGCATTCAAGACAATGAGAAGTACGTTGATGAGCTGCTTCTTGCAACATCCAAGCTCTCCAACAGAGGAGAAGATGGGTCCTTACAGAATGACGAAGGTTGGACGCAAGTCACCAGGGCCTGCAGAATCACCAATCCAACTTCTCCAGCCCTTGAATTGAAGAACCATTATGCAGCCCTGGAAGTGAGGAGATGAAAGCATCCCTGGAAAGTGAAGAACCAGAGCTCAAGTACCCCACAGTTGCAGAATCAGTGACCACAAGGAAGTGAAGGGTAGTGGTGGTTGGTGACTCTCTTCTGAAGTGTACGGAGGCGTCCATCTGCCAACCAGAATTGATGTCCAGAGAGGTATGCTGTCTGCCAGGTGCCAAAATCCGAAATGTTATGAAGAGATTGCCGAGACTCATCAAGCCCACTGACTATTACCCAATGTTGATAATCCATGCCGGCACAAATGATACTGTCAGGTATCCCTCTGAGCATATCAAAAGTGACTTCATGGCTCTGGGACAGGGAGTGAAGCAGATAGGTGCACAGGTGGTGTTTTCTTCAATCCTCCATGTTGAGGGTAAAGGCCAAGGCAGAGAAGCTCGCATCCTGGAGATGAATGCATGACTGCGTGGATGGTGTCATCAAGAGTGTTTTGGTTTCCTGGACCATGGGATGCTGTTCCAAGGGTTGCAGAGGAGAGATGGTGTCCATCTGTCCAAGAAAGGTTGATGTGTCTTCAGTAGTAGACTGGCTAATCTACTGAAGAGAGCTTTAAACTAGATTGGTTGGGGATGGGTGAAGAAAGCCCCCAGGTAAGTGAAACATTAAATACCTTTATGGAAATGGGTAAAAGGGACAACATATGGAAAGTGGTATGTATAAATGAGCGTAGCATGGGAAATAAGATCCCAGATGTTGAAGCTTTAATGGGAGTGAGTGACTTGGATTCAGTGGCAGTTACAGAAACATGGTTCACAGAAAACCATGACTGGGATGTAACTATACCAGGCTATAGTTTATTCAGAAAGGACAGGGTAGGAAGAAGGGGAGGAGGAGTGGCACTATATGTAAAAAATACTATTAAAAGCTTTGGAATTACAGAGCTTAAAAGGGAGAGAGGCACCGTGGGTTAAACTAGAAAGAGGGAAAGAGAAATCTATTTGCATTGGCGTGATATATAAACCTCCCTCACAAGAGGAAGAGGTGGATGGAGAGATAATTGAAGACATACACAGCATTGCTAGGAATGGGGAAGTGCTACTGATAGGGGATTTCAATATGCCAGATGTTGATTGCCACATTCCTGCTACAGTATCATCTAGAAGTAAGGAGATCCTGGATTCTCTACAGGGAGATTCAGGCAATTGGTAACAAACTCCACATGTGAAGGGGCCATACTGGACTTGGTGCTTACCAATGGTGAAAGTGTTTCTGATGTTATAGTGGGAGATCATTTTGCATCCAGTGATCACCAGATAGTGTGGTTCAGTATTAGAACTAGGGCTGATAAAATCCATTCAAAAGCGAGGGTCTTAGACTTTAGGAAAACTAACTTTGCCAAGATGGGCCAATACCTCAGGGAGTCGTTAGCAGAATGGGAACAGCTGGGGGATGTAAAAAAACAGTGGGCAAAACTGAAAGGGGCTATTTTAAGGGGAACCATCCTTTTTTGTTAAAATGGTAAATAAAGGGAAAAGGAAAAGGAGACCGCTATGATTTTTGAAAGAAGTAGCTGAAAAGGTGAAGAAAAAGAGGGAGGCCTTCATGAAATACAAGAGATCACAGAAAGAGAAAGACAGGCATCTATATTTGGAAAAACTTAGAGAAGCTAGCAAAGTAGTCAGGAAAGCAAAGATTCAAAAAGAGGAGGAAATAGCCAATGCAATAAAATGGGGGGATACAACATTTTTCAGATATGTTAGTGAGAAGAGGAAGGGCAAAAGTGGTATTGTCAGACTCAAGGGTGAAGGGGAGGAATATGTAGAAGCTGATGAGGACAAAGCGGAATTGCTTAACAATTATTTCTGTTCTGTGTTCACAGATGAAGAACCAAGAACAGGACCTCAGAAAACACCCACAAACAGGAACAGAAGCGAGGGGCATCGTGAAGAATTTTCAGAAGACTGTGTTCGTGAGAAACTAGCTAAACTTAAAGTAGACAAAGCGATGGGACAGAATGGGATATACCCTATAATACTGAGGAACTTGGGGACGTTCTAGCAGCTCCACTGATTGACCTTTTCAATGCCTCGTTGGAGTCGGGAGTAGCGCCAAAGGACTGGAAAGAGGCTCATGTGGTCACTTTACACAAAAGCAGAAGTAAGGATGTGGTTGAAAACTACAGGCCTGTTAGTTTAACTTCAGTGGTGAGTAAATTATTGGAAACGCTGCTCAAAGAAAAAATATTGAGGTTTCTGGAGTCCAGCGGATTACAGGATCAGAGGCAGCATGAATTCACCAGAGGCAGGTCTTGTCAGGCAAATCTGATTGATATCTTTGACTGGGTGACCAGGGTGTTGGGCCAAAGGACAGCCCTAGATGTGGTATATTCAGATTTCAGTAAAGCCTTTGACACTGTTCCTCACAGGCAGCTTATAAACAAACTGAGCACCCTAGGGATGGACCCTAAAGTTACTGCTTGGGTTAGAAATTTGTTGAGTGGGAGGCGACAAAGTGTACAGGTAAATGGAGCTCACTCTGAGGAGAAAGAAGTTACCAGTGGTATGCCCCAGGGATCTGTCCTTAGTCCAATTCTTTTTAACATCTTTGTTAGTGATATAACGGAAGGGCTGTCAGGTAAGGTTTGCCTCTTTGCGGATGATACCAAAATCTGCAATAGAGTAGACACCCAGGAAGGTGTAGATAACATGAGGAGGGATCTAGCTAAGCTTAAAGAATAGTCTAGAATTTGGCAGCTGGGATTTAATGTTAAAAAATGTAAGGTCATACATTTGGGCTGCAGCAATCCAAGGGAGCAATATAGTATAGGGAGTGAAGTACTTTTGTCCACTAAAGAAGAGCGGGACCTAGGCGTGGTTGTGTCTGAAGATTTTAAAGTGGCTAAACAGGTAGAAAAGGTGACAGGAAAAGCTAAAAGGATGCTTGGGTGCATACGGAGAGGAATGGCTAGCAGAAAAAAGGAGGTGATAGTGCCTCTATATAAGTCTTTGGTGCGACCTTATTTTGAGTATTGTGTGCAGTTCTGGAAACCGCACCTTCAAAAGGAAATAAACAGGATGGAGTCAGTACAGAGGGTGGCTACTAAAATGGTTAGTGGTCTTCATTATAAAGCATATGAGGACAGACTTAAGAATCTTAATATGTATACCTTAGAGTAAAGGTGGAATAGAGGTGATATAATTGAGACGTTTAAATTCCTGCGTGTCTTAAATGCACAGGGGCAGAGCCTCTTTCAATTGAAAGCAAATTCTGCTATGAGGGGACATGAGATGAGGGTGAAAAGGGATAGATTCAGGAGTGATATGCGGAAAAATTTCTTTACGGAAAGAGTGGTAGATCCGTGGAATAGTCTCCCAGGGGAGGTGGTTGAGATGAGGACGGTATCTGAATTCAAATAAGCATGGGACAAACACAGAGGATCTCTAAAGGAAAAAAGGGGACTCTTGTAGTTATTGATATGCAAGGACAGACTAGATAGGCCATGTGGTCTTTTTTCTGTCGTCATTTTTCTATGTTTCTATACATACGAGCATAAACTTCCAAAACTCATACAAAGTGCCTACTCAGAAAAAAGCAGCACTATAAAACTCACATAATTACTACTTGGGACAAAAGTACAGTTTCTCACTTTATCTAGTAAGCCTTTCACTACTTTTCCTTCATTATCCAGCAGAGAACAACAATAATTGAGGATTAATCCACATACTTCATAACAGGGCCGGATTTAGCTAGAGTGAGGCCCTACGCCAAGAAAAATTGTGGGCCCCCCCCCCATGTCCCCGTGCAGTCCTGGGCCCCCCCTGTGCAGTCCTGGGCCCCCCCGTGTCCCCCCCCCCGTGCCTCCGTGCAGTCCTGGGCCCTTTAACCTTTAACCTTTAACCTTTCCCAGCATTCGCGGCTTCACAGAAACAGCCGCCAGCGTGAAGGAAAAGGCTCTTCACGCTGGCGGCTGTACAGAGGGAGCCGGGGCCTCGCGCGGGCTTCCCCGGCTCCCTCTGAAGCCCTCCGGTGGGCCCAGGGGCGGCCCAAGGGGGGTGCGGGGCCATGTGCGGAGACTCGGTGCGGGGCCTCATTTGCATAAGGTGTCTCATTTGCATAAATATTTGCATAATGTTACCATACACCAGAGTTACTCAATTCCAGTCCTGGTGGTCCACAATCCTGCAGGTTTTCGGGATATCCCTAATAAATATGCATGAGATATATATGCATTGGAGGTATCCTGCCAACCTGACTGGTTTGTGGCCCTCCAGGGCTGGATTTGGAGACCCCTGCTTTACATCTCTGTCATTTAAGATTGTGAGTGAACAAGGTACAGATATCCTAGACATCAAAAGGGTAGATAGAATGTGTCACATTCCTCCTCGATTCTCACCACCACCAAAAAGTTGTCTAATAGATAATATTTTGGTGGTGGTGAGAAGCAAGGAGGAATGTGACAAATGCTATCTAACTTTTTTGATGTCTTGGACATCTGCACCTTGCCCACTCACAATCGTAAATGACAGAGATGTAAGGCAGGGGTCTCCAAATCCAGCCCTGGAGGGCCACAAACCAGTCAGGTTGGCAGGATATCTCCAATGCATATATATCTCATGCATATTTATTAGGGATATCCTGAAAACCTGCAGGATTGTGGACCACCAGGACTGGAATTGAGTAGCTCTGCCATACACTAACTTTTAGTAAACATGCCTCTTAATGAGTATATGGATAAAGAAAGACTAAAAGGTTTCTACATTACTATAATCCAGTACCAACCGCCAGGCACATTAGGAACTACTACAAACACTGCCCATTTAGAACCCATAGCAAACCCGCCATATCCTAACAGCACTACCAGGACTCACAAAGCACCATACCCTAACTATCAAAAGGCAACACTGCAAATATTAAACCAATACATTTCAGAGAACAACAATACATGACCTACTGGGGAAAGAACAAGTGGCAATGTCAAATAGGAATTATATAAACAGAATACCTCAGCTCAGTTACACATGCACAACATAGACCATCACCAAACAAGGAATCACAATTTAGAAACAGGAAGACAATAATTAAACTGGGAACCCCAAAAGCCAAACTTGGAATATACAACAACACTGTAGAAATAAAACTATAAATTTCCTCTTGTACTAAACAAAGCGCAAAAATTAATGATGCACATTTCCCAGAGCTGACATATTCCAGTTAATAAATTCAAAATAAAGAGATATTTTTCTACCTTTTGTGCATTTTTTTTCAGTTGCAATTGTTCCAGCCACTTTCTTCTGGTTTCTTCGTGTCTTCTGCTAACTCTCCATCTGCTGTCCATTTGTCCTTTCTTCTGTCTTCTTAGGGGGTTTTTTCCATTCTCTCTCTACATCTGCTTTAACATACTAATCTTTCTCCTTTTGCTCTTTCCTCATTCCTATTTCATCTACTCAAAATTTACCCCTCCATCCTCAATCCCCACTTACTCTCCCAATACCCGGCCAATTGTAGATTTTTTATCCCTCCCACACAAAATATTTTCCCCTCTCCATTTTACTCTCCCAGCCCCATCCCATTCTAATCCTCCCCCAACACCAGCTCCCTTCTAGTTCCAGCCTCACCCAGCATCCATTCCCTTCTAGTCCCTGCATCAGCCCATTTCCAGTCCTAGCCCCCCATTAGCCCATTTCCAGTCCTAGCCCCTCCCATCAACCCAATACCAGTCCTAGCCCCCCCCATCAACCCACTTCCAGTCCTAACCCCCCATCACCCCATTTTCAGTTTAAGCCCCCCCTATAACCCATTACCAGTCCTAACCCCCCATCAGCCCACTTCCAGTCCTAACCCCCCCTCAGCCCACTTCCAGTCCTAACCCCCATCAACCCATTTCCAGTCAGCCCCCCATAGCCCATTGCCAGTCCTAACCCCCCCCCATCAGCCCACAGTCCATTACCAGTCCTAACCCCATCAGCCCACCTGAAGTCCTAACCCCTCCCCATCAGCCCATTTCCTGTCCTAGCCCCCCCCCCATAGTCGATTATTAGTCCTAATCCCCCATAGCCCATTACCAGACAGGCCCCATCAGCCAACAGCCCACTACCAGTCTTAACCCCCCCATAGCCCATTGCCAGTCCTAACCCCCCCATCAGCCCACAGTCCATTGCCAGTCCTAACCCCATCAGCCCACCTCAAGTCCTAACCCCTTCCCATCAGCCCATTTCCTGTCCTAGCCCCCCATAGCCCATTACCAGTCCTAACCCCCCCAACAGCCCACAGCCCATTACCAGTCCTAACTCCATCAGCCCACCTCCAGTCTTAATCCCCCAACCCATTACCAGTCCTAGCCCCCCATAGCCCACTCCCAGTCCTAATCCCACCAGCCCATTTCCAGTCCTAATCCCCATCACCCAATTTTTAGTTTAAGCCCCCCCCCATAGCCCATTACCAGTCCTAAGCCCCCATCAACCCACTTCCAGTCCTAATCCCATCAGCCCATATAGACTTAGCTCCCCCATAGCCCATAGCCCCCCCATAGCCCATCACCACTCCTAACCCCCCCCATAGCCCATTACCAGTCCTAACCCCCCCAACAGCCCTCAGCCATTACCACTCCTAACCCCCCCAGCCCATCACCAGTCCTAACCCCCCCAACAGCCCACAGCCATTAACACTCCTAACCCCCCCCAGCCCATCACCAGTCCTAACCCCCCAGAAGCACACAGCCATTACCACTCATAACCCCCCCAGCCCATCACCACTCCTAACCCCCCAACAGCCCACAGCCATTACCACTCCTACCCCCCCAGCCCATCACCAGTCCTAACCCCCCCACCAGCCCCCAGCCATTACCACCCCTAACCCCCCCCGCCCATCACCAGTCCTAACCCCCCCAGCCCACCCCAGCCCAGCGAATTTTTTTTTACAAAACAAGCTGTCGCTGCCGGGGCCGGGGCCGGGGCCGCCGCGGCAGAATCGAGTGTGCCGCAGGGCCCCCCCTGCCCAGCAGAGCCTGGCCTGCCCTCCCCGGTATCACCTCTCGAGTCTCAGCTGCCTCCCTCCAGTCACACGCGCCGGCTTTCAGAGCGCGAGGGAAGAGTTTTTCCCTCGCTGCTCTG
This sequence comes from Ichthyophis bannanicus, assembly GCA_033557465.1. Taxonomy (NCBI): domain Eukaryota; kingdom Metazoa; phylum Chordata; class Amphibia; order Gymnophiona; family Ichthyophiidae; genus Ichthyophis; species Ichthyophis bannanicus. Next base: position 923,971,033 of record CM066031.1, on the reverse strand, counting down.
TTTAAGCCCGCGGGGGCTGATGGGACTTCCCATCAGCCCCCGCGGGCTTAACAGAGCAGCGAGGGAGAAACTCACCTCGCGCTCTGAAAGCCGGCGCGTGTGACTGGAGGGAGGCAGCTGAGACTCGAGAGGTGATACCGGGGAGGGCAGGCCAGGCTCTGCTGGGCAGGGGGGGGCCCCGCGGCACACTCGATTCTGCCGCGGCGGCCCCGGCCCCGGCAGAGGCAGCGACAGCTTTTTTTTTTGTTGTTTTAATTTTAATGATGGATCAGAATGTTTTTTGCGCGGGGCCCCCTGAAACGCGGGGCCCTGTGCAAAAAACATTCCTGGTGGGCCCTTGCCAGCTGTGGGCCCTACGCCATGGCGTACGTGGCGTATAGGCAAATCCGGCCCTGCTCCATAATCTGAGTACTATATTCTCTTGTGGGTGCTATTACTTCAAAGGTTGAAAGCCAGACAGTACCTGTAAATGCATTAATCTGAGATTTAGTTAAAGGACTTGTAGAGTCTACCAGTTGCTGTACAGCCAGGGACGGCCCAAGGAGGGTGCGGGGCCATGTGCGGAGACTCAGTGCGGGGCCTCATTTACATAAACCTAAATTTGCATAAATATTTACATAATGGGTTTTTTTATTATTATTTTTATTGCAATTTTACATTATGAAACATACACACAATATATTGAAAAGTTTGCAAACCCATTTATAATCCCCTCTCCCCCCTAATACATTATACAACAACAACAAGCGATCCATCAATCTATCCCCTCCCTTCTACCCGATGCAACGTGGGCTTCTTGCTAATATTTGCTGACAGGTATATTAGTCCCAGAGTTTCAAGTTAGAGCTGTGAACTGGTCCGAAGCATAACATTTAGAGAATTTTGATACTCTACCCTTAACACTTGAGACTTTATCATTGGCCTTTTCGTATTTAGCATATAGGCATATGAGATTCCACCATTCCATCCAGCTTGATTTGATAGGATTTTTCCAGTGAGCGAATATTAGTTTTAAAGCAACCATTAACATAAAGTTTAACAAAAAAAGATTTGTCAGACGGCTGCCTGGGTGAGAATGTTCACAGTCTTGGCAAGTGCATATGTCAATATAATTTGCAAGGGATTGTGGTCAATGCAGTCCATTCACACCAGACACAGCTGCTCACAATAATTTAGTTGTGCTCAAGTGTAAAGCCAATAAGATATTTATTTATGGGGTTATTTCTCCCAACACAGATATGCTTGGTAGCACATAAATCAGGTTACTTGCTTTCAGTGTTAAACTTGAAAAAAAAAATCAGGAAAACAACATTTTAACTTATCAGGCAATCAAAGCAAAAGAAATAAGACCTGGTTGGCAACAAACTGGTCTTTTCTGTAGGCTTTAGCTAATATTCTCTTAGCAATGTATCAAACAACAAACCAAAAGCCACAAAGAAAGGAAAAACTGTTCTTTTCAGGTTAACTTCTTATATCTTCCCACATAGATTCAGAAGTGATTCTCTCAGAGCACACAAGCAATTAGGTAAGGCTCAATTGCTAGCAGTTATCCAGCTGAAACCCCTTAGCTGGCTTGCTTTCTACTGTGTGGCTAAAAATCCTACTCAGGAGCTTTTCTGAGTAGATTAAAGAACAAGTTTGTATTTCTTTGTGATGGTTGCTGTACTTTGTAACAGAAAATCACCAAAGGAGTTTAGACAGAGAGCAGTCCATGTAAACAGATTCTTCATCTGCTATCACCCCCTCTTCTTCAACAAGCATGGGTTCAATATCATGGATTGTCACAGATGAATCTTCCAATGGAGCACTTTCAGGAGAATACTTGTTTCCCTGCTGTCTTTCAAGGTTATAGCTAGGGCATAGATCAGTGTTCATACCTGAGCTTCCATTGCTGTTAGAGTTCCTCTCTATATAGCCTGGCCAGTATGTAGTCCAGTTCTTATGTCCAGCCTTCCAATCCAGATCCCTGGACACTGGATCTCTCTTCACATACCTTCTGGCATGGGTCTTAGGGTCCCTTCCGCGTGCAGCCGTCTCCCTCACAGGTACCGTCTGGAGATTCCTAGCTCTGCAGCACCATTCCTCTGGCTTTCCCCAGTCCAATGGTGTATGCTGGTCCTTGGAATGCCTCCCAGTATACGTACTGCTCTGGACTCTTCTAGACCTCTCAAAGGCTTTTCTCCTCTTTCTTCCAAAGGGTTTCTTTCCCTCTCTGTCCGTCCGGTTTGGCTTCTGCTTCTGATGATCCTCCTGATGATGAAGATGATCAAGCTCAAGCTGCTTCTCTGTAGAATAAACTCTACCTTTATTCTGCTTAGATGAGTGCTCCTCCCTAATACAGCGCAGCTGTGCTGAATCAGGCCCTGCCCTTTGAGATGAATGCTTAGGGATTACCTCATAGCCCTCTTGATTGAACATACGTTTCCCCCCTTCAGCTCCTCTAATGGCTGCTGGAAACCTGGTGCATTCTGGGACTGGTAGTCTTTTATGGGAAAATTCTGTTTTCTTATTTCTACCAGAACTGACAGGTTGCTTGTTCAGAGTCACTTCACCTTTTCTTTAGCTCCTTCCTGAGCTATGATAAGCTTCCTTATCACATACCCCCCTGCTTAAGTTATTACGGACTGGTGTCACTGGTAAAACTTCTTCTCTACAGTCCGTAATACGGGAAAGGGCATCCGCATTCTTGTGTAACTTCCCAGCACAATGTTCAACTTGAAAATCAAATGCCTGTAAGGCCATGTACCAGCGTGTCAACCTGGCATTATTGTTCTTCATTTGCTGCAACCACTTAAGTGGGGCAGGATCTGTGACCAACTGGAACTTTCTCCCTGTAAGGTAAAACCTTAACGCCTCCACTGACCACTTAATAGCTAAACATTCTTTTTCTATTGTGGAATACATTTGTTCAGCTGGTGACAACTTCCTGCTCAGGTACATCACAGGATGCTCCTCCCCTTCATGACCATGGGATAGAACCGCTCCTAGCCCTATATCCGATGCATCGGTTTGAACCAGAAAGGGTTTCCTGAAGTCCACCCCTTTCAGTACCGGTCCTGTACACAATTTTCCTTTTAGGACTGAAAACGCTTTTTCAGCTTCAGGTGTCCACTTTAGCTGGTTTGGACAATTCTTCCGCAGCATATCCGTGAAAATTGCACTTTCCTCTGCAAATTGCGGTATAAATCTGCGGTAGTATCCAATAAGTCCCAAGAAACTTCTTAGTTGTTTCTTTGTTGGTGGAGGGGGAAAATTCCTGATGCTATCTACTTTACTCATTAGAGGTTTAATTTTTCCTCTTCCCACTAGGTGGCCCAGATATTTTACCTCCCTATTTGCAAAGGCACACTTCTTCGGGTTTAAAGTGATTCCCGCTTGCTTCATGGAGCACAAGACTGCCCTGATCCTCTTTAGATGCTCCGCCCAGGTGTTACTATGGATTATGACATCATCAATAAATGCAAAAGCATAATTTTGGTGGGGTCGAAGTACCTGATCCACTAACCTTTGGCAGGTAGCCGCTGCTCCATGCAGTCCGAAAGGCATCCTCTTGAACTGGAAAAGGCTAACGGGGGTGCTGAACGCAGTCTTCGGCTTCGACTCCCTGGTTAGAGGGATTTGCCAATATCCTTTTGTCATATCAAGGGTGGTTAAGTATTGAGCCTGTCCCAGCTGGTCCAACAGCTCTTCAATTCTTGGCATTGGATATGCATCAAAAACTGATATTGCGTTTACCTGCCGGAAGTCAATACAAAATCTTAAAGATCCATCAGGCTTCGGCACCAGGACTATGGGGCTATTCCAGGGACTCTTTGACTCCTCTATTACTCCCATGTCCAACATCTCCTGGACTTGTGCCACTACTTCCTGTCTCTTGGCTTCAGGCAAGCGGTATGGCCTTTGACGAACTAATTTCCCAGGTGGAGTTATTATTTCATGGGCAACCAAATGTGTCTCCCCAGGTATGGGTGTCAACACATCTGGGAATTCTTTAAGCAATTTCCTAATTTCTTCCTGTTGTACCACTGTCAGGTCCTCACCTATTTGGGGCTCTGATTTTTCTTTACAATCAGATACCTAGGGTCCCACATCTTCCTCTTCATTCACCTCCCTCTCTCGGGCACAGGTGGCAGCTAGGCTTTTAACCCCTTTGACGTCAGCCTCCACAGGTGGAAAACCCAGCCTCTCACAGATCAATTGGGCAATTCTGTCCCCTGTCTTCACGTGATAATCATTCTGTCCAAAATTAAATAACAGAACTTTAATATTGCCCCTGTAATCGGGATCAATTACTCCCGCACCCACATCGATGAAATATTTAAGGGCTAATCCGGACCTTGGGGCTACTCTCCCATAGCATCCAATAGGTATTTCTATGTGCCACCTAGGCATCTCCCTAGTCTGCACTGTGCCCCAGCTGCACCAGAGCATATGCCGCCTGCAGCCCTCTGTATCCCATTTTCCAACATCTGTACAGTTGCCCTTTCCGACATGCCCACCCTGCTGTTGCCGCACATGTGCACGCCATAAGAAACCTGTCCAATAAAAAGTGAAAACCCTGATCAGCACTATTTCAATGTGGGATCATTCACCTTGTAGGGGGACAGAGCATAGACCCTTCCAAAAATGATATCTTTTTTTTGGAGCTTTCTCAGTAGTGTTTTTTTATTTTTCCCATTAATATCACTATTGGCCAGCTTGGTTATGGTGATTTTAAATTTTGTTCTGGTCATTTTCCATGTTTATTTGCCCTTTTGTTCCGTGCACATGTATCAGAACTATCAGTTTTTTTAGGTTTCCCTGGCTTTGCTGTACATTGCTGACGGAAATGGTTTCTCTTTCCTGCAAATGTGCCTTAACGCGAGGGTTTCACTGGCGTTAGTGATTAGACCCAGATTCCACAGCGTTAGTGTGCCTGGAGCCTCTCCCCTCCCACTTACCACCCATTAACCCCTTCTCTCCGCCCTCTGGGAAGCCTTCCTCCGCCCTTCAGTGCCGGATTTCATGGCGTTAGCGTGCCTTAACGCCGCAGGCGCGTTATCGCGCGATAAGTGATGTTATCGCACCTTCATCGCCCGATAACGTACCTTATCGCGTGCTAATTCCGCTGCTGCGACGTTAGCGCCCTTTAGTAAGCATACCCCCTAGCTTCACATATTTTTCGTGAGCATTTTTGGTTTTTGTTTTTGGATGAGTCCGTTTTGATATCTTTCCTAATTTACATAATGGGAGATATGATATAATTTAACTGCTATGGTGTTTTTATCATAAAATTACTGTCAGTCTTTTACCAATGCTCAGATGTTCTATTTAAACACCACATGTTTATAAGGGTGTTGAACGGCACAACAATGTTGATCTTTTTTGGTATTCGGTTCCCCACATCATATAAATTTTAAAAGGTCTCTAATGGCAATGCCCTGTGTTCAAAAATTTGAAAAAAAAAAAAATTTTAATGGCTCTTTCTTATGACTCATGGTCACTGCTGAGTCAGGGTGAGACTGACCCCTCAGCACGACATGCTGTGGCCACCCTGTCCATGCAGGTGGTGTTCGGACACTTACAGTGTCCCAGCCATTGCAATGCTCCCTGTGCAGATGCAGCCTGCCCAATTCACCCTGTCTGGCCCATACCCACACTACCTTGCTCCTTATTATGCACATTTGCAGGCTAACGCTGGTAAAGGTTGGACAATGTGGGCTGAGAGCGGGGTGGGCAGCCACAAAAAAATGGATAGACAAACATACTCCTACTGCAACACTGTGCAGTGATAGGGGTGTTTGGTAACCCTGCCCGCCACACTGCCAACATTTCTGAACTGTGCAGGAGGTAGCAGTGGTGCTGTGATGTTACCTGCAACTCTGTGCTGGGGCCAACAGCCTGCCTGTACAGGATGATTTGGATAGTGGAGCCTGTGTGAGTGGGTGTTTCTACCCCTGTTGGCTGCTGCTGTGGGGATTGCACGGTTTAAGAACATAAGATATGCCATACTGGGTCAGAACAAGGTCCATCAAGCCCAGTATCCTGTTTCCAACAGTGGCCAATCTAGGTCATATGTACTGTGATAAGGAAGCTTATCATAGCTCAGGAAGGAGCTATAGGAAAGGTGAAGTGACTCTGAACAAGCAACCTGTCAGTTCTGGTAGAAATAAGAAAACAGAATTTTCCCATAAAAGACTACCAGTCCCAGAATGCACCAGGTTTCCAACAGCCATTAGAGGAGCTGAAGTGGGGAAACGTGTGTTCAATCAGGAGGGCTATGAGGTAATCCCTAAGCACTCATCTCAAAGGGCAGGGCCTGATTCAGCACAGCTGCGCTGTGTTAGGGAGGAGCACTCATCCAAGCAGAATAAAGGTAGAGTTTATTCTACAGAGAAGCAGCTTGAGCTTGATCATCTTCATCATCAGGAGGATCATCAGAAGCAGAAGCCAAACCGGACGGACAGAGAGGGAAAGAAACCCTTTGGAAGAAAGAGGAGAAAAGCCTTTGAGAGGTCTAGAAGAGTCCAGAGCAGTACGTATACTGGGAGGCATTCCAAGGGCCAGCATACACCAATGGACTGGGGAAAGCCAGAGGAATGGTGCTGCAGAGCTAGGAATCTCCAGACGGTACCTGTGAGGGAGACGGCTGCACGTGGAAGGGACCCTAAGACCTGTGCCAGAAGGTATGTGAAGAGAGATCCAGTGTCCAGGGATCTGGATTGGAAGGCTGGACATAAGAACTGGACTACATACTGGCCAGGCAATATAGAGAGGAACTCTAACAGCAATGGAAGCTCAGGTATGAACACTGATCTATGCCCTAGCTATAACCTTGAAAGACAGCAGGGAAACAAGTATTCTCCTGAAAGTGCTCCATTGGGAGATTCATCTGTGCCAATCCATGATATTGAAACCATGCTTGTTGAAGAAGAGGGGGTGATAGCAGATGAAGAATCTGTTTACATGGACTGCTCTCTGTCTAAACTCCTTTGGTGATTTTCTGTTATAAAGTACAGCAACCATCACAAAGAAATACAAACTTGTTCTTTAATCTACTCAGAAAAGCTCCTGAGTAGGATTTTTAGCCACGCAGTAGAAAGCAAGCCAGCTAAGGGGTTTCAGCTGGATATCTGCTAGTAATTGAGCCATACCTAATTGCTTGTGTGCTCTGAGAGAATCACTTCTGAATCTATGTGGGAAGATATAAGAAGTTAACCTGAAAAGAACAGTTTTTCTCTTCTTTTGGTTTGTTGTTTGATACATTGCTAAGAGAATATTAGCTAAAACCTACAGAAAAGACCAGTTTGTTGCCAACCAGGTCTTATTTCTTTTGCTTTGATTGCCTGACAAGTTCAAATGTTGTTTCCTGATTTTGTTTTTTCAAGTTTAACACTGAAAGCAAGTAACCTGATTTATGTGCTACCAAGCATATCTGTGTTGGGAGAAATAACCCCATAAATAAATATCTTATTGGCTTTACACTTGAGCACAACTAAATTATTGTGAGCAGCTGTGTCGGGTGTGAATGGACTGCATTGCCCACAATCCCTTGCAAATCATATTGACAGTAACTAGCAGTTTCCCCAAGGGACACAGGTTCCACAGTGCTTGTACTGGGTCAAGCATTGATATCCTGGGTCCCTTCTTAATAATGGTATATGGACCTTTCCTCCAGGAACTTGTCCAAACCTTTTTTAAATCCAGCTACACTAACAGCCTTTACTACATCCTCCGGTAACAAATTCCAGAGTTTGATTACATGTTGAGTGAAAAAATATTTTCTTTTATTAGTCTTAAATAGTTTGCCCTGTAGCTTCATTGCATGTCCCCTAGTCTTTCTATATTCTGATAACGTAAACAATCGATCTACGTTTACCCGTTCCACTCCGTTCATTAATTTATAGACTTCTATCATATCTCCCCTCAGCCGTCTCTTTTCCAGGTTAAAGAGTCCTAACCTTTTTAGCCTTTCTTCATAGGAGTATCCTTCCATCCCCTTTACCATTTTGGTGGCTCTTCTCTGAACCTTTTCTAATAACGCTATATCCTTTTTAAGATACGGTGACCAGAATTGCACACAATATTCAAGGTGCGGTCTCACCATGGAATGATATAGAGGCATTATAATATCTTTTGTTTTATTTTCCATTCCTTTCCTTATGATACCTAGCATTCTATTTGCTTTCTTGGCCGCCACTGCACACTGGGCCAAGGGTTTTAACATGTTATCCACAATGACGCCTAAATCTTTTTCCAGGGTGGTGGTTCCTAATGTGGAACCTTGCATCATGTAACCATAGTTTGGGTTGTTCTTCCCTAGGTGCATAACTTTGCACTTGTCCACATTAAATTTCATCTGCCATTTTGATGTCCAGTCTTCCAATTTATCAAGATCCTCTTGCAATTTTCCACAATCCTCTTGGGTTTTAACAACTTTAAATAGCTTGTGTCATCTGCAAATTTGATAACCTCACTCATTATTCCACTTTCCATATCATTTATGAATATGTTAAAAAGCAGCGGACCCAGCACAGATCCCTGGGGTACACCACTATTCACCTTTCTCCATTGGGAAAATTGGCCATTTAGCCCTACCCTCTGCTTTCTATCTTTTAACCAGTTCCTGATCCACAGTAGTACACTGCCTCCTAACCCATGACTCTTTAGTTTTGCCAAAAGTCTCTGATGAGGGACCTTGTCAAAGGCTTTCTGAAAGTCCAGATACACTATATCAACCAACTCACCTTTGTCCACCTGTTTATTCACACCTTCAAAAAAAACCATAACATATTAGTAAGACAAGATCTTCCTTGTCTAAAGCCATGTTGGCTGTCTCCCATTAGGCCATGACTATCTACATGCCGAGTAATTTTATTCTTTATGATGGTTTCTACCATTTTCCCGGTACTGATGTCAGGCTCACTGGTCTGTAGTTTCTATCTTGGAAGCCCAGACCAGCTGTATTCCACGCTTTAAGAAAAGTGGAAGGAAGTCCAAAAAACTGCCAGCATGGTTTAAAGGTGAGGTCAGAGAGGCTGTTGTTGCCAAAAAAACATCTTTCAGGAAATGGAAAAAATAGCCAAACGACGAAACCTGGAAACAGCAAAAGCACTGGCAAGTCAAATGCAAGGCATTGATAAGGCAGGCAAAGGGAGAATTTGAGAAGAAGCTTGCTGCGGAAGCAAAAACGTGAAGTAAAGACCTTTTCAAGTACATTCATAGCAAAAAACCTGTGAGAGAGTCAGTTGGTCCATTAGATGATAAAGGGCTTAAAGGAGCACTAAGAGGCGACAAGGCGATAGCGGAGAGACTGAATGAATTCTTTGCATCAGTCTTTACTGAGGAAAATGTATGGATGTTACCCATGACTGAAGTGGTATTTAAAGGTGTGGAAGAATTGAAGGAAATATCGATACATCGGGAAGATAGTTCACAAATTACTAATAGCAGGTCTGCAATCTCATATTTCAGTTCTTTCAACACCCTTGGATGTATGCCATCCGGCCCAGGTGATTTGCTACTCTTCAGTTTATCTAATAGTTGAAAAACATCTTCTCGATGTATCGATATTTCCTTCAATTTTTTCGCACCTTTAAATACCACTTCAGTCATGGGTAGCATCCCTACATCTTCCTCAGTAAAGACCAGGTTTGATGTTGTATCTACTTAGTAGGGTAAATTATTGGGAGGTGTTCTGCAGGTTCCAGCAGCTGGGACCTGTACCTATGACCTTTTGCTCCTGGACACACTTGCTGTGTGTACTGCACCATGGTGTTGCCACAGAGGCACAGCAGCCCCTGGGGCTACCTTTACTTCTCCTCAGCCAGACATTTCCTGTTTTTCTGTTGTAGCTACATAATGGGGCAAACGTTTGGGATGTGTTCTGCAGGTTCCAGCAGCTGGGACCTGTACCTGTGACCCTCTGCTCCTGGACACACTGGCTGTGTGTACTGCACCATGGTGTTGCCACAGAAACACAGCAGTCCCTGGAGCTATCTTTACTTCTCCTCAGCCAGACATTTCCTGTTTTTCTGTTGTATCTACATAGTAGGGCAAACGTTTGGGATGTGTTCTGCAGAGTCTGCAGCTGGGACCTGAACCTGTGATCCTCTGCTCTGAGTAACACTGGCTGTGTGTACTGCACCACAGTGTGGCCACTGAAGCACAACAATCCCTGTGCCTACCTTTGTGTCTCCTCAGCCAGACTTTTTCTGTTGCACTGCACACCACGTACTGGTACAGGGCATGGCCTAGGTCCACTGCAGACAGGTGCTACTGCCCCCTCCAGCACGGACACCCTCCCCCCCTGCTATGTTGACATGACCATATGCTGTCGGTGCTTGTTGTGCGCCGTCCCAGGCCGTCCACTGTTCAGGTAAGCAGGTGCCTAGGGTGCGGCGTCTGTGGTGGGAAGGCATACATGGACATCCACACCCCCCTCCATCACCGCCTAACAACATTCTGTCCCTTCAACATGGGTTTGGGATGATGCGGGGATGTCCTGTTTCTGCCCTGGCAGCTATTGGCTAGGGTGGTCAAGGTATTTGTATATTGTGTTTGGCCTTTGTCTGATGCTGTCTTTCTGACTTCCAGTTTCTATGTTCCTATGTGCCACCTAGGCGACAGCCTAGTACGCCCTATGCCCCGGCTGCCCCCACTACATGTGCCGCCTGCAGCCCCCTATGCCCCATTTACACCATTGCCATAGTGGCGTTTCATACTTGGCCACTATGCTGTTGCTGCAAATGGAGCACTACTAGCACGTTTCTTGTGCTCCCTGCCTATGCTGTACATTGCTGACACCGAAATGTTTTCTCTCTCCTGCAAATGTGCATCTACCGCCAGGTTTTCATTCGCGGTAGGATTCAGCCCTTCAGTTCAGCATGTTAGTATGCAGGGAGCCTCTCCCCACCCTCTCCCTGCCCATTGACACAGAGGGAGGAGAGAGGGCAGAGAGCAGGGAGTGGGCAGGGAGCTTCTCCCCACCCACTCCCTGCCCACTCCCTGTTCTCTGCCCTCTCTCCTCCCTCTGCGGTGTGTACCATGCCACGGAACGCTTCTGCACAGGTTGTAATGTGAGCATACCCCTTGGTGTCATTCTTTTTCAAAGAAGGTGATCTTGCTGCATGCAACAACGTAAAAGGTTTAATGGCAGCTCCCAATATCAATTACAATGTGGATGATTGGAGGCTCTTCATTGATTCATCCAAAGCAAGTCTTAAAGCTGTATTGCTGCATAATGGCAACTTGCTACCATCAATTCCTATTGGCCATGCAGCTTTTATGAAAGAGACTTATAACAATATGAAACAACTTTTGAAATGCATAAACTATAATCAACATCTATGGTCAATCTGTGGTGACTTCAAAGTGGTCGCCCTCATGCTTGGTCTTCAGGGTGGATACACCAAGTACTGCTGCTTCCTGTGTTAATGGGATAGTCATGCTAGAGATTGTCATTTCGTCAAAAGGGACTGGCCACTCCATTAGTCACTGGATCCTGGAAGCAAAAATGTTCTGTTTCCAGCACTTGTAGACAGCAACAAGATTTTGATGCCTTCCTTGCACATCAAGTTGGGACTAATGAAAATCTTTGTCAAGGCGATGGATAAAACTAAACCTGTTTTCAGGTATCTTAGTGGTAAATTTCCTAGATTGAGTGATGCCAAAGTTAAGGAAGGAGTTCTTGTTGGCCCTCAGATTCGTGCACTTCTTCAAGATGACGAATTTCTTCGTTTATTGCGTGGAAAGGAAAAGGCTGCATGGATAGCATTTGAATCAGTGACACAAAATTTTCTAGGAAACAACAAAATAAATAATTACCAAGAGATTGTTCAAGATCTTCTCAAGGCATACAAAAACCTTGGCTGCAACATATCCTTAAAGATTCATTTTCTACAATCTCATCTAGATTTTTTTCCCACAAAATTGTGGAGCAGTAAGTGATGAACATGGAGAACGATTTCACCAAGACATTGCAGCCATAGAAAAGAGGTATCAGGGTAAATGGAGTCCATCAATGCTTGCAGACTACTGCTGGACAGTCACAAGGGATATTCCATTGCTTCAGTACAAGAAACAGATCAGGAAGAGTCTTGAAGCCACTGAATGAGAACAAAAATTGCTAGAATGTACTTACAAGTGTTCTTAATGAAAGTTAAATTGCAGACATAATTACTCCTCTGTTTCTTCTAAGTACGTTTATGAACTTTATTTTATAAAGACATGCTTGTTATTGTGCAAAGTTTCATTTGTAATACGATTTTGATTTACATCTAAGGATTTAGGCTCGATTTTCACCATACATAGTGGTAAAATGTACATTCTTCAACATATCATAGAAACAGGAACTAATTGACCAATTTCACTATCATATTTGAATTCAGCATATCAAATTCATTAAGAAATAGCACATTTAATTTCTGAAGCAAACAATTTTTGAAAATTTGTAGAAGAGTGATACAAATCACACACAATTGTATTTTAAAAACCTCCAAAGCTTTGGGAGACAGAACAAAGCTTGCACCTTGCTCTCTGACATCACAGACTTCGGCTATTATATTTATTGGTCAAAACTCCATTACACAGCATAATTTTCACCTTATTTTTCTAAGTCAAGCATCGCGTATATTCAGAATGTACATCTCTATGTCTCTATGTCATAGGTCAGATCTTAGCACAGGTCATCAGGAGGAGACATACATGTATTCCCAGACATAACTTCTTAAACAATAATTCTAACACAAGCAGTTTTCATATCTTTTTTTCAAGACTGAAGAGAAAGTTTCTCCCTGCACGGTCTGTTTCATAAACAAACTTAGGGATATGTTTACTAAACGGCGCTAACATCGCAGCTGCGATGTTATCGCGTGATACGTGACGTTATCGCGTGATAATGGTGCATTACCGTGCAAGAACATAACGTATCACGCGATAACGTCTCTGGCGGTGTAAAGGTGCGCAGACGGTGTAGTAAGGCTCCCCAGGGGTGGAGATAAGGGGTCAATGGGCAGAGAGTGGGCGGGGAGAGGCCCCATGCACACTAACGCTGTGAAATGAAGGTCTGAAAATTAGCACCAGTGAAAACCTCGCGCTAGAGGCACATTTGCAGGGGAGAGAGACAATTTCAGTCAGCAATGTGCAGCAAAGGCAGGAAAACCAAGAAAAGTGATAGTAGTGATACATGTGCAGCAACATCATAGTGCCCAAGTACGAGAGGGCACTACGGTGAGGCTGCAAATGGAGTACAGGGGGCTGCAGGCGGGACATGCAGTGTGGCAGCTGGGGCACATGGTGGGCTAGGCAGATGCCTAGGTGACACATAGGAATGTAGAAGCATAAAACCAGCAAGACAGCAACTGACCAAGGGCAAACATGGCCACGAGTGTGTGTCCCACAGTGTCCCAGGAGACAGTACCCAGCAAGTACCCCAAAGGGCACATAACATCGGCAGGCGGTGCCGGGGGGAAGCATGGATGTTTATGCAGGCACCCCTAACCCATATCACGCACCATAGGCAGCCGCCTACTGGCACACTGGATGGCCTAGGACTGCGCACCAACAGCACAACCGGCAGAAGGGCATGTCAGCATGGTGGCGGAGGGGGCAGTGGCATCTGCCCACAGCAGACCACAGCCAAGCCCTGTTTAGGTGGGTGCCGTGCACTGCAACAGACAAGGTCTGTCTGACAAACAGTTATGGTATCTCTAGTGAATGATCTGCCCCTGTGGCAACAGTGTGGTGCAGTACTCACAGCCAGTGTGTTCAGGGGCAAAAGGTCACAAGTTCAAGTCCCAGCTGTGGCTCCTGCAAACCATGTCCCTATGCTTTACCCAGTACCAAACTGTGGTAATAAAGACAGAACCTTTATTGCAAATAAAATAAACATGCCATAAACTCCTATATTTTACCCTACAGAGCACAGACACCATAAACATGTGCAATCCCTAGAGCAGAGTTCCCCAACTGCAGTCCTGGAGGGCCAAACGCCATTCAGGTTTCATGCTGTCCCTAATAAAGATGCCTGTGCTGCATTTGTATGCCCCACCCCCATTGTATGCAAATGTATCTCATGCATATTCATTAGGGATGGCATGAAAACCTGAACCGTGTTTGGCCCACCAGGACCGGATTTGAGAACCTCTGCCCTAGAGCAGCGGCCAACAGGGGCACAAACACCCACCCCCATAGGCTCCACTATCCAAAGCCTCATGGAGAGTCAGGCTGTTGAGCCGAGCGCGGAGCAACATCTCCCAATACTAGCACCTGCATACCTTAGCAATGCCGTCCTAAATTTGGGAACATGTTCCACATATATCAAAAGGTTGCAACAAATCCTAAGTTAAACACAATTTGTTGACAGAGATTCATCATAGCAACCATTCTGATATCTGTGGAGTGTGTTTCAGCTTTGCTTCTGACAGTGTTTACCACCCCGGGGAGTGACCCCAATAGTATTGCGTACCATAGCAATGCCCACACTGTGTCCAGGACTGGTGTGGCGGCCAGGGCTACCAAAAACCTCTATATTTGCACAATGCTGGCATAGGTGTGGGAGTGTGTGTATATACCTTACTGAGCCCACACTGCTTGCACTGTTTTCAGTGTTAGCCTGTGTCATGCCGTCGCTTGTCCCTTCAAGCTGAGGCGGGGTATTAAGCCGAGGCCTTGTGTTTAACCAGCCCAGAGACCTTGCTTGGCACTCTGGGATACGTAGTTTTTCTTAGGCCAGTCAAAAGAATAAGTTGTGGAAACGAGGTAAGGCTTAAACAGGTTTTATTCCCCTTCCGGGAGGATTCTTTCAGTGGTCAAAACAAAAAGGTAAACAGCCCCACTTTGGGCACAAACAAAGAAACAAAATGGAACAGAGAAATGCTTATCTTCAGCTTTTAACATGCAAACAAAAGTAGTTAAACAGCCCTTTTCCAGCACACAAAAACCTTTTCTTTGTAGCTTTAAGGCTTGGCAAGTTTCACAACTTGTTCACCGCAGAGAAGATATATTATCAGAAATTGTAAGCGTACAGTCCATGTATTCATTACACGTTGTGTCCCCCTGTACCTCACACTGCATATCCTCCTCTTCTGCCTTTAACAATTCTTCTCTTGCACAGTACGGCACATTATTAAACAGTCTCTCTTTGTTATTCAGAGATTCTCTTTCTCTCTCTGTGAGAATGTGTGACAGGCTACTACCACATTCACTGGAGTACTCAATTTGGGAGCCTCTCAAATGCTGAGGACCATAGGGGAAATTACAACATTCACCTTTCCCTCTATTAACTACAATTGGTTTACCTCTTGGCAGTCTCTGACTCGGGCTTCTCTCTGCTGCTGCAGACACTGGAGTAAAATCAAGTGGAAGCTTTCCATGGCTCCTGCCTTTTGTCCTTCTCCCAGATACAAGATTATCTTCAGGTACAAAAGCTTTACTTTTCCTGTGCCAATTACTAGGGTAAATAGTTTCCTCAGGCTTCCTCCAACTAGCTTCCCAATTGAACTCTTCGTTACCTTTTAGATAACTTCTGCTGAGCTCTGACGCTTCTGTGCTCTGCCTTCCACCTCAGGCACCTGGGTTCTCACTCTCTCCCTTGGAATAAAACTCTTTAGCTTTTACAGCTCTTCCATCAGCTTCATTCCAACCTGAGCTTCTCCCAGCATGTCCTTGGCTCTCTGAACACTCATGACTGCCTGTTCCCGTGTTCCTTCCGGTTTCTGTTCTGCTTCTCCCTCTAACTCCATGTGCATTGAGTTTATCTGCGTGTGTGTCAGCTCCACCCACTCCCAGCTGGCTTTCATCAGTTACTGATCCCTCAGCCTTTCTGCTGCTTGGGCGTGTTTCTCTAGCTCGTGACCTGATTTGTTTGGGTTGCCTATAGCAACATCCTGACATGTGCTCCTCTGAAATGTCAGAATCAGTTTCACTGCCTGCATCTTTGCCTATTTCCATGGGCTCTGTTAAACCTACTTTGTGACACCTGCCAATGTGCATAACGAGGAGCAAGGTACTGTGGGTATAGCCCGAACAGGTTGGCCTGGGCAGGATGCATCTGCACAGGGCATAGGGCAATGGCTAGGACATTGTAGTGCCAGACCACCACCTGCACGGACAGGGTGGCCACAGCATGTCATGCTGGGGTAGGGGGAGTCACTCTCACCCTGACTGAGCAGTGACCATGGCATGGCTAGGTTCCCCCATAGTGTTATACAGCATTTCTCTCAAGTGATATTTATGAGTTCCTTTTTCTGGAGCCCAATCACTGACATATCTGTTTGGTGTGTGTGCTTATCCTATTTTTGGGTGCATACAGTTCCTCCAGGAACATGCACTTTGTATTAGCTAACAGACTGTCTGCTGTTAGCATGTGTATGGCTGGAGCACCTTGTAGGGTGCAGCAGGGGGAGATTGACTGTGCCCTCTGCTGGTGAATGTCAGATAGTGGTGGGGGGCAGCTGAGCTTTTCTGGGTCTATTGCCTGTTTGCCAGTGCCCTATGTGATGTGAACAGATCTGCATTAACTGCCCTGTAGGGTGCCTATTCCCCAGCAGGACTGGGGTTAATGGTCCCCTCTACTACCACCATTGCAGAGATGTAGAATGTGGGTCTGTTTGTGGGAGATCCTGACCCACAAAGGGCGGGTTGGGTGGTGCTACATCATCTGCTTTTGGGTCCAACCACTGCCCTTTCTCTTATAACATGTGATGATGGCAACCACACAGGATATGCACTATTCTGGGTGCAATATAATCCACAAGGGCTAGACGTGGATGATGAAATGCTCAAAGAAATCAAGGAAGCTAACAAACGTTACAGCGCGGTAATAATAATGGGCGATTTCAATTACACCGGTATCGACTGGGTCAGTGTCATGGCAGTACATGCTAGGGAGATAGTTCCTAGATGACATAAATGACTGCTTCTTGGAGCAGCTGGTCCATGAACCCACGAGAGGGGAAGCCATATTAGACCTAGTCCTTAGTGGAACACCAGATCTAGTGCAAGAGATAAGGGTGTTGGGGCCACTTGGCAATAGTGATCATAGCATGATCGCCTTTGATTTAATTAGTGGAGGAGGGATAGTAAGGAAATCCACAGTACTACCTTTTAACTTTCGAAAGGGAGACTATGATAAAATGCGGAAAATACTTAAGAAAAAACTAAAAGGAGCAGTTGCAAAGGTTAAAGACTTACATCAAGCTGGGGTGTTGTTAAAAAATACTGTCTTGGAAGCCCAGACCAGCTGTATTCCACGCTTTAAGAAAAGTGGAAGGAAGTCCAAAAAACTGCCAGCATGGTTTAAAGGTGAGGTCAGAGAGGCTGTTGTTGCCAAGAAAGCATCTTTCAGGAGATGGAAAAAAGAGCCAAACGATGAAACCTGGAAGCAGCACAAGCACTGGCAGGTCAAATGCAAGGCATTGATAAAGAAGGCAAAGAGAGAATTTGAGAAGAAGCTTGCTGCGGAAGCAAAAACACGAAATAAAGATTTTTTCAAGTACATTCATAGCAAAAAACCTGTGAGAGAGTCAATTGGACCATTAGATGATAGAGGAGTTAAAGGGGTACTAAGAGGCGACAAGGCGATAGCGGAGAGACTGATTAAATTCTTTGCTTCGGTCTTTACTGAGGAAGATGTAGGGATGTTACCCATGACTGAAGTGGTATTTAAAGGTGAGGAAGAATTGAAGGAAATATCGATACATCGGGAAGATGTATTACAACTATTAGATAAACTGAAGAGTAGCAAATCACCTGGGCCGGATGGTATACATCCAAGGGTGTTGAAAGAACTAAAATATGAGATTGCAGACCTGCTATTAGTAATCTGTGAAGTATCATTAAAATCATCTCTAATACCTGAAGACTGGCGGATCGCCAATGTAACACCAATTTTTAAAAAGAGTTCGAGGGGTGATCCGGGAAACTACAGACCGGTGAGCCTCATGTCAGTACCGGGAAAAATGGTAGAAACCATCATAAAGAATAAAATTACTCAGCATGTAGATAGTCATGGCCTAATGGGAGACAGCCAACATGGCTTTAGACAAGGAAGATCTTGGTTTACTAATCTGTTATGTTTTTTTGAAAGTGTGAATAAACAGGTGGACAAAGGTGAGTCGGTTGATATAGTGTATCTGGACTTTCAGAAAGCCTTTGACAAGGTCCCTCATCAGAGACGTTTGGCAAAACTAAAGAGTCATGGGTTAGGAGGCAGTGTACTACTGTGGATCAGGAACTGGTGAAAAGATAGAAAGCAGAGGGTTAGGCTAAATGGCCAATTTTCCCAATGGAGAAAGGTGAATAGTGGTGTACCCCAGGGATCTGTGCTGGGTCCGCTGCTTTTTGACATATTCAGAAATGACCTGGAAAGTGGAATAACGAGTGAGGTTATCAAATTTGAAGATGACACAAAACTATTTAAAGTTGTTAAAACCCAAGAGGATTGTAGAAAATTGCAAGAGGATCTTGATAAATTGGAAGACTGGGCATCAAAATGGCAGATGAAATTTAATGTGGACAAGTGCAAAGTTATGCACCTAGGGAAGAACAACCCAAACTATGGTTACACGATGCAAGGTTCCACATTAGGAACCACCACCCAGGAAAAAGATTTAGGCGTCATTGTGGATAACATGTTAAAACCCTCAGCCCAATGTGCAGCAGCAGCCAAGAGAGCAAATAGAATGCTAGGTATCATAAGGAAAGGAATGGAAAATAAAACAAAAGATATTATAATGCCTCTATACCGTTCCATGGTGAGACCGCACCTTGAATATTGTGTGCAATTCTGGTCGCCGTATCTTAAAAAGGATATAGCGTTATTTGAAAAGGTTCAGAGAAGAGCCACCAAAATGGTAAAGTGGATGGAAGGATACTCCTATGAAGAAAGGCTAAAAAGGTTAGGGCTCTTTAACCTGCAAGAGACGGCTGAGGGGAGATATGATAGAAGTCTATAAATTAATGAACAGAGTGGAACAGGTAAACGTAGATCGACTGTTTACGTTATCAGAATATAGGAAGATTAGGGGACATGCAATGAAGCTACAAAGTAAACTATTTAAGACTAATAAAAGAAAATATCTTTTCACTCAACGTGTAATTAAACTCTGGAATTTGTTACCGGAGGATGTAGTAAAGGCTGGTAGTATAGCTGGGTTTAAAAAAGGTTTGGACAAGTTCCTGGAGGAAAGGTCCATAAACCATTATTAAGAAGGGACCCAGGCTATCAATGCTTGACCTAGTACAAGCATTGCAGAACCTGTGTCTTTTGGGGAAACTGCTAGGTACGTATGACCTAGATTGGCCACTGTTGGAAAGAGGATACTGGGCTTGATGGATCTTGGTCTGACCCAGTATGGCATATCTTATGTTCTTATGACATGACCAGGGAATACATATGGACACAGGTGTATCCTAGGTGTGTCTGCAAGGACTACCTATCACACACTGGCACTGATGGGGAACTGCAGCACAGCCTATCTCAGGCAAACCAGGTGCTGCAGACCTTGTGCTGGGTGCCCCACCTCGCCCTCAGGGTGAGCACAGGAAGCGCACAATGTCACGGTCTGTAGCTACTCTGTGCCTGTAACACACACGGTCATTTCCCCCTACCAGGCCGGGGTGCTCTAGAGGCGCATACCCCATCTTTTGAGAAGCTGTAGGCTGCTGATTTGCATGTGCAGTGCATCATGGGTACAGGTGGGTTTACCCTATCCTGGTAACCACAGCAGACAGTTTGTGTGGTGACCTGCAGTCTTTCTGTAGCCAGCCAGCGGTATGTTAGACTTTATAGAAATGTAGCCCACTGGTTATTTCAATGACTGCTGGAGGCAGAGGTCATGGGTTTGATCCCACAGTGGTGTTATTTAATAAGGCTGTCTGAGGCATTTCCTTTTAATTTAAATCAGTGCTGCCAGCAAAAACACCCTCACAGTGCCGTAGCCTAAGGTGCCTCATAAGGCACCATATAGGGTGCCCTATAAAGTGCCCTATAGGGCACATTATAAGGTGCCTTGGCGGACAGAGCACTTTATAATGTGCCCTATGGATTGCCTTATAGGGCGCCTTATGCGGCACCTTAGGTTACGGCACTGTGAGGGTGTTTTTGCTAGCAGCATTGATTTAAATTAAAAAAAGGAAATGCCTCAGACAGCACTGATTTAGATTAAAAGGAAATGGCTCAGACAGGTTTCCTATATTACACCACTGTGGAATCAAACCCATGACCTCTGCCTCCACAGCCATTGCAGTAACCAGTGGACTACATCTTTATTGCAGCTAACACTGCGCTGGCATGAACTTAGGGTTAACGCGTGTTAACATGCCACAGCGCACACTATCGTGCGATACAGATTCTTGCTACCTTGCTGCCAGAACGCCCACTCCTTATATGGCATTCTTCACATTATTGCTGCAACTAGCGCCGGTAACATTAAGACGGTTTAGTAGACATACCCCTTAGTTTCTCTGTTATGTGAAAGTTCAGCCTAGTTTTTCAGTAGAGTCTCACAAGGTCGTTAGTTAAGTAATAGGCCCTGGAATGTCTGAGCTACTGAATCTGTGGTGTTAACTCTTTCTGAGGGCTTTCAGTAATATAGTGTTATTAAGTACCCTCACAATGTACATAGCCCTGTACAGACAAGCTTCCTTCCACATCTAACACCTATTTGAAAAGCTGAACAAGGCAAATTACTATAGCACAGATCCCTACATACAAACTTCATGTTACCAGAATACACAGCCTTGGTCACACACTCAGAACACAGATTCTCATCAAGTACAGAATAAGTGATCACAACCTAAAGTAAAAATAAAAATATGTAGACAAAAATTAAACTGAAAGCCCAAGAAGCCAGACTCCGCATGCGGTGCAATGGCAGATAAATAAGAGATGCAGTTGCCCATACTGTGTAAAATACAAAGCACAAAGTCCAATCACTAAATTAAAAATAAAATTATTTTTCTACCTTTGTTATCTGACGATTTTATTCTCTGATCATGCTAGTTCTGATCCGAGGCTTCTGCTTTCCTGTCTTTTCTTAGCTCTCTTTCTACGGTCTATAGTCCATCTGCCATTTCTTATCTCTTCTTTTGTCTTCTTCACTTCCTTCCATCAACCTATTTCCAGTCCCAGTAACCTTCCCCACATGTCAGCTCCCTTCCAGTCCCCTGCCCCTCCCTTCCAGCCTCCTCCCCATTACCCAGCCACCTATCAGTTCCATCCCCAAGTGTCAGCTCCCTTCAGTCCCACCACCGGGTGTCAGCTCCCTTCCAATCATCCTCCAGTACCATCCCCAGCTGTCAGCTCCCTTCTATCCCCCTCCTCCCTTCCCTAGTGTCATTACCCTTCCAGTACCCCTCCAGTACCATCCTCAGGTATCAGCACCTTTCTAGCCCCCACCTTCCGCCCATGTCAGTTCCCTTCCTTCCATCTCCTTCCCTTGTGTCAGCTTTCTTTCAGCCACCTCTTTCCCCTCCATCAGGTCATGTTGTGTTGCGGGCCTCCAGGTATGGTCTCTGTAAGTGAAGAAGCCAGCACTATGAAAGTCTGTCAGCACTATGAAAGCCTGTCAGTTCCCTTCCAGCCATCTCTTTCCCCCTCTGTCAGCTCCCTTCCAGCCGTCTCTTTCCCCCTCTGTCAGCTCCCTTCCAGCCGTCTTTTTCCCCCTCTGTCAGCTCCCTTCCAGTCTATTTCCACCTCTATTAGTTCACTTCCAGCCCACCCTTTCCCCCTCTGCCAGTTCCATTCCAGATCTCTCTTTCCCCCTCTATCAGCACCCTTCAAGCCATCTCTTTCCCCCTCTGTCAGCTCCCTTCCAGCCATCTCTTTCCCCTTCTGTCAGCTCCCTTCCAGCCCCCTCTTTTCTCCTCTGTCAGCTCCCTTCCAGCCATCTCTTTCCTCCCTCTGTCAGCTCCCTTCCAGCCCTCTCTTTTCCTCTCTGTCAGCTCCTTTCCAGCCATCTCTTTCCTCCCTCTGTTAGCTTCCTTCAGCCATCTCTTTCTCCTTCTGTCAGTTTCTTTCCAGCACCCTCTTTCCCCTTCTATCAGCTCCTTTCCAGCCATCTCTTTCCTTCTCTGTCAGGTCCCTTCCAGCGTTCTCTTTCTCCCTCTGTCAGTTCCCTTCCGGCCTCTCTCCCTCTGTCAACTCCCTTCCAGACATCTTTTCTCTCTCTGTCTGCTCCCTTCCAGCCCTCTCTTTTCCCCTCTGTCAGCACCCTTCCAGCCATCTCTTTGCCCCTCGGTCAGCACCCTTCCAGCCCCCTCTTTCCCCCTCTCTCAGCACCCTTCCAGCCATCTCTTCCTCCCACCCACCACCGTCAGCACCCTTCCAGCCCTCTCTTTCCCCCTCTGTCAGTTTCCTTCCAGCCCCCTCTTTTCCCCTCTGTCAGCTCCGTTCTTCTCTCCCTCCTTCCCTCCATGTCAGCTCCATTCCGCTCCCCTTCCTTCCCCCGTTAGCGCTGTTTCTGCCCTTCTCCTTCCCCAGGCAATCGTGGCTGCTGTGTCCCTCAGTGGCTGCAATCTCAATGGCTGCAATCGTGTTAATAATTTAAAATTAAACCAGTGCAGAGCCTTCCAGTCCAGTGGAGCTCCTGCTGCTGCATCCCACCCCCAAAAGGAAATGATGCTAGAGCAGGATGCAGCAGCAGCAGGGGTTCCATAGGGCCGGAAGGCTCCGCACTGGTTTCGTTTTAATTTTAAATTATTATCGCTATCGCAACTGCGGCTCTGTAGGATGCTGGAGCCATGTCTGGGGCAGAGGCAGCAGCTTGTCCACCTTTTTTTTTTTAATCTGAAGGCGGAGTGAGGCGGCTGTTTTGAAGGCATTTTTTGCCGCCCCCAAAAATTTGCTGCCTGAAGCCGCCGCCTCACTCTGCCTCATTATAGAGCCACCCCTGCTCAATCCCCTCTCTTGTTACTGCATCTACCACTTTTCATCTCTTAACACAGCCCTCTCCTTCCCCGTTCTCTTTTTCCCCAATCTTTAACTTTCCCCTTTCTCTCTTCCTCCCCCTAGGTCCAGCATCTTTCACCTTCCCTCCTTCCCTATTCACTGTCTCTTCCCTCTCTCTCTCCTCCATTCAGCACTCCATTCAGCACCTCATCCCCTTTTTCTCATCCCATGTTCACCATTCCCATTCTCTCACTATTCCTCTCCACATGTCCAATATATCCCTCTTTCTTTTTACCTTCACCTGTGCCCAGAACCTTGCCTCTCTTTTCCTCCCTATGTCCAGCATCTTGCCTATCGCCCCTTCATGCCCACCATCTATCCTCCATCCCCCCATGCCCAGCATCTGCTCTCCATCCCCTTATGCCCCCCACCTTGTGTCCAGCATCTGCTCTGTACTCTCATCTCATGTCATTCATCTGTCCTCTAGCTCCCCTACCCTATAGCCACCATCTGCCCTCTGCCCCTCACCTGCCTTTTGTCCCCATTAGCCTAAATCTAGCACCTGTCCTCCATCCCCCTGTGTCTAGCACCTGCCCTTTCTCCCCTATCTCCACCCCATGCCCAGCATCTGCTCTATCCCCTTATGCCCCCACCGCACGTCCAGCTTTTGCTGTCTACCCATCCCATGCCCACAATCTGTCCTTTACCTCTTCCATCTGTCTCCCACCTCCATCCCGTATCCAGCATCTACCCTCCATCCCCTCTATGCTCCCCCCAGGTCCAGCATCTGCCCTCCATGTCCACACTCCCCCACCTGCCGCCCAGCATCTGCTCTCTACTCCCATCCAACATCCCCCTATTTGTTCTCCACCACCCCTCCCTGTTGCCACCATCTGCCCTCTGTCCCCTCACCTCATGGCGAGCACCTGTCCCCCCACATCCTGTGTACAGAACTGTCCTCCATGCTCCCCACCCCATTGAAATCCAGCATCTCCTCTCACTATTTCCCAGGCCCCCAGCTTACCGTCGCTACTTCTGCCTCTCTCTGTGGCAGAGGTGACAAATACACAAAAGAAAGCATGGGGTCTTCTTGACTCCTGCGCTCTTGGAAGGCCCCACTTGTGAGCATGCGTTAGAAGGGGACAGGACTAGCAGGGCTTTCTAAACATGCTGGAATTGCAAAGACCCAGTGCTTTTGCTTTCGGGTTTATGGGGCTTTTTGGCAAGCTTGCTTGCTGCTGCCACTGCTTCTCACCATGTCTGAGTGGGTGGTGGCGGTGAAAGGGGAGGCAATGCCACCATTGTTGTCGCAGACCCGACAGAGAAGCCGCGGTGGCAGGAACTGGAATTTTTTTTTAATCCCTTTTTTCTTAAGAGAATGGGGAAACCATAGAAACATGATGACAGAAAAAGACCACATGGCTGCAGAAAACCGGCCCTTCATTAGCTAGCTTTACCGTCCTGCTGGCCTCCAGCCTGCAGCTGGCAAAACAGGCCAGGCTGATCTAAAATTGGTCGGTTGGAAACTTAAGTTTAAGGTCTGAGGAAAACTAGGGTCAAAAATAATACAAAATGCCTCTAAATAGGATTGCTGGAAGTAGCACATTTTTTTTGCTCAAACCTTTGCTCATTTGTTCAGGTGGAAGCTTGTATTAAAATTGCTTATGGTTTAAGGGTGAAATCTAATGACCAGATGCAGGGCCCATGCTTCGAAGGGAAAAACTTTTCAGGACAAGAGCACTGCATCAATAACCTTGTGGTCAATTGAGGACTGGATGGTAAGAAGGAAGAGTAAAATTAGAGTTGATAGAAAAATAAATGGAAGAAAGCTGAAAAGAAAAGAAATCCTGGAGATGTAAGGAAATTAAAAAGATGGGAGGGGAGAGAAGTTGCAGATGGGGTGGAGACCCAACAAAGTGAGTTATTTATTTATTTTTTATACTGTGCTCTTTGGAATCAGTGTGGTTTGCATGTATGCTAACAGGTATTTTTTTATTCCCTTGTCCCTGAAGGGCTCACATTCTAAGTGTACCTGAGGCAATGGAGGGTTGGGTGGCTTGCCCAAGGCCACAAGAAGTGATTATAGGACTAGAGACCTTGGTCCCTCTGGCCTGAGATTGCTTGTCCCCATGTGGAAATTGAACCCCCAGCCTTCTGACCTGAGGTAACCTGTCCCCAACCACTGAGCCACTCCTCCCCTAGCCTTCCAGTTAAAAGGGAGTTAAAAGAAGAAAGAGTAGAGCAGAAACCAGTGACTGAGAACAACATGATTGCAGCATAAAATCCCCAGTCAACAAAGGTAGAAAAAAAGAATTTTGTTTTCTATTTTGTAACTGGAAATGTCCTGCTAGGAGTCAGGATTGGTGGCTGACATGGCTGGGGCCTAGCCCAAGGCAAAAATCTGACTATGGACACTAAAGCCCACACGCAAGCTTTGCCTCTTTCAGTTTCAGATAGGTCTGAGGCCCTATCTGGCCTGGAGACCCAGGGCAATTGCCCTGTTTGCTTTCCTCCTAATGCCAATCCTGACATCTGCTGCCTTTTGTACAATACAGGGGGAAATGCATTTCTTTCTGTTTCTCTGGTGTTGCACTGCATGCAGCGTCTGGTTTTCTGAGGATTAACTTTTGTGTACGTATTTCTATTTTCATTTTGTGGTCATTTATTGGTGAAGGCTTATCTGTAATCTGGGTATCTATTAGCACGGAATTCTCTTTAAGAATGTATAGTGATCTGGCTTGTTCAGCTTTTCCTAACAGGTTTATTAATGTTTTTGGGCCAACTGCAATATTTACAGTGCTACTTTTCTCTAGGTAGGGTCCTTGTGTGAGTTTTGAAAGTTGGTACTGGCATGGTGGATTTACTCTTAGGGGTATGTTTACTAAACCACGTTAGGTAACGTTACGTCACGTTAACACGCGTTAGCATTCCTGGCCACGGTAAGACCCGCAGAGGGTGGAGAGAGGGCAGAAAGAAGGGGTCAATGGGTGGGGAGTGGGCTGGGAGAAGCCCCTTCCACACTAACGCAGGGAACTGAAGTGCTGAATCCTATCGCGACTAAAAACCTGGCGTTAGCACACATTTGCAAGAGAGAGAAACCAGTTAAGTGTCAGCAATGTACAGCATAGGCAGGGAGCCCAAGAAAAGTAATAGTAGTGCTCCATTTGCAGCAACACCATAGTGCCCAAGTATGAAAGGCCACTATGGTGATGGTGCAAATGGGGCATAGGGGGCTGCAGGTGGGACATGTAGTGGGGGAAGCTGGGGCACAGGGTGGGCTAGGCAGTCACCTAGGTGGCACATAGGAACATAGAAACCGGACATCAGCAAGACAGCAGCTGACAAAAGCCAAACACAATCCACCTACATCTACCTGGTCCACCCTAGCTAACAGTTGCCAGGACACTGACCTGACATCCCCCCAGCCAACCCTCCCCCAAGTGGAAGGGACATAATATTGGTAGGCGGTGATGGGGTGGATGTGAGGATGCCCATGTATGCCTCCCCACCCCAGACCCCGCTCCCTAGGCGACTGCCTACCCACACAGTGGATGGCCTGGGACTGCGCACTACCAGCACTGACAGCATATGGTCATGTCAGCATGGCAGGGGGGTGTGTCCGTGCTGGAGAGGGCAGTGGCACCTGCCTGCAGTGGACCTGCTCCAAACAACCCATACCCAGCGCACTGGATCAGAACAATGCGCACTGAACTGAGTCCAATCATTGCTGACATCACAAAACAATCATTTACAGCTGGAGTCTTCCCAGATGCACTCAAGAAAACATCCATCCGTCCATTACTAAAAAATCACCAGCTCAACCCGAAGAAAGAGGACTCCTACCGACCAATCTCAAGTATCCCTTTCTTAGCGAAGATACTTGAAAAGACAACCCAAAGACAGATTCAACAGCATATAGATACAACCTCCCCATTGGACCCATGTCAACATGGATTTAGAGAGGCACACGGAGTAGAAACCCTACTAACCTCATTAATAAACACAATCACTAATGGGTTAGACAGTATCAAAAATGCCTTTGCGTTGATCTTTCTTGATATCGCCGCAGCATTCGACTCCGTAGATCACGAACAACTCTTGATGAGACTACACGCAAAGGGCATCCATGACCGTGCCTGGGATTGGTGTAAGTCTTATCTCCAAGGAAGATGGCAGCAAGTTCGGATTGGCAACAAGACATCAGAACCCTTCCAGCAAAAACAGGGAGTACCGCAAGGATCCTCATTATCTGCACTACTATTCAATATCTATATGCAGCCAATCTCCGACATAACACGCGCCTTCGGAGTACCATGCCTCATGTATGCTGATGATGTGCTGTTATTTACACCTATATCAGTCACATGTCCAGATTTCTCAAGACTAATCAAATGCTTTGATGCAATAACGGATTGGCTTCTCAACCAGAACCTACAATAAACTTTAAAAAAACAAAAGTGCTAATTATTACACGAAACAAAGATATTTCTCCACCAGCAACACTAAAAGTCAGAGATGCAGAACTTCCGGTGAAATCCAACATTTGCTATCTAGGGGTGATATTAGACCAACACTTGGACTTTAAAGATCACATCAAACGCACAGTAAAATCCATTTACTTTAAGATCAAAACCCTCTGCCACCTCAGACCAATGATGGAAACTAACGACTTCCGAACGGTTTTCCAAGCCCTAGTGACACCTCACTTTGATTATGCGAATGTAATACTACAAGGCCTCCCAAAAAACACACTCAATCCACTACAGATGGCCATGAATGCAACTGCACGTGTCCTGTGCGGAGCAACCAGGAAGGATCACATTTCACCTATATTAAAAGAACTTTACTGGCTCCCAATAAAATCCAGAATCCTTTATAAGACCCTCCTCATTACCTTCAAGGCATTCAATAAAATATCACCCTCCTCAATTGTCGAGCTGCTTATCCACACCCCCAACAACAGACCCAGAAGAGCTCTTGCAGAAAACACTCTAGTAATACCAAGCAAATCCATAAAATGTAACCAATCAACCATCAACAGAGCATTCGCATACCATGCCCCCAGGTATTGGAACGAACTCCCTTCCAACTTAAGGGCAATCAAAGACCTCATGCAATTTAGAAAGGCCCTTAAGCATCACCTGTTCCTCTTACACTTTACACAGGCAAATGATCCCCCCCCCCCCCGACACCCACCTAGCTAAACCACCTATGATCAAAGCCATACCAGAACTACAATTAGTCCGTAATCCAGGATAATATTACTGCAATTTAACTATCCTCACCAGCAGAATATTAAATGCTGCTACCTGACCCTAATTGTAATACTTGTTCTGATTTAAACTGATATTCTTAAGATAAATCCTCATATGTATATAGTTTCTCAGTCATTCCATGTCATAATCCATTTTGTGTATACTAAATATTATATATACATAGTTTCCCCAGTTGATTCCATGTTATATCCCTGTATGTCCAAGTGTTCAATGTTCAATGTAAACCGCACTGATGAGAAATAGCGCGGTATATAAGAAGTGTTAAATAAATAAATTAATTAAATTAAATGCCCTGTACCAGTACGTGGTGTGCAGTGCAACATAAAAGGTCTGGCTGAGGAAACGTACAGGTAGCTCCAGGGACTACTGTCCATCTGTGGCAATAGTGTGGTGCAGTACACACAGCCAGTATGTCCAGAAGCAGAAGATCACAGGTTCAAGTCCCAGCTGTGGATTCTACAGAGCATGTCCCTGTATTTTACCCAACAATGCAGATAGAACAGCAACATGTGCAAAGCCCAAATCAGTGGTGAACAGGGGTACAAGCACCCACTCACACAGGCTCCACAATCCAAAGCTGCATGGAGAGTCAGGTTGTTGGCCCCAGCACAGAGCGGCAGTTATCACCAGAGTACTACCACTACCTCCTGCACAGTTTATCAATGTCAGCACTGTGATCAGGACCAGTATGGAGGGCAGGGCTGCAATAGGAGTGTGTGTATGTCTATCCATTGTTTTGTGGCTGCCCACACCTCACTGGGCTCACAATGTCCCACTGTTACCAGAGTTAGCCTGAATATGTGCATAATGAGGAGCAAGGTATTATAAGAACATAAGATATGCCATACTGGGTCAGACCAAAGTCCATCAAGCCCAGTATCCTGTTTCCAACAGTGGCCAATCTAGGTCATACATACTGTCATGATGTGGGTATCAATAAAGATGAGAACTTGAAAAGAAACCCTGTTTCTTTTAGGAATCTAGATGTGCAGTTACCTCCAGGCACAGCTAGAGGGAGCAGGAATGACCATACAGGAGTTAATGAGCCTAAGAGGGCCAATGATTTGCACCTGGGAATGACCCCGGAAGTCTTGAAGGAAAGATTCCTTTATAAGCCAGAGCTGAATGCCAGCAAGGCAGAAGAGAAGGCAGAGGAGCAAGAAGAGAAGGCAGAGGAGCAAGCAGAGAAGGAGAGGGAGCAAGCAGAGAAGGACCTGAGAAGGAACAGAGACAGAGGAACATCTTCACAAGGAGGAACAGCTCTATTAAGAGGATCAGCTCCAAGAGAAGGAGTAAGTGAAAGAATCCTATGTGAGCAAGCCCAAAGGAACAGAGTTCACAAGGGTGAAGTTCAGAAGGGCCAGGCTAAGCGTGCTGCTGTTCAAGGGAAGTTTGTTAGAGCCAGCTCTGAAGTTAGAGTGGGTGCCACGCCCTGTTCTCACAGCGTTCCTGACTCAAGAGCAGAGAGACAGAAGCAAAGAACCAGACAGAATGGTTTAGAGAAAAGCTTGCAATCTCTGAGAAATGCTAACCAAGTGTTAACAGGCAAGAAAGGAAAAGCACTTTGTGAAAAGGCTGAGTTCTTACCAAAGGAGAAAAGGGAATCCACGTCAGGTTTTACCAGGCTGCCAGAAAGCAGAGCATTGCCTAAAGCTTGCAGGCAGAGAACCTGTTACAGGAGGAAAGTTTCTGAAAGGGAAAACTCCGCGGATTCAAATGAGCCAGACTCCAGGTATGAAAGATTTATTAATGATATAAAATGCTTGAGTCCTAAAGGCCCTGCTCACTCTGTAAAGAAGGAGAAGCCAGATTGGTTTCATAAAATCCCTAAAGCACTTAGAACACAGTGGTACTGGAGACAAGACCCTAGAGACATTGCACACAGACCTGTGTCAGACAGGGACAGTGATTATTCCCCTGATGAAGAATCCATGGAGATAGAATGCATAAATATTGTTCCCATGTCTCAACCTGAACAGATGGAACGTGAGTTGTGCATAGCCTCGTGCCAGGAGTCTGTAGCCACCGTGTAACCTAGAAGAAGTTTGTAGAATTCCTATGCTATTGGAATGAGCTGAATTCATTTAATCAAGCCTTGCATTAATTGTGAAGTTTAACAATTAAGCTTATGATTTGAATGCTGGTACCTTTTGAAACAAAGGACTTTCTGTTGATTCTAAATGTCTTATTTTGAACCCTTGCACTGATGGGGAATAAAAGCCTTAATTTCTCTACACTTGGTTTCGTTAATGAGTGCTCTTAGGAAGCTGGAATAAGTAAGAATATCTTTACTACGTCAGATGAACCTACATTCCCTTTGGCTACCTAAAATAATCTTTGCTGTGGAGCAGCCCCATATTTCTAATGACGTAGACGGGGCTCCCCACGACAATACCTAGCAGTTTCCCCAAAAGACACATGTTCCACAATGCTTGTACTGGGTCAAACATTGATATCCTGGGTCCTTTCTGAATAATGGTTTATGGACCTTTCCTCCAGGAACTTGTCCAAACCTTTTTTAAACCCAGCTACACTAACAGCCTTTACCACATCCTCCGGTAACAAATTCCAGAGTTTGATTACACGTTGAGTGAAAAAATATTTTCTTTTATTAGTCTTAAATAGTTTACCCTGTAGCTTCATTGCATGTCCCTTAGTCTTTCTATATTCTGATAAATTAAACATTCGATCTACGTTTACCCGTTCAACTCCGTTCATTAATTTATAGACTTCTATCATATCTCCCCTCAGCCGTCTCTTTTCCAGGTTAAAGAGCCCTAACCTTCTTAGCCTTTCTTTATAGGAGTATGCTTCCATCCCCTTTACCATTTTTGTGGCTCCTCTCTGAACCTTTTCTAATATCGCTATATCCTTTTTAAAATACGGCGACCAGAATTGCACACAATATTCAAGGTGCAGTCTCACCATGGAACGATATACAGGCATTATAATATCTTTTGTTTTATTTTCCATTCCTTCCCTTATGATACCTAGCATTCTATTTACTCTCTTGGCCGCCGCTGCACACTGGGCCGAGGGTTTTAACATGTTATCCAAATGACGCCTAAATCTTTTTCCTGGGTGGTGGTTCCTAATGTGGAACCTTGCATCGTGTAACCATAGTTTGGGTTGTTCTTCCCTAGTTGCATAACTTTGCACTTGTCCACATTAAATTTCATCTGCCATTTTGATGTCCAGTCTTCCAATTTATCAAGATCCTCTTGCAATTTTCCACAATCCTCTTGGGTTTTAACAACTTTAAATAGTTTTGTGTCATCTGCAAATTTGATAACCTCACTCGTTATTCCACTTTCCAGGTCATTTATGAATATGTCAAAAAGCAGCGGACCCAGCACAGATCCCTGGGGTACACCACTATTCACCTTTCTCCATTGGGAAAATTGGCCATTTAGCCCTACCCTCTGCTTTCTATCTTTTAACCAGTTCCTGATCCACAGTAGTACACTGCCTCCTATCCCATGACTCTTTAGTTTTGCCAAAACTCTCTGATGAGGGACCTTCTCAAAGGCTTTCTGAAAGTCCAGATACACTATATCAACCAACTCACCTTTGCCCACCTGTTTATTCACACCTTCAAAAAACATAACAGATTAGTAAGCCAAGATCTTCCTTGTCTAAAGCCATGTTGGCTGTCTCCCATTAGGCCATGACTATCTACATGCTGAGTAATGTTATTCTTTATGATGGTTTCTACCATTTTTCCCGGTACTGACGTCAGGCTCACCGGTCTCTAGTTTCCCGGATCACCCCTGGAACCCTTTTAAAAATTGGTGTTACGTTGGCGATCCTCCAATCTTCAGGTATCAGAGATGATTTTAATGATAGTTCACAGATTACTAATAGCAGGTCTGCAATCTCACATTGTGGGTATGGCCCGGACAGGGCGGATTGGCCAGGATGCATCTTCATAGGGTGTAGGCCAATGGCTGGCACACTGTAGTGCCCGACCACCTCCTGCATGGACAGGGTGGTCACAGCATGTCATGCTGGGAGGACACTCTCACTCTGACCGAGCAGTGACCATGGCATGTCTAGGTTCTCACATAGCGCTTTACACTATCTGCTTTCAGTAATACCTGTGTGTTCCTAGTGCTGGGACTTTATCACTGAGATACTTGCTTGGTGTACATATTTCTTTTGTGAGTATGCACTATGGACTGGCTAGTAGACTGTCTGCAGTTAGTCTGTGCATGGTTGGAATACCTTGTAGGGTACTGCAGGTGCAGTCTGACTTTGCCGTCTGCTAGTGACTGACAGAGTGTGGTGTGAGGCAGTTGAGGTTTTCCAGACCCAACCCCAGCATTTCTGCTGTTCTGCCCCAGTCACAGGTATGGCTCTGGCCCACCAACCCTGAAAGGCTGTCTCATAACAGCAGGATGGAGTTTCCTTCACAAGGGCTCAGGCACCTGTCCCGTACCTCCAAAAAGGGTCATTGTGGACCCTTTGGGGTATATAGTGTATACCACTTTGACCTGTAGAGGCACTGCTACACAAATCTCATGCAAGTCTAGAAACCCCTCTGCCCTGATAATGGGTGCCCATGTCAGACAGACCCTAACACTGGGTACGCACTAATCTGAGTGGTGTCTGTTCCCAAAGGGCCACATGTGACTACGGAACACAGATGGACACCAAATTACCTTCGGATGCACTGCAAGGAACACCTGTCACACACTGGTAGTGATAGGAACATACAGCAAGACCTATCTTTAGCACCACATGTACTGCGGACTTAGTGCTCGGCACCCATCCCATCCCTCAGGGTGAACACAGAACCTGCACAATGGCATGGTCTGTAGCTACTCTGTGCCAGTATCACACACTGTCAGTTCGTCTTTCCAAGCTGAGGTACCGGAGAGGTGCAGACCCCATTTGGTGATCAGCTGCAGACAGCTATTCAGCATGTGTATTGCATCATGGGTATTGGTGGGATTACCCTATCCTGGCACTCAGAGCAGACAGTTTGTGCGGTGACCTGCAGTCCTTCTTTATCCAGCTATTGCTGTGAGCTACACCATGGAGGTATAGCCTACTGGTTAGTACAATGCTGTTCTCAGCAGTGTTCTTGGGTTCAATTCCTCATTGTTTCCTACTTTCATGCCTGTCCTACTCAAATAGTTTGCATGCCTGTAACAGTCATATTTTTGCAGAGCTGTGCTGCTAGCCCATAATACCCTTGCCACAGTTGCCAACATTCCTTCGGTCCGTCTATCTGCGTCTGTCAGCTGTGTAGAGTCCTGTCTGCCTGTGCAGGCTGCCACCCCATGTCCTGCACTGCTACCCTTTCCTGCATTGCGCCTCTTCGTGCTTGCCTCACCTGTGCCTGATCTGCATGGAACCACCACTCCTCTGTCAACCCATCAATGTAACTATCCTGCCACCTCCGCCTTCACTGGGGGACACGTATTCCCATCGTCTGCCACCCACTTTCTTTCCAGTACTTTACATTGCCAACACCCTGTGCTGTGGTACAGTTGTCCCACCATATTTGTCAACAGTACTGGCAGCCACATGGGATGCCCGCAGATATGGCAGGTCCATCAGCTCCCAGCTCTCCCTCCTTTACTCACCTGTTCATTGCCTTTCCTCGGTGCTCTATCTAATGTTTGGGCTACATCTGTCTCTATGCCTCACAGGCCATGCATGTCATCCTGAAGCACCTTGCAGCCCTTAGGGCACACTGACCTAGGGCAGTGTAACCTTGTTAGGCCACCTTAACCTATGGTTCCGTAACCCAGGATGCCTTCTAAGGTGCCTTGACCAGGGGTGCCTAATACGGCGCTTAGCCTAGGGAGCCCTATAGGGCACCTTACAAAGCGCCTTATGAGGCACCTTACAAGGCACCTTATAAGATGCGCTATAAGGCACCTTATAGGGCACCTAACAAGGCACCATATAAGACACCTAACAAGGCACCTTATAAGGCACCTTACTTATAAGGCACCTAAAAAGGCACCTTATAAAGCACCTTACTTATAAGGCACCTTATCAGGCACCTTACTTACAAGGCACCTTATAAGGCACCTTACAGGGCACCTTACAAGACGACTTATAAGGCACCTTATAAGGCACCTAACAAGGCACCTTACTTATAAGGCACATTACAAGGCACCTTATAAGGCACCTAACAATGCACCTTACAAGGCATCTAACAAGGCACCTTATAAGGCACCTTACTTACAAAGCACATTACAAGGCGCTTGATAAGGCACCTTATAAGGCACCTTATAGGGCACCTAACAAGGCACCTTACAAGGCACCTTATAAGGCACCTTACTTATAAGGCACTGTACAGGGCACCTTACAAGGTGTCTTATAAGGTACCTTATGAGGCACCTTATAGGGCACCTAACAAGGCACCTTATAAGGCACCTAACAAGGCACCTTATAAGGCACCTTACTTATAGGGCACCTTACAAGGTGCCTAACAAGGCGCTGATAAGGCACCTTACTTACAGGGCACTTACAAGGTGCCTTATAAGGCGCATTACAAGGCGCCTTGTAATGTGCCTTGTAATACGCGTTAGTCTAAAGCGCCTTGTAACGCATGTTAGCTGATATGGCTTGCGGTAATGACGCACCACCCATACCTTTATATGGGCATCTGTACCATTACCTCGGAACCTAACGTGGGTAACATTACCAGGGTTTAGTAAACATACCCCTTAGTCTCAAATGACTTTTTTGTATTAATTTTAGGGCCAGCACAATCATCATGCAGCCTAGGTGATCACTTCTGAGGATCAACAGAGAGTAAGGCATTCAAATCTAAACAATAAATTCTGACAGTCGGGGGGGGGAGGGGTGGAAATGGGTTAAAATTTGCTTAGGGTGCAAACACTTTGAATCAACTCTGGGATTGGCCCTGATTAATTCATAATGACCCTCATTCTAGAACACGGGTTGCCTAGAGCCTATTCCCCCACCGGCTCTCCCCATACGTCCTGTGCCTTAGGACGGGGAGAGCTGGCGGGGGGGGGGGGACCAGAGGGGACAGAGCAGGGGCAGGCTGCCCGACAGCAAGTACAGGGCCGATTCAGGTCATGGCCGTGTACGTGCTGCCGGGCCTGCTAGGATGTGCTGCTTATACCACCTCAGAGGTGGTATAAGCAGCAGTTTTTGCCTGATCGGTCCTGGAGAACCACCACAGGAGCCAGGGCTGGGTGCAGTGGGGGGTCCCCGCTGCCCAAGCCAGGCTGTGGGAGGCCAGCTGTGGTTCAGGCAGTGGGGATTTGGGGTCCAAGAACATGGTAGTCTGGGGCACCTGCAGAGAGAACGTCCCCGCAGACAGGAGGGGCACGTCAGGACATTTCAGGCAGAATTGCTTGGCCAAAGAAGTTTTGGTTGCAAAGATAAGGAAGAAGGAGCTCCAGAGGGATGGCTTCAGTGCCAGTGCATGCTTTTTGGGCAAGGAAACAACATCCCCTAGGCCAAGGGCTAGTCAAGGCACATTTAGCCACTATGAGAAGGATCCCAAGGTAAGGGAGCTACGCTGCCATTGATTTTGGAAGCTAGAGCACACGAAAAGAAATTGTAGCTATAAATAAGCCCTGACTGTGTGCTCTACTCCTGACTGGATGTACCAACTTAAAATCTTCCCTCGGTTCTTGGCTCCAATACTCTAAATTCAGTGCAAATCAGAAAACACACACACACACAAACACAGAATTATACCATAACAGTGTCTGCTTAAGACCTTAAATGAAAGATTCACAGGCCTGCAAACTTGAGCAGTTTCCAGTAATCCCTTCCCCAGCTAGGCCGTAGCACTTCTTTTATTAGGAAAAAACTGCTACATTGTACACTTTCATCTTATCACTCTACGTCATGCCTTAGCTTCACTACTTTTGTTTATCTACAGGATGGCCCAAAAAAAGTGAGAACATCTCGTAAATTAAAAGCTTAAATAGTTTACTTATTTACCTTTTTTAGCTATATAATGTCTTTATTTCGACAATTTCTGGTCGCCATCTTTTTTTTTTTAATTTGTCAATCGTTTACATCTGTCTTTTTGAATTTATAAATAACTTAAATGTTACGAGATGTTCTCACTTTTTTTGGTCCACCAAGAAACAACAGCAGGCTTCCATGAAAGCAGTAGGAAAAAAACAGTCCAGAGCTGTGGCAGTGAAGGAGCAAGGAAAGCTTTATTAATCCTTATTAAAGGAGAAATAGCCAAATGAACCGACACAGGCTGTGTTTTGTATATGACTTCTTCAGGGGTATTATGACTAACTACAATCATAAATCAACACATTAATATGTATAAATACCATAAAAACATAAAGAATGAAGCAGGAGATAACCAGAAACATAATTGAATACATAAAGATAAAAAACGACTAATTGTAAAATTAACACACTTGGATCAACTATCAAAAACTAAAAATTAAAAAATAATTAAATGAATAAATAAATATTTCTAAACTAGGGGGATTACATATGTGTGCTTGAAAGACGTCCTATAAAAAGATCCTATCAAAAATATATTTTTGGTTACATGGTTCAGCTCCTGCCCAGATCGGGTCAGTGGGAGCTCACACACACACACACTCCTGCCCAGATCGGGGCAGTGGGAGACCACACACACATTCACTCCTGCCCAATCGGTGGCAGTGGGAGGCAAGCCCACAAGCACTCCTGCCCAATCGGAGGCAGTGGGAGGCACACACACACGCTCCAGCACCGCTTAAAAGCGGCGTCCCTACCCCGAGGGAGCCGCTTCTGAGTCCAGCAGAGGTCCCTGGTTCAGCTCCTGCCCAGATCGGGGCAGTGGGAGCTCACACACACACACTCCTGCCCAGATCGGGGCAGTGGGAGACCACACACACATTCACTCCTGCCCAATTGGTGGCAGTGGGAGGCAAGCCCACAAGCACTCCTGCCCAATCGGAGGCAGTGGGAGGCACACACACACACACGCTCCAGCACCGCTTAAAAGCGGCATCCCTACAGGGCGCGCCCGCGCCTGGTGGGCCTGCGCCTGAGGGCCTCGCCAGAGGGCCCTTTGGCGTCGGCCCTTAGGCGGTTGGCCATTAGGCCCTGGAGACAGCTTCGCCACCCGACCGCAAGAGAGAGATAACAGCTGGCCTTCCCCTAAGGCAATCCAGAAGAAACAGGTCCCAAAAAAACCACAGACCCTTCATCTCTCTCCTAAAGTACCAATCTTGACACCGAAACCGCAAGCCTCCACAACCGCACACGGCTCGAGCTCCCCTGCCTGGGTTGAGCTCGCCAACTCGACCAGGCACTGAATGACGACAACAACTAAACTATTCAGGTAAACACAATACTGCAACTTCCTCCTACAGACTGTATGACATTTCTGACTTTATTGGACTTTTAAGAAACTTCCCCACAAGTTTCACAATCTGCCTGCAACTTCAATACACTGTACTATATCAAACCAGTATACTGAAGGAATGTTTACTGTAGGAATGAAATCCGATCACTCCCATACCACCTGATTTTGTCATTAATTAGATGCAATAACCATACGGATTAATCCCTCTCTGTAATACCTGCAATTCTCTGTAATACCTGTAATACTTGTAATACCTTTCTGTAATTCTCTGTAATACCTGCAATACCTCTCTGTAATACCTGCAATTCCAAACCACTTATTGCTCATCTCTCACATGGTATCAGAAGTTTTTCCCGTTATACTTATATTTTATATACTGATTGAGACATCACATGTGCGACAACTAACAAATGACCGTAAACTACAAGTAAATAACCTCTGCCACCTTCGCACAGAATTTCTCCTCCAAGGATTTCCATAACAAACTCTGCACCACACCCAACCACACAAACCATGGCACCCATCACCTATATGGTAATTCTCTGCCTCTACGTATCCCTAGCTGCATACGCATACTTACCACACTTGACGCAACACCAGGCAATAGGATGGCATCCTTTCCTTATCCATGGCCAAATACTGTTACCCCTACTAACTCCGCTAGGGCCAACATACATAGCCCATGATGAAACCCTACTCAACCCAGGCCTGAACACTGCGTTAAAGGTCACTGAAAAACCCCATAAAAGACGTAGCTCCAAAACAAAACATAATAAACATAGGAAACCGACAGCCACAAAGACCAGAAACAAGCAACAGCAACCACACCAATTATCACAAACCCCCATCACAATCTGTCTCATCAACGCCAGATCCATTAGAAATAAAACCCACATCATACACGATATCATTACAGACAACAAACCCGATATCCTCTGTGTCACCGAGACTTGGATCACTGACACTGACCCAGCAATACTAAACCAATTACCCCATCCCAACTACACAGTATTTAACTGCCCCCGTCACAACAGGAGAGGAGGAGGAGTACTTGTCATTGCCAAAACCTCCCTCATGTTCTCAAGCCCCTCCCTAACTGAATCCAAAGGCATTGATATACTCAAGATCGAAAACAAAACATCAATACTTTGCTTAATCTACAGACCCCCCTCAGCCCATCATGAAACCCTGGCCACCGCACTAGAAAATATCTCAACCTCTGCAACCAAAAAACTGCGCATCATTCTGGGTGACCTAAATCTCCCATCGATTCCCCCTGTACAGGCAGACGCATTCTTTGAAGCCATGCATCAGCTCGGCTACACACAAATCATACAAGAACCCACACATAACAAAGGTAACACCCTTGATATGGTGTTCTTATCACACAACATCCAAAATGACACCAAACCTCGAGTAACCCCAGTCCCATGGTCCGACCATTTCCTAGTCGAAATTGAAATCCACCTACCTCCACAAAAGGTAAAGCCTCAAGCCGACCCAAAAACACATCAACAGAGGAAATTCCAAAAATTCAATAGCGAAGCTTTGGTAACTTCTATATCTACACATTTTGAGTACACCACCACAGACCTAGACAAGCTGGTAGACCAATGGAACTCAGGGATCGAAGCAGCTGCAAGTCCAACATGGAAGAACACAAACGCTGTAACAAAGACAGGAACCGAACCATGGTACTCTCCCACGCTATCTAAAATGAAGAGAGAACTACGCAAACTCGAAAGGAAATGGAGGAAAAAGCAAACCGAAGAATGCAAGCAACTATACCTAACACTCCTCGCAAGATACAAGAATGAGGTAAACCTCGCTAAAAAGACACACCACACTAATCTACTCAACAAAGCGCTCAACAGACCCAGAGAACTTTTTGAACTCGTAAAATCTCTGACCAAATCTTCACAAAACTCCATCTCTGCAGATGATATAAAGGCCCAGACGCTTGCCGACCACTATGCCAAAAAGCTAAATCCGAAACTTCCCACAAGCATGACCAAAGGCATGCCACTAGCTCTCACCACTCGAGAAACCACAACTGCCCCTCAAGCAGACCCAGAAACAGAATGGAACACCTTCCAGCAATTAGGTGAGCAACAAATCTTAAACATCTTAACCAACTTAAACACCACTACCTCCCCCCTCGACCCATGCCCAGCCGCTTGGATGAAAGCAACCAAGAAAGACAATGCAAAACCCATCGCGCACATTGTCAATCAATCTCTGAAACAAGGAATCATGCCGTCTCATCTCAAGAAATCAATTATTAGACCCATATTAAAAAACAAGTCGCTCAACAAAAGTGACCCTGCATCATATCGCCCAATCTCAAGCATAGCTTTCCTAGCAAAGATGATTGAAAAAGCGGTCCAGCACCAACTCCAGGACCACATGGACGAGATAAAAGCCCTAGATGAACATCAATACGGATTCCGTCAGAATCACGGAGTGGAAACACTACTACTGGCACTCCTTGACAATCTACTTAGGGGCCTCGAGAACAAAAACTCCATGTTCATACTCATATTCATCGATATCTCAGCGGCATTCGATACAGTACATCACACCACCCTTTTGGACCGCCTGGCCTCGCTAGGTATAACAGGGACCCCCCTGAAATGGTTCACATCATACATATCCAATAGGATGCAACAAGTGCAATTCAACAACGACAGAGCTGATGCTTTCCCCCAAACCCAAGGGATCTCTCAAGGGTCTGCCCTCTCATCCCTACTGTTCAATTTGTATATAAAGCCGGTATGCAGTATTTTCCAGAAATACAACATAAATTACCACATATATGCCGACGATGTGATGTTATACACACAGCTCGACATAACACAGCCTAACTTCAGTCCACTAGAAGAATGCCTTGATATGCTCCAATCATGGCTTCAGCAAAACAACATGTCAATAAATCACAAAAAAACAGAGGTCATGTTCATGTCCAAGAAAGCCAATTTCATCCCGCCCACCACAGTCACACTAAACAAAAACATATACGATACAAAGCCTGTAATAAAGTATCTAGGAGTCCTACTTGACAGCAACCTCAAGATGGACAAACACCTCAGAACAGTTAACCGAGCCATCTTTTACAAACTCAAAATCCTTCAACCACTCCGCAATATCCTCGAGAAATCCGACTTTAGGTCTGTTGCTCAAGCACTAATCATTCCCCACCTGGATTACAGCAATGCCATTCTACAAGGGCTTCCAAAGAGCACACTAAGCATCCTGCAAATGGCTCAGAACGTGGCTGCAAGAGTCATCATGGAAAAGAAAGTCACCGACCACATAACCCCAGTTCTAATGGATCTGCACTGGCTCCCAGTGGCCGCCCGCATCATCTACAAACTACTCATCACAACATTTAAACTCATCAATGGCATCGCACCATCCTACCTCAATAACCTAATCACTATTCAACCTAGCAACAGGAGCAGGAGAACTATGAATCTCAACACCCTATGTATCCCGACCAGCATAAGATCTGTCAAGGCCGAAACAAGCAATAGGGCGTTCACATACTCAGCGCCAATCCAATGGAACCAACTACCGCATGAATTAAGGCTCACAAACAACCTGAACGAATTTAGACGAAAACTGAAAACCTATCTGTTTCAAACCCACTACAACTTGATCTAACTGCGATACCCCACCTCAACCAGATCTCCTCTGCCGCACTCGGCAGCATATAATCTAATAGTATATAGTCATGTATAACTTGTACACCTTGGCAACTAATTCCGTACAAATTGTATATAACCATGTATAGTCTGTACACCTTGGCAACTAATTCTGTACAAATTGTATATATGGGGCCCTCCCCCAATCTACTGAAATCAAATGTATACCTTGATCTGTGTGCTTTAATCAAATATGTATCGTATCCAAATGCTTGTCCCGTGTTACGTAATCATTGACTAATCAAAATGTAAAACTGAAATCTCAATGTACCGTACAATACATTATGATTCTGTAAAGTAAACCGCTGCTGATCGTAGGAAGCAGCGGTATACAAGTGTTTACTAAATAAATAAATAAATAAATAAATCAAAGAAGGAACTCCACAAATAGAATAGACAAAGTATGCCACTTGATTAGAATATGTAAAGTAAAATACCTTGCATTGTATGTGTGACTATTCGAT
Source organism: Ichthyophis bannanicus (assembly GCA_033557465.1). Lineage (NCBI taxonomy): Eukaryota > Metazoa > Chordata > Amphibia > Gymnophiona > Ichthyophiidae > Ichthyophis > Ichthyophis bannanicus. The sequence goes on along the minus strand of CM066031.1, from coordinate 923,929,394 downwards.
ACCGCCACAGTGTTATAAAGCCACAATAATGCCTTTAAAATTGCCTTCAGGCTTCACTATAAAATCCAAAATATGCCAAAAAAATATTTTTAGTTATACACAAATGTTCCACAATCCAAGGCTATAGATATCATTGAACAATGTCTCTTGACTAGACAGGATCACAAGCGCATCCCCACGGCATTTCTTTTATCTTTGGCCAAAATAGCATTATGTAAGAACTTTTTTTGTTTTAGAGATTTGTTTTTTCAACAAATCAAGGGTCATCCATGGCCCCTGATATCGCTAATTTATATATGTTTCAGTTCGAGGAGAATTTTTTGAAAGATCATTTGTTTAAATACCAGGTCAGCCTATGGATCCATTACATAGATGATATTTTGATACTTTGGAATGGGTCAATGGATCTACTTTCTGAATTCAATATATGGATTAATGAACTAGATGACAATTTACGGTTTCAGATCACTTATGATCCAGTGCAGATCCCTTATTTGGACCTCATGATCAAAAATGAAGGAGATAAAATTACTACAACTTTATATAGAAAACCCACTGACAAAAATCAGTTGCTACAATATACCAGTTTTCATAATCCAGCATTAAAAAAGAATTTACCAGTGGGACAATTCCTCAGAGTTAAAAGGGTATCCACGTCTGTGGAGGATTTTGAATATCAGGCCCAGCACATGAATGAAAGATTCAGGGTACGACAATACCCTAGCAGGTACATTGAAAAAGCATATATAAGAGCCCGTGATACATCTCGAGATGTATTGTTAAAACCACAGAAAAATAAGGAACAATCAAATATGGTGTGCCCTCTTCTATATTCGTTACAGTCTCACAATATTATAAAAATACCTAAAAATGAATGGCATTTTATACAGGCCATTCCTGGTTTTCAAGACATGTCTCTTATAATAGCCCACAGACATAATGTGAACCTTCGTGATTTGTTAGTCCCCTCAGCACTCACGGAACGAAAACTATTATCCAAGTATAAGGGACAATTTCAATGTGAACATTGTTCAGTTTGTCTATACGCATTGCCAGTGTTCAACATTTTTACTCATCCCAATACTCAAACAAATTTTTCCATTGATGATTTTTTGAATTGTGAAACATCTCTTCTCATGTCATTTATGTCATCCAGTGTCCTTGCAATAAATTGTACGTCGGTAAGATGATTCGCAGCGTACGTGCACGAATAGTAGAACATAAAAGTTGCATAAAAAGAAAGTTAGTAGATAAACCACTGGTCGCACATTGGCTGGAGATGGGACACAAGCTAGTGGATTTAAAATGTTTTGTCATTAAAAAAGTTAAACTTAATTGGAGAGGTGGAGACATTAATAAAACTATTTTACGATTGGAACAGCGATATATTTTTTGGCTCAATACAATAACACCACATGGCTTAAATTTGGACAAAGATTTTTCGGTATTTTTGTAATTAATTTTGTTTCCTTCCCCCTTTTTTTTGGTCTTTACAGTATGTTTTTTGTCTTTACACAACAGTCTGATCTGGACATTGGTTTTGGTTATATGTTAATGTCCTTTGTTCTTGGTTTCATTCTTTTATGGTTCAGTATATATAGGGATATTTTTAGGTTTATTTGGTAATGTTTCAAATGTAGGTTTTAATGCGGTTTATTAATTATTTAATATTTATTAAGCTAATTTATTTATTTATTTAGACAGATTTGTATGCCACCTTATCTTTCAATCAAGGTGGTCACGTCATGTCACATCACACTTGGAGGGTTACATTTAACAGTTGGGTGCGTGTAAACATTTAGACAGTACAGTTACATAACAGCATTTAGACAGTACAATTAAAGGTAACATATAACATGAGGGTATTTAGTAATGTGGTATTATAAACTTGTGTGTGTGAATAGGATGGGTGCGTGCTTAGTTGGCAGCGTAAGTGGTATTTTGGTTTGGGTATGGAATGTTGCCTGGATGCTCATATGTTTCTATAAATAGAAATGTTTTGAGGTCTTTGCGGAAGTCTGTGAGGTCATCTAATGCTCTCAGGCTCGTTGGGAGGGAGATCCATAGTGTGGATGCCAGTAGTGATGGTGCTCTTTTTGAAGTTGTTTGTTTGGTTGCAGGTGTACCAATCATGTTGTCGTTATTGGTTCTTCTTGGTCTATCGCTGATATCCCTTGTTATGACATTTTAGAGTGCGTCTGCTGAGAGAAGGTGAATGACTTTGAAGATGATCATGATTGTTTTGTATTTAGCTCTTGTCACCATTGGGAACCAGTGCAGTTGCTGTAGGATGGGAGTGATGTGCTCGGTCCTTGGTGTGTCTGTGATGATGCGTGATGTGGTGTTTTGTACCATCTGTAGTGGGTGGAGTGTCTGCTGAGGTAGGCCTTGATAAAGTGAGTTTCCGTAATCAAGCAGCGGTGTAATGAGTGCTTGGCACACTGTGCGGAAGTGGTCCTGACGGAGCATTGGTTTGATTAGTCTGACTATTTTCAATCGTTGATAGGCCTTGTTTGCTGTTTTGGTGATGTGAGATTTCAGGTTTAGAACTCTGTCTAATGTGATGCCCAGATACTTAACTTCTTCTTTGACTACTATGTGTTTGTCCAGGATGCTGATAGTTTGTGGAGGTATGAAGGTGGGGTTCCTGGTGACGAACATTGCCTCAGTTTTATTGTAGTTGACCGTTAAGTTGTTGGCTGTGAGCCAGTCATTCATGTCTTCGAGGCATTTGGTTATTGTTGTGGTGTTTAGTGCTAGTAGGTTGATTGGAGCATTCACCATAATATCGTCAGCATAAATGTGATAGTGAAGTTTGTGGTGCTTGATGATGTTGCATATGTGCTGAATGTAGATGTTAAAGAGCATTGATGATAGGGCTGAGCCTTGAGGTATTCCCTGTGTGATGGGGAATTGTAGTGCTTTCTTTTGGTCGCATTTGACTTGTTGCGTTCGCCCTTCCAAGTATGATGTAAACTATTTCAGGGTATTCTTGCATAGTCCTATCTGTTGTAAGCGTTGCAATAGCTTGGTGTGGGACACAGTGTCGAAGGCCACCGAGATGTCCATGAACACTTGCAGGAAGCCATTTTTTATGTCGTCCATGCCTCTTAGGAGATTGTCAAAGAGGGAGGTTAGTAGTGTTTCCACGCTGTGTTGGAGCTTAAATCCATGCTGATGTATGTCCAGTGGGGCATTTATATCAATATGGTCCAGAAGTTGCCTTTGCACTGCCTTTTCCACGATTTTCGAAAGGAATGGCAGGCTGGAGATGGGATGGTTTGATTTTGGTTCAGAGGGGCTCAGATTGCTACTTTTAAGTATTGGTCGTATCATTGCGTGCTTTAAGGGTTGCGGCATATATCCTTGTTGGAGTGAATCTTTGATGATTTTTTGAATGTGATGAGAGAGCTGGCTTTTTGTAGCTTTGAGCCACGTCACTGGGCATGGGTCTGATGGTGAAGTTGTTGTGTTTAGTCCAGATGTAATGTCTTCTACTTGCTGCTTTGTTGGTATGTAGAAGCTCTCCCATGTTTGATGTTGTTTTTTTATCGTGTGATCATTTGGTTGTTGTGCACGTTTGGTTGGTGTTTTTTGACTTCATGTAGTCTGCATATTTTTGTGGGTCAAGATGGTGGGCGCTTTGTTGCGTGTCATCCTTGGTGAGCTTTTGGACAATGCTAAAGAGTTCTCTTGGTCTTTTAGTAGCTTTCATGATTAGGTTGGTATGGTGTTGCTGTCTATGGTCATTTATTAGATGGTTATATTCCCATTGTTTGTCTCGGTATTGAGTTAGGAGGTTGTGTGATTTGTTCCGTCTCCATTTTCTTTCCAGTCTTCTGAGTGTGCGTTTTGCGACTCTGATTTCATGTGAGTACCATGGGGCACTGGATCTCTTGCATGTTTGTGGTTCTTTGGTAGCTGGGGCAGATGCTGCGTTGGATATTATTGTGTTCTATTCTTCTATGTTTAGATCTAGGGTGTCGTGTTCCTGTTGAAGTTGTGGAGTGATTTTGTTTATGAATGAGTCTCTGTTAAATGTTTTGAACCGTCTAGTTATTCTTTCATCTTTTTTGCATTGGGCAGGGTTATTCAGGGTCATGGTGAATTCAATCACATGGTGGTCTAACCAGGGGACTGGCATGATTGTTGGTTTTGTGGTCTTGTTCTGTTCCACTAATTGCATTGGCATGAAGACCATGTCCGGCGTTGTACCATGCTGGTGCGTTGGGGTGTTAATTGTCTGGCAGTATTTTAATGACTCCATGGCTTTTAAGAACATTGCGGTTTCTCTGGTGGGTGCAGATGTTAGGTTGTAATCTCCTAGTGCAATGAGAGGTTTGTGCCTTCTATTATGTGTGCATATCATTTCGATTACTGTGGATAGGTGTTCAGTTGTGGTTCCAGGTGGTCTGTATGTGAGGGAGATGCTTAGGTGCTTGTTGGCTATAGTGAGTGTGTTAGATTCAATTGTGTTAGTGGTAGCGATTGTTTTGAATCTGTATTCTTTTCTGGTAAGTATTAATACTCCTCCTCCTCTTCTTTGTGTTCTGATGCAGTTAAATGCCGAGTATCCTGTTGGGGTTACTTGGTTTAGTATGACCTGGTCTGAGTCGTATAGCCAGGTCTCTGTGATGCATATTATATCAAGCTTCTTGTCGTGGATTAGGTCAAGGATAGTATTTGGTTTGTTCCTGATAGATCTGGCATTTAGAAGAGCACACCTGGTGTTTGTTGTTATGATTGGGTTTGTATGTTCGTTATTTGTGTGGTGTGTGGGTGTATTATGTGTGGCATTGTATGGTTTGTGGGCTGTATGCTTTTGTTGTTGGCGTTCTTTGGATAGGTGTCATGCTGGTGTGCATCTGGGTTGGGTGGTATGTAGGTTGAACAAGGGGATTTGCTCGTTCAGTCTGATGCTGTGTGTGCATGGTGCGAACATATGTAGGAGTGTGAGGTAGACCATGAGGTAGTGGGTGGTGGCGTGCATTTTATGATTTGTATTTTACTGACCTGGGATTGGGCTTGTGGTTTACTGACCTGTGTTCAACTTGAGTTGGGTCATATAGGTGTAATTCTGTGGGTCCTATATGTGTAGTTCTGCAATGGTAGTGGTGTCTTTATTCCATGTGTTGTGTTACTTGTGGTTGGTTAGTAGTCTAGCTATGAGGTAGTAGTGGGGTTACTAGAGTTGTTAGGCTATGCCGCGTGGATTGTTTTACAGTGCAAACAGTGCAAACAAAGGGTAGTATAATCTATGCAATTAATCTACAAACAATGGATTGTCCAGGCAAGGTAGCAGAATTAATCTACAAGCAATGGACTATCCAGGCAAGATAGCAGAATTAAGCTACAAGCAATGGATTGTCCAGGCAGGGTAGCAGGATTAACTTACAGTCGAAGGATTGTCCAGGCAAAGTAGCATGATTCGCGCTGGGGCAGAAAGATCCGAAGTGCGTGGAGGAGGGCCCGGGACACGGATCTTTGGCCGCTACTTGGTCTGCACCTAAGGGCCATGCCAAAGGGCCCTCTGGCGAGGCCCTCAGGCGCTGGCCTGCCAGGCACGTGCACACCCGATGGCATTTGCTCTAAACAGCCGCCGCCAGCCAGAAGCTGCAGCTCTCCTGCTGCACACCCATCGCGTTCGGGGGGAGCTTGCTGGTGAGGTGGGTGGTCTTCACGACTGATGGCACTTGCTCTAAACAGCCGCCACAGGCTGGAAGCTGCAGCTGTCCTGCTCCACCCTGATCGCATTCGGGGGAGCTTGCTGGTGAGGCGGGTGGTCTTCGTGCCCAATGGCGCTTGCTCTAAACAGCCGCCGCCGGCCGGAAGCCGCATCTCTCCAGCTCCACCCCGATCGCGTTCAGGGAGCTTGCTGGTGAGGCGGGTGGTCTTTGCGCCCAATGGCGCTTGCTCCAATCAACCTACTGGCACTAAACACCACAACAATAACCAAATGCCTCGAAGACATGAATGACTGGCTCAAAGCCAACAACTACGATAAAACTGGGCCAATGTTCATCACTAGGAACCCCACCTTCATACCTCCACAAACTATCAGCATTCTAGACAAACACATAGAAACACATAGTAGTCAAAGAAGAAGTTAAGTATCTGGGCATCACACTAGACAGAGCTCTAAACCTGAAATCTCACATCACCATTTATGTCATTTATGTCATTTTATGATGCAAAGTTTTTTTATAACATAACTGTATGGTTAGACACACTGGTCACGTTTTTTATGTACCATTCTAGTATACTGGTCACATTTTATATGTAGCATTCTGATATTCATTTAACATTTATTTATTTATCTTTTTATTTATTTTTTTACATTTGCTATGGTGCTTGTAAGGTGGGATATAAACATTGGATCATTTGATATACGTTTTTATACTGTATGGTTTTTATGGATATGACTGTATGGTTAGATTCACTGGTCATAGTTTACAAGAATTATCTTTATTTTTATTTATTTATTTACCTTTTTATATTTGTTACGATATGTGCATGTTTGGACACAAATATTGGATCGCGTGATACATGGTTTTAAGATCAGCATTGTATTACTTAATGCACTAGTTTTTAGTTTCAATCATAGATCTATATGTAATATCTTTATGTTAGGTATATACAATAGACAAGTAGCTTTTGAAGCAATATCCATCGTCTTCCTTGCGATTCTCCTTTATATGCTCCCCTTTTCTATGTCCTTTTTTATGGCGTTTTTTGATGCCCTTCATTTAGATATTCTGTTTTTAGCCTCAGCGGTTCTCATGTAGTAGAAATGAATGCCTACAGTATGGTCTGAAAGTTTTTTAAGCATTACCCGTGGTTTGTAGCAATCGGTGTTTGGAAGGGGTCACATAAGTATGTAGCAAATCAGTGTGATCTGTTTTAGCTTCATTCGTTTAATTAACTTTATTTATACATTCATTTTTTACTTCTGCTTACATCATTTGTTATCCTCCAATAGGATAGCTACAGTCCTTTTTCCCGCCATCAGGGGGTTTATCTACACAGCGCATGTGTGGGCGTCTTTACAACTGAATAATATGTTTTAGCCGGACGGCATCCTTATGCAGTGGATGAGATTCCTTCAGGTTCCTTCTTATCCTCTTTTCTTTACAATTTCGCTCTAAGTAATTTTGTTATGAATGGTTTTAATCTAATGGGTTTTATTTTACATTTGTCTATTAGAGTTTGTTTGGCTGTTTCAAACCTTTGATATACATAAATAAAGTGACAGATGCCCTCTCCGTTTAAGCTTGTCATCCTTTTAAATTGTTAGTTACTCTTTTTTTCAAATATTTTTCAAAGGGGGTCTTTTTATTTCTTTTTAAACATCTACCCGTGGTTTGTATCAATCGGTGTTTGGAAGGGGTCACATAAGTATATAGCAAATCAGTGTGATCTGTTTTAGCTTTATTCATTTAACTAATTCTATTTATCCATTCATCCTTTACCCTGCTTACATCATTTTTTATCCTCCAATAGGATAGCTACAGTCCTTTTCCCTCCCATCAGGGGGCTTATCTACACAGCGCATGTGTGGGTGTCTGTACAATTGAAGAATATGCTTTAGCCGGATGGCATTCTTATGCGGTGGATGAGTTTCCTTCAGGTTCCTTTCTATCCTCTTTTCTTTACAATTTTGCTCTAAGTAATTCTGTTATGAATGGTTTTAATTGAATGTTTTTTAATTTACATTTGTCAATGAGAGTTTGTTTGGTTGTTTCAAACCTTATGTTTTGATTGTGTCCGCATTTAGGCAACTTTGATATATATAAATAAAGTGACAGATGCCCTCTCCGTTTAAGCTTGTCGTCCTTTTGAATCGTTAGTTACTCTTTTTTTCAAATATTTTTCAAAGGAGGTCTTTTTATTTATATTCATTATGTTTTTTCTTAAATTACCAGCCCTTCCTTTTTGTTGGGACATGCAAGATACCATACATTGAATAGACGTTTTTGTTAATCCGTGTTTCTGTGAGAAGTCAGATAGTTTTCTCTATACGGCTTCTCCCTTGATGTGCCTAATGGACGATTAATATAAACCATTCTATGTTATGTCCTTTTGAATATATGTTTTTAAGTAGTTACTAAAAAGAATATTTTTGGCGTATTTTGGATTTTATAGTGAATCCTGAAGGCGATTTTAAAGGCATCATTGTGGCTTTATAACACTGTGGCACAATTGTAAGGTATTTTACTTTACATATTCTAGCTAATCAAGTGGCATACTTTGTATATTCTATTTGTGGAGTTTCTTCTTTGATGTAACCAAAAATATATTTTTGATAGGATCTTTTTATAGGACATCTTTCAAGCACATATATGTAATCCCCCTAGATTAGAAATATTTATTTATTCATTTAATTATTTTTTAATTTTTAGTTTTTGATTGTTGATCCAAGTGTGTTAATTTTACAATTAGTCGGTGTTTATCATTATGTATTCAACTATGTTTCCGGTTATCTCCTACTTCATTCTTCTCTTTTGTTCTTCATCCTTCTTCCTTTTCTTTCAGAAATAGTTCAAAGATATAAGAAATGGCCGTGGGGCCACATACCCTCTGGCCATGGATAACCGGGGGAGGCGGGGTGGGGAGCCACTGCAGGCGGCAAGGCGGGCCGGCGAGAAGGAGTTGGGGGAGGGGGTGAAGGATGGCATTATTTAAATTCATTGGCTCCCGCGGTGGATTGAAGCACGCGGGAGCCAATGAGCGGAGTGGAGCGAGGGCTGGTTAAGCATTGGGGAAGGCGGGAAAGCATTGTGCTGGCAAGTGGCGGGAGGATCGAGACGGCATAGTTCAGAGTCCTCTGCATCGGCGCCTGGATTCAAGAGCAGAGTGAGGTGAAGGAGCGAGCTGCCATGGCAGTTCAGATGCCGGCGAGGAGAAGGAGCGCATTGACGGCGTGTTTGCGGTGCTTTTCTCTCTTTGGAGAACGGCGCGGGAGAAGTAGCAGGCAGCGGTGTGGTGCCCAGTATGAGAGCATGTGGCGTGAGATGATGAGAGTTCCGGCTGGAGCAGGGCTGGGGGAAAGGCCAAAACAAGCAAGTTCATCTATAGAATTATTTAAAAAAAAAAAAAGGTGTAGGGTTTACTATAGGCATTAACGATACCTAGCAGAGGACGGCAGATTCGGGGAAGGGGAATTGGAAAGGGGGGGCAGGCCTCATCTGCAAGGAACGAGCAAGGGGGGAGTCAGGGGAGGGGAGTAGGTAATTGGAGGATGGCCACATCTGGGATACCCAGGGATAGACGCAGAGGGACAGCGCACTCATCTATGAGTGGTAGGGGGGATACCAGAGCGGGGAGTCAGGGTGCCAAGGGGAGGGGTTCCTGGGGGAGCAGATAGCTCTGTTGGCAGGGAGGAAAGGGACACTGTGTCTGTGGAGGAGAATGCATCCATGCTAGGCATCAGGAGTGGAGTTGAGGAGGGGATGGCGGTAGGTGAAGGGGGGGTAGTTTCAGTCAAAGTGGGTGGGGTTACCAGCGGGGGGGGGATGGAATGGGAATAGGACGGGGGAGGGCCGGGGCAATTTTGAAGGGCAAGGTCAAGCAAGTCGGTTAGGGTGGCCGGTGCTGCCTGGGGCTACTACCCAGTGGCATGGGATCACTGGCGCGGGGGGGGGGCCAGGATCCTCCAGAGCGGAGTGGCTAGGGATGTGGCAGTCTCCTTGGCCTCCAGCAGTTCCCCCCCCCCCCCGGTGTTTTCTCTTTTGCTTCAACAGGTGCCGGAAGCGTGGCAGCCACCTAGAAGGTTGGTGACTGGTCAACTACCAGGAGGGGGTACAGATTGGACAGCGGCAGGGACGAGCGAGTGGATGGAGGTAGCAGTGGGAGATATGGATAATGGGCCTCGGAGTCACGGAGAGCGACAAGAGTCAGGAAGTGGTCCAGCAGGAGCAGAGCCCAGAATGACTGTGGCATGTGAGTTATCAGTGAGTCCGGTGGAGGGTGCACTGAAAAGGACGGGTGGGGGGGGCGTGAAAGAAGAAGAGGCATTCATGTAGGCGACGGTGTAGTTCAGAGTCCTCTTCATCGTCGTCAGAGGATTCCTCGGCTGCCTCTTCGGGGGTGGATGGGGTGGTTAGGGCGGGGAGCACTGGTGGGGCAGGGGTGATGGGGTCTGGGGGGGCACACCCACGCTAGCCTCAATTGCCAAATTATGGGAAGGTGTTCCGAAGAAGCTGAGCAGGAAGATTAAGAAAAGGCAGTACATCGACATTTTTCGGCTATTGGAAGGTAGGAAGAGGTCAGGGAGAGCAGGAAGAAGAGGAAGAAGGACAAGAAGGTTGGGAGGGTTAGGAAGGTAACGCGTAATGTACTCAAATGGACGAGAGCCTTCTTGCGTTTAGCTAGTGTGTGGGGCCATCACCATCCTGAGCATTAACATAGAAACATAGAAACATAGAAATATGATGACAGGGGGGGGCGGAGCCTGATGTCCAGCGGGTAGGACGCTTTGCGTTGAAGCTCCCGAGAGGCCTACTTAGAATCCTGACTTAATACCTATACAAACTTACTATTTTGCTCCGAGCTGACCGGGGTACCTCGGGGGGGGATGGCGGCCCATAAACCAGCGCGCTTGGACTTCGGGTCTCCTTCTTCTTCTCACGGAAAACGCTCCAAAACAGAGGTGTCCTCCCCACAGAAGATGGTTCCATTTCGTGAAAACCCCGAAATGCACCTGGAGATTTTGGAGGAAATACGCGGTGTGAAGGAATTGGTGCAGTCCAATGGAGAAGCGCTTCGAGCCATGCGAGAAGACTTTGGAGTGCTCCAGGACCGACTTGAAAGTCTTTCATTACGGCAGGACAACATGGCGGGGGTCCTCGACTCGCACGCGGTGCGCTTGGGCAAACTGGACAAGGCTGAGCGCCAGATACAGACTCTTCAAAAGGAGTTGGAAGATAGCAATAATCGAGCCCGTCGCAATAATGTGAGGCTCCTCGGAATGCCGGAGGGGGTGGAAGCAGGAGCTATAAGAGAATTCTTGCTCAAAACTCTTCCCTCCTTGCTGAAGATCACTTTTCATAGAGAACTGGAAATCGATCGAGCACACCGTGTTCCTGCCCACATGGCGCCCAACCGCACGACCCCCCGGCCTATTATCTTTAGCTTGCTAAGATATCAACAAGTGGAACAAATTTTAAATGCTGCCCGAGCGAATCATCATTTGGAATTTGAAGGTCGTAAAGTCTCCTTCTTTCCTGATTTGGCAAAGCCTACCGTTGACCGTCGGAAGAAACTCCTTGCTCATCGCCCTCGACTTCAACAGCTACAGGCTCGCTTTGGCCTGTTGTATCCAGCGAAGCTCCGAGTAACTCTCCACAACCAAACCAGGACGTTCGAAGATCCTGATCTACTATCAACATTTTTAGACTCCAAAGAAGCAGAGCAGATGCGCTAATCCCAAATCTTGACTCTTATCTGTCGGCTCTGTCCGCCATTTTGAAGGGCCCGATGCGGCGGTCATCGCCAAGCACAGAGATTGCCTGGACTTTCTTTCTTTCTCTATATGACTTTTGTTTTTTGGTCTCCTATCCCTTCATGATGTGTGCCTCGGTCGGATTCGGAGCACGCACAGTCCTACAGGTTATGTGTTTTTTCAATTTCGGCCTTCTCTGGGGTTTCTCCCCGCAGACACATGGTCGCCAGTAATTTTGGGGTTTTGCTTCTCCTCTACCTTACTGCGGTTTTCTTTGTTAATGTGGGGCGCTTCATTGTATTATATTAGCTTATTTTTCTTATGTCATGTGTACAGCCAGATACAGTCAGTTTGAGGGACATAGTGAAATTATGTGTGCTATAATGCTCAGAATTTTTAACTTTTCTGAATGGCCTTATGTAAAATCTTATCAATCACCGTAAAAGGCATTAATGGTCCACTCAAAGGAAAAGAAAATCCTTAGCTATCTTAGCCATGAGCATGTTGATTTAGTGTTTCTTCAGGAAACGCATTTAAACTTTGCTGAAACACTGAAACTCAATGCTAAGCCTTACATGGTAGCTGCCTATTCTCCCACCGTTTCCAAATGGTACGGGGTAGCCATACTGGTTAAGAAGTCTTTGCACGCTACTGTACTTGATATTAGCGTTGACAAAGAGGGTAGATGGGCCCGTGTACACCTTGAGGTTGGAGATAGTGAATTCACGTGTATTTGCATTATGCCCCGAATGTGGACAACCCTGCTTACTATGCAAGTATTGCGCAGTTGGCATAGGCCTCTGCCAATGCTCCATTAATACTTGGTGGCGATTTTACTCCAGTGTTCCCTCAATCTTTTCTTCTCAAATAAGGCGCTCGTTGGCTGGAAGATCCAGTACCGAGTAGACCTGTGTGGCTAGATATAGAAGCGGGCCTTCGCAAACCAATTCCTCTTACTTTTCTCCCTGGTATGACTCTCCCATCAGACTCCCACTATCCACCAATGCTTTTAGACACTTTAGGTGCCTTTAATACTCTTATGCAATCTTTTAGACTCCCGACTCTGGTCAGTGCAACTTCAGCATCGCCTTCGGAGTACTAGGGTACTCCCGCCATCGGCATTCTCTGCATGAGGTTGATTGGAGACTTTCCGATCTATCGGTAGTTCACCGGGTGTAGCATCCAATTTTTACTAAACCTTATGTAATGCTATAACTAGAGATACCCCTATAGCGCAGAAAGTATGGGAGAGAGAATTGCATGTGACTTTGCCCTCGGAGCAATGGAGCCTTATCTGGAGTAGAGGGACACGGGTTCCCGATCCGCCTCACTCACTCAGACCCTCTTCTTTCTAGCCCACCGGTGTTTTTACACTCCTCACAGATTAGACAAATGGAACACTACTCAGGGCAATGGTTGCTGGACATGTCCTGCGGCCATTGGTTCATAGCCTCATGTTATGCATGAATATCCCGCACTACAGTATTACTGGCGTCGGGTCTGGGGTCGTATTTAGTCTATCTCGCACTCTCAGGAGCCCCTTTCTTGGAGGATAGTGGGACTTCGCCCAGTTGCGGGGATCCCCTCTCTCCCCCAAAAAATGGCTTATCTCCTTTCGAACTTTATGCTTGGCATTGCTATTTCCCTAATTAAGTAATACCGGAAACTTAGCTCCCAGCTGAGCCCCAATGAATGGTGGAATCATGCCTGTCTTTACAGTAAATATGTACAAATACCTCGTCTGTTTGCTTCCCCTGTTCAGACTCCTTCTCATTGGTCTCAATGGAAGATGCTCAATGACTATGTACATTTTGCTAAATGCTCTCATCTGACTATCTAACCTTGTATATATCTCTGTCCCATGATCATGCTGTATCGTAGATGCTCTTTTGATCGTTTGATGTATAATCACTGTTAATTGGAAGTGCCCACATGCTGATCTAATCGGGTAGAGAAGAAGCATCGGGGTGGGGGGTAATTGGGTTTACTTTTCCTTATTGTATACTTGTTTTGTCTCCTTTGGTGTGTTGTTTCTTTTGTTTGTTGCAAAATGAAAATAAAAGTTTAAAAAAAAAAAAGAAATATGATGACAGAAAAAGACCACATGGCCTATCTAGTCTGTCCTTCCATATCAACAACTACAATGGTCCCCTTTTCACCTTTAGAAATCCTCTGTGTTTGTCCCATGCGTTTTTTAATTCAGTTACTGTCCTCATCTCTACCACCTCCACTGGGAGACTATTCCACGAATCCACTACTCTTTCCGTAAAGAAATATTTCCGCATATCACTCCTGAATCTATCTCCCTTCACCCTCATCCCATGTCCCCTCGTAGCAGAACTTGCTTTCAATTAAAAGAGGCACTGTCCCTGAACATTTATGCCACGGGGGTATTTAAACATCTCAATCATATCACTTCTATCCCACCTTTCCTCTAAGGTATACATATTAAGATCCTTCAGTCTGTCCTCATATGTTTTATAATGAAGACCACTAATCATTTCAGTAGCCACCCTCTGCACCGACTCCATCTTGTTCACATCCTTTTGAAGGTGCAGTCTCCAGAATTGCACACTATACTCCAAATGAGGTTGCACCAAAGACTTATACAGAGGCATTATCACCTCCTTTTTTCTGCTAGCCATTCCTCTCCGTATGCACCCAAGCATCCTTTTAGCTTTTGCTGTCGCCTTTTCTACCTGTTTAGCTACTTTAAGATCATCAGACACAACCACGCCTAGGTCCCGCTCTTCTTTAGTGGACAAAAGTACTTCACCCCCTATACTACACGTATATTGCTCCCTTGGATTGCTGCAGCCCAAATGCATGACCTTACATTTTTTAACATTAAATCCCAGCTGCCAAATTCTAGACCATTCTTCAAGCTTAGCTAGATCCCTCCTCATGTTATCGACACCTTCCTGGGTGTCTACTCTATTGCAGATTTTGGTATCATCCGCAAAGAGGCAAACCTTACCCGACAGCCCTTCCGCTATATCACTAACAGATATTTAAAAAGAATCGGACCAAGGACAGATCCCTGGGGCACACCACTGGTAACATCCTTCTCCTCAGAGTGAGCTCAATTTACTTATACACTTTGTTGCCTCCCACACAAACAATTTCTAACCCAAGCAGTAACTTTAGGGTCCATCCCTAGGGTGCTCAGTTTGTTTATAAGTCGCCTGTGAGGAACAGTGTCAAAGGCTTTACTGAAATCTAAATACACCACATCTAGGGCTCTCCCTCAGTCCAACTCCCTGGTCACCCAGTCAGCAACATTACGGGATGTTGCTGGCTTATGCGGATTCCATATTGGAGGCGGCGCAGACACATAAGTGTTGGGCATGGCTCAACTATGACGAGAAGTTTCGAGATAAAATGGAAGAGAATAAGTTATTGTCTTGGGGGATGCAGGATATTAATCTATGGCTAACACAAATGTCGGTGAGGTCGGGGACTGGGGGTGGGGGTGGTGCTAATATTGGGGCACTGGGGGGGACAGGTATGGGATGGCCCTTTCGAGCGGGGGGGTGGGGCCTTCGTCCCTGCAACAACCGGCCAGTAGCGGGGTGGGCGACGTCTGTTGGCGATTCAACAAAGCGTTGTGTCCATTTCCAGACTGCAAGTTCTGACATGCTTGATCCATCTGTAGCGGGGGACACGCAGCAGTCAAGTATGTTAAGAAAGGGCCAGTCTCCACCACCCCCCCCCCCCCCCCACTGGGCCCCAAGTAGCAATGAATTGCTGAGCCTAGCCTCGACGCCTATACAGTGTGAGGCATTACAGCCGTGGCTCGAGCGTTTTCCTCGGTAAAAAGACAGGGAGTTACTGAAAAAGGCGTTCAAAAGCGGATTTGTTATACCGGCGGAGGGGGTTGGCTTACAAAGACAGGTTTGGAATGCAGCCTCGGTGCATCATTTTTTGAATATTGTGAAAGAAAAGTTGCGGATGGAGTTGGAATTGGGCTGGATTGCAGGCCCATTTTCGGAAGCGCCGTTGTCGAACTTTGTAGTTTCCCCATTGGGAATTATACCGAAAAAAGAGCCCGGGAAATTCAGGCTGATTCATAGCCTATCTAGCCCAGCTGGAACGTCAGTGAATGATCATATACTGAGGGCGTTGTGTACAGTTTGTTACGCTTCCTTTGATGTGATGGTGGACTTGGTGAGAAGTTGTGGTCCCGGGTGTCTGATGGCAATAGTGGACATTGAATCAGCTTTTCGGTTATTCCCGGTGCATCCATCGTGGTTTCATTTGTTGGGGTTCTGTTTTGAGGGTAATCGTTATTTTGATAAATGTATGCCGATGGGTTGTTCGGTTTCCTGTTCCTATTTTGAAAAATTCTGTACCTTTCTGCATTGGGCGCTGGTAGAGCAGGTCGGATGCACGAATGTAGTGCATTACCTTGATGACTTTCTTTTTGTGGGGAGGGCTAAGTCAGAAAAATGCCAGAGGCTACTGGAGGGATTCGTGGAATTGTCCCGGGCCTGGGGTGTACCATTGGCTGCAGACAAAACGGAGGGCCCATCGACTTGTATTACATTTCTGGGTGTGGAGCTAGATACGGTTGCAATGGTGGCCTGCTTGCCGGAGGAGAAGGCGAGTTGGCTACGGGTGTTGGTAGCTAATGTATTGCGATCGTATAGGATACCATTGAAGGAGATGCAGGCCTTGATTGGTTCGTTGAATTTTGCCTGCCGATTGATTCTGATGGGTATTGTGTTTTTACGGCAATTATCAGCTGCTACAGTGGGAGTACGGAAACCGCATCATCATATACAGCTGGCAAAGGAACTGCGGGCGGATTTGGGTATGTAGGAAGTGTTTTTGGAAGAGTTTAATGGAACGACTGTTCTGAGGGAGGCTGAGATTTCCAGCTTTGACTTGCAGCTATTCACGGATGCAGCAGGGGGTCTGGGCTTGGGAATCTACTTTGGGGATGCATGGTGTGCAGAAGAGTGGCCACAGCAGTGGCAAGATGAAGGAGAAACAGCTAATATAGCCTTTTTAGAGCTGTTTCGAATGTTGGTAGTGTTGGAATTGTGGCCAGAGAGGCTGTGCAATCGCAAAGTAGTCTGGTGGTGCGATAATGAGGCTGTGGTTAGTGTCATTAACAGGTATGCGCCTCGTTGCCTTCAGGTAGTGGCGTTGATGAGAGAGTTGGTTTTAGCATGTTTATGTTTGAATGTAGCAGTTAAAGCTTGACACATTCCAGGTTGTACTAACAGAATTGCTGATGCTCTTTCCCGTTTTAAGTGGGATCACTTTCGGACTCTCGCACCAGAGGCAGATGTCAAAGGAGCAACAGTTTCGGACCACTTATGGCGGATTGGCCTCAAGAAATGATGAATGTGCTGCGGACTGCGGTGTCGCCGGCGACGTGGGCGGCCTACCGAAGGGGATTCAGCAGAGTCGTGGACTTCTTGAGAGCACATGGATGGCAGTCTGGAAGGGTGTCCGATCAGCTCTTGGGACAATATGTATTTGCGGCCAAGTTGAGGGGGGTATCCAGAGCAACAATGCGGATGCATTTGGCGGGGTTTGCCTTCTTCGCCAGAGCATTAGGTTGGAGTATCCCGGTAGGAGGGTTTCTGATGCGCAGGCTATTGCAGGGCTGGGAGCGGTCCTCCCCCACCCCAGCTGATGGCAGAAGGCTGATTACGCATGCTTTGTTGGTGAGGTTGTTTTCCACCTTACCTCTAGTGGCGGCTTCTGAGTATGAAGCCACCCTTTTTCAGGCTGTGTTTTGCGTGGCGTTTTATGGAGCATTCCGCGTAGGTGAGCTCCTTGCGGAATCTAGTAGGACATGGAGGGGGCAGTATGGAGAGGCAGCATGTGTGCTTGTTGGGCGTGGAGCTCAGGATCTGGCTGACACGATCCAAGACGGATCAGCTGGGAAAGGGAGCATGGGTTGTGTTAAGGGCGGTGGACGGGGCTTCTACTTGTCCGGTGGCAGCTCTGTGAGCCTACCTGAGAGTGCGGCCGATAGGGGTGGGTGCTCTCTTTGTGCATGCGGATGCACGCCCGCTGACTCTGTATCAGTTTGCAGCATTGTTGCGGTTGGCACTGGACAAAACAGGAATGGAGCCGCAACAGTTTTCATCCCACTCCTTCCGCATTGGGGCAGCGACCAGCGTAGCAATGGCGGGTTTTGGGGAACACGAGATATAGCGGATAGGTAGATGGCGGTTGCGGGCATTCCAAGGATATGTGCGTCTGGAAAAAGAGATGACTTCTTAGCTGCTAACTGTGAATTTTCTTTCAGGTGGGGGACGCAGTCCATGTGTTTGCTGGTTGATTGGCCATTTGTTTGTTCATTGGGCCTGTCAATGAGCAGAGCGCCGGCCGGTGGGGCCTAATATTGGACTGGATGACAAGGAGGTGTCCGTCTTATGGCTGCGTAAACACGGTCTTCGCTGGACGCAGCTGTTGACTTTGCTTCAGCACCATGGGCGCAATCATGGACTCCCGACAATGATATTGCTACATTTGGGAGGCAATGACCTAGGCTCTTGGACATGTAAACAGTTGATTCGAGCAGCAAAACGTGATTTGGGGGAGGTTTTACTAATGTTTAACAAAGTAATGTTATTATGGTCAGACATTATTCCAAGGCCTGCTTGCTGGGCTCAGCGGCGGTGGTCAAGGGGATTGATAAAGATTAATCGCCAGATTGGCCGCTGGGTGTCTGAGAATGGGGGATACCAAATCCTACATCCCTGGGTGGAGGTGTAGTGTGTGGGATTGTTCCGGGAAGATGGAGTACATTTTTTCCGAATAGGGTTAGACTTGCTCTTGAACGATTGGCAGGAGGCCTTGGAGTGTGTTCTGCATAGTTGTGGTTAGGAGAGTTCGATGGTCGCAGCTTAGATGGTTGGGAGGGGCGGCTTGGAGACGAGGGTCCCCTGAGCTGATGGGATCCTGGAGGTTTCTGGGGTCCAGAGCCTTGGGCAATATCTGGGGCAGGGTTGGGGTACCCCGGACCTGGATAACCCCTGGGGGGGCTTTTGCTAGTAATATGTCAAAGCCAGAAAAAGGGGTGGGTATTGAAGATAGCCGTGGGTCTGTCCACGGCGAAAGCGAAAGGAAGTCACCTTTGCTAATCATATGGCTGGTGATGCCGGGAGCCACAGATGGGATGGCTAGGATGAAGGATGTAAAATGTTGTTGGATAAAGTTGTGTTGTTAATAAAGCTGCGACCAGTTGAATTCCCATCATTGTTGTAATGTGGTTATTATTAAAAGGTGGGGACGGGAGTGTGGGTGTCGGGGGGAATGGGCGCACCGCATCCGCTATCCTCGGTTAAAGAAACGGCTGCGGGGCCACATAACCACTGGCCATGGATAACCGGGGGAGGCAGGGTGGGGAGCCACTGCAGGCGGCAAGGCGGGCCAGCAAGAAGGAGTTCTGGGAAGCGGGAGGGGGCAAAGGATGGCATCATTTAAATTCATTGGCTCCCGCGGTGGATTGAAGCGCGCGGGAGCCAATGAACGGAGTGGAGCGAGGGCTGGTTGAGCATTGGGGACGGCGGGGAAGCATTGTGCTGGCAAGCGGCGGGAGGATCGAGATAGTGTCCCACCCGCCCGCCCTTAGGAGGGTAGAGGTCTGAGGTTGGGGTGTCGCAGCTGGGGGGGAAGTTGGGGGAGGCGGGATCCCAGAGGTTTCCGGGGTCTGGAGCCTTGGGCAATACCTAGGGCAGGGGTGGGGTACCCCTGACTCGGATAACCCCTGGGGGGCTTTTGCTAGTAATATGGCGAAGCTGGAAAAGGGGTGGGTATTGAAGATAGTCATGGGTCTGTTCGTGGCGAAAGCGAAAGGAAGTCACCTTGCTAATAATATGGCTGGTGATGCCTGGAGCCGTGGATGGGATGGCTAGGATGAAGGATGTAAAATGTTGTTGGATAAAGTTGTGTTGTTAATAAAGCTGCGACCAGTTGAATTCCCATCATTGTTGTAATGTGGCTATTATTAAAAGGTGGTGGGGGAGGAGGGGGGGGAGCGGGGAATGGGCGCACCGCGTCTGCTATCCTCGGTTAATAATAGTTTATTGTTTGTAACTGTATTTTTTTGATATGGCTTTTAATTATTATGTTTTTTTTCTTTGCCAAATTGTTCTTATGTTTTTATCTTATATTTTATATATATGTTTTAGATTCGCATGTACTTCTTTATTATCTTTTATTTGATAACATAACCATTCATGTATGTTTGAACACTTATTTGTCAGCTGGTTACATTAATTAGTATGTTTTTAATTTAATTCTTATTTATTTATAGAAACATAGAAACATAGAAACATGATGACAGAAAAAGACCACAAGGCCCATCTAGTCTGTCCTTCCATAACAACAACTACAACAGTCCACTTTCTACCTTTAGAGATCCTCTGTGTTGGTCCCATGCTTTTTTGAATTCAGTTACTGTCCTCATCTCTACCACCTCCACTGGGAGACTATTCCACGGATCCACTACTCTTTCTGTAAAGAAATATTTCCGCATATCACTCCTGAATCTATCTCCCTTCACCCTCATCCAATGTCCCCCTCGTCGCAGAACTTGCTTTCAATTGAAAGAGGCTCTCTCCCTGAACATTTATGCCACGGAGGTATTTAAACATCTCAATCATATCACCTCTATCCCGCCTTTCCTCTAAGGTGTACATATTAAGATCCTTAAGTCTGTCCTCATATGCTTTATAATGAAGCCCATTAATCATTTTAGTAGCAACCCTCTGCACCGACTCCATCCTGTTCACATCCTTTTGAAGGTGCGGTCTCCAGAATTGCACACCATACTCCAAATGAGGTCGCACCAAAGACTTATACAGAAGCATTATCACCTCCTTTTTTCTGCTAGCCATTCCTCTCCGTATGCACCCAAGCATCCTTCTAGCTTTTGCCGTTGCCTTTTCTACCTGTTTAGCTACTTTAAGATCATCAGACACAACCACGCCTAGGTCCCGCTCTTCTTTAGTGGACAAAAGTACTTCACCTCCTATACTGTATTGCTCCCTTGGATTGCTGCAGCCCAAATGCATGACCTTACATTTTTTAACATTAAATCCCAGCTGCCAAATTCTAGACCATTCTTCAAGCTTAGCTAGATCCCTCCTCATGTTATCTACACCTTCCTGGGTGTCTACTCTATTGCAGATTTTGGTATCATCCGCAAAGAGGCAAACCTTACCCGACAGCCCTTCCGCTATATCACTAACAAAGATGTTAAAAAGAATCGGACCAAGGACAGATCCCTGGGACACACCACTGGTAACATCCTTCTCCTCAGAGTGAGCTCCATTTACTTGTACTCTTTGTCGCCTCCCACCCAACCAATTTCTAACCCAAGCAGTAACTTTAGGGTCCATCCCTAGGGTGCTCAGTTTGTTTATAAGTCGCCTGTGAGGAACAGTGTCAAAGGCTTTACTGAAATCTAAATACACCACATCTAGAGCTCTCCCTCGGTCCAACTCCCTGGTCACCCAGTCAAAGAAATCAATCAGATTTGTCTGACAAGACCTGCCTCTGGTGAATCCATGCTGCCGCCTCGGATCCTGTAATCCGCTGGACTCCAGAAACCTCACTATTTTCTCTTTCAGCAGCGTTTCCAATAATTTACTCACCACCGAAGTTAAACTAACCGGCCTGTAGTTTTCAACCACATCCTTACTTCCGCTTTTGTGTAAAGGCACCACATGAGCCTCTCTCCAGTCCTTTGGCACCACTCCCGACTCCAACGAGGCATTGAAAAGGTCAGTCAGTGGAGTTGCTAGAACGTCCCCAAGTTCCCTCAGTATTCTAGGGTGTATCCCATCCGGTCCCATCGCTTTGTCTACTTTAAGTTGAGCTAGTTTCTCACGAACACAGTCTTCTGAAAATTGTTCAAGATGTCCCTCGCTTCTGTTCTTATTTGTGGGTGTTTTCTGAGGTCCTGCTCCTGGTTCTTCATCTGTGAACACAGAACAAAAATATTTGTTAAGCAATTCCGCTTTAATCCTTATCAGCTTCTACATATTCCCCCCCTGCACCCTTGAGTCTGACAATACCACTTTTGCCCTTCCTCTTCTCACTAATATATCTGAAAAATGTCTTATCCCCCCATTTTATTGCATTGGCTATTTCCTCCTCCTTTTGAATCTTTGCCTTCTTGACTACTTTGCTAGCTTCTCTAAGTTTTTCCAAATACAGATGCCTGTCTTCCTCTCTCTGTGATCTCTTGTATTTCATGAAGGCCTCCCTCTTTTTCTTCACTTTTTCAGCTACTTCCTTCGAAAACCATAGCGGTCTCCTTTTCCTTTTGCCTTTATTTACCATTTTAACAAAAAGGTTGGTTGCCTTTAAAATACCCCCTTTCAGTTTTGCCCACTGTTTTTCTACATCCCCCAGCTGTTCCCATCCCACTAACGACTCCCTGAGGTATTGGCCCATCTTCGCAAAGTTAGTCTTCCTAAAGTCTAAGATCTTCACCTTGGAATGGATTCTAACAGCCCTAGTCCTAATACTGAACCACACCATCTGGTGGTCACTGGATGCAAAATGATCTCCCACTACAACATCAGAAACACTCTCACCATTGGTAAGCACCAAGTCCAGTATGGCCCCTTCACGTGTGGGGTCTGTTACCAATTGCCTGAATAGTTCTCCCTGTAGAGAATCCAGGATCTCCTTACTTCTAGATGATACTGCAGCAGGAATGTGCCAATCAACATCTGGCATATTGAAATCTCCTAGCAGTAGCACTTCCCCTTTCCTAGCAATGCTGCGTATGTCTTCAATTAACTCTCTGTCCACCTCTTCCTCTTGTGAAGGAGGTCTGTTTATCACACCAATGCAAATAGATTTCTCTTTCCCTCTTTCTAGTTTAACCCACAATGCCTCCTCTCTCCCTTTTAAGCTCTGTAATTCCAAAGCTTTAATAGTAGTTTTTACATATAGTGCCACTCCTCCTCCCCTTCTTCCTACCCTGTCCTTTCTGAATAAAGTATAGCCAGGTATAGTTACATCCCAGTCATGGTTTTCTGTGAACCATGTTTCTGTAACTGCCACTAAATCCAAGTCAGCCACTCCCACCAAAGCTTCAACTTCAGGGATCTTATTTCCCATGCTACGGGCATTAATACACACTGCTTTCCATGTGTTACCCCTGTTACCCATTTCCATAAAGGTATTTAATGTATCACCTACCTGGGGGCTTTCACTTACCTGGGGGCTTTCTTCACCCATCCCCAACGAATCTAGTTTAAAGCCCTCTTCAGTAGATTAGCCAGTCTACTACCAAAGATGCGTTGACCTTTCTTGGACAGATGGATGCCATCTCTGCTCTGCATCCCATGATGCCATCTCTGCTCTGCATCCCATGATTAAGTTTTTTTTATATTGTTATTACTTTAAATGTTTTATGGTATTTATACATATTAATGTGTTGATTTATGATTGTAGTGAGCCATAATACTCCTGAAGAAGTCGTATACGAAACACGGCCTGTGTCGGGTCATTTGGCTATTTCTCCTTTAATAAGGATTAATAAAGCTTTCCTTGCCCCTTCACTGCCACAGTTCTGGACTTTTTTTTTCTCACTTTTTTTGGGCCACCCTGTACATGTTACAGATTTATTTATTTATTTAACATTTTTTATATACCGCCACTCAGATTCTCAAAGCGGTTTACAGCGAACAGAACTTTGTTTACATAAAATGTTTCTTCAGAACTATTTACAAAATCTGTTAACAGTGCTTACAATTAACAATTTAACTATTTACATGGGTATGAGCTCAGCAGGTGCTTGGGTATTGCCAAGATCTTTCTGACATGATAGTCATTACAGTTACATGACTGGTGCGATATTGAAGTGTTCAGTAAATAGATGAGTCTTCAAGAGTTAGTGATGTCTGTGGTTGCTCTCATGTGGTGTGGCAGAGAGTTCCATAGTGAAGGGATGTAGAGTTCGAACACTGCGTAGAGCATTCTGAGAAATGCCTGTATATAACGTAGTGCTTGCAAGGGAGTTCTGGTGCTGTATTCTCCTTGATCTGCTGTCTAGGACTCTTCTGATTAGGTTTTTTAGCTAAACACTGTGGGCCCAATATTCGAAAGGCATTTACATGGCTTATAGCCCTGTAAACTGTGTAAATACATCTAACCGGGATATTCAATGCTGAATATCCCAAATCTTCTCCCCTACACGCCTCAATGCTAACCGCTTAGCATCAGGGTGTGTCATGAGTGTTCTGGGGAGGAGCAGAGGTGGCGACAGTCGATAACCAAGCAGTGGCGATATTGCATGCTGCCTGGTTAGTGACCTGTGGCTAAAAGATAGGCATACTAAGCACTTAAAACCCATGTAAAGGTTTGTGGATAATAGGAAGGCCGCGGACACGGTCCCGGCGGACGCCGGTAACCGGCGGTTCCATTGGGCGCGGGTCCCGGCCTCAAGAGGGTATCGGGGAGGGGGGGGATGGCGCGGAGGCTGGCATCTTTTAAACCGATTGGTTGCTGGCGTCTGGAGCGAGCCAGCAGCCAATCGGGTGGGAGGACAGGCCATGTGCTTGGCGGCGCGGGTGCGCGCTGAGCACATGGTCGAGGAGTGGGGAGCCGGTAGCGTCCCGCCCTCCCACCCTTAGGGTTGAGGGTCGGTTGGGGGGATTTTGGGGGGTGTCGCAGCTGGGGGGGGGGAGATGGGGGTGGCGGGATCCCGGAGGTTTCCGGGGTCCGGAGACATAAGCTACTTGGGGCGGGGGCCGGGTGCCCATGACCCGGAGAACCCTGAGCTTACTTTTGCTAGTGATATGGTGAAGTTGAGCAGGGGTGGTTCGAGCTGGACCGGTGGGTGACCGGACCAGGGGTGGAAGCGAGGTCACCTTGCTAATAGCACGGCTGGTGATGTATCGCTCTGCCGGGGTAGGGGGGGGGGGGAAATTGTTGGGTAAGTTGTTTGGTTGTAAAAAGTTAATTGTTATTGTGCAATAAAGCTGCGACCTGGTGTTTTGTCCAAACAATGTGTGTTGGTGCATTTTGTGGGAAAAGTGCAGGTTGGGGCCTTGGAGTTTTGGGGAGTTGAGGGAGAGCGCCTGGAATGGATCCCCGGTTACTGTAATTGGTGTGCTTGAAATAATTACAGAACTGAACTTGTGTTAGACTTATGCACTGAGACAGCAGGTTGGAAGTGAAGTGTGGCAAGCCTACTGGCATACATATTGTGCTGAGACTACTGTGCATCAGAAGCCAGAGAATGCCCACTGGGGGTAACAATATCCAGGGGTTAATTCAGGAGAAAATGTCATTGTTGGTAGGTTGTTTTTTACTGTTGGGCCTTAACCCTTTCCACTCAGATGAAGTTTCTGTTGCTCATGCCAGATCGGAATAAATTTTAACAAGAAATTCATCAAATTACAACCAATATGACATAACATGACTGAAGACCGAACACAATTTAGGATAACTATCCAGAGGGTCGCCATGAGTCGACTCCGATTCGACGGCACTTAACAACAACAACATGACATAACACATTCTACAGTAACCAGTCATGTTGTATTTTGGTTAAGACATAAACTAGCATGTTATTCATCATAAATGTTGCATTCATTTTATAAATTAGTACATGAGAAAACACATTCATCATATGCTACATATACATCTATTTAGTGCACAATTAGGCTCCTATTGGCCTATTTTAGAAGGTTGTGCATAATTTTCCTTGAGTATGTGTGTAAAGGTAACCAAGAAATCAACTCTGATGGAAAAGCCAGTTTTGCTCCAGAAGGCATTGGCTTCCTCGTGAAGAAGTCCTAAAGCATTAAACACAAATCATCAAAAAGGTTACAAATTATATGTTAATCCAAACAAAACACAATATAACCTATCCACCTTCAAGGTACAAATTCATTTTTACAATAATTAATAACTTCACTAATGGAACCACCAGTATGGAGTGTGTGAAATAATCTCTCTTAAAAATAACTAAAAAACATATCTGAAAAATATCAAAAATCTTTATTCCATATAAAAACACCCCTGTCAATTCACTCATAACAATCATGTGAATTCATGGAACCATTCATACAAAAATACAATTGACCCTTGCTCCGGAACTTTTATTTTTTTCATAATATACAATCCTCCAAACAAACATGAAATCACAAATTATATTTTCTCATTAGATATATAACCCCAATAACACTTAATAATTCCACATAACCCACACTGTATCAGATGATAATATCAAACATTCAACATTAAAGAACCATATCTTTTGTATAACATATAATTTCATTTTATGTGTAATGTCCTAATAATGTTCAAGGTACATCCAATTAAACGATTCACAATCACATATAGTCTTCTATATAATGATATCCTAAATTCTTCAGAGACTTTAGTTACCATCCGATCAATAAGGTCTTAATCCAGAGGATCAGAGCTTTTACTCAGCAAACTAGACAGGCATTCATAAATCATCCAATCAGAGATTTCTCAATTCGGAGAACCAGGTCTTCTTACTCAACAAGCCAAGCAATCATATGCCACATTCGCATGAGGCCACATCATGTATGATAGATGACGGATATTGGCGCCTGACTATATAGAGTTTTGGTGCATGGAAGGATAATGTGACTGTAAATCGTTTGATTGGATGTACCTTGAACAATATTAGGACATTACACACAAAATGAAATTATATGGTTCTTTAATGTTGAATGTTTGATGTTATAATCTAGGGGCTGTACGTGTTTGTGCTACTCCTGACCAAGAATCAAGTAGCAAAATTCAATCTCTGCTCTCTAGCTCCAGTTCTCTACGTTCAAGAAGAAATTAAATGAAAACACAAATACACAGAAAATCATATCAATAACAGTACTACTTAAGGCCTTAAGGGAAGGGGCCACAGACCTGCAAACTTGAGAAGTTCCTGTAAATCCCCCCTCAAGCTAGGCCGCAATACTTTCTTTTATTAGGAAATAAACTGCTACATGGTACAAATCATCTTATCACACTATGACATGCCTCTGCTTTACAGATAAAGCTAAACAATACATGTTATAGGTCAGACTAGGTACAGACATTGCTCAGCTTAGTCAGGACAAACAAAAACATTCTATCTTATTTTTTACAAACAATTTCATTCCAAAATACAATCTTGGCTTCTATACCACATATCTTTCCAGACTGCTAGGCTTCAGGCTGTCAGCAAAATTCAAGCCATTCTCCATATTAGAAACATAGAAACATGACGACAGAAAAAGACCACATGGCCTATCTAGTCTGTCCTTCCATATCAACCACTACAAGTCACCTTTTTTTCCTTTCGAGATCCTCTGTGTTTGTCCCATGCTTCTTTGAATTTAGATACTGTCCTCATCTCTACCACCTTCACTAGGAGACTATTCCACGGATCCACCACTCTTTTTGTAAAGAAATATTTCCACATATCACTCCTGAATCTATCCCCTTTCACCATCATCCCTTGTCCCCTCGTAGCAGAGCTTGCTTTCAATCGAGACTCTCCTCTTGTGCATTTATGCCATGGAGGTATTTAAACATCTCAATCATATCACCTCTATCCCGCCTTTCCTCTAAGGTGTACATATTAAGATCCTTAAGTCTGTCCTCATATGCTTTATAATGAAGACCACTAACCATTTTAGTAGCCACCTTCTGTACTGACTCCAGCCTGTTTATATCCTTTTGAAGGTGCGGTCTCCAGAATTGCACACAATACTGCAAATGAGGTTGCACCAAACACTTATACAGAGGCACTATCACCTCCTTTCTTCTGCTGGCCATTCCTCTCCCTATGCACCCAAGCATTCTTCTAGCTTTAGCTGTCGTCTTTTCTACCTGTTTAGCTACCTTAAGATCATCAGACACAATCATGCCTAGGTCCTGCTCTTCTTTAGTGGACAAAAATACTTCACCCCCTATACTATATCGCTCCCTTGGATTGCTGCAGCCCAAATGCATAACCTTGCATTTGTAACATTAAATCTCAGCTGCCAAATTCTAGACCATTCTTCAAGCTTAGCTAAATCCCTCCTCATGTTATCTACACCTTCCTTGGTGTCTACTCTATTGAAGATTTTGGTATCATCCGCAAAAAGGCAAACCTTACCTGACAGCACTTCCGCTATATCACTAACAAAGATGTTAAAAAGAATCGGACCAAGGACAGATCCCTGGGGCACACCACTGGTAACCTTCTTCTCCTCAGAGTGAGCTCCATTTACCTGAACCCTTTGTCGCCTCCCACTCAACCAATTTCCAATCCAAGCAGTAACTTTAGGGTCCATCCCTTGGGTGCTCAGTTGGTTTATAAGTCGCCTGTGAGGAACGGTGTCAAAAGCTTTACTGAATTCTAAATACACCACATCTAGGGCTCTCCCTCGATCTAACTCCCTGGTCACCCAGTCAAAGAAATCAGATGTGTCTGACAAGACTTGCCTTTGGTGAATCAATGCTGCCTCAGATCCTGTAATCCACTGGACTCCAGAAACCTCACTATTTTCTCTTTCAGCATCATTTCCAATAATTTATTCACCACTGAAGTTAAACTAACCGGCCTGTAGTTTTCAACCACGTCCTTACTTCTGCTTTTGTGTAAGGGGACCACATGAGCCTCTCTGCAGTCCTTTGGCACCACTCCTGACTCCAATGAGGCATTGAAAAGTTCAGTCAGTGGAGCTGATAAAACGTCCCCAAGTTCCCTCAGTATTCTAGGGTGTATCCCATCCAGTCCCATCGCTTCGTTTACTTTAAGTTTAGCTAGTTTCTCACGAACACAGTCTTTTGAAAATTGCCCCTTGCTTTTGTTCTTGTCTGTGGGTCTTTTTTGAGGTCCTGCTCCTGGTTCTTCATTTGTGAACACAGAACAGAAATATTTGTTAAGCAATTCCGCTTTATCCTCATCAGCTTCTACATATTCCTTCCCTTCACCCTTGAGTCTGACAATACCACTTTTGCCCTTCCTCTTCTCAGTAACGTATCTGATCCCCCCCATTTTATTGCATTGGCTATTTCCTCCTCTTTTTGAATCTTTGCTTTCCTGACTACTTTGCTAGCTTCTCTAAATTTTTCCAAATATAGATGCCTGTCTTCCTCTCTCTGTGGTCTCTTCTATTTCATGAAGTCCTCCCTCTTTTTCTTCACCTTTTCAGCTACTTCTTTCAAAAACCATAGCGGTCTCCTTTTCCTTTATTTACCATTTTAACAAAAAGGTTGGTTGCCCTTAAAATACCCCCTTTCAGTTTTGCCCACTGTTTTTCTACATCCCCCAGCTGTTCCCATCCCACTAATGACTCCCTGAGGTATTGGCCCATCTTGGCAAAGTTAGTTTTCCTAAAGTCTAAGACCCTTGCTTTTGAATGGATTCTAACAGTCCTAGTCCTAATACTGAACAACACCATCTGGTGATCACTGGATGCAAAATGATCTTCCACTATAACATCAGAAACACTTTCACCATTGGTAAGCACCAAGTCCAGTATGGCCCCTTCATGTGTGGGTTCTGTTACCAATTGCCTGAATCGTTCTCCATGTAGAGAATCCAGGATCTACTTACTTCTAGATGATACTGTAGCCAGAATGTGTAAATCAACATCTAGCATATTGAAATCCCTTATGAGAAGCACTTCCCCTTTCCTAGCAATGCTGCGTATGACTTCAATTAACTCTCCACCCACCTCTTCCCCTACTCCTATCCAAAAATAAATGATAATTGAATGTCCCTATGTAAGCCCACACAAACACTGTCTAGACACATCTTTCACAGTTCTAAAAAGTTATTCCTTTAAGAACTCAGGAATTCTCCAATTTAAACCTTAATTAGACAGTGTCCTCTAAAACCAGTGCCTCTCTCTCTCCTCTGCACTGCTTCCAATACCATGCAGCAGTGTCCCTACCCTTAGGATTCTAAACTGCCCAGACTCAGCAGAGCTATCTGGATCCCTTCACAGGATTAAACATCTATATTTTCAAAAGAGCTCCTCTTTAGTTTCAGCTTCCAGTAATCTTACAGTAGGTTCCTTAGAGGAGTTCAATACAGCTTTCCTTTCTATTTTCTCAAGCTGTGCCAAAGAAAGTTTCCCCTTTCCCCCTTGCACAGAGGACTCCAAACTGCCATGCCCATCAGAACTACCAGCTCCTTTGCACAAGATTTAAAATATTTCTTTCCTCTAAGAAGCTTTATGTTTATGTAATTTCCTGATATGCCACCCAGGCTGAAGGGCATCAGAGTGGTTTACAATCACTATGAGCAGGTACTGGATACATTCCCTTGTCCCCAGAGGGCTCACAATCTATGTGTACCTGAAAGACTGCTCACTAAAGAGATCCTTCTACTTCCCCCAGCCTCTGCACTTCCCCAGCACACTCTATGCTTTCCTATGGAGCCGGGACTTGTTTTAAGTTAAACTTCATTTTTAGCATTAAAATAGGTTTTATAAAACCTGCAAATCCAGGATTACACTTCTCTTAATTTATATGAGGCTCTGGGTCCTATGAGTGAAGCCCAGCACCCCTCCTGGGGCATCAAACAGGTAATCTATTTATTTTAACCTACTGGTTACAATAAGTTTACATTATTTTATAATTTATGTGCATAAATTTTCACTCTGCCAAGTTCTGTCCTTATGCACCACTGACATGATGCGCTTACATACAAAATAGCAACCGGCTAAAATTTGCCCATCCATGCATGCAAGTCATTGAATACACGCATAACTTAATGCACACTGATGGAGTGGAACTTTCCGCAGCTAATTAAATCCTTTTTGTTTTCTCATTTGTAAATATGATGCCTATGGACTTTAGGCCTGCTCCTGCTCCTCAGTGTGGTGTGTTCTCCCTCTGCCCACTGATCCACAGGGGCTCATATATTTCCATAAGTTCCCTGGGATCTGCTGTATCTGTGCACTTTGGACTTCCCATTAAGGTGGGAGCCACCCTCAGCAGCTCTACTACTTAAACCCACTGCTTGGGATTACCAGTGTTCAATTGAGTTCAGCTCCTAGTCTTGGCTTCTTTTTGCTGCTTGACTACATTCCTCGCCTCCAGTCTGGTTCATGAGTTACTTCTTTGCCTGTACCTGCTTTGGATGTTTGAAAATGCATGACTTATGCGCATCGATTACATGTAACTTTACGCACGTCCTTAAAAATGTATCTAGTTAAAGCATATATTAAGGCACCTATGTTAAGTGGCTTTACGTGTGCCTACATTGCAAGCGTGCACATTTACACCAGCCCTAGATCTTGTGCAAATGCTTGTGCCTATCTCTTTCAAGTATGCATGTAAATTATAGTATTTTATAATCTATGCACATAGTTGCACACTCTGCCCATATTCTGCCTATGTGCACCCCCACTGGCAAAGTATGCACCTTGATACCACAGCGCTGGTCAGTATTTTATAAGAAGTCCTTTCCATACACATGTGGCCACATACAGTACACATAGAAATGACTTTATAAAATATCTCATTAAGAATTTGAAATAAAAATGACCATTTATTTAAATGAAAGATTTTTCTGACATCGAAATTTATGACACCTTTGTCTTCTACTGTTCCTGAAGTATAATGAACAGGATGTAAAATTCTACCCATGCCTAGGATGAAACTGGTCTGTCTGGGACATATCAATTTCAGAAGAATGATTTCCACCAGGATTAAGCTGAAACCAGCAAGTTTCCTACTAGTGAAAGACTATATACCCCTGAGTTCACTAAGCAGTTCAGTTCATTGATACTGCTTATTTATATTGCAGTTCAGTGCTACGAATTAAAACTTAAATTCTGTCTCTCAGCAGTCATATAAGCTATATTGTACCTGCAACAAACACATAGAAACTTATGCTGCTAAGGCTATGAATCATGGTTTCTAATAGCAACAATACCCTCAGAGGCTCTGTCAATTATTGCTTTTGTAACAGTATTAACTGTTCTTGACGTTGTCTGTAACTACGAAGCAAAAGGCATTCAGAAGGATCAAAGAAAGCTCTGCTGATTCACAGAAGAAAGAAAATATCCTGTCTTTTTTGTGACAAAGTCTACTTTCTGTTTAAAGTCAGTGAATACTTGCTTTAGTATGAGTAACAGACATATATCACAAAACTTGGGAGATCAGAGATGTGACTTTAATGATAATAAGTAAAAGGGCATATTCAATAACTAAGAGCTGCCTGTCTAGAGACCAGGGTTTGATTCAAGAAATTGGTTACCTTTCATTGGGATGGCAGGAACTAGAGGTGACACTATCTGTGGATTTTCAATGGCTATAGAGATAAAAGTGGACTGAAAAACCTTCTAACCATTCCACCACTATTCATATAGCGGAGGGATGAAGTGAGGGCAGCGACCTTTAATTATCCTTTTAGTGGCAATATTCAGCAAATAAGCAGGCCTATATGATACAGAAAAGTGGCGGAGCTGGAAAATAGCAAATATGCATATTCAGCACCACTGATTATACAGTACAGTACATTTTAGAAAAGACACCTAAGTCCGGTAGGGGACATTCAAGGCAGAAAGTGCAGGAAAGCAACAGGGACAGTTTTAGCAGCATAGACATCTCCCTCAGGAAAGAGTGGGCCGGGGACATCCATCTCACGCAAGCTAGCATAAGAATACATTCAGTGGTGTAGCAAAATGAAAACATGAGCCCCCATTCCCTGTCAGTGTTCATTGACATATTGTAAAATAAAGGGGGTATTAATGTAGCTCCTTCTCCACACCCTCCAGATCTTTGCCTGAGAAAATGAGCACTTTTCCATTGCCTTTTCATTCCTGCAGCAGGTATAACCTTACAGGCACACAAAGGCACCCCACCTGCAGGCAGGCAAACAGAAAAAAGCAGGAAAACAGGAAACCTTGGAAAGAATACTTTATTGATGATGGTCCACCCTAAACATGCTTTGGCCAAACTGGCCTTCTTCAGGGGACTGTGACCACTAAAATTATAAAAATACATATACATTAACCTATAATAAATTAAATAAAGAAGCAACTCCATAAATAATCTATAAATCAATTACATTGAAAAACAGATTACATATAGGAAACCAATACAAACAATAGTAAATGATGGTATTCCATTATGAAACTACATATCAAATAATGATCGATTAGAAAATCATAATACTTGTAGCTTCATACACTTAAGATAATTAAATAATAAGATAAAACCAAATTAAATGACATCACTGCATACATTAAAAACATGTATAAACTACTGATGTGCCAAAAAGAGGCCAGGAACCTAAATGATCATGTGTAGATCCTTAGTATACACACTGCAACAATAAAAACATTATGGAAACTAATACAATTACAAACTCACCAGATGCTGAAGATAAAGTATGTTCTCACAAAGAGTACTGACAAAACGCTGAAGCTGAAACAAAAGGGGTAGGTGACAGAGAGGCTGAAGTCTCTATTTCAAAACAAAATTTCTAGATAATATAGACTGTAAGTCCTAACATGCAGGTCATTGCCATTGTGAAATTAATCATGTTAGGATATCGGCACTCACCACTAATATCTATGTGATTCTCGGGACTGCAGCCATTCTGACAGTTACATATCACAGAACTAAATCTTG
The DNA here is from genome assembly GCA_033557465.1 of Ichthyophis bannanicus. Taxonomy (NCBI): domain Eukaryota; kingdom Metazoa; phylum Chordata; class Amphibia; order Gymnophiona; family Ichthyophiidae; genus Ichthyophis; species Ichthyophis bannanicus. Next base: position 923,896,366 of record CM066031.1, on the reverse strand, counting down.
TTTTGAAATAGAGACTTCAACCTCTTGGGAGTTGAACATACAAGCTGTCTTGAATATTTGAGGTCGTACAGAATTCCATTGCAAGCACTTGCATCGGGTCTTTTAGTCAGTTTGTGAGCACTCCAAACTTTTTTGTAATTATGCACTATGATAGATTGCATTAATGTTACACATTTCACTATCAGAGCTTTTAGCAATTTTCAAATTGCGATTTTGACTGTTCTATATTTCTTGAGGAAATACAGGTTCTTCATTTGGCCCCTTGATTACGTAGGTATTTACATTTGAGAATCATTCCAATGTGACCACTAGTTGGTGGCAGCTTATCCTTTGGTATACGAACTACGTTCCCTCCTCCTTTCCACTATCTAGTGTTTTCTTTCTTGAGATCACTTTGGTTGTTAAGAACACTAATGTGCATTTTGATTCATATAGGGCTTTTTTCATATTATCATTTGTTCTCTCTGTGTCACCTACACCTTCTGTTTCAGCTTCAGCTCTTTTGGCACATCAGTAGCCACACACCTGTTCAGAGTTAGATATTCTCATACTGGGGACATCCACAGGCTTGCATTCTAAAATGTTTCCGGGAATGTCTCTATGCCCATTTTCAGACATCCAAAGCATGATTAAGGCTTCTAGAATAACCCCTATAATGACACTGACTATATGGATTTGTTTAAATGCTACAGCTGGCATTTAAATAAATAGACTGACCTCTGCTGCTAAATATTGACAAAGACCAAAATTGCCCATATAGTCTGCCCAGAAAGAAGAAAAATATCACCAGTCAAGAACTGAATCTAGAGTCCTCTAATCAGTGGCATATTACAATGAGGGGCCCCCAAGCAAAATTTAGCTTAGGGCCCCCAGTTGTTGATGTGGTGGCATACTCCCCCTCCCCCACCCCCACCCCCGCTATCACGGATGAGTTCCAAGATGGGTTCTCCCAGGCAAGAGTGAGAGCACGTCCGGGAACTGAGTTAGCAGGTGCTTCACCTGTTTCTTCTGGTCTCCCGTCAACTCACTTTCTACTGAGACCTCCATGGAGTCCTTCGTCTGGGCAATCTCCAGACCCAGGTCCTCTTCCTCGTCACTTACTTGTGTTCCTAGCCCTTCCTGATACACCCCAGGGTTTGAGCAAATTGATGTGGAAGGTCTGCACCTTCACCTTTTGCTGCTCCACTTCTTAATCTACAGGGCCCAGTTTCCACCACACCCTAAAGGGGCTCTCCACTGGGCTAGTAGCTTATTATTTGGAAGTGGGAAGCATAGCTAATACCAGGTCTCCTGGGTTAAGACTCCCCTCCCATGCCTACTTGTCATAATAGACCTTTTGCTTCACTTGTTTTTTCCTCAAATGTTTGTTAGTCCACCAGGAGAAGGTTCTTAACTGGGTTTTCAAATGGGTAACCTGTTCAATTCTTTCCGTTCCTATCCAGGCTTCCTGTACCACATCCGAGTCCTCTGGGTTGTCTCCCCATTAAAAAACTCAAATGAGGAAAAGCCCAGTGTAGCTTGGGGAACTTCTCTATATGTAAACAGGACAAATGGGATCACTTGCTTCCATGTCCGACTGTTATTATTGGAAATGGACCAACTTTTTCTAACCATTTATATCAGGGTCTGGTTAAACCACTCGATGAGGCTGTTGGTTTGTGGATGATAGGCGGTGTTCTTAACATGCCTGATCCCAAACAATGCCAAGACTGCCTCTAACTGTCTGGACAAAAAGTTAGTGCCCTGGTGTGTCAAAGGTTCTCTGGGGAAGCCTACCTCACAGAAAATTTTCAACAGTTCCCGTCTTATCTGACCTGCGGTAACTTTCCACAGGGGAATTGCCCACGGATAGCAGGCAGGTGGCATACTCAATGAGTACTAAGAGGTACTGTAACCATAATCGAACGTGAAGAAAAAATGAGGGATTCTTTAGAATCAAGAAAACAAGAAGTTGATTTAGTAGTCAATATATCGGGAAAAGAATTATCTCAGGCTTCTTTAAGTGTTCTGAATAAAGGTTTGTCCTATGTCCCCAGCACTAGTTTTGATTTTTTTCAATTCAGAATAGATTTTGAAGCTCTAATACGAAAACTAAGGGGTATGTTTACTAAACTGCGGTAACGTTACATAACCGTGTTATGTAACGTTAACGATCGTTAACATTACTTAACGCGCATTACGTAACGTTAACGATCGTAGACGTTCCGCGGCGCGGTAAAACACCGCAGAAGGTGGAGACAGGGTGGAGAGAAGGGGTCAATGGGCGGAGTGTGGGCAGGGAGAGGCTCCATTCACACTAACGCGTTGATCTGAAGAGCTGAATCCTAACGCGATTGAAAACCTGCCGTTAGATGCACATATGCAGGAGAGAGAAACCATTTATGTGTCAGCAATGTACAGCCCAGGCAGGAAGCCCAAAAACTGTGACAGTAGTGCTCCATCTACAGCAATACCATAGTGCCAAAGTATGAATGACCACTATGGCGATGGTGCAAATGGGGCATAGGGGGCCACAGGCGGGACATGTAGCATGGGCAGCTGGGGCACAGGGTGGCACATAGGAACATAGACACCGGAGATCAGCAAGACAACAGTTAACCAAGGCCAAACACAATCCACCAATATCTACCTGGTCCACCCTAGCCAATAATCGCTAGGGCACAGACCTGGCATCCCCCCAGCCATCCCGCCCCCATGTGGCGGGGACATAATAGTGGTAGGCACTGATTGGGGGATGTGAGGATATCCACGTATGCCCCCCCCCCACCCCGGAACCCGCTCCCTAGGCGGGCGCCTACCTACACAGTGGATGGCCTGGGACTGCGCACTACCAGCACCGACAACAAATGGCCACGTCAGCTTGGCAGGGGGGCGTGTGCCCGTACTGGAGGGGGCAGTGCCACCTTCCTGCAGTGGACCTAGGCCATGTTCTGCATCAGTACGTGATGTGCAGTGCAACATAAAAGGTCTGGCTGAGGAAAAGTGCAGGAAGTCCCAGGGACTACCATGCATCTGTGGCAACAGTGTGGTGCAGTACACCCAGCCAGTGTGTCCAGGAGCAGAGGGTCACAGGTGCAAGTCCCAGCTGTGGTTCCTGCAGAGCATGTCCCTATATTTTACCCTACAATGCAGATACAACAGCAACATGTGCAAAGCCCAAAGCAGCGGCGAACAGGGGTCCAAACACCCACTCACATAGGCTCCACAATCCAATGATGCATGGAGCGGCAGGCTGTTGGCCCCAGCATTGGGATGATGTTATCACCAGAGCACTACTACTACCCCCTGCACAGTTTAGCAATGTTGGCACTGTGATCAGGACTAGTGTGGCGGGCAGGGCTGCCAACCACCCCTATCGTTGTATAATGCTGCAAAAGGAGTGTGCTTGTTTGTATGTCTGTCCATTGTTCTGTGGCTGCCCACACTTCACTGGGCCCAAAATGTCCCACTGTTACCAGCGTTAGCCTGATTAGATGCATAATGAGGAGCAAGGTATTCTGGGTATGGCCCGGACAGGGCAGATTGGCCAGGATTCATATTCACAGGGTGTGGGGCAATGGCTAGGACACTGTAGTGCCTGACCACCACCTGCATGGACAGGGTGGCCACAGCATGGCATGCTGGGAGGGCACTCACTCTGAACGAGCAGTGACCATGGCAGGTCTAGGTTCCCACATAGCACTTTACATGGTTTGTCTTTAGTGATATATTTGTGTTCCTCAGTGCTGGGGTCTCAATCACTGAAATGCCTGCTTGCTGCACATAGTTCCTGGTGGACTGTCTGCAGTTAGACTGTGCATGGTCGGAACACCATTAAAGTGCAGTCTGACTGTGCTGTTTGCTGGTGACTGGCAGACAGTGGTGGGAGGCACTTGCGGTTTCCAGACCTAACTCCAGCATTGCTGCTGGTCTGCCACTGTCCCAGTCATAGGTATGGCTCTGGCACACCAACCCTGGAGGGCTGTCTTGTACAAATGGGATGGAGGTTGCTTCCCTGGGGCGGGGGCACTGTTCTTTACCTACAAATGAGTGATGTGGGCCTTTTGGGGTAGGTAGTGTATACCACTGTGACCTATACTGCCACTACTACACATACCTCATGCAATTCTAGGAACCCCTCTGCCCTGATAACAGCTGCCCATGTCAGCCAGACCCTCACACGGGGTATACACTAATCTGGCTGGTGTCTGGTCCCACAGGGCCACATGTGACTGCAGGATACAGATGGACACCAAATTACCTTCGGCTGCACTGCACGGAACACCTGTCACAAACTGGTAGTGATGGGGATGTACAGCAGGACCTATCTCTAGCAGCACATGTACTGCGGACCTAGTGCTGGGCACCAATCATATCCCTCAGGGTGACCACAGAACCTGCACAATGGCATGGTCTGTAGCTACTCTGTGCCAGTATCACACACTGTCAGTTCATCTTTCCTAGCTGAGGTACCAGAGAAGTGCAGACCCCATTTGGTGATCAGCTGTAGACAGCTATTCAGCATGTGCATTGCATCATGTGTACTGCTGTGACATACACCATGGAGGTATAGCCTACTGGTTAATACATTGCCATTCTTGGCAGTGTTCATTGGTTCAGTTCCTCATTGTTCCCTCCTCTCATGCCTGTCCTACTCAAATAGTGTGCATGCCTGTACAGGTCATATTTTTGCAGATCTGCGCTTCCAGCCTATAATACCCTCGCCACAATTGCCAACATTCCCTCGGTCCGTCTATCTGCGTCTGTCAGCTGTGTAGAGTCCTGTCTGCCTGTGCAGGCTGCCAGCCGATGTCCTGCACTGCTACCCTTTCCTGCATTGCGCCTCATCGTGCTTGCCTCGCCTGTGCCTGATCTGCATGGCACCACCATTCCTCTGTCCACCCATCATTGTAACTATCCTGCCACCTCCGCCTCCACTGGGGGACACGTAGTCCCATTGTCTGCCACCAACTGTTTTTCCGGTACTTTACATTGCCAACACCCTGTGCTGTGGTAGAGCTGCCCCACCATGTTTGTCATCAGTACTGGCAGGCACATGGGATGCCCACAGATATGGCAGGTCCAGCAGCTCCCACTTCTCCCTCCTTCACCCACCTGTTCATTGCCTTTCCTGAGTGCTCTATCTAGTGTTAGGGCTACATCTGTCTCTGTTCCACACAGGTCATGCATGTCATCCTGAGGCACCTTGCAGTCCCTAGGGCACACTAACCTAGGACACCATAACCTTGTTAGGCCACCTTAACCTATGGTTCCATAGCCCAGGGTGCCTTCTGCGGTGACTTCTCCAAGGGTGCCTAATATGGCGCATAGCCTAGGAGGCCCTATAGGGCACCTTCTGAGGCACCTTACAGGGCACCTTACTAGGCACCTTATAAGGCACCTTACTAGGCAACTTACATGGCACCTTATAAGGCACTTTACAAGGCACCTTATAAGGCGCTCGTTATTCTAAGGCGCCTTGTAACGCGCGTTCTCTGCAGCTTGCTGTAACGATGCACCGCCCATGCCTTTATATGGGCATCTCTACTTTACCGTGGAACCTACCGCGAATGACATTACCGCAGTTTAGTAAACATACCTCTAAATCTAAAAAGTTATTTTTCTAAGATTGACCCTGATGTGGGAAACCAGCAGGAATTAGGGGAAATAGACGTACAGCTGAGACGTGTACGGTTGCCAATAAAATCTACGTGGTCTCCCCCGGGTCCGCAGCACCCAGCTCTGGAGATTTTTAAAGAACCGGTATTAAATGAAGTACAGCACGTGGAGAAAAAGCGTAGAGTAAAACACACTACATTGACTAAACTAGAGAACCAAGCTTTACAAGAGTTGAAGAAACGGACAGATATTATTATAAGAAGAGCGGATAAAGGAGGGGCGGTAGTGGTGTTAGATTGAGAGGACTATTTGTCAGAAGCTTTATCTCAATTACAGGACTCTGCTGTTTATAGAAAATTGGAGGAAGACCAAAATTGAGTTTACAAACAGAAATTAGAGAATTACCTCCATGGCGTTACAGGAAAAGCTAATCACTAGGAAAGAATTTCAATACTTGAATGTTCAAACTCCTATAACAGCTAAATTCTACACAGTACCAAAAATTCACAAAAAGGTAACATCCTGGAGCCCCTGTCGACATATTTAGATTCTTATCTGCGTCCCTTGTTACTTGACATCCCCTCCTATTTAAAGGATACTACTCACGTTTTAAATATTTTGAAAGGAGCAGGAGGATGGTCGAGGCATAAAGACACCATACTTGTCACTATCGATGTAGTGTCACTTTACACAAACATCCCACAAGGGGCAGTATTGGAAGTGGTACAGCAGGTTTTACGACAGCGAGATGACATCTCAGAGGCTAAGCTCAATTTACTGTTGAGTTTGGCACGATTGGCAATCTTCCATAACCATTTTGTTTTTGAGGGGGCCCTGTATCAACAGATATCCGGGGTAGCCATGGGGGCTACGTGTGCCCCCTCAATAGCTAATTTTTATATGGGCTATTTTGAGGATTGGTGGTTGGTCCATTCTACATACATCCCGAATATCATCATATGGAAGCGGTATATAGATGATGTTTTTATGCTATGGAAAGGTTCAGAGGAGACTCTGAGCACATTTTTACAGTGGGTGAATCATCTAGATAGCAATATAAGATTTACCTGCACTTCACATAGGCACACGCTCACTTATCTGGACATACACCATGCCGTTCTTGATATTATTAAGACTCTATTCTGTTCTATGTAATTATCTCATGTATATAGTTTACCCCGGTTCTCCAAGTTTGTACTCCTGTTCGATGTAAACCAAACAGCTTGTTGTTATGGTCTTTATGTTATAATGTAAACCGCGCTGATGCCGAATAGTGCGGTATATAAGAACTTGTAATAAATAAATAAATAAATACAGATCAATAGAGGTCAGGGAGAATGGATTACATCCGTATTTAAGAAAGCCACAGACAGGAATACATTTTTAAATTTTAGAAGCGCACACCCGAGACGTTTGAAAGAGAGCCTCCCATTTTCTCAATTATTACGTTTTAGAAGAAATTGCTCAGACATGAATGAGTATAAGAATAAATCCAGACAACGTTTTGACAATTTTATAGATAAAGGCTATCCGAGACAGGTAGTAAAACGAGCATATTTTAGGGCACTGTATAACCATAGGGGTCTGTTATTAGAAATGCAGTCAAATAATGAACGAGAGGATATGGACTCCGAATACGTTAACTTGATTACCAGATATTTCCCACTTAGTCTAGACATACAACGAGTAATAAAAAAACATAGGAATGTTTTAGCAGTGGTTCCTGGGTTGGCAGATAAAAGAATACGTTGTGTATGGCAAAGGGACCGCAATTTGAAGGAATGGTTGAGTCCAGCAGTGTTGACTCCTATAACTGAATCGCTATATAATAGGCAGGAGAAGGGCCATAGACGATGTGGGGCTTCTGACATCTGTGATATTACCTTGGAGACTTCTGAGTTTGAGTATCAAGGATCATCATATTTTTTAAACTTTAGTACCACCTGTAATTCAAGCTATGTGGTCTATGCCATTAGGTGTCCCTGCGGTCTAGCCTATGTGGGCAAAACAACACGCCCCTTTAAAACACGAATGAGAGAGCATAGGAGCCGGTTAAAATGCAAGGTAAGGGAGGCTCCGATTGTCCAACACTGTGTATCACAGGGATATGCTTTTGAACAGCTTCGTTGTTTGTGCATAGACAAGATAGAAGTGGCTAGAGCAGGTAAATCGCTAGATCACACTTTGACAGTGAGAGAACAAAGATGGATCCACAGACTAAACTCTATAGCACCTTCATGCCTTAATGCCAGCATCGATTGGGCAGCCTGTTTATAATTGATTGATAGTTGGTTATATAGTGAGGCACTCCAGGTGCTCCGTTGAGTGAGCAGAGAAGTATTGATTAGAGACTTAGATGGAGAGGTGGAGTCATGATAGGGGGTTTTATACACTAGGAAAGTGGTCATATGCTGACTCAGGGTGGTTTCGTGGGCTGTAGTAAGTTGCTTAGAGACTCTGGATATGAGAGTGCATTGAGGTAAAGTTTAGAGTCCGCATCCATATTGGGGGTTGGGGTTCTCGATTTGGTATTTGGGGAAGTGTAACACTCCTAAAAATATTAGACAGCGGACACCACTTAAATTAATGCCTTGTAGTGTGGAGGAGGGGTTTGGGTGAGCCACCCAATCATATTACAGCTGGCGGGTCATTTAAAAGTAGGGTCATGTTTAGCATCTCGCATTCGCGGCGTTTCTAACCCCAAAGAAGAGAAAAATCTGCTTTGGATTTGCAGTTCGAAGGGGTATTGATAATTCAAGAACGCGGGCAGCACTGACGGTAGATGTTTATTTTATATTCACGTGTTTCTGGTGTATTAGATAAGAATTAGGAGTAGAGATTGATATTCTTTTTATTTTTAGTTTTAGTTTTACATAGCATGTTAATATAAGATCTCCTGAGGAAGCTGGAGTCGTGAAACGCACGAGCGGTACCTGGGGAGGCGTCGGGATCAGACACATAAAAAGAAGGGAGCTAGGCGATAAATAGCCTACAGCTAAGTGTATAGTTTCCATAACGTTTTTATTGACTGCACATGTTTTGTGAAAATTCTGGTCCAGGGAAGTGGTAACCTGGTTACCGATGTGTCATAGCACTAGCTGTTAGTGCATTAGCTCTGTCAAAGTGATTATGAATTGAAGGTCATTGATGCTATAAGGCACAGTACAGAAATGAGATGCTAATTTGAAAAGCAGTGCCGATATAAGTCTGAGACCTTCAAAATCATTTAAACGTGCCTGTATTATATAAAATAAGAAGGAGTTTGGAAATACTCCAATTCTTGAAGTGTTATAGTGAAGAACTTGTAATTTGTGGTTTCAATGCTTCTATCTAATGGCATAAGGAACCAAGCCCTCAAATGGTTCAAATCATACCTGTCCGATTGCCAGCAACATGTCCGCATAGGATCCCAGGCATCCAAATCATTCCAGCAAAAGCAAGGAGCCCTACAAAGCTCATCCCTTTCCTCCCTACTCTTCAACATTTATATTCAACCTATCTGCGCAATGTTTACTACCACATCTATGCTGACGACGTCCTACTCTATGCTCCTTTCTCAATAGACAACCCCGATTTTTCCTCAATTGCAGAATGCTTCAATGCTGTCTCAGACTGGCTCACCACCCAAAATCTGATGGTTAACAGTAAAAAATCAGAAGTCTTATTCATATTTAAAGACCAAGCCTTCACCCCACCAACCTCCCTCAGGCTGAAAGATGTCGTGCTCACAGCCAAGCAAGAAGTACGATACCTTGGAGTCATCCTAGACCAACATCTAAACTGGGAAGCCCACATACAAACCATCACCAAGGATGTCTATCATAAGCTAAGAACCCTCCGACATCTACGCCCACTCCTTGAACCCTCGGACTTTCGATCAGTATGCCAGGCCCTTATCTTTCCTCTCTTGAACTATGTCAACATAATCTACCATGGCCTGCCAAAGAACTCTCTTCAGCCACTACAACTAGCCATGAATACAGCCGCCCAAACACTCCTGTCTGCCTCAAGATTTGACCACATTACGCCTCTTTTGATCCAGCTACATTGACTCCCCATAGCAAGCCATCTGATATACAAAGCCCTGTTGCTCACCTTCAAGTCTTTACATAGAATATCCGCTGCCTCCCTCACAAACCTCATACACCGTGCCCCTGAAAACAGAACCAGAAGATCATACATGGTGAACTCATTCGTCACACCCTCAGCGATAAGGTCATGCACCCAATCAACAAAAAAAATCACGCCTTCTCTATCTATGCACCAACCCACTGGAATGCCCTACCTCCAGCAATCCGTGCCATCACAGATCTTTACAGCCTTTAGGAAGGCCCTAAAGACATACTTATTTCAACTAGCTTATGGCCAGCCACCCTGAATGAGGCCTATGTACAGATCACTGCTAGTCCCTCTATCTGCATATTCCAAGTTCATTTCCCTGTATTCACATCCAATTTAAATTACGTGTTACTTACTGTTGCTTATATTAGTTCAACGTAAACTTTTCTATTTAAATTGTTCAATGTAAACTGTTTTACTGCTTTTGTTCCTTGTAAACCACACTGATTCCAAAGAGCACAGTATATAAAAAGCAAATAAATAAATAATGGACCCACAATGTCCATGACCATTCGATCCAGGGGTTGTTCGATCTCTGGGATCAGAATTAGGGGAGCTTTCTTGAGCTGTTTCTTATTTTTCCATTGGCACACAGAGCATGCCCGGCAGAACTTATTCACCTCCTGATATAGGTTAGGCCAGAAGAACCATTGTGTAAGATGGGCAATAACCTCCTGCTCCACTAGGTGTCCTGTTAAGGGGTGGCTGTGGGCCAAGATCAATAGAGCCTCCCGGAATATCTGGGGCACCATGAGCTGGGTGTGCTCTCCTTTCTCTTCCCGGAATGTAATCCGATATAAGAGGTTATTCCTCTTCCTAAAGAGAGGATAACTTTCCTTGCCCTTCTTAGAGCCTGTCCCTTCCACCTTACCCCAGGCTTCCTGCAAGGATGGGTCTTTTGCTTGCTCTTCAGAAAAATTATCGAACTTGGAGAGCACCTCCTTCCCAAAAGCCTTGACTCCCCCTGGGGGAATCAACCTTTTCCACTTTTCCACCCTCTGCTGAGCACTGCTTTTTCTAGTCTTTCCCCCTCTCTCTCTACCACATCCAGGATTGCAAATTGGAACAACTCCCCGAAACTGGGGATGGACTTTTTCTCCGGGGTACAATCTTGGAAACGGAAGGAGGTTAAGTCTAATAACCCCTCCCAATCCCGGCCTAGGATTAATGGCACTGGGAGTCCCTTGACAATGGCCATTACTAGTAGTTGTTGTTTGTTGTCCCAGGTGATTTTTATCTCATAAGCGGGGTCATTCCTTATGTCCCCATGGCATGTTTCACTGGTAAGGGGTCTAGGTATCTATCCTGCCTCTTGCTGACCCCTAGGCTCCGGGCCAGATCTTGAGACATCAGAGAGTGATTACTCCCAGTGTCTATGAGAGCTTCCAGGTCCATCCCACCAATCTGGATCCCTTATTTAAGAGGTCCATTCCAGATTCCTGGGTCCCCTGCGAGTCCTACACCAGAGAAGGAAATTCCTCTTTTGAATACTCCTGTTGGAAATGGCCCAGCTCCATGCACACAAAGCATCATGGCCCTCTTCGGGACTCCTGAGTGGGTTTCTTCCTTGTAGGGTCCTTAGGGTTATCCCAACTTCCCTTTGGCCTAGGGGGTCCATTTCCCACAGGAATCGCTTGGGGTATCTCCTTTTTTCCTTCCCTGGGAACTTGGGGTCCTTGGGATTCAGCATTGAGAAAATTCTTGGCGAGGCCTATGGCCACCGTTATGGACATGGCCCCTGCCCGGATACCCATGCCCGTACTTCCCTTGGCAAAATACAGAGAAATTGTTCTAACACTATCTTCCTTATTATGGTAAGTCCAGAATTCTTATCAGGTTCCAGCCATCTAGTGGCCAAATCAGTTAATCTGTGGACCACAGCCTTAGGCCTTTCTCATGGGTGAAATTTGGTGGCCCGAAAATTCTTTCAATACTTTTCTGGGGATAGCCCCAATTGGTCCTTGATAGCCATTTCACCTCATAATAGTCTGCAAATTGAGTATTATCCCCTTCTCCAGGCTCACAGTTCCTTTCTTTACTCTTCTTCTGATTGTCCTCAATATTTTCAATTCCAATCTTTCCTCCAGCATTTTCTCCCACTCTTGGAAGCATACATTACTTGACCAGTCCTTAAAAAGCCCTTGTTGGACTCTACCAACCATGCACACTGGTACCCTATTTCCAACCTTCCCTTCCTCGCCAAAATCCTCAAAAAATTGGTCTTTGCTCAGCTTTCCTCACATCTTGATGCTATCCTTGCACTACTGTGATAGGCTATAGCCTAGAATAGCCTGTAATTTTATGTTAGGTAGCAGAAGCAAGCCTGTAGAATAGGCCTGAGTCCCCAACCCCCACTTCAGAATATTATAACTGAGCAGAGTTGAAAGCTAGAGAAAATAGAAATCTGCTACAAGCTGCTTTTGCTGATAAGAATGTAAAACTTTCCACTGAGTGTGTTATGTTATTTACAGATGTATTTCAGAATTCTGCTTTCCACACAGCTTTTATACTGTAGAGTGACCTTGTAAGCAAAAAGCAAGGCAGAATATGTTATGTCTAGATACTGAGCATGGCTAGGAAGGCCTGAAAGGAGGGGGAGAGCGGTGTGGGCCCGGTCAGAAATTTTCCATTGGATGGGGGGGTGAGGGGGCCACCAGGACCAATGAGGAGTTTGTCTATATAGAGCTAATGAAGAAAGCTATAAATGCTGTTGTTTTTCTGAATGCCATGCTCAGACCATTTTGAAAGTGACAATTGACAGGTGTCTGAGCCTGTGCACATAATAAACTGGTTTTGAATTCTAGAAATAGAATCCTGGTGTATTCATTGCGTGCGCTTCGCTACTACATTGGTTCCCTGTCCGGGAAAGGTGGAGTACGTGAATGGTGCGCAAGTGAATACTACCACGTATTACCGCCTCCAGGTTTGGTCCGGCTGGGACCGCAGCCGGCCGACAGCGGAGAGGAGCCCAGGCGCCGCCGGTCCCTTGCATCGGAGGGTTCCGCCCTGCCTCGGCAGGCTTGCTGGGTCCAGCCGGCCAACACCTCGAACCCGGGAGGGGAGTCCAGGATTCAACCCAAGGTGCAACTGGTTGCGCAGCGCATTAGCTACCGGATCCGGTGAGTATTGATTTTTCTGGTTCTTAGTCAGTTAGCTCTGGGAAAGTCTCGAGACTAATATGGTATGGTAACAGGTAAAGGGAGTCTGATCAACTCCCAGGGCGGTCCTAGTAACCCTGCATGAGTATGCGCGGGGCGAAGCCACTGACACTTTTGGTTTGGTGCTTTTGGTTTAGTCAGTTAGCCCGGGAATTTGGAATTTGGGAAATGCTAGCAAGTTTGGTTGTGTGAAGTGTGCTTGAGAGGTCTTGCAATACAGGCCGAGCGAGAGCAGACTCCTAAGTAGCGCAGTTCCTGGCCAGGCGACTGCGCCCAGGTCGCGAAAAGGAGAAAGCGTCTGGTGTTTGTACCCCTTCTTGTTCCATGGGTTGTGCGGACCCCTTACCCACAGCCATCCTACCCATCCTTTCTGTTTGCTGTCTTGTCCGTTATATGTCATAATGGGAGGGGCGGAGTCCCTACAAACTCCATTGAACTGTATGATCACAAATTTTAAGAAGGGGTTTAGTGGTGATTATGGGGTAAAAATGTCACCGACCCGCTTAGAAATATTGTGTAGTAGGGTTTGGCCGGCGCTGGACGCCGTGTGGCCACCAGAAGGTACTTTTGATATTCAAATTGTGTCCCGAGTGCACCAGGTGGTGCGCAGATATAGTTCCGAGCAGTTTTCCTATATAGATTCCTGGCTAGCTATCTGTGAGAAGCAACTCCTTGGATAAAGTGTTGCTGTGAGGGGCAGAGTAGAATTCTGTTAGCAACTGCAGCGGGAGTCCCTGCAAAGAAGGAAAAGCCCCCTATCTTTGCAGAGCCAGAACCTCCAGAGGTCCCGGGTCATCCACCCACATTTCTGTATACACCAGTCCCGTCAGCTCCATCAGTACCCCGAGTAGAGCCAGAGGTAGTGAGAGTACCCCCAGTTGAGGTACCTCCACCCGGTCACCCACAACCCGAGGACCACCCCCTTCCCCAGAGTCGGAGCCCTAGTCCTGAGCAGAGCACTGCAAGCCCTGGGCAGAGCTCTGCAACAGAATCATCATCTCCTGAAGGATCTGCTAGCGGAGGGTCAGATGCCAGTCCAGGGCCACCCACTAGTCCAAGCACCAGCAGCAGCACTACCCCCGCTAATCTGCGTTACGCCTTCAGAAGCAGGACAGCGGGCCAGAGAGAAGTTCGCCAAATGCCACTGCGGCAAGTCCCAGGATTACCTATTGTAAATACAGAGGGTCAGGTTGTGGTCGGACCGACCAGTCTAGTTTATGTGCCTTTCACCACAAGAGATTTATTGAACTGGAAAACGCATTATGCCTCCTACACTGAAAAGCCCCAAGGTTTAACAGAGTTAATGTCCACAACAGATTTATTGAACTGGAAAATGCATTATGCCTCCTACACTGAAAAGCCCCAAGATTTAACAGAGTTAATGTCCAGTATTATGCAAACCCACCAGCCCACCTGGTCTGACTGTCACCAGCTCTTGGCTACCCTCTTTACTACTGAAGAGCGGGCACGGATAGTGCGAGCAACCACTAGATGGTTGGAAGAAAACCCTGAAGATGGGCGAGACCTAGATCCCCGAAGGGCAGCAGCCACAGATTTCCCAAATGAAGATCCCGGATGGTACCCAAATAGTGATGACGGAGAGAAGGCCCTCACCCGGTTCCGCCATGCCATACTGCAGGGCCTGAAGAAGGGAGGGCAGAGAGCTATGAACGTTGGGAAAGTAGCGGACGTTCTTCAACGCCCAGATGAAAGTCCAGCTGCTTTCTATGAACGATTGACTGAAGCCTATAAACTTTACACCCCATATGATCCAGCAGCCCAGGAGAATTTACGTATGGTGAACGCCGCTTTCGTGAGTCAGTCCCAGGGAGACATAAAACGAAAACTGCAGAAATTAGAGGGATTTGCGGGCATGAACTCAACACAGTTAATGGAAGTCGCACAAAAGGTATTTGTGAATCGTGATCAAGAATGCCAACAGGAAAGTGAAAGAAAGATGAAGAAGAAAGCGGATCTGCTCGCTGCAGCATTAGTGGAAGGACGCGGAGGAGGATATCCTAATAGAAGAGCCAGAGGATGGGGAAGGGGCCGGGGGAGTGCTCGGCCCCCCTTAGGTGCAAACCAGTGTGCCTATTGTAAGGAAGAAGGACATTGGAAGAATGAGTGATCGAACATTAGCTCCACCCCCTGGAGGGGAGGCGGGAGCGCTAGGAGACTGTTCCTCAGTAAAGCCTTTGACACTGTTCCTCACAGGCGACTTATAAACAAACTGAGCACCCTAGGGATGGACCCTAAAGTTACTGCTTGGGTTAGAAATTGGTTGGGTGGGAGGCGACAAAGAGTACAAGTAAATGGAGCTCACTCTGAGGAGAAGGATGTTACCAGTGGTGTGTCCCAGGGATCTGTCCTTGGTCTGATTCTTTTTAACATCTTTGTTAGTGATATAGCGGAAGGGCTGTCGGGTAAGGTTTGCCTCTTTGCGGATGATACCAAAATCTGCAATAGAGTAGACACCCAGGAAGGTGTAGATAACATGAGGAGGGATCTAGCTAAGCTTGAAGAATGGTCTAGAATTTGGCAGCTGGGATTTAATGTTAAAAAATGTAAGGTCATGCATTTGGGCTGCAGCAATCCAAGGGAGCAATACAGTATAGGAGGTGAAGTACTTTTGTCCACTAAAGAAGAGCGGGACCTAGGCGTGGTTGTGTCTGATGATCTTAAAGTAGCTAAACAGGTAGAAAAGGCGACGGCAAAAGCTAGAAGGATGCTTGGGTGCATACGGAGAAGAATGGCTAGCAGAAAAAAGGAGGTGATAATGCCTCTGTATAAGTCTTTGGTACGACCTCATTTGGAGTATGGTGTGCAATTCTGGAGACCGCACCTTCAAAAGGATGTGAACAGGATGGAGTCAGTGCAGAGGGTGGCTACCAGAATGATTAGTGGGCTTCATTATAAAGCATATGAGGACAGACTTAAGGATCTTCTTCTCCTCACAGAAACTTGGTTGAAGGACGGGGAGGGCGCCCTCCTTGCCCGCTGCCTCCCTCCTGGTTTCTCCGCGATCTCTGTTCCAAGGTGTGGCCGCTCCGGTGGAGGAATGGCCGCCATTCTGCACCCTGCTCTTTCCTTCACACAAGTCTTTTCCCCATTGCTTCACTACCCAGAAGCTCTACTTCTTTACTTCCACTCATCTCCCCCACTGCACATCCTTCTTGTCTACTCCCCACCAGCCTTGCGCTCTGACCTTTGGGACTCCTTAATTCTTACTGTCTCTGACTTGACCCTCGCTTTCCCCCAGCTGCTTATTGCAGGAGATTTCAATCTGCATCTTGACTCTCCAACCTCTTCAAGGGATCAGGCTTTTGTTTCTCTTCTTGATGATCTCTCCCTCTTTCAGCATGTTTCTTTCCCTACCCACGTGGCTGGTCACACTCTTGACCTCCTTCTAACCCCTCTCTCTTCCTCCTTACATCTGTCTGATCTCTCCTCGCTTCCCCTCCCCTGGTCAGACCATCACTGTCTGCTTTTCTCCAGTTTTATCCCCGAACTTTCCGCTCGTCCGCCCACCTCGGTACCATCTTCTCAACGTCTCTCTCGTCGCATTACCTCTTCTACTATTCAGCAATTTCCCCCTGCACCTCATCTTTTCCCGGCTGACTTTTCCTCTCGTTCCCCTGACTCCCAAGCTACCCTCTGGTTCTCTACTCTTTCTGATGCACTCAACAACCTGTCTCCTCTTCAGCCCCGTCCCACAAGGCCTTGCCCCTCACAATCTTGGTATCATCCTGACCTTAGACTGCTCCGCACTCAGCTCCGTAGAGCCGAACGCCTCTGGCGCAAGGCACCCTCTCCAACCACCCTCTCATCATTTAAGGCTCATCATTCCCATTACCACTCTCAGGTACACTCAGCCAAAAGAAATTACTTCTCTACTGCTATTTCGAATGCTCCTAATCAGACCCGACACCTCTACAACACACTCCACTCCCTCACTTCCCTTCTTCCCCCTGCCTCTGCCTCCCCCGCTCACCCATCTCCCCCTCCTTCGCTTCTAGCTACATTCTTTAGTGATAAGATTTCCAACCTCAGGTCCTCCCTTCCCTCCTATCCTTCCCAAATCCTCCCTCCCCCTCCCATCGCATCTCCTCCCCCGTCCCCTGGCCATTCATATACCTGGTCTTCTTTTTCCCTAATAACTTTGGCTGAACTTCACCAACTTATTTCCTCCTCTAATAAGACCTTTTGTTCTCTCGACCCCATCCCCTCCTCTTGGTTATTAAACTCATCACTGGCACTTCTCACCCCTCTTCTTTCTATGCTTAACTCTAGTCTCTCCTCTGGTATTTCTCCCCACTCTTGGAAGCACGCTCTCATCCGTCCCATTCTCAAGAAGCCCTCCCTTGACCCCATGGTTCCCTCCCACTATCACCCAGTATCTAACCTTCCGTTCATCTCTAAACTTCTAGAAAAATTCGTATTTGCCCAACTCTCTCACCACTTAGATGATGTCAACTTTCTTCATCCATGGCAATCTGGTTTTCATCAGGGTCACAGTGTGGAAACTGTCCTTCTTGCTTTCACTAATGCTCTTCACGTTGCTCACAATCGTGGTGATATTTCGGTGGCGGTAGCCCTCGACCTGTCCGCTGCCTTTGACCTCGTTGACCACTCCCTCCTTCTCACCCGTCTCCGAGAGGCGGGTCTTCGCAGCACGGTGCTTCACTGGTTTCATTCTTTCCTATCTTCACGGTCCTGCTCAGTCCTCTCTTCCTCCACTTCTGTTCCTTCCTCTGACCCTTTTCCTCTGATATGTGGTGTCCCCCAGGGTTCAGTACTTGCACCTCTTCTCTTTAACCTCTTCTTAGCCCCCCTCACTCTTCAGATTCAGCAAACTGGGATCAGCGCCTTTTACTACGCTGATGATATCGTCCTCCTACACCACACCTCCCCTTCTCACCCCGATCTTTCCCCACTTAATTCCTGTCTTTCCATTGTCGCCGATTGATTGTCACAAAACTGTCTTCACCTTAACCTCACAAAGACTATCGCTATCTGGTTCTCCCGCGGTGGCCCCTCTCCTTTCCTAGCCCCATCCTTCTCAGGCTCCCCCATTCCACTGGTTTCTTCTTTCCGTTACTTTGGCATTTTTTTAAATTCTAATCTATCTTTCCATGATCACATCTCTCACGTCACTAAGACCTCCTTCTTTTTCTTGCATCAAATTCATGCTATTCGCCCCTTCCTCACCCCTCCAGCACTTGCTACATTACTCCTATCTTTGGTCATGTCCCGTGTTGACTTTGCTAACTCTCTTTTTCTTGGTATTTCAAAATCTCAGCTTCATCAACTTCAACGCATCCAGTACACCGCTGCCCGCATTGCTACCCACTCCTCTACCCACGATCACGTCTCACCTCTCCTCTCCCATCTCCATTGGTTGCCGCTACCTTTCCGCTCCCAATACAAACTGCTCACGCTGGTACATCGGGCCTTTCGCGCTAGCACACCACAGTATCTGGCAGACCTTCTCACCTATCACACCCCCAGGCACATGCCTCGTTCATTTCACCTTAACCGTCTCACTCTCCCTTCCCCCTCCCTTGCTCACCTTCAGTCCACCCGCTCCTCCGCTTTTTTTTTTCGCAGCTCCCGCCCTCTGGAACTCTCTCCCCCCTTCCCTCCGCCTTGAGCCCCACTACCTTACTTTTAAGTGTAATTTGAAAACCCACCTCTTTTCCCTTGCCTTTGACCTTCCCTCCCCTTCTGCTTAAGCTCTCTTTACTGTGATTTATGTTGTGTTCTTTTCTCCTCCCTCTTTCCTATCCAGAGATTGTAAATTCCTTTTCCTCTCTTCTAGCTTAATATTTTTATTATTGTTTTTATGGCTGCTTTTATGATTGTTTTTATATTGTAAATCGCTCTGGTCCCCCTAAAGGGCGGTATATCAAGCTGAATAAAACATAAACATAAACATGTACACCTTAGAGGAAAGGTGGGATAGAGGTGATATGATTGAGATGTTTAAATACCTCCATGGCATAAATGTTCAGGGAGAGAGCCTCTTTCAATTGAAAGCAAGTTCTGCTACGAGGGGACATGGGATGAGGGTGAAGGGAGATAGATTCAGGAGTGATATGCGGAAATATTTCTTTTACGGAAAGAGTAGTGGATCCATGGAATAGTCTCCCAGTGGAGGTGGTAGAGATGAGGACAGTAACTGAATTCAAAAAAGCATGGGACCAACACAGAGGATCTCTAATGGTAAAAAGTGGACTGTTGTAGTTGTTGTTATGGAAGGACAGACTAGATAGGCCATGTGGTCTTTTTCTGTCATCATGTTTCTATGTTTCTATGAGAGCGGGGGGGCGATTCCAGCAGTGAGGGGGGATGCAGCGCACGCAATTTCAACAGCAAGAAGAGACTGCCATAGCGGGAGTGGCAACCGCCGAAAACTATTCTATGGATGATGAGGGCTAGGCCAGACCGGGCTCCAAGTTCGTCTTAGGTCTTCAGGAGCCTATGGTCAAATTAAAGATTGGAGACCAGCATATGGACTTTATGGTAGACACAGGGGCCGAGCATTCAGTGGTAGCCAAACCTGTGGCTCCTGTGTCCTCTCGATCTGTCACAATTGTGGGAGCTACTGGAACGAGAACCACAAGACCTTTTTTGCAGAACCGCGCCTGTGAACTAGGGGGACAGAAGATAACACACCAGTTCCTGTATATGCCTGAATGCCCAGTTCCCCTTTTGGGCCGAGACATGCTTGCAAAGCTTGAAACACAGATAGCCTTCGTTGAGGGGGGCGAAATGGAAATGACTATAAATTCAAAACCTGCTGGCCTGATGGTGTTAACTGTCCCCCAAGAAGAAGAATGGCGGTTCTATTTACCTACATCCAAAGCAGCAAGCTTCAGTATACCTACCAGCATTGCAGCCCCGTCTGGAGTATGGGCAGAGAATAATCCACCTGGCCTAGCAAAGAATATAGCTCCTGTGCTTGTCACCCTTAAGCCAGGAGCAGAACCAGTGCATGTGCGTCAGTATCCCCTCCCACGACCAGCAATTGAAGGTATCCATCGCCACATGAAGAAACTACTGCAGTATGGACTCATTAGAGAATGCCAATCACCCTGGAACACCCCCCTTCTCCCAATCGAGAAGTCTGGGACAGGTGACTACCACCCAGTGCAGGATCTACGTCGAGTGAACAGTGCAGTTGAAACCATACATCCAGTAGTACCGAATCCTTACACCCTCCTGGGACTGATTCCAGCGGAAGCCACACATTTCACTGTTCTGGACTTAAAGGATGCCTTTTTCTGTATACGCCTGGCATCTGCCAGTCAGCTTTTGTTTGCATTTGAACGGGAAAACCCTACCACAGGACGACGAGGACAACTCACTTGGACTCGACTACCACAAGGACTCAAGAATTCACCCACTATCTTCAGTGCAGCCCTCAGTCAAGATCTGTCAAGTTACCCTGAGAAGGCCAGGGAAGTCACTAAAGCCTTGCTCCATGAGATCATTCCCCGATTCGGAATACCTTTGACCATGGGGTCTGACAATGGGCCCTCTTTTGTGTCACAAGTAACCCAGCAGCTAGCCCATGCCCTGCAAATACAATGGAAGATACACACAGCTTATAGACCCCAGAGTTCATGGAAAGTAGAGAGAATGAACCGAACCCTGAAGTCTCAGTTATCTAAGCTCTGCCAAGAAGCCCACCTGAAATGGCCCCAAGCTCTCCCCATAGCCCTTCTCCGGATATGTTCAGCCCCCACCACGCCATTAGGAGTATCCCCGTTTGAGATTTTGTATGGGAGGCCCCCGCCCATAATTCAGGGGATAAGGGGGGATATGCATTAAATTGGATCAGTAATCACTAGGCAAGAATTGTTGACTCTAAGTTCTGTTTTACAGGCCCTTCATGCCTGGGTACAAGGCCAGTTGCCTATCAATCTAACAGAGCCCTTGCATCCTTTCAAGCCTGGAGCCTCGGTGTGGGTAAAAGAGTGGAAGAAGACACCGTTGGCGCCTCAGTGGAAAGGGCCATACATCGTCTTGTTATCAACCCCAACAGCAGTTAAAGTGGCAGAAATCGACTCCTGGATCCACCACAGCCGAGTAAAGCCAGCAGCAGTTCCTGAGAGTCGCCCCTGGACCTCGATCGCTAATCCTGCATCACCATTGCGACTCACACTGCGAAGACAAGATCCATCATCGTAAAGACTTTGCCAACCTACTCCTGGACATCAACGAAAGAGCCGTCCTCCAGTTTTGCATTATTTTCATTGCAGACTCTATCAACCAATCAACCATTATCTATCTACCTCAATCAACCATTACCTACCTCATCAATTATTAGAGACTATAACCATGATGCTTACTAATTACTGTTTTATTCTTGCGGTTGCCCTGGGACACTTGAAAACCATTCTTGCTTTGCCCCCTTGTGCAGCCTGTATAACCACCACCCGAACTGGAATGCAAGTCACTCAGACTCTACTTTATCACTCTTACTATACTTGTACTGGCATAGTCAGCCAGTGTATCTATAATGGTACAGAACTGAACGTCTGTACAAAGGGAAAGACTCGTACTTGCTTCAGACCTCGACAGAATCCATCTTACTGTGTCCTGGAACTGATATGGAATGATGAAGATGGAGCCCTCGTCAACGCCACAAGTCAACTCTCTGATCCCACCCAACCTGCGTACCTGTATTTTGATGCTTGTGACTTAATTAACAGAAATAATTACTACAGGTGTGGATCATGGGAACAAGCTTACTATTATGATGAGAAATATATGTGTCCTGAAGGTGCATACAGATGGGGAATGTGCACTGGAACACGCTCACCAACAACGTATAGCAAATCATCAGAAGCAGACTACCACTGTCTGAAGTGGGACTGTGTGTACTATGCCACCTGGTCTGGTGGCCCAACAGGACAAACTGGAGATAATCATAAAGCTATACTGGAAAGATTACCCCTACTAGAACTCAACAAGTGCAAGAAAAGTACATGCAATCCCCTACGACTCCAGATCTTTGACCCCAGTCAGTGGAAGCATAGATTTCGATTTGGCCTGCGCATAGCAGGAGGTGGAACTGATCCTGGAACCATCGTATTCATCCAACTGAATGTAAAGACTCATGTTTCTTCACCTTATCACATACATCATACCTTCCACGAGGCCATGAAGGCAGAATTTGTAGTTCCCCACGTTTCGCAGAATTTATTCATTGAACTAGCTGGAGCTGTGGCCTCCAGTCTCCATGTCTCAGACTGTCTCTTTTGTGGAGGAACTCAGATGGGAGACCAATGGCCTTGGGAAGCGCAAGAACTGAACTATTCTGTACCATATAACCAGACTGATGTTCATAACACTACCAATGAATGGGTCCTCGCCCACTCCATAGTGGGTAGACTATGTTTTGTACGAGCAGGACCACAATTGACTGCATTAGTAGGACAGTTGGTCTGTTTGAACCAGAAATATTACAATGCTACTATTGAGAAGACATCTTGGTGGTCAGGTGCCAATACTCCGGAACCTTCTAATCCTTTGATCGTCTTTACTCACTTGGCCAGGATATGGACAAATCTGGCTACACATAGCACCTGGCAAGCTCCACCTGGACTTTAATGGATTTGTGGCGCTCGAGCATATGCTAAACTCCCTGCCAATTGGGGAGGAGCGTGTGTTCTAGGAACTATACGACCATCTTTCTTCCTTTTGCCCCTGTCCCACGGAGAACAATTGGGATTTCCTGTATACAAAAGCCGACAGAAGCGAGAGGCTCTCAAAATCGTCCAGTGGGACAAATGGGATGCAATCTCTGAAAAATGGCCACCAGAGAGAATTGTTTCTTACTATGGACCTGCTACCTGGGCACAAGATGGTTCTTGGGGCTACCGCACTCCTGTGTATATGTTGGACCATATTATACGTTTGCAAGCTGTTGTTGAAATTATAACCAATGAAACTAGCAGAGCACTAACCTTGTTAGCCAAACAAGCCACACAGATGCGTACAGCCATTTACCAGAACCGCTTAGCATTAGATTATCTGCTTGCAGCTGAAGGAGGCGTATGTGGTAAGCTTAATTTAACTAACTGTTGTTTGCAAATTGATAATGAAGGGCAAGTTGTGGAAGACTTAGCCAATCACATGAGAAAACAAATATATGTCCCAGTCCAAACCTGGCATGGCTTACAGCTTGATGGCTGGTTTGGTTCGTGGTTTTCAGGTAAGGGCGGCCTGAAGACACTTGTATTGATAGTTTTCTTGATTGTGGCTGTTTGCTTATGTATCCCATGTTTCCTTCCCTTATGCTTGCGTATGCTGAACTCAACCATTGATAGAATTGTTGAACGTAAGGCAGATTCACAGATACTAGCAATGTGGCATTACTACCTTAACCCTGTACCACAAAGTGATCCCTCCACCCTAGTGTAGAGTACCATATGTGATTTAATTCTCACCCTTTCTCACTTGTGGGTGAGAATAATCAAAGGGGGGAATGTGATAGGCTATAGCCTAGAATAGCCTGTAAATGTATGTTAGGTAGCAGAAGCAAGCCTGTAGGTTAGGCCTGAGTCCCCAACCCCTACTTCAGAATATTATAACTGAGCAGAGCTGAAAGCTAGAGAAAATAGAAATCTGCTGCAAGCTGCTTTTGCTGATAAGAATGTAAAACTTTCCACTGAGTGTGTTATGTTATTTACAGATGTATTTCAGAATTCTGCTTTCCACACAGCTTTTGTACTGTAGAGTGACCTTGTAAGCAAAAAGCAAGGCAGAATATGTTATGTCTAGATACTGAGCATGGCTAGGAAGGCCTGAGAGGAGGGGGAGAGCGGTGTGGGCCCGGTCAGAAATTTTCCATTGGATGGGGGGGTGAGGGGGCCACCAGGACCAATGAGGAGTTTGTCTATATAGAGCTAATGAAGAAAGCTATAAATGCTGTTGTTTTTCTGAATGCCATGCTCAGACCATTTTGAAAGTGACAATTGACAGGTGTCTGAGCCTGTGCACATAATAAACTGGTTTTGAATTCTAGAAATAGACTCCTGGTGTATTCATTGCGTGCGCTTCGCTACTACACTACATCCCCCCCTCAATCCAGTTTTCATCATGGCCATAGTACAGAAACTATTATCCTATCGCTCCTCAATGAACTTCACTCCACTCATGACCGTGGTGATCTCTCATTGGCCATCTCTTTGGATTTCTCATCTGCTTTTGACTTAGTGGACTATCGTTCTCTTCTCTCTCATCTACGCGACTCAGGTATCTCCGGCTCTGTTCTTCACTGGTTCAACTCATTTCTCTCTTCTTTCTCTGTCCTTTCTACCAGCTCCGCTTCTCCCCTGTGATGTTCCTCAGGAATCCGTGCTCGCCCCCCCCCCTTCTGTTCAATATCTTTCTGGCCCCCTTGCACTCATCATACAGCAGCAGGGCATCTCCGCCTACAACTATGCAGATGACCTCCTTCTGGTCCATCACACCTCCCCCTCTGCTCCCGATTTGACTCCTCTCAATGGCTGTCTTTCATCAGTTTCTTCATGGATGGAATTTAATTATCTGCATATCAATCCATCCAAAACCTCTGCCATCTGTTTTTCCTTCTCTTCCAGTGCTTCCACCTAAGTTCCATCTCTTGTGCATACCCCTATTCCTTTGGTTTCCATACTTTGCTACCTTGATGTTACTCTTGATTCTTTCCTTTCTTTCAGTGATCATATCTCCTCCATTGTTCAGCACTCATTTTATTTTCTCTGTCAGATCTGCTCCGTTCATCCTTTTCTCACTCACTCATCTATGGCCACACACCTTCTCTCCTTATTATAACACATATCGATTACTGAAATGTCGCTTTAGCTGGACTCACCCACTTCCAACTCCACCGTCTGCAACTCCTTCAGAACACTGCTGCTCGCATTCTTACCCACACTTCCCAAACTGAGCACATCACGCCTTTACTCTCCAAATGCCACTGGCTACCCATAAAGTTTCGCATTCAATGCAAAATTCTCACTCTGGTTCATCACACTATCCATAATTAGTACCCCTCAGTATTTCTCTGTTCACGAGAGGGTTGGGCTAAATGGCCAATTTTCCTAATGGAGAAAGGTGAATAATGGTGTACCCCAGGGAACTGTGCTGGGTCCGCTGCTTTTTGACATATTCATAAATGACCTGGAAAGTGGAATAACGAGTGAGGTTATCAAATTTGCAGATGACACAAAACTATTTAAAGTTGTTAAAATCCAAGAGGATTGTGGAAAATTGCAAGAGGATCTTGATAAATTGGAAGACTGGGCATCAAAATGGCAGATGAAATTTAATGTGGACAAGTGCAAAGTTATGCACCTAGGGAAGAACAACCCAAACTATGGTTACACGATGCAAGGTTCCACATTAGAAACCACCACCCAGGAAAAAGATTTAGGCGTCATTGTGGATAACATGTTAAAACCCTCAGCCCAGTGTGCAGCGGCAGCCAAGAGAGCAAATAGAATGCTAGGTATCATAAGGAAAAGAATGGAAAATAAAACAAAAGATATTATAATGCCTCTATACCGTTCCATGGTGAGACCGCACCTTGAATATTGTGTGCAATTCTGGTTGCCGTATATTAAAAAGGATATAGCATTATTAGAAAAGGTTCAGAGAAGAGCCACCAAAATGGTAAAGGGGATGGAAGGATACTCCTATGAAGAAAGGCTAAAAAGGTTAGGGCTCTTTAAGCTGGAAAAGAGATGGCTGAGGGGAGATATGATAGAAGTCTATAAATTAATGAACGGAGTGGAACGGGTAAACGTAGATCGATTGTTTACTTTATCAGAATATAGAAAGACTAGGGGACATGCAATGAAGCTACAGGGTAAACTATTTAAGACTAATAAAAGAAAATATTTTTTCACTCAACGTGTAATCAAACTCTGGAATTTGTTACCGGAGGATGTAGTTAAGGCTGTTAGTGTAGCTGGGTTTAAAAAAGGTTTGGACAAGTTCCTGGAGGAAAAGTCCATAAACCATTATTAAGAAGGGACCCAGGATATCAATGCTTGACCCAGTACAAGCATTGTGGAACCTGTGTCCCTTTGGGGAAACTGCTAGGTACATATGACCTAGATTGGCCACTGTTGGAAACAGGATACTGGGCTTGATGGACCTTGGTCTGACCCAGTATGGCATATCTTATGTTCTTATCTTAAATTCATCTCCACTCGTCTCACCGCTCCATCCGCCAGATCCACTCAATTGCCTCTTTCTCCCCTCCCCCTCATCCACGCACCTTGAATCAACCCGAGCCTCTGTTTTCTGTGTTCTTGGACCCCTCCTGTGGAATTCCCGTCCCCCTGAGCTTCGACTGGAGCTCTCTTTCCCCCATTTTGAGGCGCTCCTAAAAACTCACCTCTTTTTCCTTGCTTTTGACCTCTCTCCGCCCTCCATGTTTATTGTACTGTTCTTTGATGCTTGTTCTATGTAAAGCATTTATTCTTCTTCTGTGTAAACTGCACTGATTTTGAAATAGTGCAAGCTCATGATGCTCCACAAAAGCATTCATTGGGCCCACTACAGGAAGCCCCGAGAGTTATGAGAGAAAACCCTCATCGTCCCTTTGTTTTTAAACATTTGAAAGGAAAAGAACAACTAGCAAGAAAGGGAGCATTATGACTACTGCCTTCTCGCAGTCACCTTCCATCTGATGAATGGGTATTCTGAATGGCAGGGGATATCTTGAGTCTACATCATTCACTGCTGCAGATTTGGAGGAAAAAATGGTGGTCCTAAAGACAAACCTTTCTCTACTTGGTTTCCCTCAGTTTTTATCTGACTGGGAGTAGGACTGAATGCACAATTCCACTAAAGAAGTGCATGCTCACCATCTCTACCCTCAGTATCTTGCTGTAGTTTTTCCATTTGCCACTCCATTTGCTGCTGGCATCTCCTTTTTTCTCTTAGCCCATATACAAAAACAGGACAAATGTGAAAATGCTTCTTTCTCACTTCTGTACATAAGAACATAAGAACATAAGATATGCCATACTGGGTCAGACCAAGGTCCATCAAGCCCAGTATCCTGTTTCCAACAGTGGCCAATCTAGGTCATACGTACCTAGCAGTTTCCCCAAAAGACACAGGCTCCACAATGCTTGTACTGGGTCAAGCATTGATATCCTGGGTCCCTTTTTAATAATGGTTTATGGACTTTTCCTCCAGGAACTTATCCAAACCTTTTTTAAACCCAGCTACACTAACAGCCTTAACTACATCCTCCGGTAACAAATTCCAGAGTTTGATTACACGTTGAGTGAAAAAATATTTTCTTTTATTAGTCTTAAATAGTTTACCCTGTAGCTTCATTGCATGTTGCCTAGTCTTTCTATATTCTGATAACGTAAACAATCGATCTACGTTTACCCGTTCCACTCCGTTCATTAATTTATAGACTTCTATCATATCTCCCCTCAGCCGTCTCTTTTCCAGGTTAAAGAGCCCTAACCTTTTTAGCTTTTCTTCATAGGAGTATCCTTCCATCCCCTTTACCATTTTGGCGGCTCTTCTCTGAACCTTTTCTAATAACGCTATATCCTTTTTAAGATAGGGTGACCAGAATTGCACACAATATTCAAGGTGCGATCTCACCATGGAACGATATAGAGGCATTATAATATCTTTTGTTTTATTTTCCATTCCTTTCCTTATGATACCTAGCATTCTATTTGCTCTCTTGGCCGCCGCTGCACACTGGGCCGAGGGTTTTAACATGTTATCCACAATGACGCCTAAATCTTTTTCCTGTGTGGTGGTTCCTAAAGTGGAACCTTGCATCGTGTAACCATAGTTTGGGTTGTTCTTCCCTAGGTGCATAACTTTGCACATGTCCACATTAAATTTCATCTGCCATTTTGATGCCCAGTCTTCCAATTTATCAAGATCCTCTTGCAATTTTTCACAATCCTTTTGGGTTTTAACAACTTTAAATAGTTTTGTGTCATCTGCAAATTTGATAACCTCACTCGTTATTCCACTTTCCAGGTCATTTATGAATATGTCAAAAAGCAGAGGAACCAGCACAGATCCCTATTCACCTTTCTCCATTGGGAAAATTGGCCATTTAGCCCTACCCTCTGCTTTCCGTCTTTTAACCAGTTTCTGATCCACAGTAGTACACTGCCTCCTATCCCATGACTCTTTAGTTTTGCCAAAAGTCTCTGATGAGGGACCTTGTCAAAGGCTTTCTGAAAGTCCAGATACACTATATCAACCGACTCACCTTTGTCCACCTGTTTATTCACACCTTCAAAAAAACATAACAGATTAGTAAGGCAAGATCTTCCTTGTCTAAAGCCATGTTGGCTGTCTCCCATTAGGCCATGACTATCTAAATGCTGAATAATTTTATTCTTTATGATGGTTTCTACCATTTTTCCCGGTACTGACGTCAAGCTCACCGGTCTGTAGTTTCCCGGATCACCCCTGGAACCCTTTTTAAAAATTGGTGTTACATTGGCTATCCTCCAATCTTCAGGAATTAGAGATGATTTTAATGATAGTTCACAGATTACTAATAGCAGGTCTGCAATCTCATATTTCAGTTCTTTCAACACCCTTGGATGTATACCATCCGGCCCAGGTGATTTGCTACTCTTCAGTTTATCTAATAGTTGTAATACATCTTCCCGATGTATCGATATTTCCTTCAATTCTTCCGCACCTTTAAATACCACTTCAGTCATGGGTAACATCCCTATATCTTCCTCAGTAAAGACCGAAGCAAAGAATTCATTCAGTCTCTCTGCTATCGCCTTGTCACCTCTTAGTGCCCCTTTAATGCCTCTATCATCTAATGGACCAACTGACTCTCTCACAGGTTTTTTGCTGCGAATGTACTTGAAAAAATCTTTATCTCGCGTTTTTGCTTCCGCAGCAAGCTTCTTCTCAAATTCTCCCTTTGCCTGCTTTATCAATGCCTTGCATTTTACTTGCCAGTGCTTGTGTTGTTTCCAGGTTTCGTCGTTTGGCTCTTTTTTCCATTCCCTGAAAGATGCTTTTTTGGCAACAACAGCCTCTCTGACCTCACCTTTAAACCATGCTGGCAGTTTTTTTGACTTCCTTCCACTTTTCTTAAAGCGTGGAATAAAGCTGGCTTTGGCTTCCAAGATAGTATTTTTAAACAACACCCAAGCTTGATGTAAGTCTTTAACCTTTGCAACTGCTCCTTTTAGTTTTTTCTTAACTGTTTTCCTCATTTTATCATAGTCTCCCTTTCGAAAGTTAAAAGGTAGTACTGTGGATTTCCTTACTATCCCTCCTCCACTAATTAAATCAAAGGCGATCATGCTATGATCACTATTGCCAAGTGGCCCCAACACCCTTATCTCTTGCACTACATCTGGTGTTCCACTAAGGACTAGGTATAATATTGCTTCCCCTCTGGTCGGTTCATGAACCAGCTGCTCCAAGAAGCAGTCATTTATTTCATTTAGGAACTTTATCTCCCTAGCATTTCCTGCTGTGACACTGACCCAGTCGATGCCGGGATAATTGAAATCACCCATTATTATTAGTGCACTGTAACCTTTGCTAGCTTCCTTGATTTCTTTGAGCATTTCATCATCCATTTGTTCATTCTGCCAGGTGGACGATAGTACACCCCCACTGCCATCGCCTTCCCCTTTTTACATGGAATTTCAATCCATAGAGATTCTACAGCAAATTTTGTTTCTTGCAAAACTTTAATCCTTTCTGACTCAATGCTCTCTCTAACATAGAGCGCAACCCCTCCACCAATTTGATCAGCTCTATCATTACGATATAGTTTGTACCCAGGTATCACAGTGTCCCTCTGGTTGTCCTCCTTCCACCATGTCTCTGATATTCCAATTATATCTAACCTCTCATTTAGTGCTATATATTCTAACTCTCCCATCTTGTTTTTTGGACTTCTAGCATTTGCATACAAGCATTTTAGAGACTGTATTTTATTCATATTAATTTGGCTATTGGTAGACATGGGTAATTTGTGATCTTTAAGCTCTGTCTGCTCCATACTCAAGGGCATTTGGGCTACTTTACTCTTTTTTGGAACCTCTCTGCTTTTTGTAGTATCCTTCAAGGATACATTCTTCCGAACCATGCGCTCTTGGGCGACTGTCGGCTTTCCCCTATTATCTAGTTTAAAAGCTGCTCTATCTCCTTTTTAAAGGTTAATGCCAGTAGCCTGGTTCCATCCCGGTTAAGGTGAAGCCCATCCCTTCGGAAGAGCCCCTCCTTTCCCCAGAATATTCCCCAGTTCCTAACAAATCCAAACCCCTCATCTCTGCACCATTGTCTCATCCACGCATTGAGACTCCAGAGCTCTGCCTGCCTTTTGGGTCCTGCGCGTGGAACGGGAAGCATTTCGGAGAACGCTACCCTGGAAGTTCTGGATTTCAACTTCCTACCTAAAAGCCTGAATTTAGCTTCCAGAACCTCCCTACCACATTTTCCTATGTCATTGGTACCGACATGTACCAAGACAGCAGACTCCTCCCCAGCACTATCTAAGACCTTATCTAGGTGGCGCGTGAGGTCCGCTACCTTCGCACCAGGCAGGCATGTTACCAGGCGATCCTCACGTCCACCAGCCACCCAGCTATCTACATGCCTAATGATTGAATCACCAACTATAACGGCTGTCCTAACCCTTCCCTCATGGGCACATGGCCCTGGAGAAACTTCCTCGGTGCGAGAGGGTTTTACATCACCTGGAGGACAGGTCCTAGTTACAGGATCACTTCCTGCCACACCAGGGTGATGCTCTCCTGTCACGTGAGCTCTCTCCTCCATGGCAACAGGGGTGCTGCCAGACTGGAGGTGGGACTTCAGGACTATATCCCTGTAGGTCTCGTCTATGTACCTCTCTGTCTGTCTTTTGTTTTCCAAGTCTGCTACTCTAGCCTCTAGAGAACAGACTCGTTCCCTGAGAGCAAAGAGCTCCTTGCACCTAGTGCACACGTAAGACCTCTCACCAGCTGGGAGAAAATCATACATGTGACACTCAATGCAAAAGACTGGAAAGCCCACATCCCGCTGCTGGACTGCTGTCTGCATCTTAGTTTTAAGTTTGTGTTTAGATCTTTAAGTTCTTTACGTACTAAAGGGTGCTATGGATATTTATACCACTAAAACTGTACCTAATAAGTTTAATATACCTTGTTCACCTGAAGCTTAATTAATCTCAGGACCTTAGTGTATGACTGATTTGGGTAATGAGCTTCACCTGAGAGCACCTCCTGTCTTTTAAGTTGTGCAAGTACCTATAAAGCTGTGATTATCCCAGGGGAGGGTGGGTGTGGGGAGGGAGGGAGGGATATAACACTTATTAAAAGAGGGCTGCTACACAGTACCCTGTCCTGTGCTGCTGAGGTAAGCTATATTCTGATTTGATTTAAATTATAGCTCTTTGCTGATGCTAGGCCCTAACCTATTATGAAATTTAAACTACAAGCTCTCTGCTGGATTCTAAAGTTAACCAGAAAGCTCTCTTCTGTGTTTTAAATTGGAACTAAAAGTACTTTGCTGATGCTAGGCCCTGAGTGACTATGAAATTTAAACTACAAGCTCTCTGCTGGATTCTAAATTTAACCAGAAATCTCTCTTCTGTGTTTTAAATTGGAACTAAAAGTACTTTGCTGATGCTAGCCCCTCAGTGACTATGAAATTTAAACTACAAGCTCTCTGCTGGATTCTAAATTTAACCAGAAAGCTCTCTTCTGTGTTTTAAATTGAATCTTAAACTGTTGCTACTAGGCCCTGACTGATTTAACAAAAAATAGTGGGTTCACAGATTAATTAACTTTAAAAGAAAAAAATTCCTTTCAGAAATATTCCCAGAAGTATATACTCACAATTTCAGATTTCTCTCCAGAAGTAACAGCCCCCCTTTCTAGTCCTTCCTTTCTCTGCTGCTGCTGCTGCTGCTGCCTGTGTCCCTGCCTGCTCTAGGCGTTGTGACTCCTCAGCCTGCTTTCTCAGTTCCAGTGGATTCTGTAAATCCCACATACAAAAACAGAAAAAAAGAGAAAGTCCTCCTATTTGCATATACCACTCCACATCTGAGGCTGCCACTAAATGTGTCCTCACCTGACGCTACTACTGCCTGGCCTCCTTTGTTTCAGTACCACTGCCCTGCTATATTGTTGATAATACCATTCTAGTTGCTGCCGCACGGTGTGATCATCTGTCCTACCATGCTCTTCTCCACTAGGGCATTTTGCCCCCAAAAAGAAAAAAATTAAAAATATACCAACATTTCTTATAACCGTGCCTTGTAAATTTTCCTTGATGAATCTTTCTTTTGATCTGTTTTGATGTATGTAGAAAGTCAGAATAAAAGAAAAACAAAAGAAAAAGTTTCCTTCTCTAGCTGTTGTGGTGTACCCACATAAGTACAACAGACTGGCTTGCTTTAGGTAAGTATTCTGAAGATGGCCATTGGTATACAGCTTTAGAAATTCTGCTTTCAATACCTCAAAAATTGCTGAAAGAAATCTTCATTTACCTCTGCAAGCTATTAAATATGCTTTGATTGAGGAGATCCAAGATGGCAGCAGCAAGGCGTGCATGAGCGGCGTGTTTTTTGATTGGGGAAGAAGCGGAGGCTAAAGGGGGCCAAGTATCCCTCCCTGGCCCCCTCGACCTCCATGCCATTATCTGTGATTGGTCCTTTGGACTCTTTTTTTTCTCAGCTGGTTCAGCAACTGTTGTAATCTGAACAGTGTAGCACCAGAGTCGGGCAGCTTGGCACTCACTTCCGAGCTATTCTGTCTCCCCTGTTTTGCGACATCCGGTGAAGGAGATGTGTCTCCAGGATTCCCCCAGAGTGTCTCGGCAGAAGGAACTACTAGTTGAGGGGGTTCTTGATAGCCGGCGAGGGATTGCTGTGGAGTCTCCAATGGAGAGTTTTTTGCCCCTCCTGGATCAGCTGGATTCCACCGTTCTTGTCAGACATACAGCAGGAGCTCAGGCAGCAATGTCAGCTACCTTAAAAAGACAGGTGAGAGCGCTTGGCGTCATGGAGGGTCCTATCATGGCTATAGAGGAGTCTTCATTTGCCTTTGCTCTGCAGTGTCTAGAGATATTTACACTGGAATCAATTTGGACTACTATTGTTCAGTTGGGGGCAGCCCTTGTCCCACAGATTTCTTCTCAATCAGAGAGTTCAAGCTAATTCTTCAGCAATTGATAAGACTGCTTCTAAGATACTGTTACTTCAATCTTCTTTGGCTGGTGTTCAAATGCAGGTTAATGCCCTAGAAGGATGTTCAGATTCTATTATGAAAGAATCTTCTGTAATTAAGGCAAAGTTGGAGCTATTGGAGAACTCAGTCAAAGCAGCGAATGTGAGACTGGTGACGTTTCTAGAGCTTCGTTGGTCTCAGCAAGAGACATGTTTCAGAATTATTTAACTAAAGTTTTGGGTATTCCAGCTGAGTCTCACCCACTGACGGTGAAGGTGTACTATCTGCTATCTACTAAGAAAAATGCTATCCTAGGGGTAACCCCCGAGTTAGGGCAAATGGATGTATTAGATATTGGAATGGGAGTATCCCAGGTGATCATAGCCTCTTCATTCTTTGTAATTCTTTTAGAGTTGTGATCCCAATGCTTTTGAAGAACACTTGATGATGTAATGTTTTACAGAGTTTCCAGTGGATGAGACATACCACCTTTTTGTTTCTTTCAATATAGAAATGTCTGCCTTCAGAACTTCACAGCCATTTATTAGATGACTAACTGTTTCCAGCTCTTTCGTATAGCATCTACATGTCTGTTTTGCCATTTTTTTCTATATTTGCTGTAAACCAGCTCATCTATATTCTTCCAGGGCAGTTTCTCCATATGGGTTAGTTTTGCACATATCATAACAGTCATGAACCTCACTTCTAAGCCAGGGTATATAGAGTATGATTTCAGTCTCTCAAATTTACTGCTAATGCTCGGCGTTGTACTTGCTATCATGCCAAAGACAGCTTATTTCTGGAGTTTGTAAGATGTAACATGTATAAGTAGTTTGTCAAGATGTGCTTGAAAATTCTTCTTTATTAAGCCTGTGGCTCCCAATACAATGGGAAATATTTTGGTATCTTTCTATCACATTTTCTTGGTCTCTGACTGCATTTTTTGGTCTTCAGGATCTTCTGCCTCTCCATGTGTTTCACAGAATAATCACTTGGAACCGACACCTCCTTTTCTTCTCCTTTACCATTATGTCAGGTTTCCTTGCATCCAGTTTCTTGTCCTTTGGAATAGGAATGTCCCAGGTGATTATAACTTCTTCATTCTCTGTAATTCTCTTAGGGTCATGATCCCAGTGTTTTTCAGGCACAGTGATGTTATAGTGTTTACAGAGTTTCCAATGTATGAGGTGTGCTACTTTGTTGTGCCTTTCTGTATATCCTGAGTGTTTCTTAACTAAGTAGTGTATTCTTACAAAGGGGCATGTTTACTAAAGTCCGCAAAATAGCACCCCGCAAAATAGCGCACGGCAACGCAGCACTGAAACGCGCAGAAACGCGTTTAAACGCCACGCACATGTGCGTGTCACCCCCGCACAGGTACGCGGCTCACTAACGGGCCCCGTACAAGTGCGGCCCGCAAATTTCTGATAGAGGCGTGGAACGGCGAAAGGAGGGCGGAGGAAGGCTCCGGAGGGGCGGAGGGACGGGGTCAATGGGTGGAGAGTGGGAGGGGAGAGGCTCCCCGCACAGTATCGGGCCCGAATTTGCATGTAAAAACTACCGCGAGTGAAACACTCGCGGTAGAAAGCATTTAAAGGGAAGAGAAACCATTTCCGTCAGCAATGTACAGGAAAACCGGGGAAACCAGCAAAACGTGAGCAGTGTGATACATGTGCACAGCACAAAAGTGCAAATACAAATAGAAAATGACCACAACAGAACTATTAAAAACAGTAATTCAGCTGGGGAACAGTTATAGTGATGGGCAAATACAGAAAACACACCCAGCAAAGCTCCAGAAAAAAGAAATGAACTTTTGAAGGGTTTACGGAGCCGAGTCTCTTCCAAAAAACATTTCCTTTGTTTGGAGCTTTCCTGGGAGTGTTTGGTATGGTTGCCCATTAATATCACTGTTGCCCAGCGCGGTGATATCTTGTCCCCCATTTCCCGTAGCCATTTCCGGGGTTTATGTGCACGTCTGTCACCAGACAGGGTGCATATGCCCACAGTAAAATTGCATAGAGCAGGGTTTGTGACTCCATTCTGCTAAGCTTACTACCTCCAGGGGCTGCACTGTTTCTGTGGCCATAGTGTGGTGCAGCGGACAGAGTCAGTACCTCTAGAACCAGAGGGTCAGAGGTTCAAAGCCCAGCTGGGGTACGTGCCAGCCCAATCCCTATATTTTACCCACCACTGAACACAGATAGCGCAGACACCCCTGTATTGCAGGGAACATAAGCATGGGGAGAGCACCCATATTTTACCCAACAACGCGCACACACACCACAACAATGGGCATTACCTACAGCCAAGTCACCCAAATGCAGTCCCGTACTGCCACATTGCAATCAGGTCATCTGCTTTTTCTGAGAGAAGCTCATGCCAGCATGTTGGCGGACGAGGACATGTGGTGCAGGGGGCAGTGGCTGCTAGCCACAGAAGACAGAGGCCCAGTCATGTGCAGGCTGGCACAGTCCACTGCAACACAGGCCCTACCGGATCCACAGTCATGGACATTCCAGGGAAATCACCCAATCTGTGGATACACGGTGGTGCAGTGCACACAGACACTGTATACAAGAGCAGAGGGTCACAGGTTCAAAGCCCAACTGCGGCAACCACTAATCTTTTTCCCCCAATTAAACAGTGATAGTAAGGGCACACCTTTCCTGGGGAGGACATATGCAATGGCAATACGTCTATCTTTACCCCACTGAGCACAGACACCATGAACAGGGCCAGTACCCAGAGCAGAATCACACAATGCAGTCCTGGTGGGGCACACACCAGTCAGGTCCCATGATGGCACTCATACAAATGCCTGTGCTGTATATCTATGCACCACACCCATGGTATGTAGATGTAGCTCATGCATATCCATGAGGGACAGCAGGAAAACCAGAACAGTGTGATGCAAACCTGGACTGGAGTTGGGAATCTGTGCCGTAAAGCAGCAGCCATCAGGGGCAGACACACCCACACCCACACCCACAGGCCTCATTGACCAATGTCTCCTGGAGAGGCAAACCATTGAACCCTGCATGTCCTACCAATGTCACCCTACACCTGAGGTATATGATACACAGCTCTGAGATGTTTGCTAGTTCCACACATACTGCTAGTTGACCCCATCCGAACAATCTGTTAGGTGTTTGCGGTGCGTGCTCCAGGCCTGGCCTCTGACGCTGTTTACCACCCTGGGGAGTGGCCACCAGCTGTACTGCCTACCATATCCATGCCTTGCCGTGCTCAGGAGCGGTCTTGGTGGGCAAGGCTGATTACCTTCTCAATAGTAGCACCATGATGGCATAGGTGTGGAAGTGTGTGCTTGTCTATACCGTGGGTGTTGGCAGCAAGCCCCTTCCACAGCCCACACTGCCAATGTGCATAATGAGGTGCACGGTACCATGGGTATAGCCAGGACAGGGTGGCCTGGGCAGGATGCATCTGCACCGGGCATAGGGCACTGGCAGGGACACTGTAGTGTCCGGCCACCACCTACACAGACAGGGTGGCCAAAGCATGTCCTTCTGGGAGATCACGCTCACCCTGACTGTGCAGTGACCACAGCATGGCTAGGCACCCCCATAGTGCTGTACAGTCTTTCTCTCATGTGATACATATGGGTATCTATTTGGGGCCCAGTCACTGAGTTATCTGCTTGCTGTGTATGCTGGCAGCCCAGTTCTGTGTGCATGTGTCTCCACTGGGAACATGCACTATGGACTAACCAGCAGACTGTTTGTAGATGGTATGTGGTTTGCTGGAATGGCTTGCAGGGTGCAGTTGGCTTGCTGCAGGGGAATACCTGGTGGTGGGGTGCAACCTACCATACCTGGTCATATGTTTGTCTGTTATTGTGTTATGGCTGTGTGTGGGGGGGTGTTCCTCAGCAGGACTGGGGTTGATGTTGCCCTCTACTGCCACCTTTGCAGGGAGGTAGAGTGTGGATCTCTTGATGGGGGACCATGTTTGTCTCTAGGGGCAGGCCGGGGGGGGGGGGCGCGCGCTACGGCTGTGCCTGACTGGGATATCCATGGTGTTTGTGCAGAAACTAGCTATCTTACACATTAACACTGCTTTGGAACTCCCGCTTGGCCTCCATCAGCCATGGAAAGTGTTGTAGACCTGGTCCTGGGCGCCTCATTGTACACTCAGGGTGAGGCCAGAACCCGCACGATGTAACGTTGTGTAGCTACTTTGTGCCAGTAAAACACCCGGTCAGTGCCCCCTACCAGGCCGAGTTGCTGTGTGGGTGCACCGGTAACGTCCCCCAACAGGCCGAGGTGCTGTGGGGGTGCATTTCCCATCTTGTGTCCATCTGTGGACAGCTAATTTGCATGTGCAGTGCATCATGGGTACGTGTGGCCTAACCCTATCCTGTTTACCCTGGCATACTATCTGTGAGATGACATGCAGGCTATCTGCAGCCAGCCAGGGGCTTCCATACAGCTATGGTTAGGTCACTGCCTGTGCAGCCAGAGGTGATGAGTTCAAACCCACATTGGGGTTCTGTGAGACAGGTGTTCAAAGCATATTTTTTTAGTTTACTGTACATATGTTGATGTCAGCAATAGCACCCTCAGTGTACTGTACCCATAAGGTGCCTCTGAGGGTGCTTTATGGGGCGCCCTATAGGGCACTGTATGGTTGCCATCCATATAGGGTGCACCATACATTATCCTGTGTCGCAACATACATGCTGCCCTATAGGGGACATTCTAGGGTGCCTTGGCAGACGGTGCACTGTAACATGTGCCTTATGGGCGGCCCTATATTAATATGCTGTGAGAATGCGTTTGCTAGTAGTTATCATAAAACTAAAATTATAGAGCCTCCTACAGCTCTCCCCAACATAAAACATACTGTCTCAGCTAGCCTTTTTCTCTGGGCTTTGTGAGGGATTGAACACATGGCCCCTGCACCATTGCTCAGTGTCTTCACCATTGTGCTGTGGCTCTGTTCCTGTGTTTGAGCAGCAGCGCGCAGCCTTGTAGCCATTGGCGCGCCGTCTTGTGGCGCACAAAATTACAATTAACAGCGCGCCGCCTTCTGGCGCGTAACATTAACAGCGCCCAACATGGGCATGCCCCTTAAAATACTGCCTCAGCCAGCTGTCTTCAATGGGCACTGGGGGGAATTGAACCCATTGTGCCTGCATGGGTGGTCAGTGTCTTAACCATTGTCCTATGGCTCCATTCCTGCTATTTGCACATCAGCGCGCCACTTATCCCTCCCACTATTGGGCTGCCCCCTCACACATCAGCGCGCCGCCTTCTGCCCACCGGCTCGCCGCCTTCTGTTGACCAATTTTATCAGTGCCCCGCCCTCTGCCGCCCAACCTTAACAGCGCGCCGCCCTCTGCCGCCCACAATAAACAGTGCGCCGTCTCATGCCGTTTAAAAAAATAGGTGCGCCGCCTTCTGCCGCCCATAATCAATATGCCTCCTACACCACTTTTGCCCATAAAATTTGATGCCTCAGCTGGTCTTTTTTGTTGGGTGCAATGGGGGTTTGAACCCCTGAACCCTGCACCATAGGTCAATGTCTTCACCGTTGTACTACGGCTTTGTTGTTTGGTTGTGCAGCAGCGCCCCACTTAGCCTTCTCACGCGCTAATGTGGGACCCGCACATTAGCGCGACTCACAAACCTACGGTCCGTTTTTTTCCTTTTTCTGCCTGGCCCGCCCACTCCTTATATGGCACCAGCACACTAACGGGGACCCGCACAGCAACGGACTTTAGTAAACATGCCTGAAAGTGTGCAGAGTGTATTGTTACTGTTCCTATTGCTAATCTTGAAAGTGCTAAGAGGTGTTGCATTATGTAAAGGTGATTTATGTTTTTTATCCTGCTTTCTTATTTATTTCGTCCCACCCCACAACCCCCAATAAAGTTTATTCAAAATGCAGTTCAAACATGTTATGAAGATGTGGGGTCTTTTGGTGTCCTGCCCTGTGGGAGGGTTGGTATCCAGTAGTCCAGGAGCAGGAATAGTGATGCAGGGGAAGCCTGGGCTACTGACCCCATCACTCAGGCATGTGGGTAGCAATAACTTCCTTCCTCCAAATCTTTGTCTTTAATTCTAGATGGTAGATGCATTGTGAGTGGGTTAAGTGTATGGATTGGAATCACGACTCCTCCAGCTTGAATGTGCACTACCACTTTTCAATTTTTCATTTTTTCAGTCATTACAATTTAACTCTGGGAGTACCGATGGGGTCAAAAGTGACCCCATTGCAAGTTTCACAATGTGTATCTTGGAAACTAGTTGTTCAAGAATGCAATCTTTTTATGACTTTTCACATGTCAATATTCTCTTTATATTGCACCATGAGAGGAATAATTTTCATCTGCTAGGTGACGCTAGTGATGAATTGCAGCAGAGTAGCAGTGGGGTCATTTTTGACCCCAATTGCTTACGCCCGATTTGGATCATGATACAATTTGCAGTTTTGTGAATTTTTTGATCTGACAAAGGTATTTATCATTAATTATGTATCATTTATTTTTTGTCCTCTTATTTTATGAAAATTGCACATTTTCTGTAATTGATATCATACGTTCTCTCATTATTTCCGTTGAAATCTAAAGGCTTTCAGCTCGTTCATCACGATTATTGTACACCTATAGTAAAACTGCTTTGCGTTTTATTCAACTTTATCTTTGTTTATTTATTTTAGGTTATTGTTTATGATGTCAAAACGAAAGTATTCAGCTGCCCAAGTAAGAGAAATATTGCAACGAGATGCTGACAGTGACGGCTCTGAGTCGTCTGATGATGCAGCATATTCAGCAAGCGAAGAAGCATATCAGCCAAGTTCGGGCGATAAATCTGATGATGACAGTCATGATTCAGATGGCGACAGCAGTTGGTCGCCAAGTGAATGTGAGACTGATGTTGAGCCGGTAACATCGCCGGCAGCAAAGAGTCAAGTTACAGGTCGAGGTTGTGCTGGACAGGGAAGAAGGCAGGAGTCCTCGGTGTCAGTATCATCTGTGAGGA
Organism: Ichthyophis bannanicus; assembly: GCA_033557465.1. Classification (NCBI taxonomy): domain Eukaryota; kingdom Metazoa; phylum Chordata; class Amphibia; order Gymnophiona; family Ichthyophiidae; genus Ichthyophis; species Ichthyophis bannanicus. The sequence goes on along the minus strand of CM066031.1, from coordinate 923,856,274 downwards.
ATGTTAGTTGTGGTCATAGAGGAGCTAAGAGGTCATCAACTATAAGCACAAATGTTGCCATTGAAGCCTATGTATCTAAGGATGCCACATCATGGAACAGGAAACCTAATGTCATGCCCGTACAACAAGGTCCTACAAGGTATGCTGTACAAAATGTTGATGGCCCTCTCGCAGCATTCCACTTGTTCATGAGGAAAAACTTATTGAATGAAATCATGATCTGGACGAGCAAACAAGGAAGATACATTTATGATGACACCTGGAAAGATTTGACAGACGGAGAATTTCAACGTTTTCTTGGACTTCTGATCCTCTCAGACATGTAGAAGTCATGAAATGAATCCATAGTTCAGTTGTGGAACCTTGAAGATGGTCGTTCTGTTTTTGGCAAAAATATGGCCCGTAACCGTTTTCAGCAAATTTTTTGTGCTCTCAGATTTGATGATGCAACCAACAGACGTGAACAACGAGGTGTGGATAAGCTTGCTCCAATCAGACACGTTTTTGGTACCTGAGAAGCAACTCTAAGTGACGCCTTTGTTCCTGGTGAAAATGTTACCGTGGATGAGCAACTGCTTACATTTCGTGGCCGTGTTCCGTTCAGAAAAATATATTCCCAGTAAACCTGGGAAATATGGCATAAAGCTATGGATGTTGTATGACAGTGCGTCATATGTTCTGCGTCTTCAAGTATATACAGGAAGGAAACTCGGACAAAACAGGGAACAGAATCAGGGTGAAAGGGTTGTGCTGCAACTCACTGAAGGATTGACGCGATCTGGCAGAAATGTTACTGTTGACAATTTCTTCTGCAGTTTATCCCTGTCACGGAAATTGCTAGAAAAAGAAATGACACTTTTGGGGACAATTCAAAAGAACAGAAAAGAATTACCTCCAGAATTTGTAACAGCAAAGGGCCGAGAGGTATTCACTTCACTGTTTGCCTTTCACGATGACGCCACTCTGGTTTCCTATTGCCCGAAGAAAGGAAAAGTGGTTGTTCTTCTGAGCAGTTTGCATGATCAAGAAGAAGTAGATAACACACGTCCAGACAAAAAACCACGCATGATCTTGTACTATAATTCTAGTAAAGGTGGAGTAGATACGGCAGATCAAATGTTGCACACGTATACCACAAACTGAATGACAAGACGCTGGCCAGTGACAATCTTCTACAACATGTTGGACATTAATGCTTTGAACGCCTTCATTGTTTGGATGTCACTAAATCCAGAATGGCAGTCCAAGTCAAAGCACAGACGTCGTCTATTCCTCTTGGAATTAGGAAAGCAGCTGCTTCAGAGTAATTGCATTGAAGAAGCCACTGATGCTGTTTGCAATGTCGGGATCCCAAAGAAAAGGGCAAGGTGTCACTGCTGTTCCAGAGAAAAAGACAAGAAAAGCAACATAGTTTGCACCTCCTGCAAGCGCAATGTTTGCAAAGAACATTCAGAAATTGTCTGTCTCATGCAAATGACTGTAGTACTTTACTGTGTTCATCAAGTGCATGCAAAAACTGCTTTCATAGCAACTCTTCTTCATGTAATAAAGCATTAAATTTCAAAACATTTAACCTTCATATAATAAATAATTAATTCAGAATAATATTTTCTCTGTTTAATTTAAATTTTTCATGGTTAACAATTAAAATTCGTCGTGGGGTCATTTATGACCCCAACGGTATTCAGTGTGTACAAAAAATTTCAGTAATTCCAGGGTTAAATTGATAGCTGTAGTTGGGAAGACATGCAGAACATATTGCCAGGTTCTTGCTTTTCCTAGCTGGCAATTTCTTTTACCTACTTGATCCTGGGGAAGTAGTTAGAGACCTAATCAGGCTCTTTTCTTAAGTCATTCGGATGTCTTACCTGATGCTGCAATGAATTCTGAGATCTTGAGCTCTTGCACCAAGAAATGTATTCATTTTTTTATATGCCACTTTCTGTAACCAGAGATAAGTCAAAGCCGTATACGATAAATAACCTTTTCAGGCTTTAAGACATAATAATATAAATAATTTGCAATACAGACTTGAATTTAAAATGTCCTTCAGTATGGTGCCCACCATGAAGGAGACATTGTTTGCAAAAGGTGGCTATGTCCTGTTTCCACATTTCATTTCAAGTACAATGTAACCACCTCAGCATCCAAGAAAAGGACCTAGTCTCTTACTTTCCTACTGTTTATTAAATAAAAAGAATAAGACCTCATACAAAAACAGCTAATCAACAAACCCTTGCCACCATAAACCGTTTCTTAATAAATGCTAGATCAATAAGAAGCAAAATTCCTGTATTACTCAATTACATCCATGATAACAAACCCGATATCATGTTCATCACAGAAATGTGGCTTTCAGAAACAGATATGAATCCTGAATATGAATCCTTCCACACCATCAGTAAAAATAAATGTAGAGTTGGTGCTTTGATTCTTGCCAGGATGAACCTACAGTAGTGGCCAAAAAATTAAGGCAGAGTCCAAAATATCAGAATTTTATTAGAAAATATGTGTTATTTTCACTTTCATGGTCAAAAGCTTTAAGAACCAAAGATATATATATCATTTTCAAAGTTTTATTCAGGAAACAATATATGTGTCAATATTTGATAGGGTGTCCATGATTTTTCAGTACAGCCTGGATTCTTGTAGGCATACTGTTAACTAGCGTTTTACAGTATGCCGCAGTGATTTTGTTGACCCATACATGCTTGAGTATGTCCTTTAAATCTGCTTCTGAAGTTGGACAGTGTTCTGCCACCATTTTCTTCATAAGATTTCAATTACATTGAGATCCAGAGAGTTTGATGGCCAACTTGGTAGCAGTTCGATCTTGTTGTTGAGAACCATTTTTTGACTGTTTTTGCAGTGTGGCACGGTGCCGAGTCCTGCTGAAATATAGTTGTGCCAGAAAGATTCATGTGTATTTTAACTTTACTATTCAGCACAGATATGTATTTTGCAGCATTTACTCTTTCACCTTTCTCAAAAATGTGCAGGCCACATCGTCCATTTGCCGAGATACCACCCCATACCATGACCGATGGTGGGTGTTTAACAGTCTTGATCGTGTACTTTGGATTTAGTCTCTCACCTGCTGGTCGACGGACGTAGTTGTAACCACTCCCACGTACTTGTTGAAATGTACTTTCATCTGTGAACATTACCCTCTCCCATCATTCAGCAGATTTGTCTTTCATCTTGCTACAAAACTGTAAGTGGGCAGCAATTTGTTTCCTGGTCATCATAGGCTTCATGGCAGGTCTTCTAGCCACGAGTTTGAATTCATCCACAAGCCGTTGTTGGACAGATCTGGCACTTATCTTTATTCCTCGATCATTAGCTAACTGAGTCACACATTGAGATGAAGTATATGGACTAGATGTAAAAATGCTTTTGAGGAATTTTCATCTCGTCCAGTAGTTATCCGTCTGCGCCCACATTTCAAACGACATGTACGGCCACCTGATTTCAGAACATTCTGAACTGCACACCTTGATATATGCAAATGTTTTGCAATAGCACATTGCGAATATCCTTCAGCATGGACAACTTGTCCCTTTACAAAGTCATTAATATCGCATTTTCTACCCATTTTGATTGTATATTTCACATGTAACTTTCAATCTTTTCCTAGTTGTAAAAACTTCATCCAAGAAACCTACTACAGAGTGTAAGTAAACTAAAATGGACGCCAGACGCATGGTGTGACTAATCACCATGCTGATTAAATAAGTAAGCACATCTCCACAGGACATTATTTAACAATAAATTGTAGAAAAAGATACCTGCCTTAATTTTTTGGCCACTACTGAAAAACCCACCTTAGATGTAATGTTCAAGTACTATTCATTGTAAACTGCCTTGATTGCTAGATAAGGCGGTATATAAAAGAATGTGAAATAAATAAATAAATAAATAAATAAGACTTAGGGACATGTTTAATAAAAGTTAACGGGTGTTAAGTTCTGCCATAGCTTATTCATTTCTATGGGCCATGGCAGCACTTAAAGCGCTTTAACTTTCATCAAAGCATGTTAAGCTTATTGTTCTGGTTCAAGATACATTAGGCTCAATCTGTCTGAATATCTGTTCCAGCTGGACTACTGCTGACAAGGTGGGTCGTGGAATTAGCTGAATGGCTGAATACTGAACTGTAGCATGGAGGATGATGGAAGTTGAATGTGGACTAGAAGGATTAGATGTTGAAAAAAGAGAGTGTTCATCTCACTCAGTATCAGCTGCGTTATCTCTACTGCCAATACAGTTCCAGTTATGGAACAGTCTGGTTAGGCTGTGGTGCTAACTTAGCTTTGCCAAAGATGAATCACACATAGGTGTGTCTTCTGCATTTATTACCTTCAGATAAGCTACTGTAGCTATTGCTTTTTCAGATGCATCTGAGAAAACACAAATCTCCTGGTGGGAGGCAGCCTTGAGAGATATAGAGGTATTGTACAGTACATGGGATGTGGAGCTAATCAAGAATTTGTAGGATACCTTCCCACGCTATCCATTCTCGTTTCTTTTCTTGAGGTAATGGGTCAATCCAGTCACGTTTACTTGATGAAAGTTCTCTTAACAAGGACCTTCTTTGTATAGTGACTGAAGCCACAAACATAAGAACATAAGATATGCCCTACTGGGGCAGACCAAGGTCCATCAAGCCCAGTATCCTCTTTCCAACAGTGGCCAATCTAGGTCATACGTACCTAGCAGTCTCCCCAAAAGACACAAGTTCCACAATGCTTGTATTGGGTCAAGCAGTGATATCCTGGGTGCCTTTTTAATAATGGTTTATGGACCTTTCCTCCAGGAACTTGTCCAAACCTTTTTTAAACCCAGCTATACTAACAGCTTTTACTACATCCTCTGGTAACAAATTCCAGAGTTTGATTACATGTTGACTGAAAAAATATTTTCTTTTATTTGTCTTGAATAATTTACCCTGTAGCTTCATTGCATGTCCCCTAGTCTTTCTATATTCTGATGACGTAAGCAATCGATCCACGTTTACCCGTTCCACTCCGTTCATTAATTTATAGACTTCTATCTTATCTCCCCTCAGCCGTCTCTTTTCCAGATTAAAGAGCCCTAACCTTTTTAGCCTTTCTTCATAGGGGTATCCTTCCATTCCCTTTACCATTTTGGTGGCTCTTCTCTGTACCTTTTCTAATAAGGCTATATCCTTTTTAGAGAGGGCGACCAGAATTGCGCACAATATTCAAGGTGCAGTCGCACCATGGAACGATACAGAGGCATTATAATATCCTTTGTTTTATTTCCCATTCCTTTCCTTATGATACCTAGCATTCTATTTGCTCTCTTGGCCGCCGCCGCTGCACACTGGATGGAGGGTTTTAACATATTATCCACGATGACGCTTAAATCTTTTTCCTGGGTGGTGGTTCCTAATGTGGAACCTTGCATCGTGTAACCATAGTTTGGGTTGTTTTTCCCAATGTACATAACTTTGCACTTGTCCACATTAAATTTCATCTGCCATTTTGATGCTCAGTTTTCCAATTTATCAAGATCCTCTTGCAATTTTCCACAATCTTCATGGGTTTTAACAACTTTAAATAGTTTTGTGTCATCTGCAAATTTGATAACCTCACTCGTTATTCCCTTTTCCAGGTCATTTATGAATATGTCTAAAAACAGTGGACTTAGCACAGATCCCTGGTGGGTCATATAGGACGGCTATTCATTGTATACAAAACACAACAAAGTAAAAGAAACATTAAAAACTAAGGGTTATCAAAAAAGGATAAAGGTGGATGTGTGATCTGCCATCAACTAATGAGGGAGGAGGGCACAGATTTATTGGTTGCAGGAGCGTGCCACAAAACCTAGTACTGGCCCTGCACTGGGGGATGCAAGGAATAGGCAGTGCCACAGGCCCACACTGCCACCCAAACCTTTTGACAACACCCTGTTAATAATAGTACTGAAGGATTACATGAGCTACTCTGTTTGATGATTTCTTTTGAGTTTCAGATACAAAAGGGACACTTTGTTTATCCTGTCTCTCCTTTAATATCCTTTCATCCATTTTTCTTTTGGGCAGAATTAACTAATGAAATAGATAGGTAAAATCCCTCCCACTTTCCCATCAAGACCCTCTAGTGCACAGCAAGAGGTAAGAAAAGGAGGTAATATAATAGGAGATGAGCAAGCAAAGGAGGAGTGCAACAATGTTATAATGCCTCATTGCTAGCTATAGCCATTTTCAGACGTTCTGCTGCAGTGAAAATTTACTTCTGATCAAAGCAAAAGTGAAAAAGATCCTTATGAAATCAATTCATTTCAGTTTTATTTACATGATATACTATTCTTTATTATAAAATAGAAGCTTTTTTTTTTGTCTTTTCAGCTCTCCTCAATCAACCTGCTCTTGCCTAATCACTGAAGCTAAGTAGAGTTGGGCCTAGCTAGTACATGGATGGGTGATCACATTGAAATACCAGGGCTGTAAACTCATTGTGTGTTAGAAAGGCCTGGCAATCTACTTCTGGTTGCATCTTGCCAAGAAACCCTAGGAGCAGAGTTAGCATTGACTTAACAGCGCATATTAAAGATTACATAAAATCTTTAGCAACAAGTAACTCTGTGACTGAAGACCAAACACAGTTTAGGACAACTATCCAGAAGGTTGGCACTTAACACAAAAAAATTTTCAAGCCTCCCCCATTTATAAAACAAATCTCCCATTATCCTAAACCCCCTAAAATATAAAATATTAATCACCCCCAACCCTTCCTCCTCCCCCTTTTCCAATTAAAAAAACCTTAATTTAATTCTGCAACTGCTTGGACAAAATAACATGACTTCAAGCATTTAGAGCAGCAAAGGAAACAAATTTCCTCCCTTAGGTCACCCAGGGGTGCATTACACCACCCAGGCCCTTGATAACTAAAAGCATGTTCCCTACTACAAGAAAGCTTCACCTCCATTAACCTCAGGAGTTCTAATAAACTTTTTGTGAGGGCTGTAGTGTGTGGGATGGCCAATAAGTGCTCAGCCTATCTACCAAATATTCAGAATGCCTGCTACCAAGGACTCAATACTCTACACATAACTATAAACCAAATCCACCATTTAACCGGCAACCAGCGTAATTGCTTAACAAGAAAAGTTACATGCTCCCATTTGTGTGCCCTCAAAAGGAGTCTAACCACTATATTTTATATAGTTGAAGTCTCTTCACCTCCTGACCAGGCAATCCCATATACAGTGCAGAGAGTTCCAATAATCAAGCCTACTAAAAAACTTGCAACTTGTGAATCAGCCAAAACTGAAATAAGCAGCAGCAAACTATGGATCCCCACTATCCCATCATCTTAAGCTGTGTGTCAGTGGTCATTGGTCAGTCCTAAACTAGTAATGGAGTAAGTAAGGGGAAGCACATCTTTACCATATCTAAGCCTAAAAGATAAGGCCTTCTCTAGCTGAGATACCCATACCAGAACAGATTTTTTGATGTTCAGAGGTAGAAGGAAATGAAAACACTTCTAAAGTTTAAATACAACTGAAGAAAGCAGTACAGGGAGGGGAGGGAGGGAAGGAATGGAATGAATTCATTATCATGGGCCATAAGTTCTCCAGATCAAACTATAGCAGAAATACAAACCAACCAACCTATCACTCAGATCTATTGCCACTGGCAAGCTATTTAATTTTCTCCAAAATCTGCTGATCTGGAATAAATGGTTTTCTGCCTTTGAACAGTATGAAACAGTTCATGCTAATACTTAGTGACATGTCAAGGAGAGCCTTACATGAGCAATGAAGATGCAAAAGCTCTGCTTATGATTTCCCAAATACAGCTGGTTTATACATTTAAAAAATGCACACTTTTAGTGCTTGAATCTGGCAATATAAGCTGCTTCCTATGGTTAGGATTCGGTGACTTAAATGTCCACTTTGACTCCCCTTCCTCTAACAAAGACCTTTCTTTTACTACCCTCCTTCAGGATCTTTCCCTTCAACAACTCATTCTCTCTCCAACCCATTTTGCTGGCCACATTCTCGATCCTGTAATTGCTCCACTATCACCCTCTTTCCATATTTCTCAATCAAGGGTACAATCTCTTCCCTGGACCGATCATTTTTGTGTGACCTTTCTACTAGAATTTTCTTCTCTCCCCTCCAGGTCCTCTTCCGCTCCTCCGTCCTCTACTTCCCTCCTTCGTCGGATTTCTCCTCGCACCCTCCAGCTCTTCTCTCCAGCCTCCCAGCTTCTCCCTTCTGATTTTCCTGCTCTCTCCCCCAGTTCCCAGGTCTCTACCTTTAATTCCATGCTCTCAGCAACTCTTGACAATCTTGCCCCTCTTCAGCCCATTCGTTCGAAGCGACCATCTGCCCATCACCCATGGTTCCATGCAGGTCTCCGTCTTTTGCGTACTCAGCTCCGCAGATCTGAGCGTGTCTGGCGGAAGAACTGCTCACTACTTGCTCTTACTCAATTTCGTGAACTTCATCAATATTACCGCTCCTCTGTTCATCAAACCAAGCTTTCCTTTCTCTCTAATTCCATTACTACCGCCTCTAACCCCATCTCGACAGCTCTTCTCCATCCTCCGCACACTCACTTCTGTCCACTCTGGGCCTTCCCCTGCTCCCCCTCCTCCCATGCCCTCCCATACCCAACTAGCCCTTCACTTCACTACCAAACTACATGATCTCTGTTCTAGACTTCCCTCCTGCCCACCCCCTCTATCCTCCCCACCTCCTTTTTCCCTTCCTTCTCCCCCTCCTCCCTCTCTTACCCACACCTGGTCCACTTTTTATGCTATCACTACCTCTGAATTAATCCCCTCCCTTTCCTCTGCACGTAAGACTACCTGTTCTTTAGATCCTATTCCCACCAGTTGGCTCTTGGAGCCCTCACTAGCACTAATTCCCCATATCTGTACATTGCTCAATTCCAGTCTATCGAGTGGAACTTTTCCCTCCCCTTGGAAGCATGCTCTGGTACGTCCCATCCTCACAAAACCTCTCCTCGATCCCTTGGTCCCTGCCCATTACCGCCCAGTTTCCAACCTCCCCTTTCTTTCAAAAATCTTGGAAAAATTTGTTTTTGATCAGCTCTCACAACATCTTCACTCTATTAACTACCTTCATCCCCGGCAATCTGGCTTCCGCCAGGGACACAGCGTGGAAACGACTATGACTGCCCTTCTCAATGAACTCCACACTTCACATGATCGGGGTGATATCTTGGTGATGGTCTCTCTTGATCTTTCTTCTGCTTTTGATCTTGTTGATCACTCCCTTCTCCTCTCTTGGCTGCGGGACACAGGCCTCCGTGGTACTGTTCTTCACTGGTTTCATTCCTATCTTTTTTCTCGTTCTTTCTCTATAGCATCTGCTGTAGACTCACACCCTCCTTCAACTGCTTTTCCCCTTCCCTGTGGTGTTCCCCAAGGCTCTGTTCTGGCCCCTCTATTGTTCAACCTTTTCCTCACACCACTGGCCCCACACTAATCCACTCTATCCAGATCTCACACCTTTGAACTCTTGCCTTACTCTCGTTTCCAATTGGTTATCCTCAAACTGTCTTCATCTTAATGTCACTAAAACTTTGGCCATCTGGTTCACATTTGCCCTTGCCCTTCTCTTGCCCTTGCCCTTCTCTTGCTCCAGTTCTTAACCACTCTGCAATTCCTATTGCCTCCTCCTTTAAATACCTTGGTGTTCTTCTTGATTCAAACCTCACTTTCAAAGAACATATATCGCACCTGGCTAAGACTTCTTATTTTTTTCTTCGACAAATTTGATCTATCCGCCCTTTTCTATCCCCCTCAGCCCTGACCACCCTCACATTGGCTACAGTTTTATCACGACTAGACTATTGCAACTCCGTCTTTGCTGGTATCACCAAAGTCCAACTTCATAGACTACAACTCATACAAAACACTGCAGTTAGAATCATCTGTCACTCTTCCCGCTTTGATCACGTTACCCCCCTATTGCTTCACCTCCACTGGCTTCCAGTCGATCATCGCATCAAATTTAAGATATTAATTTTAGTTCACCACACTCTGTACACGCATACACCTCAATACCTTACTGACCTTCTCCACTTCACCACTCCCACACGTAATCTCCGCTCTCTCCACATCAACCAGCTCCATCTTCCCTCACCATCTTGTGCACATTTATAATCTACCCGCCACTCTGCCTTTTTCTGCTATGGTCCAGCCCTCTGGAATTCTTTACCCACCCCGCTTCATCTGGAAGAGAACTATATTACCTTTCAGTCTTTACTTAAAACTCATCTCTTTGCCTCTGCATACATCATCCCAGCCACACCCAGTTGACCTGGTTTATTCATGTTTACTTGTGTCTTCCTTTTTGTCTTTGTCTCCCCTATGCACCCTTTTTAACCCATCTCTTTCTATTTTCTCTTTCCTCTTTCCTGTCCCAATTATGTATTTCCTTTCTTGCTATAGGGCTTGTGCCCATCCTGGTTAGTTTGTACTATGTGAACCGCCCTGGTGTAATGAAGGGCGGTATATGAAGTTGAATAAATATAAACATAAACATAAACATAGACACAGGCAGGACCGTACCAAGCTAGAAATGCACCCTGTGCGACTAATGAATCTGGTGCCCCTCCCTCCACCCAGTCACATCCAGTAACTCACTCTTTTTGAGCTTTCTGTGATGATATTGGTGCTCCTTCTGTACCAATACACTGTGCGGCCGCATCACTCGCACAGTTCTTGGCATGGCCCTGGACACAGGTGACCTTACCTGCCACCTCTTCCCAGCTTACAGTCTGGAACCAAAGTAAGCTCTACCACTGAGAAAACACAGCTTTTATACTCGGTGGGAGGCTCTTAGGATGCCTCAGTCTATAAGGAGATTTATTCACTTTTATACATTTCCAAATATACCAGAAATAATGGTCGTGCATATTGTCATTCCAGGGCCGGTGCTAGGGTCTCTGCTGCCTCCTCAAGCATTATTATTAATGCTAGGATGCAAACCCCCCCACCCCCACCCCCACCCCCACCCCCACCCCACCCCACCCTTACCCAAAATTCCTTTGTAAACTATGTTCACGTGATGCTACCATTTCTTCTTCAAATCAAATGTAATAAGAAAATTGCAGTGAAAGGGCAAATGCAAAGCACACCAGTTGGTCAATGCTGACCCAGCAGTTCTAGTCAGCCTGATCAGAAGTAGATTACCAGGGCTTTCTTCTCAAACAATGGAGAGTTAAGTGACTTGCTCAAGGACATGAGGAGTACTGGTGGGAAGTAAACCCTGATTGTTTGGTTACCAAAGGAGGATTTTAACCATTAGGCGACTACTCCACTCTAAACAAAATATAGTGAAGGGGCAAATGCATAACTGGAATTAAAAATAAGTACTAATGACTACCAAGTGGAGGAGTAGCCTAGTGGTTAAAGCAACTGCCTAGTACCCAAAAGATCAAGAGTTCAATTCTCACTGGCACCCCTTGTGACCTTGGGCAAGTCACTTTACCCTCCATTACCTCAGAAGAAATGGCTGGCAATCTACTTCCAGTGATACATTGCTAAGAAAACCCAGAGGTAACTGGGTCACTATGAGTCAACACTAACTTGATGGCACAAAAAAAACAACTGAGAAATAAATATTTAACATTGTGCAAACAGGCTGTGCTAGTCAAAGGGTTAATGTGATCAAAATAAACATTTTTATTTATTCAACCATAAAAAGGTGTACAAAGGTTCCAACCACTTACTTGTCTTGTCTTGTCTCCTGCCTGTTATTGTTGCTGCAGATGTACATATCAATGTCCCAACCCAGCTACTGTTCAATCTATATAGTTCTATGGATATAGTTCAATGTTCCTACCAACTTATTACTGTTACATGCAAGCACTTCTATGTACCTCACAAAGTTATCTATGTTCTATGTAAACCAATGTGGCCAAGTTGTTATTTGTAAACCACTTAGATTCGTAGATCAGCGGTATATAAGCACAGTTAAGTAAATAAATACCATGGTTGCACAGCTCTTTCATAAATCCAAAAAATAAGGAAGAAGTCGTATGTGGAAAGAAAGGGTTTACCAGAGACTGAAAATCTAAAAATCTAAAAACAAAAAGACTTGACTTGTTGGGCTTCAGACTAATGAATGCGCCTAGTCAAACATGTGGCATGACTGTATCTCCAGGAACTGTCTACAGGAACTTACACACTGCTAAGATAGGGTGCTATAATTCAAGGTTGGCAAACATTGTGCAAATCATCCGTAAGCAGAGACATACCAATGGCTATGTGAGCAGTGCAGCCGCACAGGGTACAAGCACAGCCAGCCGGCCCCCCGACAAACATAGGGTGAGGGAGCGGGAAAGAGATCACCTCCCCGCTCATCCACCCAAGGCCAATCAGGGCCTCTAATGAGGGATATCATAGAAACATAGAAATATGATGACAGAATAAGACCACATGGCCTATCTAGTCTGTCCTTCCATATCAACAACCACAACAGTCTCCTTTTTTCCTTTAGAGATCCTCTGTGTTTGTCCCATGCTTTTTTGAATTCAGATACTGTCCTCATCTCTACAACCTCCACTGGGAGACTATTCCACGGATCTACCACTCTTTCCGTAAAGAAATATTTCCGCATATCACTCCTGAATCTATCTCCCTTCACTCTCATCCAATGTCCCCTCGTAGTAGAACTTGCTTTCAATTGTAAGAGGCTCCCCCCCTGTACATTTATGCCACGGAGGTACTTAAACGTCTCAATCATATCACCTCTATCCCACCTTTCCACTAAGGTGTACATATTAAGATCCTTAAGTCTCTCCTCATATGCTTTATAATGAAGACCACTACCCATTTTAGTAGCCATCCTCTGTACTGACTCCATCCTGTTTATATCCTTTTGAAGGTGCGGTCTCCAGAATGGCACACTATACTCCAAATGAGGTCGCATCAAAGACTTATACAGAGGCACTATCACCTCCTTTTTTCTGCTGTCCATTCCTCTCCGTATGCACCCAAGCATTCTTCTAGCTTTTGCCGCCGCCTTTTCTAACTGTTTAGCTACTTTAAGATCATCAGACACAACCACGCCTAGGTCCCGCTCTTCTTTAGTGGACAAAAGTACTTCACCCCCTGTACTATATTGCTCCCTTGGATTGCTTACAGCCCAAATGCATGACCTTACATTTTTTAACATTAAATCCCAGCTGCCAAATTCTAGATCATTCTTCCAGCTTAGCTAGATCCCTCCTCATGTTATCTACACCTTCCTGGGTGTCTACTCTATTGCAGATTTTGGTATCATCCGCAAAGAGGCAAACCTTACCCGACAGCCCTTCCGCTATATCACTAACAAAGATATTAAAAAGAATCAGACCAAGAACAGACCCCTGGGACAAACCACTGGTAATATCCTTCTCCTCAGAGTAAGCTCCATTTACCTGTACTCTTTGTCACCTCCCACCCAACCAATTTCTAACCCAAGCAGTAACTTTAGGGTCCATCTCTAGGGTGCTCAGTTTGTTTATAAGTCACCTGTGAGGAACAGTATCAAAGGCTTTACTGAAATCTAAATACACCACATCTAGGGCTCTCCCTCGGTTCAATCCCTGGTCACCGAGTCAAAGAAATCAATCAGATTTGTCTGACAAGACCTGCCTCTGGTGAATCCATGCTGCCTTGGATCCTGTAATTCACTGGACTCCAGAAACCTCACTATTTTCTCTTTCAGCAGTGTTTCCAATAATTTACTCACCACTGAAGTTAAACTAACCAGCCTGTTTTTTCAACCACATCCTTACTTCCGCTTTTGTGTAAAGGCACCACATGAGCCTCTCTCCAGTCCTTTGGCACCACTCCCGACTCCAACGAGGCATTGAAAAGATCAGTCAGTGGAGTTCGATCAGCATTCTAGGGTGTATCCCATCCGGTTCTTCCATTCAAGGGCTGGAAAAGTTGGATTGGTGATTCTGCAGGCCCTGGTGACTTGTGTCCAACCTTCATCATTCTGTTGGCACCCATCTTCTCCACTTCTGGAGAGCTTGGTTGCTGCAAGAAGCAACTCATCAATGTAATTCTCACTGTCTTGAATGCTCCTCAGCCTCACCACCTCCTCTCTGAGTTCCTCCACTTGTTTCCTCAGAGCTTCAGCATGCAGGCACCCTGCACATGGAGCCAGTCCTTCAACTGGCATTGGGACCTCTGTCTGGAGAGAGGCAGAAGCTGTAACGGGGGCAACAGCTTTAGAGATACGATTTTTCCCAGCCATTGTTCTGTTCATGGAGCTTAGGTATCTGTTAAAGCAAAAGAGAGAGATCTACCAAAGTACCAGCTGGTTTCCCAACTGTCCTTTCAGAGAAAAAACAGTTAAATCTCTTTAATTACATTCAAAATGTGCTGTTCCAAGTCCCTGTGTTTTGTTAAATGGGGAGGTGCCCTATAAAGCAAGACTGCTCACTAGGAGTGGGTGGGAGTTGGGGGGAGAGTAGGGAGGGAACTAACACCTAATTAGGTGTCAGCAGTTCCCAAGATCTGAGAAAGTTACCAAAGCAGAGTTTTAAACCTACCCCACTAAAGAAAATATGTCTTCTAAAGCACCAAGTATGTAACTTTATTTTAAAATATACCAAAACCCTTTTAAGAGCTCCCAGTAAGAGAGCTAGCAATTAAAAAAAAAACCCTCAAATTCTTACCTTTTATTTGACCTGTATAGCCCCTGTTGTTGTTGTTGTTAAGTGCCGTCGAGTCGGAGTCGACTCATGGCGACCCTCTGGATAGCTATCCTAAATTGTGTTCGGTCTTCAGTCAGGCGGCTCATTGTTGACAGACTGGTACCCGTGGCTGCTGTTATTGTATCGATCCATCTCATTGCTGGCCTTCCTCTTTTGCGTTGACCTTCTATCTTGCCAAGCATAATGTCTTTCTCTAATGATCTGTCTCTTCGCATGATGTGTCCAAAGTATGAAAGTCGAAGTCTTGTCATCTGAGCTTTTAAAGAAAGCTTAGGTTTGATCTCCTCTAGTACCGACTGTTTTGTTCTTCGGGCAGTCCATGGTATACACAGTATTCGCCGCCAGCACCATAATTCAAAGGCATCAATTTTCTTCCTGTCTATCTTTTTCACTGTCCAGCTTTCACATCCATATTATGTTATTGAAAATACCATGGCTTGAACAAGTCGAATCTTTGTATGGAGAGAGACATCTCTGCTCTTGAGAATCTTATCTAGGTCTTTCATAGCCATTCTGCCAAGAGCAATGCGTCGTCTGATTTCTTGACTGCTTGTTGCTTCTTTATTGATAGTTGATCCAAGTAGGTTAAAGTTGTTCACAATTTCAATTTCTTCTTCAACGATGAACCTGTTGATTATGCCAGTTGTCATGATCTTTGTCTTCTTTACATTAAGGTGCAGGCCCATTTTGAGACTATGTTCTTTCATTGTGAGAAGCAAATGTTTCAGATCATCTTCACTTTCAGCCAGTAATGTGGTATCATCAGCATAGCGAAGGTTGTTGATGAGTCTTCCACCAATCTTTACACCTCTGTTGTCTTCATACAATCCTGCTTCTCTGATGATTTGTTCTGCATATAAATTAAACAGGTAGGGGGAAAGTATGCAGCCTTGTCTTACACCTTTGCTTATTTTAAACCATTCTGTTTCTCCTTGTTCCATTCGAACTGTTGCTTCTTGATCAATGTACAGATTGCGCAAGAGAACGATCAGGTGTTCTGGTATACCCATGCTTCTTAATGTGGCCCAGAGTTTCTCATGGTTTACACAGTCAAAAGCCTTGCTATAGTTGATAAAGCACAAATAGATATCCTTTTGGTATTCTTTAGTCTTTTCAAGGATCCATCTCACATCCGCAATGATGTCTCTCGTTCCTCGCCCTTTTCTGAACCCTGCTTGCACTTCAGGAAGTTCTTGTTCCAGGTATGGTTGTAGTCTCTTTTGAATAATCTTCAGTAGAATCTTGCTGGCATGTGGGATCAGAGAGATTGTGCGATAATTTTCACAGTCAGTTGGATCACCTTTCTTTAGTATTGGTATAAACACAGATCTTTTCCAGTCAGTTGGCCATGATGCTGTCTTCCATATTTCTTGGCAGAGCCTTGTGAGTACGGTAACAGCTGCATCAGATTGCTGCAATACTTCTATGGGAATGCTATCAATGCCTGGTGCTTGTTCTTTGATAAGGCTTTCAATGCTGCTTCAACTTCTTCTTTCATCACCAATGGTTCCCGATCATAAGGTACAGGTTGAAACGGCTGTTGGTCCACTTGATCTTTATCATATAAAAACTCTGTATATGCCTTCCACCTTTTCTTGATCTTCTCAGCATCATTCAACATAGAACCTTGAGCATCTTGTAACATTCCAATTCGAGGCTGGAACTTTTTCTTTAACTCTCGTAGCTTTAGGAAAGTCGATCTTGTTCTTCCTCTAATAGTTTCTGCTTCTATTTCCTAGCAAGTGTCATTGTAGTACTTTTCCTTGTCCTGTCTTGCTGCACTTTGGAAATCTCTGTTAAGGAATGCCTTAACAGGGTAGGGCTCTGAAGCCTTTTATGAAGACCTCAGCTGCTCTCAGTTCATTCACAGGATAATCAGGCCCACTAACTCCTGATTAGGTGTCAGCAGTTCCCAAGAGTTGAGAAAGTTACCAAAGCAGAGTTTTAAACCTACCCCACTAAAGAAAATATGTCTTCTAAAGCATCAAAAAGAATGTAACTTTGTTTTAAAAATATACCAAAAACCTTTTAAGAGCTCCCAGTCAGAGAGCTAGCTATTTAAAAAAAATAAATCCTCAAATTCTTACCGTTGTTTGTCATGTATAGCCCCTATTAGGTATGCATATCAGCAGCGCCATTGGGCACCATTACCAGCCAGCCGGCCCCCCCGACGAACATCGGGTGAGGGAGCAGGAAGGAGATCCCCTCCCCGCTCATCCACCCAAGGCCAATCAGGGCCGCCAACGAGGGATATCAGCAGCGGCGGCGCCATAAGGCGCCATTACCAGTCAGCCGGCCCCCGAAGAAAATCGGGTGAGGGAGCGGGAAGGAGATCCCCTCCCCGCTCATCCACCCGAGGCCAATCAGGGCATCCAACGAGGGATATCAGCAGCGGCAGCACCATCGGGCATGCCCATGCTTGGTGGGCCCGCACCTGAGGGCCTCGCCAGAGGGCCCTTTGGCATGGCCCTTAGGCGGGGCACTGTGAATCCAAGAAGACCCATAACCGAAGAACTCAGCTCCAAATACTGGCACAAGTTTTAACATCCTTCAATAATTCAACTACCTAAAAACTCTTCCCCCCCCCCCCCCTTCGCTCCTCTGATCGGAGCTCAGTGTGTAAGCACACCACTGGACTCCTCCTCTCCTCTTCAGCCGCAGCCACTTAAACAAACATCAAGGACCGCCACACTTTGCACGTGAATTCACACAAGCACAAGAATGCTACCCAGAGAAGTAGCAGAGAAGCTGCCCATCCTATAAGCTCCAAGCTAAAGCCCAACTCATTATAAGCTGATCGCATCAAATCAGAAAACATCACGACACAACAACCATGAGGTGAGTCCAAGCCTCATTACTCCTCTCCCTCATAGCCACACTGCTGCTCAAGCCATCCAAAGCAACACACAACTGGAACAAAACAATTCCAATACTCTATAGATCCAGACTTCTACTGACCAACCAGCCTCTCTTCTCCAGCACACAAAGGAAACCGAGCAGACTCATCCAGGTACAATCAAACTCAAACATCTGGGTGAATCCAACACCCAAGCAACTGACCCCAGTAATGAAATGCTCACTAATAAAAGCACGCTCCATCCGCAACAAGACCCACACCATCTCAGACTACATTCTCGACCATGAAGTAAAAATAATGTGCATAACCGAATGTTGGCTTACTGAAGCAGACTCCATCTTACTAAACCAACTAACCCCACCCCACATGGAAGCCCACCAGTCAACCAGAGAAGGTCATAGAGGAGGAGGAGCACTCATCATAACCGACAAACAGCTAAACCTCAAAACCACTAACAAGATCTCTACCCCCACACTCAACTCTATAACCTTGGAAAACAAAGACCTGATAATATGCCTAATCTACAGAGCTCCCACAGCCAACCCGGAAGACCTCTCTACCATGATCGAATTAGCCACAAGATACACCAGCAAAGGCAAACTACTCATAATCCTAGGTGATTTCAGTCTCACCTCCACAACTGCAGCTCACGCCACAACATTCTTAGATACCTTATCTGCTTTGGATCTCTCTCAGATGGTCTCAACCCAGACACACAGGGCTGGTAACACTTTATACCTAGTCTTCATACCTTTACAATACTCACCGTAAACCCTCAGTTTAATCATCATGTAACACCTGTTCCATGGTCATACCACTATGCTATCTCCTTCAACATCCCCCACAGACCCAAGCATCCTAATATATGCCATACAAACCCTCACAGGCGTTTCAAAGAGTTCAACAAAGGCACACTCATCAACCAAATTGTACTCCAACTCGAAGCTAGCCCATTGGACCTCCCAGCACTGATTGACAATTGGAACCACACCATTTCCGCACCCCTGATGACAAGAACCTCCAAGTGCAGAAGAAAGGCCCCTTGGTACTTACCAGAAATCAAGAAAGCAAAATCTTATTTAAGGAAGCTAGAAAGACGATGGAGGAAGACAAAATTACAACATGATCAACAAGAATACCTGAAAAACAGCAAGAATACAATGAGTTAATATCCACTCACAAGAGATAACATCACACAAACCTCATAATGGCCTCCTTAAATCGCCCAAGAGAGCTATTCACCATCGTGAAGGCACTCTCCAGGACTCCATCGACCTAACACCAGAGACTTACGCCTCATACCTTCACGGCAAGCTAGCACAACCACAACCTTCCCTTAACCAACCCTTGACACCTCCTTCCATCCAAATCTGACACAATAACTGGACCTCTTTTTACCAAGTCACAAAACGCCACTGCATTAACTTGCTCAAATCCATGAACACCTCCACTTCACCGCTGGATCCTTGCCCAACCCCATGGATAAAGGCAATGGTGCAAGAACTAGCCCCAACACTTTGCAAGATAATTAACTCCTCTCTTTCACAGGGAACTATGACTTCTTCACTGAAAACCTCATCCATCATATAGGAATGGACAGGTAAAGGGGATACCAGAATCCCCAATATGTAATTGAAGATGGATGAATTTCTTGATGCAGATCTCTGGGATGTGCTGATGGAGGAACTTTGCTAGCGCTGACCGTCACTCACGGGTTTGTCCTTTCACCTACTTCCTCTTGGGTGGAGTGGGATATCATGATCATGAGTTCTGTTTGAGAACATTGTTAATGCAAGCATAAAGAGTAAACACAGGCTATGAAATGCGCAACCATAGTTCATTCTACAGTCAACTATAGGTCCCTGCTGGCACAGCATAATTTCTGCAACTCTGCGATTATAAATAATTCTGTCATAATCAAGTAAATTTCATATAATACACTGTAAACAGCTCTTACTCTGTAAAGAATTCTAGTGACACCTTGTGTTATGTCATGTTTATGCTTAATGACTGTGTTACTTCCCCTTTTCTCTTCAATAAAAAGAGCTTCAAAGGAGGAAGAATTTGAATTAAACAGAAGTGGAACCGTGCTGTGTCCATGGACCTTCTGTTGCTTTCCCTCTAAGCTCAAAGAAAAGTAGCACTTTGTGTATGATTGTGTTCTGTGTTACTCTCTGCTTATTTCTCACTGCTTGAGGAACCAGAGACCGAAGAGCCATGGTATTGTGGCCAGATCACAGGTGTTCTTCACATCAGACCACTACTGAAAAACAACACCTCTGACTCAACCTCTCCTGCTTCTTATCGACCCATAGCCAGCATCCCCCTATTAGCCAAGCTGATTGAGAAAACCGTACAACACCAGCTCCAGGACCATGGAGATACTAATGCCCCACTCGACCCACAACAATACGGGTTCCGAGAGAACCACGGAGTTGAGACACTACTGACCTCCCTTCTAAACACAGTAATAAAAGGAATCAAAGACATCAAGAAAGGCTTAATCCTCATCTTTATCGACATAACAGCTGCCTTTGACTCAAGAAATCACCACCCACTACTAGATAGGCTAACCAAAATAGGAGTAAGTTGCACACCCCTGGCTTGGTTCCACTCTTACCTTACAGACAGACAATTCTGAGTCAAGATAAATTACAACGTATCGAGATCCTTCTTCCCAAAACAAGGCCTTCCCCAAGGATCTTCCCTCTCAACTTTACTCTTCAACCTGTACCTACAACCAGTTTGCAGAATACTACAAACCTACAACATTCACTACCACCTATATGCGGATGACCTAATGATCTACACCACTATAGACACAAAGAACCCCGACTACTCCACCATCTCATCCTGCATGACAGCAATAACCGAATGGTTAACATTAAGGAACTTTGAGATCAACTACAAGAAATCGGAAGCCCTCATCATCACAAAGAACTCCTCATTCAAACCCACAGACAGCATAACAATTGAAACCAGATCAATCCCTGTAAAAAATGAGGTAAAATACCTAGGAATTCACCTTGACCAAACACTCAATCTTCAGACTCACATCAGCAAGACCACCTCCAAAATATACTACAAGATGAAATACTTGCAAAACCTATGTCCACTGCTCGAGCAGAACCATTTCCGAACTGTGTGTCAAGTGCTCATCACACCACTCCTCGATTACTGTAACCTAATTCTACATGGCCTTCCAAAGAGCTCAATCCACGCCTTACAGCTAGCCCAAACCTCAACAGCTCGCCTAATCACAAGATCCAGCAAACATGACCACATCACCCCCATCCTCGAATCCCTCCATTGGCTCCCCATCACCTCCAGAATAAAATATAAAAACATAATGCTAGCATTCAAAATTCAAAATAACTAATCTGCCGGTTGCCTAAATGAACTAATCTGAAAAACCCCTGACAACACGAAGAACACAGCATCAAAATTCACTTGCAAGCTCCACATCCCACACAAGACTATCCCAGAATACTCTAAAGAGAGCCTTCAAACTCTACTCCCCCTCACTCTGGAATTCCCTCCCCTACCACCTGAGAGCCACCACAGACGTTTCTACCTTCAGGAAGCTCTTGAAAACACACCTATTTACTGAATACTTCAACAGCCCACCATCTTCATAACAAACTGCCTTCCACCTCACAGACCGAATCCAGGCACCAAGCAAGCAAAACGTATATAAATAGTTAAATAGATAGATAGATATTTATATATATATTTATTTATCTATCTATATATATATATATAGTAAACACTGCTATATATAGTTTGAAAAGTTCTATGTAAACCAAATGCCGTTCGATGTAAACCTGTATATGGTTTTCAATACGTTCTATGTAAATGAAGTTTTGTTCTATGTAAACTGCCTTGAGATTATGAAAGGTGGTATATAAAAAAAGTTAAATAAATAAATAAATAAAGGGGCGCTGATATCATCACTGGGCTTCCAGGAAGCTCAGTTGCTGAACATGGCTGGGTGGAGGGGGGGCACCAGATTCTTTAGTCACACAGGGGGCATTTCTAGCTTAGTATGGTCTTGTCTGTAAGCCTTGCTGCATCTCCTATATAAGTCAGAGCTGCTGCCAGGGAACCTTTATCGAGAGCATTCAATTGTACACTATTGTTTTCCTCTCTTGCTAGCAAAATTAAAAAATAATGCTCAAGCAGACATGGCATAATGTAATCTTATTTTGGATGCCACATATCCAAGCAATTAACTGAGTTTAGAAAAAGCTTGGACAAGTTCCTGGAGAAAAAGTCAATAGACTGTTATTAAGATAGACCCAGGGAAAACTACTGCTATCACTGAGTGTAAGCAGCATGGACCCTATCTACTTTTTGGGATCTTACCAGGTATTTGTGATCTGGGTTGGCCACTGTTAGAAACAGGATACTGGGGTTCATGGATCTTTGGTCTGAGTCGACCCAGTGTAGCAAGGAGCATTAATTAGTATATTGTAATGGTTAAAAATGCAACAGCTGGGACTTCCGGTTTAGCCACGGAGGGGGAACGACGTGAGTAAGTGAGCTCCGTCCCCGCACCGAGAACGGAGGGATATTAACGGCTCCCCACGGCCCCCTTTGCAGGAAAAATGCCCAAGGTGATGAAGCTGAAGCCAAGCTCCACTATTAAAGAGTTATACGCGGCGAAAACTGGGAGCGGGAAGACGGCCCCGGCTTCCCCGAGTAGTATGGAGGCGGTAGATGGCGGGGACAGCGCTGAGTTGCCTCAGGTGGATGCGGCAACGATCCTCCGCGAAATCCGCGAGTCCAAGGACGAGATCGTGGACCGGGTATGTGGCCGGCTGGAGGAAAAGTTTACCGCGCTTGGGCAGCGGCTGGAGGAGGTTGAGAGCCGCGTGAGTCAGGCCGAGGATGCCCAGGCCTCCACAGACCGCGTAGTGCGGTCCCTGCAACAACAAGTTAGTTGGCTGCACGCAAAAACCGAGGATATGGAAAACAGAGATCGCCGCTCTAATTTGAGAGTCTTCGGGGTACCGGAGGGCGCAGAAGGGGACAATGCTATTGCTTTTATGCAGGACTTGTTGCTTACTTGTTTTCCGGACCCCCCCTCGACGCCGCAGTATGAGATTGAGCGGGCACACAGGGAGCTGCGGCCTAGATCGACGAAAGGAGACAAGCCACGTGCTCTCCTTGTGAAACTGTTGCGGTTTCAGGATCGGGAACATGTGATCCGGGCAGCTCGGAAGTCTAAGAGTGTGCAATACAAATCCTGGAATGTGTATGTCTTCCCGGATCTTGCTTCGGAGACGGTGAAGCGACGCAAGGACTTGCTGCAGCTGCGAGATCAGTTGGCGCAGCGGGGAGTGCACATTGCGATATGGTACCCAGCACGCATAACAATGATGGTGAATGGAGTGCGCAGATTCTTCGCATCTAAGGAGTTACTGGAGAAATACTTGCAAAGTCGTAAGAGTCCACCACGCTCCCCTGTGGGGCGCGAACAGGGAGCGGAGCAGGCGACCAGGAGTGACGGAGCTGACGATCGGAGGAGCTCGGGAGAGTGAGGCCTCGCATATAAGGACTTTGGATGGACTTTCAGAGGGGATAATTGCTGGATATGAGGTGTTGGGGTGGGGGTGGAGGGTGGCGGGGAGGGGGAAAAGACTTGTGGTAGTAGGGTGCGGGGGGGGAGGGAGGGGAGTGTATGGTGATGGTTGATGGGTGGCTATTGGAGGCCTGTAATAGACAAAATTGTGAGGGGCGAGGGAGAAGTGGATGGTGTGAAGGGGAGTGTGTGCTGCGCTGTGTGTGTGCTGGGGGGGTGCTGAAGGACATATGGGTACGCTGCCAGGGGAATGGGGGGTCATAAGATTGTCTCATTTAATGTGAGGGGAATTCACAGTCCTATTAAACGTAAGCGGATCCTCACGTTGCTGGTGAAACACCGGGTAGATGTGGCCCTGCTGCAGGAGACCCACCTGGTGGAGACGGAGCAGAGTAAGCTGCAGGCCCAGGGGTTTGAGCAATTGTTTGGTGCGCCCTATACCTCGAAGAAATGAGGGGTAGTGATTCTGGTGCATAAACGGCTGAAATTTGTGCCCTATGCCTCTGGGGGGGATAAGATGGGTAGGGTGGTATGGGTGGTGGGAAGAGTGGATCAGCAGGAGGTGTCCTTCTTAAATCTGTATGCTCCCAACGGGCCGAAAGGCTCCTTCTTCCGAAAGGCCCTGCGGGAATTTGAAAAGCCGGCCCGGGGGGAGTGGGTGATAGGAGGAGACATGAATTGTGTGGTGGGGCCGGAGGACCGATCCAACTATCAGCGGGTGAAGCACCGGCGGGAGGGACGGGAGTTGAGGCAGTGCTTGGTGGAGTGGGGACTGGTTGATATATGGCGCTGGGAGAACCCGGGGGTCCGAGGTTACACTTGTTTTACCTCACGCTTGGGGTGCTATTCCCGACTAGATATGCTTTTGGGGCGCAGGGGACAGGTGGGGGCCCTGGGGAATGTGCAATTACACCCGGTCCTTCTGTCTGATCACGGACTGGTCACGGGGGAGTGGACCCCGGGAGGGGGAGGGGGGGAGCCCTTTGGGGGGATGGAGGGGAAATATCACCTTGATTCAGTCGGCGGAAGGGCAGGCGGGCCTGAAGAAGGCCTGGCGGGAATTTTTGACTTGGAATGATAATGGGGAGGTCTCGGATGCCCTGCTGTGGGATAGCAGGAAGGCGTATCTGAGGGGAATGTTGATGCAGCTGGGGAGTCGGCGAAAACGGGAGAGGGAGGCGCAGCAGCAGGAGTGGATGCGGGAATTGGCGCTGGCTCAAGGGGAGCACAGCGCGATGGGGTCCCGGGCGGCGGGGGAGAGGGCGGCCCAGCTGCGTGCGCGAGTGAACAGATTAGACGTGGAGGGTTTGGAACGGCTGATGAGGGCGACCAAAAGGAATTTTATGGAAGGTGGCAACAGGGCGGGCAAGCTTCTCGCGCGGCAACTCCGACGCAAGCGGGAGAGCCGGGTGGTGGCGGTAGTTCGGGACGAGAAAGGGGGGAGAGTGGCGGAGAGCAGGGCAATTTGTGGGGTTTTCCGCCGTTTTTATGAACAACTGTACACGGGGCAGGCGGAGGCCACCCCGGAGCGGATTCGGGACTATTTAGAGGGGCTTCAGGTCCCGCGACTCAGCCTGGAGCAGGCGAAGGGGTTGGGGCGGCCGATTGAAGTGGAGGAGGTACAGAGGGAAATCCGGCGACTTCCCAGGGGAAAGGCAGTTGGAGAGGATGGGTATCCCGTGGAATTTTACCAGGTCTTGCGGGTGGAGATGGCGCCGTTTCTGGCACGGTTGTTTACAGGGTTGATGCGGGGTGAGCGCTTACCGGGGTCTATGACACAGGCAAATGTGGTGGTCCTTCCCAAAGCGGGGCGAGACCCGGAACGCTGTGAGAATTATCGCCCCATTGCTTTGATCAACTGTGATGCGAAGTTATACGCGCGGGTACTGGCGGGGCGCTTGGAGGGGATCCTTCCGGACTTAATTCACCCCGATCAGACGGGGTTTATTAAGGGTCGGGCCATCGCTGATAATGTGCGGCGGGCAGTGGGGTTGCTCCACTATATACAGGAACGCCGCCTCCCGGCGGTGTGTGTGACCTTGGATGCCGAAAAGGCTTTTGATCGGGTGGAATGGGAGTTTTTGTTTGCCATGATGGACAAGATGGGGTTGGGGGAGGGGTATGTGTGCGGGGTGCGGGCGCTGTATCGGCACCCGCAGGCCCGGATTCTGGTGAATGGACAGGGTTCGGACTGGTTCGCTCTGCACCGGGGGACGCGACAGGGGTGTCCTCTCTCCCCCCTACTTTTTGCAATCGCCATTGAGGCGCTGGCAATCCGGGTCCGGGCCCGGACGGCGATACAGCCAGTTTCAGTGGGGGCGGGACAGCATAAGATTCTGCTTTACGCCGACGACACGTTGCTATTTATGGCGGACCCGGTGGGGTCTCTCCCGGCGTTGGTGGAGGAGTTGGAAATGTTCGCTGTGGTATCGGGCTTTAAGGTTAACATGGCCAAAACGGAAGCCCTGGCTCTTGGTGGTTTTCGGCGGGAAGACTGTTGGGACTTTCCCTTTAAATGGGCGCCCGGGCACTTTAAATACTTGGGGGTCAAACTGCCGGCAGACCCTAGCCGCCTGTTTGAACTTAACTATCAAACGCTGGGGGGTAAGATTAGTAGCCTGTTGGAGGGGTGGAAAGACTTACAACTGAGCTGGGTGGGGCGGGTAGAGGCCTTCAAGATGAGTGTCCTCCCCAAATTACTCTATCTGTTTGTGCAGCTGCCGGTGTGGATCCCGGGGGGGATGCTCAAGAAGTGGGAGGGAATGCTTCATAGATTTATTTGGAAGGGCCGAAAGGCTAAGATCCGGTCCAGCCAACTCCGATTGGCCAAGGAATGCGGGGGTGTCCGACTGCCCTCGTTGCGGTGGTACCACCGGGCAGGAATTCTGAAGGCGTGGAGGGCTCACTACCGGAGGGGGGGGGGACGCAGCGTGGGTGGATCTGGAAATTACTGTGATGGAAGCGCAGTCACTGACCCAATGGCTAGGCGGCTCGGCAGGCTTGAGTGGGGGGGGGGTCGGGGGAGGGGGCACCCCTTCTTGGGGGCTATGTGGAAACTCTATCAGCAGGGGGAAGGGCAGAAGTGGTTCCCCAACCCCGTTTCGGCCTGGACCAGGGTAGGGGATATTTTCCCCTTTGGCAGGGCTGCTTGGCTGCAGGATAAGATTGTCAAACTGGGGGACTGTCTGGTGCAAGGGGAGGTAGGGTCCCATAGAGAACTGGAAAGTAAGCCGCAGAGTTCCATTCCCTTTTATCAATACTTTCAGGTTCGACATTTTCTGCAGACGGGTACGAATCTCCGTTGGGTTCGTCGCCCTAGTACTACTATGGAAGATACGCTGTTCCGCGGGAATAAGGATCAAGGTATAGTTGCTAAGATCTACAGGGTGTTGTTGGAAGAGGCGGCAGAGGGGGAGGAGGGAGCCGCGTGGGGGCACCGGAGGAGGTGGCATCTATGGGTGGGGGAGGAGTGGGATGATGCGCAGTGGCAGCGGATTTATAGGTCGATTTACAAGACTACGGGGATCGCTTCTTGGCGACAAACCCAATTGCAAATAGTACACGGGGCATATATTACTCCGAGCAGGCTGACTTGGCGGGGAGATCTGAGCTTGGGGTTGTGTTGGCGGGGATGTGGAGAGCGGGGAGACTTCCTACACATGTGGTGGGGGTGCCGGGTTATTCAAGAGTTCTGGCGGGCGGTGCGGGGGGGGTTGCTCCGCGGGAGTGGGGATTCTGCCTTGGGGAGGGGAGGGGGGCTGGAGGGGGGGCCCCGGGTTTGGGTGTTGGGGGGCGGCCCTACAGGGGCGGGGGGTAGATGGACCCACCAGCGGGAGGCTAAGTTGCTTCTGGCAGCGCGCCTGGCAATTGCCTGGCGCTGGAACTGGGAGGGAGGACCGAGAGTGGAGGATTGGTGGAGCAAGGTGGAGGAGATGATTCAGTTTGACAAACTGACTTATCGGTTGAGGGGGCGGGAATGGGAATTCCATAAAATCTGGGATCCGTACCTGCAGAGTCCCTTGGGGAGTACTGGGAGGATGGGGTAGGGGGAGGTGGTACAGCACACACAGCACACACAATACACACGATACGCAGTCACACACTATATCAGGTCTGGGGGCGATATGACTGATTTAACCTTTGTTTGTATTATTGTATTCTAGTTCTGATTGTTGTTTAGGGTTTGATGGTTTCCCTGACTTTTCAGTTTTCTCTTTTTCTTTTTTAGCGTTGTGGTTTGAGGCTGATGGTGGGGGATAGCGATGTGGCCCCGCCCCCTTGGGCTGAAAGTCGGGGGGGGGGGTGGTACTGGGAAGGCAGATGTAACTGTTGGAATTGTGTGCTGATTTTACCCTGCCGTTCACATGTTTAATAAAAACAAAGTTTCAAAAAAAAAATGCAACAGCTTATAAATGGAGATGGAAATTAGCAGTTTAATGGCATGCAGACAGGGCCTGTTTTCAGTTAACTGACTCATAAATGATTTCCCCTTACCCAGAATGAGTGAAGGGAGGTGGGGGAGGTATAAATAATAGAAGTTTATTTTAGGGCTAAAGGCCAGCATTTGCTGTTCCACACAGTACACAGTGACAGCTACTGCAGCATAGCAGACGGAACTCAAAAAGCACAGCACATTCTTTTATCTACAGGGAGAGTGGACACACACAAAGGGAAGCTTAAAGAACAATGTCCAAATATGCATTTTTGCAGGATTGTTGTGAGAAGGCTGGAGTTGCCATGATCATGATAGAAACATAGAAACATGACGGCAGAAAAAGACCACATGGCCTATCTAGTCCACTCTTCCATATCACCCACTAGAACAGTCCCCTCTTTTCCTTTAGAGATCCTCTGTATTTGTCCCATGCCTTTTTTGAATTCAGATCCTGTCCGCATCTCTACCACCTCCGCTGGGAGACTATGATTGTTAAGTGTTGACTTTAATTATCAAGCTCTTAGGGGTGGAGAGGCACAGGGCTGACGTTTCACTTAGGGCACCCAAATCCTTGCACTGAACCTGTATGCTCTCAGTTAGAACACACTTGGCTGCCAATATTTATATCTTAGGTTGAATCCAAACTCAAAAATGAGAAGAAATGTTTCAAAATGAGAGTATAACAGGAGGTCTGTCATTTGAAAGTGAGAGGAGAAAGGTATAAAAGCAAAACATATCATCTTTGTCCAGAAGTACTGTAACATTTATCTTGTATATCAGAAAAACTAAACTAAAAAGCATACAGTGCTTAGAACATTACAACAATAGAAGCCTCATCAAAAATGCATAGAGGAAAATCCAAAAGGCAAAAACACTTACAATGTTGTTATAAATATAGTGCTAGGAGACCAAGATGGCAACATAGATGAATCACTGATTGTGTAGCTCTGGTAATAGAGTTCTTACCTTGTTTCCTGTAAGAGATTCTGTAGGAGCAGCAAAAAAACAAAAGAGGCAATATGACCCAAAAATGGCAGAAGATACTTTTATGGGGTTATAATCAAACATTTCTCAAACAAGACCCCACATGGCCATGTTTTGGCATTACCACATCTTTCTCAGGGTCAGAGAATACAGCGATTCAGCAAATCAACAAAAAATAGTTAAAATTGATGTTACCCAAATCCATTTAATAACTATCAAAATAGTTCTTCTAGAAATTAATATCATATAAGAATACATATTATCTTGATACTCAAATATAGTGCAAACAACTCCAGAAATGGGCTCATGTTTATCCACCAGAAGAACATAATTAAATACAGTTACATAATTAAATCAACTGAATGATGGCTGATGTATTAAGGAGTTTAAAATATAAATATTAAAACATGTTTTACCTAATACAAAATCAATGTGTTCTCTTTGAAATTACAAACGGACAAAATATATTACATATACTTAAAAATATAACATACCATTAGTGATATAATGTGGCATGGCAAAACAATCTCATGAAATAAACATAATCTGCAATGCCTGCTGTGAATGTAACATAACCTGCCAGCTCTATAAGTGCCAACTCCACACATTTCTGTACAGCATTCTTGCCTCATCAAAAAACTCCAAAGTATAGGCTCAATTACATATTTTCAATTACAACCGCACTTATCTTTCAATATTCACTTAAAACAATGAAATAAACAGGCATCTACAGCCGTGGTAAATCTCACAAAATGCTATAATAATTTAAAAGCAGGACATCTATCAAATTAATAAGGCTTTTGCCAACCATAACTGCCAGTTATGTATTCCATAGAACTCAACCATAATAAGAAGCTATACATCATATTTAAGGGCTGCTATATCACACAAACAGACCTACACTTTGTTTCTTCTTTTTCAAAGAAATGCCATACTGGGTCAGACCAAGGTCCATCAAGCTCAGTATCCTGTTTCTAACAATGGCCAATCTAGGTCACAAGTACCTGGCAGGTTCCCAAAAAGGCACACAGGTTCCACAATGCTCATCCCAGCGTAAACAGTGGATTTCCCAGGCCCTCTTTAATAATGGTTTATGGACCTTTCCTCCAAGAACTTGTCCAAACCTTTTTTAAATCCAGCTACACTAACAGCTTTTACTACATCCTCCGGCAACGAATTCCAGAGTTTGATTATGCATTGAGTGAAAAAATATTTTCTCTTATTAGTCTTACATGGGTTACATTGTAGCTTCATTGCGTGTCCTCTAGTCTTTCTATGTTTTGATAGCGTAAACAACCAATCTATGTTTACGCGTTCCATTCCATTTATTAATTAATAGATCTCTATCATATCCCCCCTCAGCCGTCTCTTTCCCAAGTTAAAAAATCCCTAACCTTTTAGGCTTTTCCTCATAGGAGTATCCTCCCATCCCCTTTACCATTTTGGTGGCTTTTCTCTGTACCTTTTCTAATTCTGCTACTGTATATCCTTTTTAAGATATGACGACCAGAATTGCACACAACATTCAAGGTTCATTCGCACTTTGGAACAAAATAGAGGCATTACAATTTCCTTTGTTTTATTCTCCATTCCTTTCCTTATGATTCCTAGCATTCTATTTGCTTTCTTGGCTGCCGCTGCACACTGGGCAGAGGGTTTCAATGTATTATAAAAAAAGGTTTCCTACTAATTTTCATCGACATCTCAGCTGCCTTTGACACAATATTGAAAGGAAGCCTGTCTGTACAGGGCTGTGTACAGAGCCAGGGTACTTAATAACATCATATTACTAAAAGCCCTAAGAAAGGGTTAACACCACAGACATTCCAGAGCTTATTACTCAGCAACAACCTTGAAAGACTCTACTGAAATGACTAGGCTTTCCTAAAACAAAGGCATTAGGTTTGTTATGAAAAAGATAGTACAGGGAGAAGTTGTTTGTCAGTCTCTCAGTCTCGATTCAGAGATATCAAAACTGCAAGTGTTAGAATTCTTGTCTAAAAGTTAAGTCTGGGAATACATGTATGTCTCCTCATGATGACCTATGCTAATAAGAACTGACCTATGACGTAGAGATATAGAAATGCATGTTATGAATATACGTGATGCTTGACGTAGAACAATAAGGTGGAAATTATGCTTTGTAATGCAATATTTACCTATAAATAAAATGGCTGAAAGCTGTGATGGCAGAGTGAACAAGGTGCTAACTTGGTTTGCTCTCCCAAAGCTTTGGTTGTTTATTTTTAAAAAATACAAGTGTGTTGTGTATTATTTACCAATTTACCATGCTTGTTTTCCCTTCTCATTGCTTTGTGTGTGGATATCCGTTACCCAAGAGCCCTGGTGAGTTACCGGTGAGGGGAGGTGCAGAGTACACAAACAGGTATCACACTCCATACTCTTACAGCACCTCCAAGAAATTGGACTATGCAACAACACACTGAAATGGTTCACCTCCTACCTAAGCAACCGAACACAGCAAGTAAAATGCGGAGACAAAAATTCAACCCAGTTTCCCACCACACAAGGAATACCACAGGGTTCAGCCCTATCATCAATACTATTCAACATCTATATCCAGCCCATATGCAGTATCATCAGACAACACAACATACAATACCACCTATACACAGATGATATCATGGTGTACACTCCAATTGACCTGAGCACCCCCGATATAACACCAATGACCGAGTGCCTTGAACACATGAACAACTGGCTCGCCAACCATAACCTCAAGGTGAACTTTGATAAAACTGAAGCAATGTTCATTTCCAGAAGCACAACATTCAAGCCACCCCAAGAAATCAACATACTATACAGGACAATAACAACAAAGGATGAAGTAAAGTATCCAAGATTCACCCTGGACAAAAACCTGAATCTCCAATCCCACATAAACAGGACTGCAATGAAAGCATACCACCATTTAAAGATCATCAGACAACTCAAGCCAATCCTCAGCCAAGACCACTTCCGCACTGTATGCCAGGCAATCATCACCCCTATACTGGATTAAGAACATAAGAACATAAGATATCCCATACTAGGTCAGACCAAGGTCCATCAAGCCCAGTATCCTGTTTCCAACAGTGGCCAATCTAGGTCATATGTACCTAGCAGTATCCCCATGAGACACAGGTTCCACAATGCTTGTATTGGGTCAAGCATTGATATCCTGGGTCCCTTTTTAATAATGGTTTATGGACCTTTCCTCCAGGAACTTGTCCAAACCTTTTTTAAACCCAGCTACACTAACAGCCCTTACTACATCCTCCGGTAACAAATTCCAGAGGTGTTTTTTTTTTTTCCCCAACTTTATTTATCAATTTTCAAACAAAAAAAAAACAGACAGACAATATAATAACATAAGTACATAACATGCGATGCGAACAGTAACCAAGACAAATACAGACAGGTGCTTTACCTATTCACTACTATCTAAAATAGACATAGTCATAGTAAGTGGGATTAAAGGGGGAGGGGGAGAGGACCGCCAATGTCATACCTTCAAATTAGAGGGTCATGTCGACTAACTTCCCAGGGAGGGGTGTCCCATTTTCTCAAGAGGCTACGAAAGGATGGATTTTGTTCGACATAAGCTATTTCACAAGAGCGATGATAGCACACCAAGTTCCACCAGTAGGAGACGCTCAGTGCGCTAAAGACCTTCCAATGGCTCATGATGGCCTTCTGTGCCAAACTAAGCAGTAGATTGAACAGCGCTACATGTCGTCACTGTAAATTTGGCACTTCCGCCAGAGACTTATAAATAACAATCTGGAAAGTTATAGGCGTGTTAATCCTGCATAACTTCTGTATTTTCTGCCATACTCCTTGCCAATATGACGACAATAATGGACAATAATAGAGCATGTGTGCCAAAGTGCCGAGCTCGGAACCGCAAGACCAACATCGGCCATCTTCGTGGTGTTGCCATTTAGAAATCTTGACCGGGGTCAAATAGGCACGGTGCGCTAGAAAGTACAACATCTGTGTAAGTGGGGCTGACCTCGACAACCGTATTTGGGGCCCCCAAAAGAGTGCCCAAGTTTCCGAGGTTGGGAGGCAGCCGACTTCTTCTTCCCATACCAACCGGGCACCACTGGGGTTACGAGAATCGGCTGCTCTAAGGAGTTCTACACATTTGGATATTAGCCCCGTGCCCATCCGAAATTCTTGAATCAGATGATATGCTGGTTGACCACTTACCCTATGCAATGGTGTCACTCCTGCTTTACTCAAACAATGTCGCAGTTGAGCCCACTGGAACAAGCATTTGTAAGGCAGTTGAAATTCTAATTGGAGTTCTGCAAAGGTTTTGTATTTCTGTCCCACAAGGAGCTGACCCAGACTGAAGATTCCTCGGTGTATCCAAGGGATCCATGCTATACATTCACCTCCTATTTTAAAACATGGATTTAACCAGAGCGGGGTGGCATCCGTGAAGCTCTGGTTTTCTCCCAATATGGGTAAGAGAAGATTAAAGGCTTGTTGGGTGGCCTGTAGTATCTCGTTGCCCGTCTGGGTTTGATGCCCCGTTGCTCCAATATAATACCTCAGCGGGAGCAGCCACCAGCAGCTGATTCCACAAGAAGCCATGTCGGAAGCCCCGGGTCATCCAGATCCTCCGCCCACCATGAGCCTTGTTTTAATATGGCTGCGACATGATATCGGTAAAAGTCGGGAAAGTGCACGCCGCCGCGTTCTTTCGGGAGTTTCAACTTCCACGCTGCTATCCGTGGTGTTTTTTTGCCCCAGAGGAAGAGCAGCAGTTTTTTCTCCAAGTCTTGATAGAATTTTGTTGGAAATAGTACCGGAATCATGCTGAGGATATAGGTAAGTTTAGGGACCATAACCATTTTAATAGTTTCTAGATGCCCCCACCAGGTCAAATGCAAAGGCGACCATTTTTGAGCATAATTTTGGAGGAGCTCTTTACACCGGTCTGTAACCAGTGATAAAGTATCCGCTATGGTGATACTGTGGAGGAGTAGCCTAGTGGTTAGAACACTGGCTTGGTATCCAAGCAACCAGGGTTCAATTCCCACTAGCACTCCTTGTGGCCTTGGGCAAGTCACTTAACCCTCCACTGCCTCGGAAGAAAGGCCTGGCAATCTACTTCCGGTGACATTGCCAAGAAAACCCAGGAGCTTCTGGGTCACCAGGAGTCAGGACTGACTCAAAGGAACACATTGCATTTGCATGGTGATACTATAGGGGACCCCCAAGTATTTAAAGGACTTTTTCTCCACCTGGAAGGGGTATTGATGAAGTACTTCTGCCGATACTGTCGCCGTAAGCGGTATACTGATAGTCTTCTCCAAGTTCAGTTTATATCCCGAAATTCCGGAGTATTCCTTTATGGTGTTCAAGGTGGTCTCCAATGAATTCTCATTGAGGAACAGGAGAAGATCATCCGCATAGGCAGATACCTTGCAATGATAACCTTCCAGTGGTATCCCTTGTATATTGGACATCTGTCGAATTTTAATAAGCAGAGGTTCCAGGGCTATATTAAACAACAGGGGTGACAATGGACATCCCTGTCGTGTCCCTCTGGTAAGGGGGAATTCTTGTGACGTGGTACCATTTGCTGCCAAACGAGCCACCGGTCTGGCATATATAAGTTGAACACTCTTCAGAAAAGCATCAGGGATCCCCATCCAACGCATAATCCGATATAAATAAGGCAGCTCGACCCTGTCAAAGGCCTTCTCTGCGTCTAATGCAAGCCCCACTATTGGCTGATCCATCTGCTGTGCTGTGCGGAGTACATGCGCTAGTATGCGTCCGTTGTCCACCGCGGATCTGCCCGGCATGAAGCCACATTGATCGGGGTGTATAAGCGTCCCTAGGACCTGGGACAGCCGGTTGGCCAGGATCTTAGTATAGATTTTATAATCGGCATTCAACAGAGAAATAGGTCTGTAGTTCTCAATTCTCTCTGGGTCTCTACCAGGCTTAGGATGTATCACTATCGTAGCTGCTGCCAATGTTCCTACCGCTGGGAAATCTTCCGCTAGCCCTTCATAATAAAGCAGCAGTTCTGGGGTTAGCAGGTCTGAAAATGCACCATAAAATTCCACAGGTAAACCATCTGGTCCGCTGGCCTTACCTTTTGCCAACTGCTGTATAGCGGCATGAATCTCCTTGCAGGTGATCGGTGTTGAGAGAAGTTGTTGCTGCTGTTGCGAGAGTTGAGGACCTTTAATTGAGGAGACAAAGGTGGAGAACAGTGAATCGTCATATGTAATTTCGGATTGATAGAGCTGGGAATAGAATCGCTCGCAGATTGCTAATATCTCTGTGTCCGAAACTTTTAGGACTCCTGCCGAGTCTTTCAACCCGGCAATCCGCGTGACCACTCTCTTTGTTTTTAAGGCATTTGCTAGGAGAGAACTCGCCCGGTTACTGTCATGGTAGCACCTCCCCTGCTGCATCTGAAGAGACTTAGTTACTTCTTCTTGTAAGAGAGCATTATACTGAGCACGTAAATTCTGTAGACGCAACAACACCGTCGGGTCTGCCTGTCGGGCAAGGAGTCGTTCGCCCGTGCGGATCTCCACCTCCAATTCCGCTCTTCTCTTTACCTCTGCTTTACGCTTGTGGATCTTATAAGTCGTCATATGTCCACGGACATTGGCTTTGAAGACCTCCCACCAAGCCCATGTGGAGGTAT
This sequence comes from Ichthyophis bannanicus, assembly GCA_033557465.1. Lineage (NCBI taxonomy): Eukaryota > Metazoa > Chordata > Amphibia > Gymnophiona > Ichthyophiidae > Ichthyophis > Ichthyophis bannanicus. The sequence continues at coordinate 923,821,007 of CM066031.1, read as the reverse complement.
CTCCATATTTGTTTGTAGCAAAATATTCTGTGATGGCTATCTTCATAGTAGTACGAAACTTCTCGTCTACCAGCCAAGATTTCTCAAAAAAGAATCTACTTTGGGGTTTGGTTGCGGGGCCCACCTTAAAATCCATATAAATCGCCGAGTGATCTGATACTGTTCGAGATAACAGACCCACATCCACAACTTCGGGTAAGAGCGTCTTGGAGGTTAAGAAGTAGTCAATGCGGGTTTGTGTATTGTGTGGTAGAGAATAAAAGGAGTACTCTCTGTCGCGGGGATGAAAGAGTCTCCAGGGATCCAGTATCCCAAGCAGGTCTTTCATATTGTATAGCTCTTGAGATGAATGAGGCTTATGTTGTGGTTTATAAGGCGTTCTATCCAAGAGAGGGTCAGGTATAAGATTAAAATCACCCCCTAGCACAATATGAGAGGAGCCGGTATTTAGAAGTTCTTGGATAATCTGGGTGAAATATTGTGGGTCATCTGCGGTGGGACCATACACTGTCATAAATGTATAAGTATTGCCATTGAGTTGCGCCTGGACCCTAGCCCAGCGTCCAGACGGATCAATCCCAGTTTCTTGAACTGCCATATGCAGATTTTGCTTGGCTAGAATGATGACCCCTCCTTTCTTCTTAAGGGCCGGCGCAGAAAGGATATTTTGATAAGTCTTGTCCTTCACTTTACAAGACTCTACTAGGGTTAGATGAGTCTCCTGTAAATATACTATGTCTGCATTTTGGTGTTTACAGTATGTGAGGATTTTCTTCCTCTTAGCCGGGTTAGTGATGCCTTTGACATTGAGGGACAGCACCCGAACCCGAGAACTAGCCATAATGTGCCCCACTGTTATAGAGAAGGATGACATTCACGGTCAACTGCCCCAAGGATAAGTTATCAAACTTTCTCATTATAACAATTAAACAACCTGACTGAAATATGTCACTAACTAACTAAGCTTGTCCGGTGAAGCCTCGCCGCTCGGTAGAACTTAAACCCACTCCAACATTAAAGGTTGTATCAAAATAATAAATTTTATGAACCAGACTGAGAAACTGGAAACCCAGTCCACAACACGGTAAGTACATTCATTTATCATGCATAAGGTGGTCACTAATTAAGCAAGCACACATTGTCTCAGGAAGTTCCCCCTCGTTCAGCCATCACCTCCCATTTTCACATTGGGCAGGCAGAGGCTGAAACAAGGGCCTCCAGCCAAATTATAATCGTCCTTTAAACCATTAAGATGGTGTCCCCATATCTCTATTGCCTTCCCGGTCCCACTTCCATCTGGGTGCGATCCTGTAGGAATGCTCGGAGGGCATGGCCCTCCGTGAAGGTATGGGTGCGATTGTCTAAAGTAACTTTCATAGTGGCAGGATAAAAAAGTCCAAAGCGGGCCTGTAATTGTTGCAGGGCAGGTCTGCAGGCCAGGAGGTCTTTCCGACGCTGAGCCGTTTGTTTACTTAAATCCGGGAAAAAGGATATTTTATGTCCGTCAAATTGTAGGTTAGGTCTCTGTTTCGCTGCTTGCATAATTTGTATTACATGTTGGTACCGAAGCACTTTAACTACGAACGGTCGAGGCCTTGGCGTGTGGGATGTCGGGTGGGAGGGTACCCGGTGTGCACGTTCGAGCTCCAGGGCTCGCCCAAAGGTGATACTTAAAATATCCGGGATAAGTTTCTCCAAGAAAGCTATTGAGTCAGATCCTTCTCGCCCCTCAGGGATACCCAGTATACGTATGTTGCTTCTCCGCATTCTATTAGACTGATCCTCCACCTGCACTTCGAGAGCCGTGACCCTTTGAGCCAGAGGGCCAATCTGCGCGAGCACAGAGGATTGCCTATCCACCTCGGCCTCTACTTCATCTAAGCGATTAGTAAGGTCTCCCAGTCGCTCTCTCACCTCATGCAGATCCTCCTGGACCTTCGTTAGCGTCTCAGAGTTGGTAGTGACAATGTCTTTTACTGATCTCAATTCCTGTAGTATCTCCCGTACCCCTTCCGACGATATTTTATCCGCCGCCATTTTCTGAGGGGAGGCAAGGTCTTGTTTAGCCCTTTTATATGACTGCCCCGTTACTTGTTGAAAGTCCAGTCTGGCAGGTTTTAACGAGGACATATCCCTAATAACTCAGCCTGCACTCGTGGTAATTTTAGGGGTCCCTGTCTCTCAGTCGGCTCCGGATTCTATAATGCTGAGAGGGAGCTCCGGTTTAAGCGGCCATCTTCGTATGCGGCAGACTCCCAACTCCAAATTCCAGAGTTTGATTACACGTTGAGTGAAAAAATATTTTCTCTTATTTCTCTTAAATAGTTTACCCTGTAGCTTCATTGCATGTCCCCTAGTCTTTCTATATTCTGATAGCGTAAACAATCGATCTACGTTTACCCGTTCCACTCCATTCATTAATTTATAGACCTCTATCATATCTCCCCTCAGCCGTCTCTTTTCCAGGTTGAAGAGCCCTAATCTTTGTAGCCTCTCTTTACAGGAGTATCCTTCCATCCCCTTTACCATTTTGGTGGCTCTTCTCTGTACCTTTTCTAATAACGCTATATCCTTTTTTAAGATACGGCGACCAGAATTGCACACAATATTCAAGGTGCGGTCATACCATGGAACGATACAGAGGCATTATAATATCCTTTGCTTTATTTTCCATTCCTTTCCTTATGATACCTAGCATTCTATTTGCTTTCTTGGCCGCTGCTGCACACTGGGTGGAGAGTTTTAACATGTTATCCATGATGACTCCTAAATCTTTTTCCTGGGTTGTTGATCCAATGTTGAACCTTGCATTGTGTAACCAAAGTGTGGGTTGTTCTTTCCTAGGTGCATAACTTTGCACTTGTCCACATTAAATTTCATCTGCCATTTGGATGCCCAGTCTTCCAATTTATCCAGATCCTCCTGCAGTTTTCCACAATCCTCTTGAGTTTTAACAACTTTAAACAGTTTTGTGTCGTCTGCAAATTTGATAACCTCACTAGTTATTTCCTTTTCCAGGTCATTTATGAATATGTCAAAAAGTAGCGGACCCAGTACAGATCCCTGGGGTACTCCACTATTCACCTTTTTCCATTGATAAAATTGGCCATTTAGCCCTACCCTCTGCTTTCTATCTTTTAACCTGTTCCTGACCCACAATAATACACTGCCTCCTATCCCATGACTTTTTAGTTTTGCCAAAAGTCTCTGATGAGGGACCTTGTCAAAGGCTTTCTGAAAGTCCAGATACACTATATCAACCGACTCACCTTTATCTACCTGTTTATTCACACCTTCAAAAAAACATTTCAGGTTAGTAAGACAAGATCTTCCTTATCTAAAGCCATGTTGGCTGTCTCCCATTAGGCCATGACTATCTGCATGCTGTGTAATTTTGTTCTTTATGATGGTTTCTACCATTTTCCCCGGTACTGACATCAGGCTCACTGGTCTGTAGTTTCCCGGATCACCCCTGGAACCCTTTTTAAAAATTGGCGTTACATTGGCAATCCTCCAATCTTCAGCTATTACAGATGATTTTAATGAAAGTTCACAGATTACTAATAGCAGGTCTGCAATCTCATATTTCAGTTCTTTCAACACTCTTGGATGTATACCATCCGGTCTAGGTGATTTGCTACTATTCAGTTTATCAAATAGTTGTAATACATCTTCGCGGTGTAGCGATATTTCTCTCAATTCCTCTGCAGTATCACCTTTAAATACCACTTCAGTCTTGGGTAACATCCCTACATCTTCCTCAGTAAAGACCGAAGCAAAGAATTCATTCAGTCTCTCCGCTATAGCCTTGTCTCCTCTTACTGCCCCTTTCACCCCTCTATCATCTAACGGTCCAATTGACTTTCTCAAAGGCCTTTTGCTACGAATGTACTTGAAAAAGTCTTTATTTCATGTTTTTGCTTTCGTAGCAAGTTCCTTCTCAAATTCTCGCTTTGCCTGCCTTATCAATGCTTTGCATTTAACTTGCCAGTGCTTGTGCTGTTTCCGGTTTTCGTCATTTGGCTCTTTTTTCCATTTCCTGAAAGATGCTTTTTTGGCAGCAACAGCCTCTCTGACCTCACCTTTAAACCATGCTGGCAGTTTTTTGGACTTTCTTCCACTTTTCTCAGTGTGTGGAATACAGCTGGCCTGGGCTTCCAGGATAGTATTTTTAAACAACACGCAAGCTTGATGTAAGTCTTTAACCTTTACAACCGCTCCTTTTAGTTTTTTCTTAACTATATTCCTCATTTTATCATAGTCTCCCTTTCGAAAGTTAAAAGGTAGTACTGTAGATTTCTTTACTATCCCTCCTCCACTAATTAAATCAAACACGATCATGCTATGATCACTATTGCCAAGTGGCCCTAACACCCTTATTTCTTGCAGCAGATCTGGTGTTCCACTAAGGACTAGGTCCAGTATGGCTTCCCCTCTGGTCGGTACATGAACCAGCTGCTCCAAGAAGCAGTCATTTATTTCATCTAGAAACTTTATCTCCCTAGCATGTCCTGCCGTGACACTGACCAAGTCGATACCGGGATAATTGAAATCACCCATTATTATTACTGTGCTGTGACTTTTGTTAGCTTCCTTGATTTCTTTGAGCATTTCATCATCCATTTGTTCATTCTGGCCAGGCGGTTGATAGTACACCCCCACTGCCATCACCTTCCCCTTCATACATGGAATTTCAATCCATAGAGATTCTACAGCAAATTTTGTTTCCTGCAAAACTTTAATCCTTTCTGACTCAATGGCCTCTCTAACATAGAGTGCAACCCCTCCACCAATTTGATCTGTTCTATCATTACGATATAGTTTTTATCCAGGTATCATAGTGCCCCACTGGTTATCCTCCTTCCACCATGTCTCTGAGATTGCAATCATATCTAACCTCTCATTTAGTGCTATATATTCTAACTATCCCATCTTATTGTTTAGACTTCTAGCATTTGCATACAAGCATTTTAGAGACTGTATTTTATTAATATTAATCTGGCTATTGGTAGGCATGGGTAATTTGGAATCTTTACGCTCTGTCTGCACCATACTCAAGGGCATTTCGGCAACTTTACTCTTTAATGGAACCTCACTGCTTTTGGTAGTATCCTTCAAGGATACCTTCTTCCGTACCATGCGCTCTTGGGCGACTGTCGGCTTTCCCCTATTTTCTAGTTTTAAAGACTCTCTATTACGGGAATTCATTATACCAAGGCTTACCCAAGCAAACTGTGCACCCAATTCCCCTATTTTCTAGTTTCAAAGCATCTCTATTACGGGAATTCATTATACGAAGACTTACCCAAGCAAACTGTGCACCCGCTTCAAATGGTGCAAAATACTGCGGCTTGCATAATCACAGGCACAGCCAAATATGAGCACATGCTTCAACTGTTGCACTAGCTACCTATAATTGCAAGGGCAAGACTCAAGACGACTCTAACCATCTTCAAGATCATACACCACTGCTCAGCAGAAATTCTACAGACCATGATAATCAAAGACACAAGCAGCAGACCCAGGTGAACCCAAAGCATCAATAAACTCCGCACCCCAGACGGATACCACAGGATGACGCAAGCAACTTCCAGAAGGGCGCTATCACTCTCAGCACCGGACCTATGGAACTCTCTCCCAGATGATCTAAGGGCACAAAACCTCAAGGACTTCCGCAAATCCCTTAAAACCTACCTGTTCATGGACGCATTTGAACAAGCACCATAACTCCCACTCACTGCTGATACAGACATCAAACACCTACGACTCAGATCTGGGCTCAACCCCCAGAATTATATGTCTGTCCTGTCACCCTCTATTGAATATAGACCCCTGTTATGTCCCTAACCACTTTCATTGTAGGATAAGGTGGTATACAAAACTGGCTAAATAAATAAATACAATTATCCACAATGATGCTTAAATCCTTTTCCTGGGTGGTGGTTCCTAATGCAGAACCTTGCACTGTGTTAACATAGTCTGGGTTGTTCTTTCCTAGGTGCATAACTTTGCACTTGTCCACATTAAATTTCATCTGCCATTTGGACGTCCAGTCTTTCAATTTATCAAGGTCCTCTTGCAATTTTTCACAATCCTCATGTGTTTTAACAACTTTAAATAATTTTGTGTCATCTACAAATTTGATCACCTCACTCATTCCCATTTCCAGGTCATTTATGAATATATTAGAAAGCAGTGGGCCCAGCACAAATCCCAGGGGCACTCCACTATTTACCTTTCTCCATTGAGAAAATGGTGAAATTAGAATTACCTGCTAATTGTAGTTCCTTTAGGAACTCCAGTCTAGTCCCGAACTTCTAGGGTTGTGCCCCTCCTCCAGCTGCTTTGGAGACTGAGAAACGTCATTGTTTTGATGACACTGGTATAAAGACACAGGCACCGCCTCCTTACTCCAGTAACCTTTTGACAAAGCAGACTCACCGTAGCAACAATTAAGTAGTCAACACTATTATCAAACTGTAAACTAACTTAAGTTATAACCCTTTAAGGAAGAAACATCTCCTTTTTCGCTTTACTAACGCTTGTTAGAACTGCTGAGGCCTGCTCTCCCCCCATACGGGGGAAAAGAGCCCCTTTCAAAATCCCCTATGTAGAACCTCCCCATATGAACCAAAACCCACACAGTTATGTTCGTCTCTTACCTGTGATACTTCATTCGCTTCAGGTTCTAGTCCAAAGGAAAAGCCAGGGAGGGATACGGGACTAGACTGGAGTTCCTAAAGGAACTACAATTAGCAGGTAAGTCTAATTTCACCTTCCTTGTCGTCCCTCCAGTCTAGTCCCGAACTTCTAGGAATGTACCAGAGCAGTGAAATAAATCAACGGGAGGGACCCTGTAGACCAGCCTGAAGCACTGCTGTCCCAAACCAGGTATCTTTTTCCGCCTGGACATCCAGCCAGTAATGCCTGACAAATGAATTTAAAGATGACCAGGTCGCTGCTTTACAAATCTCTACCGCTGGTACTAAACGGTACTCAGCCCATGAAGCTGCTTGAGCCCTAGTCGAATGAGCCCTAAGCCCTTCCGGCACTGGCTTACCCTTCAACAAATACGCTGACGCTATTGCCTCCTTAATCCATCTTGCAAGAGAAGCCTTTGACGCTGCCTCTCCCTTCCTTGCACCACCAAACAAAACAAAAAGTCTATCTGACTTCCGGAAATCTGCCGTCCGTCAAATATATTTCTTCAATGCTCGGCGAACATCCATCAGATGCAACTGCCCTGCAGAATCCTCCTCCGACCCAGCAACCAACACTGGTAACGAAACCACCTGATTCATATGAAAAACTGACACAACTTTTGGCAAAAAAGATGGAACCGGTCTCAACACCACCTTTGACTCGTTAAAGGACAAAAAAGGTTTTCTACAGGACAACGCTTGCAGCTCCGAGATCCTCCTGGCCGAACAAATCGCTACTAGGAAAACCACCTTGAGAGTAAGATCCTTCAAAGACGACCTAGACAACGGCTCAAACGGCTCCCGCACTAATGCTTCTAAAACCAATTGAAGCTCCCACTGCGGAACCACCTGCTGACATGGTATTCTCAAGAATAATACCTCTCTTAAAAAGCGCTTAAGAGCTCCCAGCGTTTCTCCCTTGATCTTTCCTCTATAACAGGAGAGCGCTGCCAACTGCACCCTTAAAGATGAGGCTGCTAGTCCCTTTTGAAATCCATCATGTAAGAACTCCAGAATTTGCGGTATTGACACTCTTAACGCCTCCAAATTCCTGTTCACACACCACGCTTCAAAAATACGCCAAATGCGAATGTAAGCTAAGGAAGTAGATCGTCTCCAAGCTTTCAATAAGGTAGCAATTACTGATGCAGAATATCCTTTCGCTCTTAACCGTGTCCCTTCAAGAGCCATGCAGTAAGCGAGAATCGACCCACCTGCGGCATGAACAGAGGACCTTGAGACAACAGGTCTCTTCTGACCGGCAGACACCACGGTCGCTCTACTACGAGTCTCCACAGATCCACATACCAAGGCCTTCATGGCCAATCCAGCGCGATCAATATAACCAATCCTCTGTGCCATTCAATGCGTTGCACCACGCAGCCTATTAACACCCACGGAGGAAACACGTACAAGAGGTGCTCCGTTGGCCAGTCCTGTATGAGAGCATCCAGGTACTCCCACCTTCTGCTGAAGAATCGACTGACTTTTGCTGACTGGAAAGTCATCATGAGATCCATTACCAGTGACCCCCAGTGACGCACCACCATCTCGTATACGTCCAGATGAAGAATCCACTCTCCTGGGTCCACCTGCACCCGACTCAAGAGGTCGGCTTCCACATTGTCTACTCCTGCTACATGTGCCGCCGACAGAGCCGCTAGATTTCGTTCAACCCAATCGAACAACTTCTCGGCCTCGGCTTCCAGTGACACACTGCTGGTGCCTCCTTGACGGTTGATGTAGGCCACTGCAGTCACGTTATCAGAAAACACCCGAATCGCCTTTCCGCATAGATATGGTTGAAAAACCTGCAACCCCAGCACTACCGTTCTGAGTTCCAACCTGTTGATTGACCACTGCCTTTCCTGCTCTGTCCACAGACCCTGCATGAACCATCCTTGGAAATGTGCCACCCATCCTATTAGGCTGGCATCTGTTGTGAGGGACCTCCAACAAGGCGTTTCCAAGGGCATCCCCTTCTCCAGATTTCCTGGACTCAACCACCACTACAGCACCAGTCAAGTCTGGCACGGACAGGGCAGCTTTCTGGACAGAGGCTCGTTCTGATGAGACCACCGCCGCAGAAACGCTTTCTGTAACAGTCTCATATGTGCTCTTGCCCATGGCACCAGCTCTAGCGTTGCTGCCATGGTTCCGAGCACCTGCATATAATGCCATGCCATGGGCATTGGTCTGTCTAGAAACTTCCTGATCAACATCCTTAATCCTTGTGCCCGATGTTGTGGAAGGAATACTCTGCCAACTCCCATATCGAAACAGGCCCCTAGGTACTCCAGACTCTGCGATGTTATCAACCTGCTCTTTGTCATATTGATTACCCAACCTAGACTCTGCAATAATGCAACAACCTTTGACGTAGCCGCCTCGCTCTCGGCCCTTGACTTCGCTCGAATTAGCCAATCGTCTAGATAAGGATGTACTAGCACTCCATCCCTTCTTAGCGCTGCTGCTACTACCACCATTACCTTGGTGAAAGTACGTGGCGCTGTCGTGAGTCCGAATGGCAATGCTCGGAATTGAAAATGCCCCATCAGAACAGCAAATCTCAGAAACCTTTGGTGTTCCTGCCGAATGGGAATGTGTAGGTACGCTTCTGACAAATCCAGAGCAGTAAGGAATTCTCCTTTTCTGATTGCTACTATGACCGACCTCAAGGTTTCCTTATGAAAATGAGACAATCGGAAACACCGATTTACTCTCTTGAGATCCAGAATTGGCCGATAAATTCCCTCCTTTTTTGGAACCATGGAATAAATTGAGTATCGACCGGAACCGTATTGGTCTCGAGGCACTGGCGCTATCGCTTGTAAATCTATCAGTCTCTCCACGGTCTGTTTGATGGCTTTGCACTTGAGATGAGCCCTGCACGGGGACTGCACGAAAGAGTCGGTCACCGGCCGAAGAAACTCCAAAGCATAACCTTCTCGAATGACCTCTAGTACCCATTGATCTGATGTAATATGGACCCAGGCAGGGTAAAAATCCCTTCAATGACCTCCCACCGGTACTAGGTCTGCCTGGGTTCCCCTCACTTCATTGTGATTTTCAGGAATTGGATGAGGAGGCAGCAAATCCTCTGCCTGCTCCTCGAAACCCCCGAAATCCCTGGTTTCTATAGGGAAAATGACCTCTTTGACCTTGACTGAACCTTGGTGACTGAAATCGCTGAAAGTCCCTCTGTGGCATCTTGGAAGTTGGAGTCAACCAACCTTGTTTCTGTTTGTCCTCCAGTAGTCTACCTCCTTTGGAGTCTCCTAGATCCTTTACTAGTTTATCTAAATCCTCTCCAAAAAGTAGCTTTCTCCTAAAGGGAAGTTTACTTAGCCTCGCTTTGGACGACGTATCTGCTGCCCAATTGTGCAACCACAGATATCGGGGTGCCGCTACTACCAAAGCCATACTGTTCGATAATCCTCAAATAAGATCATAATGAATATCCGCCAGATAAGCCACCCCTGACTCTAGTCTAGCCGCTTCACCTGTCGCTTCCTGCACCTGCTCCCCACTGATTCATTGAGACCAGTGAAGACAAGCTCTTGATACACATGCACCACAAATTGAGGCCTGAATAGATAGCGCTTTCACCTCGAAGACCTGTTTCAACAAAGAATCTATCTTCCTGTCCTGGGTATCTTTAAGAGCTGCACTACCTTCAACTGGAATGGTAGTCTTTTTTGTTACCGCCGACACAGCTGCATCCACCTTTGGTGACTTAAACAATTCTCTATCCTGGTCTACAAGTGGATAAAATCGAGACATGACCCTAGACCCTTTAAGTCCCGCTTCAGGCATGTCCCATTCTCCCTGAATCATTTCCTTAACTACCCTATGAATTAGAAATTCCCGCTGAGTTTTCCTAAAAGCTTGTAGCAACGGATCCTCCAATGTAGAATCCTCCGCTGGACCCACCGTAGGCATATTAAGGACTTTGAGTGTCTCTGAAATTAAAGCCGGTAATTCATCTCTCCAAAAAACACGGACCAACCTGGCCTGGTCCTCCTGTTCACCAATCTCCCCTTCTTCCAACTCCTCATCCAAATCCAGATCTGGCTCTCCATCTTTCAACTGCAAACCCTCTGAAATCACCGACTGCTCCGGCCGGTCTTTCTCTAACCTAGCTTTCTTAGGAAATACCCCTGATGCCCCTGCCGTCAGCGTTGTTCCCAGCCTTTTTTCTCCCAGCTGCACATCCGGGGAATTCACTTCAGATCGTCCCTGAGTGCCCCCGAATGCTTGCTGAATCAGTGCCACGAACTCTGGGGAAAAAATTGCCGCCAGGCCCCCTGGCAACAACGGTTGAGATGATGGCAGATCCGGAGTGCTGGAAGTTCCCGCTACGGGCTCTAGAGGAGATAAGTTGGTCAAGCCTGGCTCTGGCAGGACTGCAGGCTGAGTCTCATTACCACCTTCCAATTTGTGTTCCATGGAAGCTGACGCCTGGATGCAGCCTCTGCAAACACCTGCTTCAGATAGTGCACTCCTTCTAACACCGCAGAGTAAACACTGCGGTTTAAAAGGCATCCCGCCAAGCATTACCGCTGTGAAATTACCTAGGATCCAAAACAGAACAACCTTGTGTCCTCCACAAGTGTTCTTAGCAAAGCCTCTCTTCAAACAAAAAATTTAGCGGGTTTTTTTTTTTTTTTTAGAAATAACGTGGGAGCTTCACTGCATCCCTCCGATGCCAATTCTGAAGTGAAAACTTAAAAACGAAGCTTTTCTGCCGCACAATATGCCTCAACAGTGAAAAACTCAACTGCCTTTCCCATGTGAAAAAAACTCATGCATGCCGCGGCCTCCGGCGCACCCTGTGGCTTTTCTCCTTACCGGACACTGTGCTGAGGCTCTCTGCAGTCTCTCACAGATGCCTCTGTAACTGCAGTTTCTCCCCCGCAGAGACTGACCAGCACTGGACTCTCCCGTGCACGACAGGTCAGAGAACTGGGAATTGGTATCGCTGCATTCAGCTGCCCTCTCTGTTATATTGTTTCCACACACACACAGATCCCCCAAGCGCTAGCAAGCAAACCTTCTGCAATGCGCTGGTCTGTGGCTGACCCCGGCTCCCCACTCAAATCGGTGAGACCGGAACCGGAGCTTCTGCTTTCTTTACACGTGCCTTCTCCCCAATGCTTAAGCTACCCTCCCCCCCCCCCCCCACCCGGGAGAAAAAAGGGAGGGGGAAGAGAAGAGAGCTCTTCAGCAGATCCAAACCAATTTAAAGGTATACTTCTTAAATAAAAATTCCCTTTCACTCCCAATCCTGCTATCCTCTTTACTAAATTACTCCTATCTAACTGTCCTTAATTGTTCCTCTAGTGGGCCCGGACCTCCAGGCTCACCACCCTGCAGCTGCTTGGAGACTGAGATAACTGGAGTAAGGAGGCGGTGCCTGTGTCTTTATACCAGTGTCATCAAAAGAATGACGTTTCTCAGTCTCCAAAGCAGTTGGAGGAGGGGCACAACGCTAGAAGTTCGGGACTAGACTGGAGGGACGATAAGGAATGGTGATTTAGCTCTACTCTCTGCTTTCTATCTTTTAACTAGTTCCTGATCCACTGCCTCCAATTCCATTACTTTTTAATTTTGTCAAGAGTCTTTCATGAGGGACCTTGTCAAAGGTTTTCTGAAAATCCAGATACACTGTATCAACCGGCTCACCTTTGTCTTACTGTTTATTCACCCCTTCAAAAAAAATATTACAGATTAATAAGACAAAGATTTTATCTATTAGTATTTAGCTCATTCCTTTTCCAGTAGAGATTCAAAGTGAGTTACCTTTAGGTACAGTACTTATTTCCTTGTTCTTAGATTGCTTCTAATCTAAGTTTGCACCTAGGGGCAAAGCCACAAGGAATTTCAAGGGGATTTGAATGCTGATCTTGCTGGCATTAGGATGCTGCTTCTAACCACTAGGCTACTCACATTGCTTAAAGAAAGAAGCCCTATTTCAATGTGTGCTATTGAGTCAGTGCTGATCCAGCAGCTCCTGGGTTTTTTTTGGTAGTGTGACTAGAAGTAAATTGCCAGGCCTTTCTTCTGAAGCAATGATGGGTTAAGTAACTTGCCCGAGGCCACAAGGTGTGCTACTGTGAATCAAACCCTAGTCTCTCAGTTACTAAGCCAGTACTTTAACAAATAGGTTACTTTTCCTCTTTTTTTGGATTGTATCTCATCCAACAGTGAAAATGTATCACTCATAATACAATCCAACAGACTCAATATCTAATCTAACTTTCAAATTGTACATTTAAAAATAAATAAATAGAAAAATAAAAATAAAACTGCAGAGGACCTGAAATTCAAAGGGATTAACGCGATTAGCAGGGTGGCTCAAGGGATGAGGTTTGCCTAGAGTGTATTTATGACCTAAACATGCCACCATCGGAAATGTATCATTTGTTATGCCCGTATGTTCTTATTTGGGGTTTATCTGATGTTCTTAAGTAACCTTGATCTGCTGCAGGAAACTGGAGGCATTGGTAATAATGAAATGGATTATTTTATCAGACACACTCAAATGGCAGAGATTAAAAGCAAATTCACCTTCAAGATTCCTCAGTCCAATAAGTAATAGATCAAAAATGTCAAAGCCAATCAGTGGTAATTGATAACATCAAATGGAAAATATGATGATAATAAAGATACATATTGCAGCTACTAATGAATCAAAATCTTTATCCATAGTTATGAAAAAGAATGTTCCTAATTTATTTTAATTGGTATCTTCTATCAATGGGGTATGTTTACTAAGCGGCTGCATCCTCTGTGGCGCCACCAGAAGATGGTGTGTCCCAGCCAGTGGGCCCTGCTGAAGTGCCAACCAGAGCCTGCCATCATGGTAGAGCCAGAGGAGCTTACATCAGGGGATGGGGAGGACCAGTTCACCCCATCACCAGAGCCCCCTGGGCAGCAGGGGGCAGCTATGCCTCTGCACATCTGTGCAGTTGGTGCAGTGTGACTAGCGCTTGCTCACCCATAATGAATAATATGTGGAGCCCTCTCATATCAAACTGGAGCTCCTTCAATGTGGCCCTTCACAAACAACAACTGGCCCTCCAGGAACAGCAGCTGGCAGCAACCACACACCTGGATGCCTCCATATGCTGCCTCAACTCCTGCACTGATCAGCTGATTGCCTAGCTGGACAGGTCACAGGGTGCAGCTGTCCCCATCACCATGACTGTGTTGCCCTCTTTGACTGCCCAGCCTGTGTCCCCACCTCCACCACTGTCTGCTGCTGCTGTGGCACCTGCTGCTGCCAGTGGTCCTATGCCAGCTGCCCTGCCATCCATCAGCAGGGTGTCAATGCATGCAGCTGCATGGGCAGTATCAGCTGTGGGGTTCATCAATGTGGGGCAGTTGCATATCTTGTGAACTGTGCCTTGGGGTGTGGGGTCGCCAATGGTGTTCCCCACTTTTCATGAGGCTCTTAGGGGAACCAGTGGGGAAAGCAGCAGAAGCTCTGACTCAGAGGACACACCATCCTCCCCACCAGTGCGTGTCCTGGCACAAGGAGCCAGTGGTGTGACCTCAGGGTGGGGAAGGGCAAAGGGTCAGGCAAGGGGACATGGGGGGCAGAAGTAGCCCTTGTCTGAAGGGTTGATCTGTATGCCTGGGGTGTGGTTGCTGTTGTGTTTCTGGGTTTGGGGGTTGTGGGGGTGGGTGGGAGTGGTCTACAGTGGGCTATGGGAGGAGTATATGGGTGTGTGGTGTGGGCACTGTTGTGTTATGGGATCTCACATGGGTTCAAATGTTTGGGGGTACAGGTCTGTGGGGTGGGCTGGGTTGGGCACATTGGTGTATTTTGGGTATTTTGTGTGTATATATCCCATTGATGTCAGCACATACATACATTAATTTCCTACACCCTTGCCTGTCTCCATCTCTTTCTTCCTCATTCACCATAGACATGCGCATTTGTATCTGTTGCCCTGATGCAGCCTCCTTGTCTGTGCAATATTGTTTTTTTTGTCTATGTCCTGCCCTTATTCCATGTTTCTGATGGTCTACTTTGCAGGTGTACACTGTAGCAACCACACATACATGGACATGCTCAGAATAGCACTTAGACATTCGCACCACCAGACATGCCCCTATCCCATCCCTGCAAGTTCAGAGTTCTCCTTCCATGCAGTCTGTATGTGCACGGGGTTGTCTTTGCAGAATACGAGTTTGGACATCCACATCAGTTGGACGTGCCATATGCACGTCCATGTGCCTTATTTGTGCTGCAGAATGATCCCATATATGTTTTCCTTATTTGGCAGCCTGAACCCTAGCGATAGTGGGTCACAGTCACCATTTTGAACCTGGGTGGCAATGAGGAGGATAATCTGGAAATCACTCCTGTCCATGCCAGAATGAATAGGGAGAGAGGGTGCTGCTTTTGCTAATGATGATTGGGGGAGGAATCAGTAGTGAGTGGGGATGGATGCTTATGGGAGGGTCAAGATGTTGATCAGGGGGTCGGAAAGTTGTGCATGGAGGTTGAGATGCTGATTGGGGGGTTGGGAGGTAAGGGATTATGACTGGAGGAGTTTTGGATGCTGAGGGAGAGTTATATTTCAAAGATGCGTTAATGCATGCTGATAGTACGGATTGCTTCTCTATCCACACCTGTCACAGGACGGACTGTAGAAGCAGAGGAGCACTCATCCTGACCAAACCGGAGCTACATTTCCAGCTAGTCTCTGCCACCAGCACAATGCACCTCAACTTAATCACCATAGCCAATAAGCATTGTTCCATAAACTTGGTCTGCAGAGCCCCCTCCCCTTCCTCGGAGGACTTATCAACAATAATCGACCTCGCCTGCAACCCCAAGACCCCGCGCACACCAAACTGGTTACTAGGCGATTTCAACCTCCCTGCTCTCCAGGACACGCACTCCAAAGCTTTCCTTGAGGCACTTAAGGAGCTGGGCTACCAACAAATAATCGACGTCCCCACTCACATAAAAGGAAACAAGCTGGACCTGATATTCGCCCCTTGGTCAGCCATAGACCCAAGACATGACCTCGTGCTATCCAGTCCCGCAGTCCCATGGTCAGACCACAGTCCCATGGTCAGACCACAGCTTGATAAGATTCCAGATACTAACGCACCCTGACCACAACACCGCCCGGACCCCAGCCGAGGCCCCTACAGCACCATCAGGACACTTCCGGCCCTTCAACAAAGAGGAAATCCTAAACAATTCTCAGACTCTCCTCAATCCGCTGACACACAGACTTAACGAAATGATCTCCACATGGATCATTAGCCTGGGTGCCATCGCTCACCTACCACCCTCTAATAAACCACTAGAGAGAAGACGGGACGCGCCATGGTACTCCCCAGAGCTACGGACATCACTTCTTCACCTAAGGAAGCTTGAAAGACGATGGCATTGATCTCACTCCACTGAAGACCAGAGAACATGCACCTCTCACCTAAGCAGTCACCGTGCAGCAGTTGCGGCAAGAATGAAGCAATACCATGCAGAAATTCTTCAGCGCTCCCTAAATAAGCCACATGATCTTTTCAGCCTAGTCAAGACTCTGACAAAAGATCCTTCTCCAACCCAACCAAGTTTGTCTGACCCACAGGAATTCGCAGACTACCTCCAGTCCAAAACAAGCCAGACCAGTAAGACCTCAAACTTGGCCCCCGGGCACGGGGATCCTTGTACGGAGACCCCATCCATGCAAGACATCCATGACATCCTCACTACCTTCTCTGCACCATCTGAGAGAGGCATCCAAGACATCATCACAGCCATCAACACTACCATGGCTCCAAACGACCCTTGCCAAGCATTTTGGATAAAATCACTGCGTGCCGAACTCAGTCCATTCCTGGCCAAGCTAATAGATCTATCATTCTCATCTGGGCCATTCCCACAAAGCTTGAAGCAAACCTCCATCAGACCAATTCTGAAAAACAACAAGTTGGACCCTAGGAAGGTGGACTCTTACAGACCAATCTCAAGCATCGCCCTCCTGGCCAAGATAATTGAGAAGGTCATCCAACGCCAGATTCAACACCACATTGAGACAAGTGTGCCTCTCGACCCATGTCAGCATGGATTCAGAGAATCACATGGTGTAGAGACCCTACTAACCACTCTCTTCAGCACCTTAACAATCGGAATGGACAACATCCACCAAAGGTTTGCCCTGATCTTCATGGATATTGCCGCAGCCTTCGACTCCGTCAGCCACGACATACTCCTGACATGCCTCAAGGAGAAGGGGATTCACAATACTGTGCTAAGCTGGTGCAAGTCATACTTCTCAGACAGATGGCAGCATGTGCAAACCAGCTGCACCACCTCCAAACCCTTCCAACAATAACAAGGCATACCGCAGGGATCCTCACTGTCGGCCCTCCTGTTCAATGTATACATGCAGCCCATTTGCGCTCTCATCCGCTCCTTCAACATCAACTGCCTGGTATACGCTGACGAACGTACTGCATTACATGTCTTTCTCAACTGACCACCTCTAACAACCTGTTTCGATGCTGTCACCGACTGGCTCCACACACCAAGGCTCAGAATAAACTTCAACAAAACAGAGGTCCTCTTTGTCTCCAGGAACCAAGCATTTACCCCACCCACCTCACTGAAAGCACGAAACACCGAGCTCCTCAGCAAGTCTACGGTACAGTACCTTGGGGACACACTAGACCAGCAGCTGGATATGAAGGTCCATATAAGCAACATAGTCAAAGCAGTTTACTACAAGATAAGGACAACCTGACACCTACGACATCTGCTTGAGTTAGATGACTTCCGAACATCTATCAGGCTCTAGTAATCCCTCACTTTGATTACACCAATGCTTTCTGCAAGTGCTTCCAAAGAACCCACGGAACCCACTGCAGCTTGCAATGAATGCAGCGGCAAGAATACTGCACGGAGCCTCCGGGAGGGAACACGTAACCCCAATACTAAAGCACCTGCATTGGTTGCCGGTCCACTGCAGACTCTCCTTCAAAACACTATTGATGACCTTCAAGGCCATCAACAAGTGCTCTTCTACCTCCCTCATAGACCTCATCCACCGCACCCCCTCCAACAGAGCCAGGAGATCATTTGCTGCCAACGCCCTGAGAATGTTCACAAACATCCAGAAACAGAGCCTTTGCCCTCTACGCACCCACATGCTGGAACGTGCTTCCACCTGTCCTCCGGAACATCACCGACATCCCCCAATTTAGGAAGGCACTAAAGCCCCACCTCTTCCTCCAGTACTACTCTAATACAAATGACATATCTCAACCAGACACACTCGACAACCAGGCCCTCACTGCTAGGGCACCAACGCCACACGATTGCAGCCCCACCCCCTAGTTCAACAATACCCCCAGTCTACTGAATGTGTACATAGTGACCTGCTGCTGTAAATATTGATGTAATGCTGTAAAGATACCACCAGGTAATAGATGCTAAGTGTATATACCCTGTACATAGTTACCCCCATTAATCCCAAGTTATCATCCCTTGTTCATTGTAAGTCCAGTGTAGGCCCGCCTGCACTGTTCAAATGTTGTTGACTGCAAGCCACACTGATTCCAAAGAGCACGGTATAAAAAAAAGACATTAAATAAATAAATAAATAAAAATAAATTACTTAACACCTCCTCTTGAGGAGGCATAAGATCTAACAGCACTATTGACAGCCTTGAGAGTTAGCATAGAAACATAGAAACATGATGACAGAAAAACACATGGCCTATCTAGTCTGTCCTTCCATATCAACCACTATAACATTCCCCTTTTTTCCCTTTAGAGATCCTCTGTGTTTGTCCCATGTTTCTTTGAATTCAGATACTGTCCTCATCTCTACCACCTCCTCTGGGAGACTATTCCACAGTTCCACCACTCTTACCACAAAGAAATATTTACGCATATCACTCCTGAATCTATCCCCTTTCATCCTCATCCCATATCCCCTCGTAGCAGAACTTGTTTTAAATCGAAAGAGGTTCTCCTCCTGTGCATTTATGCCATGGAGGTATTTAAACATCTCAATCATATCACCTCTATCCCACCTTTCCTCTAAGGTGTGCATATTAAGATCCTTAAGTCTGTCCTCACATGCTTTATAATGAAGACCACTAACCATTTTAGTAGCCACCCTCTGTACAGACTCCAGCCTGTTTATATTCTTTTGAAGGTGAGGTCCCCAGAATTGCACACAATACTCAAAATGAGGTCACACCAAAGACTTATACAGAGGCACTATCACCTCCTTTCTTCTGCTGGCCATTCCTCTCCCTATGCACCAAAGCATCCTTCTAGCTTTTGCAGTCGCCTTTTCTACCTGTTTAGCTACTTTAAGATCATCAGACACAATCACGCCTAGGTCCCACTCTTCTTTAGTGGACAAAAGTACTTCACCCCCTATACCATATTGCTCCCTTGGATTGCTGCAGCCCAAATGCATGACCCTGCATTTTTTAACATTAAATTTCAGCTGCTAAATTCTAGATCATATCTTCAAGCTTAGCTAGATCCCTCCTCATGTTATCTACACCTTCCTGGGTGTCTACTCTATTGAAGATTTTGGTATCATCCGCAAAGAGGCAAACCTTAACCGACAGCCCTTCCGCTATATCACTAACAAAGATGTTAAAAAGAATCGGGCCAAGAACAGATCCCTGGGGCACACCACTGGTAACCGCCAGTCGTAAAGTACTTTGCATTAACTGACTGTGCAGTCCATGTGCTATTCTCAGCCTATAACCTGCCCATTTCCCACCCCACAATGTGCTAAGTAGTTACTATGCGTGTTTTAGCATACTGGCTGTTTTTAGCACGTGGTAGCCATTACTATGGACCTGCACTAACAGTGAATATTAAATCATGCGCTGTTTAGTGCACTTTAGTAACCACACCAAATAGGCACCTATGTAACTTTGTAAAATATCAGCACAAATCCTTCAGAAATCATGTCTACATTCTAGGCCTGATAAGTCCAACTACAAAAGCACAAATCCACATCAATTGAAGAAACCCAGTCCAAAAATGTGGTAGGGAAGGACAGAGCTTATTTTATTGAACTTTAAACCTAGATTGATTTGCCAAGTCCCGAAATAGGCTGTGTTTCGATTACCCTTCTTCAGGGGTCCTCTGGCATGCTACATTCATAAATACATAAACAAAAAATATGAAAAATATAAAAGTAAACTATAAAAACAACCTTTAATAAAAATATGAACAAATACTAATCATACTAACAATTTAAAATAATTCAAAAATAAAGCCCAGGATGGAAACGCCATCTCAGAAAATGTTAGAGAATCTTCAAACACATAAATAACACTTTATGAAACCATAATTGTAAATGAAATAATATCCAAATAAAATATTGTAAATAGGCATAAAACATCCATTAATAAAATCAATGTAGAACACTCAAAATACACATAGATAACATAAAATAATAAATTAAATATACCACAGTAATTAAAAGTATATTAAAAACAGCCTAAAAATAGCATTGATAAGTACATTAATATGACAACATTAAAAAATGAAATAAAAACATCCATATAAAATTATGTCATGAACTAAAAGTACATAGATGTATGGGTACCTCTGTAAATTAGATAAGTCAATTATGTTGATCTTGTACTACAAAAAGAAGAAAAGATGGTAAAATGAAGCAGGAGAGAGCCAAACGGAAAGGATACCTCTGAACCATAAATTATAATTTCAATTTCAAAATCGTAAGAATTTGGACATAAAATTATAATCAGTATAACATAATAAACATAATAACATTGCTACTTTTAAAACAACACATAAAAATATAAATATATGTATAACATTAAGAACATTTAAAACTTGCATGTTCTTAAAAAAATATAATAAAACTTGTACAATAAATGGGACCAAAGTATGTGTACTACATCATGTTCAAAAACAGGCTAGACATGTCAGAAGATTAGAATCCCCACTTGTATTGTTTTCGTGAGCGTGTATATTTCATTCTTATGTAAAAAACGCCAGCGTTCAAAAGGACAATTAAGGTACAAAAAACAGGTTTCACATCATATTGTTCTGCACTTTATTAAGGAACCATAGTTGTTTTCAAAATCAAGAGCATACAAGTTTTTTGTGTACTAATGAAATGACAAAGGTTTTGAAAAAGGAGGTTAAAAAACAAAAACAAAAGATGACACTGTGCCATGCCCAAACTCGAAGGATTATGCACCAAGCTGTTCACTAAAATCTCAAACTTTATTCTATAGCACATAAGACTGGATGTTATAGAACAGGAAAAAGCTCACCTATAATGGTTGCATAAACTTTTAGTCTTATATTATTCTGAGTAAATGCTTTAGAGGCACCCTCCTGTGGGCAAGGATTGTATACTAACAAACCCCGTGATCGCGTGTGCTGTCCTGATAAAAGTATAATCACGGGAATGATGACCGTGCTTCAGATGGCTAGAGGAAAAATCTTTAAAAGTTATTAAAACTAATTGACTGATCGTCCTTCATGTTGCCGGAAAAACAACTTAGTGTGCTCAAATCTGATTAACTGATCATATTTCAAAAATAAAAAAACATAGCTAATGGAGTGATAAAAAAAATTTAAAAAGGGGGAAAACGGATAAAATAAAATAAACCAAAAAAAACTCGCCACCGATGGTTTCATAAGCTTTGAGTCTTGTGTATTCCAAATATTGCACAAGCGTAAGAGGAGCCCTCCTGCAGGCAAGAAGTGTATATTAACAAAAATGCCAGCGCTTGCGCTGTCAAGATAAAAAGCTAAAACCGCGGGAGGGTGACGTGCATTCTTAGGATTGGCTGATCGGGCTTCAGATAGTTGGATAGAAACTCTAAAGTGCTCAGTCTAATTAGCTGAGGATCTTTCATATTGCAGGCTAAGCAACTCAGTGTGTACAAATCTGATTGACTTCTCTCTCTTCGTAACATTGAATAAGAAACCCATTGTAACGATATAAGAGTATATATGGCAATATACAGTAGTTATTGTAAATGTTAGCCTTAATACTTCAAGCATAATAATGCTGAAGAGACGTGATATAGACTATCATATAGACGTGATCTATGTAATTCCAGACAAAAATTGTAAATCTATGTGAAAACAGAACAAAGGGGAGGAGATTACAAAAAGACTGAAAGGTCTCTATCTAGATTTAACCCATTTGGTGCCAAGGAATTCATCATAAAAAAATATTTTTGTAACCAGGTAGTCGGACCCGGTGCTCCCCCCTTTTTCCACCTTCACACTCCACCCCCCCCCCCCCCCACCCATCCATTAACCACAACCCCTTCCCACAAACATCACACTCACCACTGTTTCTTGGGAACAACAGGTCGCAACTTTATTACCAATTAACATATTGAACATTATAACCATAACAATCATCAAACAAACCCCCGCAGAGTGATACCTCACCAGCCATGTAATTAGCAAAGTGACCTCGCCTCTGCACCTGCAACAGTCAAGCCACTGGCAAAGTTCCTAACACCCCTGCTCGACCTTGCCGTATCAGTAGCAGAAGTCTTCCAGGGGTTATCCGGGTCGTGGGCACCCCGCCCCCGCCCCAAGTAACCTAAGGCTCCGGACCCCGGAAACCTCCGGGATCCCGCCACCGGCACAGGCCCATTGATGAGCCTGCGCCGCCCCCCACCCCTCCCAATATCAAGCTGCAACCTGCGAATATCAGCATGCACCACCCGCTGCAATGCCTCCTGCCAATCATTCAAGAGCAAATCCACTCCTACAGGAGATAAATGCACCCCATCACTCCTATACAATCCAGCACATACCACTTCCACCCAATCATGCTGCACCTGATACCCTCCCCGCTCACATACCCATCGCCCAATTTGCCGATTAATTTTTGTCAATCCTCGATACCAATGCCTTTGTCCCCAGCACGCCGTCCTTGGGATAATGTCATACCATATTAAAATAACCCCCCGAAACATCCCCAGCACCAAAGCCAAATCTTTCTTCCCAGCATTGATTAGTTGCTTGCAGGTCCAGGACGCCAAATCGTTGTCTCCCATATGCAACAGCAAAATTGACGGCCGTATCCTTGTGCGCTCATGGTGTCGGAGCAAAGGCATCAGCTGAATCCACCACAGACCTCGCTTGCCCAGCCAAGAAACCGACACCAACGCAGGATCCAGTCCCAAGTGTAGCCCGACAAGCTGCACCGCTGCTTTCTGACCGGCCCAGAACATGAAGGAATGCCCCATCATCTAACATCCCCGCACACACATTCCCCCATCTGCAAAAGAAAATATCAGTTAATAACCACCCACGCCCTAGGGCATGCCCCTCTCACAAGCGAACATATCCCATAAAAGCTCTTGACCGCCATCTCCCAATCCTCTGTATCTGCCCCCCCGAGAGCCCAACCGCCGCTGCACTAGTCGCCACACCAATGCGAAAAGAATGCGCAGAGAACAAATTCTGTTCTTCCCCCATCCAGCGCAATACCAGTCGCAACACCGCAGATACTTGAAAACGCGTCACCACCCGCGCATCCTGATGGAAAAATAGCCCACCTTACGCCATTGGACGAACGCATAAATAGGCCCTCATGGAGGCCACCGGGCACGTAAGACCATCTATCTCCTTCAGGACCACCCACAAGCCCTTTCCTTGCTGATCCGTTTTCGACTTAGCCAGGAGCACCCACAACCTCCCCCCTCAATACGAACATGCTGCCGCCGCAAAGAATTCCCCAATCCCGATTTCCTAGAATAAGCCACCAATTCCCCCACACGGAAGGCGCCAAAAAAGGTCAAACTAAACACTGCCCGAAAGAGTGAGGCTTCATATGTTGACTCAGCAACGTGAGGTAGTTCCTTGCATAATCTCAGGAGTAAATCGTGCATAATCAGCTGCCGCTGATCCCACGGTGTCGGCAGAAACCGCTCCCACCCTTGCAGCAACCTACACGCAAGGAACCCCCCTCATGGAACCCCATCCCACTGCACGCGTGAAAAAATTAAATCCTGCCAAATGTCCCCGAACCGATGGCCTAGCTACCCCTTGCTCTTTTTCACCCCCAATGTACTGCCGCACCAATTGATCAGACACCGCCCCCCGCCACCCCCGCACCCGCAGAAATTCCACAATCCTCTCACAACCTCGCTGATACGCTTCACATGTCTGCTCTGCCATCGGACTTCATCTCTGCTGGCCACAGCTCCATAAGTTCCAAGTGACTGGGTGCCCCACCGCACCTGCCTCCGGTGCCGGCTGACGAAACTGATCCCACTGCAAATGGGAAAGAGCATCAGCAATTGCATTAGAATGCCCCGGAACATGTCACGCCTTCAACACCACATTCAGCCGCAAACAGGACAAAACCACATCTCTCATCAATGATGCCACTTGAGCACATCGTGGAGTGGAGTGATTAATGACGCTCACTACTGCTTCATTATCACACCACCACACTACTCTACGGTTCCTCAGCCGCTCCGGCCATAACTTGAAAACCACCAATATAGGGAACAGTTCCAAGAATGTGATATTACGTACCAGTCAAGCATCATGCCACTCCTGCGGCCAGCGATCTGCACTCCACGCCCCCCCCCCCCAAAGTAAATTCCCGTACCTACTCCTCCCACTGCATCAGTATAAAGCTGCAATTCCTCACTAGACTGCTCAGCTTCCATTAACACCGATGTCCCATTAAAGTCTCTCAAAAATGCATCCTATACCCGCAAATCCTCCCGCATAACCTTGGACACCCGAATGCGATGATGCGGCTTGCACACCCCCGCCGTCGAGGCCGCCAGCCAGTGAATAAAAACCCTCCCCATTGGTATTACTTTGCAAGCAAAATTCAACGAATTGATCATCTCTTTCAATGTTAGCTTCGATGAGGCCAATACATTGGCCACCAAAACCAGCAACTTCACCACCTTCTCTATCGGCAAGCGAGCTACCATTTTGTCGGAGTCCAATTCGACTCCCAAGAAGGTGAGCCTAGTTGTCAGGCCCTCTGTCTTACCGTAAGCCATAGGCACCCCTAAGTCCCCCGCCAAACCTCTAAAACCTTCCAACAGCGCCCTACACCCAGTACAGTCCGATGCCCCCACAAACAAAAAAATCATCCAGATAATGCAGCACATTGGAGCAACTGACCCTCTGCACCACCGCCCACTTTAGGAAGGTGCTAAATTTTTCAAAGTAGGCACACGAAACTGCACAGCCCATGGGCATGCATTTATCAAAATAATAGCCTCCTGCAAATTGGAAACCTAATAGATGAAACGCAGAGGGGTGCACTGGCAACAACCGAAAAGCAGATTCAATATCCACTTTCGCCATCAAAGCCCCCTGACCAAATTTCTGGACTAACTCTACCGCCTTGTCAAACGAGGCATATCGTACCATACAACATTCACGCGGGATATGATCATTAACTGACGCCCCAAAGGAAACGATAAATTGTGTATCAACTGAAACTTCCCAGGCTCCTTCTTAGGTATAATTCCCAACGGAGATACCACAAAATTCCAGAAAGGCGGCCATGAAAATGGAACTGCTATCCTACCTAACGTCAACTCGCCCACCAACTTCTCCCGCACCATGGACTCAAAGCATCACACCGATGGGGAATTCCTCGCCATCGCGACCACCATGCATGGGAATGACGAAACCTGACCTAAACCCTAACTGCAAAGCTACCCTATCCCCTTTCTTTGAGTAGAGGCGAAGCCACTCGCTTAACACCTCAACCCGTATTGGAGTGGGGGCCAAGCCCCACACCATCGTACTATTTGGGAGCCGGCAATGGGGCCAACGAGGGAACTTTCTTAATGCATTTTGCTGTCGAGTGCGCCCCACCACAGACGAAACAGGCATGCCGGAACTTGCAGTCCGGGAAAGGGCAAGAGGACTTATTAAACCTCCAGCACACAGTCCCCGCTCTGCCTGCCCGGCTTGGCCTGCAATGCAACCCCACTCCCATGAAAGGATTGGCTCACCCCTACTGTGGCCGCTGGCCCCCCTTTACCCCCACCTCCCCCTCCCCCCCCCAGCAGCCCCTCGAACCAACATCTGCGTGAGCCATAAATTGATATCCTGGGTGCCCCAATTTAATACCTTATTCTCTTCCATTTTATCCCTAAACCTCTCATCGTAATTTAGCCACGACCATCCGTCATGGGTCTGGGATGCCTCCAGGATCGAGTCAGCATAGGCCAGCAGCATCCTATACTGCTCCGGATAGTGCTGCCCCCACACACTAGCCAAATGTAAGAAAGCTCTCACCCAATTCACCACATTCCTAGAGACCTTCCGAATCTGACCGGCTTTCTTGTCCTCCTTGTGCTTCTTCCTATTCTCACCGGAATGCTTCCTACCTTCAAGCAAACGGAAAATATCTCCGCTTCTGAATTTTACGTCTCAATTTATTTGGCATCCCTTCCCACAACTCTGATAAGGTTGCCAATGCCGTAGCGCCCCCCCTCGATTTGCCCTCCGTTGTACTACTGCCCAACTCACCAAACCTCCCCCCTTCATCCCTCGCGGATGCTGCCGATGAACTCGATGAGGAGGAAGAGGAGGACGATTCGGAACTACGCCGCCTCTGACAAAAGTGCTTCCTCTTCTTGCTCGCTTTCCCCATCCACTCGGCTCGCACCTCACCCTCCGCCCCTGCATAGTGCTCGGCCTGCAACTCAACCATCGCAGCCCCCGCCGCTGTCTCTGACACTGGCTGTCGAATCATCTCCCGTGTCCGCTCCCCTCCACCTGCTGGAACTCGTCTCCCCGTGTAGACTCCCCAACACCCGAGACTCTTCGCGTAGTGGTGGACACTGCGTCCCATTGCGCCACATGCGATGGTCCCCTAATTCCTGTCATAGCCGTACACGGGACCTGTGGAGACAAAAAAGGAAAAATGGGGGGGGGGGAACAGAAGACCATGCCGGTTGCCAAACCCTGCCCACACGGCCCTAGATGAGCCTTGCCCTCCGCTGACCCACTTGTCCCACGCAGTCAGATAGCTGACTGACCCGTAACCCCCTGGAAAGGCTGGCCCCCCCATGGGCCCACATTTCCCCACCCCCCACATTGGCCATCCCAAAACACGGTCTTTCTCCCCCACCCCAATTCCCTTCACTCCCTACTGAGGCATGTGCCTCAACACCCTGCCCCTGATTCGCTCCCCCCCCCACCGTAGCTGCCCCCCCATCAATATCGGTACCTTCCTGTCCTCCCCCCTCTGAGGCAGACACTGGGTCTGCCTCCCCCCTTCCCCCATCCCCTGTGGCCCCCCAGCTCGGCGCCCCTGAACTCCCCGTCCAACACCTGCTCTCCTACCCACAACGGAGGACCCTCCACACCTCTCTGCCACTCGCCTAGCTCCGGCCACCCCCTCCCCCTTACCCTCACACTACCCCTTAACCCCCCGACTGGCCACACCACCTCAGCCCTGACAGTTGCCTGCCCCCTGCTCTGCCGTCCCTTCTGCATAGGCATCCCACGCTATCTCCCGTGGATGCTGACCTGTGTGCAAAAAAACCTCACCCAAAATGACCCCCACGCAGTTCACTCCTCGCTCCACCCCCGTCCTTTTTCTTTTTTTTTTTGTATATCTGCCCCGCACCACTTGCCTGGCCGCTTGTGACCCCGATGCCAATCTCCGCAGCTCCCTGCTGTCACAAATGTCCAGGCACCGATCTCCACAGCTCCCCGCTGGAGAAGCAGGCCCTTCACACTAACGCGGCTTCCCCACGTCACCGACAGCGGATCCCTGTCCCGTGCCACACTTCAATGGAGCCGCAGGCCCGATCGCCGCTCCACTAACAGCAGTCCGATTGCCACTCCACTAGCCGCAGTCCGGATCACCGCCAAAGGGATCCCTGTCTCACACCGCTCACCGACGTCCTGCCGAAAACCAGGCCCACTCACCGCCAACAGGGTCCGCCGCTCCGCTCTCTTCTGACACCCGCCATTCAGTCCTCTTTCCATGTGCTCAGGCAACGGTGAAGAAGCCCGAGCACATGTCAGTCTCCCCTCTGATTGGATCCCCCGCGTGCGCATCCCCTCGGGCAGAGCCAATCAATTCAAAGGACGCCTTGATTCCTTGCTCCCGCCATGCCCCCCTCCATTCGACCAACACGTGCAGGGTCCCGCACCGGGCCGAGCACCCAGTTAACTGCGGTTGCCGGGACCCTGCCTGCGCCCTTCTTCTTCTAAGCTCATGATTGTTTTATTTATCACCCCCCTCTCCAATTTATTTTGACCTTTTTAATGACAAAAAACTTTAGGTCTGTAATTTTATGTGCTTGTTTTTGCCAATGTGCTACTATTCGTAAATTCACATTACGTTTATGAGCTATTATCAAGGGTACCGTCTTTAAAGAAGAACCTTCCCGTTGGACAATTTTTAAGGGCAAGAAAAGTTTGTACTAATATACAAGACTTTGAAACACAAGCTGAATTAATGAAAACAAGGTTTGCAGCTAGACAGTATCCGTCATGTTATATTAATCAAGTGTACAAGAAGGCACAAGATGCTTCTCACACGCACCTTCTTAAGCCACAAAAAAAGAAAGAGTATGTAGGCATTGTTTGCCCCCTTTTATATTCAACACACTCTCGAGAGATTACTAAAATTCTACAAAAGGAATGGCGTTTTATACTGGCTCTTCCTGGGTTTCATGATGTACCCTTGATAATAGCTCATAAATGTAATGTGAATTTATGAAATTTACTTGTTCCATCTGCATTAACAGAACGGGCTTTTCTCTCTAAATTCAAAGGGCAGTTTCAGTGTGGACGATGTTCCATATGTTCTCATGTACTGCCAGTAAGAGATAGTTTTGTTCATCCTATTACAAACAAAAAGTTTTTTATTAACGATTTTTCAAATTGTGAAACTACTCATGTAATCTATGTGATTCAATGCCCCTGCAAGAAACTTTATGTTGGTAAAACAATTTGTAGCATCCGCGTCAGGATAATTGAACATAAAAGCTGTATTAAAAGGGGAGTATTAAAAGGGGAGTAGCAGATAAACCCCTAGTAGCACATTGGCAAGAATAATCACATAAAATTACAGACCTAAAGTTTTTTGTCATTAAAAAGGTCAAAATAAATTGGAGAGGGGGTGATATAAATAAAACAATCATGAGATTAGAACAAAAATATATTTTTATGATGAATTCCTTGGCACCAAATGGGTTAAATCTAGATAAAGACCTTTCAGTCTTTTTGTAATCTCCTCCCCTTTGTTCTGTTTTCACATAGATATACTATTTTTGTCTGGCATTACATAGATAGTATCCTTTTAGTCTATATCACGTCTCTTCAGCATTATTATGCTTGAAGTATTAAGGCTAACATTTACAATAACCATATTGCCTTATATACTCTTATATGGTTACAATGGGTTTCTTATTCAATGTTACGAAGAGAGAGCAGTAAATCAGATTTGTCCACACTGAATTACTTAGCCAGCAATATGAAAGATCCTCAGCCAATCAGATTGAGCACTTTAGAGTTTCTATCCAGCTATCTGAAGCCCGGTCAGCCAATCCTAAGAATGCACGTCACCCTCCCGCAGTTTTAGCTTTTTATCTTGACAGCGCAAGCGCTGGCGTTTTTGTTAATGTACACTTCTTGCCCACAGGAGGGTTCCTCTTATGCTTGTGCAATATTTGGAATACACAATACTCGAAGCTTATGAAACCATCGGTGGTGAGTTTCTTTTTGGTTTATTTTATTTTATCCGTTTTCCCCTTTTTTAAAAGATTTTTTATCACTCCATTGGCTATGTTTTTTTGTTTTTGAAATATGATCAGTTAATTAGATTTGAGCACACTAAGTTGTTTTTCCGGCAACATGAAGGACGATCAGTCAATTAGTTTTAATAACTTTTAAAGATTTTTCCTCTAGTCATCTGAAGCACGGTCATCCTTCCCGTGATTATACTTTTATCAGGACAGCACACACGATCACAGGGTTTGTTAGTATACAATCCTTGCCCACAGGAGGGTGCCTCTAAAGCATTTACTCAGAATAATATAAGACTAAAAGTTTATGCAACCATTATAGGTGAGCTTTTTCCTGTTCTATAACATCCGTGCTTATGTGTTATAGAATAAAGTTTGAGATTTTAGTGCATTAACTCGGTGCATAATCCTTCGAGTTTGGGCATGGCACAGTGTCATCCCTTGTTTGTGTTTTTTAACCTCCTTTTTCTAAACCTTTGTCATTTCATTAGTAAACAAAACATTTGTATGCCCTTGATTTTGAAAAATGAAGGCCGCGTGGCGAGGTCCAGGCCGGCCGTCCGTAACCGGGTGGCGCAGCGAGAAGCGAGCATGCTGTCAGTTACGCAGAGTGGGGGGAGGAGAGGTGGTGATGTGGTGCATTGTTTGAATTCATTGGCTCCCACCTCACGTGAGCGCGTGCGGGGACCCAATGAGCAGACAGGGGAAGAGGCGGGACTAGCGGGAATGCCCCAGCGGTCCTGAGCAAGGCAAGGGAGAGGTCCGGTGGCCGGTTTGGAGAATCGGGAGGCATTTGGGTGGTCGGCGGCAGGCGGTGAAAGCATTGAGCATGGGCAGAGCTTGAGAAGCGGTGTGCAGTGCGGCGGAGCATCTGGTGGTGGTGGCAGGTGTCCAGAGTCTCCCTCGCATCGCGTGCGCGTGAGGGGCAGGCATGCGGTCGGGACCAGCAGAGGCAATTTGCGCGGCGGTTGGCATCCAGGCAAGTGATTGTAGGTGGGGGCCATTATTAAAAAAAAAAAAAAGAAAGTAGAGATTAAAAAGATGGACCTTTACAAAGTAAAGAAATAAATAAAGGCGGCGGGTATGTTAGCAGGGAGAGGTTCACTGGCTTAATGCCGGCGCGAAGGAGCCAGTAGAGTGAGTTGCGAGGGCCTGGGAGGGCTGGTAGGGCCACCAGGAGGCGAGCAATGCAGGCCGGTCTTGCAGCAGGGGGGGCTGAGGCCGCTGCTCAGGTGATGGGGGCAGCTGGAGGGGAAGGCAGTAGAGGACATAGGGCTGTAGGGGCTGGCAGAGGGGGGAGGGGGTCGCAGTCACCACAGGGGACGAGGAGGGGTGGAAAAAAGGCCCGTGGGTCTCAT
Organism: Ichthyophis bannanicus; assembly: GCA_033557465.1. Taxonomy (NCBI): domain Eukaryota; kingdom Metazoa; phylum Chordata; class Amphibia; order Gymnophiona; family Ichthyophiidae; genus Ichthyophis; species Ichthyophis bannanicus. The sequence goes on along the minus strand of CM066031.1, from coordinate 923,790,187 downwards.
TCGCGGGCCAGGACATGGGGGGGGCAGAAGGGAGGTGAGTTGGTTCCGCCTTATGGAGGGCTTTGGGGCAGTGATGCAGGAGAGGGACTGTGGTGAGTACCCGAGGGGGCTGTTGTTACGCACAGCTCTGGGGTACGGGAGGTTGCAGTGAGGGGTGGCAGGGGCGCTATGGGTCAAGCCACTGGCAGTTTCAGGGGGCAAGGGCTGCACCCGTTGGTAGTGGGGTGGGCAGCTCAAGTGGGGTTATCGGCCGGAGGGGGGTTTCAGTGTCCTGGGAGCAATGGCTAGGAGGAGGACAAGGGCCGTCTGGGGCAGAGTGGCTCGGGGCTTGGCAGCCTGCCTGGCATTCGGTGGTCCCTCCCCTGGTGTTTCCATTTATGTCTCCATAGGTGCCAGCAATGGGTCTGTACCCTGCGACACCGGGAGGTGGAGGCCAGGTTGGAGCGGAGCAGCCAGAGGTGCATGGGAGGGCGCTTCAGAATGTTGGAGTGGACATGTCTGGAGTGAGACCAATGGAGGGGCAGCAGCACGGTGGGGAGGGCAGACAAGCTGTGATGGGGGCACCTGCTGTAGGTGCAGTGGACACAAGGGCATCAGGTGATTTGTGTGTCGACCATGGCGAGGTTTCGTTATGGATTGGGGAGCCGGCGGGAACGAGGGGAAAAGTGCATAAGAAGCGCAGGCATGCATGTAGGAGGAGGCATGGTTCGGATTCCTCCTCTTCTTCCTCCTCTTCATCGTCATCGTCATCCTCGAGTGGTGGAGGTGCGGGACTAGAGGTGGGCAGTAGCAGGGAGAGGACGAGTAAGCAGGTCGGGGGAGCTCCCTCATTAGCAGTGTACGCAGAGTTATGGGAAAGTGTACCGAAGAACTTGCGTCAGAAGATCAAAAAAAGGAGATATATTGATATCTTCCGATTGTTAGAGGGGAGGAGGTGGTCGGGGGACAGCAAGAAGAAGAGAAAGGAGGATGAGAAGGCGGGGCGAATAAAAAAGGTGTCCCGGAATGTGGTGAATTGGACACGAGCTTTTTTGCATTTGGCGAGCGTATGGGGGCATCATTATCCTGAACAATATGGTATGTTGTTGGCCAACGCGGATTCTCTTCTTGAGGCAGCGCAGACGCATGAAGGATGGTTGTGGTTGAACTACGGTGAGAAGTTCCGAGATAAAATGGAGGAGAACCAGCTCTTGTCCTGGGGTTCGCAGGATATTAATCTATGGCTGACGCAAATTTCGTCTAAGTCGGGTACAGGGGGAATAGGGGGAGCGAAACCAGGGGGTGTGACTCCAGGGAGTGTGGGTCATTCCTTTCGGCCTACAGGAGCCATTTTGCATCAGAAAGTGGGTGGAATGGGAATGGGGGACATTTGCTGGTGATTTAACAAGTCCTCGTGTTCCTTTCCAGATTGTAAGTTCAGACATGCATGCTCAAGTTGCAGTGGGGGGCATTCGGCGGCAAAATGCAGCAAAAAAGGGATTGTGCCGGCTAGTGGGCCAGTCACAAAGTAAGACTGACTTAGGCAGTCTTGCCCCTACCCCAATAAGAGTAGAGGCTTTACGGACTCGTCTGCAGCAATACCCGAGACGAGGGGACAGGGTGGTTTTGGAAAGGGGGTTTCAGGAGGGTTTTGTCATTCCAGTGTCAGGCACAGTCGTAGGTTGTACAGCGCGCAATTTGCCCTCGGTGCGGTGTTTAGCAACCGTAGTGCAGGATAAATTTTTAAAGGAACTGGAGTTGGGCAGGATTGCCGGCCCGTTTGTGGAGAGGCCGTTCCCGAATTTAGTGGTTTCCCCATTGAGACTCATACCAAAAAAGGAGGGGGGGAAGTTTCAATTAATTCATAATTTGTCTTTTCCGGAAGGCACCTCGGTCAACGATCATATACCTCGGGATAAGCGATTTGCATCATTCAACCAGGCAGTTGAATTGGTGAGACATGCGGGGAGTAGCGCGTGGATGCCGAAGGTTGATATCGCGTCAGCGTTTCATTTGCTTCCGGTGCACCCGTCTAGTTTTCCGTTGTTAGGTTCTTGGTTTGAAGATAAGTTTTATTTTGACAAATGCATGCTGATGGGGTGTTCGGTGTCCTGTGCTTACTTCGAAAAATTTAGTATATTTCTTCATTGGGCATTGGTACAGGAGGTGGGTTGTGCGAACGTGGTACATTATTTGGATGATTTTTTTTCTTTGTGGGAACAGCGCATTCCATGGAGTGCCAGAACTTATTGAGAGGTTTTATGGACTTGACAAGGGAAATCGGTGTGGCATTAGCTGAGGGAAAGATGGAAGGTCCAACTAGGCGACTAACCTTTCTGGGGGTGGAATTGGACTCAAAGGATATGGTAGCTAGGCTGCCAAGGGATAAGGTCGCGGTGTTATGGGTGTTGGTAGCCAACGTGATGGCTTCCAGTAAATTGAATTTAAGGGAGTTGCAGGCGTTGATTGGGGCTTTGAATTTCGCATACACGACATCCTGATGGGTAGGGTGTTTCTGCGGCGGCTGGCAGGGGCAACAGCTGGGGTGCAGAAACTGCATCTCCGTATTAGGGTGTCAATGGTGATGAGGGCGGATTTACGGATTTGGGATATCTTTTTGAAGGAATTTAATGGGACGGCAGTGATGATGGAGGGGGAGATTTCCTCAGGGGACTTGCAGTTGTACACGGATGCGGTGGGGGGGGTCAGGTTTTGACATTTATTTTGCGGGGATGTGGTGTGCAGATAGATGGCCGCAGTCATGGCATGACTTATGTTTAGTGAACAATGTGGCCTTCTTGGAGCTGTTTCCCATGCTGGTAGCGTTGGAGTTGTGGCCAGAGCACTTTCGTAACAGACAGGTATTGTGGTGGTGTGATAATGCAGCGGTGGTTAGTGTGGTCAATCATTATACCCCGAGGTGTGTTCAAGTGGCGGAATTAATGCGGGAGGTGGTGCTAGCTTTTTTACGCTTGAACGTAGTGATCAAAGCGAGACATATCCCAGGATGTACTAATGAGGTGGCTGACGCTCTTTCTCATTTTCAGTGGGACCGGTTTTGGAGACTAGCACCAGGAGCGGACGCGGTTGGATTGATGGTCCCAGAGTGGTTATGGCAGGTTGGCCTGAGGAGATGCTGAGTTTGCTACAGAGCTCGGTGGTGCAAGCAACATGGTCGGCGTATCAGTGAGGCTGCAACAAGGTGGAAGAGCTTTTAGTGGCACAAGGATGGCAGCCAGACTCGGTGTCCAATTGGATGTTGGCACAATATGTAGTGGCTGCCAAAGAGAAGGGTATTTCCAAGTTAGCAGTCCGTTCCCATTTAGCCAGGTTCACACTTTTTGCTAGAGCGGTGGGCTGGGCTCCGGCAGTTGGTGGGTTTTTAACCCGGCAGCTCTTGCAGGGGTGGGGGAGGATGGAGCCAATGTCTCAGGACCGCAGATGGCCGATTACGCATGACTTGCTGGTGCGGCTCTGTGTGGCTCTACCTTTAGTGGCGTCATCCAAATATGAAGCGCTATTGTTTAAAGCCATCTTTTGCTTGGCATTTTTTGGGGCCTTTCATATTGGGGAGCTAGTAGCCGACTCAGGTAGGTCTGGCAGAGTCGGTGGTCTGCTCCACCAGAATATGCAGGTGGAAGGAGGGCGGGTGCGGGTGTTGTTGGCCCGCTCTAAGACCGACCAGCAGGGGCATGGGTGGTGGGTATTGTTACAGGAGATTGAGGGTGTGACAATGTGCATGGTGGCGGCATTGCGGGAATACCTGTGGTGTCGCCTGGCAGTGGGGGGTTTGCTGTTTATGCATGCGGATGCTCGTGTGGTAACGCGGTTCCAGGTGACAGCGGTGTTACGAATGGTTTTGCGGCAGATAGGGGAGGAACCGCATCAGTTTGCGGCACATTCTTTCCGCATTGGGACAGCAACTAGTGCAGTGGCTGTGGGTTTGTCTGAACAGGATGTGCAACACATTGGTAGATCGCGTTTTAAAGCTTTCTTGGGATATGTTCATTTGTAACAGGGGTCGGGAAGAATAAGCGAGTGGCTAATTTTGTTTGATTTTCCAGATAGAGGGCGAGGTCCACATGGCTGTTGGCTGATTGGCCACTCATTTGTGCATTGGGCAGGTCAGCGAGCAGCTGTGCGGCCTTTGGGGTCTAATCTTAGCCTGGATCCTGCGGTGGTGTCCATCTCATGGCTGGGTGAGCGAGGTCTACGATGGACACAGCTGCTTCCTTTGCTTCGGCACCATGGGCATCTGCGGAGTTCACCGGACTTGATGTTAATACATTTGGGGGCAACGATTTGTCAGCTTGGACATGCAAGTAGTTGATCAGAGCAGTGCAAAAAAATCTGGGGGAGGCGCTTCAGTTGTTCCCGGGTGTAATATTAATGTGGTCGGACATTATCCCAAGGCCGATTTGCCGAGACCAGCAGCGCTGGTCGAGGGGATTAACTAAGATCAACCGACAAATCGGCCGTTGGGTATGTGCACATGGCGGGTATCAAATAATGCATTCATGGGTGAAGGTGGGCTGTGCGGGATTGTATGGTCAGGATGGGGTACACTTATCTCTGGTGGGGTTGAATTTATTACTGAACAACTGGCAGGAAGCGTTAGAATGGGTAGCTCTGTGGGATTCTCGCTGGTTGCAGCTTCGGGGGGTGGGGCGGTGCAGGGACGGTGAGATCACCCACACCGGTGGCGGGATCCCGGAGGTTTCCAGGGTCCAGAGCCTTAGGATAAGCTTGGGACGGGGGGGTACCCCTGACCCGGACAACCCCTGGCTGGCTTTTGCTAATTACATGGCGAAGTCAGGTCTAAGGGGGGGGGAAGGAAGTTTGCAAAAGCGGAGGCGATCACCTTGCTAGTGATATGGCTGGTGATGTATCATTCCACTATTGTATGCATTAAGGATTGTATTGCAGTTGATGGTTGATTTGTTTAATGGTTAATAAAGCTGCGACCAGATGTTTTTCCCAAAAAGGAACGGTGTCAGAGTTTTGTGTTAAAAGGGGGGAAAAGGTGGGGGGAGGGGGAAGGTAGGGAGTGGGGGTGATGAGCATCGAGTCCACCCTACCTCGGTTACAACTATGGTTCTTTATTAAGGTGCAGAACAATATGATGTGAAACCTGGTTTTTGTACCTTAATTGTCCTTTTGAACGCTGGCGCTTTTTAAATAAGAATGAAATATACATGCTCACGAAAACAATACAAGTGGGGATTCTAATCTTCTGACATGTCTAGCCTGTTTTGGAACATGATGTAGTACACATACTTTGGTCCCTTTTATTGTACAAGTTTTATTATATTTTTTTAAGAGCATGCAAGTTTTAAATGTTCTTAATGTTATACATATATTTATATTTTTATGTGTTGTTTTAAAAGTAGCAATGTTATTATGTTTATTATGTTATACTGATTATAATTTTATGTCCAAATTCTTACGATTTTGAAATTGAAATTATAATTTATGGTTAAGAGGTAACCTTTCCGTTTGGCTCACTCCTGCTTCATTTTACCATCTTTACTTCTTTTTCTAGTACAAGATCAACATAAATGACTTATCTAATTTACAGAGGTACCCATACATCTATGCACTTTTAGTTCATGACATAATTTTATATGGATGTTTTATATCATTGTTTAATGTTGTCATATTAATGTACTTATCAATGCTGTTTTTAATATACTCTTAATTACTGTGGTATATTTAATTTATTATTTTATGTTTATCTATGTGTATTTTGAGTATTCTACATTGATTTTATTAATGGATGTTTTATGCCTATTTATAATATTTTATTTGGATATTATTTCATTTACAATTATGGTTTCATAAAGTGTTATTTATGTGTTTGAAGATTCTCTAACATTTTCTGAGATGGCGTTTCCATCCTGGGCTTTATTTTTGAATTATTTTAAATTGTTAGTATGATTAGTATTTGTTCATGTTTTTATTAAAGGTTGTTTTTATAGTTTACTTTTATATTTTTCATATTTTTTGTTTATGTATTTATGAATGTAGCATGCCAGATGACCCCTGAAGAAGGGTAATCAAAACATGGCCTGTGTCGGGTCTTGGCAAGTCTATCTAGGTTTAAAGTTCAATAAAATAAGCTCTGTCCTTCCCTACCATGTTTTTGGACTGGGTTACATTCTAGGCCTGGGCATTACATTTGCTTGACAGCAGGTGTAAATGTTAGCATCTACTTTATACACACTAGTTGCGACTCCACCCAAACTTCACCTTGTGCACTCTTACTGTACTAGTATGGACCGGCTTGTATCATAAGTACTTTTAGGCATGACCTAATTTTATAACATCCCATTAATGTGTATAAAATGCTATTTTACATACAGAATTTTTGATAACGTCATCTTCTAGATGTTAAATCTTCATTTACTGCCATTTATTAAAACTCTCCCATCTTATTTTTTTTAGACTTCTGATAGTTGCCTACTGACACTGTATGTGATTTTTATTTGCATTTACAAACTGTGTAGCAGTTGGTGGGGTAATTCAGAATCTATTATTTCTATCTGATTTCCTTTAACTACCCCTGGGCTACTTTAACTTTTCTCATAACTTCTCTATTGGGATAATCTAGTTTCTACATTTTGGTAGTATGTCTTGAGGATATCTTACTTTGATGAAGATGGGATACTGCACGATCTGACCAAGAGACAGTCAACATTTTGTGCTTTCATCCAAATCCAAACTGAAGAAAGCTTTCAGTGGAGCCACGTTACTAAAGGCTGTGTAGTTATACATCATAATATTCTCTACATGTGACTTTTTAGCTGATCTCATATATGCATATCTGCTTTGCAATATATTCACTGCAAACTTGTACCACATTAATCTTTATTGGAAGGTGTGGTAGAGTCAGTTCTGATAAAAAACATTTTTAATAAGCAAAAGAAAAAGGTTAATAGCATTCCAAAATTGCCATTGATCTTAATCATCTTGTGACTCTGTCACCTATCTTTATCAGCTCTCTCAAACATCATCAAACATAACCCAGTTTATTTTTAATATTAGACTGCCCCAGACTGCCAGCTTTCTGGTTTTTTTGTTGATGAATCAACATTTATATTAATAAATTTACCAGATAAAGTCATATTTTTCTTTCAGATGACTCAAATATCACATTTCACTGTTGATGTGCATTTCAAATCAATATTTCTTAAAATCATGTCTTCCATTTTTCTTAAGAATATTTAAGTATTGAAAACAATCTTTAAAAAGACAAAAGTAACATAATTAATAGTGTCCGTCTTCTGAGAATGTGAGCCCAGTCAACTATGAAAATGTTTTTTTTCCTTAAAAAAAGGAGCAAAATATTGAGCTTTTCATGATAGCCCACTAGAATATGTTGAAATAAGTATCTCTGCGACCTAAAAATGGAAAAACACCTCCGCAAAACAAACAGGGCAGTTTTCCACAAACTGAGAGTCCTACAACCTATACGGAACATCATTGACCCCCACGATTTCAGGTCCATCGCTCAAGCACTCATCATGCCACATTTCGACTACTGTAATGCTATTCTGCAAGGACTACCTAAAAAAACACTCAACATCCTGCAAATGGCACAGAATGTAGCTGCCAGGATCATCATGAGGAAAAACCTTACCGACCACATCACACCAGTACTAATCGAATTGCACTGGCTCCCAATTACAGCTCGCTCAAAGTACAAAATAATGACAACCACATTCAAACTTATCCACGGCATTGCTCCATCCTTCCTCTCCACTCTAATTGCCTTGCAACCCCGCAACAGAAGCAGAAGAGCCATTAACTCCAATACCCTTCACACCCCTGCAGATATCAGATCTGCCAAAGTCACCACCACCAATAGGGCATTCGCATACACAGCACCTACACTATGGAACCAACTACCGCCCACACTAAGAGCCAGCAAAAATCTAGCGGAATTTAGAAAAAAACTCAAGACGCACCTATTTCAAACTCATTTCAACCTGCTCTAATTCCACTTGAGGGAAACCATCTATCCAAAGACCCAGAGAGCATTTCATGTAAAAATGTATATATGTAATCCTTTTCCCCTTAGACTAGAAATGGATACTTTCCTGTGTGTCATCAATTATGAATATACCTTTAAATTTGCTGTATACCATCCTTTCCTCCCGAATCAACTATGTATATACAATATAAATTTTACTGTCTTGATCTGACAGCTCTCTCTTGTAATCATACCCGCTTCTGATCGCTGGAAGGAGCGGTATACAAATACCTGTTTAAATAAATAAATAAAAATATAAATAAAGTCCAGAAACATCATCAGAACTGTGATTTATTCCTTCCTTTGAGTATGTGGGGCTGAAGGCTGATGTTTTTTTACTTATTGCTCCAAGTGTTTTGCCTACGTTCAGGCTGAGCCTTTCCACTGCTGGTCCTGGAATGTCCTGCCCTCTAAAGCTCCTTCAGAGACAGGTCTACTAGACCTCTCCAAAACATCACCATAGGGGACCCTGTCTCATAAGTCAAGAAATGTCACCAAAACTGTGATCTTAACCCCCACTCCCCCCCCCCCCCCCCCGAAGGGTGTTAGGAATAAACCACTGCTATTTTTTTTTCTTTTTAGTTATTATTCTAGGAGATTTACCTGAGTCCAGTGGCACCCCTTCCATCACTGGCCCTGGACTGCCCTGCCCTGCCCATGGAACACCACCCGAAGCACAGGCCTCCTAACTGTGACCCCAGATGTCATCCTAGCCTTCAAGACCCCAAGACACCATTAGAACAATTATTTACTTCCTCTCCAGGAATATGTGGGGTATATAGCTACAGGAGTTTTACCTGAGCCCAGCATGAGACCTTTCTGGACTGCCCTACTCTGCCCGCCAGAGCACCATTAGAGACATGAGCCTTCAAAATCCATCTCTGAGCATCATTATAAGAACCCTGCCTCTTAAGCCTAGGGACACCAGTAGAACTGTGATTTACTTCTTCTCCAGAGGTGTGTAGAGCAGACTCTCAGTAGAACGGGGAGAGCAGCGGCAGCAGAAGCCATGATCGGAGAATATGGGCGGGACCTTCTATTCATTACAACTGCCTGCCAATCATGTTCCCTGCACAACGGCTTTAAAACCGCCGCTCCAGAGGCGTGCCCGCACCTTGCGGGCCCACGCCTGAGGGCCCTTTGGCGTGAGTCCGTGGCGAATGATCCAACAGCTGTGAGTTGTAATTTGCTGTTTCCTTCCCCTTGCCTCTTCTATTTCTTTGTCTATCACTGTGTCTCTTATTCTGTCCTATCTTATTAATGGTGTTCTTTTCATATTTTCTGTAACATTAATATTGTATTGCAAACCGCTCTGATGCTTTGGCCTGAGCGGTATATCAAATGTAACAATAAACAATAATAATAAACAATAAACTATTACTGTTTTATTTAACTGCTGTTCTAGGAGTTTTACCTGAGTATACTATGAGCCCTTTCATCACTGGTCCTAGATGGCCCTGCATACCTACCCACCCACAAGCACCATCAAAGACACAAGCATTTTACCCAGACCTCAAACTTCATTATAGGGGACTCTACCTCTTAAGTCTAGAGATATTGCCAGGGATGTCAGAGGTTACATACCAAGGGGGTAAGCACAAGAATTTAGCCCCTTGGTGGCCTTAGGAGAGGAGCGACTTAAGCATTATGGCTGACAATGCACAGATAAGCTTGAATATGGATGTAGACTTTCTTAACTAAGATTATAGCTATAGTTATATTAAGCATGTGCTGGGGGATAGACACTGGAAGGGAACTAGGACATGAGTAAAAGCATATTAACAAATGACTGAGTATATTATTGTGCAGTGCCGTTAATGCAGGTGCACCTGACAATACCCATAGAGGTATCGTTAGTTACCACGCTAGTTACCATGTTGACAGTGATCTACTACTACTACTATTACTAATCATTTGTATAGCGCTACAAAGAGTATGCAGCACTCTACATATAGATGTATGACACAGTCCCTGTTCATCAGAGCTTACAATCTAATCAAGATGAAAAAACATAACAAAACTAGGGACTAGAGTACGGCAAGATACTCATAAGTAGTAGACAAGAGAATAAGAAGCATCAAGATCCAAAAGCAGCCTAAAACAGGTGGGTCTTCAGCCTGGACTTCAATAGGGCTAGAGAAGGAGCCCAATGTAGTGACTTAGATAGCTTGTTCCAGGCATATGGAGCAGCAAGTGGAATGAGAGAAGTCTGGAGTTAGCAGTGGCAGAGAAGAGCACAGATAAAAGAAATCTGTCAGAGGAGCAGAGTTCCCAAGGAGAAGTGTAGAGTGAGATAAGAGAGGAAATGTAGTGAGGAACCACAGAATGAAAGCACTTGTGCATAAGTAGGAGAAGTTTGAACTGGATGCAGAAGTGAAGTGAAGTGACTTGAGAAGAAGAATTACATAAGCATAGTGACGCTGGTGGAAAATAAGCCGTGCAACTGAGTTTTGAACAAATTAAAGTGGAGAAAGATGATTCAGAGGGAGACCAGTGAGGATCAGGTTACAATAGTCAAGACATGAGGTGACTAGTGAGTGGATGAGGGTCTTAGTAGCATGTGTAGAAAGGAAGGGACAAATTTTGCCAATGTTATTGAGACAGAAGCGAAAGGTTTGCACACTAATGTGCTCTCTATGAACACACTCTGTCCCTAAACTGTCCACTCTTCACATTATTGTGCAAGACCACTAACCATTTTAGTAGCCACCATCTGCACTGACTCCAACTTGTTTATATCCTTCTGAAACTGCGGTCTTCAGACTTGCACACAATACTCCAAATGAGATTGCACCAAAAACGTATACAGAGGCACTATCACCTCTTTTTTTCCTCTCCCTGTGCACCCAAGCATCTTTCTAGCTTTCGCAGTCACCTTTTCTACCTGTTTAGCTACTTTAAGATCATCAGATACAATCTTCTTTTGTTGACAGAAGTACTTCATCCCCTACACTGTACCACTCCCTTGGAGTTTTGCAGCCCAAATGCATGGCCCTGCATTTTTAGCATTCAGTCTCAGCTGCCAAATTCTAGACTATTCTTCAAGTTTAGCTACAGTAGATCTCTCCTCATGTTATCTACTCCTTCCTGGGTGTCTACTCTACTGCAGATTTTGGTATCATCCGCAAAGAGGCAAACCTTACCCCGACAGCCCTTCTGCAATATCACTAACAAAAATGTTAAAAAGTAACAGACCAATAACAGATCCCTGTGGCACACCACTGGTAACCTCCTTCTCCTCAAAGTGAGCTCCATTTACCTGTTCCCTTTGTCGCCTCCCATTCAACCAATTTCTAACCCAATCATTAACTTTAGGGTCCATCCATAGGGTACTCAGTTCGTTATAAGTCGCCTGTGCGGAATGGTGTCAAAGGCTTTACTGAAATCTAAGTACACCACATCTAGGACTCTCCCTCAGTTTCTGCATATTTCTTCCCTTCACTCTTGAGTCTGACAATACCACTTTTGCCCTTCCTCCTCTGACTAACATATCTGAAAAAGGTTGTATCTCCCCATTTTATTGCATTGGCTATTTCTTCTTCTTTTTGTATCTTTGCTTTCCTCACTACTTTGCTAGCTTCTCTAAGTTTTTCCAAATATAGATGCCTGTCTTCCTCTCTCTGTGATCTCTTGTATTTCATGAAGGCCCCTTCTTTTTCTTCACCTTTTCAACTACTTTTTTTGAGAACCATAGCAGCCTCCTTTTCCTTTTACCTTTATTTACCATTCTAACAAAAAGGTTGGTTGCCCTTAAAATATCTGCTTCCAGTTTTGCCTGCTGTTTTTCTACATCCCCCAGCTGATCCACAGCACTGATAATTTTAAAAAAGAAAGTGCTGACCCCCCTGAGGCACCAATCCCTCCTGGACGTCTCCCGATCCCCATTAGGAGCTGTTCAGGGTGATCAGTGCATCCCCCAAGCAAAACATCATACCAGCTAGCCAGTCCAAATCTGGGAAATTCAAATTTTGAAATATAATAGAAAGCCTAGATCTTCTTCAAGCCTTTATAGATTTGAAACAGTACTAATGCTTACATTAAAATATTCAGTTCTACTATGCCCTTTCTAAATATCTGCAAACAAGTGGATGGGAATTCTGCAAGTTTAAAGAATGGTGGCCAGCACAACTGGCATGCACAACACTGAGGGAGGGAACTTTGAGAAGATATATAATACAGCCAAGATGAGTACTTTTGGAACTAAAGCTTGAAGATAATGGATCTGATGAAGTAATGAAAGACTCCCTGCCAGAAATCTATATACAGTACACAAAAAGAATAGCTAGAAAGACTGCCCAAGATAGACTCATTGCTGAACCCATCCAGAAATTCATGGTCACAGCACACTGATGGATACTATTCTCCAGAGTATAAGGAAGCAGTTTGAGGAGACTCAGTTGAGTATGAATGAGCATATGCTAGAAAACCTGTGCTACTTAGTGCAGAAAGTTGACAAGTCAGTCAGTCATCAAGAACTCAGGAACTCAAAGAGGAACTAAGATTTTGCTTGTAAATGATGATTGTAATGGTGGAGATGATACGTGGGAACCAGCTGAGGAAGAACTTCTGAGACCGGGATGGAGGACTGATGGGGACTCTAGAGGGCTCAGCAATTGTGGGAAGCAGGGACTAAGCAGTTGGTGAGGGATATGTATGGGGACTGAGAGATGAGATTGAGGATGTGGGATGACATAAGAGATGGAGGATGGAAAGGGACTGGTGAAGAAGTAAAGCAGAATGAATGGGAGAGAATGAGAGTAGAAGTTGAAAAGATGGTAAGTAGGCAATAGGTAAAAATAGCAAGTTTGAGGACTGCAAAATAGTGGGGATAAGATGCAGAGGTGGAATGAAGGGAGTAATACTGCAGATGAGAAGAATACAAAACAACAAAACATTTGGAAAAATGCTGAGCAGAGAGAGACTGTAATGGGAGAGCATAAGAGAGAATGACCAGAGGAGACAGCAGAGACTGGAAAGATGTGAAGGAAAAACAGAATGGTTGGGAAAAGTATTAATGAGTGGCTAGAAAGAGGATATGGATGATTTGAGAGAGATGGTTTGAGAGAACAAATACAATGGTGTCTCTTGGGGAGGGGGAAGAATAAAGGAGCCACATTTATTTATTTATTTAGTATTTCTTTTATACCGCGCTATTGACATCAGTGCGGTTTACATCAAAACATAACATATGCATTTCAGGGTCACTGAGAAGCATTTACATTCGAACAGGGATTGGAAACTTGGATAACAGGGTAAAATTAACAAGAGTTATACAATACGTATCTACATTATATACATCATGAGGTAATTTCTTGTCAGGACTAAGCAGAGAAGTATGGTGAATAGGTGATGTTTTAGGGCCTTTCTGAGTTGGGTTAGGTCTGTAATAGCTCTGATGTCGGGGGGGGGGGGGGAGGGAGTTCCAGGCTTTTGGGGCATAGAAGCAGAAGGCTCTGTTGGTTGTTGACTTTTTGCATTTTGTTGCTTCTTTCGGGACTGTTAAAGTGTTTACTGCTACAGATCTTTTACTTCTAATAGGAGCTGATGTCTGAATCAATTTGGTGATGGTTATGGGGGACTGATTGTTCAGAGCTTTGAAGGTCATGATGATATTCTTATATAGGGTTCTAGCTTGGAGAGGTAACCAGTGGAGTCTTTTCAGGATTGGTGTGATGTGGTCGGTCTTCGATATTCCTTCTAGCACCCTGGCTGCTGTGTTCATTGCCAGTTGAAGAGGGTTTAGAGTTGCTTGTGGGAGACCATATAGGATTGCGTTTGCAAAGTCGATGTGGGGCAACACCAAAGCTTGGTAGATTGTCCGGAAGTCTGTATACTTAAGCAGTGGTCGTAAGTGACGAAGAGTCCTTATCTTGTGGTAGATTGATTTTGTTGTGTTTTTTTATATGTGCCTTCATGTCCATTTTATGGTCGAGGGTGATGCCTAGGTATCTGATGGTAGATTTGGCTGTTAGTTCTGTGCCGTTTACCTTTAGTGTGGTTGGGGGTGCGAAGTCCTGGTTCTTCGTTATGAACATTACATCAGTCTTGGAGTGGTTGATTCTCAAGTTCTGTGTGAGGAGCCATTCCGCAACTGCGTTGAAGCAGTTTATCAGAGGGGTAAAGTCAGGTTGGTCTGTCATGAAAGGTATATAAAGGAGAATATCATCAGCATATGCTAAGCAGGATATATTGAAGGAGCGAATTAGGTCACAAATGGGTTTCATGCAAATATTAAACAATAACGCAGACAGTGAAGATCCTTGAGGTACTCCTTGGTGCTGTAGAAATGGGGCAGATGTTATGGTTCCAAGTCTAATTTGTTGCCATCTGTCGGAAAGGTAGGATTTACACCAGCTCATTGCTGAGCCTTGGATACCTTTTTCTTCAAGGCGATCAATAAGGATCCGGTGACTAACAGAGTCAAATGCAGCTGAGATGTCCATGAATATAAGGACAAAGTCTTGTCTGGTGTTGTCTATGCTGGTGATTATGGTGTTGAAGAGGGTGACAAGTAGAGTCTCCACACTGTGCGCTTCCCTGAAACCATGTTGAGAAGGGTCCAGGGGGGCTTCAGTGTCGATGTGTTGCTGAATTTGGTGTTGCACTACCTTTTCAATTATTTTAGCTAGTAGGGGGATGCTGGATATCGGTCTGTATGATTCGACCTTTAGTGGATCCAGTTTATTGTTCCTCAGCAATGGTCTGATGGAGGTATGTTTTAGACTTTGTGGGAATGTTCCTTTTGTAAACGATTGTTCCAGTATTTTATTTAGGTAGGGGCTTAGTTCGCTGCGGAGCTCTCTAATCCAAGATGCTGGGCAAGGATCATTTGGTGCAGTGGTAGCATTGATGGAGGTGATGATGCTTTCAATCTCTTTGGGTGATAATTTGTTGAATTTGGTCAGTGGGGATGGATGCGGCATCTTGGGTGGTTGGGAGAGTCTAGTTGGATTGGAGGATTTGGCCGTCTGTATCATTTTAGATTTTAGGTAATTCGCATAGTCCTGGGGTTGGATTGCATGTGTTTGTTCTGGGGTTGGTTCTCGTGCTAGTGTCTTTACTATGTTGAATAAGTCGTGATGCTTGCTTATTGATTGCATCAGGAGGTCTGTGTGAAGCTGCTTTCTTCTCTCCGCTATTTCTTGGCGATGCTTCTCCAAGTGTGAGCAGTATATTGTGTGTGCTTCGATGGAGCGGGACCGATGCCAATGTCGCTCAAGTTTTCTTAGATGGAGAAGTGATGAGCGCAGTTCATTCGAGTACCATGCTACGTGTATACGGTTTTTGGTTCTTCTGTTTGTGTCAGGGAGTTGTGAGCTAGTTATGAGGGTGTCATTCCAGTTGTTGATCAGATTGTTGAGATCGGAGTCTGAGGAGCTTAGGTGAGGAAGGACTTTCTTTAATATCTCATCTTTGTTAAAGGAGCGAAATCTTCTCACTGGTGGCTTGGGAGGAATGGCGTTGGTGTTTTGATTGTTAGGGTAGGTGGGTAATTGGAATCTGATCAGGCTGTGGTCAGACCATGGTACTGGTGTTATAGTTAATGCAAAGTTGTAGTTTGCTTCCATGATAGATCGAGGGGCGAATATTAGGTCCAGAGTATTTCCCTTCACATGCATTGGTGCATTGACTATCTGACTGAGTCCGAGGTCAGCAAGTGCTTTGAGAAACGCTGAGGTTTGTGAATCTTGTAGAGTTGGGAGATTGAAATCACCCATTAGCCAACTTGATCGAGATTTGTCCATGTTGCAGGTGAGATCTATTATGGTTGATAGGTCCTCTGCCGAAGTTGTTGGGGATCTGTAAACTAGATTGATTGAACAAGTATCATTGGAGATAGATAACATGTTGAGGTGGGTTGTATTGGTGGTGGTGCTCAGCTGAAATTGAAGTATAACTGGAGATGGGTGGAAGGATCCCTTACTAGTCCAGTTCACTCCTGGTAGCAGAAACATACTATCTTAATGTAGTTAGTAGGTGAAAACCATTTTGCTAAAGCAACCCCTACTCAGATGGCTACAGTGGTTCTGCCTAAGCCTATATAAGCCAAAAGATCCTTAGGACATGGTGTGTATTTTGCTATGGAAATGTCTGTGGACTTTGCTTTGGATTTAATAGAGCTGAGTTTTGGATTTGATAGAGCTGAGGTTCTCAAACCTGTCCTCAGGACACACTTAGCCGGTCAGGTAGTCAGCAATGATATTCAGCCACTGGCCAAATTGCAAATCAGCTAAATTTAGGACAGCCATTCAGTCATATCGCCGCTGCCCAGTTAACCCATGGTGCCATCCCCAGAATGCCCTAATGCTAAGCAGTTAATGTCATGGTGTTTAGTGGCCCAAACTGGGGATACTCAGTGCCACTGAATATCCCAGTGAGTGGCATTTATGTGGTTTGCAATGTCTGCAAATTATGTAAATGCCTTTGAATAACCCTCCTATGTATACATGTGTCTGTGATAGGGGATCCAAGTTGGAAAGTTTACCAGGGCACCTAAAACGTTTGTGTCAGCCCTAGGGGAACCTCAGGCCCATGGGCCACATCTGGCCTGTGACTTAATGTTATTTGGTCTATGTTTCCACTCTTCCTTACTTCCCAAAGTTGTTGTTTATGAAGGGAGCTAAGCAAGGGTTTCTACTGTGTATCTGCCCCTCCTACCACCTCAAATGTTCATAGAGGAAGCAGAACAAGAGCTTCATCTACATTTCTTGCAACTGTCTACTCCCTTGCCCTGAAACTGCTCTTCATATGAGGAACCAGGCAGGGGCGGCCCAAGGGGGGTGCGGGGCCATGTGCGGAGACTCGGTGCGGGGCCTCATTTGCATAAGGGACCTCATTTGCATAAATATTTGCATAATGTTACCTTAAACTAACTTTTAGTAAACATGCCTCTTAATGAGTGTTTGGATAAAGAAAGACTAAAAGATTTCTACATTACTATAATCCAGTGCCAACTGCCAGGCACGTTAGGAACTACTACAAACACTGCCCATTTAGAACCCATAGCAAACCTGCTGTATCATGACAGCACTACCAGGACTCACAAAGCACAAGACACTACCTATCAAAAGGCTACACTGAAAATATTAAACCAATACATTTCAGAGAATAACAATACATGACCTACTGGGGAAAGAGAACAAGTAGCAATGTCAAATAAGAATTACATAAACAGAATACCTCAGCTCAATTACACATGCAGAACATAGACCATCACCAAACAAGGAATCACAATTTAGAAACAAGAAGACAATAATTAAACTGGGAACCCCAAAAGCCCAACAACACTGCAGAAATAAAACTATAAATTAATTTCCTTTTTTACTAAACAAAGCGCAGACGTTAATGATGCACATTTCCCAGAGCTGGCATATTTCAGTTAATAAATTCAATAAAAAGATATTTTTCTACCTTATGTGCATTTTTTTTTCAGTTGCAATTGCTCCAGCCACTTTCTTCTGGTTTCTTCGTGTCTTCTGCTAACTCTCCATCATCTGTTGTCCATTTGTCCTTTCTTCACTCTTCTAGTTTTTTTCCATTCTCTCTCTACATCTGCTTTAACATACTAATCTTTCTCCTTTTGCTCTTTCCTCATTCCTATTTCATCCACTCAAATTTTACCCCTCCATCCTCAATCCCCACTTACTCTCCCAATATCCGGCCAATTGTAGGTTTGTCTTCCCTCCCCCACAAAATATTTTTCCACTCTCCCAGCTCTATCCCATTCTAATCCTCCCCCAACATCAGCTCCCTTCTAGTTTCAGCCCCACCCAGTATCCGCTCCCTTCTAGTCCACGCATCAGCCCATTTCCAGTCCTAGCCCCCCATAAGCCCATTTCTAGTCCTATCCTAGCCCCACCATAAGCCCATTTCCATTCCTAGCTCCCCCATCCGAGTCCCTCCATCAGCTCATTTCCAATCCCAGCCCCCCATCAGCCCATTTCTACTCCTTTCCTAGCCCCACCATCAGCCCATGTCAAATCCTAGCTCCCCTCCATTCAGCCTATTTCCAATCCAAGCCCCCCATGAGCCTACTTCCAGTTCTAACCCCTCCATGAGTCCATTTCAATCCAAGCCCCCCAACAGCCCATTTCCAGTCCTATCCTAGCCCTCCATCAGCCCATTTCCTGTCCTAGCCCCTCTCACTCAGCCCATTTCCAGTCCTAGCTCCCTCCCCTCACAGCTCATTTCTATTCCAAGCCTTCGTCCCCATCAGCTATTTGCAGTTTAAGCCCCCCTTCCACTCAGTCCATTTCCAGTCCTAGTAACCCCCCAGCCCATTACCAGTCCTAGCCCCCCCATAGCCCATTACCAGTCCTAAGCCCCCCATAACCCATTACCAGTCCTAAGCCCCCCCATCACCCCATTTTGTCTTAGCCCCCCATAGCCCATTACCAGTCCTAACCCCCATCAGCCCATTTCCAGTCTTAGCCTCCCCAAAGCCCATTCCAGTCCTAACACCCCATTAGCCCATTTCCAGTCCTAGCAACCCCCCAGCCCATTACCAGTCTTAGCCCCCCCCATAGCCCATTACCAGTCCTAAGCCCCCCATAACCCGTTACCAGTCCTAAGCCCCCCCATCACCCCATTTTGTCTTAGCCCCCCCATAGCCCATTACCAGTCCTAACCCCCATCAGCCCATTTCCAGTCTTAGCCTCCCCACAGCCCATTCCAGTCCTAACCTCCCCATTAGCCCATTTCCAGTCCTAGCCCCCCCATAGCCCATTACCAGTCCTAACCCCCTCCCCCCATCAGCCCACTTCCAGTCTTAGTCCCCCCCATAGCTCATTAGCAGTCCTATCCCCCCCATAGCCCATTACCAGTCCTAACCCCCTCCCCCCATCAGCCCACTTCAAGTCTTAGTCCCCCCATAGCTCATTAGTAGTCCTAATCCCCCTCCCCCCACCAGCCCAGATAGATTAAAAAAAAAACGGCTGCTGCTGCTGCCGCCGTGGCAGTGGCAGAATCAAACGTCCACGCCGCGGGGCCCCGACTGCCCGGCAGAACCTCCCTCAAGCATCAGCTCCCGAATCCCTCCCAAAGCACGGGCTTTCAGAGCCGCGAGAGTTTCCCTTTCTTCTTAATTTCCCATCAGCCCCGGCGGGATTAACAGAGCCGCGAGAGGTCAGAGAAGCTCTCGCGCCTCTGAAAGCCCGCGCTTTGGGAGGGATTCGGGAGCTGATGCTCGAGGGAGGTTCTGCCGAGCAGTCGGGGCCCCGCGGCGTGGATGTTTGATTCTGCCACTGCCACGGCAGCAGCAGCCGTTTTTTTAAAAAAATCTACGTGGGCTAATGTAGAATGTTTTTTGCGCGGGGCCCCCTGAAACGCGGGGCCCTGTGCAAAAAACATTCTTGCTCAATGGACAGGCCGGCCCTGGAGCCAGGACTGTACCAAGCTAGCAATGCGCTCTGTGTAACTAGTGCACTTGGTGCCCCGCACCCACACAACTGCATGCAGAAACTCATTTTTGTTGGGCTTCCTGGAAGCCTAGTGATGATATCAGTGTCTCTTCTGTACTTGCACCTTGTGTGGCTGCACCGCTCGCACAGCCCTAGGTACAGCCCTGTCAGAAGTACAGCAAAAACACCTCCCATACCCCTGACTACTCCTATGTCCTGAATCAAGAGTTCACAATGGGAACAGAGCAGGAACTCTCATTGTGTCTCTTGATCTTTATACCACTTTTCCACCTCCCAAATCACAGTTGCAGCAAAACAGAATAGAATTCAGAGGGAACCTCAGCCCCCAGTCATTGGACTCTGAGGAGGTTCTTTCTGGAAATAGCTGTAACCCCTGCCAGTCTAGGAGTCCCTCAAAGCAGCTACTTAAAGTTATTTGTCAGACTGGGAGCACAACTTCAGGGAGATAACAATGTCCTTGCAGACTTAACTTGTTCAGAAATTTATGGTTCTAGGATGGGTTCAGAAAAAATTGGGAGGCCCTTAGCACCTCAGATCCATTCACTCCAATCCTTACTCGCTTCAATAACTCAATCCAGCCTAGAATTTGGTTGTTCTGAACCAAAGGTTTACTGAAAAATATTGAGGGATCAAGAAAAATAACAAAATAATACAATGGCAGAGCAAAAATCAAACAGCTACATTCAATCGGAGTTTAATTAGACTCTTCCTTCTAGGTAGAGAACCCCTCTTCACTATCTCCTTTCCTGTTAACTTCTTTCCCCAGAGTACTTGTGGAACTGGGTGCTGGACTTGGATGTGATCACAGACCTTGTGCCCCATTCAGGCCTGGTCCTCCTTGTCTTTGCTCCAGGGGACAACCTGTATATCCTGCCCTGTCTTTTCCCAGGATCAGAGCTCTCTGCTGTTCCTTCTATCTCCAAGGCCCCTTCTCTCCTGTCCTTTACTCAAGTTGTAGTGTAGTGGTCTAAGCTGCCCTTGTCACTATTTCTTTTAGTTGATTCCCTGGTTGAATTAATCAGTACTCTCCTTTTCCTTTGTATTGGATGGCTGTGAAGCCAGAGGCACCTGCTGCTATATACAGTGGCTATGCCAGCCAACAACAGGAAACTACCTTTGGGCTTGGTCTTTATACCAGTCAGGTTTGCCTCCCTCTGAGGACTTCTCCTACCATTACCTCATCAGTCATGCAAGCCTTCCCATGTTCTGGAAACATCATGTGGCATAGGAAGGTCACAAAATAATATTTTGGTAGGGCCACTAGAGGTCTCTGACACTCAGATAACGCAGAACCTGAAAAGTTTCTATACAACTAATGCAGCTCTTTAAAGTCTCATGACTGATAATGTGGCCCCTCATTTACAGTTACCAACCTCTGTTATAGATCATGCACATTGCAAAAGCTAGTTCATAGCTCATTTAATTTTTTGAGCATTTGTTTTTATTTTTTTCAAAAATAAATTCCATCATCTTTTGGTGTATGCTTCAGATTAAGGAACCACATCCTGTTTCACGTCATGCCTTGTTCTATGCATGATTAATGGCAATCATTATAATTTTATATTGCTTTATCACTTCAAAATGTTCACCTCATTCCAACATCCCCAAAATCTGACTTTTTAAAACTTACGATATTGGCCATACCTTATATGCTCACAGGCTCAATTTGAAGTAGGAAATAAAAAAATAATCAGTTTACTAATAGCTATATAATATATACCTACATAAACTGAGGATGTCAGTACAAGCACCAGACTGGCAGTGCCAATGACTGTTGTACTTTGTTTTACTTTAGGTTTAGAATTCTTTGGATGAAGTATCATTTGTCTCTTCTGTTACTTATCTGCATTCATTGGATTACTCATAATCACACCTCAATCAACAAAACTTGTCTGCCAGCATTAGAACATTTATGCTGTCTTGTTTTTTGGTTGCACTGAAAAGTAATTTAATTACCACATTGTAAGGGAAGGAAGCATTAGGAAAAGAAATGAGACAGTAAGAACAAACCAGAGCAATGATATCTAAAGAGGCAAAGGAGATTAAGCATGTTCCATTACCACACAGCAAGCCACAGCTAATGGCACCGTTTAGATTAAATCACTTGCTGCTGAAAAAGCACGAGGGAACAGTTTATAGAAAAATTTGCTTATTAAGCACGTGTATGTAGCCAACCTCTTGTGAAAGGGCAAGAGTAAACCTGGAGGTCCTCTATAACAGAAGAAACAGAGTGACAATTATTAATTCAAAGAGAAAAACACACCAGCAATGAGAACATAAGATTAGCCATACTGGGTCAGACCAAAGGTCCATCTAGCCCATCCTGTTTCCAACTGTGGCCAATCCAGATCATAAGTACCTGTCAAATTCCTAAAAGATAAATAGATTTCATGCTGCTTATTCCAGGGGTAAGTAGTGGATTTCCCCAGTCCACTTTATTAATGCCTTATGGAATTCTCCTTTAGAAACTTGTCCAAACTTCTGTTAAATTCAGTTCCACTAACAGCTTTTAGAACATTCTCCAGGAATGAATTCCAAAGTTTGATTACATGTTGAGTGAAAAAAATATTTTCTCTGATTAGTCTTGAAAGTGCTACATTGTAACTTCATTGCATGCCCCTTGGTATTTCTACTTTTTGAAGGAGTAAACAACTGATCTACATTTACCCATTCCACTGCACTCATTATTTTATAGACCTCTATCATATCGCCCCTCAGCCTTACCTTGCAAGTAATTTCTAAATTAATTTTAAAAATACATCCAAAGTTTAATACTACTGTAGTTACAAAAAGTAAAATAGCCAAAGACCTGCATAGAATTAATTTGAAAAAAAAAATTAAGAAAGGACGTGACATCTGTCAGGTTCCTAAAAGGCAGACAAATTCCATGCTGCTTATCCCAGGGGTAAGTAGTCTACTTTAATAATGGTTTATTGACTTTCCCTTCAGGAACTTGTCCAGACCTTTTTTAAATCTAGCTACACTAACAGCTTTTACGACATCCTCCGGTAACAAGTTCCAGAATTTGATTACACGTTGAGAGAAAAAATATTTTCTCCGATTAGTCTACTTAGTAGCCTCATTGCATGTCCCCTAGTCTTTGTACTTTTTGAAAAAGTAAACAACCAATTCGCGTTTACCCATTCCACTCCATTCATTATTTTATAGACCTCTTTCATATCTCCCCTCAGCCATCTCTTCTCCATACTGAAGATCCCTAACCTTTTAGCCTTTTCATCTAAGGGGTATGTTTACTAAACCGTCTTAACATGCGCCCAGCGATAGTGTGCAGGCTGCCATAAAAGGAGTGGGCGTTTCGGTCTTAATGTAGCAAAACGCGATTATCGCGTGATAACGTGCACTGCGCACATTATCGGGGGAGACGCCGCTAAGCACGTTAACGTGCGGTAATCTTAAGTAGACGCGCAGACATGCAAACACAGAAACAGAGGTGTAGCACGATGGTTAATACACTGACTGATGGTACAGAGGTCATGAGTTTGATCCCCCAGTGTCCCTAATGCATATGGCTGGCTGAGGCATTAGCTGTTATGTGTAAGTATTGCTTTTTGAGGCATGTTATGTATATTTTAATTAGTGCTGCCAGCAAACACACCCTCACGTGCCGTAACCGAAGGTGCCGCATAAGGCACTCTATAAGGCACTATATAGGACACATTATAAAGTGCACTGTCCGCCAAGACACCCTATAATGTCCCCTATGGGGCACCCTATAAGGTGCTTTATAGGACACCTTATAAGGCACCTCATAAGGCGCTTTATAGGACACCTTATAAGGCACCGTAGAAGGTGCTTTATAGGGCGCCTTATACGGCACCTTATGAAGCACCTTATGGCTACAATACTCTGAGGGTGTTTTTGCTGGCAGCACTAATGTACATTAAAAATAGACAATGCCTTGGACAGCCCTAGAAAATAACCCCACTATGGGTGTGAACCCATGACCTCTGGCTCCACAGGCAGTGAAATAACCAGTGGGCTATAGCTGCTAACAAACCCCTGGCTGGCTACAGAAGGACTGCAGGTCACCACACAAACTGTCTGCTGTGGTTACCAGGATAGGGTTAGCCCACCCATACCCATGATGCACTGCACATGCAAATCAGCAGTCTACAGATGATCACAAGATGGGGTATGCACCCCCACAGCACCTCGGCCTGGTAGGGGGAACTGACCATGTGCACCCCCACAGCACCTCTGCCTGGTAGGGGGTACTGACCGTGTGTGTTACTGGCACAGAGTAGCTACAGACTGTCACATTGTGCGGGTACTGTGCTCACCCTGAGGGTGAGGTGGGGCGCCCAGCACCAGGTCCACAGCACCTTTCATGGCTGATATACACCATGCTGCAGGTACCCATCAGTGCTACTGTGTGTGATAGGTAGTTCCTGCAGACACACCTAGGATACATCTGTGTCCATCTATATTTCTCAGTTATGTTTAGCCCTATGGGCTATGATGCACCCAGAATAGTGCATGTCCTGTGTTGGTGCCATGGTTACATGATGTAGGTGAAAGAGAGGGGGGGTATTTGGACCCATAGGCAGATTATGTACCACCACCCAACCCATCCTCCGGGGCTCAGGGTGGGAAACAGGATCTCCCACCAACAGATCCACATTCTACCCCCCTGCAATGGTGGCACTAGAGAGGACCATCAACCCCAGTCCTGCTGGGGAACACACACCCTACAGGACAGTCAATGCAGATCTGTACACATCCATAAAGCAATAGCAGACAGACAGTAGGCCTGAAAATGCTCAGCTGCCCCCCACCACTATCTCACTACTTAAGATATAGCTCCAAACAAACTATGTTCAAAGTGGAAAACTGTCATTTATTAGGAGAACAGCTGATCGCTGTTGTTACTTCAACCATGAAACTTCTCTATAATGTGCCCAGAATGTCTCAGACCAAACAATGCTGTGAAGCAATTATTTTACTGCTTATCCACATTTCTACGCATAATAGCATCAATGACAAATCTGGGATTATTTGATTGATCACCAATTCTCCACCACCTATGTATTAAAAAACTACTTAACATAAAAACCAGTTGCTTATCTTGTTTATTCTCCTTCCACCACTATCTGACATTCTCCAGCAGCAAGCCTCCAGCCACTGCACCCTGCAAGGTGTTCCAGCAAGACACATACTAGCTGCAGACAGTCTGCTAGCTAGTCCATAGTGCATGTTCCTGGAGGAAATGCATGTACCCAGAACTGGGATGTCAGCATACACACCAAGCAGATACAGCAGTGATTGGGCCCCAAAAGAGAACCCATAAATATCACATGCGAGAAATACTATACAGCACTATGGGGGAACCTAGCCATGCCATGGTCACTGCTCAGTCAGGGTGAGAGTGACCTCCCAGCAGGACATGCTTTGGCCACCCTGTCCGTGCAGGTGGTGCCTGGGCACTACAATGTCCGAGCCATTGCCCTATGCCCTGTGCAGATGCAGCCAGGCTAGGCCACCCTATCCAGGCTATTCCCACAGTACCTTGCTCCTCAGTATGCACATTGGCAGGCCAGTACTGGCAACAGTGCTAGCAGTGTGGGCTGTGGAGGGTGTTGGCAGCCACCACACACTGGATAGATAGACACACACTCCACACACCTATGCCAGCATTGTGCAACTATAGAGGTGTTTGGCAGCCCTGGCCACCACACCAGTCCTGAGCACAGTGCAGGCATGGCTATGGTACACAATACTGTTGGGGTCACTCTGTCAGACACCAGACCTGAGCCACACTCCACAGACATCAGAAAGGTTGCTATGATGCAGCTCAATCAGCCAATTGTGCTTAACGTAGGAATTGCTATCTGCCAGTTATCATAGCAACCTTTTGATAGCTGTGTACAATTTTCCCATGTTTAGGGTGGTATTGCTAAGGTATGCAAGTGCTAGTATTGGGAGATGCACGCAGGGCCCAACATCCTGCATCCCCAGGAGGCTTCGGATAATGGAGCCTGTGGGTGCATGTGTGTCTGCCCCTGTTGGCCGCTGCTCTAGGGCAGAGGTTCCCAACTCCAGTCCTGGAAGGCCAAACACTGTTCGGGTTTTCATGCTGTCCCTAATGAATATGCATGAGATACACCTGCATACCATGGGGGCGGTGCATAGAAATGCAGCACAGCCATATTTATTAGAGGCAGCATGGAACCTGAATGGTGTTTGGCCCTCCAGGACTGCATTTGGGAGACGCTGCTCTAGGTAATGTGCATGTTTATGGTGTCTGTGTTCTGTAGAGTAAAATGTAGGTGTTTTGGGCATGTTTACATCATCTGCAATAAAGGTTCTGTCTGTATTAGCATGTTTTAGTAGTGGGTAAAATATGGGGACTGGGTTGGCAGGAACCACAGCTGGGACTTGAACCTGTGACCTTCTACTGCTGAGCACACTGGCTGTGTGTACTGCACCACCTTGTTGCCACAGGGATGGTGCATTCCCTGGTGATAACATGACTGTTCATCAGACAGGGCCTGTCTGTTGCAGTGCATGGCACCCACCTACACAGGGCTAGGCCATGGTCTGCTCTGGGCAGCTGCCACTGCCCCCTCCACCACCAGTACCCCTCTGCCACCCTGCTGACATGCCCTTCTGCTGGTGGTGCTGGTGGAGCGCAGTCTCAGGCCATCCAGTGTGTGGGTAGGCAGCTGCCTATGGTGCGGGTTCTGGGGTAGGGGTGCCTGCATAGCTGTCCATGCTTCCCCACAGCACCGCCTGCCAATGTTCTGTGCCCTTGGGGGTACCTGCTGGGTACTATCCCCTGTGACACTGTGGGAAGCACACTCATGCCCATGTTGGGCCCTCATCAGTTGCTGTCTGGCTGCACTACTGTTTGAACATTCCTATGGGCCACCTAGGCATCACCCTAATCCGCACTGTGGCCCAGCTGCACCACAGCATGTGCTGCCTGCAGCCCTCTGTGTCCCCTTTTCAAGCATCTGTCCAGTTGCCCGTTCCGACATGCCCGCCCTGCTGTTGCAGAACATGTGCACGCCATAGGAAACCTGCTCAATGGAGAGGGAAAACCCTGCTCAGCGCAATTTCACTGTGGGCTCATTCACCTTGTATGGGGATGGAGCATAGACCCTTCCAAAATTCATATCTTTTTTTTGGAGCTTTCTCGGGAGTGTTTTTTGATGTTTCCCATTAAAATCACTACTGGCCAGCGTGGTTATGTTTTTATTACATTTTCTGCTGGTCATTTTCACTGTTTATTTGCACTTTTGTTCTGTGCACATGTATCACACTTATCACTTTTTGTAGGTTTCCCTGGTTTTGCTGTACATTGCTGCCGGAAATGGTTTCTTTTCCCTTTAAATCAGCTCTAACGCCAGGGTTTCACGGGCGTTAGTTTTCAGCCTCGAATTTCACAGCGTTAGTGTGCAGGGAGCCTCTCCCCTCCCACTCTCCGCCCATTGACCCTCTCTCTCCGCCCCTGGGGAGCCTTACTCCGCCCTCCGTGAGCCTTTCTCCACCCTCAGCGCTCATTTGCGCCGCTGCGCGCGTTATCGCGCGCTAAGGTACCTCTGCACCCGATAAAGCGCCATTATTGCTTATGATTTCTAGCACTGTATTTGCTTTCTTGGCTGCACCTGCACACTGAGCTGAGGATTTCAACATATTATCCATGATGATTCCTGAACCTATTTCCTGGGTGAGGATTCCTAATGTGAAACTTTGCATCATGCAATGGTAATTTGGGTTGTTCTTCATGTGGAGGCCGATTCTGAAAGGTGCACAGCCAGGCCATCAGGATGTCCTAAACATGGATTGGGGCAAGTTGTACCCAATTCCGCAACCACGGGTGCTATACATTCCTTTGGTTATGGAATCAGGCACTTAGATGGCCTGGTATGCACTCAATTCCAAGGAGGGAGATGTCCTGTGATTTCCTTGGCCAGCCCACACAATGCTCCAGCTGGTGTGCTGGTGCAGTGGTGTCCCGTTGAAATGGCACTGGCATATCCAGCCAGAGGTTCACAGTGCCCACACGCGATCAGTCCCATCACCTCGCCATTTAGCCCTTGGTAAGGGGTCCCCAAGGCCAGGATCAGGTGGTGGATTCACTCCCGTGGTGGCGCAATGGGATAAGGGGGCTGCAGTCCACAATCAGTGCAGACCCCAGCACTTATTCCACCTTCAGGGTGGAATAAACTGGGCGCCAAGTTGATGCGGGGGGACATACAGAGGCATGACTGATTTGCCTCTGTACATCCTGGCAGATGGCACCTCCCCCGTACCACCCCTGCTCCACCTGTGCACCGCCCCCTCCCACCTCATCCAGCACCTTCCACACAAAATGCGATCAGCAGTTGTGTGTGGGTTGGACATTCAACCCAGGTGTACAACCCTGCAAATCCTGGAATGAAATGACACCTAAGTGCATAACTTTGCACTTGTCCACATTAAATTTCAATTTCCTACCTAAAAGTCTAAATTTAGCCTCCAGAACCTCCCTACCGCACTTTCCTATGTCATTGGAACTGATATGTACCAAGACAGCAGACTCCTCCCCAGCACTATCTAAGACCATGTCTAGGTGATGCGTGAGGTCTGCTACCCTCGCACCAGGCAGGCATGTTACCTGGTGATCCTCATGTCCACCAGCCACCCAGCTCTCTACATACCTAATGATCGAATCACCAAATATAACGGCTGTCCTAACCCTTCCCTCAAGAGCACATGGCCTTGGAGAAACCTCCTCAGTGCGAGAAGGTTTTACATCACCTGAAGGACAAGTCCTAGCTACAGGATCACTTCCTGCTACACCAGGTTTATGCTCTCCAGGTCATGTGATCTCTCTCCTCCATGGCAACAGGGGTGCTGCCAGACTGGAGGTGGGACTTCAGTACTATATCCCTGTAGGTCTCATCTATGTAACTTTCTGTCTTCCTTATGTGCTCCAAGTCTGCTTCTCTAGCCTCCAGAGATCGGACTCGTTCCCTGAGAGCAAAGAGTTCCTTGCACCTGTCGCACACATAAGACCCCTCACCAACTGGAAGAAAATCATACATGTGGCACTCAATGCAAAAGACTGAAAAGTCCCCATCTCGTTGCTGGACTGCTATCTGTATCTTAGTTTTATGGTTGTGTTTAAGCATTTAAGTTGTTTCCTTACTAAGGTTTGCTGTGGCTAGTTATATTAATAAAACTATACCTAATACGTTTAATGGACTTTGTTCACCTCAATCTTAATTAATCTCAGATCCTTAAAGTATACCTGATGAGAATAAATAGCTGTACCTGTGAGTGAATATGGCACCTCCTACCTTTAAGAGGTTTAAGCACCTATAAAGCTAAGATTATCCTAGGGGTAGGTGTGAGTCAGGGAGGGAGGGAGGGAGGGAAAGAAGACTTATTAAAAGCTGGCTACTACACAATACCCTGTGCATCTAAATAATCTGTGACTAATTTCTTGGGTGATTCACACAGCCCTTAGTTGGACAGAGTCTTTCAAAATGCCCCTTTGACACCTTTTTAAAACAATTTCACGGGTCTCTTGCCCCTTATCTAGAAGACCTCTTTGTAAAGGTCTCTAGAAACAATTTATTGCTGAAAGAATACTGATCCTGTTTTTCCCTTTATGCTAAGTTATACTCTGATTTGATTAAAGCTCTTTGCTGATACTAGGCCCTGACTGAGTATTAAATTTAAGCTAGAAGCTCTCTACTGGGTTTTAAATTTAAACTAAAAGCCCTCTGCTGGGTTTTAAATTTAAACTGAAAGCTTTCTGCTGGATTTTAAATTTAAACTGAAAGCTACTTGTTGAGTTTTTAATTTAACTAAAAGCTCTCTGCTGATACTTTAACAAATACACTGGATTCTAATTTACACAGATTAATCAGCTTTAATCTAAAGAATTCCTTTTTCCGTAAGATTTAGAAAAATTCCCAGAAATAAATACTTACAATTGCAGATCCCTCTCCAGAAGTAGCAGTCCCTTTTTGTAGTCCTTCAAGACTACAAAAGATGTGGAGGAGTGGCTCGGTGGTTGGGACAGGTTACCTCAGGCCAGAAAGCCAGGGGTTCAATTCCCACATGGGGACAAGCAACCTCAGGCCAGAGGGACTGGGGTCTCTAGTCCCATGGCCACTCCTTGTGGCCTTGGGCAAGACACTTAACCCTCCATTGCCTCAGGTACACTTAGGGGTATGTTTACTAAACTGCGTTAGTGCAAATCGCGTTAGGAGCCGCGTTAGTGAAAGGAAAGCCATAAAAGGACATGGGCGGGACATCGTAACGACTAACGCGCGTTCCAAAAACTAATGAGCATTACAGGGCGCCGTGGCGCGTTAATCATATGAAGGCGTACAGACACAAATCATTGAAACAGAGCTGTAGCACAATGGTTAGTGTACTCACCGCTGTTACAGGCAGCATGGGTTCGAGTCCCCAGTGTGCCTAACGCAGAATGCTGTCCCAGGCAGCACCCTGTGCATTACATAGGGAATGAGGAGGCATGTTTTTCTTTACGTTCAGTAGTTGTTAGTGAAACACACTCTCGCAGTGCGCATAGCCATGTACGTGGGTACGTGCGTGGCTGCATGCGTTGTTACGGGCGTAGCCCCGTGCGTACAATCGTGCATGGGTACGTGTGTTTTTACCAGCGTGGGCACCTTATAGTACAGACACTTTAGGGTGTTTTGCACTTATGCACTATGCTAACAGATGTACGTGTGATGGCCCATGGTTTATCAGAGCCTGAGAGCAGGCGCTGGATCTTCCCAGGGTTGGATCGTGCCAGTCACACCCATGATACACTGCACATGCAAATCAGCTGTCCACAGATACACACCATGGGGAATGCAGCCCCACAGCACCTCGGCCTGGTAGGGGGAAGTGACCATGTGCACCCCCACAGCACCTCGGCCTGGTAGGGGGTACTGACCGTGTGTTGTACTGGCACAGAGTAGCTACACACCGTCACATTGTGCTGGTACTGTGCTCACCCTGAGGGTGCAGTGAGGCGCCCAGCACCAGGTCCACAGCACCATCCATGGCTGAAAGAGGCCATGGCGCAGGTCCAAAGCAGTGTTAATGAGCGAGATAGGTAGTTTCTGCACAAACACCTTGCAGTCAGGTGTAGCCCCCATGGACCCCCCCCAAGTGCGGCAAACAGGGTCTCCTAACAATAGATCCACCTTCTACCTCCCTGCAAAGGTGGCAGTAGAGAGGAACATCAACCCCAGTTCTGGTGGGAAACAGACAACCCACAGGGCAGGCACCGCAGCTCTGTACGCAGACAGACATCAGGCCTGGATATGGTAAGCTGCACTCCACCACTATCTGATTATACTCCTGCAGCAAGCCATCAGCCACTGCACCCTGCAAGCCACTCCATCAAGACACATACCAGCTGCAAACAGTCTGCTAGTTAATCCATAATGCATGTGCCCAGTGGATATGCATGCACCCAGAACTGGGATATCAGCAGACACAGCAAGCAGATAAATCAGTGACTGGGCCCCAAAAAGGAAACCCATATCTATCACATAAGAGAAATGCCATATAGCACTATGGGGGTGCCTAGCCATGCTGTGGTCACTGCACAGTCAGGGTGAGAGTGATCTCTCAGCAGGACATACTGAGGTCACCCTGTCTGTGTAGGTGGTGGCCGGGCACTAAAATGTGCCTGTCACTGCCCTATGCCCTGTGCAGATGCACCCTGGCCAGGCCACCCTGTCCGGCCTATACCCATGGTACCTTGCTCCTCATTATGCACATTGGAAGCTCAATACTGGCAACATTGCTGGCAGTGTGGGCTGTGGAAGGTGTTTGCAGCCACCACACACTGGATAGACAGACAGACACCCCCACACCTATGCCAGCATTGTGCAACTATAGAGGTGTTCAGCAGCCATACCCACCACACCAGTCCTGGGCACAGTTCAGGCATGGATATTGTACGCAAGACTGTTGGGGGTCACTCCCCATGGTGGTACGCACTGTCAGAGTCCAGACCTGCAGCACACACCACAGACAGCAGAATGATTGTTATGGTGGAGCTCACTGAGCAAACTGTGCTTAATGTAGGAATTGATATCTGCCAGTTATCACAGGAAACGTTTGATAGCTGTGTACCATATACCCAGGTGTAGGGTGGCATTGCTAAGGTATGCAACTGCTAGTATTGGGAGATACAGGCAGGGCCCAATGTCCTGCTTCTCCAGGAGGCATTGGCCAATGGGGCCTGTGGGTGTGTCTGGCCCTGTTGGCTGCTGCTTTACGGCAGAGTTCCCCAACTCCAGTCCTGGTGTTCCAAACCTGTTCGGGTTTTCATGCTGTCCCTCATAAATATGCATGAGCTACATCTGCATACCATGGGGGGTGGTGCATAGATATGCAGCACAGGCATCTTTATTAGAGGCAGCATGGAACCTGAATGGTGTGGGACCCTCCAGGACTGCAATTGCGAGACTCTGCTCTGGGTAATGTGCCTGTTTCTGATGTCTGTGTTTGGTGTGGTATAATATAGGCATATTAACCATGCGTATGTGCTCTGCAATAAAGGGGTGTCTTTACTATCACTGTTTAGTGGTGGGTAAAACTATGGGGACTGGGTTGGCAGGAGCCTCAGCTGGGATTTGAATCTGTGACCCTCTGGTCTTACAGGCATTGGCTGTGTCTGTTGCACCACACTGTGACCACAGAGATGGTGCAGTCCCTGGAGTTAGTTAAAGCGGCCTGACGAGTCAGAAACCCTGCTCTGCACAGGTTTACTGTGGGCTCATTTACCTTGTATGGAGACAAAGGTGCACATAAACCTCAAAACAGACCTCAAAAAAAGGGGCAAACACTCATAACCAAGCTGGGCAACAATGATATCATTGGGTAACATTACACACCACTCCCAGGAAAGCTCCATCACAATGAAATGATCTTTGAAAGGGTCTACGGAGCGTAGACCCTTCCAAACATCATTTCTTTCTTTGGTGCTTTCCAGGGAGTGTTGTTCATTGTTGCCCATTGCTATCACTGTTGCCCAGCTGAATTGTGCTTTTTACAATGTTTCTTGTGGTCATTCTTAAGGTTTTATGTGAACTTTTGGTCTTTTCACATGTATCACACTGCTCACGTTTTGTAGGTTTCCCCAGTTTTGCTGTACATTGCTGACGGAAATGGTTTCTCCTCCCTTTAATATGCCTTTAACGACAGGTTTTCATTCGCGTTGGAATTGAGCTCCGAAATTCAGCGCGTTAGTATGAGGGGAGCCTCTCCCCGCCCACTCTCCGCCCATTGACCCCTTCTCTCCGCCCACTCTCCACCTTCTGCGCTGTTTTAACGCGCCGCGGAGGTTTACGATCGTTAACTGCGGTTAACGCGCGTAAAGTACGTTTAACGATCGCTAGCACGTCAGAACGCACGTTCGGACGTGCTAACGATCGTTAAACGTACTTTACGCGCGTTAATCACGATTACCGCACTTTAGTAAACATCCCCCTTAGACTGTGAGCCCTTCAGGAACAAGGGAATAAAAAGTTTGGACAAGTTCCTGAAGAAAAGGTCCATAAACCATTATTAAGAAGGGACCCAGGATATCAATGCTTGACCTAGTACAAGCATTGCAGAACCTGTGTCTTTTGGGGAAACTGCTAGGTACGTATGACCTAGATTGGCCACTGTTGGAAACAGGATACTGGGCTTGATGGACCTTGGTCTGACCCAGTATGGCATATCTTATGTTCTTATGTACCTGTTAGTATACATGTAAACCACACTGGTTCTAAAGAGCATGGTGTTAAAAAGAAATAAATAAATTAGTACTTTATTCCTAACATCAAGATCCAGCAAGAAATATTTCAGGGAGATTCCCTGTTACCAATTTGTATGGTGCTTAATCCAATGAATACTCTCATCAACTCTTTGGGATACAGATTTAGCCTGAATCCTAAAGAAGGTAATAATCCAGAGGTATTTACTATTTGTAGATGACTTGAAGCTTTACAGTTCTAGTGACCAACAATTAGCAGAGTAATTCTGTGTGGTGAAAAACTTTTCTGATGACATAAGGGTGACTTTTGGCTTAGTTAAATGTGCTATGGCAACTTTTTATTGAGGGAAATTGAGCAATATAGAAAATATCTCCCTGGGTGAAGGCTGTGACATAAAGGAACTTGAACAGGAAGGCATATATAACTATCTTGGAGTAGAAAAAGGTACAAAATTCAAGCAGAAATTACTGGGAGAATAGAAGATTAAAATCATTATTGAAAAGTGCCTTAACATCGCAGAATAAGATGCAAGCCATCAATCAGCTGGCAATTCCTGTACTCCCATACAGCTTTGGGATTGAAGACTGGCCTCTTAAAGATCTTGAAAAACTGGATGTGCGAACAAGAAACTCCTCCATGCCCATGAAGTAATTTACATGAATCAGTGTATACCAAGAATGTACATTCCTAGAGCTGGAGGAGAGCTCATAGAGATTGATTACACCTACAGGGCTACTATCATAGGCCTCTAAGCCTATCTAAAGCATTATCAGATCCAAATATGCAAAAAGTGCTGAAATATAAAAGTAAACATCCAGGATCTGTCTCCATTGTCAAACTTGGACAAGCATTCAGACAACAACTACTACTACTACTACTCCATTGAATACAAGGTGTATGCAGCGCTGCATAAGCACATGTAAAAGATGATCCCTGCTCATCAGAGCTTACAATCTAGTCAAGACAGACAATACAACAGCTGAGGACAAGGATACATCTACGGAATGGTAAGGAGACACAGGAGACTAAGTAGATCAGGAACCAAAAGCAGCCTTGAAGAGATGAGTTTTTAGCATGGATTTGAAAAGGGCCAGATATGAATTCTGATGAACAGACTCGGGTAGTTTGTTCCAGGCATAAGGAGCAGTTAGGTGAAAGGTTCAAAGTCTGGAATTAGCAGTGGAAGAAAAGGACACAGACAGAAACAATCTGCCAGAAGATCAGAATTCACGAGGAGGGGCGTAGGGAGAGATAAGACAAGAAAGGTAGTGAGAAGCTGAAGAATGAATGCAATGGATGGGGGAGTCAATTTATTTATTTAACAATTTTTCTATACTGTCTTATCATTTAATCAAGGCGGTTTACAATAAAACTTCAACTTTTACAGAGAACTTACATGTGGAAACAATAACATTAAAAACTTAAAACAATCACAGAAGGGTTTCTGTGGAGAACGAAAGAGGGGAGCGAATGAAGTGACTTGAGAAGAGGGCTTATATGAGCATATCAGGGCTGGTGGAAGATTAGCCACACAGCTAAGTTTTGAACAGATTGAAGGGGAGAGAGATGATTCAGAAGGAGACAAGCAAGGTGGAGGTTGCAGTAGTAGTCTACAGTAGATGGGAGGTGACTAAAGAGGGCCTGATTCAGTCCTAGACGTCCCCGGCCTCTGTGCCCCTGGTCAGGACATCTAGCCCCGCAGAATCAGAATCACATCTAGGCCTGTACGTGCAGGCTGTGACCCTGATTCAGGTTGGCCTGCACATACAAGCCTTGCCCAGATAATTCACTCAGGGTTTTTGAATGGAGCAACAGCGCCATGCGTCCAGTTGCCATGGCACCGCATTTTCATTCAAAAGCCACGATCCTCGGCCGCCGGACCAAAATGTTCATTCCCTGCAGCATGACGCCCAATCTGGCCTCCCAAGGCCAGGGTCGGGCTGTGGGGAATCCCCTCTAGCCCCTCCTACCTCCTCTGATGGCTGTGCCCACCATCCCCTGCTGACTAGGGGAACTTATTCTACCTCCAAGGTGGAATAAGTTCCCTGTACAGGCAGCCAGCCTGGGACGTACAGGGTCGACATTGGAATAAACCCTGTACATCCGGAGCTGCCGACCACCCACTGCCTGCCCTAACACCACCCCCTCTCTGCCCCTTTCCTTCCCCTGAGAGTGAATAAGAGTCTTAGGGGCATGTTTACGAAACACCGAAATTGTGCGGGGCCCCGTTAGTGTGCCTGTGCCATATAAGGAGTGGGCGGTTCAGGCAGAAAAAAGGAATAAAAATGACCGTACTTGTGCACGGCGCGCACATTTGCGGGTCCACATTAGCGCGTGGGAAGGCTAAGTGGGGCGCTGCTGGGCACATATAGGAACAGTGCCGTAGCACAACGGTGAAGATACTAACCAATGGTGCAGGGGCCATGGGTTCAATTCCCCATTGTGGACCACAAAAACGCCAGCTTGAGGCAATAACATTAATGGTTAAAGGTGCACTAGAAGGCACATGAATCCTGTACAGCAGAAAAGGGAACCCTGCTAACCTTTTGCAGCAACAGGCGGCACACTGTTCATATCTGGGCGGCAGAGTGCGCCGCACTGTTAATATTGGGCTCAGAATGCTTTGCGCTGCAAATTGTGTGCATTAGGCGATGTGCTGTTAAGTCCTTGCGGTTTGAGCGGCAGAAGGCGGTGCGCTGCAAATTTGGAAGGCCGAAGGCAGTGCGCCAACAGACAAACACAGGAAGAGAGCCACAGCAGAATGGTGAAGACACTCACCAATGATGCATGCATCAGGGGTTCAATCCCCCACAGTGCCCAGTTAACCAGCCTCACTGAGGCATAATTTTAGGAGGCATAGAAATAATGGGCAGCAATAGGCGGCGCGCTAATGTCTTACGAGGCACTTGAATAGTGTGAGGCTAAGGTGGCGCGCTGATGTGGAAGCATGTGAACAGAGCCACAGCACAATGGGGAACACACTCACCAATGATGCATGCATCAGGGGTTCGATCCCCCACAATGCCCAGTTAACCAGCCTCACTGAGGCATAATTTTAGGAGGCATAGAAATAATGGGCAGCAATAGGCGGCGCGCTAATGTCTTACGAGGCACTTGAATAGTGTGAGGCTAAGGTGGCGCGCTGATGTGGAAGCATGTGAACAGAGCCACAGCACAATGGGGAACACACTCACCAATGATGCATGCATCAGGGGTTCGATCCCCCACAGTGTCCAATGAGTAAGGCGTGCTGAGCCATTATCTGTCATGATGAATATAGCTGAAGGAGGCATGTTAAGCTTTTATTGTAGTGACTGCTGTTAGCAAATGCACTCTCAAAGCACTGTAATATAAGGTGCTGCATAAGGTGCCCTACAAGGTACCCTAGAGGGTACATTATAAAGTGCACTGTCCACCAAGGCACCCTACAATGTTGCCTATAGGCCGCTTTATAGGGTGCCGTATGAGGCAGGGCAAGGTACGAGCACTGTTTTGTGCTGGCAGCACTGTGCATTGTAACGCATGGAAATCCTACGTAGGTGTGCACACGTGCAAGAAGGAACAGCAGTGCAGCACAATGGTCAGGAGATTGACTGATGGTGCAGGGGTCATGGGTTAACATCAGCAGTGAATAAGGTTGGCTGAGGTACGTATGTTCCCTGCATGCAACTGAACAGCAATCTGTGTTGCCATCTAAAAAGAAGGCCTTCCTAGTGCCATACATTAATGCACCCTCCACGGTGCAACAGAACGAACATCAGAAACAACCATGTCAGCAGAGGCGAGTTATAATGTTACCCAGCGGCCATGTGGAAAGGGTGGCAACTCCTAGGGCACCATAGTTGGTATCTCATAAGCTGCCTGAAACGAAGGTGTGACATAAGATGCCCCAAGGATGTATAGGTGAACCCAAAAACATTTGCTAGGAGCAGTAACATCCCACAATGTGAGGGGCAACAGAGGTATGTGCCAAACGCACATGTAACCCAAACACTGCACAGAGCTGAAAGGAAAGACAATGCAGAGGTAATAGAAGGATGTAGATCAAAGCTGCTGTACTATACAACTCAGCCCCAGGCCATGTGGCTGCTAGAGAAATGGACACACATATATATCCAGTTATTTAGTTATGTTTATTTATGTCCATGTCACTATGTGGTAGGAGCGTGGTTTACAGAGAACAAAAGAAAGACCTGAACAACAGGCTGGTTGTTGTTACATATAACAGGAACATATACCTGGAATAACATGGGAAAACTATGTACATGGAATATATGATTGGTGAACAAGATAACATACCCAAACTATTTACACAAATTAGCAAGGATGCTAGTAAGAAGGAGACAGCTGTGGTTAAATATGTGCTGTGACTGTTTGGTTATGTGATCGGGGCCATCTGTAGCTATGCACAGAGTGATGGTAATGTACCATGCTATAATGTCAGTGTTTGACAGAGGATGGGAAGATGTGTGCAGCGAAGGAGGCTGAAATGGCAGGATAGATGAAATGTCAGGATGACAGTGGAGTAGCAGTGTTATGCAGAGCACACACACGAGAGGCAACCAGGGAGAGATGAAAATGCAGGAATGTGTAGGAGTGCAGGACGTGGTGTGTAGCAGCATGCACGTCAGGATACGATGGCCCAAAAAGCTGGGAGACATAAGATGGGCAGAAGGATGATTCCCATCTCAGATGAGGGTACAATGTTCTCGCAGCACAAATCTGCACATATATGACTGTCATACAAATCGAAACCACCTATGCAGGACAAGCATACACATCAAAGAGAACAGAGAGGAATCAAACCTATGACCACCACCACAAATGCCAAGGCAACAACTGGTAGGCCACACCACCAACATCAGTGCATTAGCAGAGGCTGCATACAGAAATACTGAAGCCCATCACACAAGACGCATACTGGCTGCCAGGACAGGCAAACCCCCAACAGTAATCATGACCAAATGGACATGCAGGTCATCTGAGTACAGATCAGAACCTAGTCTGTATGTGGGACCAGGGACACATGCACACACACACAATGAAATGTTATGCAGTGCATACAGCATGCGAAAGAGGAAGGAAACCAAATCCTGAGGGCATCAGAGGATGCTCGCTGGAGATGGGTACCAATCTGGGACAGGACAGGAGAGAACACAACATGAAAAACAGGTGTACCACACACCAGCTGAACCACAGCCAAACCCCCAGGTGCACTGCCATGTAAACACCATAAAGAAAGAGACATATGTGACTGATAACATCTGATGGCTAAACAGCACAGAGTGCACACCTTGCTGTACAGTGAAGAGAGGGAAGGGTGTGTGTAGAGTTGATGAACCTGCTGGTACCAAATGGTCCAGGTAGCACAACAGAAAAACAACAGAACAACCACATGTGGGGATCAAACCTGCACACTACTGTGTTAAAACACATGCCTCTAACCACTACCACAAACAGCACACTGAGTACAAGGCAGAACAAATAGTCCAAAGGGAGGGTCTATGTGGGAACCTGTCAAACCCACTGATGTTGCAAATGGGTGACATATACACACCTGTCACTCTACAAGGATGTGAGCACAGGTGGGCCATGGACATGACCAGCAACCAGTCTATAGAAGTGCACATGTGCTCAAAGAGTGGAGGAGTAGCCTACTGGTCATAAACCTGTTGTGGACATCAAGTAACCAGGGCCCGATTCACACTAGCACTCCTTGTGGCCTTGGGCATATCACGTAACCCCCCATTACCGTGGACGAAAGACCAGAAAACTGACATTGACCAGAACACCCTGGAGTTTCACGGTCACAGGGAGTCAGGTCAGGACCGACTCGAAGGCACACATTGCATTGCATGTGTGTCACCATGATCAAGGAGCAAAAGAGACACATGTGTGTCAAATACATATCTTTATTTGGGTCACCCCTCACAGACACTGTAGACCGTGTTATCATAATATCAAGGTGAGTGCAGCCCTGGTGAGAGACAGAAACACATTTAGCATGGCACCAACCCACATCCCACAGAAAGGTCACTTCATTGACTGTAAGTGAAGGGCACGAGATATAATGTGCAACAGGTGCACGCTATGCACTGGCCATCAGGTCCCCACTCCCCACCTGCTGCTGCATCCCTCAAATGTGTCACGCACATATGAGTGCATGAAAACCGTAGGCGTTGCTGGATGAGGACCCAAAACACATCACCTGTCCCTCGCAACATAGCCATCAGGCAACACAGGAGGCTCACAAATGAAAACATCATATGTTGTCAAGTGAAAATAACTCCTGAACGTAATGTGCAACCTCTCACCTAATGCCTGATCTAGGAATCAGAAATGCGATAATGTAGATCACAGCAATCATCACCAGCACAATGAGCATATGCTAACAGGTTGCAGAGGCACATGAACCCAGAGCGAATACAAACAAAACAACCTGCAGAAAGCTCCAGAGATAACACCATGCAGGAGTGCCCCTTCCAGTGTTTGTTGGTTAGACAGTGTGTGGACACATATAACACGGTACATGGAATGCACAATTGAAGGAGGGCAATGGACACCCACAATGCCACACACCAAATATAATGGCGCAATGAGAGTGTCATTACCGCGGCGGATAAACAGGACCGTACAGATGTGCAATGTAAGGTGTGTACATACATGCAGAGTGTCACGTCTGTGCAGTAAGCAAACACAATGACCAGCATGTTAAGATGGACATGATGGCCAAACATCCTACAGTGAACTACACAAAAGCCATAGGTCCACATGCTGTGGTTCACAAACATAAGCAGTCAGAACCACAAGCACCATCCGTATACCAACATGTATTTATTTATTTATTTATTTATTTATTTCTCTTATATACCGCGCTCTTAATTCAGTGCGGTTTACATATGAACAAATATAAACACAATGGTACAAGCAGCATTGGTTTTTTACATAGAACAAGGTACATAAACTTGGTGAAAATCAGGGTAACTATAGACAAAAAACTATATACATGGCTACTATATACATGGTTATTTGGTTAATTAGATGTGAACAAGAATATCTATAATGCCGTGGGTAAGAAATTAATTAAAGAGCAGAATAAAAATGCCAGAATAAAAATGCCAAATATCGTGATAATAAATACGGCATAGTATAATGAGCATGTAATAAACATCATAATTACCCATTCTCTACCGGGGTCAAGTATGAGAGATCTGCATGAGTACTATTGTCAGATGGAGTGTCTTCGGGTAGTATGTTAGGAACAAATAGAGCTTCAATGCCTTTCTGAACTTCATCAGACTTGATATAGCTCTTATTTCGGGTGGGGAAGGGCATTCCAGGCTCTGGGAGAAAACAGAGAGAAGGCTCTAGCGGCTGTTGATTTAGAGCATTTTGTGAGGAGTTTCGGGAGGTCAATGGAGTTAATGTAACAGACCTCCTGGATCTGTTATTTGGGGTTGATATGTATCATATTACTGAGAGGTGATAGAGATGGGCAATTTTGAGGCTTTAAAAGTCATGACCAGGGTCTTGTATAGAGTTCTGGCCTGTAGGGGTAGCCAATGTAAACTCATCAATATTGGAGTTATGTGTTCTGATCGTGGAGCGCCTACGAGGATTCTCGCGGCTGCATTCATGGCCAGACGGAGAGGATTCAGGGTGGATTGCGGGAGACCATGTAGAATGATATTGGCGAAATCCAAGTGTGGTAATATCAGGGCTTGGAATATAGTACGGAAGTCAGAGTAGTTAAGTAAAGGTCGGAGATTACGTAGTGATCGCATCTTGTGGTAGATTGCACTCGTTGTTTTCTTAATGTGGGCTGACATGATACAGTGATGCCACTCATACATGTAAACACCCTTGCCCATTGCAAACATCAATCAATGATGTTGTTGGGCATGAAAGGGTTGGTGTGGGAAAAACGGTATCATGTTCAGGTGGAGGGCAGGTGGACATAGATAATATGACCGCTCCATCGTCACCCCCATGCCACTAACATGGCTGTATGCTCATGTTGAAACTAACAGATGACCGTATCCTGGGTGCCATGTCACACACATGGCCAACCCACAACAACTACACAACTGGGGAGGAATGTACAACATACACTGACAATGTCAGTCCCTGCTACACCCAGCGTCCAAAAAGCAAGGTGTATCTGTAATCCAACAGGTGAGGTCAAACGTCTCCATGCAACCCTGGGCTTGCATAGCCAAGTGTCACATTCCAATATGCCCACAGTCCGTGAAAGTTCATCTGTGTCCCCTGCAATGCGCAGGACCCCCAGCCCCAGAATGGCAGAAACAGTGTGGTGTACAGGTCCGTCATGGCCAAAGCAGCGGTCCAAAAGCAATACTGTCCATCACAGGCATGTGTTCCACTCGCATAAGTCAAACATCCAATGGCACCATTCCCCAGAAACAATTCCATGGTGGTCTGTTCCCCAAAAGGTGTGTGATGGCGACGCCAGATGCACTGTAGGAAATGTGTCCGGGATGCCTTCTGTCCTGTGTCAGGAGAGGATACGTATGGTCGTGTTGGACACCTTGTACAAACAACACAAATTGCAGAGAGTCGCACCTGTGAAAATACAGATGAAACGGATGAAAAGGCAAACATGACATAATATGAACATGAAATAATATGCATATTGTTGACACATCAAATGTCAATGCAGAATGGGTGTCACATGGATATGGGCATGTCCATATCCATGTCACACTGCTACACACTATATGCATCTGTTCGTGTGCATAGACAGGCACCATGACATGTACATGAGACAAACAGTAACTCATCAACAGGTACAGCCACATGTACCCCCAAATAACAAAGGTCCAACATACCCTGTGTGTGCATTATGTGTACGTCATCGATCCCTTGAGCGACTCCACAGCCACATCAGGTCACAGTGAAGGGAGACAATGTCAGCCAAACAGGTAGAATCACCATGTCAAGTCACTGTTGATGCATGTCCACATCATGCCGATACCTGAAATAAAAAAAGGTTGCTCAACAGTGGTCCCTCAGAACACAATACACAGTTATGCTCACAACGCACACCACATGTTGAGAATGTTGACAATGTAAACAGCACTACGGTACAGGTAGCACAGTCACCACTGCCCCCCAGGTGCTCCCACCCCTCACAGCACATGATAATGTACCATGACTGGACACTGCATCAGCACACAGTCAACGCATAAACATGCACCCACACAGTATGCGCCGGTCTGCGGGACAGCTGTGATACATGGCATGTATGTGCACAACTGGCAACTTGTGGACATAAAGGCGCAGTGACCTGCCCTGATACCCCGGTGATGGCTGAGATAACAGTGTTGGGGAGGCAGCAAGTGCATTTTCCTGTAAGTCAGACGAAAACACATGCACATGTAGCTATGTCGTACAAATGCCATAAACAGTTTTGCAGAAGACATACTGTACACAAACACATAGGGATATGTCTGACAACAGCAAGATATATGGGTAAGGGAGGCCTAAGGAAATAAAACCACCAC
This sequence comes from Ichthyophis bannanicus, assembly GCA_033557465.1. NCBI lineage: Eukaryota > Metazoa > Chordata > Amphibia > Gymnophiona > Ichthyophiidae > Ichthyophis > Ichthyophis bannanicus. The sequence goes on along the minus strand of CM066031.1, from coordinate 923,747,484 downwards.
AACATCTGCACAGTATGACACATACCATACGACATGTTGGGCCCATGACTGCAGGCACAATGTAGCTGTAGATCCAACTACCCCGGACCGCAGCATCGTGGCTGCTGTCCAGTCAGGTGGCACTGCACCACAGAAACAGCTTCCTCACAAAGTATGTCCTGTGCAGTGGAAAACACAAGAGAAACAAACATATTTCATGTCCAAGGTGTGAAACACACACTGCACCTCTCTGTCCCCCAGCTGTCACACCCCACAACATGACCTATGGACTGGCTGTGCACTATCACACTGTACGGAACTGTGACATGGGAGAGGCAGCACGGAAGTGTCCGTTGCTATATAAAGGTAACCCCAATCCCCCTGTCATCTCCCTTACCACTCTGTTGTTGTACACACTGGTCAAGATAGGTGTTTGCTCCCCCATGTCTATGGCCCATCCCAAGGTCACAATATCAGGCTGTCTCCCCCATGTTGCCACCAATACCCCCTCTCCGTGTGTACTGCCCTTCCACTGTTCTATGTTACCCCACTGTACATTGCTGTAACACATGGAGATATGCAGTAACACCTCCTGTATCCATTGGCCAAAGACATATCCTGCAGTGTACCTCGCACACCCCAAATATTATTGACAGCTGTGTGCTGATGATGCGCTCAAATAGATGGCAATGTCAGCGCCACGTCTGTAAAACCACACCCCCATGTCTGCCTGTGACCTGACCATAATGGCTGCATGTCATCCCACTGTGTGAGAGTGCGAATGTCAAACCATGGATGGCCTATATGTGCACCATAACCAAATAACTGTCATCTAGGTGTCTGTGTGTATGTGGACGTAACATCCCTTGCAAGGTCCGTAAGGTACTTGCTGATGTGGACTGTGCTTTCCTGTCCTACACACATCCACAGCATGTAAGATATGCCATACGTCATACTGGGTTTTTCCGAGCAGCAGACATCACAGTATCCTGTATCCAACAGTGGCCAATCTAGGTCATACGTACCTAGCTGTATCCCCAAAAGACACAGGTCTCACAATACCTGTACTGTGTCAAGCACCGATTATCCGGGGTAGCTTCTTCTATAGTGGTCTATTAACCTGTCCTGCAGGAACATGTCCAAACCTCCATTCAAAGTCAGCTACAATAACAGCCCTTACCATATCCTCTGCATACAAATCCCAGAGTCTGATGACACATCCAGCAATGTGGCATATGTTGAGATAGCATCGGCTACACATGCCATGTTCCTCATGGACAACCTCTAAACTGAATATACACACACATGCAGCGTACCACTTGGCTACTGTAACCCACCCTTTGCTGATCTGACGTCCATCACCTCTGTATGTGTGTACATATGCAACAATGCACTGACTGGCCACTCCACAATACAGCTGCTATCAATGATATGGCCTCCTGGCTGCACACAGCGCAGGTCCCCCTCCTGCCACACATCCATGTCAAGGCTACGTGATAAGGTATACATCAGGGCACACTGTGGGGTTGCATTAACAACCGTCGCACATAATTAATAACATCATTGGAAAGCAGTCATAAGCATGTGCTCTGTGCTATGTATGACATGTGTCACCACACCTAGCCAACATACACACATAGCCAGCTCACACAAGCATAACACCCACACAAGTGGACAAAAGGTGTACAATATAAACAAATACCCCGCAGGGGAACTGTCCACAAACAGGGTCATCCCTCCCACTGTGACTACCGCAACATATGCCTGCCACCGTGCTCCATCCCGACCATGAAACCAACGAACTCTTCTTTTCACAGCAACTGCTATCACCACCACCAACTAACTGGGAATGTGACCCACAACGTATCTGAAAGGTGTAGCAACACCCACACACATAATACACCAACAGCTGCTGTTGTGCCGCGGCCACATTGTTGGTCACACACGCATGGCTATATGTGACCGTGGGATGTTAAGTTGAATGACAATGCAGTGTTGCACCTGAAGGTGATATGTTCCGACACAAAAACCTTTATGACCATCACACACACAGAACAGCACATTTATGTGGGAATATATGCAATACGTACCAGAGAAGATCTCTGCAATCAACCTCCGCCTGACCGCTGTGCCCTCTTGTGTGTCACCACTGGCACGTACAGGGGGGCATGGTGGATCATCATCCAGATCCTCATTAATCTCTGCAGGAATATTGTGCCTGAGAGCAATGTTGTGCAGGATGCAACAGGCAATGATAATCTCTGCCACAGTCATAGGTCTATATTGTAAGGCCCCGCCTGTCCTATCCAGACACCTGAAGCGACTTTTCAACACGCCAAAGATGCGCTCTATGACAGAGCGGCTGGAGGCGTGGGCCTCATTGTACCTCCGCTCTGCATGTGTCCGTGGATGACGCACAGGGGTCAGCAGCCAGGGGCGACACCCATACCCTGCATCACCTGCAGAAAGAAATGTTGCATGTCAATGCATGAGTGCATGTTACCTCTCATGTACACAGGTATGGACGTGCGAAACAAATGCAGAACACATCCTGACAGACATATATGACACACCAACTATGCATTTGTGAAACATATACATATGTTGATATAAATGGTAAACATGGCCTATGGAGCCTGTACATACTGCCATAAAAAAACCAGTCCCAGTTGTACCTATAGAAATCCTCTATGTGTGGCACATGCGTATTGTACTGCAGTTCCTGTCCTCATCTCGACCACCTCCAACGTTAGACTATACCACCAATACACATATCACCTGTTCAAAGTATATGTCAGCAATGTACACAACCCAAAACTGTGATGTAATCCGATGGAGCCTCGCACCCAGACCATGTATGCCAGGGAGGTCTGACAAGGTCACAACCATATCACCGCTATACCCCCTGTCCTCCAAGGTCCACATCTCAAATATGAGCATATTGACTCCATATGCTGGTTCCTGCTAATCACCTATCCTTTCAGTAGCCACCCTCTGCACTGTCTCCATCATGTTCCGAGCCTTTTTAAACTGTGGACCACAGAAGTGCACACCGTAGCCCACATGAGCTTGCACCAATCACATGGACAGAGGCAGAGCACCTACCTGGGTATGTGCGACCAATACCTCTCTGTATTCACCCATGTAGTCCCTTGCCCCTGCTGTCACCTGTCCACAATGCGCAACAACATTAGGATCAGCACATACAACGTCGCCTATGTCCCACACATCTGCAGTGGCCAAAGGTATCTCTCCTGCGGTGAAACAGGCCAAATGCATGACCATCCATATGCAAAACTGTACTCGCAGATGCTAAGGTCAGGGAAACCCATCATATGTAGCCCCCCCCCAGTATATACGCGACCCCCGGGGTGACAACCCAGTACTGAGTGAGTGTGTGGACCTCACACACACATGACAAGGGTTAGGTGTATGGATTGTCCAGAACATAAACGTTACATGAAATAACAAAAGGACCAGAAAATGAGCCCCCCCCCCCACATGTGGGCAGATGTCACACACACACACTAGTACCAATCCACCAACAGGACACACATCTGCACCTGAGCTTAGTTCCCAGAACAACATGAGCAGGGTATGATCAAACCGTATCACAATCCTGATGTCTCAATGCAAATTAGGTCCCCTGTTAATCCACATATACACTCCTGTAACAATGTAAACACATAACAGTCATATGTCTTTTGAACGTGAGGTACGTTTTCAAATGCAAAGCTGGCAAACAGCGCCCTATATAACAGATGTTACATAAACCAATACATATATGCAGCACATAATAGGTTAGATGGAAATACTCACCCAGCAATATACAGTCCCCATATTGTCCCTCCTCAAATTGCCTGAACAGTGCTGAGTGATGCAGGATATAGGAGTCATGGGTGGACCCTGCAAACCGCGGGACCACATTCAGAATATGCAGATTAGCATCACATACAACCTGAACATTCAGGGAATGGTAGTGTTTGCGGTTGCGGAACACCACCTCCCTGTCTCTAGGCGGGACCAGGGCAACATGTGTGCAATCAATAGCTCCCATCACGTGTGGTATCCCAGCTAACGCCTCAAAGGCCTGGTTCAGGGTCCCCCACTGTTGCCCAATGTGAGGAACGGCTATGTAATTCCCCACCCGGCTGACCATGGCACGCAGTACTTGGTGGAGACAGCGTGAGAAGGTGGGGCGGCTCATGCCACCCACTGCAGCCACAGATGACTGGAAACAGCCAGAGGCAAAGAAATGTAAGGCAGCAAGGAGCTTGACTAAACCTGGTATGGCATGTGACCGATCAGTCAGGGGCTCGAGGTCAGGTCGCAGATCCTCATAGAGCTCCCGAATAGCCCTTGTGCTCAGTCGGTACAGGGAGATGACCAGGTCCTCACGCATGCCCTGGAGCTGGGCTCTGGGCCTGTAGAGGCGAGGCTGCCGAGCCTGCACCTCAGCACGCCGTCTGCGTCGTCCACGCACCGCACCTGTGTGGACCACCCCCACAGCTGCAGGTCTGAGTTGCTGCGGGTCCACACCCATGCCCTGTGCCTCAGCCCCATGGGCACCATCTCCCCTGTCCTGCAACCGCAGCATCCGCCCACGTCTCAGGGCACATGCAGAAACATAAACAGCCGCCATGAACTACAGACACACACAAACACACACAAAAACACACCCACACCTGCCTAAACACTGGACACCTTACAACCCACACATGAAAGGAGACACACAAAACAGCACAATACAATGTAACGTACAGCACAACTACAGCAGACACCACACAAGACTAGATCCACACAATACAGCACAGTAAACGGAGAAATACAGAACAATACCATACAGACACACAGAATCCAATACACTACAGCTGCCTTTCTCTCCCTGTAACTCACAACCAACATACACCGCGCCTACGAAACAACCCTCAATGTGGACCCAATCTGCAATCATATTTATCCAGGTTATGTTGTACGTACCTTGCGCATGCGCGGTTATGGCCGTGCGCGGCGCGCATGTGCAGCAATGCCCTAATTTGCGTCTGTGTGTGTGTTGCGCGCATGTGCAACCCCTTACGCATGGGCGTCTGTCTGTGGGCGGCGCGCATGTGCAACTCGTTACGCATGGGCGTATGCGTCGCCTGTGCGTATGCGTCACCTGTGCGTGACGTCACACGCACTCAAACACACATGCGCTAACAGCTGCACATGCGTATCGCGCACACACACATCCACCAACGCACGCCCATGCGCAATGTCACATACGCGCCGCGCACAAGCATCGCCGTGGCACAGTTGCACATGCGCAATGTAGGTAACCGTCTAAAACGTATAAATCACCCTGCGCGCCTGTTGCACGTTGAGGGATGAGTGAGGAGTGAGAGGTAGGATAGCGAAGTGTGAGAGCAGGAGGTATTGGAGCAGGTGTCAGTGTAGTGGAGTGTCGTCAATTGTCTCTGTATTGTGGTGTGTACTGTTCAGTTTATTGCGTTGTGTTTGTAGTATTGTGCTCATATCTGTTTTGTCTGTGACGTGTGTGGCGTAGGAGAGGGAGAAGGGGTGAGGTGAGGTGAGGTTGCGTGTGGCCAGGGGAGTGGGGAGAGGAGGGCGATGGAGCGGCAGGGGGAGAGTGAGAGCCATAGGGAGAGTGGAAGTGGCACGGTGAGGGTGAGAGTGAGGGAGAGAGAGAGGGACATTGAGAGGGATAGAGGGAGGGTGGGAGAGAGGGAGAGAGAGAGGGAGAGAGAGAGGGATAGAGGGAGTGATAGAGAGAGTGACAGAGAAAGGATGAGGGAAAGGGAGGGTGAGGGAGTGCAGGAGGTGCGGCAACCAGTTGCGCAGGAGGCAGGGGCTATGGCGGCTGAGCCAGACGCAGGGCCATCAACACAGGGCCAGGCTGCACCCAGCCGCCACACTGGGAAGAGGAAAAGGGCCCCTGTACCTGAGACCCAGAGGAGGAGGGCCACATGGTTCTCAGATTCTGAGAACCACAACCTCCTCGCTACGGTCCTTGAGAACTATGAGGCTCTGTTTGGGAGGCAGAGCAGCCGCACAAGTACAGCAGGCCGTAATGCGGTGTGGGAGGAGATACGCAGAGCAGTTGCCGAGGTAGGAGGCCCTCTGCGAGACATTGACTGTCTAAAGAAGAGGTATTCTGATATCAAAAGAGGGGTGCGCCAGCACCTGTGTGCAGAACGACAGCATGCCAGTGGCACAGGTGGAGGGGGCCCCCTACCATCCATGCTCACGCCCCTAGAGCAGCAGCTTGCAGACAGGCTTGGGCCAATATACACATATGGCCTTCCTGTGGCCCTGGATACAGCAGATCCGCATGCAGGTACGTATGCTACGCATATATTTCACCTATCCATACCTTGGTGAAATAGCCATTGTGTAGATGGCAGACATTTGCACATGCACCCCCATAAATCTCTACCAAGCCCCATCATGTACCCATGCTGGTGTCAGAGGTCTGTGCTGTACCCCTGCACACTCCTGTCCAACACAAACACACACGCGCACCCCAAAGGTAACATCAAGCCAATACAAAGACTCTGGGAGACCTGTAGGACAAATACATAGTTGCGGCAAACACAAATGCCACGTACCCAACATATGCTTGGTTGTGCTGGCAGCCGCAGGGGCAGTACGTGCCCCTGACAAGTGCTCCTCCACCTCATTCATACATGTACACCTACACCCTGGCCACAAACCTTTAACAGCGGTCGAACGGAAGGGTTCACCTACATCATGGAGCAGTTGGTGACTGAAGATATGGCAGGCGTAGAGGCAATGCAGATCACATAATGCGTTACATCTATAACTGTGCTATCACCCTCCTTCACCGCACACGTACATCTGAGCAAGGTAGAAAAGATGTGGACATATGTGACGTTGTTGTAAAGGATGTGGATAGCACAGTGAATGACGGTAAAAGCGGTCTCCACAGCATTGTATGTACGCCTGGCATTACAGCAGTCCCCCAAGAACAGCATACTGTATGGGGACCTTCCCTGTCGCCGGCATATGACAATGCATTGGCAAGGTGTAGTAATACACGGTTGCGGATGCGATAACGGCAGATGTGTTGTCGACCCTCTGCCCCTGTGGACGTCACGGAAACATGGCCTGTGTTGGGACAATGACATATGTCTCTAAAGATAATATGTGTCTGTCCCTCAGAGCTCCACACGTCTTTGTATTGTCTGGTGTCACACTGTTTGCCTGCCATGCTGCAGGGACACATTCAACATGTGTCCCTCATCCCCTCAGGCCCCTGACCTGTCACAAACATCTCCACGTGTACCAGGCCCTTACCTACCCCCCCCCAACAGTGCTCCTCATCCCTGTAATATAGCATTGGCCTGTGAGGGGTGCATGTTTATGTGACATACCATACGCACATTGATACATGTGCATGTCAATGGGCACAAGATGCTTTACATTAGCTGCTCGATGCACAGTAGGTCACTGCCAGACACATGTAGCAGTATGCTCACAGTATGTCCCAGGGACATATGGCCTGCTCAATGGCATGCACAATCAAACAGGGGGTAGAAAATACAGGTGGAAGTGTGAGAAAGGAGCAGCCGTGAGTGGACAGATGTTGGCCAGATGGGGGTGACAGACGGCATGGGGGATCACTGCACAATTATAGCTGTAGCTGAGGCATGGGAAACAAACTAGGTGTGCGGACCTAAAACACACACCTGTTCCCCTGGGGCAGGTACATGTTGGCTACAGACAGGTATGGGGGTGTGTAGGGGGCCCTGTATGCAGCACACATGCTGGGTCCCCACACCATCAGGTATGTGTTGTCTGCAGCACACACGTGTACATAGCTGTAGTGCGTAAACATATGTGTGCTATCTGTGTTTGCCCACAATACAGGTGACTACAGCACCATGCTGACACATGCGGAGGAGGGTGCGGTGGACGAGGAGGGTGCGGAGGAGGGGGATGATGTGGCCGTCCCTCACATCCTGGAGGGGGAGGAGGAGGAGGCGGAGCCTGTAATGTCGGTGGCACGGCCATGTTCCGGGGAGAGTCCCCTGCAGCCACAGATGAGCACCTACCCACCAATGGTGTCTAGTCGAACAGGTACCGGCCTACCACCACAGCAGGATGATGTGGTCGAGGATGACCTCATGGGGGAGCTCAGAGCCCATGCAACATCCTCACGGCAGGATGCAGAAGGTGGGTGAGAAGCAATGTCACCCCCAATGTTCTGTATGCAGTGTGCCCATTAGATATCAGCTGTGCATCCCATGGCATTAATGTTAATGTGTTACACACCACAGAGAGGCAATGGGGTGTACACAACCTACCTGTGGAGTACATGTCCGGATGCAGTATGTGCAGCACATTGCATGCAGTACAAACTATGGTAGAACCTGTGCAAACCATAACATACACACACATCTAGACATCTGAGCACGTAGTTGTTGCTGTTGAGCTGACTCACATACCTTCTCTCCGTGGGCTATGTCATACAGTAGTGTGATTGCTCGGCAAGTCGTGTGCGCACACACATGTGCACAGCTGAGAGGGACCACTGGTAAAAACGGAACGTGACAGGCACAACGCACAACCCACTACTCTCTGTGTGGGGTGTGTCTGTGCTGGATGTGACAAAATACCGTCCAAAGCTGTCACATGTGTGTCTCCAGTAGACGGGATACATTTGCCCAACAAGCAATGTTACGACGTATGTTAGCGGATGTTAATGTGACACACACCATAACAGCCTAGGCACTGTTCCCTCTAAGCTGTGCGCGTGTGCACGCGCACACACCTCGCCGAGTGAGCGCACATACTTTAACAACAGAGCGCACCAAAACTTATGGTTCTGATTCTGATAGTAAAACAACATAGTCGTCTTAAAAGTTAAAAGTTGTGATTGTAATTACTAGACATATTCCGCTTCATTTAGTAATTGTCCATATTCATTTCATTTAATTAAAATCAATGTGGTGTACATACTGTATTCTGACGTGTAGTCAAATCTTAAAGTATATAACTCCGAGTGTCGTTATGTGGCGCACAACAATTGAACCTTGCTTCAAAAGCTGCACAGCTGATATGTTATGCGCACACAGCCTACAGACAATTAGAGGGAACATTGAGCCTAGGGTGAGTGTACACCTACGGATGCAGACCTACTAGGTATGCAGTTTCAGCTGCATCATGTTGGTGACAATACCCCATGAATAGCATAGCACTTGCACAACTGAGCTTCATCACTGTAGCCCAGCCGTGGCCCAGTAACACTCATGTTAAATGTCACATGGGCCATGGGGAATCAGAGATGACATACCTAGACCCAAGAAACGAACATTCGCCTTCTATGCCCCAAAATGTTGGTACGAACTTCCACCTGAAATTAGATCCATCAAAGGCCTTATGCAGTTCCGTAAGGCAATGAAACACCACATCTTCCTACTTCACTTTGCTCATGCATCCACCCCACCTCATGTCACCCACCTGCCAATGTCTACAAACCGCACACTGTCACAAGTATCTTGAACCCGCCTTAGACCTCCTGTATATACAATCCATATCTAATTATATTTTGTACATATGTTTATAGTTCCCCTGTTGCTCCAGGTTTATGCTCCTGTTACAATGTATGTTCCAGGTTTGAACTCCTGTTACAATGTAAGCACAGAACAGGCTTCTGACTGTGCACCCTTGTTGTATGTAAACCGCACTGATAACAAATAGCGCGGTATATAAACGTTTTAAAATACTTAAATTCAATAAGTAAATAAACATACATGTATTCATGCACCGTCACACAGACCCCATCCCCTACGGTCTGCATCACCAGGTGTAGACCACTCCTACCACATGACATTTTCAGTTGGAATGACATCAGACACACATATAGCATGATGTACAGACAGGACACGGTCTAGGATCCTGTACCCATGGTTTGGGAGGCTTACAGGTCCCTGGAGGCAGCATGTATGTCCACAATTACGTTAGGCTGGTGGACATACAGACAGGGCTCGCAACATGTCCCGTTCATGTATATGTGACACTGAGGTGCACAATGCATGGTTTGTGATGAACCCCCCGGATCACACAGGTTATCTGGTGCCCCATGCTGGGTCCTGATGGACTAGACAGCTCACAGGTGGCACCCCTGCTGCCAAACACATTAAGGGAGGGCCCCCCCTATCTCTGTGACTCACTCCTCCCGAGGGCTCACCACATGCTGTTGCATGCTCAGCATGACCCTGTAGTCGCCATTTTGCGTTGTGTCACCCTGTGCTGCACCATCTGGTCCTCTCCATGCACGTTGTGCAGCCTCCACATGTGTACCAAGGTATACATGCACTGTTATCTGACCCCAGGTCCTTCACCACTGGGTGTATGTGGACCCCTCTGCCGTCAGACACATGTGGCATTGGTGGACCTGCCCATGTACGCTACACCTGTACCCTGTCCATGCTGTGTGTATCCCCCCAAATGTGGTCCCACATGGGTTGGCTGTGCACATTCTATCTCTCTGCAGCACGACGTATCCACAGGTGTGTTTGCTGTCCATCGAACACGCTCCGCCACACTGCACACTGGACATGTGTGTGCTATGTGTCCACAGGACTATTCCAATATCTGCAGCACGTGGGGGTGTGTGGGCAACCTGGGTATCCCTGTGTGTGCACCCCACATCACATAGATCAACCATGTGCTGTGTGTGGCATTGACATACACCTTTCTGACATTGGCGTGTCATAACCATATCCGCGTGCATACTATATTTTGTACAGTCACAATGACAATCATGTTTTATATGAGTCATATTGTTGTGTGTTTCTTGGGAGGTATATCACACACCACCCTTGCTTCCCCCCTACAGGCATCTGTCGTGAATTGGCAGCTGTGCGCCAGTCTATCGATGCCAACACGCTGGAGATTTGCCACTTGCGGCAGGATATCAGGGACATGCCACTTGAAAGAATGTGTGTGGCCCTGGAGGGGATACGTGCCATACTGCAGAGTTATGCACAACCACCGCCACCACCACCGCCACCACCTCCACAAGCACAAGATGAGGGGGAGGGTGCAGCACAAGGGGGTAGGGTTTTGCAATGTGCCAGAAAGGGCAGGCCACGCCGGGGTTCCTAGCTGAGTAAAAAAATCTAGAGAACAACATACCTGATACGTGGCCATGCAAATTGTGTCCCGATGGTCCCCTATGTGCTGTCCACAAGCATGACGTGACGCTGATCAGCAGACCCTAGCTGTCGCATTAGCTGCTCCACCAGGTGTTGCAGAACAGACGGCACGACATGCTATGTGTCACCTACACAGTCCATAGTCACAGCCCCTGGGCTGTAGGGGTTCTCCTCACACACACTGACCCATGTGTCTCAGGTGTACTGTTCCCATACCTCATGGTCGGTCGTCAGCGGCATCACCCCCCTCCCCCCCTCTGCCAGCATACCTGGTTCAATATTTGTGGTCATAGCCTATATGAAGACAACAGTGGGAACATGTCTGGCCCCCCCCCCCCCCCAAGGCATGCATGTGGCACAGGCAGACATGCTTAGCATGCTTATGGTTGGCTTCCTCCCTCCGCTGACACATTTGTTAGCAGTTCAATCCACCCAACAGCATGGCTGTTTCTGGGATCCCCCTCACACTTCAACATCCCATGCGGCTTCCCTGGCCCTTAGCCACTGCACACGTTTACGCCCCATGACGGCATGTGTAAGCAGTCCATGTCTGCCAGCCATGTCAGCCTCCACAGCCTGTCCAGATGCACAGACATATCCCAGGCATTCATCCATGGTGGGTGGTTGAGGGAGACACATGACCATGTTTCCACATAACAAAATCAAATGTTTATTATAGAACATTTTAAACATTGGCAACATGCCACCACACAAACATCCCCATTTTGTGCGTGGAACACAGCACAGCACAGCGAACATGTGCCACATCACAGGTGTTCTCAGAGGTGCCTGTGACGCCCTTCGGCAGATGCCCGCCGACATTGCAGCCTGCGCAACATCGGCGGACACCTGCCGGACAGCCCCCGTCAGACAATGCAGTGCATGAAAGACTAGGCGTACGTCGCGCCGCACATCATCAATTGCCCCCAGAACATCATGCAGCACCTGCCAGCACATAGGCAAATGGTGCCCGGGGTCTGTGTGCTGGCATGTGCATGCAATATGCCGTGGGAGTGGATGAATGTTTGTGCGACGACGCCTATCCCCAGCTTCCACCTGCTGTGTCTGACGGGGGCCCACGTAGTCCTGTGCTGTGCTGTGTTCCCCCGCACCCCCCCAACCCTGTCCTCCCCCCAAAACACTCTCAGCCACCCTCTCTGCCCAACCCAGCACCCCCCCACACACAGGTTGCACATTGCCCCCCTCACCGCAGCCGCCCTCCTGCCAGCAGCATCACCCTCTGGGTGTGCCTGTGGGGGCCTCTACTCCTATCCCATCTCGTCACCCCCCACCACCGTCCATTGCTCCTCCTCCTCTCCTCCTCCCCCCCCCCTCCCCCATCTGCTGCTCCTCCTCCGTCTCCTCCTCCGCCAGCTCGATCTGGGATCCCTCTTCCACCTCCGTCTCGCTTTCCACCACCACCACCTCCACCTCCCTGGAATGGTGGGTGGTGGGCCGCCGGAGTGAGTAGGCCGATGTGTGGCCCTCGCCGCTGCTTTCCTCTCCCCCTGTTAAAGTTAACAGACATATCAAAATGTACATGAGTGTTACGTTACACATCTACAGATGCATTAAACACACACGTTGGTGGGCCAATGTGACATTATAAACTGAGAGTCATGCCTGTCCAGTCTCACCATCATTGGGTGTCTGTGGCCCCTGCTATAGCGCGCCAGGAAGTCTCCATGGAACTGACGTAGTTCACGCACTTTCTTCCTCAGATCCTCCACCTGTTGATAAACAAACATTGTTTGGGGTCATTACATACCCTTCTGCACAGGTGGATAGGTAACATACCCATATTCATGGTTGGCCACTGTCACCCTGCTCCGTGTGCCCTGCTGTGTGTGTGTATTTCCTGCACAGTCACACACTTGTGACAGGTGATCCCTGGGAAATGTGTGCATAGGCCTGCCTATGAGTGTGAGGGCGGGACCCACGGAGCCTGTCGGGGGTCTGCAGGCATCATCATATGGGGACACCAGCCAGCAGCATTGCCCAGCACATTACAGGCATACCCACCCCCCACCCCATATCATCAACCTATGCAAGTAATGTATGCAATGGTGGGGGAGAGAGGGAGACAAAGGGGGTGGGTATATGGTGTGGGAGAGGGAGATAGGGACAGGGAGTGTGTGCGAGGGTGACACATCCCCTGGGGGCAATGTTGTGTATGTGTTGACAGATCCCTTATTTTCAGGGTTATCAGCTGATACAGGTATGAAGGAATGTGGTGGACGTGGAGGTGTGGAACAAGGACCCCACTGCTGGGGGCACCCTAGATTTGCGAGAATGGGAGAGGATCCCATTGAGTGTGGGCCCTGTTGATGTGTTATTTGACCATCCATGGTTCCCATGTCAACACAGTGCAGTGCGATTCAGAGTACGGTAGGACGGAACCTGTTGGACTGCGCCTGATCAAATATGCACCCCTGTGTGTGTATCCACATGAGTTGAAATGGCTGTGGGAGGTGTGAGATCATCACTCTGTGAGTGCTCGTCCAGCTGTCGTTCTCACAGGCCGACTGTCGTGCACCCCAAGGACTGTTGTGAGATGTGCAACCTACCCACCATAGCCTAGAAACATATCCGACGGACATACCCTCCGTCACAGTCTTCATTCACACCCCCCTAGGTCTGGTGTGTCCTAAAGCACCACATCAGCAATATACAAACTGAGAACAGGGTGTAGCCCAGGAATAATTCGGCAGCTATCAGCTCCCCTGGTGATGGAGGGACAGGTTCCAACAGCATAGGCATACTGCACCATATCCCCATGGTGCTTGCTGGCCGACCCAGCTGGGCTCAGTGTACACCTGGTGATAGGGGGGATGGTTTAAACCACATAGGCAAACAGCCCCATATCCACAGGGTGATAGAGGGCCCACTTTGAAGGGTTCTCTGTACCCCTGGGGAGAGGGATGATGGGTTAAACAACATTAGTAGACATCCCCAAAACTCCCTGGAGTCATAGCGACTACTTTGAAGGCTTCTCTGTACCCCTGGGGACAGGGCTGATGGGTTTAACAACATTAGTAGACATCCCCCATAACTCCAGGATGACAGAGGGCCCACCCCTTTTTGCGCTTTCTCTGTCCCCTTGGCGGGATGATGGTTTAAACAACATAGATAGACAAATCCCCATATCTCCCTGTGGGGTTGGAGAGTGTACTTTGAAGGCTTCTTCTCTGTACTCCTGGGGACAGGGATGATGGGTTTGTTAAACAACATTAGTAGACATCCCCATATCTCCAGATTGACAGAGGGCCCACTTTGAAGGCTTCTCTGTACTCCTGGGGACAGGGATGATGGGTTTCAACAACATTAGTAGACATCCCCCATAACATCCAGGATGACAGAGGCCCACTTTGATGGCTTCTCTGTACTCCTGGGACAGGCTGATTGGTTTAAACAAAACATTAGTAGGGACATCCCCATATCATCCCGGGTGAAGGTGGCCAACTCGGATGGTCTCTCAAGGGTCCTGGTGAATAAGGGGTTTTGCCCTGACCAACATTGGAACACACCCCATAGCTCCAGGGTGGCAGCCAGACCATGTGATGCACGATTCACACCCCCTGAGGGTGGCCAATGTGTGCAGCACTGAGTATGCAGAACACGTCCAGATGCACATGATGTCTCTGGACCCATTCCCAGGCAGATCTATGGGCTAGGTGTTTACCGTGTTTTGTACAGCACAGCAGCAGCAAGGACTTCCAGGATGGGCATCATGCCCTTTGTGACTACGTCCCTAAACACCTGGTTCGATGGCAAACAACTCCATATGTGCTACATATAGACCTTTCTTTTGAATGTTTGGTGGTTTCACTATTTAGTAATAAGCTCAATTTTAGATGGTTTAGTTGTTTTCCATACAGATAGGACCTTGGCATGATGGGTCCTCCCAGCTACCACTTTACTGAGCTGGGCATACCTACACACAGCACCATTGACAGCTGCAAACAACCCTGTCTGTGTCCTATGGTAATTATTGACCTGTGGCAATGCCCTCACCTCCCTTTGGTTTGTCTGCCACACGATTGAAACGCCTTTTGATTCTCTCCCAGGCCCTCTGGACCTTTTCTGTGGTCTTTTTCCCCTGGCGGCCCCTGGGAACAGCTTCTCCATCTTTGGCCCAACCAATGCGGCCAGGTGGCAAAGTTCGGAGTGGCTGAATGCAGGTTTTGCGCATTCTTGCCGCCATTTTGTTTTCTTTCTGCCCTTCTCGGGACGTGACGACGCTGACGACGCAACCTCCGCCTTTTGCGCATTGAGGCTCGCGCACATGCACTCCGCATGGCTGCTCTCCAGACATTGTGTTGCGATTGCGTTCCTCATGGCTGCTTGGATGTTATGTTAGACATTGGAAATGCACGCAACTTGTCACACCCAAGGGTTAGGGTGGTTGGAGTATAATGTATGTGCATTTTGATCTCAGCATTCCACACATGGCACCAATGGAGTATGTTTAGTGCACCCTGAGATGGTGCGGGGCCGCTTTGGTGTGCCTGTTTTGGGGCCCATATACTGAGTGTGTGGTTCAGGCCGTGGATATAAAACATGGGGTTCGAACGCGACCTGACTGTTCTGCGCCAGGCTCTCATGGCCGGGGTCCACATTTTGCGGCCCGGAAGGCCACGTGGCGCGCATGTTGGACACACACGAAATGTAGCAGCAGATAAGTCATGCAATAAATACAACCAGGAGTCGTTTCAAGTATCAAAGCCAGTTTAATGTGCACCTGGCTCAAGCAATAAGCACTTTCAAAACTGGCTGCGCAATGGTTTCTAGCACACAACAACTTTTATAGAGTTCTTCTCCATTCTAGACATAGGCCCACCTTTCATTGGTCCAAGTAACCCCTCTCCACCCTCCTATTGGTCCCGGTACTGATATGGCTACCCAATCGGACCCTGGTCTGGGCTCAGCACCTGGTTGCCCCCCCTTCTAAGTCCCAATTACAACGGTGTAACCGTGTCTCTAACTTGTTACTACATCTCTCCTCCAAGGTCGCTTAACTTGTTAAAACATATGGGAAGCAGGGCACTGTAACCTTGCTTTTTGCCGCGTTAATTACTTCCATAGAAGCATAGCACACCTTATCAAGTACCAATTTACACTTGTTTTTCTATATTTTCTCAGTTTCGTTTCTGCTTAGCTAGGTTCAGTTAAACTGAGTTAAGTTTCAATTTCTATGGTGTCATCATTGCTGGGGGGTTTTTCATTCCTCTGGGCCTTACTACAGGCTTCAGTTTCAGGTCAAGCTGCTTAGGCCTGTCTGCTTAGTTCAATTAGGCATGGATCATAGGCCGTACGCCTACCACAATATCAACAGAGCTGTGGTACCAATGGTGGGGACAACCGACCAATGGTGCAGGGGCCATGTGTTCAAACCCCTTTTGTGCACAACGTAACCGCCTGGCTGCGGCATCACCTTTAATAGGGGAGAGGTGTTTTAGGGGGCACTCTTACTTTTGCACGGCATATAGGGCGGCGCAGTGTTAACTTTGCGCAAGCAGCAGGCGGCGCACTATTCATTCGTGGCGGCCGAAGCGGCGCACTGTTTTTTTGTGGCGGCAGGTAGTGCGGCAAACTGTTTCATTGTGAGCATCTTAGGGCCGCGCGCAGATGGCCCATGAGGCGGCGTACTGATGTGTCAGCACAGTAACAGGGACACAGCACAATGGTGGGTACACTGACCAATGGTTGCACAGGATCAGGTGTTTCGATCCCTCACAGTGCTCATTGCACATGGCTGGCTTAGGCAGTATGTTTTTGGTGAGAAGAGCAGTAGGGTGGCTATTAGTATTCCTTTATTTAGCACAGATACCAAACGCACACACACAACATGTAGAAATAAGGCATCTCAAGAGTCAAATGTTAGAGTTCACTGTCCGCCAAGGCACCCTTTGCAATGTCCCCTATATGGCCCCATATTTTTTTTTGGTTTTTGTTTTGTTTTTGTGTCTCCGTATAGAGACTAGTTCACCTCATATGGACCTCAAACTAAAAATTGGCCTATTGTGTGGCCGCTATCAACCACACTCAAGGGC